>CM069544.1:21865000-24365000 GCA_035773235.1 Eospalax fontanierii | reverse complement strand
CTACCACAGCATTACTTTGGGAACTTTCCTTGTAGTTTTTCATAATATTTAGCACATGGTTGACCACAGTTTATATGCAATTGTGGGGGGGGGGAGGTAATTTATCCTCCAGCTTTTATTTGGGCTTGATTATCCACTAACTGTATGGCTCCACACTTCTCTCCATCTCTCCCTAGGATGGCCCCATCTACCTGCCTCTACATCCGAGTGCGGGGACTAAAAGTGTGCATCACCACACCCTGAAGCTTGATGCTTCCTCTTCTGTGCCTCTACTGTCCCCTAAACACATTGAGTCACACTGCTCTGGAACCTTACTAATTAGCTCTCCCTACAAAGGACAGTCTTTCCACAGCAGCCTGGTTGTAAGCCTGGACTGTTTCTCACGTAGCTGGTAGAAACACCACCACAATGCTCACAGGGGCGGGGTTGGAGCAGCTGCAGCAGCAGCAGCGCCATGACTAATTTGTTTGAACCGGTCTTTCATTTTTTGATGTGGTTCCAATTTTTCTGTAGATAATACATAATGTCTGCCGTGCATATTTAACTGATAATAATAAAAGTTTCTTAGAATACTATTGATCAACTGTAAAATCACACAAGCCAAAAGAACATTCTGAGAGCCTGGGACATGGATCAATGCACCAATTTTAAAATAGGAAAGTGGGCAATCCTTAACTCTACAAATAAATAAGCTCTGACAGCTATAAACTAGTGAAGCCTTCTGACATAATTATAGACCGTTTGGGGAAAAACAATGTGGGTACACAAAAACCAAGTCACTCTTAAAAACTTGAGCCATTTTCTCATATAGTGGTTTCCAAGGTGGTAGATCAGGTAAAATGCAAGAGATAACGTTTAGATTTTAGCTATGTCTGGAAAAACTCCCCCATAAGGGACTGAGGTGATGGCTCAGATGGTAAAATGCTTGCCATGTAAGCATGACGGCCTGGGTTCAATTCCCAGAACCCCCATAAAAGCCAGGCATGGTGGTGCAGACTTGTAATCCCAGAACTGGGAAGGCAGAGACAGGCAGATCCCTGGAGCTTGCTCACCAGTCAGCCTAGTCTAATCCATGAGCCCCAGGTACCAGTGAGAGACTGTGTCTCAGAAAACAGGGTGAACAGCTCCTAAGAAACGATACCTGATGTTGACTTCTATTATCCACACACATGCACACCTGCACTCACACATACATACACGTACACAAAGAAATTCTCTCCATGATTCAACTCACATATCATCTGATAAGATAGTCAGGCAATTTTCACTGCTCTCTCTAAGCTAGTTGACAACTGCCTCTCCTGAACGTGCCCTCCTTTGAGCCAATTATACATATACATACCCTTCATGCACTTACTAAATTTGACTGAGCTATCTGTTTTCCTGTAATCTAGGAGTCCAAAAACTATGGACCAAAGTCCAGATCCAGTCCCTTGTCTGCTTTTACAAAGGTTACTCCTTCACATGTGGTCCCAGAGTACTTGGCATGACAGTTAGTGGACTACTAACAACAAAGTGTAAAAGACTGAAAGGATTTACCAACCAGCTGCCTTGAGAACTTGCCCACTTCCATAAGTGGCTGATTCTCTCTTTTTCAGGCAGGAAGGTGGTCTGACTTCCTCTGTGTGTCCCTATCACTTGCATAGTGCCTGGCACACCATATTCAAATGTAAGGATTGAATACAGAACACTGGCATCACTGGCATCACTGGCAGTCAGACGATCAGCTAGAGAAAGGCTGCTGGCGGCATGGCACAGGATTTGATTCTTAGCCACACCCTCTCCAGTGCCCTTTTAACAATCACTTGGCTAAAGACACAGAAGCCTTATCAAGACCTGAGGTGACACAAGAGGAGAGGAGGAGCTGGTGCTACAGGTAACAGAGTCAATATCCAAATGATCCCAAAGTCCCAAGCCTTCTGGGTCAAAAACAAAGCCGACCATGCAAAAACAGGCCAGAAGCCATTCTCAACTTCCCACAGACAAGCCCTGGCCATCGTTTATGTGAAATACAGTGGGGCACTGTCGCTGACCACAAGGCCCATCAGAGCCCACAGTGAGGGTAATGCAATCTCCTGAAGCATAAGTAGGACAGGGTGTCTACTTCACAAAACCCAGCACCACGCCCTCCACAGCCTGCTGCCATCAGGCTCAGCTCAGGACACAACACTTTTACAAGTAGTTTTGAATGGATTCCAACTGCACGCTTCAAAAGGCACCAAATGGTCCATAGCTTCTCCTTCTTTATCTTCTGTTTTTTTGAGACAAGGTCTCACCATGTAACACAGGCTGATGGTGAACTTGCAGTTCCTGCCTCAGTCTCTCAAGTATTAGGATCAGAGGTATGCACCACCACTTCCAGCTAAACTATAAACCATAATCTCTGGATGATGAGATTGTGTTGTTTTCTTTTTATGTGGTACTAGGGATTGCACACTCAAGACCAGCACTCTACCACCGAACCATAGTCCATCAGTCAACATGACCTCTTTCTTACAGTTCCTTTCAGAAGCACTACTATACATACATAAGCAAATAAGTCTCTGTCCTCTTCTTTTTGGTACAGATTATAGAACACCATATATACAATTCTAATCCCAGAGAGTCCCCGCCCAGAGAGATGCTTGAGCTGCCCCCTTGCCTTCTGTGGCTTCACAGTCCTCCACTGTGTAGAGATTTAGGTTAGTCCAGTTTTCTGCTACCACGCAACACTGCTGTATGGAATGCACACACATCTCTCATATACACAGATAGCCCTGTAGAAAAAATTCCAAGTGGAATGATGCGAACTTCAAGTGGGTGCTTTTGTGATCTGAATGAATACTATCAAATTGAACATCACCTTTTAAAAGTGAGTAATCAACAAAATAAGTAACATTTTTCCAAAAGTGGGAGCTGAAAGTTTGGCCCCCAGAAGAACTAGTGGTACAGAGAAAGGGCTGAGACTGGAAGTGAATACTGTCACCTCTAAACAGCCCTGAGTAGCACCAGTGTGTTCTGTCCGTTCACTGTGAACTTGAAACATCACAAGGGGCTTTCATACAACATTGCATTGACTATCACAACAGCCCCAGGAAGGGGTATGCTTATCCTTATTACACTGATAAACCAGGGATCTGTTTCTCATAGACATCCGCCAGAAAGAACAGAACCTAAGCCAGCTGTGGTGGCACACATCTTTAATCCCAGCACTCAGGGGAGGCTGAGGCAGGCTGATCTCTGTGAGATTAAGGCCAACCTGATCTACATAGTGAGTTCCAGGCCAGCTGGGTCCACAGGGAGACCCTGTCTCAAAAACAACAAACAAAAAGAACAGAACCTAGACTCAAACTAAACCAAGGTAATGCCAGAGTCTGAGCTCCTCGTTCCACAACTCAATCCATCTGGCTGGCCCTGGGATGAGGGTAGCATTTTCCCATGAGACTATAGCACTCTGCTACACAGGTCCTGCCCCAGATTCTGATCTACCTTTTCAGGGGACAGCAGACATAGTTTCAGCAACGCCCCATTCGGCTGAAGGCCACTGTTCTAACATACAGCAGTCCTCTAAGTAGGGCAAGTATCATGTGCTCCTACCAGAAGCTTGTAAAACTGACTCGGGGGGGGCCCCACCTCCTCATTTTATAAGTCAGCATATCTAGGTGGAGCTGGAAAATCTGCATTTCTAACAAGTTCCCAGGTGAGAGCATGCTGCTGACCCAGGGACCAGGCTTTAAGGACTACTCTCCAGAAGATAGAACGGTCACTACACTTAGTAATCAGCAATTAAGATTTTACAAGGTGCATTTTGCTGATGACCTTGCACTGCAAGTCCAATGGGAGAATGTGCTCTATAAAATGAAGGGAAAACAGAAACACGAGTGTGTTCTCCAAATCCATATAAGTTATATATGGCTTAAAAACCTTCATTTCTTTTCTGTAAACTTCCACTTGGGCTCAGTCCTTGTAACTCTCCTCTTTCCAACAAGCCAACACCAGATTCTAAATCCCAAGCAACAAGGAACCTTCCCTATCTGTATTTATTCTTATTCCTCCTGAATTTAAAACATAGCTGTTGCATAATGCATATGATTGAATGAAAGAATTAATGATGGTGGGTAAAAATAGTGAAACAGGGGTCTGGGGAGAGAGCTCAACAGGTAAGGGAGCTTGCTGTGCAAGTATGAGGACCTGAATTCAAATGTCCAGTACCAGGTAAAAAGCCAGGCATGGCTATGAGCGCCTATGACACCAGATCAGTGGAGGCAGAGACAGAAGGATCACTGGGCTTATTAGCCACCCACCTAGCTCCAGGTTCAGAGAGAGACCCTGCCTCAAATGAATAAGGCAGAGCATGATAAAGCGGGGCATCCAACGTACTCATGTGGCCCCTACATGCACGCAGGGACATGTGCACCCACACATACACAAGTGTGCATATACTACATTCACATATGTGCATGCACACAAACATTTAAACAAAGTGAGTAGAGAGCTCCTGTGCTCAGAAAGAAAGAAGCAGAGGCCAAACAGCTAAATGACAGAAATGTCACAAAGCAACTGTATGTACTCCGAGACAGTATATGACTGACATTCATCACCTCTAACATTTTCACAAAGCTAAAATTGAATCTATGTGTGCTCCAGTAGAGAAGAAGGGCTTTATATATTCTACTTGACTCTTGAACTGGTCACCAATAGCTACATTACATAAATTTATTAATTGCTACACTTCTGGGTCTCTGTTTTCCTCAATACAAAACAAAGAAATCTGCTATCCAATTACTGGGATTACCTAATGAAGGAACTAGCAAATAATAAATGGTTAAAAGATGTACCAGAGTACTTAACATGCACATGAGTTCTTTCCCCTTCCCTACCATTCTGTACTGCCACAAGTCCTGTATCTAACTGATACTTCCATTAAAATTAAAGTTGGAAAGAACCAAGGACAAATTCAAAACTACATTGTTCCACCTTCCAAAATCCATATTTTTACCAGTTTAGTAACTAGCCTATCCTAAAAAGACATTACTGGGCTAGTAAGATAAAGGCATTTCCTGCATAAACTTAGCAACCTGAATTCAATCCAAGAAACCTAAGTAAAAGGAAAGAAATTACTTTATAAAGTTGTCTTTTGACCACTACATGCAGGCTGTGGCATTCCTGTGTACACACACACACACACACACACACGCAGACATACACGCAGACACGTGCACACATCATACTTTTTTTTCAACAGTCACTTACTGTGCACCTACTGTGAGCAAAGACCTGTGCCAGACCCTGGAGGAATGCAGAGAAGGCTCAACTTTCTTGGTGCCTAAACCATAATATTACCACTGTCATAGCTTTAAGATATCTGTGGACTTCTCCCACCTGGGTAACATCAAGGAGTTTGTTACTGTTGTGGACTTAAGCATTTATAGAACAAGGAGAGTCACAACACAGAATAACTGAAACAGGAGTGAACCAAGAGCCAGGACACAGTTCTTAACTATTAAGACCAATACAAGGCTCTTAGGAGGCACCCAAGGGAAAAGAGTAAGGAATCAGGGAACTCTCCCCGAGGCAGCTAAGTAATGCTGTTGTTTACTTTGTACATTTAAATCAGTTTCCTCTAAAAAGGGGCCATTGGGAGGGGATCTGTTGTCAATAAAGCATTGCCTGCCCTTCTAAGGTAAGTGGTTCCCAGATCACCTACATCACTGACCTGTAATCAGCTTCTTACATAAGAAAAATCAAAGCAAGGAGGTAAAGTGACTTGCCCAAGTGCTAAGTCCAAGTGCTATGATTTACATATGGTTTGACTATTCCCCCGAAAGTCCATGTGCTAGAAACTTAGATTCTGTGACAGTACTGAGATACTGGAACCTTCAGAATATGGAACCCAGTAGAAGGTAATTAAGTCAGGAGGAGTGCCACTCTCATAAGTGGATTTATGCAGGTCTCACTGGAATAAGTTAGTTCCTGAGAGAACCCCGAATTTATAAAGAGCCAGCTTGACTCCTCCCTAACTTCCTGTCTTACCATGTGGCCTATTCCTCACATGTTCCACGCAGCCCTCCCCTGTGCTGAGCTAGGGCCATGCTCTTGACTCTCTAGAGCTAAATAAACCTCTCTTTTCTTTATGAAACAGCCAGCCTTATATATTTTGTCATAGCAACAGAAAAAGGACTAAGGTATTAATGTCAGATTCATAAAGAAGAAACATGGGGATAAGAGTGGATGCTGACAATATAATCCAAATGGTTGAAGGATACAGTCAACCCTTTGGGGTGGCAGACAGCAGACAGCTTTAACAGAGCCCCTCGTCAATAAAAGACCCTTCACAGGGTCTCCTCTGAGGAAGACTGATAAATAAATACCGACTGGATTAAATAGGAGCCTTCTGTTGCCACAGAACTTTGTCCACACTTCAATGGCACTGTCACCCGCACTGTCTCGTATTCAGCTCGGACTGTGAGCACTGGCGGGCACAGGCTGGATGCCAGCAGTCTCTGTATCACAGCTCTGCCACTATCCCATGGTAGGTCTTCATGAACGTTCTTACCACGGACGAATGCCTCTCCAAGACACTGCTGAGCTGGCACACTTGCCACCGGGCCAGCTCCAGTACAGATGCCACCTCCTCTGCCAGGCACAACCAGGTACTCCCCCTTCCTTCTCCCACAGTGACCGGTACATGCCTGTTAGCACTTATCACACCTCTTTGTAATCATCTTGTTTACCTACGAGACGAGACGACTCCTCAAGGGTAATGACTTTTGTCTGTGAAACCTCAGCCCCAAGCTCAGCTTGCCATGTCAAGTTGCTCAACAAATGCTTAGAAAGTGTTTAATAAATAGGACGTGGGCAGGAAAAGTGGAAGTGTAGGAAGGTACTAATCTTCAGTACCTTATTACAGACTCAAAACACGACAAAAAGTTGTAGATGTGTTTCACTGGGGATGGGAGCCGAGTCTACTTTTTTCTTTTGTCCATATTTGAAAAGTCAAGTCACTTTTTCTCCAGAGCCAGGGCAATCACAGTGATGTCAGCTCCACTTGGAAAGGGCCTCACTCTTGATGCTCACTATATACACCTGAGATCCACCCTCGACACACAGCACCCTTTTCCCACTTTTCCTGAGTTTCACACAGAAGCCTCTAGGGCCCTCCCCCATCCATCTGTCTGTACTCTATACTGAGCACAGGCACTTATCTCTGCCCATCTCCTACTCATTGGCTCCCCATAGGCCTCTGGAGAGGCGTCAGTCTCCCGTCCAAGACTCCCCATGGAACAGGCCAAGCAAGGGACTCCAAACATCCTGACTTGGAAAGGAGTGAGTTCAGGCAAAGAGGATTCTACTGTGAAGAAAGGCCAAAGCCAGACTTTCACCCTTGGCAAGACCTAATGAGTCCAGATACTCTGGGCAACTAAAAGCTCACAGCCAGGGAGACTGGCCTACACCAGCCCTGTGACATACCTCACCTTTCTTTGCACAGCTCTGCACAGAGAGCAAGGTTGGCTCCACTATTCACCTCTCTGACATCTCTGTCTAGACCCCAAAACTGCCCTGAAAAAATAGCTCAAAGGGAGGGATCTAGATGCCCTGCCTGGCATTGCTTATTGAAGCCATTCTGCCCACATTTATCACGAGTCTTTTCAGTCAGTATGGTTTTCCTACCTTTATCCCAACAACTCTTCAAGCTTTTCTGAGTTTTTTTTTTTTTCTATTTACATTTGAGCTGCTATATAGAAAACAAGATTTCCTGATTCTTTCTTGTGTTTATTATGCTCAGGATATTTTTTTCCTAATGCGCTGAGAATTATTCCCATAGGAAACATTCAGCTCCTTTGGAACTCATGTGACACTGAAACCCCTTTTCCTGAGCGCCTTCCTTCAGGGGCATAACAAGGCTGGCCACCACTGATAAGCCACAGACGGCTGTGGAGAAGCAGCAGGAGTCAGGCAGTCTGTCATCCTGGCTGCAGCGCCAAAACATGCCACCCGCCTCTGGCCATGTCCCCCTTTGAGCCTAAGTTCCTAATCCATAAGTATGTATAATAAATCTAACCTAGAAGCATATTGCTTAGATTTTATATAATGTATGCACACTCCCACACAGGCACCAGGAGCTGACGGGTTGCTCTCCCCCAAAGAATAGAACTGATATTATTTCACCCTTTTCTCAGGCCAACTGAAAAAGGTGGAGAAAGCACAATGTATCTTACTCATGCCCTGGATACTCTTCCTCTAGGAAATGCTTAGAAGGCCTCCTGCCATGAATAACTGTAGCCTCAGAAGAGAAGAAACAAAGGGGGCCGCTTTGACACCTAAGGTATCAAAGATGACTGATCTTCCAAGACTAAAATGGCCTCTTACACACTTCACCTCCCTCTCTCCCAACCCCAATAAACCAAGTGCATTATCTGAGACAAGTCCCTAAACCCCATCCAGCCTCCTTTCCTCAGCTGCACAGCAGAGATAACCTTTCCAGCAACCCTGACGGCACAAGACACGATGGGCAGTGAGTGCTGTGTTCTCATAGTGTGTTCCTCATGGCACCTGGACACGGGGTCCTGGTGGGAGCCTTCCCAGTCTTGGGTTCTGTTTCTCCTTTCCTGACCAAGCCTCTGTTTGTTGGGGTTCTATGCCTTCTTTATCATAGAGTAAAGCTCATTCTATGTCTGGATTCAGAACATCCTCCTCACCACAAGAAGTGTAATCCCCTTCCAGTTAATAATGACTGGCTCAAAAAAGATATGACTTAAATTCATCCCATAAGGTATGATGAGTGCTCCAGGTACCTCTTGAAACTTCCTAATTCCTGACAGAGAGAGCGCACCAACATCTACCTATATCCTTCAGATCGGGCATGTGTCTATCTGAGATGTGTGAAAACGAGAAAATGCCACCCACAACAAGGTGGGCAGGACCCAGGAACTCACTCAGACACTGAAACTGTCAACTCCAAAGCTCATCCTATGTCCGGAGGATACAGTTCACAGAGCTGATTACATAAAACCACTCCTATTTAAGAAAACAATGAGTTTCCCACTTTCTAGCCATTTTTGTTTGCCTTTGCTACCCACAGCTGAAAATATCCAGATCAGCCTGCATAACCTAGGTAACATATTAAAAATTCAGAGTCTTATATGCCAGTAAGGAATGGTGTACATTATTAACAAGTACCATAAAGGGTTCTTTTGCTCTCCTCAGTTTAAGAACAACTGATTTCACAGACAGTGGAGACTCCTAGAGCAGAGCTGGGCACACAGTCAGTACTCAAAGCATCGATTCAAAACAGACTTCCCAGAGAAAGACCATCCCACCTCCCTACTTCCTGTGAAAAATGACTGCAGAAGAACAGATGAGGGCAACAGAGGGGGATGTGAGCTGTTAAACAAAGCTCACCTCTTCCTCCCAAAGGCCGCTTCTGCAGAGTTTTAGGAAACCAGCTGCTAACATTTGGCTAAAAGCCTCTCCCCGTGACAACTCAACATTGCCGTTGCCTCTGAGCCACCACAGCTGGGGATATCACCTGGACCCTCCTACTGGGTCAACCACAGTCCACAACACAGAGGCTCAAGGCTACACAACTGCTCGTCCCCATTCTCCCTATGGCCATTTTAACTGTATTAAAAAGTCAGTTTCCTGGACTCACTATTTCTTATCCAGGACCCATCACCCCTGTGGCACCAGGAAGCTACAAAGGAAGTTAGAGTCATTAGAAGATGAAAAAAGGAACTGCTGGGAAACAGACAGAGGATCCCAATGGATCGCAACAACCCCTTTCATTCCAAAGGGGAACCCAAGAGCAAAAGGGGCAGGCTCTCGGCCCCGCTTCAGCACAGTCAGAATGATAAGGACTGGGTTTTCCCACCATGGCACAGCTAATGGGTGGGCGGGAGGTCAGACACTCGATGATAAAAGGAGATGAAGGGAAGGGTGGGCACTAACTCGGACGGGCCCTCGCAGGACACAGGTCAAGGGCAGAGAAGAACACCTCACCTGTGCTTTCTACATTAATATGCTTGACGCTAGGTTCATTTAATTAATTTGGGCTTTTTCATTTATTGCAATAAATACTTGACTGGCTACTAAATGCAAAACACTACATAAATAAGAGTTTGCAGTGACAGGACAGGGGCCAGAGCTGAAGATAACATGAAGGTTCTAGATCTAACAGTAGAAACAAGGCAAATACAGTAGAAAGTAAAAAGCAAACGCCACCTACAGAAGCCTCCCCCGGCCCTCCCAAACCCAACACTGGCCAGGCACCCTCTGCTCTGTGCTTCCTCAGCACCCTGGGCCTAAGGTTATTATCACAGCTGCCACCGGGCACTGTGCTTACCTATTCATTCTTCTGACTCTCTGAGCAAAGTGCACATCATTTTCTTCATCTTTCTATATCTAGGACAGGCCCTGGCATTAGGGAGCACTCACTGAACACTGGCTGATAAAATGGGTAGATGGCCAGATGGATGGATGAGTACTGGCTAAAGATGCCAGGGAATTATGGCCAGTGAATCAGGAACTCTGTCCTGAAGGGCTGAGGTGTCTGCACTTCCCTGGCAAGTGCAAGGGAAGAGAAGGCCTACTTCCTCCAAGGTGCCTAGTGTCATGTTAGGCACAAAGTTGGCACCTAATAAATGCTTCCCAGACAAGTCTACTACTGAACTGACTTTCCCTAGGAATGAAGATAGCTTCACTTCCTCCAGTCTTCTGCTTCTTAGGTAAACAGAAGTCAGTCCTAAATAGCAACAGATTAGTAAATCAAGGGAAAGGCAACTACCTGCCAGTCTCTACAAACACTGCCCTCAGAGAGCATAGGAGAATGAGGACATTTGCAGTGATATGGAGAATTTCTAGGATATATCATTAAGTGATTTTTTTTTTAAGTACAGGTTGGGCTGGAGAGATGGCTCAGTGGTTAAGAGCACTGGCTGTTCTTGCAGAGGATCTGGGTTTAATTCCCAGCACCACATGGTGGCTAATAACTATCTGTAACTCCAGTTCCAAGGGTATCGGACAGACTGTTCTGACCCCTGCAGGCATTGCATGACACGGGTGCCCTTAGATACATGCAAGCACTACACCCATACATATAAAATAAAAATAATAATAAATGAAATATGTTTTAAAGTTTATGTTAATTATTGCCCTTATACAGGAAACCTACCTACAGAAATCTTGTAAGGACATATAAGAAACTAATAAAATTGACTGCCTAGCTGTTGTATAATATAATTTATCACTTAAAACCGAGACACAACTGAGAGTGAAAGACAACATTATTGACATTTTCTGTATCAAAGAACAGAAACTGGAATTGCACTGAGCAAACTGGAGTATGTTCACTCCACTTGATGGGGACTGATGAGGGGAGAAGACACAGCTGAAAGAGATCTACTGCCATCTACACACTGTAGACTGTTCTGATTTCACAGTGTGTATGATATTCTAAAAGTCAGTCACCTTTTAATGGGAAGGAAAAAGCATAATAATTTGGTTTCCCAACCACACAAGGAGGTTCACTTGGAAGCACTGCTGAATGGTCACCCTGAAGAACACCCCTAGACAGAAGACAAAAGCACTTGCCACTCACCGCACAGCCCTTCTTCAGGGCTCAGAAGAGCCTGAAAGAGAAGGGCTGCACATGGCCTAAAAAGGCTGGGAGTCCATGCAGGGCCAGCAGGACACGGGGCGTTAGGGAGTGTAAACAGTGTGAGACAGACATAAAGCAGCTCAGGTTTTACACAATCATGGCAACAAAGTGAGACTGATTTGGGACTGAATTAAGCTCTTTATATTGTTTCTACTTAAAAAGGAAATGTATTGACTACAGCCCTCCTCACAGATTTATCTTTCCTGACATCAAGTACATTCATAACCTATTTTAAATTCCAAAGAACAATGCGTGTTTAAGAAAGTGAATAGCCACAGGTTTTGCCAGGCCATCTGAAGGCTGGGCAGAAGCTTCTCTGACTCTTCATTGTTCAGGAAATGGGCACATTGTAGTATCTTTTTTTTCCTTACCCATCATAACTTCCAGTTAGAAGAATTCTTGTCAAGTTGCCTGAATTTCAGACAGGTCTCTCTGGAAGAGCTGACACGAAGCCCTTTGAGAGACCTTGTGTGGTATCACTTCAGAATTCAGTCTGTTCCATAACTACCCCTCCTTTCAGACATTACTGCAGCTCCTTAGGCTCTGGCCTGAACTGCCTGGTCTACAGGGCATCCACCAAGCACTGCAGCACTGTCCTTCCTAAGCCCTGCTCAACCGTCTCCCATTGTAGAACCATCACAAGCTCCGCTCCACACTGCCCCATGGACTGCTGGGCCATAACATTTATTATCCAAACAGGGACACTTGAGAATGACAGTGGCACTGTTAATAATCACCCTGGGACAACTGGCAAAACTACCTCAGGAAACTGGAACATGAAGCTATCCCCCTATAAGTTAGATTCAATCACTTTACCAGAGCCTGAATTCAAACTCTGTACCATACAGGTGCAACTACCTTTCCCATTTCTGTATCCTAATAATATTAAATAGTCCAGTCACAATGGACTATGGTTAACCAGCATGCCTTGGACTTTATTATCTCTATATGTTTGCTAAATCCACTTCCTCCTTCTGCCTCCACATACTGCCAGTCTGCAATACCTCCCTCAACTGTCTTTGTAGATCTAAATCCTATCATCCCTTCAAAACACAAATCACTTATTACTGTATCAATAATTCAACAAATACTCTCTGATTGCTTCTTAAGTGATAAACAAATGATTAAAAAGTTCAAAAAATGTCACCTCTCATTTGTGTATGTGTGCATGTGTGTGTGTTCCACGTGTATGTATGCTTGTATGTGTACATGTGTGTGAACACCACTGGGATGGACAGAGTGATGTGCTGTAGAATACACATACTTACCACACCCACAAAGCCCTGAGCTCAAGGCCAAACAAGAGACCCCACTGCATACGATGAACACTCCACAAACAATTGCTGAGTGATGAGTTCACATGAAAGCAGCTTACTTATCTAGTCTGAAGTGTGAGTGTGTTTGGTTGGTTGGTTGGCTGGTTGGTTTTACAGTGTTAGGGATCAAACCCGGGGCCATGAACACTCTAGGGAAGTACTCTACCACTGCCCTACATCCCTAGTCCCCTCAGACACTTTTGATAATCATAGCATTAATTTAATTAAGAAAAGAAAGCACAAGTGGGGGGTTGGAGAGATGGCTGAGTGGTTAAGAACACTTGCTGATCTTACAGAGAACCCAAGTTCAGTTCCCAGCACCCACATCAGGGGGCTCACAACTGTCTATAAATCCAAATCCAAGGAATCCAACCACCACATACAGTGGTACACATATAGATAAGCAAATTCATAAAATAAAAATAAATCTTTTTTTAAAAAGAAAAGAAAGTATAGTTAGCTGTATTCAAGTTATTTTGGGTATGCACAATGAGACAGTCCAATTGATTCTCAGAAGCCTGAACTGGTCTCCAAAGGACCAGGCTTCTTAGGGGTGGAACTCTTTGCTCTAGAGACCTGTCCTGGGCACTTCAATATATTATGAAGCATGGTTGGCCACTAAAATAACACCTAAATTATAGCAAACAACAATGTCTCCAGATGTTGCTCCCCAAGGGTGAAAGCACCCCTGCTGGGAATCACAGTAACCTCCCTAAAAATGCCATCATCCCATTCATCAGAATCAGGTCAGACCACTGCAATTCACAGTCCACAAGTACAGTTTGCCTATCAAACGCTTTAGATAGGGTAGGCCCCATGCTATACTTTGGATCTCAAATGTCCCTCAAGGTCCTTGTATTGAAGGCCTGGTCCCTATCCTGTGATGCCATTGGAGAACAGCAGAATCTTTAGGAGGAAGGCTTACTGAAATGAAACTATGTCATTGGAGTTATGCACATGAAAGAGATATTGGGACTCTGGCCCCCTCCTGGGTGCCATTAGGTGAGGTAAGCAATGCAATTCCCTCCTCCAGGGGCCTCCATTATGATGTGCTATCTTGCCAGAAGCCTAAAGGTAACCATGGACTAAGACTTCTGAAACTGTGAGCCAAAATAAACCTTTCCTCCTTTTAAGTTAATTATTTCAGGTGTGTTATCACAGTGAAGGAAAGGTGACTAACACATCTGGCTTAGAATCCTAGCTCTGTCTTACAACTTCTATGATTTCAGATAGGTCAGTCTCTGAATTAGTTCCTTCATCTGAAAAATGTGAGAGAAAAAAAATGGAAACCGTAGAAATTATATTAAATGACACATAAAGATTGGGTGTCAGTATTCAACAAATGAAAACTCCTCTTAGCCAAGCCTCAAGTTTAGTCTTCTATGTCTTTGCCTTCTGGTCTTCCCCCTTCTTTCTAGGCCCTTTCCACCTGTCAAAAGTCTTTGGCCTAAAGGAATCTTTCCGGCTAGTTCAAAGGCATTTGAGGTTAAAGTGACAAAAATACGGGGACACACATATACACACCAGCATGCACATACACAGAGGACCTCTTAGATTCAACTCTGCTCAGACCAACTCTCTGGACAAAGGTTTCTATTGTTGTCTAAACACAAACTTTTCCACAGGGAGCCTTTAAATAGCTAGAAGGACCAAAGTCTCCAGACTTCCACTTCTGACCCGCATTCTGTGCCAAACATCAGAAGATCCATTCCCCTTTCTGGGCCCCAGTTTCCTCATCTGTAAATGAGGCGTGATGAGTTCTGAGTGCTCCCCAGCAGCAGCTTCTGAGAATTTTCACTACGCTGCCATGTTGCACTGGGGACTACAGCTGAAGTCACATTTTAGGTAAGCAGTTGCCTTGGGAATAAGGGTCACAGAGGCAAATCATTGTCTTCACCCTACATTTCCCAGTCAGCAGAATGACATAGGGATTCATTGCCAGTGGATTCAGAAATCCAAATAAAATGAAATCCAATCCCACCACAGAGATCCTAGGCAAACAGGTTTCTCCCTCCAATCTAATTGCTTTATCTGTGGCATGGGATATTGGCAGAGGCAGAAATGATGAAAGAATTACGAAGCTAAGATGAGGAAAGCACCTAAGAGCAGAGCTTGCAAACAGTATTCAGTCCCCTTTCTGGACTCACTACAGTAAAGTCAGCAGTAGGTCCACTCTCTCCTCTGTAAAGTCCTTCTTTTCCTTTCTTGCACTACTCATTCTTCAAGACTCTACTGAAGCCCTCCTCTACCAGGAAGCCTTCTCTGCACAGATGTTATCAAGGTTTAGGCCAAGAGTCTTCCCAAGATAGGCTTTGATACGGCGAGTTCAGTAGGCCCTTAATCTAATAATTTCCTTTCTGTGACTTCAGAAAGATTAACCCTTCTCTGCTCCACCCCAGAATTACTTTCAACATTGGCACACAGTGAAACATTTTGTACCTATTATGTAAGAGTCTCAAAAGCACCCTGAATAGGTAAGATGACTCAAATCTGGTCACCAGAGCACTCTCCAGCACTCCTGCCCACTCTGTGAAGGTAAAGAAAAGGACTGTGTGGTTTCTTCTCTTACTTCTTGGGGGTACCTACACAAGTCTCTAGCCCAAGTTCTCCCCCTTGCTTGAGCCCAGGACTGCGACGACTCTAGAGTCTGAAAGAAGCCTGAGTCATAAAATTACTTCCCCTAGCAAGGAAAGGAGGCTTGGGAGACAAAGCGACTGACCTAAGGTCTCTGCACTGGTCCAGAGGCAGGGCTAGTGAGAGAACAGAGCAATCTGGCCTCCTGACACACCAGGCCTCACCCACACCTACCCCAGATGCTCAGCCTCCTCCTATCTCAGGTGTCTCCATTCTTTCAGGTTCAGACAACAGCATCATCGCTATCTGTTCCTTTAACTAATTTCCCTTAACCTTCCTGATAAAGGCTCCAGATGGTCACATCCTCCCAAGCCTGGACCCCATCATGTCAGGACCTGTGGCTACACTGCCCAGCAGGCAATCCTACCTATCAAGGCCCATGTTCTCTTCCTTCAGTATGCCTTTTTCATGCAATTCTCCAATCTAAAACTTGCTATAGCTCCTTTGTCCCCTTGCATCACACCCCCTCTATCCTCAGGGATCAGGTTCACCCAGCATCCCTACGCCTCAGGAGCTCCTCTCTGCTCCATCTTCAGGTCTTTGTCTACATCATTCTGCATCTTTGGAAACCATCTGCCCATCACCTCTCCTGTCAGTCTTTCAAGATTCTAAGATCCCTTCACAAGGAAAACTATCAGGACCCCCACAGCCTGCAACCTCTCTCATCCTTTACATAAGAAACACTGCATCATCAATGTCAACACCCCCCCCCCAACCTCCTGCTGTCACTCAGCTGCCAAGCTGTATGAGTATGACATAGTCAAACCACAAAATAACCACTGCCAGTATAGCCACATCCCTTCCATTTCCTACCCTGGCCTTGGCCTTCATCTCATAAATGTTGTACAAGAGCCTCTTGTCCTTGCATTTGAAACTCTCCTTACCTTTCAAAGCACAGCAACTCAGAACCTGTCTTGTAAACCACCCTCATCTCTCCCCAAATTGTTTTCATCTCTTTGCCTAGAACTTCTTAATTGTTCTCAAGCCCAAGTCACTTTGTGTCCTCCCTCAGATTCATCCAGAACTTCTGTTACTAACTCAGCTGAGACTCCATAATGCCTAGTACCAACAGGATATCCAGTGAATGGCTTCCACAGTGAACAGAAACAGAATCTGTCCAGTTCTCAGGTCAGTCTGGGCTCCCTACATCCAAATGACCTCTTACTGTTCTTCCAAGATTGGATTTGGGCCCAGGCTGAGTCAAATGACCTCTTATCATTCTTCCAAAATTAGGCTTTCTTCTTTAATTACAGCTTATCTAGCCACACTCAATGTGGACTCTAATTACATAATTACTTCAAGTCCTGGACTTAAAAACAAATAAAGAAAAGAAAGGAGCGTGTGTGATTACCCAAGTAAGTTTTTAAGATTACCCACACTGAATATGCATTTATATAGACCATATGCCATTTTCTTGTTCGCATGCAATATTGTAACTCAGAGGAAGGGTCTAAGCCATATTAAGATAAAAATCCCAGTAGGTAAGAACAGACCAAGAACGTCTGTAGTAGTCTAAAGAAGGTCTTAGAAAAAAGGCAACCCCACCCACTGTGCAGAGAGGCGTCTATGTCATACTGGATGTGTTAGATTTTTAAAGCATGATCCCTCCTAACCCTGACCACCTTCTTGTGAATCCCAGGTATTCCCTGTGCTGTCTCTCCTGAGGTACATTTGCACAATTCTCTTCTTCTCTGCTAAACCAGACCTATCCTGTTCAGTCTCACCCATCTGGTATTCTTAATTCTCAGATGCTCTCAATCACAGCAGAGGACACCTAGCAGGCCTTCCTTCTGCTTCACGCTCTGAGTCTTGTGAAGTATTTGCCCTTGCACAAAACCTTCCGTGCCACCCTGCCTTCACTGTGCCAGTTCCTTGTCTTCTGGGAATGTACTCCTTGGGGCCTCAGTACTAGCCCCTTCCTGTGCATCCACATACCACCCTTGCCTAACACAGTGCCCATCACATCTTGATATCCCTTCATTTGCCTACCTCTTCCTCAGAGCAAGTCACCAGAATTTTCCATCATACCTTCCTATTAGTTTAATAGTTTTAAGTATATTTACTCATGAGCTAATTATAAACTCTGTACTTCTATAAATAGGAAATTCAGGTCCTTCTTTTGAAGAATAAACAGAACTTCAACTGATAATGCTTTCTTCCTGTGCTTCAAAGGATATCTTGAGAACTTTGTGAGGAAAGCAGGACTGTTTTGTTTCCTTTATTTCTTTGTAGTCCTAGAATCTTATACAGAACCCAAAACCTAGCAAATGATCAAATGAATTAATTTACACTACAGACAGTGGAGCACCTGCTGTGAGCCAGACACATGCTAGGATGTGATGGTGGTGAGAACAGCCCTGGCCACTCTTTTCATGGAGCTGACAGACTGGTGGGATGGGCAGGCTGACAAAGCCTCACAAAGCAGCTGAGACACATGCTTCAAAGAATGTTCTGTCCAGAGTCACCGAACCAAGAGAACATGCTCGCAGGATATTTAACTTGCTCTATGGGGTCAAAGGAGGTTTCCCCAAGCACATGATGCTCAAGGTAAAATCTGAGGATGAACAGAGCTAAAATGGAAGGAGAAAGAGCACTCCAGGTTGGGGAACCCACACAGGCTAAAGTCCTGAGGAGGGTCCAGGGACTCACAGAAGCCAACAAAACAAAGTGGATGAACAAGCCCCAAAGGAATGGTGGGTCTCCTGCTCTCCCACACTCATCTCCACTGGTCCAAAAGCCCATTCCTGACCCTAACATCTGAAAGAGTGGCTCAACCGTACTACCATCCAGCTTCCAAGCCAAGCAGAGCAGGTGATGTCTCAGGCACCCCCAAACTTCCTACCCCATCCTTTTGGAGGAGCCCCAGAGCTCCACAAAGACTCCTGAAAACCATGCAGGTTACCATAGGTACCACCAATCAAAAGCTCCTTGGCAGTTTAATTTTTTAAATAGTGTTAAATATTTTACATGTTCCAACAGCATTCTCTTTTCCTAGCCAACTGTAAAGAGGTACATTCTATATACCTGAAATTAAGGACTCACTCAAAATGAATGCCAAGGCTGCCACAGCCCGTGAGGTCTGCACTCTGTCATCAAGGGCATCTTCCCTAAAGCTTCCGTGAGAGATCCACATGGGGAATCCAGAACCACAGGCCACAAAACCCCTTCACTACTGGAGCTGAAGAAGGGAAAATGATTCACAATGATGCTTCAGGTGAAAATGTAAATAGCCGAGGACTTTAATAATTAAAGATAAAACCAAGAACTCGGACTGTAAGGCAGGAGGAGGCTGGCAGCCGTGGTGCCTCCTGCAGCAGCTGTCTTGATGAGGCAGACGCATATCTTCTATCAGTGCGCAGGGATGACTAATATTTCCCAGTTCCCAGGGGGCCTCGCCCCCTCACACCTGTCAGTGCTGGCTCACTCAGACACTATGTCCCATGAAGCAAACACACAATGGTCTAAAAGGCTTCTGACTGCCTTAGCCAGGGTTTGTGGACTTGGCAACCTGCTTTTCAGTAGTCACAACCAAACCTCATGGAAGCCTAAGGTCCTCCCAGCTTCCTCTAGCTCCTCTAATTTCAGTCCCTGTTAGGATTTCGCTTTCTCCAGGGCCTCTATTCATTTTGTTCTGCTTAAACAGTTCCTACTCTGGTGGTGGCCTCTCTACCCAGATCTCCACTGACCAGGCCACTGGGGCAGCAACTCAGATCTCCCAGTTCCAGTTCCAGCCCTTCTTACCTCATTCCCAACTTCAAAATCCTGCCAGTCCCCTGTCAGAGTGTGCTGTGCTCACTGTCTAGAAAGCAAGGCCAAGCACAGGAGAGTCTGCAGTGCCTATGCCGCAGTGGCCCTGGAAAGATGCCCTAACAATAACGCATTGGGGGAAATGTCCCCGTTCCCCACTCCACGTGCTAGAAGCAACTATGACCCTTGACCAATATCCTGTGATTACAGGAGACAGTCTCCCAGCACTGGCACTGCCCTGACTAAGACAAGTAGAGAAGAGCAACCTGCAAATGAGTCACCTATTTGCACAACATAGAAGAAAACTGCTTATGTGTACAGACACCAGGTTCCACACAGACTCTAGTCAATAAGAGAAATTGTTTGGATTCCGCAGTGTATGAGCTTTCATCCCGGGAAAGCAAGCTCAAAGGTTAGCCTACAGGCTGCTGTCAATAATCGATTCATACGGCATTATATAAATGAATAATGCGCATTCATGTTGACCTGCAAGCATAAGGACAATTCCGGGATCCACTAAGAACTCATTCCTGTTATAGTTCCTACAGACAAGCCAGAACAGCCCTAACCCCTCGACCCAGCCCATGCCCAAATAGAAATGAGTTGGCAAAGCTGGTTGGTTACAGGTTGTTTTAAGTACTTAATGCTCCTTAGCATCAGCATTCAGGCAGAGCCTGTATTCCTATCCCACACTGAAAACTCAGGCTGTGTACAGACTCCTTACAGGTTAGTCCTGGGTCAGCCATTTCTAGACATTTGTCTCCACTGGACTCTACTGCTTGACCTGTGTACCCAGCTTAGGTGAGGAAGGACGTCACACTGTTTATGCGATGCCTAAAGTGCCCTTACTGCCTATGTCTTCCCACTCACACCTTGTCACACCAAATAAAGCCTTCCTATTTTATCACCTGAAATGCACTGCAGGCTGCCTCTCAGGGAAGATGAGAACCCTACTTTCTTGGTGTTAATGAGGAAATAAATTTAGGAGGGTGGAGCCCTGCCTAACTCCCAACATTTGTTTAATGAATGAAAGGAGACTGCGATAATGTCAGAGATCAAATCCAAGGCCTTACACACGTTAGCCAAATGCTCTACATCCTTAACCCTATCAGAGTTGTGTGTGTGTGAGAGAGAGACAGAGAGACAGAAAGACAAAGAGGGATGTCCCTATATAACACAAGCTGACCTCAAACTGCAATACTCATGTCTTAGCCTCCCAAGTTCTGATGTTATAGCTGTATGCAACACACCAACTTGCTAGAGTTCCATGTGCAAGCAGAGCTCTACCTACCATCCCTGAGACCAAAATCAGAACTTCTCCTCATCCAACACAATGAGGCATCCCTAGAGCATGGTGCTTCTCTAGAAGGGCTTACTGGTAAAATGGAGCAATGGAGGGGATGACATCATAAGGACTGAAACCTGGAAGAGCAGATCAGGCCCCAATTGCCAAATGCCCTAGCTCCTGGCCCTTCTCTCTTCTGAACACCTCTCTGTTCTAGGTGTGCTCTGACCCTACCCGTCTCAGAGGGAGGAGGAACTGTGGAGACAAGAGAAAGGGAAAGATTAAGTAGAGACAAACCAGAGAGAATAAGACAGAAAAAGATCCTTGTGTGGAGTGAGTGACCAGTTTAGGAACTCAGATGACTTTGTGAATATGTTGGCATTTTTTTCATGACCAAAGCAGCTACTGGTTTTGAAATATCCCATTTCTGTCCTGCTCCAGGTGGCAGCCAACTCTACAAATTCAGTCTCACCTGCCAGTTGTCTTTTTCTACTCTCTAGTCCCCTGTCTGAAAAGGCCTCATGGGCTCTACAACAACTTCTGTTCTCATTTCATTTTCAAAAATAGTATCTAATTAAAAAAAAAATAGAGGGCACAAAGTTGGGTAAGTGCGGGGAGGGGTGTGAACCTGAAAGGAGCTGGGGAAGGACAGTGAATATGATCAAAACGTATTTCATGAAATTCTCAAAGAACTAATAGAAAGTAATAATGGTGAACAGTGGGCTGAGGAGGTAGTTCAGCTTACAGAGTACCTGCCTAGCATTCACAGAGCTCCACGTTTACACTGAGCATGGTGGAGAGATGACTCAGTGGTTACGAGCACTTGCTGATCTTGCAGAAGACCTGAGTTCAGTTCCCAGTACCCTTGTCAGGAAGCTGGCAACTGTAACTCCAGCTCCAAGGTATCTGACACCTTCTTCTGGCCTCTGTGCACTGCACACACGTGGCAAACATAGACACACATAAAAAAATGAGTATGGCAGCAGAAGTCTGTAATCCTAATACCGGGGAAATGGAGACAGGGGGTCAGGAAACTCAAGGTCATCCTTAGCTACATAGCAAATTTGAGGTCAACCTGGGCTACATGAGACCCTGTCTTAAAAATGATGATGATGATAATGATAGTAACCAGAATTTACTGTGACAACCATGTTCAGGATCTAAAACCTACATTACTGGATCATCCAATCCTACCCTCTGTCTTATTTTTCCCACAGTTGAGGCGACCGAGGCACAACAGTGACCTGCTCTAGGGCTCAGGCAGGAAGGACCAAGGAAATAGCAGAGCTAAGCTCTGAACCAGGCTCTGAGAACAGAGCCCACACTCTTAGTCACTCTGAACTCCCATTTTACTCCAGGAAGAAGAGAGCCACACTGGGCAAGAAGAGACTTATTCCCAGTTTGGTCTATCCAACCTCATAACCTTAAGCAAATGGCTCTACTGTGTCTCCATTGTCACCTCCACTGTCTCCATCTGAAGCAAAGCTAGGCACAGATGAGTGGTTCAGAAACTGTAATCTTAACTGCCAGAAATGAAAGAAGTAGTCATCAGGCACAGGGAGCCACCAAGCATTTAAATGGGACACATGTGACTGAGAAACTGAATTAGTAACGGTAGCCCATTTAAATGAATTTCCATAGTCACAGGCTACTAGTAGTTACAATGCTGAACAGCTCAGCTCTGGCCTATAAGTGCCAGAGGGCAGGTGCCATTTTTCTATTCATTGCTATATTCATAGAACCCAGTAGATGCTCAAAAACTATTCACTGAGTAAATCGAAAGCAAAGCTCTTCAGATATTTCCACAGTTCTTCATCTCCTTTACAGGTACTGATTCTCCAGCATCCCGGGTTGGTGGGTGGAGAGCCTTTCTGAAAAGGAGTTCCAGGACCCCCCTATGCAGCCTGCTAGGGTTCTACTCATACCATGGAAAGATCTTCTGTGGAGCTAATCTATCCCTAAAACTTCTAGTTACTAGTCCTGACACATAGCTCATACATTGGGGAAAACCAAAGTAAAAGCCCTTATATGTTTTTAAAAGATCTATCTGTAATTCACTGTCATAGTTAGATGAATCCATCTTAACTTGTAAGAATGTAAGGCCTATTGAACAAGTATATGACTAAAATCCAGTTGGAGGAAAGTAGTCTTCTAGGACTGAGGCTGCCAACCTGAACCATTATCTTCCCTGACCTCAGTATCAACACAGCTGAACTTCCCAACTCCATAAGCGGCCAAGAAATGTGCAGAATGTGCAGCAGGACTCCAATGTGAAAGCCTTGTTCTCAGAGCAAGCTCTGTAGACTCTGGAAGACAGACTTATATTTCCATAATCCTTCAAGTGCACCTTAGTGGAAAAATCCAACACTGACTCTGCAATGTGCCAAAGACCATGGCAGACATTGGAGATACAAGATGACCATGAGAAATTCTTCACAAAGATTCCACAGCCTGGAAGTAGTAAAATACAAAATGAATGGAAAACGTACTCTATGTAAGACACTGAGCAAAGTGCAGGAGAAAGACAGAGGCAATGTTACACACGCTCTCATAGAAAACATATGTACAAAACACTACACTGGATGCCTGAACAGTAACCACTGGAAAGAACTAAACCCATGCTTTGCACACAGCAGGCCCTCAGTGCAGAGAACCAACAACTAACCAACAGGTGGGCTGGGTAAACTGAGGCCCAGACAGACTAATGGACTTCACAAAATAACCCATGTGGTTACTAATAGAAATGGATACTGCTTCTGGGCCTCACCACTAATGAATCCAACAGTTCATGACGCTGTTTCACGGTACTTCTCCAACATGACGTGAGAATAAGCAGGATCTGCTGCCTGTGATTATGTCTACTTCAAAACAGACAATGATTTATTTTTGTAAAATTCCATCTTTGGGACTGTCTGGAAGTCTAATGACTAACTGTATACATACTGTTTTAGAAACATGTATTCAGTCATTTAGCAAACATCTCAGGGCTAGTAGAACATTTTCTAAAATGCCCAGGGCCCAGAGCTCAAATCACCGTACCTCAAAAGTACGGGAGAGGGATAGAGAGGAAAAATGGGAGAAGATCCTAAAAATTAACAGGTTGCCCATAAATGATTAAAAATAAGAATGGTATTCTAATTTTTGGCACCAATGCTGGAATCTAAAGGGCAATAGAGCAATGCCTTAAAACTATTGTGGAAAACACCTTTCAACCAAAAAAATCTACATGAGTCAAATCACCAATCAAGAGTGAACATAGAACAAAACCATTTGGTACATACAAGGTTGAAGTGATCAACTTCCACAGCCCGTCTCAGAAACTTCTAGAGGAATAAGCCAAAAAGAAGAAACAGAAAAGGCAAGTCATGCAAGGTGAGAGATTCCCAGACAAGTCATTTGTAGGCCTAGAGGGGTCAACACTGAAGAACAGGACTAGGTGGTGTCCTAAAAGGGAAGGCTAGGGTCGGGGTGTGATAAAATAAAAACAAAGGCATGTTATAAAACAGAGAAGTTTTAAAATGCTGTATGAGACTTTGGGGATTAGTAATATACATAGAAAAAAACTATCAAACAAAGCCATGAAGTCAGAAAATTATATAAGATTTATATAACAAAGGAAGTATCATTATAATGTGCTAGATGGCTCAGCCATAAACACTATTTGCTCGGTTAAAACAATGTATCAAATATCAATGTGACCAAAAACTATGATGTTACCATACTGAAAAGATAGAGAATAAAGACAAGGGGGCTGGGGACAGTGAGGGGTGATACACTTACAAATATGACAGTAATATCAGGAGAAATAATTAAAAGGTGTAAAGTGACTATAGTAAACAGAAAAACTTCTCCCCACAAAGATGTCCATGTTCCAAGTTCTAAAACCAGAAACATGTTTAGTTATGTGGCAAAGAGGAATTGAATTTACAAATGGAATTAAAATTGCTAATCAACTGATTTTAAAATGGGAGATTGTAGGTGGTTCACTGTAATCACCAGAGTTCTTAAAAGAGAAAGAGGGAAGAAGAAAGGAATCAGATCAAGACAAGCTGGAAAATCAGGGCAATGCAAGGGGAGGATGTCTCAATAAGTCATCAGTGGCTCTGAAGATGGAAGAAGATGGCCCTGAGTGGAAAATGCAGGCAGCCTCTGAAAGACAGCATACGTAATGAAACAGGCTCGTCTCAGAAACAAAGACAGCCCTGCTAACACCTTGATTTTAGCCTCCTCAGACTCCTAAAAGCGTAACAGAACATAAGTCTGGGTTGCTGTAAGTCACTGTGGTACTTTGTTCCTTCAGCTATAAAAAAATTATATTCAATGACTGACTCTAGGGAATGGATTACCAGGATGGAGAGGCAAGTAATAGTGCCTTCTCTATAAGCCTTCATATTTTTCTTGTATTTTTTCACTTTAAATGTGTCTCTGTGTGTATGTGTATGTAACACTTATATACAGACTTTTCTCTCTTCCCAGATCTCTCAATATGAGGAAAGATGCAGACAAGGAAACCAGCAAGAACTACAGAAACAGAAGGTGAAGAGAGGAAGAAATGCTCATGCTTGGGATGTGAGGGAGCCCGAAACAAGTAGGAGGCAGCCACAAAGAAGGTCAGGGCCTCTGGTGAGGACACAAATCTTAGTGTGAGAAGAGGCTGGCCTTTGAGACACGAAGAACCTGCAAGTAATGCTGGAGAATAGTTCTCAACATCGCAGGTCTGAGGCCTGCCCTATTCCTGGCTCCTTTGGCTGGGATACAGACTGCTATGTGCACTTGGAGAAAGCCCAAAATAAACACTAAATTTTCTGGACTATCAACTGTATTTAACAGTAAAGCAATTTAAATATGTTTACACTAAACCAAGACAGATATTATATAGTTAGAAGATAAAACCCATGTAGATTTTTTTAGTATAAAAACTGGAGACTTCAGCTGGAGAGATGGTTCAGGGGTTAAGAACACTGGCTGTTCTTGCAGAAGACCAGGGTTCGGATTCCAGTGGCCATGTGGCAGCTAACAACCATCTGTAACTCAAGTTCCAGGGGATCTGATGCCCTCTTCTGTCTTCTTCAGGCATTGCACAACATTGGTGCACTTACATACATGCAGGTATAACACTCATACCATACACATAAAATAAAAATAAAACCTGGAGACTGTAATATACCTTCTTGCTTCTCAGGATCCCATTAGATATTGAACTACCTGATGACCACTGAGCATCAAGACTTGATCCTGAAGTTGGAGAGTTCAATTCCCAGCACCCATGTCCCGCAGCTCACAACTACCTGTAACTTCAGCTCCAGGATCCGATTCCCTCTTCTGCTTCTATGGGCATCCTCATGCATGTGTACATAAATGCACAGGGACATACACACAAACACATAAATAAATAACGTTTTTAAAAACTCACTCTTGTCCATAATTAATCAAAGACTGAAGGACATCATGAAGCCGTCCCATGTACTCCCATCACAGCATCTAGGATTTCACACTAGCAACCTGTTGATGACTGTCCTGCCTAAGGTGGGTACAGTAATGGGAAAGATGACAAATATTTGATTCTTTTCTAAAGGGGCCTGGGTCTCACTACAGCTAGTTGAGTTAGTAGAGCCTGGGAAAACACAAAAACCATCTTACTCTCTCGGTGGTTACCTGCTACCAGAATCACTGACAAGAGCTGCCCATCCACCATGCACGCTACAAGACAAGCCTTCTTACTGAAGACATTAAAGACACTCCTTCCATGGAAGGAAGCTGAGAAACAAGACACATCTCTTGGGACAGGGTGTCCCTGCTGGTTCACAATATAAGAGTGGAAACTTTTTCTATTGTTATAGCTGTTTTTGTTTTTAAAACAATAACCACATGACAAAGACCCGGGAATGTTTTTTTTTCTAAGAAGAGCCACTACTGACCACAGACAGGGGGGAGTCAATGGAAGGCCACACAGAAGTAAAAAGCAATTTAATTGGTTTCGGTTTCTGTTTTGTGTGTAGAACATATATACATTCAAAAAAATTAAACTCAACCGGTTTTAAATTAAGGACAGAGAATATGGAAATTTAATGAGACAATAAATATATTAAAATACACTTCAAAGCTATATTCCTTACAGAAGAGGAAGGATGAGGGAGGAGGACAAGGAGAAAGACACAACAGAAGATGAGAAAAAAAAAGAAGTGGACAGAGAAAAGGGATGAAGAAAAGGGTGGAAGGCAGCAAGCCTCACAGCATGCCTGAAGCGGAAAGCAGCTAAAGGAGACACAGCCATGCGTCCTAGCATCTGAAGAGCCAGCCGGAGGAAGGCGGACTGCTCATGTACAGCTGTTGGCTTGGGCCACAGACTTCAAAGTATTATCACCTTTTATCCTTGCCTTTGAATGGTCAATGCTCTCTCGGTAGCCAGTGCTCACAGCCCTTTAATTGCACACTGAAACCTTCTGACATTTCACTCAGGTCACAGGCCAGAGCCCCCCCCCCCCCCCAGTCACCACCCCCAAGATGAGCTACACTTCAGGAACTTAGTCATCTCCAACTCCCTCCTCCGAAAAGGGAGTCCATGAAATGCTCCCCCATAAAATGTACAACGAAAGTCGGCGGGGGGGTTGTTGACTGCATTATTAAGATTTATTCCATAGAAAACTTTAGTTCTGCATTAAAAAAATATATACACACAATCCCAAAACTGGAATTTCAGCAGAACTGGGCTCTACTTTAGCCTTTGCCAGCATCATCAGCAGCATACCTGACTACCCATGTGTTCAAATTCTGCATGCTCCAGCTAAAGGTCTTGCTTGGCCCTAAACTAAGCAGCCTCAACTACACTCTGCAGAGGATCAAGAAGAATCAAGCACTCAACAACACCCTGTCAACCCATCCCACTTCACAATACCCTATTTAAGGCAAGCTGCTCTGCTCCTTCACATTTCACGCTAAGGACACAGCCATGCTGTTCTTGGCTCTAAAGGCTGAAGCTATGGAGTCTACAGCCTCCCCCTTCACCGTCTTCTGCTTCCTCTTCACTTTTCTCCTTCCGATCTTGGGCTCCTCTCCCAGAGGACAGAGCTTAACAAGTACATCAAAAACATAGGACCCAGATTCTATCCCCCTCCACACCTTGCTAGTTGTGTGACCTCAGATAAATAGCCAAACCTCCCAACCACTCAAATTCTTCAGTGAAGGCTGCTGAATGGGTCAGTCACAGAGGTCCCCCTCCCAATGTTCCAGTATCTATATGTTCACCTGCACGATTATAAACAAAAGAGTGAGCTACAAATATATAGGGAAAGAATGAATTGTAGAAATGCCCTTCCCTCAGCAATCTGCCATCCTTCCCTCACCTCCCCCACACCAACCCACTCTGAGGTCTGTGCCTCTCACCCTGGACCATTCTAGCTCTGAATTATTTACATACGGTAAAACCACATGAATTGCACAAATCAAGGAAAAGGGAGAATGAATCCAGCAGCAGCCTGAGTTCTAGAATGCTTCTTTTGTGCCATTGCTCAATACTGCAAATCTCCCATCAGATTAGCAAACAAGAAAAAGTCTAAAAACACCATCACAAACTGTACTCGTGAATTTAAGAAGAGAAATGCTATAGGAAGCCTAGAAAATCCTCTAGGAACCTGCACCAAAGCCTTCCACTGTATCAACGAGAGCAGAGGCCCAGAGACAGTAAGCTACTAGCCCAAGGCCCAGAATTAGTGACCAGGACCAGAGCCAGCTGTTCTACCTCTAGTCCAAGCTCCTCCACTACAGCCTTTGAAACCATCCGTTGCTTTTTCAAAGACAGGATAATTAAATCCTAAACTACGAGAGGGTGCTCTCTATAGCACCTCAGCCTCTATGTCCAGAGACAGTGGCATTGGGATAACCAGGATTTTACTAGTGCTACGAAGATAAAGCTTTCTTCCCCGGCCCCTACCCTTCCATTCTCTCCAAGCTCTGCTATCTGTATCCAACTCTATTTTGAGGAGAGGAAAAAAGAAGAGAGCTGAAAGAGTCTTTGTTCTGCCAGTAGGAAGCTTTTATTTTTCTCCTTTTCCATCTCTTCAATCCTATCTCAATATTCCTAATCTCTTCAAAAAGTTTACAGAAAGTCTCCAACTCCAGCAAATGAAAACGGGTAAGAAGATCAGGCCCACAGAAGAGCGGAGTCTACAGGTGATGACAATGCCCACCAGTCTTTCACCCCGGGCACAGAAGTACTTCATTTCAGTTGCTAATTCTCTGCAGGGAAATCACCAGTCAGTTGTCACACGTCCTTCCACTGAGAAATGGATTCTGCAACTGCTGGAGAAATAAGCCTTCACTAACCTTTTTCAAAGATGCCCAGGGCAGGGGTGCCAACACACCAGCCTTTCCCTCCTTTACCCTCAGGCAAAGAGGGAGACCTCAGGGCTGGACTGGCAAAGAGTTATTTAAGGCAGCATAGAGGGTGGGGCAGAAAATTGTTGGCAGTATCTTCCTCCTCCTCCCCTCCCCCCTCACTGCCAACACACACACCTCACTCAGTAGACAACCACTCTCACCTTTGTCTCTACAGGCTGAAGCTATGGACTCTCCAAATGTCCACCATGTGTTTTTTGTCACTGACACTGCTGTCTCCTTCTGCTGCCCACCTTCAATCACCACAACGCTATGTTTCCAACCCAAAAGCACACACTCAAATCTAAATAGAGGTGCTCAAAAATCAACGGAGTACGTGGGGAGACAAGCCATCCCTAGCCTTCACCCAAGACGAAAAACGGGGAAGGGTGGCTAAGAGATGGAGTCAGAGGCCTGACATGCCAGACGGGTTCTATGATGGTGCTAAATGAACCTCCCTCCTACTGACAGTGAAATCAATTTGAGCAATTTTAGTAGGTCAGCTCTATGACAAGAGGGGTATCCCAGCGCTCCCTGTTTCAAACAAAAATCCAAAGGCTCATCTAGAACATGCTGGGAAAACCCTGGGACTGGATGAAATGAGCCCGCTCAGTGGGATTCCTTCTGCCTTTATGTAGCAATGTAATAGCGTAATAAATTCTGTCAGCCCGAAAAAGAAGCATGCACTGATGAATTTCAAAGGCGTCTTACGACAAGCGGAGGCACAGGGATGCAGAATTAACACATCTCCCCTAAAAGGAACATAATGACTTTTCCCTTCTATCTTGAATGTCACTACCACCAAGGAAGCCACGTTTGAAAGCAATGAGGCAGAAGGGATGCCCAGGAAATAGGAGAAAGGAGTTGGAGGTAGGAGAAGGGATGCCCGGGAAAATAGGAGAAAGGAGTTGCTTTTCCGTCCCCCTCGGTGATGGGCTGTGAGCCACTCGTGGGGATGAAGAGGCCTCGGCGGCATGGGCAGTCACTGTATCCCTGGACACACACCCACCATCGCGCGCCGGTGCAGGCGGGTCCTGGCCAGCCGCGCTGTCCTTGCGCCCCTCCCGCCGCCCTGGGCTTCGGATGATGCTGATGAATGAACACACCTGAAAAGCCTCCATCCCGCCGCTCGCTCCCTCCTTCTTCCTCTGACTGCTGTACAGAAGCCCCTGGGCAGTTTCACTTTTCCAGCACAAACCCACCGGGGCTCTCCCGTCTCTTCCATCCACCCACACTACAGTCAGCCTGAGGCGGGCGGACATTCCCTCCTGGAAGAGGCCATGATCGCAGTTACCCCCACCCACCAAAAAAAGGGGGGGAGGAAGTCCGGAATCTCCAGGATCCCCTCATCCTAGGAACTTTCCTTGAAGGGCTGAGGACCCACCGAGCAGACAGGAGGCTCGGATCGGCTGGGGTTCCCCGCGGTGGTCCCGGTGACCGCAGGGGAGATGCTCTGGGGGGAGGGGGTCCCCAGGTCCCTCCAACAGCTGGCCCTTTAAAAGCACCTCCTCCGAGCGCGGAACAAAGGCGCCGCCCGCGGACCGGCCGCCACGCGCCGGGGCACGGCCGGCGAGAGCCGAGCGCACAGCGCTGAGCGCGGGCTTACCTTGCGGGTGGCGGGGCTGCGCGCCCGCCCGCTCCACTCCACGCTGCAGTTGCCCCGCTCTGTTTTTCTGGGACTGGGAGCTGACTTCACCCACACTCCACGGCTGGCCAATGGGCTGCGGCGGCCACCCCCTCATTAGCATATCTCTGGAACCGTCCACTCCGGCGGCGCCCAGGGGGCGGGGCGGGGCCGGCCGTGACAGGAAGGGGCGTGTGCATCTATGGGAGCCCGGGAGCCGGGCGCGGGCCCGCGGTCTCCACGGAGAACGCGCGCGCTCGCGCCCAGTAACCCTTTAGGTCCCGGGCCCGCCGTGGGCCCAGTGGCTTCCTGTCCTTGCGGTCCTTCTAACGGGTCATTCACAGCGAGCTTGGAAGGATCAATAGGAATAAAGCAATAGCCTGGGGGTGCCTGGCTGTATATGAAGTTATCCTTATGCCTCATCTGCAAAATGGTGCAATACTTGTGATTTTGCAGAATGTAGTGGAGATTAGCTCGGTAAACATATGTAAGAGCCTGGACATCGGAATACATAAATGTGCTAATGATAGTAGCTATATCATCATACTCTGTGCCAGACAGGTGCCTAATACATCCTATTTCCTCATTTGATGTTCACATAAGAGAGGCCCTATATCAATCTCTTTCCTTTTCCTTTTCTTAGTTTTTCTTTGTTGTTGTTGTTTCTTTTTTTCTTTTTTTTTTTTTTTTTTTTTTTTGGTGTTTTGTTTGTGTGTTTGTATGTTTTAGGCAAGGTCTCCTTGTGGTCCCAGCTAGCCTGGAGTTCTTCGTATAGATTAGGCTGTACTCTCACAGGGATCCGTCTGCCATCTGCCTCTGCCTCTACCTCCCCAGTGCTGGAACTAAAAGCATGCACCATCGTGCCTGGCCCACTTTTTTTTTTCCTTTTAGTTATCCCAGGATAACCTTGACTCACTCTGTAGCCAAGGATGACCCTGAACTGGGACCCAGGTGCTGGGAGTACAGACATGCCGGACCGTGCCATCCTCCCTGCTCAGTCTCTAGAGTGCTGGGTTTTTAGGCCTGCACCACCATCTCAGCTGGTTCTAAGATTTTATTCATGCAACCACTTACACTCAAGGTTCAACAGGCATGAATGTGAGCTCTGGAGTTTCTAGAAGGGTCCCTCCCTTAAGCAGCTTCCATCTGAGTTAAAGAGAGGAACAAAATAAATAGGACAGTCTGCAATATGAAAAGAGAATGAAATAGAGTAATACAGGCAGGTGAAGGGAAGGGCATGGTATGCCAGTCTGTTCCTTAGGCTTACCTGACCTTCAATTCCCTGCAGAATCGCAGAGGAGACAGGGAAGAGGCTGTTTACCCCAGGTCTATGAGCCAGCAAGTAGCTGGTCTGGAACTTGCTTTCTCTATGACCAGCTTCCCATATCCCTAGGACATCCCTCAAGGTAGGACAGTCACCCCTCAGCCTGAGCACAACTAATTCTTTTCTGCTGCCCTTGGCAAGAACCTTCAGCCCAAGCATGGTCCCAGTTAACAGGCTGTGTGTGTCAGAGTAAGGGCAGGACGTGATGACTGTACAATGGAAAAGGTTCTTAGATGTCAGGGCACAGTGACAAGTCCTTACTGAGCACCTACTGCCCTCCACTATGTGTTATTGTTGCCGTTGCTGCTGTTGTTGTTGCTGTTTTTTAAGGAAAACTCTCTTAGCTGTCTGGGAGTTCACCCTATAACCAAGGAAACAAGAAGTCACCAGAGAACCTAGGGATCCCCAAGAATAGTGTCCCCTCACCCAGACCTCATCCTGCTGCTTTGCAAAACAAAATTCTCAGCCTCTACTGTTAACTTATACCACAGTCTGGGCAAACAGCTCTCTGGCCCGTAAAGTAATAAAACAGTAAATATTTATTGCATGTCTAGTCTGCCTTGCTCTGTGTTGTACTTGTGCTAAGAGCTTATGTGCATTAATACACACCAAATAACAAATGCAGGCAAAGGCACTGGTACTACGATGAAGTTAGCCAAAGAGTGGACAATAAAGGGCAGAGAAACTGAATATGTTGTCTACTTTCCAAATCCAGGAAACAAGATTTACAAAAGGAAAAAAAAATCAAAGTAATTCAAATGCTCAATTTGAATGGTTATATATAGAAAATAACAGTGCAACCATTTGACAGAATAACATATAGCCATGAAAAATATAGAAGTATATTTGCTAATTTTAAATTGAAAGAAGCTTTCCCTCTTGCCCTGGTGGCCTTTGAAATCCTGGGCTAACATGCTTTTTCTGCCTCAGCTTTCTGAGTAGCTGCAACTACAGGCGTGTGCTACCATGCCCAACTGTTAGCAGACCAACACACAAAGATGCTTATAAAATGTTTTTGAATGGAAAAGTAGGTTGAAAACTTGTTTTTAAAAATCCCATTCAAACTATCACTCTGGAATTGTTTTTACTCACCTTTATGTTTCTGGTTTTTTCTTTCATGAGCATCTATCTCACTGTCCATTGAAAATTTAAAAAAAAAATGATTTGAAAATGAAACATCGCTGAGAAGAAGGCTCAGCAGTTAAGAGCACTTGCTGCCTTGCAAAGGACAGCGGTTTAGTTCCCAGCACTCACATGGTGACCCACAGTCATCTGTAACTCCAGTTCCTGACTCCTTCCTCTGGCCTCTGTGGGCATCAGGCATGCACACAGTGCGCATATGCACATGCAGGCATAAGACTCATACACATAAAATTAAAATAAATCTTTTTTTAAAGAAAGAAAGAAAAACAAGATTCTGATTACAGAAATTTAAACTCTAGTCAAAGGAACTTCTGGAAGTGGGAAATTAGCTCAAGGAAACTTAAATGATTCTGGTCTTGACATCACTCCTTATTGGCGTTAGCCTATACCATTGTTGCACACTGTAAAGCATACCATGGCCTCAAATGTCTAAGAGAAATGGAAAAATCTAGGAAGGACAGGAAGGTGGAAAACGAGAAACAAGCTGGACATGGTGGTGCACAGCTCTAATTCCAGCACTCAAGAGGCATGCAGATTTCTGTGAGATGGATGCCAGCCTAGTCTACATAGTGAGTTCTAGGCCCACTGGGGCTATAGGGAGACCCTGTTTCAAAAAGACCAAGCAGGGGGCCGCTGGAGAGATGGCTCAGTAGTTAAGGGCACTGACTACTCTTGCAGAGGACCCAGGTTTGATTCCCAGTGCCCATATGGTGGCTAACAACCGTCCATAACTCTAGTTCCAGGAGCTCCAACTCCCTCTTCTGACCTCCGGGCATTATACAGCATGGGTGCATTACATGCAGGCAATACACTCAAACACATAAAATAAAATTAATAAATAAAATATTTTTTAAAAGACTACCCCCATCACCCAAGAAGGAGAAACAGATGTAAAACCTTCCTCTCCTTCAAGACACACTCAAATGTCTCTTCCACAAAGAGCCACACTTGTAATACCAGCACTTAGAGGTGGAGGCAGAAGTGAGACCGTGTCTCAAAAAACAACCTCTGTGCTCTGGGCCAATTATTAGTGTTAATTCAATGGTAAACACAACATAAGAGATTGTTAGGTTTAATTGTACCAGTTTGTTTTTATCTCCAGCCATTCACTGATTCATCTGGGTAGCAGGCCTTGTGGAAGGTTCTGGGTTCATGTGGCAAGAACAAGACCCCACTCTCTATTTCCCTGAGGTGGGCCTGAGGAAGCAGAGACCCAGGCACATTCACATGGAACAGGCAAGTCCTGTCCTAAGGGCAAGCAGCCTAGCCCATACTTTCTTTAATGTTCTGTTTGCTCCTCTTGGAACTATTTTTGTACAAAGGGCCCTGAATTTTCATTTTGGACTGGGCCCTGGGGCTAACGGTGTATAGCTCAATGATAGAGCACCTGCCTAGCATGCACAAAGTCCCGTGTTTGAGCAAAGAACTGGGCCCTGAAAACTATGTAGCCTGTCTTGAGAAGGGGAGACACTGAGGCCTACTGAGTGTATCTGTGACAGACCCTAGGGTGAAGCTAAGGGCTCGCCTCCCTCCAGCCCTGCTGTTTGTCTTTCAGAACCCTCTCTCATTCCAACTTTCCCAGATATTGGAAAGGTCCCTCCTGTCCAGTCCTATGATACTTCATCCTTTCCTTTCACATGGAATAACCATATTTGGCATGAACTCACGGATATCTCTCTGTGGTTTTATTCCTTGCTCCCTCCCTGCACCAGTTTGTAAATATGATGAAGTCTCAGCTTGTGTCCGCTCATCTCAACGGTGTTTAGTGCTGTTCTTCACACACTGCTAAAAATGCGCTTAAGTTTAATTTAATCTTATTAGTAACTCCTCATTTTCTCTTCATGTGCCTCCGATTATTCCCAGCGGTCTTTTACTACTGGAAAGAAATAAAACTACGAAGCAGGAGAGCCATCCACACAAACCAGGATCATAAACAGGCTGTAGCATCCCTTGAACAGGTTATATGTGTAAGGAATCAAGAAAGAAAAGAAGAATGATTTTGCAGATGTGGTTGGTCTCCAGCCTTCTTCCACCCCGAGTTAACAAGCTTACTGGCAGATCTTCAGATGTCAGTAGGAAGTTACAGAAAGAACAAAATTTCCTTAGAATTGTTTCAGTCAGGCATGGTAGTAACATGCCTGTAATTTTAGCACTCAGCAGACTAAGGCAGATGTGTGACATGTTTGAGGCTAGCCTGGGTTACAGAGTGAGACCCTGTCTCAAAAAACAAAAAGCCAGGAATGGAGAGATGGCTTAGCAGTTAGGAGTATTTGCTGCTCTTAGAGAGTCCCAGCACTCATATAGGGCTGCTCACAAGGGCCTTTAACTCCAGTTCCAGGGGATCTAACACCCTCCTCTGGCCTCTGTGGGCACGTACACACACATACACACACACACACACACATGCACACACACACACATAAATAAATAAATAAGTAGATAGATAGATAGATAATAAAATAAAAATCTTTTTTAAGCCAAGAACTTATTCTCTTGTTTTTACAGATCACAGGGGGAGAAAAAGGTAAAATCGTGCAACTCAATTCTGAAAACACAGAATTGATTTTTATAAAGGACTGTGTGACACAGCTCAGTGCCTTGCAAGAGCAAAGTCCGGTGTTCTATCCCCAGCACCACAAAAAGATAAAAACAACTGATCTGAGGATCATGGAATGCCAGATCCAAGAATTCCACATTCTTTGAAAGTGGGTGAAAGTCACTGCCTGAGGGAAGCTTAGTGAAATGAGTGGAGATTGGTCAGGGCATGTCTATGGAGACATACACGTATGAGAAGGACGGTAGGGATATATGCTCAGGATGAGTGTAAGCCAGTTACCCCAAGATTCCAGTCACCAGGCCCCTACCTATCAACCTACAAGCATTTGTTTCAATGTGCTTTGAATTGTTGCTTGGGTGAAAGCATGCTTATACAATGGAACCCCAAATTCTGTATTGTATTTGTTCAAATGTGCAAGGTTTGGCTTGGAGATTATCATTTGCCATTAGAGAGTCAAAACAGACACAGTGAAAATGTTCCACATGAACCTTTGGGAAAAATCAGAAGTATAGAATGTATGTCTGTCAGCTGCTACCATGTCTGTGGAAAGGTCTGCAACCTTTCTCTGAGGATTTCGGAGGCATCAAGAGAAGGCAGCCTGCTGAAGGCAGTTGCTAGGAGATTTTTTTTCCCTGACTGGGACAGAAGAGCCATTGGTCAGAAAATGCTGAGTTTACTTTAGAAGACTTACTACTCCAGAATAAGTTAGCTAATGAAGTGTTTACTTGAGAAAACCATTTTTAGGGTTGGTAGATACAGCTGACAACTGTAAAAGAGATGTTCTTGGAGGAGGCTGGAGAGAGGAGAACATGAGGGAGGGAGGAGCAAAGGGAACTGGCACAGGGAGAGAGAAAGGGTGGAAGCGTGGAGAGCAAGAGAAAGCATGCTGAGCAGACTGGGAGAGAAGTACGGCAACTTCAGAAATGGAGCAACTAGCCTTACTCGATGAATGCGACTTTAACAAGGTTAAAAAATCAACAACAATGGTGTTAAAAGAATAACTGACATTCTGAAGCTGTGGAAGGCTTATCAGAGGTAATTGGAAGAGTTCACTGAGGGAACTCATTTCAGAGGATCAAATTAAGACATATGGGTGCCTTGGGATGGGAAATTATGCTTCTTTAGAATTTACCAAACAGAGTGCTGAGGCAGAAGGTCAGGAGATAAATGGTTGGGACATCCATCAGGTTTCAGTGCCTTGATTACCTCAGCAGGCCTGTCCCCATTCAGCAAAGCAATGCTTTGATTACCTCAACCCACTTCCCAGAACATCATTTGACAATACCTCTTAGGATCTTACCTCCTGCTTATCCAACTGGCTGACCCCAACAGTTCATCTGAACACATAGGGTCTCTGAAAGTTTTTTGTTTCCAGGGGTGTTTGGAGCCCTCTTTATACTGGCAATCAAAGCAAAGTTTGCATGACCTACCTGGTTGGTTCTGTCTGTAAGAAGGAAATAATCAGTCTGGGGAACATAGCTCCGTGGTAGAGACTGCCTGCCTAGCATGTATAAGGCCCTAAGTTTGATTCCTAGCACCCAGGGAAGAGGGGAATAATCCAGAAAAAGAAAAAACAAAAAACACTGTCATATGATCAAGAGAGTGAGGATAACTAGACTGTGTATAAAAAAGAACTGGACAGAGAGGCCTATCTTTTCCTTAGACCAAAGAACCAGTAACTTCTCTGACCTTGCAGTAGAAGGTGAGCAGGATCAGAAAGCAAGCTAGAGCCATGTTTCCACAACCATCGCAGCCTAGACAGCACCTCCAGAAAAGAAGGCTTGTTCATGGAAAACTCTCTAATAGGAGGCAAACAGAGACCTCGCCTCATGTGGTCAGAGACAGCTCTCTTACTTAGGCTCAGCGTGACCCTAGACCAGACTACTGGAGAGATGCTGCGTCAGTGAGTCCCATTCTTTGGTTCCCTAGGGTACTATATCTGAACTAGGGCTTCTAACAATCAACAGTTCATCAGGGCTGAGAACACAGGCAGATAAGCAAACCTGGGTTTGTGGAAAGAGAACTCTTTCAATGAACACGTTCAGTGAACAAATATTTTCTGCCTACTCTCTTCCGGGTCCTCTACTCGGAGCTGGAGGACCAGAAAATGAAGATGAAGCCCTACCCTACCCTACCCTACCCTTACTATACACATTCTAGTGGGGAAAAACAACTAGAAAAATTAATATTCAATTGCAAGTCAGTGTGGTAGATACAATAGTCAACAATCTAATTGATAAGTTGTACAACCGTCACTACTGTTCGATCCTGGAACATTTTCATCCATGTAAATAGAAATCCTATTCCAAACAGCAGTTAGTTCCCATGGCCCCTCTCCTCCAAGTCCCTGGCAGTCATTGCTATACTTTCTGCCTATATAGCTTTGCCTGTTCTCAGTATCTCAGATAAATACAGTCATGCAATATGTTCCTTTGTGTTTGGCTCCAATCATTTACAAGATTGTAAATCTTGTGGCATGTATCAGTACTTTACCCTTTTCCAATAATATTCCGTTATATGGACATACTACAATTTTTGATCTGTTCATCATTTGACATGCACTTGCATTGTTTCCTCTGTTTGGTTATTGTATGTATTGCTGCTATGAACTTTAATGTACAAGTTTTTGTATAAACATATGTTTTCAGTTCTTTGGGCATATTAGTGGAATGTGCTGTCTCTCTGTTTTACTTTTTAAGGAGCTGACAAGCTATTTCCAAAGCAGCTAAGCCTTTTGGCATTCATACACACAACTTAAGAAGGCTGCAGTTTCTTCACATGCTCACAAATCCATGTCATTGTCCATCATTTTATTATGGCCATGCTAGTGGCATGAAGTGGTATCTCACTGTGGTTTTGACTTGTATTTACCTAATGAAAAATGATGTTAAGCATCTTTTCAAGACATTGTTGGTCCTTTGTATATCTTTCTTGGACAAACATCTATTCAGACATTTTGCCTTATTAAATTGGACTGTTTTTATTTGAGATGTATGAATAGCAGAAAAAGACTCCTTTAAAACCAGGGGTACAGAGAATGAGTGGAAGGGAGTTTACTACGGAGCTGTCCTGGAGGAGATCATATGCTTCCTTTATTTAACAACTTCTTACTGAATTCCCATCCTTCCCAACACGGGGTTGACACAAATTAAGTCCTTACACTTGAGGAGAGATTTGTCTATTTCAGGTTACCCACAGCTTCTGTAGAGTCCTGAGGTGGCCTGACCCTGAATCTTCATGGTTAGTATAGACCTTGGGTCTCATCTGTGCCTTCAGTTTTCTTACCACCCTGGGGTTTAACCTGATGACCCCACAGGAGAATTTAAGTGACTGTTTATTGCCACTAGTTGCCTTGGAGTCAAATGACTGGCCAGGCCTGTGGCGCTTTGGATCCTTGCTGAGCCCCGGTTCTAGGACATCTTTTCCAGGATGAGACGTGGTACTTCCTAATCCTTCCTCACTTTCCTGAGCTCAAATACTCTTTCTCATCAGGCCTCTCAAGGACCTAGTGGGTTTCCAAATACACAGGATGTTATAGCAACTATACCACACCAATACCAGGACAGCACCTGCTCAAAATAAGCTATTCCAGTACCTTAGTGTTTTAAGTAGGTTATAGGACAGCACATATTAGAACTTATTTTTTTAAAAGTTATGCATGGAGAGAGATCTGGCAAATAGAATTTAATCGAAATTGCTTAATTTTTTTTTCATTTTGCTTACCAAAAGTTTCTAATTTTTTTATAAAACTTATATCTTGCTAGTATATAAGGGGAAATAAACTTAGTGCCACAAAATATTATAAGATTCAAACATCACCACATATTTTGCCTTATAAAAATAAATTAATAATACAATATTTGTGATCTTCTCTCTTGGATAGTTCATAAAATCATATTATCTACTAATTATATCACATGACACCCAGGGTAGTTTAGAAGCAGAAGTTAGTGTTTGACTATAAAACAGAAAATCCTCAATTCTTGCACATACTGGCTGCCCAGGCCTCGCAGTCTTAGCATGAAACCTTGGCATTGACCAATCTCCATGGGTGTGAAACCCTGGCCTGGCCTACAGAGGCTTAGGCCAGAATTGCCAGAGAAGCATCAAAACAATAGAATGTGATGTCATGGGCATCCCAGAGGGAAATGAGAATAGACTGAAATGCACTTTTGCATCATTGATTTTCCCTGCTGTTTGAACCCCGTTTATCTCATTTGGCAGATCAGCCTCAAAGTGCATGAGCTATCTGTGCCCCATTAGTTTCCAATAGATTGATTTTGCTACTACAGTGAATTGACCCGTCTTCAATTGCAGCCTGCAGAAGTGGCTCTTTCTCTCCCTCTGGGAAACAGACACAGCAGCCCTAGGAGCCATTGCAATGGAAAACCTGGAAAGCTATCTAACCACATGGACAAAGTACTTTCCATCTCTCCTGGGAAACAGGAAGGATAAAACACAGACTCAAAGCAAACAAGTGTCATCTCTTCTCCCTCCTCTGTCTCTTGTAATTTCCTGGCATCTTCTCTTTTCCCTAGTCTGTGTCTGTCTGTCTGTCTGTCTGTTTCTCTCTGTCTCTGTCTGTCTGTCTCTCTCTCTTTGTCTCTCTCTGTGTATGTCTGTCTTTTTCTTTCTGTCTATCTGACACACATATACACTCATAATTCTTCTTTCTTCTTCAAAAGAAAACTAGAGAACATTTTTTAAAGAAAAAAAATAAACATTTGAAGGCTAACCTATGAAATAGTATATGATGACCTACCTACAATATAACAATCACAGCAAAAAAACAGACTATAAAACTGAACATAGGGGAACTGGAGAGATGGCTCAGCAGTTAAGAGCACTAACTGTTCTTGCAGAGGATCTGAGTTCAGTTCCCAGCACCCACATGGCAGTTAACAACGGTAGATAATCCCAGTTCCAGTGGAATCTGATGCCCTCTTCTGACCTCCATGGGTATTGTATGACATGGGTACACTTACATAAATACAGGCAGTACACTTATACACATAAAAATAAAATATAAAACAAAATATTATATATTTTGTTGTATATATATAATACAATGCCGTTTTAAGGAGTATAGAGAGGCAGGGGGAAAAGCTCTTACCACACAAGCATAAGAACCTGAGTTTAGATCCCCAGAACTCACATAAAAAGCCAAGCATTGCCATGCCCATTACTCCAGGGCTAGGGAGAAGAACAGAGACAAGCAGATCATTGAAACTCACTGGCCAGTCAGCCCAGCCAGATCAATGAGTTTCAGGTTTACTGAAAGACCCTGGCACAAACACCCACATTAACAAATACATGCACCACCACCACCACTACCACAACTGCCATACACACACACACACACACACACACACACACACAACACAATACATGATTTTTAAAAGTATATAAAAGCAAAAGTAAAGAAAAAAGAAACCAAATATGGTATTCATGTCCACCTTTAAACTTTCCTGCATTTTCAAAATAATCTATAATGATTAGCATATATTACTACATATTTGTTCTCAAACTTTAGAAAATCATTTTACTTATTGTTTTATTTTACATGTATTGCTTACATGTATGTAAGTGCACCCATGTTGTGCAATGCCTGAGGGAGTCAAAAGAGAGCATTGGATCCCCTGGAACTAGATCCCCTGGTTGTTAGCTGCCATGTGGGTACTGGGAATTATACCTGGGTCCTCTGCAAGAGCAGCCATTGTTCTTAACCACTGAGCCCTCTCTCCAGGCCTGTGTCCTTAAACGTTTTAAAATAAGCATATATAGAGTAATACAATGACATGAAAGTAACAAGAGAAACTCATTTATCTCATTCAGCAAGAAGCATTGGCCTCTGCCAGTTAAAAGAGCAAAAACCTAACTCGTTAGTCCAAATGTAAAAGGGGAAATGCATTGGCTTAATAATGAAAATGTCAAGGCTCTAAGTGGGAACCAAGAGCTGTCAGTAGATCTTTCTTCTTACCACTGCTTTTCTCTGGCTACTGGCTGCAACCTCTCCTACGGCAGACCAGACCACCTCTTCCCCCTAACAAGAAGCAGGGTGATCCCAGAGCCACACCTTTCCATGCCTTGGAACCCAGGTGAAAACTTGCTCCTCAATACTTTCAGTATGACAAATACTGAAAGAAGACTGTGGTTAGACTGGTTGGGGTCATGAACCAGGATGAGCCATCCATAAAATAATGTGACAAGAGATTGGATGACCTGAGTCGTGGTGGGGAATGGACATGAAAAAAGGTAGGAATGAAGCACAAGAGCTTCCTATTCAAAAAGTTCCTAAAGCAGAGGAGTGGAGGATCTAGTCAGACAGTTAAGCCAAGCATAAGAAAGGAAGAAAAAAACACAAGGGCTTAATAAAAAAATAAGTTCACTGAAACAAGATAGAATATGATACAACATGGAACATGACTGATTATCTGGCAACAGCACAGACAGGAAGTTCTAGACCAGGCCAAAATGATTGGAGGAAACCATGTAAGATCAATGTGAGTTGGGTCTAGAGAGATGGTAAAGTTTGGAGAACAGATGAACTGGGACTCTGTCCAGACTGAGGGGTAGTGAAGTACAGCCATGGAACTGGTCAAGTCAAGATGTGTAGAAAAGAGCAGGGGTTAAGAATAGCTGTATGTGGGGCTAGAGAGACGGCTCAGCGGTTAAGGGCAATGGCTGCTCTTGCAGAGGACCCAAATTTGGTTCCCAGAACCCACATGGTGGCTAGCAGCTGTCTGTAACTCCAGTCCACAGAATCTGGTGTCCTCTTTTGTCCTCCATGAGCATTATACAGATGGTGCACTTACATATATATAGACAAGACACTCATACACATAAAAAGTTAAGATAAATGATTTTAAAGAGTATCTTAAAAAATAGTTGCATGTGCTGGCATATACCTGTCATTCCAGCACTTGGGAGACTGAGGCAGGAGGATTGCTGTGATTTTGGTGACCACCTGGACTATATACCAGGACCTTGTCACACAAAAAGTACCAAAATTCCAAAGAAGTAAAATGAAGAATGTTAGTTAGGAATTGGTTAGTCATGGGTGAGATGTAGTTGGGGTAGAAAGTGGGAGCCATGAAAACCAAACCCCCAATTTTGAATTTTTGCTGTTGGCAATGAAGGACTAACCCAGCAAGAGTATTTAAACAAGTGACTGGCGTAAGATGGGTTGCTTGAAGCAGCAGGAACCAGGGCCCAGAAAGTGGAGAGGCAGAGCACCCAGCTGAGAGGTGACTGTATGGCCTTAGGTGTGAATAAGGGCTGGAACCTGGGGAGGTGGCCATGCAGGATGGAAAGGAAGAGACATTCCATTTATCAGCTCATTCATTCAGTCAACAAATAGCTGTTGATCACTGAGAGCCAGGGATGGCATGAGGTAGAGCAATGTGTTCCAAGATTTGCCTTCTGCTGAGAAACAAGGTCCAAGGCAGATGACCAAAGGGCCCCTCGGTAAACAGGATCATGGTATCTGCCATTAAGAGAAATAGGAAGTCTTAGTTTAGGCATCTAAGAGCACATAATTCTGAATTCAGCTTGATGATGGATCAGAGAAGGCAGAGGAAACCAGCCAGTGACCAGGAGGGAATGCAACACTTGAGTGGGGAGGAGCTGGAGACAGAGGTGTCCACATGGGTATATCAGTGAGGAGGAAAGTCTGGGCCAGTCTATCCAGGCCCAGAACAGGGAGAGAAATGGAGACTGCTTGCCTGTCTGTGCAAAGCCTGTGCCTCTTTCCTGGGATTCCTGACACCATAGCCCCATCAGCACCACACACACTGGAGATATGTTTCAGAAGTTGATTGAAAGCTCTGACCCAGCTTCCATTCCACCTCTGGCTTGCCTGGTGTTCTTCCCTCTGCGCAGCTCAGAAAGGGTGCGCTGCAGCCAGATGGTAAAATGTGGACAGAAATAAACCCTGTTCATGTGTAACAAGAATATTTATATCCAATCCCACAATATCACTGTAGGCATAATTACAGCAATCCTGTTGTGGGTATCAGGCATCAAAAACCAGCCCGATGCGATTCAGAGACCAAGGAGATGTAACTTTCAGGACAGGGAGCTTCAGGGATATCAGCTGTCCCTGCAAGATGGCTACGCAGAAACTGAGTGGGGCTATTTACAGATTAATGAGAGGTTCTAGGAGGAAGGTGAATTCAGGGACTGCATAGCTCAAACTCCCATTTCAATGGTGCTGCATATGTTTATTCACAGTTTTAGATATTATAAAATCAATGCTTATTGATGGCACAGGTTTTGAAGACGTGGAACATTGTCCATAATCCCCCAATCCAAAAATAATATTTTATATTGATTGTCACAGTATTTCACTTTGTATGTAAGTTTTATGTCATACTGTAATGTTCTGTAGCTATTTATTTCATTTAAAATAAATAATTCCTCACATTATTAATTTTTAAAATATTTCATTTTTTAAAAATTTTATGTGTGTGAATGAATTGCTTGCATATATGTAAGTCTACCCATGCCATGCAGTGCCCAGAAGAGGGCATCAGATCCCCTGGAACTGGAGTTATGGACAGTTGTTAGCCACCATGTTGGTGCTGGGAACTGGACTTCAGTTCTCTGCAAGAGCAGCCAGTGCTCTTAACCACTGAGCCATCTCTCCAGCCTCATCTCCTCATGTTATTAAAACAGGTTCTAAAATATTATTTTGTTGTCTATTTATTTAATGAAATACAGGGATAAAGAACAGCTTCATATACAACCAATAATTGCTAAGATAAGCTTACTTAAAAAAAAAAAACTTGTAGAGTCAGATAATTCAATGCCATTTGGGGAGAATTTAAAATCAAAACTACATATTGCTTATGTCGATGTAGAAAAAGAGAATGAACAAAAATGATTTTCTCTGGGGAATGAAGAAAGAGGTTTGAAGTCTCTGCAATTTATTAATTCTCTTTATTTTTTAGATTTTATTTGTTTTTACTTTGTGTGTATGCCTGTTTTGCTTGCACGTATGTAAGTTACCATCTCTGTATGTCTGGTGCCCTAGAAGGTAAAAAAAAAAGGGGGGAGGGGGAAGAGTTGGGTCTCTCGGAACTGGAATTAAGGATGGGTGTTGGGGACTGAACCAGAGCCCTCTGGAAGGACAATAAACGCTCTTGACCACTGAGTCATCTCTCAAGCCCCTATTATTTCTCTTTAAAATAACCTAAAATAGCAACTCATACCTATAATCCCAACACCTAGGAAGCTGAGAAAGGATGATTACTGAAAGTTTGAGACCAGTTTGGGCAACATGATATGACATTGTGTGGAAAGGAGAGGAGGAAGGGAGGAGAGGAGAGAAAGAGAAGAAGAAAGAAAAGGGGTTGGGAGAGGAAGTGAAGAGAAGAAGGAAAAAAATCAATCTAAAACAGAAAAAAATACAGAGACATATTAAGACTTACTAAATCAGTGTGGTGAATAAATGTGTGCTCCTTGTAGTCTTTGTATTTTTCTGTATGTTTAAAATATTATAAAATCCGGTCCAGGCATGATGGTGCAGGCCTTTAATCCCAGCACTCCGGAGGCAGAGGCAAGTGGATCTGTGTAAGATTGAGGCCAACCTGGTCTACATAGCATGTTCCAGGCCAGTTGGGACTACAGGAAGACCTTATCTCAAAAAACAAACAATAACATATAAATAAATATGGAAAGATATCGCTCTCTATATAATTCTATAATTTTTGAGACCCTGTCTCAAAGAATAACACACACGCACACACTTCCTTTAATTAATGAATGGACTGTTTTTTAGAGAAGTTTCAGGATTATAGAAGACCTGGTCAGAAAGTGCAGGGAGTTTTCTGCTCAAAGCCCTGCCCCACAGCTGCTCTCTCACTAAAATCTCGTGTTCTTGTGGTACACTTGCTGTGACTGATGACCCAGTATTGATATGTATTAGCTAAACCCCATGGTTTTCATTAGGCTTTATACCATATCTATACACACTCTGGGAGTTCTGACGAATGTGTAATGGCATGCATCCACCATAACAGTGTCACACAAAATTCTCTCTGCCCTAAGAACCCTCGGTGCAGTGCCTGTCACACCCCTTCTCCATTTTCACCATGGCAACCCCTGATCTGTCTCCTCATCCAACAGTATTTCCTTTCCCAGAATGCCTTGCTGTTGGAATCATATTGGGGTAGCTTTCTCAGGCATGCTTCTGAGTAATGTTTTTCTTTTCCCATTTTTATTGTGTGCATATGTGTGGTGTGTATGTGTGTATGTATGCATGTGTGTAGGCACATGTGTGTGGGTGAGTGTACATGGACATGTGTGCATGTGTCTGTAAGCCCAAGGTGGTGCTAGGAATCATCCTCCATTGCTTTTCTACCTTACTCATTGAGGCAGATCTCTCAGTCAAATCCAGAGCTCGCCCATTTGACTAGTTTACTTGGTCAGCCCCCAGTCTTTGCCTTCTAAGACTGGAATCATAAGCAGGCCACCAGGCAATTACATGGGTTCTGAGGATCTGAATTCCAGTCCTCATGCTTGTGGCACAAGAGCTTTAACCACTGAACCAGTTTCCCAGCTACCTGAATAATTTTTTAAACACCAGAACAATATACTTTTTTATTACAGGAGTTTAAAGAAGAAGCACCTGCAGCCATGAGCTTTTAAGAAGCTTTCTGAGAAAAGTTCAGACTCTAGCTAAGTACAGATGAAGTGCAAAAGAGTTCTCATAAAGAGATAAAAGTCAGAACAATCATCTACAAGTCCTAGAAAATGCAATAAGGCTTAAAAAATAAGTAACCCAGTTCTGTAGTTTACATCTGTGTTAAAGGTTTGGTTTCAAGGTGGAACTATAGAGAGTGGGTAAAACCTTAGTAGGTGGGACCTAGTGGAAGGAAGTTAAGCCACTGAGGGTGTGCCCTCCCAAGAGATTGTGGGCTCCTCATCCTATTCTCTGATTTGCCCCTGACTTGTGATCTAAAGGGTTTTGCTTCACCTTAGGCACAAAGTGATGGAGCCCATTAATCATGAGCTAGAATCTCCAAAACTGTGGGCCTAAATAAAAATCTTCTCTTTCATAAGTAATCATCTGTGATAATTATTTGTAATGACAGAATGACTACTGACTAACACATCCTGTATAAAGTTTCTAATTGTATAAGTAAGTTTTTCTTAATTGATGACTGATGAATATGCCTGTTGTTCCCTAGCAGGAAATAAAAATGTATCACCATATTTAAGAGATAAGGTCTAGGCTAAGCATCTGAACAAACATTTCTCCAAGGAAGGTAGCAAACAGCCAAGAGACACAAGAAAATATGCTCAACACCCCTAGCCATCAAGGAAATGAAAGACAAAAACACAATGAGACTTCACAACCATAGCATGGGCTAGAATCACAAAGCCAGGTGAGAAGTTTGAGAAGGATGTGGAGGGTTAGAACCCTCATATATTGGCAGTGGAATTGTAAAATATATGGAAATATAGGAAAATAGTCTGAAGCTCTTCAAATAGCTAAACATAGAGCTGCCATATGATCTAGCAATTCTACTAAAGTATGTGCACAACAGAAGTAAAAACATATGGCCACATAAAAACCTACGCATGCAAGTTTAGAGCAGCATTATTCTGAATGACCAAAAAAGTGGAAGCAATCCAAATACCTGCCAAGAAATGAATATATAAACAAAATGTGACAAAACAAATATTATTTGACCACGAGCATGACGAACTGACACATAGTACAACATGGTTGAAACTTTGCTAAGAGTTCAAAGAATGAGTCATGAAAGACTGACTACACATTGTATGATTCCATTCATATAAAATGTCCAGAACAAGGGCTGGAGAGATAACTCAGTGGTTAATAGCACTGGTTGTTCTTGCAGAAGATCAGGGTTTGAATCCCAGCACTCACATAGCAGTTAACAACCGTCTATAACTCTAATTCCAGGGGATCCCTCTTCTGGCCTCTATAGGCACTGCACAACACTTGCATACATGCAGGCATAACACACATAAAATAATAGATGAATAAATAAAAAATAAAATGTCCAGAACAGAAAAATCAATAGCAACATAAAGTAGAATAGGGCTGAGTGGCAGGGACAAAAAGGAATTGACAAGCTAATGGGTCCAGGGCTTTTTTTTAGGTAATGAAGATTGTAGTGATCTATCTGAGACTCTGAAACCTCCAACTTAGATTTCCTTGCATGAAGACCTCTGCTTGGAAAAGCTGAACAATAATGAGAAGGTCCAATCTACTCACTGTGAACCATCATCAAGGAAGCCCTGCAGGACTCTGACTGACACAGCAGCAATGCCTTTCTCTTGGGAAGCAAACCTCTCCAAGTCTTTCGATTGAAATATATAAACAAAACCCAAAAAACATTTCCATCATATAGGTTCTCTTTTCTTCTGTGCTCAGTCCTTTTTTTTTCTTTGAGGTGGTATGGGAAACAGGCCTTCTTATGGCAGGGTCTGTGAGGAGGAAGGGGCAGGCTCAATAAATTAGTTTAAATAAAACAACTTAAAGCCAACTATAATGAAAGCAAAAATCAGAATTTATTATTTTGTGATAATCACTATTGTTCAAACAATTGACCTTTTTCACCTCAGTGGGATCATAGTGTACAATTCTACGTTCTCTTTATTCCCATTTCACAGCACAGTATGAAATCCATGTGATTCCAGAATCTTATTGCAGGGTGTGTGTGTGTGTGTGTGTAGGTGCACACCAAGGTAGAGGTCAGGAGAGGACATAGCATGTCTTCCTCTTTCCATCTTTTTTTCTTTTCCTGAAACAGGGTCTCTCACTGAATCTGAAGCTCGCTGTTTTGGCTAGGCTGGCTGGCCGGCCAGCTCCTTCTGGGATCTGCCTGTCTCTATGCCTGACCCTGGAGTCACAGACATGTGCGTGGCCATGTCCAGTTTTTGTGTCAGTGCTGAATATTGGACTTCAAGTCCTCTGATTTGTGCGGTAAGTGTTCCTACCCATGGAGCCATCTCCCTAACCTCCTCATTTGTTTTAATATCTGCAAGGATGATTCATGGTCTGAAGTAATAAATTTGTAATTTAATCTATCTTTTACCACAAGACAGGAATTCTTCTGGTCTTGAGTTCTCCTGTTCAACTAGGAAAGGTCCTTGAAGTCTCTAGGCAATTGGGAATATGAGACTATGGGAACAGACTTCTAAATTTGCATCACCTAGACAACAGGACCAGCCTTACCTCTGTGTCCCCTGAAGTCAAGGACTTATCACTTCTCACCTCAGTCCTAAACAGAGAATCTGTCACTGAGTAGGTACTTGATGAATATGTGCTGAGTAAATCTGACCTGCACTGAAACAAGTTACTTTGGAGTATCTGTAAGGAAATTCCTGAAACTCTGGGCTGCAGACCCCTCAGGAGCTCACACTGCTGCCTAAGAGGCAAAAAGAGAGATCTGGGGCTAGAGAGATGACTCAGTGAAGTGTTGGCCTTGCACTGAGTTCAGGTCTCCAGCACCTACTTGATAAGCCTGGTGTGGCAGTGTGCACCTATAAGCTCAGAGTTGGTGGGTGATGTAGAGACAAGAGGGTCCCTGCAGCTCACTGGCCAGATCGTCTTAGCCGTCCGTGAGCCCCAGCTTCCATGAGAGAACTTGTCTCAAAAAAAGAAGATGGAAAGAGAGAGATAAAGACATCTGATGCTGACCTTGGCCTCCACACACATGCATTCATGTACTCCCTAACACACAAATGAACATGTATACATACACACCCACACAAAACCAAACAAACAAGAAAGAGATCCAGTAGTGAGAGGGAGCCCTGCTGTGTAGAGCAGAGGCAAATCCGTGTCTAGAGAACTGGGACATGAGATTAGGTGGAGTCTGAGTTACTTTTCATGTTGCTGTGATAAAATACGCTGACAAACACAACTTAAAGGAAAAGGGATTCCTTTTAGCTCCGAGTTTGAGGATGCACTCCATCATGGTGAGGAAGACCTGGAGGCAGGAGCCTGAGGCAGCTGGTTATAATGCATCTGCAGTCAGAAAGCAGCAATTGATGAATATCAGGCTTCAGCTGGCTTTTTCCTTTAAAAAAAATTTTTTTTAAACTTTATTATTACATGGCAGGGGGGTGTGTATAATGTATGTGTGTGAATGTGAGTATGCGTGTGCCACAGCAAACAGGTCAGAAGTCATAGAGGACAAGTTCCAGGAGTCAGTTCTCTCCTTCCACGTGAGTTCCAGGAATGAAACTCAGGATCCAGCAAGCACTTTTACCTGCTGAGCTACTGCATTGACTTGATTCCTATGTGAGGTGGTAATTTTAAGTGTCAGCTGGGCACAACGTAGAATCACCTAGGAAAAGAGCTTTGGTGAGGGATGGTATAGATCAGGCTTTCCTGTGGGTAGGTCTGGAGAGGGCTGTTCTTATTATGTTAATTGAAGTGGAGAGACCCACCTACTATGGGTGGCACCATTCCTTAGGCAGGAGCTCCTGAACTGGGCAAGGGTGAGCTGAGCACATGAATCCATTGCTCTTCTCTTCTGACTGTGGGTATGAAGTGACAGTTTTCTCAAGCTCCTGCCGCTGCGACTTCCCCGTCATGATGCACTGTAACCTGGAGTTGTAAACCAAACTAACCCTTTCTCAAGTTGCTTTTGTCGGCCTATTTTGTCACTATCTTTCTTTAGTAAGAAAATGAAACTAAGACACTTCTTTCTTCATGCAGTCTAGAACTCAAGTCCAGGAATTAGCGATACCCACTTTTAGGAGGGATCTTCCCACGTCAATAGCTTAATCAAGATAATCCTTCACAGGCCTGCCCAGAGGCTTGTCTCTTTGGTAGTTTTAGATCGTCTCAAACTGATTATCAATATCTGCCATCAAAGGTGTGGCCAGAGGATAGTGGGCATGTGTGCTGAGAGAAACTGAATGGCAGGGAAGCAAGAAACTGGTACTATTGTCTTGGAGATCCACAACCTCAAGTATAGGATACTCTCAGAATTCCCAAAGAGTCCTTTTAAAAAAGATTTAATATTATTATTTTTAATTATGTGTATCTGTGTCTTTGGGGGGAGGGGTTGTACATGAGTATAGTGCCTTTGGATGCCAGAGATGTATTCCCTGGAGCTGGAGTTAGAGGAGGTTGTAAAGCACATGGCTTCAGTGCTGGGAATTGAACTTGGGTCCCCTGCAAGTACTCGTAACTGCTGAGCCATCTCTCTCTCTCTTTTTTTTTTTTTTTTTTTTCCCAGTGAATTTAATCATACTTGTTGAGGACTTGGGACTTCCAGTCCAAATCCCAGCTCACCTATCCTCTGGCTATTTGACTTTGGATGAATGGCTAAACCACAACGGCTTCAGCCCCAAGAGAGGAAGATAAGGGCACCACTTTGAAGAGTTGTTGTGAAGGTTAAACCAGATGATATATGTAAAGTACTAAGCAAAGTACTTGCCACTTAGTAAATGTTCAGTAATATGTTAGCTATAGTGATGATGAAGAGAAGACATTTGCTCCTTTAAAAAGCAAGGCAGCCAGTCACCAGGAACATAATACAGATAAGCCAGGAAGGTCGGCATGATTTTATACAAGCACCTTTTTACACAAAGGCTCCACACATTTCATAATGCCAGGCGTGACCTGGATTCCAATGGGTGGGGAACTGTAGGAGGAGGAAACAGAGACACCCCATTAGATAACTTGAAAGGCATTTGGGCAGCTTCAGTGATTTTTGCAGCTACCTGTCAGTCTCGATGTCTGCTCCCTGTGCTTGAGTTGTCCTGTGTAACTATCTCTAGATCCTGAATTTTGCTCAGTTGCGAAGACTGGATTTGCAGGTAGAACTTCAAATTGATACAGGACTTTTAAGCTCTACTTCTTGCCTAATAAGGAAATTTCTACCTCGTTCTATCTCAGTGTCCTCACTAAATCCAGGAAGCATCCTGGATCCTTCCTTTACTTTTAGTCATTCTCCTGTAAACCTTGTCCATTCTATCTTCAAAATGGACTTTAGGTCCCTCTTCCTGCCACGGCCACTGGTGTCTTCCTGGAAAAAGACTCCTTCACTCATCTAAGCCACTAGCCCCTAACACACCTACACACACCTACAGGCTAATCTCCCCCAGGGACCGGAGTACATCTGCAAACATACATCAGACAATGACTCTCTCCCCTTATTTCCTGCCTCAGGCCCTTGTTTATTTCCATGGTTCTAACATTATGGCTTATAAGTAACTGATATAGTGATTTGTCTCCACACTTTTTTGTTCTCTGTGTCCCTTGTTAAACTGAAATCCCCAAGAATATGATGAGACATTTGTCTTTATTGCCTTTTATATCCCAGTCTCCAGAATAGAGATGGTACATTGTGGACTCAACACAAAAATTTATAAGAGTGAATGAATTAATGACGGAGTCTTAGCTCTATACATTCAGTAATGGGGAGCCCCTGCAGCATGGAGTCAGTGCCCCCATTTTTTTCAAGAGCCTTAGCTGGAAGCCTGTCTCAAGACTGAACTCTCATCCACTTCTCTAACATTTGCACTAACTGGTCTCTCAGGGATGACTTCCATGATGACTGCTTCCCTCTGCCAGCCCCTCACAAATCCAGTGTCCCGCCTTACTCTGATACAAGCTGCCAGAACTAGCTTTTCCAAAGCTTCCTCGTTTAATGTGGATTTTAGTCTCCCTGGCATCCATAAGCCCACTAGTCTGACAAGATTCTTTTCACTGACCCATACAAGGCACAGCACACCACCTTGAATATATCATCTTGAAAGGTAAACTGGCAAGAACTAGAAAAGCATCTGGAAGAGTAAGATCAAGACTGCCAGCTAGAGCTCTGGAGTCAGCAGATCCAGGTTTGAATCCTATCCCCACTCATCACTGGTGACTGATCTTGGGAGGAAGAATAAATACTTCTGTAAACTTCAGTTTCTTGAACAACAAGAACATCCTATGTAGAATCTACACTATGTAGAATTCCTGTAAGGGTTAAAGTAGAACAATGGCTGTAAATAACTTAGCAGAGGGTTTGACGCATTTTTAAGCATTCAGAGCTTTCCTGAACGTTACTGCTGACCTATCACTCACAGTCAAATCCTCTGAGTTCCAGCTCAGACACCTCCTGTCATGACGAAGCTTCCCGACAACTTCCTGGCGATTGTTTCTGACCATTTGCTTCTTAACCTCACTCTCCACCCCAGGACTCTCCCTCTCTATTCCACTTCTCATGCTCCTCCCTAAACCAATCAATATCCATTCTCCCTTCCTCCTTTACTTGTCTGTTTTTTGCTCAATTTGTTCTGCCTTGCTTACTGTTTTTCCCCACTCCATCTCTCTTTCAAGCATGGAAAGTCCAGTCAGCAAGACATATTGCTATCTATTCTGCCTCCTACCTTGGCTTCAGAGAACTGAAAACAACCATCAAAATGTTAGCAGTGAAATCAGTACAAGTTCTCCTTTCTCATAGGCATCTTAAGTTATAGCCATTTTCCATCTGTTCTTTGCCACAAACTAAGAGGTAAAAATCCAGGTCAGAAGGGGACCCATCAGCAGTGAGGACAAAGGAGAATTAAAAGACCTGGGCTCTGGAACTCTTGCTTTCTTTCTTCCCCTCCTTTTTGTTAGATCTCCATCACAGTGAGAGCTGTCTGTATTGATATTCAATGTAACAAAAATTCCTCTGATATTTTGCTGTTAACTGTGGCTCTCCTCCCACCTCCAACTATGTTGTGTGATGAATAGTCTTTATTCAACTGGAGGGGATTTTCTTCTATGTCTAGATAGCTATGCTAAAGCTTAGTTGTGTTCATTAGCCCTGAGTTTTTAGGTAGAATAAGAACACTGGAAATGAGGAAAACAGGATGATTACCTGTTTGGCTCGGGAAGTATCCCAGGAGTATCAGAAGAAAGGACTGAGGCCAAGTTGTCAGGCTGGGGATGAAGGAGGTTCCTGTTCTGGGAGACTGTCTTGTTACTGTTAGTCCTCACATTTAGTTCTTAAGCAGAGACATCCCAGTTCTGGTCTAGAGGACCCGTGAGTATAGTAACGACAAACCTGGGCTCTAGTTACAGTCTTTGTTTCTTCTTTTATTAATTTACAGAAGCAACTCTGAATTTTCAAGAAGGTTTTTGGCCAGTGTTGAAACAGATAGCTGGAACTACACCTGCCTTTCACGTGGAAGCTTTTTGGAGGTGGACAGATGCTCTGTGTCCATTGGAATCAGCTCTGTGAAAGCCAGTCCTTGTTCTTGCTGTGAGCAAATCAGGCTTCTTTTTCTTTCTTTGATGGAAATCTAGAAAGGAAATCAAATAATTCCCAATAGAGGCAAGGCTTGACCACAGAACCATCCAAAAGGGCTTTTAAAGATCTCAACCTTGCATGTGAGAACCTTGGCATCTAGGTGGGTTGTTCAATCTACATTGCCAGCTGAACAGAGGCTGGGGAGGAGAAAGGACATCCTCCTACCATTCAAGTAGGGAAGAATCTTGGAAGGAGAGGCTACTAGTGAAACATTGATGAAGTGTACTTTACACTGAAAGGACTTCAGTGAAGCTGTGCCAGGGATCCAGAATAAGTACTGAACACATAGGCATTTCCCAGTAAACCAATCTGTGTGTGCAATAGGATTGGTGAAGAAAAGGCACCTCCTACCAAAGTCACAGTGTTCCTCAGCTTTTTGCTATTGTTAACAAATACTTGAGAAAATAAACTTACAGAGAGAGTCATTTTGGCTCACAGTTTTGGAGGGTTCAGCCCAAGTTGCTTTGGACCCATTGTTTGTTGTTTGAATGCTTGTTTGTGGTCTTTAGAGATAGGATCTCCCCAGCTGGCCTGTAACTTACTATGTTGACCAGAAATCCCCTTGCCTCTGTCTCCCAAATGCTGGAATTAAAGGTGCCACCACACCCATTTTATAATTAATTTTTTAAAGCTAAAAAATGAAGGGCTGGTTATGGTTGCTCACACATTTAATCCCAACACTCAGGAAACAGAGACAAATGAATGTCTGAGTTTTGAAGCCAGCCTGGTCTACTCAATGAGTTCTAGAACAGTCAGAGCTTTATAGTGAGACCTTGTCTCAAAAATAAAAGAGAAAGAGGAAGAGACTGGATCTAGCACTCTCCGTTGAGAATGTAACTCAAAGACATTAAACCTTTCATTAGGCCTCTCGTCCTAAAGTTTCCTCTGTCCCCAGTAGTGCCATTCAAGGGAGCAAGTCTTTCATAGACCCAACTCTAGTAGTTACCCAATACAACATTTACTGATTGCTATTCTATCTTTAATTTTTGCTTGCTCTTGTTGTGTGTGGACCATGATTAATGGCTAATTGACCGACCTCCCCCATGTGACCAAGAGATGGTTTGTTTGTCTTCCTTCCTCAGTCACATGCTTAACTAAAGAAAAGAAAATACAAGTTTGGCAACTTGTCCTAAAGGGAAAATTTCAACTCATTGGCAATGTGTTAGACAGCTTTGGAATAGTCTTAGAAGGTGGTGAGTAAATAAAACCTACAAGGGGAAAGCTGAAGAAACTGGAACAGCTCAGCTTTTAAATGAGAAGGTGACAGTCTAATAAATATAGTGACTGTTTCCAGTACAGTAAACAAGGTTAGTTGTACCTTACAAATCTCCTCTGTGCTCAGCCAGTGGTGCTATATTGGAAATGCAATGAACGAGGCCTCAGGAGAAAGAAGCTTCAGTTTCACCTCAGCCAACACCTGACCTCAGCAATCTCCTTTTGTGAGTCTCAGATCCTATCTCTGTAAAATTTAGAAGTTGGGCCATTTGGAGGGTTTCTTACAAGACTTCCTTTAAGGGTCCATAAAAGAATAAGTGTTTAGATATTTCAGACCATTCCAAAGATAGATTACTTTTAAATCATCACAAAACAAATACATTTATTTGGTGATTAGAAGCTTTTGGACATGGAACGTAAGAGGAAAAAAGACTAGAGAATCAGATGTTCAGTGATAAAGGTTTGAGAGACAAGACTGGCTCAGTGACATGCACTAGAGACCCTAGCACTCAAAAGGCTGAGGTAAGAGGGTTCCAAGTTCAAGGCCAACCTGGACTGTGTAGTAAAATACTGTCACAAAAGATTTTTTTTTTTTTAATTGGGAAGCAGATTGAAGGCACTCCAGAGCCGGTTTGGTGGTGTGGTTCCTACATCTTCTTCGACTTCTTAGCCCCCAGCATGCACCTCCTGGATGTGCTTGTTGAGTTCCAAACACACAGATGCAGAAAGAATATACAGTGAACGCTCATCCAGCCGTCACCTAGCCTGAAGGGTCTCCCAAGGCCAATCCAGCTTTTCAATGCTCTCAGCAACTGAGCCCCGACCTCCCTGCAAATCATTTTGAAGCAAATTCCAGATATCTTATCATATCAGCATCAAATATTTCAGTGTGCCCTGGTTTTTCTTTGTTGTTGTTTGGTTTTTGACCCAGAGTCATGCTATGTAGCTTAAGCTGGTCTTGAACCCATAATCCTGCCTTAGCTTCTGGAATGCTGGGATAATAGGCATGTGCCACTATGCCAAGCCTCAGGGTATCATCTTAAACCATGAATATTTTGTAAATATTATACAACTACAATATCATTATCACATGAAAAGTCAGTGATGCAATTCAGTGTCAAATCAGTGTTCAAATTTCTTTGATTGTGCCATAAAAATGGTTTAAAAAATCATTTGTGGGCTGGAGAGATGGCTCAGCAGTTAAGAGCCTCTGGCAGAGGCCTCGGGTTCCATTCCCACCCACATGGCAACTAACAACGGTCTGCAATTCCAGTTCTAGGGGATCTGATGCCCTCTTCTGACCTCTAGGGGCACTGCATGACATGGGTGCACCTACCTACAGGCAAGCAATACACTTGTACACATAAACTAAAAATAATGAATAAATTAAAATAAATAGTAACAATTTGTTTAAATTAGGATAGAAACTTCACCATGTGTGATATGTGCATGGATCCATTTAGTGTAGCACTCCACTCTCTACCCTCAACTACTTGTGACTTACTTGAAGAGACAGGATCTCTTCTTGTATTCCCTACAAATTGGTAGCTAGATTTTTTAAAAAATGGATAAGGTTCAGGTGCAAGTTCTCAGCAAGAATGATAACTAGCCTTTTCTGTTTCCATCAGGATGTTGGCAACTACTGATCATTATTGTCTAGATTCATTGTTTCATTAAATGAAATAGTAAAAATGTTGATCTGTTCATTCTTAGCTTCACTTCCTCTTCTTCATCAGCTGGAATATTTCTACAATGAAAAGCATACCCTCATCAACTCTCTGCTTATCCTCATACTCGGGTAGAAAAGGGAAGGGCAGAATAACTGCTGTTACTTTTTCTATATTTGCAGTTTCAAACTAACCTATTGGGAGCTGGAGGTGAAGCTCATTGGTAGACTGCTTGTTTGGTATACACGAAGTCTTGAGTTTGATCTCCATCACTGCATAACTCAGATGTGGAGGCAGGACAATCAGAAGCTCAAAGTCATCTTTGGCTACATAGCAAATTTGAGGCTAGCCTGGGATACATGAAACTGTCTAAAAAAAAAAAAAAGTTTTTTTGTTTTTGTTTTTTTTTTTTAATTTATTCTTTAGCATTATTCCAAAACTGACAGAAAGGCCTCAGTTAGCTAGTTAGTCCTCTGGAGATTCCTTTCATCTTTGAGGAACTCCTATCCCCAAGACTGTTATGAGTTTCCTGGAAAGAACTTGTGTGGGGACTGCTACTTAGTCAGGAGACAAAGCAATACAGGAAAATTATCTAGCCAGTACAATATCCCACTCAGTCTCTTCCTCCACGGCACATTCTAGACCCTTAACCAAGGTAGAAATGAAACAGAAAGTACAAACCCAGAAAACAGCAGGCTTCCATTCTAGATTTCTGGCTTTCTGAGTAGGGCATCATAAATGAACAAATATCTCTTTCCATATTTTTACAGTGTTTTTATTCAGGAATTGCACCTTTTAGGAAATTCCTTTCACTTAGCTTCAATCATTTGACTCAACAGGGGCTTCCTGTGATAGTAATGAGGAGTGACACCAAACTAACAAATAGATTGACTGGAACAATGGCTCAGTGGGTAAGATGCTTGTCATCGAGCCTGAGCTCAATACCAGGAGTTCACATGGTGGAAGGAGGGAACCCCTCCCCACTAAATGAAAAATGTTACTTATTTATTTATTTGCGATAGGGTCTCCCTGTAGCCCAAGTTAGCCTGGAACTTCCTATGGAGTCCAGACTGACCTCAGTCTCACAGATATCTGCTCACCTCTGCCTACTGAGTGCTGGGATTAAAGGCATGAGCCACTACACCTGGCTTGTAATTTTTTTTTTTTAAGTTAACAAATGAAGGGCTGGGTATGGTGGCTCATGCCTTTAATCCCAGCCCTCAGGAAACAGAGGCAGGTGAAACTCTGTCGGTTAGAAGTCAGTCCGTCTACACAGTAAGTTCTAGGACAGCCAGGGCTAAATAGAGAGACCTTGTCTCAAGAAAAAAAAATAACAAATGAGAAAGTACAGGCATAAGCCAATTAGAAGAGATCATTAGAGCAGTGGTAGAGCTAGGTTCTGGAGGCCCTGGATGGACTTGTTGTCAGCTCTTTAGTTGTTGGACCATGGAGAAATCCAGTGTGTTTCAGAATGGGTCAGAATGGCATAGAGATATAGGTAAGTCAAGAAACTTGGGCCAGTACATATTTACCAACTGGTACGGCAATATTTCATTCAATGGGTCTTTTATTCCAGATATTGCATTATTTTTAGCATTAGGCCTTCCATTTGATTCCTCTTATAGATTCCAATTGTCTGTTAAAATGATCTTACGTAGCCCGGTGTAGTAGCTCACACCTTTAATTCCAGCAGAGGTAAAGGCAGGTGGATTTCTGTGAGTTCAAGGCCGCCTGGTCTATATATCGAGTTCCAGTCCAGATGGGCCTACAGCAGGGAGACCCTGTCTCAAGAAGACCAAAAAAAGATTGTAAGTATTGTGTTCTTTTCCTCTATTTTGTAAACATGTTTACTATGAAGTCCTTGTCTGAAAACTCAATTATTAGGACTATTTATGAGTCTGCTTCCATTGTCTGATTTTTTCCTGAGTAGTAGGTATATTTTCTTGCTCTTTGCACATCCCTCACTGTAGAAGAGCCATAGAGGCAGCAGGTGTTGACTCCTTTTCTTCTCTTAGCAGATGTCATGTCAGTCTGGTCAGAGATTCACTGCATTGGGTGGATTGCCAGTTCAGTTGATCCCAGTTCAACTCTGGGTTCTTCTGGTCCTTGGATGGGGTATCCCCTAAACTTTGGATCCTCAGCCTAGCAGGTCTCAGTCATCTTAATCCTGAAAGCCTGTAGAAGATTAAGTTCTGTTCTTAGGAGTTTGAGCTAAGTAAGCTATCTGGTCTATTACCCCCAAATTTGGCACACACCCTGAGAGGAGAACCAATCTTAGGTTTGATGCAGGCCTCCTTCCTCCAATTGAAATTTCTTTCTCGCAAGCTACAAGCCCAGGGGAAATTTCTCCTGCTATTAGAGGCCAGCCTCTTGCTGCTCTATCCCAGATTTAATAGGGTAAATGCTCCATCGGGTAAACTGGCCATGTGGTTAGAGCTCTCCCTGATTCCATTGTTATACCTGATCACATTGAACATCAAAATCTACTATGTTCTCTTTGTCCCAATGGTGACCTCGTGCCAGGAACACTCTCTAGCTCTGATTTGCACCTGGATTTGGAAGAAAAACAAAAGGTGGAGGCATGGATAAGATGGTTAGGTATGACCATCTCCAAAGGGCTTTTTCTTCTCAGAATTTCAGTCCACTAGTCCTCATTGCTGTCAGAAATCTCCATGTTTTTAAAAATATGATTTTTATTTTTATACGAAACCTAGGTTTTTCTAGTTGTTTCAACAGAAGAGTTGGATTGTTGCAACATGTATTTCCTTCCCTGAAGAGGACATCCCATAAAACTATTGTGATATTTAGTCATGGTCAGGTCATACATACGTGGCTGTGCTAGCCTGTATCACACCATGCCCTCTCCCCACATTTCATATATACTACAGTGAGGACCAGGGGCCCAAGCAGATGAGACTCAAGCAGAGTCTTTTTAATTAAAATGAAAGGGAGGCTTCTTGCTTTATTGTAGTAGGTAGGAAGTTTGACAAAAGCTGGGAGAATCAGTCTGATGTGGGGGTGGGGCAGTTATGGAAGCTTCCACTGTCTATGTCTCATACTCATGGAAGAAGTCGGAGCAGGAGGAATGAAGGCAAGGTACAGTGACATCCAGGGCATGTTAAAGTCCCTGATTCTAGACCTTTGTTCTTTCTGTGGTTTGATTACTCAAACCACACACTTCCCATTTGTGCCTAAGCTAGCTCCAGGCCCTGCAGAGGCCAGGACATCTTTATCCCTCATAACACCCTTGGGCTTATGGGATACCTGTGTGTCTATATCCATTTCTTCCTAAGCCATGTGGTGGTGGTTTATGTTACTTGTAACTCAGAGTCTTAACTAAGTCTGCCACTTTAGTGACAGGCAGGTCTAGAGGGGCCCAGAGGAAAAGAGAGCATGGACACAGTGTTTCCAAGGCTTCAGCTTTGGATCATGAATCCTCACTGGAGGAGAAACTGGAGCTTCTGGATTTGGGTCACCCAACCCCAGGTGGGAGGAGCTTCAGACATGTCTAAGATGTCATCTGAATCTGTCTGCCTATGCTATGCTGTTTATGACTTTAATCAAACCAGGAAAATGAATTCCCAAAATGGCATCCAAACCCAGGAGATTCCTGTGTTTGTACATTTTACCTACTCTTGGGACTCTGGACTTGCAGATGAGCCTGGAGTTTACACCAGAGAATAAACAAGATAGCTATTTGGACATCACACACCACTTTGCCAGTTTCCGTTCTCTTCAATTATTTACTGTCTAATTGTCTACATTGAAACACGATCTGCAAACGAGTCCAAGTTGTGGCCTTATTTGTAAACTAGAGAAGGAAAGGTAAAGTTGAGCAAAGGACCTGGAGCAGAAGCACACCATCACCTCCTGGACCCTCTGGTCTTGAGTGCAGGGTGGAGCCTGCGCAGTGCAGAGACAGAGTTGGGGGTGGAAGGAAGCTCAGAAATTCTGGCCTAATCTCCTCTGAGGCCGAGTGCTCCTACAGGGCTGCTCTGAGTCACCATCTGGACTCCATTCAACAAACTATGTCAGCAGGTCTCTGAGCCTTGATTTCTTTTCTTTTTTTTTGGTCTTTTTGAGACAGGGTCTCCCTGTAGCTTCTGCTAGCCCGGAACTTACTATGTAGCAGGCTGGCTATGAACTCACAGAGATCAGCCTGCCTCTGCTGGGACCAAAGGATGAACTACCATGCCTGGCTGAGCTTTGATCTCTTTACCTTCAAAAGAATGCAAAGGGGATGGGAGGGAGAACCAGCCTTTCTTTAAATTTAAAAGATTGCTATTGCTAATTTTCCTTTTGTGCTCATGCCAATCCTAAGAAGAAATATTAGTAGCTATGAAAACAAGGAAAATGACGTAAAGATAAAGTGAAGCATTGAAAGTGGAAAACAGAAAAGTATAGTGCTGGAAATAAAGCTCACTGCACTCTTACTGTTGAGTTCGTCACTTTTCTCATTGCTGTGACAAAATACCTGACAAAAGCAACTCACGGAAGGGTTTATTTTGGCTCACAGTTCCAGGGTGCTGTTCATCATGGTAAGGTGCTTGGGGCAGCTGGTCCACTGCACCCACAGTGAGGAAGCAGAGAGAGATGAATACGGCTGCTCAGCTCACTTTATTTAGTCTGGAACCCCAACCCATGGGATGGTGCCACCCACAGTTAGAATGGGTCGTCACACTCTAATTAGTCCAATCTAGAAACTCGGATGCCCAGAGGTTTGTCTTCTAGGTGATTCTAGCTCCTGTTCACAATATTTATCATCACATTGTTCAATAGGACTTACTGAGAATATTTTCTTCCAGCCTTTCTAGACAACTATATACAACACAACTGAGAAGTACTATACTTTTTAAAACATTTATTTGTGTGTGGAGGGGACCATGTGCCATGTCCCTCAGGCCTGATGCCTGTGCAAATCAGAGGACAACTTAAGTCGCTCTCTCCTTCCATCATGTGGGTCTCAGGAATCCAACTCAGATTGTCAGTTTTGATGGCATGTGCCCTAACCTCCCCATAAGCCATCCCACCAACCTGATAAATACCATACTATTTTATAGCCTAGGGTAGTTTTTTGTTTTTTTGTTTTCCTATTTGACATTTTGTAGTAAGTTTTCTCTCTACATCAACAAATACTTTTCAAAAACAAGATTTTGCCAGGCGTGGTAGCTCATGCCTTTAATCCCAAGACTTGGGAGGCAGAGGCTGATGGATGGATTTCTGTGAGATCGATGCTAGCCTGGTCTACATAGCGAGTTCCAAGACAGCTGGGACTATAGGGAGACCCTGTCTCAAAAAAGCAAAGCAAAACAAAAACCAGGATCTTTTAATGATTATTTCCAAATAATTCACTGTCAAGTAGCACATTATTAAGATTCAGTGGATCAAGTTTGATTTCACTTTAAAATCCAACTGGGGAGCTAGGCAGATGGTTAGGACCAGGAGCAAACCTGAAAATAGCTTTCCTCTGCCAGATCAATTTCAAACAAGCAGCACAATGACCACTCCGCACCGTCATTCCCCACATCGGTAATAGCTCCAGACAGCAAGAAAGAACAGGGAATACGAGGCATGCATGACCCTAATCATTGAATCCAATCTTGTGTTGAGGTCTAAGAATTATGGGTCAACTGTCCCCTTTCTATCACTTCCAGTCTTTTCTATTCATAGTTTTGTTCCCCCTCATTTACATAGACGAAATCCACCAGTGTGAAAATGTACCTTTTTTCATGTGGGCAAACTCAGTCTTTGGGCTTGGCTTGTATAAGCTCAGGATTAAGGAAAAGGAAATGAATGTCAGCTGAAAAAGCTACTTCGACAGCAACAGTTTCCAATCAAATTAGCAGCATTTTGAAGTTTTCAAGGAAAACGATCCATTTCTTACAATGAATTTCTGTGTAAAGAATGAAGGAGGAGACAGACACATCCAGAGGATGGAGAAGGCCCTCTGCTTTCCTCAGGCATCTACGGGGAGGGGCAGAGGTGAGTAAAGGCATGTGGCAGAAAGTCAGAGAAGCATCCACACCTGCTCATTATATCAAGTGTCTAGAGACTGTCTAAATAATTAAGATGCAGTCGGCTTGCTCCCAGGGAAGGTGTGGAAGAGTTTCCAGACAAGCAGCTCCTCTTTCGGAGCTGGAGCAGACTGTGGATCTGATTACTAGGAAGGGGGTCCAGGCAGTAGCCATGATGACCTCCTGCTTTACGACTTACCTAAGGCACAGAAGCTTCTAAGAAAACACTTCTGCTGCAGCTGGGTGGAAGTGAAGGGCTTTGAAACCCAACTGGCCTTGGTTTCAACTCCATTCCTCTACCATTTCCCGTGTGACCCTGAAAGGCTTCTCCGACCCTCAGGTTCTCTACCTAAAAAACGGATAATAATTCTGTCACACACATTATTGCAGTATCCTCCCTGAGTCCTACTATCCCATCTGATCTATAGTGGGTGTGTCCTAAAGAGTGTCCTCACCTCATTTCTTAGGAAGGGACTTTAAGAGCAATGGCCAGAGTAAGAAAAATCTATTCCTTAGACGCACACATAATAGCAGCAAATCAGTTTATCCCATGTGGGACACAGCTTAGTGTTTCCCGTAGAATTGCACCAGACTCACTGATAAGTATTACAGAAGTTCAGAGGTGTTAGATACTTTCCCTAGGATAAACAACTAGCAAGTGCCAACACTTACTGGTCCAAATCCTTATCTACCCTAGCAAAAAAGTTTATGTTCCTACTCTGTTGGCAAGTGGAGCTCTGGAAGTAATTTAGTGGACCAGCACCTCATTCCCAGATAAGCAGAATGAGGATAGGAGAGGGGCAGCTGTGACCTGAGAAGTTAGGCTTCCTCAGGTTCATGGGGCTAGAGTGCCCTCTAGCGTTAGGGAAGGCCTGGGGCCAGGTGGCGCGGAGAGAGGCAGGGCTTTTCCTCTGAGGTTAGGTGCAGTCTCCTTCCCCCCAGCGTGAGAGGTGGAGCTATCTAGTTGCTTCTTATTGGCCAAAGACCCCTCCTAGGGATGGAAATAAAACCTGCACCTGGGAAGAATGATATAGGATTGTGGCTGCCATTTCAGACAGGGTAAGATGTGAACACTGGGTGGGAAGACGGTCTCTGTTTCCTGTCCCTGGCACACAGTAGATACTCTCTGAGCACTGAATGAAGTTTTGAATCTACAGAGACATTCTTATTTACATGAGTTGCCTTTAAGAGTGACTGTAAAGCAATTCTTTGATTTTTGCCAGAAACACTAGCAGAAAAGACACTGTAGCATGAATCCACCGTCTGCTACCAGAGACTGAAAGACACTTCCAGTGCTGAGCCCAGTGACACACCTCAGGTGCTAAGATATGAGGGGGACAAGGAGATGATGTATGATCATTTTAAGCTGCCTGCCTCACTCTGTGCCCTTAATGACATGGGACGCAAAGAAGAACCCTTAACTCTGCCCAAAGAGTCCTTTCAGCTGGTATTCAACGACACCTGTATACTCTGCTCCTTGCTGGGCTCAGTGGAAAATAGAGACAGGTTTGCCAGATGCAGCTAACTGTGGTCTCTTCTGTGAGTTCGATGGCCAGTCTATTACCTGGTTCTTTTCTGCTAGGAATCCGGCAAGGCAGGTGTTTGTTGCCTACTTTGCTCCACAAAAGGAAATTCATGTTCATTTCAGTAAAGCAACTCTGGTAGACAGAATTTACAGATACCCATGCACATCGTTATGGCTCCCAAACGCATGCTGTCTTCCCCCATTCCCTTCCTATTGTTTGGAAGAGTAGGAATTCTTTTATTTTAGTGAGCTTTTTGTTTGGGTTTATTATTTACTTATTTGTGTGTGTGCATGCACACACGTGCATGCTCACACGTACATGTGTGGTGCACATGGGTATGTGAGGGCATATGCATGCACACTTACAGGTCATAGCAGAACACTGGGTGTTCTCTCATGTGTTCCACCTTATTCCCTCAAGACAGGGTCTCTCACTGAACCCGAAGCTCACAAGCTTTTGGTTTGGTTTTGCTGGACAGCAGCCAGCAAGTCCCAGTAATTCTCCTGTCTCTGCCCCTCATGGCATTGGGGTTACAGGTACATGTGGCTATGGCTGCTTTTTATGTGTATACCGGGGATCTGAACTCAGGTCTTCATGCTTGCACATCAAGTCTCTTACCCATTGAGTTCATAGGAGTCCTTTTCTAAAATCCAAGTGCTTCCAAGATAATCCCCTCTCCTTTAGTCTGCTTAGATACTGCTATAGCAAAATACCATCGATCAGGTGACTGGAGAAACAACAGTTTACTTCTAATAGTCTGTAGCTTGGGAAGTCTAAGATCAAGGTGCTAGATGATTCTGTTCCTGGTGAGGTTTCACTTTTTGGCTTGCAGAATATATCTTGTTTTCTTGCTATGTCCTTAGGTGAATGAGGGAAGCTCTTTGTCTCATAAAGGCACTAACCCCATGGTGAGGGCCCTACCCTCAAGACCTTACTTAAAACTACTTACCTCCAACAGGCCTTGTCTCCAAATACAATTATACAGGTGCATAGGAATATGGCATACAAACTTTAGAAAGACATAAACATTTAGTCTATAACAACCATTAGCCAGCCATCAGTTTAAAAAGAGATGGCTTCTCTCACACACTACAGTGGTTTCAATTTCCAGCTGCTCCTCAGTCTGTGTACTCAGCCTGGGCAGGTCTGCAACTCTTCCCCGAACTGCTCAGGAATTTAGTCTTTTCTCCAGCTCTTCTAGAGCAATTTAGCTTCCCCTATAAAACTTGTAGGACGAAATCCATCCATGAAGTGAAGGAAACAAAGGGGCCATCCAAGAAAGTCATCAAGGGTAACTGGCCTTCCCAGGCATGAGTCATTGGGATAACCTCCCCCACACAAGTCCTCAACTCCCCCTTCTCTAGTATCACCCATCCTTTCTTAGAGCTGCAGTGTGTGCAGAGAAAGTTGTCCTAGCTTTTTCCTTAAAAAGAGATCCTGATTTTTGTTCTGCTAAGAATGTACTTGGCTGACTGCTGTAGTTTTCAGCCTCCTTTGCCTTGTGCCCTGTATCCACATAAATCAGTTCCTTTTTTTTTGTGTGTGTGTGTGTGTTTAAATGTATAGCCTGCATGTATTTAAGTGCACCCGTGTCCTGCAGTGCCTGTGGAAGTCATAAGAGGATGTTGGATCCCCTGGAACTAGAGTTAGGATGGTTATTAGCCGCCAGTGGGTGCTGGGAGCCAAACCTGGGTCCTCTGCAAGAGCAGTCAGTGCTCTTAACAGCAGAGCCATCTCTCCAGTGCCACAAACCAATTCTTGAAGAGATGAAGAAGAGGCCACTGGTGGGGCTTCTGGGAAAGCTCCTTGAGCATGAATGTGTTAGGTCCACCCTCCTGTGCCTGCCTCTCATCCATGTCCCACTTGCTTCACGCGTAGGACACTGATGGAACACAGGTGCAGAAGGGAAGCAGCCACTGCTTGGCAGTGGAAGCTACACAGGAGGGAGGTCAGGTCTGTGACTAGGAAGGACCTGGGTTCTAATGGCACCAGAGAGCTGCCCTGCTGATCTGGGGCTTCCTGTCTCTTGACTTCTCACTGTGAGAGAAAAACATATTGCGATGCTCCCCATTCCCCATTATAGATCGTTAGGATAATCTCACCCACCCAATTACCCCACTCTCTTACCAGGATAACCCATTCTTTAAAAAAGTTTTATTTTATGTATATAAATGTATTGCCTGCATGTAAGTACACCCACGTCATGCAGTGCACACAGAGGCCAAAGGAGGGTGTCAGCTTCCCTAGAACTGGAGTTACACATAGTTGTTAGCTGCCATGTGGATGCTGGGAACTGAACTGAGGTCCTCTGCAAGGATCATCCAGTGTTCTTAACCACTGAGCTATCTCTCTAGCACCAACTTGTCCTTTCTTCAAGCTTCAGCATATGTAGATGAAAAGGCCATTCTTCTCAGATACCATGCAGACAGGGGAGGCCAGTAGACCGTTCTAGTCAACCCATTGATGGGTGTATTCAGAAGGTCATTTAGAAAGGGGCTGTTGACACACATTCTCCTGCATGTGTTATTGTTTCAGTGTGAAATGTGCCTAGTAGGCTCATATGTTGGGTATCTGGTACCTAGTTGGAGGCAATATTTGGTGGTAGAGTCGAGCTGGAGGAAGCTGGTGAATTTAGAGAGTGCTTTTGAAGGTGATATCTAGTAGCTAGTCCCTTCCTTTCTTGGCTTCCTGTCTGTCCTGAGTTGGGTATGCTCTGACACATGCTCACACCGCCATGATACTTGAGCTGGAGTCTCACAACAGGCCCTACGCCAACAAAACCAAGAAATCTCTGAAACTGCACAAAAAAAAATCCTTCACACCATAAGTTGCTTAGGCCAGGTTTTGTTTTGCTTTGTTTATCATAGCAACACAAAAGTCTTAACATGCCCTGGTTCTTCCTCCTTCCTGCTGCCTGGAACACCATTCTTAATGGTTGGAATACAACTAGTACATGGACGAGGGGCTCACCCTTGGAGGGAAGAGCAGAGAACAAAAGCAGGCCAGGAGCTGGTGTCATCACAGAGCCCTCATGGGCTGTCTGCCTCCGTACTTCTTATGTGAAAGAAAATGAATGACTCATGTTTGAATCCAATTGCTTGGGATTTCTGCCATCTGTAGTCCAGCTTAAAGTCTGCATTTACTGCAGTGATGGATTCAGGCCAGTTTAATTAAGAGTAGAGCTTAGGAATTTTGTTTGATGGTGGTGGGAGGAAGTGCTTATTTATTTATTTTTATTTTATGTATAGAAGAGTTTTGCCTGCATATATGTAAATACACCGTATGTCTGCAGTACCTATAAAGGCCAAAAGAGGGTGTTGAACCCCCTGGAACTGGAGTTAAAGATGATTGTTAGCCATTATATGGATGCTGGGAACTGAACCCTGGTCTTCTGCAAGAGCAGCCAGGGATCTTAACTGCTGTGCCATCATTCTAACCCTGGGAAAATGTTTTTCCACCCCATCCACCATGTACCCCACAATGCAGACTGGCTGATGCTGCCAGACAAACAGAGCTGTAGTTCTAAGCATGGATCCTACACCAATGGCATTGGCAGTCAAAGTACTTATATACTACATAGGAAAATTCTCAGCCTGGATGGCAAACTAAACATAAGCCTTGTTAACTATTTTGAAGATTCTAAGGTGTGATGACCATTGATGTACGGAGATCTTTAGAAGAATAGGGTCAAAGTCCTGATCAAACCATGCCTAAACTATACCTCTAGACTTCCTTGGTTATGTAAATAAAGACATTCTTTTTGAAAAAAATTTAATTTAGTCAGGAGTGGCATGTGCCTTTAATCCCATACTCAGGAGGCAGAGGCAGGTGGACCTCTATGAGTTCAAGGCCAGCCTGGCTTATGTAGTGAGTTCCAGACCATCTGGGGCTACAGGGAAACTGTCTTCAAAAGACCAAAAAAATTGTAATTTAATTTTATGTGTATGAATATTTTACCTGCATGTATGTAAGTGAACCCATGTATGCAATGCCTGTCGAGTCCAGAAGAGGGAGTCAGAGCTCCTGAAACTGATGTTGCTGGGAAACTAAACCCAGGTCCTGTACAAGAGCAGCAAGTGCTCTTAACTGCTGGGCCATCTCTCTAGTCCCATCTTTGTTTTTTTCAATACTGCTTTGAATTGCAGTTTCCGACTTGCATATGAAAATATTCCCTTATGCTCAAGGACCCTATTCACAACAGAGCACAGAATATTACCCACAAATGTTATGATTGACGTAAACAAAAAATATTTTGAAGTTAAAAAAGGAGATTTGATAACAGAAAGTCTTAGTCAAAAGTCAAAACGACCAAATCTACACAACCCTTGTGTTTGCTTGGAAATTTAAATTCCACATTTAATTTTTATTAATTATTATTTTGGGGGGGAGCTTGTGCATGCCACAGCACCTGAGTGGAAGTCAGAGGATAACCGTTAGGAGCCTGTTCTCTCCTTCTGCCGTGCGCTATGGGGATCAAACTCAGTTCGTCTATGAAGTGGTGCGCATCAGCATTTCCAAGAAGAAGCAGGCTTACAAAAGTTAAATAACTTGCTCAAAGTCACCCAGGTCTTAAGTGGCAGAGCAGAAACTTGAACGTCATCCAGTCTTCCAATATGGGAGAAATAAAAAGCCAACTCAAAAGTAGTTTAAACAAAAGAGAAATTACTGAGCTGAGTCTAGGCATGGATTTCAGGCACAGCGGAAGCACCTGGGCTAATTACACATCACCTGGCTTCCTAGTTTCTATTGGATCTTTTACACAGACTCTCCCTGTGTAGCAGGAAAGATGGACCCACCCAGCTTTCCATCTCCTTGAAATAGACTTTATGACCCCAGGAGGATACAGCTTGCTTTTCCTAATAACTGCAGAAAGATTCCATCAACACACTGCTTGATCAAATTTAAACTACATACCTAGCTGAGTACTCTAATAAATCAGGCTGGGTCCCTTGAGCACCACTAATTGTAGACCAGGGGAAGCAGTATCTTGAGCCACACTCACTGACAAGCTTTCTGCAAGACCAGGGAGAGGTGGGTCCATAAAATAAGGCATGCAGCATCGACAACCCCATCCCAGTTCATCCTTCCTGCCCATCTTATAAATGATCTGTTTATGTTATGTCTCACATAGTTGAGAGGCTTTTGGATGCAATAACAGAAAATCTACAGTGAAGTAAAACTGCCTTTAGAATAAGAACTTTAACTTACCTATAGCAGAGGGAATTTTTACCCTTAATGCGACTGAGAGCCTCGGAATTGTTTGTTTCAGTGGCATGTGCTGTCAGGAGTCAGTGATAGTGGGACAGGAACACAGGAGTGGTTTGAGTAACAGGCCCCTTCCTCTATGAAAAGTCAGTAAGCATTGGGCTATATAAACAGGGGGCACTTTTAAGACCAGGCTGCCTCCTTAGGTGTTTCTTCACTTTGGATGGAGAAAGAGAGGATGCTGGAGGATGCTTGGTAGATATTGACAAAAGCTATTAAGCTTTCTGAATAGTGAAAATGGCTTTGTAGGTTCAGCTTTACCTGCCTTTTCCAGGCCAACCACCATTCCTATCTCATGCTGTGAAAATGGAGGCTAGGGGGCTGAAGAGATGGCTCAGCAGTTAAGAACACTGGCTGCTCTTGCAGAGGACTCGGGTTCAGTCCCCAGCACCCACATGGCAGCACAACTGTCAGTAACCCCAGTTACAGGGAACCTGATGCTGTCTCTGACCTTTGTGGGCACTGCTTACCTGTGGTACATTTAAATATATGTAGGCAAAACATACATAAAAAATTAAAAAAATCTGGATGGGTGTGGTAGCATGTCTTTAGTCCCAACACTTGGGAAGTAGAAACAGGCAGATTTCTGTGAGACTGAGGCCAGCCTGGTCTATAGAGTGAGTTCCAGTCCAGCTGGGGCTACAGGGAGCCCCTGTCTTAAGAAACACAAACTAACAGACCGACCAACCAACCAACCAACCAACCAGAAAACCCAACAAAAATCCCAAACAAAACAAGAGGCCCCAGGAGAGATACCATCACTCTAGGACATGGTACCTTTTCATACCCACGGCCTTCTGCCCTAAGTGGGCACTCACTGCTTTCCAGTCTTGCTGGTTTCATACCCATCTCTGGACCTTGTTTGCAGAAGCTGGCTACCTACATGTCCCACCTACTGGTCACTTGCAGGAGTCATCTTCCTCAGAACCTACATCTCAGCATGCTTTCTCACTGGACTCCTCCAGGGCTCAGCTCTCACAGGCTGCCATTCAGACTCCTGGGGCATCTGTTGTTTGGGGAAAGCTAGTTGTATTTGTGTTGTCATTTCAGTTGGACCTTTCTTATTGCCTTTTGAGGCAAGCTATGCCAGAACTCTCCCTTCAAGGGGCAGGACAGCCAGGGTGACTTGCCAGACCATGTAAGGGTCTGGATGAGAGATAGAGCCTAGAGCCAGCCTGGGACATGTTCCATACGACACTGTAATTCTTATGCCCATAAAACATCCTCAAAGGATCAGAAGCAGCATTCCAGCAAGTACTTATGTCTTTAGGAGGCCCCCAGGAGATAAGAAGGCTTTTAACTGTAGACTGCAGGGTTCCAGGGACTCCAAAGGTTAAACACTAAAGGGAACAAAGTGAGGGGTTAGAGCTTTCTAATGGCACAGGACAGGTCAGGAATGTGAGCGTCATTATATCCACAGTGAATTTAGCATGACAGCTGGGACTACGGTGGAATAGCTGTTGTGGAGACATGACAGAAGCGAGCATGCTCATGCCACACACAGCCACGCACATCCAACATGTTGTTGGCCTCCAAGCTCTTTGTGCCCACTGTCCTGCTTTCCTTTCCTGTCTTGAGGCCGAAGTCCCTCCTGGGGAAGACTTCTGTGCACTGCTTCCAGTGACACTGTCTTCTGAGTCAAATTCCAGAGAGCACAGCATGCTGAAGAGCAGGGCAGGAGGGTCACCAGGGAGGGAGAGGGAAGACGAGGGCAAGGACAAATAAGGGAGAAAACTTGAATCATGGACACAGACTTTTCCTAAGAACTTTATTTCTCAAAAAAGAGAGCAAGAATCCAAAGTATTAAAATAATCCTCTAATCTTTGTTCTGGAGGTCAAGGATAGGATGACAAAATGATTCATATAAAAAGTTCAGGCATAATTGTAGATATTCCTCCCACTTGGAATGTCCTCAAACTTGTATCTCCTGTCTGAAGCTCAGATTCCAACTATATCAAAGGTACTATGTGTCCCCTGGCCTGGGACAGGCTGCAGGTGTCTGGGAGGAATATCTATAACTTCACAAAGGCCAATTATCCCAGTGGACATAGGTCAATTCATTTTGAGAACTGTTCCTGATGAAAATGAGAAATGAGAGCTTCTCTCGTCCCTTCCAAATCTCTCCCTTTGAAGATGACCATGTGTAGAAGAAACAAAGCAAAGAAGATAAAGTAGAGACTCACTAGGGTGGGCAGGAGAGTCCCAGTCAATGCCCAGGGACTCCACCTCACCGAGGCCATTTGATCAGTCAGGAATTACCCCTGCCTTGATGTGGGAAATAGTCCCTTAGTTTCTACCACTGGTAAGAATGGATTTGGGCAAAGCCTCCACCTGCAGCAATTATTCTAAGACTGGAATGCAAGGTTAAGGAGACAGCCCATGTGGTAGAGCCCTTACCTAGCATGCGAGAAGCCCAAGTTCAACCCCAGTAACAGACAGACAGACAGGAGACACACACATACACACACACACACACACACATACACAGAGGAATGGAATATGAACATTAGCTAAGACTGAAAGTACTGAATTAAGCCAGAAGTACCTAGGTGCACTTTACAAAGCGCACACCCTTCCAAGAGGTGGGGGACCACCAGCTCAGGTTTCTCCGTGGACATCCTTGACTAGCTTAACTGTGACAACAGTCCTGATTTGCTGGTTCCTCTCAGCTGAAATTTCTCTGAGGAACAGGGAGGTTCTCATGAAGGTATTTTAAACTGCCATGCTCTGAGAAGTCTGAGACTACGTGGTCTTGTCCTCGAAGTAGCCACTTTGTTGTTAGCAGCCCCTCAAGTCCTACTGGGCCCCGGGCGTGGATTCGTGATGTACTGATTCCTACTTCAGCTCCTGTAAAGAAAGCATGGAGAAAAGAGTGGCTTTTCCCAGCCTCTGCTGCCTGTCTACCCACCAGGCCTACACTGAAGACTCTCTGCCAACTTCTCAGCCTTTCTCCTCGGTGCAGCTGGAGTTTCCTGTCCCTATGCATATGCTCTCTAGTCACTCAAGATCATGCTTTCTCCTTTCCCCCATTCTAACGCAGGGTAGTATGTTGGCTTTCCCGTCCTTCATCCCCAGAGTGTTCTGGCAGTTCAGAAGTACCGGTCTGCCATCAGGTTAGCATCTAAACTCTACCTCGTTTTGACAGTTGTATATGTAAAGTATCTTTACAACAATGTCTAAGATGGTGTTTTCATCTCCCTAAACATTCTTTAATTTTACTGAGATATGGTCTTGCTATGTAGCCCAGGTTGGCTTGAATTCTTGGTTTTCCTGCCTTAGCCTCCCGAGTACTAGCACTCTAAGTAAATGCCATCATGCCAAAATAGCTTTTAGATTCTACAAAGCAGTCTTTAGTACTCTCCAGTTTTGCATATAGGCATCTGTGAGTCAGAGAATACATAACAAGTTACTGTTTTTTTCTCTTCTTTCTTGCTCCTGGCACAGACCCAGTGTTCTCCACTGTACTCAGGGGCCATCGGGTTTCCTCATTCATCACAATTTCAATGACCATGTACTGTGTGCCAGAGGTGGGGATGAGGTGGTCAGGAACCAGGTCTTGGTAGCTTCGAGCTGAATGCCGAGCAAGGCAACCAAAGGACAGGCCATTTAACAATGTCCTACAATGTTTGAATTTAATGGAGTGCTAGGACAGATACAGGGCACAGTTGGGGACACACTGCAGAGTGGACAACTTCCCCAAGAAGATGCCTTTTGGCTGGAGCCTTAACCCTGAGAAGGAGCTGGTAAGGTGGAGGTGACAGGTGCTGCAGGCAAAGAGGAGAGACCAAAGAATGTGTCTGGATGGTAGATGACCAGGACTGAGTCTGGCTCAAGGATGCAGAGACCTCAGGATCCTGGGCAGTCACCTGCCATCATCCGTTATGCCTTTTCATTTAGAAAATGAGGACAGCAACGGACCCCCTCCTACAGGACTCAGTAAGCTTATGCAAGTGATTCATCTGGCAGTGCCGGACGGGGCAAATGCTCAGCAAGGACTGTCACTGTCACTGAAGAAGTTCATGGGGATTGATACTCAGTCATCAGGTGCTGGAAGGATAGCGGAGAGCTCTTGTGCTTTTCTCCCATCCTTGATTTTCACTGAACACTGGGAGACTCAGCCCTCTAAGAGCTCAGCCATTTCTTTTTCAGGAACTGGAATACAAAGATCAGCGCAAGGGATTCACATCCCCAAGGCAACAGAAACAGGAACTAATGAAGTCTGTTGACTATGATTAACTGAGGAAAATCCCTTAGGACCTTTAATAATGAGTGATCACAAATAATCTCTTCAGGCAGGTCATCTATTCAAAAACTTTGTAGGAGTATCTTGGTGGCAGAGCACTTGCCTAGCATGCCCAAGGTCCAGGACTAAGAAAGCAAAACAACAAAACAGCCCACCCATCCCCAAAGGTTCAAGGGGATTAAAATTCTAAATATTCAAAAGATGTGGCACAACTGTTTCACCAGATGCTTGTGTAATGGTCCCCTGGAAAAGCAGGCTGTTCAAACAACTCAATGCTACAGATAGCTGGGGTTGAAGAGTAGTGGAAGGGCCAGCAAAGGGTCTGTTTCTAAAGGTGATGTTCTGGTTTGTGCTGATGCTAGAGGGAAACCCAAGGAGTTGTGCATGCTCCAGACTGAGCCCCAACTCCTGCTGGCTCCTAATGCTGATACTTAGGCTTGATGCAGGTACCAACACATTCTCCTGTCCTGTGTTGTGGTTCCTCTCTCTGTAGCAACCTAGCTGTGTCAATCTGAAAGTGTGGGGATCATGGAAACCTGTGAACCAAGACAAGCTGTGTCTTTCTGTACTGCCATGGGGATAGCCAGGCTTTGCTTGTGCACACTGGGCCTGATTACTGGCTGTGTTGACTCTGAGCAAGTTTCTTAACTTTGACTCCTGTTTTCTCTGCCTATGGGAAAGGAAACAGGAGTAGCTACCTTCTTCACAGGTGAAATTTCTACCAATGCAAGTGGATGGCTGGGAGTATCCTCTCTGCTTTGCCACCAGTTAGTGCTGTATCTGGATCACACATGACTATGGAGGAGAGGGGTCTCCACCTCACTTCAGTCCTTGCACTCCAGGGTGAATGACAAAGGCACTCTTATTCCCCTACCAGGCTTTCTTACCCAGTCCAAAGCGGTAGCCATCTGAGAAGCGAGTGCTGGCATTCCAGAACACACAGGCACTATCCACATGCTGGAGGAAGAACTCTGCTGTTCTCTCTGCAGGGTAAAGCAAGGTAAGCCAAATGAGGAAGACCCCAGAGAATATTCCCGCTTCTGCTCACTCGCTGCTGGCGGACCTGGGCAGGGCCTGCCCACATGTTCTCCTCACACATTAAAGCAGGCTTAGAAGACAGCAAACCAGAACCCACAGACAGTGTTGAGCAGACACTGGACTGGAAGTGGATCATCAGGCAGTGATGCTATCATGGTCTATCTAGGTCTGACCTCCACATCCAGACCCACTAGCTATGTGGCCTTGTGCAGATGTGTAAACATCTGTGCCTGGGTAAGATGGGAAGGTCATCACCTTGTTCTCAGGGTATGGCATGGAAGCCATCATCCTAATGCCTCATAGGAAGTCCTAAGTTAACAACAGCCACTGGTAATGTTGTAGCTCCAGCAAATTGGCTGTGAATTCCTCCAGGTCCATATGGCCCTATCATAACACCCTTCCTTCACCTTCAGGCATTGGGGCCAGACATCTCCAAGTGTTCTTTGGTATGTTATTTGGGGGTTTAAAGGAAGGAATGTGCAGTTGGTCCTGCCCTTAACCTCAGAGCTTTGGTTTTCTCAGCTATAAAACGTCTGCTGTTTTGTTTTTTGATACAGGGTCTTCCTATGTAGCAATCCTTTTGCCTTAGACTCCTGAGTGTTGGCATTACAAATGAGTCACCATACTCGGTGACCGCTTTGAGCTATCTGGTAGAGCAGCTGTGTGAACGAGGCAGATAAGCTGTTGTTTTTTTTTTTTTTTTTTTTAAATTTATGTCCATGAGTGTATTGCCTGCATGTATGATGTAAATATACTCATGCTGTGCAATGCCCATGGAGGTCAGAGGAGAGTGTTGTATCCTCCAGAATTGGAGTTATAGATAGTTGTTACCTGCCATGTGGGTGCTGGGAACCAAACCTGGGTCCTCTGTACCAGCAGCCAGTGCTCTTAATCACTGACCCATCTCTCCAGCCCTGGGACAGACAGGCTGCCTTTCAAGTGGTTTTAATCCTTTCTGTCTGCTGATGGGACCATCGTGACATACAACAGGTCCAGGAGATAGGAATGTACTGGAATGGTCTGGAATGTACTTTCCTGAGGCCCAGCTGCACATCAGAACAAACAAAGCTGGCACTGTATACTTAAAGCATTGCACACTGACCGTTCTCGGTGACGATGACATCTGTGTGGGAACTGCCATATTTATGGATGTGGTCAATGGCTTCCTGGACACTGTCCACCACCTCAATGCACACCTCCAGGTCTCCATACTCTGTTCGGAGTGACTTCACTTCTGAGGGGCTGAAGGTCAGATAGGAGGCAAACTTGGGACCTGCATGAATTTTTACCTGGCATAAAGGAAATCCAACATAAAATCAAGAGAAATAAGTCAGCAATAGGAACCAACAGTGGGGACTGTATGAGGAGCCTACATGGTGATAGACCCGCATGACACAGCAAGGGCCTAGGAAGCTGTGGCCTGGCTGTTCATGGGCCTGATGGGTGACCTGGCCTTACCTCCCCACACCAGCATGTTCTGCCTTGGGAAAGGTTTACCAGCCAATGTCCAGCAAGGAGCCCTTTGGCAAACTGGAACAGGGATTCAAGTAAAAAGCCTTTGTATGCTCAGTGTGTGAGGCACGTAATGGGCTATGGGCAATAGCCCTTGCTTCTGGCATTTTACTAAACTTTTACATTTGACTTGCATTTTGTGTGAAGTAAAACCTAGTACCAGACTCACAGAAAGAGAGAGGCATCAGATGTACATCTCTACTCTCAGGAACAATTCTGGCTTGGTGTTCAAGATCAGCAGTTTTTGAGGTTAAGTACGTCAGACTGGTTACCTGCAGGGTTTTGGCTTGCCAGTCTGAGTGCCAGGCTCTTGTTTAAGGCTGTTTGTCGTGCCCTGAGACCTTCGATTACCTTGCAATCATGAATTTAGGACAGAGTATAAATTTGTACTTGAAATATACTGGCTTTGGTTTGTTTAAGCCTTGACAACATATTATAAACATAATCCAAAAAGATGCTACACAGATTGCTCACCTTTAATATCACTGTTCTTTAAGTGCATGTATACTGGTAATTAAAGACGTTTTTTGGAGGAGGGGAATGAATGTATATACATTTTTCTCTTGAAAACAATTCTGCATCACCTTTCCCAATGTTACACACAAAGGAATGCCTGTTTGGAAACATAAACTTGGCCACCCGAGTAAAACATTGCCATAAAGATTCTACCCAGCATGTGCCATGTGGTCTGTGTTACCTTGACCCTTGCAGCAGGGAACATGCTACACTTTGTACTGAGCACAGCCCTTCATACACAGAGCAGGTGTAAAAATAGTTTCCTAAATTACCTGGAAGCTGCTCCTGATCTAATCCCTCAGGAAGGAGGAAGCATCCTGCTGTGGGGTCTGCCTTACCTGTTCCACTCTCAGCATGTCAATAATCTGGTCAAACAATGGTGTTCTCAGCAGATCCCGGTGGATTAGCAAAGTCTCCAATGCATTACAGGCAGCTGGATATTCACACTTGGAGTCTCTGACTGAAGAAAAGCAGCAAAGAATGATTTCCTGTGCACATTCATGATTCAGAGGCACAGAGGACTCACAGAGTACTTCGCCCTCACTACCCAGGAGACCCTGAGCCGCTCACCAAGTCTGGTGACCTTGTCTACACTGGCCTCTGAATCCACATACATGTGGCAGATGCCTTCGCTATGTCCCATCACTGGGATTCCCTTGGCAGCTTTCTGGATGTCTCTGACCAGCTGAGAAGAGCCTCGAGGAATGATTAGATCTATTATTTTGTCAAGGCGGCAGAGATCTTCAACTTCTTCTCTTGTATTAACCTGAAGAGAGAGAAAGCATTAAAGACAAAGGTGACATCTTCTGGCCACACAAAAGGCAGAAACAGCAGCCTCCCCTTTAGAGACTGATGTCTGCACACCCTGAGACCTAACTTAAGCACTCTGAAAACAAGACTAAGTTTCTGATTGTGGAAAATGAAACACCGTCCAGCAGACACCGATCAAACCGTTTAGAGAGAAGAACCTAGGCACCCTGTTCTACATCACAGACATGGATCCTGCCAATTCAGAGCTGAGTCAGGGAAGGCAGGACAATGGAACTGTGAGTCAGAACACGGGGCAGATGAGCTTTGTAAATGCCACAGGTGGTACCAAGTGCTGTAGGTGGAAGGTAAGGCGGTACAGATGATGCCAGACCACGAGGATCCCTGAAGGAAATGGCTGCTCTACCAGTCTTGAGGAAATGCTGGTCCTGCTGGCAAGTATCTTTTCCCCAGTACTTCTGTTGACAGCCTTTACCCTGGGTTGCAGACTAGACTGACTATAAAGTTCAGATATGGAGATTCCAGGCAGTTTTTTTTCTTTTCTGGATTTATAACTGTCCTTCCTCCCTCTGGTCAGGTTACTTTTACAACAGTAACATAAATGTATGTGTGCCAGAGTATTCATAAATACTTTATTCCATAGAACCAGTAACTGAGAACAATTTAAATATTTGTCAACAAAGAAAGGATTAATATAGTTATGTGGCTATAAATGGATGGGGATGAAAAAGGGGGACCCTGCAAGGTGCAATGGTGTGGATGAAGGTCACAAACAAAAATAACAAACAAACAAAAGTAACAAAAAAAGACGTATCAGGAAGTCTTTTTGTTTTTGAAACAGGATCACTCTGTAGCTCTGCCTGGCTTAGAACTCCCAATGTAGATAAGGCTGGCCTCGAACTCACAGAAATCCACCTGCTTCTGCCTCTGGAGTGCTGAGATTAAAAGTGTGTGCCACCATGCCTGGCAGGAAAGTCTATTTTAGACAATTCCACTGAAGTTCGGAAACAGGTAAAAGTAACCAAATGTGACAAAAATCAAAAGAGCAGTTATCAGAGAGGGTGGGGCCCAGAGACTATGAAGGCAAGAGTCTTATGGAGTGCTAGGACTGTGCTACATCTCCACACGGCTGATCGTCATGTGTGTCCATGTGGACACAGGCACAGAGCTGTTCATGTGGGACCTGCATATGCTCCTGTAAATATGTCAACCACGCTGGCAGGAAGGAAGGGAAGGAGAAAACCCACCTAGTGAGGAAGTGCTAGAGCTGGGACCTGAGTCTCTAAGCTGTGCTCTCCCACCCATCACCCTGCATGAGACCCAGACTCCCACTGAGCAAGAAATGAGGCAGCATCTCTCAGCAGCCAGGAGAATACTGAAATGGAGGGAGGGGCTTCCATGGAAAAAGAAGGATCCAGAAGGGGCTAATCATGAATGGCATTTCCTTGCAGGGTTACTGTGACAATTAGGGAACTGACAAATGAAAGCATCTCACATGACTGGCTGTGGTTCCCATTAAACTTCATTTGACAGCTCGGGTCAGGTTAGCGAGCATAGTAACACTGACAGCACCGTGGTCTCATTCTTCTACGCCATGTGACGGCTTATGACAAACCTTAAAGTATCTCATCAAATTACCCTAAATCTCTCCACCAGTGGGAAGAACACAGGCCTCAAACTGAATCGGTCATTCCTTATGACATAAGGAATGAAAGACTAGGGGCTAGTGAGATAGCTCAGTGGGTAAAGGAAGTTGCTGCTCTGGCCAAGAGCTCATGATCCCTGGAGCTCACGCAGAAGTAGAGAATCAACTACAGAGTTGTCCTCACATCTCCACGCACACACCTAAACACACATCATACACACAAAAACACAATAATAAAGAAAAAAAAAAGAATGAAGGTTTAGTTGACCTTTCTGTGATCCAGCAGTACATGGGCATGGTGGTGACCCCCAAAGTCAATGGAGGGCTACCTGACTCTGAATAGCCCAATGTGGGCAGGCTCCCAGAACCTGCCACCACTCCAATCAAGTCTGCCTGTAGAAGTGTCTGGGCTGGATCTGGCTCATTCCTGGGACCTACCAGCTGTATGGCCTCCTTGACTCCATGGATGGACAGAGCCTCCTGGGTCAGAAGGTGAAGAATGCGGTTGCTGTGTGCAGCCTCCTTCCCTCCTTTGAGCAACAAGCCATTACCACTTGCAATAGCCAAGGCTGCCACCTGCAGATCAAAGGGTAGAGCAATGGATCAAGGGAAAAGACAGTTAAGAGTGACAGTTGTGTTCACATTGCTGGGTACTTTACTATTATACTGCCTCACCTTCACCAACGTCTAAACGAATTAAGAATCTGTGTTATATACCACTTTACACTAGCCCAGAAACGGTGGTCACTTTCCAAGGTCATACAGCCTATAAATGCAGGGTCAGGAGCCATACCAAGGTATCTGACTCTTGGGAACTAAACTAAATAGCTTCCTTAGAAGCAGCATCAATGCATCCTGAGCTCAGGGTCACACAACCCTCCCTGCTCTGGCTACAGTGCACATCAGGGTTAGCTGACTCTACAGAAAAGCACATGCTTTATTGACACAGCAGAGCTGGGTGCCACCTCTGGCCACAACCTGCTGTGGTCCTACAATTGTTCTGTGGGCTTTACAGGCCTAGTACAAAGAACCTAGAGAATACCAGTTCCTGTCAGCCCTGGATGGTAACAGCAGCCTGTGGGGGAGGGAGCACACACCGGGGGTGGGCAAACCACTCAGTTAATGCACGAAGTCAGAGACACCAGCCCAAACATCCTAAGCCTGAAGCTTGATTTCTGAATGCTCTTCAGATAAAGGAAAGTCTCTCTGGTTTGTCAAGGTAGGGAAAATGGCTATTAAAACCCCTTGCCTGACCATTTTAATCTCCAGATTTACGGATTCTTTATTCTTTTTTGTTTGCTCCTGAGCCCATTATGAAGGTTATATAAACTTTGTCCATATAAATGCAGAGATGCCACATTCTACATCTAGTATTTAGGATTTACATGTCACTATTCAGGGCTAAGATCCTGTGGCTGAAAGGTGACAGGTAGATGAGAGCCCACACAAACTCGGGCTCATTTCCGCTGGCATAGGTGAGTTTTGCAACCATCACTGAGCCCTTTGCAAAACAGGCATGTGGTCAGAGGGAGGGATAAGCAGTGTTTGCCAGGGGCTGAGGACAGACAGTAGGAGGGTAGGAACAACCTGGTGTGAGGCTGTGTAAGAGAGTACCCTTCACAGAGCATCCCAGACTCCAGGGTCCCCTGTGCCTTATACACAGATGACCCAGCTTTTCATTTTAAAATACAATTTCCTTCTAAGACCTTGGAGCCAGTACAAAGAAAAAGTTGGTATTATCCTACTCAGGGTTCAATGGGAAAATGATAAGAATTTTGAGGACAGTTTAGGGCAGCAAACTGAAGCCATCCCTAGGGCCACCTTCTGTTTCAGCTTGCCTGCTTTGACAAGTGCTTTCTCCACATCCTTAAAGAGGGCTGAGTTCTAGTTTCCACTAACCACTGAGGTACTTCCTCTAATACACATAACCTCCAGGAAGCCATCTGTGACACTGATAATTGAGGGTCTTTTCTGCATGGGTAGACACCTGTCAGTCAAGTAACTGCAGCAAGCTCGCAGAGACTAGCAGTCCAAGGACAAAGTGCATGTGAACTAGAAGAGTTGGGAATTTGCTTTCCCATTCTTGCAGTGGGGCTGGTCTGGGCTCCAGTAATAGCTCTATACTTACAAGAGTCACAGGAATACCAACTTTTATAATGCTTAGCTGCATCCCAACTTTGAGATGACTGGAAGGATCCAGATATATATTACTTTAAAAACAAACTGGCAATGACATCTAAAAAAAACTGAAGAAAAAGGAAGATCCTTCTCTTATAAATATATGAATGTACATATAATATGTACATGCACGCATACATATATTTGGGATAATTTGCCTAGTCTTGAAAATATATGCTTTCTCCAACCCATCCCCAGTGACCAGGACCATAGTCACACATACCTGGGGTAGACAGTCAGGGCGAGATTCAAAGATCACCAGTAGAACGCCAATTGGGACAGTCACTTGCTCCAGCTCCAGGTTTTTGGCAATCCGAGTTCGGCGCAGAACACGGCCCACACTTTCCTGGGAGGAGGCTGCAATCTGCCGCAGTCCAATGGCCAGGCTGTTCAGTTTAGATGTGGATAGGCTCAAGCGCTTCAGTAGAGGGGCTGCAAGTCTCCCTGGAAGGGTTTTAGGACTCCATGATAAAGAGGCAGCTCTAGGCAGGCTCTGGCCACCAACTAGGTCTTAGTGATGCAATGACATGCTGCTTACACAGCATTTCCTGGGACCTGGGGATCAGGTCTGGCAATGTGTGTCTCATATCCAGAAAGTTATCACTTGTAGGAGCAAACCAGCATGTAATATGGGGACAGATTTCCTAACAAGGAGGCCTGGATTCTATCTAACCATCCTGATTTAAGGCTACAATGCAATTATTATACATCATCTACCCAAGTTTACTGACAAGCTAGGCTATGTGGCATGTGGTTTGCAAAACAGGCCAAGTATGAAACAGCAGGTATGGCATGATGCTATTCATCAAACACTGAGGATGCAATGTGTACTGATTCATGTCTCCACAGAACCCAGAACAGCCATGACCTGTCTACTTTACCTTTCTACATTATTATAATTTTTTAAATGAGCAAATCATTTTCATAGCAATATATCTTCTTCCTTTTTGGGGCGGGGGGGAGTCTTTTTTGAGACAGGGTCTCCCTGTAGCCTCAGCTATCCTGGAACTCATTATATAGGCCAGGCTGGCCTTGAACTCACAGAAATCCACCTGCCTCTGCCTTCCCAGTGCTGGGATTAAAGTGTGTGCCACCACACCTGCCTCTATATCTTCGTTTGAAATAAATTTAAGTTATATAGTAAGTTTGTATACAGAACTTTCTTTAACTTTAAATGTGCACAATATTATTCTCTCTATATACACAAAATTATGCATATACAGGTATATATACTTAGGAAAACCATGATCAAATGCCCCAAATTATTACTGGGATTTATGTTGAGATGAGATTTGAAAATTTCTCATTTCTTTTTTATAACCATGTCCATCAAGATACAATGTCTACTTTGGAGTGGGGAGAGCTGTTAACTTTAAGGAAATAAACTATGATTCTATCAACCAATTACATATATTAATTTTCTTTGCTTTTACACATGGGCAAATAAATGTTTTTAATTATACTTACATTATATGTTATATTCAGTTTTTCACCTTACAATACAAGTACATCTCTCAGGTTGTAAAAATTATGTTAATTACCACTAAATATTTCATTGAGTTGATACAACTTAATGTTCTTAACCAAGCCTATGGTATTAGACCTTCATACTGTTTTCAGATTTTCAATATGATAAATGACCTCTTCCTAAGCATCTACAGAGCTCTTTTTTCTTCTTGAAGTATTTTCTTAGGATCAACTCCTGAACTAGGAATACCATACCTTTGCATACCCATGGCTTTTGTTATTGATTGGTTGATGGATTGACTGACTGATACAGAGTTTCTTTGTAGCCTCCACTGGCCTGGAATTTGCTGCATGACTCTGCCTCCTGAATGCTGGGATTAAAGGTATTCATCACCGTGCCTGACTTATTTATCTTCGATAGAGTCCCCTATGTAACCCAAGATGGCCTTGAACACGCCACTATACCTGGCTTAATCTGTGTGTGTCTGTGTCCATGTAGGAGATTCTACTGACATATGTGTGCATGCAGGGAGCTCACCAATTTTTGCTAGACGGGGTGTATGTGTGTGTGTGTGTGTGTGTGTGTGTGTGTGTGTGTCGGGATCACCAGAGGTCTACCCATCTGCTCTTCTCAGCACTGGAACTGCAGGCCACACCCATCTTTCTCTGTGGGTGCTAAGGGTTTGAACTCAAGTCCTCATGGAGGTAAGTACTTCACTAGGTGAGCATCTCCTCAGTTCCTTTTATTGAATTACAATATTTGAACATCTTTATGGGTAACATTATAATAATTTAGTATAGGATATGAAAATAATCTAATCAGAGCAATAAGTATTCACTCACCTTAACCTACTATGAGTCCTGTGTATTTCCAGGAAACATGAGGATTGGCAGCAAAGGCTGCTCACAACAAGCCATGTAACCTAAAGCATCGGCTTTGACCTCAGTGAATCTTAATCCATTTACTTTAACGGAAAAGACTCTGGATATTATAGATTTCCATTTCTGAAAACTATATTATGATTTTCCAATGACACAAGATTCAAAAGACTAGGAGTAAAGCCAGAGGAGACTCTGAAGCAACGCTTCGGTATGCTTCAAGGAACAGAGGCAGTGCTGAGGGCCTTGAAAGGCTTCTTTGGAGGGGGCACCATTAACCTGGATGTCTAAGTTAAGACACACTTACTCAAGAAAGAAGAAAATTCAAACCCCTCAAAATCAGTCTCCCTTGTCTGAAAAGAAAGAAGGCAATGCGGCCTAGGTGACTGCATTTGGTCCTCTGTAATGTGAGGTTAGCCATCTCTCCCGCATGACAATGAATACCACTAGGACATTTCTGGACAGCACGTGGTGCTAACTTGAATGGCAGCATACTGGTTAATAGAAGAGATGCCCCACTTTTTACCACAGGCTGCACAAACCATTTTATGACTCTTTTATGGACAGTTCATCTGAGCTGGAAAACTGGGCCCATCACTGGGCATATGGCTTTGGCTTTGGGTAACAGTTTCTTTGAGCTCAGTTTCCTCCTCAGTAGCTCCCTCCGACACACTATGTTGTGAAGTTTAAAGGTGATGCTGTCAGGAAGTCCTTAGCTCAGTGCCTGCTAATACAGAAGGGACTCAGCCATCATTAGCTGCTCATAGCTGAATATTGAAAGCAGAGATTCTCAGTCTCCTCTTCTGGTCATGAAACTGACACAGCATCCAGAGCTCACATGACCTTCGGGAACAGGAACAGCCCCTTGGAGGGTTGGATGCAAAGTATCTGGAGAAAAAGCCTAACTAGCATTAGCTAGCCACCTTCAATAAGGTGTAAATTTCTTAGGGCAGTCTTGCCTTTAGAAAGACAGAAGAATCACCAGTAAAATGTTGGGAATGAGAGATGAATGAATGGCTCTTTACCCTCTGCCTCCTCCAAGTCTTTTTTGTTGGCTAACAGGATCTCTTCCCGCTGGTCTGTCAGCAGATCAGCCAGATGATGGATAATTTCTGCTCTCTGCGAGAAAAGCAAATCATGAAAACACCAAATGGATGTGTTGATCCAAGAATGCACATTGCTTTTGATCCTGTTCCCAGAGGGCCAGGTCTCATTCCCAAAGCCAAAGTTGCCACAAACTGGAGTCTCTTTCTTCCTATCACACATTCCTGACTGTTCCCCTCCTCCCATTTCTTCTTTCTTTTCCTCCTCTTTTACCATTTTGATTATTGTTATTAGCAATCCATACCTTAGCAGTGGGGAGACAACATGATAAATATATAATTTGTCCAAGAGACAGAGGCATGCACTTGAAATTAGCACAACCCACACATCTTTATGCATCTCCCATCACTGACAGTTTATTTCCCAGTTTTTAATATCTGGCCTTTACTTTTAAAAAAAATTTATTATTTTTATTTTATGTGTATGAGTATACTGGCTGCACGTAGGTAGGTGCACCCGTGTCATGCAATGCCCATGGAGGTCAGAAGAGGGCACTGGATCCCCTGGAACCAGAGTTATGGACAGTTACTAGCTGTCGTGTGGGTTCTGGGAATCAAACCCCTGCAAGAGCAATCAGGGCTCTTAACTGCTGAGGCATCTCTCCAGCGCCTGGCCTTTCTTTTTGGCCAATTATTTGATGAAGTCAGTTAAAGGGAGAAAATCCCAGCCCTCTATTCTTGAAGAGATTCTAATCTTTACCTATCAGACTGGGAAATATGGCAGTGGGCACGGCCATCCCTGAAGGATCAACGTGGACAGAGAAACCAGGTTCTGCCTTTGCTTTCCTTTCCCCGTTTGCAGCCACTTCCCTCTCCTTTCTCAGGCCAAAGCATTCCATGGGCAACACCCGTATCATTCTCAAATCCAGCCACTGCAATATGCCTATGGGGGGCCAGCCCCTGGCTTTCCACCTGACCTACTCACCACATCCAGCATTATCACATCTCCTATTTCATTTGTTGTGTATAAGGAAGAGCATGAGCTACAGAGCAAGCACCCAGTCCCTCTGACAGCTGGGGTGGGTGATTCAGAGTGGGCCGGGAGAGGTACTTTTCCTATGTTTCATGCCCACAAATGCCAGATCAGGCAGCCTTCTGCATGCTGTTATTCTCATCGATTCTTTGATCAAACCACAGTGACAAAAGATTGTCTTCAGACAAGGAGAACATAAAACAAAGAGGCCTGTAATTAGATAATTCTATCGACACTAAGAAAAAGAGGAGGCCAGCAGCATGGCTTGTTCTGAAACTAACAAGGTCATCAGTGAACATCCTTACCTGTTCAGGTTCCAATGTGGCCAACATCCTTCCTCCAGATCTGGCCATCTCTCCCTGCTGCTCCACTGTAGGGCCTGCAAGAGCATGTGTGAGCATAAGACTGTGTCAGCATGTGAACAGACTCACCTAAAGCAGAAGGAAAGCCTGGTGTCCTGGTATGCTTGGCCGATACACAGGGATCACTAGTCAACAGAATGCAATTCCCTGTCTCCGATGTAGACAAGATTCTAGTGTTCAACCTCAGTTTGCTTCCTCTTTCCTAATGTGCTTGCATTTGTGAGTATAGGTACTAAGTTATCACTTGTGGATGCTTGAGAGTATCTACCATGTCCTACACCTCTACATCTTTGCACTAGAAGTACTTGGAGCATTAGCGCCTAGCAAATGTCTTCTTTAGAGAGAATAGGAAGACTAGTGAGGCAGGAGAGAGAATTTTATAAAAGCAAAGCAAAATTCAATTTTTAAAATTGTGTTTAAAAGACCAGTCTTTATCACATGACTACATGGATTCCATAATCTGAATTCTCAGAGTGAGAAAGGTCAGTCAGTCTTCAGTTCCATCTAGGCTGGGGTGTCATAGGCTTTGGGACTTTAGGAAGAACTACTCACCTGCAGGCTTTACTTCTGAAAAGAAGGTACCAACTTTCTTTCCTTCCACAATATCTGTGATGACATGCCCAGACACCTTTGGGTGGGTTCCATTGGCAATGACAACAGATGTGCCACCTTGCAAAGCCCAGAGGGCTGCTTTCACCTGCCAGGACAGGTTAGATCAAAGATGAGATTCAGACCTATACCACACTCTGAATTTACAAAATGATATACAATACAATTTGATCCCAAGCAAGTTAAGGAAAGACAGGAATGTGTCTAACAGCTCAGAAAGCACATGCATCGCACACTCCCTTCCTAGTTCAGTCCCAGCGTGTACTGTCTGAAGGAGGACCAACCTGTCCTGTTTCTAACATATTCTTCTTGAAACTCTCTAGCACAGGACTCAGAACTTGTGTGTTTTTCATTTTTTGATGCCTGAAGCTAGAAAGAATGTGAACAGCTAGTGGGCTGAGCAGAATCTGACCCTGAGTACATTTAGCTTTTGCAAATGGGGCTCTGGTTTTCTACCTCTGCTGTCTTCGGGGTTGGGCTTAGTGTCCTAGAACAACTAACAAGAGGGAAAGAATTTTTGAAAATTGTCAAGAAATATTTGAGCTGATAAGAGATTGTTGAAGTGTAAAAATCACAGTCTCTGTCCTCTAGTTTACACATCCTCATGGCTAATCACATCCTCATCAGGTTGATTGGAGTTGGAATCACCATGGAAACACACTTCCGAATGTCTATAACATTTGCAGAAAGGTTCAACTGAGGAAGGAAGCAAGACCCACCTTAATGGAGTTCAGGACTGAATAAAATGAGAAGCTGAGCCAAGCACCAGCATACATCTTTATTTCCTGACTGTGGATGCAATGTGCCCCATGTTTCTGCTGCCATAAAGGACTCATTCTCAAACTGTCAGCTAAAATAAACCCTTCCTTTCTTAAGTTGCCTTCGTCATGTGTTTTACCAGAGCAACAAAAAGTGATACAAACACAAAATGCACTGTTTATGTTAGTAACAATATATAAAAGACGCGATGAAACAGGTATACAATAGTCATGACACTTCTATCTATATATGTGGGCATATTTAAGTACATGTGTACAGTATCTTAACCATAAATCCCCAGGCAATCTCAATAGTAAAAAGGATAAATCTGTTTGGGTTTTATGCTCGTAGTAGATGGTTAAAGTATCAGGTTCTTACCTTGGCTTCCATGCCCCCCAGTCCCACTCTAGACTTGGTTCCAAATGTCACAGACTGCTGATCTCCAGGATAAAATATATCAATGAGCTTTGCATCATCCGAGCCTGGGGGGCTGTCAAAGAGGCCTAAAAAGTGGATGCGAATCAGTAAAGCTGCTTTGACAAAGCATGTGTTCCCTAGATAAGCCTCCCCCAGGCATTTGCTACCACTCAGAGAGACCAAACCACAAATTCTACTGCTTCATCAGGGAGGGGAATGGGGGCTCGGTGTGCAACCTGGGCTGAAGCAAAGCAGAGCCTGAGCAGCAAGTACAGGAAAATAACGAACAAGTGCCCAGCCCCTGTCCAGCTCATTTAGCACCCTGAAAGTCTCTGGGATGCTTCGGTTCTTCCCAGAAGGTGACAGGCATGGACCAAAGGGCTGTTCAGGTTCAGTTAACAGTGTGGGAAAATCTGGCCCATTCTGAGACCTTTTCCAAAGACAGAGGCCCTCCAAGCATTCTGGAATTCTGCCTACTCCTCTTCCCTTGCAGCAGAGTCTTTCAACCCCACCAAAAGGATCTTTAACGTTCTGATACTATTCTAAGAATCAACATTTGATGGATGATTGATCAACCTAATGAATACTAAGAGTATAAGTCCACTGCTGAGCAATTCTGGTGTGTGAAAATAGATCAGACCTGTATACTAGAGTCTAGCTCAAACTGGGTTTTGTAGGCTGATCTTTGCAGACGCCCATCCTTTACCTTGCCAGGCGGCATAGCAGTAAGGGAAGAGCAAGATTTCATTGGACAGACTTATACAGGAAACAAGCCTTATCCAAATATTTGATGTATCACTTTGGATATACTATATTTAAGTGACATGAGTTTAATTTTTAATTTCTCCATGTGTATAACTGGGCTCATCTACAATTGGATACAGTGTCATTTACAGAGCACATAGCACATTATTTACCCAAAGTAAAAATTCAATAAAACCCTGCTGATACCAACATGTCTTCTTGCCCAAGGTGGCTAATTTGTCCCCCAACCTAGCTGCTCCTGTGCTGGGCTTAAATTTCATAGGTAAACCTAGCATCAAGGTTTCTCATGGGTACTAAATGTAGATAGGCTCCCATTGATTTTCCACACAAGACAGATCATTCATTCACAGCTGCTCGTGCCTCCCTCAGGCTGGAGTTTAGAACTGAGAACAAGTCCGACTATAGTAACTTGCCTGGGGTATGGACTGAGAATTCAGTAAAGATTTTCTGATTTCCTGGGATTATAACTGGGGACTGAGAAATCCTAGAGTTTTGATCTATTTTGGATGGAATTACTTTCTCCCTCCCTCCCTCCTTTTTCTTTCTTTTTTAAAACTGTTTTTTAGTTATTACTTTTATGTGTATGAGTGTACTGCCTGCATGTATATAAGTGCAGCCACGTCATGCAATGCCTGTGGAGGACAGAGGAGGGCACTGGATCCCCTGGAACTGGAGTTGTTAGCCATCATGTGGGTACTGGGAATTGAACCTGGTTCTTTGCAAGAGCAGCCAGTGTTCTTAACCACTGAATAATTTCTCCAGCCTTTTCTCTTCTCTCCACCACCTCCACCCCATTTTTTTTGACAAGGTTTCACGTATCCCAGATTGGCCTCCAATCCACTATGTAGCCAAGGATGACCTTTAATTTCACATTTTCCTACCTCCACTTTCCAGGTGATGGAATTACAGGTATGGACCACAATGACTTAGGTGGTGCTGGGGTTTGAGCCCAAAGCTACGTATGTGCATGTTGGCAAACACTCTATCAACTGAGCTGCATCCCTAGTCCCATGTAATTTATTTCTTGTGGTTCAAACTATAAAATGGGAACAGTTAGAGAACAAGAGAAGAGTGAATAGGGAGTCTAATTAAGCTGAGTGGGGCCCTTCTGTGAGGAAGGGGCATCAGAGGACAGACTAACATATAAGGAGAAGGTGGCCTGCTAGCCTATAGTTTCTATAGCAGCTCAAATTTAAAATGAGTTGTCCCACTGGGCGTGGTGGCACATGCCTCTAATCCCAGCACTTGGGAGGAAGAGGCAGGAGGATCTCTGTGAGTTCAGGGCCTGCCTAGTCTACATGGCGAGTTCCAGGACAACTAAGGGTCACAGGGAGAGCTAGTCTCAAAAAAAAAAAGGCAATAAATAACTAAAGTAACTAAATACAATACAACAAAATAAAATGAGCTGTCCCATGGTTTACATTGAAAAATAGAAAGGTCTAGCCAGCATCTGAGATGGCTCAGTGGATAGAGGCATTTGTCACCAAGCCTGGGAGTTCAGTCCCTGGGATCCACATGGTAGAGCACACCAATTCCCACAAGCTGTCCTCTAACCTCAGCATTTGCCCCCTTCCGCCACACCTTATACACACATACATGCAAATAAACAATGTAATAAAAAATAAAATTAAAAAAGGAAAGGAATAAAAACAGTAAGATATTGCTTCTTACTTATTAGGATAGTTGTAACACAAAAAAGCACATGATAATAATCAAGTGTTGGCAAGTATTTAAAAAATTAGAGCCCTCATACTCTGCAGGTGGGAACGTTAAATGGTGCAGCTTCAAGGAAAATCAGCATGGTGAGTCCTCAAAGCTCTTTTAAAAAATATTTATTCTTACTATTTTTATTTTATGTGCATGAGTGTGTTGCCAGCAGCTAGGTAGGTGCACTCATGTTGTGCAATGCTCACAAAAGTTAGAAGAGGGTGTCAGATCCCCTGGAACCGGAGTTATGATTGGTTGATAGCCACCATATGGGTGCTGGGAACTGAACCCAGGTCCTCTGTAAGAGCAGCCAGTGCTCTTGACCACTGAGCCATCTCTCTAGCCCCCTCAAAAGGCTCTTAAACATTGAGTTACCATATGAATCAACAAGTTTACTCGGTTAGCTCATAGCAGTATTATTCATAATAGCACACATATCCAATGACTGATGAATGGATAAATACAATGTAGTTTATCCAGAGTGGAATAATATTTGGCAATAATAAGAAACAGAGTAGATGTAGTAGATGTACCCTGAAAGCATTATCTAAGTGGAAGAAGCCAATTACAAACTGTGGGAATGACTCTAATGGGAGACTCTTTGTAACAAGCCTTAATAAACTGAAACTTCATACAACCTTGTTAACCAAGTTAATCCCATGTTTTGAAAACATTTAGAACTATGTACACCTTCTAAGAAAAACAATGTAATGGTATCCTAATGATTTGTAATTCTGCTGTAACTATCTCTTACAAGCTAAGCTGAACTCAGCTTTAATCTAATACCAAGTTCCCTATTTGTAACTCAGTAAGCCCCTGACTCAGGAACATAATGGATGTGTTCATGAGATGTGACAGTGATGGCATTGAAAACAACAATGACATTGAAAATGTCTTTCCCACAAATGTTGCAAGCAACATGGCAGCATAGATTGATGACAGACATCTTTCTGTGGCACTGTGTGCTGTTCTGAATCAGAAAAACAACTTTTGTAAAACTGCTATCAAAGACTGTTCATGTCTTTCTCGTATCAGGCTTGATATGCTCTGAGGGAAATCAGAAGACCTCTGAACAAGATCAGGCCCATTGACATTCCTCATTAATGTAGCACTATCACAATGAAGAGTCACAAAGAGTTCCAGGGCACAAAGTGGGACTGGGAAGGAAAGAAGGGAGGGAGAAAAGAAGGGAGAGAAGGATGGAGGGAGGGAGGGAGGGAGGAGAAAAGAAAGAAGAGAAAAAGGAAAAAAAAAAAGAAAGTACTTGAAAATAACATTTCAACATTTCAAACTTCCTTTGCCAGACCACACGGCTCAGGAAATAACTGTCCACAGAGAAAAAGTGATCAGAAGTAAAACATGTGCTCACTCACACATGCAGACAAAAGAAAACAGCAGTGCAGTATACCTTCCACATCTGAAAGGACAATCAAGAGGTCAGTTTTCATTTCCACAGCCAGACGGGCAGCCAGGCTATCATTATCTTTAACACTAATAACCTACAATGCAGGAAAAAAGTAGCGAGTTAGCTCTGCACTCCAAAACCGATTCCCAGAAATACCCAGCTAGGCTCTGGCAGGCAAAACCAATGATCTCAAACATGCAAATGAGAGCTCTTTTCAGGAGGCCTGGATGCAAAACAGGATGGCTACTGGAATCTTTCTTCCAAATATGTAGCCTTGTAGTTGCTGAAATTCGAAAGCCATGCTCACAACACCATCTAAGCCATTGTAGCATCTCACCCATTGAACAAAACTCCCTGATTTCAGAGGCATTTCTGCAGCCACAGCTCTTGGATGTCAGTTCTCCCAATTTCTCGCTTTGCTCAGGCCAAACGTTCAGTGTTAGTACATGCAGTGCAGCCTGTGTTAGTTTCTCCAGCATGCTCGACTCTTAGCCATACTTTACCCACATTTACCCCCTGGAGATCACTGTTGGGCTCAGCTGGGGGGACAACAGCATCATTAGTGTTGACAATAGGGACGATGTTCATCCGTAGCAGCTCGTGAAGGGTACCGTTGAGATTCCGGCGCTTCTGCTCATCATGGAAATCCAAGTTGGTCACCAAAATCTAAAAGGATTACAGTGCCTGAATATGCAGTGGGAAGAATGTGACAGACTTGCTACGGATGATTTAAAAGGGTGCTAAGCGTCGGAGAGTCAAGCTTTAGACTTCGGGAATAAAACACACCTTTGGGTATTTGTTCAATTATTTGTTTTATTTTAGCTGAAAAAAATTTTTTTTTGTTTTTTTTTTGTTTTTTTTCCCAGTTAGTCTGGAACTCAAAATGTAGACAAGGCTGGCCTTGATCTTACAGAGATTCACCTGCCTTTACCTCCCCAGTGCTGGAACTAAAGGCACTTGACACAAGGACTGGAGGTTTTAAATTTTTAAAATTTAAATTAAAAAAAAAAAATTGGCAGTGCTGGGGATTGAACCTCGGGACTTGCATGTGCTAGCCAGGTCACTGAGCTGTATCTCTAACTTGCTGGTTTAGTTCTTTAGGGACCCCTCTGAGAAAGAATTACAACTGCCTGAAAGATTTATTTAAGGATCCTAAAATCTCATCTGCATACAAAATTAAGAAAACTGATGCACCTACTTTAAAGCGTCATTAGGAGGATTCATGACTTTAATTTTGAAAATATCTTTGTATTCTAGCCTCTGGCTCAGGGCCTGACTACAGAAGTCACTGAAGTATTATGTGAATGAGTGAATAGTTTACTTGTCTGGAAAGGGGCATTGGATAAATTGGAATAGGGCTGGGACAGTCCTGTTTTGCCCTGGGGCACAGCACTACTGGAGTTACAAAGACTGAGCCTATATGGGACTAGGGAGTGGGTCTTTATCACAAGCAGGGAGAAGGGCTAGAAGTTAGTTCAGGGGACAGAATCAAAATAAGCAGAGAGAGGGATGGGAGCTGTAAACAGGTTTGTTTACAAGGATTAGAGTATTTGAGTAATGGAAGAAAAGGATGAACCAGGAAACTACATGACAAAACTGAAAAGAATGTTTTAATGCAGTCACTGATGTAGAAGGTGGAGGGAGCTGATGAGGGGGGCACCACAGGGTCTGGCTGGAAGAATGGAGAGCACTGCAGCAGCTTAAATGCTTATAAAATGTAATGAAGACAAAGTGGTAACATGACTGGGGAAAACGGCTCACTCACTCGACAATTTTTGCTCAGTCCTTCTGAAACACCAGGCCCTGTCCCAGCTACTAGAACAGAGAATAAACATGCTGATGATTTGAAGCAAGATGGAATGCGGTGTATTTTTATAAGGAAAGGTGAACTTCACTCTAGAAAATTCTATAGGAACAGGATGGGGTCAAAGCTGAACATGCTGAGTCTAGTTTCACTGGTGCAAGACTAAAAATGAAAATAAGCTCATGGGTACGGAAGGAGTGAGGGGAAGGTCTAACGGTCCATGGAAACACTTGTCACTAAAACAGCCCCACAAATAGGAGCGAGGAATCTGATAGGAGAGGCAGAAAGAAGGAGGCTTCAAGGGGGAAGTCTGTGCCTGGCCAAGGGTAATCACCTGAGATGACAAACCAGGCTCATTTCTGTGAAGGAAACACAATCTGCTGCACTTGTGTAAGTCTTTAACCTGGGGGCCAACTTGGTAGAGATTCTCAAATCTACTGATAATGGTCTTCCTGTAGAAAACAAGGAACCACAGGGTGAGGTGCAAAGAGCAGACTGATAAGCCCCTGTGTAGGAGGGGGCAAGTGTGGGAGGAGAGGCCTGGGGTGGGTACTTACTTGCTGGAAACTGCAAGGCACAGAGCCTTTTTTTTTTTTTTACCTCTACACGAGTGCAAGGAATGGCTGATATGTGTTGACTTCTAATGCTTCAAATAAAGCAAAACCCAAAACCAAAAATGTCCAAAATCATTAATCCTGGGGAAAAAAATATATAACAAAAGTATAGCTCCTGGACCCAAGTTTCCTTACCTTGGTTCAGGTACTCAAAAACAACTAAAACTCTGGATGGATTGCAGAAGAGAAGACACACCTAGTAATAGTGTAATAGAGTTCTACTGTATTTACACTAATGGAAAATTAAATCTGAGATCATAGCCACAGGCCACAGAGAACAGCCCCAGGCCTTTGTGTGTCAACACACTTACTCAAGAATACAGATATTAACATTACTGTGGATGCCAACTGTGAAATGACAGGAAATTAGACAAAGCAATAAGGAATGAAGACCCAAAATGTGACCTATCTTCTGTGTGAAATAATGCCCACATAAATAGCACAATCAGGGATAGCATAGGACCTGGCAAATAACTCAGGGAATTAAGACTTGTCTCCAATTGTGTTGCAAGGCAACTGCTGTTTACATATCTGTATTTAGTGCACATCTGTACAGCTGATTAAAAATACAATTAAAAATCAGGAAATTTAGGTAAAAATGAAAAAATATATCAAGAAAGCTATATAACATTTAAACATTTCTAAGTCCCATGAAGACTAGACTGGAATTCTGTCTAACCTGTGCACCACAGGATCTCCAATGCCCAGCAGAGTGCTTTGTAAACATCATGTGCCCAATGAATGTAAAACAAACCAACCACCAGCATGCCTACCTTGTCTTCAATTCTCAGTAGATATCTATTGTAAAAGGCACCAAGTGCAAAGAGAAGAAAGCTACCTGAAGTCAAAGAAACCAGTTAAACAGATGTCTAACTTTTCTGTGTTCAGAAGTATTTACACTTGTAGCAGTCCTAAGAAGTACTGCTGTAGTAACTCCTGAGCTTACACTTACTAGGAACATAGACTGTACCAGACCCTATCTTAAACACTTTTCATATATTTTTCTCATTGTGTCCTTCCTAAAGCCTTCTGAAGTAGACACTGACATTACCCTCGTTTTTCAGATGAGGGACTTCCAGGCACAGACTTAGACTTTCTCTAGAGCTCCCAAGGAGCAAGTGGTGAAGCTCAGTCAGCACACTGGCAAATGTCTGCAGAATCCTGCTCATACGTCCCCTATTCCACAGGAACTTCCCTCACTGGTCCCACATCCCAGGGAAGCCTAGTCTCTCACCTGGGCAGCACAGATGCTGTACTGGGTAAACATGGCCTCATATAAGGCCATCAGCCCGCTCTGTCCAGCTGCTGCACAGGCTCGGGCCTCTAAGACTGGAATTGCCTGCAATACACCAATCAGACAGTGTGGTTGAGAAGGAGGGAAGAAGATCTAAGGAGTCCATGACAGGGCTGGGGAAGCAGCACTCACCATCTCTTTTAGCTGGTTCTGTCCTGAGTGCAGGGCCTGCCGTACGCTCTGAGAAAGGAGGATCTCATGACGTAAGCGCTGCTTGCCAAAGGCAACAGCTCCACTGGTCACCAGCATCATCTCTCTGCCCTGATTCTGTAGCACTGAGACCTAGTGTGGAAAAAGGAAAGCAAACCATAAATCACTGTACTGCCCCTCTCCTCTCTTCACAAGAGACCCAAGTAGGGCAGGTCAGTCGTATGTGGTCATGTAATGCTGGCCTAAGGACAGCACTGAGTTGGCTCTGGAAGAATAGCCAGGCTTTGGTAAAACAGATTTTTATATACTGCCTCAAATGTCTGCTTATAGTAGCAGGTAGATATGAGATGTTCTGTAAGGTGATTGTGGCATGAGGTCAGCTCTGGGATCTGTAGGACTTGGTACCATCAGTTTATGATACAGAAAGCAGTCTTGCTCTAGGAAATAAAACAGAAGTCTACAGCTCAGAACTGCAACAAAGACTCTGAAACTCCCAGGATCTTGCGTTGGCCTAGGAGATGAGGATACACCTATCAGATTCCTATGGGTCACCATATGAGGGGAAGATGCTAACTGTGTTCTGCTCTATCTGCCCAGAACCAGATGTAGCCATGTGTGCTATACCTTAGATAGGTCCACACAGAAAAATCAAGGACTCAAAATTTAGTACTCAGAACTTCTAAACTGTCCTTTTTTTTCATGACTGGACCCTGGGGCTTACTTTAGGAACGCACTAATATCCGTTAAGAACTATGATCTAAAACAGCAGTATTTATTTAGTCAATGAATTTTCAAGTGTATGGGTGTTTTGCTTCCATGTATGAAAGTGCAGTGCCTGCAGGGCCAGAAGAGGGTGTCAGATTCCCTGGGACTGGAGTTATAGATGGTGCTGGGAACTGAACTTGGGGCCTCTGCAAGAGCAGCCAGTGCTCTTACCATTGAGCCATCTCTCCAGCCCCATAAAACTCTATTTTTCTTAATCTTACAAAATTTCAGTAATCAAAGTGGTAAGAATGATTTTATAAATTCTACATCCCAAACACCCAGTTTCAATAACTACCTCCTGTGCTCCTCCCCAGTAACACCTCCACACCTCCACCACTGTGTTAATAACCCCACATCCCGCAAACATCACTCCATCCGGAGCTGTCTCAGTAGGAATCACTAAAACCCAGGGAGTATGTACGTATACATTCACAAAGTCATCATCTAAAACATGTGAAAGGATTTTTTCACACCAAATATCCAGGGCTCACAGTTCTCGCATTTTTTTTCCTTGCTCACGTGGCATTACAAGTTCAGCCAGTATGGAGCAAGCACTTAAAATACCACAACTCTCTTTTAATCCATACATTTTCCTCTCCACCACATTCTGTTTTGCAGTTTTCTGTTCAACTGAGTCGTCTGTTCTTTGAGATTTCCCAGCCCGTGCTTTCCCGGTTGTGTTCATATTAGGTATGGAGGTTGTGGTAGTTTGAATGTCTCCTATAGGCTTAAACACTTGAACACTAGGTCCCCAGTTGATGGTGCTGCTTGGGGAGGTCATGGAATCTTTAGGAGGTGTGGCCTTGTAGCCTTGCAGGAGGAAATATGTAACTGGGGCAAGCTTTGAGAGTTCATATCTGGGCCCCACTTCCAGTTCACTCCCGCTTCCGTGTTCACTATTGAAGACATGAGCTGCCCACTGCCATGCATTCCCTACCATGACGAACTCTTATACCTCTGGAACCATGAGCCAAAATACACTCTTTCTTCCATAAGTTGCTTTGGCAATACTACTTTGTCACAGCAACAGAACAGTAATACAGACTTTTTTTTTGGGGGGGGGGGGGTGTCAAGAATTCTCAGGTTGTAAACATAATGCCTGGTTGTTCTCTTTCTATGATGTTGCAGCTGCTCATCATTACCAAGGCTCACTATTCCAGTTCAGACATTTGGTGATCAAACCCAGGGTCTAGCACATGCTAGACAAATGCTCTACCACCGAGCTATATCCTCAACCCCGTCAGGGAGTTTTAAACATATTATTATGAACTAATGGATTTAAACATATTTTATTGCACTACAGTAGTTAGCTTTATTAAACTTAGGCTGTTCTATCTATGGCCATTAGAAATCATTTGAAAATGCCTTCTGAATCAATCTAAAATGACAAGATATTTTGGACAAGACAGTCTGTGTATAAGGCCTTGCCCTGATGGCTAGAGCCTTTTCATCAGGTCCAGAGCAGCATTAGATGGGGAGCTGATGATTGGAGAAAACCTTTTCAGGGCTACTGCTGCTGTTTTCATCAAGCTTTCCCTCTGATCAAATCTTTCGTCTGCTGTTTTCATCAAGCTTCCCCTCTGATCAAATCTTTCATCTGCTGTTTTCATCAAGCTTCCCTTCTGATCAAATCTTTCGTCTGCTGTTTTCATCAAGCTTCCCCTCTGATCAAATCTTTCGTCTGCTTTGAGGTTGATCACCTCTCAACTAGGCTCTAGAGCCCCATCTGCTCAACCCTCCACTTTGATTTTCTGCCTCCCAGGGGATCCCAGCACCGCTCTCACCTTCTGTCCTCCCCAGTCCTATCCTTCTTCTACTTATAATTCACTCCATAAGCCCATCCCTTCCTTAGAACCACTAGGTCTTACAACCCCAGGGGTACCAGTCACATCATGTGCACTTGACAAGAAGGAACTTCACTTCTTTCTTCACATCAAGTTCCTCAATTCTGAAGGCCCAGGCTCAGTCACTGTAGGAAACCCTAAGAACAACCACACTCATGTTTGACCTTCCCATCTCTGGACTTGGCAGTCAACGAGATTTGGGTCTACTCAGTTGGATACTCACTCCCTTGAATAATCAATAATTTAATCATTTTAGGAGTCCCAATTTAGACTCACCAGGGAGACAGCAGCATGGCACAGTAGCCCTTGCTATGGTTTGTGTCCCTCAAAAAGTGTGTGTTGGAAACAGTGCTGGGTGGTGGGGCTAATGAAGGTGTTCAGGTCATGAATGCTTCACCCTCATGAATGGAGTAATGCCCATTATAAAGGGCTTGAAGCTACAAGTTCTAACTTTTGCTCTTGTTTTGCCCGTTCTCCATGGAATGAGATGGCCCTCACCATAAAGATGACCTTATGCTTTCTAGCCTTCAGAAGCATAAGCCAAATTCCTTACAGTTGATTATACTTACCTAGTCATATTCTGTCATAGCAACAGAAAATAGACTCCGCTGTTTCTTGCTAAATATTTAATGAACTGATCTGATGGAATCAGATGGCCAATCATGGAATAACATCAGTTCTTAGCAAAGATGTTTTGTAAAACACTAAATATGATTATGAAGGACAGAGCTGAACTTATCTCTGGGATACACAGATGACTTTCAATTTTTTTTTCACTCAAAGCAGCAAAACAAAGGAAGGGACGAGGGGAAGCGGGGGAGGGGAACAGGGAAAGGAGGGAAAAGCAAGAACAGAAAGCTCACATCAAATTCCTCCCCCCAGGTCTGGTGGTACAGGCTCATAATCCCCACCTACTCAGGAAGCTGAGGCAGGACTGCAAGCAAAGGGACAGTGTGAGCAACTTTGTAAGACCCTTCTCAAAATAAAAGAGCCAAATGAGGTCTGTGTATAGTGCTCAGTGGCAAAGCATTTGCCTAGTGTATGCAAGGGCTGAGGTTTAGTACTCAGTATCACACACACACACACACACACACACTCTACAAGCTGATACAGTAGAATTAACTCACAGATTCTATTCTAGTTTAGAAAAATTTTCCACCTTGGCCATTACCTGCTCAACAATAGATGCCAGGCGCCCTAGAGCCAAGCCACATTCATCTCCTCGGGTCACCACAGCACTGCCCAGCTTTACCACGATTCTCTTGGCATGCTTCAGCTCACTGCGGTGGGCAAAGGGCTTGCCATGGGCACGACTGAGGGGCACCGTGATAAAGGGGATGTTGCTCCAAGAACGAACATGTCTGATGGTTGAAGGCTGGACACAATCTGTTGCTCCCGAAGTCAAAGGCAAGAAAATGAGACACATTAAGTTTTCAATGAGAAGATACATGCACAATGTTAACGAGATTAGCCATCCAAAATAGCTTCATCATTATTAACTGAGTGAAACCAGCATATCAAAATGATATCTAGCATGTATGTTCCTATGCCAGTAATGTATAATTTACATCCACAGGTCACAGTGTTTAGGTAAACACTGCTGGTGAAAAACAGAAATGAAAGGATCTTTCTTGAGATACGACAGTAAAATATATCACAAGTTAAAATGTCCAATATACGACAGTAAAATATATCACAAGTTAAAATGTCCAATATAGCCAGGCACGGTAGTACGTGCCTTTAATTCCTGCACTTGGGAGGCAGAGGCTGGTAGATCTCTGTGGAATTGAGGCCAGCCTGGTCTCCACGGTGAGTTCCAGGTCAGCTGTGGCTACAGAGAGACCCTTTCTCAAAAAGACCACAAAAAAAGGTCCAATGTTTTGATTTTTATTTTGAGACAGCGTTTTCCTGTAGCCCCAGGTGGCCTAGAACTCACTATGTAGACCAGGCTGGCCTCAGTCTCACAGAGATCCAACTGCTTCTGCTTCTGGACTGCTGGAATTAAAGGCATGTACCATGTCTAGCTAAAAATGACTAACACTTTGATTGAATAGTTAGTTCTGTATATCAAAATTTATAGTAGGGATTAAATCAGAGATGGGAACAAAGATATCTGTCTGCAAGCTGTCCATCAGAATGCTACTTGTGACAGGAAAAATCAGCAGAGCAAATGTCCCCAAAAAGGATGAAGATAAAGAAGACTATTCTAGAACTTTTCAAACAGGACACTTGTCATGACATTTAGTTTCATGTACCTAGTAACACTGACATTCCCTTCTGACCAAGCAGCTCATGCCTTCCCAGTGTGATAGATGCCATTCCTCTGTACTGTGAGCCCAAAGAAACACTTCCTCCCTTAAGATGCAGTGATGAGAAAATACCTGACATAGTGGTTATGAAGGCTGGAGCTCAAGTGTCCACTCAGGACAAGAAAATATTAGAAACTGAAGCAATAAGGGGAAAAGGTGCACAGACTCTGATGACTTCATGGCACTGGGTTGCTTTCATGAAGGGCTGCTGGCCTCTTCGGGACAGGGCAACACATTTCTCTGCTGCTTCAGCTACTGTATGTGCGTCTCCTGTTACCCACATCTGACTGAATCTGACTGGAGGAGAATGAATGATATATGGCTGAGAGGCAGGGTGAGGCCCACGTGGGGGAAGAACACTGGAAACATATGGAGTGGGTTAGTTTATAGCAAAAAGACCTTTGCTCAATGGGACTTCCTGGAGGCAAGAAACATTAACAAGTCAGCCTAAAGTCTAGGCAATTCCCCACAGAGTTCTCCATATATCATCATAGAATGAATTACTAAAATAACTGTTCCACTGTAACTCTACCACTACAGAGTAACTGCCTTCAAAACCAACCACTATCACCTCTTTATATTTCCAGTCAGAGGTCTCAGAACTCCTCTGCATCTATTTTCTGACCACTAACTCCTTTCCTAACCATGCCCTGTCTTCTGGTGTAACAATGTGCATAGAGCAGGCAGCTCTTTCTCACATGTAGGTCACTGTATTCCTCAACCACTGGCTTCCTTCACTCACAAATCACTGTTTTGTTTTCAAGTCAAGATCTCACTGAACAGCCCTGGTGCCACCATGTCTGGCCCATAATTTTTTTTTTTTTTTAATACAAGGTTTTGCTACTACAATGCAGCTCAGGCTTGCTTAACACTACACTATGTAGCCCAGCGGGGCTTCAAACTTAAGAACTTAGGGTGATCCTCCTGCCTCTGCCTCCTAAGTGTTGGGATTACAGGTATATTCTACTACACCTAACTCACAAGCGGGGGTTCTGTCTACATGTCTCAAGCTCTCCTATCTGGATCCTGGGGGCCTCTGGCCCTGCCTTTTCCTTTTCTGTTTTCCTTTTCCAGTGCTGGGGATCAAATCCAGGGCCTTGCACGTGCCAGGCAAGCATTCTACCCCAAGCTCTTAAACAGAGTTCCTTTGTTGGTTTGCTTTTGAGGTATGTAGCCTAGGCTGGCCTCAAATTCATAATTCTGCTTCATTCTCCCAAGAGCTAGGATTCTAGGCATGTACCACCATGTGCAGCACATACAAATCTCAGAAGACTTTAAAAAGAAGGAGTAGAATCCTTCCTTACTTTTTTTTTCTTTTGGTCTGTTTGAGACAGGGTCTCTCTATAGCCCCAGCTGGTGTGGAACTCACAGAGATCTGTTTGGTCCTGTCTCCTGCATGCTGCGATTAAAGGTGTGTGCCACCTTGCTCAGGCTCCTTACTCTTTCTTATGTAACCACTCTTTAAAGTGACTGCTTCAGGTTGTGGTGATGAAACAAAGATGGTCTGGCCTTTTCACAACTGGCTTATAGTCTAACTCCTGGCACACACAGAGGTATGTGTTCAGTAAGGCACCATCTTGGATTGGGGTAAGTGTGTGTGTGTGTGTGTGTGTGTGTGTGTGTGTGTGTGTGTGCTGTAGCACTCTTACTGAACCCAGAGGACTCTTCCTGCCAGGGACACTCCAGGGACTAAAACGCTGGTGTATTGTTGGTGCTGCCTGTTTCCTCCAGGTTAGTCGATATAAGTGCCCTACCTCAGTCTTGAGGTACATTATTCCAAGTATATGAACACCTAAGCCTAACTTCAAAGCAGCTCGCATGATAGCTTGGTTTCAGTGGCCTGATAGAGAGTAGGTGGGGGAGGGACAGAATCCTTGGGATTCACACCTGGGATCATCAATGGCTTCTGCAGAGCTCAAAACTCCACCAAGTTATCATGTATCCCTTTGGCAGCTGTCAGGACTAGGCCTGCTGGCCATTTGCCTCTCCTGTCTTCTGCTGGGCTAGTCTTGTCTTGAAAGGGTGGGACAGTCTGACAGGGTACCTCAGGGACCTACGCAGAAACCACTATGTCAGTCCAGGTGGTCAAATGGCAGAAACCAATCAGAAGCCAGCAGCTGGGCCAGCATAAAGGAGACTTGTGATACAGAGTCTCTATCAGCAGAGGGGGGTGGCCCAGTTCAGAGCAAGAGTCAAGGGTCTTTTGGTTGGTAGGCAACTAGGTCACAGCAGATTAGGGCTGACAAGGTTCAAGAGGAACTATCAGTAAGTTTTCAAGCAGATAAGGACTCAGTCAAGTCCAATGGGGCATCCAAAGAAGTCTTCAAGGAATTCAGGCTTAAGGGGTTTCCTGTTGAACAATGGCATCTAACCACCCAGAATGATCGCACCATTCATTTTTGTGACAGGATCTCATGTCACCAAGGCTGGCTTTGCATTCTTGACTTCTTGCCTCTGCATTTTGAGCGCTGGGGTTACAGGAGTGCACTGCCACACTTCTTGGCGTATTTTTTACACTCTACAGTAACTTAAACTTTTTAGGGCTTACACTGAAGATTGTGGTGGTTTGGACCTTACACACTCCCAATGGCTACATGCTAGAGCCTTGGTTTTTAGCATATAACACACTGGCTATTGTGTAATCTTTATGGGGTAGGTCCTTGTAGAAGGAAGTGAGGTTCCTAGTGGTACATCCTTGAAGGACCTACCTAGTCCTTCTTTTTCTGCTTTCTGGCTGCCATGAAGTAAGCTGTTTCCTTTGCTATGCACTTCTAACATTAAACACTACCTTACCGCTGCCCCAAGGGGAAAAGGTGGTGATTGTGTACTGAACTTCGAAAGCCATAAGCCCAAAGAAACCTTTCCTCATTTTAAGTTGATTGTTCTCAAGCATTCTGTCATAGTTTCAGAAATCAGACCAGCACACCAGGGAATATCCCTGCATTCCCTTCCTTGATTATTTAGGAAAACCCAAAGCCTCTGTGTAATTCTTTCTTAATTTCTAGGAAACCTTTATATTTTAAGCCTCAAAGAAAATCTGTTTTTCTAGAGCAGGTTCAAAGGACAGCAAGGAGTACATGTGTACACATACATGTGGTAAGGTAGGTGTGGGAGGGGCTGGTTTTTGGAACCAACTCAGGAAGGTTGGTTCCAAATGCTAAACTGTCAACCCTTATACTCTTCTGTACACAAATGAGAAACAGAGCTGGTCCTATAATGATAGGATAATGATAAACAAGTGAGCTGATAAGATTTGGGTGATAAAGAGACAACCAGCTCAAGATATCACAAACAGCCTCTCAACAAAGGATGCTGAAATATGTGGATATCTATATACCCTTTGGCAGCTGTCAGGACTAGGCCTGCTGGCCATTTGCCTCTCCTGTCTTCTGCTGGGCTAGTCTTGTCTTGAAAGGGTGGGGCAGTCTGACAGGGTACCTCAGGGACATAGGCAGAAACCACTATGTCAGTCCAGGTGGTCAAATGGCAGAAACCAATCAAACCCAGCAGCTGGGCCAGCATAAAGGAGACTTGTGATACATAGTCTCTATCAGCAGAGGAGGGTAGCCCAGCAGAAGACAGGAGAGGCAAATGGCCAGCAGGTCTAGTCCTGACAACTGCCAAAGGGATACATGATAACTTGGTGGAATTTTGAGCTCTGCAGAAGCCACTGATGATCCCAGGTGTGAACCTCAAGATCTCTGTGAAGATCTTGTCAAGAGAATGAAATGACACGGTAACAAACTGGAAGAAAACATTTGCAAACCGTATCTCACCAAAGACTAGTACCTAGAAGACATAAAGAATTCTTGAAATTCAACAGGAGGAAATCAAATACTCCAATTAAAAGTAGCAAAAGATAAAACATGGGGTAGGGAGATAGCTCAGTGGGTAAGAGCACTTGCTTGCAGAGGAAGCATGAGGATCTGAATTCAAATCCCCAGCACTCATGTAAAAATCTAGTCAAGGCTATACATGCTCATAACCGCAGCATTTTAGCGAGGGGTGAGGAGACAGGTGACCAGCTAGCCTACCCTAAATGGCCAATTTCTGCTTCAGGGAGAGACCCTGCCTTAAAACAATACAGAGAATACTAATAGAAGAAGACACTTGTTCATGCATACAGAGCTCCCCGCCTCCCCCGACAAATACAGATAGACATTTCACTGAAGAAGGTATTCAGATGGCAAATAAGCACATGAAAAGAGTCCAACATCACTAGTCATTAAGGATAAGCAAGTAAAATCACTATGTGGTATCATTATACACGTATCAAAAGGGTTAAAATAAAAGAGTGTCAGCACGTGGTGGTGAAGATGCAGAGAAAGTAGATCGATCACTCATGCATCGCTGGTGGTAATGTAAAACGGTTCAGTTACTCTACAAAAAGCTTGGTAGTTTCTAGTAAAACTAAACATGCAATTACCACATGCTCTAACATGTGGGCCTTTATCCCAGAGAACTGAAAACTCTGTTCACACAAAAATCCTGTACAGGAATATTTAAAGCAGCCTTATTCTTACTCTCTATCCACTCCCAAAAGGTTAAAAATGCAGATATCTTTCAATGAATGAATGGTTATTCTAACTGTGGTATGCCTTTACGATTAAATATGGTTGGTTCACTCTCACAATAAATAATATACAGTGATTAAAAAGGGACTGATGAGATATTCCTAGAGTGGGAATAATCCTTGGGAAATTATGCTGAATTAACAACAACAACAACAACAACAAAAACCCAGAGAATATTTGAGTTTGAAAATAACTTTCATAAGGCTAGGAGTGATGGCTTGGTTTACTACCACTACCAGGGAGGCAAAGACAGATACATCTCTCAGTTCAAGGGCAGCCAAGTGTACATAATGAGAGCCTGTCTCAAAAAAAAACAAAACAATGCAAAGCAATTCAGAAAACCCAAAAGCCACATATCATATGGTTTCACTTACATAACATTTTCCAAGTGACAAAATTTTAACAATGTAGAAGAGATTAGTGGTGGCCTTTAAAACCTGCCTTGCAATATACTTTGATCACCAAGCTTCCCACATCCTTGTCAGTGTACATACGAGATCTGGGGACAGCTGTGGACTGGACCCATGACAGAAGACGCTGCTTGAAGAAGGGCTGGCACCCAGAGTGGTACATTTGCCTCAACATGCTGAGATATGGTCACAAATCCAAGCACCTGTAGAATGAATGTTTAAAAGAGGAAATAATGAAAACTCTTCACGGTACTTCCCTCTAAATCTCCATTCCCTGGGAATAAACCTCTTGATTCAAACTCTTCTGTATTAGGGAAACTCTCACCACTGCCTCAGGGTTAGAAGAAAAAACAGGAGGCTCCCATCTAGGCCCCAACCCTAGCTAGCTAGCCCTTCCCTTTTTCAGGAGTGCTTTATTTTTTGTACATAGAGAGTAACCAGACACAATGAATATTTTGAACAACAAAGTAGCTTCAAGGTACAATGTTTCTATACCGATATTAACATTTTGCTACATTACATATACTGTTAGGGACTCTTTCAACAGAATAACAAGTCCAGTCTCAGACAGCTGCTATCTGCACCTTCCCGTCATCTCCCAACTGAATGTAGGGCTCTATTGGAAGTATCAGCGTCATTCTTGCCAACGCCAAAGAAAAGGTCAGAGGAATCTGCTGCCACGTCGTTCTTCCTGCCACCACAGGAATCTAAGCAACACTTGCATCTTTGTGGGGCATAGGGGCAGTGCTTGCAAATGGTTAGCATTTTATTTTTTAATTAATTAACTTTTGTTTTTTTTTCCTATGGCCTCAACTGGCCTGAAACTCACTATGTAGATCAGGCTAGCCTCTATCTCACAGAGAATCACAAGCTTCTGCTTCTAGAGTGCTGGGATTAAAGGCATATAGCACCATGCTGGCCCTTATTTTTAAGTTTTTATTCTATTATTTATTTATTTATTTATTTATTAGTAATGTGTGAGTGAGCATATGATGTGTGTGTGTGAATACTGACATGTGTATGCCTCAACATGCACGTGGAGGTCAGAGGACAATCCATACGAGTCAGTTGTCCCCTCCCACTGTGGGTTCTGGTGATCAAATTGTGATAGTCAAACTTTCACATTTACCCACTGAGCCATCCTGCTGGACCCTGGCTGGCATTTTAAATCATCATGAGTACATCCCATAGAGAATGTGCTACATGGCTAGAAATCTTAGCATTGAGGGCATGAAGTTTAAAGACATTTTCTCTTTCAGAGGTTGACGTCAGGAGTCTTTTTCTATCACTCTTATTTTTTGAGAGTCTCTCACTGAGCCTGGAGCTTGCTGTTTCAGTGGCTGGTTGGTCAGTGAGTTCTAGGATCCACTTGTCTCCTCCCCACAGCTTGGGGTTATAGATGCACATCATCACACCCCAGCTTTTACAAGGGTGCTAGGAATCTAAACTCAAGTCTTCATACCTGCACAGCATTTACTTTACTTGGCCATTTCCCCAGACCCCCAACTCTTAAATGTGTCTCAATAAAATTAGCATTTAGCTCCACAACAACAAAAAAAAGCAAAAATTGGCACAAACTGCTCTACACTTTATACTGCATAAATTCACAGAAATGGAGAGAGCAAAGATGGACAGAATTCTGCAATAACACATCAGCAGCTAATGGGCAATTGACCATGTTAAGTGATGACTTTGTTGACTTCGGTGTCTGCATGAATTATATGCTACGGGCCAACAGCCTATGTTTGACACATACATAAATCCTTTCAGTAAGAGCTGCTTAACAATTATTTACACATAAAATCTACAAAATACCTCTAAAGAGCCAACAGTGGCATAATTCTAGTTGTACTCACTTTATATAATTTTTCCCACAGCCCTAGTCATCAAGGGTGGATATAATCCAGGTGAGCTACTTAGTGCATTACTGCTGCTTTCCCTGAAAGGACTGTCAAATTCCCATTGGCAGGTGGTAAACAGGATGGGGAACATGTCTTTGGAGTTCAACAGATTGAGGTTTGAGCTCTGTACTTGCTAGAAGTGTGCCTTTTGGTGGGTTACTTAAACTTCCTAAGCCTTAATTTCTCATCTGTAAATGAGGGATAACAGTAAATACTGTGAAATTACTGTGAGAATTAAATGGGGCAATGCATGTTAAGTGCTTGGGTACAACAGATGGTCAATAATAAATATCAGTCTCTTTCTTGTCTTTTTAAAGCCATTAACGTTGCATAACATTTCCACTTTATATTTCCTTCACAGACACAAGTCAAAAGAGTCAGTGATGGGGGGCCAGGCATGGTGGCACATACTTAGAATCCTTACCACTTGCAGGAAGTAAAGGCAAGACAATCAGAAGTTCAAGGACATTCTTGGCACATAGCCAGTTTGAGGCCAGCCTGGGCTACATAAGATCCTGTCTTAAAAAAAATCTGATCACATATATTTCTGTACTGTTTACCCCTCTCTTACAAAAAGTAATTGAAAACTCGGAATGTTTAAGATGCATTGTTACTTAGTGAAGTACCACTTGTTGGGAGTGTCCTTGGGAGGTTACCCCACACCTTCATTGCAACTGCCAATTCATCCTGGCAGTTTATTATGACAGCAGAAACCAGGCAAGTGATCCTAAAGCCCAAAGGTTGTGTCTGGACTCAAAGTCATAAAGCGAGAAGTTCCCATGTTTTGACTCAGGCCATTTCTCAAGTACCCATACACATCCATACACAAAGCCCTTATCTCCTTCAGAAGTGAACTTCAGTCCCAACACACCACCCAGAAACACAGGCTGGGACCGTGGTTCACCACGTACCATAAAGACAAAGGACCAAGGATAAATGTCACTGCCTCAGGGTGGGAGGAGGGAGTGGGGCGGAGAAGCTAATGCTGGAGGAAAAGGTAAAGGGGTGGGGTGGAAAATGTGGATGCACCCTATAGTGCCAAGAAAGACCTATCTGTCACACGCTGTGTACCATACTGCAAACGGGGGTCCCTGGGAGAACTCCCGGGCAGTGAGGGGAATCATCAATGCACCACGCTTCAAATGCCAGGGCGCGAGCCACGGAGAGCTGCAGACACAGGCCCGGAGAAGGTGCTAGTGGCGCGTTGCACACCAGGTTCATCAGACCAGCAGCGCAGGGGCACTGCTGTTCGGGAGTCTGGCTGGAAAGTGGCTGTCAGGTCTTCAGGCCTGGAGGGGTACCCAAAGACGGCCGGGGAGGACGCGGCCCGGAGCCATCTGCAGACGCCAGGGCCTCCGCCCCTAGGAACACACAGCACGGTGCCGGAGCACCTCAGGCACCCGGGGCGCCAAGCGCCGCCACCACCCCGGACCAGCTCCCACGGCCCCGGGCAGCCCCGGGCCCGCACCTGCCGCGGCCGCGCCTCCGGGTCCCCGCGCGCGTCCTCCCGCCCGCCGCGGCGCGCATCCCTCCACCGAGGCTGCTCCCGCGCCTACCTGCGCGCCGCGACCCCGGCCCCCGCCCGCTCCGCACTGGGCCGCGCGCCGCCGCTCGCTCCTCCGCTGCGTCTTCCGTCTACGTCCCGGCTCTCGGGCGTTGCGTCAGCAGAGCTGGAGAAACCCCGGCAGCAGGGCCTGCGCTGCTGACGTGGGGCCGATTGGCCGGAGCCGAGCTGCGTCGCGGCAACGGCGCAGGCGCTTCCGAGAATCCAGCCCGCTCTCCACGTGGCGGGTCTCCCCACCCTCCGCCTCGCGGGGTGTCGGGGCGGGGCTCCGGGCCCCAGGGAACGCCTCGGTCCCCAGACACACACACACTCACACACACAGTCACACACACACACACATACACACACATATACACACACACAGACACACACACGCACACACACATATACACACACACACGCACACACACACACGCAGACTGGAGCCCTAGAGTGTCCAAGAGCTACGCAGACAGCGGTAGCTTCCCGGGGAGGTAGAGAAGGGGGCTGGCACCCAGCTGCTCATAGATTTCAGAGGGCAAGTTTACCACTTGATCGTCTCTACGTCAAGCTCACCTCAAAAATCGGTTGTATCAATTTATATCACCGCCACCCCCACCCCCCAGAAACTCTTGAAATGGAAAGTTTTGGCACCATGACCAACTAATTTGCCACCCAGTTGTCTGAAAGTTAACCCAACAGTCTCAGCCCGAGGCTTCAGCAAAGGCAGTGGTAAGACTATTGCACTTTAAAATAGCGCAGTTAGCATCTGGCAACTGCAATCACTCCAAAGCTGCCTCCCTTCCTGCTGGCTGTTTTCCTCACAGAATTCCCCCTCCCCTCCCCTATAGGTGTACAGTCTGAGAGAGGGCTGCTTCTGTTGGAGGTCGGCGACAGGAAGATGCCTTATGCTTTCGTTGTCTTGGTAACTCTACTGAGGCTGTTTTTTTCGTTTTTTCTCTCATTAAGCACGGGCTTATTGCTGCTTTTAATTTTTCCCCCAGATGCGTGTGTTGGAAGTGGAATACTTCATGCAGTTGTGTTGGGAGGTGTATTGGGAGGTTTTAGGACAGGAGAAATCCACGCTCATACAAGGTGGGGCCTTTATCAAAAGGGTTTGCAGAAGTGGTTTCACTCTCTTCTGTATTCAGCCATGCACGCTAGGGTACTTATCTCTGGTGGTCCTTCTGCACTCTGCCTTGTGAGAACGAAGTATGAAGTCCCTGCCAGAAGCTGGGGACTTGCTCTAGGCCTTCCCAAGCTCTAGAACTGTGAGAAATAAATTTAAAAATCAACTACTCAGTGTTTGGTATTCTGTTATAGGTGTACAGAATGAACTGAACATGTCAGTCATCCCCTAGGTGTGGAGTGAGACATTGGGTACGTTCGTTTTCCTTATGGGAAAAGACATCTGCGATTCATTACAAAACAATGTAATAAAACATAGGAAAAAAAGGGTTCCTAGGAAGATAGGGGTGGCTTTAAAAAGAGCTGTCACTTGAACTACACCGAGAAGATGGGGGAGGGGTGGAATTTGCAGGGCCCCGTTGAAGAAGTTGCTTGTGAGATGTCTGGCCGGGAACCCACCTTGCGAAGGATTTTTCTCTGCTATGCTAAAGATTTTGAATTGTATGAGCTACCAAGTCAAAGAATCGAAACTTTTTCAAGTACTGGAATAGTATGATCAGGTTTTTGTAGTCTATTGCAAAACCTCATGTAGGAAATGATAGGTGGACAAAAGGCTCAGCAGGGGGCGTAGGAGCAAAAAGGAGGGCTCCCTGCGATCACTAGGAGAAAGGGCGCTGGTGAGCAGAGAAGGTGTACTTAGGAATCTGACGGTGCTGAGAAGAGGCAAGCTAGGAAACACATGAGGGCAGCTGTGCTTTGGGGACGGGGAGGGGATGACAGCATGGGGCCTATGTTAAATTTTGAGCACTACAGGTTTGATGTAGGGGAGAAACATACAAGAGAAACAAAATGGCCGGCCCTCTTTAGACAAAGTAGGTTGCTGTGGGTGTACAATTTTATTTGTATTCTGTTTCTATGAATGTTTTGCCTGATGTATGTAAGTGCACGCAGTTCCCACAGAGGCCAGAACAGGGAGTCAGATCCCCTGTGTGTTATAGGCAGACCGAGGGTTGTTTGCTACCAAGTGGATACGGGATGTCAGACTTCTGCGAGATCAGCTAGTGTGCTTAACTGCTGAGCCATCTCTCGAGCCCCTTGTTCCTTCTTTAGTTTTTTTTTCCCCTCACATTGGAAATTGGGTTTGATTCTCAGTGTTTGAAAAAAAAGAAAGAAGAAGAAATTGGGCTACTAACACCATCCTTTTCTGTCTCAAAGGATTAAGGCCCATATAAGCTCGGTCTTGCAGCACATGCCTACAGTTTCAGAACTCAGGAGGCAGAGGTCAGAGGATTGAGACTTTTAGACCAGCCTGGGCTATACTATCCATACAGTGAGTTCCAGGCCAGCCTGGGCTAAGCAACAGTCTGCTTAGAAGGGTCTCAAGGAATCAAACTTGAAAGCCCTTTACATTCTCCAGTTTTGATTTTATAATTTGTTATTTTACCACTAATAAATATTCTATTCCACAGGAGGGGAAAGGAATGGGTTATATGATTGTGAGTGAGGAAGAACTGAATACTAGCCACATGAACTAGTTTGTCTCTCCATAGAAAGCAAAGAAGAAATTCAGTGATGGTGTCTATGCTACATATGATAAAACAGATTCTTCTCTGACTGGAGGGATTCAATTTCTGTCTTAGCAAATGGGAATAAGCCTAGACATGACCAGAAAGTTAAGTAGGAATCAGGATGTTAGGAAGTATTTGAGAGGACCTGTTTCTCTACACCCACAGTAGACTGGCTATGTTTTGATTCCATTTTATCCAAATACCAAATAGTACACATCCTTTTTTGGGGTAAAACTTGATCCTTGAATTGAATATAATTATAACAAATATCTTTCATGTAGTAAATTAAAAAGCTTTGCTATGTAGATAACAGAGCGAAGAAGACTACATCATTCTATATGTAGACTACGTATAAGACCTAACGTTTATCAAGCATTTCAATAAATATGACCTTTTTAAGTTCTATTATAGAGGAAAGTAGCGTGAAAGTTCAGTATGTCACAAGTAACCATATGATCTAGCAATTTCACTCCTATGGATATACCCAAGAAAGATGAAAAAAATCTATCTGCACCAAAAAACTATTACACAATGTTCCTAACAGATAAATGGATCAAATGTGGTATATCCTTGTATGAACTATTACTGAGTCATAAAGTAATGATATATATGCTACATATTAGATGAACTATGAAAATACACAAAGTTAAAGAAACCAGACACAAAAGGTCACAAATCATGATGGATTTCCAGATGAGGCAATCTATAGAGAAAGAAGATATTATGATTACCAGAATTACAGGCAGGGAAAATGGGAAGTGGATGCTAATGAGTAGTTTCTCTTTTTTAGGGTGATGAAAAACTCTGGAATTGGTGATTGCTGTTTGTGACTATACTGAATTATACTTTTGTGTATGTGTACAGTGTTCATGCACATGATGGGTGTACATATGTGTGGGTGTACATGCATTTCTGCATGTTTGCACATGTATAGTCTTTTTGGCTAACCTTAGGTAGCTTCTTCAATTGCTCTCCACCTAATTCACTGACACAGAGTCTCTCAATGCAACGGGGAAGTCGATATTTGGCTAATATGGCTAGCCATCATGCTCCAGGGAGTCTGTCTCTGCCTCCAACTCATGGATTGTGGCCAGACCATCACATCCAGGTTTTTTACCTGGTCTCTGGGGATCTGAACTCCAGTCCTTAGGCTTGCATGGCAAGCTCTTTACTTGCTAGTCATCTCCCAGCCCTGAACTGTACACTTACTTTAAAAGGCTGCATGTTAGTTAGAATTTTTAAAGGCATAGAATGGTTTCATAGCACTTGGACACTAGCATTACTATCTGAACAAAGGGGTAGAGAGGAGCTGACTCTGAAAAGAACCTGTAGTTGGTTACAAGTGGATTGGTTATCTGCTATCCCACAACTTAGGATGAGTTGGCATACAGGGTTATTAATCTTTAAGACCACACTTGAAGAGCCTAAATACTCTAAACTGACTAGTGGTCAGGTCTTGGAGGTCAGATACTGAATTGAACAATGCCTATGTAATGGCCTCTGTTGCAAACAGTGCCCTGGTTTCCGAAGCTCAGGACTGTCTCTTGTACAGAGAAGCACTTCTAGCTTAGTGATAACTGCCAAAAGAACTTTGCCTCTTTCTTCCCAAGAAACTGGTTACTTTCCAAGGACTCTGGAGTGGAGCAAAATGATAACTTGCTGGGGATGATATTAATTAGCATTTTCTGCTCATGAAGCTGAGTTTATTATAACTCAGCATATGCTTTACTAAAAAACAATTTTAGTTTCAGAGCATTAGTATGTGTCAGAAAAGAAGACCTCCCAGTCCTCTCTGCCTGGTTTTCAAGTTCCCCAGATTACTGTCCATCCTGTTTCACCCACTCAGTATTCTACCTTGATCATTTTAGTCTGTATGAACGCCTGGAGCTCCCCTCAGGTGGTCCAGGCTCTTGGATCACTTCCCTCCCAATCCTCTCAGGCATGCTGGTATTACTGTATGAGGGCCAATCTCATCACCTTGCTGAAGCTCACCCCTCACCAGTGTAATCCACACTGACCACCTTCCTCTTCAAACAAATGTTGTCTCCAGTGGCACACATCAGTCTTCCCCAACTAAACTGTCAGGTCAGAGGAGAACTGTGACTTTGGATTCCATATTTCACTGGAGTTAATTAATTAATTAATTTTTGTATCCTAATTCTTCATATTTAGCTTATTCCAGGGGTTATCGTTTAAAATAGTTAATGGTACCTCTTCTACCAAAAATTTACCTTAATTATAAGGATAGCATGAGTCTGTAAGGATCCTACTGTGATTCAAGTTTTCTGTTATAATTCTCAACTAATTCCTCGTCACTAAAGAACAATAATAGGAAATGACCTTTTCAAGAAGTTTGTCTGCATGCTATGATCTGAATTGGACAGACAGCCAGGGCATTTTGTAAGCTGCCATTACCTTATACTTACAAGAACAGATTTCAAAATAGATGCCACTGGCATAAACTGGGGTCTTCAGAGAGTATCTCCCAGGAAAAGAGACCAAGTCCCATGATTCAAATACTACTCATTCTAGTGCACTTCATGAAAAGTCCCAAGCCCTTAAATTTCACACAGGTAATGTATAGTATGAGGTAGATCACAGGGGATTGATTTCTGCCCCATGCTGCTGGGCTTAGTACAATAGGTCTCAATCAGTTTTATTTTTCCTCACCACAAAAAAGGGAAGAACAGAAAGAAAAGGTAGCGTCATTTGTAGTGGAAAGTGATGCGGTTCCATTCATTTTGAAAACTGAATAGAAGAATTACTTTTCTAAACTCAGGCCTGGGCAAAGGGTGTGGCCAGACCTTGGCAAAAGAGCCAGACAAAATATAGAACCAGCAGTTACCTGGCCTGAATTGTTAGTGAAAGTCCAGAGGCCAACCACTCTGAGTTCACTTTAGGTGACAGCCGCTGTGAGCAGCTAGACACAGACCTTGCAAACTTTTAGTGAAGCAAAGTGCACCATGAAGGGCAGGAGGCCCTCGGCCTCTCCAGACCGAGCAGCAGAGAACCCAATGGGTACCTGAAGCCCTGAGGAGTCCTAAGCAGAGAGCTGTAAGGAAGAAGTGTTTATTGCTTTTCTAGAATACCTTTTTTCATATACAAAAATTCCTTTACTTGGGTTTTATTTTCCTAAATGCCCTCCTTTAATCATGGGCACCTAAGGATCTGTTTAACCAAGACAAGTACAGCTGTACTTAGAGCTTTCCCATGGGGAAAAATGAAACCTGACTGTTCTTTCTTCATTTAGTCTGTGAGTTGAGAACTCCAAGTAGTAAGAGGCATAGGATAAGGCTGGGAAAGGCTGAGTCCTTCTGAAGGTTGGCCCCTCTGCTGAAAGCCACCTTGAAGGGAAAGAAGAAATCGAATGGCAATTTCCAGTCTGTTCTAGGTTGATTCCTTGGTGGCTCTGGCTTCTGAGTGATGTCCACAAAGTTCACTAGAGTCGTTAAAGATATTTCTGTTTCCTCCTGGTGATCCTACAGAGAAAGATGACGACAGGTCAATGTTCAGTACATTTCATGACGTCCTCTCACCCTGCTTTTATCATTACTCTCTCTGGAGACTTAAAACAAATTTCTCTAAGCAAGATGTATCTTTTTCTCACAGTAGTCCTGTGTAGTTCTCTTTGTATGAGATACAAGCAAACAAATTTCTTAGCAATATCCCATGACTCCAGAACTGTGAACAGGTACACCTAAAGACTCATTCTCGGAGTCTGGCATGTTAGCACATGTGCCCCTGGAGGGTGGAGACAGGGGGATCAGGAACTTAAGGTAATTCTTGACTATACAGAACATTTGAGGCCAGTCTAGACCGTGTCTCAAAAAACACTAACTTTGTAGGGCATGATAACACAAGCCTTTAATCTCAGCACTCAGGAAGCAGAGGCTGGTGGATGTCTGTGAGACCGAGGCCAGCCTGGCCTACATAGTGAATTCTAGGCCAGCTGAGGTTATAGAGAGACCCTGTCTCTAAACAAAAACCCACTGTATGTCTCCAATTAGGGAGTTGCCTGATGCCAGAGAGGCCAGAGGGCAAAATCGTTGCTGTTAGATGCTTAGCAGCTCTGCTCTCTCAGGCCCATGAGCTGCAGGCTCCCGACAGTGGACATGAACAAGTGGAAGCAGTAAAGATGGGTGAAATGTCATGGGAAAATGAGGAATTGAAAAAATCAATTATCAGATTCACAGACTCTCAGATTTTAAAAAGATCTTCCCAACCATCAAATAGGAGAGAAGCTCAGAAGAAATGATCTTGTCAGACCAACGCAAAGAGCTAATCTAAGGAAATCTGACTTCTGGGGGCTGGAGAGATGGCTCAGCAGTTAAGAGCACAGGCTGCTCTTGCAGAAAAACAGGGTTTGATTCCCAGAACCCACATGGTGGCTAGCAACCATCTCTAACTCCAGTTCTAGGGGATCCAATACCTTCTTCTGATGACTGGGCATTGCGGGACATGGGTGCACTTGCACACATGCAGACAATTCACTCATCACATAAAATAAAAATAATAAAGTTTTTTTTTTTAAAGAAATTTGACTTTTGGATATGGCACTAGAATGTGTCTTGAAAATGAATTCCCTTTGTTCTGCCTCTGCTTACCAAGAAAACTTTGATTATAACATGAGAATAAATAATACTTTGTGGGGAGTAGAACGAAGACTTTCTGTTTCATCATTCTGATGCACATATCATCTGTTGTGGTTTTTGCATACATCAAACACCAGACCCCAGAAATGTAAGTTGGCCTGAAATTAGCCTTCTATTTGTTTACTTTTGTTTTAAAAATGAGTGTAGGGACAGAAGAGATGGCTCAGTGGTTAAGAGCACTAGCAGCTCTTGCAGAGGACTGGGGTTCAGTTCCCAGAACCCACATCTGCCCATAACTCCAGTTTCAGGGGATTGGATGTTCTCTTCTGGCTTCTATGAGCATTGCATGACATGGGTTCAGTTACATATATGCAGACAAAAACACCTGTACACATAAAAATAAATTTAGAAAAATTTTAAAAGGGTATAGGTCCAATGCTATGATAATCTCAGAGGTCATATTAACTCTCTGGGCTCTTTTTATTGAACAGTGAAGTTCACAATGGCTTTGGCACAGAATGTCTGAGAGGATCAGCCACATTCAATCCAGGACAGCCAGCCTTAGCTGAAGTGGCCTGGGGAACTCAGAATCCAACCAGGCATTGAAAACTGGCTGCAACTAACCAGACAAAGAAAATTAGGACAAGTTTTAAGTAGGAAACTCAAGAATAAGTAATAAACTTTCTTTGAATTTTTAACTTATGATAGAATTTATTGTTAGGACTTCAATTGTTAGGACATTAATTTTCCCCCAGGAACTTTATAATGAGAAAATGAGATATATAAAAAGTTTGGAGCAACCTGACATTACCAAAACATGTTAAGAATACTATTTAAAGAAAGCCTGTGAGCTGCAGTGGCTGGGATGGTGAGAATATTTTAGGATGGAAAATGCAGTACACAATGAATTTTCAGTTCTAAGTTAAATGTTGTGTAGGTGCAGAGTTAGCTAATGTGCTACTCTGACTCACTTTAGGGCCTTAATAAACTTTTAATTGCCCAGTAATAGTCCTTGAAGGATACTTACTGCAAGGAGTTATAGTTTGGAACTGGGGTAGTGACCTCAGATGGAAGGGTGCAATACAGTACCAGGAAGCCCCTGACAATCCCTGAGTCACTTCTACCCACATGGTGCTTAGCAGTAGCAAATGTGATGAAAAAAAAAATTTTTTTTTAATGTTAATTTTATATGTCTGAGTGTTTTGTCTGCATGGATGTAAGTGCATCTATGTCATGCAAAGCCTGCAAAGGCCAGAAGAGGATGTTGGATCCCTTGGAACTGGAGTTACAGGTGGTTGTTAACTGCCATGTGGGTGCTGGGAATTGAGCCTGGCTTCTCTGGAGAAGCAAACAGTGCTCTTAACTGCTGAGACATCTCTCTCGTCCCTCCAAAACTGATTAAGAAAAAATTTTATTACATTAAAAAAATTTAACCTTATTTTGTGCATGTGTATGTGTATATATGTGTGGGCACATGCATGAAATGGTGCACATGTGGAGGGTCACAGGACAACTTGCAGGAGTTGGTTCTCTCCTTCCACCATGTGGGTCCCAGAGACTGAACTCAGGTTTTCAGGCTTGGCAGCAGGTACCTTTTACCAGATGAGTTATTTCCTGGGACCAAAAGGGATATTTTAATTCCTTAATTCTGGCTGTCTTTAAAATTTTTTTATGTGGGGCTGGAGAGATTGCTCAGCAGTTAAGAGCACTGGCTGCTCTTGCAGAGGACCTGGGTTTGGTTCCTAAAACCCATGTGGCAGCTAACAACTGCCTGTAACTTCAGTTCCAGAGTATTCAATGCTTCTTCTGACCTCTATGGGTATTGCACAAAGGTATACTTACATACATTCAGGCAAAGCACTCAAACACATAAAAATAATTCTTTTTAAGTGAAAAGAAAAGTTAAAAGCATTTCTAAATCCTCTGTGCTCTGCCTACTCCAGGACTCGTTCCCACCTGGCCAGGCCATCAGTACCTTCAGCCAATGTCTACCTCAGTGCTCTCCTCTCCCTCCCACCTTCCAGGCATGAGGTCTAACTTCTTCACCATTCCAATTTTAGCATGGTTCTTGACAGAAAGAAGGCACCCAAGAAATAATACTTTTTTGACAAAAAGAAATACTTTTGGAGATAGGGCACAATATAAAGTAACAAGAAACAACAAATCACAAGATAGAAAGTACGTGTCATAGCTATTTAGAAGCTAGCAATTACAGGTAGATTTTCTCTTATCCTTCTGCCATACTATAACTAGATCCTAACTAACTAGTAATTAATTCAATCAAATATGTACTAACAAGTACTTCAAATGATCTGTTTACTCTTTGTTTATTAAGAATGGATAACAGGCATCATAATAAAAGGAAAACGTTCTGGTGTTGTACAGCACACTAGGGCAACTATAATTAACACTTTACTATATATTTCAAAGTAGCCAGAAAGAGGATCATAAATATTCACAACACAGAGAAATTATCAGTGTTTGAGGTGACAGAAATGCTAATTACTGTAATCTGATCACTATATATTGTATAATGTATTAAAAAATACCTTTCTGTATCCCCAAAACATACACAATTAGTATATGCCAATTAAAACCTAAAACAGTTTTCACAATTATATGAAGGTTTTGAAAAAATGCACCCAAGGAGACTGTCCAATTAATAGAAACCGAATTCTACTTACAAGGTCACTCAGTATTAATGAACATTACTGATCCATTTGAGAATGTGAGGTTATTTTTAACCACATGTAGAGCATGTTTTTGGTTATGTTCAGTGTATTACATTTGAATTTTGAAGCATGAAGTTTTTCTATTTGAAATTTTAAAGTTATGCATAGGGAAAACTTGAGAACTCACTGTACATGTGTGAACCAGGAACACTCTGGTTGTCTCATTTCTTTTATTGAGACAGACAAAAGACATAGCTAAGTCAGCACATTTCTTTCTACTACAGATCCAGTTCTGTTATGTATAGTTGACCTCACTTATCTCTATTTAAACAATATTATTTTATGACTTTTACTTTAGAAGTTACCACTAATAAACTTGGTTTCAACATTTCATGAGGCTCCAGGGACTTATTTACTTCACTTCAATTTACAATGCAGCAAAATCCTTTGTCCAATATAAGGTTTGCTGCTTAACATGAAGAGTTTGGGTTTAGGTTTGTTTGCCTTTGGTAACAAGCATATTTTATGTATTATATTACATTTTATAGTCAGGATTATTAAATCATCATGCTAATCTTCTCCATCAAATCATTACAGATGAAAACTATTATTAAGAAGCTGGGGAAAGTTTCTCTTAGATGTGCGCTTTTGCAGATGCATTTAAGGCTATGAACTAGAATAAACACATCTTTAGCTTGTGTGTAATTCATTACTGACATGGATAAATTCTTTCTCCTACATAAACACTGGTGGGTACATGCATTGAAAATATTTTCCTAAAGTCTTTGGTTTTGTTTTCATTTTTATTAAATTTTTTGTTGGGTTTTGATGTTTTATTTTGAATTATAATTTATAAAAAATAAAATCTATGTGCCTTATTATTTAGTTCAGAGTTCTGACTGATTAACTATATGTTATCCAGCTAAAGCCAAAACAAGATCAAGAATGCTCATCCCCTCAGTTTCTTTGTGTCCTTTTTCAATCTTTATCACTTGAACACATAATGTTTCTTTGGCTATACATAATCAAAACACAGCTCAAGCTAAGCTTAGGACAGTAGACTGAATGACTGTATAGTTCTACAGACAAGGCACGCCAACTTGAAAAGCTAACCTCTGCAAACTACCAAAAAGGTTCTGGTTAAAAGATCTAGACAAGAAAAAGGCATTGGGTGGTTTTACTGAACAAAAGAATCAGAGATTTTGGAAAAGAAAACAAAAACAAAGAAAGTTCTGTGACAACAGGAACTTATAAATATAGAATCAAGGAAAGTTGAACAATGGATTCAGTACATGTTGCATGACAGACTACACGAGCAGTGGAAGAAACACTTCTATGTAGGGAAAGGATGGAATGTTCTAAGGAATACAGCTTCTGTGACCTGAGTGCTAATCCCACTGACAGGCAAAAAAAGAACTAAGTTGTCCAACTCTGCTATGAGGGAAGAGTTCAGGTATTTCATGCCACATTCACATCTAAATGCAGCCTCGAGTTTCTTTTCCAGAAGGCAAATACATTGCAATAGACAGAAATTCCAATTTGTTTTAATTTTCATTAAAAGTTAATCACTTCCAGGGCTAGAGAGATTTCTCAGTGACAAAGGGCACTGGCTGATTTTGCAGAGGACCCATGTTCAATTCCCAGCACCCACATGGCTTCTAACAACCACCTGTAAATCCAGTTCTAGGGAATCTGACGCCCTCTTCTGATTTCTGCAGGTACTGCATGACACAGATGCACTTACATGTAGGCATATACTCATACACATAAAATAAAAATAATAAAAATATTTTCTAAAAGTTAATAACCTGGCACACCAGTTTATATATATAAATTATTTCATAAAGATTTGATTATTTTTGAGTAAAATTAAAATACCATGCTTTTGAATCTAAGCTAAAGATTACATTTTAAACCCAAGGCAGATGCTAACTTTGTCCCAAGGCATGTTATAAACAACAGACATATGTTTTCTACAGATAAAAAGCAGATCATATTTAATGGAGTACAAAGAAGCAAGAATTGGTAACTACACCATTAACTTTAATCACAAGGAACAGATTCTGAGACAGTAATAATTGTGTGGTTACCACAGTGAAGAGACATTCATAGAAAATGCTTTCTGTACTCAGATCAGGAATAATGGTAGGATTATTTGAAATAAATTAACCTATACTGAAATCTGGGGACAATAAAACCACAAAACAAACCCCCCCAAAAAAGGAAAAACGGGTACAGTTGAATTCACCAAAACAAAATGTTAATTCTCATAACCCTGGGTAAAGATAGACTTGAAAATAAATTTTATCAAAGCACTCTAAAAGAAACATTAATTGGCAACATAAACTGGCACTCGTGAGTTAAACAGTGACTTGGTTATCAAATAGCTGATACGAACTGTGATTTACCTGCACAGACTTGCAATGGTACAGGAATCGGGCTCCTGCCACATGAGCTTGCGGGTTGGACTGAAGGCCTATATACGCCCACAACACCTGGATCTCCAGGGAGACTGGTATGAAGCAGCAGGAAATGCAGTTCCCGGCCTGCAGAAGATAAAAAGGCATGCATCAAGTATCCAGTGCTTTTGTTTTTCATTGAAAAAAAAAAATTATTTTTATTTTCATTTATGGGTCCGTGGGTATAGGGACATGTGCGTGTAGGTGCCTGCAGAGGTCCGAAGAGGGTGTCAGATGCCCTGGGAGAGAGTTACAGGCAGTTGTGAGCCTCTAGATATGGGTGCTTGGAAACACTGGCCCTCTCTCCAGTCTAAGTAGCCACTGTTTTTGCAGCATTATGTAAGAATATAGAAGGCAGTATGGCTTAGATGAAGCACAAAACGGACTGGACTAGTGTTCCTTTCTTTTGGTTTTATTATTATTATTTTTTATTTTGTTTTTTTGAGACAGAGTCACCCTGTAGCCCCAGGTAGCTTGGAACCTGCTATGGAGACCAGGCTGGCCTCTGCCTCTTGAGTATTGTGATTAAAGGTGTGCGCCACCACGCCTGGCCTTAAATTGGTATTCTTAATCTTAAAAAAAAAAAAAAAGATGTATTTTAAACTGGAAATGACTAAGCTAGAGATTAATAAAATGTGTAATGGTATCAGAAATGCACAGGGTGTGATGCACGGCAAATATCGGGAAACATCAGGGGAAGCAGCCGTTTCTGGTTGGAGTGGCTTTGTGGAACCAGAGCAAAATGTGACAAGAGGAAAAGTGACTCCAGGCAGCTCTGGGTGGGGTGGCAGGACATGCACCAGCTCTCAACTGTGCAGAACACTCTCCAGGAGAAATCAGGGGTTGGAATACAAAACAAACAAACAGAAAACATCAAAATCATATTCTGCATCTTCTTTGACTGTAAGAAATAAAACTAGAAATGAATAAGAGGAAGTTCAGAAGTTGTATAAATGCATGCATCTTGAACAAAGAAAGGTCATTAAGTTAAAAGAAAAATTTTACAATGGGAAATAAAAAAGGCTTGAGACAGGTCAAATGGAAAAACACAACATACCAAAATATATGAGACACAGCAAAACCAGTATTATGTGGGAACTTTACAGTGATAAGCACCTACATTGAAAAATAGAAAGGTTTCAAACAAACAACTCGGTATAACTGGAGAAAGTAGGAAAGTAAGAACAAACCAACCTGAAATCAAAGAACAGACATAAATGAAGCAGAGATTTAAGACTAATGCAAAAGATCGATATGATCAAGAGTTGTTTTGAAAAGAAAAATAAACTAGTAAACCTTAGACTAAGTGGGAATGAAAGAGATGACCCAGAAATAAGAAAGAAGACCTTACAAATGACACCACAGAACCAAAGAGCATTCAAGACTATTAGGAATGACTACACACAAGTTGGCAAACCTGGAAAACCTGGATAAACTACTGGACACAAACAGCCACCACAAATGAACCGTGGAAGCACACCATTAAACATAAAGAGCCTGAATCAGTCATTAAAACAGAGAGGCCCAGGACAAGGTGGCAACACTGCTCAATTCCATCACGTATTCCAAACAGTATAAAAGGCACGCAATTAGAGCAGTACATGTTGCCATGGAGAAAGCGTAATTAAATGACAGTTACTAAGTATCTCCTATGGGCCAAGGCTAACAACAAGCAGTGGGCTTGGCTGAAGTAAAGGATTTAAAATACACAGGAGCAATGATTAATTAAATCAGACACCTCAGAGTTCAATCTTGAAACCATCCAAGTGGTCACACAAGTTTTTAGAATAGAATATGGCATATTTAAAGCAGTACTATAACAGGTTAACTGAAAGACGCAGGAAAGATACCATTTTACTTGATTTCAACTTTTAAAATGTTAATATATTTTTAAGTGAATGTGAAAATGTAATCTTTATTTGGAGGTGCTAGGGACCAAATCCAATACAGTGCTCTGGCCAGAGTTCTAAAAAGAACTACACACCCAATCTTTAAAATGTAAACTTTTAAAATTGGGAAATAATGAGTATAATTTCAGTCTAATAAAATAACCTGCATTGACCAAATATTTAAGAACATAAGAGGGGCTGTAGGCATGGCTCAGTGGGTAAAGGTAAGTCAAGCCTCAGGACCTGAGTTTGACCCTTAGGAACCACACAGTAGAGATAACCAACTCGTGCAAGTTGTTCTCTGATCTCCACATCATGCACTATGGCATACACACATATATAATAAATGTAATAGAATACAAGAAAATATTTGAAATACATGGTATGATTTTTGAATCACAGGCAACCTCCAGATTATCGACCTTTGATTTTTTTTAAATTAAGGAAAATAGCTTAGGGGTAAATATAACCTGAAACAGTGACCTCAAAAGGGTATAATTTCTTATATTCTTCTTGGTATGACAAATACAGACAGAAACAAGGCTGGTTTCTACCTTCCTTCCTATTCATAATTTTCAAATGTGGAAAATAAGTCATCAGTAAGAAAGCAGACTCGTCTCCTTACTGAAACACTGCAGTTCTTGCTGAGGATCCTGGTCCACCCTCCTTTCTGGGCTGGGTCAGCATTACCAAACATGGCAATGTACTCTGGTCTGGGCCTTCCATGAAGAGTCTGATAAATCTCCTTCTGTAGGAGGTTGCAGTTCGTCTCCTTCAGCCTGTAAATTAACACCATGGAGTCTGGAATCCAACACTAGCACCACTGTGAAACCATATTAGCATATTAATTTAAACATCAGAGTAAATATGAAATAGATTAGAGGAAATAACCCTTAGTAGGTATTAAGCACCATCAGAAAATTCTTAGCAATACAGTAGACTTAAAGATGATTCCTATTACTTTCTAGTATCATTTAGAATATTAAAAAGTGACAATATTAGGGGTTGAAGAGATGGGGCTAGAGAGATGATTCAGTGGTTAAGTGCACTGGCTGCTTTTGCAAAGGACCCAGGTTTGGTTCCCAGCACCCACATGGTGGCTAACGATCATTCTTAACTCCTGTTCCAGGGAATCCAATGCTCTCTTCTGGCCTCTGTGGGCATTGTATAATACAGGTGCTTTTTTTTTTTTTTTTTTGAGAAAGAGTCTCTCTGTAGTGCTGGCTGGCCTGGAACTCACTATGTAGACCAGGCTATTCTTGATCTCACAGAGATCTGCCTGCCTCTGCCTCCTGAGTACTAGAATTAAAGGCATGTGCCACTACACTCAGTGACACGGGTATACTTATATACATGCAGGTAAAACACACACATAAAAAAAATTTAAGTTACAATATTAACATATTCCCTATAAGCAGAAACAAAATTGTGGAAGTGCTGCAGAAGCAAAGAATGACCTTAACTTGCATCCAGACATCATATTCACGCCAAACTGTACTCCATGTCTCTTAGCAGAGCAAATTCCATTTCCCTGGCTCTGCAACAGGGTCATCTGAGGTGGAAAAGTGATGGTCAAGGAGACTGTAACAGAAAAGAAAGTAGGCAAGGGTAGGAAATGATGCTTCCACGGTCTGCTTAACACTATGTATGTTTAATAATATCTTGTCAGTTCAGTTACAGATTTGTTTTTTCTCTAATAAAAAAAACACAGAGTTAATTACTGTTTGTCCAAAAATGACTAACCATAAAAACAAGCCCAAATAAGTAGAATCCTCACTTTTAGCTAGTCTAAGTTTTAAAGCTTTTGGTGGTATCAATATTTGAGAACATAATATAATACAATAGTCATTTGTTAGAGAAAGTACTGAATAACCTAAAAAATGAGAGGCCTTGAGACCTGGGAAAGCTGAAACATCAGCAGCATTTCCCATTAGGCTGCAGCAGTCTACCCAGCACCAAAAAGGATACTGAGTGACCTAAGTCACCAGTTAGAACCAAGAGTGGCTTCCCAATAATGTAGCCTGGATTCCCACTTCTAGGACCAGTGGGAACAGCAGCTGGGTTCTGATGAAATGCCTGCAGAGGGAAGAGGACAATTACTGTGAAAAGCACACTCTTCGCTTCTTCCTGCCTGACGTCACATCTTCCGTGTGACAGTGCAATGAAGGAGCAGTACGGAGCAATCTCCCTTTTCCCATAGTAAGCGTTTTCGAGTTCATATTCCGTTCTTTCTCTGAAACAAATCCTGGGGCGATCTGTTGTTTTTTTTTCGGGGGGTGGGTGGTAACTGAGAATTGAACTTAGGGTCTGACATGTGCTGGGCAAGTCTCTACCACAGAGCTATATCCTAGATCCTGAGTGATCTGAACACAGAAATTCACTACATGCTAATTTTGCCAAGGATCTCCTAAGGATTCCTTAACACCATTTTTTAAAAGTTAACAATTTAGTGCTATGTTCAGTTTGGCAGCTACCAGAGGAAATTCATGTAAAATTTTATTTTAAACATTAACAGAATTTAGCTGATCAGACTTGAAAAAAAATAACTTTGCTGAGTTTAAAAAGAGGGAAAAACAACAAAGACAGCAGAAAGCCAAAGGATAACAGTCCCGACTATACATTCAAGATTTAGTGGGGACTAAAATTATGAGTGTTCACAAATGAGACAAAAAAGTAAAAGAATTTCTGTGTAGTGCTGACTGAACTTAAGATTCAAAATGGCCATTTTCAAGTTCTGATTTGAGAATTGCTTTGGTTGGGCTTATACAGAGAACCAGAGAGACAAATAAAGGGTAAACATGCACCGAAATACCTATCACTGCAGTTACATTATGGAACAGTAAATGTTGAGGCCGCCACCAAGGCTGATCTAGGTTTTAAATTAGAATTCTGTTTTGCATGGAACAGAAGCAGAATGCATTTCTAACCCAGTAACTGTTCTGTTTCCAATCCGCACTATAAGGTAAGGCCACTAACCCTAAAGTGAATGATGAAGTCTTGCTGTAAGGAAACACCTGGCTCAACAGACAGGTTGGCTTGTCCAATGCTGACAGAGACTTTCTGGATCCCAAAGGTCCCATTGATCTCTATCTCATAGATGACCTGGAATACAAAAGACCAATCAATGAAAAAAAAGTCTGGGACTATATGTTTTAACTGTATGAAAGATGCTTAAAAAGCAATATTAAAAATACCAAAAATAATACCAAGAAGAGATAAACACGGTTTTGTATTAATTTACAAATGAAAAAAAAGAGACTGAATAGGGCTGTTTGAAAGAGTTCATGAAAAAGGTGCATTTAAGAAAAATTCAAAGGAAGGCAGACAGAGCCAGAGGCAAAGGTAAGCATGCAAAGAAAATTCAGGTTACTTGGTTCACAATGTCTATGAAGAAGTAAATAGGTAAACAAGTTGGATGTGGAAGTTATAAGTAATTGAACATAACTTTAAATTTATGAACAGTCTTCAAAGTAATACTTTAAGAATGCTGGAGAGATGGCTCAGTGGTTAAGAGCAGTGGCTGCTCTCGCAGAGGACCCAGGTTTGATTCCTAGCACCTACATGGTGGCTAACAATCACCAATAACTCCATTGCCAGGGAATCCAACATCCTCTTCTGACCATGATATGGGTGCACTTACATACATGCAGGCAATACACTCATACACATTAAAAAAAAATAAAAATAAATATAAAAAATGATACTTTAAGATAATTATTACTCCTTGAGGTTTTACCAATTAGAAAACCAAAGTTCACTAATCTCTTCAGTTTTCAATTAATTAATTAATTAATTAATTAATTTTTTAAATGTCTGAGTGTTTTGCTTGCATGTATGTAGTCCTCTGGTGCATACATGCCTATAGAGGTCAGATGAGGGTGTTAGATTCCCTGGAACTGGTGTTATGGACAGTTGTTAGCCACCATGTGGGTGCTGGGAACCAAACCTGGGACTTCTACTAGAGCGGCCAGTGCTCTTAACTGCTGAGCTATCTCTCTGATCCCATCAACTTTCAGATGATACTGTGTCAACAGATGAAAATGTGGGCAGTCAGTAAGAGCCACACAACTGTCTTGTGCAAAGGTAGAAGAGACTAAAGATGAAATACTGGAATGAAGGAAGCCATGGACACGACTGGGACACAACTGCAACACGGCAGGGAAGGAAGTGATGAGCTCAACTTTTAACATGTTAAAGCTGAGAAAAACTCAAAAGTTGAAGTTGGAATAACATCAAAGGTAAGATATGGAACCTCTGGCAATACTGATCAGGATATATCAGTCTAGAATCCGAGGTCAGCATCCCTACCTGGGAAACAATATTCTGACAGGTGTTTCCAGCCAACAGAGGAGGACTGGTTTGTGAGACAAGTGTTACAGGAACCTGGAACTGGTAAGAGAAAGAGGAAAATCAACTAAAATTCAAAGTTGTGTTTTTTTTTTTCAAGCTACGTATTATATTAGTTTTCTTTTCCCCTGACTATCCTTTTTCTCTCTCCTTCCAATGCCAGACAACTTAAATTCAATTTTCATTCTGAGTAAGAACATAGTAAGACAAACTTCTCAGAACATCAGTTCTATTGGACAGAAAACAAGGGGTCCACAGCCAAGCAATTGTAAAGAATTCTGTATTCTAAACTCCTCTCTTAAGAGATTAACAAAGTCCCAGACTCAAATGCACTCCAAATGCAGCATTTAACTTTAACTCAGTGCTTCCCAGCCTTATCAATACCTCATTAATCCTTGTGTCACGTGAAGCTATTAGCTATACTGCCTTCTTTGGAAAGCACTGCCCGTGGAACGGAGCACTTACACTTACGTCTACCCTTACAATCTAGACTGAAATTACCTCAGATACAGAGAGGCCAGATATGCTTTTTCCTTTTTCCTGCTAAGTAGCATCATACCTTCATATTCTGAAGATCAGCCATAGCCCTTGGAACCTAGAAAAGGTGAAGAGTGAAGACTGAGTGTGCATATGCCTTTCATAGAAGTACAGGAGCTTTCCGTTCATATTACTGCGAACAGACTTCGGTGGGAAGAAGAGAAAATCAACATATTTCTTGCCTTCTCCCTTCCTTTTCCTCATTCTAAAATGCCAGAGTGAAGCTGGATGTGAGGTTGGAGAGACTGAAGTGCCCACAAACCTGACAGAGCTCTGCTGAACAACAGGACAAGAGCTGTGCTGAACTGGGAAACTGTCACCACCTCCTTCATTCTCAAGGAAATTCCGTTGGCCAGGACAGTGAAAATAGCCAAGACTGTCCCTAGTGCTTTCATCTTTCTTCAGATAATAGTTTTGACACTCTTACATAGCCCTTGGCAATTACAATTTTCAGCTCAGGACTTTGTCTGCAACCTATAATGGTGGGTGACATGTGGACTTCAAATTCACAGGGGCATCAAATTGGGGAGAGTGGGATGCCCACCTTCAGAACTGTGAAGTTATAGTAAGAGGCAGCATCCAGAGCCGGATCCAAGGTGCAGCTACTGGGCAGGTTCTTGAAGAAGCGGGTGCAGGTTGTCCTTTTGTTTTCTAGGAAACCTTAGAAGGCAACAAATGAAGCAGCAGTAAATGAGAAAACCTGTTTTTAAGCAGATCAAAAAGACTTGGTACTTCCGTCCTGGACTCACCTGCAGGATTGCTCTCAACACAAAGCCCTCCTGCTCCTACTCCTGCAGGCTGCCTCAGTAGGCTAATTAGAGACCAATTGGGGTAGTAAGTCAGAATGGGATCCCCAGCCTGAATAAAATAGAGGATGAATTTGTTCACAGTAAGATTAGACTGAAATGCACCAGAAAAAAGAAACTAGAAATAAAGGCTAACTCAGTGGTTATTCAGTGTCTTCTAAAAGAGCTGAGAATGTTCTACTTCACTGAAGGAAGTACCATAAAGTTACACTGCCAATTGTTTATTCTGTCTGGAAAACCAAACAACTGATTCCCTAGCCCATGCTCACCCTGTAAAAAGGTAGTGGTGGCTGGGTCTGCGACGCTGATGTGAAAGATTGGCCTCCGAACTCTGCAGCCAGGGCTTGAAAGTTGGTTGCATTGACTATCTGGAGCTTCTGGAAATAGTTTAATTTTGCTAAAAAGTTATTTTTTAAAAAGAACAGAAATTCACATTAAAAACATTTTCTTTTTAAATACCAAGCATGACAAACAACATTTGAAGCATAATATACATACAGTATCATGCACATGTGCTAAAGTCCAAGGTCTCTAAGTGATGTACCTGCACATCAGCGTTTAAGAGAGTACTGCTGTGGGTTCAGAGGGTTAGGGTGCTTGCTGCCAAGCCTGACCATCTGAGATTGATCCCCGGATCCACAGAGTGGAAGGAGAGAATCAACTCTCCCAAGCTGTCCTCTGACCTCTACACACATACCATAGCATTCGTGCATGCACACACACAGAGACACAGACACAGATACATACTCTAAATGTCATTTTTAAAAGAGGAAGAATTGCTCTGAAACAGATGCTGCTGATACCACTGATGTGTGGACGACTTTCTACCGCTCCCCTGCAGTCTTCCAGGAGTTGAAGCTTCCAACTCTGAAGCTTCTAGGAACCATTTAATATTTTCTTCAGAAACTGCAGCAAAGGGATGTTTACCTCATATCAAATGAGGTCATCGCTATCTTTGTAAATAAAAGTTAAACTGAAGCGAGGGAGAAGATGAGCTAAGACAGTAAATGTTTTCCATGGCTTAAATCAGTGAGAAAAGGTTACCATTTTGTCTCTCACTTCACTGGAGGGATATCAGGGAAGTGGTGACAAATGGAGATAATACAGACAAGAAATACAAGTTAAGAATATATACCAAAGGTCTGGAGAGATGCCTCAGTGGTTAGGAGCACCCAGGTTTGATTCCCAGAACCCACATGATGGTGAACAACCATCCATCACTCCAGTTCTGGGGGATCTGATGCCTTCTTCTGACCTCCACTTGGCACTGCATGATCTGAGCGCACCTACCTACATGCAAGCAACACGCTCATACACATAAAACAAAAAGATACATACAAAGGGGTCTAGAAGTAGAGATGACTCAGAAGTTAAGAGCATTTCTCTGTCTTCCAGAGGACAGGAGTTTGGTTTCCAGCTCCCACATCAGGGGGCTCACAACCATCTGTAACTCCAGTTCTAGGGGATTCAACACCTTCTTCTGGCCTCTGGAGCACTTGTGCCCATGTCTGTATGCACATACCCACACAAGACACAAACATATATATACATAATGGAAAAAATAATACATACAAATTCTTCTTAAAATGGCTACCATTGCACATGGTATACTACATCAGTCTATAGATAGTTAAACTCTGACATAATTGTCATAGAAAAGAAGCCTAGAGACCATCTCATCAGATCCCATTGAGAAATTTGGATCTTCAGAGGCAAATGAGTTGCAAAAGTCCTCAGAGAAGCTGGCAGAAACAGTAGATCACTAATCTCCTAATTACTGGTCTGCAGTTTTCCCACTCCACTGTGCTGTGAAATTCTTGATTAAGAGTACCTGAATATCCTTCCCCAATGCATGATGGTATTTTCAAGGGGCTGACAACTTGCTGAGAGAGTCATGCTATTCACATAAACTGGTAACAATATGAGGAGTCCTAGAAGTTCTAGAGGAATGAGTGAAAACAAGAGTCTTAGAACTTCTGAGGATGGGCTCACTTCCAACTCATGCAAGCAACAGAAGAGTATGACCAGACCTATGAATCTTAAAATACAAAGCGAGAGCAGATCACTTGAACCAAGGAGAAAAGCAAATACAAGCTTGGGAGAAATGCAAGCACATCGCAGAGACTAAAAGGAAACGAGTTTGGCTAAAATACAAGGTCCACATGGAGAGCAATGGGAGAAGAGCTGGAAAGCAGAGCTGGCTGAATAAAGACGCCAACGTAATGTGATGTTATGAAATGATTCGTCTAGCCCAGTGTCTCCACAGCTGCGTGTACTTGCTACCTGTGTATATGTCAGGAAAACAGCAAATGGTCAGAACCGAAGTTCTGCCTTTTCCATGTTAAACATGAATCCATTTCCAGCCTTGTTTAGAAAGTTCATTCATCTGTGATTACTTCTGAATATTGCCATATTTCTCAGGTGTTCTTTGGGAAAGAGTTCAGAGAGTCCAGAAGCTGTGGGCAGCACAGTATGAAAGAGAGGAGGGGAGACTAAAATTGGGGAGCATTGCTAGATGCTGCAGCTGTGCTAGGACATGCTCATAAGGCCGGATTTGGAAGGTCAGAGGGGGTTTTTGAAGGAAGGTGCAGCCTCATCTTAAAGTGAACTATTCCCAAGCCTGGGTATATTCTACAGCTCTGGGTATATTCTATTGCTCAGTGGTAGAGAGGGGGCCTGGCATGTACAAGGTCCTCTGGTCATTCTCTAGCACCACAAAAATTACAATGGCAGGGGCTGGAGAGATGGCTCAGCTGTTGAGAAGAGCATTTACTGCCCTTGCAGAGGACATGAGTCCAGTTCCCAGCACCCATGTTGGTGGGCTTATAACTGCCTGTGCAACTCTAGCTCCAGGGGGATCTGAGGCCTCTGAGGAACATCTGCGCTCAGGTACACATATCCACACATGTGCACATAATTAAAATAAATCTAAAAGCGATACCCCTCCACCTTTCTCCCTTTACCCTCTCTTAACCTAAATGGCCACAGGATTCCTGGTGACTATTCCCTAGTTCAAGTCTCCCTGTTAAGGACTGAAATATCCTCCCACAGGCTCATGTGCTGACTACTTGGACACAAGCTGGTATTGCTATTTTGGGAGGTTCTGAAAACATGAGGAGACAGGTTTAGTTAGAAACAAAAGTAATGGAGCATGCTTTGAGAGCTCTGCTCAGACCCCTGTCCTCTCTGTCAGTCATGAGGTGAACAGGCTCACACCCCACATGCTCCCATTGCCATGGTGCTCAACCTTATCTCCAGCCCAAAGTAATGGAGTCAGCCAAGCTTGGACTGAGCTTTCTAAAGCCCTTAGTTATAATAAACAATTCCTCTAAGTTGTTCTCTGAGGTAACTGATCAGAGCAAAGAGATATTCTGACTAATATACACCCTAAACCAAAATCTTGTTATCTGGACAAGCATAGTTTTACAATTTCTTTTCTGAAATTCAGGTAAAATCAAGCTGAGCTGCCTTTCAGGAGTAAAGGTACTGTTAAATACATTTTGAGGAAGCATTACTCTGCTTCAAAAACTATTTTAAAAGATATTAATTTCATGAGGTTGGAGAGATGGCTCATCAGTTAAGCGTACTGGCTCTTGCAGAGGACCCAGGGTTCAATTCCCAGCACCTACATCATGGTTAACAATCATTTGTAACTCCAGTTCTAGGGGATCCAACGACCTCTTCTGACCTCTTCAGGCACTGCACAACACAGGTGCACCTACCTACATACAGGCATTACACTTATACACCTTAAATTTTAAAAAAGATATTAATTTTATGTCTTTAGAATGAATTTCTAAATCCATTAAAAAACCTAATGATGACTTTGTATGATAATTACATTTTATGGTTGTTGAGTACTTAAAATTAAAAAAAATTTTTTTTATTTTATGTGTATGAGTGTATTGATACAAGTACATCTGTGTCATGAATGCCTGCAGAGGTCAGAAGAGGGCACTGTATTCCTGTAAAACTGGAGTTATGAACAGTTGTTAGATACCATGTGGGTTCAGAGAACCAATTCTGGGTCCTCTATAAGAGCAGCCAGTGCTCTTACCTGCTGAGCCATCTCTCCAGCCCTAAATTTCTCATTTTATAGAAGGAATAAGCCTAGAAATAATAAGGGATTTGTCCATCTACACATGTGGTACAGAGATAGAAAGAGGGAAACCCCAGTCCTTTTCTTACACTATTGCTTCATGAAATAAAACAAAAAAGACTGCCCTAGACTCATCTGTCAGAAACATTTTTTCAAGTAGTCAACATTTTTTTGGTGCCTGTAATATACCAGGCACTGGAACTTTAGTGAGTGCTCAGATGGAGAGTATAGCAAGAAGGGACACTGTAAGCTATCTCTGATTTATCTGACCCAAAACTACTCACCTTGGGGCTGGGGAGATGGCTCAGCGGATTCATAAAGCACTTGCCCCACAACTGTGAGAACTGGGGTTTGGATTGCCCAACACTCTAGCTCTATTTGCTCAAGCAAAGGGCTCTGGTTCCATGCACACCATAAACATACAAAAAACATTTTTATAATTAAAAAATTCAAATTCTGTATCAGTTATCTGAATCAAAGTCAACGGGGCCTAAGAAATTAGGAACGTCCCCTAATAACAGAAAGGACGAGGGGGAGGTAGGAGAGGGTGAATGATAGGGATAAAACACCAAAAGTTTCGAAAATGGGGGTGGGGGTGGGGGTGCAAAGGCAAAGCCACATCTCAATGAATGTTGAATGACTAGCGCAGTTAAATATGTTTCTACTCACAGTTGTTCACATGGACACAAAACTGGGTGATCCCACTGGAATCCGTGAAAACTCTTGAAGGAAATGGAGAGTTGCTCCTAAAGATAAGGGAGTTGTCGACACATATCCAGCTTGAAGATCTATGAGGAAAGATGAAGATACTCAGGAAGGTGGGGGTAGGCTAGGGAGGGTGCCCCAAAGCAAGGCTCTGTGGGCAGCTGACGTGCGACACCCAGGTCCTGTTTTACTGGACAGCTCAGCTCCAGAGAAACAGGAAGGAATACTGGCCATAGGAAAATACAAGGGAGCATCTTAGGGGTGGAAGAAGGGTCCGGATCCCGGAGGGTAACTCTTCTTAGTTCTAGGCCCCATCCTCTTTAAGTTCACTGCAGCTCACCTGACACTACCCGGAAGGCAGAAGGAGAAAACCGTCCTGGGATGGAGAAGATTGCAGTCCTTGTCGCAGCAGCAGTTTAAATCGCAGGCACCAGGAGTCAAGTCGCAGACGCAGATGGGCAAGTCTAAAAGTACGAGAAGAGTTAGATGAAGGTCCCTTAACTCCAAGCACGCACAGCCCCACTAGTGGCTGCGAGTCTACTCCGTTCACGCTGAGATCCCAGAAGTCAGTAGTTTCACCTTGCCCCTGCCCCTCACCTGGGAAGGGGTCCGTGGCCTCATTCCCGGGCACCGAGGGGGTCCCAGGCCGGCTCGACGGAGCTGCAGTCTCCACCGAGGAGGGCTGCGTCCCCGCATCCGGAGTCATTGGCCCTAGGGCTGAGGAAGTGGGCAGAACCCCTGCGGGGGAGGAGGACGGCTGAGGCCATGCGGCCTCGGGCAGCATCAGGACCACCGCGGTCAGTAGGCGGTGCAGCGGAGGATACATGGAGCTGGCGGGCGGCTGCAGCGTCCAGCCTGGGCCTCGGCAGTCTCCAGACACGCAGCTGGAGTGGGAGCGGAGGACTCATAGCATCGGACGTCATCTGTTTCCATCTGCACATTGGCTCAGGGCAGCTACGGAGTGTTCTTCAGCCAATGGGGAGCTGTGTTGTTACGACCCTGCTGCAGCCTTCCCGCCGTGCCCTCCTCCTTCGCGCGACCGGCGGCTCCTGTCGCCTGGCAACCGCATGTGGCGAAGGCGTCCTGGTCCCTTCGGTCCGCTGGGTGGCGGTATCTATCGGGCGTGCGAACTGCAGCTCGGCGGGCGGAGCAAACCTGGAGTCCGCGAGCCAGCTCTTCTTCGGGGTAGGGAAGCCCCAGAGGCCGAAACTAGAATTACACGTCTTTTTCAGCCCGGATACCCAAGGTAAAGAGATCCATTCTATGGAAGGGTAATGACCTCAAGGAGAAAAACGCATTACTCACATACTTCTTTTTTAAAAATGTGATCCTGCGGGGGGCAGGGGGCTATAAGAGGAGTGCAGATAGGGGAGGGGTCCGAAAACGATCAAAATATATTGTACGAAATATGCAGAAATGTAATAATAAAATATAGGGAAAGAAGTTACAGCATCATGCTTGGAAGATTGAGAGAGGATCACGAGTTCCAAGCCATCCTGGGCTATGGAGTGAGACTCTCGCCCCTTAAAAAGACAAAATTCTAAATATAGTAATTTTTTTTTGGATGTGTTAACTTCCCCAACCCCCTCTGGTCTTTTTGAGACAGGGTCTCCCTGTAGCCTCAAGCTGGCCTGGAATTTGCTGTGAAGACCAGGCTAGCCTTGAACTCACAGCCTCCTGAGAGAGCCACCATACCTGACTGATGTGTTAACTTTGTAAAATGTTATGCCCAGAGAACGACTCCTCAAGAACCACCATGGAGTCCGGAGTGCATGTGAAAAAACCAAAGAGCCTTTATTCAAGCTTAAGCTTGGTCCTCCAGACCTCACCAACACAGTGAATCTGTTCTGGGAGCCCCGAGCAGAGAGGTTGGGAGTCTTTTATAAGTTTGAGATAAAGAAAGGTGGGGAATAACAGTGTTACATTCTGTTTGGTTATAGGAGCCCGCACACCAAACATATTTTAAATTAATTGATTGTAATGAACTATATGCCAAAATTGGTTAATAGAGGTTTGGAGGTTTCTTATTGGTGGGTGCTGCCTTCAGGGCAAAGGAATGTGTTGATTATTATTCAAACCTTTTGCTAGTTTTTGTTATTGCCTTATTTTATCTTGTGGCCTTGTGACTGCTTAGAAGGAACAAAGAACAAGATGGAGTTATATTTATCCATTTTCTGACGTCCTATAGCCAAGCATTTTTTTACAGAAGCGAAGAGAGCAGTTATTGGGTTGAAAAGGGGTTCCAGGGGTCCCACATAAAATACATTTCTAGTTGAATTTTTGTGTATTTCAATCACAACATCTTAGTCCTCTGTAAAAACCCACTTCCCTTGGCACTCTCCCATACCCCCCCTCCACCACACTGGATTTCATGCATTCTGTCATTGTGTTAAGACCTGTTGAGTCAAGTTAGTATCCCCTGATGTCCCTCAGTGCAAGTTTATCCTCTAGGGTCTAGTCAGTCTATCTAGAGTCACTCCCTTAAAGATCAACTCTTCCTCACCCAGTAGTGATCAGCTTCCCAATAGAATGGGCAGCAGTCTTCAGTCTTATCTTAGCTAAATATAGTATTTTTAAAAACACACTAGGAACAATGTTTATTCAGTTTCTTAGATTTTTTCTTTTCTCTCAGATACAGTCTCAGTACCCCAGGCTGACCTTAAATTCACTGTGTGGCCAAAGATGACCGTGAGTTTACAATCTTGCCTTCACCTCCCGAGTGATTATACCCTGTGGATCATGCATGCTAGGCAAGCACTCTCCCAACTTGAATTTTAATTCTGAGATTTTTTTTTTAACTTCAATAAGTGCATCATATTACTAAAAATGAGCTGCATATTTGTTACTGGAAAAAGTAGTGAGAGAAGAGAGATTCGGTATAAGAAAGTTGGGTAGAGGATGTCTGGGAAGGTCCTTGCTGCCCAGCCTGATGACCTGAGTTCCATCCTTGGGACTTACATGGTAGAAGGAGTGAACCAACTCCAGAAAGTTGTTCTCTGACTTCCACGTACGTGCCATGGTGTATGTTATACATGTACACACACAATAAATAAATAAAATGTAATAAAAAGTTTAAAAGAAAATAGGGTGGGGAAGAATGTAAGGAGATGAACTAATTCCAAGTTAAATAGCCATAGGTGACTAGTAGCTATTGTCTTGAGCAGTCAAATTCTACTTGGTTAAAATTTTCCTGCTAGTCAGTGTCTCCCTTTCTCCATGATTCTGTCTGGATTACTTCACCTGTTTGGTTTGGGGAATAAATTAAGGTCTGTCAAGAGTTATCTAAACTAGCACACTTTCTTAAAATCTGCTTCTAATACTTGCTTTTCAAGAGAATTGCTTAGGCAGATAGAATACCTGAACTTGCTCACATTCTCTGAGATTTTGATTTTTCTGGATGCCTTGAAATTAGTAACTAAGTGTATCTCTGACTTATAAATACTTTCAAACATTTTTATGTGATTGGGTGATGGACTATGAAATATAGTGTTGGTCTTAAAACATTTATTTGTTTTATTAGTAACTTCTGTGTTTTTTCCTTTTTTAAGATTTATTTCAAATTTTATTTAGTGTGTGTGTGTGTGTGTGTGTGTGTGTGTGTGTGTGTGAGTGATATGTGTATAGGTGCCTGTAGAGGCCAGAAAAGGGCATTAGTGTTCCTGGAATTGGAATTACAGGTGGGTGTAAGCCACTCTATGTAGCACTGAGAACTGAATGATTCCTCTAGAAGAGCAGCAAACACTCTTAACCTCTGAGCCATCTCTCCAGCCCAGTTTCCACTGTTTTTCAAAGACCAAATTATTCAAATTATATGTGTTCACTAGATTATAAGCTCTATAGCACAGGAGGTTTCGTCTGACTTGTTTGCTGATGTTACTCTCTTGCCTAGGTTAGCTGTGCATGAAGCATTTAAAAATAGATCAAAGATTGCTTTGTTTTTTTTTTTCTTTTTAAAGATTGCTTTGTTGAATTTTCAGGTTTAACTCAGGAATTTATTTTATTTCAGATGACATCTATTTTATAAACTTTGTTTTATTTCTGATCAGAGACTATTTCAGACTTCAAAGTTTAGAATTTATACTTCCATTCTTAATTTATTCCTGAATGACTGTTGGCAAACTTGTCTGCTGATTGAGGTCATTTCAGGATGGGCTGATAAGGAAACAGTGTTTCGGAGCATCTGAGTAATTTTTTCTTATTTTCAAATTTTAGCACTTAAAAGGCTTGGGCTCAATTCAGTGGTAGAACACTTGCTCTGGGTTCTGTCCCCAGTTCTGTGGGGGTTTGGAGGTGGGGACAGAGATGAGTCTATATATCCATACAACTTTTCTCTAACTTTTAGAGAATTAGGAAAATAGGAAAGAAGAGAAAGCTAGACTTGTCCCTAGTCTTCCATCTTGATCCAATCTGTTGGCTGAGTTTTTAATCACATATGGAACCTTTTCAATCCAAACACAGACAGCTGCTGGAATCATCTGATCTAATTTGGAAATCTCTGCTTCTAAGGTGTCGTCATATTAACTTCTCTTAAGACTTGGCCGCATCTTGCAACTGGCATGTGCATGGCACATGTGAATGCATTTCATTTTCCTTCCTCAAAATTATCAGGATTGAGACTTCTGTGTTACAGATTCCTACAAACATAAAAGCAGTAATGTAGACAAATCTTTGTTCATCTGTAGCAATTGAGGGCAAGCTCTGTCCTTTCCCACTCTTCCCTGTATTAGAAATCTAAAAATTACAGACACATTAGGTGGCTTCACAGACTCATGTGCAGACATACTCACACCTTGATAAACACGAAAGGGTGCTGTAAATGTGGTCCAGGCTTCCAAAAATATATTATATAAAAACAAAGATTTTATAATTGTATATATGTATATGAAATAAGAATTTATGCCTAAACCATATGAAGAATCCATGAAAAATCCAACAAAAATTGCCAAGACTTGACCAAGCTATTTATGAAAGAGCATATCTATGATAATTTAAATCGGAACTGTCTCAAAGGCTCACTTGTTCCTCAGCCTGTGGTGATGTTATAAAGTGGGACATGGTGGGAGGAAGCTAGGTCACTGTGTGGGTGTGTCCTTGCAGGATTCTCCTTTCCTGTCTTTTTCTTTGCCTCTTGGCTGCCATAAGTGAGTACCTTCCTCCACCATGAGCTCCTCCCATATATCCACGATCTCCACCACATGGTATGTCTGTGGGCTCAAAGGCAATGGGGCCAAGTAACCCCCCAAACTGCAAGCCAAAAGTCAACCTTCTTAAAAGCTATTATGCCAGGTATTTTTGTCACAGTGGTGGAGAGTTGAGAAACACATTTTCCAAATGACTAGTAAACAAAAGAACAGATCAGTAATATCAGGGAAATCAGAAAAAAAATATTAGTAAAATATAATTTCATAGCTCTTAGAAGAGCAAAAGAGCAAAACAGTTACTGTTTTCGTGAAGAGGTAGAAGTATTAGAACCCTCATTTTTTTCTTTTCTTTTTTTTTTTTTTTTCTTTTTTTGAACTAGAGTCTTGTTTCATAGCCCAAGTTGGCCTTGAGCTCATGGTGATCCTCATGCCTCAGCCTCCTGAGTGCTGGGATTCTAGGCATAAGCCATCACACCTGGCTTCTCATTTGTTGCTGATGGTATGGTAGGTTGTTACTACCCTGTACTATTGGGCTTTATATAATAAAGCTAAACATATGTGTAGCCTATGATAAAATATATGCGTTCACATACATAGCAAATAGAAAAATGTGTATTTATCAAAAGACTTTTATGGACCATATATATATATATATGTATATATATATATATATATATATATATATATAGTATAACATTATTTGCAGTAACTCCAATTATCTATTAACCATCAACACCTAAATCTATACAGATTATAGTGTAGTACAGTCATATGTATGATGGAAAAATATATTTCAAAGAAAAGAAACTATTGCTATGTAACAACTTAATAAAGAACATAGTGTATGATTTCATTTAAATAAGATGCAAAACAAGGCAAAGCTATTTTGTTAGTAGTAGTTAGGACAGTGGTTATGTGTAAGGAGAGTTGGGAGTGGGCCGGAGTGCAGTGGTATGTTCTGAACTGGCATTGATGTACGCCCCTGAGCATCAATTTCCCCAGTGTACTGTGCTGTATATATTGGGTAATTCGTGCAGTTTGGATGCATGTGTGCTGACATGTTTCTGCCACAATGGTAAAGATACAGAGCCTGTCTCCACCAGGACACCAACATCCCTCTTATTGTCCTTTCCCAATCACATCCACGTCCTTTCTCCAACTCTATGCCATGACTCAGGGTTTTTTGGTTTGGTTTTAATGTTTTTTTTTTTTTTTTTGGCCATGATGCAGTTTTAGCTATTATTCTTAAGGCAACCGTGATTAAAATCATTATGTAAGTTGTTTGAAAGCAGTTCACAAGCATTTGTCTAAGAAAATCAAATGCATGTGGTTAGGTGTCAACTAAAAACAAAAAGTTGAATACCTCTAGAGGAACTTGGCTCCTTGCTTTTTACTTTTCTTTTTTCTCCTTTTGTTCTTCCCTCCCTCTCTCCCTCCCTTCCTCCTTTCCTCCTTTTCTTCCCTCCCCCCCCCCCCGTCTCTTTCCCCAAACAGAGTCACATTATATAATACAAGCTGGCCTTGAATCTGTAGTCCTCTGCTTCAGCCTCCACAGTACTAGGAATACAGGTGTGTGCCACCAGGCCTAGCTTCAGCTCCTTGCTTTTGAGTGATCCCACCCTTAACCACCTTATTCAAACTTGCAATACAGTTAAAATAACCTTGTATAGCAGTATTAAGACCACATGTATATTGGGGCCGGAGAGATGATTCAGCAGTTAAGAGCACTGGCTGCTCTTACAGAGGACCCAGGTATGGTTACCAGCCCCCACATGGCAGCTAACAACTGTCTCTAACTCCAGTTCCAGGGGATCCCACACCCTCTTCTGACCTCCGTGGCCATGCATGACATGGGTACATACATGCAGGCAGTACAAAAAAAAAAAAAAAAAAAAAAAGACTATATGTATTAAAATCTTATTATTAGGGTAAAAATACCATTTTCTTCTCTTTAATGAACAGATGTCCTGTTTGTTATAATTCTCTTCTCTCTGTGCCATTGGATAGAGCTAGATATAATTCCAATTTGTTCAGTTTTGGGGATAGGAATGAAGTTATGTATGTGTGTGTGTGTCTCTCTCTCTGTGTGTGTGTCTGTCTGTATGTTTCTTTTTTAAAGCCAAAAAAGAGGTGACTATAACCCAGTTTCTGCTTTAGAAGTTGTAATCTCAATTTCCAGGTGTCTAGAACATCACACTGGCCAGGGTTACATAGGAAGTTGAGTTTGCTTTTACTGTACAATAAATTATAAAAAAGTTAGTTTCGTCGAACAACCAATCATTCTTGTGATTTATTGGCCCCTTCAGGGCTGTGTTCCTTGGCAGGACTGGAGGTCCAGATGACTTCACAGTGCATCCTGGCTCAATCTTAATGTGGAGGTTGAAAGGACACATCTGAAATGATGAATTAGCTATAATTTTTAAAATTTAAAAATTTCTTTTTATTATTTGAATTGACAAAAAAGTAGCAGACAATTGTTGCCTTTAGATAAACTTCTTTGTCCTCTTAATGTCATGCTCTAGAGTTTTAAATCATGTGAGCTCTCATTGTTTTCTCCCATTTTAAACATCCTTCTTTCACTAACTTTAATAACCATGTTGTTTACAAATGCTTAAATTGTAACAATGCAAGCTTGAATTTATTTATAATGAGCCAGGCATGGTGACTCCAATACTAGCACTTGGGAGGCAGAGGCAGGCAGATCTCTGTGAGTTCAAGGCCAACCTGGTCTACATACAGAATCCCAGGCCAACCGGGCTACAGGAAGATGTCTCAAAAAAAAAAAAAAAAAAAAAAAAAAAAGACAAAACATTTATTTATGATGTATTATAAATTTAAGAATATTAATGAGAACATTTCTCTAATATTTTAGTTCTCTTTTATTTCATAGATCTTTAGGCAAAAGCGCATGATCTATATTTGGAACAGTCTATATGGGTAACGCAGTTGTATGATGCAATACAGTTGTATCATGACTATGTATCTTTAGTTACTTTTGTTTATTAAATTTAAGTATAGGAGTGAACTGTGATTTTTAAAAGACCTTAGTTAAATATGAACATTTTATTTTCCATATCTAAGTTCTAAAAGTCAGTTAAGAGTTTCAGAAAATAGAACCATATTTATTTTCAACCTATACAATTAGGAATTACTAGAAAAATAGTATATTCATAAATTTTTAGAGTAAAAAATCTTATATTTTAATTTTGTAGTATTAATTCTCCAGTTTATTATTGCTTGACAGTGTTTATAAAAGGCAGTGGTTATTTAAATAATGCTGCTGCTGCTGCTGATAATAATAAAACATCTCTGAGGGCTGGAGATGGCTCAGCAGTTAAGAACACTTATTGCTGTTACAGAGGACCCAGGTTTGGGTTCAGTTTCCAGCCTCCACATGGAACAGCCTGGGAATCTGATGCTCTCTTCTGGACTATGAGAGTATTTGCATATGTGTGGCACACATACCATACACTTAGGCACACATATACACATAATGAACAAATAAATCTTTTTTTTTTAAGTCTCAAAGACCAATTTGCCTGATTCCCTTAGGTTTATTTATATATTTAAACTAGAATTTTGAAGAATTTCTAGAGTAATTCAAGTGTGGGATATCTTGAGAGTCTGAAGTTTGGGGAGAGGTCACAGTTGTTGGGGAGTGCCCATCTGTTTGCTGGTTTCTTGTCCAGAACCCCCAGCAGTGTCTAGGAAGAAAAGGAAAAACCTGTAGAAAGCCCCCTCTCATCTCTTTCCCTAGTGATGCTTGAGGAAGGAAGTAGTGGCAGGTGTGAAATCCTTTCTAGAGTGCCTCTCCATTATAGAACATAAAGCTTAATGTGCAAGTCTTCCTTTGTAGAGAGATATTGGTGGCTTGAAAACATCAATAAAATACAATTGTGGGACACTGTTCCAGTTTCCTTCTCTGTTGCTATGATCAACTACTCTGACCACAAGCAGCTTGGGGAGAAAAGGTTTATTTCAGCTTATAACTCCCAGGTCACACAGTCCATCATCCAGGGAAGCCAGGGCAGGAACTGACTGAAGAATCTTGGAGGCAGGAACTGAAGGAGAGCCCATGGAGAAGAATGCTTACTCACTTGCTTCCTCAGGCTTCTTCAGCTACCTTTCTTAGAAAGCCCAGGCCCACCAGCTGAGGGATGGCACCACTCTCAGTAGGCTGGGCTCTCCCACATCAAGTAGAAATTAAGAAAATCCCTACAGACGTGCGGTAAAGGCCAACCTGTGATCTTGGAAATTTTTCAGTTGAGGTTCCCCCTTCCCAGGTAACTAGTTTGTGTCAAAACTAATTAGCACAGACACATACATACAACTAAATAACTAAATAAAATAATAAATAAATAAAACCACGGTGGGGATGGAGGGCTTGGATGTAATTCCAGCAAGATATATCCATCTACTCTCACCTCAGCTAAATTTCAAAAACCTTAATCTGTAGTGGAAAGTCTTCAAGGCCACTCAAAGGAGATGTGGGAGTTCAGAATCTACTGGATAGAAACCTAGTGCAATCAGGGAAAGGGATGAGGTCATTGTGGGGAGGTGTTAGCTCTACTCTGAAGTAGGAGCAGAAAGAAAAATAATGCTATGATCTATCTCTATAGTATGTCTAGGCCTCAGTTTAAATACTATAACTATTTTGTTTTTAAAGAATAAATGTAACTTTTTGTATAGATGAAAACTTAGTATGTCTATATTTTATTTATTTGTAGCCTATAATAAGGACACCATTATCTCAGAGATAAAATGCAATTAAAAAAATTAAAGTTAGGGGCTGGAGAAATGGCTCAGTGGTTAAGAGCACTGACTGCTTTTGCAGAGGACCTGGGTTTGGTTCCCAGCACCCACATGGCAGCTAAACAACCTTCTTTAATTTCAGTTCCAGGTGATCTGACACTGTTCTGACCTCCGTGGGCATTGCATGACATGGATGCACTTACATACATGCAGCAATATACTCCATATACATAAAATAAAATAATAAAATATTGAAGAAATTACAGTTGAAAACCTTAGTTTATTGGTTGTTTTTCTTATTCTATTTAGCAATACATTCCCAAATATAAATTATGAAATTCATCAACGTTAATGATATGTATTTTGTTATTGAATATTAAATTGTCTTAATTTGAAGTTAAACATTTTTGTTTTATAATAGCAAAACTGAAATCAATTGTGTTAAAGAGAAAGCACTTTATTATTCTTGCTTTAGCCATAAATAGTGTCAAAATAGTGATAAGTAATTTTGAAACAAAACAGAATAAAATGTTTTTCCAGATCTCAGGCTTTGACAGCCACCATTTCCTTTTGGAAGCAGATTGCCTCTATAAAGTTATCTTATCTATTACAGAGTGTGCTGCCAATTTAGTTTCATGGGAAGAAGCTACCTTTGCTTCTGAGCTTAAGGTTATATTGAAACATAGAATGAATAGTTAAAAATGCCTTAATTTATGGTCCCTTACTTATTAAACCCAATTAGACCCCATCTTGAAACTAGTTAAGTTTACAACCTCTTAACCTTTGCATAATGTTACAATGAAGCCTATTCTTTTATACAGTTAAAACATGTTAAAAACAAAATAAAATACATAAAAGAGCACTTTCCAGTCTACTTTCTTACACCTTCTAAGAATGTGACATTTTGGGTATCACCTTATGTTTTAGGAGGTCTTGGGACTTATTCTCAAAAGGATGAAGGGAAAGGGATTACAAGCATTATTGTTTGAAATTAAACATATGTTTTAGAATAACAAAACTGACATCAGTTGTATCAAAGAGAACGGGCTTCATATCCTTATTTAAGAAAGATTCAGGATGACATAACCAATTTTGAAACAAAGCAAAACAAAATATTTTCTCAAAATATTTTGAGACTGATTTCCAGGGAAGAAGGGAAGTAGACTACAAGAATCATGGTCTTCATGGCATCTAGAGGCTATCCTTGGCATCTAGAGGCTTTGTTTTTATGTTGTCTTCATTAAAATATGAAATTTATTAGGTTATTTAAATCAAATGTTTATACAGTGATTCTTTGTTTAATATTTATTATTTTTCTTTTTCTTTTATGTGTATGAGTGTATTGTCTCCATGTGTGTAAGTGCACTGTATTGTGCAATGCCTGCGGAGGCCAGAGAGGCTATTGGATCTCCTGGAGCTGGAGTTATGGACAGTTGGTAGCTGCCATGTGGGTGCTGAAAATCGAACCTGGGCCCTCTGCAAGTGTAGTCAGTGCTCTTACCTGCTGCAGTGATTCTTCTTTTCGGGAGGTCTTTTTGAGATAGGGTCTCCCTGTAGCCCCACCTTGACCTGGAGTTCCCTATGTAGATCAAGCTGGCCTTGAACTCACAAAAGTCTCTTTGCAGTTTAGATTTATTTTTGTTTCTTATGTGGAAGTATGCATGTCTATGTGTGTATATGAATTGTGTGTGTAGGGGCCTGCAGAAGAGGGCGTCAGAGCCCCTGGAACTGGAGTTACAGGTGGTTGTGAGCCACCTGATGTGGATGCTGGGAATGGAGCTCAGGTTCTCTAGAGGAGCAGTATACATTCTTGACCCCTGAGCCTTTGCTGTAGCCCCTCCTTTCAGTTTTTAAAATATTTGCTTTGTGTATTTTGTGGCTCTCTCATTACCTGTTAGGTGGCTTATTCTTGTTATATTTTCCAAATGTATTTTAGTGTTATATGGTTTCCTAATTTGTATCTATTAGTATTCCTAGTCATGAAATCTGTTTTCTCTGGTATTCAAATAGCCATTTTTTAGCATTTGCATGGCCTTCATTTGCATATTTGTACAGGTTAACCTATAATGTATTTGTTTTAGACTATATGTAGTCTGATATATTTTGTGTGCAGTCTGTGTTAGTCAACTTTGTGTTATTGTAAAACAACAAACAACAAAACCACACAAAGTGACTTAGAGCTTTGGAAGTTTGAGTCCATGGTTGGGTGGCTCTGCTGTGTTGGCCTTGTGGCAAGGCATACATTATGGGGGATGCTCAGGGGACAGCATGACAGCTGAGAAGCAAAAAGACAGGAGACCAGCATTCTAGAATTCTCTGCAGTCACCTACAATCCCCCACTCCCCCTTTTAGTTTCTGCAACCTCCCAAGAATGTAAGCTAGACAGACACCAGGACTTTAACACGTGGGCAAAGCTTTGGGGACACTCAGGGCCCAAAATATTGCATTGTTTGACCACCTTTCTTTTGACTGAAGTGTTGTTTTATGTTCAGCGTAATTATTGGCATTTTTGGATTTTCTGTTTTGCTATTTGTTTTCTATATGTTTTATTTTTCTACATATTTTATTTTTGTTTATTTTATTGCCTTCATTGAAGTTGTGTCAACATTATAATTAATTTGTTGAGATAATTTTCACACTATAATATTTACCTCTAAAGTGTACAGTGATTCAGACAGTGTGGTGGTACACATTTACAACTACAGCTACTTAGGAAGCTGAGGCAAGAGGTATTTGAGGCCAGTTGGGCAACGTAGGTTGTAAGAGCCCACTTCAGAAAACATTTATGTACATATATAAAATAAAGTGATTGTGCATTTAAGTAGTTTTTAGTATATTCAAAGAATTGTAAAGCTGTTATGGCTATCTAATTTAAGAGCATTTTAAACACTTTAAGAAGAAATCTTTTATCCATAGTCGCTCCTTATTACTTCTTCTTAGACCACTGACATCTAATTATTAAAGTACATTCAAAAATGTTTATTGTATTCTTTATGTATAGTGAGAGAGAGCAAGAGAACGAGGGAGAGTCAGTCTCTGCTTGTGCACTTGAGTGCAGAGGAGTGTGTTGGACCCCTTGCAGCCAGAGTTACACAGGCTGTAGTGAGCAGCTTGATGTGGGTGCTGGGAACCAAACTCCAGGCCTCTGCAAAAGCAGCAAGCACTCTTAACCGCAGAGACATTTTCCCCAGTCCCCTTTAAAGTAAATTTTGAAAATTTATTACTTTTGGTGCTCTAGGGATTATAATATGCATGTTTAATTTATCAGAATATGCTCATTTACTGAAAATAGACTATAACCAGTTTTCTCTACTATTGCTGTATTTTCTTCTCTTCCTCTTACACTGAGAGAAGCAGTCCTCAAGGGCCCTCATTGTTTCTACAAGTTCTTGCTAAGTGTGCTAGATTGCAGGTTTATCCATCTCCCGATACTAAACTGTGCCTGTAGCTAGTCACACAGTCAACTGAGTTGTTCATAGTGTGATATTGGGGGACTTCTTACTGCCCAGGGAGACAAAAAGAAATTGATTCTGCTGCTTGTTCAAAATACTTGGGCCCTTTGCCTCTGGCCCTCTCTGATAAAGTAACACATTGAATGTGCTTTTGTATACTCCACAGGACTTAGCGGTAAGCCCTGGGTTAGCCCTGGCAGACATGCTGGTGCAGGTCCTTGCTGTGAAGAAGTCTTTGTTTTTGACTCTTCAATACTTCTGACAGCTCATCTATCTGAATGGTGGTTCTCTTTGTTTATCTTACTTGGGGTTATTGATCTTTGGTTTCTTAGAGTTCCTTTGATTTTTTTTAAAAATCAAATTTGGAGAATTATTTTGGCTTATTTAGAAATTTTTTCTGCCTCCTTTTCTCTCTCCTCTGGAAACTTCTCTTATGTATATATTGGAGTACTTTATATTGTCCTATAGACCTCTGAGGCACTGTTAATTTTCCTCCAGTCTCCTTTCTCTCTGTCCTTTGGACTGAATGTGTTCTGTAGATGTATTATTAAATACTTGACTTCTTAAATTCTGATACCTTCAATATACTTTTGGGCTCATTCAATGAATTTTTAAATCTTTAATTTTTCTTTTCCTCTATAGAATCTTTACCTTTTTTGGCAACAACATCTGACTCTCTATTGACATTTCCTGTTTGTTGAATCATTATATCATATTTTCTTTTAGCTTTTGGACGTATTTATATACATTTGAAATTTCTGCTGAATTCAGTATTCAGTGCCATTCAGAGTTAGTTTATACTGATTTTGCCCCTCTTTGTGAGCATAGCTTACATTTTCCTATTTCTTTGCATATTTAATGATCTTTTAAAACTGAAAACTGACAAATCAATAAATACTTTATTTAATGGCAGCTCTGGATTTCATTTTTTTCTTTATTGTGTGTCTGTGTGTGTGTATGTGTGTGTGAAGTCTGGAGGTCAGCTTTGGGTGTCATTTCTCAGGAAAGCTGTCCACTCTGTTTTTTTGAGACAAGGTATCTCATTGACTTGGAATTCACCCCTTAGGCTTGACTGACTGGCCAACAAGCCTCAGGGATCTCCTTGCCTCTGCCTCCCCAGCTCTGGGATTTACATGGGTTTTAAGGACTGAACTCTGGTTCCAAGGCTTGCTTTCCCTGCTGAGCTGTCTTCCTAGCCCCTCTATTTTCTTTTTATCATTTTTCTAGTGACTTGCCTGAGATTAAACTCCAGACTCAGTCTTCTCTGTGGTGTGAAAGCCTTGGTGTCTCTACTCACATAAAGCTCGGTGTCCTGCAGGTTTCCCCATGTTTACTTTGGCTTAGTGAGGAGTGCTGTGGTTTGGATAAAGCCTTTCTATGCCAAGACTCATGTTGAAATTTGGTTGCCAGTACAGAGAACAGTGTTAGGGGGTGGGTGGGGTCTTAAGAAAGATTGATGTCTTTCTTACGAAACTAGACTTTGTTCCCAGGAATAGATTGGTTATCAGAAGTACAAATTTTTATAAAATGCTTTCACCCTATTTGACCCCTCTTCTTTTTTGCATGGGCCAGATTGCCATTCTCAAATGCACTCCACTCACCATGCAGTGACACAGCATGAAGCCCTGTGCTGCCATAACTGCCTGATATTGAACTTCTCTGCCTCCAAATTGTGGGCCAAAATAAATATCTTTTATTTACAAATCATCTAGTCTCATGTATTCTGTTATAGTAACAGAAAACAGACAAAGACACTTGCCAGTGTTTCAGGTAGAAAAAAAAAAATCCTTGAGTCCATAGGACTTCTATTCTTTGCCCATCAGTCTCTGTGTTAAGGACTGCTTTTAGAATTGTAGCCAGTCTTCAAGTCTTTTGTTGGGTTCTCTGAATCTTTGCCAGAAAGATATGAAGACCCTGTATCGACTCAGAAAACACCATCAAATTTCTGGCTGATCTACCTCTTTACCCAACTGGGACTATAAAACTGTGGTCTTGCTCTTTCGTGTCATATTGACTGTGCCATATTACCTGGCAAAGTCTAGTTTTCTCCTCCCACTTTGGCCTGGGTTGGCTTTCTCCAGGAGGAAAGCTGTGATTTTCTTGGCTAACCCTGGCTCGGCAGAACTTCCATTCTTCTCAAGTTTGTGTGTTGGAGATGGGAGAGGACATGAAAGACATCCAGGAAAACAGGCCACAGTTCCCATTGTTATTACTCAAAGTTTTGGCAAACTTTCAGAAATGAGTACTCTGCAACCAGTTGCCTCATTTTGTTTGATTTTCAGTGTCTTTAGACATATTTGGCAGAAGGAGCCTTATCTCTCTCTGTGCTTTCACCGCTTCGTTCACCATTTTCCTAAACATGCCTTTTACACATATGTAGGCCCACAATCAAAAATGTTATAGCTTTTGATTCATTCCTCAAACAAAATTTAGAAAATTCAAGAGGAAATATAAAGGCTGCTGCACTTACTTATATTTTCGACTCTGATCTCCCTTTATTTTGCTGTTCGCCAAACCTTTAAAGTTGTTCTTTTTTTTTTTTCTTGTTTAGAGAACTCTTGTAGCTGTTCTTTTGGAGTAAGACTGCTAATCACAGAGTCTCTTCTCTTCCTTCTTCTGAGAGTTTCTTCATTTCTCCCTCATCTTGCAAAGGTAATTTTGCTGGACACAGGATTCTGTGTTGATAGGTTTTCTTTGAATAGTTGACCTCTGATTTCTGAGGAGAAATCTGCTGCAATATTGTTTTTCTTTATAAGTAATATGCTTTCTCTCTCTGTACTTTCAAAATATTTTGTCTTTAATTTTATTATTTTGAAAAATTATTTTGTTTTATGTGTATGAGTGTTTTGCCTACATACATGTGCATCATGTGCATGTAATGCCCACAGAGGCCAGAAGTGGGCAGCAGATGCCCTGGAATTGAAGTTATGGACAGCTATCATGTGGGTGCTGAGAGCTGAACCTGGGTCCACTGCAAAAGCAGCTAGTGCTTTTTAATCGCTGAGACATCTCTCCAGCCCCCAGAAATGAAGTTCTTTAGCAATGTTTTTGTGGTAAATGATGCTCCACCTCAGGTTTAGAAATTGGCAAAGGTGCCTGTTGTATATCATGGTGAATCTTAGAGTCTGGTCAATTTGTAAGGTTTGTTCACATTTGCTGTTCACAGTATTTCCTGATTTTCAGAATTGAGTCATAGTTTTGGTATATCGAATTTTCCTTTTTATTTGAGGTAAAGAAAAGGAGAGACTGATTTAATCAAAAGTAACTCTCTTGTTTACAAACATAGAACACCTCCTGGACTCAGGGCCCCGTTCATATTTATACTCTAGAAAACTGCTCTGTCACTGAGAATGGTGAACAAAATTTAGCCTGGAAATGACCTTAGTATCCCTGCCTTATGTTTGAAAGTTGTCTAAGAATTCCCTTTAGATGATTTATATGCAGTTGATTTTTTTTATAATCGTAAAAATTTATTTTAAGTTACCCATTTTTTAACGGAAAGAATCCTCACTCATTCATCAGCTTCTGAAGTTGCCAGTGCCAGAACTTAAACCATGCCCCCAGTTCAAGTTTTTAGGGAAATTTATAATCTCCTCATATGCAAGAGTTTAAACAAGTGAGTAGTGTGGTATGGTAATTAAGCAAGTGGTTACTTGTAGTTTCAAAAGATCATAAGGATGTTGCAGTTTGGCAAAGATTTCAATGGTCCAGTAAAAAAAGGGGGGGGGGGGCAAAGACAGATTCTTGTTTACCTTCTTCATTCTTTCCTTATTTCTTCCTATCTTATCTTGGGTCCTTCCACAGTCTAAAGTTCTTAGCAACCATCATATTGCCGAGAGTTGCTTTCATACTATGATCAATCTTCAGAGAAGCATACTGTAAACCCTAAAAATGGAAAATGTCCTCTTACTTTTTCTTTCTTGAGACATGGCTGCACTCTGTGGCCCACACTAGTCTCAGGCTAGTTCCAGATTCACAGTCTACTTGCTTTAGTCTCCTGGGCACCAAGAACTTTTTTTTTCCCCGACTGTTTGCTTTTTATCTTGTGTAGCCCAGGCTGGCCTTGTACTCTCCACCTAGCTCACAATGACCTTGAGCTTCTGATCCTCCTGTCTTCACTTCCCACTTGTTAGGATTACTCTTGTCTGGTTCTCTATGGGGTTTTAAAAAGGTAGTTTGCAGTACCATAAGTGAGAGGAGAGTTTGTAGGGAAACCCTGCTGGCTTGTCTGCCCAGAGCAGAAGCATCTGTTAGGCCTCTTACAAAGTTCAAGAGGGCACTTCTGCTTCCTCAAGATGGTGTGATAATGAGGTGTCGCAGTGCACCTGGTGTGCTGCAGAGATAAGAACTCCAAAGCAAAGCCTTGTAGACTTACTTTAAGTAAAAGGGCAAACCTTTTCCTTCCCTGCAATTTAAATCTTCCTGTCCCCCACCCACTGCAGGTCTTGGAACAATAGAGCCAGCAGGAGAATGCAACTTCATGATCACTCATGAAATTTTGTAGTTTGTAATGACTTTAAGTCTCCACCTCCCTCTGCTTTGTCTCGGTTGAATAAGAATGATGAATGCTTGTTTACCCAGAGGTAGCACATTTATAATCAGTTTTCCCAAAGTTCCTTTCTGAAAATGTTGGCACAGCCAAGTGAGTGACTCGCACTGGGTGTGCGCTACAGCCATTCCACGCTTCATGGATTTCTCTGGGTTAGTGGACCCTGATTCCAGATTTATAGCAAGACAGGAAAATTGAAATCTCCATCAGGAATAATGATAATTTTGCTAGTTATTGGCTTTGTTATCTATACAGATGAGGTTCTGTGGAGTATTTCTTACTATAATCTAATGCTGCCTCCACCATTTGATCTATATTTCTACATTGAAAGGGAAGTGAAAGGAGAAAGGACAAAGTATCATGGTCTGAGGTGTAATTCCTGCACCATCAGTTTCCAGGCCTATAAAGGAAAAAGAGGAAGTGGTTGAAAAAGTAAAGCACCCTGTAAAAAATAAAAGGAAACAAGTAGAGAATAAATGTGACTTTATTAGAAACTGACCTGTAACTGGGTTTGTGTTCTTGGTCTCTTGCAGTGTGGAATGGAATGCAGCCTAGGCACACACCCATGCTCTGACTGACATACAGTTAGAATATAGTCCTTTTTTGGTAAGGAATTAGTGGAAAGAAAATAATTATCAGCAAACATGTTATTTATTTATATTCATTCTCACTGTGAAAAATATCCATGATGAGAAATATATATGTAAATGTTGTCGTGATTGTTTTTTGTTGTTGTTTGTTTGAGACAGGGTCTCCTTGTAGCCCCAGCTGGCCTGGAGCTTGCTATATAGACCAGGCTGGCCTTGAACTCACAGAAATTGGCCTGCTTCTGCCTTGCCAAGTGCTGGGATTAAAGATGTGCACCACCACAACTGGCTCTAATTGTTTCTTGAAAGTGTTTACAATTGGGTTTGCTTCTTATGTGCCTAGAACAGTAAGAGAGTGCTAATGACTCATGTGTGATGTTCACAACTGCTACTGCCACTGCTGCAGTTGCTGTGACACACTCTATGACTCCACCACTCAGAAGGCTGAGGCGGAGGATCGAGATTTTGAAACCAACATGGGCTCCAAAGCAAAACAAAAGACCAAAAGACAAAAGAAAGAAGATGAGGGGTAGGAGAGGAGGGGAAAGGGGGAGGAAGAAGGGCTGCAGAGTTGAAAACATGGGGCTTTTTCCATACCTGAAAACATGCTGAGCCTATGCATAGGACAGGTCATAGGTGCTGGACATTTGTTGTACCTAGGAAAGATCCCTTAAGTGACGATACAGGTGAATTGGTGAATAAAAACCTCTACTCTTCCCCTGAGTTGGAATGTCAATAAGCTGTCTTCTATACCATTTCTCAGAGGTTTGTGTCAAGATAGAACTCCAGCTATACTCAGGGATGTGCATTCTGCACTAACTTTTGCCCCTGCCCAAGTCATTTACCCATGCTGTGCCTCCTGAGATTGCCACCAAAACACTCAACTCTTAGCCTGAAGGATGGCCTCTGGGGAAACCACCTTAATGCAGAAGCCACAGCTATTGTGAGACAGTTGTCTCTTCCCCACCCCAAGCCCCACTTGGTTCTTCAGGTCAGTGCAGTCATGGATACACACTTTCAAACTCAAAGAGTGATTCTCCATTCCTTGCGCACACAGCTTCAGACACAAATGGGAAATGTAGTCTCTATGCTGAGTGGCTATTGCATTCTTTTAGTTAGGAAGATGAGGTGAAGAGAAGTGAGCATTTGTTCCACAGAGGCACCCTTCAGATACTAAAAATTTTGAGAGACTGTGGGATAATCAAATGCTTGAAATCTCCATGAGTCATGGAAGCCATGGTTATGATAGAATCATAGCTATGATGTCAGTAGATGCACTAGGACTACCTGCTGGTTGTTCCTTGGGGTGATGGTGTTAGGGAAGAGTGGTCTGTCCCTGATTGTGTTATTGGATGCAAAGTTCTTGCAGTTTGTGTGTAGTGTAACTCTCATGAGACACTTACCTCATGCTTCTTGGGACAGCAAGCTCTTCTACCCCAGGCAGCCTGACCTATTCATTTGTCATCTCTGGCATTGCTGTGACCCTAACTGTACTCAGTTGTAGCAAAAGCACTTTTTATGCATCAATAAAGATTTAGAAGGACTGCTGAGAAGGATTTGCATTCTCAAATGTTGAGAATTTCTGGTTAAAGTATTTGAGAGGATATGACACTAAGAACGAACTGGCCTTTCCTTATGGAACCTCAAGTCTTATTATACTTGTTATATAATATATGATATATATTACATATGTAGGCCATGTAAGTCTGGTAGTAGTAGAGGATGGGTGAGGAGTGAAGGGAAGTTTGGGTGAGAAGAAAGGACAGCAGGAGCATTAGTGAAGGCTACTTTCAGAGGATGTTAGTTATTGTAGATTCCCAGTCTGACCCTACTCATTGCTGAAATTGCAAGGTAACTAGAGCAGTAGCATAATAGGGACAAATAGAGAGACAACTCTGTGGGTCAGGAAAGGACAGAGATCCCGAGTGTTGGGAAGGAATGGAAGTTGGCAAATCTCGGAGTAGTGGGAACCCTAGACTTTTCTGTGATCTTGTCTTGGTGGTATTACTGGAGTTTTAGTTCAAAAGACCCAACCAGGCTTCCCAGCGTATCAGGCTTGGTTACCCACCTCAGTATGCCAATTAAGGTGATGAATAGGACCGTGAAATGGCTGAGAGTAAAGGCACTTGCTGCAGGCCTAATGACCTGAGTTTGATCCCTGGGACCCACATGATAGAAGGAGAGAACTGACTTCCAGAAGTTGTTCTCTGACCTCTATAAGCATGTAGCATTAATGCACCCCCCTACACACACACACACACACACACACACACACACACGTATAAAAAGAGATGAGTAATGGTAAAAGTAGAGGAAGGAGCTTTAATCAACGTGACACATCGGGAAGAGGAACAAATGTAGTAATCTCGTGATCACAACTCCTTCTCTAGGACGCTGGCATGAGTGTCAGGTTTAATAGAGGAAGGCGGGCAGTTTGTATAATTAAGTAGTCTAGTTCAAAGTACGGTCTGCTTGACAGTGATCTCAGATCTGGTTCTTCAAAGTGGTCCAGAGAAGTTGCTATTGCTATCAGCACACTTGCTATGTGTAGTTTGGTTTCCAGGAAATGATTACCCCTGCTGTGGGGTGCAGCCTGGTCATCAGAGGTAACTGCCCTTCTGGGGGAGGATTTGTCCAGTGAAGCATGGCTCTTCCTAGAATCTAAGGTAACTTCAGGTTTAGAGCAATAACTCTTATCTTTGGACTTTCAGTCTTGATGGGAAATAGGTTAGCTGTCACAGGTTTTCAGAATGACTAATAGGTGAATGCAGTGCCAAACAAGAGTGTGACCAGAAGTAAATGAAACATAGTAATGAAAGCAGTGGTGCCAGGTTTCCATCTTACCTTTAGTTACCTTGCAGGCCCAAGTGAAAAGTGATTGCTTCTCAGCAAAAACATGTTCTAAGTTCCTGTCGTAGTGTGCAACATCTCAAAAAGGAGAGTTGCATATTAGCTTAGGGTGATTCCACTCCTAAGTACTAGGATTTCCAGAGGAAGTGAAGCCCCTACTGGGATTCCTCATTTCTACTTAGCAGTGGGGCAAAAAGGCTGGACAGTGAGAATATCAGAAGAGATTAGAAACCTTCCCCTATTTTCTGATCATACACTTCTTCGAGATTCTGGTATAAGCCAAGGCAATAGAGAGACTCCAACAATGAGCGAGACTGAATTTCTTGCCAACCAAGAAGACAAGGACTTGAGGTGAATTCAAGTTGATAGAAGATAAATAGCAAAATATGTGGAAGGCTGTATGTCCTGAGCCATGCATAAATGACTGGGTCTGAAAGGCAGACGATGAAAAGAATTTTAGTAGGGGATAAATAGCAAAGTGTACCTTTGATAAATCATGGCATGTGCTTTGTCTTTGGAGAACATTGAAGTCTTTTCTGCATAATCTTTTCTGGCTGGAGAGGGGAGGAACTAGTGGGCAGTTAGAGATCAAAGGAAGAAGGACTTTTCCTCTTTGATTCCCTCCACCTTTCTCCAGTTCCAAAATGCAAAGGCCAATAAATAGCAGGCAATTGTACTTGTAGTGTTTATATACCTCTCGAGTGTTCATGAGGAAGTATTTTATGTACTTCCTTTAATTTTCTTTCCTCATATGTCACATTTGAAAGTGCCCTGAACAGTCCATACTGCACATGCTGTGACTTAGGGAAGCATTAAGACCATGGTCTATGAGGCTTGCGGTGCAGGCCCCTGGGCTCTTCCCTCTTCTGACTTCTGACACTTCGCTGACCATCAATAACTTTCACTTTGTTTTTCCATAGACAATAGAGTAGAGGCCTCTATGTAATTTCTGGTTTGTTTTGTTTCCTGGCAAAAAAAAAAAGGATGGCAAAGTGTTGTCTAAGCTTTGAGACATTTTCCACTTATAAACTTGATGATAACTTTCTTGGGGCTGGAGAGATATTCAGTGGTTAAGAGCACTGACTGCTCTTGCAGAGAACCTTGGTTCGATTCCCACCATTATAACATCCATCATAACAACCATCTATAACTCCAGTTCCAGAGGATCTGATACCCTCTTCTGACTTCTGTGGTCATTGCACAACATGGGTCCACTTACATACTTGTAGGCAATATATCCATACACATAAAATAAAAATAATTAATCTAAAATAAAATTCCTGAGATGCAGGCTTTCTTCATGTGCTGCCTTAGTTTTAGAAAGGAGCATTTTATTACAGGGAGCTTGGAAGAGACAAAAAGCAGAGCTCCTGTACAGCAGCAGGGGTCCCGGGGAATGGGATTCCACTGAGCTCATTACTCAGGAGTTAATAAGGATTTCGAGGAAGAAGGAGGAGAAGAGGAGATGAGCTGGTCAGTCCAGCTTTCATTCCAGGTGTCCAGGTTCCTTGAAGTCCTGGTCACATTCTCAGCATGTCTTTCAGGAACAGGTATTACTCCAGGAAAAGAAAATAAGGGGGAAAAAACAGACCCCCTTATGGTTATCCCCAGCCTCTAGCTATGGGGCTAGAGATAACTTTGGATTAGATAGTTTTGACATCTCTAGCCTCAGGTAGGGACAACTGTATTGGCAGATCCAAGGGAATTTCCAGATCTCAGCCAAGAAAAAAATTGGTTATTTTTCTTTTGGGTTCTTTACACTAAACTGCCTAGCCAGTTTCTACCTCCTGCTCTTATCATTTCCCCGTCTGAAGAGGTAACCCTAACTGCCATTAGGGGATTAGGACGAAGACTGCTCTAGCTTCTTCCATGGTAAATGGGGGTATTGGGTGTGGCAGTCAGGGTACTTCTGCAGAGGGTCTATGTAAAAGACCCCAAAAGTGTACCAATGGCTTTATTGTATAACTTCCAGGTATAGTGAGGAAAGATAGTCTCTAGCTCTGGTTAGGGGTGTAGGGGAATAAACAGTAAAGGCAAGAGGAGTTAGGAGAGCAGGTCAGGGGGTTTTTAGGGTCCCTATTTTTGCAGACTCTCAGATCTTGGAGGACAGTCAAGAGGGCCCATATAGATGAATCACTGCAGGACTAAGTGTGGACTGACTGTAAACAAGAGGAGATGAATTGGAAACATCAGTTGAGTACACAAGGTCCAAAGAGTAATAGAATTACTATTAAGATTATAACAAATATAACTCCCTTCTACCATGAGGATTTAAAAATTCATTTTTGGTCCTGTTTACCAAATGGTATGCATTATCTGACTTTATCTGAATCTGCTTTTGTAGATCTTGTAAAACAGATGAGACATTAGTATAATTGTCAAGAATATATAGCATTTAACCTTAATAATGGCACAAGTGCCACCCCGTGCTGTTGTTGGGATATCTTCCTTATCGCCTGTTCTCACTATTTCTGTGCCTTTGGAACAATTTTCTTACTTGTTTTTGAGAGAGTTTTATGTATCCCAGACTGTCTGTGAACTTGCCATGTAGTTGAGACTGGCCTTGACCTCCTGATCTTTCTGCCTCCACTTCCCAAGTGTTGGAATTATAGGCTTGCACCATCACATCTGGCTCTTCTTTGTACTTGGTGATTTCCTTTGCATTTTTTTATCTTTACAAAATTTTTGACCTTAGAAAAAATAAGTTTTTGGTTTTTTAAAAAAATTATTTATTTTTTTATGTGTATGAATGTTTTGCCTGCATGTATGTAAGTGCACCATGTGTGTTCAGTGCCCATGGAGGCCAGAAGAGAATGCTGGATCCCCTAGAACTGGAATTATTGGTGTTTATTAGCTGCCAGAGGGGTGTTGGGAACCAAACCTGGGTGTTCTTAACCACTGAGCCATCTCTCTAGTCATCCCTATTTTTTTTTTAACAAAACAATGTAACTTTATATTTTAATTAAAATCCAAGAAGCTATATTTGAAATATAGAAGACATGGACATTGCATCTTAAATGTATAATTATATTAATGTAGGCAAAATGTGTTAACAGTACTGTAGGCAGCTGAATTTAATTAATTCAACTTAAGCCTTGCAAACCAAAAGGAATTTAGAATAAGCTTATCTAACTACTTACTTACTTGTAAGTCAATCCAAATAAAATCTTTTGGGGGAAGTTTATCATGAAAGCATAGTATATAATATATCTAAAAATGAGTATATAGAAACATATATCATAAAGCGAGATATCACTTTTAAACTAAAGACAAAATAATAGAGCAAAACAGACTTATCAATTTAAAAAGCAATATTGAATCTAAATTTATAGGAGAATAAAATGCAGATTAGCTGCTTATTTGGTTAAATTCTAAGCTTTTTATTTGTTTCAGTTATAAGTCTTAAGTAAACCTCATTATTGCTTTGACTTTAAAATACGCCCCCCCTTTTGCATAGATTAAAAAAATGTTTGGTCAGATACAAGGGTGTGTGATAAATGGCTCTTAGAAGCAGGAGTGGTGTTGTATACCTATAGTTCTAGTACTTGGGCAGTTGGGGCAGCGGAGCCCAGTGCACCCAAGGCAGAGGCAGATGAATCTCTGTGAGACTGAGGTGAGCCTACTCTGTATAGTGAATTCTAGGCTAACTGGAGCTACAGGGAGAGTATGTCTCAAAAAGACCAAACCAAACCAAACAAAACTGAGTTGGGGAAAGGTTAAATATTATGGGAACTAAAGACCCAAAATAATTTTGATTCTTGATCTATAACATTCCAGTTGTCCACAGTCTCAAAAGTTCTAAATCAGCCAAGCGGTCAGCAGAGTCTTCCACAGAGACGTGGCTTTTCCAGGAAACTTTGTTTCACAGCTTTCAAAATATTTTAAAGCTTGAAAAGATAATTCATCAAAATCTAAACTTTGCATCTTAATGTGGAAGGCTGTCTATTATGTGCTGAACAATGAGTTTTAAAAGAATAGAAATTGTTGCTTACTATGGGCTGGATTGGAAATGTTCAAGGTTTTGAGAGCTTTGTGTGACTGATTCATGTATTAAGAAATCGTTCTCGAGAATAGAATACTTATCAGAAGATTGTAGGTGACCTTTTCTCTTAATTTTTTTATTGGAACTCTTTAGTAGAAATGCCTAAAAATGTGTAAAGGAAAAGCTGTAGATTTGCTTCGCCCCCAGCTATGGATCCTTCTGAGGAGAACTCAGACCTATTCTTTCTCATGGTCACATGATGTGCAAATACTTGTGGCTTTTTGTTTTTGTTTTTTAAGAGATAGGTAGGCACTCTGTAGTTCAGGTTGGCATGGAATTCACTATGTAGCCTCAGGTGGCTTTAACCTTGTGTCTGTCCTCCTCTTCAAACTCCCAAGGAAAAATACCTTTCTGTTAAAAAAATGGCAACAATATTATACTAATTACAAGGTTACCTGCCACAAATTTGTGCCACACCCACAGTGCCTTGGATCTATACTGTTTCTATGACCATTTCTGTGAATCTGCCCACCTAGGCCAGGTGCTAATCACTCCATGTGCAAATGGGCTTCAAGTTGGTAGAACATTTGTTACTTGTGCTCACGGGGGTCAGAAGTGCCTAAGAGTTTAAACCTCCCAACTTTTATTCCTTGATAAATGACTGATAAGTGCAAAAATATAAAATTCATTTCTCTTTACCTCCTCCCAGAATAATTTAGTCATTTCAGGTAATTCCATGTTTTTATTTTGTTTGGGTACTAAAAGCAATGATGGGTTCACAACTATATATATATATATATATATATATATATATATATAGGATATATATATATATCCTATGTATTTACCAAAAGTGACATTTCTACATGAAAGACATCCATCTTGTGTCTACTTGAAGTCGAATGAAGCTACTTTTAAAAATATTGAGATATTATTAGAAATAAGATAATATTAGAAATAAGAAAGCATGCTTAAGGGGAAGCTAGGTGAGAGGATTTTGGTGCTCCTTTTCAACAAATCTTTACTGATCTCATGATGTGTAGGCTCTGTGTGGGGTTTAGTAAGTACTTAATGGTGACAGAAACAGCTCTCACGGTGTTAGTTCAGTGGAGGAGCAAGATGTTAAATGATGATCCCGTAAGTAACAATTGAGTGTGTGCTGCAAGGGTATAACTGGGAGACTTGAAACTGAGACTTTTCTGGAGATATAATGGCTATTAAGTTAAAAAAATTTCCCAATGTTCAGATTATATGTAACCCTGAAATTAATTGTAAAGAATTGTATTTGAATTTATGCTGGTATTGAGTTTTTTTTTTTTTTACAAATAGCAATGACAGGAGTGTAAGGTGTGAATGAAACCCCCAACAGTTTCAGACTCAGGAAGAAATCTGGAGCCAGAAGTTTGCAAAAGAGGAATGAAGAAAGACGGACCTTTTACAACCTCTCAGAGATCGAAACCTTGCAAATACCTCAGATAAAAAACTCCAGACCCCAAATTCCAAGGAAACTGGGCTTCCTTAACATTCCGGACTCCAGGAATGCGAAAAAGGGAATTCCTTCCTGGCTTAACACCAAACGGATGCCAAGGGGGCACCTTTTCCCTATAAAAAGCCCACCTGACCAGCTAAGGACGGGCTAGTTCCTTCTCCACTCCCGGGAGAAAGCTAGTCCCATCTGATTTCCCGTTCCCCACTGGGAGTCAGTTCAATGCCCAATAAAACCGGTTCAGTCCATTCCCATCTCTAGTTGATTTCTGCTATGTCTCGCGAACCCGAACCTTACAAGGAGAACAGCCAGCTTTTTGTTAGGACTTTAAAAAACATTCTTGCTTTTGTGATGCTGAGAATGAAACCCAAGTCCTTACTTATTTTAGGCAAGAACTCTACTCCTGAGACATGACCCTAGCCCGAGTCATTTTCTCCCCACCTCTGAATCCCCAGCCCTCTTATCTATCTTGTTCTCTCCTCATACTTCTTATTTAAGAACTGGTAGTACTGCCCAGATGACACACTTCCTTTCTGGTGGATATCCAGTGTGGAGTGCTAGGTGGGTCTTTGGTGAGCTGCTGATGAAGTGAGGAGGACCTTTGTGATAGGATGGGAGATCTGCAAGCATAAAACGTGGTCAGAGTAGCAAGAGAAGTGTTGGATTTTCCCACACTCAGAAAAGTCTCCCTGTACATGGTCAGTGTTCAGTACCGTGTGTTAAACAGATGAATGCATACAAGCTACTCATTAGGGCAAGGCTGCACAGGGAAAAAAAAGTCACTACTTTGCATTAGCCTCTGCAATGTGTGAGTAAGTGTGATAGCCTAACATGCAGAATATTTTTTTTCTAATCATTACTTTTGTTTGCCTAGGCTTCCAAATCCTGAAAGTTCTCTTAAAAATATATATTCTGGGGCTGGAGAGATGGCTCAGTGGTAAAGAGCACTGGCTGCTCTTGCAGAAGACCTGGGTTCAATTTCCTGCATCCACATGCCGACTAACAACCGCCTGTAATTCTAGTTCCAGGGGAATCTGACACTCTCTTCTGACCTCTGTGGGCTTTGCCTGACACAGGTGCACTTACATGCAGGCAATACAGTCATATACATAAAATTAAAAAAGAAAAAAATATATATACATTCTCTTCTTTTTCACTGGGCAAGGAATAACAGTAGGCAAATCCAGGATCAACAGAGATGAAGGAAGCCAGTGCTAAGTTGAGCCTACAGGGTCCCTAAGCTTGCTCAGATCGGGAGTCACTCTCCAAAGTCTTGGAAACCATGGCTTTCCTGCACCAAAGCCAGATACATCAGTTAGCTGGGATCCAAAGAGCTGTTTGAAGCAGAAGTCAAAAAAGGGAAAACTAGACAGAGACCTATTTGTTCTCCGCTCATATCAAGGCTCACATAGGCAGGCATGATGACCTCCTGGGTTTTTCGGTGGATGCTGGAAGGGTAAGCTCTGATTTATATTTAATTTTCCTTATAGCAGTTTGAGAGAGATAGCAATAGCCAATGAAGATAAGATATTAAATACATGTGCAAAACACTGTACTAAGTGTTATGGATATAGGAAGAACTAAATGAAGACAGAAGAAGAATTCGCATTCCAGTCCCAGAACTTTTTTGTACTCTGGGATCATATGAGAAGTATGACTTATGAAAGGCCAGCAGCACACGGCATTAAAGAAGGGACATATTGCTTGGAACCTGTGCACGGCTAATTGTGCTGTAGAGTTTGAAGGAGTTAGGGTATGTTGGGAAGGCTTGAAAGAGTCATAGTTTAAATGAGACCTTGAAGGATGAGCTGGGAGAACCCTGTAGGCTAAACAAAAACTCCACAAGGCCTTAGGCAGAGTCTCAAAAGTCTGAAAATTGTATTATCTTTACTGTTCCCCTATTTCCTCAGACTATGCTGGCCCAAATAAAAAGGAAAACCCGAGGCCGTATTTTGGCATCATCTCAATGGTTTGTCCCCCCTGGCTGGTCTCTGCAAAGGTAGAATGCTTAACAGTAAACAGTAAGAGCTTCCTGCTGCAGACCAGCCTAGTCCCATTGTCTTCTGCTGTGTGTGTGAAAACTGCCGCTCAGGGTCATGACTCTAGGGGCCTGGGGGCCTTGTGTTCTTCAGAGCTTTCCACTGCCTCCTAGGATCAGTAGTGTTCAGAAGAAGACATAAATTTATGCCCTTTTGAACCGTGGCCACTTGGAAAGTACAATCCTGGGGGCAATTAGGGTTGGCTAGTGTGGTCAGTTTTGTGTAACCCCAGCTTTCCTGCCTCTCAGAGCAACTTTGAATTCTCTGGCAGTGTTCCATGTAAGTATAGCCCTGTCTGGAGAAGGCCAGGCCTTTTCCTTCCTTTTCTTTTTTAAGGGCTGGACTATCAATCACTACTCCCTGTTCTCCCCCAGTGCGATTTTCTGACTGCTCCCTGGTGACACTCAGTTGGAAACTTTTTGAGCCAGTGAAGAATCAACTTTGAGACTTTTTCCTCCTCTGACCAAAGGGAATATTGTGTGTCATGGAATGGAAAAATCTGAATACTACTATCACACTGAGTGTAACAAACTATTTGCATGCTTTGGCACACAGCCCAAGTTGACTTTGCTTTGCTTAATGTGGATTCAGTGGATTATGTTTGAACAAAAAATCATGTATAATAAATGCTTTTTGCAAAAATTGTGTTCATTTAGCATTTACCTCAATAAAAATGAGCTTCAGCAAGGAGTTTCTGTACAAAGTCTACATTTAAACATCTATACAATGTTGAATTTAATGTTTTGTTAAGCAAACTTTTAATTTTAGAATAGCCTTTATTTTACAGAAGAGTTATCAATAGCACAGAAAATTCTCATACATACATTCCTGGTTCTCTGTTATTAACATATGACATTAATATAGTATATTTTATTTAATTAATGATCTAATATTTATATATTACAATTTTAAATTACATTTTATTTATTTACTTATTTATATTGTGAGTGTGTGTGTTCACATGCATGTGTATGCTATGGCACACATGGAGGACAGAAGACAACTTGTAGGAGTTGGTTCTATCCCTCCACAATGTAGGTCCTAGGGCTCCAACACAGGTCATGAGGCTTGGTGGCAAGCACCTCTACCCATTAGACTGGCCCTGGTATACTATTATTAACTAGGTCCATGTCTGTTATGGTTTGAAAATAGTGTCCTTCACAGACTCATCTGTTGAACACTTGGTCCCTGGCTGCTGGTGCCATGTTGAGAGGTTGTGGAAACCTTAGGAGGTGGGGTCTAGCTAGAAACAGGCCACTGAGGGGATGCCCTGGAAAGCTTTACCTGGCCCTAGGTCCCTGTCTTACTGTCTGCTTCTTCTCTTCTGTGGGAAAGTTCCTTTGCCACAAACTTCCACTATGAGGATATTTGGCCTCACCACATAGCATACTTGGTGGCCATGGACTGAAAACTCTGGATCCTTGAACCAAAATAAATCTTTTTCTCCCTTAACTTGTTTTCTGAGCTCTTTGGTCATAGAGATGTGGAAATCTAATTCATTTTATTCAGAGTTCCTTTGCTGTGTCCATGATGTCCTACATCATATATAATTCTCATATATCCATAGGCTCCTCTTAGCTGTTAACAAGACTTAATTTCTGATAACTTTGACAGTCTAAAGTAATACTGTCAGGATATTTTATAGAACATCCCTCAGTTTGGATAGTTCTAGAGTGTCTTTCACATGATTAGACAGGGTAGCTTTTGGAAGAAGACCACCAAGATAAAGTACGGTTTTCATCACATACCGATGTGTGCACTGTCATCAGGACTCATTACTGTCGAGGCTGAGGTGACACCCTGTTGAGGTGACACTTGTCTGGTTTTCCACTGCAAAGCCTCCTTACTTCTGTTATATATTGTACTCTTTGGAAAGGAGCCACCAAGTGTGTGCCACACTTGAAAGGGGGTTATGTTTTATCTCCTAGAAGATGGGGTACTTATTTGGAACCAAAATTATTTGGAACAGAAATTTGCCTATATTCTTTCATTGATTTAATAATTAGTTTATTTAATAGTCTATGTTAATATAGACTCTTGGATATTCATTCTGTTATTTGGATTATAATTGAATCTACTTTGCTACTCAGATTGTTTTGGGCATATTGGAAGTTCTTAAAGCTCACCTCTGTATCACTTTGCCATACCCATCTTTGCAAGTTTTTTTAAAAAATTATAAAAAAATCACTTCCTGGCACTGTAAGATACTCTAGACTCACTGTGTACATTTCCTGCTCCAGTCCTAGAATCAAGAGTAATTTTGGTCCTGTGTTGGAAAATGGTTGTGGAGTAAATGGTTAGAAGTAAAGGTTTAGGGGTGAGGCCTGCTTGTCACTATTGGGGCATCTTCCTTACTGTCAGTGCAGAGAGATATGTTTGCTTTCTAAACTTTGTATTTATGCACAACTATAACCCTTTCTGTATTTATCCACATGCATCTGCATTCAACTACACATGTATTCCTGCTGTTGTCTCTGACTTTAATCAATTACCACATGTTTCATTCTAATTAATAGATTCTCCTCGCTTGCCTAAAACCTGATGCTCCAACAGTGAGATGCCTGCCTCCTTCTGTCTGTCATCATTTCCTGTTTGAGGCTAGCTGCATGTGCAGTGGTTGTGGAAACTTCAGTAATGTACAGTTCCTTTTGCTCTTAGTCTTATAGACTCTGCTCATCTCTAGAGTGATTTAGACCACCGCCTTTTTCCTTCCTACCCCCTTCTGTGCTGCTCCTTCATTTGTAAAACAGATGTCTTGTCACAGTGTACATTTTATTTTCAGATCCCTTGACCTGTTGACTAATTTTTAAAAATATGTATCAATTAAGGTTCATTCTTTGTGTCATACAGTTCTGTAGGTTTTTAAAAAATATTTTATTTAGTATATTTTATTTTTATTTTATGTGTATGAGTGTATTGCCTGCATGTATATAAGTGCACCCATGTTGTTCAATGCCCAAGGAGGTCAGAGGAAAGCATCAGATCCCCTGGAACTAGAGTTATGTACAATTGCTAGCCACCATATGGGTGCTAGGAACTGAACCTGGGTCCTCTGCAAGAGCAGTGTTCTTAACCACTGAGTTATCTCTCTAGCCCAGTGTTCTGTAGGTTTTGACAAATTCATACTGCCATGTACTTGTCATTATAGCATCATGCAAAATAGTTATGGGGTCTTAAAAATCTTCTGTTATGCCTAAGGCCCTGGGTTCAATTATAAGCCCTACCAAGGGAAGATGAAATAATAATCTCACTCATTTATGTAAACTGTTCTTTGCTACCACTGATATATTTACTCTCTTGATTGCAGTTTCATAACTCAAAATATTTTCAGAAGTTTTGGAGCTTGGTCTTGATTAAATTTTCATGAATGCTTTCTTTAGAACCAAACGTATTTGACCCTAAAAATAGCACAGCTATTATACTATGGGCTCTAGGCTTGTCTTCTTCTGGGGCCATTGTTTGGTCACACCATTTCCCTTTGGAGAAACTGACTACTCTGCAGCATCCAATGGCTTTTCTTGGCTTAGGGTCTTCCTCTCTGACTGCCATGGCACTGGCTTGTCTTGGAAACAGGAAGACCTACATGAGACCAGGTTATTTCATTCCCCATTTGTTCCTTTTCTTAATGTGGTCCCAGCTCCATAGCTGCCTACTGAGTCTTTAGGATCACATTTAAATTTGGGTGAGGAGAGTGTGCTTTAGGAATGAAAGGTCTTCTACCTCATTCCCATCAGAAGCCCTTGGGTTACTTCTGAAAAATACACAAATCATATGGGGTGGGGGCCAAAAAAATAAGAAACAGTTAACATTGTGTTTAATCAGCGTACAGATCTAGGACACAGGTGAAGAGCAAGGAAATCCATGTTTCCTATGTGCAAACTGTGTGCCAGGGTTTCTGCTAGGATACTCATATTTATTTATTCCTCGTATTCTGTGGCTTTGCGAGGTCAACTTTAAAACAAGCAAACAAACAAAAACCAAAACCAACTAGTAATGATGTGATGATGTTAATAGTATGGCATCAGCCCATGAACAATGGTTGGAGATATCATTATATGACATGGCTACTGTAAATGGAGGAACAATAGAACTAAAGTGCTAATGTCAACTACAGGAAACTATTACCAAAAGTAGTCCCAGTTTGAACTCAGAGAATAGGACCTACACTAGATACCAGTAGCAATCTATGTGATTGGTTGAAATAAAAAATCAGACTGAGAGAATTCAATGTCACAGGAAAGATGAGGCAAGGTACTAGGAATGTTCAGGAAGCAGGTTTTATTCCGGCTGCAGCTTGGTCCAGAGGACTCAAACTCAAAGTCTGGACTCAGAAGGTACATGTAGCAATTCTTCTGAAATAAAACATTCCACTGTGGACTAAACTCATTAAGACACAGGATATTCTAAAGAAGGCAAAGCATGCCATCCTGCAGGGAAATGCATTGACCTCAGGAAGTAAACAAATGAAAAAACTTCAGGAAGTCCCTGAAATTGACCAGATCTACTAGCCCTTCCACTCCCCACCTCCAAATATATATAAGCAGTAAGGCCTGCTAAGAGACAGTCTCTATCCAGACCAGCTGCCTGGAAGAGGCTCAGAGGATAGACGAGCTGCCTAAAAGGGACTCTGTGAACTGTCAAGCTGCCTGCAAGTCAAGCAGTGAGCTCCATGGTTCCAGCTTTCAGGAGCATCACTCATGCTAGGGTGGGCTTTTGGTGATGCAGCTATTTTTGTCATTCCTGCCCCAGTAGATAGTATGTCACAAATACTCCAATAGAACTCATTGATGCACAAACACCAACCAGTGAAAAACAAAATAAAGAAGGGACCAGGCATTTTATGAGGCAATGTGCATTCTGCTACTCTCCAAGCATCTTTAGATCCACCCCATAACCCCATACTCTGATTCCTAATCACTACAGAGTCTCTTATCTCTGGATACATACAATCAAGCAGATAGGGAAATTACAGACGGTAAGGAAGTAGAACTCATGAATGCAGGAGGACTGTTGAAGAAGAGCACAATTATCAGGAGGAGGGTAGGGTAGGCAAGAGAAGGTAGTAAGGGGAGAATATGATCAAAACGTTATACATGTATAGATCTCATAATGGAATTATTATGCTCTGTGGTTAGTATCCAGTAACAAAATTGTCTCATATAAAAATTTAATTGAATTAATCTAATCAATGTTTCCCTTTTGATAAAGTGTGTGTATGTAGAGTGTTGATATATTATCCAAGCACAATGTCAAACAGTGTGAGATTTGGAATAGTTTTCAAAGTACTTTGGAATATTTGGTTTGTTGAGTATCCATACGCCAATACCAAATGATGCTGAACTTTTATGTATGGGAAGGGATAGAGGGAGATGGAGCAAATTTGTACATGAGGAGTGGATAAATAGAGACAGAGATCCTGACATGAAAGCAGAAGGGGGGCTCTTAGGGAAGAGGAAGAAGATGGGAGAGAAGAAAGAGGCTAAGAGAGGGTAATGGGAAGATGGATATGACCAATGTCTCCAAGAAAATGTCACAATGAAACCCATTCTTTTCTACAACTAATATATATTAATTAACTTTTAGAAAGAAAGATGGAGCTTGGATTTGTTGTTGGGGAAAATATGAATTTTTAAAATGAGATCTTTAAAAATATTTTATTATTTTTATTTTTTATATGTATGAGTGTAAAGTTTGCATGTATGTAAGTATACCCATGTTGTGCAATGTCCATGGAGTCAGAAGAGGGCATCAGATCCCCTAGAACTGGAGTTATAAATGGTTGTTAGTCACCATGTGAGTGCTGGGAATCAAACCTAGTTCTTCTGCAAGAGCAGCCAGTTCACTTAACCCTGAGCCATCTCTCCAGCTCCTAAAAATTAGTTTTGTAAATTGCCATATAATATGCAACATTTCTGCTCAAGATTCTGGAAGTGCTTTGACTCACCATTTCTATGGCATAGGTATCAACTATAAAGGCCCATTCTTTTTGTCTTCATTCAACCTTGAACAGGGCTTGATGCTTCACTCCTGTGGCCAGGACCTGGAAGACTTTGGTGGAGGACTGCCATAAGTTCAAGGCCAGCCTGAGCTAGCCAGTGAGACCCTGTCTCAGTAATACCAAACTAAACAAAAAAACCCTTCATCAGACCATGCTGTTTAAAAAGTATCAAAAGAACATAACATTTGAACACTGTGTCAATATTGCAAATTTAGTATACATTTTAGTATAGTCACAGTAACAAAAGCTGAATGGATAAATATAGGCATTCTTGAAGCGGCAAAGCAGGCCATTCATACAGTAATTACCCTGGGCATTTATTTTATGATATATAAAACCTTAGTGCCTCTTTTCATGAGTTCTATCAATAGACTTCTGTTTTATTGGAAGCTTAGAAACAATGTGGAGACGGGAATGCCCATCCTCCACTCCATCTAACCAGCGGCCTCTGCTTCCCCAAGCCCAGGGATGCAGAAACTGTATTACTACAGTAAGGATTGTGGATCCTACTTGGGCCCCCTATTGAGTTTATGAAGAGTGCTTCAAACTGTCAAGCAAACTGTGGTACAATGCACATTGGATGAAGTGTACAGTCCTTCCTGACCTCTGTACCCAATGTTAAGTTCCATAAAGAAATGAAAGGAGATATGGTATTGCTTCTTGATTACTGTCTGCTTTGCATGCTTGTTGTACTGCTATTTCTTAGTTTTGATCAGGTTATTGTTCAGTTACTTTTATTTTTCTTGCAAATGATCTCTTCTATCTGTTTGTTCATAGAAAATGAGGAGGGAGAGGTAGAGCTAGTCCTCATGTGTTCCGTGCTAAGAGTTTGAATTTCATTTTATGGATTATAAAAGAGACTGGAATTTTAAAAATACAGGAATGACATTATCAGTACACATTTCAGAAGGATCATCTATGCAGTGGTGTGAACAATAAAGAGCCTAAGATTGACAGCCCCAAACTTGATGCTGCTAATGAACATGGGGTGCGAAGAAAGAAGACTCAAATGTGACTCTCCGTGACCAGGGAACAAGTCTGAAGTATGTAGCATTGTGGATAAGCACAAGGGTACTAAAGTCGCATTAACATGGGTTCAAATGCCAACCCTAGCTTACTAGCTGTGTGAATTAAGATATGTAATCTTTCTGAGCTTCTGTTTCCTTATCTATAAAGTAAGGATCATAACCGTACCTAGTATGTATTACCTAGATCACCAGGTCATTATGTTGATGAGTTAATATGTGTTTGAAATTCAGTCTTTATAAATTTTAGTTATTTAAACACCATTTTTATTTTATAGTAGTATTGGCCATAGGAGAATGATAGCTTCACTGTTGGTCTGCCCACTTGGGGGACGCTATTTAACATGAACAGAGTTTCTAGGGGTGACTATTTTACAGATTGTATCAACCAAGGCCTAAAATGAAACAAAGACTCAAGTCAAGGAGAGATTATATGTAAACTGACTATTTAAAAAGATGAAGGTCTAGAACCACCGGGCATTATGTAGAATGGAATGGGAGATTGCTAACAGCAGCCTAGCCATAACCAACTGGAGGCTCAAAGAAACAAGGAAGAGAATACTTAACAAACCCTTGAGGGAAAAGAGTTACAGTCAGGGATGTGGAGAGAGGCGGAAATCTTGCTCAGAGAATCCTAGCTAATCTAATGTAATCCATCAGATAGGGTTCTCCATCTCCTGCCAGGTTCCCCACCACATGAACCCCAGAAGTCAGAGGAGCTAGGAAGCCAGACTTTTGGCACAGAGAGTAAGTAGAAATGGGAAGAGTACAGCTGTAGGGGGATATGTGGAGAGGTAACCGCAAAGTATCCAGCATGCAGCCTACCAGATTACTTTCTTGGCTGAAGTCAACCTGTAGCTGGGATTTGGAGATGAGGGGCAGGTTTGTACTCTCCATAGGAGAAATCTGGCCCTGGGTACTGTGAATGGCAGATTTCTGACACTCTCCTCATCCTACCCCCGAAGCAAAATAGCTACTGAGATTGTGGCTTACAGTGATACTGTCTGACAGTGATGCTGGTTGACAATGACTGTCTAACCCATTTGGATCGGGTTCTTGCACCCATTCTTATAAGGATATCCAGAGACAACAAATCCTTTTGAAATAGAGTGACTCAGTGTCTGAGTCACATTAATTTAAATATTAAAAGTCTTATAGCTTTCTTTGTTCCCTACTTGGAATAATGGGACATAGATCACTGCAGTAAATCAGGCAAAGGTGAGAGGGTAGACACAGGTCATAGAAATGGAGAGGAGGGGACAGATTTAGACACAGGTCATAGAAATGGAGTGGAGTTGACAGATTCAAGAGACTGTAGGGTAGACAGAGGTCATAGAAATGGGGAGGAGGTGACAGATTTAGACACAGGTCATAGAAATGGAGAGGAGGTGACAGATTCAAGAGACTGTAAGGTATAGAAACAGTAATACTTGGTAACCAATAAGATGTGGTTGGCGGGGAGGGGTCCACAGAAGCCTTGACTGGCTGAGTTGTGTGACTTACATAGATGGTGGTGCATCAACTCATGCAGCAAATTTCAAGGGGAGTAGATTCAGAAGAAAAGATGAGTTTGGATGCTGAATTTGTGCTTCTTTGGGATAGTCTGGTGATGCTCATGAGTAGATGGATGTATAGATCTGGTGCTAACATGAGTGGCCTGGGAAGGAATAGAAAGGCATGAGCAGGAGTTAGGTACTAAGTAGAATAACAGTGAAGGAAAGAGATAGAAAGAGATCTATAGAGTTCTAGGGAATACCAATACTTATGAGGCCTAGCAGTTAACCAAGAAGGAATAGTCATACAGAGGTAGAAGAGGAAACTCAAACATGAGGGGCTCCTGGAAAATAAAGATGGAGCGAGTTTCAAGAAGAAGGAAGACAACATTAGCCAGTGCTGCAGAGATAAATGAAGAGAAGACACAAAATTCAGTCTTTGGGTTAAAGGCCACTAATCACCGTTGGCAGCAGTTTCATTGAGGTGCTGGGGTGAGAGACTAGACTACCATGGAATGAGGAGCGCACAAATTAGGAATGTGTGGAGGTGACAAAGCAAAGGCAGAGTGTAGGCCATGACCCGGGAAGAAGAGGTGCAGGCTGCTGGAGCGTTGGTAAGGTGGACATCTGATAAAATTTACCTTCGGAACTATCTTTGTGTTAAACATCGTTTAGTACATTCACACTCTTGGACACCCAATCTCTAGAACATTCAAATCTTGGGAAACCTCAGATGCTAAGGGAAGAACCAATATAGTATGAGACATTGAAGATGTAGGGAAAATGGAATTTCTAGTACTCCAAGAACTTCTTAAAGAAGACAATTTTAGCAGTAAAGGAAGGACAAATATCTTTAACTATAACGGCTCCCACCTCTCTGAGTGCTGTTTAAAAATATTTTCTACTTTATATCACAAAACAAAAACAATAAACCCACAATAAAATTGATAATGATGATAATTTTTGTCTAGAAATAAGACTGAAATTTTAAGAAGTTCTCAGGCCTTTAAACAGACATACCCACCCCCATCTCTTTTGTAAGTTAACTCTAGTGTGAATAGGAAATAATATATCCTTAACTATAATATTTTTATGATGTCAAGGAGCCGTGTATACTGGGCAGTATGATAAAATTGTAGCACAGAACATGCTACCATGAAACTGCATTGTTATAGAAGGCTTGTGTAATATGAGTTGAGTTCTAAAGCTATTTCTTTTGCTATATATTCAGTTCAGGTGAACTTCAATTTAAAAACATTGATTAGCTTTACTTCCTTACTTTGGGCCGGGGGTTGCATGCTCGCCATGGCACATGTGTTGAAGTAAGAGGGCCACTTGTGAGTCAGCTCTTTCCTTTCACAAGGGGTTCTGGGGATTGGCTCAGTTGGTCAGGCTTGGTGGCAGGCACATTTACCTGCTTGGCCACCTGGCTAGTCCTGAACCTTAAGTCTGTGTAAAGTCCTTCTGATGAGTTTTTTTACCTCTCTTGGTTGAATCAGAAGTTGGGTATTAGAACACCATTTCTCTCTCTCCCCTCCCCCACATCCTTTTCTGAAGATGCCAAGGAGACTGAAAGAATTTTTTGTGTGTATGTGGGGGGGATGGTTTTTGATTTGTTGCTTTTTCTTTTTTATTTGAGGATTCCATACATAAGGACACTGTATTCACATCCTTTTCACTGCTGCTCCCCCTCCAACGCCTTTCCTGTCCTCGCACCACCCCCTGAAGGAAAATCAGCCTGACAAGTAACTGAAGGAACTGACTGTTCCCACACCCTGCCTCCCCACTCCAGGAAGGTGATACATCTGACTCAGAACACATGGCCCCCAGCAAAAGACAACTGGTTTCTTACCAGCTTCCTTGAAGATTTGGTTCATTACTATCTTGCAGAAGATACCTGGTTCCTCTATCAGAACTTCCTATCTCTCCTTCCCAGATCTCAGGAAGGGGCACAAGAAGGCACACCCTACCATCTGGGATTTCAGGAAGGCTCAACCCCCTTGCTTAGACTCTCTGGGTTGGCCTATAAATCCCATACCTTCCCCAACCCAGATGCCTGACTTCCATTCCCTTAGGAAGGTGTCATGTCCCTCCCACACAGGCTAATAAAGCTGTCTGCATCTGTTGAAGGGCAGATTCCGGTTTACCTTCTTATTCTAACTTCTAACACCCCCTCTCAAATTAATGACCTATTTGTATACACACACACACACACACACACACACAAAACCCAATGAGTTCAATTAGTATTGCCAGTATTTACATGTATTTAGGGCTGACCCTTTAGGATTGGAGTCTTGTCCCTAGAAAACAAAAAGGGGGAAAGAGAAAAAGAAAATCTGCTTCTCCTTCCATCAGCAGTCATTGATTGTCTACAGCTCTACATCTAGGGGTGGGGCCTCGTGAAGTTTTCCTTGTCCATGTTGGCATGTTAATTGGTGAGGTCTTTGCAGGTCCTGTGCAGGCAACCATTTTGTTGAGCATTCATGGGAATAACTTCTCTGACCTGTATAGAAGAAGCTCTCATGCAGCAGGTGTCCTGATCCTCAGGCTCTTGCCATCTTTCTGCTGTCTCTTCCGTGATGTTCCCTGTACCTTAGGTTTATGGGTTGTATTATAGATGTTCCATTTGGGATTGGGCACCTTACAGTCACTTGAGAATGAGAGTGTTTGAGGAAACATTTAGTTGGCAGTATCTGAAAGAACATGCATTTTAATTTCATTTGAAATAGAGCACTGTTGCCATAGTGTCCCAAGTGAGGGCATCATGGGTCAGTTCAGGTAAGTTCCTGACCTTCATTCACTCCAGGTCCTTCCTTGCGCCTTTTCTGCTTTTTATATTTTATTTCTTTTTTTTTTTCTTTGAGTCAGGGTTTCCTTATAGCCCCATCTGGCCTAGAACCCCACTATGTAAACCAGGCTGGCCTCGATCTCACAGAGATCCCACCTGCTTCTGTCTCTGGAGTCCCGGGACTAAAGGCATGTGCCACCCTGCTCAGCTCATTATATATTTGTTTTGTTTTATTTTTTTTTCTCTCTTTTACTTTGATAGTTTTGTTCCCATCCTGTAGTTCAGAGGGTATTTTGTGAACATTCCATTTTTCAAGTTTTTCCTAAAAACAGTTGCATAGAGTTATAAACTTAAAAAGATTGCTGATATTTGTAAATATTTTATAATGTCACCTAAAATGATGTTGTCATCATAGGACAAATATCAAACCAATATTCATTGGTCATACTGTTTCAACTGGCCCTAGAGAAGGCATTTATTGGATTTTTCATTTAGCATAATTAATTAATTAGTCTTATAAATACAAAATCCCATAGTTATGCACCGTTTAGTATACACAGAAAGTCTTGTTATGCCGCCCCAGATTTATTAAAGCATCTAAAATTCACTGAACATATATATGTGATAGGTAATATATGAGGTAACAAAGGTAAAAAAATTCAGTCCCTGTCCTTTTAAAAGTATGACTGAAAGTGTAATGGAGACTATGTTTCCTATATGAGTCAAAGCAGTTGTTAGTGGTTGCAAATTTAATGGTTTTTATGCAGAAATGTCTTACTAGCTTTAGACACAAATTCTCCCACTGTGAAGGAGACAGAAAAAACATGGACTAGGAACTAGAAGGCCAGATCTACATTCCTGCCTTGCTGCTGCTCGTTCATCAACCCAGCCATTCTCAGTATATTTACTGAGTACCTGCACCGTGGGAGAAATTGGTGACAGGGAACACGGTGGCAAATGACAGACCAGCTCACTCCACGGTCTGTGGCTCTGAGGTGTGTGAATGGGAGCAGGTGGCTTAATTTAGCTGTTGTAATTTTGGATTGATTAAATGCCTGAGGTCCTTTGAAACCTCAGGTGCTTAACCACTATTTGCAACAGCCTGGAGGAAGGAGAGGCTGCCTAGGTGGCTTTGGCTCTTTGGGACTTAGCTTGCTCCTCATCAGGATTTCAAAACAAGTTTCTATACAGCTTAAAATTTACATAGTCAGCCTCTCACCTGCATTGGGCCACCTTGCAAAATCTGGAAGTGGCAATCTATGTTTATAGGACTTGTGGAGATTAGAATTCAAAGTTGGGGAGAGGTGGATGGCTTTCATCTCCTTGGAGTTAGCAGATGCTTCTTTCTCAGCGGTCCCATCTGGCTTTCCAGCCAATAATGCAATAAGTGCAGCTTCCCCTGCAGCCACACCCATTGCTTGGGTGACTGACTCTCCAGTGAGACTGGGAAAGGATTGCTCAGGAGACCAGCAGTGTGCCCTTGCTGCCCACAGGTGTTTGGGGGGTCTCAAGGCTATACCTTCCTTGTTATCTGTCTTCATTTCATCCCTGTAGGACACTGATTTTTTTGTCTGCATTCAAGATGATTTTTTCAAGGGAGAAAAGTGGATTTTCTGTAAGAGAGAAGAGGAGGAGAGAGCGAACTTTGAACACATATTGCTTCAGGAAAAGGAAAAAAAAAAAAACCAAACCCAGGAAGCTTTGGAATAACTAGAGAAATGAACTGCTCAACTCCTCAGCCAATCTGTATTTCTAGTCAATGAAAAAAGACATAGGGTTTGAGGTTCCTTCCGAAACGGGGCTGGCTAATTTAGCCCCTCCCACAAGCCCTAGGGTCTGTTATATCTCTGGTCCTTGAGTACCTCTGTCACAGAAACCACCACAGCAAGCAAAGGCTGCAAAAACAAAAACTCCAAAGACAAACGAGGAAAGAGGAAGAAACAAAAAGCTGCTGCTTATGGAAGATATAAAGGGTAAGACCAGAACTGATTTGATCCAAACTCTCCAGAGAAAAAAAAAGCCCGGACCAAAAGCAAGTACTTGAAAAAGCAAGAGGCAAAGCGCCCTGAATGAACTTTCCCAACTCTCCTTCTGAACCAGACAGAGAAAGAGCTTTGGGAAACTATTAGGAAGCAGAGCTCAGGATTGCAGTCCCTGGAGCTCATGAATATTCATCAGTAATTGGTATGCAGATCTGGTTTTTTAGCCGCAAAGGACGTCTTTTCGGTCCCCCTTGTACCTTAGGAGGCAGCTGCTGCTTCTTCTGTGTGAAGCCATCCAGCCTCGCTTTGGGTCCTCTCTGTGTTTGAAGACGCTGGGTTCTGTGTGTACCTTGTTTTGTCCCCGAATTTCCTGCTGTGAAAGTAGCAAAAGCTTCTCTGCTGGGAGTTGGACAGGCTAGTTAGTGTGGCAAGATGTCACAACACGACCCCAGAGTCTGTGTTGTAAAGAAGGCTACAAACTTCTTAAACTCTATGTACGTATTGGGGAGGGGTTGCGCTTGTAAGTGGGGAGGGCCGTGAGAAGTAGAGAGGGGTGGAGGGAGGAATAGGAAGAGGTCTTTCTTAAAAGAGCAGGTCCTGGCCGACGGACTACATCAGATTTTGTCTGGGAAATTAGAAGACCAGCCTGGTTCACGAATGGTGTACAGTCTCTGTCTTTTACCTCTTTTGGGCATTTTCTGCCAGGACGGAGAGCCAGCTGCTTGCTAGCCCTTGGGAGCCAGGAACAAAGGGGGCGGAATTTAGGGTCGCAGTCCTCCTCCATCATTCTGAACTTATAATATACTCAAAGATTCTCATCACATAGAATGCAGAGGAACTGGAGGGCAGCGAACAGATTTCTTAATAATTAAAATAAATGATAGTTGTGTGGTTTACTAAATCTTTAATCTGTGCTGGGACCTGTTCTGTTTGTTATATGTGCTGCTTATTTCCCACATCAACCATATGAGGTAAGTGCTGTCCTTATCATCCCCATTTTCCAGATGACAAAGTGGAGGAGAGAATAGGGTAACTCACTTGGGGCTCCTGTAGTTAGGAAGTGGTAGCCGTGGATGCAGGCAGGCATTGGGGCGCGTTTGTACTCCCCCACACTGTCGCTCTGCTCACAAGGCATCCTGGTACACAGACACTGGATCACTGGGCGCTAGGTCTGCAAATCCCTGAAGCTACTGGGGAAGAGACGCTGATGAAATCTCATCTGTGAAGGAACTTGTATTTTGCAACCAAGTTCATGTCTCCAACTTCACTTGTTGTTCATGGTCATTCTTTATGGGAGAGAGGTAGATGGTGTTATTATGTATAACTTTTTACAAAAGGGAGAAGCTGAGGCTTGAAGGGGTTAGATGACGTGAATCAAGTGTCTAGCTGTCAAAAAGTCTAGATCAAACCAGAAATCTACTTCTGGTTTCTCTTCTGAATTGGTGTTCCTGCTCCCAGCTAGTGCTCACCAAGCTACTTTCAGTTCCGCAGGGAACTGATCTTTCCTCCTGCCCAGACTGCTGCAAGGCACTTTACTTTACCCTTTTCTCCTTTATTCTGGAGCTAACCTACATCCATTTGAATTTTGAGTCTACCATTTTTACTGTGTGCCTCAGTTTTCTCCTCTTTTGAATGAAGAGTCTAATACCTCCCTCACAGGATTGTAAGGACTCAGAGAGATCCATGCTCAATTAATGTGTAGTATGTGCTAATAAATGTAGGCTGTTGCTATTACTCCTAGATTTTTCTCGAGTATTGCTTTCCCTTTAAGCCTTCTCCAACCTGTTGAACCTAGGTCATACCTTGCCTTTGGTGTTTCTACAATACCTCATCCTAAATGCTTGAAGTGACACCCATTGTAGCTACCTCTTTTTCTGTTATCCCTGTTTTTTCCCAGCCCGAATTATAATTCCTGTATTCATCTTTGGCTGCGCAGGATCAGTGCATTGTTTTTTCAGTCTTCAAAGTCATAGCCCCTTTTTTTGTCCATTGTCCATGCAAGCAGTAGCAGGAGAGAGGCGTTTGTCATGACAGAGGAGTGGGAGGTGGTTCTGGGGGTGCTTGTGTAGCCACCCTAGAAAACCTGGCTCCAGAACGCATCCAGAAAATGGACTGACACAGAATCCTGATTCAGGATTGGGGCAGCAGTTGCATAACACAAAGTCCATAACAAGACTCTGTCATCTTACTGTGAGTCAGCTTGGTGGTCACAAGCCACAAGGGCAGGTCCTTGAAGTTGATGTTCACCTCAGAGAAGATGCTGAACTTTGCCTAGATGGTGGTGCGCCCCAGGCTCCTATGCAAGTCTAGAAGGTCCTTGACAGCCCTAAGTTCCTGAGCTCCTTAGTGAGCACTTGGTCAGTATCTAGTAAACCATTATTATTTAAGCTGTTGTTCATTCAAGAGTCAGGAGGGTTTAAGTGGGGACCTTTGAGTTTGTAGTAGAGCTTCCTTCCTAGTGATGCATACGACTCTTGCACAGCCTTCAGACATCTCCTTAGGTGGATATGCAGAAAAACAAAATGTGTCCTCTCTGGGTGGATGATCTTAATTGCTGATGCGATTTCTTGCCAGGGTACCAAGTTTGGCCAGTGCAGCTCGGGATGAACTTCAGCCTCTTTTCCCCACTCAGCCAGAGACCAGACTAGAGATTGTTAGATGCCTCCCAGCATACCTTTACTGTCTCTGAACGAAACGTCTGGTTCGATAAACAGAATCCTGATCTCCCTAGCTCTGCTTTAGAGAAACCTTGCTTCCTGAGATGGTGTACTTGGTAATGAAAGCAAAGCAAACTCTGCAGAGACCGGCCCTGGGTAAAATCATAAAGACATTGTTTGTTTCTAGCACCCTCTGTTTCCTCTTCCTGGACTACCCTCAAACCAATTTGACAAATATTGTCTGGCATTTGTATGTCCCTGTGCCAGCTCCTTGGAACTAAACAGTTTGCTCATGATCTAGGAGGGGCAGGGGACATACAAAACCAATTCTAATTGAAGCCAGATGGTGGAGTACTAAAAATAGCCAACACTGATTATTTATTATATGCCAGACATTGAGATGTTCTATATACGTTGTTGTACGCAGTCTTCATGGCTTTCTGATATCAGTTTTTGTATCTCACAGTTATAGAAGGAAGCCACTCTGCCAGGTCACATGGCTAGCTGGAGGCACAGGGGGAATTCTGACCATGTGGTCAGACTGCAAAACCTGAACTCAGAACAGATGAGTCCCACCTCCCAACAGCCACAATAGCAGTCTAAAGACAGTGCCATGAGAAACAGAATTGAGAGTAATGACTTCTTGGAAAACTTCTCAAAGAATGGGCCACTTTGAGCTGAACCTACGAAGGTACCTACAGGAAGCCCTTTCCCCATTCAGCAATGCCTAAGGAACTTCTCACTAAAGCCGAAGTCTAGATGCAAGAGTAAAAGGACCTTTCTATTTTCCAAGTTCTGAACAGGACCTATTTACATCCTACCCTGGAGATTTGAAGCTGAAGTGGAGAGTCTAGTCTTGATTATGAGTTTGGGATCACTAGTCCAATAACCTTTACAAAGTAATCAGTTGCATATTAAGTAATTTCCTTACTCATGTTTTCTTGCATGGGAGTAAATTATGTAAGTAAGTAAGCAGTTGTGATTGGTATTGCTTTTACTCAGCTAACTTGCCTTTTAGAAGGTTTTTCTCCCTTGTGTTGTCATTATGGTTGCTTCTCCACTCTCTAGAGTCAGTTATTAAAATCAAGCACCCAAGGCCAGGGCTGTGTAACCGTACCTGCTGTTGTTCACATATACTTGACTTAGCCTGTGGAGGGTGGTGTTGAAACCTGGCGAAAATGGCATAGTTTGTTTCTTAAAACATATTGCAGAGAGGCCAAAATCAAGGGCAGCTTTGTGGTGAAAAATCAACAGACATTTTGATGGTTTGATAGAAGTGCAGAAGAGGGGAGGCGCTAGCTTTTTCTTGGGATGTGTGTGTGTGTGTGTGTGTGTGTGTGTGTGTGTGTGTGTGTGTGTTTCTGGGGCAGTGTTTCTTAGACTTTTACATACATAGGCATAATTTGGAGATCTTGAAATTCAAACTGTCTTTCTGAAGCTCCGGGATGGGGCTGAGATTCTGCCGTTCTGACACACCACAGATGATGATAATGCTGGCACTCCATGGCCACCCTGACTAGTGGTGTTACGTAGTCATTGTCTCTCTTGATTTCTGTGCTATTTTAGTACAGGTAAATCAGCCCCCTCCCCCTTCTTCATCCCATACCCCTCAATTGCCATGTAGAGTCATTTGTTGGCTGTGTCATTGCAGGTAATGGGGAGCCTAATTCATCTGTCCTTCAGCAAATATATGTCCTAGAGCAGGACATTTGGGCCCCCAATGTGCTGTGTCCTAGAAACAAGCCTATTTTCAACACAAAACCTGTTGCAGAACTGAAAGACCTTGTGTTGGATTTCCTAAATGTTTTCACCTTTAAAAGAAGATTTATTATTTTTAATTGTGTGTGTGTGTGTGTGTGTGTGTGTGTGTGTGTGTGCGCGCGCTTTTATAGGTGTATCACCCAAGTACAGGAGGCTGTGGAGGCCAGAGGCACTGGATCCCCTGGAGCTGGAGTTACAGGGAGTTGTGAGTCACAGATATGTGTTCTGGGAACAGAACTTGGATTCTCTGCAAGAGCGGGACATGCTCTTAACCCCTGAGCCATCTCTCCAGCCCCTGTTTTTACTTTTTCTCCATGGCTCCCCTATGATTTCAAGATTTTCAAAGTTTCTCTTATTCTCCGTTTTCAATTTCAGTGTGGCTGCCTGCAGAATCCTGTGCTGGGTATCAGAGTCCCAGGGGAGCTGGGTTGCAGGAACTCAGGACTCTGAGATTGGGCACAGTAGGCCAAGGGTATTGTTTGCGAATGATCCTAGCTGCGAAGGTAGGAAAGTAGATTCAGAGAGGAGTGTGGAGATTTCTGTAGGCTTGAGAAATTGAGGGGCTTGTAAACAGAAAAATTGTTGGAGAAATGAGATTGTGCAGGAGGTTGTCTGACAGGCGTGTGACTTGTACTTTCTATCGTGTACTACCAAAGTGACTTTAGAGACAAAATTGAAGACATAAAGACATGTTTCTTTTAATAAGCTTTTAGTTATATTTTTTTCAGGTAAAAGATTTTGGACCTAGACAAAAATGTCTTTCTGCTTAGATAATTTTGGTTTCTTTGAGACAGGGTCTCACTATTGTAGCCCAGGCTGGCCAGGAACTCATTATCTTTTTGCCTCAGCCTCTCAGTGCTGGAATCATAGGCACCTGTCACCATGCCCAGCAACAAAAAATGCTTTGTTGAATGAAACAATAAGTAACGATGATGTTTCAAAATCAAAGAACTGACCAGTGCTCTTGAGGTACGATACAAGAAAAGATGAAGATGTGAAGGAATGCAAGGCATTTTATTGCTTGTACTTGAAATTCAAGCAGTGATTTCAGAGATGTTTCCTTTGGCTTCATAGGAAGGGTATGAACGGTCCTGTGTCTGTAAGGATGCAGTGATGTAAGTCAAGCTCATGAGAACACTGGAAACGCACACTGAGGAGAGAAGGAGGGCCCCTCAGGATAACTTGCTCTGTTTCTTTGATGTCCCTTTGGTGCTGTGCCTGGGTTCTCCTTGAATTTAGCATTTTCTTGAGTAGTACCTTTAAAAGTTATGATAGCACCATGATCATTAGGCTGGGTAGAGTTTTAAAGTCTGGTCTTTAGAGAAGCCACGAATCACGGGTACTTTCTGTTTTACACTGCAGCCTCTGTTAGCAGGATTTTTATAGTCACATAGTTTATTTAACAGTTCCCCCATTTTAGTGAACATGTAGTTTTTTTCCCATCTCTAATAAATGTCTGCTTAAGAACATCTTCCTAAAGTAGGCGTGCACTTTGAAGATGGAATCTTGGAAATAAAATCATGGTTTAAAACCTGTAAATATTTTCTGAAATTCTTGATGGCTGTTGCCAAGCGCTGTTCTCAGGGCTTGGGCGTGGCCCCTCATGCCACGCCAGTTCTTTGAACTGCATCCTTTACAATATTGGTGATGGGTTAAAAAAATCATATCCACTTTTATAGTTTTAGTTTGTATTTCTTTAATTACTAGGAATTTTATGATATTTTTATATGATATACTTTCCTTTTTTGCATAATGTTTACTTCTTTTGTTCTTACTGATTTGGAATCTCTGTTTTTAAATTAATTTCTGAGTGCTCTATCACACAAAGATGTGTAATTTTCTTGCATACTTGCACTAGTTTTTTGGAATCTACTCTTAGTGTTTTCACAATATTTTAGAAAGTGTTTTTATGAAAACATTCAACACATTTTTATATGCACCTGCATAGTTTGATGTTGTGTTTTTATTATCTTTTTAACCCATAACCTTAGTTTTAGAGTGTAACTGATTATTTTTATTTATGTTTTTGTTAATTTTATATTTTATTTTGTCATTGTTAGGGAATATGGGTTATAAAACCATGTCTGAAGTTTCCATGTAAGTAAACATATGGTAGATTTTTAAAACCTTTGAGTACTTGTGAATGTGATATATCACTTTTAAGTTGTAAAACGGGATATCAATTAATCAGTCTAATCTCTTTATGTTATAATCCAGCTCCAAATGTAATTTTATCCTATGTGAAATTATAGCGTGTATGCATTCTTATTTTTCCATGTGTATGTATGTGTGGCGTGTGTCTATGTGTTTGCATATGTGTATAGGCAGAGATCTGAGGCCAGTGTTGGGTGCCTTTCTCAGCTGTTCTCTACATTGTGTATTGAGGCAGGGTCTCTTGCTGAACCCGGAGTTTGCTGATTCAGCTAGTCTGACTTCCTAGTTTGCTCCCTGTCTCCTCTTTGCTTGTCTGGGGTTACAGGCAGCTGTCAGTCCATCCTGCTTATAAGTGTGTTCTGGGCATCCGAACTCAGGTCCTCATGCTTGACTTGCTGAACCAGTTCCCTAGCCTGGCCTTCACTTTTGTGAACTTTATTGATACTTATGAAAATTTTAGTTCCACGGGGGGGGGGTGGGGGTGGAGATAGGGATACTTTTATCATGCTCATTAGAAACAAGGGGTAGGCAGTAAAGAGGAGAGAGTGTGAAATGAAAGTAAATTTAGTGTAGAGAGGTAACTGAGCAAGCCTGGCAATGGTAAAGGATGATGAGTGACATTCTCACCTGACACACTAGGATGCTGAGAGTTATGTGGTTGCTTAGGTAGCAGAATTGATGTGAGTAGAAGTTCTCAAGACCTTCTTTCCCAAGTAACCATGACTGGCTTCCTGAAGCCAGACCTGAAAGGTGGGTCTGGTTGGCAAGGTTTAGGAGATAGGAACCAGAATCAGTGAGCCATTCAGAGAGAATTTTATCACTCAGTCACACTATAGAAATAGAGCTGAAGTGCTGTGTATCAGCAAGATAATTTTTTTCAGGTATTGCAATGAAAATACAAAAAAAGGAAAACCCCCTAAGTTTCCAGCAGGTGGATAAAAGGAAAATCAATAGTCTAGTATTCATACTTTCTAATTTAAGCTAAATAAGACGGTACTGATATAAAGTTTTACCTGGCCTCTTCTTTCTGTTGCTTTATTTTAATGCACTTAGAAATAAACACAGGATCTTTTCATGGATTTATATTCTTTTTCTTTCCTTCCTTCTCTCTTCTTTCCTCCCTCCTTTTTGGCCCGTAAAGAACTGTGGCATAGTGCAAAAATAGCCAGGTCCAATTCCTAGTACCTATGAAAGTTACTTTGTATAGAAAGGGAATCTTTGCAGATAGGATTAAATTAAGGATCTTGAGATAGGAGAGTATAATGAGGTATCCAGGTAGACTCTAAATGTAGTCACTAGAGTCCCTATCTGAGGGAGGTAGAGGGAGATTTAACCCTAGAGCAAAGATGGCTTTGAAGCTGGAGAATGGACCACTCATCAAGGAGCCAGAGAAACTGAAAAAGAAAAGCAAAGGGTTTCCCTTAGAGCCTTGAAGGGAGCTTAGTCTTGGATTTCAGTCCGATAAGCTGTTTTCAGGCTTCAGACTTCAAGAACTTCGTGATATGTATATGTATGTGATATGTGTGTGGTGCTTGCCCACAAGTGTGGGGGTGCACATGCCCGTGCATGTGCATGCAGAGGCCAGAGCAGGACATTGGGTGTCATCATAGCTCTATCTTATAGGGTCTTCTACCAAACTAGAACTTGCTATTTCACTAAGCTGGCTGGCTAGTGCGCTCTTGGAATCCAATGCCAGATAAACAGGCATGCCCCAGCTGTGTCTGGCTTTTTACATGGATGTTGAAGATTCAAACTCGAGTCCTCATGCTTACCTACTGAACCATCTCCCTAGCCCCAGACTTCAAGAATTTTGAAGAATCTATTGTGTCGTTTGCAGCAATTTGTTATAGCAGCCACAGGAAGCTAACACAGTAGGTTTTTAATAAATAGAGATGAAGAAGCATTAATTAGTTAACATGCAGATTTATTTGGGCTACACACTATTCTAATTTCTTTATACATATTAGTTTTGAAAAAGCTCTGGGAGACTGGTGTGACTTAGTTGCCCCTTTTCACTGATGAGTATTTTCGGGATGGAAGTAGGTGAGTAGTTTTAACTGTAACTTCTTTGTAGGTGGTGTGGGGTTGGGATTCAAACTCATAGTCATTCATTTTATTGTTTGGAGATACAGTTCACATACCATATAACTCATGCATTTGAAGTCTGTAATTCACAGAACTGTTTTGCCATGGTCACAGTGAATTTTGGAACAGAATTATCATCTTAAAAAGAGATCTGTATCCGCTGACAATCCCTTCCCATTTCCTGTCTAATTGCCCACCTCTACCCTTCTTCCAAGCTCTAGGCAAATACAAATCTACTTTCTATCTCTGTGGTGTTGCCTATTTAGCTTTTTCCTGTCTGTTGCTTTCCATGTTTGTATCACACTTTAGCTATCCATTTGGGGGTGGGGGGCATGTTTCATATTTTGTTCAGCGTTATGAAGGATGTTGCTATAAGCCTACCTGTACAAGCTTTTTTGTAGACTTCTATTTTAAATTTCTCATAGGTATACACCTGAAGTACAATTGTTCTATCATGTCTATGTCTAATCATTTAAGGAACTGTTAGAGTATTTTCCAAATTAGGTGTACTTATTCATACACCAGCAGTATATGATGGTCTAGTTTCTCTGTATCTCTATCAACACTTTTTGTTGTCTTTTTTTGGTTATAGCCCTCCTAACAAATGGGAAGTGGTGTCTCATTGTAGCTGGGGGTTTTTGTTTCCCTGTTTAAAATCTATTCATGTGCTCTTTGGTCATTTGTATATCGTCTTTGGAGAAATACCTATTTGGATCTTTTGCCCATTTTTAAAGTTTGTCTTTTATTATTGAGTTACAAGCCTTCTTTGTAAATTCATTTTTTTCAGATATGTGACTATCCAAACTCATGAAGTCATTTATGCCTATTTTTTTTCAAAAGGTTTCCATAGTTTTTATTCCTAGATTTAGGTTTTTGATCCATTTTGAGTTATGTGTATGGTGTGAAGCAAAGCCTCAGCTCTCTCTCCCCTCCTCTTCTCCTCTCCCTTTTCCATTCCCCCCTTCCCTGTTCTCTCCCATCCCTCCCTTTTCTCAACTACCCAGTCGCTCCAGCGATATTTGTTGAGAAGATTGTTCTTTCCTCCTGTTAATTATCTTGGCAAACTAGTTGAAACTCTGTCCATGTAAATGGGAGGATCTGCTTCTGGACTCCGTCTGTCCCCCGATCTGCTTGGCTATCCCTGTGCCAGTTCCACACCGTCTTCTTTACTCTAACTTTGTAGGAAACTTCTGTGATCAGAAGTGTGAGTCCCCCAACTTTGCATTTTCTTTTAATAGTGCTTTGACTGTTATGACCCCTTGAATTTCCATATGAATTTTAGGATCATCTTATAAATTTCTGCAAAGAAGCTAGTTGAGAGTTTGGTAAGGATTGCATTGAACATATAAATATATTTGGAGAAGACTGACTTTTTAAAAATACTGAGGGTTGAGGTTGTGGCTCAGTGGTAGAAAGCCTGCCTGGCATGCACAAGGCAGCCCCTATCACAGCCACTTAATAAGTAAAGATGTAAGTCAATAAATCTTATCTATAAACATGTATCTTTCTTTTATTTGGATCTTCTTTAACAGTATTTTGTGGTTTTCAGAGCATAGGTTTTGGTGTTTCTTTCATCAAATTTATTGCTAAAGTTGTTTCCCTACTTTTTGATGTTATTAAAAATGTAATTAAAAATCATTTTTGTTTTATCATCACAGATTTTTTTAAAACTACAATTTACCCCGAACAGTATATATTTTTACATTCTTTTAACAGTGTTTCATTGTGGTAATCTCAGTTATGATATGGTATGCTCTCTGTTCATCTCTACTTGTTTTACATTTCGTATTTTATTGAAATACTGGCGTACCTCTTTTCTTCTTTGTGTTTGTCTTAAATTCTCCCCCTTCTAGCATTAAATTATACTGTCTATCTCCATCTTGATTTTCAGCGTATTCATATCATGCATTTTAGATATATCCTCCCCTTCCCATCCACTAGCTTTTGGAATAACTTTTCATTTCTGTTTCGGTAGGGGAATTGAAATGGGTCACAATTATCACTTCCCTTTCTCTTTTTGCTTCTTTTATTTTCTGTGGTGTTTTTATTTTTTTTCTATACCAACACTGGACTTTTGCTTAAATATTGTCACATGTATATCTTCAAAGCTGTGGATAATAGACATCTGATTTTTAAATCAATCTGTGGAAACATTAAATTAAAAGAAAAGCACTCCTGAGTGCGTGTAAATGAATCTTAGTACCGAAGGAGAAATGAGTAACTTTGATCTTAGTATAAAGGACTTAAGAGCATCTTTCAAATATCTAATCTGATAATATTATCATCATCAATCTTGGAAACTGGAATCATTCACAGCGCTTTTCCTCTTTAGCTCTCAATACTCAGACTCACCTCCCAGTGAATGAGGTGGGTTTCGGTGTATTTCTCTTCTCATAGTTCCTTTCTGCATTCTGAGTTCTTTTCATAATGATCTACTAAACACAACAAATTAACTTTTCAGAAAGAATATCAGTGTGACAGAGGTACAGAAAACTGTTTTCAGTACAGAAAATTACCCGCCAAGGCACTGGGAAAGTTCCTCTGTCGTCTTGGGAAGTTTGATGCTGTAAAAAGTTGACGACAGTTATTTTTCAGTGAGAATTTGTGTGTGTGCAGTAATCTTCAAGTTTATGACTTTTATAGTAAGGTGAGTGAGTATAGATTTCCTTAAGATTTTGCTTAAAATAATTCTCTTGATTCCCAAATGCAGAATTTCTTTCAAAGTAAGGAAAATCCTTCTGTCATAACTTTGATTAATGCTGTGGCTTTGTTTTTCAATTCAGTAAAGACTTATTTGGGGGTTCTAGAGAGATGACTCAGCTGTTAAGAGCCCTGGCTGCTTTTGCAGAGGGCCTGGGCTCAATTCCCAGCACTCACATGATAGTTGAGACTGTCTCTAACTCTGGTTTCAGGGAACTCCAACACCCTCTTCTGATCTCCATTGGCATTGCATAACACTGGTGCACTTACATACATGCAGACAATATACTCACACACACAAAAAACTAAATATTAAAAGACTTATTTGGATATCTTTGACTTTCACACCTTTTTCATTTCTTATTTTTCCCTTATTTCTTCCTCTCACTGATTTTTTATTACATCCTGAGAATATTTTCCTCTGTATCACTTTCCACTGTATCACTTTTCTTATTCATCTCCAATCTACACTCTCAGCTACAGTGATTTTGGCTTCCATAAAATCTTTCATCTTAGCCTATTCTTTCTCATAGTGACATCCTTTTATATCTAGTTTAAAAAAAACCAAAGATCGGTCTTTCTTTCTTTCTTTCTTTCTCTTTCTTTCTTTCATCAGTTTTGGCGACATTTTCCTCCATCTTCTTACTTTCTTGCATATTTTAACATAAATCTTTTTGTCAAAATATAAGAAACTTCTTTGTTTTTTACAGTTGTGTATACAAATAAATGTGTTTTCACTTCATGATAAAAGGTTTGATCAGCTTTCAGTGGCAATTCATTGCAGGCAAATGTTGGAGATGGGTTGGAATGAATGGCTTTCCCATTGCTCCTCCAGTTTCTCTTTGGATCTTGGCAGAGTAAATGCTGTTGTCAGATTATTAGTTCTAGGGTGTCTTTATACTCAGGATAGACACGTGACTGCCAAGCAGAAGCAAGACCCGAGAAACTCTAGGTTTCCAGATCCATCCTTTGCCCCTCCCACCAGACTTGGTTGCTTTTCTCTCATGGTGCATTCTACTGTTCCTAAGTTTAGTGGTGTTGCAGGGGGTGCTGACTGAGTCCCTGTTTACTTGCCTCTGGTCATATTATCTTGCTGCACGAGATGACCACTATTACTGGAACTTCTTCATCCTAATATTTTATAAGTTTACTTCTTGAAAAAAACTTTCCTTATTGATACGCACGTGGGAAGTATGGCAAATATCAACTTAATGCTGCCATCATATTCAGTAGTCACAAGACTGTGAAATTACACTCGGGACATTTGAGAATGGTCTAACTAGTTGGTGAGCAAAAAATCGCTGGGAGAGATTAGTGTTAGACTCTGCAGTAACATTCCAGTAAGCAAGAGCTGATGGGGGCATGCACTATAGCACTGAGGGAAGGTAGATGGGAGGGATCAATTTAGACAGTGTTTTAGGGTGCAGTCTAAGAGGTAGTGGCTTAGGTAGTTTATTAGGAGGAAGAGGAGAGAGATGTCTAGATTTATCCTAAGTTTTAGTTGAGATGGCTGGGTCAATGTTTATAATCAAGGCTGAGGGTGGAAGAGGGAGAGTAGATTTTGCAGAAGATATAGCAAATGTATCTTGGACAGGCTAAATCTGAGGTGTTTGTAAGACATCAGGCAAGACATAGATAGTCTGTTGATTGCTAGAAATTTGGATGTAGAGCTTGGAGAAGCCTGGCTGTTATTAAGAGACAATGGGAATTGTGGTTGGGGTGTGGAGCTAGCATTTGAGAATTCAGGAGTGTGTCAGTCAGCCTATAGGCAGAAAATGGGAGCAAAAGATAATGAAAGATATCTAGGGAAACAGCACATTAATAAAGGGACAGGAAGAGAAAGGGCTGAGGTTAAGTGATTCAACAAGAATGCCTTAAAAGGTAGAAGGTAAAAGAGTGGGTTCGAACCTAGTGGCCAAGGCGAGAGTGTGTTTTGAGCTAAGTTTCAAGATGTTCAAAGCTGCAGAATAGACAAGAAGAGTGAGAATCCACATAGCATCTCTTTCCCAGACTCCCGCCCCATCCATGTAGCCGGTCTCTCCTAGCACTCCTGCCTGGTCCTCTGTCCTCCCTACAGTTTGGTGCTTTGGGGAACTAAGATGCATTTTAGGTTTGTTATTCAAAGCCTTCTTCTCTTAAAAGAGAGAGAGAGAGACACACATACACATACACAGAGACAGACAGAGAGACAGACAGAGACAGAGACAGAGACAGAGACAGAGAGAGACAGAGATAGCTGGCAAGATGACTCAAGGGTAGAGGCACTTGCCACCAAACCTGACAACCTGAGTTTGATTCTCGGGAGGGAGCGATCTCACTGCTGCAGGTTTTCCTTTTATCTCTCTACTTGCTCACCGTGGCATGCGCCTCCCCCACTAGATAAATAAACAGACTGAATATGAAATTAAAACTAATGATATACTTTACAATGGAAGAAATATGGTGATTTGTTTTTGGAATTTGGAGCTTATAACCATCCTTGGTGAGAATAGATTTAGTAGCATGTTCATCCATATTGAGAGATTAAGGTGCAGGAGTCAAGAAAGTAGGAACAGAGGGCTTAATGCAAGAAGTGAGGTGTTAAAGGGAAATTAGTTGGATTAAAGGAAGAGTGGATTTGGTCCTAATTGAATCATAAAATCCATCAGACAGGACATGACCCGATATTCACTCACCTGATACATACTTACTGAACAAAGAGTGTATGCAAAGCACTATTACAAACACAGAGGACACATCGGGAAACAAAATGAAAATCCCCCGAGTCTTATATTTTAGGTAAGGGTTGCAGGAAACAGACAATAAACAAATAAAAGAGTCAAGTGTGTGGTATATTACTTGGTGATGAGTGTTCAGAGGAAAAAGAAAGCAAGGAAGAAAGTGTAGAGGAAAGACCTTAAAGAGGTGAAGTCCTATGGAAGTTTCTGGGTTGAGCATTTGAGGAGTCGTACAAAGTCCTAAAGAGAAGTAAGATGTTTAAGGAATGACAAGACCTCAGCATGCTTGGAGTGGAATAGGGAGTCAAGAACCAAGGAACAGCTCCGCCCTAAACAAAGTCTAGGTCTTCGCAGGCCACTGAATGACCTTCTGCTTGTATTTGCAGTGAAGTAAAAAACCACGGCAGATGTTGAACTTTGTTCCTACTTTCTGAAATAAAAATCCACCATTAGACCAAATCTTGTTTTAATGGGAGCACTCTGGAGAGAGACTAGTTGGGATACAATGTAATAATGAGGGAGGGGGTGAAGTGAGAGCTCCAGCTGGAGGTGGCAGTGGTGGCAGTTGAGAAACAATTGCACTGTATCAATTGTAGAGCTGGAACTCATAGAATTCCCTAATTGAACCTGAATAGGGAACAAAGACAGAAGGACAGTTGACTTCAAAGATTTGGGCCTTTCTAAAAAACTAGGACAGAGTTGCTTTGAGTGGGGGACATGGCACACTCAAACTGTAGCAGGTGTTCATTTTAACACACAGATTTCAGATATCAGCAAATATGCAGAAATCTCGAGTTCCTGTGAGAACGGTGAGCTGGATATAAACTTGGATTATTAGGAAATATTTGAAATCAACAAGACTGGATTTAATTGCAATGAGGCTATTTAAGAAAAGCAGAGGAATGACAACAGCTAGAAAAAGAAAGAAGTTTTAAGGATTGAGCCTTAGGATGTTTAAGATTCTGTGCGTGTGTGTGTGTGTGTGTGTGTGTGTAGTGGGGTTGGGGGAGAGGGAGAGGATAAGCTAGGAGAGTATATTGTCCTAGGGAGTCAAATAATAAAGTGTTTCAAGAGGAGAAAGTGTTGAGCTGGGTCTACTGCTGCTCCTGAGTCAAAATAAGATAAAGCCGGGGTTCACATGATGTTTAGGGCGGTGGAGTCTTCGGGTAGTCTTTGTAGGACACTTGGTAGAGTGCTGGGCCAGTGTTCTCGTAGAGGTGGCCCTGTCGCTCTCTCTTCCCCTCTTTCCCACCCCTCTCCTTTGTCCAATAATAGGGAAGAATTTGTGACAGGAGGACTTGGCTGAGAAAAAAGGAGGGAGGCATTGTTTCCTCAAAGGAAACTGAGAGTCCAGGTGCCAGAAGGGAAAATGACCTCTTGGCAAACCTAACAGCAAATTGACTATAACGGCTAGCAGCAGTCTGTTGCTGTCCTATGTAACCAGTTTGTGCCTCTGCCATCCGCTCCATGTGAAATCATTTAAGAATGGAGACACTTAGAAAAGGTTTGTAATTCCGTGGTGCTGATGGGCCACCCAGAACATAAATACTTTCTGTGAAGGAAGTACAAGCACTCAGGCCGAGCCGGTCCTCTTGTTTTGTGAGCCCAGCCCTCTGGTTCTTCTGTGAGTACGCAGAGGTGCTATTTTTTGAGAGAGAAAATGGCCCTCAGATAACATTTCTTTCTTTCTTCCTATGAGTCATCACTCAGAGGGCATTCCTAGATAAACCTCTAAGGTTCCTGGGATTTTTCTGATTGTTTAAAGTGTGTGTGTGTGTGTGTGTGTGTGTGTGTGTGTGTGTATGTGTGTGCACATGTGGACATCAGAGGACAACTTGAGGAAGTGGGTTCTCTCCTTATACCTTGTTCAGGAAGGGTCTTTCTTAGTTTCTGCCACACGGTGGCCTCCAGGCTAGCTGGTCCTTGAGCTTCCAGGCAATCTCCTGCTTCTGTCTCCCATCTAGGGCAGGAGTGCTGGGATTACAAGTGTGCACCACCACATTAAGTTTTTTTACATGGACTTTGGGAATCTAACTCTGATCATTAGGCTTGCATAGCAAGCCGCTCAGTCATTTGCTGGTCCCTCTCTGACTTATTTTTAAACTTGTTGGACTGGTAGTATATTTTGTTTCTAAAATCTTACTTAGCAGTAGAGCTTCTTTAGAAGAATTAGTAATTGAAAAATTCTTCATCCTCATACCCCAGTTCTGGTTTACTTGACTCACCTAAGTGGCAGAAGCAAGCCAATTCTTCCACACAAGAGGCTATGTTGAAGATTCGTCCACAGTTGAGAAACTTGAAAGGACAGTTGCAGTTTGGCCCATTCTTAAGTGGCCTTTATACCTTCCTCTACTTTACAAATATAGTTATTGAGCCAGGTGAGATGGCACACACTTTTAATCCCAGCACTTGGAAGACAGAAGCAGGTGGATCTCTGTAAGACCGAGGTCAGCCTGGTCTACAAAACATAAATGAAAAGAAATATATTTATTGGGTTGAACTATTTGAAATTGACTATTTTGTATGTCAAAACTGAATTATTGCCATTTCTTATGATTTATCCTAAGATATAAAATTTTCCTAGATGTTGAGGAAAATATTCTAGTTTATCCCCAGGTGTAGTCTGGAAATACTTACAATGATTTCCCGAGCACTCAAATAGAGCTGCTATATACAACTGCTAATATTGTATGTGGTAGAGCTTCAGGGGTCTCTGGATAGTTGGTCTATGATGTAAAGAACACCCACTGGAATTCCACAGCATAGAACCTGCAACATGTCCTTCAATTACATCCTAAGGTCAAAAAAAATCCATTGTTAAATCAAAATGTACCAAATTCTGCCTGAGATGCCCTCCTAACAACTCAGTGGTGGAAGTAGGCCCTTTTCTACTCAGTTGCTAGATTTTTGTACAACAATGTTCCAGTTAGATCTGCATGGGAGGTTTTTTTTTCCTGCTTCCTTGACTCTTCTAGAAGCTTCACACATATCATATGAATATTATTTAAAAATGTTTATAACGAGTGACAAGATAAAGAAAATTGGCAAAACTCAGGCAAAGCACTAATACAAAGAATGAAGAAACTTATTTTAAGCTAGAGGACGAGGGGAAGGGGAAACTGAATGGAACTTGGTCAAAATTGATTGGCACCCAGGCTCTGTTTTTCTTACAAGCAAATCACCTTCCCATAGATGGGCAGATGAGGCTTGACCCTTGTTAGAGCTTAGCAGGTAGTTTATAGGTGAGGAAGTGTCAATGGCTAAAGCATATGATTAAAAACATTCCCTTTCACTGGCAAACAAAGAAAATTGAAACCATAAGGTACTGTTTTTCACATGCTGAAAGGTAAAGTTTGCTTTTTTAATGACCAGTACTGTTGAGGATGTGAGAAAATTAACATTCCTAAATGTTGGCCAAAGTGTAGGTTAAACTATTCTGAATGGCAGTTTGGTTATAATTATTTAAAGTATTTTCCCAAGTAAACCATCCTGAGTGTGTGCAGAGGTGTCACTCTAGGGCATCCACTAGAGCATGCTTTGTAACAGCGAACACTGAAACAGCCTAACATGTAGCTGTATGTGAAGCAATGATGAAGTGACTGGAAAAAAAAATTGCAAGGGTTAGAGGAAAGGCATTGTTAAGAGTAAAACTGTATTATTAAATTGAACAGTCAAGACCCATTTCATTAAAAAATAATTAACTTAGATACCAGATATGTGTAGGAAGAAGACCAAATAAGCACACACTAAAGTATTTAAAAAGATTATTTAAAGATGAAGAGAGAAGCCAGGTGTGGAGGCATATGCCTTTAATCCCCGCACTTAAGGAGGCAGAGGCAGGCAGAGCCCTATGAGATTGAAACCATCCTGGTCTACATTGTGAGGTCCAGGTGTAGTCCCTCCTGGGACTAGGGAGGACCTTGTCTCAAAAAGATCCCCAGAAAATATGGTGAAGAGAGAATTTATTTTCCTTTTTTATATTTTGTGTATTCTCCAAAATTTTAAAAAGCTTATAATATTGAGTATATAATACGAGTCACAAAAAACAGTAAATGCTGCTTAGAAAGATCTTTCATTTAAGGTTAACTGGAAAGTAACCAGTAAGTAAAAATTAGAAAGACTGTGTGAAACATGGTGTGCTGGTTATGGTTAATTTTTGTTAGCTTGACACAAACTAGAGTCATTTGGATAGGAGGAACCAGTTAAGGAACATCAGATTGGCCTGTGGCCATGTGAGGCATTTTCTTAACTGTCAGTTGATGCAGGAGGTCCCAGCATGGGCAGTGCCATCCCTGGGCAAGTGGGCTGGGCTGTGTAAGGAGTATAACAGAGCATACCAGGGGAGCAAGCCTGTAAACAGCATTCCTTTGTGGTCCCTGCTTCAGTTCCCGCCTCCAGGTTCCTTTCTTGAGTTCCTGCCCTGACTTACCTCAAGGATAGATTGTAACCTGGGAGCTGGGAGCTGAAATAATCCCCTTTTTTCCAGAGTTGTTTCTGGTTAGTGTTTTATCACAGCAATAGGAAGCAAACTGACACATGGTAAAGTAATAGCCTTATTTTTCAATTCCAATGTGTGATTCTTCCACCAATAAACAAAATTGAAGTCTGGCTTTCTTAGAGCCAGTACTATAGCAGAATATCAAGAAATGAGATGCGTATGGTTCAGGAAAAATTAAAAAAACTAAAAAGAAATATACCTGAACTTGAATTAAGAAAAGAGCATTAAAAGCAACCAATGGGGAAATTTTGATAGCATTGATTTTAAAACCATATATTAAAAAAACTAGTAAACTCTTAAAGCATCAACATAGTAAAATTGATAGCAAGTCCCCCCCTCCCGCCCTATGTCACCCCACCTCCCGCCCTATGTCACCCCACCTCCAGACAGCAGCTCCACTAAAGCAAATAGACTAAACTAGCGACTGTTTTAGGGCAGAGCAGATTTTGAAAAATCACTTAATTCAGAGGCTCTGGGAGTTTTTAAACTTGGTAGACTCGTAGGATGCTTTTTTTGAAGAAGAAGAAGAAATCAGTACTTTTCATCAAAGCAATAGTTTGTAATATAAAGTCAACTTTACCAAGGAACAATAAGGAGCTGCAACCACCTTGTCCCCATCTCTCTCTCTCCCCATTTTCAGTTCCTACTGTACTGTCCAGGATAGCTGCTTTTCAACCTTTGTGGGATGCCATCTGGTACTTGCATACTAATTGTCTCAGATAAATCTGGCTTTTGTCATGATAGCTGAATGTTTCACTCCCTAAACCTTCCCTTTAGAGTGATAGACAATTCTGAGTTAAGCCAGTATTTCCTGCCTGCCTTAGCACGTCTAGGTAAGTATTCTTTGCACTTTAGGTTTCCTTTCCTGTACAGCCCTTTACTCCTACAGACATCAATTAAGGTCAGTTTTCCATTGACTTAGTTTGCTTCGTTTACTTAGTAATTTTTTTCTAAGCCTGATTAAATCCAATTTGGTTTAATTTCCATAGTTGGTAACTAACAGGTGTTTTATTCTTTCTTTGTAGTTTTGTTTTGTTTAATCCCTTCCCTCTTCTTTTCTTGTCTTCCTTTAAAAGTCTTCTGTCTGAGTCTTTTGGCCTGTTTGTTCAGCAGGCTGCTCTTCTGTCATCCTTCACCGGCCTCTTTCCCGTGTTGATTGTCATATTGAACTATATCTCTTCCTTTTTCTAGGTTCACAGCCTCATCTGAGTGGAGCACATCCCTAATTAACTTCCAGAAAAAAAAAGTGCATTGCAGGGTAATGCAGTGGAGACTCTTCTCCCTTTTAGAACTTGGAAGTTTGATTCTGTTCTGCTCTCGTATTTTTACATCAGTCGTTGCTTCCATGCCACCCTGTAGTTCCAGAAAGAATGTAAGGTCTTTAAAAAGTTCTCTTGTGTACTAAAAGTTTCTGGTGATAGATCTTGGCATATTTATTTTCATCCAGTGTGATCCATTTATGTAGTCTTTTGTGCAGCCCCTGGCCCCTCCCACCAAGAGGCTCTCATCTTTCAGCTCTGGGAATTTTTCTCATCTGGTCTCTTTGATAATACCTTCCCATGGCTTTTGTTATTCTTTCTTTGTACAAAGCCTATTTGTCAGTTGCTTTCTCCTACAAGTTACAATGCTCATTTCTTCTGTTTTATTGCTATATTCTTTCACGTTTGATTATGCCTTCTAGGAGATTTCATCAACCTGATGCTTCACCATTTTTTGTGAAAGTTTTTATTTTTGTTATTATAATTTAATTTCTAAGAGATTGGTTTTAATTTTTGATGATTTATTTAAATAAAACTATACTCTTTTGGCTTCACAGATGAAAAGTTTTCTCATCTGAGTAAGATTATTGACAGTTTCTTCTTTGTTTCCTCTGTTTCTGAGTATGGTTTACTTTTTAAGTTTCTGTCTTTGATATCAAAGACTTTTTCACATTCTTATTTAATCTCTGCCCAACCTATCTTTGTTTTTTGGTTAATGGATCTTAGAGAGTATTTTTCTTATTATAGATGTCTGCATTAGTTACTTTTCTCATCACTGTGACCAAATACCTGGTCTCCTTCCCTTCATCTTGTTTCTGTCAGTAGTATTAGCTCTTCTCTCTGTACCGTACAGATCCTCTGCCATATGTAATCCCTTCCATAGGAGTGTGTCCCTTGGATATTTAAAATGATAACTCTATGACTCCTCCATATCTGCTACTCTCCGGCCTCAAGAAGCCTAGAGCTCTTACCAAGCTCCATGTTATGATTTGAATATGGACTGCCCTCCATAGCCTCAGGTATTGGGGTTTGGCTGCCAGCTGATAAGCTTTTGGAAAGTAATTTTTTTTGTTTGTTTGTCTGCTTTTGGTCAGGGTTTCTCTAGTCTCAGCCTGCCTGGAAGTCACGATGTGGACCAGGCGGATCTCTGTGAGACGAGAAGTCTGTGAGACCTCGTGCCTGTCTGCTTCCTCAGGGCTGGGATTAACGGTGTGCACCACCACTCTCTGCTTGGAAAGTGATTTTTAATCAGTTGCTGGACATGTATTATGGTGGCAGGACACCTATGGGAGGCAGGGCTTGGGAGGATTAGGTCAGTGCAGGCCCGTCCTCGGAGGCTCTGTCTTGACTAGGTCTTCTCCTTATATTCCTCTCTCTCTCGCTGCCACAAAGTGAGACCCTTCTCTACCATATATCTGCCCCAGCTCACAGGGCCAACTAGTCATGGACTGAACCCTTTGAAACTAGGTCAAAACCAATATTTCCTCCCTTAAGTTGTGTCTAACCGATGTTTGATCACAGTGACAGCCATGCAGAAACTCCGACTGACAAACATTTTTGGAAAGTTTCAGATTGTATCCTGGCTGGGAAGGTTTCACTTTAAGTGTTTTTGAATCATAACATAGAATACAGGTTTGCCTTGAAGGGAAGCCTTGAATCAGTCATTCATTTTATTAATGCATCATGCAGTTTGGGCTTGGGAAATTTTATATGCTGCAATTTCTTTCCTAGTTTTGATACTTTTCTCACAAATTCTAATTTCTTTACTTACTTGCTTTCCAAACTAGGGTTATGTGTTGATTACTAGTTTTGTTTCTTGGAGTCCCTTTTTCATCTTTTTCAGTTAACTCCAAATGGAAGTGCTAAGATGAAAATGGAAAAATCTTGGTAATGCAAAGGAACATACATAAAGCTATTAGATGCATATTTGAGAAAGAAAATTCATCACAAACAGGCACTTTCTAACACCAGGTTAAGCTCTTAGTTTACATGATTTTATTTGGTTTTTATAACGACCTTTTGAGATGAGGACTGTTGTTATTCCCATTTCATAGGTAATAATTGAGGCCAGCATCCTACAACGAGGAGGACTAAGGGTGTGATGCAGACCTAGAAAAGCAACCCAGTTAGTGCTGTAAAAGAATGAAGCTCTCCCATTTATGTTTGATGCCAGTTATCACTCTCATTGTACTATGGAATTATTGTATATAATCAAATGAGAGGTCATGTGCATTTCTTTTCTTTAACAGAGCATACCAAAGGTAAAAAGATTTATTTGACAGGTCAGTGTGATAACCTTGACATTTAAGCATTCATCTTTGAGGCTTTTTATGTATTAATAAATATGTAGCTTTATATCAAATATTGAGCATGTTGCAGGCATTGGATATCATTCAAGGCAGTGTAAACACGCTTCTATGAATGAGTACATGAAGTTATGCAGGTGCTTTGTGCTTTGACCTAAGTTGCTTTTAGAACTTTTGTTCCTATACTAAATCTTCCGTAGACTGTTTTCCCTTATGTATTTGTGTGTTTGCTCTTTGTAATTTTTCCCTTCCTTGTTAGTGTTCTCAATAGAATATTTATAGATAGAATTGTGCCTAAAGCTCTTTGCACATGGGAGAGAATGAAAGGAAGTTGCTTTGGGTATTTCAGATCATTATGTCCAAGGGACAGGAACAAAGCCATGCTTGATCCAGGCCATGACTGCATCTATTCAAAGATTTTGAGTCAAGGTGTGGGGTCCAGCTGCAGGGGCATCTGGGAATTACAGTCTTGTTCAGTGTTCAAGTTATTGGACAGGAGGATTGTTCTCAGAGAACCCCAAAGAGATTCTGGAAACTGAATTCAGACCCCAGGAAAAAGGAATGACCTGAAACCAATGCAAAAGGGTTACCCTATCAATGTGGTAAACATTCAGGGCTCTGGGTCTGAGGATGGATTGAAATAAGGTCCAGTACCTGGGTAACCAGACAGAATGTTGATTAAACATACCATTGTATACTCTAGAACGAATTGAGCCAAGGAAGGTTGCTCAAATCCTCCCAAAGGAGAGATTAAATTCCAACGAATCTGACCACAGGCATGTGAGCAATAGAGGCTTTCAGATGCTTTCCCGAAAGAGGGGAAGAAGGCCATTACACACCGGGAATTTGGGTGGGACTGATCCCCAAAAGACAAACTTGTTATATCTTCTCTAGGGCAGGGCAAACTGCCCAAGGCAAAAGGAGAAGACATATTTCTGATGGAAGCTGTGAAAGTAGGAACTCTTTTTCTTCTGGGCATCTTGGGCCCTCCTGTTTGTTAGTCATGCTCTGAATACGCTGCTCAAAACCAAAAATGATGTTGCAGACCTACTGAGAGATCTGTGAAGGACTGATTACTGCTAACTAAGCACCTGGCTTTCTCCACCTGTTAACCCCTATAGCAACCAGTATTGTTCCATGTAGAACATTTCCATCACTGTGAATGTTCCCTTATACCTGGGTATGGTATCCCAGCACTCAAGAGGCTGAGGCAGGAGAATGATGAGCTGAAGACCAGCCTGGGCTACATGGTGAGACCCTGCCTCAGGCAAATAAGATTACCTCATTGTTCAAGATGTATTTATTCATTTCGCATGATTTACCAAGGGAAGAACTGAAACTTACTTTATGGGTAGTATATTTCCTTTTTGTTTCACATTGGAAACCAGAGATTGACAAACTGGGTGGGCCTTCCTAGAGTGAGGGAAGACCTAGAGCCCCTGTTATGTGTCAAAAAAAGAGGAACATATGTCAAAACATGGTGAAAATGAATGTGACTGTTAGTCTGGTAGATTTAAGCAAACTAAACCTGCTTAAATAAAACTGCAAACTTTACCCTGGTTAATCAGAAAGTTTAGCCAAAACATTTCAAGAAATGCTCACATGAACCTGGGAAAAGCAGTATCATCCTGAGGGCCGTTGGACATGCTCTGTGCTGTTCATGGCATCGGTGTTTATGAACAGGGAAAAGGAAAAGAAAAGACTTGCTCTGCTGCCATAGCACTGCCGTCCATTCTGTACTAGTCCATCTCAGCTTCTGTACTAGTCCATCTCAGCTTCTGTACTAGTCCATCTCAGCTCTTCTGTTTTTTTTCCCCAACAGCCTTTCCATTCTTTTATCTATTTCTAAGTTGATTGCCTAGAAGTGCTAAGTCTGCTTTTCAACTCCTGGTCCCCTGGATCACAAATCTTACTGGTTTTATACTTGTTAGAAACAGTAGGGATTATGGGACTGAAGGCATTGTGGAGATGTGTAGGATAATGACAGTAAGATGAAAGTATAAATTTTGATTGAAACCTGACAGTCATTTCAGGTTGGGCATGCTCCCCTGCTCTTCAGCTCAGGATTTGCATACTGGAGAGGAGAGGAGAGGAGAGGAGAGGAGAGGAGAGGAGAGGAGAGGAGAGAGAGAGAGAGAGAGAGAGAGAGAGAGAATATGAATAGGAATGTATGATCTGTGTTTTTAGGGAGCTTATTTGAAAAATCAAAGAAGAGGGCAAACAAATGTGTTTTGTAATGTTGTTCAGACAATCAAAATGTAAAGCTTGGTGAGTATTTCTGCTCTCATTATTGCACTTCTGTTCACTGGACATAGTTTTAGAATGAAAGTTCCTTGATTCATAATGATTTGTGTAGTGGGATCATCACTATGATGGAGCCTTCAATGAAGACTTTGTCCATGATTTCCCCAAAGTCATACATCCTGGAGTCACATGAGACCAGAAAGCAAATCTTGTTTGTTAGTTGGTTTCAAGTACTGTCAGCATCTAATGGAGGTCACTGGAGGTCCGTGGTTCGTATGTCAAGGGAACATTTCAAAGGAAACAGGCAAAACTGCCACTAGACTTCAGAACTAATACCCAATCTGTGCTAATCCCTTTCTAAACGCTAACACCTTCCAACTGTCTGGGTGTGAGTGAGCATGTGTGTCTCAGCTGCTTCCAATTTGTTTTTTCCCAGACTGTCCTTTGCTTGTCCCATATTAAAGATAGAATAACATAATGCTCAGATTTTGATATTATATCTTCTACTTTACAGCTTGACAGTATTCCTAGAAATTTCAGTTAAGTCCCATTAGGCTTCTCCATTTCTTAGGTATGTAGGAAAATACCCATTTGTATTTTTCCTGGCATTTTGGTGGGTAGGAAAAAATGTTTGAATTTATTTTTAGGACAAGTCACATGGCAGAAAGAATAACAAATATTTGTGGTTGCCTTGGGAACTCAGCTTCTAGATATTACTGATTATGGAAGGGAGGAACAGATGTGGCGATCAGTGCAAAAATATAGGCTTCTAGTCAGTTGTTTCTTTTTGTCTGGTTCTGATTACTGTATCCTGTCTTCCTGGGGGAGGGATGGAGTTAAATGCTTTATATAACCAAATGCTTATTTCTTTTTCAAAAGGAAAAATCAGGGTAGTAATTTGACCATTTGCCAGATTATCCATAAGACATGGTATTAAAGATCCAAGGAAAATGAAGCTAGGAAATCCTGTATTCCTGGATCTTTCTTGGAACAGCCTGCCATTTAATGATGTGGCACCAGCCACTCACAAACAAGTTGCTTAGAATATACAGACTTTAGAGATAGAGGTAATAAAATGATCTTGAGTGTCTTGTCATTTCTAGGCCCAACTCTCACCAGCGGCTCTTTGACTTAGCCAACTCAGATTCCTATGGGCCCAGCTGTCTTGTGTAGAATAGGACTAACTGTAGATATGAAGGCCTGGGAGGAACACTCTGGCTTTGTTCTCTGGAGGCTGATACTGTGTGGCCTTCAAAGTTGCACACTGTATCCCAGAGCTGAGCTGGAAGACAGTAAAGAGAGGAAAGAGTTACCTGTTGGGAGAGGACATCAAGCTGGAGGCTGGGATGGTGGCAGCAGGATATACAGGTCCTCAAATCAACAAGGCTAACCCCACTGCACTCCAACAGACCAAGATGGTGATGGGGACTGTGGGCCTAACACTGTGAAAGTGAAGCATTAAGTGGCAAGGATAGGCTCTGTTACCTGAGGTGAGGGGGGTTGACAGGCCCATGCAGACACAGAAAACACAAGAAAGGGCTTCAAAGCTGTGTGTCAGAGCCTCATGAAGTAGGTACTGTTTATTGAGGGCAGAGCAGCAGCAGCCCTAATGACCAGACATCCACCATGGAATTCATCCCTTCCCATCACTCTGTTCAACTCTTCTTTGACTCTGTTCTCTTCATCTCTTGCTGCAGTGGCTAGACAACTTCTCTCAGTTATTATGATTTGCATTCAACAAGGTTCTTGTCTCTAGACTACTAACACTAATTTCTGAAAGGAAGGAAGGAACAAGGGAAGAGGTTGTGGCGGAGGAACAGAGTGTCAGGTATTCAACTGAACCTGCTTTCAGAATCCCCCCCTTTTTTTTTCTTATTAGCTATGCAACTTAGGTCAGGTAACTTAATTTGTCTGAGTATCAGTTTTCCTGCCTGCAAAATGGCTTTGACATTTGTACTTAGCTTAAAGCTTTAAATGAAGTAATGGGCACAAATCCAACCGATAGTTGGCTTTGACTCTAGCTACAGTTTCTGGAACAATCTATTTTGGGCAAGATCTTAAGGTCACAGGATGTAAGATTGGCCACAAAGCCAAACAGCCACTTCTGAAAGAGAAACTATCTTTGCCAGCTTTTCTCAGAAGATGGCTGGGCTGTGGAAACTGGCTGTACTTGACCAAAGGAAGTAGGTGGTAGGTGGGTGAGGGGAAGAGAGAGGTTAAATGAGCATCTGTTTCTCTTAATAACAAAAGCACAGAATTCCCAGAACGAGACAAGCCTGTGTTCAATTCCTGCTCGTGTACTTACCGTACGTGTTACTGTGAACACCTTAGTCAACTTTCCGACCTCCTCTTCTCAAGTATAAAATATCTTAGTAATAGATACCTACAGTGTTGTGAGGGTTTCATGAATGATGCATGTAAAGGGCCTGGTGACCAGCAAACTCATAACCCACGATGAAGAGGATGATTGGGTGTGGATAGGTTTTCTTGGCCTAGAGTTCTGTGATGCTGCTCTTGTGGTCTAAGGAGGCAGAGGGGAGATGGGTGAGTCATTAAGAATGAGTGCTGGTAAAGCAGATGGGTTTATCTGAGGGACTCATTTCTGAGCCCTAATGCCTTATGTCTTTCCACACTGCTGCCTGGCGCTGCTGAGAGCCCATTGCTCCCAATTCCCTGGGTTGATTTTCCCTTCCCTTTCTCATAATGACTCCCGATACCTGTTCTCCCCATTTACTTTTACCACAGCCAGGTTTTGGGCAGAGGATCACACAGCTGTCTTTTGTCTTAAAGCTACCAGGGATCTTCTTTTTAACGTCATTAAATTGGTAATTAAAGGATCAAAGAGCACTGGAGAATGGAGAGTATTTTGAGCCCAGGGACCTCCATATTGCCTTGAAAAGGAGCCAGAAGGACAAGAAACATGGATGAGAAGGGAAGTGGGGAGGTGTGTGTATCTCCGCCTCCGGCTACATCTCCAGCCTTCGGGCTGCCTCTTCTGCTCTGTCTGAGAAAGTGAACTTGGAGTTTTAGAATCTGTGCTAATGCTGTTCTTCAAGGAAAAGGGCAACTAAGGACTGGTACCCGTCAACCCACGGTTAGTCCTAGGTTCTAGCTTCCAAAGCTTCCAGTGAGAAGGAAAAGCTAGTTCTTAAAACACCAAATCTGGTAAGGAAAAGTACCAGATTTTTTTTTATATATGTGTGTGTGTGTATGTATATGTGTGAATGCATGTTTGTGTACATGAGTGTGTGTAGAAGACAGAGAGTGACATTAGGTTTTTTTTTTCTATCATTCTTCATCTTATTTTTTGAGAAAGGTTCTCTCCCTGAGCTCAGAGTTCACTGATTGGCTAGATTGTCTGACCCAGTGAGCTCTGGGGGTCTCTGTGTCCCTCCCACACAAATGTCCTCCATCAGTAGGGTTATAGATACAAGCCACCATGCCCAGCTTTTTATGTGGATGCTGGGGATTCAAGCTCAGGTGCTTATCCTTATGTGGTAGTACTATGCTGACAGAGTCATTTTCCCAGTCCCTGAAAGCTGCTCTGCATTCAGAGGTACTTGATATTTAAGGAGAGAGAGCAAGTGTTAAAGATAACATTTGTCTAGTAAAAATATGGAAACATGGAATTGACAGCTCTGTTGAGGGCTTTCCTCTGTCGAGGAAAAAGTGAAAGGGACATTGTTGTGTAAGATGAACCACGCCAGTCCAGAGGATGCTCCGGATGAAGTGCTTCTTTTATAAATTACAAAGCAGAGACCCAAGCAGCTAGACTGTGGAGTTTTACAACTAAACTAAAGGAAGTTTCACTCACTAAATACACTAATTATGGGGCTGCAGAGATGGCTCAGTGGTTAAGAGGACTGGCTGCTCTTGCAGAGGGCCTGGTTTTGAGTCCTATCACCCACATAGTGACTAACAACCATTCATAACTCCAGTTTCAGGGCATCTGAAGCCCTTTTTTGACCTATGTGGGAATTTCATGACATAGGTACACTTGCACACATGTAAGCATAACATGCATACACATAACATAAAAATAAATCAAGGATTCCTTTTCATATACTGTTGTTGCTTAAATGTTTATTTAATGATTTTTAAAGTGGAATAAAACAATACTTACCTTAGAAGATGTTTGAAAATATTAAATTTGAAAAAAAAGAAAAAGAAGATTGGCCTTGTATGTTGCCAAACACAGCAAAAGGTTGCAGGAGAAACTAGCATCATTCTCCTCCATCATCCTCCTCAGACTCCTCTCACTCCTGAAACACATCAACTTTATCCAGCTGTTCTTTAGAAATCTGATCTCCAAAGTAGAACAGAGGAAAATTTCTTGATTTTTTGCCTGCAGCTACTTTTTGTAAATTAAAAGAAGATATTAGTGGCCTTCTTCCCTGACTTAATTTTAATTCAAAAGAAAGCTGTAGCTGAGAAGGTGAGGAAAGTGACCAGTTCATTTAGGCATTAGTAAACATAAGACAACCAAATACACAGCCTCAATTTTTTTGTGTCTGTGTGTTGTGTATGCGTGTGTGGACACATGTGGAGGCAGAAGTCCGTGTCAGGTGTCTGTCTCTGTCATTCTGTATCTTTTAAATTTTTTTTTGTTTTATTTTTGATTATGTGCATGTGCCTATGTGCATGTGAGTGTAGGTACCCAAGAAGGTCAGTGATGTCGGATCCTCTTAGAGCTGGAGTTACAGACAGTTGTGAGCCACCCAGTGTGGGTGCTGAGGATTAAACTCGGGGCCTGTGCCAGTCCTTTGCGAGAGCAGTATATGTACTGTTAACTACTGAGCTATCTCTCCAGCCTCTCCATCTTATTTTTTAAAATACTTATATTATTTTTAGTTGTGTATATATGTGGGGTGGGGGTATGTGCATGTGACTGCAGGGGCCAGCAGAGGCGAGAAGAGGGCATCGCATCCCTTGGAGCTAGAGTTGTAGGTGGTTGGGAGCCACCGGACATGGATGCTGAGAACCAAACTTGGTCTTCTTTAAGAGCAGTATGTTCTCTTAACTGAAGAGCCATCTCTCCAGTTCAGAATTCCACCTTATTTTTTGAGACAGGGTCTTTCACTGAATCTGCAGCTCACTATTTAGGCTAGACTGTCAGTGATTTCCTGGGATCTTTCTGTCTTTGATTCCCACTGGGGTTACAGGTACCTACTGACAGACACAGCTTTTTACATGGGTGTTTGGAGATCTCAACTCAGGTCCTCAATGAGCCATCTTCTCATTCCAGATGGCCTAGTTAATTTCAGCACTCAGGAGGCAGAGGCAAGTGATCTCTGTGAGTTCAAGGCCTGCCTGCTCCTCATACTATGAGTTCCTTGCCAGCTGGGACTGTAGGGAGATGCTGCCTCAAAAAAAAAAAAGACCAATAAATAATAGAAAAGATGATCAATGAAGTTTCATGGCCAGATTTTCTAAAAAAATTTCAAAAAAGATGCATCTTAAAAAAATAGCTAAATTAGAAATGTAATTATACTCACAAATAACCTTAAAGGGTAAGTAATTTTTAAAGCATTTTAAATATTTACTTGGCCAGATAGACCTTGTTGAGGAGCTCAAAAATCACAAATGAGTTTAATTTTCTTATTTACACTTTCTTCTATTTTCTAAAAATTTCTGTGGTGACTGCATTGTCAGTTTTTCAGTGTTATGATGAAATACCTGAGGTGGCAAACTTTGTGAAGAATTGAGGTTTGATGAACTAGGAGGGTAGCTCAGTTGGTAGAGTACTTAGTTGATTGATTTTCTATCATTGTTTCTTTTGGTGCAACTATTATGTCTTAGATGATTTTCTGACTCTACTTCTTAAAATGTCACAGGTCAGCATTATGTCATCTGTGTAATTAATTTCAGTATTATGTCCTGTGTGTAACGAAAACATTCAAGAGAGGACATGCAAGATAACAAAGCAAGGTCTTGGGTCACCATCACATGAACAATAGACTATGAAGCAACTTGGGGCAGCTGAACCCCACCACGAGCCAGAGTCCTTGACTTTTCTAAACAAGTTTAAAGAACTTTACAGAGATTATGCTTTTAAAATGCTAAGAATTTGTGATCTAAATCATAAAGATAGAAGAAGAGTTGGGAATCTCCCTTGGAGGTTGATACTTGAAAAACTATGGAAATAAATATGGAAGACTCATTACCACCTAGAAAGAAGACGTTGCAGTCTCAGCGGTCAGTGTATTACATAAGGGAATCTGTAGGTGGAAAAGAGGAGCTGAAGAGATGTGCTGGCATTTGGGTGGGTCCACATAGGATCCTGATCGAAGATCATTCACGGGGAGAAGATCTGAAGGCTTTACTGGGTCGTAATTCCCTCTGTGAGTATATGCAGTAACTAGTTGTGTTAGTGTTAAAAATTAGTCTCTAGATAATGGGATCTGCCCTCTCTGCCGTGTCTGCATTCTTTTTAGCTCTGAGCACTGTTTTGAGAGGAATGTTAGCAAGCTCAAGATCATTTACTGGAGTATAATTAGGGTATGTATAACCTGGAAGTCATGATGTGTGAAGACTCGTTAATGGAACTGGATTTTTGTTGTTGTTTGATTTTGTTTAAGTCTGGAAGACAGGAAACGAGGCTTATATGCTGACTACCTTTGAAGATTTGAAAAAGCATAATGAAAGAATAAACACATTGTAAGTTGTTTCATAGCTTAGAGCTGAATCAGTGCTTGGAAGTTAGGATGAAGCTGAACTTGGGTCAAGATAAGAGTTTCCTAACAGTTATTGATGTTGGCATTTTCCAGGACAATATTGAAATGCTCTGTGTGCCATTGGTGGAGGTTAAAATTTAAATCTCAGCCATTCTGTAGCAACAGATTTGCCACTTGGTAGGAGTTGGACTGGGTCCCAGGTTCACAGCCTGGGCCATTCATTAGATTTGCCTGGGGGTCGTAAAATGACCAGTTTTGGACCCTATTTTGAGAATCTGATGTGATTGTTCTGGGAAGGACTAGGAAAGTCCCAGTGATTCTGTGGTGCAGTTAATGCTGGGAGCATCTATAGTGAGTGAATTCTAAGGATTCTTTCAACTTGGAAAGATAACTGCCATTCATGGGATGTTTGAAAAGTCAGAACAGTGGGAAGACATACTATGACAGTGAAGCCAGGAAGTATCTGAACTCTGGGGAGAAAAGAAAGAAACCAAAATAAGCCAGAGCTCAACAGGAGAGAACACAGCTCTGAGAAGGAGAAAAGTTGAGAAAAGTTCAGGAGTAAGACTGGCTAGGATATGCAGAGTGAATGTGACTGAGATGCCTGTGTCTTCTTGGGAGGTCCGTGGGATGTGGGACCTGCGATATTACAACCAGGACAATCCTGGGAAAACTGAGATGGTTGGTTAGCTTAAGAGTGCCCCAGAGGCTCACATGAGGGCAGCACAGGGAGCCTTGGCTGTCCTAGCAACTCCCTAGCAGAGTGAATGTGTGTTGTGCGTCACTAGTGTAAGGAGTAGCTCCAAGGCTGAAGTACTGTGTTCCCTGCCGCTGTGTATTTTAGTCCTAGTGCCTTGCTGGCTGGATCAGCATCTTGTCAGTGTGCAGTTCTTGGACTTAGATGCTTTCTTGGATGCCTTGGAAGTCCTTACTTCACGTCTCCCAACCACAGGTAAAACTTCCTAAAGTGATGTCTGGTTTCTTTGAAGTGCTCCTTGCAGTTCTCCATCTACCACTTTAACCCTTCTCCCACTCCTATGTGAGACAATCCCTGAAGTGATTTCAGTGAGCTGGCTGGCTTCAGGGAAGGGAAACAGGGTTGCCTTTAAAGTGTAGGCTAGTGATGACAGAGGAAATTGCCTAATGAGGAACTAGACAGAGGCATGCTACCCTCACATCACCCACAATCTCTTCTAGAAGGAGAAGTTTGGGTGGGATATGTTGGGTTGCTTACAAAAATAGCACAGAGAAAACCCTCTGAAACCACAGGGGGACGACCTATGATTGTGCTTTTAAATGTAAAGAATAAATTCATGAGTCTTAAACCACTGGACCCCTAAAAGGCCACCCAACTCCTCCCTCTCCTCTCTACCACCTCTTTCTGATATACTCTCTCTCTCCCTTTCTCTGTCTCTCTCTGTCTCTGTCTCTCTCTCTCTCTGATGTCTATATATCTATATCTAGACATATGTAGATATTTTTCTATAGGTAATATTTTCCCCATACATGTACAAAGATAATACATACTATATGGTATATGAATGTTAACTAGGGGTAGTGTAGCTATAATGTACTATCAACTGAGATAATTTTCAGTGTGTGGTCTCTAGTCCAGCATCACCATCATTATTTGGCCACTTTCTAGAAAAGCAGATTCTCTGGCTTTGCCATAGACTTATTAAACCAGAAATTCTGAGGGGTCAGCGCTCTGTGCTTTAGCGGGTTTTCTAGATGTTCCTGGTGAAAGCTCATGGTTAAGAAGTGGATTTAAAAACTCTGTCTTGGGACAGAGAGATGGCTCAGTAGTTAGGGCACTTACTATTCTTCCAGAGGACCTGATTTTGGTTCCCACACCCATATTGGGCAGGTCACAGCTGCCTGCAACTCTAGCTCCAGAGGATCGAGTGCGCTTGTCTGTCTTCTTTGTACACACACATAGACACACACACAAACATACACACATGCAGTCTGTAGAACTAAAGGTATAATTTTCTAGATCTTGGTTACTGACATAGGTCTGAACAAGAAAACTATAAGCAGAAAATTCTTCAGTCCTGACCACTGAGCCAGGCTGGAGAGTGTGATTTCCCTGTGCTTGGCAAGAGAGTTCATGTGACAGGAGAAAAAAGCTAACAAAGAAGGAGGAATCAGAACTATGAGGCAGTAGGTAATCCAGCCAGTCCTGTCCTTTCACAACTGAAATGTCATCACTGAGGAACTTAAAATGACTCTTGTATACTCACAAAAAGAGGAGTTCTGTATTCTGTTAATCAGATTTTTAAACACCGTATTTTGATTCACCTTGGACTTGATGTATGTTTATATGGTTCACACCAACCCTTTACTTGATGCTCTATGTTGATAGGAAAATGGAAGTGATTGACAGCTATGGTTTTATTTACTTGGAGTTTTTCGGTCAAGAATCACAGAGATCAAAAATGTGAAAAAGAAGTCATTAGACTTAATGGTGTTAATACTCATGTCAACTGTGACACTACCACATGCAACCACAATGACTCTGAGCAGTTCCACTGTGCGCTTGGCCTAGGATACAGCAGGATAAGCAGGCCTGGTTGTTCCAGTGTTGGGGCTCAAACCCAGGGCCTCACGCATGTGGCAAGTGTTTCACTATTGACCTACATCCCCAGACTAGCAGGCATATTTTTCGCCCTCCAAAAAGTGGTTCCCAACTGTGGCTATATGTTAGGTACATCAGGGAATCATTAAGAAAATGCCGAAGTCTAGGCCTCAGCCCCAGGATTCCAATTCCATCATTTTGAGCTGCTGTTTTCATCAAGTTCTACCATGAATCTATGAACAGCAGAAGAGAGAAAGACTACTTTAACAAAAGAGTTACGCATATAATAAGTGATTAAAAACACATATAATATGTGATTAAAAACTCTTAAGTGCTATGAGGGACACTTTGTGTGGGGCTTAGAGAAAGCAAGAAGCTCAAGGACACAATTTTCAGCTGGAATCTGAAGGATGAATAGAAACCAGCTAAGTAAAGAGTGTGAGCGATTATTGTTTCATGCTGAACAAATAAACTGTGGCGGGGATAGCACAGGAACGTGAGGGCCAAAAGTTCCGAAGACTGATGGGAACAGAATGGTAATAAGGGAGGCTGCTGAGGGCCAGATGTGCTGGACACACCTTCAGTCCCAACATTAGGGAGGTAGAGACAGGAGGATCTCTTTGAGTTGAGGTCAGCTTGGTCTACACAGTAAGTTCCAGGCCAGCCAGAACTACTTCTGTCCCCAAAACAAGCAAACAAACAAGACTGAGTAACTTGCCAGTAAGGGACAGGGTTGAGATTTCATCTCACAGGGTCATTGCATAGTCATAAATAAGGCGATGCATTGCTACCTAATCACAGTGTCTCCAATGAGATGGCCAGTTCTCAGAAACAAGGCACAGTTGGCCATGTTTGCTAAGGAACGACCAGCTAAAGATGTAGTTCCTTCAATTATAAACATGGCATTTGAGTCTATTATTGTTGGTAATTCATTGAAGAAATATCTGGTAGAGTGTGTGACTAAGCTTTGGGATCCAGACTTGAGATTTACTGCCCAAAACCTGCTCCTTGCTTCCTGCAAATATGCAAACAAAAGTCGAGATTGCCTGGCAGCTCACCAAAAATAGAGCCATGGAGTTGAGAAGTTAGAACACATTGAGATGGTCAAATAAAGGCCCTCCTTTTCTGTGAAAAATATTGCAGGCTAAAAATCCAAATCAACTCATTTATTCATTTCTCCAAATAATAGTAGAACATTGCTGAGGCTAAACCCTTTGCTGGACTGGAGAGGTCAGTAGTTCTCAAGGTGCTCAGATTTAAGGAGACATGGGCCAAAGGTTACTATAGCTTTATGGGAGGGTACTGTGAGAGGCCTGCAGATGAAGGAGGTCAACCCACAATTAAAGGTAAGAGATTTTCTGGAAACATTGTACTTAAAATAATTATCCAGCTTAATTTCTGAGAGAGAGAGAGAGAGAGAGAGAGAGAGAGAGAGAGAGAGAGAGAGAGAGAGAAAGGAAAAAGGAAGGAAGGAAGGAAGGAGGAAGAGGAGGAGGAAGAGAAGCAGGAGAGGAGGAGGAGGTGGAGGAGGAAGAGAAGGGAGTGTTTCACACTGAAGTTAGAAGCAGGAAACTATTACAAAGCACCCCCAAATGAAAAAAAGGTCAGTTTCAGAGCCTAACATGTTAAGTACACTTGGATTCTGTAGTTGGATGGCCACCACAGCCGTATAGTTATTATTAAGAGTTTGGTTTTATTTTGATGAACATCTTCAGGACTGCATAATAAGTTTTTCATGTTTTGGATGACCATGCTGGCTTCAAAGGAGAGGCTGGGTGGGAAAGTGAAGAGCACAGAAGTGGAAGGCTCCTGCAGGATCCACTATGGTGATCCAGGGAATAAACAGAAAAATAAATGGATTTTAAAAATATTTAGTCTGTGAACATTAAAAAAAAACTTGGATTGTTGAAAGAGAAGATGGAATCCAGAGAGATGGATATAGGGGTGGATGATAGCTTTTAATGAACAGATTGTACAGACAGATTAATTTAGAGGGAGAAAAATTACATTTAAACATGGTAAGTTGTCTGTGGAGCACTGAAACAGATATGACTGGTAGCTGACTAGGTTTATGAATCTGACACTTAGGAGAAAGGCATGTGCTGGAGGTACAGCCCTGGAAATCAAAGCCATTTATTTAGACTAGGGAGTTGTCATCATCAAGATAAGGACATTATCCATAGAGATTGGGAGGTCATCACCATTCAGTGTGGTACATTCATATAAAATGAGATGAATGAAGGTCCTAAGAGGGAATGTTGGGGAACAGCCATTAACAGTTGTTGAACAGCCAACCAGGAACCAGAAAAATAGGAAGCTTACTAGAAGACTCTTGTATCATGGGAGCCAAGAGGACAGTTTAAGTAATAGGAAGTCAGCAATGTCAAACTGTATAGGACATAAACAAATAGGCTGTTGCATTTAGCAAGAGATAGTTGGTGATACTTGTATAAGCAACTCCAGTAGAATAGTGGGGCAGAAGACAGTGGGTCTGCTGACTGATCACCGGGAGGTGGAGCTAGGAATGCACATAGTGTGAAGGAGGGGAGCCCCAGTAGTTAGAAGTCAGGTTACAAGCAGTGGTGTGGGGGTCAACTCAGTGTCAGATGTTAGAACCGAGGGGAGAGAAGTAGAAAACCAGCTCTGAGAGGAGTGGTCTCTCCCTGAGAGACCGGGTGGAGGGTGGGTCCAGTGCTGTCTTTGATAAGTAAGTGTTGTCTGCTCACTGTCCTGTCCCTAAGAGTGGCTCTACCACTATGTCATCCTAAAGGTTAGTTATAGATAACAGATTTTCCCAGAAGGTATACTAAAATTTTCCTCTTCAACTCATGTGTTTCTCAGAGTCTTTGATCTTTTCCGAGTTTCTGTAAAGAATTCCAGCTATTTTAGCACTCATTTCCCGGTACTGGAATCTGTGCTTCCCTCTGAGTGATATCTTGAGCTTTTGCTAAGGTGGAGACGAAGTTCCTTCCACTGAGAACATTACTGTAATTACTAAGGAAAGAAAAGATAAGGAATCCTTCTTGTCTGTGTTGGCCCTCCCAGGTTGACTTCCTCCCCTGCCTACACCCTTCCTACCTTTGTCAGCATGATAAATGAGGGCTCAGGCAGCCTAGGTATGAGCAAGAAGTGTGCTGTGTGTCCCTGTACTTCCTGTGGCCTCCTCTTCCCCTGCCTCATCTTACAGGGACAGACAGTCTGTTTCACTTCATGGAAGAGAAGAATGGGAACTAGTGAAATCAACATGCAAAGATGGGAATATGAGGCGTAATGCCCATGTAGTAACAATGGTCAACTCATTTTCCACCTTGTAGAAAATGTAATCCGGTGAGATAGCTTGGTGAACACGAAGTCAGATAGCAAGGAGTTAGTCTGTCCTCGAAGACCATTCTTCATCACTGTGGAGAAAGAATGTTTAGAGAAATGGCATAGCCCACAGGCCAACATACCTCCTCCCACATGCCATGCTGGGATGCACTAAGCCTTTTTCATTGCCTTTTTATTGCAGGCAGATGACCCCATCCTCATTAGATTCACACATTCTTTATTCAGGTTATATTACAGAATAGGGCACTACTTTCTCAGTCATATCCTAGGTTTGCTAAAACTAAACCATAAGACTGAATACACTTATTCTGAGTTTAGTGGTCTTTTTGTGTTGTTTTCAGAGGACAGTCCTATGGACTGAGGGTGTAGCTCACTTGGTAGAGTGCTTACCTAGCATGTCGTAGGTTGAAGCCCCAGCACTGTCTACATAGGGGGTTCAAGGCTAGCCTGGGCCAGAGATCCTCTCTCAAACACCCCCCCCCCCAACCAACCAGCCGACCAACAACAAACAAAAACACTACCAACAACAGAGGACGCTCCTGTCTCTGAGATCCAGGGACTTCCCCATCTCTTGCCTTCCTCTGGACCAAATAGGTGCAGAAAATATGCTTAGGAAAAAAATCTAGGGGATCTTTATCTTGTCCCTCTGGATTACCAGTTGTACTCATCACGTTCTTGTCTTGATCCTAATGTAAGATTGAGCCCTCATCTTCTTAAAGAGTAGATGGCTCTGGTTAAAGAGTAAACAGAGAGTTAGCTGCTTAATTAAATATGTTGATCCATGATGAAGTTACCGTGGACATATGGGAGCTTCACCATGTCTGAACTAGAGGACCATCCCTGTTTATTCTGATACGTAACAGCAGGGGTGTCTGAGGGATGGCACTAAATTTCTCCCATATTAAAGCTTTGAATCCAATGAAAATAAGATCTGACTGCCTAGAAGTACAGACCAAATGGCCTTGATCTCGAAAGTTTGAATGAGTGGGAATGCTTGGATTAATTGGATTGGCCAGTGGCTAGCAGGACACCACAGTGGCTGGTCTGTACCAGATCACTAAAGCACAGTTCCCCTCTGCCCACTGCCCACCTTCCTGCCTTCCAGATTCATTGCCACTTTGCTCAAGCTGGCAATTTTCTAAAATTTCCCGCTTCACTTCAAAGCCTTTGGGTTTCTTCAGAAATTTTTATTGAGTTTTAAATTGCTTAGGTAAATAAGGACGGAGAGAGTGGAAGAGCGAGGAAGAAGGGAGAAAAAGGGGAACTAAAGGAGGGAGACAGGGAATGAGGAAGGTCACAAGCCTTGCCCTGTGTAAACGGGAGCCGACAGGCCCGAGACTGCCATCTTGAGAGGGACTGCTTAAAGACCACTCTGCTGCTGTCTAGGAACTTGGACTTTTAAAGGATTCCCACCATTCTCAGAGTTGACAGGGAGGGCTTGCTGTACGTAGATTGTGTGTTCAGGTAGTGTGGTTTGTTTTGGGCACCTGCTTTCCTTGTAGGAGCCTGGTATATGTTCAATAGACGGTATTTATGCTGCTGGACCTGAGTAAGAGCCCCCCTCCTACCAGTATATCCCACTTTTAAGAAAAACAGTATTCAGTCTTATAGTTTAAGGATTTTATTCAATCTAGAATATGACTAGGAAATTAATGCCCTACTTAACATTATAACCTAAAGAAAGAAAGAATATGTGAATATGAGAAGAATGGGGTCATCTGCATGGCATAAATATCCATTGTCACAGCTCATTGTTGAGGAAATTGACCCTGTGTCACACTACTGAGGGGACCCTTGAAACCTTTGCCTGGTTTCTGCCAGGCTTAGCTCAGTATGTCTTTTTAGAAATTTGTTTATTTTTATTTTACGTGTATGAGTGTTTTGCCTGTAGGTATGTAAGTGCATCTACAACATGCAATGCCCATGGAAGCCAGAAGAGGGTGTTGGATCCCCTGGAACTGGAATTATGGACAGTTGTTAGCTGCCATGTGGGTGCTGGGAACTGAACCCAGGTCCTCTGTAAATGCAGCCAGTGCTCCTAACCACTGAGCCATTTTTCCAGCTCCCTGGTCTGTCGTCTCTGTACAATTTGTTTAATTTTCTTTTTCTGCTGTATGAAGTCTTCATACCTGGTGTGTTCTTAGGGACCCTTGGCACGTGTTCCCATTTTACATGCCCATTTCTCCAGAGCTACTACTGTTAGTATTGCTATATATCCTTCCAGAGATGTCTGTATTTTGCCCAGTAGAAACTGTGCAAAAATTGTTCCACATCTTATTTTTCACATAATGAAATATTTTGAAAATAGTGTTTTGACCTTCATAAATCTATCTCAGTCTCTTCATGGCTGCATAGTTTTATATACTGTATCTATAAGGGAATTTATGTATCCAGACTCTAGTTGATAGATCTTTAGGTATTTCCAGCCTGTTGTACTGAACATCCCCATCCATACATCTTTTGATATTCTCATGAGTATATCAATACGTTAAGTTTCTAGAACTAAACTTCTTTGATAGTTTCCTAGTTTGCTTCTCCATTACTGTGACCAATACCCTGACCAGTACCAACTTGGGGAGGAAAGGGTTTATTTGGCTTACATCTCTCAGGTCATACAGTTCATAGGGAGTCCAAGGAAGAAATTCAGGCCAGAAACCTGGAGACGGGAGCTGGAGCACAGGCCATGGAGGAACGCTGCTTATTGGCTTGCTCCCCTTGCCTGTGCTCAGCCTGCTTTCTTATACAATAGACAGCAATCTGCCTAGGGATGGCACCATCCACAGTGGTCTGGTCCCTCCGGCAGCACTCAGCAATCAAGAAAGTACCCCACAGACTTAGCCACAGGCCTCTTGAGTCTGGCTTCTTTCACTTAGCACAATGCTTTTGCAGTACATCCAGGTCACACTTATTATAGTGTATTTCCTCTGTACTGCTGAGAAGAATTCCATTGTATACTTGTGACATAATTTGGGGAGTCACCAGTTGATGGATATTTAGCTTATTTGGAGGGGGTTGATGGTTATGAATAAAGTTAGAAATATTTAGAGACTGGTTTTTGTGGGGTGTGTACATCTTTACTTTCAGGGGTAAATACCTCAGAGTATGGTTCCTGTTCCTAGGTTAATGCTTGTCTCGGTACCCTTGAGGGATTGGTTCCAGGAAAGTCCGGGGATACCAAAAGTCATAGACAGTCCTGTGGCTGTGAAGTGGCACAGTGTCTACGTGGAAGCTGAGCACATTCCGTACATTTTACAATTTCCCTACCTTAGTTACATTATCTGAGGCAAAATATGTGCTAGTCAATAGTTATTAAACTGTATTGTTTAGGGAATAATGACAAGGAGAAAATCTGTGCATATCAGTGCAGATGCAATTCTTTTTTCTAGTACTTGTAGTCCTCAGTTGGTTGAACCTGCAGATACAGAACCCAGAGGCATGGAGGGACAAATATATATTTAACTTCATAACAAACTACCAGACAGGTTTCCAAGGTGACTGTGCCATATCAGTTTGTATACATAGAACTGATACATTCTATATGAGCTTTGTTTTGTTCTCTATATAACCAACATTTAGTATGGTCAGTATTTTAAATGCTAGGACCATTAAAAAGTTGATATTTATAAAAATTTTGAAAAAAATTTGCTATTCTGATGACAGATATCTTACTTTTTTATTTCCTTTTATTTAATAGCAATTTGGATGTATTTCCCATGTTGAGAATATGTGTTCTTTTTCTTTAAATTGCTGACTCATGTCCTGTTTCCACATTTCTATTAGCTATTTTTAATTTTCTATTCTTAATGATTTCAGTGACTCATATATTATGGAAACCAACTATTTCATAGTATTGAAAACATTTTCCCTGGTTCATTAGCCTAATTTTGTTTACAATATTTTTCTACAATTTCTATTTATATTTTTATGTGGTTTTAAAATTTGTACATCATGGCTACAAAAAAAAAAAAAGAAAAAGATACAAATGGAAAAATTGAAGTTGGAAAGATGGCTCAGTGGGTGAGAGCACTGGCTGCTCTTGCAGAAGACTCAGGTTTGGTTCCTAGCACACCTCCTATAACTTCAGCTCCAGGTGATCTGACATCTTCTTCTTGGTTTCCACCGGCACTGCACACATTAGGCGCCCTTGTATACAAGCAGGCATAACACTTGTACACATAAACTAAAATAAATCGATTACAAATTTTTAAAAGAAATGAACAAATTTCCAAGGCAAGAGCCTATGAGACCACATAGCCAGAGTGAATCAGTTCATGCTTATCCAACCATTACCTTGGCAACTGATGCGTGACTGGTGCAGATTCTCCCAGACTTTCTCACTGTCTGCAAATAAGTACAGCTTGTTGACAAATGCAGCTGCCTGTGAGAAAGAGGAGAGTCCTCAGGGCACAATTGTTTGATTTCAGATGTGGAAGAAGATTCATTTAGTAGAAGCAGTGTGCAGAGGCCATCAATACATCAGATTGTTATGGCTTTGGCAAGGACACAGGGGATTCCTGTCTGCAGGCTTAGTGACATCACTTTGCCGGAAACAGCTCTACTCCACGTCAACCCTCCTCTTAACCATGGGATTCCACGCCAATCACAAAGGCCTTTTATGTTCAATAGAATCTATGGGCAGATGATTCAGGGGAAGCCGGAAGGCGTTTTGGTGAAGAAATGGATGGCATGGTGGGAAGAAGAAAAGGAAAGAGTAAGGAGAGGGAACTCCTTTGCTTCCCTGCTTCCCACACAGAGCTTCTGTTCGCATTTGATTATGTCGATCATTAACGTTTTTAGAGTCAGGCATAATCAAGTGCAAAGTCTGAGAAGAGTGCACCGCACAAGAACTGTTGGTGGGCAGCCTGGGGCTGGAAGACTCTGATTTTCAGTAGGAGCTTGTTCTGTACACCGCCTCTATCACTACTGACTAGATGTGCCTAGAGGGGGGCTCCCCAGCCAGAGCTGAGCCTCATAGTGTCCACGTCGCATCAGTCAAACTCAGTTAAGACAAATACACCTTTTCTAGAACGGAGAATAATCAACTAATCAAAATTCCAGAGTGAAAATAAAAGATCATAAACATAAGCCGATAGCAGCTTTAAGGTTTGTGATTCAAGAAGTCACACACACACACACACACACACACACACACACACACACACACAGAGTGAAACAGCACGTGGATTATTTGCTCAGTTATTCTCTACCTCTGCCTCTCCTTCCCAGTCCATCTCTATCTCATGTTTCCCAGCTCTGTCATCTCACCCTCCCTGTTTTACCTTTTACCTCTTCAACTGAATGATTATTATTAAGCTCCTGAAGTTCATTTTCAGCTTTTGTGTTTTTATTGATACTGGTACTGCCTCCATTAACATAGGCAGGAAGTCACGCACTAAATTAAACTGCTAGAACTTGACTGCACATTGATTAGCCAGAGGAATGTGAGGGATGTGAAACAGAATAATCTCTCTTTTAATAAGAATAAGATATACTTGACTAAAACATGAAAACTAAGAAGGAATGAGGCTAATTATTTCTACACATCTCTAACACACGACAATGGTTGAAAGCATTGGAGTGGAGTTGAAAGCCTTAGATCAAATCCCTGCTCTGCCTTTTGTAAGGTGCATTCTCATACAAGTCCCCCAGTCTTCCTGAGAACCACAGTCTACATCAGCCACTCAGCTGTTAGCATCTCATTGTCTGGAATCAAACACTTCACACTTGCAAAGGGCAGATCGCTGGTGCTGTCATTGGTGAGAACAGTTAGACAACTCCTCCATCCAGCTCCTCAGTGCTAGTCATGTTCATTTCCAAATCATGGTGTTTGCTACCTGTGACAGCATGTCTCAAGCACTGTATGAGACTCAGTTTTGTGGTATAGGTAAATCCAGGGCTCTGGAACTAGGTTTGTGTTTAATTCGCAGCCCAACATTTATATTACTGTAACATTGGAAAAATAAATTAATCTCTCTGTCTCAGTTTCCTTATCTGTAAAGTGACAGTTACAATGATTATAATAGTCCCCACGAATGCAGCCTTATTTGGAAACTGGATCATTGAAGTTATAATTAAAGATCTTGTGTGTATGTGTGTTGCATGTGTGTTGGTGTACATGTACATGTGTGCATGCATGTGTACAGGCCAGAAGTCCCTGTCAGGTGTCTTCCTCACATGCTCTCTCCCCTAGTTTCGGGGGACAGGTTTCTCACTGAACCTGGAGCTCACCAATCCAGCTATATTGGTTGGCAGGCAAGTTCCAGAAATGATCCTGTCTCCCCCTCTCAAACTGCAGTGCCTGGGGCCTCCTGCTTGTACAGCAGACACTCCTGAAGAAGCCATCTCTCCAGCCCCAGAATTAAAGATCTTGAGATCATCCTGGATTTAGAAACAGGCCAATGATTTATGTTATAATAAGAGAAAAGTGGGAAGTTTGACACAGAGATACGTGGGAGAAAAAGCAATGTGAAGATAGGGGTGGGTTTTGGGGTGATGTAGCTGCAAGCCAAGGAATGCCAGGAGTTACAAGACACTGGAAAAGGTGAGAAAAGAGCCTATTCTGGAGCCTTTGAGAGGCTTATGACCTTGCCAACACCCTGAGTTTAGCCTCTGTCTTCAAAACTGTGAGAATTTTTTGTTATTTTAAGTCACCAAGTTTGTGGTCATTTGTTGTGGTGGGCTACGGAAATGGATCAGATTTTATCTAACTGATAATAGTAGCAGCCCTTTCTCATAAGGTTAAGGGGATTAACTTATGGTAGATGTATTTCTGGAGAGGCCTAAGACCAGAGTCTGGACTATAGAGATCTTAAGTATAGGCTATACATGTGTAGCTCACTGAATTTTACATAGCAACTGTGTGCAGTAGACACTATGATGACTCCGATCTCACACAGGAGGAAACTGAGCCTAGAAAACTCGAAAGGTAAGCAGTAGCCTGAACATCCCTGAAGTCGGTGAGTTCCCTACTTACTGGTGGATCCTTATGACTTTAGCTCTGAGACTCCCTGAAGATGCCAGGCCACTCAGAGTAGGCATGTCCTCCCTGGGACCTTTGAAGTTCTCCATTTATCCCTCTGGCTATCTTTTATCAATGTGTCCTTCATCAGTCTTCTAGCCACACTGTCCTGGCCAGGTACTGTCCTGCCTCAGGGCTATTGCATAGACAGCTCCAGTTGCTCTAAGTGCACTTACCTCAGAGTGTGCATGTTTTCTCATTGGTCTCTTGACTCTTACTCAAGATCACCTTCTCCTATTCCTTTCTTCACCTGCCTCATTTTTCACATCCCTTGCTTTATTTATCCCTTTCTTAGCACTTACAAGTATGTAACATCATCCTATGAATTTTTTTGTTTATCTTATTATCTTTTCCTCCAAACTAGACTACAAGCACCATAAAGAACTTTTATCTGTTTTGTTCACAGCTGTAGCTAAGCACCTGGGGCAAGTCTGGGTGTGATGCATTCAGTAACTACTGAATGAAGCGTGGAAAGAATGAGTGAGGCATAGCTACCTCTTCAACAACTGTAGAGCTCCTAAGCTCCAGTGGTTTAGAACAGTAACCCAAAGTAGCAGGCAGGAAGAGAGGACTATTGGGGCTGGCAAGATGGCTCCGTGGGTAAAAGCACCTGCCACCAAGCCTGACAACCTGAGTTCAGTCCCACATGGAAAGAGAGAACTGACCCCTGTTAACTTGTCCTCTAATCTTCGCATGCTTCCTGTGGCACTTACACATACACACACAATAAACAAATAAATGCAATTAAAATAAAATCTTTTAAAAAAGAGAACTTCTTGAGTAATTGAGTCTTGAAAAATGTAGAGGGGAATTAAGCCTCCAGTTGAGCTTCATGTTGAGGAGATGGAAACAAGGAAAGACTTGGCAGGGAGTGAGGGAACTAGAATTCCAAGAGAAGGAAATATCACATTGCAAAAATGTTCTGAGGGCCAGGCCTGGTGGTGCACACCGTTAAACCCAGCACTTCAGGAGGCAGAGGCAGGTGGATCTCTGTGAGTTCAAGGCTACTCTGGTCTGCATAGTGAGTTCCAGGCCAGCTGAGGATACAGGGAGACCCTGTCTCAAAAACACCAAAGGTGGGGAAAAAAAAGATTCTGAGAATCCCAAATTCATTAATTGATTCAGCATGGGGATACAGCTGTGAACAAGTCAGGACAATAGTCCCTGCCCATAGGCAACACATGCTGTTGATGGTAATGGGACTATCAGACATTCTGATCTTATCCAGGAACTTACTATAGGTTCTTGATCAGGAAGAGGCCCAATTATAGAAGATCTCTGCAAGGTCCCCAGAAAGGACCTCGTGGGCCTTATATATGTCAGGGGTATCATGAGCAAGTGGGGGTGGAGGGGTAGGGAGGGGCTCTTACCGTAGAAGGCATATCGACAGAGCCTAGTACAGAGGAACTGAGAAAGGGTCTCAAAGCTCTGGAATGTGAGAGTGAGTGACCTATATGTATTTTCTGATGAAGAGGAAGGAGGGTGACAGTGGAGGAGACCTTGATTCAGGAAGTGGGACATGGTGGGAGCAGATTGCAGCATGCCACTTGAGCATTAGCTGGTGGTCCACCCCTGGCTGTATAAACATAGGCAGGACCACTGTACATCTCATATGTTTACATGCCGGGGCTTGTCCTCATTTACCGTTCTCATCTATGACAAAAATTAGTCCGGATGTGGCCCAGCAGAAATTAGATACATTTCTTCAGTCACAGGGGATCCAGAAAGAACATTTGGGGTTGCTTTTGCCTGAAATCACATCTGTCAAGCCAGCAAAGCTGTTTATTTCATGGAACAGTGTTTTGAGATACTGTGTTTTTGGTATCATGTAGCAGAAATGGCACATTTTAGGATTTTTAGGTTCTTGATGAAACAATTGTGTTTCACTTCATTAGGATTCTAACTTGACGTCAGGATGGTCATCACTATGAATAAAGACTGAAAAAAGACTTCAGGGTCTTTGTGTTATGTTCCTGACACAGCTTCTTAGCTTAAGATTAGTCTATATTTTATCAAAACTTGGATTTCTTTCAGATTTTCTCTGTCAATGAAGAGTTGAAGTTAATACCTGACGCTCTCACTTTAAACAGAATACCTTACTTACCACATGGAAGGGAACAAAAATGTGGAGGAGGTGACAACCTTCAGCTATCCAGTATAGCCGGTTCAAAGAAAAAGGCAGCATTTTGTGCTCGGATATCTAGTAAATATTTTTAGAATTGTTTTTTAAAATACCATTTTATGGGCTGGGAGTGTTGCTCAGTTGGTAGAGTACTTCATTTGTTGGATCCTGGGTTTGATCCCTAAACACCACTTAAAACAGGGTATATGGCATATGCCTATAAACCTAGAACTCAGGAGGTAGAGGCAGAAGGATCAGAAATTCGAGATCATCTTCAACTGCATAGCAAGTTCAAGACCAGCCTGGATTACATGAATGAGATTCTGCCTCAAAAAAAAAGAAAAAAGAAAAGTTGCTTTATATTGTATGATAGAAACTTCCTCTATTATCTGAGAGTCAAAGCAGAAGACAATGTAAATTTTCTGTACTGGAACTTGACTAGCAGTAAGCCGAATCTGCAAGAGCTCTGAGGACCAAAGAGGGGACAGTGGCATATATAGTTCCTCTGTACTATCTTTTTCTTTTCCGTCTTTGGGAAGTGAATGCAGAGACTTGCCCGTTCTAACAAGCACTCTGTCACCGAGCTACCCCTGCAACCCAGTGGTTCCCCCTTATGCCATCCTGGGCTTCCCTGTCTAGCACCACTTCCTGAGAAGAGTCTGGTTTCCTGCATGTGTCAGGGCTTTTGAGAAGTCTGAGAGAGACACAGCATTTTAGTTACTCTGCTCTGAGTAATTTAGTTACATAAACAAACTTTGCCAGATTTTTGGTAATAAGATTTTGAAAGTCATATAAGGAAAATTCATATATTTAAGTTGATTTTCTTATCTTTAATAAGAACTGAGAACATAGAGACTCAACTATATTCTACAAATGTGTATATCAGTGCAGAAGTCAGATAAATATGGAAAAGTGGTCCTAACAGTTCAGTGATGATGAGGGATTAGCAAATATTTGCATTAGGAAAAGGAAGAAACAAAATTACATCAGGCTGGTTCCCATATCAGTAGTTTTCCAGTTTCTATGCCTTCTTTCTAGAATGTTCTTATTTCTTCTCATAGCTGGTATTATCCCATCAGCTGAAGCTTTCTTGACTCATAACCTTATACCCTCTCTGGAATCCCTAAGTCTGCAGCAATCAATTTGTCACATTCCTTGGTTTAATTTCTTCTTAGTGTTTATAGTGACCTGAAATTATTTATTCAAATAATCTTTTTCTGGTTTATCTGTCTCTCTAAATTTTCAGCTCTAAAAAACAGAGACCTCGTTTGTCTCTTTCACTGTAGTAATTGAGATGTTAATAATAATCCCTAAATAGATGTGGTAGGAAAATGAAACAGCAAAATTGTCATTTATGAAAATGAAAGAACTAAGTGGGAAGACCTCTTTCAGTGGCTTCAGGAAAGGGTAAAAGCATTTAAAGCATTTAAAATTCTACTACAGAAGACACATAACTGCAAAATACTGCACATCCACGTTATATTGATCGTCTAAAGTATATGTTCTATAGACACCTGTTTATCACTATCACAACTTTGGAAATGAGGAAGGGGAATACTGGGAATGGGGGACTTTTTCCAGCCCTGACATGAAAGAGGATGTTTCTTCTGCCCTATGAGTTATACCTGAATGTTTTGTCTTCAAGTAATTAAGATCCCAGCACTGAGTCCAAATGCAGTTTCATGGGAGGATGAGCCTGGAGTTGGTTGATTTAGCATCTCAGAGTGCCACTAAGGACTCAGGTTCCCACCATCCCTCTTCTCTGCCACCCGCAGATATCAGCCCATCCAAGAAGGACAGAAATAAGAGAGAAGGTTCCTATTTTTTCACTAGACTTTCTCTGGAAGACTTCAGGTTGTTAGGTATCTCTCCATTGTGGAAATCACCATTAGTGAGGGCATGACATATAAACTGACTGAGTTCATCCCTGAGTTGGTAGAAGGTGAACAAGGTGACAGTCTTTATGGAAGAGGCAAGTGCTATGCATTTCATCTGCTATTCCTTGTTAGGAAGCAATATTTATTATTGATCACTTTTTTTGGTCTTAAGTTGTGTATCTTTTGGTCTGCTGGGTAACAGCTACTTAAAGATTCTGCAGATTGATGCAGACTGCATGCCCATGTGGTTATAGTCTTTAAGTAAGTTCAAGCTTCTGCTCAAGAACATGAGAGAGAATCCTCATGTCAGTGTCCTGCTAACTTGTTGCTAAGAGGGAAGGATGAGAAGAAACTTGGATCCTCGCTTAGCTGGCCAGATCCCATACTCTGTCTTTAGAGAAGTGTAAATTACTTTGGTGAACCCATATCATTTCCAGATGACTTTGTATAATATTATCTTGTCCTCTTTCTCCAAAGCTTGTTGGAAAAGTTTGAGGATATTTTGAAAAGCTGAGCAAGGAAGAGGTTGTGTTGTCAAAGTGGATGGAATAGTACACTTCCACCTCTGATTCCTGCCCTCTGTACGGTCTGTTTAAATCCAGTCAAAGTATGTTATGTAATTCTTCTGCTGGATCTTTACAAAATGTCATTTGAGGGTAAGACTAAAACCAGAATAGATTAGCTAATGAAGTGATGGTCTAAATGTTTAGAACTCCTCAGCCTTTATTCTGTTACTGACATACTCTAAAGAGTTGTTGGAATGCAAATGTTATGGTATAGTGGGATTTGATGTTGGATTATACATGTAAATATGATAATTTTTAGTAAGTTGAATATTTGGTAGTGCATTTACATTGCATGGTCTATCCTGTTTTCTGTTATTTGTTGTTTGTCTTTTGGTATTCTTTTATGAGCTATCAAACAAGCCACCCATTGGGTCCTCCTCCTCATTCCAAATATGACCACTTTTGTCCATTCTTCTCTCTGTAACCACTGACTTGGTCTTCATCATAGTACAAACAAACTGTTTTATTCTTGGATTATTTCCAATTATTTTCAAGTATCTTGTGGATAAAGATGGACTTTTCATGAATGTTTCTGATTTTTCCAGATAGCCAACATAAAACCAGACTAAAAGGTGAGGAAAATCACTAAAACCCTTGTTTATTGATTTCTTGTTTCTGTTTTATCTTTGGTTTTAGACTCCGAGGTGAAGAGATTTTGCACCAAAAATATCCTGATCATTCTTGGCTTCTCCTCTGTCATGGCTGTGATAGCTTTGATCGCTGTGGGGTTGACACAGAATAAACCATTGCCAGAAAATGTTAAGGCAAGTCAAATTCTTGAGTGTGTGTGTGTGTGTGTGTGTGTGTGTATGTGTGTGTGTGTGATGTGGCCTGGGTGGGTGGGGAAGGAGGGAAGGATAAATGAGGGCATTCTGAAAGAACTGAGGTTCTAGCAGTTGAGGAACAAGTCAGGTTCCTTTGATTAAAAATGGAAGCAGCTGCTCATTCTGGAAAAGGAACACTTCGAATAAATTAGTGGTGGGAAGATAATTCTTTTCTGCCTGTAACACTCATTAGATCACGCTCTGCGTTTACTCACTTCAGATCTTCTTTGTCTTGTGGTCATAGTCTTTGCTCTAGTGCTAACTCTACACGGCACTATATTCCTCTTATTTTATTATCACTATCATCAGATGATAAAGCTTATTAGACACTTCTGTGTAAAGCAAAGCCAGAGACAGTGAAGACTTGATTTTATCTGCATAAATACTGAAGAGGGCTGGAGGGATAGCACAGAGTAAAGTGACTCATCACCAAGCCTAATGACCCGAGTTTGATTCCCAAGACTTGCAAGGTAGAAGAGAACCAGCTCCTACCAGCTGTCCTCTGACCTCCACATGTGCATTGTGGCACACTTGCCTCCCTCCAACAAATAGTTCTAATAAAAAATTTTAAACTTATCAAACATATAGAAAAACATCAAAATCAGTAAAAAGAACCCGAGACTATATATGTATATAAAATATAATAATTAAAATAAATTATTAGATGAAATTCATGAAACTTCAATATTTGAAGAACCAGTTATTGTAATTAGAAATCATTAGGGTCAAATGGAACATGGTAATACACACCTGTAACTCAAGCACTCAGGAGACTGAGGAAGGAAGATCACACATCTGAGGCCAGTCTAGACCACACAGCAAGTTACCTTCTCAAAAAAATCAAAAGAACAAGAATAAAATCATTAGGATCAGTAACTTCCTGTAATTTCCTTATTCTTTTCTGTTCTTCCCTCCTTTTCTCCTTTCTTCCCTCCCTCCCTTCCTTTTGTTTTCTCATTTCATTTGTTGGTTTGTTTTATTTTTTGGGAGACAGTGTCTCAGGTATCTCAGGATGGCCTCAAACTCACTATGTAGCTAAGGATGACCTTGAACTTGTGATCCTTCTGCCTCTACCTTTCAAGTGCTAGAATTAGACAGATGCAGTTTTATTCCTGGTTGTGTGATATAGTTTGCTTTCTTTTTCAGTTTATCAAAGTGAAGTTTCAGACATATTTCACAGGGACTTTGAAATACGGTTGTTGTTAATCTGTGAATTTAAAAAATGTGCAGTAAATTTATATGTATACCATTTTAAATTTAAACACAAATGACAGCAAATATATCTGTAAGGAACCAGAAGAGACAAGTAGGTGGTGAACACATGTGTACCCGTAGGCATGACATATCTTGAAGTTAACTTGACTGTGGAGGTCCTGGAATACATGTATAAAATCATGGTCTCCTGTATTTGAGGATGATGACCTATGAGCCTGGGAAGTTGGATGGACACCCTGCTTTTGAAACTTTTTTGCCACCCACCCGTGTTACTTACTGTGTAGAAAAAGCGTGGGTGTCACATTGGCATCTGTTTGTTGCACAAGTCCAACCCCATTGAATCATGTACAGCAGTGGCTTTGTCGGGACAGAAGGCTGAGGCTGTCTCATTAATAGTGGTCTCTTGCCTCTTAATGTTGAGTGGCATTGATTCTCTTGGCAAAGCTTCACTCATAGTTGGAGGCTTATGACATCTTGGTTTTGCTATTTGTTTACCAGCTCCAAAAGCAAGTGATTGCCTTCTTGCTTTGACCTTTTTGCACATTCAGTATTGCATCACTGGCAAGAAGGACTGCTAGGAGGCAAAGCCCACGGCATGCTTGAGCTCTGTGTTCCTGGTGAATGTGGTCAGGGATGACTGTCCCTCATTCACAGTGGTCTTCAGGTCTGTTGTGTTTCTGTGTTGTGATGCTGCCTGGCAAAAGGAAACTGGGTCTTTTAAATGAAAGCTACTGTAATTGAAGTGAATATGGTAACATCACTGACTCCTTTACACAAAGATAAGTTTACATACAAAAGCTTGCACTTGATGAGGCTACTCACTAATTTCAGTAAGATTTCTAGCATATACTGGGAATAAAGTGTTGGACAATACAGACATAGATGTCCATCACTCCAGAGGGCTCTGTTGAACATTGCTGCTCTAGGACATAGTCTTTGATGTTATTTATGAAATTGTTCAAACTTCAGTTGAATGAATACAGTGTAGGATAAAACATTTTATAAATCTAAAATAAGGGGCTAGGGAGATGGCTCAGAGGTTAAGAGCACTGGCTGCTCTTGCAGAGGTTCCATTTCCAGCACACCCACTTGACGGCTAACAACCATCTATAACTCTATTTCTAGGGAATCTAACAACCTCTTCTGGCCTCCCCAGGCATTGCACAGCACAGATGTACCTAGACACCTGCAGGCAATACACTCATACACATAAAATAAAAATAAATAAATTGGGCTGGAGAGATGGCTCAGCAGTTAAGAGCACTGGCTGCTTTTGCAGAGGATCAGGGTTCGAATCCCAGAATCAACATGGCAGCTAACAACCATCCATAATTCCAGTTCCAGGGGATCCAATGCCCTCTTCTGACCTCCATGGGCATTGCACTGTCATTGGCTATCTTCATGGATGCAGAACCTGTTGATGTGCTGGGTTGATTGTGTTCACTTCTATAGTGACCTATGGAAAACTGTACATATTTGGATATTTGTACATGAAATATTTGCTTTGTATCATGTTTCATTTCTTCTTAACGTAGTTTGGGTCAGCCTTGAAGAGGAGGCAGTGACCTCACAGCTAGAACAGAACTCTTTGTTTTACTGATGTGTTTACTTGCTCAGCTATATGTTATAAACATTTTGAGGACAGGGCCTCGGTTTCTGTGTTCATTCATCTACCAGTCATTGAACATCTACTCGATTTGGGGCTCTGGAGATGTACCTCTGATCAAGACTGGCGAAGTATGTACACTTGTCAAGCTTGTAGTCTAGTAGGAAGAAAGAATTATTGATCAAATAATCACAAAATAAGTGTTAAATTATAACCAATGTAGCCTCTGAATTGAGTGGTTGGTTGTTCTACAGAAATTTGCTGACTTAGATAAACTGAGCATCTGAACAGAAAAAACTAGACCTCTCTTTGATGGAGGGATGTCAGTGTAGGAGGCAAACAACCAACTCTGTACTCTTCAGACATTTTGTTTTCTTTCACTTTTTACCTTCAGAGTTAAGGCACAGGAGTCTGTCCGTAACAGGTATCCTAAGACATTTCCATCCATTAAAGTCAGTGAATCATCGAGTAGGTACTACACTTAATAATCAAAGGCTTTAGGGCTGGAGAGATGGCTCAACAGTTAACCACACTGGCTGCTCTTGCAGAGGACCTGGGGTTTGAGTCCCAGCACCCATATGGCAGCTAACAACCGTCTGTAACTCTGGTACTAGGATGCTCTCTTCTGACCTCTGCAGGCATTGCATGATGTGGGTGCACTTACATACATACAGGCAATATATTCATACACATAAAATAAAAATAATAAATTAATTTAAAAACAAACCAAAGAGTGTCTAGCACATCAGAAGCCATGAGCAGAGGTCAGCTGTCAATGCTTCTTTCCAGAGATGTATTCCACGGAAGGCCCTTTGCCCTTTGTATGTTGTGGCTTCTGAGCCTGACTTTGCAGTGTTTCCCATTGTTTCTAAACTGGCCTTTCTCTAAGCCTCTGCTTCTTCAACATTAACTAAAATACTGCTCTAGAATTAGCATCTATGATTTTATCTTTTTATGGAGAATTTGGAAGAATTTACTTTGGTTTGCACCCCTAAATGCTCTTGGAAAAATGCATTATTTTTACTTTATTGTATTTTAACATTATCTGATACAAAAACAAGCATTTGGAGATGGATGGTGGTGATTGTTGCACAGCAATGTTAATGTAATTAATTAACACCGCTAAAATGAATACTTTAACATAATGAGTTTTGTGTTGTGTATATTTTACCCAAATTGTTCAAACAACAAAATAACAGGTTATAGTAAAGCTCTAGTAACTCTGATTAAAGAAACAAATAAAGAAGAAATGGTTTATTGATGTTTATCACTGGCATCTCTGTGACTGGCTTGATTTGTTTATAGGGTATTAGAAACACATTGTAAAGGATAAGCTTTGTTTATAAACCCAGGCTTACTGGGCCAGACAAACAAGGCTGCTGAAGATACTGCTAAAGCTACAGGAACTTTAGGAGAAGTTTTTAAACAGCCAATTTTGTTTTGGTCTTTTTGAGGCAGGGGCTCCCAATAGTCCTTGCTGGCTAGAACTTGCTATGGAGTCCAGGCTGGCCAGAGATCCACCTGCCTCTGCTCTCCGAATGCTGGGCGAGTACCACCATGCCTAGTAAGAGCCAGTATTTCTAAAGAGACCTAGTGAAGTTTTCTGTGTTACCTGGAGTGATAGTTCCTTTTGATTTGCTATAACATTAATACAATAAACAGAGTAATTTGTACAGAATAGAAATTTATTTCCTCACAGTTGTAGATATTGGAAAGTCCACAATCAAGGCCTGAGCTTGCTTGGTGTCTAGCAAGGGCTTTATCTCTACTTCCAAGGTGGCACCCTAGTGGGGGAGTACCACTCTTCCTCATATGGCAAAAGATTAGAAGAGGACAGACCCTCTCCCCAAAGCCCATGTCATTGCTTCATGAATTCACTCTTAAAAGTAGAATTTTCATGTCCTAAACATTTCTATTAGGCTCTACCTCCCAACATGTTCATTGGTGACTAAGTTTCCAACATGTGAATGTTAGAGAAGAAAACATTCAAACCATGGGACCTGGCTTTGAAGTTTTAGGTAGCAGTATGTATAACAACCCCAGTCATACTTGATAGATGAGGCTGTAAGAATTAACTTCTTTAAGGATCAGAAGGAATTTAGGAACTATATTGTTTTCCACACCCTTTATTCATTCAGTTCAGTAATTATTTGTTGAATTCCTTCTTTGTGCCTAGTATATGGTAGATAATTCCATGGAGGGTACTAAACATAACGTGGCGAGTAAAGCTTACAGTCAGTAGTGCTCAGTCTAGTGGGGAACGCAGCCACTCATCAGATAGCCATATAAATGCATGGTTATATCATGGGCTCAGTAAAATCTTTAGAGGACAAGTAGAGGTATTCTAATCAGGAGGATACACACTCTAGTCTGAGGAGATCACAGTAGATCTTGGGTAAAGAGCTTTCTGGGCAAAGGCCCTGGAGCTGAAGCTGTGTGGCCTGTGTACAACTGAGGTACATGATGACACAGCAGATGTTTCCTGAGTGAGGAGACTAGGGTAAGAGGATTAAATAAATGTCCCACTTCTGCATAGCCAGGACTCAGCCCACCTGACACCCCCGTTCTCTCTTTCTGGAAAGCTGACATTTGGGCAGAAGTGTTTCAGCTTCAGGGACACATCTACCTTGTGTTCATGTGGCTCCAGTCTCACTCTGAGTTGGGCATTCATGGCTGTCCCTCCAGGTCTTCACACACCTGCCTTGGTGGCCCCACCAGCCAAGAAGGATCATTTCTACTGTTGCTCTGTCTGGACCACCATTCTGTTCATGCAGCATAACTCATGATGGCCAGACACAAGCTTAGAGTAATACCACTTGTGTAGAAAGATTTCTGTTCTATTAAAAATTTGTATTTAAAAAGATTGGAAGTAAGCAAATATTTTATAATAAAATAACAATAAAAACATCTAGGTGGAATCTTAAATGTCTTTACCCTTCATTTTTTAGGTGACATTTAATAAACCTTTGGTACTCAAAATTGAAAATAATATTGAAATAATAGTATTAATGGAATGCCAGGTTTCTTCCTTACCACTAGAATCTTAGAGTTTTTTCTTTTAATATGAAAGGCATCCTCAGAAGGGCTTTTAGGAGTGCTTTAAATACAATCTTTGGGAAAACATTGCCTCCCCGCCCCCTCCCTTAATCAGACTTCCCTAAGTCATTTGCTAGCTAACGGGATAGTGGGTCAGGGAGGGAAAAAAGGGGGACACTCCCTAAGCTTCTCAGAAGGTTTATTTGCTGAGATCCTGCAGACCTTGTGCTTTCTGGAAAATGCTTGGCGAGGGGGCGGGGGTGTGAGCTACCTAGGGACACTGGAACCAGGAGAGGCAAACTCCCCAAATGCATAGACGGAGAACATGTCCAGCTTCAGCAGTCCATCAAGAAGCAATGTCAGTTGTTTGTTCTGTGAAGCAGTTTAGGAGACAACGAAAACTACCCCACCTTCGGCACCATTCAACAGGTCAGCCTTCCAGTGCTGTGCCGGAGGTCAGATGTCCTCCATTCTTGTAAATGCTCTATACTGCCTTCTTACGTGCAAACAAAATATAATAAGGCTTTTATCTCCTCACTTCCTCTGTGTTAAGGCCTTGTAGAAATAGGCTGATAGAAGCAAGCCTGTTTCTTGGCCCTACTGGAAGAGAAACTTTCATGTCAACAAAGATCAAAAGAATAGAATGTCCCGATTCCAGATAAAGGCTGCTTGCTGCTGCTGTCTCGCCAGCTTTTAGCATGTGCCATTGTGGTTGGAACATTTTCTGGCAGGAAGAATTCAGGGGCCCTGCTAGGGAACAACAGAATTTTCTACTCTATAACCCCAGAGTCTTTTCTTCACTCTGGGAGGTTTCCCATAGATCTAAAGGCCCCAGACCTCTGCAGCATCCCTCTCTTCCCACAGTGGTCACCACCTACACCCTTCTTGAATTCCTTTTACTGGGAGCCCTGCTGCAGAGGAGCCGGTCCCATTTGCTTTCTTTCTGTGCCCAAAACAAGTGCAGAGGCCCTTTTCTTTAAGCACATAATGCTAATTACTAAAGGGACTTCCCACTGTGCATAGGGAAGGAACATTAGGGAGGTCCTGGAGGGGAAGAATCCTCAGGAGTGATGCCTCTTGGCACAGTGATGCCTCTTGGCGAAATTGAATAAAGTTAGACACTCAAGAGACTCTACCTTCAGCTATTCCTAGTGGTCCAGGAAGGTCTCTTAAATCCTCATTCCTTGCTTTTCTTCCTGGAGGCTCTTAGGTCATAATGGTTAAGACAATATGAACCTATATATTGTACATACATACATACTTATGTGAATTAAGCGTTTTCAGGTGACAGACCACATTTTGAGTGCACAGCTCAATGACAGCCAGTTGACAAAGGCTGGTTCAAATTGCCAAAGTGCCTGCTCTGCTTTTCTTCCCTACGCTTCCCCACTACAGATGATTAAACTCTACAGTTGTCAGGGTTGGTAGAATGGCTCAGTGGATATAGCTCTTGCTGGACAAGTATGAGAACTAGAGTTCTGATTCCTAGAACTACATAAATGCCAGAGGGGCATGGCAGCCTGCCTGTAATCCCGCCACTCTGAAAGCAGAGACATGGGATCCCCAGAGAAACTGGGCTAGCCACGTTAGCCCTACTGGTGGCCCTGCCCCAGTGAATACGGTGGAGAGCAATTGAGGAAGACTCTGGAGTCAGCTTTCAGGCTCCACACACCCACACCAGTACACACACCACACACGTCCGTGCCCACACATAAGAAAATGCGTACACACATGCAACCACTCACATATATATATGCAAAAACATGTGCCACCATGTTGTCTTCACAAAGCCCATGGCACATATCATTAATCAACATGCTATTTATCCCTAATTTAGGAATATAACCAAAATTGAGTATCAATTGATCAAAATTGACATTTAGCAACCTACTCCTGGGGAGACGGCCAAAGAAATGAAGGCCTTTTTCATAAAAATAAGAAATGTACAAGAATGTTTAGGGCTCTGTTTCCAGTAGTCTCAAGTCTCAATTTCCAGTAGTCGCAATGCTCCAAAGGTCCATCAACTGTAGACTGGGTAAAAATATAGTATATGAATGTAATGAAGTACTCTACAGTAACAGAAAAGCATGAACCACTGACAGGATGCGTACATCTTAGAGTGTAGATTGAAAGAAATTAGACACAGCCTAGGTTTATTGTGTGCGTCCCTTTATCGCCATTCAGAACAGGCAAAACTCATCCAGGGTGATAAACCTCAAGACAGTGACTGCTTCTTTGGAAAAATGACTGGGCGGGGACATCAGGAAGCCTATTGGGCTAGAACGTGTGCTATATCTTGATTTGCTGCCAGTTGCACTGATGTGCACAGATGGGAAAGTTCACTGAAGTACATATTCATGATTTCATGATTTGCCATTTTGTTAGAGTTGTTCTTGAAAAGGAGCACTGATTTGAAACCTATTGGCCAGTCCTCGCTCCTGTGTTTTCGTCTATAAGGTCCTGATTCTGAGTCTGATTCAAATCCAGGTTCTATTACCAATTAGCTGTGGATAGTGAATAGCTTTCTCAACCTTGTGGTAGTTTCTCACGTATATAGAAGGGATAAACACAGTGTTGTCCATGACATTGTTCTGAGAGTTCAGTTAGATAATTCGTGTATAAAATATTCCTTAGAATACTTAACTCACTTGTGAACGCAGTGTGGTGACCTTGGTCCTCCCCTTTTCTCCTCTGACCATGTCGTAGTTCCTCATGCTGCCCTCCCTCCTTTCTTTCTTTGTGTATGTGTATGATCATGCATGTATAGGTGCACATGTGTGTATGGCTGTGCATGCCCATGTGTGTGCCTACATAGGGAAGCCAGAGGACTACTTAGGGCATCATTTTGTCCTCAGGCAACATCAACCTCATTTTTTGAGCCAGGGCTTCTCCCTGGGTGCTGGGTCTTGCTAATTAGGCGAGGCTAGCTGGCCAGCAGGCCCCAGAGATTGACTTGTCTTCAGTGGGGTTACAAATGCACACCATGCCTGGCTTTTTACACGAGTGCTGGGGCTCAAAGCACTGTACCACTGGGCTACCCACCCTTCCTCTTACTCCCTTTACCCCTCTAATCTCCTCCTACTTGTAAGGAGCTGAAAGCATGGAGTTTAAATCTCTTTTTAATGTACCGAATACCGCTTTTTCTCTCCTTAAAACGCAATTCAATACTCATTGAACTAAAATTAGATGAAGATTTTCTTTTTTTGGTGTTCTTGAGACAGGGTCTCCCTGTAGCTCCAGCTGGCCTGGAACTCACTATGTAGACCAGGCTAGTCTTGATCTCACAGAGATCCACCTGCCTCTGCCTCCTGAGTGCTAGAGTTAAAGGTGTGTGCCACCATGCCCGGCTCTAGATGAAGATATTTACTATGTCTATGTAATCTACAATGGATCGATTAGGTAGTTCTCAGACTCTTCTGCATATTAGAATCACATGGGCTCTTGTAACTTCTAATGACCAACCTAGAGTAAACCACAGTGTCTGAGGTATTACCAGGCATCTGTCTTTGGTGAGTCAGTGTATAGACATGTTTGAGAACTGCTGGATTAATTGATTTCTGCTCCTTTGACAGTGACTCTGCTACTTCTGCCTGTGGGTTAGAATCAGCTAGGAAGCTTCTAAATAACCCCAATGCTCAGGCTCCCCTGGCTAGGGCCTGAATGCTTCTAAGGTGCACCCAACATTAGTGTTCTGGTCCAGAGGGATGGGTGTCCTAGTAGCTCTGATATCAGGGTAAGTCTAGTCCCTAGAACCACCAGCTGTCCCTCTTGAATTAGAATGCTTATGGTTTTTGAAATTTCTGTCTCTGTCCACTTCCTGTTGCAACCTAACTATGGAGAAAAGTGATGTCATACTTGTCAATACGTTTTTAAATTTTGTTTTCCCTCAGTATGGAATTGTGCTGGATGCTGGGTCTTCTCACACCAATCTGTACATCTACATGTGGCCAGCAGAGAAGGAGAACGACACAGGCGTGGTGCGTCAGTTAGAAGAATGTAAAGTGAAGGGTAAGTGAAGAAAAGGGAAGGGGAGACGGTGAGGTGGTGGGGGGGGTCGCCCAGGGGAACGCAAGAGAAAAGGGGGCCGAGGGGAAGCCGAGCGAGGAATCCAGCAGGGCTGATGCTGTTATTTACTATCATTATAAAATAACATTAAGTCTACCGAATAGCACAGGCTGGTAAGCAGAAAGATCACAAGTTCAAGGTCTACCTGGGCTGCAGCATGCCAGACTGGACAACTTAGTAAGCCTCTGTCTCAAATGAAAAGTAAAAGTGGACTGGGATCCAGCTCAGTGGTAGACACCTGCCTCACATGCACCATCACGGCCCTAACCTCAGTCCCTAGCACTGCCAGTATCAATAAACAGTAATAATACCGAAATCCGCTCTTAATGATTAAGCCCAAGAAAAGTAAGTTTAAAAAGTAAATGAGGGTGCTGAAGGTGATAGTATGCATGTTTAATATTCATGAGGCCCTACGTTTGATTCCTAGCAGTAGCTTTCATCAACAGCACCCTTCTGTGTGTCCTGCCCTAAGAGTGGAACATGTGTTTCTCTGTTCTTACCACCTCCCATTGGGGTGAGTACAGCGTTTTCAAGGATGAGCAGGGCCGGGCTGAGATAGATCACACCACTCATTTAAAGGTACTTGCAGTAATTGGCAGATCTGGGCTTCACCAAGGCCTGACTGATCTGAGCCAGATGTTCTTAGAACAGCACCACCTGAAGAGGTTTTAGAGCGTCCCCTACTCTCAGAGTTTCTGAATCAGCAGATCTGGTAGGAACACAGAGAATTTGCATTTTTGTCAACTTCCCAGGCGCTCTTGATGGTGATGGTTCAGAAAATTTCTGCTCTCTTCTACTCTGATCTGTGGCTTGAAGGAAAGTTTCAAAAGCCTTTAGTCTCTTTACAGACAGGAAAGGTGGAAAGGCCAAATCCTAGACTTTTAGGGATGGGATCATTTAAATCTTGTTTTCCAGGGAAAGAAACAGAAACCTGGAAGATTGGTGCCCTGTTAAGTAGCAAGAACCAGGTTGATGGCCAGATCCCTAGGTGTGCTCCTGGCTGCTGGTTACCCTGACCACTGCTTTTTACACACTGATGGGTTTTTTTCTAGTAAGTTTTTTAAGGTCACACTAGAGCATGGCTGACAGCCCACTCGCCCCTCTCCACCGTGCAGTTCACCATGCATTCCACCGTGCACCAGACGTCTGCATATCACACCACAGTCCCTGTGACCTTTGTCTTGGCCTTTTGAGCCAAGAACACACTGTTTCTTTCAGATAGGTAGTCTAGATCCTAAAGATAACTGACTTTTAGTCTGATGGCCTGTAGCTTCCACTAAATTTTGTAATCTGTCAAGAGACCTGTAGAAATGTTGTCAAGAGAGAAAGCCATGTTGCCCAGTAACTTGTTCTAGCCTTGTTAAGACTGAGACAAGACTTCTTGAACCTTTTCAAGTTCAAATCCCTCCTTTTATTGACCTTGATTTAGCTCACTGTCTTCCATTTGTATTTGTTTGGTTGTTGTGTGTTTTGTTTTGAGACAGGGGAACTCAATATGTAGATGAGGCCGGCCTCAATCTTACAGAGCTCCGTCTGCCTCTGCCTCCCAAACTGACCCAGAACTCAAGAGCTCCACCTGCCTCTGCCTCCCGAGTGCTGGGATTAAAGGCCTGCGCCACCACACCTGGCTCCAACTTACATTTTTAAATTTAAAAAATTATAGCATGTTTTTCTTTTGAGACTTATCCCGTGAATGTATGTGTTTGGCTTAACAAATAACAGTAGTTTCCCCTCTAAAAAGAGAATTAGTAGAATACTTAAGTACAGGTTTTCTGAATCAAAAGTGAGCTGATAACTCAGAGCTGATTTTTCTTATTAGATTAAATAAACAGGCCGTTTAAAACCCTGTGAGCAATCTGTCTACTTCATTTGAATAATTGTCTTTAAAGCAAATCCTTGATATGAAGCACTTGCAGTGTGATATTTACCTTAGTGTAATATGGAACTGTGGAGTGTTAAACTTCAAAAAGCTTAAGGAATCTTGGCTCCAGGCCTCTCCATAGCAACCATTCGTTTTGCTCTAAAATTGGAATAACAGTCTTACTAGGGGAGCCAGTGTATTGGAGTGGAGAAGTCACTGAGGAGACGTGGATTCTGTTCCTGTTTATTCTAACAAGGGAAGAAACTCCATAAATTGCAGGCACATGCCATGATAACATAGCTGGTTAGTAACACTTTCTGTCTTTTCAGGAAAAGCTAGTATGTCTGGTGTTTGTTTTAATTTTTGTTCTAAATGTCATCTTTATGTAGGGCTTCTAGGAACTAATGTTGTTAATTTCAGCTCTGTGGAGTTGTAATCAAAAAGTAGCTGACAGAGTAGTTGTCAGTAAAGTCCACATTAAAATCTGAGGCCAGGTTACACAGTTGAATGCGAAATTGCGCCACCCTGTGGCTGAACTATTGAGCAACAGGTTGACTTTATCCAAGGTTTAAAGATAAATCACATAAAACTAGGTTTAGTGAGTTACCCTGTTTATAGGCTGTTTTTCTTATCACTGTGATAAACACATGAAAGAAGCAGCCCAGCTGAGGAAGGATCTGTTTTGGCTCACGTTTTGAGGGGAAACAGTTCCATCAGTGGCCACCTGTCTTTCTCCTTTTCACCTTTGTGTTCAGTCTAGGACAGTGCTGCCCACATTCAGGATGACTTTTCCCTCCCCAGTTAAACCTCTCTGGAAACCCTCACAAACACAGCCCAAAGTGTACCCCATCCATGCCCCAGGTGCTTCTTAGTGCATCAAGCTGACCTTTGACATTAACCATCCTACCTTCCAAGTACCACAACCTAATGGATATCACTTCAAGAAATGTTTTCTGTGTTTTCTCAGCAAACATATTTTGCTCTAATATGGTCAAGGTCTGTCCTATCCTCTTTTTTTTTTTTTAAGATTGTCATCATCTATATTTTTCCTTAGGTCCTGGAATCTCCAATTATGCTCAGAAAACAAATGAAATAGACAAATACCTGGCTGAATGCATGGAAATGTGCAGTGAAGCAATTCCAGTATCCAAGCAGCCTGAGACACCTGTTTACCTGGGAGCTACAGCAGGCATGCGCCTCCTTAGGTATGTGGCATGCAGGGACGAGAGGGGCTAAGAGTGAGACCGTGTAGGACCCTCTGAGATTAGGGGCATGGCCCACTTGCCTCACACCAAATTCTATACATTCCAAATTCTACACTAAAGAAATGTTAATGTGTATGTATAATGGTAAGATTTTTAAGGGCTTAAAAAACACTTTGTCTATCTTCGGGAAAGTCATGGTGGAGGGAGTATTGGAGAGAAAGATAAAGCATATATGCCCTGAGATTTGGGACTGAAGATTGAGTAGATCAGTATCCACAGGAATAAGACCAGAGACCTACCAGTGTCCCAAGACGAGTAATTACAGTTAGTGTAGCTCTGTTGGCCACCACTTGGTAGCAGTGTGCATTATTTACACTTCTCTCATTCATTCACTGTGTCATGAGTTGCCTGCTCTGTTACAGTATGTAAGCAAGTGACTCAGCCCTTAAGGAGATTAGACTTTTCTTCTTCTAGGGTGATCTTTTGTTTAATAGAGAACTGTTCAAAACTGCTGTGGGAGCACTTGCTCGGTACGAAAGGTGGTCAGAATGACCTGCCCCAGGAGGAGATGCATATGTTGAATCATGAAGGAGGATCTGGAAGGTGAGGGAAGGGAAGGGCAGTGTAGGTAAAGCATGGTATAGGTCAGTAACCTACTTCTGTTCAGCACCTGCTATGTATCACGAACCATTTTAAGTGTGGAGAATAAAGCAGCACTTGACTTTATGGAGTTTGTGTTCTAACAGCTGTGCAAAGTTAGGGCCGGGCAGATGCGAAGGCCTGTGTGTGGAGATTGGGTGAAAGCTGTAAGATAATAATGGTAGAAGTTCATATTCATTGAGGCCCTGCTGTGTTCTTAGCACTGTGCTAAGCACTTAACACACATTGTTTAACCATCATAGCCACTCTATGGAGTAAGAGATGTAAGAAGGCTGCAGCTCAGAAATGTTAAATAATTCACCAAAGGTCGCATGGGGAAAATGGCAGGACCAGGGTTGTGACTTGCAAGGTCTAGATCACAAAGTACTTTGTGGACTGCTCTGGGAAGGGCGGAGACAGTGGGAAGCAACTCAGCGATGTAACACAACTGGAGACATTGGAGAGGATGAGCTGGAGCAGGACAGGTCGGGAAGCTGTTTGGATGAGAGATCACAGCTGGAAGGCATCACTTCTCACTCAGGAGTTCTTGGTGTTGCATTGTCTGGGCCTTGAGTCATGTCTCATCTTCAATATGACATCCTTGGAAGACTCCCTTTGTGTTTCAAGGCCTCAAACAGACTAATAACTGAAAGATAAAAGGAGAGTTCTTCCAGGCTGACTTCAGGGGGCTCCGTATCTGTTACTTGTTCCTACAGTCCTAATGGACATCAATCAAAATCTAAGTGTGACCCACCAGAGGCCACACTAGTGGCTAAAAGAGCACACATCAGCCTTAGATATTGTCAGACCAGACCGAGCTACCACCATCACAGTCATTTTAAAAACCTTTGATAATTTTTGAACTTGGGAACAGAGTTAAACTGGTACCTTTAGAAGGCCCATGATCAGAAGGATTTGGATTTGGAGAGACAGGGCCAAATATTTAGCTTTGCCTCATCCAAAAGCATGGCTCCTGTGACAGCCATGTGCAAGGGTCTCCGTGTCTCCTAGCGTGTATTTTTCATGTCACAGGAGCATCGTACGGCAGCTCTAGCTGAAATGAGTCGGTATAGTTACAGAGACAAAAGTGATAACCTCATCTCTTCTTTTGTGTAGAATGGAAAGTGAGCAGTCGGCAGAAAGGGTCCTGGCTGCAGTGACAGACAGTCTTAGAAACTACTCCTTTGACTTCCAGGGTGCCAAGATCATCTCTGGCCAAGAGGAAGGTGCCTATGGATGGATTACTATCAACTATCTGCTGGGCAGGTTCATTCAGGTAAATACCTCACCCCAGGGAAGTGGCTCTTGCTATCTTGGCCAATGTTTGGGTCATTAGCAGAATGGATGGTGGGTAAATAAGTGAATGAATGAATGTACTCCCCCACATTGCTAACAATCAGTAGAGGTATAATTATCTTACAAGAACGTTCACTACTGGAGAATATGAAAGCCATGTCGTCACGTCAAGGAGACATGGAAGAAAATAAAATCTACTTTAAAAAATTTATTTTTATTTTAAAAATCTTTGTGTGTGTTTGTGTGTGTGTACACATGAGTGCAAGGGCCTTTGGAGGTCAGAAGAGGGTGTTGAACTCCCCCAAGGTTGGAGTTACTGGTGGATGTAAGCCTCCCAATGTGGGTGCTGAGAACTGAACTTGAGTCCTTTGGAAGAGCATTGCTCTTAACTGCTGAGTCATGTCTCCAATCCCCAAATCTATTTTGTTTAAGATTATTTTAATCTTATTAAAAACAAGACTAGCTGGACACAGCAAGGCTGAGGCAGGAGGATTTCAGGTTGGAGACCAGCCCAGGCAATATAGCAAGAACAAAGCAAAACATATAGTATTTGTTAAGTGAGACATGTTTAGCACATTTCCTGTGCTGTGACTTAAGCTGTGCTCAAAACAACCATATGTAGTACATTATTACCCCTATTTTAGAGCCCCTTATTGATTCCTAAAAAGATAGTTTTTCTAGCCAGTGTCACACAGCTAATGACTGAGTGGGGATTTGAACTTGAGTCAGCCTAAGTCCAGACAGCCTGTTTGCAAGCCATAGTACCACTGCCCCCGTGTCGCTGCGATCTGAGTTGTCTTTAAAGTCCTTTTCTTGCTGTTGATCTGCTGCAGACTCAGGAATCTGCAGTGAGCTTTGCCTCAGCTTCTCTGTCTTAGGAAGTCTCAGAGTCCAAGAAAAAGTAGGATTTCCAGAGACTTCTTGCACTGTACTCTTTCAGAAACACAGTTGGCTCAACTTCCTCTCACACGACAGCCGTAGTCAGGAAACCTATGGAGCTTTGGACCTCGGAGGAGCCTCTACACAAATCACCTTTGTGCCCGTAAATGACACGATAGAGTCCCCAGAAGACTCTCTGCAGTTTCGCCTGTATGGCAGGGACTACACTGTGTACACTCACAGCTTCTTGTGCTATGGGAAAGATCAAGCGCTCTGGCAGAAACTGGCCAAGGACATTCAGGCAAGTGCGATTGAATTCAGACTGCCCTCCGCACATCTGGTCCTCAGCCTCCACATCCTGTTATTTCCCCTTTGTAATTCAGTAATGGGTCTGAAGCTGGTTAGAGCACTTTCCAAACCTTTTCAAGCAGGATACCAAACTACATCTGGTCGACCCCTGTGAATTGTTCCACCCAGACATCCCTCCTATGTTTGTTTTCTGTGCTATCTCCAAGGACACCACTCAGATCTTTCTTAGGAATTAATTTCTGGCCCACTGGTGTTGATAATTCAAATTACATGCTAGAGTATTGTTTGTGGGGAGGGGTGGTGATTTATAAGCTCTTCTGCATAATTTTTTAATCAGGAAAAAAACACTCCAGGGAAAATACAGGATTTGCAAATCAGCACTTTAAATCTTGTCCCCGGATGCTCTCTGTATTTTCAAGGAAAAAAAAAAGCTAAATATTTGATATCATAAGAACACCAGACACACCCTGGCAAATAAACACACAGGGAGGTTGTCATATCCAGCTGTCCTCTGTCTCTAGGAAAGGACAGTCAGTTCCCTGCTCTCCCCAAGGCCTTCTCTGGTTCTCAAAACCATCATTATAAGGCAGCTACCTCGGAAGCAGGTACAGTTGAGAGATGCCCACCAAACCTCAAAGCTCCATGCAGCTGCTGGTCCACAGCAACCTCTCTGTCTCCTTGGTGCTTAAAAGTGGTGTTTTGCATTCCTGGAGTAAAAGGCCTAAGTAATCTCCCAGCTCTGGGAGCTCCTCGTTCTCTGTTTGGGGAGGAGAGGAATGAATTGTAGAACACTGACAACTAAACTCAAGTCCAAGTTTTTGAGAGTTGAAGACTCTTCTTCCTTGTGAACCTGCTCCTGGTCTATGCGCTAGAACTAAGTGTTCAGGGACATTCCCAACCAGTGGCATTTCTGGGCACAGCTATAACTCCTCATATACTAATATGCCATATCACACCTGGTGCCTGTTCTATAAATCTTTCTTTTAAATCTTATTCTCAAGGGTGAAAAGGGTAGCTACTGGTACTTGTGCTGAACAGCACAGTGACATATGACGCCAGTGCTTTGTTGAGGGTGGAGTGTGCCATATGACCCAAAGTGATGCCTTCAAGGGCTTCTTCCACATAGGTTTCAGGCAGCAGAACCCTCAGGGACCCATGCTTCCATCCTGGCTACGAGAAGATTGTGAACGTAAGTGAACTTTACAACACCCCCTGCACCAAGAGATTCCAGAAGACACTGCCATTTGATGAGTTTCAAATCCAGGGTACTGGAGACTATGAAAAATGCCACAAGAGCATCCTTGAGCTCTTCAACAAAAGTTACTGCCCTTACTCCCAGTGTGCCTTCAATGGGGTCTTCCTGCCACCACTCCAAGGGAGTTTTGGGGTAAGTTTGTGAAATGATGAGGTACACTGTCTAGGATTATTTGGGTTGCAAGTCACATAATATGTGTCTATAAAGAGTTTAAATGGGGCCTGGAGAAATGGCTCAGCAGTTAATAGCGCTGACTGTTTTTCCAGAGTATCGGAGTTCAGTTCCCAGCACCTATATGGCAGCTAATAGCCATCTATATAACTCCAGTTCCAGAGGATCCAGTGCCCTCTTCTGACCTCAACAGGCATTGCATGACATAGGTACATTTACATACATGTAGACAATACAGTCATTCACATAAAAAATAAAAATAAAATAGAAATAATAGAAATTATTTTTGTCTCTCACACAAGAATGTCCTGATGTATCTCAGTGTTTGTTACTTGACCTAACAATACTGGGATTTGTGATCAGCTCCTGCATTATCTTCTTGACATTTTCATGGTTTACAATGGTGACAGTTGCTCCAAGCATCACATCTTCACATGCAAAGCCAATGTAGGAAAGAGAATGATGGCTAGAGGCTCTCTTCATGCTCTCTCTCATGATGCACCAGTGTCAAAAGACATCTTCTCAGAGTCTGTTGGCCAGACCCTGGTGAAATGCACATCTTAAAACCAGTCCGTGAAAAAGGGAAGTCAGTATCACAGTTGACGTAGATTAATTATTGTTTGCACGTTCTGCCTGGGTAAAAGGAGGATTCTATAAGCAATGAAGACAGATGCCGGCTGTAGGGTGTATGTACCCGTCAGAGTCTGTAGCAAGGGACACCCCAAATGTCAGAAAGGGAAACAGCCATTGGATGACTCAGCTGAGGAGCTTGTTGTGTTAAAACACTTAGGAAGTAGAAACCCAGGAAACAGCATCCATTTCATTACACTTTGAAGATGTGGGGGATTGTTTGAATCCTGGCTCCCATGTCCTTCTTTTCCTAATCCAGAATAAGGTAAAATATTGGTGCTGATGAGGCAGAGATTCCTCCTGGTCTACTTATTGTTCACACTGCCTGTTTTGGTTCTCAAGCAAGCACTACTGCAGTCACAGTCAAGGAGTGAGTACCTCACAAAAGTTAGCTACCCTCCGTCAAGCACCAATCACAGACCAAGATGACCTGTGCACCATTCACTCAAGATATCATCCAAAAAAGCAGGGTCTTTGTCTGCCTTTTACCCTTTTCAAAAAACAATAGATGAGAAGATAGAGGTTAAGTTCCCCTCGGGACCTCATCATGAGAGTTTTGTGTTTGTTTCCCAAGGTCCCTGGTCTAGTCCACTGTCACAGATAGAGCTCTCTGGAGAGAGTACAGGACCGACAGTAGTCAGCTCTGATTGAACACCTGTACTGTGACCTGTGTGAGCTCCTCATTCCCTAGGTCTCTGAGGAAACAGTGGGTATTACTTTGGATCCAGGATTGCTCTGTGGCTGGGACCAAAGCTTTCCCTTCCAAAGGGTCCTGAGAGAAGTGTACAATGGCAAAGTGGCACTTGGTCTAGTCAGCTTCAAATCTATACTCAGAACTAGACATTGATAGACTTGGATACCATGTGACTGAACTGGCACTGGTTTCCCACATGGGCCTTTTGTGGGGCTAGGGACCCTTCCTTGCCTTGAGTGGAACTTTTAGAAGAGGAAGGAGTGAGTCACAAAAGGGAGGCACATGGCTAGGGAGACTGGAGACAGCTGGGGGCTTTTTTACTCCAGTTGTAGCTAGGAAGGATAACTCGGAAGAAAAATTTGAGAGTTGGTTTTTTAACTCTACTGAAAACTTTGCCTCTTGGGAAACATGACTCAATCCTGCCTTCAAGTCTGAGAAAACCCTTGTTCCCTGAGGGGGGTGGAATAACTTGCCTTTTAAAGTGATTCTTCCAACCAAAATAGGGAGAAGAAAGGGTGGGCAAAGGCCGAGTGGCCTTGAGCCCCTTGGCGGCTCTTCTCCTTGGTCCCTTCATCCCTTGTGAGCATGTTCTCCCAGCCTGCTAATCCTCAGAGCGGCTTCCTCTTACTGTCTGATTCCCTTCCCCTGACTAGTATCTTCTTTGTCTATAGTCCCGGTATGAGCACTGGCTGGTACCTATTCCTTCTTTAGCAATTTTTGTTTCTGTTTCAATTTTTAAAAATCATTGTAATTTTTCCCTAAAATCCTGAGGCATTTAAAAAAAATCTGTTTCTTATCTATAAAAAATGAGGATAATAACACCTGCCATCACTGGCAGTTGTGAGTAATATACCAGCAAACAGTGATTGGGCTGGAAAATGACAACCAGCTTTCAGGACAGGGAGCTAATCTATAGTAAATGTCAGTTTCTGTGGTGTAAATATTCCTACCATGGCCTGTTTCTAGCTACCAGTATGAATCCCAAAATGCTGAGATTTTAGCTGGAGTGATACTGCTGCAAGAGCAATGGCCGCCATTCCCTGCATCAGGTAGGCTGTTCAGGACTTCCTCCTTGTAGCCGTCATTCTCCACTATCGCTCCTGCAGGACGGCCTCATTCCCATGTCCTGGGACAAGCAGCATAGATATCTGGAACATAAAAATCCAGTTGTAAACTGGGCATGTGCCTTTTAATCTTAGCACTCGGGAGACAGAGGCAGGTGGATCTCTATGAGATCAAAGCCAGCCTTGTCTACATAGTGATTTCTAGGCCAGTTGGGCCTACCTGGAGACTCTGTCTTAAAAAGACAAAAAAAAAAAAAAAAAAAATCTGTCTGCATTCCTGTTACTTCCAGAGTCAGTTAGCCCGGGGAGTCACAGAACACAGCAAGTGTGAGGAGGAGGTTTTGTTACAGTTGCCGTCAGCGTGATGGTCTAAAGCTTAGTCTGTAAACAAAGAGCTAAACTCAGCCACTGCTGCCTTAGTCTGGCTTCACTGTGGCCTTGGCATCTAGATCGAATTCGGTGCCAAAGCAAGGCAGAGGGAGCATCTGTTGGGGATTACTTAGGAGGTAATTTAGAAATTGTTTTAGAGAACACACTATGTGATTCATATAAACAAGAATAAGAAGAAATAAGGAACTACAGTGAAGGAGCATTTAAGATGTGTTTCACATGCAGGTCTGCAGAGTCGACCAGTGAACATTACAGTTGGAAATCCCTATGTAACCACTTGAAACTATTTAAGAATTTGTTAATTCTTTTTATTTTGAGTTGGGTTTTAGATACATTGCCTTGGCTGGCCTTGAATTTTCAACCCCTCTGCCTCAGCCTTCCAAGTAGTTGGGAAAATAGACCTATGTTACATGGTCCCTCTCCTCTTTGTCTTCCTCTTCCTTTTTCTCCTCCTACTTTGAAAGAAATAAAGTTGTAAACAAATTAAAAATGAAGTTCTTAAAAATCTCAACCCAACCAGATATGAAACAATAAAACCTTCACAGGTGTAATGAGAAATACTGGACTTACACCAAATGTGCACACTTGTCCTTACCAGAGGTACCTTTAGGAAAAATGCCCAAAACCCCATGCTGCCTAAATAATGTCGATAGTTCTAATTGTTAGGTCAATGAGCAAAATCCGAGCACTCGAGGTCTTCCGTTGCAGTTGCTTCTTTGCTGTCTGTTGCCAGAGCTCCATGCTGCCTTTCTGGTTTGATGAGTAGGTATAGAATTATAGGGCAGCAGTCCCTCAGGTTTCCCTGCTCAGCCTAGAGATGGGTGAATCCCCAGCCACTGGATCAGCTACTTTCGTCTCTGTTATTTTGTGGTTCTGAGTTATCTGAGCATCTGCATTAGTAGCTGAGAGAAGACATTCTAAATCATAACCTCTCCACCAAGGCAGGAGCTGGAGGCAAAATACTGAGGCTGTCCAGACCAGGCTCCTTTTCTCTCACTCTTATTTTTAGTGTAAAGTGTACTCTTCTGTTTTTACGTGTGTAGTGCTGTAGTGTTGCACACTGCTGTCCATTCGTCTCCACACTCTGTCTCTGGAACTTTCCTTTTATCTTCCTGAACTGAAACTCTGCTCTTAAACAGAAACTTAGCTCCTTCCTTATTTTACTCCACCACCAACATTCTGCAGATTTTCTAACTGTGCCAGGTGTCATCATATGAGGAGAATTAAATGCTATTTGTACTTTTATAACTGATTTATTTCATTTAGCATAATGTCCTCAGTAGCCAGTGATTCTTAGCCCTTAAAGGGACCACAAGATTCTTAAGAATTTGACAAAAGTTAAGGATCCTCAGAGCAGAAAAATAAGCATATAGAAGTAAACTGAAATTTTTGTATAAAAGTTAAAACACATCTTAATCCCTTAAGGTGAATCTGTGATCCCTGGTCTAAAAGGCCTTCTTCTATACCAAAAAGTACATAGAAAATAGAGATTAAAGTCAAACCATGAACTTGACTAAGCAGGGCGAGCCTGGGAGTGAATGCTTCTTCAGGCATCAGGGACTGAGGCCATGTAAAATTATGGAAGGCAAGGCCAGGCATGTAGCACATGCTCTTAATCCCGGCACTCCGGAGGCAGAAGCAGGGGGATCTCTGTGAGATGGAGGCCAGCCTTGTCTACACAGCAAGTACAGGGGACCTTGTCTCCAAGCAGACAAACAAGCAACAAAGCGTGGTAGGCAGATTCAGACACAAATGCCAGAGACACATGAGGCCCATACTGACTCTACCCCACCTCTAATGCTCTTCCAACTCAGGACAAAGCCCAACTAATCCCTGCTGTCATACGCAGGCAGTCATGTGAGAAAGCAAGTCAGGATGGGGGCGGGAATGGAGACAGGTCAGGCGGTCAGTTATACAAAAATAAAAAAGCTGTTTCTGTCTCTACAAACGTGATTTCACGTGCTTCATTTAGTTGATATTTCAAAGTCCTCTCAGTATATTTTGGTTGCCCCTTCGGAAAATGATTTAGCAAAGCTCTTTTTATTCCTTTATGGAAAAATTTGGCTTTGTGTTAACTTTCTGGCTTTGTTCTCGTAGAAAGCTGATAAAAGTGGAATGTCAGCTACTTTACCAGACAATTGTTTAGACTGGAAGTGGAGGAAAAAAATCAAGGCATAAAAAAGGAATCTTACTCCATTGATGTGGACTGTGTGACATACAATGGACTAATACACAAAGTTAGCCCTTTGTGTTGTTAGATATTTGTTACATATAAAAAATTTGAAAAATGATACATCTTTTAAGCAATTTCTGTTGGGGGACTGGAGAGACGGCTCAGTGGTTTGAACACTGGCTGCTCTAGCAGGTGATCCAGGTTCGATTCCTAGCACCCCCATGGCAGCTAGAAATTGTCCATAACTCCAGACCCAAGGGAACTGATGCCTTCTTTTGGTCTCCACAAGCATTATATACATGTGGTGCACATACATACATGCAGGCAAACTATTCATACACATAAAATTAAATAAATCTTTAGAAAAATTTCCATTGAGTCTCTTTTGGCTGAAGTAGAAGCAGATGGCTTGTTTGCAAGCATGCAGTTTACTGTAAGAGTGAACTGTCAGAGCCAGAACTGAGCTCCCGTTGAATACAACCTAAAACTCTACACTTTTCTCTTGTAGGCATTTTCAGCTTTCTATTTTGTGATGGATTTTTTTAAGACGACAGTAAAAGACAACGTCAGCATCTCCTCTCAGAAAGAGATGATTGAGATAATAAGGGAATTCTGCTCAAAACCTTGGGAGGAGGTGAGTGATCAGAAGCTGCAGTCATGACAGTGGCCACAGGCCCTTGGTAAGGAGGATGCAGGTCTGCTCATAACATCTTGCCGGCTTGACCAAGATCCAGCAAATGTGTTAGAGAAGCCCAGATAGTGAACCCAGGATCCTATTTATTGACATTCTTTGACAACTTATAGTGGCTTAATTAGCATCTTATGCTTCTTACTTAATACAAAGTTTTGCCTCAAACAGCTGCTATCATGTGATGAGTAGTTTATCTCTAACTCAGCCATGGCTTCTTCAGTTCTGTTGTTTTGCCTCTTTCCTCATGGATACAAGGTGACTTCTGTGATCTCTTCACTTAAGGTCAAAAGAAGGAAGAACCAGATGCATCTGTGTCTTTTCACAGGAGTGGGAAGGCTACCCAAAAGCCTTATTGGTCTTTCCTTTCTTTTTTAAACTTGATTTTACTATTGTATTTTTGATTGATACATAAGTATACATTTTATGTTGTAGAATATATTTCAACATATGTATACACCTTGAATACATATCATAATAATGATCATATTTCTTACCTTAAGCATATCATTTGTTTGTGGTAAAAGCATTCAACAGCCTCTTTTCTAGATTTTTAAAATATGTAGTGTGTTATTGTTAACTATAGCCAGACAATAGTACAGCAGAAGACCAGAGTTTACTTCTCTTTCCTGACTATAACCATCTACCTGTTTACCAATTTCCCACCATCCCTCTGTACCCACTGCTTTCCCCAGCCTCCAACAGCCACTCTTCCTTGTCTCAAGGCTATGAAATCAACTTTTTTAACATGCTAATTATATATTACTGGGTTTCTTATGAATGATAAACCTTTTAATATTCCATAAGAGTAACATCATTCAGTGTTTGTCTCGTGTATGGTTTTCTTAACAAAGTGTTCTCCGGGGTCATCTTAATTGTCCAAAATGGAAGATTTCATTCTTTTTTTGTGGCTAACTGGCATTTTATTGTACACACACACACACAGACACACACACACACACACACACACACACATATATATATATATATATATATATACCACATTTTATTTATGTATTTACCCACTGTTTAATTCCCTGTCTTTACTTGTACGAATGGAGTTGCAATAAACAGGAGAATGTAGGTATCTCTCTGACTTAGTAATTTTATTTCCTTTGAATATTAACCCACTAGTGAAACTTCTGGTCATGTGCTACTTTCAGTTTTATTGAGAAACCTTTGTACTATTTTCTGTAATGTGTGCACTGATTTATACCCACACAGAGTGGAAGGGTTCCCTTTTGCCTGTATCCTTGCCAGCTGGTGTTACTGTTTGTCTTTTATTTAGTGCTAAAAAGCGTACCAGGACCTGAAATGCACTAGGCACTTGCCGACTGGGATATTCCCAACAACTCATTTCTTCTTCTTTAAAAATTGTATTATCAGCGTATATTAATTATAGAAAATTATGACATTTTCATATATGCGATAGCATTTAATCAGATTTAACTCCTGTTTTTCTACCTTGTTCTCTCTATTTTCTTCCTCTTTCCCAATAATCCCTCTTCTACTTATGTGCCTTTTAAAAAAATCTAGAGTCTACATGTAAGAGAAAACATGTAATATTTATCTTTTTGAGTCTGGTTTAATTCCCGTAACATCATCATCTCCAGTTTCATCAGTCTTCTTGCAAGTAACATGATTTTGTTCTTTATGGCTGAATAAGACCCAATTCTATATATACCACATTTTATTTATCCACTCATCTGTTATGGGTACCTAGGCTGATTCCTTAACTTGGGTAGTGGGAACCCTGCCATGATAAACATGGGTGTGCAAGTGTCCAGAGATTCCTCTGGATGTGTACTGAGGAGAGGTGCAGCGGGTCATGTAGAAGCTCTGAACTTACTTTCTTGAGGAGCTTGCATATTGATTTCTCCAGTGCGGACTAATGTACATTACCACCAGCAGTGATTCTTTTTACCCCATATAATCTCCACCATTTATTGGTTTTGTTTTCTCCATTACAGCCATTCTGTCCGTGGTAAGATGGAATCCCAGGGTAAGTTTAGCTTGCATTTCCCCGATGACCCAGGGTGTTGAACATCTCTGCTCAGATATTTCTCAGCCATTTGTATTTCTTCTCTTGAGGACTGTCTGTTCATTCAGTTACCCATTTAGTGCCTGGATAATTTGGGGGTGTTTGAGTCCTTTATAGAAATTGGCTATGAATCCTCTGTTAGGTACAGATGGCCAAGATTTTCTTCCATTTTGTGGGCTTAATTGTCTCTTTTGTTGCTCGGAAGCTTTTTAATTTCATGAGATCCTGTTTGTCAGTATTTGCTACTATTTCTAGAGCCATCCGTTCTTTCTCAGAAAGAACTATTCCTCTATCTTGAAGTGTTTTTTCTCAAACGTCTCCTTTAAAAGTTTGAGATCTTAGGTTAAGGGCTTTGATCCATGTTGAGTTGACTTTTTTCTGGCATGAGAGATGGGGTTCTAGCTTCCACTTCTACATGCAGATATTCAGGGTTTTTTTTTTTTTTTTTTCATCATTGTTTGAAGAGTGGTTGTTCTTCTAATACATGATTTTGGATAACTGTATCTCAGTCCTGAATACAGAGAAAAGGCTTTCAGTTTTTCTCTATGTAGAATAATGTTGACTATTTCTTTGTAGTAAATTACATTTTTTTATGCTGAGGTATATTCTTCAGGACTCATATCATGAAGGAATGCTGGACTTTATCAAAGGATTTTTATGTTTATGTTTCTTTTGAGGTGACTGTGTGATTTTTGTTCTTGATTCCATTTATATGCTGTACTGTATTTATTGATATGCATATGTTGAACCATTCTTGCATCCTTAGAATGAAACCAAACTTGATCATAGTACAAACATACCTTCAGTTGTCAACTGACACACCTGGGAAGAGGAAACCTCAGTTGGGGAATTGCTTCTATTGGATTGACCTTGGCGCATGTTTGTGAGGTGTTTTCTTGATTGTTGAGTGATGTGAGAGGGCCCAGCCACTTGGGCAGTGGCATCCCTGGGTAGGTGGTTCTGTGTTGTATAAGAAAGCAAGCTGAGCATGGACCAGGGGAGCAAGCCAGTAAGCAGTGTTCCTCCATGGTCTGTGCTACAGTTCCTGCCTTGGCTTCTCTTGATGATGGACTGTGAGCTGTAAGCCAAGTAAACCTTTCCTCCCTAAGTTTGTTTTGGTCAGTGTTTTTATCATAGCAATAGAAAACAAGACAGTGCACTTTGCACTGCATTGTTGAATTTTGTCTGCCTTTGTAAGAATTTTATTGTGTTTTGCCATCTCTGTTCATCGAGAAAATTGGTTCTTTTTCCTTCCTTTCTTTTTTTCCCTTTCTTTCTTCTCTTTATCTATTTTTAGTAGGTAATATTCAATTTGTAGAATGAGTTTGGATGTACCATTTTCTGTTTTTTTTTTTTTTTTTTTTTTTTTATGGGATAGTTTGAGAAGCATTGGGGTTTCTTCAGGTTTAGTTGAATTCATCACTAAATTCTGCCAGTCCTTGACTTTTCTTTGTTGGAAGATTACTAGTACTTAATTTTCTTTGCTTATTATTGATCTACTTAGTTGTTTATATCCTCTGCTCAATTCTGATAGGCCATATATGTCTAGAAATTTATCAATTTCTTCTAGATTTTCCAAGCTGATGGAATATAAATTTCCAATGCATTCTCTAACAATAATCTGGATTTCAACAGTATATTTTTTAATAACTCCCTTTTTTTCCAGCTTTATTAAGTATGAACCTTATCTCTCTTTTGGCTAGTTTGGCTTATGGTTGTCAACTTGGTTTATCTTTTATATTTATCAATTTACTTTTTATGTGCATGAGTATACTGCCTGAACGTGTGTAAGTGCACCCGTGTTGTGAGAGCCCATGGAGGTCAGAGGAAGGCATTAGATCCCCTGCAACTGGAGTTATAAATGATTGTTAGCCACCATGTGGTTCTGGGAACTGAAACTTGAGTCTGCAAGAGCAGTCAGTGCTCTTAACCACTGAGCCATCTCTCCAGCCCATCAAACTCTTTCTCTGTATGCCACATATGTGAAGGCTTGTGGAGGCCAGAGGTGTTGGATTCCCCTGGAACTGGAGTTACAAATGACTGTGAACTGCCTACGTTTGGTGTTCCAATAGTGAGTCCAGGCCAGCTGGGGCTACAGAGAGACCCTTTCTCCAAAAAGACCATAAATAAATAAATAAATAAAAAGAAGATAGAGAAAAGAGAATGAGGAGGTGGAAGAGAGCAAGAGAAAAGAATCCAGCTGCAGGGGCTGCAGAGGTGACTCAGTGGTTAAGAGTGAGTATTGCTCTTGCAGAGGACCTAAGTTCAGTTCCCAGCACCCAGCACCTATATTGGGTGTCTCACAACTGCCTGTAACTCCAGCTCTGGAGGATCAAACATGTCTAGCACCTGTGGGCACCTGCATTCTTGTATGTGTATCTATACATAGACACATACACACTTATACATCATATTTTACAAAAAAGAATCCAATTACAAAATAACTAAAAATATATAAATAAAAATAGATAAACAAGATGAATAAAAAGCAAAACCAATTTTTAAAATAAAATAAAGAAATAAGCAAGAGCAATAGTAAAGTATAAACTAAGAAGAGAGAGAATTAGGACTTCTAATTCTGGGTCTTGTGATGTTGGAATCCATGGGTTTGCGGATGGACTAGTGAGTCATAGTGGTGTTCATTGTAGTTCCTGTCTGTCCCCACTGTGCCCATTCGAGCTGTAGGGCGTGGAGGGCTGTGTTGTCAGTGATGGGGGTACATTTACTGTAGAAGCTTTCCCTCTTTGCTTACCCAGGAGTTGTTGCTGATTCCATCAGCTGTGGGGACTAGGGTTCCCACTCACTCCAGAATCTTCCCACTTTGTGCATCCAGTCAGCACAGTCCAAGCTGAGAAATCCCTCCAGTGTGGCTGAGGGTTGAAAGAAGCACCGAACACTGAATTTTGCACTGCAGAGGGGCCCGAGGTAGCTGGGCAGGCTATCTTGCTGTTCTCCATGTTTTTAGAGATGGCCTAGCAGTAAATCAAACCAGCCTTCACGAGAGAGGAGCTGTGAAATCACAACAATCCACTGGACCCAGACTCAGGGCTCTTATACTCACCACACACTGACAGCAAACCACATGTTGTGGCAAGGAGACAGCTCTGGAGGCCGAGCAATCCACTGCTGTGCACTCTGAGCTCCCAGGCTTCACAGTGACCCATGGAAGATGGCTTGCTCCTCGACACAGAGTGAGCTCTCTGCTACTTAAACTTCTCAGAGGCTCCACATCTGATATTTCGACTCTCCACTAACTGCCTCTTGTGGCCATTTCTTACCCAGACACCATGTCACAATGTCCCTATTTTCAGTTTTCTCAAATAATAGGTCCTCTCTCAAAATGACACTGAGTTATGGAGAAAGGGGAGCAGTAAGATTTTTTTCAATGCTTTTTGCCACGTGAAAGTCACTGTACGGTCCCTCTGCTGGGTTTAAGTCCTACAAGTCCTGTGGGTTTCTCCACAGACTCACAGGAGGTTGTGGCCTGGAGCTCGCCGCGTGAGGTTGCCGCTTCCCTCGTCTCTGCACTGACCTTTCTGGTTCTTGGTGCGGTTTTTGTTTTGTTTTCTGTCTTCTTACCTGTTTCTTGTTCCTAATTCTCTTCCTTGCTCTCATCTGAATATAGTTTCTTCTTCATTACCCTGACCCTTCCCATTCCCAGAATTAGAAAGAGGAAGCTTCTGACCCACCATCTTGGCTTCTTTCCTTCCTCCATCTTTTTTGACAATAGCCAGTCTGAAAGGAGTGGCATTGTGGTGATGTTTTACCTGCTGCCCAGTTCCCGCTTCCAGAAATGCTATTGTGATTGTTACTTAATTGACACGTGCCTAGGTAGGCATTAAGGGTATTTGGATTGTCACATAGCATTTGTACTTACTTATGGATACAGTAACCTGAAGCACATTCCCAGTGGGCAGTGACCAAATCAAGGTAATCACCATTTCCAGTTCCTCAAATGTTAATCATGTCTGTGTTAGAAAATTTCTACTCTTCTGGTTACTTTGAGATATATTATAGATTATTTTAGACAGTAGTTACTCTCTAGGCTATAGAACACCAGAACTAATTTCTCCTCTGTGCTTCGGATCCCTCCTTTCACTTATCTCTGAACCCGTGCGCCTACCATTCCTAGTCTGCAGTGACCTCAGTTCTTTTCTATGAGATACAAGAAATATTTTTTTCCATAAATGTAATAGTTGTCTTTCATTGTTTAGCTTACTTTACTTATAAAACATCTTCAGGATTTATGCTTGTTGCTCTAAGTGACAGGTTCATTCTTTTCATCATATTATTCCATCATATATATACATATATGTATATATATTATAATATATATTATATTCCATCATATATATACATATATAATATCTGTGTGTATTTATTTATAGCACCACAGTTTCTTTATCTGTGTGACAGATTATGAACACTTTGGTTTGCTCCATACCTTGGCTATTGTATATAGTGCTACAGTAAACATGGGAGCACTGTATCTCTTTGGAACAATTTTTTCATGGCCTCCAGATACACACTGACTAGTGGAATTGCTGGATCATACAATAGTTTTTTTAACTTTTAAAGGACTCTCCACACTTTCCAGAATGGCTGTGCTGTGTGTATTCATGCCAGCAGCAGAGAGGAGCTTGTCTTTCTCAGCATCCTCACCATCATTTGTTAACATTTTCTCTTTTTGACAACACCCATTCTGACTGGGATGAGATGTTATCTCACTGTGAACTTAACTTGCACTTTCCTGACCATTAGAAATATTTAAGCATTTTTACACACCTGTTTAGCATTGTGGGCCCTCTTTTGTGAATTTAGGTCATTTGCCTGTTTTGTTGTTGGGCTGTTTGAGTTCCTTACATATTTAGGATCCTAGTTCCTCATCAGGTAGATGGTTTGTAAACACTTTTCTCCAGCTCTGTGGCTTGTGTCTTCACTTTCTTGTTTCCTTCCTCCTTCAGTCTTCTTTGTGATGATCCAGTTTCTTTGCTTTTAATTTTGTCATTTATCCAAAAACATTGTTGCCTGCACCAGTGTCTTGAAGTCATGCCCCTGTGTTTCTTCCTGTCAGTTTCTTGTTTTGTGTTGTATACCAGGTCATTGGGCCATGGTATATTGGTTTTTTCCATGGGGAGAGGTGGAACTCTGTTTCATTCTCTTGCATACATATCTCTGGTGCCCCTTTGCTTGCTGCCTCTCCTGTGAAGCCCCAGCTTCGGTTCTGTTGTTGGGCTTGTTTCCCTTGGCTTTGGCTGCTCTTGGTCTTTTGTGTTCTATATGAATTTGGGGGATTATTTTTTCTATTTCTGTAAAGAATAACATTGTATTTGAATGAGGATTTTATTGAATGTATAGATTGATTTGGGTAGTATGTTCATTTTAAACAGTATCAATTCTTTCAATACATGAACCTATATATAAAATATGTGTTTTGTGTGTTTGTGAGTGTCTTCTTGAATATCTTTCATCAATGTTTTATAATTTTATGTGTAGAGATACTTACTTCCTTGGTAAATTTATTCCTAGATATTTTATTATTTTGTAGCACTTGTGAGTTGAGTTGCTTTCTTGACTTCTTTTTTAGCAAATGAATTAGTGGTTAATAAATTATTGCTATTTTCTGTGTTGATTTTGTATCCTACAACTTCACTGAGTTAGTTTGTAACACTTTTTTTTTTGATGGGGTGTTTAGATTTTCCTACGTAGAAAACCATGTTGTTGACAAACATGGAAAACTTGACTCTCTCCTTTCAGTTTGGATGCGTTGTATTTCTTTTGCTCTTGCTAAGACCTCCATACTATATTGAATAATATTTCGAGTGTGGGTATCCTGTCTCATTCTAGATCTCAAGAGTAAACATTTTCCCTCATTCAGTGTGATATGCTATGGGTTTGTGTCCTATTTGTGTTGAGATATATCCCCTGTATGCCTGATTTGCTTAGAGGTTTTATCACAGGGCTGGAGTGAAGTCTCAATGGTAAGGGCATTGACTGTTCTTGTAGAAGACCTGTGCTTGAATCCCAGCATGCATATAGTGACTGACAACTGTCTGTAACTCAAGTTCCAAGGGATCTGACACCTTCTTCTGTCCTCCAAGGGCACTCCACAACATGGGCACACTTACATACATGCAGGCATAACACTCATACATGTAAAATAAAAAATAAAAAATTTTAAAAGATTTTATCACAAAGAACTCTAAATTTTTAAAATTTATTTTTTTATGTGCATGAATATTTTGTCTGTGTGTATATAAGTGCATCACATGCATGCAATGCCCATAGAGGCCAGAAGAGGGCATCAGATCTCCTGGAACTAGAGTTACACATGTTTGTTAGCTGCCACGTACGTGTTGGGAACTGAACCCGGGTCCTCTGCAGGAACAGCCAGTGTTTTTAACTGTTGTGCCATCTATCCTGCCCCACAAAGAGATTTTCAATCTTATAGAGTGGTTTTTCTGTATTTATTAAACCATCTTCAGAATGTTAGGTTTACAGATGGCGTATTTCATGAGAGGAATAAAACCCGGGAACCAATGGGGTAAGGAAACATTGCATATAAAACATTTGGCATAGTTCTAAGTATATGAGAAATGTTTAACAGATGCTTATTGTCTCTGTTTATGGTGGCCATAGATAAGGGCTGTCTGAGTAACAAGGCAACAGATCCCTGGGGTGAGCTAGTGATGTCCTGGTCTGCTGTCCTCTAAGGGTAGGAGAGGAACAGAGCAGGCTGTTTACATCCGGTTCCATGTTCATAACAGCTAGAATGGGTGGCAGACATCTCTTACTATCTTCTGTAGGATGAGTAAAAAAATGAACAACTCAATAATACAATTACTTTATATGACTTACATAGAAAAAAGAGGTTAAGAACAGAAAATGTAAGTTGGGATGGCAGCACTTTCAGCAATGATCAGCAAAATGCTTCTGAAAATGTATTCCAAGACTGTGTTTGTCAAACTCTCTCTCTGTTTCTCTCTCTCTCTCTCTCTCTCTCTCTCTCTCTCTCTCTCTCTATATATATATATATATATATGTGTGTGTGTGTGTGTGTGTGTGTGTGTGTCTGTATGTGGACTAAGAATCATATAAAAATGCAGGTTTTGAATTGGTAATTCTGGGGGAGGGAATATCCTAAGGGGTACTGAATCCAGCTGTGAGTCCAAGGACATTTGGGGGCATTATATCCTTATAGTGCTACAGAGGCTCTGAGCTAAAGACACTGATGAACAGCATATAGACTCGGGTTAAAAGAAGGTTAATAGTCTTCCTTCTTTTCACAGCTTTTAATACACTAATATGATGATGTAACTCCAAGTTTAAGGGATGAAATGAGACACTGAAGTTGTTTCTGAAACTTCTAGACTACTGGAACCTTTTTCCTAGAATACTTACTATTCATCCCTGTGAAGGGAAAGCTTCCTCAGGAGACCCTTAGTGAAAACCCTGTACTCTCTGAACGTGTGAGGCACCATCCCCACAGGCAGAGGCTGGCCCCAGACCCTTGCGAGCTGGGGACTTCCTCGTCTCTTCATCAGGACTGGTAGGGAGACGAGCTGTGGAGAGGAGCCTGTTGCACAGATGTGACACTTCCTTCATTTCACTTTCAGGTAAGAGCATCTAACCCTGCCGTGAAGGAGAAGTACCTGAGCGAATACTGCTTTTCGGGCACCTACATCCTTGCCCTCCTTTTGCAAGGCTACAATTTCACGGGTGATACCTGGAATCAAATCCAGTTTATGGGCAAGGTAATTTGGGAATCTGTTGGGTGTGTGGACGTTGGGTGGTAGTGATGAAAGCAGTTTTGGGCTTAGAAATGGTCCGGTCAGAATCCATCTGGTTTAACTTTTGGTGGATGCCCTGTTCTGCCGTCCCACTTAAATTGTCTTAAATTGGTATTTGTGACAAGTCCTTCAGGGCGCAACAGACAGATGTGGATGGGGATTTCTTTAAGGACAGGTACCTGCCTTCTCTGTTACACCTTTCTATACATAGAATTGTGACAAATTCTCATAAAACAAGGCAGTTCATTCACTTCACAACATTTAATAGCCACTAAGCTGACATGAGAATCCCTCCTAAAGGCCCCTCCTGGAATCCAGGAAACTACAACCCTGGTTTATCAGTAGTGAAGGCCTTGTCAGTTACTGCGTTAAAATGGACCAGTTTGAAAGCTCCATGTGAAGGGATGACTGAGTGACAGCTTCAGATGGGGCCGTCACTCAGCAGGCTGGCCTAGCAGGAGCCTTAAGAAGTAACGTCCCTGCTGTGTTTACCACAGCGTCACCTGCAGGAGAAACACTGAGGTCAGCCTAGCGCCTTCCTGCACCCGGAAAAATCACCAAGAGCGATGATTCTCTGTGGTTTTAACCCTGTGCCAGCTACTGGCAAAAACGTTACCACCTTTTACAATGCAGTGATTCCAGACACAACAAAGTGTAGAAGCAGAGGGTCCTGATACTGCTGTTACACTGTCTTCATCACTGACCTTGCTAATTCAAACAGACCCCTTCCTCATTTTATATCCCAGACTTCCCTCCATTCCATGAGCCTATTTCGTTTGTTTGTAGGGTCTGGATTACTGTGACTGGCATGCAAGGTAGTCTTGAAGTTCTCTGCAAGATCCAACATTTCTAAGCCTCAGGTGATAACTCCCCGAAATCTGGAGATTTCTTTGATATATGTAGTCAGATACGGTTTCCACCTTGCACTGAGAGACAACGGTCTTTTTAAAAAAAAATTACTGTTGCTATGAGTACAGGTTTGGAGGAAAGGACATCGTAAATTGGCACAACCTTTCAGGAGATTGTTTTAATAATGTGTGTGAAGAACCTCAAGCATGCACATCATTTTGTCCCTCAAGCCATTCCTAGGATTCTAAATAAGTGGTTAAAATGAATAAAAGGCAGTTCCTGCCAGTGATGATGATCTGGAAATGTCTTAAGACACACGGATGTTCAAAACAAGACAGACAGGCGAACATGCTCCTAGAGGACTAGAAGGATCTATCACAAAGAGACAATAGTAGCAACCGGAGTGGTACCGTGTGGAGATTTGGGACCAAAGATTTTTTTCTTTAGCCTTATCTGTACTTGCTATGCTGTCTAAGTCATCATGGACAGCTCATGTGATCAAACCATTTCCACAATTGCTACTCAAAGACCATCTGTAGTCTAGTAAGTTCTGAGGTGACTGGGAATTATCCTTCTAAAGATGGGAAGGTTAGAGCATGCTTTGTAATTTAGTAAGAATTCTTTATCCAGGCTGGAGAGATGGCTCAGAGGTCAAGGGCACTGGCTGCTCTTGCAGAGGACCTGTGTTCGATTCCTAGCACCCACATGGTGGCTAACAATGGTCAGTAACTCCAGTTTCAGAGAATCTGATGCCCTCTTCCATCCGCATGGCTGTTGCACACACAGTGCACTTACAGGCAGACAAAACCCTCACACACCTAAAAATAAATGAATAAATCAATGAAAGAATGAATAATTGATAAATAAATAAATAAATAGTCTTTCTCAGGCATGTGTATAGCTTTCCAACTTCAGAAAATTGACTTGCTGGGATTGTTCTCCAAACTTTCCCTCATGAAGCCTTGATCTGCATGGATAATTTCTCTGGCCTGGCAAAGATGTAAAAGGCTGGAACCAATTCATTATTCCCTCACTCCTTGCCTCCTTTCTGTCACCTCTCCATTGGTCCCTCAACTCAAGAAAGTAAGAACGAGAAGCTTCAATTTATGTTTAAATTAAGTTCTCCCAGGAGGATGAATTGGGGAACCATTCACCAAATTACTTTCTGAAATTAGGAATATAGTAATAAGACTCTTGCTTAATAATTTGCAGCTGTTTTCCCACACTCCTATTATTCCAAGTGTAGCATGCACAGTGACTCGATTGCGTGAACCCTCTAAGGTTTTACGCCTGCTGGTTGCTCAGTGTTATGGATGGAGTTGCATGGATACTGCAGATTACTTTTGGGACCACCAACAACAGACAGACTTTTCCCATTGTTTACAGATCCAGGACAGCAATGCCGGGTGGACTTTGGGCTACATGCTGAACTTGACCAACATGATCCCAGCTGAGCAGCCGTTGCCTCCGCCTCTCCCTCACTCCACCTATGTCTTCCTAATGGTTCTCTTCTCCCTGATCCTGGTCATAGTGGCCATCACAGGCCTGTTCATCTGTAACAAGCCTTCATATTTCTGGAAGGACATGGTATAGCAGGAGCAGCTGAAATCTGCAGCTGGAGTGGAAACAGTTTGCCCAGGGAGCACGCTCCTCCATGCAGTGGAGTCCAAGGTCACCCGGCTCTGCTTGCCAGGGCCAGGTTAGACCGGTGTGAAGCTTCTTTGGGACACATTCACCACCCTCTGACTCAAGGACTTCCTGGTGGATTTTCCTGTCTTTCCCAGCTGCCCTCTTTCTCTTTTGTATGCTATGCTTGTGTGAGTCTAAAGACCTGCCGCCTTTCATGATTTCTGCTTTATAAGAGAACAGTATTGACTTTATCTACAAGAACTGAGAGTCCTACGTCCCAGGCTGAAAGAAGAAACTCAGGAACTGGTGCAGTCATACCTTTGGGGAATACCCGTTTTTCTTCCACTTCCTGTTTACCAAGAAAGCCATGCAGTGGCTTTGGAGAGAGGAGACATACCCATACTAAGCCTGTCCTTTGGATAGGAAAATTTTCTAAAGTAGATAAATTTGTGCTAAAGCCAAAGAGTTTTGCAATGGAATCTATGTACTCATACAGTTAATACAATTCTTAATTCCCTGAAAATAAGGATTGGGCATATATAGTTCCAGATGATACCAAAACACCAAGTGGAACACACAGGTCAGGGATTTTTGAAAAGCAAATGGACACACAAGCATTCAGAGGATGCTCTATGGTGGTGACATACATGTTAGGAAGAAAAATTCAGTGGCCACTGAGGATTAGGAAAATGCATCTTTTAGAGTTTTGTTTTTATTTGTTAAAGTACACATCACATACATTTCACCATATTTTACATTCAACCCAGTACAAACATCACTATTTTATAATGTTTCATCTCAAATAAGTTGGCATGGACAAGACGATACATGGGTATTCTCAGACTACAAGCCTTTCCATTGACAGCTAAGAGGACTCTGCATTGCAGAGTGCTCAGTGAGTTTTAAGGCCATGCCATCTTTTATTGCCCCAGTGTGTAATTTACAGAGCAGGCAGCATGCTTTTGTGCCCTGTTATGGTATTTACTCATCAAGTGTTGCTGCCCCCTCTGTCATGCAAATACGGGCCTAATTTCCTTATTCCATGGAGTGTTTTGAAGACTAATGAGTAAGTGGCTATAGAGTTTATGATGGAGACCCTGTCCCTTTCCTGTGAACACTGCTGCAAGAATTTCCTGTTGAACAGAACTGAGTGGTGATGTGTTCTCACCTCACCCCAAACTGTCCACCTCTGGATCTGGGGATTGACTGTTGAGCTGGGGGGGAGAGAGGAGTCTCCCACAAACTAGAAACCAAATGCGCCTGTATCTCTTGGGTAGCCAAGCCATCCTTCTTTTTATAAATGGCTATTCACGGTTGAATGTACTGGCTATATTGTAGCTGCTGTGAACCGAATGTCTGTGGTTAACATGCACTATGCTCAGGGGCCAGCTGTTCATCCATCCTCTCATTTCATCCTCGCAACAATCTGAAGAAGGTAGAGCTGGACTCGATCGAACCCATGATGTTTTTCCTCTTTTTTTGAAACACTTTCCCCCAGCACATTGGAATCCAAGTTTCCATCAGAGAACATAAATCTTTTCTCACTACATTTCTGTCTTATTGCCTAGGTCCTTCCTCAAAAATCTATTAAATATCAAACTCTACTTGTCAATATCTCAGTGTAGACAATCAGCAGGCACAACCTAACCTCAGTTCTTTTAGAGAGATAGTTAATCCAGAGATCTGCTTTGGGTCCTTCTGGGTGGAGCAGGCCAAATATTGGATTGTCCACTGGTTATAATTGATTACTGTTCATCTCTGGACTTTCATCCAGAACTCAAAATCTGGGCTTATAACCTTGTTTCTTTATAAGGTGGCAGACTTTTTTCTGTGAACCTACAAGGAAAAGAAATCAGTAGAAATGGTTGCATCTATATATACAAAAGAACAAAACTATTTAGAATTTATGTGTGTGCACACATATTGTGTATATGAGAGACAGAAAGTTTCAACTTATCCCATCCAATGAATTAGTAAGAAATATAAAATGTGACCAATAAAAATTTCAAAAGTATATTTTATTTTAATGTTGTGTTAGTCAGCATCCCTCTCAGAGACAGGTGGTATGATTCAAACTGAAAATTAAGAAGAGTTTGAGACTAAATTAAAAATATTCTCATTTTAACAATATGTCAGTGTAAAAATTATTCATATATGGGACAGGCACATACAGTTACATTGTAATGAAGACTAGCCACATTTCATAACTACATGTTGGCATGTTGGCATGTCTGAAAAATGTTTCAGACATTTAAAAGATAGGCAATGAGATCTTGTTGCCTTTTCTTGGAGGGCAGAGTCAACATTCCTACTATTACATTTATTGTGTGTGAACTTTTAATTTTTAATTTTTTTTTTTAATGAGACAAGATCTCCCTATAGCCCCAGCTGTCCTAGAACTTGCTATGTAGACCAGGCTGGCCTTAATATCACAGAGGTCCACCTGCCTCTGCCTACCTCGTGCTGGGATTAAAGGCATGTGCCACCATGCCTGGCTGTGAATGTTATTTTTAAACAAATTTCTAAGGTCCTAAGCCTAGAATTTCACTGCATTCCTGTGGTTTTGCTGCCTTCATGAGAAGACTAAAATGCTCGTTATTTGGTCTAAGACACCCAATATAAAGGATAAAATTTCACATGAAGTCTTAATATTTGCATTCCTCAAAATGTAAATTTGAATGCCAAAATAAAGATCAAAGATTATCTTTTATGGCCCACAGACAGAAAAAAGTTTGCCATGGAACAGTAAGAGTACTATTAAGATATACATCCTGAAGCCAGGTATGGTGGCACACCTTTAATCCCAGCACCTGGGAGGCAGAGATGGAGGCCAGCCTGGTCTACATACAGAGTCCCAGGCCAGCTGGGGCTACCGGAAAACCCTATCTCAAAAAACTGACTATCTATCTATCTATCTATCTATCTATCTATCATCTATCATCTATCTTCTTCATCTATTTTCAATTTGAAAGGGCTAAGTTTCATGCAATTGATCAGACCTCTCTCTGATTAAAATTCTAACAGTCATTATCTTGTAGAACATATAGCCACCCTTAACTAGCTGCATTCCTTAACCATGTTTCTTTTCAGTTGATATTAGGGTTCATATTGATTAAAAAAAAAACCCTCAAAGTTTCAGTGGACTGCCATGATAGACATTGATGTTCACGCTCCCAGGTCTTCAGGTTAGCTGGGCGGCTCTACCTGCAGTGACTGGTCCGACCAGGCCCGTTCTGTTCATCTCTTGCCCTTCTTGTATAGTGGCTTTGGGGGATCGGGTTTCATGGTGAACACAAGGGCTCATGACAGTGAGAAGAAAATCAGATGTCTCTTAAGACCTTGGCCAGACAAGCCCCTCTGTCATTTCCAGACACAGTCCATTGACAACAAGTCATATGACCAAGGTCAGTATCAGTAAGTGAGAGACTTGCTAGAGGAATGGCAAAGTCACAGGAAGGGCATGGACAGTTAGTTATTCTAGCATAGAGAGGGCCTGAAGCGCCGGCACAGTCGCTTAGTGTGCTGCAGTGCCTTGTGAACTGACACGCAAAGTGCATTTCCTCTGTTTTACAGTCCACTTACCTTGCAAAGGGAATAGTCTCTTAAAAAAGTGACTCCCCAGACTACTAATCTGCTACTTCCTACAGCCTTCATTAGGATATCCTGGCAGTACCCAAATTAACCTCACATTCTAAACTGGTAGATTACCTAAGAGACAATGCAAGCATTTGTTTTACTTAATTTATATGTTTAGGACAAGGTACAGCTATCTATCAACATTATTTGCACATTAATACCATTGAGCACAATCATTTTTTGTCAAACATATAATGGATTTTTCAATGATGGGGTGAGGTACCTTCATGATCCTTCTCTTCAGATAAACAGTACTAAAGATGGCTCATTTAATGAGGGAATTGCCATACTTTCTGTATTTCCCTAAATAGATAATTTCTAAATTTAAGTGGTACAATGATAGCATCGCCCTGGTCAGCACTGGAGTTGACTGTTGTTTGCACATTCCTTTAGCAAGTATGTTGAATAGCAAAACTCACCGAGAACATTTATTAGACAGTGGTCCGAGAGATATACTCAGCTTAGAAACACAATTTCCCCTTTTGAAAAAATTCTAAGGGAGTAGTAGAAAGTCCTGGAAGCTCAATAGAGCAACTTGAGGGCGCTCTAAATTTATTTCTTCGTTTTCTTCTAACTCTGTTCCTCCTCCTGTATTTTATCATGATCAATACTATTATCATCTCAACAACCATCCAAGATTAGAATTACCTTCAACAGCAGGACTTGCCCATTCTGCCTTTTTAACCATTTCATTTTGTTTTCTACTTCCTATGTTATTGGTGTTGCCCAGTAGAGATCTGTGATTATATATTACCTATATTGATACCAGAAATGGAAATCATGACTCCAATTTATAGATTGCTACGAGATTAATCTTTATTAAAAAGCAGGCTTGGGCTGGAGAGATAGCTCAGTGGTCAAGAGCAGTGACTGCTCTTGAAGATCAGGGTTCAGTTCCCAGCACCCACATGGCAGCTCACAATGGTCTTTAACTCCAGTTTCAGGGGATCTGGCATCCTTTTCTGGCCTCCATGAGCATCAAAAGCAAATGTAGTGCATATACATACATGCAAGGCAGAACACTCATACACATAAAATGAATTTTTAAAAAACTGGGCCTGGAGAGAAAGCTCAGCCATTAAGGGCACTGGCTGCTCTTGCAGAGAATCCAGATTTGGTTTCCAGCACCTACATGGCAGCTAACAATCCTTATCTTCAGTTCCAGGGTATCTAACACCTTCTGACCTTTTCAGGTATTGTACATATATGGTGCACTTACATACATGTAGGCAAAATATATACATTAAATAAAAATAATAAAATATAAATAAAAATTTAAAGCAATTTTAATCATATTATCACTAACTGAAGTCATTGGTAGTTTCCCATTATATACTATCTACAAAGTAAATCCAGACTCAGCACCCACATGACTTTTGTTTGCATGTGTGTTGAGTAGCAAAACACGGATTAGTCAGTGGCCAGAGAGATATACTCAACTTAGAAACAATTTCCCCTTTTGGTAAAACTCTAAGAAGGGAGTATCTGAGGCTTCCTCTGGTCCCTGCTCTTCTCCAGGCCCACATCCCACTTTACTCTCTGATGTTCCGTATGCTCTATCTAGGTAGGATGATGCTATTTAACTATTCATGTTGCTTTTTAAACTTGGGTACCTTTACCTTACTCTACCTTCAAAGCTCAGCTCAAATGCTCTTCTTTTCCTGGAACTGTCTCCTAATCTCCAAGTTAGAACACTTATGCTATCTACCACAGTCTCATTATGTAGTCCTGGATGTTTTGGAACTCACTATGTAGACCTGGCTGGCCTCGAACTCATAAAGATCTTCCTGTTTCTGCTTCCCAGGTGCTGGAATTAAAGACATTCACCACCATTCCCAGCCTCAGAAAATTATTTTTGTAAATAAAATTTTATAAGAATCATAATTCATTATCATATATAACTAGAAATGAGCATCAAAATCAAATAGACTTCCAGTTTTGAAAAAGCAACAATGACTTATATTCCACCTTACCAGCTTCCTTAGGTATCTGTAAATACTCTTAAAAATCTTGACTGGGCAAGCAAGCTGGCACATGCCTCTAATCCCAGCACTTGGGAGGCAGAAGTAATTGGATCTCTGAGTTTGAGGCCAGCCTGGGCTACATAACAAGTTCCAGACCAGCTGGGGATACAGGGAGACCCTGACTCAAAAAGACCAAAAAAGGGGGAAAGGGACTGGAGAGATGGCTCAGTGGTTAAGAGAACTGGCTGTTCTTGCAAGAAGACCCAGGTTTGAATCCCAGCACCTGCATGGTGGCTAACAATTCGCAAGTAACTCCAGTTCCAGGGGATCTGACATCCTTTCCTGCCCTCCACAGGCATTGCACTACACAGGTGTATTCCCATACATGCATGCAATGCATAATACACATGAAATAAAAATAAAGCAAAAATTTTATTTTAATCTTAAATGAAATACTTAATATAGATGGATAATTTTATAATTACACAAATTAACTTTTCACATACAACTTGTTTTTTATTATGATGTAATATTTTACCCAACAACAATGAAAAAGCATACCAATACAGATAATAGTTTTGTGATACTTTTACATTTATTTATGTGTTAAGGGGCTGAGCATGTGCCACAGCATCCATGTGGAGGTCCAGACAACTTGCAGGACCTGTTCTCTTCCCACCAGGTAGGCTGTGAGAATCAAGCTCGGATCATCAGGCTTGGCCCTGAGTCCTTCAGACTGAACCAGTGTCAGTGTCCTGGTTGTGACATGATACTGAATATATGGAAGTGGTGGAAGTGGGTTTGTACCATTCTCTGTACAATTTTTGTGGCTTCTATTGGATCTAAAATTCCTACACAACCCAGTTAAGCATAATTTTAAATATAAAGAATTAGAAGTATATGTAACCAAATCTAACAACAGATACACAAACTCATAACAAAAACACGAAACTTTACTAGCAAAGAAACAGTATAAGCCTAAAAACCAGAAATATATCACATATAAAAAGAGACTCCATGTCATCACAAGATAGTAATTCTCCCACAACTCATGCATACTTTCTTGACATGTCTATTAGGTTATTCCATGGAATTCAGTTTGACAGAAAATTTAAGTGGAAAACACCAAGAGTTCCTAAAATATGGCAGTAACAACCATTAATGGACAGAAGAATATATTAATAAGACGGAAAAAGAGAAGCTGGAGCGAACTGGGGATGTTCAGAGACACTAGCCACTCCTAGAAGAAGGTTCCATGTTTGACAAGTGGAACTGTGGGTCAGGAGGCATCTATTTGGGAAAAGATCAGAGAATGTCTCTTCCTGAGAACATCTACTCAAAGTCCAGGTAGATGCCCAAACCAAGAATAAAGAGAAAAATTATAAAACTACTTACACCGTTTTAAAAACCAGCAACATTATCCTAGCTTTGTGACCCACACTTATGTTCTCAGCACTGGGAGGGTGGAAGCAATATTTTGAGTGTGATGCCTGTCTAGACTACATAAAGAGGTTGTGTCTTAACCAAAGATCAAAAAACCCCAAAACCAAAACAACAAAAGAACTCTCAACAAAATCTGGTATTATGTTTCTTTTCTTACATTTGAGTAGAGTTATTTCCTGAAGAAGACATAAACTGTACAACCTCTAAAATAAAGTTTGTTGTACCTGATCATAGTAGAACTTAAAGTTTCTCTTTGGCCAAAGACATACAAGAAAGTACCAATGAGCGCAAACAGCACAATCATCTAGGCAAATTGTAGGAAATTATTACCCTGGCACAGTGAAGACATTCTGTAATTAGGAAGAAAGAAAACCCAATAGAATAAGGTGGTATTTCATAATATTTGATGTCTTTCTACTCTTAAAAATCTTGAAAGGAATACATAATTCACATGGATAATTTTATAATTATACAAATTGCCTTTTCACATACAACTTACTTTGTATTATGATGTGATATTTTACCCCAAACAATGAAAAGGGATAAACAATGAAATGTAGAAATAATTTTTAAAAATTTGAGACAGGGTTTTATGCAACCAAACTGGCTTTGAATTTGCTATAGAGCCATGGGTAGCCTTGAACTTCTGTTCCTCCTTTGTCTGCCTCCCAAGTGCTGGACTTACTAGCATGGCCACCCACCCAGCTTGATGCAGTGCTGGAGATTCAACCTGGAGCTTTGTGCATGCTAGACAAAGCATTCTATCAACTGAGCTACACACCCAGTTCCTAGTTCACAATTTTTAGCTGGGCAAGGTGGCACATACTTATATAGTACTGAGGAGGCTGAGTCAGGCCAACCACCTGGAGTTATAGACCAGCCTGAACTACATAGCAAGACAGACACTACGTTTTCAAAAGTGACTTAACACTGATTCTGTTTGCGTGTGTGCTTTTTGAGACAAGGTCTTACTATATAGACCAAGATGGCCCTAAACTTGCAATAGTCCTGAGTAGACGCCTGTGTATTGGGCTACAGGTATGTGTCACCATGCCCACCTTCTGTTTTTTTCCTGATGGTAAAAATATGGTCTTCTTTCTCCTCAGCTCTTCAATATACATGCATGCCATAATTGCAATTAATAACTTACAAATATGACTTCTTGCTCTTTCCATATCTCCTGGATTTTTACCTCTACCATAGTCCATGAAACCAGCTTCTTGGAATAACACGTGAAGAATATGATCTGAATCTGCTCTGTCTCCCAAATTTACATTCATTTGAACGATTTATTACTTAACTGTCTTCAGGGCAGGCTAGTCTTCTAACATAACATAAATAATTGAGTTTTAGCTTTTTGTTAGAATTCTTAGATACTAACCAAAGTAAAGCAACAGTATTCCTACCTTGTGCTCATTGGACTTCATTTACCAGGGTTTGCAGTCTCATAGGAATAAGTGCTAACTCTAATCTTGTGGGAAACAGACTCAAACTTCATGAAGAGCACTGAACTAAAAGGAGAAATGAGCAAATGTCCTTTTTGCCAAAAGTCCAGGAAGATGAGTAGAGCCATCCCATGATGCAATGTGGTAAGGGCAACAAGAACACTGAGACTGCCCACGATGGAGGGAAGCAGAGGCCTTTTGTAGCCCTCTCTTTTACTTGTAGAGGGAACCGGGATTACAGCAGTTCTGCTTGCCTGAGTTACAAGGTTAAGAGAGAAATAGACCAATTTTAGTGTAGCAACAGATTGATAGATTATGCTGTGTAAAACAGTCTCTTCTAGAATGTATTTTTATGTTGAGAAGCTGGAAAAGCATAATAAATTACCTACTTTAATGTGTACCATTTGCCTGTCACATACACTTACACTATAAAGCCTATCAATAAACCTCCACTGAAATATACAATCATAGACTATTTCCAGTATGTTTTAAATCTAAAACATGTTTATAGAGAACTCAATTTTTCTTCCAACAGCCCTTTCTTATTCAAGCTCAATCATCCCTCCTTGCCTCACTCCCTTTCTCACTCTGCTCCCCTTCCCACTGCTGTGTGTGTGTGTGTGTGTGTGGTGTGACACAGGTGTCTCATTTTATCAAGGCTGGCCTTGAACTACCGATCTCCTTGCCTCCACCTCTCAAGTGCTAGGATTCCTGACATGCATCACCTTGCCTGGCTTCGCACGCAGTTTTCTAACATACTATGTTACATGGTCTCATCAGAAAAGGGGCAGGAGGAGTCCTGTCTTGACCGTCATCTTTGTTATTTATTTTTCTCAAAGATTTTGGTGGTATACCTAAATTATTTTTAGGCTTGTTCACTTAATTGGAATAACTTTGAGTCATTTTAACACTATATATGCTAGCTGAAAAGTGAGAAATGTTGAAATCTCTACGTAATTTATGACAAAACCATTTTTTGTTCTGAGACGGGGTCTAACTATGTAGCCCTTCTGGTCTAGAACTCACTGTGTAGACCAGACTGGCCTTGAACTCACAGAGATCTGCCTGCCTCTGCCCTCCCGACTGCTGGGATTAAAGATGTGCGCCACCATGTACTGCTATGGTACATTTCATAAAGTTTTATGAATTTGAACTTGGTTTAAGTTTATACTGAATCTTATACCCTTTTGTACAATAGGACTGTAACTCTACCCCACATCTGATGGCGTGACAAGAGGGAGAAAGGGAAGTCAAGAAAGACCTTTTCTGTCACATGCCCTCTGTTGAGGACTACACATCTAACTTAAGCATTATCTACAATTGAGCGATTTTCCTAAGGGAAGTCAGGAATTTTTATTGGTCAGCCTTGTCCTTTACCTTATCCAGTGGAAGACAGGAGTCTGGAATTACAGTGAAGACATGAAAGCGAGCTAGGTTATTGTTAAGAAAATTAAAACTAAATTCCTGGCCTAACTGGTTCCAGATGCTGGCCATTGGAGACCTAGGAACTAACCAGTTTCACAACTTCTGTCCATAACGAAGAAGTGACAGTCATTTCAAGATGTCATAGCCAGGCACTTCAATGGTTGGTTGTGATATATGAATTCATGAAACGCTTGTTTTCTAGCGTGTTAATATATCAATGGTAGTGATTAAGGGATAGACTTTAAAAGGACAGTCACATTGTCAATATTTACTTCTACTTCTGCCTCTGAAATTATCAGAGTCAAAATTCCTGTAAAGAGAAGAAAATAAGGAAGGTGGATGAGATGTTAGTAGAAGTGGTCAAAGAAAAGAATGTTTCTAAAGAAAACCAACACAGGGCCTTGGAGAGATGGCTCAGAGGTTACGAGCACTGGCTGTTCTTGCTCCTTAGGTTTGACTCCTAGCACCCACAAGACAGGTAACATCTGTCTGTGACTCTACTTCCAGGAGAATCTGATGCCCTCTTTTGACCTCCTCGGGCATTGCACAACACAGGTACACTTACATTCATGTAGGGAATACACTCATACACACAAAATATAAACAATAAAATAAAAGAGAATGCCAAGACAATCCATACTAAATTCATGTGAGAATCTAAATCTAAGCAGGCATTCATAGAACAACACTGTATAACTGGAGGAAAGATTCACAAGGCACATCCCAACACTCCCTTTATATAACCTTCCACTCCCACCCCCCACCGCCTCTCTTCTGCAGCCTATCTTCTCACCCCAGTTCCATCCCCTCCCACTTTTTCGTTGTCTTTTGAGACAGGGTCTCTCTCCATTTTTATGCTGTTTTTCCCTTTACAATGTTGTTCACTTTTTTCTTTTCTGACTTGTCTTCAAGTTGACATGATCACTGCTCCCCTGGTGTCTCCAGCTAAGTGGTACAGATAATCACTAGGCGACAGAAAAAGAGACTTTTGGGATGTATATACTAAAAATACTTTTGTACTATATCCACAAGGAATATTTTTTATCTAAAATCCCTGACATTTCCTTGAAATTTTTATTTCTGATCTTTAGAGTCAAGAACTAAACATTTTTAAGCCATTCAAATTTAAGAGATTGTACATGTAATATATGCACATGTATTATATACACATTTCAATCCTGAGAATTTCCAATTTATAATGTAAACCTTGGTTAGGCAAACAACAAATATATATTTTAATTTTAAGTCATAATTTATATGACTTTTGAATGTTTATACAAACACTTGAAAGAAGCTTGAGTGTTTCACTGAAGTTAAGTACTGGTTCTTACTGTGTTGTCTCAGCTAAATACCAGTCAGGACTTAAGTTAATTGGAAAGTCGGAGAACCTGTGTAGATCTTGATCTTTGTAAGGATGTTTCATGTTTAAAGATTCTACATCTTCCAACGCCATTTGTTCATGTGGCTTACTAGGTGGTAGTCACAGTAAGATGTTTGCCTTATAATTATGAAATAGTTGAAAAACAAATTTATTACCTTATTTTTTTAAGCTACATACTTTTGAACTTCACAAAAGGGGTAGGTCTTTGTCCACAATGTCCATTTTTGCAGTGGAATTTTCTGAGGTCATTGTCAGAGTGGTTATTTAAATAAAGGTTCTGGTATATCCTCTGATACTTCAGTATAGTTTCAAGTTCATCATTACAAGCTTGACGGTTATGAACAGTTTGCCTCCTCTATCCACAAATGTTGCTGACAAAATCTGAATCAAGCCAATTAATTGTTCATCTCTGCACTGATAAAGCTGGCCAGCCTGAGTTTACATCGTGAGACCCTGTCATAGCACCCCACCCCCAAATCCAAATCATCTCCAGGATCTGGCTCATGGAAGTCAGCATGAGACTGATAGTCAAGTCATTACATTGTCTTATTCTTGTTCACAGGCGCCTTCTTGTTGAAGTTACCTTCCTAGGGCTTCACAACACTGGTGATTAACACAGGTCAAGACCTTGGCCCTGGTCATTTGTTCCCAAACCCCTAACTCTCAGGTTTATCTTTCCTAGCATGCTGCCATTGCACTTGTGTTCATAAAAAATCCCCAGGATTTGGGCAAGTCTGTAGTTGAAATTATAATACTTTATATCATTTTGAAGACACTAATCATTAAGAAACCCTTACTTTTTGCCAGATGTCTATGTGGAACTGGGAAATATGCCAAAAATCCTTGGTAAATTAACAGTAGCTAAAGGATAACTGCCATGATATTAGCAAAATGCAATGAATTATTGATTTCATTGCGACACAAGATGGCTCTGATGTATTGTCACTTAACTTGGGTTGTGCCTCATTTAAATTTTTTCCTTTCTATCTGTTTATCAGCCGGAAATTCTTTCCTACAACTGTCAGCTTGTAAAGTGCAAGAATAAATAAATAAAATGTTGGACACCAGGCATGATAGAGCATGCCTCTATTTCCCACCCTGGGAGGCATGTGGATCTCTGTGAGATCAAGGCCAGGTCGGTCCACATAGTGACTTCCAGACAGAATGGGACTAAGACAACCCTGTCAAGAACACACCACCAACAAAAAACAACAACAAAATATGTATGTTGAGCATTAATATTTTACACTATTTTTCATTTAAAGAATGTTGCACAACCAAATCACTTTCACCACAATTTATCCAATGTATTAAGGAAGTAACCTTACATGAAAGGGATGCAATAAACTTTAACAGGAAGATAACCTTATAAATATGGCTAATGACATTGCTCGAGTGTTGTGCTGACTTCATGTCAGAAGAAATAAAAAGTTTATAAAGATTTATTATTTACTCCTCAAACCAGAAATAGACCTTATAGTAAGAATATTTATGATATAAGCAATACATTTATACAGTTTTAGTTTTGGAATTTATAAGTTACTAAAAACATGTCAGGTTTTTGCATGAACAAAAGTTTTCATTTTTCTGGGATAAATGCCCCAGTACAACTGTTGGGTCCTGTGCTAAGCTCATTTTCATTCTTATAACTACAGGGTTATATATATATATATATACACACATATATATATATATATATATATATATATATATGTGTGTGTGTGTGTGTGTTCATATATGTGCATGTGTGCATTTGGGTGCATCTGTGTGTGTATGCATGTGGAGACCAGACCTTGACATTGGGTGTCTTCCTCAGTCACTCTCCACTTTAGCTTTTGAGACAGGGTCTGTCATTCAACCTGGAGCTCATCGATTTGGCTATGATGATTGGCCAGCGAGCCCCAGGAATCTTCCTGTCTCTGTCTCCCCAGTACTAGGATTAGAGCCACACACTCCCATGCCTGCCTTTTTATTTAGGTGGTGGGAATCTAAACTCGGGTCTCATGCTTGCATAGCAAGCATGTCACTGACTGAGCCCTCACCCAGCCCCCTAAATTGTTTTATAAAAATACTCTCAATAACTTGAAATAGATTTTAAAATGGGGGGAGGGTAGCATTTAGAATGAAAAATGATAACCTGATAACTATTTAAAACTTGAGATAAGGTACTCTAATTGATCAGAAGCTATAACTGTGCTTCCCAGCAATAGGAACATGTTTCTTTACCGTAGGTTCCATGAAAACTAGATAGTGTGCACATTATGATTTTACCACTGAAATCATCAGGTCAGAAAAGAGATCATTTACTAAAAATTCCAGGAGGCATAACATGCTCAATTATCTTCAGAATACAACTATAAAAATTTAAAACCCCCAAGAAAATGAAAGCTAACTTGACAGCTAATGTAGTAATTCCTTTATTCAAGAGAATAATCTGAACATCAGGTCTTAACTTCGACGTTTTTGTTTGTTAAAAGACTTTTCAAACATGGCGTTTCATTTTACTTCCCATTTCTCTCTACAATCCAGTTATCAAAGGTTTTGGTTAATGTTGCAGTATCTATGTTCCATTACACTGAACCGCAGTGTGTTAATTTAACATACATTTAAATGGAATTTTAAGCCACTTCAAATATAAATCAAAAGAGTTGGAGATATGACTCAGTGGGTAAGAGCAGAGTTGTGAGCAGCCCAATATGGATGTGGGGAACTCTGGCCTTCTGCAAGAGTACGGAGCACTTTGAATTACTGAGTCACCTCTCCATCCACCATCCCACCAAATATTAATTTTAGAACATGAATTGCAAGCTCTGGAAATAAAAATAAATTTCTTGCGTGGAGAGCTCTGGTTGTTGCCACATTCAGGTCACCTGTAAAGAAAGCACCTTCTTCCCCAGACAAGTCAGAGGCAACAAGGGCAGAGGCAGGGCAAGGCCACGACTGAGGTGCTCCCTGTCCCTGCACCAGCCTGTGACAGGTGCAAGCACAGGGCTCTTCCCCTTGAGGCAGATGACCCGCTCAAGCTCTGTCAAAGCTCTTTCAAAGGGATGGAGAGCAAAACCGGGCGGGGGGCGGGGGGGAATGCAGACTTCAGAACCTTCTCAAAGGCTCTCGCTAGGCCAATGAGGGGTCCCCGCTGGCCAGGCCTGCATTGCGCATGCTCCCAGGCTACGGGCGTTAGAGACCGCTTGAATCCAATTCCGCTGCAGAAACACAAAGGAGGAGCACTGTCCACCAGGTGAATGTCGTGCTGTCTCCTAAGAGCCCAGTGATCATCCCTGTACACGCCGTCAGTCCTAGGGCTGGAACCCTGCTCTGCGCAGAATCAAGCGGGGCAGGGATAACAGGGCAAAGGGACGGCGTGGCCCAGGGACTCAGGACGCATACCCTCCAGTCATCTCAATTGAGACGAGGCCTGAAAACGAGTACATTTCACAGTTTAGGTCAGTGCTCACTTTACATACTAAGTACTACTGAGTATCCACGAGGGTAAGCACTTTCCTCTAAGCATCAGGATAATACCCTAGAATAAGCGGAAAGATGAACCTCGAAGGTAGAAGGAAAAAATAGCATCAAAGGATGTTATGAGCCCTAAGTACTGCCCGAGCTCAAGGGCCAGGAAAAAGTTCCCAGAAGTTTGGAGAGTGTGAATTAGGCTTTGAAACGTGGAATGCTGTCCATTATGGAAAGTTGCAAAAATCAAAGGATAGGGTGTCAGGGCAAACAAAGACTTAACTTTTACAGTTTGTGTGGGAAACGGTGCCTGAGGACCTTTTGGTCTCACAGAGAAAAGGCCTCCGGATTGACTTTCTCCAGTGGAGACAAAGTGCAGACCCAGAGGCACTTCGGGCTTCAATAAAGGCCACACAGGAGATGGGTATGGAGGTTCAGGCACTCAGGAGGCAAAGGCAGACAGATCTGTGTGAGTTCCAGGCCGTCCGCGGCTACACAGTTCGACCCTGTCTCAAAAACAACAAAAAACAGGACATTCATCTTCTTACTCGGCCTCTTGGCTGTGGTCAGTCTAATTAATAGACTCTTGTAAATTTTGTGATCAGCTTCTGGGTAGCAAAATTACATGGCATTGTGTGTGTTAGATACACACTTCCAAAATACATTACAGCTTTTGGTGTTCGTTTTCATATTCCAAATTTTGTGGACCACAAGTTTCCTGATTTGGGATGGTGGACCTAAATCGTTCTTGCCTTGCAAGCGCAGGTTATGATTTGCCACTTAGTTTTGAGAGCACAGGTTGATTTAATTTTGATGCTTTCCAAAAGATCAGAAGATTCTTTTTCAGGCCTTGTTTTCCTTTGATTCTCCTGCCCCAGCCCTCCCATGTGGCAGGATTTTAGGCACGAATTACGGGACTGAGCCTAAACCACTGATTCCTGCCCACTAGTCCCTACTCCCTACTTACTAATTTGGGAAAATAACAGTTAACTAAAAGATACGATTTTATTTTATTTTATTTTTATGTGTGTTTTGCCTGTACGTATGGTCTGTGTGGGTCAGAAGGCCACAGATTCCCTAAAACTGGAGTTATAGAAGGTTGTTAGCTGCCATGTAGATAATGGGAACTGAACTTGGGTCCTCTAAAAGAGTAACCAGAGCTCATAACTACTGACCCATCTCTTTAGCCCCAACAAGTCTGAAATTTTAAACTTGTCAAGTAATAGAATATGAGAGTCATGCTTCTTTCATAGGATACTGAAAAAACTGCGCTCATATTTAACTAAGTGTAGGATATTGTTGAATTTTGCTTTTCCATACACTCCTACTAGTAAAGGCCTTCTGAGGTTGTATTTTAGTGAATTTTTAGACAAAATGCTGTCCATTGTTTTAATTTTTATTGTAACCTTGATTTTTTTTTTGGCTCAGCCTCCTAATTCAAAAAAGACTGGAAGAAAATGTTCATATTGTGTAGCTGGATAGAGCAGGTAAGAGTTAAGAGCACTGGCTGCTTTTGCAGAGGACCTGGGTTCGATTCCCAGAACCCACATGGCAGCTAACAATTGTCCATAACTCCAGTCCCACGGGACCTGATGCCCACCCTCTTCTGACCTTCATGGGCATTGCACAGCAAGGGTGCATTTACATGATGCAGGCAACATACTCACACATAAAATACAGATAATAAATAAAATACTTTTTAAAATCTTCATATCATTTGATGGTAGATTCGCTAGGATAAAGATAAAATTGTGCTAGACTGAAGTCAGCTCTAAGCAGGAAGAAAAGGACATTTAAAAGTACTTTTTAAAAGCATTCCAATAAGATCTAAGAGAAAGACAAATTCCTGGAAGTGCCCTTAACCTCTGAGCCATCTCTCCAGCCCCAGAACCTAGAGGTTTCTAAATGTCAACAACAGGCAAATATTTGTACAAATAAAATTGCCTTCTGTTTGCTATGGATCAGAAAAGGCTAAGAGAACTGTCAGTCTTAATTTTCCTGCTTTGACTGTGGATTTGTAGATCATTTGATAAGAAGAAAATTGTTCATCCTAAATTTCCTAACCCTTTAGAAAAAGCTTTGAAGTGCAAACAATTGGAAATCCACAATGTTCTGAGAGAATTGACTTTAACTGGTGGAGCCAGTTATCTAACACAGAAAATCCAACCACTCTAAGTGGGAGATTTGAGTATAGCAACTACAGTTTCCACCATGGGATAGCTTTAGCTGTCAACTTGACACATCTGGGTTGAGGAAGCCTCAATTGGAGAATTGCGTCCATTGGACTGACCTGTGGCTGTGTCTGTGGGCTTTTTTCTTGATTGTTGAGAGATGTGGGAGGGACCAGCCCATTGTGGGCTGTGCCACCTGCAGGTTGTTCTGTATTGTGTAAGAAAGCAGGCTGAGCATGGGGCAGGGGGACAAGTCAGTAAGCAGTGTTCCTCCATGGCCTGTGCTCCAGCTCCTGCCTCCAGGTTCCTGCCCTGGGTTCCTACATTGGGCTTCCTAAGTGTTGAACTGTGTGACCTGGGAAATGTAAGCAAAATACACCCTTTTCTCCCCAAGTTAATATTGATCAGAGTGCTTTGTCACAGCAACTGAAGGCAAACTAGGACACACCTAGATCTGGAATTTTATCCAGAATTTTGTTGATAATCATTTCTTGTATATCTTTTGTGAAATATAAACAGATTTAAAGTATCTATAGCTCTTCAAAATATTAGGATATGCATTTTGTCTGCAATGTTTTATTGAATAATTTAACATTATTATCTTTTTATGCGTGGATGTACCACGGCTAATATTTTCCCTAGTTTATTATATAATTTTCAGGGGCATAAAAAAGCCAGACATTCATTCAAAATTCATTTTATTGTGTTTTTTGTTTTGAGGGAGACAAAGTCTCCCTGTGTAACAGCCCAGGCAGGCCTCCGCAGACTCTTTCTGCCTTGGTCCCCTTAAATACTAAGATTCTAGGTGTGCACCACCATGACAGTCTGGAAGTTTGTTTTATAAATTATTGAAGAATGGGAAGTATTAATAAATTAAAATTTGAGTTCACTTTTCCTGCCACCTTATTGCCCTTTTCTAATCTTACATATTAGTAGTAAGAATCTTAAGGCTCCTCAAGTCAATCTCTTAAATGTCCTATTTAGTAATTAAACCAAAAGTCTAGCTTAGACTTGGTTCTTTCCTATTCCAGTCTATTTGGTATTTTTACATACCATCCAAACCTCTCTTGAGTATCTCAGATACATCTATTCCCTCTCTCTATTCCATCATCCATTTCTAAATTCAGATCTCTTATATCTTTTTTTGATGTGTTTATTATTTTATGTGTATGAGTGTTATGCCTGAATGTGTGTAAGTGCACCCATGTTGTACAGTGCCCAAGGAAGACAGAAGTAGGTTTGAATTCCCTAGAACGGGAGTTATGAACAGTTGTTATCTGCCATGTGGATGCTGGGATTTGAACCCAGGTCTTTTGCAAGGATAGCCAGTGCTCTTAATCTCTGAGCTGTCTCTTTAGCCCCTTTTTTATTTCTTATTAAGGCTTTTAAAATTGTCCTATGCTGTGGAACATCTCTGTACTTAATCAAATCTTGTATTTTTAACCCTTACTGTTGCCATGTAACTAACATAATTCCTAGGTATTTTGAAAATTTTAAAAGTTGCTGTCTGGAAAGAGAACTTTTTAGCAAATATTCATAGCATATAAAACCTCATAGTATAAGTTGTTTTTGTATATAGACTATTGTATTCTGCTGCTGAAAAGTTTTTTAATTATGTCTAAAACTGTTTGAGTCTTTGGGGTTTTCTGTGTATAAAAATCTATCATTTTTTTCTCACATTAAAAATGGTTTTAGTTTATAAAATAATGAGTTTCATTATATTTTCATACACATACCATTGTATTTGTTCATATCTGTCCCCCAACTACCCTCTCCTCTGTTTGCCCCCCATTATTCTCCTGCATTCCCCCAAATAATTACCTTTCTACTTTCGTGTCATGTATGCATGTGTGTGTGTGTGTGTGTGTGTGTGTGTGTGTGTGTGTGTGTGACTGAATTCCACATGAGGGAAAATGTGATGTTTGTCTTTTTTTTTTTTAAATCTCCGTCAATCCCTCTCCATTCAACATTTTTCTCCTCCACAGGCTCCCTATTTTCAAGTCATAAATATGCATAGATTATATAGATAGAGTCTACAGATGAGCGAAAACATGACATTCATCTTCCTGGTTCTGGGTTATTTTGCACCACGATTTCCAGTTCCATCGCCCTGAAAATGACAATTTAGTTTTCTTTACAGATACATGAAACTCTGTTGGATGGATGGATGGATGGATGGATACATAGAGAAAGAGATGCCAGGTTTCTTTTTTTAAAATTATGTGTATGTGTGTTGTACCTGCATGTATGTAACTGCACCCCACCTGCATGTCATACCCGCAGAAACCAGGAGAGGGCGCTAGATCCCCTGGTACTGGAGTTATGATATTTGTTAGCCACCATGTTGGTGCTGGAAATTGAACCCTGGTCCTCTGGAAGCCAGTGCTCTTAACTGCTGAGCCATCTCTTCAGCTCTGAGATGTCATGATACAGCCAAATGGAATATTTGGAAAAAATATATATATGAGTTTTAAACTTTGTCTTCTCTCTCTGCCTCTGTTAGTAGAGTTCAACTGACAAGTTTGTGGTTAGGATGCTGGCACATCTAGATAGGACTGTGGTTTTAGAAAAAAAATTTGATAACACCTTTGGCATCTAACTGAGGATTGGGACATCATACCCCCAGCCCTAGACAGCTGTGGCAAGCACCTGCAACGATAACTTTTAAACTGTTTTGAAAAATAAAACTTTACTGTGATGCTTTTAAATAAGTATAATGCTTATGAATATGCAATCCTACAAATTGTGTAAGCTGCCCTTAATCAGGGTCCAGAGTTGAAGGCTTGAACCTGCTGGACCAGGCTGCAGCCCAGATAAAAATACATGCCTCCTGTACACTCTCAGTGTCCATCTGATTTTCCCCCAACAGTCACACTCGTTATCCATCCATTTGCTGATGAGCATCTAGATTGGTTCCATGTACTGGCTATTGTAAATAGTGCTGGGGTAAACATGGATGTGCAGAAGTCTCTATAGAGGCAACTTAGATTCCTTTGGGCATCGTGTGGCATTGCTATGTGACACTATTCCTGGGGATATGTGAACAAATCTCTATCACGCAAGATAGAGAATCAGTTACAGGCCACAGTGAAATATCACCAAAGCCTAACTTCTTGAGTCAGAGATAGCTGCATCCCCAAAAGCCCACCCCCAGCATGGGTGATGGCTTATGAAAGCTGGAACCCTGGAGCTCACTTTACAACCTACAGGCAGTTGGACAAGCAGGAGTGTGTCTCTTCCAGACTGCTTGTCTAGTCCAAGACTGACTCAGCCATCCTTACCATCCTTTCTGCTTCTACATGCTTGGGAATGAGGACCCTAGTGCATCTTGTCAGTTTCAGAGACTTCCTGAGCTTCTGAATTATTTGCTTCCTGAGCTTCTGAGTTATTTGCTTCCTGAGTTAATAAGCTTCCCTGCAAATTAGATTGTTTTATCCTAGAGAAAATTGCCAGACAACAGGCATTTACCAGAATTTCCATTAAACACTAAAGGTCAGAAATTATTAAGTATTAAATACTAAGAACAATAATTTGCTTTGTATCTTTGTATGATTAAAGTACTTGGAGTCTTAGCTAAAACAATATGACAATATTTTGCATCTTGCTTTTTGTATCTTTGTTTTATATATTTTGAAACTTTAAATATCATACTTTTTTATTCTTTGGTTTCTTGAGACACAGTCTCACTATGTACCCCTGGCTTGCTTGGCACTGGCTATGTAGACCAGGCTGGTCTCCAGCTCACAGAGATCCATGTACCTCTGCCTCTAGTGTGCTGGGATTAAATACATGTACCACCACACCTGGCCACCAAATACCATACTTTTTATCTTAGGTATAATGATAGTCTTCTTTTAACAACATTATTTCTCATTCTTAGGAATATTTCTAACTTATAAAAGAAACATCATGAAGAAAACCTCAAAGAGAAGAGAAGATATTTTTAAAAAGGTAAAGTATTAATGGAGCTTATAAGGACTTTTTAAAAAGTGAATTTTTATATAATTTTACCAAGAGTTATGATTTCCTAAAGACAATTTTTCATTTGCATTCATTTATTTTTGTGCTGTCTGTCACACATTCTGATCCTTTAACAATTTGTTAAGAACTGGAATATAATAGTATTAAATAGAATTAGGTTCATAGAAGTCATTAAAATCATCTCCTGCTTCCTTCCAGGCAATGGAATTTCATCTTCTGAAGGGTATTTCTTTTTTAAAAAGTATTTATGTATTTATTTAATGTATATAAGTGTTTTACATGCATCCATGTTATGTAATGCCCACAGAGGCCAGAAGAGGGCATCAGATTCCCTGGAACTGGAGTTACGGATGGTTGGTAGCCACCATGTGGGTGCTGGGAACTGAACCTGGTTCTCTGGAAGAACAGCTAGTGTTCTTAACTGCTGAGCCATCTCCCCAGCCCCTAAAGAGCATTTCTTAACTACTGTGAGCAGTGCAACAATAAACATGAATGTGCAAATATGTCTTTGGCATATTAACTTTGGAGTCCTTTGTACCAAGGAACAATGTAGCGAGATCACATGAGAGTTGTATTTGTGGTTCTTGAGGAAGCTGTTTCACAGGTGGTTGCACCAGTTTCAACCCACTAATGTATGGGTGTTCTTCTTTCTCCACATCCTGACAACCTGAATTTGTTGTTTGTTTTCTTCATGATAGCTTTCCTGAGAGGAGTGAGACAGAATCTGTGCCTATTTTAATGTACATTTCTCTGACTGCTAAAAGCAAATTGAGCACTTTTTCCAGATACTCATTAATCACTCATAGTTCTTCATCTGGAGTCTGCATATGTAATAAATTAGTCTCTTTATTGACTGGATGATTGGGGGGTTCGTGTTTAATTTTTGCACTTCTTTACAGATTCTAGCTATTAATCTCCTCTCTGATGCATAGCTGGCACACTCTGTTCTGTAGGTCATCTCTTCATTCTATCAGTTGTTTCCTTTGTGGGATGAAAGCTATTAAATTTCTTTTAATCCCATTTGTCAGTTCTTGGTATTATTAGCTGTATAATTGGAGTCCTTTACGAACAAAGTTTACTTGGGACTGGAGAGATGGCTCAGCTCTTGCAGAAGACCCAGGCTGGGTTCTCTGTATGCACATGTTGGCTATGAAGGGAATCTGATGCCCTCTTCTGGTCTTTGTGGGCATTGCATGCACATGGAGCACGCAGATGCATTGGGATATTCTGTATGAAATACACAATGATTCGATAAAAATAAAGTAAGATTGTTTAGGGGCTGGAGAAATGGCTCGTCAGTTAAAAGTACCAGCTGTTCTTCCAGAGGACCTGTGTTGTATTCCAGCACCCACATGGTGGTTAACAAATGTCTGTAACTCCAGTTCCAGGGATCCAACGCCCTCTTCTAATCTCTGTGGGTATTGCATGTGTGACATGGGTATACTTAATACATCCAGGCAATATACTCATACACATAAAAATAAAAATATGAATAAAATATTTTAGAAAGATTGTTTGATATTACAGAGAGTAATTCCCTAATTTAAAATAGTTCATATCTAAAGAGTTCAAATTAGTGGAAAAAAAAGATGAAATCTGAATAAATGGGAAAGAATATGAATTGGTATTTTAAGGAAGATAATGTTTAAAGAGCTGATGAACGTGTGGAAAGGTGTTCAACAACAAGATGCACCCAGACCTTCCTGTTATTCTTTTCCTCCACAGATTTCAGAAGAGACATACAGCAGTACAGAAGAAATTACAGACAGGCATCTCTCAAGAGGTTCTCCATCAGTGTACCAAGCTCTAGTAGTCTTAGTTGTTACTTTTTAAGGATGCAAATAATCACTCCAATGCTCGAGCTCCAGATCTGAGAATTGTGACATAAATTAAGTTTCCTATGTAATCTAACAGGGGCGTAAAGTAATACACAAAGAACCAATGCGTGTGAGAAAGTTCAGTTTTCTCTACTTTATCTGTAAGCATAGAGAGTTCACTATTGCTTGAAACTGTGCTACATTTTAAATGTTCACAGTTTCAGAACCTGCCTAAAGAAACTCCAGCTTTTGGGTGAAAAACAAGTGGTAGATAAGCTCTGGTTATGTTATTCAAAACATATATTGAGTACTTATTATATGTCAGCTGCTGTTCTAAGTTCTGGAAACATAATATTAACAAACTAGTGAGTGACCAAAGAGACTGCTTAGTGGTTAGGAGTATACACTACTCTTTTAGAAGACTGGAGTTCAGTAGCCAGCACCCACTCACAACCACCTGTTACTCCAGCTCCAGTGGATCTGACACCCTCTTCTGACCTCTGTGAGTACCTCCTGGACTCACACGCACATATTCCCACCCCATAATTAAAAATTAAAAATCTTTTATTTTCCAAGAACAATGTTCAGTGTTTTCCATTTCATTATTCATCCACTGGAGCCTGGTTAACCTACACAACATCACACCCTTGAAGAAAACTCTCTCTTGCTGGGCGTGGTAATCCCAGTTCTCAGGAGGTAGAGACAGGTGGATCTCTGTGAGATCAAGGCCAGCATAGTCTACATGGTGAGTTCCAGGCCTGCTGGAATTACAATAAGCCCCTGTCTCAAAAAGGAAGAAAGAAAGGAAATGGATTCTCCCTCTGCCACCAGCTGTTGGCTGCCAATAGTTCCTCAGCTAAGACTGGAGCATCTTACCCACATCCTGGTTTCTATGCTAGGACTGGATTTTGTCTAGCTTGAGCTTACATGGATCTCGTGCATGCTATCACTATTGCTATGAGTTTATATGAGTTACTGCCCAACCATTTGGAAAACTCTGTTTCCTTGCGGTCATTCATCTCCTCTGGTTCTTACAGACTTTCTACCCCCTCTTCTGAATGATCCCTGGAGCTCCGAGAGGCAGAGGTTTGATATGGTGTTATTCAGGGCTAAGCACTCTGCACATTGGCCAGTTGTGGGTCTCTGTGATAATCACTGTCTACTGGGTGAGGAAGCTTCTCTGCTGAGCTTTGAGAGGTGCATCAATCTATGGGTATAACAATAAGTCATGAAGAGAATAATAGTAATAGACTCTCCCCTGTAGCCAGTGATCTGTCTACCCTCAGGTTCCTAGGCCTGATATCAGTGTCAGATGTGGGCTTCTTCTTGTGAAGCAGACCTTAAATCCAGTCAGAAAGTAGTTGGTTATACCCATAGCATTCAGGTCACTATTGAACTGTGGAAATATCTTGCCAGTCTAGTTGCTGCAGCTCACAGGATTCAAAGTGGAGATTTATTTATTCAAATAAATCATAGAAAGAGTCAAAATAACTAGAAACTTTTGATTTGTACCAAGAAATACTCTAATACTCTGGTTAAGACTACAAAGATTCTCATGACCTCTTGTGAGTTAGCTCTAGTCCTATCCTTTAGTCACACAGAAAACTCTTAAGGACTCAACAGCAGGGAGGGGAAAAGCAAGCTGCAAGGGGATTTGACCAATAGCTCGTCCACTTTTATTGTACCCAGAGCTCTACAACCTCTGTCTTTCTCAGTCTATCCTGTGCATGAGCAGAAAATGACAACTAGCTTGACATGCACGCACAGCAAGCCTTTTTTTTTATAACTTTCAAGATTGTTTCCTTTCCTCTAACATGTGGTCAAAGTAGGAGTCAAACAAATTATGTTGGTTTTACAAGCCTGGCATAAGTACTTAAAATAGATGTCTAGAGACTTATCTCTCTTCCTTTCAGATTTTTTATTCCAGTTTAATTAAAAGCAATAATATCCTGGCTTTGATATGTGCACTTGCTACAGGAACAGTCTATACAGAATAGGGATGTTCTTGGGGATTGTCTTTCTAACAGGAAAAAAATCCAGGTTTGTTTGTCTGAGTGTTTTAAATTTTTTATTTTATGCTTTGCTTGTCTACAAAGAAAGACTCTGGCCAATACTCGAGGAAGTAGCAAGAGAAAAAGTCAAACAAGCAACATAGTGCACTATAGGAAAAAAGTATTTGCTCCAGACGAGAAAGAGGAAGGGACGCAATGGTCCTAGGCCCTCCGGAGGCAGTGGTCTACTCTTCCTGCTCTTCCTGATGCCTAGGGATACGTGCAATTATGATATATAAGGATTCCTTTTGGTGCCAGTACTGTTTAATTATAATAAAGTGGTGAACTCTATGTTATGTTGGTTTCTGGATTTAGATGCAGAAGAAAATCGAAACATAACAGAGACATTGAGGGGCAAAGTAAGAGAAAAACTAAAAAATGCCAAGGTAAGGCTATCAAAGTTCTCCTGCTTCCAGAATTATTGTTTTGGATGAAACATATATAATAATAATTTTTTATGTCAAGAAAGAGCTGATGTTCAGTGTTAATATAGCTCAATTCCAAAACAGCTTTAAGATCTAGCCTGGTTTTTCGTTTTGTCTCATGACACCCCTATGATATTAAACCTTAAAGAAGGAAAATTAAAGTGATTTGCTCATTGTAATTATGTATGAATCTGAGGAGATTGTGTGTGTGTGTGTGTGTGTGTGTGTGTGTGTGCACTTCTAAAAAGAAAAACATTGAGGATTTTTACTTTTATTCATTTTGTACAGACTTAGGGGCTTAATTGTGCTTATTTTCTTAAAATTTCATTTGTGTTTCAGATTAATCAAGGTGAAAAGTCTTCAACTCAGCTGTTCACTGATATGAATATATTTCAATGGTCTCAGGTGAATAACTTTCATTAAAAAACTTTTAAAAACAATTTTATGGAAGTGTATTTCCACAGCAAAACATCACCCATATTTTAGTGTATGACTTAATGTATTTGAACCTATAAGACTTTGTGATCAACACTGCAATCCAGTTTGAGGTCATTTTTGGCATTACTCTTTTTTTTTTTTTTTTTTTGATGAGACAGTCTCTCTGTAGCCCCAGCTGGCCTAGAACTCGCTGTGCAGATCTTGCGGGCCTTGATCTCAGAGAGATCTGTCTGCCTCTGCCTCTGGAGTGCTTGGGTCAAAGGCGGGCACCACCACACTTGGCTTTACTTGGCACTACTTTCTTTCCTAATAAATCATAATAAAATTTCATTAAGTGGTAAATTTAAGCACATTGAAATTTTAAAGAGTTTATTTACACAGACAGCTCATGAATGGGAAAGTTCCAAACTGCAGATGTATAGGGTTCCACCAAAAGAGCAAGCAAGGAAAGCATTTATGGAATGCGTGCTGAAGCAATGCAAAGAAAATTCCTGAATGACGAAAGTGGACAGTAGCCTTAATGGCCCTACTCAGAAGTTAGCAGCGCTTGGCCCATCACACTGAGTTAGATTTAGTTTGCCTACATACTTGGGACTCTAGAATCACCTCAGCCTAAGCATCTCCCAGTCAATTCTGACAGTATTAGAGATGATCTCTGATCTACAGGGTTGATTCTAAAGTTCAGTGTGCAGTTGCATATTTGAAATGAAATGACAAAATATTTCATATTAGGGGTAGCTACGTTAGTGTATGGGCTAAGACGCTGTAACAAAAAGATTTAAGTAGGGGCCTGGAGAGATGGCTCAGGGGCTAAGCACACTGGCTTCTCTTGCAGAAGACCCATGTTCAATTCTCAGCACCCATGTGGCCACTAATAACCATCCATAACTCCAGTTCCAGATGATCTGATGTCCTCTTCTGGCCTCCTCAGGCACTGCATGCATGTGGCGCACTTACAATGCACAGGCAAAACACTCATACACGTAAAATAAAAATAATTTAAAAAATATGTAAAGTAAAATGTCCTCATTAAAATAGCTTTACTTCTCTCTAGTATAGAAGTTAAGTTATTCAGACTGACAAGAGTCTGCTGTGTTCAACATGTGGCTTTTGTCTCTGAGTCTGTGGCATAAAGTGCCACTTTTTTGTTTGCTAGCCAAAGGGAAGGGCAAAAGAAAGAACCAAAGAACCAATAACTTGAAGGTCAGACATGCAAATTGCATAAATCATTTCCAGTAAGGAATGTGGGAGAAGTATCTGTGTATTCCGTTAAAAGTAGGTTCTTTTATTAAGAGACAAGGGGACAGTACTGATCAGCTAGTAGTTTCTGCCACAAGCACAAAGGCTGTATTTAGCTCTACAAATTTTATTTATTTTTATTTAAGATTTATTTATTCTCATAATATGTGTTTGAGTGTTTTGCCTACATGTATGTATGGGTACGCATGTGCATGCAATGCCTTCAGAGGCCAGAAGGGAATGTTGGATCCCCTCGAACTGAAGTTACAGATGGTTGTGAGCTGCTTGAAGTTGCCAGGAACTGAACCCTAATCCTCTGCAAAAGCAAGTGCTGTTCACCACTAGGCCACCTCGCCAGGCTCCTAGCTCTGCAAATGTCTAAATGCAAGGATTGACTGTGTAGTTCATCTTGAACTGCTTCAGAGTGTCCCTCTCAGATGCTGAGAAAAAAAATTTTTTTTTCGTTAAAGTTGAAAATAAGGGCCAGCTAAAAAATATGTATACCTGTCATTCAACATATTTATTCATATGCCTAAATTAGATCTAATGTAAATATGAATAGTAAAAAGTTCAGCAAGCTTCAATCATGATGTATCAAGAAAAGAGATAAAAAGAAAGAGAAACTGATGTCTTAAGAATTTCAATACCAAATACGGGACTGTCTGCTCAGGCAGTAGATTAGCCAGAGAGTGAGGGACTTCATATCTGCAAACAGCTAAACTGCAGAACAAACAAAACACAAGGCAAGCTTCCACATCTGAGTGTGCTGAAGTTCTTTGATTCCTAGCATGATTTTTTTTCTTTCTATACAGAATTTGGTCCCTTCAAAACGTCCACTGAGAAGTTCTTTTCAATGAGAACTGAGAAAAAAGTGGTGCACTTTACATTTCAAAGCGTCCAAATTAACAGTGTGGGAAAGAGAGGACTTATTTACCAACTAGTTTCTAAGACTATGTCACCAAAGATTGTGGGCCTGGGATGGAGTGATACTTGTGTGTGCATGTGAGCTCTTGAAAATCGGGGGAAATTGTCCTGAAGCAGCATTTTCATCAGACTGTGAACTGCTTCTCTGACTGGCACACTGGTGAGAGGTGGGAACTTTGGCTTCATTTTGATTTTCATTGCCGTTACCAGAACACTAAAAGCAGAAAGAAACTCATGAACCAAAGCTAGATATCCACATATAACTTGATAACTCTGCCGTGTTCCTTATTATTGTTACTGCTTGCCGTATTGCCAAAGAGCATTATTAACTTATATGCAGACAATATCACTGCAACATTGAATACTAGTTTACCTTTGTTTAATCCACAGACTGAAGTCTTACTGGATGAAGGACTTTCATTTTTCATCTTGAGTGGTGAAGAGGACTCAGCCTTGAGCCCGTCTTCAGGGCAGGTTGGGCTGATTTCCCTCTCTCTCACGTCCTTATTCTCCCAAAATTCAACTATTTATTAAAGGCACAGAACGAAAGGCTAAGTTAGGGGATTGATTTATTTTTTTGTTTGTTTTGAGACAGGATCTGTTACTACAGCCCATGCTGGCCTGAAATTCTTTATTATTAGACAGGATCTCTTCTGTAGCCTGAGCTGGCTTAGAACTTACTATGTAGTCCAGGCTGGCCTGATCTTACAGAGCTCTGCCCACCTCTACCTCCCGAAGTGTTGGAATTAAAGGCATGTATCACCATGCCCAACTTTTAGCCTGGAAGTTTTTTATCTTTATACTTCAGCCTCCTGCGTAGTAAGGTTACGGGTGTGGACACTCATCACTGGTTTAGAAGATGAAATTTTTATTAGTATGCTTTCCTCTTTGAGTTGAGCTGTTCACTATAATACCTAATATTTACTGATCACTTACTAGATGTTCAGTGATAAATTATGTTATCAAAGTTTTCAGTCTGAGACAAGCTATGATCTTGACCCACATGAGCCCTAGTTGTCCAGTCTTTTTTTCATTTTATGTAAGTTCTGCTACTCTCCCAACCCGGTCCTAAGACATAAACAAAGATCAAAATAATTCTGTGATTCTATTTTGTTACTTACCCTAAATGGACATTTTTGAGAACTGAGAGATTGTTTTATTGTGTGACAGACTTACATGCTACCTTGTTCAATATATGTAGATTTCAAATTACGTAAGTAGTCATCTGAAAGAAACTAATGGTTTGATTACTTTTGAATAGACCCATATGTATGATCAGAATATATAGAAATTTATCAATAGTAGTACATATACTTCATATCTATATTCACATAACTTTTAATAACTTTTATAAGTAATATTTCATAATTCCACTGCAATCATTTTGCCGTAGACGTCTATGTTGAATTTTTCTTTCTCCTTTGTTGTTTTCTCATAAATAGAGAAACAACTTCTTATAGAAAACAACTTCTCCACTCTGCATTAAGTTAGGTAGTACTTCTCTCAGAATGATGAAAACCAAGGTGTGTTTGAAGACCACTGGGTATCTGTATCTCTAACCTGTTCTGCACTGAGTTCTAATAGTTGGAATATCAGTCCAGTGTCTGAACCTTTTCCCTGGGGCAGAAGGGGGCTTAACTTATAGTTCTGCTTCAGCAACTTACATTGGAAAATTGCAATAAGCTAGAAAAATATCATGTTGTATAACACCAACCTTAAACAAGTTCTTCTGTGTCCAATGAAATTTTATTTTACCAAAATATACATAATAGTTTCAGCTATCACTTGATCTGGTCTAGGTGGATGGGAAAGATCACGGACTACAGAGCATGTCATTTATCTACATGCTGATGATCAGAGAGGAGCATGCAGACTAATTTTTCTTTTTGGTATTCAACAGAAATCAGTAAATGATAGTTATTCCAAACAGTTTTCACCTGATGATAATTTACAAAATGATGAAGGCCAAGGTGAAGATTTTATGAAAGTCATTTTAACAGATTTACTCGAAGTGAAAGCTGCTGAATACGACGAAGAACAAATAAAAAAGCAGGAGGCAAAGACTTTTGTGCCCAGTAGTTCTCCAGGTAATGTTCACTTCCATTAAGTACTCGAGTCACTAATGATCGGGTTACAGGATACTAACTTATGCTTGTGTTGGAAAAATAAAAAAATCCTGATCTTTGGTGTTATCTGCTCTTCTACATTGGACTCGAAAGTAATATTTAAGTTTTGTTACTAAGTGGACATGCAGCGTAAACTACCAAAAGGTATGATGCCACGAATTTTAGAAGATGAAGGATACTACGTCAAGAAAAAGCCGAAGACATGTAAAAAGATCTGCAACAAAATGGAAAATCGCCTGCTTAACCTAGAAGAGGCAAGTGTACCACAAACAAATTAAGCCAATGCTGGGCTGTATATGATGTTTGTTTTCAATGAAATATTCAGTTGCTGTATTTTGTAATATTTTTGATAGGGAAAAAGTTGGTTTGAAGAAAGTGGAGAAATGATGTCATTACCCTCACCTATTAGACAGTCCTGGAATTTTAGGCTAAACATAAGCAAGGAATTTTTGAATCCAGTATTAAAGACCATGCACAGAAAGGTAAACCAAGTTTATCTGTAATAATGGTTGGAATTGTTTTAATATCAACATATTTCTCTAGTTTTATTTTACCCTTTAAAGACACTAAAACTAGCAGTAGAATGTCTAAACTCTGAGGAAAGACTAACTAGTCCTTAAGATTATGATTTTTTGTTTGTTTGTTTGTTTGGTTAGGTTTTTTTAGTCTTTTTGAGACAGGGTCTCCCTGTAGAGCCAGCTGGCCTGGAATTTGCTATGTGGATCAGGCTGGCCTTGAACTTAAAGAGATTTGCCTGCCTCTGCCTCTGCCTCTAGAGTACTGGGATTAAAGGTATATACCACCATACCTGGCTCTTGAGATTATGTATTTTAAAAATATTTTGTTTGCCTTTTATTTTTTGTGTATGAGTATTTGCCTATATGTATGCAATGCCCCATAGAGGCCTGAAGAGGGGGTGTCTGATCCCCTGGAACTAGACTCATGGATCATTGTTAGCTGGGAGTCAAACTTGGGTCCTCTGGAAGAACAGCAAGTGTTCTTAGCTGATGAGTCATCTCTCCAGCCCTAAGATTTGTTAATGACATGGGGAAATGATAAAAAAATAAAATGTGAAGTTAAAAAAAGCACAATGCAAATTCTGAATGATCCTCACACAGTCATGAATGAATCCTACTTGTGGTAACCACCTTAATAACTGTTAGTAGTGTAGAGTATGCTTAGCTCTTAGATTTACCTGTTCTATGTAAATAGCATCATAAAAAGTTTGTATGCAGCAATAGTTTGCTAATTTTTTCTATGAACCCATTGTATGTAAACACATTATTTATCCATTCTTCTGTTGATGGGTATCAGGTGTGTCCAGGGGTTGGCTATTATAATAACCCTGCTGTGAAATGTCCACATGGGTGTTCTCACTATACGGGTCTGTGCATTTTCTGCTAAGTAAATATCTGAGTGGAAATGTTGGTTATGGGTTTGTATGTGTTCAGTTTTTACTACATTCCAAAAGTGTTTGTAGGAAATTATGCACCAGCTAGAGGCACACAAGTTCCTTGTCTTTAGACTCTTGCCAATGCTTGTGTTCTTGCCTGTCTTTTAAATCACAGCCATTTTGGCAGGCATGATTGGTATCTCATTAAGGTTTGGATATTTTTTTGCTTGTATCTGATCTTTGACTCATTGCTGCCTAGCTCTTTGTGTTTTGGGTCTAACCCACTCACCTGGTTCTAGAAACCTGTCTAATTCCCTTAGTTAATGACTGCTTATAACGGAAGCCTACCGCCTCCCAAGAGAATTCCTTCCAGTGTTACACAATGCTAATTGTTTATTGTTTTCTGTTGTTGAGTTACAGTCTGCTTCCTGAAAAGTCTATGTATCTGACTTTGTTTGGCGATAAAGAACTCATAAAGTGCTTGACTTACGTGACAGCTGAAATACTTGAGATCTTTGCTCACAGTGTAAACTCATCTCATTTGATTAATGTTAGAGAGTCTATCAGTTCAGTTACTCTCATGTAGCTTCTAAGCACCACAGTCAATAGTAAGTAGTGAATAAGAAAAGACCATGGCCAGAGACTTACGTCACTCCAGTAGAACAGACAAAAGCAAGCGTGCATACATGCCAGTAAAGCACCCACATGCAAAATAAAAAGGGAAAAAAATCTCTAAAAGTAAAATGAAAATTAAAAACTAGAAGATAATCCTTTTTTAAAAAAAGATATGTATCATAGTTAATGAACTATGTTGAATCTGCTTAACAAGAAAGGTACCTCTAATTCAGAAGTTTTAATTTCCAAATGCTTATTTGTAATTTCATAGTTTAAAATTGAAAGTGTATTTTTTCCTGATGCTACTAATTGACTAAATCCCTTAGGTGGAATCTGAGTTGAGTTGGCCATTATGCAGAGGACAGAGATTTAGCAAATATGAGTTAATTTTTTAAAAATCCACAAGTTTTATGGATTTTCTTTTATGGGTTTTCTTCTCCCTCCCTGAAGCAGTAAGAAAGATTACTAGCTCAAGAAAGCGAAGGAAGGCAGAGGTTTAGCAACAACGCCAATGGCCTACGGTCCTTAAGGAGCATCCAGCCTGCCATACCGGGTTTGGGTGGAACAGCAGTTTGTCCAGCATAGTATCAGGCGGAATAGCAGCGACTCAGACTGGGGTGTGTTCAGTTCATTTTCTGTTACGAATGACACAGTGTCACAGACTTTGTGAGCTTCAAAGATAAGAGATTTGTTTTGGCTCATGATTTTTCTCCAAGATCCAGGGGCAACACCTGAGGATGACCTTGCTGGCAGAGTCCCAAGACAGTGAAGAGTATCTTGCGAGAGGCTGGGAACATGCAAGACTCAGCCAAATGTGCTTTTAGAGTCAACCCATTCTTGGGACAACAAATTAATCCATAAATCACATGAATGCACTAATCATAGGACTAATCACCTCTTTAAAAGTCCCACCTAGTTCAACTTCCAAATATTTCCTAATGGCAATAAATTTCAACATGATTTTCAGAAGGGAAAAACCATGTTCAACTGCTAAGAGCATAGTATGTGTTTTATAGTTGTCCTTCTGAGGTGGATTAAGTCATGACTCTTCCTAGGAGTAGAATTAGACTGAACATGTTAAGGAACTCTCTCAAATTTCTTCTCGAGAAATCAGCCAAACCCATTTAGATATATATACTTAAAATCAAAATAGTGGGCTTAAAATATAAATGAATCGTTTTGCATATAATCTAAGACCTGCAGGTTTCATCTAATTTGGGAGCAGTCTGGTATCCAATTGCAGAGTCTTTTGTACAAAAAGGAATGATTTCCTTTAATGCATTGAGAGTCCAGGTTCTTCAATGAGATTTTTCCAGATGACTACCAGTATATTCACTTATAAATAATATTTTAATAGATTACTTCATTTAACTTTGACCCACAATTCTTGATTCAAGAGTTGTAACACTATCACAATGTTCCTATAGAAAATTATTTACAAGGGTCTTGTAACTTGAAAGTTCAGGCTCCACCATAAACTGTAGTGAGACAGAAGACACTAGTTTATAGCAAGATGATTAAAATGCTGGGCTAAATGAGATAGGTGTTGTAATAAAAAAAAAAAGAAAAAGTGTTGTAATAGAAATGTATTTCTTTATATTAAAGGTTTAAATACATTTCGAAGATGCTGCTGCTTTTATATTTCTCTATCTCTAAAATTTAACTGTATTTGACATGTTATCTGATAAGGAGAAGTTATTTGTAATCTCAAAAAATAGAATCAAATTAATACAGTATGCATTTTTCTTTAAAAGGCAGTAAAGTTCGACCTAGGATGTTGTTTTAGGAACAAAATGGAAGGTCAAAGGGAAGTATACCGATTAGATCTGAACATCGTGGGTTTGCAGTTTAGCCATCACCCTCTCTTCAATCAGGAACAAGTGCTGTGTGCTAGGCTGCTCCAGCTTTGTGAGTGCTTTCAAGACAGGCAGCAGCAGAATGTATCTCAGCTGCTCTACGAGAAGGTGAGGACAGCTTTTGTTCTATGTATGGGGCCTGACATATATTTAATATTGAAAGAGAATGCCTTTCGTATGGAGCAAGTTATCACAGAACACTTTCCTTACCTTTTCTGTACAGACTGGAACACTGTCCTTATTGTAGTCCAGCTGCACATATTTAATTTTCTTATTTTTTTACGTGCATGAATGTTTTGCCTACATGCATGTAAGTGCACCCATGTCATGTGGTGCCCACAAAGGTCAGAAGAAGCATTGTATCCCCTGGAACTGGAGTTGTTTGCTGTCATGTGGGTGCTGGGAACCTATCTTCAGTCCTCTGCAAGAGCAGCCAGTGCTCTTAACCACTGAACTATCATCTCTCCGGGCCCCCATCTGCACACATTTATGTAACATTGTTCAAGGATTATATTACACCCACATATTTGTCTAGGCTTACTTTGTTTTTTTATTACTATCTGTAACTGTAAAATCATGATGTATAGAGGACAAGTGCCTACTCTTTACTATTTTTTCTAGAATGTTTTTCAATATCCTATGGATTTGAGGTTTCCTGCAAACCTTAGAATTATCTTGTTGCCTTCTTTTTTGAAACCCATTACTATTTTTATAGTGGTTATATTATACTGACATGCTAATTTTGAAAGAAATTTTATCTATAAAAACCGAATCTTCTCATCCAGAAGTGTGTTATGCCTTCCTATTTGTTTTAAGTGTTCTGTTTTCCGGTGAAAGTTGGTATCAATAGATTCTAGTCTTAAAGTCCCCAGACTACTTCAAGCTCACAGATTTTCTTCTGCAAGTATATATATATATATATATATATATGCATGCATACAGAGAGGCAGTAGAGACAGAGGGGTAGTTACTAATATAGGTAATAAATATGGATGTGGTGATAACTATATAGATAATGATCCACCTACCTAATCTATCTATCTATCTTTTTATCTATCTATAGTTTTGAGATAGGTTTTATGTAGCATAGGCTGGCCTGAATAGTCCGTATAGTCAAGAGTGATGTTGAACTACTGATTCTTCTGTCTCTGCCTCCCAAGTGCTGGGATTACAGGTGTACATTGCCAGGTCTTGTTTAGGTGGTTGATGGAAATTAAACCCAGGGCCTTCTGTATGCTAGGAAAATATTCTACCCACTGAGCTATATCTCCAACCCAACAGATATCTTTTCTGTGACTGTGGTGTTTGAAGTCAAAGGTAAGATACAGAAGTATACAAAATCTGCTGTCTTGATCCAAGGGCATATCTTAAATCAGGTGTTGAACTAATTGCCTAGTATGTCCAAGAATGATGTTTATCACTTAGACAGATAATGCAGCTCTCCTCAGTTCTTCCCAAGATGCTCATATGGAGTACATTTTTGAAAACAAGATAGTGATCCAGAGAAGATGAACATTTGTGCTTCTGTTGCAAGCATCTAGATATATGTCTCTATGAGCAAGTTAGTGGGACACAAGCAGATGAAATATATCAAAAGTTATTTTCTTTATTATAGCTGAAGGCACTGACAGATGCTACTCAACTAGAAAGCAAAAATTCGGAAATAAAGGAGTTTACCAGAAAATCTTTACAAGATTATTATTGGCAGATAAGGTTGGTTTTGAATGAATCCTGTTTGCAGCAAACATTTATTAAGTAATTTCTTTAGACAGTGTGCTGTACTGGCTTTGGGATAAATAAAAACTGAGAAAAATCCTACTCTTTTGGAGATTGCAGAAAAGGTTCATGTTTGTGTAGAAACATTTCACAGATGTACCATGAAAAAGCGCTTGTAGTTTTAATGTCTGTTGATCAAAGATCACCTGATGAAAAGCTACTGAGTTCTGGAGTTGGAAAGTAGAATGATTAACTGAAAAGGAACACTTACTGGAGGGATTTAAACAGCAGGTTGGAAAGCAGATCTGAGCCTGAGAAACAGGAATGAAAAGAGTCGGAGCAACCTGAGGTCTGTTCAGTAGCCAAAAACCATCCTAGGAGAACCAAAAGGAGGAGACAGAAGGTGGGGACAGGCTATTCAAAGAAGTAACACCTCAAAACAGCAGTCCCAGCTGGGGTGGAGGTACACACCTTGGTCCCACCACTCAGGAGACAGAGGTAGGCATATCACTGTGAATTCAAAGCCAATCTGGTGTACATATTTCCAGGCCAGCCAGGACTACATAATGAGATCCTGTCTCAATCCCCTCAAAAAGAAAACTCCCAAACAAGCAAAACAAACAACCAAAAAAAATCAGTCCCATAGAATCCGCAAATAAATTCCCTCCTGTGTCTATTTATAGACAGAAAGCTAAATCTAAAACAATCTATCAAACATTATAAAAGCTGACATCGCAATGATAAAACTAAAAGTTAGAAAGATGATGAACACAATAGCCATAATTAAAAACTTGCCTTAAACCTAAATTCATAGAGAATTTATGAGCCAGAAGCTAGGTGGATTAGTGTCTCAACCCTGTGTGTGACAAGATAGCTAAAGCAGCTTAATGGAGGAAAGACTTACTTGGTTCACAGTTTCACAGGTTTCAGCTCATGGTCAGCTTGTTATAATGTGCTTCAGGAGGCTTGAAGCAAAATGGTAGAGGGGGAATATGTCAAAGAAGGCTGCTCACCTAATAGCAGCCATGAAGCAGAGAGAGAGGGAACAGGAAAGGAAAGGGGAAGATCCAGGAATAAGACATATCCTTTAAAGTCATGCCCTCAGTCACCTACTTCCTCTAGCTAGGCCCCACATCCTAGTTACTGCCAGCTGCTAGTAATAATAACCCAAAGATGCATCCATCCATTGATTAAGTTAGAGTATTCATGATCCAATCATGATCCAATCACTTAACAGTGCCAGCCCCTGGGGATCAAAATCAGTTGCCAGTATAACAGCATTGGGAGCTGGAGTCTTAAAAAGTTGATTAGGTCATGAGGGGTTGTGTTGAAAAGCTTTAGTTGTCAACTTGACACACCTGGGTTGAGAAAGCTTCATGTGGGGAATTGACTCCATTGGACTGGTCTGTGGCCGTGTCTGTGGGCTGTTTTCTTGATTGTTGATGTGGGGACCCAGGCCACTGTGGGCTGTGCCACCCCGGGCTGGTTGTTCTGCATTGTATAAGAAAGCAGGCTGGGCACGGCCAGGGGAGCCAGCCAGTAAGCAGTGTTCATCCAGTAAGCTGTGCTTCAGCTTCTGCCTCCGGGTTCCTGCCCTGAGTTCCCACCCTGGGCTCCCTCAGTGATGGACTGTGACCTGGGAGATGTAAGTCAGATAAATCTTTCCTACACAAATTGGTTTTGGTCAGTGTTTTACCATAGCAATTGAAGGCAAACTAGAACAGGGGTCCATGGTCACAGGTGGGTTTAATGTCTTTATAAAAGGGCTTTTGAGAGTGCACTCTCCCCACTAAAGAATATAAGCTGATTGCTGAAAGGTGTTTTCCTCCCCTCATGTATTTTAACTAAATAATGTAGTGCATAATGCAAGGTGGGCCTTATCCAGGTCACCTGCTATGAGAAACAGAGAAGTGGCTCCCACGAGCGTGGCGCTCTGCTCTGGCTAGTCGTGAGACCAGCTTCTGCCCAGCATCTGGAAAGAACCTGCCTAGCTGGAGACATGCTTACTACTGGCTGTATTCGGGACCCCACCCCATAAGGCCATTGGCTAACCAGACCTATAAGACCCTTTGCACTTCCTTGATTAAACGGCGCTTGCAGCAGCTTGTCACTGCCTGCTTCCCACTCAGCCCCTGGAGTCTGTGTGTTGATTCCATGCCTACTCACCCCTCACCCCCACAGCGGAGACCTTTCAGTCTCCTCGGGCTAGCGAGCACAGGGACCCCCAACAAAATAAGAATCCCTCCCTAGCACCTTCCTCAAGTGACTCACACTCGGCAGTGTGCCTCACCATTCTTTCCCATCCAAATCGATTGAGATTTCAGGACCCAGCATCAGTCCTGCATCAGTGGCTTTGGAGCTGCACCAAAAGAGCTTCCTAGGTGGCAAAATAAAATTTGTGAGGGCGTAGGACTGCACCAAGCAAGTACAGGTGCTGGACACACACACACTGCCTGCTTTGCACCATTTTGCCGTTTTGTCATAAATCATAAATCATGGAATGCTAACCAGAAATGAACCAAGTGCTGCGTAGATCCCAAGAAAAACTACCAGAATATGAGCGCTTCCAGGCTTACTCCTTTCTTCCATCATCTTTCATTCATTACCTTGGGATCTTTCAGACTCCCACCGAGCATGTTAGCATATTTCCTTTTGTTTAGCAGAACTTGCATTTCATCAGGGTACTGTTGAATTGTGAAAACAAACCTTTAAAGTATAAATTTTGAATGGGTTTTCAGTGAATGAAATAAACAAATGTTCTAAGGTAGGGGTTTCAGACATGGGTAAAAACAATAAAAGGTAAGCAGGTTGGTGAGAAGAGTGAGTCCAATGTGCTCTTCTACAACATGTTAAATGACTTACAGTTCTAATCTATGAACGTGTTTTTGATCTGCAATGATTGTTGTAGTACGACAAAGCAGATGTATGACTTAGAACGGGAAAAGGACCACTGCCTACTACACAGTATATTACAGACTTGGAAACAGATAAAAGCTCTTCGACAAAAGCAAGGATTTACAAGCACTCCGATAAAGTTACAGTTTCACTGGTAAGTGGCTGCTCTATTTGTGCTTATTGATCTCGGAGGAAATGCCCATGGATGCTAAGAATTCACATGAACTGGAAAGATGTGGAAGACCAGTCCATGTAGTCAACACTGACCTTGAATCTTGAACATATAAACAAATCTTACAACTCAGCCAAACAACAACTGGCCTTAAAAAATTAGCGACAGATTTGAACAGATACAGAAGGTAAGAGGATAGAAAATGACAGACGAAAATATACTTAACATCATGCCAGACATAAGTGTACAGAAAGCCACCCTGAAATAGGTACCACACACTTATTCAAATGGTTAAAACACAAAACAAAGCTAAAACAACAATATAAAGACTTCCAAGGATCCTGAGCAGCCAAAATCTTGGTTCCCTGTTGGTGGCCACAGAAATTTGGTACTCAGACAAAGGTAAACATGAATCTAGTGATCATACTCTTAGGTGAAACATTTTAGATAATTAGACAAAGTCATAAAAACATGTCTACCAAATGAAGGAATTACGATGAATAATGAAATTTGCTTTATTTTATTAAGCTATATTTAATTAATAAACCCCATAGTATCGGTGACTAGGTTGGTCCCAGCACGCCTGGCCTAGCAATCTTAATTTGAAATACTTAGTTTAAGCAGTTAAAGTGTCATCCTGATCAGTTTGAAAAACAGTATGTTGTAATGCTTTTGAGAATTTTTTTTTTCCTGGCCAAGTTGACCGTGCATGTGCTAACAACAAACCTAGTCTCTGTAGACCCTATCTGAGCTAGCTTGTGGCCAACTCCCCAGGAAAGACCAGGCTTAGGACAGAAGGCCTGGAAGCTCCACATTGGCCCGAGTTCTTTTTTCTTTCTATGTTTTCTTTGGGGATATTCCTTAAAGATATCCTTAAATAAAGTAGTTGAGTGGGCAGCTGGGTGTCTTTGCTAGAAATACGGATGTCTGCATAGTCATACCTGCCACCCACTGTCCATAAACTGCTTAAGAACAGGGCAGAAAGTGAGATTCTAAGAGAGCCACTGTTGGATACTGGGAAGCTGTTTAAATGGTTTGGGAGAGGAGGAGAAGGAGAGGAAGGACAGAAAAAACACCAGTTGGAACTTCACAGCCTCAAAGAAAAGGAGCACTGGTTTTTAAAGTACGAAAGAGTGGCTAACAGTGCTTTAATGTTTCTGAAACACCACTTCAGGACTAGAAATAATGATTGGATTTCTGATATCTAAGTTTTATAGATGACACACTAAGTGTCAGTGGCTGGAATGAACTAGCAGGAAGTCGAGACTATGACCCGGTGACCTCATTCAGGCTGGGAACCCCCTTTTCAAGAGTGGGCAACACTGCATTAAGCTTAGAGAAACTCACTGGACCAGTTATTACCAACCGTGTTTTCTGGGTGCTGAATCCAAACTGCAGCAATGGTTTATATCGAGAATCCAGTTTCTTGTAGAATGTCTTCACCTGTATTCTCTGTTGGTTGCCACCCACCTGGAGAAGATTCAGATCACTGTCCAGGCAGCTCTTAAAATGAGAAGGTTAACTTGGGACATGCAGTGAAATATCAGTCTTCATTCCTCGAGCCATGTAGCACACAAGAAAAAGAAAGAAGCCATAGACCCAAGTTCCCTACCTCAATAACTGCCCCCAAAGCATTCTAGGTATAGTAGTCATCTGGTAAATGGCTAATAACACCTCATCTCTAACTAAGAACATAAGTTCTAGAAATTACAGTACATTAGAATCACCTGGGGAGTTGGAGCAACTATTCTGATTTAATTGATAGAATGCCTGATCTAAGCACCAAGGGTTTTAAAAAGTTCCCAAGATTATTTTAATATGTTAAAAGTTTGATAGCCATTTATGAAAGAGCAGTAAGTCAACTAATTACATATTGATCACTCTGAATTAAAGGAAAACACTATGTATTGTTTGTTTGAATACAAGCACTTGGATGTGACTTTTACATAAAACAAGTGAATTTTGTCTCCACAGCCTGATTTTCAGTTGAGAAAAGTGGGGCCAAGCATGTTCTGTTTCAGAAGGAAAAAGCAAAGAATCTTTTAAACAGCTATTAGGCTATAATTCACAGTTTACCCATTTTTCGTAGAGCCTAGAGTTGAACAGTAATTGCCACAGTTTCATCTTAGCACACTTAAATCACCCACAAAAGAAGCCATCTTCCCATTTATAGTCATCCCTCACCTGTGTGGACAGATGTCACCATTTTGCGTAGGAGTGCACCTATGTGCATGCTGGGTCACATGGTTAACAATATGGTTGACATTCTAAAGAACTGCCAGCCTACTTTCCACAGTAGCTGTACCATTTAACATTCACAACAGAACATTTAATATCTTCTCAAATGATTTCCTTCATAAAACTAGGAACTGAAACTGAAACTACAAAACCCCTTAAGTTATCACTCCCCGGCCCAGTTCTCAGACCAGTTATTTTCTGAAAGCTTCCTGCATAATAAGGGAGCTTGGTTAAACTGTGCCTACTTTACAGGGTTGTGAGAATCCAGACAATATGCATCAGGTGCTTAGAACACTGCCGGGCACATGCTTAGTAAGTACTAAGGTGGCATCATGAGCTGCTTACTGTTTATGAATAAACACCAAGGCAAACAGCCATAATACACACGTCGCTTGGGCATCTGTGTTTGCACATACATTATGAGAGAAGGAAGATGAGCTTTCAGAAATGTGACCTATGCCCTACAGTTTTGCTATCTCTGCTTGTTGGTTACTTTTTCTCACCAGGGGAAAAGTTTCTTGATGTCCTTAGAAAGGGCTTCAAATGCTAGTGGTGAATTCACCAACTACAAAGAAATGTGTGAAAACAGAAGAAAAGCTTTGGAAGATTTTTTTTTAATTTTTCTTTCTAATAATTCTAAATACTTATATGATTTCTGCTTTAAACATTTTTATTTGTTATTAATTAGGATAAAAACGAACAGATGTGACGAGCATAAACAAGTGCAAGTGTCAGAAGTGTCTGAAATTGAGAAAGAAAGTGAAGAAAATCTATTTCAGAGTGAAGAAACACGGGAGGTATTTAGACTGTGAAATGACATTCACCCATCTTAACACGTGACAATAGTTCATTGTTTCGTAGACTAGGGTATCTTGGTGTTTGTAACAGATATCAAATACAAGAAATAAGTCTAATTTTTCAAATAACTGTTGTCTGTTTGCTTGTTTCTAGAGCCCCTCATGTCCAGCTTCTTCAGATCTTGAAGAAACAGAAATCGAAAGAATAAAGCCAGTTACTTTGGTGCCACAGCTGTCTTTCACAGCAGAAATGACAAATGTATCCAAGTGTTCACTGTAAGCATTTTAGGAATTATCAGATTATCCACTGTGTCTTTTTAATAATGGTGTCAAATTTCTGGAGGGAGTATGATCTATTTGACACTCTGCTACATTTTAATTTATATATTTTCACTTCTCATTATTCCCATAGCTCCGTGGAATATGATATTATCCTCATCTTAGCAGGATGGGAAGAGAGTTGATCCTGATGGAAGTTTAAGTTGCTTTGGGTCACATATCTAATATATTCCTAGGTAGGACATAAACCAGTGTAGCTTGCAAGAAAGGCTATATTGACTTCACTTGCAAGTTCAATACGCCAGTAGAGTATTTATTGTTGTTATGGCAATAATTCATATTCAGGTACAGGTGGAGGATGTAAAGCAAACTGTAAATAAAATTATATTGTCACCTTTGGTTATTAAAGGACTCTTGGCTTTTATAAAAACTGCTGTATCTCGAGAGGGCCCTTTGGACAGGTCCCTTCTTTGATAGTGCAAATTTCATTCCCTTCCAGATGTCCCTTTGTCCTCGTCCTAGGACGTTAGGCAGAAACAGACCTAATGTCACCCCCATTTCTCTCATCTACTAGGCTTACGGATCCATATCCTTTAAACAGAATATTGTAACTTAGAGCATTGGACTTGGTCTAGTTTAATCATCTCTGCTCCATAGGAGACAGTAAGACAGTGCTGGTTCACTTTTTAGTACTATGTGTACATTATTTAACACAGACTTGTAGCATAGTGGACAACGCAATAAATACATTCGTTAAGCAACTGAATAAATGGTTACATTGAAAAAGGAACATAAAGACTAGCACACACATAGGCACAATCATCACCACTCTTTTTCTGAGCAGAGAAAACAGCAAGGGAGCAATCCTCTGTTTATTCTATAGCTCCTTCCAATGAAGGCCTAAAATGATTTATTCGGTAAAACACATATGAAATCCCCATCAAAATGAGAGTAAGAAAATGAGCTATGAAATGGAAATTGGACAGAGAGGAGAAAAGCAAGGAAGATCTTTGTACTGGAAAACCTAGACTAGATCTTTATGAAAGACAAGGCAAATACTAATACAATATTTTGCACTTCTCAAAGCCATTGTTATCTGATGGTGTGGGTTCCCATTTAAACATCTGGTTGAACAAAAATCAGCTCTCTAGAAAAGAGTAGTATGTTGATACCCACACTAGGAATGAAAAGAATACAGAGACTAGGAAGAGTTAAGACGATTTCCTGAAGATAAACATAATCATGAATTAACCAGTTTTCACAATGTGTTCATAAGTTCATTATGAAAGCTACTTTCAGAGACCAGTATAAAAAGCAATTTTTACTGTCTCTGGGGTAATTGGAAAGATAGAAGGGGCCAAAGGGAGAAACTTCTTTTGTCCCCTGACCCTCTGAGAGTTACAAGAAGATGGGCAGACAGACAATGGAGCAGGGAGATGACTCTACTCCTAGGCTGATTAAAGTAGAAAATAGAAGGTTTTATTATAATTATTATTGCTGTTGCTGTTCCAATCTTCCATGAACAGTTTTAAGATCAAGTCTTAAATACCACAGGGAAGTTGCAACTGAGAAAATAACATACTTTGTTTAGGTAAATAGCTGGAGGTAGGGGAAATTGTAGGATTTGGTATCACTCATGGGATCATCTTATTCCCAGCAAGTGTTTCTATAGAAACCTCAGGGAAGCAGCATAACTTGCTTCTCCTATTGTATGTTCAGAGAGAAAATGGTGCTCCAAGTCCTTCAAAAAAGGAAGGAAATTGGCAAACAACCAGAAGCTGAAGGAGCCTACAAATACCTTTTAGAGAGTGGTAACAAACTCAGTGCCTGTTATACCTGTGTGCACATATGTGTGTGTGTGTGTGTGTGTGTGTGTGTGTGTGTGTGTGTATGTACTGTGTTGTATCTGTAAACCTCCACCTCCAGCTGAAGTCCCTCAGTTTCTTCTTCTTATAAGTCATCTGGTGGGTGTTAGAGTTTAAACTATAACTTAGTAGCATTAGCAGTCAAATCTTGATCTTAGTTTTTTTTCTACTCTTGAGTGTACATCTTTCTTTAAAAGCAACTGACTGTAAAGAGGAAAAGTCTATCACATATAGACAGCTGCTATTTGACTTAAAGTTACCATTTAGCCTCTAAAAGGATCGTTCTGGTTTTACTGTGCTAAGACAATTTTTTTAAAAACGTTAACATTTTATGTTGTTTCTGCTTTTATGGATCATTTAATGATTTGTTTAATTTTTAGGCATGAACAAAAGAGGAGAGCCAAAATTCAGAAGCTTAAGTATTTTATTAAAATATTTTACAATGATAAGCAGGTTTCTTGCACTGCAGTATCTTCACTACAATTCGATTTCAAAGTTATGTTTCAGCAGATTTTCAATATTCAACTAATATATTGGCCTGAAACAATTTGCTTAGAGGTATGCTACTGTCATTTTCTTCTGTACTATACTTTATGCCATATAAATATATATGTATATATGTGTATAAGTTTTTCTGTTAGCTACTCTTATATGTGGTGTTTTTTTCTTTTATATTAAGAGATGGATGATTTCTATAGATAACAACATTGCAACATATTTGCAACTAATCAATGCCTAGTCTACCTCCATCATAGCCTTTCATGTCTTAAGTAATTCTGTGATTTGTGGTTGCTCTAAATATATCTCTCCTACTAAAACTTCTGCCAGCCCTGGATTGCAGCATCCTTATTCATTTTCCAGTGGGTTTGAAGAGAGTTGTTTCCACTGCGATAAGCTGCAAAGCTGTTACAGGGTTGAGTGATTCTCGCACACTGCCCTGGCCCTGACTGGGTGGCTTCGTTCTCTTGCCACATTTGTCCTTCATTTATTTTCTTCTTGTTATTTTGGATCTCTTCAAGAGATCGGATAAAAGAACACACACCAGATCCTTGATGGCTGTCCAATGACTCTCTGCCCCAAATAAGGAAGAAGGAAATAAGATGATGGAGAAAAAGTAGGGACACTTAATGAAGTCATAATGGCTGATATAGGGGTGAAGTTCAAAGCCAGATCTAAAAGTAAAGTTCGGGGGGAATGTGTGTGAAGGGAGAGCTTGAGGAGTGTTGTGGTTCAGATGGGAAATGTGCCCGAAGGTTCACGTGGCTGAACACCGGGTCCTCAGTTGGTAGCACTGTCTGGGAAGGTTATGTAAACTTTAGGAGGTGGAGCCTCGCTGGGGGTAGTGAGTCACTGTGGAGAGGCCTTGAGGCTTTCTAGCCCCTTCCCATTGCCTGTTCTGGCTCTGTTTCCGGAGTGTTGATGCAGTGTGATCAGCCAGCCTCCCACTCCAGCTCCTACCACCACGCCTTCCTTGCCTGCTGCCACATCCGCACACTGTGATGGACTGGATCCCTCTGGACTGTAAGCCAAAATAAACCTTTTCTCCATTAAGTTACTTAACACAACAAGAAAGTAACTAAGACAAGAAATCTAGGGAGGATTATTAAATCTAACATAAAATTATTTTTATACTAGCTAAAACAAGCTTTTTCTACTCCTGTTAGATGCTTTATTTGTGTATTTGTTCAAGTTCCTATCAATGTCCTCCTGTTGAAAATCCTACTTTAAAAATATGCTGCCAATGTTTTTCTACTCTTGCTCTTAAAATATAGTGTAATGATTTAATCACTTAAAATTGAACATCTCCATCACAAAGTTGGTAAGATTTTTTTCCTGAGCTATCAAACCCAGATTTCAGTCACTTTAAAAAGAGATATGGTTCCAAATAACACCTTCTTTCTTCATTTATTACACATGGAGCATAATATCTGTCTCCTGTTATTTTTATCATATTTAAATGAGATAAAGAACATCCAGCATGCTGAAAAAAGTAAGTTATTCAGGGTGCTGTGTTAGATGCACCTATGTCCTCAAAACTATTTGTAAGCCTGTATTCCGTTCACTGACTATGAAATCAGCAACATTTACACTTCTCATATCATGTGATTTTCTACTTTCCCCTTAATTGTGTGATGAAATGTAATAGAATAATGCCTGTTTTTATTCTAGTATTTTAAATAATTATACAAATGTGTTATTGGGGGTTCTGCTTTTCCATTTTGTATTTTCAGTGAGTTGCTAACCATTTATTTTGTATTTAGGTTTATGAAATAAGTAAAAGGACAAGTTTACTGGCAAAACTGTATTTACCTTTACCTAACAAGACAGAGCTGAGAGGCAAAACTGTTTTGGAATACACAGAATTTAGTTCTGATACACTGGTCAGACCTGTGGATGGAGAAGTAGGAAGCAGTGAGTTTGTTCAAAATGTTTCCTCCCCTCACTTTTCTTGATGAGTACCAGATCCTAAATGGCCCGGGTCACAAATGAGTGAAGAATCCTAGCTGGCCAGGCTCGGTGTGGTGGCACACACCTTTATTCCCAGAGCCCAGCAGGCAGAAGCAGGTGGAGCGCCATGAGATCGAGGCCAGCCTGATCTACACAGTGAGTTCTAGGCCAGCTGAGACTGCAGGGAGAACCTGTCTCAAAAACTAAACAAAACAAAAGAAAATTCCAGCTGGGTCTGGTGGAAGCTGCCCAAAATCCCAGCATTCAGGAGGCTGAGGAGGATAGTGAATTCTAAGCCAGCCTGACTCCATTAAAAGTTTCAAGAAAAATACTATCTTTAGTATTTGGTTAAAAATAAATGAAGTGTTAAAATCTAGATTTGTTAAAACTTTGTCTTGAATTGGATTTTTGGAAAACTTAAACTTTGCCCTGAACACGTGTACTTTTCCTAGTCTATGGAAAGCAGAAACACTGTGCATTTAGAAATGTGAGCTCTTCTTCTTTTGTGTGTGTGTGTGTGTGTGTGTGTGTGTGTGTGTGTGTGTGTGTGAGTGTGCATACACGTGTGCATGTTGAGGCCAGAGGTCAGTGTTGGGTATCTTCTTCAATCTCTCTCTACCTGTTTTTGAGACAGGGTCTCTCATTGAACTTGGCGCTTTCCAGTTTCGCTAGGCTAACTGGCTAGTGAGTGCCCAGTATCCGCCTGTCTCTGCCCCTCCCCAGGGCTGAGATTACAGATGTGTGCCACCATGCCCAGCTTTTTACATGAGTGCTGGAGACCCAAAGTCAGGTCCTCGTGCTTGAATGGGCAAGCACTTCACTGACTAAGCCATCTCTGCAACCCAACACTCTGTTTCTGACTTCTCTGTTAGTTGCGGAACATATCTGTTATTCTTAAAACAGTGTGGAAGGTGGAGAAAGGAGAAGAAAGGGACTGAGAAGAGGTCAAGGAAGGCAGAGTATTTTCTATTCATCCACTTTTCAATTGACGACATTCTTCTTATGCAATTAAATCAATTAACACACTTCTGAGAACACAGCCTTCCTTTTCTTCTTCCCAAGGTCTTTCTCTCATCTTCTTCTGGGTTTTGAACCCGTGTCTATCAGGTGAAAAGGAAGAAGGTATGGACAAGCATGGGGGAAGGAGAGGTCAGTAGGCAAAAGACAGAAAGGACAGAGTGAAGAAGAATAGGCTGCTTGAGTCCAGCTGGAGAAGAAAAATCTTACCTCCCTTAGACACCTAAGAGATAAGATTGAGGACTAAAAGCCCATATGGGGACCACGGGAGTGCAGCAGCAGTTTCAGAGTGTTGGTAAGCAGCCAAGACATGGAGAAAGACACTGGGGAGAAATGCGAGATGTGGGGCTGTAAGGAAAAGGAAGAAAGCAGCGTATGCCTCATCTTTAAAAAGTTAGCGTGTGTGCCTGTGCACACGTGTTTGTGGGTGCCTGTGGATGCCAGAAGAGGGAGTCAGATCCCTTGGAGCTGGAGTTACAGGTACTTGTGAGCTGCCTGATGTGAGTCCTGGGATCTGGTCTTCATGATAGAGCAGCAAATGGCCTGAGCCATCTCTCCAGCCTGCCTGCCTCTTTTTGCCCCAGTCCCAGAAAGGATGATGACAAAACCTTAGGTGTAAGAAAAGGAGAGCTACTCCTCTCTATGCAGCTCCACACTTTCCTCCCTTTCACGGTCTGTTTGAGGAAGCCCCTCCATTCGAGGGGAGAAGAGGAATGCTGAGATGAGAGCTGGGGGTCCAGGACAGGTGTGCGGTCCAGGACAGGTAAGCGGTCCAGGTCAGGTGAGCTGTCCAGGTCAGATGTGAACATTTGCCTGTCGGGGACAGAGGTCAACACTGGGCAGCTTCCTTCATGGCTCGCCACATTTTTCAGACAAGCTCTCTCACTGAACTTGGAGATCATCAGTTTGCACAGGCCAGCTGTCTAGTTGAGCTCTGGGGTTCTACCTGCCTCTGCCTCTTCAGTTCTGAGATTGCAGATGGCTTTCATGCCGGTTCTGGGGATCTGAGTTTGCCTTCATGCTTGCACAGTAGGCATTTTACACACTGAGACACCTCCTCAACCCCTCGAGCTGTACACTTCTAAGAAATTAATATATTTTAAATGTTGTTTATTTGTTTTTTAATAAACAGATGTGCCTTTTTATCTTGTGGGAAATGAAACTGAAGAGCTTTGTCTTTTAACATCAGGAAAACTTAGCTATTCTCTGTCATGGGCTTTAGATGAAAATGGAATTCCTCTGACACCTGTTTCACAATCATTAAGATCTGCATACTGTAGGTAATTAACTTTTTATATCTGAAAAATAGTTCCATGTCTCAGCAAGGCAAAATATAAAATATGTGTGTAAAAAAGGGAATGCATACAAAAATAGGAGCAGTTTAGTTTATTTGAATGTTAACTTTTTATCTGAATCATTCTGCCAAGGCAGTGTTTTTATACATAGGAGAAGGTGTTTTTTTAGTACTGAGGTTTATAGTCAACATGGGCAATGAGAGAGGCGTTTCTATAGTTCTTAACTTGCAGGCAAGGGCCAAGACTGCCAAAGATTTTATTTCTGGAGATTTAGAATTTCCTAGTCACCAAAGAATCATTTATGTGGTATCAACTCAGTGGAAGAAAAATCCTAGAATTCTAAATGAATTCTAAAATGTGTGTCCAGTGTTTCATCCACACAGTGAAATAGTCAGTTTTTCAACCAGCCTTAAGCCAAGAGACAGCATTGCTATCTTGGTGTCTGGTTGTGGAAACGGATCGATGCTGATGGGGACTTTGCCACAGTACACAGCTGAACCCCTGGTAAGGTATTTAGGGAAGTCACTGTAACAAGATTCTGAGGTTTCTTTGTTATTTTATAAGAGAAAAATTGTAGGACTGTGGTCAAAATCCAATGATAACTTCCTTTACAAAAATAGTTGCATACGTTTCTCTTTTAAATGATTAGTGAATATTTAAGTTATGCCTCAGCCCTGTGGTGGCAGACTCGTAGGCTAACATTATCCCTGGAAGAAGGAAATTTTGTTACAAGGTGGAATAAAGAGTCTCAGGTCCTAGTAATCTCTTGTGACAAAGACAGAAAAACAGTTCAACTCTAAGAGCAGAAATAGGGAGTGAAAGAAGAGAAGAGGACACAGACCAGACTTTTATCTCTAATATGTGTAGCTGTTTACACTCTACCATGTCATGGGACTTACCTAGACTTCACCTGTAATACCTGTAGCTGCTTACACTCTACCATGTCATAGGGTTTATCAGCAATAGCTTCAGAATAGTCATCATAAAAATAAGAACAGATATGAAGGAAAGGAGACTACAAAATGTACATCTATGTTTGGACTAAAACATAATATTTCTGTCCAAACTACAATTCTGGAACCTCAGCTAATAGATGGGAAAGAGGAGAGATCTTATAATCTCATTCAAATTTTTCTAATCACACAAAATGAGATATCTATGAAAAATAATTAATGGCTCCAAGTACATCCTCCTTAAGGTTGAGTTCTTTCTGCTCTTAGCCTACAGATAAGTCACTGAGGATATATTATGAGTCTAGCCTGTCTTTTATAGCCCCCAGTGTTTGCCCCGGTGTTTGAAGGTGGTTTTACCTGATTGCTGATACTTCTGTAGTTTAAATTGCCCACTTAACTGCTTTACTTTCTATTATATTTCAGCTGTTCAAATACACCATAAAGTTCACTTTTTTAATTGAAAATAAATTTTTCCGCATTTATTAATTTTGCACGGGGTGGGGGGCAGGGTATAGCTATGCATGCCATAGCACCCTGGGAGATTGCAAGACAAATTCCACTATGTAGGCTCCACAGACAGAACTCAGGTCATCAGATTTTCTGGCAGGTACCTTTACCCACTGAACTAACCCAGCAACCCCTAAAGTTCACTTTTTATATTGTGTGCCTTCTTGATTTTTTTTAAACAAATATTTGGATTGTATTTTTTTATTGTGCATCACAAGAAAGCATGCTTAATATGTTACTGTGCTTAGAGTTTATAGAACACATCCAAAAAAGTAATATTCACTTCATATTCTACCTATTCTGCAAATATGGCACAGATGAATATTTACAGATGTTTACACTTACTAAGCTTCTTGTCTCTTAAGGGAGAGTGAACGTTTATCAGAAAGCTATGATAAAATGAGAATGTGAGAAGAACCAGGCAATGAATCATAAGTAAACATTGTATTCTAAAAACAGGGTTGTGTGGACTTAAATTTCCACTATAACTAGGTTTTAGCCTGTGCAACGATATATAATCTGCATATAGTATGTAGAGTCCAAAATACTTTCTCCATATTAGTGTGCTAAGAAATGTTGATGCAAGAGGTGTTCCTGGAATCCCATGGCCTGTTAACTCACAGAAGCTTTGTGATTGGGCGAATGAAGTCAAGATTGATCCAAATAATCCAGAGTATTCCGATTTAACAGAACTAATTCTGGTAAGTTTTAGCAAATGTTGATACTGTAAATATATTTTATTCCCAAGTATGTATTCCTTATGGTCCCCTATTATTTGCTGTATATCTTTCTAGGCATTTAGGGTACATGTAACGGTAAAAACGAGGGCAGATACCACTTTCAATCCGTTTAGAGTATTAGAAAAGCAATTGGAAATTCATCAACTGAAATGACTACTTTAGGCCTGAAGGCTGTCAGGCTAAGCTTTAGGCTCACATCTGCTGTACATCTGTTACTTGCAAACCAGGTTCTGAAAACACCAGGATGGCTTATCAGGGGACTTTATATACATACACTCTTGGCCTCAGACTCCATTTTCTGGTCACTGCCTAGAAGAACATTCACCGGGGCTATCATATCCACTCTCCTAGTCTGGTGCATGTTTTCCATCCTTTCAGTGTTTTCCTTTTTCAAGGAGAGACAAGGAACAGAGTTTATGAAGAAGATCCGCAGCCCAGCTGCAGCCCTATTTTTAATTAAAAAAACATTTTAATGTATTTTGTTGAATTTTTGTGCATTCCATATACAACATCGTAATCATCTTTATACCCCTCCCCCATTCACACCCATCCTATAGTCCCCCCACCACGGATTTCATGCATTCTGTCATATATGTTAAGGCCTACTGAGTTAAGTTAGTGTAATCCAGGTGTCTCTCAGTGCAGTTCATCCACTAGGGTCTAGTCAGCTTATCTAGTATCACTCCCTTAAGGAAGATCAACTCACCCTCTTAGTTCAGCTACCTGCTGCCCATTTGCCCAGTTCTCTGCTGGGTATTGTCTGCTTGAGTTTGCATGGGTCTTGTATATGCTGGTACCATTGCTGTAAGTTCATATGAGCAAGGTCCCAGGAGCCTGTAAGATACTGTCTCTGGCTCTCACAATCTTTCTTCCACAATGGTTCCTGAGCCTTGGATGGGTGAAGTTTTAATATAGGAGTCCTGTCCAGGGACTCACACTCTGCAGACTCTTATTCTCTACACTGGCCATTTCAACTTTTTGTTTATATGAAATGTTAATGATTTTTCTTTCTATGTGAGCTTACCAGACAGGTAATGGAAATTAAATGGAAAACCATTTAAGTTGAGCTCTGTATTTTTTGCAGACCATATCCCTCCACAGTTTCAATGTCTCCATTCCTACTTGTACTCTGAGTTGTACCTCACAGCTGAGGGAGAGAAAACAGTATTTTGAAATAATTCTTGAATTAAAAATAACATCTTAAGTAAAGACTTTACTTTTTTGTGTTTTGCAGTACATGAGACATAAAGGGCAGGAAATTCCAAAGTATTTCCGTATTGAGCAATTGCAAGATGAATTTAACTTTGTTTCTGAGGAGGAAATGAAAAGGAGCAAGCGTTTCCAGCTTTTGCAACTTAGAAATGCAGGTCAACTGGATCTTTTCCTTCTGCAGCAAATGCCCCTTTATGACAGTGAAATTCCAGATGTGGTCTTCCAGGTACTCGACTACTTCAAATACAATGTATTGTATGATGAAGTCACAGTTGTGCTGCTTTAAACCTATGTTAATCTCTGTGTCAATTTTAGTAACCAATAATCTATAGACAGAGTTTTCCTTTCTCTTTAGACATTTAAAATGTCTCCTAGTTTCCAAAACTCCTAAATTCCGTTGTCTTTTGTTTGACTTTACAACTTAGTGTTGTCCAAACAATACGTTTAACAGCCCACATCTTCTAGGTATACACTCAATTCTGTATTCTAAACTGATACTTTTTTTTAATCATAAAATACATCATCAATTTAGCAGCAGCTTGTGGAGGAGAAGAGAAACGCTACCGTGTGCACTAGACACTGACTGTAATTACAACATCTCTAAACCATAGATCTTTAAAAGATGAAAAAGAGACAGAAGCAAAGCTTTGGTTGTGTGCTGGAGGCCGCTGAGCCTGGCCCGTGAGAGCCCATGGAGTACATTTGTCACAGCCACACCTTCAGTGAGTTCCTGCTGGCTGCAGTAAATTTGCTGCTGGGGGAGTGCTAAGTAAAATGCTAACAATCGGAGTTTTTCCTCCTACTTCAAAAGAACCTGCTTTTAAGCCTTTTACCAGCATAACATCGTCTTATAGTAAGTGAATTATAAGACAGGGTTATGGTGAAAATAGCCAATTGTAATAACCCTCGCAATGGAGCCGTCTAAGAGATAGTTCAAAAGGAAAGACTTCTTTTTCCATCTCCAAAAAGCATGACTACACAATGAAATTACTACTTCAGGGTAATGTCAACCAATTTGGATAAAGATACCAGATTCTGATGTCCACTCAGCCATTTAGAGTACACACAAACAAGACTACTCAGGGTCCACCTCATTATATTTAAACATTCGAGTCGTAACAGAGCGTGCTATGGTTCCATCAAAGAGCATGTCGTAGAACCACCTTAGTCATGGCTTGGAGACAAAAGAAGAGATGAAAAATAATGACTTTTCTCATCTTCTCAGTTTCTCAGCTGTAATTTTTTTTTCTCAGTCATTACTCTGTTTTAAAAGATCAGTGGACTTCATTCCAGAAGCAAACAGAACATAATCATAGTTTCTTAGCTAGTTCTCAGTGGGAGATCAGAAAGGAGTGTTTTCTTCTGAGGAATGTTTGCTGCTGTCCCCCTGTACACAGTCTGCAGTGAACAGCAGTGTCTTTATTGTAGCGCCTCACATTTGATCCCTTTGTCACATTCAGGCAGAGCTAACGTAATTCTCTGTTTAGGAGTATGAAAGTCAGGTGCAGAAGGACATGTCCATTTCAGATGTGAATTCTATCACTGTGCAAAGGATTCATTCTGTCAATTTCCTGAGAAAGGTAACAACAACTCTGCATTGTCAATGGATTTTATTTAGTTTTGCCAAAACTGATCTACTGGGCACATGGGCACCCCCACTCTTTGCAGGGTTAACTGGACAACTCGCTTCAGACTTCCTTTTCAGAATTAGTTACTTCATCATCAGTGGACTCATTGTGAAAGCACATCTCTTATTTCTCTGTTTAAGCATGAATGCCTCAAAGCCCTGCTTAATCACTACAGGTATATTCCATCAATCCTCACATCTTTGACCTTGTCATACTTTAGAAAAAGGTTAAGGATATGCTTTCATAATGCGTTTGCCATTTTGGAAAATAAAGAAATGTTCTTCCTCATAACAGAGCTTAGATTCTTCTTCCTCCATCTCTTCTTTTTTATGTGTAGGAAGTCCAAGAGGGAGGTGGGCAGGAAAGAGAAAGGGAGGGAATGCTGAGGGTGCTTGAGAGGCAGAAATGAATCCTAGGAAAGACCTTTAAGAAAATGGTGTAGTTAGACGTTAACTTCTGTGAAGACTGCTATCTGAGGTTAGTGTAAACCTGCCAAGTTTTGTATACTGTGATTACACTTTTAATTAATAAAATTTCATCATAGATAATGGAAAATTTTGATCCTGGAAACCTATCAAGGCATAGGTGCCTGACTCTTCTGATTGTTAGAATATTCTATTGATGATTACTCTGTTACTTAAGGGTTTGTATGAGTTCCATGGGAGAACTCACAGGAATGTGAGCTGTGTGCACAAGACCTCTGTTGTGTCATTGGTATCAGTGGTAGCCAAAGCCAAGTTGATAGCTGGTGAGAACAGAGTCCCAGCAGTCTCAAGGATGACTAGATAATGTTTTGCTGAAATGATTGAATCTAAGAAGCTAATGTAGTTCTTGAGTGTAGTCCTTCTATTAATTTATTCAGTGATTATGGATTACCTGCTGTGAATTCTGACTTCCTGAAGTTTATATTCTCATAGAAGTCATATCATAAACAAAAAATTATGTTTGAGAGAGTGAAACATGCTAGGGAAAAAAGTAGAAATTGAGAACAGAAGTGTATGTGCATGTACGTGCATGCGTGCGTGTGGGGGGGTGACTTTAAGTAGGGTGGCAAGGAAAGAAGCTCACGAGAAGGCAGAACTTGAAAGAACTTTAACTCACTCATTTGGAAGTGAAATGCGTGAGAGAGGACATTCCAGGTCAACACAGCCACTTGTGAAAACTGAAAGGAAGCCCCTCTGGCCTGTGGGAGAAACAGCAAGGAGCCCAGTCCTGCAGGATGCCAAGGGAGACAGTGAAAGTGAACACTCCTGGGAGAAGAGGGGTCCACTCCACCTTTAGGGTGACACTGTGATGCCTGTGTGGCAGGATATTTCCTCCCATTCTTCTGTCACTCCAATTCCAAACCAGTTTAAACAACTGACCTGGCTTTAGGTCACATTGCCTCCAGAATGATGTGTGTTGGGTCAGGATGCCAAAAGTTGCTACTTGCATGTCTGAAAGTTGACAGAATTCAAAGGCTAGAGCTAGAGAGAGAGGGGAGGGTTTCCTTAGACTATCATAATCTTTAAAAGAGTGGAGGTTTGAGCCAGGTTTGATGAAGCACATCTGTAATCTCAGTACTTAGGAGGCTGAGATTAGACTGAGAGTTCAAGGCCTGACTGGGCTACTTAGTAAGATCCATGCCAGCCAATGTGTCATAGCGAGAACTTGGTCAAAAAAACAGGGCTGGAGAAATAGCTCAGCTGTTAAGAACACTGACTGCTCTTGCAGAGGACCCAGAATCCATTCCCAGCTCCCATCTGTAACTCCAGTTCCCGGGGATCCAATGTCCTCTTCTGGCCTCCACGGGCATTGCACGGCAAGGGTGCACCCACATACATGCAGGCAATACACTCACACGCACAAGTAAACCTAATAAATAAATAATTTAACCTCCTAAAACAAACAAAACCTGCCAAGACCTGAAGCAGCAGCATGGGGAAATGACTTTCTAAGCCCGGACTTTCCTGCCAAGCTGATGGAATAGGGACTGCGAGTTCTCGTGGGATCTACCCAAAGGAAATAGGAGAGATTCCTTGAACCCGAGGGTCAAGATTCATGCTGATTACTTGTGGATATTGTAGAAATGACTTCACATGATATTCATCTCCTTTAGCTGGTAAACACTGATTCCTGCCATAACACATACTGTGAATCAGGTGGAAAATTTAGAAGATGAAATGGATTTGAAGGGAAGATTGTAGAAAGAACTTGAAATTTTTAAATATTAGACTTTGGTGCAACAGAATAGGTTGGGAATAATTCTTATTATTAATAATTTTATTTTCGTTACTCTAACTCCCTTTCAACTTACATTTGAAGAATTTGAGGTAAAATGTGTCACCAGAAGCACTGTGAATATGAAGCCTTAAATATAAAACACTGCGCTTCTTTTAACTTCTGAATTTTTCAGGTGAGAAGGTTAATACTGAGAAGAATCATCAAAGTTAGTAAATTTAACTTGTCAGATATTGTGGCTGACTATGAAGAAATTGTGTCTACAAGGTACTATTAAATTATTAAGTATGAAATATAAAACTTTGAGCAAAGTCTTCAAACTCCTCTAAGTTCTCTAAATTTTTAATACTGTATCACCTGTCAAAACTGTAGTTTTCTAACACAAGCTGAGGTATGGAACAAAATACGTTTGATCACTTTAAAGTTGCATTTCAGATTATCTACCTGATATGTTTTAATTGTACAATATCTCACAGACGTTTTCTTTCTTTTTCGCTAGTTCTTAGGATAGGATAGAAAAACCGTTGTCTCATTCTTTATCGTAAGATTTTTATATCGTGAGACTACTACTAGATAAGTCATTGCTGGCAGCACCTCAGTAGGCTGGTCATCTCTCCCTGAAAACCTGAGGCTCCTCAGCCAGGCCAGGGCACTGAATGCACAGGGGGCAGCTGGAGGATCTTTTACTGAAGAAGTATGTCAGTTCCCCTACTGACTCTGTGATGCCAAACCAGAGGCCAAAAGTAGGTCTGATCCTCTCTAGAGGCACCATGCAAATTCTCAGTATTACCAATAAGAATCTAACTAGGTCAGAGTGCTGAAGTCCTTGAGAAAATGGTGTGGCTGTCAAGCCAGAATTCCACAGATTTAAGTGACCGGGGTCACCAGCATGTGGAGCTCACTTTCAATCGAAGTGATGGAGAACATTTGGAAATTCAGTCATTTTCAGAAGGGTGATTGCTTTCAATGAAAACACATGTCTAGGTGTGTCTATGAGGATGTTTCTATGAAGGTTTAACTGAGAAGGGAAATCCCACCATCAGTGCAGGCAGCCACATCCCATGGGCTGGATCACATGCAAAAAGCAGATGAGCTGAGTACCAGCATTCATCTCACTGCTTCTAGACTGTGAATACAAAGTGACCAGCCACTTTTGTTCCTGTTACCATGCTCTCACCAACATGAAGGACTCGATCCCCTCAAACTGTAAACCAAAATATACACTTCCTGCCTTAAAAAATCTCCTGAAAGATCAATATGTTTCATAGCTTTGTCTCTATTGCCCTTGTTTTTTGTTTGTTTGTTTGTTTGTTTTTGGATCATGTAACCACAGAGCCTGAAGGAATTGCTGTCTCAGCACAAGGAAACACAACACCTCTTCCTTTAGAAACTCGGGAAATGATCCCTTTCGTGAGTTTAAAGCAACTCTGTCCCCTTCCACAATGGATAAAATGTGGTTCAGACTAATGATCTTCTTTACAATTAAAGTCGGGCTATTTTAAGCTATGTTACTTTGTGTTCATGGAGCTGATTGTTTTTTACTCTTTAGCCAATTAACAGATGCAATTTGTAAGTTTATTGAACCACGAAGAAAGTTGAAACCTCAGCGAAAAGAGAGAAAAAAAGTCACAGCACAGAGCATCTCTGATGGAGATATTAAGATTCTTGTCAGGATCCTGAGGGCATATAACATTCCTACCAGAAAGATAGCATCTAATAGGTAAGGCAGCATGCTCCAGCCTTTGCATGTGTGAAAGATCAGTCTTAAATGTGACAAGCATCCTCGTTTCTTCATTAACATTTCCGTATACATAATGGCTGGAGATGTAACTTGGTGGTAGCACATTTGTCTAGCACATGCAGTGTCTTGGGTTTAATGTCTTATACCCTCCCCACCCACAACCAGATGCATAAAGATGAATGAAATGTAAAACCTTCATCTGTATCCTTAAACTTACTGTTAATGTCACATATTAAGAGGTTTCATAGTAGCCCAGTGGTAGAGTGCCTGCCTAACACACTCAAAGCCCATCGTTTGATGGCCAGAGCAGTTGAAAACAAACAAAAACTTTCAGGGGTTTGAGATTCCCAAAGTAACTTTAACACGAACGTTTGGGGGTGTTTATTTGCCACATGCTCATCATCTTCCACATTATCAAGTAAATTCCTTCGGTTCCTATTCCCTGTTGTGAGTGAAGTTTCTGCAGCCAACCACACCTGTCACTGATAATGTCCTCCCTCAGTTTTGAAAGCAGAAAGATAGGTAAAGTGGGTGGAACACTAATTTTGTCTCAGGAAACGTCTAGGAAAACTGTGGAGCAAATGTGGAAGGCTCGTGAGGTCAGAATTGCTACGGCTACCACCTGTTCTATTTTGGATTTGTGGGTGACTTTACAAAGAAGCACTTCACCTATCTTTTGCATGTGCACCGAGTGGATTTTAGTTGTATTTCTTTAGACCAGAATAGACACTACCAATGGCCGGTCAAATTAAGGCATGAATATTAAGTGCTTATGTGTATTTAATATGTCCTGGATATTTAGTGTGAGGTGTGTTACTACCTAGATGCCTCAAGAGTACTGGGCATCCCGCTCCTCATCAAGCACAAATGTGCGCCACTGTTCATTCTAAGCTTAGTACAACTCCTGAATTCTACCTGTGAAAAGCAGCGTTTTCCTTACTGCCTGCTAATCTATATTTGAAACCTCTTAAAGGTTTTGCCTATGCTTTACAAACTACAAACCATATTTGTGAATACAGTTGAACAATTTCACAGCAAATGCACATGTTAATGGCTGTTTGTGAAATAAGGACATAAAAATCACTACCCTATGTTGGGGTCCCTCTGCTCGGTGCCGCCCGAGAGGGGGACTCAGGTTCTCCACCGTGGAGAGAAGGTGAGAGACACGGAGTTAAGACACAAACTCCAGAAGTTGGGTGGAATGTATGTGGCTGGCGAGCCACAGCAAAACTCGTTTATTCAAGGAGGTGCAGGGGGTTTTATAAGTTTGGTTAGCCAACCCCCTATGGGGTGGTTCATCTCCAGATGGATAGAGGTTCTCTCCAGATACAGGGGCCACTCCCTTAATCCTCATAGCAGGTGACCTTGCCAGGGCCCACACTGCACCATGCCCTTCAACCCTTGTCTAAAATCATTATTCTGTAAAGGAAAATATTGTAACACCAAATAAAAGTAGGAAGGATATATTCTCGATGTATCGATTGACTTATTTTTCTCCTTTCGCTAAAACCAGTGAAAACATCATAGACTGGTTCTAGTTTGAAAGTCAATAGTTAGGAGCCACATGTTTAGTCCTGATCACCAACACAATGTGGCAAAAACTCTGTAAGATTCAGGGTAACTTTCCTGCCTATGAAAACTAATGCTCAAACTAATTAAAGTATATGTCTCAATATTGTTTTTCCTAAAGAGCTTTAACTATGCCTACCTATTTGAGATCATCTATGTCCCGCCTCAGACATCAAGAAACAATCAGATCAGTAGCCTCAAGTGAGATCTTAAATGAGGTAAGTATTTAATTTTATAAAGTACAATATTGATTCTGTTTGCTTCCCTTTACAACTGGTTGCCAGTTGGTCTCTTCATCTCTGAGCTCTTTGGACTTCAGTTTATTGCCTCTGACAAAGTAAAGGTGTTCTCTAAAAATGTAACTCTGGGACTAGAGAGATTTCTTAGTGGTTAAGAGCACTGGCTGCTCTTGCAGAGGACCCGGGTTCAATTCCCAGCACCCACATTGCAGCTAACAACCATCTGTGACTCCACTTCCAGGGGATTTAATGCCCTATTCTGACTGCCTCAGGCATTGCACAACAGGGGGTGCACTTATGTATATGTAGGCAATGCATTCATACACAGAATAAAAATAATAAATAAAAATGTAACTCTTAACCATTTCTGTCTCTATTCTCAGGTCCTATAGAGCAAGGGGTAAGCTCCTGGGAGTAGCCCTAGAGTCTTGATACCCTGGCTCTTGTCTGCCAGTCAGCCTCACCACTGTCCACAGCACAGCCACCAGCAGCCTCTCCCCTGCCCATGACACAGTCATATTGTACTAGCACTTGTCTCCATGGCCTCTGGTAGTTGTTCCTGTTTCTGGACACAGCCTCCACTCATCTCCATGTTATTGGTCAAATAACCACAGCAGTGTTTCAAAGCCTGAGCAAAGCAGCATTTCATGATGCTTTCCTAGTCTTTATCCCAGAAGCCTGTTCATCCTGCTTCCTGAGTAACAAATGAGTCCGTTTCCTTCATTTCATTTCTCACATGCCATTGCACTTATCTCTGTTTATTTTTCTCTTTGTAGACTTTAAAATCCTTAAGGAAAAGTTCTGTTTGTCTTTGGGTTCTTTAAGAGCTCCTTATAATAGACTAAGACTAATAGATATTTATTAAACCACTAAGCAATGGATTTTTTTTTAATTTTAAATTTGTATGTGTAGGAGTGTGTATTGTCTGTGTGTGAGAGCACCCATGTCTTGCAGTGCCCTCTAAGGACAGTTGTTAGCTGTCCTTAGTTGTTAGTATGGGTGCTGGGATTCAAACCCCAGTCTTCTCCAAGAACAGCCAGTGAGATCTTAACCCATGAGCCATCTTTCCAGCTCAACAATGGCTATTTGAAAACCTACAAAAATTAAATCCCCAGTTGCCAAGTGATTCCCGAGTGTTTTACTTTTCTTAATTATGTAAAATATTCCAAAAATCTTGTTAATGTTTTTAATGCATTTCAGGATACTACACACCCTTTCGTAGAAGTTTCCTTCCAACACACTGTATATCAAACTAATACTGCAAGTGGATCACATCCATCCTGGAATGAAGAAATTAAAATAGATTTTATGTAAGTTGAAGTCCATTTTTCTACAGTTCCCAGTTGGAGTGATCATGTGTATATGTTCAAGTATGTGTAGGTGGGCGTGCCTGGGAAGGCCTGAGGGCAACTTCAGGTGTTGTTCCCCTCAGATAGGGAAGCAATGACAGACCAAAGAAATATTTCCATCAAAGTCTAACTTGGCAAACCAGTGAGTTTATCGTGGTTACTCACAAGAGTATGAGTGAGCATTTAGCTACAGCAGCAGGGACAATGCAAAGGTAGCTACAACACTAGAAAGCCCACCCAGTCTGGCTGTGACTCAGGCAGGCTGCAGTCCTGGAACTCTGTACAACGTGCAGCCAGCTTGACCGGCTAGTGTCCGTGGCTCAGCAGCCTTGCTGCTAATAGAGCCTTGGGTAGGGGCACCTGGTCACTCTAGTAAATCACTCTAGGGTCTTCTTGAGTCTTGTGAGTTGTTTATTTACAGAGTCTTAAGGAGCTCCCCCTTTACGATGGAAATGTTTCAATTCAGAGAATCCTGCTAAGAACAGGGCTCTCCAAGTAGGATAGGCTAGCAAGCCCCAGAGAGCCCCAGGTATCCACCTATCTCCTCCTCCCTAGCACCCTGACTGCAAGCACACCACCACACCCAGCTTTTTTCATAAGGACTCTGAAGATTGAACTCGGGTTCTCCTGCTGGCAAGGCAGTCATGTTACCAACTGAGCAATCTCCTCAGCCGCCTGAAATTTATAAATAAGAAAGGAAGAATAAAATAATTATTTTCCTGAGCGATTTATTGAAAGTGATTAAGTTTTATTTGAGCCTTTAAATTATAAATATTAAATCATATAAACTGATTTATAAAGTATATGTAAATACAATTCTGGTGATAAATAATATTTGTGAGTCTGTCAACTAACTTGAAAAATATGACCAGTATATCTTCCAAGGTCCTCTGTGCCATTACCAATTTACATCCCTTTTTCTTCCCAGACGTAAGCCATGAATTTGTATTTATCTTTCCCTTCCCTTATGATTGTACTTTCTAAGTATTTAAAGTATTATTCCCCAACTATGATTTATTTATGCCCAGTTTAGTATATATATAGAGAGAGAGAAAGAGAGAGAGAGGGACAGAGAGAGAGAGAGAGAGAGAGAGAGAAAGAGAAAGAGAAAGAGAGAGAGAGTCATAGGTGTATATTCTTCTATAATCTTGTTTCTTTACTCTTATTTTGAGAGATTTTTCTTTTGGTCTTTTTGCGGCAGGGTCTCCCTGTAGCCTCAGATGGCCTAGAACTCACCAGGTGGCCTTGATCTCACAAAGATCATCTCTGCCTCTGCCTCCTGAGTGCTGGGATTAAAGGCGTGGGCCAATGAAGCCTGGCCCTTATTTTAGGAGATTTTTATATACTATGTTTATATTGTAGCTACTTGCTGTGGTCTGAATCTGTCTCCTAAAATCAATATGTTAGAAACTTAACCTTCATTGCAACTATTTTTCAAGCTGAGGCCAATGAGAGGTACTTAGGTACTCTGCCCTTATCAATGAATCATGCTGTTATTAAATTTTTTTAAAGCCAGGTGCTTTTTTTTTTAAATCATGTGCTGCTCTTGCAGAGGACCCAGGTAGGGTTCCTTCCCAGACCCACATAGCAGCTCACAACTGTCTGTAACTTCAGTTCCAGGGGATCCCACATGCTCTTCTGACCTCTGTGGACACATAGTACACATACATACATGTAAGCAAAACATTCATACACATAAAATAAAAATAAGTAAATCTTTAAGAAAAAAGGTTTTCAAAGCTGGGTGTGGTAGGTGCATACCTTTAATCCCAGCATTGGGGAGGCAGAGGCTAGCGGATCTCTGTGAGATCAAGGCCAGCCTGGTCTACATAGTGAGTTCAAGGCCACCTGGGGCCACAGGAAGACACATCCCCCCAAGAAAAACTAGCTGAAAAAGGCTTTCAGGAGTGGGTTTTCCTCCCCCATAGAGACAGAGAATAAGAAGGCCCTCATCAGACACCAAAGACCATGCATTGATTTTGTGCTTCCCGGCTTCCAGAATGGTGAAAGGTAATGTCTGTTCTTTATGAGTTACCGTAAGTGCAGCAGTAAATAGACTACAACAGTGACATTCATTGATTTTCATTCTGGTAGGGTTTTCTATTGGATGAGCACACTGACACCCACTTACCCTTTCTTCTGTTGCACACACTTGCCTGTTTCCACTTTCTTTTTCCTTTGTAAACAGTACTGCTCTGTAAATTTTCGTCCTAGTCTATTGAAACACGTATGTGTTTCCCTTTAAGTAAGTGGCTCTAAACTTTTTGGGTTCTCATCTAGAGAACTTCCCTTGAAACACAAATGCCTGGGCACCTTCTTTCTTTCTAAGTTTGTAGGCTTAGGGTAGGACCTAGTACTTCCACTGTAGCAAGTCAGTACAATGTGTATGCGCCTCACCAGCAGTGAGTTTTGTTTACTTTCCTTACTTTAAATGTTGTGTTATTCATATTAAAGTTTTCAACTACTTGCACATTGTCAAGAAATGAGTAAAGTCACATTCTTGCACTTAAAAGATTTTAATGAAAATTAATCAGATTTCAAAACATAAAAAGAAATATGTACTTGTGTGTCTGCTTGCTACAAAGAAGAAACAAAATAAATAAAGTCTTGAATAATCCTACAACTAAATATGCTTAGGAACACCTCACATGATCAAATAAAAATGGACCAAATTCCATATCTACTCCCTAAGATTGTTGTTCTTTACTAGTAAATACAAGTTTTCTTTATCAAGGATGTATAGCTACTAAATACCTAAACAATGTAAGTTTATTTTGAGAAGTGGGAAAATTGACTTCTTATTCCTATATGTAATATCATTTTCTATGAATATTTTCTGTCATTCATTCTTCATGTGATATCTTTACATATGATTATTTGTATGATTTTATATTACTTATATGTTTTATCTGGTACCTATGTTAACATAGATCCCATGCCTCCAAAGGCTGTGGGAACTCAGAACTGACATAATCTTACTTACCTATCTGGGGTGGCATCTTGTAGGTTGCACAAGCATTTATATCCAAGCCTCCATTTTTCAAAGTGAGAGCTTCTGGACATTAACCAGGATGTATAAGCAGAGAAAGAGAGAGAGAAACAGAGAGAGACAGAGTGACTGTTTGTACCATAGATTTCAATTTGAGGAATAAAATCATAATAGAGCAATCAGGTTTATTCTTCCAGATTCAACACTGACTCAATTATATTTTCAGTCCTGGGCCACGGCTCCTAAGCAGATACCCTGGTTATCCAGCTGCCATGCTGGATCTTGTGCCTCCTGCAATGCAATATTCTCTGATGCTTGCTTTCCTGACTTTCTTACTCTGTTTAGTGGAGAATGTTGTTTTAGGGGGTAATCTATCATGTTTTAGTGTAAAATATCCAGTTAAATGATTCCTATATAGAATGTATTTGCTCCGAGCCAGGCATGGCAGTACATGCCTGTAATTCTAGCAAATCAGAGGCTGAGACAAAAGGATTCTGAGCTTGAGGCCAATTTGGATTCCAGGCTGGAGGAAATAGTGAGACTGTCTCCAGAAAGCATGAGAGAGAGAAGAAGGAGAGGAGGAAAAAAGGAAAAGAAAGAATGCATTAGCCTAGAAAATATGTCAAGTGAGATATGTAATTATGAGTGCTTAGAAATAGATTATTGGTTTATTAAATAAGTATTAGTTATTAAATAGTTATTAAATATTTAGATTATTAGTTTAAATATTAAAGTTTGGGGAAGTAGATTCTTTGGGGTTGTTTGCTTGTTTGTTTGAGACAATATCTTCTTGCTATGTAGCCCAGGCTGGCCTGGAATTTACTATGTAGACTAGGCTGCCTTGAACTTGAGATCCTCCTGCCTCAGCATTCTGAGTACTTGGATTATAGGCATATATCAGCATGCCCAGCCAAATATAGTATATTAAAGTAATTGACTTAGGAGAACATAAAAGCAATTAGTAACATTAGTAAATTTGTAAATGAACTCAGGGAAGACTGCGGACTGTTGGCATTTCTGCAGTTATGGCGGTGTGATAACCCAGAACCACACTGGGAGTGCAACTACCGGGAGGTCAGCTCAGGACAAAAACCCAGCTGCTGCATTTTGTTGTCTCTAACATGAGACCCCAGTGCCTTGTTCCTTGTGACATTTTAGTAAATAGAAACTACACACAGGGCTGCAGAGTGCTATGGTGCTTACCTGTGTGCATGAGACCCTGAGTTCAGCTCCCGGTCCAGAAAAAATAAGGTACATAAACATGGAACAAATAGTAACAGTAAATAGAACAATCAGCAATTAGTGAGCTACTTTGGAGGAGAAGTTATGACAGAATTTGAGGGAATAGAATATAAAACATAAGATAATGCAAAGGACTTGAGGAATTTAAGACATATACCAAATCAACAAAAAAATGTCTTGAGATAATCCTTGTCCTTTGTCTGCTAGCAAAGTGCTGTAAATCTGCATGGCCTCTGCTGCCTGACATGTGAAGTGAACTCCTAGAGAAGAAGATTAGGGAATCAGCTTGTTTTAGCACTTAGAAATATTCAATATCGCAAGGAGTATTCAATCGAAAGTGATCTTTAAAATCACCTAGTGCTTTTCAGTAGTGATTGCAGACAGGTTATCAGAAATTATGGGAGCTTCCTTGAAGTAATACTTTCTTCTCTAGGCAAAAAGATTCAATAAACAATATCAGTAGCAGTTGTCTGGCAAACATGTTATCAGATAGAATGCTGGGCTGCTTGTCTGACCTTACCTAAGGTGAATTCTAAAGCATACGAAGCTCCAATGAAAAGCAGAAGTCAATCTTTGGATCACAGTCTTTTCTAAGTTTGAACTTTACAAAAGAAACGGTCATGGGTAGTTTGTTGTAATTCACGAGTAATGAGTGGAAAATGAGTGGATTTTGAAAAAAAAAAAGTATGTTTTTCTTATTTTCAGCTCTCCAGGACATGATTATAGCTTCTCGAGTTTATCTAAAATAAAAGATAACATATATATCAACATTTTTGACGAAGTGATAATTGAAAAGCATGAGGTAAAGTAGAATAATTGTAATAACTAATGTTGATGTAATTCTAAGAAGGTCAAACTGAACATACTTGTAATTTGCTTGCTTGTTTTCTGAGACGGTCTCACTTTATAGCCTAAGCTGTCCTCACATTTACTATGTAGCTCTGGCTGGCCTTGAACTTGCAACAATCTTTCTGCCTTAGTCTTTGAAGTGGTGAGATTACAGGTGTATGCCACCTTACCTGGTGTAATTTGCTTTTAATGCAATATATGCACCGTTTTCTTAAAAGGATTTGAATCAATGTGCAATAAAAACAGACATGTGACAAAAACACTCTAAACATAACAGAATTCATAATATATAAAGAGAAAGGATGATAAACAGAGCAAGAACTTGGGAAAAGTAGGTTTTCATAATTGAACATTACATTTAAAAATGAACTTCTTGGTATTTAAGACAGAAAGATAAGCAAAACGTATTACATATTTCTATTTATCTGATCAAAGAACACATAACACTTCTATACAAAATACAAAGTTATTTCTAGGACCAGAGTTCTGTTGTATTTTCTATAATTTCTAAAATTAGTGACTGTCTTCCCTATACATTGGTAAAGATCCTAACACAATGCCCATGACTAAAAATATAAAGATGTAAATCCACTGGAGCTGTTTCCTTGGTTAGATAAGCTAAATGCTTTCATATAAATGACTGAACGTCTTTGGCAAAGTTACCAGAATAAGGTCCATACTGCTCATTGCCTGAAAACCAATATTCAGGAGATGAAAGCTGGTAGGAAGGGATCAGCTTTGTTCAGGGACTGGCTCCGAAGAAGACGAAGGGCTATCCTCAGAATTTAGGCAAATCCTTCCAGCTACCCACAGCAAAGCTTAATAGGTGTTAGAAATATATCAGTGGGACCTATAAGCCAGGGTATTTTTATAGTGAAAATTTACATTGAACTTACACTGTCTGTAGATAAGAGGGCTGGTATTATACAAAGAGAGAAAGCTGGGGCAGGAGGGCAGTGTAAGGACAGGAAATCCTTGCTTCCGTTGTAAGCAGGATGTGGTGACACCTGTGTTGTTGATAGGGTGGAGTTAAGTGGGATATGCCGTCATAATTCAGGCCCTGGTTCTCTCCAGCATGTGCTTGAGAACTCATTCCCTTCCTCTGTTTCTCCTTTTTCCCATCCTCCAGCTCATCTAATTAAATGTAGAACTTCTCAGAACTTTTGTTTTGTCAGATTTATCTGCTTTCGAAGAATTAACCATTTAAGTTATGTTTATACTTCACTGTTTTCCAATTCATTTATTTCTGTTTGTATTTTTATTATATCATTCCAAGGCCCTTGTGACATGATTCCTGAACTTATTTTGGCCAAATTGGTTGAATAGCTAGTTTGGTTGATCTCTGGCTCTCTCAGCTCTATGACTACCCTTTAATATATCCTAATAACAAAGATAAGGAGCCCATTGGACAAATTCAGTTATTGACAAAGAAATCATCTACTGGACAAAAATGAAGAGGTTATTTTGATTCACAAGGGATTGAAGAAACTAAATACATAGACACCTCAGTATTACATGGTTTTCATTTTAAAATCACTGCAGCCCAGTACATTCATTTAACCACCAAAGTGCTTGACCTTACTTCCACTTAGGCTAACATGGTATAGACAGCCATATACAGCATATACATGATAACTTAGGAATATCCTCATCTTTTTATTAGTTCATCTATAACCAGAAAACTAAAGAACCATTTTGGTCCTTGGGTGAGGTGGCCTAATGTTAAGGATGCTTTCTCTAGAGTACTTTCCCAAGGAATGACACAGGGAGGAGAAATATAGCTTTAAATAAAGTAGGATTTCAGGGGTAAACCTGGGAGGGTCAATGTGGGCACATTAGAGAGAACGAAGAACCAGGTACCTTGAGTCTTTGTTTATTAAGACTATTATTAAGGTAGACATGAAAACTGTGTTTTTCCAAGGATGGCACACTCCTTGGGTGTGCCAAAACTATACTCTTCCTTCTTGGGCTAACCAAGATGAAAATAATCAAGCATGCTTTATCACTATTAGCTTTCACTTGGGGTTAGTTAGAAGTTGTTCTGTATGGCCTAAAACCTAGAATGGATGCTTGAGGCAGGAGGTAACAACATTTATTACCATGAGCTTAGTCTTTAGTGTTTGCTAGTTTGGGGTCAACTGTCATTAGTTTACCCTTTAGTCTGTGGCTAGTTTAGGAACCCACACTGACCTTCAGGCTCTTTTTTGACTTGGCAGTAACAAATAGTTTGAGGATCCCTTGCTGAAATAGCATTTGAAAGCTTTAAGCTGCCTCCTTTGAAGTCGGTCTGCCTCCTCTCTCAGCCACCTACGTTCTTGCCCACTCTAATAGATATAAGCAGTTCCTATTGTAATAGATATGCTGGGTGTGGTGGCACTCTACTTTAATCCCAGTGATCTGGAGTCAAAGACAAGTACATCTCTGTGAGTTCAAGGCCTTCCTGGTCTACATAGTAAGTTCCAGGCCAACCAGAACAACATAGTGAGACCTGATCTAAAATTTAAAAAAATAATTATAATTCATTTTGGTCATCTTAAAATTCTTAGCTGGGTGTGGTAATGCAGGATTATAATCTCAGCACTTAGGAGGTAGAGGTAAGAAGATCAGAAATTCAAGATCAGCTTCAATTACATAGGAGTTTGAAGACAGCCTGGGTTACAGTAGACACTATCTTTAAAAAACAAAACAAAGCAAATAAATCCATCAGTCAATAATTTTTTTTCCATTGTGTCTCACAGGGGGTGCATAAACAAACCCATTTTAAAGTGAAGCCTAATAGAGATACATCCTTTAGCCTGAGCCAGGGCAGATCTGTCAAGCCTGCAGCAGTCCTGGGATAGACAGATTAATTCCTTTAATGTAGCTGAGATCACCAGTCAGACGTCCAGAGCACTGATTGCGCTTGTTACCTTTTAGATGAGACATGCACAGTCTTCCTTGCTCAGCTCTGTTGCTGCCTCTGGACTGAAAATACCTTTCCCTACTGCCTGGGAAATGGAAGGAGGAATTCTCGGTACAGAGATTTAGAAGGTTCTAGAAGCAGTGAATATGAACTAAAGGCAGAAATCAGGATTTGCACAGCTTTTTATTTTTTATTTTTCAAACATTAGCTATTCTCCCAATTGCTCTGATTCTCCATGCTTCTGCCCTTTGGTTGATGAAATGAAAAATTGTAAATGGCTGAAGGTGCTGTGGAGCACTGGGTACCACCAACGGGAGTGGGGAGGAGACGGTAAATGCCACACCCGCCTGTGCTCCTCTGCCCGTACATCTAATTTTTAACATTATTATTTATTATTGTTATTATTATTATTATTAATTTTGATTTTTGAGACATAGTCTTACTATGTAGCCCTGGCTGTCCTGGAACTCATTATGTAGACCAGGCTAGCCTCAACCACACTGATATCCATCTGCCACTGACTCCTAAATGCTGGGATTGAAAGCATGTACCACCATGTCCCATAGACAGTATTATGGAAGAGACAGTAAGTTAACAGTAATCAGCATATATTTAAAGTAATTTCACAAGTTTTACTTAAGTATACACCCATGAAACCGTCATCACAATCAAGATAACGAGCATAGCCGTTGCCCTGGAAAAATTTCTCCTTCTCTTCCTGCCTCCCATGCCAGATGAACATTGTTCTTCGATAGTTTGTATATTCTCAAATTTCGTAGAAATTGAATCACTTCATAAACCAATGTGTATATATATATATATATATATATATTATGATACCTCATAAAATACTTCATAAAATATGCAAGTATTATGTCAGTGAGAACCAGAAAACTATGGGTTGGGAATGTAGCTCAATTTTTCAAGTGCCTACTGGAGTTGTACTAGCCTGGGTTCAGTCCCAGGTGACACCAGGAAAGAAAGAAAACAAGAGAATGATTTGTTATAATTATATGTGAGTTTGTGAAAGTATTCATAAAATCAACTCATAGAAAATGTATTCTTACATTGAATTTTGATTTACTTCAACAGGATCACTGCCTGAAGAGCTGTAGTACTCATTCATATGTAAGAAAGAACTGGCTTGGTTCCATCAGCTTTCCTTTCTCTGCTCTTCTTCAACAATCTGAGGTAACAGAAGATAGTTCTATGCTATTTATTCCAAGATTTAATTCTAATAGAAGCACTTTCTAATTTTTTTTTTAGTCGGATTCTGTGATTGATGGGTTGGAAAGTTGTTAACATGATCCTATATTAACAAGAGCTGTAGAATTTTAGAGTGTTTAAAGGTTTTTTACTGTCTGTAGAACAGAGGATACCCACAAACTTTTTTATATCTTTAGAGTGTTTACTAAGAAAGACTAGAACAGCTAGCGTCAAGTCTTAAAAAGAAACTTGTATTTGCATCTAAGATCTGATCCATAAGACATTCTGATGAATGATGTGGCTTTGTAATCACAAGTGCCAAGAATTGTATCTTGCCAGCATTATCAGTTGTGCTGCAGTTGATGAGACCTGGTCTCCGTAAGACCCTCAGGGGCTCTGCTGTTGGACAGAGCATATGTGACAGCAGCAATGAATCTACTAAAACAAAATAAAGAACTCTAGTCTAAACTGCATTTTAGAGTAGGTTACTCACTAACTGAAAGATATTAGTCAGAGTAACAAACTTCTGAGTCTGTGCCAGGCACTAAAGATTTGAAGAGTCAGAAGTGAATTTCCTACTGAAAGAGTTTACTGTCTGTGGCGGAGGCTAGCATTTGGGTGCAATGTGATACACTGTAGTGTTCCAGTGCTGTGGGGTAGCTTCTGTGACTACACAGGATTTCACTCTGCCCAGGCTACTGCTGGGAGGTGGGGGGGGGGGGAGATGGGGGTGGCGGGGATGGGGCTTAGAGAATTTGGTGGTGGTTAAGAGGCAAATGATGCAGTAACTTTTCTTTCTTTTGATGCATTGGATTAAATATTTCAATGAATTTCATAAGCACCGGAGGTCACTTGAGTGAAAATGAATCATGTATATATTAGTTAAGACTAGATTAGGCCATATACAACAGAAAACTAATCCTACTGGTGGAGGCCAGAGGTCTGTTTACCTCATCTAAAAAGAAGTCCAGATGTCCAAAGCAGCTGCTCAAGGATATTATAAGAACTCAAGCTATTTGTATCTCTCTATCCCACTGGCGTTGTGTATCTTTAATCCTCATAACTGTAAAATGTTCCTTGCAACTGCAGCCTCCCATCTCTCTTGTGACAGGAGGCCAGAAGAAGCAAAACCGACCCCGCCTATGTCAGGGAAGCAGACAGCTCCCGTATCCCCTGACAGATTTCTGCTTCAGACAGTTTCCCTGTAGCCCCAGTTGGCCTGGAACTCACTATGTAAACAGGCTGGCCTCCATCTCACAGGAATCCACCTGCCTCTGCTTGCTGGGCATTAAAGGCATTTGCCCTTACACCTAGCCTTGCTTGACTTTCATTTATGTGATTATTACCCTTCTGATGTGATAACCAACTAAAACCACTGGGCTTAAAAAAAAACAGGGGAGCTGAGACAGTAGGCAGGAGAGCAAGAGACCATGGGCCACCATGTGAAGTCACAATGGGACATCCCCAGATAAAGCGATCTAAGGTGTTACAGGGCTTAAGCCTCCAATATTTGTAAATTCTTACAGACAGCTCTCAATCTCAGATCATGCTATATTATACAGGGGTATTTCAGAAATGTCAGTTTGGGGGCTGGAGAGATGGCTCAGCAATTAAGAACACTTGCTGCTCTTCCGAAGACCTGGGTTCAATTCCCAGCACCCATGAAGAGACTAACATCCATCCATAACTCCAGTTCCAGGGGATCCAGCTCGCTCTTCTGCCTTCTGTGGCACGGGTGCCATTATATACATGAAAGAAAAACAAGCACACACACAAAATAAATAGAATAAATAAGATACAATTTTCAAAAAAGAAAAAGAAATGAAGGTTTCAAAAGTGAACAAATCTGGATTGTAATCGTGGCTCCTCATCTCATTAGTTCTGTGATCTTGTATAAATTGCATCATTTCTCTGAGCTTGAGATTCTATCCTTAAAGGTAAGGACAGTATCTGTCCACTGAATGGAACCATTTGAATCCGGCACAAAGCACAACGCCTCACACAAAGTAAGGGGTGGTTAATTATTAACTGCTATTGCTACTGTATTGTTCACCTCTTTCTTACTCTCTCATGCATGTACAAGATCTCTTATAAGCCTTATTCAGGATTGTTTTTCCTGCCATTACTATTTTTTCCCTTCCGGACCCAGTTGCAAAATATAACATGATCTGTTAGCATCCTCTTTAAGCCCAAATCAGGTTTCCTAAGAACTTTTATCACTGCAGTGTGGTATTTTGCTTCCTTGGCTTGTCCCTTTCTTACTCTTGCATAGTATGCACTATTCAGGGATCAAAGGCCTATTGATTACCCTGGAGATCCTGATCTCTGGCAGGAGCCCACCTACCTGTGTAAGCCAGGTCTCTCCTGTGGAGAAGACTGATCTGGTATATAGTATATTTTACTGATGCTGTTTTTTTGTGTGTATTCTTACAGATTAGTGGAACATTCCAAGTAAACATCCCAGCAGTTTTATTTGGTTATACATGGAGTAAGACATACATATCTCCTAAAGAGGACTACAATGGGCAAAATTTAAAAGACTGTACCTTCTTAAATATTTTCGCTACACTTGAACCTCAGATATCATATATCACCTATAATCCAAAACTAGATGAGGTAGGTTTTATACTAAACTATTCTGAACAAATCATCAAAAAAATGTAGACTATTTTTAAAAACTGGTAATAATTTCAAAGTTAGCAGAGGTAAACATTGGGTCTTGTTATTTTCAAGGGGGAGGATCTGGTACAATTTTGAACTACTTTACATCTGATTCTAGTTTTCAGATCAAATAGATGTTTTGCAGAGAGCACAGACTTTTAAAAAGAATTGTAAGGCAATGTTTCCCAACCGAAGAATTGTAACCACTGTTTTTAATGATGAAGGGATACAGATCTTAGTTACAAGATATATCAAACCATTAAATCCACCTCAGCAACTTCTTGATCTATTTCTTCATGACTCTAATGCAACACTTGTAAGTTACAGTTATTTTTATGTTACAATTACTTTTACAGCTTCATTGAGATTAAAAGACATGTATGAAGAATTATTTATATCTTTTGTTTATTTGAGGATCAATCTAGGTAACTGGCTCACCTCAGAATTTGTAAATTATAAAGCCCTCTTAGATGGACCCTTTAATCCAAACATCAAAATCCTAGTTTAGGCTACTTTTGCTGCACTCTGCTTTTCTGTTGTGGGTTTCTTCATGCCTATCGGTCTTAACAACCAAAATCCAGGACCTAGCAATGCTGTTAGATAGTTGTCAAGCTTTGTGAACCTTCTGAATTAATGGCATAAAGTCAGTAGTGCCAAGGTACCTAAAGAGCAGCTATTGTACATCGCTTAGTGTTAATGAATGTTCTGGGTTAATTCACTGTTTACAGTCCTTCCTCTTTCCTGGCCTTGGAGGTCTGGTGTACAGCATTCTAGAAGGGAATCCTCAGTATAAATAATCTCTGCTGCTTGAGAAAGCAGGTTGCATCACTGTCTCCTGCTGCAGCATCTTATGCAACTTTATAAGAAAAGGAATTCTAAGGGGCTTTAGAGATACTCTTGCAGAGGACCCAGGTGTGATTCCCAGAACCCACGTGGGACAGTCTGTGATTGCTTGGGCACCTGTATGCACGTTGTTCACATATATGCCCTCAGGCACACACATCCGCATAAAATAAGATAAATGCAAATAAATAAATCTTTTTCAAAAGGATTTTCCAGTGTGGTGGTACATGCTTTCATCCCAGTACTCAGGAAGCAAAGGCAGGCTGATACCTGTGCGTTCCAGGCCAGCCTGGTCTACATAGCAAGTTCCAGGCCAGCTTGGGCTACAGAGAGACCCTGTCTTAAAAGAAAAATGAGACAAAACAAAGCAAAACAAAACAAAACAAAAATCAAATAAAAAATACTTTTAAAAATTGAAAGGCATCAGGCCAAAAGAAAGTCAAATTGTTGCCATTGCAACACCTTTTAAAAATATTTGACAGTTACAAAGTACATTTTTAATGTTTATATAGTTATAATATTTTGAATTTTAATAATGTGTTAAAATGTAATATCTAACAAGTACTCTCTGGGATTGGGCCTGTTGGCGATCCCTAAAGACCCCATATGATGTGTTACCTATGTGACTGAAAAATTATTTGATCACTCAATAAGCTTGTTCCTTCTACAGAACTAGAATAGTAACAGTGTTCACTTGATAGGCTTGTAATGTGTACTAACAGAGATAATGCTTTTAAAACACTGTGCTTGGGGACAGGCATACCATAGGTATTCAATAAATGTCCATTTATTTGTTCAGGACCTTATTGCTCGATTTGTGTCTTTGATTCCTTTCATGACTGAAACACTGGATGAAAATGATGATTCTGACATATGGATGACATCGGAGGTAATAAATTACATTTCACAGTTAAAATGTATAGTGTTTTTTACTTGTTTTTCTTCTTAAAATAGCAGGTCTTATACAGTACTTTGCTTTGTGGAATGTGAAAGTAGCTGAGAATTTTACATAGAATTTTCATCTTCCAATAACTTGTGGAAATAATTCATTATGATGAAAGTTTTTTCAACATTCAAAGCAATGCCTCAGGAATATTTTTATTTGGTGGGAATTTCAACAGTACAGTGCTATGACATCCTCCAGAGAGCAATGTGGCCAGACTGAGATCTAGAACAAGGATGTCACTTCCCCAAATCTTTCCCAGTCTCTCCTCCTCCGCATGCGCTTAGAGCTGCGATCTTCCTTAGCACCGAATTAAGGTTCTTTACAGGCAGACTGGCAAGTGAAAAATAGGGCCCATGTAATATTTAGGACATACTTGTAACTATCTGAAGTTTACATTTCCCTGAGGAATCGTATTTATTTTTTCCAAACCCGCAAACCATAGTTTTAGCATTTCTTCCACTTCTCCTTAGCCTTCATTTAGCGGCTTGTACATTGACCCCACATTCGTACCTAGTACACAGTCTTTGGAGTCGAACCTGGATTCAAATCTTAATTCAGTGACTTAATAGCCGCATGACCTCTGACAAGTTATCTAGCCTTGCTGGACCTGAATTTCTTTAATTTTGCCATCCATGGGTTTTAAAAGGACTAAATGAGATAGCACATGTAAAGCGTTTGAACTCAGGAAAACTTCATTACCTCCTGTGATTCTTTCTCCTTTCGTTTGAAAATTTTGTCAGGGTTTTTTTTTTTTTTTTTTTTTGCTCTGTGAAACTCCTATTATGGTATTAGCTTTGCTGTTTATGCTAATCTTTCAGAAAGGCCTCTGCACCATCTTTCTTAGCCCATCTTATAGTCACATTCAGCCAGTGCACACTGGTGTGGCCCTATCTGTTGCTGCACTTCCATAAGATACTTCCATGCTGATCAGTAAATAGTTGATGCCAAGAGGTAGTGAGGCGAACCTGGTCAACATAGTGAGTTCCAGGCTATTTGGGGCTAGAAGGAGACCCTGCCTCAAAAATAAGTCACATGTCCCTGCTTGCTCTGGGCAGTATAATATTTACCCTAAATAAAAATATCTCTTTTTGTACATAAACCTGGCCATTCTATGTAATATTCATATTAATTGTCCCATTATAAAACTGACCCACTCTTCCAAGTTAATATCCTCTTCTTATATTTTAGCAAATCCAGAGCTTTCTGCTTCACTATCATATTAGCAACCTGGTAAGATAGGTATGCTTAGAACTGAATGGAGTGTGAGACTCTGTGCTGTTTGTTTTACTCAACTTTCTCCTTCTCCTTCTCTTCCTCTCTCTCATCTTCTTCCTTTAAAATATATTTTTATTATTTGGTTGCTTTTTGTTCTGCCTTAGTGCTGCATCAGCTTGGCTATTGGAAGTAAGGAAGAGCATGCTATACTTCTCTGTAATTTCTTTCTGTATTTTGGAAAGAAGGCCTTGGTGCTCTTGGGAACCTCAGTATTGGAAGTAAGTGCTGCAATAGTGGAAACCCAGCTAAAACACATATAAGCTGCAATTTAAAAAGCCTTGGATGAATCAGGGAATTACAAGGGCAAACTGTTAGGACTGAAGGGGATCATTGATATTATTAGTTCATTAAAATTTCTGCAATGCAAAGAATAACTTTTCTTTTTCTCCTCTGTAAAATAGTACTAAAATTAGTGCTGCTTGGCAAGGCTACTGGGAATATTAAATTACCTAGTATGACAGCAGCTGTTTATGACAAATGCAGTGAGGGCAGGAGTTATGTTAGTTAGCATTAGTTGACAATGGAGTTGTGGCTGTTATCATCCACCACCATCATTCTGGGTTTCTAATGTCATATTGTAAGACCTTGAGCCACACTTGTCCTCATGGTGCCTTTTTTGGGCTTTAACTGTACAAGAATAGGTCATAAATATATCCTTACTAATAAAGCGTTTAGAATTTCAGTTATATACTTCCTAACACATGCCTCCGAAAAGCTAACTTTTGAATTGTTTGTAGCCCTACATGAATGTCTTGCTAAGTGACAGAATTTTCAGTCTTTTTTTTTTTTTCCACAATGACCCTTTCCCTATAGTCCCTTGGCATAGCTTCCTTGTCAATTTGTTCATTAAAAGCCTATGGTTAATCCCCCTATTTGATTACTGCATGGTTAAGTACCACTAGGTGGCAGTAAATACTCAGCAAGGTTTGCCCAGATAACATTTGTACCTGTGAACGGACTCTATAGGAGGCAAGTTTCACCTCAGTTTTGTGGTTTAGATGAAGCCTTCTCTTTACTTTGGAGAAGACAAGCACAGCAAAAAAGAACAAGAACTCTGGGCTAGCGATGTAAGCACATCGAGCTACACAGGGTAGTGGTAAACGTTTGCGACAAGGGTTTGAAACCCAGAAACTTCTCTTAGTTAACTGTCTGATCTCAGCCTTATTTGTTTTCCTGAGCCTGTTATCTCCTCACACAATTCCACTTACTGTTACCCTATATGGACCCCTTACCCTCTTATTCTTCATTTAAAGATGGCTATAGAGGCTGGAGAGATGTCTCAGGGGTAGAGAGCACTGGCTGCTCTTATAGAGGACTGGGGTTCCATTCCCAGTACCCACTTGACAATTAAAAACTGTAAGGCCAGTTCTAGGGGAATTCAACACCGTCTTCTGACCTCTGAGGGCACTGAGGTGCACTCACACACATTCAGGTAATACTCTCCTACAAATAAAATAATAAATAAAACATTTTTTTTAAAAATGACTGCCAAAAACAGTCCTATATCACAGAATTGAGAGTTAATTAAAACGAGAAAATTATGTGCACCATCACACCTTTAATCCTAGCAGAAGCAGGTGAATCTCTGTGAGACGGGAGCCAGCCTGGTCTATATAGCAAGTTTCAGGTCAGCCAGAGCTTCAGGGAGACCCTGAATGAAAAAATAATAAATAAATGAAAACAACAATAACAGCAATGAGAGGCAGTGGAGAAAGTTCAGATGGTTAAGAGTACTGGCTGCTCTTGCAGAAGACCTAGTCTGGTTCCAGCACCCACATGGTGACTAACAACGGTCTCTAAGTCCAGTCCTAGGGGATCTGAGCTCCTTGTCTAGCCTTCTCAAGCACTGCACACACATGACACACCTATATACTCTTAAATACATGAAGGTTAAACACTCATACATATAAACTTAAAATAAAATAAATAACTATTGAAAAAGAGAAAATTAGTGTGAATCCTTAGAGTAACTAATAAATGTTGGGGTTGGAGAGATGGCTCAGCAGTTAGGAGCACTGGCCCTTTTGCAGAGGACCCAGGTCTCAGCACTCACAAGGCAGCTAATAGCCATCTGTAACTCCAGTTCCAGGAGCATCGGATATCCTCTTCTGACCTCCACAGGCATTGCACAATATGGGTGCACTTACATAAACGCAGGCATTACGCTCATATACATAAAAGTAAAAAATATTACAAAATAGTAAATGTTCAATATCATTATTGTTAGTTACTTGAATTGCTTATTCTTTGCTAAGAAAGTCTTACACTATAAAAGGTATATGAAGAACAAAATAACAGTTACTTTAAATATTTAAAAAATATTATTGCAGAAGCACAATGCCACAGAGGAAAATGGCTGAGAGTGTCCTGTCCGTCCTTATTTACGCAGGTTCTGGGTTTAGGCCATCCAGTTTTTACCTGCTGAGCCACCTCTCTGGCCCCATAACTACTTCCTATTCTTTTCTTTTAAAATTTGACGTATTACTATTACGTGTGAGGTTAGGCATGCCAAGGCACAGACACAGTGATCGGAGGACAACTTTGTAAGTTTTCCTTCCCCCTTTACATGAGTTCTCGGGATTGAACTCTGGTCTGGTTGCCAGGCTTGCACTGTAAGTGTCATTATCCACTGAGCAATCTCACTGCCCTTGCTTATTCTGTAGGTGCCCTTCCTGTATGCTTTAGCTTCTAATTCCAAATCATACTCTCAGATTTAATTCAGTGGATTTTGTGCTTCTTTAATGATTCTCTCTGAACCTTAAGGACAGTTTCTCTTCCCTAACTCAGGCCGGGTGTATATTCTAACCAAAGTGAGTCCCCATAGCACTTTATATAAATTAGACACAAGTGACTTTATTTCAAAACACTTTAGGACTTCCTGTTTGAATGTCATCATAACATACTGATTTTGTTAGAATAATGCATCTTACTGCAATTGATGTGTCCCATAGAACCTCTGGTGGTGACTCTGGGTCCCAGGTTCTGTCAACAGAATCCTCATGCTAACCTGGGTCTGGGTCTGAGGATTTCTGGAGTAACCATGTTTTTTTTGTTTTGTTTTGCTTTGTTTTGCTGCTGCTGTTTTCCTTTTCAAAAATATTGAGGTTCTGAAGAAAACTTTTAAAAACCAGAATACATTATAAGTTCCACATATAAAAGGTAGTCAAATACACTAAATATAACTCTAGACCTTTTTCCTTATACAGGGGCATGTGGCTTATGTATTAACTCAAGAAACTGGTGAATGTTTACTTTGGAATCCTTCAACTGGACAATGTCATAAGCAGTTTGATCCTTTTTGTCCCATACAAAGTGTGGATTGTTTGTTCAATGATAAGAATGTAAGTATATGAAGGAAAATATTTGGAATAATTTCTTCAAGTCACTCTGTGTACACATTAGAATCACCTGCGGTCCTTGAAGATATACATACTCAACAGTCTCTGGAGTCAGGCCATCTTTATCCTAAAGCTCCCAGACGAGTCAGTTGAGCTCCCAAAGATGAGAACTGCTAAGCTAGTCCCACCATCACAGAGCCCTGGAACCAGAGGACTTTTCCCTCAGAGCTGACTTCTGCCACTTTGTTGAGTACAAGGCTGTAAAATGTTGTTCTGTCCTTACCAAATATGGGCCTTGTGTTCTTGTGGGCTTACATTGACCTTTTGTTAATATTTTCATCATAGGTCTGGTTTAATATTCAACAGAATAGTACACCAATGGCTGTACATTTTGACTATTCAAAAGAAAGTTTCTGGAAACAGTTGCTTCCAAAAAATTTTCAGGGAACCAAAGCCAAAAGCATACAGGTAAATTTTTTTCAAGTATGTCTGCATGAGAGCAACTATTGCTTCTAACTTTTCATAGTTGTGACAGCTCCTATTATATTTAAACTTGATTCCTTATTGAATTACTTGGCAATGTTCACTAAAAAGGAGTCTTCTCTGCCATCCAGCCTGCTATCTCAGACGCATAAATTTGGTGAAAAAAAATCTGTGGCCACGTCAAGTGTTAACAAAAGGCAGAGAGATGATGGGGGTGTAAATTGCTATGAATACTTGGGAAAGCAATGTGCTGATGAAGTTGACCCACCAATTCCAAGGTCTAGAAATGCACTCTGGAGGAGCACACGGGGAAAGCACCAGTGCTCAGTAGAGAATTGCTGGAAACAGGGAGAAATGAGAAACAGAAATGAGAAAAAAATGGAAAATTGGTTCATGAGTTGTGAAATATTCACATGATGAACCCTTCAATCGAGCAGTGAAGAGCATATCAACAGTTTGCAATATTTCTCCATCCATACATGCATTACCTTAGAATCTCTATGGGTGAACCCACTTATCAGTAGTTTTTCAAGCTCCCCAGTTGATTTTAGTCTCCAGCCAACGTTGAGACCCTTGACCTAGGGCTACGCATATCAACAAGAGTGAATACAGACAGTGTAACGTGAAAATAAAGAAGATGTGAACTAATACACATATTACAAAACCACTTAAGTGATGTTTGAAAACTATACTATGTATCCATATATATATATATATATACACATGTATCCACATTATATGAACATATAATGTGAAGGCATTCATAGGCATGATAAATAATCAAATTCAGGTTAGAAGTTACCTTTACAGAGAGAAAAAGAGCACTATCAGAGAGCAGCATACATACACAGCCTTATATACACAGAGAACCATCTTACTGTTTTCTTTCTTTTTCTAATCCAAAATAAGGGCTAGGGATGTAGCTCAGGGATAGAAAATTTGCCTGGCATGCATGAGGCTGTGTGTTCAATCCCCATTACTGCAAATAAATGAACAAGTATCTAAAACAAACATGGAAGAATGCAATGACTGAATGTAGTTGAGTGGTCAGTGTACTGGTTTTCGTTACATCATTCTCCGCGTGTGACTGCAAATTCAAGGCCATTCACAATACCCCCCCCCCCCAAAAAAAACCCACCTACTTCCAGGGGGTGAAGTCAGAAGAAATGGAGAGTGCAGAGTTTTTCTCCCCTTTAAAGTCTTTTTCTACCCTCTAAGAAATAGCTACTCTGCCCAGTAGCTTCTTGTGCATTCTTTTAAGCATCCTCCATGCAGATCAAGTGCGTGTATGTATTTTTATATTTCCTGTTTGAAATGTCATTTTAAAGAAGGGGAAATGTGCTTATCTTTCTTGAGCAGACCGCACATACACCCTCCACAGTCCATCTTTTTCTTTCCCTATCCCATAGCTGTGGCTGAAGCCCTGCTGCCTCTGAGGGAGAGAAGAATCTATTTAGAGATGAAGTTTTGGCCTATTTATTTGTTGTTCAGTCAGGTGGTAGTTGCTGATTTCCTGTCATGAGTATTGCATTATGGTATTGTGTTAGGTGTGTAGATACTACAAAGTAGAAGACACAGCTCAGTTCTTTGACCTTATGTTCTTGAAGAGGAAACAAAAAAAATAAGCCCTTGCCTTGGGGGTGATGGGTGCTGTTACAGAAGACAAAAAATGAGCTTCGGGAGCTCACAACAGGACAAGGGAAGGGAGTTACAGGGACCCCAGGGAAAAAGCAGCAGCAAGCTAAGTGAGGAAGGGTAAGCAAGCTGGCTCCCTGCAAGTCAGGGAAGAGAAAGCCTTGCAGGGCAGGAACAGCTGGTGGGAAGAAGGGCAGTTGCCAGGAAATGTCTCTTGGGAGCTTCCAAAGCACTATCACCACTGCTGCTGCACAAGTAGAGATGAGTGGAGGGACATGAGCCTTTATCTTTGGGGCACTCGGAAGCCAATATCACTAAGGACCAAAATGCCTATGCAAAAGCCTCTCTGACTGAGGGCTTCTGCCAAGTTGAATTTATAAATAGAAAATCTACAATTGTGTTTGACTCATATCTCTATTTGTGTGTGTGTGTGTGTGTGTGTGTGTGTGTGTGTGTGTGTGTGATACTGGGTATTGAACCCAGGACCTAATGCGTGCAAAGCAAACATTAACACTGGGCTACATCTCCCACCTCTGTTGATTTCTTTCCTGAGTAATGGCATTCAGTCTCTTGTCTTGCTACATCCGTCCAAGAATAAACCATGGTTGTAATGACCACTCTCAACTGCCCATGATCAAGAACACAAGTTTCAATATTCATAAACACATGGTCATCAGAGCCGGGATTGATAGGAAACCTTGAAGTTTTGAGGAACCTGAGTTCTGGGGGGACAGGACTTTCCCAGGTTCAGAAAGCCAACAAAAACTACAAATTTTCCAAGCCAACATACCTAGGCCTCATTTTCAGACGTGAAGGGGCTCACTAATCCACAGGAATCGCTGCCCTGAGGGTAGACAGTGGATGCCCAGTAAGGAGTCCAGTCTGCCTACTCTGTCTGAGGGAGCTGCTGCCCCTGCAAGGTGACACTAGAGTTCAGATTCCTGTCTCTCTCTATGCTCTGCCATGTTCAGCAAAGCTCCCTGGGCCTGACACTGTGTCCACTGTAGTGGCTGTGCATCCACAGCAAGTACCAGAAACACCTGGGGGTCTGTTAAAGCAAAGGTCCCTGGGCTTCACCCCTGCTTCTGATTCAGTGGGTCTGAGAGGACGGCCAAGACTTACATTTTTAGCAAGTTCGTATTTCTGGGGTTGCTGTTCTGGGGGACACAGTTTGGGAACCTAGAGATCTATCAAGTGTTGCTTCCTTTTTGCACATCTTTCATTCCTCTCAAAGAAAGGATGTATGGGGATCAACTAACTGATCCTCTCCCTACAGCTGACTCTGTTCCTCACTTCAGTGAAAGCCAGAGTAGAAACTGTCTAAAACTAGCCTCTGACTAGTCCTTGTGAGTCTCACAAAGAAGGCAGGTCCTCCTGCCACAGTAAACTCAGCCCAGGACAAGAACATGAGGAAACACGAACATTGCTCCTTGCTGTTGGCTGGGGATGTGGGGTGCAGCCCAGGCTTATAGATGGAAAAGTGGAATAGATTCTCTTTGAATTCAAATGCACACACACATAAGCACAAGGAATTGGTTCCTGCCAGCTATAAAAACACATATAACTCAGAGAAAGATGATTATAAATGTCAGAATAACAAGAGTAACAATATTATTTGCTGTCTATTGAGCATTCCGTATATGTCAGAATTTATTCGTACTACATTATTTGGAAATCTTCATAAGACCCCCAAAGCAGTAGGCACAAGTATTGTTACTAGTCTAATGATTAATGATTAACTGAGAATTAAAATAGTTATATTAAGTAACTTTGCCAAAGTCACAATAAGTGGAAGAGGCCAGTGTAGCTATCAAGGATTATTTAGTCGAATCGATAAGAGATTCAAATTCGTATTTGAAAAAGGAATGTGGTGGCAGATCTGTCTTACCCATGAAAATATTTTATTTTGTAAATCCTCCCTCCATCCCACGCTAAGATGAAGTGGTGTGGAAATCAAATGAACGACCGTGGTCTTTGTTTTACTGAGAGATTGTTTTTACCATGAGAGACTGGTTTGAGTACCAGCTTCCCACCCCCAGAACTTCAGGGGTGACTGAGATGTAAAGATGGTCTCTAGACTCTTTCCTAACTCTCAGTTGTTTACATTTCAGCCTGAAGAAATAATTTATTCTGATACTAATAAAAGCATGGTGGAGGATCTAAAGAACAGGTACCGTGTCCTCTCACCAGAGTCTTTTCCCTTCACCTTCTAGGCCTTTAGTCCAGCCTATCAAAGTCCCTATTAGATCCAGCAGCAGAAGCGCAAAGGGAGACATTATAATGGTTCCTTTGAGCCACATCTCTTGGTGTTAGCTTGAAAAGTGGGCCCTCTACCAACCAACGCACCCCTTGAAAGGATAGTCTAAACTCCAGAAAACATCATGGGCCATGGTTGGAAAGTTCTCAGCATTGATGTCTATTGAGCCTATGGTAGTAATAATGACAGATCCAACACATTCTAGAAGGATATTAGATAAACGGTCATGATCTCGGGTATCGTGAAAACAGCCCAGTTAGACAGTAGAAATTGCCAGCAATGCTGTCGCTCTGGGGTGTTCCCTCCTTTCCTCAAACACACACACACAGGTGCCTTAAGGAGGGCTCCAGTCAAGCCCAAGAGTCACGGGCTTTGTAGCAGGCCTCATTCCTACTCCATAGGAGTCAGTGACTTCGGGTTCTGACTGCCTACACACAGCAGGCCAGCATGTACCTACTTCAGCCAATCAAAACAGCATGGCCAAAATCATCTTATCATTCCCTTCTCTCACTAGCATACAAGCCTGTTCCATCCCCAGATAGTCCCACTCTCCATTTCCAAGTTCTTAACAAAACAAAAAAGAAATGAATAGGGAAATGGTTCCCACGTGGTTTTCATCAGAATTGCTTCTAGAACTATGTAAAATACAGGTCTAGGGTCCCAGACTAGGTTTTTATCAATACCAGAAGGTGAAACATTCTGATAAGGCTTCAGAGGTGTTTCTGATGTCAGCCTCTGTTGAAACCCACTGCATGAATCAACATAGTTGCGCTATAAACTCCGTGAAAAAGAGATTCTCCTCAGCTTCTCTGTAGAGATTCAGTTCCACAAGGTCATCTCACCCAAAGGAGAGACTGCCCAAGAGAACCCCATCAACCAACTCCCACTCTTCTCCGTTCTCCCCTCTCCCTAGCACAGTCCCACAACCGGCACTGTTATAAGGGGTCAATCTACAGGTCTAAATCTCTGCCCTTTAGAACAAGATTCTAGTAAGTGATCACCAAACTTAGTCCCTTGCCTCAGTTCCTCTAAACTCCACTTACTGAATTAACTAATAATCCCATCCTTGCTAATGTCATCCATGACCAGATATCTAACTTTTTGTGAAGGTGATTTCCTAGAAACACAATGCCCTATGTTAAAGGACTCTTGAAGTGTAGAAATATCAACCCACTAATCAGGTGGTAAGTGTTGTCAATAAGCAGCTGCTTACACCTGTGTATCTGGAAGAGCTGTACCTTACAGACCTAATTTCTGGCTATCCATGGAAGGTTCTGGCTTTCATTGACCACGAGCATTTTTCTCTGACATGATCAACATAAATGGTAGCAGGCACCCCTAGCTTTAGATGTCTGATTTCCTCTTTTTAAAAGTTTCATTCTCATCTTTGAAGTGACAAAATTCTCACAAAATTATCTTTGCAATCTTACCTTAGGATCGAAAGGACTCTAAAATGTAAAATGATGGAATGGCGATCTAAACACCCAACGCATTGGAATAGACAATGTACTTCTATCTTGCGACACATCCTGCCTAAGCTGGAACTTTACACGGGAAGTTTTGTTTCGTTTGAAGAAGACAGTGAATTAGAAAGACTGCACCAATTTTATTGGGTTTGTATATGAGTTAATGTGCGAATGACATTTGTTTCTAACCTATATTGTTAACTGGCAATGATAGACATCTTAAATATCTTAGAAATGCCTTTTACCTTGACGCTGGAAAACAGGTGCTCTGTATTGAAAGGCTTTTACTTATAGACCAAAAGATTGCAATGTAATGAACATTGCGTGCATTTTCCTAGAACCAATTGTATGTGTTATGACATATGAATGATAATCTTTCAAAAGAGATGTCCAAAAGAGAACCACCCTGCAATTAGGAAACTGAAAAATGATCTCTAGTAATAAATTGGATTCTGAGTCATCATTGCTTCTGCACAAGAAGAGTGGGGCAAGCTTTAATATCTTCCATATACAAACTCCCAAGTTGGAGTCCTGCAGCCTGTGTTTAAATCCTATTTAACCACTTGTTAGTTTTAACCTAGGTCAAGTCACCTAACCTACCTATACCTTCTACCCCATTGTATAACAAGGATAAAAAGATAAAACTGTCTGTTTTGTGGTTGTGGTGAGGATTAAGTGAGTTTATACTTACCATTTCACTCAGCATCTAGTGTTTAGTAAATGCTAAATATTGTTCTGTTCTATGCCAGGATTTATGCTAGGCATTGAAATTATGATAGTAAACTGTAAAGAAACATTCATGTGAATTCACAGAGCTCATGGGCTAGAGAGACAGATCAGAAAATAAGTAATTGTGAAACATCTTTTAAGTATGCTAGAAAAAGGACAGTGCACTACTCAACCACAGGGGGGAAATATGTGGGCAGGCTTAAGGGTGAGAAAAATCCTCCTGTAGTCAACATTGGAGGCTGAAAGGGGGCTCACAATTGTCATCTGTGTATTATTAAGTAATGTTACTTAGGACCACATTTCTTCAGTACTATCACATAGTAGTCCCTTAGTATAAACTTGATCAGTGTTGAATAAATCCCTCAAACTTTTTCACTTATATCCCTCTGAGGTAGGACTAAACATTTCCTTGGTGGTAGTTTGCTGTTTTGAGGATGCAAGTTTGTGGCATGTCAGATCCTGGAGCCTGACAGATCTGGTTGGGTTCATCTCTGTCTGCAGAGCAGGGATTGTGACAGAACCTACATCGTACAGTTGTTTGTGGATTGTTTGTGTATATGAAGTATTTAGCACTATATCTAGAATATAATCAACACCCACAAAAAAGTACTATTTTATGACTACCACATCATTAAAGCTTCTTTGATCTTTTTGTATATGGTAATTCCAGATTGCCTCCTGTAATGTTCCTTTGTGGTGTTCTAACCTTGATCCAGGTTACAGGGTTTCCCATCCAGATGCCATACACCGATGTCCAGTCAGTTATTGATGTTGTGTATCAGACTGGAATTCACTCTTCTGAATTTCCCAAGATGGAATTTGCTTTAGCTGTATACATCCACCCATATCCAAACAACATATTATCTGTATGGGTCTATTTGGCTTCCTTAGCCCAACATCAATGAAATGGAAGGAGGGAAAAGACTCTACTGTGGTTCCTCTAATCCAGAACTCTGCTGGCATCTGGGGATTTTGCTGCTTATCTTCAAGTTCACCGAGCATAATTTTGATTCATATATAGAGCTGGGGACTATGAAGAACACATTAGCCCTTCTAGGCTTTGGTGATGAGTCTAGATGGCTTCCTTGCTGAGACACTGCTTCCAGAAGGACCCTTCAGGAAGGACCCTTTTTGGACTACTGTCTACAGTAGATCTTACTCTGGAAAAGAAGTAGTTCTGGCCTGCCCCGAGGTCAATGCTTCTCAGATGTGGAAGCTATACCACCTCCATCCAAACCATCTGAAAAGTCTTATTAAGAGTGAAGATTCCCAGATGCAACCCAAGACCTACTGTATCAGAACCTTTCAGAGCAAGCTCCAGAATCTGCATTATTTTCAGCAAGAGTTGTGATGCACTGTTGAGCAAGAGCCCAACTTTGCAAAATGTTGTAAATACTAATGAGGGCAACACATTCATTCCTGGTTCTGGTACAATTTGAGGTAAAAAGTTACTCAAATGGAAATCTAAGGTCATGTTTTTAGTCTGAAAGCTGATAGGATAAATGTGTAAGAAAAGCCTGTTTCAGTTTGAGTCAAAAGGTCAGAAAAAAACCTATGTCCCAGCTTAAAGAAATTAGGCAAGAGGAACTCCCTCTTACTCAATTGAAGGAGGATACTCCTTTAATTCTACTCAAGACTTCAGCTGCTACTATGAGGGTTACCCATATTAAAAAGGGCAGTCTGCTTTACTCAGTCTACCAAGTCACATAATCTGTCATCCAACCCCATCATCACAGATCTATCCAGAATGTTTGACCAGTATCTGGGTACCCTTTTGGCACAGTCAAATAGACACACAAGAATAACAATCTATGTCCATTTTAACCAGAAGTAAAGTTTTATATAGCGTTTTAATTTTGGAATACTTTCTGGTAAATTACAGATTAGAAATATGTGCATATTCTGATCCCTAGTTTTGAAAATAGCATAAAACTGTGATTGCCATTCTGCATCATAGTGGTTTGGAAATATGATCTAGAAAGTCTTCCATAGCAAGCTCATTATAAGTGTGATTTATCTTTTTACAACCTTTCTAACAGAGAGGTACTAATATTTTAGAGAAGGGCAGGTTTAAGGACAGTAAGACCAGTTAGGGGACGATGGTAGGCAAGGATGTTGGAGGAGGTAAACAGTAGTTGCAGTGAGTTAAATAGCACAACAGGTGTGAATGTGCACAAACAATACAGATCAAGAACCAGGGCCCAAGGCTTCTGGTTCCTAGTGTTTTGCATCCTAAAGAATTTGATGTACCCATTGACAAGAATCCTGAAAATTCACTTATGGAATGTTCACCAGAATCTACTGTAGAACAAAAACAAGGTACACAGTTTAGTATGCAACATGCTACCACCACAAGTAAAATGAGGCAAGGGGTTACATTCATTTGTCGTGAAGACCTAGATATTTCTAGAAAAGTACCGCAGAAGACATGGTAGCAGCAGAGCCTCTGGGAAGAACTGGGACTAGGGGAGAAGGGGGTTTGCTAGTTAATGTACACAGTTTTCTACTAGTTGAATGTTTTGTCTTTTACATGCATTTATTTAAAAGTTGTTAATAGTCAAAAGCAATGACTTTCTCTTTAAACATTTAAATACATTTTATTTATGCTGTACAATATGTTTTGTTTGTTTTTGCAGTATGGCACATTGAAACCATGGCAAGTATGCTAACCAATGCAGTACTATATAAAACCCCTAGTTCTCAGTATACGCTATGTTGTGATAAACACACACATAAAATATGGAAAGCTTCATGCATGGGTGTGTCATCTTTGCACAGCACTGGGTTAATCTCCTCTGGGTTATTCTGATTTGAGTATATGCACTGCCTAAAGTTCACTGGGTTACAAAAGCGTGCCTGAGAATCCCGTACCACCCTCCAGTCTTGCCACATTGCGCCTCAGGCCACAGTTTGCTTTGGTTTCCACGCTGTTCTCTGTGTGAGTGTCTTGACTTTTTCTCTTCTCCCCTTTTATACTTTTTCTGAGCACTGCCTAGCTCTGGAATGTCTTCATCCCAGACATAAACTGTCCTCCATTTTTATTCCAGATGTGTTTTCTCCGGAGCCCTTTGCATTCTTATTGTTCTCTCCGTTGGGGACACCCAACTACCTGCTAAGACACCTGCTCACTTTCTTCCCTCAGGCCTTTGCTTGCCTCACCTTAGCATAAAAGTGTCCACTGACCGCTGACCTTTCTATCTAGCCTCTGATCCTGCTTTCCCTGAAGCACTTGTTACCATGTGATATGGATTTCTTTTTCACTTTTTATGCTTCTCTCTTCACAGTGGAATGTAAACTATGAGAGGACAGACTTTATTTTATTTAGCTATTAAGTAAATGCTCTGTGTCTGGCTTACTCCAAGGGATCAAAGAAATAAGCCTGAAATGTGCCTTTTAGAAATGTACAATCTAAGACATATGGGATACACATACATACACAGAAATTAACACAAATCAACATTGACATCTTATAATGAGCCAAGTTCAGAAAACACATGATTCCTGAACAAATATCTCTCAATGAACATCACCTTCAAAGAAGAAACCATATGACAAACCTACTTATTACATGATTACACAGATGATTATGGTCTGTGACCCACTTTTCGGAAAAGGTTAAGTAAGACCTGCACTTTTAACTCATTTGGAAGCCAAATTATTGTCAAAACTGCTCAGTAGTCATGAATTGGAAACTGAGGAGGTGGGTTCTATAAACCCCATTATTATTGGCTTGAAGATTCTAGCTCCATGTATTCTTCTCTGACAGGGTAAGTTCTTTCTGAACTGCATTGAGTCAACTTTCACTTGTGAGTTACCTTTTCTTGTCATCGGTCTCTGAATCCCTGGTTTCTTGGGCATAAGCCTTGTCACAGTTCTTCCAGTTCTTCCAGTGTATGCATATACAAGAAATAAGCCCTCCTCTCACAATGTGCACTCATCATTTTGTGGTAGCCCTTAATCATTCTTTTTTCAAGAAAAAAATTCAAAGTAAGAGAGGTGTAGTCTCATGATTTATGTTTAAATATTAAAAGAGGTTGACCTGACTCAGAAAAAGAGGTCACTGTCTCAGCTGACCATCTACTTTTGTGATGGTTCACCAGACACTTTCAAATATAATTGATTAGGTTTCTATTAATCACATTTTGGCTCCAACAGGAACTAAATTGATGTTGGAGTGTTTCCACAGTTTGGTAGTTTCTTGATTTACCCCCGCAGATGGTCAATTACATTCACCCTGGATTTGACCAGCTAAGTTACTAAAGATGTTAATTCCCTTCATGCAGAGCTCTTGGGAATCTCTAAAGGATAGAAAAGAAATTATGTTTCTAGAACAATACTGGGGTTGAGGTGGAACTTGAGCAGAATTTCACAAAGGGTTCTCCGGGCTGTAGAAACAGCTAAAGACCATTTGGAAGGCCAGAGGATCCCGGGAAGCAGCCCCTAAGAGGTAAGGACTGCCGCAAAGGTGGACGAGGCGGATCCACTCCGTGCTCTGAAGTTAGTCCTACGGCTGAGGCGTCGAAACTTTCCTTGGCTGGTACCCAGACCGACCGAGGGCTCTCAGCAGGTGAAGGGCCGGTCCAGACTGGCTAGCGAGTAGTGTCACACAGTCTCCGCTCTCCCAGGCGCACTCCACGGCCGGTGGCTGCGAGGCCCCCCGGCCGCAGCCCCCGACAGCCGACCGGGTCGTCCCGGCCGGGCGGGGGGCCGCCGAGCCCGGAGCAGCTGCGGGCGCCGCACCTGGGCTCGGCCCGGCCGCCGATTGGACGGTGCGGGGCGACCCTGCTGTATCGCGAGACGAGATTGGCAGCGCGGGGCCGCCTGTGCCCCCGCGCTGGCTTTGTACGCCGAGCCGCCTGCCGGTCCTTTAACAATGGGCGGTGCGAGCGCCCGGGCGCTGGGCCGGAGCTGAGGCCGGGGCTTCGCGGCCGAACGTCCGCGGCATGAGCGGTGCCGGCGTCCCGGGCACGCCGGCCGGGCTGGGGCTGTGAGGGCCGCGGTTCCGGGTAAGAAACCCGCGTGGACCGGGCAGGCCTGGCCGGGAGGGCAGCCGGGCGGAGCACGGCCGGCCGGCCTTTTGTTCACCGCCCTGGGACCGCGCGGCCCGGCTCTGCTTCAGCCCCGAGAACGGGTGCACCCGGCCGGCCGCGACGACGACCCGACCCGAGCCTCACGGAGGACGCGCTCCCTTCCCCGGCGGCGTCCGGACCGTGTCAGGGCGCGCGTGCCTCAGCGCCGGCGGCGGGATTCGAACCCGAACTCGGGGAGTCCGAGTCGGGCCTCCGGGTTCCTTCCCGAGTTTTCACTGGGGTCCGTGCGTTGGCAGCTCGCGGCCGGACTTGCTCCCTTCCCGAGGGTCACCTAGCTGGCCTTAGCTGGCTCCTGAGCAGGGGTAGACAGGGCCTGGCAGGCGTCCGCGAATGGCGTGGGGTCGGGTCAGGTGAAGATGAGCAGCCACACCGGGTGACCCGAGGTCACACCCCTCCGAAGGGGGCGCGGAGGGTCGGGGGAAGTGGCTGGCGGTGACCGCGTCTGGGGCGTGTCTTCCAGACTGAACTTGCTGCGTCTGGCCGAGCGCGCCGCCGGCTTCCATGGAGCTGGAGGGGCAGTGGTGGCGAGGACAGCTGGCTGCGGATATTCACCAGGCGCTTCGGTACAAGGTAACCCCGAGGCACGGGTTCCCATCTCGGCTCCTTGGAAAGGCCAGTCAGAGTCTTTACTAAATAAGCACTGCCTTCCAGGCCAGAAAAGGCTACTTTGCTTATTTGTCAAGGTTGGTTAACTTCTTCCTTCCCTGGGCTGCAGCACGAGAACCTGCAGCCTAAATGAGAGGAGTGGGGCGTGGTAGTTGGGAGAAAGAAGGTGGAAGGTTCTGATGTTGCCAGGAAGACCATGCATGGATCCATGAATTTGTTCGTGCGTGCGTGCGTGTGTGTGTGTGTGTGTGTGTGTGTGTGTGTGTGTTGAATTTGAATTGGGAGAACACCCGTCTTTGCCGTAGTTACTGCTGCATGCAGCTGTTAAAAGTCCCAGTTGTTTATAACTCAATTCCCCAGCCTTTCCTCTAACTTGCCGTGAGACTTCGGAGTGCTTAATTTTCTGAGTCTCAGTTGCTTCATCTGTAAAATAAGGCTTACAGTAATGGAACGTTTCTTACGGGGTGATTGTGAAATTTGAGTAAGTCAGTAGTACCGTAGTTGTGTTTAGAACAGTGCTCGGCATATAGAACCTAGTTGTAACTTAACTGCTACTTACTCGGTAAGGTCTGAGGCTGTTCGAATTAGCCACTTCTTGGTAATACCAAAGGTAGAAAGTAGACCCTGTATACTTAGTGGGCAAAACAAACAAAAAACCCCACCTTTTTTAAGCCCAGAGTCTATGTATTGTTGCTTCCTTTTTTGTTTCTTGGTTTTTTGACACAAGGTTTCCCTGTAGCCCCAGCTGGCCTGCAACTCCCTCTGTAGACCAGACTCCATCTCAGAGATTCACCTGCCTCTGCCTCTGGTTCCTGGGATTAAAGACCATTATGTATTATTGCTTCTTAAGTAACAATTTTACTATGCTTGTCATAAGAAAGGTGAATGGGACAGTTCTGTTTCTTTAAATACCAGAAGAGAGGCATAATACAGAAAGAGCTCTAGCTTAACTCAGTTTCACCTTGTATAGAAAGTATAGAAAACAGAATCACAACAGCTGACTCTTTATTAAAGAAAATTGTGTCTCTTGAGGTTTAAAGATCCCAGGATGTTAATAGACTTGTATATTATGTTTCTGACCAGACTAAGTAGATTGAAAAACTGAATTCTGACTTAAGTTGTTAAAATTTCACCTTTTTCTGAAGCTTGAAATTTCTAAATGTTCTTTATTAATCCTGGCAATCTCTTAACTCTGAATACACCCTAGGATATTGTACTGCATAGAAATACCAAGCATGGAATAATTCTTTGGAATGTTAGGGGGAAAATTGTCCAGATTCACTTTTGATAATCTTGAAGAGATGTTTGGAAATTCTAAATGTAGGTCTTTTATCTCTCTAGTATGTAGCAAAATTACTTTATTAATGATGAATATATTTTAATGGACATGACTTTAAAAGATTTTTCTTGGTGATCCCCGTGTTTTTCAAATCTAATATTTTAGGTGCAGGTAGTTTTAATCCTGAATAATTTTCTGAATTAATTTTGCAGGTATATTTAGAAGTAAAACCTTTTTTTTTTAATGAGTGTTGAGTGCTTTCTTGTAATCTCTAGAAAGATAGTCCTGCAGTCAGGTGCTTATGAACTTGAGAGGGAGCAGATCGTGCAGGATGTGAAGGAATCCCACTGAAGCCTGGCCTGGGCCACCTGTGGCAAACTGCTGTGGGTGGCCTTTATGTTATCTTTAAGCACTGTGTAGACTCTGGTCCCGATTGTAGGCAATGGCCACATTTTATAAACCATTGCATTAATTAGTAGAACTTGAACTTGTAGAACTGGAGAGACCACTATTTCTTGTGCATTGAAGTCAAGGAAGTTAAATTTTTCTTATAAAAAAGACATGCTAATTTCAGGCTGCTAATTGGTAATTAGTTAGTCATTTGTTTAGTCAACATGTTGAGTACTTATGAGCAGAAGCTGAGTGACACAGGCATGATCCTTTCCATCACAGAATCCAGTCTGTTTTATAAGTCAAAGTATCTGAATTTATAAGTCAAAGTTCTTCCCTTGAGTAATTGCCATTGGCTGCTGTGAAGGATGTTCGATGTTTAGACCCACCAAGGTTTAAAGAAATAATCAGTGTGACTAGCACTGCATTTACTAGGAAACAGTGAGAACACACAGTGAATGCCAACTGTGCCCTTCTGTAAACTGTGCTTTAGCCACTTGTAGAGGCTTAGAAAGCATCTATCCCCTCAGCATTTGTCTCCTTTTCTCTCTCATTCTACCTCATGTACCAGCATCCTAGACTATTTGGGAAAGTGTTCTGAGGAGTTACAGTGACAAATGGAAACAATTACAGTTTTGTGAGAAATATTAAGGAAATATTTACCTTACAGAGTTCTCCTTCTGAATATTCCCGTAGACGTTCATTTCTATCCTAACTGCAGAGTTACCTGTTCTGGGCAGAAGCTGGCATTTGAAGTGGTTAGCTGCTGAGGACTTGACACTCAAGATGGCACGTCAGGCTTTCCTGTGCTTTGGTCCTGTGGATTCCTGAGAAACAAATGGGAATGTGTTCAGTTCTGACACTGACAACAGATAGCAGACGAGACTAGTAGGCTGAGAAAGTGTAGTCATCTTTGTATGCTTATGTGACTTCAGCACCTGGGCAGAGAGAACAGGCTCTGACAGTCATCTTTAAGCCCTTGTTGGAAAAGACAAATCAGATATATTGGACACATTATTTAAAGTCTTCTATTGAGGCTAGTGAGGTAGATCAACAGGTAAAGGCACTTGTAGCCCACACCTGGTGATCTGAGTTCTAGCCCTGGAATCCAGGTAAAGGTGGAACGGGAGAGGCAACTCTACAGAGTTGTCCTCTGAACTCCATGCACGAACTGTGGTGTGCGTGTCCTGCACTCAACATATACATGTGATAATAATAATTAAAAATTTAAAATAAAATCTTGTCTTGATGGCCTTTGGAATTCCAGGCTGGTTTTGCTAATGAAAGATTAGCATAGTTAAAAATAAAGCCCACCATTATTTTCTAGGTATGATTCCTAGTTGGTCTTTTAAGGTAATGTTCAGGCCTCTTCAGAAAACCCACTTCCCAACTCCCCATCCCCTGGATCTTCAGTGTTCTCGACACCCCGTGAAGACAACATTGTATTGTGATGATCTCTGCATTTTAATTCACCTGTTAGAGAGAGATGAGACTGGTTTCCTACTGTTTATTCCCCAGGTTATGTTATAATTTTTTCATCTTCCTAATCTAAAACTCTACACACTGAAGAGTAACTTCTCGGTGTCCCAGCCTCCTGCCTCTGGCAACCACTATTATACGCTGTGGCTCTGTGACTTTGACCAAACATTTCATGTTGGTGGAATCACTAATGTAGTAATTGCCCTTTTGTGTCACTTAGCACACTGTCTTCAAGGGTCATCCATATAACATATGTCAGAATTCTCTTTTTAAAGTTAAATAATGTTTGTGTGTGTGTGTGTGTGTGTGTGCGCGCGCACGCACATGCGTGCTCTTTTATACATTCATTTATCTGCCCATAAGCGTTTGGGTTCTTTGTTTTCATTTTTGCTTATTATGGTGATGGTGTTATAGACATGGGCGTACAGATACCTGCTTAACATACTTAAAGTGGAAACGTTGCTTCATGTTGGGAAAGTGCTCTACCACCAAGCTATATTCCCAGCCTAGGAGTCTCTTACTGATACAGGATTTTTGCAGTATTTAAAAATGAGTTGTAGTGGAGCTGGAGAAATGGCTCAGCAGTCAAGAGCACTTGCAGAGGACCCAGGTTCAGTTCCCAGCACCTACATAGCAGCTAACAACTCTCCATAACTCCAATTCTAGGGGAATCTAACGCTTTCTTCTGATCTCTGTGAGTGTTGCACAACACGGTTGGGCTTACACACATGCAGGCAATACACTTATACACATAAAATAAAAATAATAAATAATTTTTTAAATGAATCATGGTCTAGAGATATGGCTCAGTGGTTAAGAACACTAGCTGCTCTTGGAGAAGACCCAGGTTCAATTCCCAGCTCCCACATGGTGGCTAACAGCCATTTTTAACTCCAGTTCCAGGGGAATCTAACACACTCTAACACCCTCTTCTGACCTTCACAGGCATTGCAAGATATGGGCACACTTACACACATGCAGGCAATTTATAGTCCTAAGATTGATGTATTTTTTTTCATTGATGCTGAAACAAATTTTAGGAATATGAATGTATGGTGGTGAATAGCAAAACTGATAAAAAGGGAAGTAAGATTTGAAGATACTAATGGATAAGTACTGGTTTCTTCAACCCTGAAGCTGTAATACTGTAGACATAACACTAATATGTTAGGAAAACAATGTTAAGACTTTGCATTATGGGAATATATCTATAGATTAAATGTTGTTCCTCTTCATTTAGGAGCTGAAGTTGCCTTCTTACAAAGGTCAGTCCCCTCAACTGAGTCTCAGACGGTATTTTGCTGACTTGATTGCCATTGTGAGCAATCGCTTCACACTCTGCCCTTCTGCCCGACATCTTGCCGTCTATTTGCTGGACCTGTTCATGGATCGCTATGACATCTCTATCCAGCAGCTGCATTTAGTTGCGCTTTCCTGTCTACTTCTAGCAAGTAAGTATGACTGATCTGCGTAACTAGAAATCTATATTGCTCATAGGTATATATGTATATTCTTGATACAAGATTACCTAAAACTCAGTGAATTATTACCAAATCCCAGTTATCTCAGTTTATTGTTGTCAGGAAGTATATAGGTTATTAACGAGAAATCAAGGAATGTTAACTAGATTAAAGAATATATTAGAAGATGCTCTGGCATCTTTTAAAAAACATGTCTAAGCCCTACATCCTGAAAATTGATATAAATTCTAGACCCCACGGATACACTAGTTAATCTTCACTTTTAACTCAAGTAGATTTAGAATCACCCAGAAAAGACACCTTTTGGCATATTTGTGATGCTGTTTCCAAAGAGGTTTAACTGAGGGAGTAAGACCTACCTCAAATATGAATGGTGCCATCCTATGGGTTGGGGCTAGGACTGAGTAAAAAGCAAAAAGGGGCTGAGCCCTGGCATTCACCTTTCTCTGCTTCCTGGTTAACACCACAGACTGAGCTGCTTGTGTCACTTTGTTTTCTTCACCATGATAGATCAGTGATTGGCAGCCAGGATCAACTTCCGGAATGCTACCAGTATCTAAGGGCATAGAAGCTTCAGTTTCTGCCAGGCATCCTGTTCTGCAAGGGCAAATGTCTAGAACAAAGAGGTCATGATGTCAGTGTAGCTGAAGCTGAGCAAAAGTGCCGTACTCCTTTTCTCTTGGCTACATAGAGTTGGTTTAGTGAGCTTGGTGTTCATGTGCAACTGACAGAAATGTGAAAACCCTTCATTGCTTGTCCATCAGGCCAGTTTCATAGTAGGCTTCAAGATACAATCTGATAGACTCTTATGACCCCACACAAAATGTGCTGCTAGATCTTTTGGTGCCTCTTTATTTTAATAGCTTCTTGAAACTCATTTTGTTGTTTGCTAGTACCTTTACTGAGGAGAAAGAACAGGTAAAAAAATTCAAACTGCGTTTTTCTTCATTTGACAATATGAAAAGGTTGTATTTGATATGAAGTTCAATTAGTAATCTTGTCTGTATATTATCATGTCATCATGCTAGAAAGTTGGGCCTTATTTCAGAGTAGTAATACAGCTGTCCCAACAACTTTAGCCTCTGATCCTTACTGGAAGGTTGGCATCTGATAGGGTGGCTGTGAACCAAACATTCCCATTAGACTGTTCTGAGAGTTCTTTCTAAAATACTTTTTTGTTTCCGCACTAATAAACCTAAAACCAGTTCTAGATGGTATCATTTCCAGATCTGATCCTCTTAAAATATTTTTTTTACCTTAATAACTTTTTACAAATTATTTCAGATCATTTTTTTTTTGAACCAGACTTGAATGTAAATAAGCCAGCTCTGCTTTGACTTTTCATTGCCTATGATAAGTTAAGGTGGGAGCTGCTTAATGAAACATTTAGAACTTTTCATGTAGATCCAGCCACTTTCCAGTTCCATCGAGTGTACCTTAAGCCAAATTCTTCGAAGACAACTACATACTTCCTAATTTCTACATTTTCTCTTCAGTATGTTTCCTTCTAAGATCTAGAACAACCATCTCCTCTGCCCAGAAGCCAGAGAGGAAGTCCTACATATTTATAATTAACTTTAGTTTCATGCTCATAGGAAATCACATATATAATACTGAATGTGTGTCATCACTGATTATAAAGCCTTGTGGGATGTGTTTGTATAAGATTGGAAAAACTCATACTTGACAGGTCAGGTGGATGAAAATCTATAAGTAATGTGGCTTTTTATTATCCTATAGAATGTTAGGTTACAGAATTAGCTCATAATAGTGATACTCTGGCAGTCAGATGTATTAGCAGGTAAAAATTTAGACTCATTAATGAAAAGGAATTTTTTGGCATACTGTCATTTTACCACTAGAAGTCCCACCAGCTCTCTGGGTCTCAAAGTGTGGACTGAACCTAGTAGGAGGCTTGACTTGGTGGACTATGAAATAATGAATGACATAGATGCAGTTTCATAGAATAACTTATATTTTTGTCTAAAGTTTTTTACCAATTACTTATTAAATGAGTTAGGGTTATGTATGTCACCTAGTACTACCAGTTTTCACTGGGGGTATAGTTGGTTAATAAGAATTTTAAGCCAGGCCTGGTAGCATGGCAAGACCCTGTCGCCAAGGGAAAAAAAAATGTGACCATCATTTAGTGCTTACCATGTGGTCCTAAGTTACTGCAGTTTCCTATTTCCATAACATAGAGGACAGAACTTTATTCTAATAGTATCTTAGGATGGTTGGATTGGAGTTTTCAGTTCTTGTACTTAAATTAAATGTTGCAGTTAGTCTATGGTTGCGATCCATTTATTTTTTGGAAGATTATTTGGTTTAATCTACATGGTAATATGTAAGGGTTTTTTTCTTAAGCTTCCTTTTTAGTAACAAGGGTTTAGAGTCTGTATTTGTTATTGTGCACATACCAATTGTTTCTCACCTACAACTGAAACAGCTAATACCTCCTCTCATTGTTTAACTGTCACCCTTGACCTCCATTTTCCTGAGAGAGAATTACTTTTACATTCTTTCTTTTCCACTGGAGAGAGGGAATGTGTTTGAGGTACTTTCAGGGCCTCAGCCCTCCAGAGTAAACAGTGGTTGAGAGTTGGAGCTTTCACCTTACACTGGGTCAGAAATTAAAGAGACTGGAACTTGTGGCCGCCATTGTCTGTCTTCAATCTCTAGTTCTATATATCAAAAAAGCTGAGGACGCTTATAAACTGATAGTCTGTTTTCAATGTCTGGTGCCTATTTTAAATTTGTGGAAGTATTTTAGTGTTTCTTAAATCCTATCTTCTTACATTTGGATACCATGGCAAATCCCCAGTTAGTTATCATAATTTTTACTCAGCTATTGCTGCTTTCCTTCTGTAGAAGTATTGAGTTCTGGATTCTGACCATCCCCTATCTGTTCCCTGCATTGAACTAGGAATCCTGAAGAATGAAGTAAAGAACAGCTGGCAGAACCGAGAGGCATTTGGATTCTAATTACATAACAGATTGGATGCTCTAAATAATCTGGCCAAAGACAGATCCCAGCTTGTATGTTCTTGGAGCTAATACTTCTGCCTGGGCAGCTACACTACTATAAAGGGCCTACATAGCATCATTGATTTGAAAGCAGCCTGTAGTGTTGGGGAGTTGATAGATTTTATAGTTTTGAATCACTAACAATATGAATTTCAACTGTCCTTGGGTCTCAGGTTATTTCTATATTAAATGGAAATAAAGACACTTGACATAAAGTTGTGAGGACCAAGTTGGGCAGCATAGGAAATTGAAATATTAAAAGTTTAGTATTGAACTGGTTAATTCTCATAGTATGTAATCTTTAGACTGGATTCCTTCCCCCTAAAATTCCTGTTTTTGTTTTTGTTTTGTTTTTCCTAAAATAGACCCTGATTTTTTCAGAGAAATAACTTCTTAATATTTCATGTGTTTCTGTCTAGCTTGCTTTGGGGCACATGAGCAGCATTAAGCTATGAGAAGTTTGGAAGCAGTCTTGGAGATGAGAGTTCTAGTAATATGCTCAGAAAGTCTTGTGTAATTAGGAAATTACCTTGGAATCAAGGTAAAGGAAGGCGTTAGTGCTAAAAATTTGTGACAAGTGTTTGTTTCTTCTGGTTCACCAGTACTGCCTTAACAAAATTTTTTACTTTATTTTCTAGTAGGTGAAAAATTGCATCTCACAGTTGATTTGATTTATATCTTAATTTTCAAGAAACTTAATTTTTTTCCTGAGTTGTCTTTTCTGTTGTTTCCCATCTTCCCATTAAACTGATCATCTTAGTAATTTATGAGGGTTGTTAGTATATAATAAGGATGACTTTCCCACTTAGTGATTTAAGAATAGAATGTTGGCTGAGCTCAAAATGATACCAGATCCGCACCCTGCTCACAATACACATCTTCTGTACCACGTACCATGTGCTATTGTCTTCTAGAATGTGTCGGTTTCCATGGTTGGTCTGTACATTTCCTACAATGAAAGACAACCTGGTATTTTTTTTCTGGCCTGTAATTCTATTTTCTGGGAAGCAGATATGAATTTCCTGTGTCCTTATTTCCTGTTTAGAGCCTTTATCAATATAATCACATGGCTTCTGGTATTTCCTTTCAGTTGAAAAAACTGATCTTTGTAATCTGTGTGTATGGATAAGTAAGTTTAAAATATGCATAGGAGTTAGCACAGTAATGATAGAAAGCACATAACTCATTGATATTTTCACACTTTTTGAAATTCTTTCATTGTCTGTGTAGTTGAATATATTCCACTACACATAAAAAGTTTCCAAAAACTTAAGCTTGAATTAGTATCCTGTGCATTATTATTTATGTAGTATTCATTTTTTAACTTTTCAAACCAGCATATAAACTGATGTTTATAATACCTGAATCTGAATATAGATATAGAAGCCTGCCATTCTGATAGTCACCCTCATATAATCTGGCATGGTATTTTGGTTTAGAAGTTCGGATTTGGGGATATAAACGTCTTCCTCTTTGGCTTCCATTTTTGGTTTCACCCAACATATTTAACCCTGAGAGAATTGGCTCACCTTATTATCTTGGTTTCTTGTGCTGTGAATTGATCGTATACAGTTTTATTTTTGATGATGAAAGTTTCAAGGGAAAATATGAAACATCCTTGATCCTTGAATTATGGTGAATTATGCTATATTAATTTCTTCAGAGGCATTTCAAGCATAATATAAATGAACTCATTAACTTTTACAGCATTCCTTTGAAGTTTGCTGCAATCCTGCTTCTACACAAACACAGGGTGCTTTGAAAACCTTAGTGATTCATCCAAGGGACTGAACCAAATGTCTGTCATTTTCCTTCTGAAGAATCTCAGGTTGTTACACTGAGAACAATGGCTTCCTTTCCTGTTCAGTGGTGATTTTGATCACTGTGTCAGGAAGACTACTTTAGTGTTGATACGGTATTATTTTTATGTAACTTGAACTGGAAAAGCTATCTAGATTACTAAAGTCTGAATTACCTAAGTTTTGGTCTTCTCTATGATAATATTTTAAAAAGTGGTTTAGTTATTTAAAAATGGGGACAGGGGATTCATGTCTGTAATCACAGCTACTCAGGAGACCAATGTTGGAGGATGTCAAGTCTAAGGCCAGCCAGGGTAACTTAGACCGTGTTTTCAAATTAAAAGTGAAAAGGCGTGACAGTGTAGCCCACTGGTATAGCACCTGCCTAACAGTATTCAATACCAAAAATAAAACAGACAAACAAACCAAACAGTGATTGAGATTTAAAGAAATTCTGTGTCCATGTAGAGCAGGAATAGCCACTATCTCCTTGGGTTTAAGTTTTTCTCAAGACAGGAGCTTAGAATCTCCTGGTATCAGAGGGAAAAACAATCTACCCCACCCCACTTCTGCTCTCCAAGCAAGCAGATTCCAAGGCAGGCAGTAGCAGTGTTTTCCCAGCTTCAACTGAAGCCAATATGAGCAGCCCTCACCGGCTATAGCACCAGGGCCTGCACCCCAGCCAGCCACACCAAGTGGCCAGGGCTCTGCTGTCTGTTATAGCAGCTTTAACCTGTGTTTCATCCATCCCCTCAGGAAGACAACCTTCACCAGGAATCATTTGGTTTCTCTGCTTGGCAGTGTCTCTTACTGTTCTCTAGAAATTGTTTGTAAATGGGTAAAATTCTAATGTTCCCGGGAGAGCAAGTAATATTGAAATTGTTTTCAAAATATTAAAGCAATTTTTACATAGCAGTGTATGCCTTTAAAAACAACTTTCCTGGGGCTAGAGAGGTGGCTCAGCAGTTAAAAGCACTGGCTGCTCTTGCAGAGGACCGATCCCAGCACTCACATGGTGACTAACAACCGTCCTTAACTCTAGTTCCAGGAGATCGAACCCCTTTTCTGACTTCTGCTGACACTGCATGACATGGGTGCACCTACCTATATGAAGGCAGTGCACTTAAACATACATAAAAATAATAATGAATAAAATATTTTAAAACATAATTTTCCAACAATAGTTTTGAATAAGTATTAATGTAAAATCTTTTGGAGAAATCTGTAATTGTAATATAATAGAATTTTTATGAAATTCTATAGAATTTCAGTGTAAAACAGAACACAGTATTGAGAGATAGAGTGCTTTTAGTCATAATTTCTGTTCTTTCATGGGCTACATGGAGCAGACCAGGAGACTCGAGGACAACTCTTTGGTTTTATTACTTTATCTGGAAAAATCAGAACAGGACTTGATGGTTTGTAAATTTTCTTCTGGCATAGGTTACAGAAATACCTAAAATACATACTTTTTATCTAGCAAATGCTTATTTGTTAATTAAAATGTAAGGTAGTACATAATCCATGAAAACATTTCTCTTGGGCTGGAGAGTAAACCTTATTCCTCAGCTGTGAGTAGTTGTGAAACCTTACTTAGATGAGTGTTTCCTAAGAGGTTAATGCCTGCAAATAACGAAATCCTACCATGCCACCTTTATTCCTGTTTTGCTTTGAGTAAGGAGAATTAAGGAAGGTAAGAACCCCACCCCCTTGGCTTTTTACTTATTGGAGGGAGGGAATACTGTGCACTTGAGCGTGTGTGCCAGGTGGAAATGAAAGGTCAGTTTTATGGAGTGGTTTCTCCCCTTCCACCTTTGTCAATTCCCCAGATTGAACTCAGATTACCAGGCTTGTGTGTGTGGTAAACACCTTCATCCATTGAACCATCTCACTGGCTCAGCTTTTTTGGCTTTTTGAGTCAGGTTCTCACTACATAGGCCATATGCATCCTCAGACTCTGCCCTGCCTCAGCCTCCCAAACTATTGCAGGCATTGCATCATCATGCATATGCCACCATACCTAGATCCATCTCCACTTTTTGAAAGATAAACTTAGTTAAATATTTATTTTGAATTCAAAAGAAGAGGATAGGGTTGGAGTTTTGTGAAATTACAGTGCCTGTGTTAAAACCATTCATTCACTTTTTCCTCCAAATTTCTTTTCTATCATCTCTCACTAAGATTATGCAGAAAATATGTCAAGATGAAATACTTGATATGCCTCACTTGTTCTCAGATAAGGTTATGAATGACTGGAGATACTGCTCAGGAGTAGAGCACTTGACCAGATGGTTAGGACATTAAATTCTTGAAGCTTGCTTCTAGTCAAAAATAATTTTCTTTAACCAACCATCACCTGCCCATAAAAGGGGACTTTGTAAAAAGAATCAGCTGGGGAGATGAGTTACTTTCTCATTAGCATATATGACTATTTCCTTCATATATTCTAAGCATATTTTTTTTTTCAGAGATGGTGAAAGGTCGGGGGTGGGGAGGTACTTGGAAGGACAACATGCAAATACAGAACAGAAGAGCATTCTGGAGCATTCTGGGTGCAAGTGTATTTGTGTGAGATAGAGGCGAAAATGTTTTCACTTCTCTATCCTGATAGTAAGACAGCAACTCCTATTTAATTGACCAGATCTCTAGTAATCACTTGCCTAACAGTTTCTCTGTCTCTTCCCCTTTTCTTACAAGGTAAATTTGAAGAAAAAGAAGATAGTGTGCCTAAGCTGGAGCAGCTCAACAGCCTGGGTTGTATGACTAATATGAACCTAGTATTAACAAAACAAAATTTGCTACATATGGAACTATTGTTATTAGAAACCTTTCAGTGGAACCTCTGCCTTCCTACAGCTGCCCATTTCATTGAGTATTACCTCTCTGAAGCAGTACATGAAACAGATCTTCATGATGGTTGGCCAATGATTTGCTTGGAAAAAACAAAGCTCTACATGGCCAAATATGCAGATTACTTTCTGGAAGTGTCTCTGCAAGGTGAGTCGCTGAGAATGCCAGCAAGTGACTTGTGCACTGGTGACCCATGTATTCTGTTGCTTAAGTTCATTTTTGGTGTCTCCACAGATTATGCCTTTCTAAATTATGCACCTTCTTTAGTAGCTGCTGCATGTGTGGCTTCTTCGAGGATTATACTTCGTCTTTCTCCAACGTGGCCTGCAAGACTGCATCGTCTAACTGCTTACTCCTGGGATTTCTTAGTGCAGTGTATTGAACGCCTATTGGTGTAAGCCTTTTTGCTCTTGTGTTGATAATTTCTAGTTAACATTTTCCTTTATCTGTCACATATCCTAAAAACAACTCAACAGCTAGGACTTCTAGGGTGCTTGCTTCTGTCAAAAAGTGACTTGCTATGCAGAAAAGGAGTTTCTTTGTGAACCAGGTAAAAGCTACGCTTGCTCATGATTTTAAGCATTTGACAGGAATGGAGCTGCTCTTGTATGTCTTTAGGTCCATAACTCTGAGATCAATCCAGGCAAATCTTGCCCCATTCCTATCTCCACATCACTGAATATTAGGGCTCACCAGGATATAGAATGGCAACTACACTTAAGTGATTTTTATGCCAAGTTGGAAAGAGCCCTCAAAGCCACCAGCAAAAGTCACACTAAGAGAAAGCACTTTAAGATGCAAGAAAGGTTGAGTGTGGTGGCACATGCTCTTAGTACCAGCACTCAGGAGGCAGAGGCAGGCAGATCTCTGAGATCAAGGCCTATCTGATCTACACAGTGAGTTCCAGCTGGCCTCAAAAAAAAGAAAAAACACCAACAACAAAACAAAAAGATACAAAGAAGGTTTCAATATTGGATTATGGCGCAGTGACTGCAACTTAGGTGGCATCAGTGTCAGTTTATGGAGTAAGCTATGGAGGAGGTGGGGCTCTCCTGCATTCTTGTCAAGTAATGTTGTTGTTTCTGTTCTGTGTCTCAGTGCTCATGACAATGACGTGAAAGAAGCAAATAAACAGAGGGGACAGGCAGGCCCTCAGTCAGCACAACTAGGTGTGTTCCAGACGGCTTCCCAGCCCTCAAGGCCAGTTCATTTTCAGCAACCTCAGTATCTTCATCAGACTCATCAGACTTCCATGCAGTATCGCCATCCTGTATCAGAACAGCCCAACTGTCAGCAGATCGTGTCAACCACGCACACCTCATCTTATACACTACAAACATGTCCTGGCTTCCAAACTAGTGTTCAGGGCCTTGGGCACATGCAGACTGGTGTTGGGATGTCCCTAGCAATACCAGTGGAAGTTAAACCCTGTCTGAGTGTTTCTTATAACCGGAGTTACCAGATAAATGAACATTATCCATGTATCACTCCGTGCTTTGAGAGGTGATCATGTGTGCAGGTTATAAATGACAAAGACTGTTCTCTGGGGCAAGCTTTTTGTAATCCTCTCTTCAGAAGGAAAGGAATACAAATCGGCATCAGAACTCATCAGGCACCAACACCAGGAAGACTGACTGTCCTTCCAATACACCGTGGATACCTAGGAGAACTCAACAGACAATTGTAATGTATGTCAAGTCCTGTTAAAACAAATCTCTGTATAACAGAAATGTTCCAGCCCTGGCTGATGGTCCAGATATTTCAAAATACTCAGTACAGCAGGAAATTTGGGGCAGACTCCAGTTTGCCATTCTGAGATTTGACCTGTGGTAGGCTTTGGGCTTTATGTTGGCTCAAATGTCAAAGACTTTATCTGTGGACTTGCCAAACTGTCTTTTATGAAGGAAAGATACAGTATTAATTTTTGAAGAGATTCCTTTTTTTAAAATTCTGCAGCTTTTTTATTTTTGACCTACAGGTGGGTTTCTAAGTTTGAACTCATGAATTGCTACATATATATGCAGTTAAAGAAATTCAGATCATTCTATATAATTTCCTGTCATAAATAATATAGGTACCTGGATTTATATACTAAAATTAGAGGTGAAACAGATATATTATCTTGAAATCATGGTCGTAATTTTGTTTTGCTCTGGTTGTTCCCCCTCAGTGATCAACCTCGTCTTTAGAATTAAAATACATTTAACTCAGGGAATTTGTACTACTTGGAAACACTTAACTGTAATGCATCATGCTTTGAGAATGTTACCATGTGAACTACCTGCATAACACAGGCTCAAGATACTCCTGGTAGGATGTGATTTTAAATGAGAACCTAACGTAGCACAGAATGAATGATTTGTGTCCCGTGATTGCTAATACACAGACAGGTTTTGCATCACCCAGTGCCATCAGTAATTTATACTCAGATTTAGTGTTGCTCATTAAAAAGTTTTGTTTTTTTTTTTCAGGAGAAAAGGCATAACTGTAATACACCAGTACTAAAATAAAGTTCAGTGTTTGCTCTAGGGCTGAGGGTAGCTGAGGTGGTACTCAGGCTGAGTTAATGCAGCACTTTGTTAGTGGAAGATGGTTTTATAAGCAACCTTGGAATCCAGCCAATTAGTCTAAGCAAGCCAGGGTGCTAATTGCAAAATTTCAATTGCCATTTTCATTAGAGTGGCTCTGGAACATTTCATTGTATTAGTCGTGAATGAGAACAACAATAATAATCATTACAACAAGGGCAGCTTGGCCATAAAGCATTTGGGGGGAATAAACTTCAAAAGTTTTTTTTAAAAATGGTAATAACTAATAAACTGTCTACATTGTGCTCCTAGCCATGGGAGAAGAGAGACTTGGTGGAGGGAAGTTAGAAGGTGTGTCTGTGTTTTTATGTGCTAGCACTTGAATAGAAGGGAATCTGCGTGGCAGATATGTGACTGCTACAGTGTGCATTGAAGAAAACTTACTAAACGACGTGGGTATGCAGCAGGAGTCTCAGTAATCAAGTCAATGGTCTTTGTTAGGAAGGAAGGGGCTCCACACCACAATGGACTGATGCAGGCAGCTCCAATGGATGAGTGTAGGTGGGCGGCTTCTGCTGGCATAAATTCTTAGAAATGTCCTTTCCCCAAAAGGAAGATAACTTTTATATTTAGAATATATACGGCATGATGTGAACTTATTGATCTGGTAAATGAAACAAAAAACCACTCAGGTAAGAACATTCATTCATGGCAGTTTTCAAGCATGAAAATTGTTTTATGAACTTACCACTTTTCCTCTTTTAAAAGGCTGCTAATTGGATTTTAGTAATTCTTAATGTTTAAAAAAAAACTTGAATTATTGGAGGGAAGTAGGTTCAAAACATAATGAATCTTTCACATTCACAAATAGAACCCAGCAACCTGGAGTCCAGTTTTCAGTATTATAACTACCTCAATAATGTTATGAATGTAAGATACTGGGATAGAAATCCTAACTTGAAACAACAGCCAGTGCCTGTGGTAATTTAATGTCTTGTCAAATGCTTTTATTGATTGGTTATATGTCATTCTTGTTATAGAAGAGTATTTGCCTTTTTAAAAAGCTTATTAACACTTTTCCAATTTATATTTAAAAAACTAAAGAACACTGGATTAATCTTTTGGGGGGTAGAATAAAATAATTGATTACTCTCGCTGCATACCCAGGGTAGGGTGGGGGGTTGGAGAACCATAACTATTTTTAAAACATTAGGTTTCAATATAAATACAACTCAACAACTGTTAGCTTTTGGGGGTGGGGGAACTCTGGGGGAGTTGTTTTGTTTAATTTATTGATTTAGTCTTTAAAGTTTCATTTTGTTTTGAGATTATCGGACCATCATTAAATATGTACTGTGAAGAGATTAATAATATGTGTAAAGGACTTAGCCAAAGTCCATTAAATAAACACTATTCAACTACAAATTGCAAACCAAAATGTATCTGTGCTATGATGTTGATTACAGATAATGACTATGGTGCTAAAGTCTACACAGTGGAATTAGATAAGTGCTATGCACTTAATTTTAAAATAAAACTAGTTTTCACTAAAATGGCCTTACTGCTTTTGTTTTAAATACAAGCTTGTATGTTGTAGCTTCATAAAGCCATGTTGTCACGTATATCAGGCTTAGAATCATGATTGTATTTACTAAGAGGCAACCAGATGTAGAATGTGACAGGAAACACTGGTCCTGTATTACCCTGAACACTGAAGCTAGTCAGGGTGTTTAGGACGATATTGTTGCCTTTTGAGCATCACATGAGTTATACATTCCTAATTGTAAATTCTAACATCTTAAAAATTGATGCTTCAGAAAATCTGACCTCTAAGAATAAATCCAGACAAAACATCCAGTCTATGATGTAACAGTCCCTAGTGAATAAGGATCTGGTCACCTAAATAGAAGTGCTATTTAATTCAACTTAAGCCTTAGCAGATTTTGTTGTAAGTTTAATACCACTCCTCAAGAGAGTTGATATGTAATGTTCTTTAGGACTGAATTAAGAAGAAGCAACCAAAGGAGCAGCCGCATTCTAAACCAGAGTGCGAAGCCATGCACTGTGCTTCTGAAGTACATGGTGGAATACACAGCCTCCCCAGCCTCAAGAAGCTTACACTTTGATAAGTTAAAAGCAATTAGAATGGTAGAGTCTGAAATTTGAGGTCATAATCATGGATAATCATGATGTCTTAGAAATCCCTCAAGATCCATTTTTTAAATCCCTTAGATTTGTTTTTAAAAAGTAACAAGTACAGTCAGTTGACAACATTAAGATAAAGCTCAGAGCCTCTGGGAAGGGTATCTGGGGCTACCGTCTCCCACCCCACTGTCAGTCTTCTTTACTGTTACTGCAAGACTGTAAAGTAATCATTGCTACCTGAATTAAAGGAGTTCGTAGTCTGGAGTCCTGGGCCCTAGCATGATAAACAAGTTAGAAATTTCCACTGTCCATAAAGTTTTGTCAGTTACTCAGTGAGATGAATCTGTGACTTAAAATGCTAAGGTGTACGGTTTTCTGAATTCTGCTGATATGCTAATCTTCCTCTATACATGTTCCTTTTCCTTTATTACCTGTTCATTTTAGGACAGATTTCCAGAGGTCCCTTATGCCCCACACAACTCTTCACCCTCTTAAGTTGCTATGGTACACTTGTCACAGTGAACTAGTTCTGACAAGTGATGAATGGAGGTCCATATTTTGTTCGGATTTTGTGTGTATGTGCATGGGCCCGACAGTTATGTTGGATGTCTTTCTCAGTTGTACCTTGTTTTTCAGAGAGTCTCTCACTGAAACTGGAACTCATTGGTAGCCTAGACCAGCTAGCAGGTAAGCTGGAGGAATCCTCCCATCCTTATCTCCCAGTGCTTGCATTGCTATATCCAACTCTGTGTGTGTGTGTGTGTGTGTGTGTGTGCTCCAGTGCACACATAGCCCAGAGGTTTATATCAAGTGCCTTCCTCAGTCACTGTCCACTTTACTGAAGTGGGATCACTCACTGAACCTTGAACTATCCAATTCAGTTAGCTAGCCAGCTTGACCTGGAGATCCTGTCTCTGCCTCTGGAAGTGTTGAGATTACAGAGAGGCCCCCATGCCCACCTGGCTTTTATATGGCTCCTAGGGATCTGGACTCCGGCCTTCATGTTTGCACAGCAAGCACTTTATTCACTGAACTGTCTTTCCAGCTCCCCCCACTTATTTTTTTCCAACACGGGTTCTGGGGAATTAAACACGTTTTCATGCTCACAGAACAAGCATTTTACCAACTGAACTAACTCAAGATTCCCTTTTTCTCAATTATGATTTGGATCTAAAATTCAAAGACCATGTTAAAATCTTAATCCCCTCCTACTAAGAGCTGGTGGAACCCTTATGAGGTAGACCTGTGAAAGGATGTTAGGTCATTGGGGGCATACTCTTGAGGGGGATGTTGGGACCCCTGGACCCTCCACTTCCTAGCCTCAACAGATAGCCAACTCAGGCAGTTCATAATATCTTTTTTGCATCAGAGTTTCGTATCCAGAATATCACATTTTTTTAGTTAGTTAGATCTTCTTTTAGGTGCTCTTACCCACTGAGTCATCTCCCAGGCTCCTGAAATTGCTTTCAGTGGGTAAGAGCACTTGTGGTGCAAGCACAAGGACCTGAGTTCGAATCCTCAGAACCCTCGTAATAGCTGGACTTGTCTGTTGTAAACTTAGTTTTGGAGGGTGAATGGAGATGGATCGTGGGAGAGTGCTGGCCATCCTGCCTAATTGAATAGGCAAGCCTCAGGATCAGTAACAGACTGTCTCAAGGTCATAAGGCATAAATACATTCATATATGTATATATACATATACACACATATAAACATAAATGCATATATCACCCAACAACAACAAAAGAATTTAAGACTTAATTCCCAAGCAAAACCCAAAATCAATGTTGTGTAGAAGGTGTCAAAACCAAAATTATCCAGAAACCTTGAAGATAATGAAGAAAAGAATGAATAAAAAAAAATCATAAAACTCAGACAAAAGCAAAGATCTATGGGGATGGAGAGACAGCTCAGTAAAGAGGGCTTGCTGCTCTTGCACAGGACCCAGGTTCAGTTCCCAGTATTCATGTGGCAACTCACAGCCACCTGTAACTCCAGTTTCAGGGAATCCACTGCCCTCTTCTGACCTCTGCAGGCTCCTGCACACATATTGCACACACACACATACATATATACACACACACACAGGCATACACAGAGACATACACATAAAATCTTTAAAAAGTTTTTAAAGTGCTCTTCTAAATTCGAATGATACAGAGTGTGGCATGGCCCTTATGTAAAGATGGCAGGCAAATTTATGAGGTATTCCATATTTTTCTACTGAATTTATCAAGTCATCTTCATGCACTAATTTTACGTACTTGTATCTATCAATTATCATTGTGATACTTTAAAAATATTTTTTAAAAAACAAGGATCAGGTTTTTAATAAAAAGCCAGACTTCATGGCTTATAAATTGTAATCCCAGCACTTGAGAGCTGAGGCAGGAGGATTGCCATCAGTTTGAAGCCAGTCTGACATATATAGTGAGACCCTGTCTCATAAAAAGAAAAACATACTAATAACAGACATTCTATAATGTCCAAAATTACACTTTACAGTAAGGATGGACATCTGTGAATAGCTGTGAGTCAAGTAGCAGCAACACTGAGGAAAACTGTAGGAAAGATGAGAAATACAGGACAGACGGGTAGGAATCAAGAACTAAAAACACACGGATGTCAAGATCTCAGCTTATCATTTTGGTGATCTAATTGTTGGCTACAGAGAAATTCTGAGAAGGGAAGTGACACACACCTGGCATAGCCAGACGGCAGAGATAACAGGATACGGATTGATCTGTGGAGACAGCCTGTCTCTATGGCAACAGCAAAATTCTCGGGTTCCTGGAGTTTTCAGACAACTGAAATTAGTTTCTTTGTTGACTGTCTAGACACCTAAGGTCAGAATACTTCCGCTTGTTTCTTTGCCTGATTTCGGCAGCTTACTTAAGAAAAGCAAAACTCATGGTTTCAACATTGCCAAAACACCCTCGCTTCTGGCTTGATTCGTTGAAATCAACCTGCTACATATTTTAATGACAAGTAAACAGTCAACTCATAATTGACCATATATCTTCACTTTTTTTGATAAAATCAAACTAATCTGAACTTTCAAAAACATAAAAAGTATTTGACTTTTTATTAATCTACAAAAAATCCAAAAAAACAAAGGGTAGAATTAATGTAGAAAACATTGTCGGGAAAATGCAGTTAAAGATTGGTTGTTGTAAACACATGTCTATAATTTCAGGATTTGGAGAGCTGAGGCAGAGAATCAAGAAATTTGAGGCCAGCCTGGGCTACAGAGAAGAGCCCTGTCTCAAACTAAACCAGCCAGTGAACAAACAGAACAGACACACTGAGACTAAAATGAAATAGAGTTGGAGTGCAGCCCAGTGCTGAAACACTGTCCCAGCATATTCAAGGTCCTGGGTTCAAACTCTGGCAGTGAAAGAAAAAGACTTCAATCTTTGCTTCAAACCCAAATAACCTAATTGGAAGCTTCAGAGTATCTAAAATGTCACTATAAAGAAATCTCTACAATACACATAAACTGGGAAGGAACTAAAACTGTGCTCAGGCTATAACTGAATGTGTTTGATATGATAACAAATACACGGAGCAAAAGCAGAAGGAAAGAAATAAGACAAAGGTAGAGATTAATGAATTATGAGAGACATGAAAAAGTTTCAAAATTGGAAGGAGGAAGTAAAACTACCACTATTTTCAGATAGGAATAAATATATGGAAATTGAAGCAGAATCACTGAAAAAATTATTACAGACCTTAAGCCAACTCAGCAAACTGATTTGGTACATAATTAAAATGTTTTCAGGGACCCTACCTGCTTCAAAGACAAATGTCTTTCTTATATATAAGCAACAGCCAATCAGTCTTAAGGCAGAAGTCACCTGGTTAAAATGGCTTTCACAAGAAGATAAAACGCTTTATAGTAAATAAACAAAATGCACCAAATAAACACAAAGAAACTTTTAAATCCTCACTCGCAACATGGAAGAATATTTGAAGAAGGTATATAATATTCTTGCATAGAAAAGTAAATATCAAAAAGATGCCAGGTATTGTAAAATTAATCTGTAAATTTAACAAAATCTCATGTAAATAATAATCAGGAAATTTCTAAAAAAGAATAATGGCAACATTACATTATTTTGTCCACCTACAATAAATAAAAAGATAATAGTAGCAAACAAGTTGACAAGTTAATAAAACAAAATAGAAAGTCCCCCAAGCAAATAGGTATAGAGAAATCTTATTAGATGTAGAACTTATTAGCATCTTTTATGCAGGAAAGGGACTAGAGAGATGGCTCAGCAGTTACGAGCACTGGCTGTTCTTGCAGAGGACCAGGGTTTGGTTTCCAGCATCACATGGCAGCTAACAACTGTCCATAACTCCAGTTTCAGGGGATCCAATGTCCTCTTCTGACCTCTATGGGCACTACATGACACAGGTGCACTTATATACATGCAGACAATACACTCATTAAAAAATAAATATATTTTTAATTAATGCAGGAAAATACAGATCATTCAAAAAAATTGAGCTAGGTCATCTGGGTAGCTGCCTAGGAAAAATAAAATTCTATAGATCCATACCTCAAAAGATTAAATTTTGACCTAAGAAAAAAACATGGAAAAATGATTTTGTAATCTCAAACAGAAGATAAAACCCTTCTAAATGTGTAAGAATTCTAAATGTGATAAACTTCCACTACATAAATTAAAAGTTTTACACATCAAAAGATATCATTTGCAAATAATCTGTAATCCTTTCTTTAAAATTGCATGTGCATATGCTGTATGCTGTATTGGGTGTGTGAGTGTGTGTGTGTGTGTGTGTGAGTGTGTGTGTGGACATGTGTATGTAGAGGTCAGAGTTGGGTGTCATAGCTCTCTATCATTATTTTTTTGAGACAGGATCTCTCAGTGACTCCAAAGCTCATAGATTTAGCTAGACTGACTGGCCAATGAACTTTAAGGATCTGCCTGTCTCCACCCGCCCCATCCCTAAACAAGTTACACCCCCAGGCACTACATCAGGCTTTTTGTATGTTTATCTGTTTGCTTGTGAGACAGGATCTCCATCTAGCCAGATGAAGAGCTCACTGTGTAAACCAGGCCTCGCTCTCACAGTGATCTGCTTGTTTCTGTCTTCTGGGTGCTGGGATTAAAGGTGTGTGCCTCCAAGCTCTTAACCTGAGCCATCTCTGCATCCCCAGCTTTAACTCTCTGATAAGTGACCTTTCCATCTCTTCTGTTCTACGTTGATCTCTTTGGTGGCATACTCAGTGAAGCTCGGCCTTAGTTCCTCAGCTTTCTTCCCTTCTACTAGTTCCTGGTGATTTCTCCCCCCCCCCCCCCCAGTTGAAACCCCAGTGCCTCAAGCATGCTACATGCTGGTTATTTTATTTGTTTTAAAGACAGGATCTCACTATATAGCACAGGCTAGGCCCAAATTTGTAATCCCTCTTGCCTCATTCTCCCAAGTGCTGATAATAGAGGCATGACCACTACACCTGGCTAGACTTTTATCTCTTTATACCTATGCAAAAGTATGATTTGTATACAACTGACTATATACCTTCAGTAAATTTTGAAACTATAAACCTGTGTAATGCCCACCAAAACCAAGATATGGGACATTCTCATTGCCCTAAAAGGTTTCTTTGTGTCCCTTTGCACTTAGTCCAACCCCTCACAACCAAACCCCCAGCCCAGACACCCATTGGGAAGAACACCCAGGAGGTGAGCATCTATTGATATGTAATTAAACTTACCTTTCCTAGAGTTTCAAACAAATGAATTCTCCAGTCTGTCTCCTTTGGAGCTGACTTCTTTCATTTGCCATCTTGCCTTTGAGAATCATTCATGTTTTATCTTATATGTTCTATTTATTATTATTGTGCATGTGAATGATGTGTTTAGGGGCATAGTGCCATAGCACATGTATGGGGGTCAGAGCACAACTTTGTGGAGCTGGTTCTCTTCTTCTACCTTTTTATGTGGGCTCCAGGGGTCAAACTCAAGTTACCAGGTTTACATTGCAGTTAACCAGCTGATCCAGCCTACTGACCCTCTTTGTTTTTATTATTGTATAGTATTTTGTTTGTGCTTCATAGCAAAAAAAAAGAGAGAGCAAATTACATTATATTAAAAATGAATGATAAATGATATTTGGATTCCTTAGTGCCTTTATTCACCCACCCATCTTTTTTTGTTTTTTAGATTTATTTTATTATTTTATTTATGTGTATGTCTATATATCTGTATACCACATGTGCAGGTGGCCATGGAGGCCAGAAGAGGACATCAGATCCCCTGGAGCTGGAGTTACACACAGGTGTGAGACATTTAACAGGGTGCTGGGAACCGAGCTTCTGCCCTTTGGAAAAGCAGTAAGCACTCTTAACTGCTAAGCTTATCTCCAGCCCCTGTTTTTGTTTGTGTGGTTATGTGTACATGTTCATGTGTGTACAGACATGCATGTACATGTCTGCACATGTGTGTGGAGGCCAGAGGTAAACATCGAGTGTTTTCCTCTATCAGTCTCCACTTTATTTTTATTTTTTTGAGACAGGGTCTCCCTGTAGCTCAGTCAGCTGGAACTTGCTACGTTTATCAAATTGGCCTCAGTCTCACAGAGATCTGCTTCCTCTGCCTCCTGAGTGCTGGGATTAAAGGTATACACTACCACTCCCAACCTCTTCTGCCTTATTTTTTGAGACAGGGTCTTTCACTGAGCCCATAACTCATAGGTTTGGTTAGGCTGGATGACCAGTAAGCCCCAGGGGGCTACCAATCTTCATCTCTCCAGTACTGGGATTACAGAACCCATTCACCTTTTCAATCATTCATTTTTCCTTCATTCCACAAACATTTTTCTGATGCTGTCTATGTATCAGGAAGTCATGTCAGTCACTGGTTAAATGTACACTATCAGTCAAGTGAGGTGACACATGCCCCATAATCCTAGTACTTGGGAGGATGAGGCAAGAAGATTGCCTTGAGTTTAAGGCCAACCTGGACAACATAGCAAGACCCTGTTTTGAAATAAAAACAAAAAACATAGAAATAAATAAATGTAACCTGGTTCTGAACTCATGCATCACAATTTGATCCCTGGAGAAAAAGATCATTTGTACGGCAGTAGCCATACTTTTATATGGAAACATAAAGATGGTGGATCAACATTTAACATGGCAAAGCAACAGAAACAATGTTCTTTGTAGAGTTTGTGAATGATGCGTTTCATTCTATCATCAGAACAAAGTTAGATGGCTGCCACAGCCAAGATAACATGTCCATATTCCGGGCAGGAAGAGTTATATATGTCATTTTTATCAGAAAAGCAAGGGTCCTCCCAGAAGTCCTCAGAAAATTTCCTCTTGCTTTCATCATCCAGAACTGGGTCCCAATGCCATTTATAGGTACAAGGAAGCTAATGAGGGACTTGCAAAAGAAGATAAGACAGTTATGACTGACACATCCCAGTCTTGACTCATAGCTCAAGGTTGGCACAGTCATCCCGAGGCTGAGGTTGTGCTAACAGGAACGATTGAAGAAATACACTCTGTTCCTGGTACAGTTTCTCGTGATGGCTGGAGTACACCTCAGGTTAAGACTTTAGCATACACATGGTACCATGAGCATATTCCACTAGATATGTCCGATGAAGTCTCTGGACACTTCTAAGAACATTGCACACAACTGGGACATTAACTTTTCCTAACAAATGTATTCCACCTCTTAAAGCTATAATTGCATAACTTATCCCATTATAAAACAAGATGCAGATTGATAATATTTGCAAGTTCCCCTCCAAGGGGCTCTCTCAAGCCTCAAAGAGGAGTCAACAGTTTCTGAAGAAATCGAAATCACCTTCCTTTGTGTATCTCCCAGCATGCTCACTGTTCAGCTGCCCTTTTATGAATGCCTCTAGAGTTAGAGCGTTCAGTTATTCTAGCCTAGGTTCTAAAAGGCCAGTAAAACTCAACCTTCTCCTCTCTTTTCCAAATAGGGGGAAATCAAAAGTCACACATAGAAATAAATATAAACAACACAAGATGAAGAGCAAAATACCAGCTTTGGAACTCAAAGTCAAGGACATGCCTTAGATATGTTAGCTCAATGACTACTCAGATAAATACCAGAGATTTCAGTTTTCCCCAACCATAATCACAGACCCTCCTTCTGCTGGAATAGGTCTGCCATAGTAAGCCGCCTCCTACAAGGAGTGGCAAGCCCCTCTGCTGACTTGAAGATGAGAACCACAGGTTCTTGGTTCAGAAACGGACATACAGTTAGTTCCGGGACACTAGAGCACAGTGGGGACTCTTCTGGGTGGATCCCAGGAGAAGGAATGAGATGCCTGGCACTGCTTGAGCCACATTTCTACTGTTTGATTATGAAATTACAACGACACACTTGTACCCACCAACTTCACATAAAATGCAACAGTGGGCTGGCAGCGAAGCCCAGTGGTGGAGTGTTTGCCTGGCATCCAGGAGAGATTGGGCTCAACGAGGAAGAGGCAGTGACAGAGAAAGTGAGAATAACCTGCTTCCTTGAGGATCTCACTGAGAACAGAACAACCCACCCTTAAGCTCCTGCCTCCATCTGGAGTTTGCTAAACTTTGAGTTTGGAGTTCTGTTATGTGAAGCCTATTATAACTAAAACAGACATCTTTGTATCATTCCCTACTCTCTAGTAAATCCAAATACACAGTCATCCCACTGTGCCCTCTTCACTGCTTTTGGGATATCTGAACAACCTCAGTGAAAAGTTTTTTTTTTTTCCACACACATTGCATAAACACACACCCCGGTCCAGTCCCTATTTAATTTTCTAAAGGCTGGGGTGTTTATGTCTCTAGGAGGAGTATGCGTGTGATCTGCATAACTGTTCCCGACACAGCTACCACTACATAAATACGTCCTATAACTAATAATCCTTATTCTGCCAAAAGAAATACTAAAAATTCAGTTTCTTCTAAACTACTAACGAAAATTTATATTGAGTCTAACCCAGTATTCATATCACAGACAATTACAGAATGGGCATGGTGGCACATGCTTTTAATCCCAGCACTCAGGAGGCAGAGGCAAGTGGACCTCGGTGAGTCTGAGGTCAGTCTGGACTACATAGTGAGCCTCTACCTCAAAACAACAACAGAACAATGACAGGTTGCTACTGTTTTCATCTAACTGTCCACCACCACTGCTTTGAGTTATCACCACTCTTTTAGGTTTTCTCTGTCCCGCTGTAGTCCTCTGTCCAACTATAGCTAAGAAGATCTCAAACGGCCAGCCCTTCCCTCAGCTGACTGCTTTCTTCGGCAATGAGTGCTTTGCACTTTTAAGCCCTCTCCCTGAGACACTCCCACTTTCTCCAGTTAGCATTTCCTCACATCTTCAGATTCTCACTGATCGTCACTTTTAGGAAGACTTTCTGACTCCCTAGCACAGTTCATTCTCATGTTACATCATAATGCTTGGTGTATTTACAATTTTATATTTGTTTGTGACTATCGGGTTACTGGCAATCTACACAAAACCATAACTACTTATCTTCTACACAATAGTCCCAACAGAAACATGGAGAGATGGCTCAGCTGTTAAGTGCACTTGCTGCTGTTCCAGAGGACCCTGCTTCAGCTCCCAGCACCCATGCACCAGCTCCCAAGTGCTGTCACTCCAGTTCCAGAGGATCTCACACTTTCTGAGAGCAAAGGACTCACAATAAAAATAAATGAATCTATTCTTAATTTAAGCAACATGAATCTCACCTTTTTCTTTTCCTTTTGTTGCTACAATAACCATAGTAAACCTACTATGGAAACTCTGACTAGAAAATCCTTTCTTAAGTGTGTATTTTATTAGGGACACAGAGCTGGCTCTTCTTAGCACCCAGTCATTGTGGAGGGGTTCATGAAGTTTGGAGGCATGAAGGTACAGTGACCAGACTGCAAGATGTCATTACCACTTTTTCTCTTGTCACTAGAGCTAACTTCAAGTTATTCTTCACTGGCCATCATTTGAACCGTCATTTAAAAAGAGAGGTCTCCACTCAATTTAATGTCAAAATAGAAAACCTCCTTGCCATCACTCCATTTTCTTCCTGTGAAGGAATGATTAAGTCTCTGTCTGGAATTTTATTCTTGTGACACAATCATGGCATATGGGAGTAGATGTCATGGGGAGGAAGGCAAACAGACCTTTCAAAGGTGTTAGTTTGTTAGAGGATCCAACTTAAGGCCTTAAACATCCTAAGTTCTGCCCCCACCCTGGACTCCATGTTTGAAGAAAGTTAAAAGTTTGCAATAGTCTCAACATATCTTCATTTTCACTTGACGCAAGCTAACGTCCTTTTTTTTTTTTTTTTTTTTGTAGGGCTGGCAATGTAAGCTAGGGCTTTCCACTTGCTAAGCAAGTATGCACTGAGCTACAGCTTAACTCCTAATTTAACTTTCTGGGCTCTTTCTTTTTTTGCATGTTTATATGTACATGGTGTGTGTGTGTGTGTGTGTGTGTGTGTGTGTGTGTGTGTGTGTGTGTGTATGGGTATTTACCTGTGTGGCTGTGTGTATGTGTGTATTCCTGAACCTGATTTTGGATGACTTTCTCCATCACTCTTCCCATTTGCAAATTGAGGCAGGGCCTCTCACTGAACCTGGAATGAGTCAATTATGACTACTGTAGCCAGCCAGCTTGCATAGGGAATCGCCTGTCTCTAGGATTACAGATGGCTAACACACCTGCCTGACTTTTGTGTGGGTTCTAGGGTTCCAAACTCTGGTCCCCTACAAGCACTCTATCTACCGAGACACCTCCCCATCCATGCCCTTTACTGGTTTTGTGAAAGCTTCTACTAAAACAGGGTAGAGTTCTTGAGGCAACATTTTAAAAATCTATAATGACAAACAAGGACTTATAATTTGAAAATGCATGCTAAACTTTGAGTGTATGTTTGGGAGTAACTTTTTCTGGAGATTTCTGGAGAAAGAATCTAAATATTGCAAAAAAAAAAATTCTCAGTCTCCAGTCTCCTATTCTGCATAGTGTGTGACAGATGCTATATGAAGGTATGGATTGCAGAGTGGGAAAACAAATTAATGAAACACATTTAAGAAGTCAAGAAAGAACGGACAGAGAAATAAGTTATCTCCCACCAGGAAACTATCAGTAAAGTCCAAGGAAAGCTTTTAAGAAAAGAGACTGTTTAAGTTGCTATTTTTTGAACCTGGGCCAAGTCAGATAAGTCCTGAGAAATACTCAGTGGATTTAGAAACTATGTGGTAATTGGTGACCTTTAAAACTGGTTAATTTTAGTTAAGGTAAAATATTACAGTTGGCTGAAGAATCAAGAGGAAGTACAAAGTAAGAAAAAGTGAGTAGAGAAAACATTTTCATGAACCATGTGGATGAAAAGAAGGCACGAAACAGAATAGAAAAAGACAGCTTGCTGGAAGATGGTTATGTTTATTTTCTTCTAAGAGAAAAGACTGCAGAGCACCTAAATGTCAATAGGAAGGTGTCATCAAGACGTGAAGAAGCAGACGCTCTGAGAAAAGAAGTGAGAAGGCACCAAGAGCCTGGGCCCAGAAGCCTGTCCTGGTTAGTTTTCTATAGCTGTGATAAAACACTCTGACAAGAGCCAACTTGGAGAGAAAAGGATTTGTTTGGCTCACACTTCTACACCACATTCTGTCCTTCAAGGAGGTCAGGCAGGACCTCAAACAAGAACCTGGAGGCAGGAAGCACTGCTTACTGGCTTACTCCTCTGGCCTGTGCTCAATCTGCTTTCTCATACAGCCCAGGAACGCCTTCCCAGGGGTGGCACCACCCACAGTGCCCTGGGTCCTCCCACATCACTCAGTAACCAAGAAAATGCCTCCCCCACATGCCCATAGGCCCATCTGATAATGGAAATTCCCCAATTGAGGTTCCCTCTTCCCAGGCATGTCAACTTGACAACCGCAACAGGAATCATCTGTCCCCTGTGGAAAGAGGGGAAGACAAAGAATGGATATGAAATGTTTCAGTGTTTAGTGGCACTGACTTGAGAAGTTCCCATCTTTTTTTTTCTAAGAAACAGGGAGATAATCTGCTGAGAATGAAAAGGCAGAGGACAACATAGGCATAGGGGGGAGGTCTGAGGTGAACAAGGATGTTTAAAAGAGTTCCTAAAGTTAGCTTGGGGCTGGGTCTCATAGTCACAGCTACTTGAGAATCTGAGGGAAGAGAATCTCCAAAGCCGAGGAGTTGGAGGCCTGCTTGAGCAACACAAGACTCTATCGAATTTAAATAAATAAATAAATAGATGATGGATGGAGGGAGAGAGAGACAGAGAGAGAGACAGAGAGAGAGAGAGAGAGAGAGAGAGAGAGAGAGAGAGAGAGAGAGAGAGAGAGAGAGAAATTCTCCTGTGGAGAACAAGTAGCAGAAACGTTCAGGTAAAATTGGGAACATAAGCTTAGCCTGCACTGCTTCTCTTGGGTGAGTAGATTTTTTTTTTAATGTATTAAATGTTTCAGGGACAAGGAAGTTTATAAGAAAAATTGCTCCTCATCAGAGGCTGCCTTCTCTACTGAACTTAAGTGACGTAAATTCAAGTCAGAATTGTGGTGGAAATACATATGACACACAAAAATGATGACAAATCTGAGATTAAGGGTGTATTTGTTGCTTTTCTCTTGGTTGTGACAAAACACCTGACCAACACAACTTAAGGAAGGAAGGGTTTATTCTGACTCAGAGTCCAAGGATACAGTCCATCCTGGTAGACTCATGGCAGCAGGATCATGAGACAGCTGGTCACATTGCATCCACAGTCAAGAGGCAGAGGGAGGTGAACTGGTGCTCAGCTCATTTCTCCTTCTTATTCAGTCCAGTTCTGCAGCCCATGGAATGGTGGCACCCACAGATATAGCTGGAGGTTTGTTTCCTTGGTGATTCTAGGTTCTGTCAAGATGATCATTTTAAACAGCACAAAGAGTAAGAAGTTATTAGTATTATTTTAAATATACAAAAGAGCAAAATGTGTCTTTTTAAATACCCAAGAATAGCAGTGGGGAAAGGTTTGTCACACAGAGAAACTAGAAACATTCTCAGTAAGATCAGAGGGGTCCAGGTCTCTCTAAAGCTGTTTGACTTTGATCACTGTTAAGTACTGATGAGAATGTTAATTACTTGACAGGTCCTCATCATGAACACCCTTTAACATTTTGCTTTAAAGTAGCCAAACTGAGTCAGGTGTGATGGCACACACTAATCCTGGCACTTGGGAGGCAGAGGCAGGCAGATTTCCATGAGACGGAGGCCAGACTTGTCTACATGGTGAGTTCGAGGCCTGCTGGGGCTACAGGGAGACCTCATCTCAAAATAAACATATAAATACATAAATAAATAAGTCAAATTGCTAGAAGCAGCCGCACCAGCTACTTGACTTCCCTTCTTCCTTCCCCTGTGCTCAGCTGCTTTGATCAGGGAACTACCACATAAGTAAAGTCCTTCCTAAGCCACCAGCTGGACTTTCATCATGGCAAGCCCAGGTGCTTTGAACAGTGAATACTTTATGGATGCCTTGAGGCAACTCCACTCCAGCTGCTACTACCAAAACCATTTGCTTCTGTTACAGGAGGCCTTCTTCTGGTCAAGACTTCCAGGTAGCTTGTACTGGCTCCAGGAGACTTCACATCACCCATGTAAGTCTCAGTGACCACACCCATCTTGTAGCTATTTCTCATTAGGAATAAGGGAGGAGCAGTTCCTTCAATGACTCAAAAAAAGAATATGATTGGTATACACTTGAAACACGTGATTGCTGGAACTAAAAGCTGTGTACAAGCACATCACACCCTTGTGGTTGTATAAACTGTGTTTTCAGACTCCAGGGCTCGGTCCAGGAGGCTTCTCACAAGCACTCTCCCCTGATACTGCAACATTAGGCCCCAGCGAAGATTTCTTTCAAATGGTCCTAATGCTTACTTATGATCCTTATCATGGGTAGAGGAGCTGAACTGGTAACTGAACAGCAGCAGTAGAAGACAGCTGGGGAGTGACTCCCAAAGCTATGAAAGTCCTCAACTCAGCAGCTAGGAGAAGGCTGCAGAGTTCCAGAGTGTGTCTAGGAGTAGAGACTGTGTAGACCACAAATGACTGGAAGTGCTAGAAAAGGGGCAGTGGAGAGGAATTCCAGACAGCCACTGAAGACCTGCAGCTTGAGTTTAAGCAGCTGTTGGAGGCTAGGTCTTTGGCACTTAAACATAGTGTACCTCTGACTGAGTACCTGGTTTGGAAGATCCCCGTCCTCAAGGCCTCCAGGAGCTAGGCCCACCCCATAAGTCTCTGGAGCTACTCTGTCCTGTTTCCATCTGAATAGAGTAGAAGAATTCTCAGTTTGTCTTTGTTTTGTGACGAGAGGGGGTATGCTAAAATAACTACTTAGAGGGCCCCTTAGGTGGCCGATAAGCCCGAATAATTTGCTTTCAAAAGTTATATCATTTCACTTCAAAGGACAATGTCAGAGTCAAAAAAAAAATCAAAACAGAGTCAATCAGAAAAAGAATCATTAAGAGTAGTGGTTCCCAAAACAAATGGAGGATGATAGTCCATAGCCAATTAAGTCATAGCTTGGCTCTGGCATTCCGCAGTTGTCAGGTCATTACACAGAAGTGGAAGGTCAGGTTCAATATATATATATATATATATATATACTGCTATTTTTTCCTATCTCTATGACTACAGATACCCAAAAAAGCTGTGGTGATATTAATACCAAATGGTGATATTAAATACCAAATCACTACCAATTCCTTCTTTATCTGTTTAAGCTAAAGGTTTAGGTGAATTTGCATGCACTGAGGTAGAGTATACTATGATTCATCCACAGAGATACAGAAAGATGAAGAAAAAAAATGGAAAACATTCCCAAAATGAGATCAGGGAAACACAACATATGGTTTTAAAGAAAACCATTTTTAAGAAAATACAAAGTAATCCTTAGGTACTTAATGTATTCTATAGTTATTTAAGTTTAACAGCATATTTGCTCCAAACAATAATAAATATCACTTCTCTTTAGTTTCTCCAAACTCTTAGACTAAATAGACTTTTGATTAATAAGTATAAATGTCTGGGAAAATCTTATAGAACAAATTACCTTATCTAGACTTGTAAAATTACTTTCCATGTGCCACTGGCAATTAGGCAAAGTACACTCCTCCCTAATCCTGGGATTGAAACAAGGGCTGGACATGCTAAGCAAGTACTGTACTGCTAAAATACAGGCCCAGTCTAAGAATATACAGGCTTCTATACTCTGTACAAGGAAATTAGTATGAATATCATAACAATAGTGCAAAATTAGGTGGGTATAATCCTAGCTATCTATAGGCTAAGGCAAGAGCATTTATTTCATATATATACATATATACTCTACATATGGAATATTTGAAAAGAAAGATATCGTGTTTTTTGTGTATATACTTTTGTGAATGTATATGGATATATGTCATATGTGTGTTCATGTATGTGGAGGCCAGGGGACAGCCTCGGGTGTCATTCATTACAAGTAGTCTACCTTGTTTAGAGACAGGGTCTCATTGGCTTGGAACTCAGAAAGTAGGCTAGGTTGGTTGGACCAGGGATCATCTGCCTGTACCTACCTCTCCAGTGCAGGCCCAACTTTCTTCTTGTGGATTCTGGAGATCAAGCTAAGTCCCTTTAGCTCGTAAAGCAAGCACATTACCAACTGAGTTTTGTAAATGCAAAAAATGGTAGTATAATAATTTTTGCATTCTTTTCTTCAATACTGGGATTTAACCTAGGACCTCATGCATGCTAAGCAAGTGCGCTACCACTAAACTACATCCCTTGTCCTCTTTCCTTTTTGTAAATTCTGAAGCAGTATGTCATTAAGTTGTCTGGATTACCCTTGAACTCACCTTGAATTTGAAATCCTTTTACCTTACCTTATATAGATAGCTAGAATTACAGGCCTGGGCTACCCGGCCCACCTAATTTTGCAGTATTGGTATTGTATTTTATGTAAAATTCAAGTCAGCATAATTTTTAAAAACACATTTGTAATATGAAATGAAGTCTTACCTAATTCATTTAGCAATTTTTTTGGAGTGGGGAAAGTGTTTCAGACAGGGTTTCATGTACCCAAGGCTGGCCTTCAACTTGCTATGTAGCTGAGAATGACCTTAAATTCCTGATCCTCTTCCTTCCACTTCCTGAGTACTAGGATTAAAAGCATGTTTCACCATGCCTGGCTTTCACTTAGGAAATTTTTGCATTAGACTTACTGTATATTAAGCATCGTGGCAGGTGAAAATGATTGTAATAATACTACTTCCTCATTGCCATCAGGCTTTCATTTTGTTTGTTTTGCTTTGCTTTGTTTTTAAAACAGTCTTGTTATATAGCGTAGGCTGGCCTGGAACTCACCACCTAGCTCAAGCTGGCCTTGAACTAGTGATTATACTCTCTCTCCCTCCCAAGTACTGAGATTATGAACCTGCACAACTATGCCCAGCTGAGGAAGCTTGGTTTGTCTGTTTCCTTGAATTTTTTGCAGGAAAAAAACTCATAATGCACCCATTGTTATTAAGATGCAGCTATCATAGAATTGGGATAGAAAAGTTGTTTAAAATGCACATAATTTTGACAGGTCAGAAATCAGTGACATCAAATCTACAATGTGATCAGACCTAGCAGCAGTAGAAATTGGACATCGCTAGCAGCGATACAGCAAAGCTTACAGAATCAGTCAGGGGTATGAAAGAGAATCTTGGATTTAATAAAGGACTCTTAAGGATCCCTGTTGACTCAAGATTTGATCAAATATAATAGTTCAGCCAGGTACGGTGGCACACAGCTGTAACTGCAGCACTCAGAAAGCTAAGACAGGATGACTGCCATGAGTCTGAGGCTAGCCAGGGCTACATACCAAGTTTAAGACTAGCCTGAGACACACAGCAAGATCCTGTCTCAAAAAAAAAAAAAAAAAAAAACAGAAAATTTAAAATAAAAAAATTTAAAGGAAATCTCAATGGTCATTTGCTATACATGAAAATAATGAAATTCAGAGAATTTAAATTGGTTGTCCTGACAAAACAGGGTAGGTAAAATTGAATCCAAGTCTACTTTCTTCTTTTACCAAAGTGTTCACTTTTGAGGGATATAGATGTCAGATAAAATAAGTACATAAGTCGGGCATAATGACACAGACCTCTAGTCCCAGCACTTGGGAGGCAGAGGCAGGTGAATCTCTATGAGATCAAGACCAGCCTGGACTACATACATAGTGAGTTCCAAGCCAGCTGGGATTAGAGGGAGACTCTGTCTTGAAAGAAAGAAAAAAAAGAGAGAGAAAGAAAAAGGAAAAAAAAGTACATAAACATTTGCCTAGGGTGGTTCAAGATCATGGGTTCAATCTCCACTACTGCAGAAAGAAAAAGAGGTACCTAAGAACATGGCTCCTCTTTTGTGACCATGGGCAAAGAACATAAACCCTCCTTGCCTTGTTTCTCCATCTGTTAAAACAACAGTAGTCTGGTACAAAATACTACAGAATTATTACAGACATTGGCATAAGAACTCCATAAATGACAAGTCCTTAAGATCAAAATTTACATTCAGTAGGAAATGATTTAAAGTGAGCCTCAGCTATGCTGCAACTGCTGCTCATTACATGAAGCCCGTCTCTGACTACAACAGTGGAAAACCAAATAATATGATTTAATGTTTGAAACCAACACAATAAAAATTATCACTTTAACATCGTTTTGTCTAGGAATTGTGTCATGAACTCAGAAGACCTACATGAAAGAAAGCATACAAAAAGGAAGAATCCAGGCCATCTGTGATTAAATTCTTACTTTACTGTATTGAGATTGTGCATTTCTAAGCACAATCTCAAATAACACATAAACAAGGAACAGTGTATATTTACAGTGTATACTTTTTTCGCTTTCTTTAAAATACTGAAACTACATATGTATATGAGTACACACAGAGTATAAGAAACACAAGATTTAGAAAGTAAAGTGTACCAGAAGGAGATGTAGTTTGAACTAGTCATGATTACTTGGTATATTTTAATTCACTTTCTCATCCATTACCAACTTAAGTGCTTTGCACATAGTATAAAATTACAGAAACAAACCCAGGAGGCTAAGGTGACAGTACTGCTGTGAATTTCAGGCCAACCTGGAGTACATAGTGAGTTCCAGGCCATCCTGAGCTATGGTATAAAACTATCTCAAAAAGAAAAAGAAAACAAACAAACAAAAACCCCCAAGGTTCTTCTAAAGTCATGTTATTTTGTTTAAACAATGAGCCATTCTGAGAATGGGTAATGGATATCTTTTTTTTTTTTTTTCATTTTTTTAAGTCATTGTAGGTCAGCTCTTCTAATACTGAGACCTTAGGCAACAATCTAAATTATAACAGTATTATAAATCGTCAACTTGCTTTAGGCATTAGCGCCTACATTCTTGTTTCTATAAAAGCAGTTACATTCTCTATTTTATATTGCACATTACAGACAAATAAAAAGTTTTAATTGAGACTTATAATCCAACAGGCATAGTTAATCTTAACTGTTAGGAGATGTTAATCAATCAACATGTTTATGTTTCACTTGGTGACAAAACCTATAGGGTCCCGGAAAGAGGAAAAGTAACTTAATATACCTAGAATTATTGTATTTTCAGAAATTTCTGGCAATGAAAGCCTTATTATGAACAACTCTGATGTTTCCCTCTTGTCATTCACTGAACAGTAGTAGCAAAGCTCACGATGTTCTGAATACTCACTTTAATCTATTCGTATTAGTTATTTTACAAGAATAAGTTCGTTAAAAATCTTGAAAACACGTCCAAATCTAAACCTTAACAACTTAATCAGGACTCAAAGTGTGATGTCACCGATTAATTGGAATTGTAAAACTGGTATTGCTTTGCTCGTGGTAAATTCTTTGGGCCTTAAATATTTTATTTTTAATTTGTATATGAATGTTTTGCTTGCATGTACAGAAGTGCATTAAGCGCGTGACTGGTGGCCGCAGAGGCCAGAGAAGAGTTAGATCCCCTGGAGATGGAATTACAGATAGGTGTTAGTCACCACGTGGGAACCGAACCCGGGTCATCTGAAAAGCTGTAAGGGTTCAACCCCTGAGCCATCTCTCCAGCCCCATGTTTGAGGGGGTTTGTTGTCGTTTTTAAACTCCCAGTCACACACTTTACAGGACCAAAGTCTAGGCTGGACAGACTGGTTGGGTGTGGCCGGGTCAGCAAGGAAGCGGTCTACAGCAAAGAGATTGAAATGACGGCGCCCTGCCCAGGACCCCTCGGGAGCAGCGGCCCGGGTCGCCCTAGCGAGGCGGGCCCCAGCACCCGCGCCGAGGACGCCCACTCTTTGGCGCTCCTGTCCACCGTCTCCTCCAGGTGGCGCCGCTCTGCGCGCCCAGCTCCAGGGATGCCGGCCGCGACACAAAGAAAGGCTAGGTGGGCCGCGCGCCGGGCCCTAAGAGGGGCGACTCGTCTAAAAGCTCGGCGGGTGAGGCGAAGCGCAGTCTGGGGCCCCCGGGGGCGCCCTGCCTCCCAGCGGTCTCATCTTTACTAGCTCGGCAGGCCACAAAGCTCTAGATCCTAAACGCGCTTCAGAAAATCCCTGCCCCGATCTCCATTGCAAGCGCTCACTGATGGCAGCCATGACAGCTGCATCCGGGTATTTGGCTGAGCCACGTCCTGAATCCCTCGGAAGTGACGTGACGCGGAAGGATACGGGCTCGCTGGAGGGAGACAGGGGTGAAGGGGTCTCCGGAAGTGAGCGCCATTGGGCCGCTGCTGGTCGGTGGTGCGGTAGGAGGAGCGTGGTCTTCACTCAAACCCTGTCGTGGTGTTTAACGCCTGCTTTGCTGTGCCACGCTCAACAATCCCGACGCACACAAGCCATTATCATTTTCAGCTTATAGATGGGGAAGCTAAGGTTAAGAGAGAACAAGAGATTGATCCAAGATCATACTAATTGTATGTGATGTAACGCAGGCACCACCTCCTCCCGGGTGACTCCCTCTTTGGAAAGCCCAAATTTCCAGCGCCTTCCAGCATGAATTGTTTCTTCGGCTTAGCAGTTCAAGCCACACCCACGGTGACTTTTTTTTTTTTTAATTTAAATGAAGGACCAGACTTTTTTGTGGTTTCTGAGGAGTATAGTTTGATATCCCATGCAGGGATTGAACCCCAAGACCCTGTTGGGATGCACGTTTAAGTAATTTGTTTCAGATTCAGCTAAATAAACTTTCATCTTCAATCAGCACACTCTGTCTCCTCTCCTGCGTATTATGTTGATTATTAGCAGAACAAGATAATAACTGGAAATATTTTCGACTGCAGCATCTCAATGTAGCAACTCCAAATCACCAAAGTGAGATGCAAAATGCATGTTTCCAAAAGAAGTATTTTTATGTTAGTCTGGCTGTCCTGGGAAACAGGGTTAAGATGAGAGCAAGTGTGCAGATAAAATTTTGTCTTATTTTACTGATTAGGAGTGTGGAACAGCCTAGAAACTCAGCAACTCTGACAGCCTGTTTAACAACCTAGCTTGGCCCCATCTCAATAGGAAGCAGACCATAAATCCGAGCAACTTGTTTTCCTTTTATCATGAAGACCTCATTGAAGACCAGCAAAAAATTCACAACTGCAAAGATAAGTTCACAGTCAGTTAACAGTAAACACTTAAGGATTGTAAACTGTGAAAGAAAGAAAGGAAACAGAATTGACAATGAAATAATCAGCGTTAAAATTCATATTCTTAGATTAAAGACACAAACAAATTTAATAGAAAATAGGTATAAGTTATTTTGTAAACCAATTACAGATCTTGGAAATAAAAGATATAATTGTAGAAAGTAATAGTAGATGGAGCTGAAGATCAGTGAGGCTAAGACAGACCAAAGCAGGGGCACTGGTTGCCCTTGCAGAGGACCTGGGTTTGGTTCCCAGCACCTAAATGGTGGTTATCAACAGTTTTGAACTGTTCCAGGAGATCCTACATCTTCTTCTGTCTCCACAGCAATGCATACATGTGACGCACTTATATGTATGCACTCATACACATAAAATAGAAATAAAGCCATTAAAGTTTTGGCAGATCAAAGGGACCCAACCCTCCTGAAGAGTACATGGTTAGGGATTAATTATCTTAAAAATACTGTAACAAATCTTAATTTCTTAGGAATTTATTGTAAGCATCCTTTGGATGTTTTTTCTTCCTGTGACTGAGCAAAAGGATCAGGAGTCAGATATTAGGCCCCTTTCAGGAAAGCCTGAGCACCTTAAACTGGGAGCTATTAGCCATAAACCATTTTCCTTGGTAATTGCTGACCTGGAATCCAGATATGATGAACACCCCATGACATTCAAAGGTCTCCAGTCCAGCTGCAGGGGCCACTGTTAACCATGGCTGCTACTGGAGTCATACTGCTTTTGCAGAAAGCCTTGCTACAGTCACTCACAGTGGAACTGGAAGAGTCTACTCTGGGCAATCCAAGCCTCAGTGAACTCTAGATGATTCTGTTTAGTCTGCAACTATTCAGTATAGAAAACGGGCATTGCCCCAATTATTGAGCAGAAAGCTTGTGATTGATGAAATGTAAGATTTGTCATTGGCTCATAGGTGAGGCTCATGATTAGTATATATGTATGTTGTGATTGGTTAAACTGGAAGCCATGCACATACAGAGCTGGGTTTGGTAGAATGACATTCATCTCCTAGCCTCAAGGTCCCCCATCCTTCTTTTGCAACATTAGGCCTCAATAAAGCCTTCTCTGATTTTTTTTTTGAGATTATTATATTTTTAATTTTGTGTATATGTGTGGGGGGCGGGATGTATATGTATGTGAGTGCATGTGTCCTTGGAGGCCAAAGGTATATTGAATCCCCTGGAGTGGGAATTACAGGTGGTTGTAAGCCACTTGATGTGTGTGCTGGGAACTGAACCTAGGTCCTCTATAATAGCTGTATTCACTTTTAACCTCTGAGCCATCTCTCCAGCTCACTCCCCCATCATTATCTTTAAAAATATTTTAGTTGTTATTTTAATTTTTATGTGTATGAGTGTATCGCCTGCATGTATACAAGTGCACCTGTGTCATGAAATGCCCTCAGAGGTCAGAAAAGGGAACTTGGGAACTGGAGTTACAGGCGGTTTTTAGCCACCAAGTAGGTGCTGGGAACCAAATCCAGGTTCTCTGCAAGAGCAGCCAGTGCTCTTCGTCGCTGAGCTATCTCTCTAGCTGTCCCCCTCACATTATATATATATTTTTAAGACAGAGATTTACTATATAGCCCATACTAGCCTCAAACTATAATCCTTCTGCCTCAGCCTCCAAACTGCTGGGATTATAGGAATTTACCAGCATACCTAGTTTCTGGATGTTATTTTATTACCTGTTTGTGGTCTTCATTGCAAGTAGTAAAGAGCCAAGAGTCCTAACACCCACAGCTCAGGATCTCTCACACTACTTGTCAGTTTCTGGTGGGCTGTTATCATTCAAAACCCAGAGCAATAAATAGTCTTTTGACCTGAGCAGGTAGGGACAAAAGTCTCTGCCTTTGAAAGCTGGTAGTGACAAGCTTCTAGTTAGTTCTAAGAGTCTAAAACGACAGACTTCTGGTTGTGAAAGTCCAGCCTGTAAGTACTCAAGAGCTACCATTAAGGAAGCTGCTCCTTGCCTATTCATGATTTCCATCTAAATAGAGCAAAGAAACCCCTGCTCAGCCTTGTGTGATGGTGAATTGATGTGCTGGGAACTGAAGGAGAGTAAGAAGAGAGTTAAGAATAACTGATGCTTAAGCGGGCCTCATTGTGTTAAAGGTATTAGCCTATGCTCTCTGTGCATGTAAAACACATGGAACTCTCTGAGTAAGCCTGCCAGGCATCTTCTGTCACTGTTTCTATTATAGTGATAAAGAGCACAAAACACAGAAAGAATCAAGGTATCAGCCAAAGCCACGTTCTCATTCTGTGAACCTGAAATTCTGTAGTCAAAGAACCTTTCCAGTTAAATAATGAAAACATATATCTTAAGACATCTCAGACACTAAAAAATGTATCACCTGAAGATTCTTTTTATCAAAGGAAGAAACAGTGAAGCAGAAGAAACAGAAAGGTTTTCTGTTTAAGGAGACACTGCTTATAAAAATGTTCCTTCGTAGCAGTGAGCCAATTTAAAATATTTTAAATGATATTTTTTCTAGATAGTATTTTTCAAAAAATGAACATAGGAATATTTTCAGTCCCACATACTTTTGGGGACAGTTGTCAGTCTCCAAGAGTGGAGTTATATGCTATATTTCTTCCCTCTGAATCAGGACAGGTCATCATCGCTCTTCAATGGCAGAGTGTACAGAGTGGTGGTATGTGACTTCTGAGGATTCTAAGATTCTGGTTCTGCCTAATTCTCTCTTACTGGGAAATTTGCTCTGGAAAAGCCAGCCACCATGTTGTAAGGAAGCTCAAAATAGTCTACAAAAAGAAGTCACCTGGAATGACCCATAGAGAAAGGAAATTAATCTCCCAGCCAACATCCAGCACCAGTCTCAGTGAGTGAAGCCTCTGGTAGCTCCAGCACACATGCAGGCTTTCAGTCTTCCAAGTAAGATTCCAGATACTGCAGCACAGAGGCAAACTGTCTCTGTGCTCTCTGAATCTGAGCCAGAGGCCACAGATACAAAATTTGTTTTATGATATTGGGTTTGGGAGTCATTTTTCACAATTACAAAATCTAAAATATAGAGAGAGACAGATAGGGTCTCACTATATATATTTCTGGCTGGTCTAGAACTCAGCGATATCAGTCTGTCTCCTGAGTGCTAGGATCAAAGTCCAGCTACTATGCCTGGCTCTGAAATACATTATTATATGACAGAAAATTTGTACAGGAACATTTTTGTCACTTGGGAATAAACTGAGTTTTAATTATGGAGATGACTACAAGAAAGATTAAGTTTAGGGGAAGGAGAGATGGCTCAGTTGGTTAAAATGCTTACCTCACAATTGTGAAGACCTGAGTTCAGATCCTTGGAAGCCATATAACAAAGCAATAGTGAGATAATAGGCAGAACCATGCCAATCCCTGGAGCTTACTGGTCAACCAGCTGAGTCTATTTGACCAAGTTTCACACCACTGAGAGATCCTTTCACAAACATAAAATAGATGATGTCCAAGGAATGACACTCAGGATTATCCTCTGACCTCTACACATATATATACATGAAAACATGTGCTCTCACACACATGTACAAACCCCATAAACACAACCCTCCCTCATACAAAAGAATAAATTTAATAAAATGTACTATGATCAGTTAAGGATAAACATTAAATAAAAAGTCTCAAATTAAATTTTAAAAAATAATCTTCATTTTGTGTATGAAAGACATCTACAAATAACACTACAGAGACGTTTAAAAATGAAGAGATAGAAATAATATCCCAGGAGACCTGGTCTAGTAACAATAATATCAGACAAAACGTTTCCTGGGCAATTATTAAGAAGAATAAAAGAGAGAATTCCATACTATAAAAGTAACAGCTCATCATCAAAACCATCAGCTTTGCTGAGTATAGCTTCATAGACTCAAAACACAAGTCTATGTCTTGTGGAAAAGAAAAGTTAATAGAAAAAGAAGAATCAAGAGTTTGGATAGTGGAGCCAGGTGATTTGGAAGGAGTTCTAATTTGCCCAGTTCTAATTTGTTTCAGAATTGCTGTGGACCATGTATTGTATCCATTTTCTTGTTCAATGGAGCATCTATATCAGTTATCCCAGGCCTGTACCACCCATTCTGCTTGGCATGGAAGGCACAGATACCTTGTCTTTCCAGTTCACATGCCTTCAGATTGAGAGGAACAATTCTTGAAGAACTTCTGATAAGGAACTCCACACGCAGTAACGACCAATCCACACCTGACAGAACCCAGTGCTGTGTAGCATTGTAGCCGTTTCCTCCAAATTGAAACAGACCCTCAGGCTCTTAAGACTTACAGGAAGTAACTGAAACTTGCTAGATTCTCAAGGTCCTCCTCAAAGTTATAAAAACAGTAAACAAGTTCTGGGAAGTAGAGACTCTTTGGCCAGTCAAACTGTCTGCAAGTTGTGAAAGGAACTCCATGAACTGTCACCATACTAGGGTGTGCTATGCACCTGTCTTGAGCCACTCACAGTCCATTAGGTAGAGCCTCATCCATGTTCTTGTAAGCCGTCTCAGTAAGCTTGTTAGTTCACTAATCATTTCTTTGATCTGTCCTCCATGCCCTATCTGGGCACTCCCCAAACAAGTCACACAACATCGAGGTATAAAATTTGGAGCATTGAGCTCATAATATGCCAAAACATTTGAAATGACCGTGTTTGCCACGTGAGAACAACTGGGAGGGGCACATGGTGAAATGTGGCAGGGAGCCACTGAGATGGCATCTAGTGATTTTTGTTTGGTATTAGCAGACTGTGTTTAACAGACTCCTGGAGTGGAGCAGTTGATCAGTGTAACCAATGTAGTACTGTGGAATGAGAGAAAGTGACACCTGAGACTTTGTGATAAAAGGTAGGGTGGCTTCCATCTTGTACTCTTTTGGATCAGTTGCTATGGTGGATACCAGCTGCCATGCCAGAAATGCACTCAACAGCCTGGTGGAGCTGTCTGTGTAACGCCACACAGGGCCCCTTATTAATAAGTAGCCTGCCAGGCACATGAGACACTTGGAAGTGGATCATTAATCATATCCAGGCCTTAGGTGACTGCAGTTCTGGTAAGCATACCTACTGTAATCGCCTCACGTCACAGGGTACCTGAGATACCTTGTGAGGTTAACCTTGGGCCCCTCTCCCACATCAATGTAATAACATAATAAGTGTTTATTGAGTTTGTTCAATAAGCATTGAAGTAATTGTTGATGTAATTGTAGAGCACTAATGGGAATTTTCCCCAAATGTGAAGGTATTTTTTTCCATCAAAGCCATAAATGGCTTTCAGTATGGGGGATGCACCCTAGGGTCACGTGCATGCCAGGCAAATGCCCTGCTGCTGGGCCACCTCTACCAGTTAAGATCTCATTTTCTGAAAAAAATAAAAAATCATCAAATATAGCTTTATGTTCTGTTTGTCATTTTAATCTTATCCATTTTGAGAGCATGCTTATGTATTTTTAATACTTTATTTTTCATTATTGTTTTAAAAACTGTATTCAAAAGATCAGCATCCCTGATGTTCATGTTCTTCAGAACTTGTGCTGTCCCTGCTGTTTTATAGGCTGTTAGTGAGTTTGAAATGTTTAATATCTAGGACATCTAGTATTCCCAGTTATAGAATTTTACTGATCTTGAAAATGTTAAAGAAAGCCAATACTGTGAGAATTATGTATAGCCTTCTGTATTTTGTGGTTTTATTTTTTTTGGCCCTAGTTTTGGTCACTAGTTTGCATGGTATAAATTCTAGGAAATGGGCTGGAACTTTAAAGAGACAACTTATAGAATGGAAGAAAATGTCTGTCAACTATTCAACTGTCAAAGGATTTATATTTGACTGCATGCCAGTTAAAACCCCCACCCCAATTATTTGAATTTTAAAATGGGCAAAGGATTTCAATGGACACTTTTCAAATAAAATTCAAATGGCCAACAAATATATGGAAAAAATGACAGGAAAATGCAAATTAAAAATGAGCTACTGCATCACTCCAGTTGGAATGACTAGAATGTAAAAGATAAAAAGCTAAAATAAGGAATGCCAGTGATGATTCGGAGAAAAGGGAATTTTCAAATATTGTGTGGTTCAAAGAGATGGCTCAGCAGGTTGGGCACTTGTCAGACAAACCTAGTTACCTAAGTTCCACCCCAGAACCTACTCAGAAGTGGAAGGAGAAAACTGATTCCACAAAGTTGTCCTCTGACCTCGACATACATGCTTAGGAATGTATGACCCCCCCCAATTAATAATAACATAAAATTGAAAGATATTGTTGGAATGTAAATTGATACCATTTGTAGAATAGTACAGAAATTGTTCAAAAAAGTAAAGTAGATTTATCATATGATGTAGCTATCCCAGTTCTGAGTATATGTCCAAAAGAAATTAAATGAACAAACTTCTGTGCAATGGCCACAGAGGTCAGAAGAGGGCATTGAATCCCCTGGAACTGGAATAACAGACAGTTGTTTGTGGCCATGTGGGTACTAGGAACCAAACCTGGGTCCTCTGCAAGAGCAGCCAGTGCTCTCTTAACCACTGAGCCATTCTCTCCAGCCCATACAGAATCTGTTTTGAGATAGTCTGAGAATCTGTCTTTCAAGATAAACACTTAATCTGTTAAAATGGTTATAGATACATTTGGACTTCTTTTACTGTATTACTGTATTAATCTCTGTATTAATCTACTGTATTAATTACCACCCTACCTCCCTTTTGGAGTTTTTGAAATAGGGCCTCCCTCTAGCTCTAGCTGGCCTAGAACTCGATATGTAGACCAAGCTGGCCTAGAACTCATAGAGATCCATCAGCCTCTGCCTCCTGAGTCCTGGGATTAAAGGCTTGTGCCACCAAGCCCAGCCTCTGTTTGCTCCTTTTATTATTAGGTCTTTATGCTTTCCTTTCTCATATTAGGTAGAAACCTTGCATTGCCTTTTGAGTTTCTTCTGTATTAGAAACTATGGACTACATAACCTATTCTTGTAGTGATCTTTCTTAACATTTGACACACATAATTATGTTTATAAATTTCCAGCAATATTTGTACTTGGTATTCTTATCTTTACTCTGAATATGATGTGGCGTTTACTCATTAAGGGTCAAGCCCAACTCCAAATCTTCTAACTGTTGCAAAGTTTCAACATCAACTTTTCTGAAAGATAATCAACTTTTATTGAATTATTAAATTGGTGAAATACTTTGTAGGTTTCAGAAAGCCCCAATTTTGTTAAATCCCCCACCTTCCCTGTGGGTTTACTTACCTTCTGTCAAAGTCCTGCATTTTTAGGGAGGTTATATATAACGGTTCACTCCTTGTATGTGGCAAATCTTTATTTCAGCATCATTGTCCCTTTAATTTGGCTGGGTGTGAAATCTTAGGTGGATAGTCATTTTCTCTTTACTCTTACCAAATTAAGAAATCGTCTTACAGAATCTGTGATACCACTAAGAAAGAAACTTTTTAGTCTGTCATTTACTTGTATTTAATTTGTGTTTTCTTACCAGAGACTTGAAAAAAACTTTTCCTTTTACAAGTTTCCTACAGTACATCCAGATGTTTTCATTCCTCCTACTCAGGGCTCACAGTACATTTTTAATGTTAATTAAAATAATTATTGTATTTCTTCAATTCAGAAAAAGCCTGGCCTTTATCTCTTTCAATCTGTTTTTGCCCACATTTGCACACTTCTGATATAACACTGCGTGTTGGAAACATTCAAACTACTTTCCATGTTATTAGCTGCCCTGTGTTTTGTTGTATTTATCTTTTTCCTGCATTTTATGGAAATCCCTCAGTATTGTCTTCACAAATATCCTCTTTCCTATGGTAGGCATGGTAGACTTTTTTCATTATGCTAACTTATAATATTTTAATAATGCATTTTATTTCCAAGACTTATAATCGCACTTCTATTATTATTATTGTTATTAGACATTGCCCTATGTAGCCCAGGCTGGTTTCTAACTCACTATGTGGCCAAGGCTGGGTCTTATACTACTGATCTCCTGCCTTTCCCTCCCAAGTCTTGGAATGACAGGTATAAACCATCATACCTGATATACAATTATAATCCTAATAGTTATTCTTAATGATAATGGTGAAGTATTGATATTTTAAAACCTGTATTTAACTTCTGACTGCCTCATGATTTATTGTCTGTTCTGTGTAGCAGCATTCCTCCAGTGATCCTAGTGAGCCTGAGCCAGCTCTTCCTTCCAGAGTAAATTTGTGTTCTGGATTTGATTTTATTGATCACTTCTATAGCATTACATTATTCAGTGGGGTTTAGAATTTAATTTTTGGGTCAGTTGAAAGAGAAGTTTATCACATTAGTTAGCTCTCTTGCTCTTATTCTTATATTCGCTTGAGACTCATTCTGCCCTGATTACTTATTTTGAATTATCCTTCACAACCTCCCTGGCCTCCGGCCTTGAGTAAATTGAGGCTATCCCAGCTCTCTCTATAGAGCTAGCAGCTGATTTTTGATTAGGTCCTGGGACTTCCTTCTAATGATAGTTTGAGATTTTCTTATACTTTATCTTGAATTATATCTTTTATTTTCTAATTCCTATGCCTTAATTTTTCTTAGTTTACTTGTTAATTTCAGGGAAACATTAACTATCTGGAAGATTAACAGGTAAATTTTCAAAAATTTCTTTTTCTGAAAATATCTTGATTCTACTTTCATATTTAATTAATAGTTCAACTTCCCTTGCAAAGTGTTACTCAATTATTGTCTAGCAAATTGTGTAATGCTTGAGAAATCTGATTCCATTTTTCTCACAATGTATAACTATTTTTTTTGTTGTTACTCTGGAAATTACCTTTGACATCTTAGAGTTATAACACTATTATAGTATTAATTAAACTATATATCTAACTTTGGTAACTTACAAAAAGCTTTTACAGCTCTATACTCACTTCTTAATTATTGATATAAAAATTGCATCTTTATACATTTTTTATAGAAAAATACACACCAGTGATTGGTTTTTAAAGTTTATGAGTATCTTAAATTATGTAGAAAAGAAAACATGGTGTTACAAACCCAAGTTGCAGAGCCAGGAATAGTGGCTTATGGCTGTGTCAGGTCAGCCACAGCCAAGGAGTGAGATGTGTCTGAACAACACAAGTGACAACTATACTAACTTTTGGAGGGACAATTCTCCTTAATAAATGTATTCATCGCTTCCATTTTGTAAAAAAGAGTGAGGCTGCAGATCACTATTACATGATACTAGCTTCTTTTTAATCACATCTGTATTTATGGGAGCTTCACTTCTTCCTATAGCTATTAGTTATGGTCCAGGGTCTGTTCCTTTCCACCTTCATCTGTTCCTCTTAGTGTATCTCGTAAGGCAGGGGTATGATTCTAGTGCAACGACTCTCTCTGCTCCTCTTTCTCTTTTTCTTTCTGGAACTTATAAAATGTGCATGTTGGTCCATTGGATGATGCCGTCTAAGTCTTGTAGGTTATATTTGCTCCTTTCACTTTTTCCTTCTTTTCTGTTCCCTTGACTTTGATTATTTTGATGATTCTATCTTCACGTTTACTGATTATTTCTTTGAATTGCTCAAAAGAATCTGTCTTGTGACTTGTGACCTCTTCTTGGGTTTTTCTCTCACGTACCACATCTCCGTTGTGTTTATTTACCATTTCCCTGGCTTGCTTTCATTTCCCCTTCAGTTTTGGCACTTTCATGAAAAACAAAATGAAAATAACCAAACTAAAACCTGAGAGCTGTTCTGGAGTCGCGAAGCACCTTTCAGAGCAAAGATGAATCAGGAGGCCCCGCTCCCCTTCCAATGTAGAAAACCATTTTTATAGCCAGAAAGATAGGAAGTTACCTATGGAGACTACCTGCTTGTTGTGGTCTGGCATTTGTTTATTTCAGCCTAATTTGGCAGCCTTCAGTCTGGGGTTGGCTAAGGCATTAAGCTGCTGGGCTTGATGGAAGCTCACTTGCATAGCTTCTAATCTCTCTCTACATATATACATTTTTTTTTTCTGGTCTCCCTGTAGCTTCACCTGTCCTGGAACTTTCTGTGAGGGCCTTGAACTCACAAAGGTCCGACTGCCTCTGCCTCTTGGGATTAAAGGCATGCTCCTAGTCTACACTCTTATAGTGAGTTTCAACCTGCTTGTATATCAAGGTAGCTCAGAGTTATGAAGAGGTCTCTTTGGAACAATATCTATGGAAGCTGGTTTGGTCTAATTTATTAAGGTTACCTGCATTTTGAAGATAGTAGTTTTAAAGTCTTTGTTTAGGATCTGGTCTTCCTTCATGACATTTTTAGTTGGTTTATTTTTTTCCCCTTTGAATGGATCATACTCCCTTATATTTTGGATACCTTGTGATGACTGTTGCTGAAAACCAGAGTTCTCTAGAACTGGGTAACATAGCATATTCCAAAGCAAAGATAAATTTTCTCTTACCTTCACCAGGGCTGACTGAGTTTTCTTATTTTGTTTTTAATTATTATAACCGCTTCCACCATGCCAAGGATCAGCCTGAGGAACACACTTAATGTCTACTCAGGTATTTTCTCTGGTCATGTACAATGACTTTCTAAATAATCCCTTGATATGTATCTGCTTTTGTATATACTGCTCTTCAATGTCTGGTTCTCAACAGGGGGAAAAGAGGAAAATAAAAGGAAGGAAAAAGGCACTGGCCCTTTAAATTCCTTGGCAGTTGCTGCAGCCTGCTGAGGAGGGATTTGCAACCTAGGCCTGTAGCAGGCTTGGGTGACTGCAACAATGGCTGTTCCCCTGTAAGTCTGCATTTCTAGGATCAGAAGCGGAGCAGTGATCAGCAATCAGAATACGGAACTCCACTGGAGATGTAGTGATGGCTTAGAATGTGAACCAGAGTCCCCAACCACTACCACCACCTTTGAACCAAACCAAAACAACACAGAATGCAAGAAAAGAAGAAAAGAAGGGAGGAAGGGAGGGAGGAAGAAAATACAGATCACTGATATGTGGAGAACAAACCATTGTTTCTTCTTATCTATCCTGGCTGTTACAAGCTGCTCCAGGAGCAAGAGCCCAGATGCCTTGCTAAAGCCCTCCAGAATAGGGGATGAGCTATGAGCTAAAATTGACTAAAACCACTAGCAATCTCCTAGGCAAGATTTTCACTGGAAGTGATAAGTCTTCAGTGGACTTCAGAGCGCCAAAGTCCTTATATCAGCTAGATTCTGTCAATACAGCTGTGGACTACTAGATAGAGACAGATGCTCGGTACTTTGCTGTCTTCCCAGAGTCCTCTTCTAAATCCTTCTCTTTTACAAGTTTTTTTTTTTTTAGGAAGGTGAATTTTTATATCTATTCTATGAAGCTTATTAATTGTTGATGATTAATTTAAAATTGAATTTTATGTGCCAATAATTGTATAGGTAAAAGAGTCTTCTTGCCTCCCTATTTTCAGGTAAGTATTTGAATCCTCCTGCTACACTTTAAGCTGGGATCCAGATGTTTGCAGTGTATATCTGTTTTTCAGTTACTCAGCAGCCTGAGGATGTTGAGAAAGGCAGCAGAGGCAATGGGTAACTGCAGTCTTCATAAGAGCATTTTCCACTGAAATTTGTTGAGTTTCTGTTGTCTTGAGGGGAAGATCCTTTTGTGCATTTTTTTTTTTGTCTTTGAGGAACTGGCTCAGTTAAAGTGAAGACCCATGGGTTCACAGTTATTGTTTCACTCAGTTGATTTATTTACTAATGTAATACTGAGTTTCAGGATAATTTGTTCCTTTTGTGTTATAATCTAGGGATTTTTCCCTTTAAGTTTTCCCTCTTGTTAAAAAAAAAGAATTTTAAAGTGACTCTTCTGCTGTCATTCTTTAGTCAAGAATTACCAACTCAAAGCCAATCCTCTCATCCGTCACCTGTACATGCTCCTATATATGCCGTCTCTCACCTGTGAAGTAAATCTCAGATACACTGTCATTTCGTCTGTAAATATTTCAGCACGATCTTCAAATTTTCAGATGTCTCATAGGTGCCATAAATGTGTTTTTTGTCTGTTTGCTTGGATCAGGATCCAAGTTCTGTACCCTACCACAACTCCCTCTGTGTTTTGGTGTGTGTGTGTGTGTGTGTGTGTGTGTGTGTGTGTGTGTGCGCGCGCGCGTGTGTGTGCGTGCGTGCATGTGTGTGTGTATTATTGTGAATATGTATATTATGTTTGTGTGGTGTGTGCACATGTACGTGTGGGTCTGTGTGTATGTGGAAACCTGAGGTTAATGCTGGGTGTCTTTCTTCCATCATTTTCTACTTTTACTTTTTGAGACAGGGGCTCTCCCTGAATCTGAAGCTCATAGATTTGGGTGGGCTGGCGGAACAGTGAGCTTCAGAGATCTGCTTGTCTCTTCAGAAAGTATAGGCGTATTTGTTTGCTATTTTCTTATTTTGCTTGTTATGTCTTAGTAGTTTCTGCTCTTTCTTTAGATGTTTATTTGTGTCAGGTTAAAAATGAAGTCCCAGTTAGCATGTCCCTTAGTGTATGAGTTTAAGAAGAAAGAAATGAAAGAAACTCAGAGTCAAGAGACCAAGCATCACAAAACCACTGAAAAACACTGCTTTCATTCCACCTTCCCACCACCTCACCATAAAGAACACTTCCTATTTGTTGATTAATTTTATGTTCTTGATAATAATGAAAAGCTGTTTGGTTTCTCTAAGCAATGAGCAAAGCAGACTAAACGTTTGAGATTGTTTATTATATATAATGGAATTTTTTACTAGCTTTCCTTCATCATTCTTGTGAACATTCAAGTATCATCCAAACTGAAATACTTGAGTAGAAAGAGAAGTAGGGAAAGTAAAGATCAGGGCTTTCCTAGACATCAGAGTCGTGTGATCCTTTTACTTAATACGGATTTAACCTTGTATGATAGGAGCAGATATAACTGTGTGGGAAGAACCCATGCCTGCACCTTCTGCCATGCTTTTTATTGTACTCTGGATCACTCTTGTACTTTATGTGGCAATAGCCTCATTTATTCTCCTACGTCTTGCTAAGATTTTCTGAAATCTATTTTTGTTGTCAATCCCCAGCTGTCTTTGTCTATTGTAATGCATCACACATGTGGCACTTAAATAGGTGTTCAAGAAAATTTCCACTGAAAAGATGCTAAATAATAGTTTGAAAATAGCATTTGGAAAGATACTATTTGAAGCTCAACTACCATTTTATAGGTTCTGTTAATAATCAGTCTCTAATATCCTTGACTAAATAGTATGGTCACTTTGTTAGATCACCTAGATCTTTATGTCTTATCTTCTCCACATCCAGAGGCACTTAATTATATTGTTGGGGTGCAGAGCCTGGGCTTGAGTTGAAAGATCAAGAGAAGAGAGTAAAATGTAAGACTCTTGTTCTTTAGTTTGAAATTGATGATTGCGATGCTTATGATGTACCAGGCTATGATTTAAAAGCATTCTTCCTTTTTTTGTAAATGCATAGTTAAACTTGTTGGCTGTTCAGTATGATATTGTGTTATATGATTCAGAGGACAGGATGCGTAAAGTGAAATGCATCATAAGCACTTACATGTTGAATTTAGAAGACAAGGTTACTACTGTTTTAGGATACCATGTCAGTGACTTAATAGTACATTTAAAAACATTCAGAAGATTTTGTATGCAAAACTTTGTGTCATTCACTACATTTGCTTCTATCATTTCCATTTCACTGTAGAAGTTGCAATGAATTACTCTCTTCAGTCTATCAACCAAGTATTATGTTTCACGTAACTGTGAGAAGCTCAATGTTATTGCCTTCTGCTAGTTGATAGTAGTTAAGTTTTCAGAGCAATCGACTGCTGTAATCATTAATACAGATATCTTGTTCTCATTAACTATCCTTCTCAAGTATATAACATTCTAGCATGTTTCTTGATTTATTATTCATCTTTCCTTCCTTTGCATTTTTTCATTTTATCTCCTTTAACTATCTATCTTCTTTTCCTTCCTATGTCACCCTTTCTTTGTGAGTGTCCATGGTCAGAACCTAAAACAAGCAAAGAATGTCTAAGAGTTGTGTGATGGGGATGGATGAAAGTACCTGCAGGGGGAGAGCGCAACATTTTAGCTTAGTTACACCAGTTGTATTTTAGCATAAACACCAGTTTTCAAGGTTTTGTAGGTGAATATCTAAGTTTTAAGTAGCATGGGGTGCAATTTCTTAATGCAAAAAAAAAATTAACTACATAAAAACAAACTCTATTGGGACTCCCAACTGTCATCTTTTTTGCTATTAAAAAGCAAGCAAACTATCCCTCCCCCACCCCTTTTGTGATTACTATATGCTCTTGTCTGGAGTGACTGGGATATTGTATCATTTAAGCAGAAATCTATTTTGAACATAGATTCCCCATTCTACAGTGTCATCACTTTTGGTATTCATAGTGGAGTTCTTGAACTTCTAATGTGCATCTCCACTTATTTGCCTTTTCTAGGAGGAATGTTGCAGACCAGAACTACTCCCTGCAGATACGGTGATAAATATAATGGCTTAACAAAAAAGCAAGGGTTCTTTACTGTACTTTTTATTAGAGTAGAGAAAAATTCCAAAAGGATATTCTAAAGCAATGAAAAATGATCAAAAATGTTTCCAAGTCGGTTTTAAAAAATTGTAATTGCTGGACAGCCGAAGAAAATACGGCGTACAATTGAAGACAAACAACTCACAGTTTCACTTTTAATATTTTGATATATCACTCCGCCCTGTTTTGTTTGCAACAGTAGCCATCATACTATGACATGTTTTAAATGGCATGATCTTCCGTTTGGCAAGTGAGTTTAGTGGGTTTCTGAAATCTGACAGAGAGGAGCCATGTATGAAGAACCGATGGGTGATGTGGGAGGATTCTTTTGTTGGAGGGAAGGATTCCTTTGTTGAGGGTACTTCCTTGTGGTGATGAGACTTCCCCTCGTGGCGATGAGACTTCCCCTCGTGGGGGTGAGACATTTGCTCAGGATCCAGGATCCAGACGGTGAGGTCAACATATGGGATGGAGGCCTGGGTGGCAGCTTCTTCGATTAACCATGGCTTTCCGGACCCTAAACCTTGAGAGAGCAAAGTAAATGGTGGGAAAACACCCTCTGCTCAGCGAGGACTGGTTAAAATCCCAGGGTAGACGCCATTTCCAGTCAGCTGGGGCCTGTAAAGCGTGGCCTGCTGCTACTCAAGGGGACTGCTCTGGAGCAGGACTACTCTGGAGAGGGGTCATTCCCGCCCCTCATGACAAGAGGGGCCCTGCAGCTTCTGGGGAGCACAAAGGAGAGCAAGGGGCTGCAACACAGACAGGCGCCCTACTAAGGGAAGCAGGCACTGAGTCGCGCGCCATGGCCTAGACGCGGACCCTGCCGGCCTCCGTTCTCTTCCGCTCGCCTCAGGTGCAGCGCGGATCCCTCCGCCTTAGCGTGCACTGCCGGCAGCGCAGCGATCGGCTTTCCGGAAGTGCCCGGATGGAAGGGTAATGGCCGCCATCTGGGATTCGCAGGCAATGGGGACCACGACAGGTATTCCCTGTGTGCGGAACCGCCAAGACCAGTTAGAGGGCCGGGACCTACAAAGAGACAGCAAGGGACAAGGGGCGAATTTGAGAGGTGTCAGGGGCCCCCAAAGAGGTGTAGGGCTCCGCCTCTTGTGATTGGGAGCGCATGTTAAATAGTCCCGGCCATCCAGCGCTTCCGCCCAAGTTGCCGCGAAGTTTTTTCTAGAGAAGTCGGTGTTCTTTTTACCCAGGGCTTTGGCAGGCTGTTAGAACTAGCCATTCGCGTCTCTGCTCGGGCTGGTCGGAAGCGCGAGCTGTGTGAACTCTACCCGCTTACTCTAGGGCGCGAGCGCGGCGACAGTGTACTTCCGCGCGCCCGAGGGACAGCGGAACTCGGGAGAAAGGGGCGGATCGGGCGCGGTCTTGGGGGCGACGCGGGGCGTTCGGCTCGAAGCACCAGTCGTCGTGTTCCGCGGCTGGTGGAGACAGTATGGACATCCCTCAGCCCGCACCCCTCAAGCTGTAGGTTCGCTGGCCGACTCGACGGCATCCCTACTATGGCCCAGCCCTTGGCTGTTGGGGTCTGTTCGGTGCTTAGACTCCCGGCCCCCTGGCGCACGCACTCCTTGCCCTTTTTAGAGTTGGGCAAAAACGCTCCTCCCCGAAGACCCCAACCACACCCAGTGGCAGATGAATTTCTTTGTAACTGGGTTTTTCAGTTGTAGGGTCCATCTTGAATCTGTTGTTAACATGGTGTCCTCTTTGTCAAGTGGGGGTAGTCTCTGACTAGATGTCTTTGGTATTGAAAGTATACGGGGTGAATTTATGTACGGTAATATGTTTAACTCTTAACTAGAGTAATGAAACATAATGCTTTAAAGTTTAAGAAACAAAAGTTAAGGGTCAATTTTCTTTTTAGGTATAAATTTGAGGCATTTAATGTTTGTAGATCATTCTAGTGAGAACATCTTTTCAAAAAATCTTAAAAACTAGAAAAAAAGTTGTTTTTTTTTTTTTTTTTAAAGGAATTCATGAAAAGGTTGAACTTTGTGAGATTGTCTCAGGGATGCTACGCAAGACCTCAAACCACATTGTGGTAGGAACTTCATTAATCCGAATGTCTGGTTTTTTTAGGCATGGTTTACTAATTGAATTGCTCTTTTCTTAGGCAAAATAGGTCTGATTGGAGTGTACTCTAGGTTCCTGTAGGTTGAATAGACACCATTTAAGTTGAATAGACACCATTTAAGTTGAATAGAAACTATTTAAGTTGACTCTTTGAAATTCCCTAGCATTTTTGGCATTTATCTGCAAATTTATATAAATGGGTTTATTATCCTTCATCAAACCAGTATTTTTGAGAAAATTATAAAGATTGATTATTTTACCTTTTTCAAGGTATTGGCATTTTATGGAGTAGGTAAGCCTAGTAGACAACCCTAGTTTTGTTAAATTATAATTGCTAGCTCAAAACATTTTATGGCGAATGTGATGAAAGGGTGTAGGATGGCAGCTGCGCAGTAACTATCAACACAGGCATTGATAGTGTATAGACCTTTATGCCCGAGATTTTTATCATTGCACACTTTACATCTTGTGCTCTTCTGGTAACAAAAGCTGTGACTTCAAACGTTTTTATATTTTGAAATGCTACAAATGGGAATATTTTAAAGTGTAATCTGACTTCACCCTTTTAATGTGCTTTTTTTGTTACTTTCTGCAGCCTTTTGAGATTGTTCTCAAAGCATTGGGTACTTCTGAGCACTTAATGAAACTGCTCTACCTCCCTAACATTTTTTTTTTTTTGATACAGAACTTGAGAATCTTACATTTCTTAAGATAGTCTACTAAAGGATTTTTGGCAATCACTGTAAGCCGAAGAAAGGGATTATTACAAGGTTTTGATTTCTTTTTCATTATCTGATCCCAAGTGTGTAGTCTGTGAACCCATTCATGCTGACTTTATGTGGAGAGCAGTTTTGATAGGGTGTTAGATGCCAGAACTGGGAGTGATATGATAAAACTGGTTCAGAATCAGACGCAGGTGTTAGTTCTACTTTTATGATTTGGAGCAAGACTAGTATTCTTTATATTAGATTAAATGATGATGCTGAATTTGATATAGATGTTTTTATTTTTGAGTTGAGACTTCTGTAACTTTGTGGCATGTTACCACTGGGTATCAGTGATATTCTTAAGTACAGACAAGTTTCTTTTTTAATGATGTGCCCATAAATACAACGTGTAATTGAAAAAGAATACAAAAACATTTATAACGGTTTTTGCAGTCACAATTTTAAAATCTTGGTTTTCATTTTCAGATATCATCTCTTCTTTTGGTCACTGTACCTGATTATGGCATTTTCCAAGCATTAAATTGTGTGCCTTTTGTTCCTGAAGAAAGGTATGATAAGGATTGGTATACTGGAGTAGATGGTCTGTTAAGTAGTTACTATTCAGTAAGCCACATGGTTACATATACATGAGTTTTCTAGTCTTAGAGTTTAATTTGGGGCAGAAAAAAGTAACATACTTTTCATTTTAAGTTAAGCAAAAAAGTAATTTTGGGTTTCATAGTTAAACATTTTATTAGCTCTCTACAGGTGATTTTTAACTGTCTTGCTAAATACAGAGGCTTCTAAGTAATTAATAACAGCAATAAATGTAGTAGAAACTTATCTCAAAACTGTATAAATGGCCACAATAGTGTGTGTTTTAATTTAGCAAGTGCTAATTAATTCACCTAAAGAAAAACTATGATATATATTTACCTTATGATTAATGGCATGTACATTGAATTAGAAAAGGAACTTGGGAATCACTGTAGAATTATGATTGGTTTCCTGGAGGTAATCATCTGAACATTCTGATGCCGACAGAAAGAAGGGCAGAAGCTGCCAGAAAATCCATGGTGTTATATTTATAGAAAGGAGGTGGAAAATACTCTATTCTTGTAAAAAATATGTTTTAATCTACACTTGATGCAAAGGTGTCTATCACTTGTTTTTGTTGGTTAGGTCCTGGGCAGTACAGTATCTTAAAATTCCCCTCCACAAATGCATTACATATTCACTAGAAGAGCTGTGTCAGTATACTTATCTTACATTGTGAACTTAGCAGATGGCTTTCTTTTCCAGGGCATTTTTTTCACAGAGGTGTGAATTTTTAAAATATTTTTAGAAATTAACTATATTGAGTAGAGCAAGAAAGTTGAATTGAGATATCAGATGATCATCATGGTATTCTTTAGTCAACTTCTTTCTATAAAACATTTGACTTCTTGCCAGGAGATTCACAGGGGTACTTTGTTGTTCCTTTGGTAAAATAATGATGAAAGTTGGGAATTTTCTAAACCATGTTTTATCTGTACTGTTAGAAAAAAGTAACCTGATTCATAGTGAAAGAATGACATGAAGCAAAACAAATAAGAAACTGCAGTGTGATGACTTACTAAAATCATTTATAGTTTTAATTGTGAGCAGAATTTGATACTGTGATTTGTATTGCTATATGAGTGCCAGGAAAGCAGACTGAGTTTCAAAACTTAGTTGAAGTAAGAGGGCTTTACAGGGGTCTCATTTCAAGAAGTAATTACAGGTTAAAACAAATCTAGCTTAAAAAAAAAATTGAGTTTTTGTACATTTCATATACTATATCATATACTATATCTTAATCAAATTCAGACCCCTTCTCCCTTCCCTATGCCCCATACCTCTCCTCCCCCCACCAGATTTCGGGTATTCGGTCATATATGTTAATATGTTAAATCCTAACTGGTCAAGTATCTTATTATTTATTTATTTATTTGGTCTTGTTGAGACTACAGGGAGGCCCTGTAGTCCCAGCTGACCTGGAACTCACTAGGCTGGCCTTGAATTTACAGGGATAAGTACTGGGATTAAAGGTGTGTGCTGCCCTCGCCTGGCTGGTCAAGCATTTATATGCAGATGTCCTTCTGGTGCAAGTTCATCCACTGGAGTCTTTTCAGCCTACCAAGAGTCTCTCCCTTAAAGAAGATCTATTCTCCACAAATATTAGCTTTATGAAAAAGGTAAATCCAGGGGACTGGAGAGATGACTTAGCGATTAAGACACTGGCTGTTCTTGCAGAAGACCTGGGTTCAATTCCTAGCACCCATGTGGTGGCTAACAACCATCTATAACTCCAGTTTCAGGGAAACCTGATGGCCTTTTCTGACCTCTGTGGACTTTGCATAATATGGGTGCACTTAACATACATGTGGGCAATACACTCATACACATAAAAATAATTTTTAAAAAAGTAAATCCAAAATATAGTAAAACCAATTATTTTTTAAAATTAGGTTGTACATTATTATGGATAGTAGAAGACATATGTGTGACTTGTCAACTCAGCACCTTACCATTTGGGGAAACAACATCCCCCATTGGCTGTCAGCACCATCATGTTTTATGTCTTTTCATCCTTGTTTTAGCAATAATTGTCCATTATTTAAGCAGAACCAGGCAAAATTCTTTGAAATTGATGTGTGAATTTTATTAGAAAAAAGTGCTCTCTTCCCTCTGAGGTAGCTGATCTTGGAGAGGGCTGGTGACATTGTTTCCCACATGAAAAGGGTAAAAGTAAAGCCATGTGGAGATGAGAACCAAATGGTGATAGAGTCCTAGTTTCAGTCTCAGAACATGTGGTAGACTTATCTATAGTTTTCTTTGGATTCTGTGAGCTAGAACATCCTTCTTAGTTCCTTGAGCTAATAGTTTATATATAAATTGGTTTGAGTTGGATGATAGCAGAAAGTGTTGTGTTAATTATAATAGCCCTTTTGAATTTGAGGTGTGTAGAGCTTGAAGTTAATCATATCTTTCAACAGTTTGTCCTTCTGCCTCGTGAAAGATGTTTTTCATTTGTTTCTCATTCATACATTCATTAGTTTTTTATTCAGCATACACATGTACATGAATGTCTACTACATAAATGGATTGTGGACCTTCTCTAGTACAGCATGTTTTGATATATTTAGTTTATGTAGATCCTAGGCAAGTATTGAGAGCAGTGAGTACTGTGCTTTGAATTTTAATAATACAAAGAGGAGTTCTTGGGCCTCAGAGCTGGCTTAATGATTAAGAGAGCTAGCTGTGAAAACCAGAGGACCTGAGTTAAGAGTGCCCAGCATCCATGTAAAAGCTGGGTATGACCACATGTGCCTGTAACCCCAGGGTGGGAGGACAGGCAGAGACAGGTGGCTCCCAGGAGCTCTCAGGCCAGTGACCCTATCTACAATAATGAGCCTAAGGTTCAGTGAGAGTGAGTGGAGAGTGATAGAGGAAGACACCTCATGGCCTCTTCTGGCCTCCAGGTGAGCACACATGGGTGCATACACTCGTGCTTGCACAGATTTACACACTCAGGTTCATGTAAGCTCACAAACAGGAACATGTACACCATGCGGCGCATGCATGCAAACACACAAGAATAGGAGGAGTTCCTCAAAGTCAGCCTTTGGAGCCCTTTTTTACACATTCATGTATAGAAAACAACATAAAAAGCAGCTAAGTGAAGGCACATTTTAAGTCTGAGTTCTGATAGGGAGGAAATTAATGATTATTGTCCTATTTAGAAAGGTTTCTTGAAGAAGGTATAATAGCTACATGGATTTCAATCTAGATGTAAGGTTTTGAAAGTATAGACTATTTGAAGAAAGTATGGAGTTAGAAATGGTGAGCTGATTTAAGATGGGGTGGAGATTTGTTTGACTTAATGTGTTTCTTGGGAATTGAGACACGGGGGCAGATCACATTGGCTATTTTAAGTAAATCCATATGTGAGGTATTTGGAAAGCCATGCAGAAGTTTTGTTTCTACTAAGGTGGAAGTTTCTTTGAGTAAAATGTTTATATATTTTTTAATATAATACTGTTCTGGTGATGCTGAAATAATAAGAAAGAGCAAAATGATATAAAATTATGTAGTATAGAAAAGACTGCTGTATCTATCTGTCTTGAAGATTAAAAGAAATAGTAATAAGCTGGGGATACCTCTCAGGGGAAAAGTGCTTGCTTAGCACTTTGTTTGAGGCCCTATAGTCAGTTCCCAGTACCTCAATAAATAAATGATAGTAATTAACCTGGAATGCTGTTCTTTTTCTTATTTTTATATATATATATATATATATATATATATATATATATATATATATATATTCATTCTTCTCTAGAGATACAGCCAGTTCAAAAGGGATGTGGCAGTAGATACAGAACAACTATATAAATGAAATTAAAGTAGTATTTGATTAGAATTAGAATTAGAATTCATCTTGAGCTGGGTATTAGGAGTGATATAGAAGTTAATGTTGTGGTACTTGCTTATTAAGTGCCATTCTTTTCCAGGTTCATGTCTATCTTCTTTCCTTCTAGCAAAGTTATCTGACCTTCAAATTTAAGAGCATAATAGGTGAAGTATACCATTATACCAGGGTTTAAAAACCTTGTTTAAAATGCAGATAGTAAACATTTACGCTTTGTGGGCCATATGGCTTCTGTTGCTGCTATCAGCTGATATTGTACTATGAAAGGCAGTCATAGACAGTATGTAGGTGAATAAATGTGGCTGTTTCAATGAAACTTAATTTACAAAGCAGGCAGCAGGCCAAATTTGGCTCACAGATTGTAGTTTGCTAACCTCTGTGGTAAACCTAACGAGACCTTTCATTCCACAAGCTCACACAGTCAGACTTGTCCAGCCGCTTGCATCTTTGTCCTTCCTTCCCTGCAGTTCCTACAGATGGAATGTCTTTGTGTTCTTAGTTTGGCTCCAACTTATTTTCTAGATTCCATCTCTTCCAACTTCCTGAAGGGCATTGCCACTGCATTTCTTTTTCTGTCATTTAAAAATTACTAGGTTATTTTCAGAAACACACATTCGTACTATAATTTCTCCTGTTTTATTTTATGTGTATGAGTGTTTTGCCTGAATGTATGTATGTGCACCCATGCGTGTTGTGCCTGTGGAAGCCAGAAAAGGACTTCAATCAGATCCCCTGGAACTGGAGTTCAGGGCAGTTGTTAGCTACCATGTGGGTGCTGGGAACCAAAGTGGGGCCCTCGCAAGAGCAGCCAGTCAGTGCTCATAACTATTGAGCCATTTCTCCAGCCCCTTTTAATTTTCTAATGTTTTTAGTTTCTTCTATTTTTAGAGATCAAAAATATCCCCACTTGAACCCATCTACCTCTTGATCCTTTGTGGTAAAACTTCTTGAAAGTATGTCTGAGTAGCAGTTCTATTTGTTTACATTTTCTCTTAAATCTGTGATGTTCTGCTCCCTCCCCCCATTTTTTTTTTTTAAAGACAGGGTCTTACTTTGTACTCTGGCCAACCTGAAACTCATCAATATTCGCCTACCTCCACCTCCCGAGCTCCTGAGTGTTGGGATTAAAGGTGTGCACCACCACACTCAGCTGCCTTTCTTTATTAACATGACTGAAACTGTTCTACAGTGTTACTGATGATCTTGACATTAAACCCAGTGCTAATTTCTGAGTCCCATCTTGTTAGCAAAGGTGATTAATCCCATTTTCTTCATCTTATTTTCAGGTTACCACATTTGGTCTACCTTTAGTCTGGGTGGATGTTGCTTTTCTGTCTCACGTGTCCATTCTTCCTCATCTTTTCCTTGCATAATATTGTCACATGTTGAGGCTTTAGGCTTTGGACTTGAATTTTTGTTATGCTTTCATGAATTCATTGTTTCCCAAATATGTAAATGCAAACATGAATGTATCCCAGTGGCTTTTAATGCGTGTTAGTTTCCATCTGGACCTGATGCAACTACTTGTTCCACATTTCTGCTTCACTATTACGGACCTCTCAAATTTTTCATGAGTAAAACTGACCTTTTGATAATAGCAACTTGGTTCTTTCAGTTTTTGGAGTGGGGACTTTTAGTTGTCTTCAGTAGGTATCTTTGTGATAAAGAAAGTGCATCTACAAACGTTGCAGGTGTTTTCTTTAAAATGTATTCAGAGTCTGAGCCTGCCTTATTGTTTCTGCCATGTCATTGTCATCTGGTACCTAACAGCCCGAGTGTTCTCTTTAAAAAGTGGTTCAGGGACTGGGGATGTAGCTTAGTGGTAGTGTACTTGCTTAGGATGCCTAACACCCTGGCTTCAGTCCTCAGCAGTGCAGGATGAGGGGGATTCAGCTTGTGTCCCATTTTGGCTCAGGTAGCTTCCTGTCTCATTCTGAGTAAAACCAGATTTCTTGAACCACCAGACCTGGCTTGCATCTGTCCCCAGGTTATGTCTTTGACCTTCTGTTACTTTGCCTTTCCTTCTTTCTGATCTAGGAATACTGGTGTTCTTGTATTCTTCAAATACGTTAAGCATGCTGTACACTCAGGTTTGACACCTGACTCCCTGACATGCTAACTCCCTCAACTTCTTAAGATCTTAGCTCTAGTAAGCTTCTTTTTGGAAGTGCTGGAGATCAAACTCAAAGCCTTATAGAGCATGCTAGACAAATAAATTATCACTTAGCTGTATCCCCAGACTCTGTAAGAACCTTTAAAGTGAGATTTTCCTGATTTTATAGCTAAAATTACTACTCAGATTACTACTCAGTGGTTCTTCTTCCCACTCCTTGGCTTTATTTGCTCATAAAGCAGCACTTGTCATCTCTGAATATTTTATATGAAACTTAGTTACTTTTTTATCATCTGAATAATCAGTAGAATATTAGCTATTTAAAGGGAGGGATTTTTTAATCTGTCCTGTTCACTGCTGTATTCCCAGAGCTTAGTACAAACACTGGCGCCTATTTGGTGATAGCTACAAGCCCAGCCCTGTGTTGATAGAACAGCAAAGAACATTATAGATAAAGTCCTTATTTAATGTATGTCAAAGTGATAGAGTTGGAAAATAGATAAAATATTGCCAACACATAAAAGGCATAAAAGGGGGTCTGGAGAGATGGCTTGGCATTAAGAGCACTGGCTGCTCTTGCAGAAGACCTGGGTTTTGTTCCCAGCACCCACAAAGCAGCTTACAACTGTCTGTAATTCCAGTTCCAAGGGATCAGACGCCCTTTTCTGATCTCAGTGTTGCATAACATGGGTGCACTTACATACATGTAGGCAATATATTTGTACACTTACAATATTTTAAAAGGCATACAAGGAAGAGTAATTTATTCTAGGGGGAGAGGGGATGATTTATAGGTTAAGGGAAGGTCTTGCTCAGGGAGTGATATTTGAGCTTGAAACTAAATGATGAAATATATCTAGCCCTTTGAAAAATGAGATAGAACACTTCAAGAAGAGAGTTGTAGATATAGAGGCCTGAGATAGCAAGGCTAGGAAGGGAATGTTTAAGAAACCGAGAGACTGGTAGCTTGCTAGAATATATTTATGGGCAAGGGTGGTATGAGATGACTGTGATGAGAGGGCTAGGATAAGGTGCTGTTTGTTGCCAGGCCCTGGCACAGTGATCATTTTAAGTACAGTGTTAAAATAGACTAAATATTTGTGTCCCATCCCTACTGGCAAATTCACACGTTGAAACTTAATTCCCCAATGTGATGGTATTAGGAAATGTGGCCTTGTGGGGAATGATTAGATTATGAAGGCAGATCCCCCATGAATGAAATGAGTGTTTTTATTAAAGAGAACTTAGAGAGTTTACTTCCTCTTTTGCAATAGGAAGATGAAGTCTGTGAAGTAGGAAGTGGACCCTTCGCATATAGCAGATGTGCTAGTGTCTTGATTGATCATGGACTTACCAGAATCTGGAACTCTGAAAAAGAAAAGCCTGTTGTTTATGAGATACTCTTATCTGTGCTATTTTGTTGGTGTAAACCCAAAGGACTAAGACAATTGGGAATTGAATAAGGAGTTTTAAGTAAAGAAGCATTGTGAACTATCTCATATTGATAAGATCCCTTTCGCTGCTGCTTAGAGATGGGCTTAGAAGAAGGCAGTGGGCAACCTGGGAGTATGGGTGCCCCTGGGATGACCCTGACTTCCTCAAGTTAGAGGTGAGTGGTGTGAAGAGAAGGGAAGTGGGAGTGCAGATGTATTTTGAGGATAGAATTAATCAAGGTCATTTGTGGGTTCCCTAGTTAGTAAGGAAAAGAGGGACCAAAGGTAATTCCTTGAATAATTGGATGGAATTTTGATGCCATATACCAAGGTGGAGAATTCTGGGGAATCCTGGAGACAGGTGCTTTAGACATACAGTGAAAAATAGTTTGCTGTTTGAGGAAGCTGAGGGGAATAGAGTGCATGTTGATGTTTTCCCAGTCAAATAGTTCAAATAGTTGATTTTCTGCCCTGCTCTCATACATTGCAAAATCTTAAAGTCTGCTTATTCTAAACCATGTCATAGAAAAATGACATCCAGAAGAAAAGAATTAAAGATTAAAGTAATTTTTCTTCATTCCACAGTGAATTTGGTCATATTTGTTTTATTTTAGACATCATTAGTTTAGATTTTTTTCCCATATTAAAACTATTTCCAATTTTGTGTATTTTAATCAGAACTCTAGATTTCTGTTTTTCTTATTTTATGTGTATGCATGTATTGCATGCATTTATGAGAGTGCACCTGTGTCTTGCGATGCCCACAGAGGACAGAAGAGGGTGTCAGATCCTCTGGAACTGGAGTTACGGACGGTTGTTAGCCTCCATGTGGGTGTTGGGATTTGAATGCGGGTCTTTTGCAACAGCAGTCTGTGCTCTTAATCACTGAGCCATCTCTCCAGTTCCTAGGTTACTGTTTTATTATTTTTTTTATTTTTAAAGTTCATATTGGGCTTCTTGGCATACACCTTTAATCCCAGCACTTGGGGGGCAGAGACAGGGAAATCTCTGAATTTGAGGCCAACCTGGTCTACATAGTGAGTTCCAGGTCAGCTAAGGCTACATAGTGAGTGAGACCCTGTCTCAGCCCCTCCCATTGAATCCCCCACCCCCCAAAACCCAGTTCACATGCTTGATAAATCATGTTATTAAATGAATTGTAGGAAGCTCTAAGGAATCAGATGTGTTAGATGCCTGTGTTCACTATCCTTTAGGTTTTGTGAGATTTAAGAAATATGAAATCGATCCTTAAGAAACCTTGTCATCTTGGGTGGTAAAAAATGAAGTGACATAATATCAACAGCTTGTAATAGAGTGTTGAGTATCTGCTACCCTTTATGTGGATATCCAAAGAAGAGACGTGTGTGCATAGCAGAAGTTCGTGTACCTGTGTGAAATAAAATTTGCAAGGAAGTTCAGCCAGTTTGGAATTTAGATGGAGAGAAGGGGGCTGAGGTACCTGGGTGAAAAGAAACAAGATGAAGAAAGGTAAAGGAAGGTGCATGTATCGGACACAGTGAGTCATAGTTCCAGTGAATAAGAAGGAATCAGGTTCTGAACCAAGAAGGGCCTCTGTATTGTCATTTTAACCTATATACCGGCCTATGGCAGCCAGTGCTCTTAACCACTGAGCCATCTCTCCAGCCCTCTTCCCTCTATTTTTAAAAGATTTAACTGTTTTATTTTATGCGTTTGACTGTTTTGTGGTGCATGTATGTGTGTGCACCATGTGTGTGCCTGGTGCCCACAGAGGTCAGAAAAGGCCATTGATCCTCTGGAACTGGAGCCACCATATGAGTTCTCTAGAATAGCAGTAAGTGCTCTTAACTGCTGGGCCAGCTCTCTAGCCCCTCACCTCTATTTTCAATTTTTCTTGCCGCCTTGTGCCATTTAATTTAAGTATTTCAGAAGTACTGCTCTTATAAGTTCTTTCTCCTCATCAACTAGCCATGTCCTATTACATTTCATATGAAATTTATTATTTGTCCTTTGTAGTCTACTATTAGCCTTCTGTTAGGCATTCTTTTTGATCTAGATCTCATAGTACCTTTGGAGAAACATGCTTCTAATGTTCCTTTTTTAAAAATGAAAAAATATTGCATAAACTAAGTATCTTTCTTAATTCAGTAATATATCTTTTTATATAACGTTTTCACATGGATAGTCTGTAAATTTTTTTTTTAATTCTTAATGGACATTTAAGTGATATCAGTACTTAGTTCTTTAAAGGAGGGTTTATAGGAAAATACTAAATTGATTGTTTTCAAGGAAAATGTAAATGACCACAGTGACTAAAGTAGAAAACCTGAAGAGCCCAGAAACCATAGAACTTAGGTTGTAAGCTTTACAATTCAGTTACTAGGTCTGTATGGTGGGGTTAGTGCAGACTATGTCATTTTAAGGAAAGGATAATAATTACATTTAATTAACTAGTCCAGATAATATGAAATGGTAGGGCAGTATTTCTGGTCATTGTCTATAAATTCTCTATAATATCAAAACCTAAACTATTAAAGACAACATTAAAAATTCTGAATAAAATTTTGTCAGGTGAAATCCAGCTCTATATTAAAAAATACATTGGGATGTGGTTGTGTTCCAATGGTAGAACACTTGCCTAACATGTGTAAGGCCCTGATTTGATTCACATCACTGCCCTCCTCATCCCCACACTCCAAAACAAAGAATATTCTAGTGCAGGGCTTTTTAAACTGTTTCCACTCATGACCCCTTTTAACTACTGAGCTGTTTTCTTAAGTCTCATGGCTTTTTATATAGGTTCTAGGAATCTGAACTTAAATTTTTAAGCTTGTGTGACAGGCACTGTATAGACTGAGCTGTCACTCCCGTCCCTATTGTTGCCGTTTTTAATATTTCTCTTAACAATGATTAGGAAGTGAATTTTTAATTGAATATCATTTTTTCTGTATAAAATGCATGCGTGTTTTTATTTCTGTGACAGTGATTCTTATAAGAACAACTTCCATTACTTTTTAGATAACCTTATTCTTGACAAGTTGTTTAAAAAAAAATTTTTTTTTTAAAGGAGGAACTGGAAAAATGACTCCCCAGTTAAGAGCTTATAGAGGACCTCCTGAGTTTGGTTTCCAGCACCCACAGCTGAAGCTTCAGGGGATCTGATGCCATTGGTCTCCATGGGCCCTTATACTCATGCACATACCTACACACAGACCCACACATAATTAACAACAACAAAAACCCCAGAAACTTTTAAAAAGGAAACATAAAGTACTTCTTTAATGGCATGAATTTATATAGCTTGATTGATATCTACTAGTGAAACTCTTCTTTTTGTAAGTGCTGTGTTCTACTGTTCTGTCTTTGCAGGGTTATTATTGATTGGCTTGAATTCAAATGAGAACAGCAATGCTGAATGATACCTTGTTATTTTCTTGTGGTGCTAGGGATTGAACACAGGCTTTGCACATGCTCATCCAGTGTTCTACCACTAAGCCACACATCCCCTTCCTGTCCCCTCTTTTGATTTTGTCCACATTTATTGTCACCATTCTCCTAGTGTTCAGATGTCAGCTGTTTGTTCCTGCTGTGATATGGAAGTATGCCAGTGGGAAGGCCATAGTGAATCTAGGACATCTAAAAAATACTACCAGTAGATAGTGAGTAATCCCTATATTTTAGTATGTGTATTTTTCTTGATTCTTTCTGTGAGTTTGTGTGGGTCCGTTTATCTTCGTGTTTAGTTATTCATTTTATATCCCTCTATTGCTCTTTGAACAAATTAAGTCCAAATTTTAAGATTTCTGTTTATTATTAGGGAATTTGAAAAGGTAATTTATTATTTTTACGTATATTAGTGTTTTACTTACATGTATATAAGTGCACCACAGTATGCATTACCCGCAAGGCCAGAAGAGGGCGTCAGATCCCCTGGAACTGGAGCTATGGATGGTTGTTGGTTGCCATGTGGGTGCTGGGAATTGAACTTGGCTCCACTGTAAAAACAGCAAATGTTCTTAATTGTTGAGCCATCTCTCCAGCCTCTAGTAGGGCATTTTTAACCTTGTAGATCTTAGATATCTTTTGCTAATAAATTGGGGTTTACAATATTGAGTTTTGTTGTTTATTGAGAGCTGGGGATCAGTCCCAGGGCTGTGCATATGCTAAGCAAGTGCTCTACCATTGTGCATCTCCATCAGCTCTACAATATTTTTACTTTGGATAGTATTCTATTGAGCAAAACTGCAAAATTATTTACTGGTGGACAGATACTTAGTTTTTTTAACTCTGTGATTTTATAACCAGTATCACAACGAACATCTGATTATTATATATGGGCACACGTGTGTGTGTGTACATTTGTCTCTATCTATTGCAAATTGTTCTCTGTAAAGGTTGTGCCACTGTGTAGTTCTGTGATTAGTGTATCCTAGGGCTTTTTTTTTTTTTTTTTTTTTTTACCTTTTTGGCTAACAGTTGGCTAGAAATACGTGAAGTCAGCCAAGTATGGTGCCTTCATGTTTATAGTTCCAATATTTCTGAGGCTGAGGCAGAAGGATTGCTACAAGTTCAAGGTCTGCCTGGGCTATATATCAAAAAGTGGAAAAGGCAAAAAAGAGAGAAGGGAAAGAAGAAATATATATTGCCTTTAGGTACCTGGACCATAGTTGAACTTCAGCTTCTCTGGTAAATCATGAGTCCCTTTTGCGGGAGTCAAGTGTGAAAAGTCCTGGGACCTGTCTCTTGTGGAAACCAGACATTTGGTGTCTGGCAGAGCTGGTTTATAGCTGGTTCCTAAGCTCAGCATCACCTCAGCCCATCTGAATATGAGGACAGAAAGATGAAAGCAGAAAACATCAGTTTGGTAACTTCTTAAGGAAGGGAGTGTCCCATGTTAATGTTGGGATTTTTGTATATCTTCATTTACCTTTACACTTGGTTGATAGTTTGGCAGGGTATAGAATTCTGAGCTGGTAAGTTCACTTCAGAATTTAAAGGTATTGTTCTGTGTCTTTGTCTTTATTTTATTGTGCTGAAATACCTAAAACTTTATTTCTAAACCTTTACTATAGGACTTTTTCCTGCCTACAGACTTGTGTGATACTCTTCTTGCTCTCACTCTTTCAAGTCCTTTGCTGTGATACATCTTGCTTACTCTGTGTGCTTAGTGAACATTTTTACCCTAGAAATGATTTCCTACAGTTACTTAAAAAAGTTATTCTCAACCAGGAGTTGGGGCTCGGTGCCTGTAGTCTCAAAACCTGGGAGGCAGAGCCAAGAGACTGACCAGTTTGAGGCCAGTTTGGGATATAAGGTGGAGCTGTGTGTCGACCCTCCTCCCCCAAATGATTTCATTGCCTTCTCTCCTTATAAGATGTTTTGATTTTCATGCCCTCCTGTTAGTGTCAAGACAAGAATTGTTCCTCTAAGTTTCTTGTCCCGTTTCTCCTTCATTTTTTTCTTTTTTGAGACGGAGTCTTGCTCTGTACCCCAAGCTGGCCTCCAACTCTGTAGTCCTCCTGTCTCCACTTCCAGAGTGCTGAGGATCACAGGCGTGTTCCACCATGCCAGTCTCTCTTGCTTTCCATTGTACATTTTTGCTCTAGTGTCTGAGATTTTCTCATCTTTGCCTTCCAGCCCTTCTATTTGTTTCTTCTGTTATGTTTATTTCATTATATTTTAGTTATTTTCAGCATGGTTTCACTGTATAGCTTAGGCTGGTCTCAGTTTTGCCATCCCTTTGCCTCTACCTCCCAAATAATTAGGATTATACGCATGCACTATTGTGGCCTGTGTTGACTGTGTTTTCTTACTTCAAGACCCCCTTTTTGTTCTAATGTTTTATATCCTTTGTTATTTCTTACATACCTAGAAAATCAGTGAGTTGTAAGAATTGTGTTGTCTTAATGCATATCTGTTTTACAGTTACTTTTTCCTTTCAGTTTGTTTGAATCATGAGCTAATTTGGGGGATTGCCCCAGATGTCTGGTAGTCTTAATTGATAGGAGTTAGTAAGCAACATTTGGACCCCACCCTGGGAAATCTGTGGGCTGCTCAGTCTCGATCCTGGACCAGTACTTCTCAAGCTGGCTAGTGAAGCAGGGTTTTGTTTTGTTTTTCACTCCAGTCTATTGTAGACTGATAGTTTTAAACTACAGTAAAATACATTACTAAAAAAAGGGAATTTAAAACATGAAGACATTAAGATACAAGTCCATATATGCGCACGTGTGCATGTTTGTATGTGTGTGGTTGGTGCGTGCGTGCGTGCATTTGTGTGTGTGTGTATTTTTCTTGGTTTTTTTGAGACAGGGTCTCCCTGTAGTCCCTGCAGTAGACTTAGAACTCACTATGTAGACAGCGCTGGCCTTGATTTCACAGAGATCCTTCTGCCTCTGCCTCCTGAGTGCTGGGATTAAAGGCTTGCACCACAATGTCTGGCCCTACAAGTCCATATTTTTTATTAGATCCAATAAGCATAACTTTCGAAGATTACTGTAGTAGTTTTTCTAAATACTCAGTTTCTCTATGTGTCTTCTAAACCCAACAGATGGTTTAGGAGCCCTCAACATACCATGTTTTAAGTAGCATTCTTTCAGCCTAGAAGCCAATCAAGAAGGGGATAAAAGTCGATATGGGGTGGGTTTAAGTTCATGTCTCATTTGTATGGTTAAACTGCTTTTGGTATTTGATTTGGCACTCCCTCTTTGAGTTAGTCTGACTTCCCCCATTTTAGAAATTCTCTTTTTACTCTGCAGAGAAAAAACTGAGATTTCTGCTATGGTGAGAGAAGAACAATTTCCTTTAGTATGACAGACCACGGGAGGGAATCCTAGGATCCAAGTAAAACTCAAGTTTCTTTCTCTACATTTCACTTCATTTGCAGCTTCCTCACCTTGCTTCCCATTTCAGAGTTACTTGGTGATACATTTCCTTGTTTTTTTTTTTTTTTTTTTTTTTTTTTTCCGTCTTTTTGAAACAGAGCCTTCCTGTAACCCCAGCTGGCCTGGAACTCCCTATGTAGACCAGACTGGTCTTGAACTCACAGAGTTCCACGTGCCTCTCCCTCCCTAATCCTGGGATTAAAGATATGTGCCACCACACCTGGCTTTCCTGGGTCTTTTAAAGAGTCAGTCTGAAGTGGGTCAGTTCTTAGCTTTACTGTTTGCCAGAGATTGCTTTCTTTGTTCACTTACTGTGTATCTGTTTTCCAGCATTTTCCTGTTACCTCTCCAATGTGAAAGCATTGTTCATTTTTCCATAAGTATTTTTTATGTATTTCATATTGCATTCCCTTTCTCCAGACTTTTCTGCTCTTCTAACTGTATTAGTAACACTATTATTTATTTCTAGATTGTAGATTTTATTATTCACAAATATTTCTTTTGTATTACATTATTTCCTCTTTTGAGTTCTTTTCTGTTTGATTGAAATTTGATTTTGTTGAAGTGCTTACTCTAAACTTTTTTCTACAAAGCATATATTTGTAGTATGTTCTATGAGTCTGTATATCTAAAGTTCCCTTTTTCTCATATGAGAGTTTTACTATATACAGAATGAATTCTTCAATTAATCCTTTTCTCTTAAAACTACAAAAGTCCAGAAGCAATCACACACTATGAGTTCACACTCTATTGATTACATGATACTCTTGAGTATTGTGGGCAAATCTATTTCCATGCTTTCTGGAATGTGAATTATTTTTTCTAGCCCATTCACATGCTGTGCTGTCTATTCGACCTGCCTTTTAGTCACTTTGTAGCTATTTTGGTTGTCAGCTTGACCTTCATGAAATCAATTTACCCACATGGAGTAGCTTAGCTCTACGTCAGTGTGTGTCTCATTAACCTTGGTTTGTCTGTATTGTATCATCAGGCTTCACAAAGAAGAAAGGTGAATATGATGCAATATGATATTAAGGAAGAAAGAAGTCACATCTTGCTATTACAAACTGTCCTATTGTCAATATCCTACTGTGCCTAATTTATAAATTAAACTATCATAGGTGTAGATAAGAAAGCATGTACATGTGCATGGTTTGGTATTTCCTCTGGTTTCATGCATCTACTGGGGGGTCTTTAAATGTCTTCCTTCCCCCAGATAAGGCCAGGGAATTTGAAGAATGAGGGTGCTATGGTATTACTTGATTTAAAAATATGTACACAGTTTTGTTCTTTTTTTTTCATTGACAGTATATTAAGAATTAGAGTGTTTTTCATTGCTGGATAGGAGAAGGGGAGAAAGATGTCTTTAATATTTTGGGTTTTGTTCTGTGGGAGATCCTTCCCAGTTGTTTTTGCTTATCTTTCTTGATGGCATCATTAGTTGAGATAAGGATAAACCAAGGATTTCTCAGTTTTTTAATTTAGGTGAATTTTTTTCTAATACAACCATAGCTTAACAAAGGACAGAATTCTTAGAAGAGAGCTGTTAGTGCAGGAAGGCTTGCCTTTGTTCAGAAATAATCTTCTCTTCACATTTCTCCTAACAGCTGATGTTACCAACTCCCTATCCTTCTTGGCCTCTGGACTCAGCTGAAAACTCTAAATACATTTTCTTCCTTCTCTGATATCAGCCTGAGTTTTCTGTCACCCAAAGCACTTCAGTCTGATCTTTTATCAGCCTCATTCTCTCCAGAGGTAATGTTTAGTGAAGGAAGGGAACAGAATATTGCCACTTCCTTACTTAGGGTATAGAAGATATTCAGTGAATATTGGTTGAATGGATGTCCCTTAATGGACTTCCTCTTTTCAAATGGTGCTTGGTACCAGAGTGTGATGTCAAGGCTGTGGTAAGCTACTCAATGACTGAGGTGAAAAAACTGCTTGAGCCCAGGAGTTGGAGGCTAAGGACAACATAGCTAGACCTGGTGTACAGAACAAACAAGCAAGTAAATGAAATGCTAGGTAGTGGTTGTTAGTGGACTAGCATTTGCTTTCACTCTCCTCACTGGGCCATTTCATATTGCATGTCTTGTAATATATTTATGGAACTTTATAGTTTCCCACCATTGTTTAGGATTTTCTGGGTTTTGTTGTGCTGGTGCTGCTGTTCTTGTTATTTCAGTGGGCAGTTGGTAAAGAGATGAAATCCTATAGTTTATTTTGCCATCTTGGTACAGAAAACTAGATTACTTTAATACTTAAAAAGATTTTTTATTTCAGTGATAGAAGATGTTGGTAAAGTTTTATGAGTTAATAAAACAGTTTAAACAGCACATTTAAAACCAGTTATCTTGGTTGGTGGGGGTGGTGGAAATTGGACTAAAATAAAAATTATTTGGTTGGAGGATGAAAATTATGATAAATTTTCTGTCCTCTTAAGTTACTTGAGATATTCATAACATGCAGTATGTTTTTTGACCAAAAATGGCAACCCTAATGCAAGTTGCTGTATTAGTTACTTTTCTGTTATGGTGATAAAACACGATGACTAAGGGAACTTATAGGAAAAAGTTTATTTGAGCTTACGGTTCCAGGTCCTAAAGCGATTAGAGTCTTGTCATTGCAGGGAGGCATGGTGATGTGTCCAGAGCAGCAAGCAGGCACAGGAAACAGAGAGTGACTGGAAATCTGGCAAGGTTTAGGAACTCCCAAAACCTACTCCCCAGTGACACACTTCTTTCAGCAGGACCACACCCCCTAAAACCTCCCAAAACATCACCATCAGTTGGGGACAAAATGTTCAAATACTTGGGAGTCTCTGGGGGGACACTTGTTTAAGCTGCCACAGGTGCTGTATGGTGTTATTACTCAGACATAAAGATTAAGTAGATTCCCCAGATAGAACTGAAATTTGAGAGCAGATTACAAGCTCTGACTTACCTAAAATACTCAAGACTCCTCCCATACTGTGCTGACGTTTAGCATTGATTGACAATTAACAAATGTAAGTAAAAGCTGAGGGTATTTCTTACCAAGGTAATAAGTAAGTGCTCCTTGCTAGTCACTCTGGAATCACTGTTAAACTCTATCTTGATGAAGGGATAGCAGTCCATCAGATGTCCTTATATCCTGGCTTCTAGACAATTCTAGGTTTTAGTAGCTTTTCTGCTTTTAGGGTCCTCCATACCTTTCACATGACCTTCATCTTGTACTACCTTTTCTTTTATAATACTTGAGTTTTCAACATCCCACTCCAGGTTCACTATTTCAAAGATGACCTCATTAAAGAGATGGCTGTGAGCTTAGTTTGTTCTCTTTCAGGTCAGATGATGACTTCTTTGATGGCTGTCCTTGCTGATACCATCCCTGAAAGTCTTACTTTGAAAAGCGTACTAAAATATTGAACAATATAATTGATAACAGTGTTTGCTTTTATAGTTTTAAAATTCTTGATGTTGAATTTTTAGTATAATTTATAACAACATTTAAATCCAAATCTCTTTTAATACATAAGGAAAAGATAGGCCTCCCTCCGACTGGCATTATTCATAACTGTCGAACACATTATGTTTATGTCAAGAGAGGCATGAAAAATAAATACAGGCAACACACTACAGAGGAAAATAACAAGCCTGTAATTCTTTATTTATATTTCCAGAGTATATTTTTAATTTTGTTGTATATGGGGAATTTTTAGGACTGCAGAAATGCATATTAGGATGAAAATAATTGTATATCTAGCCATCTTTAGAAATATTTATGTGCACAAATGTTACATGGAGTGATAGTTACCATACCAATCTTTCTGTTAGCAAAAGAATGGGAAAGATTTAAAATTCCACCAGTGATAAACTATAGTAGGCCATGATATATTTATGTTATGAAATAATTCTATTGCCATTGAGAGGGTACTAGATCTGTTTGTACTGGTAAGGGAAGAAGTTCATAATATGAAAGTTAAAAAAAAAAATGAAAGTTTATATGTAGTATTCTGTTTATGTAAGAATAAACAGTACTTCATATATATTGTCCATTCCTACCATCTGATAATAATTCTCTTGATTTTCTTCTAGGGAACTGTCCTATATTCCTTGATGTTAGTTTATGTCCAGTGATGTTTAGTGCCTCTGGCTCCAGTGAGGGGCCTGTAAATCAGGTATGGTCCTTGATAGAAATGCATCTTGCTATAAGGATTGACACTTTAAAATATTTGGGTCCAAACCTGTGTCCTGCTTTTGAAGGAGTGATATGCTTTTTTATTAAGTATGTGTGTACTTGAGGGGTGTTAACTTTGAAATTGATCTGTTATTGAAATGATCTCCCAGGCATGAAGGAGAGATACCAAAAGCTAATGATTCTGTTTATATTGATAGTTGTATCCTCCCCTAAACCTGAAAGTTCTTAACACATTAGGTCTTTGTGTCTTTAATATATATGCTTTATTAGCCTTTCTTATTTGTATCAAAGTGAACTTGGAGGTATGTAATTTAATTTTGTGATGAAAAATTCAATTCTGTGTTTAATTTTAGGTGAGTTGATGTGAGAAAATTCCTGGTTGTTATGAAGATGTCTCAGCGCAATATTGTTTTGTGTTTAAGTCACAAATAACTTCAAGATCTTTCAAAACAAAAGGAACTGGAATTTTTTTTTTTATTAAATCATGCCATTTGAACAGCCACAGTTATTTTGTGATGAAGAACAAGCTACTTTGAAAAAAGAATATGTTCTAAAAAATGAAGTAGCTGATACTGTCAGAACAATATTTACACCAAAAATTTCAGAAACTAGTTTTCATTATGAACTAAAAAATGTAAACATCAATTTGCCGAAGATAAGTATTCCAAATGAAATCTTAATGAAACATGAAGTTGAAAAATACAAAATACTATTTCAGAATAAACCACAAACTGCACGAAAATCTATCAGTATAAAGACTGTAAGCTGTGCAGAGGAGTGTGTACTGCTTTGTAAATCTGAGCGAGCTGAAGAGGAAGGTATAAAAATGTCTGCAAAAATACTAAACTTCAGTTGTTTCAAATGTCAAGACAGCACTCAGTATAGCCCAAACGATTTGCAGAAACACTTTGAAATGTGGCATCATGGTGAACTACCTTCATTTCCTTGTGAAATGTGTAATTTTTCAGCAAATGACTTTCAGATATTTAAACAACACCGACAGACCCACAGGAGCACTTTTGTAAAATGTGACATTTGTAACAGTGAGCGTTCATATACTTTATTGGGCTTGACAAAACATTTCACATCTAAACATTGCATTAATGGTAATTTTCAATGTGAAGAGTGCAGATTCTTTACCCAGGATGTTGGCACATTCGTTCAGCACATTCATAGACATAAAGAAATCCATTATAAATGTGGTAAGTGCCATCACCTGTGTTTTACCAAAGGAGAGCTTCAGAAGCACCTTCATGTTCACTCTGGCACTCTTCCTTTCACTTGTCAATATTGTAGCTATGGTGCCATTCATAAAGACCAGCTTGTACGACACGTTATAACTTTGCACAAAGAACACCTATATGCAAAAGAAAAATTAGAAAAAGACCAATATGATCAAAGAGTGGCAAAAACTTCTACAGGACTTAAGCTAATACTTAAAAGATACAAAATAGGTCCATCAAAGACATTTTGGAAACGTAAAAAAATTACTGATGGGAGTGACAGAAATGCAGAAAAAAATGCTCATGTGCTCAATATAGTGAACAACACACAGACTAAATCTGAAGACCAGACCCATCTTGGTCAGGAGCATTTAAATGAAGAAAAGGGTGAAAGACTACACTGTGAGAATGGTCATAAGTCAATAGAATCAGAGTCAGAAAAGTCAACCCTGCTATCCACTGCGCAATGTAATAGAGCTGACGAGGGAGCAAATGCTACTTCAAGTTTCCTGAAGAGTGGTCTGCAAGGGCCTACAGTGTTACTGGTGAAAAATAATAAGATAACAATTCCTGCCAACTATAGTGCTAAGTTTATGGGCTTCAAGGTGGTGGATGGAAAACAGCATATTGTAATAAAATTGTTGCCGACCAATAAACAGAATTTATCTTCACCAGCCTCCCTGCCGGACACAGCAAAAGATAGTATAGCTAACTTGCAGCCTCAGATTTTGGACAACACTGGATTTTTAACTGGAGAAAAAACAGAGGTGAGTGACACAGTTTATATGAAAGCAACTCCATTTTCACGTTCGTCTCCTATACTTTCTGGGAAAGTCACTTCTGAAAAAGATACAGCTTTCAAACTGGAAAGGAATAATTTGCTTCAAACAATGGATAACAGTAAAAGTTTATCTTCTCTACCAACAACACCAGAATCAGTTAGTACATTGGTGAATTTGACCACGAAAGTTGAAGCAAGGGATACTGTTGACTTATGGGGAAATCATATTACTCAAAGTCCTCCAGAGGAAATAGGTACCATCAGTAAAAGTCCAGATAAAGTCAACCTTACAACCAGACCAAGTGCATACAATGGTAGAGATATGCATAACTATTGCATTAATTATGTCAACTCTGAGTTACATGATGAGTCCCCCAACCGTACTGAATCCTGCAACTATATTGAATCTTCCAACCAAGGATCATTACCTTTTCATAATTACTCGAAAGTGAATAATAAGCGTCGTAGGTTTTCAAGAATAGTAACAAGTGAAAACTTCCAGAGGGAATCTTCGAACAAAACAGTTCAGCAGATAACTAGTGACACAGTTTTATCACCGGTAAGGAAGGAGAGCTCAAATTCAGATAGCCTGTTATCATCTGACAGCCCTTTGACCTGTAAAGATGAAACCTTAAAAACAAAAGCTGAAGTTGAAGAACAGTATAATTTAGAAGAAAAACAAAATATTGATGAACAAAGCCTGTTCATTAATGAAAACCAAAATTCATTAAGTGGGACTGAAGACTCTAAGTGGAATGACATTCCTAATGGTAGCTCCCCAATGATGCCTAGAATCACATCTGTTTTCTCTCTCCAGAGCCAACAGGCTTCAGAATTTTTACCACCTGAAGTAAATCAGTTACTTCAGGATATATTAAACCCAAAATCTGGTGTAAGGGAAGACTCTAATAACATTCCAAGTAAAAACCTGCCCATTGATTGTGACCAGTCATTTAAAAAAGCTGAGGAGGAAGAAATGATTGCAGAATCACCAAAAGACTTCCAAGTGCAAGGCATCTTCCCAGTCCCCTCTGCCAGTGTAGGTGTTAGTGTGCCTGTAAATGATCTGAATTTAAAATGTAATGGAAGAGAAAATCAAGTGCTGTTAGCATCACAAGATGTCAGAGAGTCAGAGTTGACACCTAAAATTCCAGGTGTGGTCACACTACTTAAGACTCAGTCAGATGCAATAATAACACAGCAGCTTGTAAAAGACAAACTCCGAACCACTACACAAAATCCAGGTTCTGTGTATATGCAGAATCCATTTCTAACCTCAGAACAGAAAAACTCTGTATTTGTTCAAACTCCGAAAGGTTTTTTTTTGCCACTGCATGTGGCTAACAAGCCTGGATTCCATGTTTTTTCTGGAAAACCACTTCCATTGGTTAATACACAGAGTGTACCTGCTTCTCTCCTTGTAAACAAGAAACCAGGAATGATTTTGACATTTAATAATGGGAAACCTGAGGGTGTTTGCACTGTCAAAACAGAGACTGCTCATACTTATGGAACTACCACTAAGGAACCTTGCAGAACGCCTTTGCTAAAGGTGGAACATAACCACAGTAACTGTCTTACACCTGCTGTTTGTTCCAGCATTGGCAGTTGTACAAACATGAAAAGTAGTTCAGAAAATACTTTGCCTTTAAGAGGTCCTTATATTATTAAAACATCAGCAACTTCTTCGCTGAGAGCTGTTCCTTTCCCTAATGTTTTACCTGAGCAGCAGAGCCCCAAGATGAGTATCATGGATTCTGTAAAGCAGCAGAATGAAAGTTTCCCCAAAGCACCTCTTTATACCCTCTATCCTGACGGCAAACAAGCTGTTTTTTTAAAGTGTGTGATGCCAAATAACACTGAACTTCCTAAGCCTAAGTTAGTCCAAAATAGTACTTATCAGAATATACAGCCAAAGAGACCTGAAGGAACACCACAGAAAATACTGGTGAAAATTTTTAATCCTGTTTTAAGTGTGAGTGCTGCTAGTAATCTCTCAGTAAGCAGCAGCCCTGCATCCTCATTACAGAAGGAGAATGTACTGTCTAAGTCAACTGGACTTGGAGAACAGAAAGAGCCAGAATCCTCTAGGGATGCCTTACCAATTTTATTAGGTAATGTGATGCCAGCAAATGAAATTGTTCTTACTTCTGCTGCAACATGCGCAGAATCTTCTGAAGAGCCAGTGTGTATCAGTGAGCATTCAGAAGCCAGAGTGTTAAAATGTAAAACAAATTGTGCAGTTGAGGGAAGTTTCAATAGAAGAAAGACTTGCAAAAGTAATTTTGCAAAAATAAAAACTCGTATAACAAGTCAAGACTCTGAATCTGCCTTTGTATCTACAAGTCTAAGTCCTGAAACTGCCTTTGTATCTAGAAGCAGAAGCTGCAAACGAAAGTATAGTGATAATTACCAAGAACGTCCACGGAAAAAATTTACATTGCATAGGAGGTGTAAAGAAAAGGCTAAAGCTGATGATGTGCAGGAAACATTTGGATTTAGCAGACCTAGGCTTTCAAAAAATTCAGTTAGAACTTTGAGACTTTTCCCTTTTAGTTCCAAACAGCTTGTGAAATGTCCTAGGAGAAACCAACCTGTTGTGGTTTTGAACCATCCTGATGCAGATGCCCCAGAAGTAGAAAGTGTTATGAAAACTATTGCAAAGTTTAATGGACGTGTATTGAAGGTTTCATTGTCACAAAGAACTATCACTGCTTTACTGAAACCAGTTGATTGTAACACTTCTGAAACAACTTACAGTGATTTTTCCAAGAGACAGAAAACATTTAAACCTATTAATTCTGTGAAAGAAAGATTTGTGCTAAAATTAACACTCAAAAAGACAAGCAAAAATAATTACCAGATTGTAAAAACTACCTCTGAAGATGTCTTGAAAGCTAAATTTAACTGTTGGTTCTGTGGTAGAGTATTTGACAATCAGGATGTGTGGGCTGGTCATGGGCAGAGACATTTAATGGAAGCTACTCGAGATTGGAATATGTTAGAATAGCAATGTAATTGGCAAGGAAAGGTAACAGTACCTTAGAAGAAAACAATGGGTTAATTTACCATAACAGACATTTTCTACTTCATTACAGTTTTTGAACCCTGTAAAAGTTGGTTATATTTCCATGGTAGAACAAAGCTTTATGTGTGGTACTTGAAAATGTCACATACATGTTTTGAAAGACATGAATCAGCACAGATATACCTTGATTTGATTGTTCAAAATGCATCTGGGAAGTTAGGGCTAAGGAGATTTTTTTTGATAAAACAATTTTCCTAGTTCTTCAGAGATTCTTGAGTAGAGGGTAATGGTGGACAATCCCACTCCCTTTTCTCCTAGCAGCCTTATGGATCTGGCCGATGTCATTCCTCTGAAGATGGAGAGGCCATTCGCACATGAATGGGTTTGATACCACTTGTGAAAATGGACAGTAAGAGCTTGGGGTAGAGAAGTTACTTCTGTTACAGTTCATTTGAAAGCTGTTAGGTTCCTTTGCAACTAGATTTAACTCAGCTCTAGTTAAACTTGGAAATTAATGCTTGAAGAGTTTCAGGCAAGTAACTCTTGTTTCCTGTTGCTCTGTGTTGTCAGATTGGAACACCCTCCCAACATGTTTTTCTTTTTCAATGGCTGCGTCGATCATTGCAGTAAATAGAGCAGCCTCGAGAAGAAATAACTGTCTGTAAAATTCATCTGAACTTCAACATTTTTCTGAATTTGGTTATTTTCCCCAGTGATCCCCTTGCACAGGACTGTGCTTATCTGGTTGAAATTACTCATAACCAAATGACTATTTCCTCCCTTGGTTATCCATCCCTTCAAAATGAAGAGAAAGAGTGTAGGATCACTTCAAAGGGAATGGCTTTTCTTGAAATTTAAAGGTTTATTTTTACAGAGATAAAGCAAAGCTGATCATATTTTTGTTTGTTCTTAATTACTGGTCTTGTCTAAAGATGTCCACATTAGGACACATATTTTTGTTAGTAACTTTTCAGGATGACTGACAACTCAAAATAGGTATGTATTGATTGTTAACGTTTAGAAATAAGGAAGTGAGCATCAATGGTGGACTTAGCAGCAATTCATAAACTTTGAGAATAAATTCCTAAGAAACATGCTGAGCACTTCCAAATGGATATTTTCATAAAATTCATAGATTTAAAACTTTACCATAGAAGTTTGCATTAATTTTTTTCTTCATTAGATAATGGAGTTCTTATATTAGAAAATTATGTACTTTATAATTTTTTGTTACTATTCATGTTAATGGCATTTTCATGGGTTGGATCAAAACTTCAGGGCTTATTTTTTGTACATAACAAAAATTAAATCTGTACATATTTTTGTACTTCATTATGTAAATTTTGCACAGAAAGTTTTTGACATAAAAATTTATTTTCTTTCAGTTCTGTGCATGCACTAATAAAAGTGGTTAATTTAAAAAGAATAAATACAGAAGACTGTACCCATGTTATTTTCTTGGTTTTTATTTCTGATGTGTTTTTTTAGTTTTGTTTTTTTGTTGGGGGGGATTGATTTTTCAGGGATTAAACACTATTGTTAGCAAGTGCCTAAAAATGATGTGAAGCAGTTTACATATGTCAACTGTAACAAGTGGTCCGAAATGGGCCCATTCCCCTTATAGTTTTATTTTTTAAAAAGCCATAATAGATTGCTTCAAGCTATCTTGCTATGCACATTATACTTGTACTGTTTTGTGCAGTTTATCTACTTTCTTAGTGGAGTATTTTTTGTATAAAACCTGTTAAAATTGTGTTTCTTAAATTGAGCGTGAGTGGGATTGATTGGAAATACACAGTATATATTAATGTATACAATGTTTAAAGAATGGTAAGCATTGTTAATTTCATTGTTCATTGTTAATGAAGGTTTTCTTCAATTAAATTTATCTTAAGCTTGTGTTTATATGAGTTTTTTTTTTTAACTGAGCTAAAATCTAATGGGAATTTTAATGGGAAACATTTCTCCCCTCCCCTCCCCTCCCATCTGTGTTTAATGCCAGTGAATGCAACACAATAAATGTGGGACTTTTTCTTCCAAAATGGTGGGTGAAATTTGTTTGAGAAGATTACATTTGCCCTGTTGGCCCTTGGCTGTGCAGGAAAGGTAGACCATGGAGAAGCTTTTGCTCTTCTGTACTCTAGCACTGACAGTGAATGATGAGTAGCTCTGTAATGAGGTGTATTATCTTCTGTAAAGAGAAGACACTGCCGATAGACGGCAGCACTATAAAAGCAGATTTCCAAATAGCCACACTAGGAAAATTAATGTTCGAGATGATTTTAGAAACCGTTTGAAATCAGCTCCTGCCCCAGGTATTCTGGTAGGAACTTGTTTGTTAATTTAGGTTATTCTGAAGGTGCTGCTTTACTGCCAGAGCAGAATATCAAAACAGTATATTCTGTCATTTTTTTCTTGACTGAAACTGTCTAAAGAAGACTCTAAAATGCATTAAGAATTCGGGAATTCTTAATGCAATTGAAAGGTTTTTATTTTTTAAATGGCTCAGCAGTTTTTTTTGTTTTGTTTTTTTGTTTTGTTTTTCTGTTTGTGTCCATTGAAGGGAACTTGCCGTTGCTTGGCATTTACCTTTTTTAAAAGTTTACTCTTCAGAGTTTTCCTTAGTAAATACACAGTAGCATGGTCTGAAGTGTAAGTTCATAATGAAACACTTTTCATTGAGGGGTCAAATTTTTTTCAATAAAGGGTCAGATGATAAATAACTAGGGCTTTTGTAGAATGTAGCCTGTCATAGCCCTGCAGCTCAGTGTAGGTGCAGTCATGGACAATGTGTAAGTGAATATGACTTTCAGTAAATTTACAAAAGCAGGCAGTCCTGCCATAGTTTTAGTAATCATTGAGCTCCCTTAAGGGTCTTATCCTGGAGTATTCAGTTAAAAACAACTTTGGGGCTAGAGAGATGAATCAGCAATTAAGAGCACTTAACTGCTCTTGCAGAGGACCTGGGTTCCCTCCCCACAAATCACATGGCAACTAAAAACAGTAATTCCAGTTCCATGGGGTTCAAAGCCCTATTTGGATTCTGCAGGTATTGCACACATGTACATGCAGGTAAAACACTCATAGAATTAAATGTTTTTAAAAATTAAACAAGTTTGGTCATTTGTGATATACATCATCTATGTAAATGAATTACAAAGTATAAAAAATGGTCACATTTCCCTTGTAAATAAGTGTGGAAATGAACAGGAAGAATGAAAATAGGAAAGTCCATGTCAGTTGTTAAAGAGATCATAGTTATTACAATAATGTTAATAAAGTGCTCATTTTAAAATGTACGTGATTTTATGTGTGGGTATATTTTGAGACAGTCTCAGTATGTAAATCAAGCTGGCCTTAAACAGATCTGCCTGCCTCTGTCTTCTGAGTGCTGGAATTAAGAGCGTGCACCACACACCTGCAAGTTACCAAATTTTAGAAGATGCCAACTGTGCGCTTAATTGAAATACGGTACTGTAACCAAAGTGAGTTCCAATGGCAACTCTTGAAATGTGCTTTTCAATGAAAGAATTAAGCACGAATGTCTGATATTAATACTGTCAGAACTTACTGCTAATGTAAAAATAAGGGCAAAATGAAAGCTAAATTTGGGGAAGAGCAAAATATGACTTGCTTTCTGAAAAGAGTACCAGAAAATTAGATTCCTTAAACAAGAGTAATAAATAACAAGGAAGCAGTAGATGACGTGTTTATGGTAAAAGTGAAAAATAACTACATGAAGCATCCAAAAGAGAAGCTATCAAGCCTGAGTCGGAAATGAATAGTACTTCTAGCGGACAGTGGCATATACTCGCTCAGCTGACCACATTTTCTTTAGCTTTACCCTCCCTGCTGCTCCTCCTCACCCTCTTGCACCATAAGCAGAGATTCTGTTCATAGTAGAGTGAGCTTCAAAGCCTGGCAAACTACCCACTTCCATGAGTCCACGAGTTTCTTGATATGGAGCTGAGAAGTAAAGGTATATTGAAGGGCATCTGGGGAATTACGGAGTCTGAGAGGTCCTATAAATAGGTGGGCCGCAGCCTGGAGACCCATAGATGTTGGCAATGTGACTCTCAGTCTGTCTCCAAACCTGAGAACCAGAGTGGAATTCTTTAGTCCAAGGATAGTGGGCTGAGAGGGAACTATTAGCGTTCAAAACCAGAGAGCTCAGAATTCTGATACCTAGGGAGAAGAGTGCTTTACATGTAAAGGATGGAAAAGAGGGTGCCCCATTCCCACTTACCTCCACCAATGTATAGACAGCTTTCTTTTGGGAATAACCCTTACAGAGCCATCCAGAAAAGTGCTTTATCAGCTTGCAAGGTATTCTTTAATCCAGTCAAAGCAATGCCTAAAAGTAATTGTTACAGGGCTTGATTTCTTTTTTTGAAGACAAACTGGAGTATTGGCTAGACAAGAGCAATCTGTGAAGGGCGACAGTTATAGATTATGTCAACAGGCACCATCTAGAAGCTTAAAGACAGGGTTAGAGAGGGTGACAAAAGGACTGGATAAAACTAAATAAAAGTGCATGCTTCAGCCTGTGACCCCAAAGGGGTGTCCGGAGGCAATCCCAGCTACAGGTTTTGGGCTCCCTAAGCACTGACTTCAAGCCACACATCCTGTGACAAAAGACGTAAACCTCACTGATGGGTAGGGCTTTAAGAACTCCTTTGCCCAGGTGATGGCTGACCACCAAATGTATAGCCTCTGGGAAAATCAGACTTGAAAAAATGCAAGCAGAAAAATTGGAACAGTAGCATCTGAGGCAGAAACAGACATGAGTTATTTCAGCCAAGTCACTAAAAATAGTACATCTGGGCAGGGGAGGACAGGAAGAAGGATTGATGTGCAGAGATACTACAAAGTATCCTATTAAACATATTAGGAAGAAATAATGTCATTACTGATAAAAAATATCAGTGTTGCAGAAATTATTTCAGAAAATTAAAGAAAAGAACTTCTTTGGGGGCAATTAGTGGGTCTAGTAGCTACATTGGTCCTAAAACTTAAGATAAACATTATAAGAAAACTATAGGCCAGTGTCCCTTATGAACATACCTGTGAAAATCGTTAACACTTTACTAGCAAATCAAACAGCTGTGTATGAGACGGATGCTATTCACATTCCGTATCTGTCAGGAGTGTGTGTGTGTGTGTGTGTGTATATGTGTGTATGTAGGTATATATATATATATATATATATATACCTACATACACACACACTCTGTTATGAGACCTATAGAAAGTCTAAGGTATTCTTAGCACTTATTAAAAACAATGTTTAAGTAGGCAAAAATATTTCAATAGACAATAAAAGAAGGCATGTACATACATATGCTCAGTGTCACTAGTCATCAAGAAAATGCTGAGTAAAACCACAATGAGGTAGTACTATATACTTAGTAGAACAGCTAAAATGAAGGCTGATAGCATCAAGCACTAATTAGGGTAGGAAGAAAGCAAGTACACGTCGTACATACAACAGTACATCCATTTTGGGAACATTCTGGAGGTTTTTTATAAAACAAAACTTGCATGTTTCCATGTGACCCAGGATTACCATTCTTGTGTATATACCAGACAGGAATGAAAACACAGCCACACCAAAACTACCCATGAGATTCAGTAACAGTTCATCTGCTTATCACCAGCAGTACCAAGTTCCCTTGAGCCTGGAGTCCACGTGGACCTTCTCTCTCCTCTGCCGTCCATGTGCAGTCAGTTAACCCACAATGTTCCTTAGACATTTGCATCTGGTTTTGTTGTAGCCATTTTGTTTTGTTGAGACAGGGGCTCCCTGTATCCCAGCTAGCCTGGAGCTCACTATGTAGACCAGGCTGACCTCGATCTCACAGGGATCTTCCTACCTCTGCCTTCTGAGTGCTGGGATTCAAGGCGTGAGCCATTGCTGCATCTGTCATAACTCCATGTTTTAAAAGATAACCTGCCTTGTCCTAGGCATTTGGATATCCTCATTAAAACCCTTAAAGGTAATGGAAAAGCAAGTTCATTGAATAACCTGCCCAAGATAATATAGCAGAATTTCAGTCTAGGTCTAACTGGCCTATTTATAAGAAGCAAAATGCAAGGAGATTTTAAAAAATTCAATATTTGAGGAAGAAAGGATGAGACACTGCCATTGAGATAGCAAATGTGTGTCAATAAGCTTTTATTTCCATTCAAATTTTACTTCAAGTTTTCTCTAATTGGAAGACATTTTAAATACAATAATTCCTAGATTAAAAATCCTGCTTGATGATTCTATAAAATGACTCTGACTTGAAATATTTGCATGATTATTTGGATCCTTTCAAAGACATACGATTTTTCCCTGCCCTTCATGTGCCTAACATATAAACTGACCGGCACACAAAAGGCTCCATAAGTGGTGGTTAGCTGTAAATGATAATTCACATTTCTGAATTTTTATAATTTTTAAATGTTTAGGGTAATTTTAAGAAACACCCATCGAACAACCCCACAAGATTGTCTGTATCATCATCTTGATTTTACACACAGAGAAGCATACAGTTTGAGTCAGAAACGCTAGGGTTATCATTAAAGCTACTCACTCAGAAGCCCTGTATGAACTCACAACAGCATCTGCCCTGAATGAACTCACAACAGCATCTACTTCTCATTGAATGGAGAAATTATGTTAGACCTTTTTGGGTCATTCTTGACATGTTTTAGCCATTTTGATTTATCAAAGTTTAAAAAGAATGTAAGGCCAGGGCCTTCAGCCCTGGATCTTTGGTTCATGGAAAAGCCCTAATGGCTCAAGAATCTCAGGAAAATTAATGTGAGTTTTTGTAGATAACCTAAATGCACTCTTCTTTGGGGGGCAAAACCCAATAATAACTCTCATGAGATTCAAGGAAGTTAGCAGCTACTAAAAGATTAAAATTCATAGATACAAAGAAAATCTGAGTGTGATCAAAATTATTAACTATTCACATACACTTGAAGTAGGTGTATTTGGAGAGTTACCCAAAATTCAATTTTAATCTCTATAAAGAAGATGTTAGTTAGGGGACTGGGAATTATTGTTAGGCACAACTAAGTTCTAGGTGCTTAACAAACGTAGCTTTGTTCACTATTATCATAAAGAAATTATTTTACAGAAATACAAACAATAATCCTCTGCTTATAGAGGAAAAAGGAAGCCTAATTTTGATAAGCAATAGAATACCCAGGTATTCCACTCTGGGTATCTGTAGGGTACCCACATCTATCTAGCTCTGTAGCCAGTACTGTCTCACCTGGGCTTAGTCACAGCTACTAAGTGCTAGGTGCATTTGCTCCAACTAAACCTCAGGGAGCAGATCTTTAAGAGGTTTCCATGCAATCCTACCTATAAATGACTAAGTCATTTTGCAGGACTGGATTTTTGTCTCACTTTAAGATCATGTTTGCATACTACTAGCTTTGCACTGCATCAATCCATTCCATTCTCTGCTACTCCTTATTAGGCAAACCTGTCCCAGGAGCAGTAAAGTAATTAGCTCTAGAGTGCCGAGCCACCTTTCATGGCCCACTCGCTCCAGCACAGTGCAGGTTTCTGATGGCCACAGACCCAGCTTTCCCATTTCTTCTGTTGCCTTTCACAAACTTACAGCCTTCCTATTACCACAGCTGCAATCTGGTTTGCAACATCCTTGAAACAGAGAACAGGAACTGGGCTGTTTCCTTTAGCTGTTACACCCTGTGCTCCTCCCAGCCTTGTCCCATCAGGTAGCTTGCAGGAGAATTTCTCTGTGAAAAACCATTCATTAAGCATTGAAAACTATAGATCAAGGGGTTGGAGAGATGGCTCAGCAGTTAAGAGCACTGGGTGTTTGTTTTTGCAGAGGACCGGGCTTCACTTCTCAGCATCCACATGGCAGCTAACAACTGTCTATGACTCCAATGCCCTCTTCTGGCCTCTGTGGACATTCTACCACATGGGTGCACTTACATACATGCATACACATAAAATAAAAAGAAAAAAAAGAAAAAAAATTCAAACAAAGAAAAACTATAGATCAAGCTGATGAGATTTCTTGCAGGTTTTTGGGAATGCCAGCTGCAGAGAAAGGCTTGAGAGAAGCAGGTGGGGTTTCCTACTGTCCAATGACTCTTTCTGTGAGATGTGGGAAAGACTGGTATGTTGGGTAAGACATTTCTCTTTACACTGGGGGGAGAGAGTCCTTCTACAGAGAGTGGCTTTATGGGTTTCTCAGATTTTACTTCAAGAAATCCAGCACAACAGTGCCAAATATTAAACTATGGCTTCGCATACTTTTACAGCTCTGTGCCCTCACCTTGTTGGAATAGGCTACTCAGAGGAGGACAGTTAAGGATAGCTCAGGAGAGGCTATTATGGAGCTAGGGTCACTGTGACAGCACAAGGAATGAATGAAGATCGACTTACATAGAAAACAGATCCACAGAGCACTGAGGTAACTGAGACAGAGTCAGTACTCCTACTTGTGGTGCTTTTCTTTGCAAAAGATTACCTCAGTTTTTAAATTGTAAATTGTTCTTTCTAGTATATTCTGAGTGCTCCCACTGCTTTTGTTAAAGGGAAAAATTTCTATACAGAAGTTCTATATAGTTAAACATGCAATTTCCTTGTAAGACATGTCTGTGAACTGCATTCATTTCCTAGGACTGCCATAGCAAATCGCCACAATCTGAATGGCTTAAAGAAACAAATTTGCCAACTCCCAGTTGCAATGCTTGAAGTCTGAAATCAAGGTGTGAGCAGGTCCATGTTTCCTTGGAAACCTATCCGGGAATCTGCCCTTGCCTTTTTCTCACTTCTGATGGTTTGCCAGTAGTCTGGCATTTCTGGCTCATGGGTGCATCGCTCCAGTCCCTTATCTTCACTTGATACTCTCTCTAGGTGTCTCTTCAGTCTTCTCTGCATCTGTGTTCAGAGCTCCTCTTTTTATAAGAACATCAATTACCTGATTAGCAACTACCTTACTGACCTCATCTTAACTCATTTTTTTTTGTAAAGAACTTGGGCATATTTCAACCCATATCATAGTAGTCGTGAATCATGACAATTATGACACTTAAACATGCTATTATGTTTATATGTGAGTCTGTGAGTTACTCTGAAACTACTATCATCTGGCCTTTTAAAATGCTTTGAAGTCTCACATCTTATCTAATCTTATCAAATCTCTCTATATTATCCAGTGATCAAGTATGTTCATTTAATTTATTAGACTTAATTAACTGTTTATCATTTCAGGACTGTCTAAAGCACACTGTAGTAGAAGTTTTCTAGGCTGACCTAAGACCTTGGGCAAGGCTGTTCACAATAGTATCTTTTATCCTTTTGTGTTAACTGATTTCTGCTTTTCTACCCTTGTTCTGAGGGATGTTTTCCTAGGGTCTGGCTGTTTCATCTAGTTTTTTTATTATCTCACTTCTAAACTCATATCAAATTTAGGACCTGTTTAATAGACACCCAGATCAAAGAAGGAATAATTACCTTTAATAAACAAAGTTAACAACAAATTCTGGCAGAACTTCTAGAAAGTTCCACCCTGTATACCCCTCCTGTGGTTGGAGGTACACGTAAAAAGATCTGTTATTACATCTTCCCTTATCTGCCATCCATCATCCATACAACTTTCTTATTTTCACATTAAAGTTTTAACCAAGACATGATTGTCAAGCCTGCACAGTAAACAGCCCAATTACATTCATGCACAGTGATTCTTGTGAGGCCCTAAATTCCAAGCAGTTCTGTTGTATCCAAATGGATTTCCTTCTTTTGAAAATACAGTGTTGTTTTCTTACATGACTGAAAATGCACTGCACCAGTTTTTTTAAAATAAATTTATTTGGAGACTATTAGTAGCATGATAATGTCCCCAGATATGACTTCATCAGATCAGACAATAGAGCAAGTTCATGTGAGTATCTTAGGAAGGAGTGGATTACTACCTCAGTAGCTTCCTTCATCTTCTGTTTTACTACTGATGATTCATATTCCAGAATATGAAATTTTCTCAAAAGAAGAAACTTGGAGGAAATGTCTGGAACAAGGGTATTGATGTCTTTTTCTTTATGAAACTTTAACTGCATATTTCAGTCTTGTGGAATCTTTTGTGTTATTCTGACTGTCAATAAGAATCAGAGGACTATGCTGATGATTCTTGATGATTTCAATGACACTTCCAAAGTACTAGAGAAAGAAAATATGGGTGAATTAAACATTGGTATTCCTGTTCCCTCTTTAATCTCCTCTCATCTCCTCCCATTTTCTCAAGTTAATGAAAGTATTAGGTGTCAGCTGACATTCTGTCCAGAAATGTCTATTTTAACAAAGGCTGGAACCTTCAGAACAGTGACTGGGTGTGTAGCTTTTCTACAAAGGCATAACCCTGACTGGGGGAGCTGTCCTCCTCCGAGGTCCTGAAATTTTCTTGTAACAATTTTGAGCTCCTAAAGGGGGTTTTGGATTTCCTTGTATTTCTAAAAGTAAAAATAAAATAAAGCACTGATAAACAGAAATTTCTCTTGACTTAAAGGGCTTCATTCCTACCGTGGAATTAACAGACTAGCACTACATCTTTATTCCAGAGATACACTTGCCTCCACTCCCCAAGTGCTGGACTTTCCTGTATTTAGGAAGACTAAAACCATGCTGCTAGCCTCAATTGCCTTCTTGGAGAAGTTGCTTCATTGAGTTATGATGTAATATTTTAAAAAGATTTTCGTAGTGGTTTTTAAATATTTGCTTTTTATTGTCAAGTGTGAAACTGCCATACAGTAAACTTTTCTATTTTCTTCACAAAACCCAAATCACCTATAATGTTGTACAAGTTTTGACAATCTCCCAGAGGGTCTGTGTGTTAAAGCCATGTTTCCCATAGTGACACTACTGTTAAGTTGGTGCAATTTTTAAGAGGCAGGGCCTCATGGAAAGTCTTTAGTTCTGGATGTGCCCTTGATGGGACCTGGGGACCCTGGGCCTTTTCACTTCCTTTCAGTGGTTTTGCTCTGCCATATGCTCTTGCCATGATGTGCTGCCTCACCATGGAACCAAAACAGCATGACCAATCTATTGTAGACTGAGACCTTCAAAACTTAAAAATAAAGCTTTTATCTTTATAAGATGATTGTGTTGGTTATTTTTGTCATAATGATGGAAGCCAATTGACACAAGAGCGGATATAACAAAATATCTTTAGAATTGAGTACTAGGAAAACTTCATTCCTAGATAAGCATATATTTTTGTTTTTCTTTTCTGAACAAGGAAAGGAAGCTTTACAAACCCTTATATTGCCATCTACAGCTGGCTATTTGTAAGCTTGGCATTAACTTAGTGCATAAGTAATAATGAAGTTTCATGCTCGACTCTCATCACATACATCAATTTTTCTGCATTTGAATTTCTGGTGTTTATAGGTTTTAATTTAAGGATGTCACAAAGTTTGTGACATCAGAAAAGTGATCAAAGTTTTCAGTGAAAGATTAAATAAATGTAACACAGACCATGAAAGGAAATTCATTAAGCATACAAAAGCACTCTACAAGTTCATAGTCATTAGATAAATGCATTTGTCATTTTAAAGTAATTGGTCCTACAATGGTGGTATGGTTTAAGGAATTAGTATTAATTGATTTTATTGTGTTCTTTCATTTTTCCAATACAGACAACTATCCGGAATAAAACAGTTACAAAACATTTTATTAATTGTTTGGATGACTTCTGTAAGCTACATATTGAATAAAGTCATCTACATAGCATATTTGACAATGTTTCAAGTGAAATACCAGGTGTCTTTTAAATACCTGGCCATCGAAATGTCAGAATATGGAGGGAAGGTACGTGATAGAGGCCATCAGATGCTTTTATCTGTATTCCTTACTTGTCCTTCAGTCACTCAGCACTCTTGCAATGGAAATTGGAATTCACAATGAAATTCCACTGTGATAAATTCCAAAATACCTTAATTTTCTTTTATGGTGGGAGGGACAGGCATGGCATATTTTTAAGCAAAATAAAGTCATACATTTACAACCCATAAGACTAGAAAATGAAATAGCACAAGCTCTTTGATGTGAATTCCAAGTTTTTAAAAAAAGTGTGCTCTGAGCTTAGGAAACACAGGGGAGGGCTTAAACTGAATAGAAACTATCTGAAGCAGGAAGTGGAGTTGGAGCACAACTGTGATTTTTAAAAAGATGAATTAGGGATAATCATCATCAATTGCCAATTTCTCTCAGTTCTCTTTTATTTCTGTTCACATTAATTTGGTGTATTTGACATGTTCACATATGTACAGAAAGCAACTGGTTTGATAACTTAAAAGAATCATGGCCAAGAAAATAGAGCAGTTGTCAAAGCCATAAAATTACTCAGTATTTTATCAGGCAATGGTAAAACAACTGCATGAAAGTTAAAAGATTGATTGACTCTATAGTTATCGACCAATATACATACACACAATAGAAAGAAACAGTAGCTGGTGGTGCATGCCTTTAGTTCCAGCACTTGGGAGGTGGAGGCAGGTGTATCTCTGGGAATGAGATGTAGGGCTGGCCTATTAATTCGGAGGCAGGGATGAAGTCTTTTAGTGCAAGAGAAATTTCTGTTTACCAGTGTTTTTATTTTATTTTTATTTTTAGAAATACAAGGAAACCCAAAGCCCCTTTAGGAGCTCAAAATTGTTACAAGAAAATTTCAGGACCTCGGAGGAGGACAGCTCCCCCAGCCAAGGTAATGGCTTGGTAGAAAAGCTACATGCCCAGTTCTGTCAGAATTGCTGCCATCACCTATCACTGACTATGACAAAGAAACACTTTAGAATGAATCCTAAGATAAAGTTATCAACAGTAATGAAGGGTTACGAGCAAAAGAAAGCAAGAAGACACCTTTAACTATGTCTGGCCTTGCTCCTTTCTTCATCGAACCCTCTTAAAATAGTCAATGAAATTCTTTTGTGATGATTGCTGTAAAACATTCATTCTGTTTCTTTAGCTTAGCATGTTGTTAAGCCAAATACAACTAGATATTAGATTTGTAAACTAAAATGCTAGAAAATGAAATAGTACAGAGATTTAACATTGATATGACAACACAATCTACCTTTCAACTCCCAATTCTGGTCTTGATTAATGTTCTCATATTCAATAGATTCATTTTCTAATTATCTGAGGCTTCATTTAAAGCCTCAAGCTATAAAAATACTAGAAGAAAACATAGAGGGAAAATTTCATGACACTGAATTTGGCAATGAATTCTTGGATATGCATAAAATAAAAATAAATAAATAAATAAATAAAAATAAGAAAAAGAGCACACAATGCCTTTTCAGTTTGTCTTACAAATGCCATTTTCTTGCCTGTCACCACTCAACCAATAATTTAATTCATTCATGTAATGTTAGTTGTCAAGTACCCATTGAAGCAAGACCTTGTACTCTGATCCTGGAAATGCAGAAATGAACAAGACATAGTCCTGGTCTCATCACTGAAAAAGACATAGACCTCAGACATTAGCACAATTTTTAAATAAGTTCTGGGTTTGGAAAAATTCCAAAAGAATTTTAAAAAATACTTCTGTTTTTCTTTTTTGTCTTTTTTCTTTTCTTTTTTTCCTTTTTATAAAAAGAGATAGTGTCTCAGTATGGAGTCCAGACTGGACTTGAACTCATAATCTTCTGTCCTCAGCTCCTGAGTGTTGGATTATGGTTAGGTGTGATCACATTTGCTTTCAAGTCTTCCTTTACATTTGCTCTCAAGTCTTCCTCCCTTCCTCCCTCCCTCCTTCCCTTCTTTCTTTCTTTCCTTTCCTTTCTTTTCTTTCCTTGTCTTTTTGAGACAGGGTCTCCCTGTAGCTCCCGCTGGCCTGGAACTTGCTATGTAGACAGACCAGGCTGGCCTTACACTCACAGACAGTCGCCTGCCCCTGCCTCTGGAGCACTGGAACCACAGGCATGCACCACCATGTGATACACATATTCCTTGACTGCGCTTTCTTTATGCTGCTCTCTCTGTTTAGATGGTTCTTTCCACTTTGTCCCTTTTCCTCCCTCCAACTTTCATTCCACAGATTTAAATTCAATTCATGATCTAAGATGAGCACAAGCCATTCATGGATTATTCTAACTCACATCCCAAGACTCATTTGTAGGAACAAGGTGGCTAAACTGAAATATGTTGAGCTTCATTTTCGTTCTAATTAAAGATATTTATGTTTGATACTTAAGACCTATGTGAGCTTTTTTTCATTAGGCATAAGCTCATCCTGGTCCAAAGATTATAGCTCAGTGTTCCAAATCAAGTATCTGATTGTCCTCTGGGTTCTTCCCTTGCCATCTAACTTAGCATCTGAGTTGAGGTCCTGATATTGGGGCTCTAGACCATGACCTTGGTTTTTACAACCTTAATTCTACTTGGCCTTTCAACTTTCATTTATAGGTCTCCTTGGACTAATAAATAAGGTCAGATTTTACTTATTAATAAGCGATAAAAAGAGGGGCTGAAGATATGTCTTAGTGGATAAAGCACTTGTCATGCAAGCATGAGGACTGCAGCTCAGATTCCCAATGCTTATATAAATACCAGGTGGGTGTGACAGCCTGCTTGTAACATGCACTCAGAAGGCCATGTACATGGACATACATGCATGCACACCACCTCCACGTATGCACCCCCTCACATGCAAACAGACATGCACACATACATGTATGTATACCACATATAGACACAATATGATAAAAATAAACAAATGACAGATGCAGAGACAACAAATATATCACACCATTCTTCTGCTTCTCCTAAGATATACTGTACACAGTATTCATTGTATATTACATATTGCAGCATTTAAAAACATAGTATTTTATCTTATTTTTCTACTTACAATATATATGATATATGCAAGCCTAGTACTTTTATGTTCTTTTTTTTTTTTGAGACAGGGTCTCCCCGAAACTTGCTATGTAGATCATGCTGGCCTTGATATTGCAGAGATCCACCTGGCTCTGCCTCCTGAGTGTTGGGATTAGAAGGGTGTACCACCATGCCCCGCCTTGCTTTTGTATTCTTTTGCTTCATCTCTGACACCTAACACAAAGGCTGCAATGGTACTCAAGGCATAGTTGTAGAGCTGAATTGAAGTTACTAGCCAGGCATAGAAATACCTTCCCATAATCCCATACTCACAGGAGGATCATGAGTTCCAGGCCAACCTTGGGTATGCATCAGACTCTTGTCTCAAAATAAATAAATGTATGGATAAACAATAAATAAGTAAAGTGATAAATAATGCATTACTAACCTCCTCGCCATTTTTCTTCCTTCCCAAAGCATATTGTTTTGTTGCTTCAATAAATCGCACAGGAATATTATATACTCGCTTATTAAAGAATACAACTAGTGTATATGGCTGTTTGGAATCATGACCAGAGCTTTTCCGAATAAGAAATGATCCATCCTGTTTAATAAAAGGAAAACATAATTATGATTAGAATTACTTATGTTTCTGTAGGCCAGACTCAGTTTATGAAGATTACCCACATTATTTTCAAAAGATGATTATTTAGCTCTGTGACTGGGGTTTATTATTTTCCAAGAAAGCAGTTCATAAAAAAAAACACTCAGACAAACCTGAGTGAAGGCAATGCTAGTTCTTAATGTGTTAACTAGTGTATCAAGCTTACAGGATTTAGAGATATGTATAAGGACACAGTAAGATCAAACCCAGAGGATTCTCTTGAGTTGAGGACCACCATATCCACAAGTTCCCTTGAGTGAAAATATATCATATTCCATGTGAGACTATTGTGAAATAAAACAGAGGCTGGGAATTAAAAGTTTTACCTGAAGAAGAAAATTCTCACTTCAAAAAACTTAGATTAAAATAGAAAAAAAAATACAACAGAATGCTCAATTTTTATTAAATATTATAAAATATTCTAGAATGATAATTTAAAGTTATGAACAAAATCTGGCCAAAAAGCAAGAAGAAGAAATGGAAGAAGAGACAAAAAAACTTAGGAAAGAATCTGAAAGAAAAAGCCAAACCAGTCTCAGAAACAAAAGGGAAAAATTACAAGCCATCCATGGACTTGGACTCAGTAGACGCCAACCAAAATGGAATACACGACTCTGAAGGAAAATATGGAGACAAGCAGAGCATTTCAATATTTTATTCATTTTTATGTGTATGAGTGTATTCCTGCATGTATATAAGTGCACCTGTGTCATACAATGGCGTTGGAAGTCATCAGAGGGCGTCGGAATCCCTGGAATTTTAATGCATCATAACTCAGGGAATGATATTAACAGCTCTTCTTTCAAATCTGCCACAGGTAAGCTTCATCCCACAAGAGACTGGGACGTCAGTCACAGGACTTCTAGAAAGCATTGATATATTGAATTGTAGTCCTGGAACCAAAACAAGAGGAAAGCACTACGGCAATGCCGCGTGTCCCTGAGGCACGTCAGTGCACCCGTCTTCCCTTAAAACCCTGGACAGGTGTCAATTGAATACTAACGTTAACGGTAATTCTTCAAGTTTATATTGTTAGCACTCCTTGTGATGTTCATGTTCTTGTAAATAAGCAAAAATCGGGGATGGGCAAGTTGACTCCCCAGTGAAAACCGTTGGGCTCTCCCTTGCTGTCTTGACTGCCTTGAGCAAAGGACTACCATTCTCATTATAGTCAGCAGGACTACCCTTTTCCAGCGCCAGCTTCCCCATGCAAGTTGCCTTGAGACAACTGTGCAAAGACTGTGGCTCAGTACCCCAGCTCCAGGAGGTGCAGAGGCCAGCAAGGGCTCAGGGCACTTGGTAACACTGGATAGTGCCTAGATCTAAGGATGCTCATACCTGAGGCTTGCAGGAATACTGCACACTAGAGGGCGCCACTGCGGCTACTTTTGCCTGCCTATTGCTAATGTTATGCTCTGCCAAACTGAGACTAGCTCCCCTCTCGGAGACCCCTCCCCTCAAGAGCTTCTCCTTCCTACCCATAATTTCCATCTGGCTAGAGCAAAGGCATCTTCAGCCATCTGACTGGTGACATTCTGACAGAGATGTAAGCTTGTTTTTGTTTTTTGTTTTTTTGTTTCTTTGAGAGAAAGGAGAAAGAAAGTGAAAAGGGAACTTGCATTGTCCCCTTTGCCCCCAGGGTCTGTCAATAATATACTTCCAGAATTCTTTTAACTGTCTTTATCCAGATCTTTAACCCGGTGAGTTGGTTCAAGATAGCCTGTTTTTGCGGACTCCATGAGTTACCAGGTCTTCCCCAAACGTCTCCCGTCACCCACTTCTCTCCACTGAAGAACAGCGGAGTCTCTGGAGCCTTGAGATTAAAGGGTAAGTAGGAAGGAGACGGTGGAATGAAAAGGGATGCTCCGAAGAGAGGAGTGCGCAGAGGGGAACAATCCCTGCACCTGCCGCTGTGCAGTTGTTTAATTAGCATTTCTCATAATGAACTTAGGGCACAATAGAGGATTTATAGATGACCAAACCTTGTTGGATCTGTGCAAGGCCTCTTCAGCAGACTTGCGGTCACAGGCACCAGCATACCAGGGCTTACAGAGGAGGTCCACTTCCTGTGAGATGGAGGCATTGTTAAGCACGAGCTGGTCCTTAAAGTGGTGAAATTTTAACAATCCATTCTGAACAGTCTTTGTAACTTTTGAGTGCTGGAACAAAGGACCCACTTTGGAAGATTAATGGTCTACATTATTACCAATAATGTGAAAATAAGTTTTGTGCTTCCTTTGGCAACTAAAAGGATTAAATCACTAGTTCTTTCCCACTTGCATTAGTAGCTAAATTTAGACCTTGAACATCACTAAATCGTACTAGGTTCCTGACCTGTTAGTTTCTTCTAAATAAGTTACACAGTCTCTTTTCATTGTGCGCTCTTGTCGCTTCATAGAGATCTTCATTATTTCCAGTGTGTGTGCATGTTCCTGCATGTAGAGATGCATGCGTGTGTGTAGGCCAAAGGTCAACCTTGGGTGTTGTTCTCCAGTGCTGGGATTGCAAGCACACGATATCACACCTCTTTTTTGTTTTGTTTTATTTGTGGGTGCTGGGGATTGAACTCAAGTCCTCATGCTTACACAGCAAGCACTTTACCAACTGAACTATTTCCCCAACTCCAGTTTCCAGTGTTCTAGTAATATCGTCTAACTTGATTTTGACAAGTAAGGATAGTTATTTTCTTATCATCTTTACATTTTTACATAAGCTCAGAGAGATTATTTGAGTGCATACAGAGTTCTTTCTCTTTCTATACTGTTCTGCCTACATAAGTTTTAATATCATAAGCCTCCACAGGTTCATTCTGAGAAAATTATAAAGTTTAAATAAAATCTCTATGAGAGGAATAACAGCAAACAGAACACACTTCCTTATTATTTTAAAGAAACATTAATTGGAATATAAATGAGAAGAGCAAGGTCTTAGTCACTGGAAAAACAAGGGATATTTTGTATTTATAAAACCAACTCAAGTGAAATCCAGACTCCATTCCCAAACCTTACTCCCAACTGTCTTCAGCGAAGACTGGTGTCTCCTGCAGCTCACTGGAAACACCTCAGTGGTATCAAGCTCATGTCATACCTGGTCCGAAAGGGTGCAATTCGATGAAAAGCTAGTCAATGGTGCATCCATGACTGGGCTTCCCACTTCTGGAAATCCTGAAAGAGATTCGAAATATCTATTAATCTTCACTAGTTTTGTGTAGTTAAATGGACCTACCCTTCAATGATGAGCTGTCACATGCACATACTACGTGTGTGTGTGATCTCAAAAGGTGGTCCCTGGAGCCTTTGAAATCTTCAAGATCCACCAGAAGTTTGAGACGTCTTTGCTTTTTTTGGGTACCTATTGTTGAGAAGGCTGATATTTTTTCATGTATTTCAACAGAAGAACATACTGCACCTATTGACTCCAGACATAAAAGTCCTGCAAGCTGAAACTGTGCAGCTCTGTAAGTAATCCCAGCTGAGACAGGAGGATGTCAAGTTCAAGGCCATCTGGGCTGCATAGTGAATCACGGGCCAACCTGAGCAACTTAGTGAAACCCTGTTTTAAAATAAAAAGTAAAAGAGGACTGGAATGTAGCTCGGTGGGACAGCACTTGCCTAGCATATGCAAAGCCCCAGGTTCAATCCTCAATACTGACAGAAAAATAAACTAGGAATAGATTGCATACCTATAACCTTGACACTTAGGAGGCTGATGCAGGAGGGTCACTGTGAGTTCAAAGCCAGCTGGGGTTACATAGTGAATTCCAGGCCAGCGTGAGCTGCCTAGTGAGACCCCTACCTCATAAATAAAAAGATTTTTCTCAATTTTTTGGTTTGGAATAGTTTTCAAAAAATATTTTTGAAATATTTTTTGTGTATAATGAGTGAAATATTTTTAAAGGGCTTAACATATAAGTATTTTAACAGTTTTCTTTTTTTTGGCCCTATGTAGCTCTAGCTGACCTGGAACTCTCTATATAGACCAGGCTGGCTTAGAACTCACAGAAATCCACCTGCCTCTGCTTTCTGAGTGCCAAGATTAAAGGTGTGCACCACCAAACCCAGCTAACAGTTTTAATTTTTAAGCTTTGATTTTTTAAGCAAAGAGATGGCTTCCTAAAGCCCTTTACATGACTTACACAACATGTAAAAAAAAGGGATCAAGGAAGTCCATGCTGCTACTGGTCTGATCTCTGTTTTCAGAATATTTTATTATTTTTATTTTTCATGTATGAGTGTATTGCCTGGATGTATGTAAGTGCACTACAGTTGTGCAATGCCCACCAAGGTCAGAAGCGGGCATCAATTCCCCCGGAACTTGAGTTACAGGTTGTTAGCTACCATGTGGATGCTGGGAATTGAACCCGTGTCCTCTGCAAGGGCAGTCAGTACTCTGAACCACTGAATCATCTCTCCAACCCCTGATCTCTATTTTAAAAAATATTTTATTTGTTACTTTTGTTTTTGTAATGAGTATTTTGCCTGCATGTAAGTGCCCCTGTCCTGTGCCATGTGTACAGGGGCCAGAAGAGGGCATCAGATCCCCTGGAACTGAAGATAGGACGATTGTTAGTTGCCATGTGGGTGCTGGGAAATGAACCTGAGTCCTCTGTAAGAGTAACTGGTACTGAGCCATTTCTCCAGCCCCACCTCCACTCTGATTTTGAAATTGGCTTGTTTGTGGAGTGTATTATAAATTTTTGTTGTTATTTTATTTTAAAACTTATTTCATTGTTATCTTATTATACAGAGTTCTTTACGGCCATTTTATGCAAGTATAGTAAGAACTTTGGGCATATCTCCCCTCCCCTTACTCTGCTATTAACAGTTTCAATTCTTAATATACATACTAGCAACCAAGAAGAAACATGTAAACCAAAGTTATTTGGGTCTCCAGTGATTTTTAAGAGTGTTAAAAGAGGTCCCAAGATCAAAATCTTTGAGACTGACTGCTGTGAATCTAGGCGTTGGAGAACAAGACACCAAAATGCTCTCTGCCTGCCTAAATGCTAATGGGCTGAGCAATAAAAGATATAAGTAAGGGTATGCACAACATTGGAATGCTGTAAATGCTGCTGAGGACAATAAGCAGAGGAAGGCTCCACTGAGGTGTGGGAATGACTTTTCTGAGAATGCCTTCTGTTACAAATAGGAATCTTACTTCATCTTATAATCAAAGTTTATCTTGTGTCCTGAGATCAGTTAATACCATCTCATTTTGTTTACAATGTAAACAAGCTTACTAGGCCTTGGGCTCCTCTTGAAAATTAAACAAATAGCCTTAATCCTGTCAGCCTTCATCAGGACTCTTCATTGCCTTGACCCATAATAATGTATTTGTGTGTGCTTCTTATGAAAAGCTCAGCACTGAAAGCAGCAAATATCCTTGGATGCAATGTATTGCCCCTGGTCTATGTTGCAAACAGTAGGTGGAATTAGATTGATAATATCTGTTTGTGGGTCAGTAGGGGTCAGGAATGGGGAATTCTTCGTTGATAAGACAGTTCCTCATCCCTTTCCCACGTCACATTAGATGTACTGTCTCAATAGAGACAAAGTCCTCTGTTAAGGAACCAGAACTTGGAATGAGTTCTCAGAATGGCTCTAGTTCACTCTTTAACTGATGTCAAGGGTAAGGCTGTCTTTGCTCAGGCACTGTTGTAATGTGGCATCTTTCTCCACCCATGTGAATATCTTAGGGAGGAGGGTTCCAGGCAGAGGGAACAGTAAACACACCAGCCTGGAATGTTTGAAGAATTGCAAGGACCACTGTACCTGGAGCACAGTGAGGAAACAGAAGAAGATATGAGGTCATATAGAAGGAAAGACAGACTGCGTTCCTAGCGCTTGATGGATTCTCACCATGACCCAAGCTTTAATGAACACGTTACAGAAAGCTCTCGAGGCTTTTGTGGGGAGGAGAAACATGCCTTGTAACAGGACTGTCTGGCTGTTGGGTTGGCAGCTTGGAAGAGGTCAAGAGTATTTAGAAGAGTGTATATTAGAAGTAACTGGATGTATAAAAGGAGGTAAGTGAGGATTCAAGGTGACTCTAAGGTTTCTAATGAGAGCAACAAGAGCTACTGTGCATTGACAGGGAAGTCTACAGGAGAAATGGGATTGAGTGAGTGCTCCACTTCTTTAGCCCTAGATGTTCAAGGAAGGCGGCCACTGCTAAACAGATGGGGACAGTGATGGAGGGCTGGGCACGCCCTACAGAGATGGGCCTAAAGGAAAAGTGGCTTTTAACAGATGGAAACAGCATTCCCAAGTGGAGCAACAAAGGCAAGAGGGTGAACAGACCTTCCCAAGGCACACCGTAGGGGGCGCTTGCTGGTTTCTGAGCATTGGGTAGTGGGGGAAGAGTCCAAGGCTACCCATTTTTGGAGTCACGAACAAGTATCAGGACTGCTCTGTTTTCAACACACATTCAACATTTATTTTATCTTCATGACGTTCTTTGTGGGAGGTGCTGGGATATCCTCTCTTACAGAGGGGACCTTCCCATCTAAAGTGACAGCCATCAAGGCCTCCATCACACTCTGCCACCTACCCTGGACCATCTTGCTTTGTTTCCTTCATGGTAGGTTAGGCTCACTTGATACAATGTTGTCTGTCTCTGTGTTTATTGTACAGCCTGTCTCCTTTATTGTGATCTAACTGCTGTGAGGACAGGGTCTTAATTCACTCTAGTGTCCCCTCTACCTAGAACAGTGGCTGAAACATAACAGAAAAATGATCAGTAATGAATCAAAGTGTGACTCAAGTTGAAACACAAATAAAACTTTGTTAATAATGAAAAATCAATTTCTATAACCAGATTATTTTTGCTTTGTGTGGTCAGAATTAAAAGAAAAACTATTGAGTGAAAGTTTCACTTATTTAAAGTAAACCAAAAATGTGATTAAAACTTAAAAAGACCTGACTTATGTGAGCAAAAATGCAAATTTTTATAAACTGTTCTGTTTATTTGAATAGACTTAATCTGGATTATTTTGGAATATGTTCCTAGTGACCCATTTTCTTCTTTTTTTTTTTCCCTGTATTGAGTAGAAAGAAAATTAAGGGTTGGAACCTTATTTCTGTGAGTCCAACTTGTCTGAGTCATATATATATATATATATATATATATATATATATATATATATATTACAGCCTATGGAAGGAAGACCTCCATTAACACTAAATCATAAAGCAGTTCTTGTTTTGCAAACAAAACCATCCAGGATTCCCATAAACCCAAACCATAAAGTTCTTCAAATAAGACCTTCCAAGGTCCTTATCTTAAATCATTTCCCACAAGTCTTCCTGAGACATGTATTTGTGGGAGTAGGAGGCAGATGCAGGCCCTAGATCCTCTCCCAATTCCCATGACTCTGTTTACCTATAAGAAAGTACTTAAGTGTCTCTGCTTCTCTGCCATTTGGCCAGTGTGGCCACTGTAGACTCCTGCTGGTCAGTAGTTTTCCCTCATTGACTAATAAAACGTCCTTGTGCCTTGTATAAGGTTGGTTGCTTTTCCTTTCCTACCTGAGACTCAACTTTTAATTCTAACATTTACCCAGGACAGAGTTCTAACCCAGGAGAGAGCTCTCTGCTTAAAACTGTACTTCCTAATATTTTGGTGCCTAAACCCAAGAGAGAATTCTTGATGGAAAGAAAATTCTCAGCTTACTGGGAGAAAGTTAAAACTCATAATTCCTAACATCTATAGAGTCTAATTTGTATCCCCAAATATCTTCAGTGTGGGTCCCTCTGCTGGAGCTTGGTTAACTTACCAAGAGTCTCAAAGACTTTACTTTTAATACTGTATATGTGTGGGCATGCTTGTGTACGTATGACCCCTGGGGGCCACAAGAGGGCATTGGATCCCCTAGAGCTAGAGTTATAGGCCATTGTGAGCTGCCTGACATGGGTGTTGGAAGCTGAAGTTGGGTCCTCTGGAAGAGCAGCAAGTGCTCTTGACTGCTGAGCCATCTCTCCAGCCCATGAATCACATATTTTTAAAGTGATGTTTCCCGTGGAAAAATTATTCAGATATTTACTACATAATCTTTTTAGGGTATCATTTATAGCTATATGTGAGGATTGTTAAAATTTATTTCTGATCTGATTTTATTTCAGATTCTATTCAGTCTACCATCTGTTGAGAACCTTCTAGGTTCACTGTGTCAGGAACTCCTCATATGAAGTTTTACTTATTCTTTCTATTTTGAAAATAGTAGTTTTGTTTTTAAAAAGCCTGAGTAGTAAAATATTAAATCAAGAAAAGTATTTATCTTTTAAAGAAACCTAATGAAATAAATATCGTTGTCCCTGTTTTATGAGTGAGGAAGTCGGCAAGAGAAGACACCAGGATCACACAGTGAATGTGACAGCACTGTTAGGCTCTAGGCACGTCAGACACCATGTCCAAACCAAACCTCCACCCACTGTTGCTCTTCATAACTTCATCGTACTTACTTGGCAGAGGAACAGGTTTTTGATGAACAGGTCTGAAAGGAAGAATTGCACATTAAATAAAAGGGAAAACACACTATGATTCGGATAATGCTCTGAACAGGCACGTTACAAAGGAGCAACACCAGTAGCTAACGAGATGCATCTAAAGACGAGAGAGGCAACAAAAACTTTGGAAATTTAAGATTACTTCCTTTGGTTCTGAAAGCAGAGGAGCCTTGGCTGAAGTGTTATGTTTTAGCTAAGATCAGTAGTTAACTTGAAGAATAGGTCTCTGAAATTCTATAACTTCTTAAGTTGCTTAACATCTTTTAAGATTTAATTATGAAGCAATGAAACATTGGTTCATACGTATTACTACAAACCATTGTCACCTGGTATGACAGTGGGGGACTGACATGTTAATTCCCAGAGAAACAGGAGGAGATACTTTTTTTTTTAATGAACTCATGTTTCGTTTAGCATGAACACAGATGCTTACACACAGAAATACTTACAGAAGCATGTACTTATATGAGTTAATATATACAGACACATATATTCTCGCTTTGTTTTTAAAGGCAAGGATTCTTTGCTTGAGGTGGCTCATGCTCTGTTAGCCCAGCATTTTGGAGTCTGAGGCAGGAGAAGAATCCTGAGTTCCAGGCCAGCCTGGCTACACATATAGTGAGTGAGTTCCAGGTCAGTCTGGACTAGAGTGAGAGTCTCTGTCTCAAAAAAAAAGAGAATGAATAAATAAATAAAGGAAGGATTCTTACTTCTGGGCAGGAGAAAATGTTGGTGATTGTACAGTGTCTTGTCTGTGACTAGACCCACGGTGGCGTTCAGCAGGAATAGGCTTTTCTGGATCAAGAGAATTCTTATATCAGCATTAGGGTGAAATGTCTCTTTCCACCCCCAAATTTAGCCACATCAGTCGAGCAGGACCCAGTTTGGCCAGATGTTTTCCCAATGCTCTGTCTTCTAAGGCATTCTTGGTGTGTATACGTCTCATTCTACTTGTGTGTTTGTGCTCTTAAAAGTGTTACATGCCATGCAGGTACCTCTGTGCCCTTCCTCTGGCAGTGGACATGGAGACTGAAGCTGTGTACCAGACCTTTAAGTATCTGAGCACAGGTGGGTGCCAGGAGATGGCAAGGCTTTGCAGCCCTCTGCAAATTCACCCTCTCCTTCTCCAGGTGTTGGTGCACTCTGGTATGTCTCGATTAGTCACTGGATATGGTATAAGCAACTTACTACTTGTGAGAGGTAAAGTACGAGGATTTATGAATGATCAACTTTTGGGGAAAAGTTAATTGGATCAAATTCAAGGTTATCCCGGCAATGTGAACATCATCTGCATTTCACTGTTTTCCTGAGGGAGGATGGACAACAGGCTTATACTTGGAGCTTAACACATTTCTGTGGATGCCCATAGGGAACTTTACGTCTGAGCCATTAATAAAGGTAAAAAAGCTACAGGAAGCTGAAAGGAACAAAAGTGGTAAGGACTCAATGACTCAAATGTTGTACATGTAAGACCAAGTTAGAGTTTCTTGCAGTGCACTAAAATTCAGAAAGCCTTGAACTTCTGAAGGTATTTCAAATATGTGGCAGATTGCTTTGGGCTCTCATGTTAAATTTGTGCTCATTTCTTTAAAACTTGGTAATTTCCAAAGGAGAGCCAATGACCACATTAGTTCCAGCAGCCTTAAGCTTTGACCACACCATGTTGCCTCCACAGTCTGTTAGCCAGGGCCAAAACATTTTGTAAAACCTTTTCCCTTGGATGAACTGTGACAGTTCCCAGACGGACAGTAATTTGGTTTCCAGGTCTAAAGTAACTTGTTTCTCTAGATTCCTGATTGCCCTTCCCTAAAGACACTCAATAAAGGCCAGCCCATGAGAGATGTTTATCAGTCACCTGAGGTTTGTTCCTTAACTGCCTGCTCACAGCTAAGCCATCCGTAGGAATGGCCAACATCAGGCCAAAAAATACAACTTTTCAACCACCTTCCCTGCTCCTTTCTATCCTCTGACTACCCCAGCTTGTGAGCAGACAGCGAACTCTGGTTACAGGTTCCCAGCTTCAGGTTTTCCCCCCGATAAAGGCCAGCACTGTCTGAGGTTGCTCTTCCCTTGCCTGTCTTTCCTTCCTGTTGGCCTTTCACAGTGCTGAGGTTTCCCCCGTAGGTGAGGGGAGGCTGCTCCCTTTCTTTGGGGTTAGATGTCCATGGCCTCTGCTCTTGCAACAGTGCAAAGTAAGCAGCAAGCTAAGCTCCCTTCCTGGGAGCCTTTGAGGAAGGGATTGCAGAGCACCGGCAGGCATGCTGGGAGCCTCCTCTAGCTTGGTCTTGAACACTGCTGAACCTTAAAGTATCATTCTTGCTCTCTTGCTCAATACAGGGGAGAGACTAGAACATGCAAGGCATGCGTGAGCCATCCAGGAAGAGAAAAGAATCCCAAGGAAGGCAGAGAACAAGGGACAGAAGACAGGAGACGGCCTAGAAACAGGAGATTTAAAAATTAAGTTAAATTAAAATTTAATAAGCTTAAAACAGAGATAGGAGCTACAGTGCATACTCAGCAAAGAGTCACTGTTAATCATCAGGGACCCCAGTTGGCTCCTTACAGACAATGACTCAGGACACTCACTAAGACTGGGCACCTTTGTGCTAGCGGTAGGTGCGTCTCTGTGTTGTAAATGCTGATGTCACCAATGATACTTACTTTCTCTTTTCCTTTCCCATTCTCATTTTTCAAATACAAAAATTTTTAATGGAGAAATTATTAAGAAGTAAGGTTTTGAGTTATGGTCAAAAAAGGTGTATGAAGATATAGTTAGAGGCTAGACGTTTGACTCTGGAAAACTCAGCAAAATAACTTGTTTAAGCAAACAGATTGTAAAAATGCACTAACTTTTCTAAGCTGTTTGTTCTGAGATATGTGAGTAGCTCTAAATTAGTGGCATTACTTTATTATTTCCTGACTGGTCTAGTCATCTGCAACAGGCAGGTGGCTAACAGCAGGCTGAAGCTTCCGCTACAGGCCCTGCTCACTAACCCCAGGCTCTAGGCTAGCCTTGCCGTACTACTAAATGAAAGATTCTTTGTTTAGAAGTCGCTTTCATATTTATAATTGGCTCATAAATAATGAAATTCGGAATTACGTTTATACACAGATCCTTAATTAGAAAATACTTTTAGAGGACATGCTCAGCCTTCAAAACAAATAAATTTACCTTCACAAACATTTGATGCATTTTGTGGAGAGGCAACTGGAGGCTGTGTTTAAAAGAAAAAGGCAAAAATGAGTAACATAGCAGAACATGGAAATAAAAGTCAAAGCACCATCGTTCAAATAAACCTGCTGGCAGATCTTTCCTGAAATCACAAGAAGCAAACAGAAATGCAGTTCCTAGTCCACCCTTTGCATTCAGCCAGCACTGGGTAGACACAGTCACAGGAGGAGCAGTGTAGTGCCATCCTGATGTAGGGACATCACTACCCTGTCAACAGTGTGGATGGATACTGTGACCCCCAGCAGCTGCCAGGCAGTAGCCCCTGGCATCTCGCTTTGGTCTCATGGCCCCACCTTTTGTGTATTTGCTAGATGATGGTCACTGTTAGGTTCCAGAGTAGATTGAGGTCCAGCAGGGCTTCCTTGCGTAATGGTCTGGCCGATGTTCACCCAGTTCTGGCTAGAAGCTCAGTTTAGTCTGTGTTTGTTTGTTTGATACACAATGGTTTGCCATTTCCTCTGGGATCAACAAGGCAGGAAATGGGCAGAGGCTTCCTTTGGGGAAGGAAGGGGGAATGGAGGAGAGGAGCTTGAACACCCGTCGGATCTATTCCGCACTCATGAAAGCTACCAGAACCCAGCAAGGACCAGCTCATCCCAGGTAGCACATTCTGGAGTGCCTGAAGATTTGAAGTTCCTCTGGGCTGTCTGGGGAGCAGTTTTAGTTGCTAAGACTGTTGTGTTCACCATAGTTGGAAGCACTGTCAACTTCAAATGAGCAGATTAAGAATGAATATTGCAGGAAATATAAAGTGCTTTTAAGTGCAGAACCAACTTACTGTTTTCAGTGGTGTAGCCGGTTTCTTCCTGGAGAGTGAAAGGAGATGAGCAGTATTAAGACACAAGGAAGACGAAGTAGATCTAAAGCACGATAATGAAAAAGATACCAATGCATCGGGCAGAAAGGGTTAGAAGGAGGATGGATTGTGATCTTCCTAGTCTCAGAGACTAGACAGCTGCAGAACGGTTAATGCCAACAAACCGGAGCCCAGTTGCCAAGGAGTTCTGCGCCTAACTACCTGGTGACCCTAGGCCTTCCTCTTGCCTTCAAGGCAAGTGTGAGCTTTACTTTCCTCCATGTGAACTGAGGAGCAAGGAGTATTCAAGCCCTTTTCCTGCCTGGGGCACCCTGTGCTAACTGCCTGCTAACACGTGGAGATGGGAGGTAGGTAGGCTGCAGCCTTACATTCCCACAGTTTCTTCCCTGCTGCTAGGTGACTGTTCTCCAGTGCATGTATGTCTTCAGAGAGAGCCAAAGCTCAACTGGTTTGAAACCACTGTGATTTATGGTTCTGAAGGTTTGCACCCCCACTGACATTCCTGTTTATCTTAACTTCAAAAGAACGTGCAATTTAGCATTGCTAAGACGTTACAGGTTTTATTTTGAGTACTTTCCCTCTTGTCTTTCTTGTTTCTTTTTTTTATGTGTATGAATGTTATGCCTGCATGTGTGTAAGTGCTCCCATGTTGTACAGTGCTCGCACAGGACCAAAGAGGATGTCAGAATTCCTGGAACTGGAGTTACAGACGGTTGTTAGCTGCTATGTGGATGCTGGGATTCAATCCTGGGTCCTCTCTCTGTCTCTATATCTTCCCATCTCTCCTCCCTCACCTCTTTCTCTATTTTTGGCCAAGAGTTCAAGTATAGGGGAAGAGTATTAAGAATTAGGAAATATCTGTAAGATGTCTGGAACTAGGCTAAGCTCCTCACAGATTATTTAAGCCATTCAAATGACCTTTAAAATATATATGCTTATCACATTTTAGAGACACAGAAATAGGCTCAGAGAAGCTAAGGAACTTTCTCAAAGTGATTAAAACTGAGCCAAGCGGGAAGCAGGCAGTTTTGGTTTTAACAAACCTCTGAAGTTTTAAGGCTTATTTTTGGTTTTCACTAGGGCAGAACTAAGACTATAACCATTCAGGCCAGCTTTAGACAGATGAAAATGTGATTTTTTAAAAAATCATTTTATTTAAAAAAATTGTGTATATGAGTGTGTGTCTGTGTGTGGGTATGTGCACATGGTCCCACCATCCCACACATCCAGATCACACAGAGCCACTGTCCTCAATCAGTACTCACCCAGCCCTTGGCAGTGGGGATGGAGCAGCAGGCAGAGATGACTTGGTGTCCCAGACCCCGCTGTTTCGACCTGTACAGTACATACACGAGTCAGTTCCTGTGTCCTGTCCCCAGGGCTGGTGGTCTCAATGGGGCTAGCCTTTCTGAGATGCATTTTGGGTTCTTTTCAGTGAAGTGCACATATCCAGTGGTGCTGAAGTTGTGGGGCAAACCAGTGGGAACAGATGATAAGAAGCTGAAAATGGAGCCTGGAGAGATGGCTCAGTGGTTAAGAGCACTGTCTCCTCTGTTCCCAGTGCCTACGTGGCAGCTAGCACCTAGAGAGCTCCAGAGGAATCCAGTGCCCTCTTCTGGCCTCTATGGGTATTGCATGCATATGATGCACCTACATAAATACAGGCAAAACACTCATACACATAAAATTGAAATAAATAAAAGAGAAGATTAAAATACAAATTCAGGGGCTGGGGATATCTGTGTTGCTGTATGTGGAGGCCAGAGGAGGATGTCAGGTGTCCTGCTCTATCTGCCTTATTCCTGTGAGTCAGGGTCTCTTGCTGAACCTGGAGCTAGGTTGGCTGCCAGCAAGCCCAAGTGATACTCCTGTCTCCACTTCCCATAGCACTGAGGTTACAAATGCATGCATAACCATGCTTGGCTTTTTGTGTGGGTGCTTGGGGATCCGCACTCAGGACCTCATACTTGTCCAGCAAGTACTCTTACCCATTGAGAGATCTCCCCAGCCATGAACAAACATTTCACTAAGGGCCTACTACACAGAGAAGTGTGCAATTCCTAATGGATGTGCAGGGAATACTCTAAAAGCTTCGGTCAGAGCCACTGGCTGTGTACTGCTTTAATTTTCAAGTTAACACTGAAATCAATCAATTACCAAGTATTATTACTGAGAACCTGGTTGTGTGACGCACTGGAAGCCATGTGTATGCCCTGAGGAAGACGTCTGGAAGGAGAGACACATGTGCCCATGACAGCATCTCACCTAAGCACGAACAAGGAAAAGGGCCTCAAAATGTATTAAGAAGCAGGTCATGAGTTTATTCTCGTGACTTCTGCTCAGAGCCTGTGTATACTGTTCTTCCACAAACAGTTTTTCTGAACTGAGTGCTAGTGTTGCTAAACACTCAGAACCCAGAGTGGGTAGTCCCAAGCTTTTGCCAGCACCTAGTGGAACTGTGCCACGTCCAGTGCTGCCCCTACTTACAGCTTATCTGACCTAGATGCAATATTAAGAAATGTTTGAGAAGAGTCCATGTCACACGACAGTAAACCCAAATGTCATCTGAATGTGTGGTGTGAGCCCAACTGTGTACAACTAGCTACTGTGTAAGACTGAACACAGTACTGATACTGTCAGAATAGTCTTAGCTTCTTATAGATTTTGATAGAAGAGTTCAGGGAAAGGGGAGGGGATCTCATCTGTAAAATAAGGGCATAGAAAAAAGGTCCAAGTCAGAATCTCCGCCCCAGAAATTCTTCCTTTGTTAAGTGCCAAGGACTCATTCAGCCTGGGCATCTTCCTTGGTTAAGCTATGGCCTGGCTTATGCACTCAGATATCCTTTCATCCATATCTCCAATCACACTACCAACATCTCCCCTTTCTTTTTCCTCTCCAAAAATAGCTCACGACCCGCAGAGGGAGGGAGGGTCTCCTAGCTCTGCTCTGAGGTACCGGAGCACCATGCTGGTGCAAAGTCCATGGGGTTGGGCTGCTGATATGGCTCAGTGGGTAAAGTTGCTTGCCACCGAACTTGATGACCTGGGTTTGATCCCCACAACTCACATGGTGAAAGGAGAGAATCGACTCCACAAAGTTGTCCTCTGTGGAGACATGGGCACTGTAGCTGGTTGGGGGACCTCTTACAAGCACAGTCGTAGTCTGTCCCTCTGTGAAATGGGGATACTCCCCATCTTATCAAATTCAGTTTTTGTGATCACATAACAGGATAACTTTGACATTTTAAGGAATTAGCCAAACACAGCCAAAAAAGAACATTACTAGAAAAGAGCAAAAGGTTTCGATGGCTAAAAGCACTACAGTGAATGAAAAGAGCTAGATGTGCAGAATCCCATCCAGTGATTCCATCCATGCGAAATGTCAGAAAAGCAGATTGACAGCAGAGCAAAGCAAAGCAGACGAGTGACTGTCTGGAGCCGTGAGTGGGAACAGCCCAGCACTGGCTATATAAAAAACGGCAGAAGAGAACTGGGGATGGGCAGGCATGGACATTTTCTAAGAATGGATTCTGAGGATGGTTCCATACTCTGTCACTGAAAACAATTTACAAGAATCATCGAGTTTGTATCTAAGATGGGTGAGTTTTATGATATGCAAATTATGTCTCCTAAAAAATTAGTAAATAGGATTATGATTGTTTTTGTCTCCGTGTCTTTTGATGAATACCTCTGTATCTCTAGGCGCTGGCAACATGCTAGGGATTTGAATGTGTGATCGCCAAGCCTCACTAACTCCAGGTGGAACTGATGGAGGCTTAGAGAGGGAAGTGGATCCGCTGTTTGGGCTTCAAGGAATGTGCTTCTCTCTCCAGCCAAGATTCTACACTGCTTTTTAATGGTTGCTGTGCAGGTCAGACTCACTGTTGCTTCTCTTAGATGGGAAGAAGGGAGTGCTTTTGTGAATGTTCAGGGAGAATGAAGACAGACTCCTCTACTCGTTGGCCAGAACCCTCCTGCTTTCCCAGGGTACAGCCAGACCCAGGGGCATATCAGGATAGGATGATCCTAGCAGAGGCATACTTGGTTACAGGAAGAGCCTAGTTCTTGGTTGGGATGCTCTAAGGGAGAAAAGTGGTAGATGGAGATGTACTGAAAGCATAAAAGTAAAAGAGAAAACTCAGCTTCAGTCCTGAGTAAGGAATCTGGAAGTGTTTGTTCTAATGGCGCAGGCTGTGTGCACACCTGTGCTCACAGTGGTTTTGACTTTGGGAAGATTGTTTCCCCTTATCAGTTTCCCTGTCTCCTGCCTGTATTTTATACATCACTCTATTTTCAGTTTCACATAGACAGTAGTAAGTTTCATCATTCTTGTTCTGGATGTCAGTAATGTAGGTCCCTGGGCTTCAGCTTTCTTTATGGGTTCTTGAAAAGTCCTGTGGGTGCCTATGGCATCCTGTGTTCTTGGGTGGGCACACAAACAAAAGATTTCACTTGACAAGTCTGCAACAATTTGGGCTACACTGAGGTGAAATTCAGTTTGTACATCTATGTAGATTTTTAAATTACAAAGTCTTCTTTCTTATTTTAGGAAAGAGACAGAATATTTTTTAAGTGATATTAACTTGAAGGAAGCTTCTCCTGTCAAAAGCTATAGATCAGCCAGAGATTTCATCATCTTCAAATTTTCATTGGGAAATAAATTGCTACTGAGGTCCAGTCCTTTGGTTTACCTAAACTGGTGGTCCTCACCTGGGTAGAACTTGATCATCAACCCAGAGATAATTGGAACCATCTAGGAATGTTTTTGTTTATCACATTTAGAGGGATGCTATTGGAACCTAGTGGATGCTGTCAGATAGCCTAAAACACAGGACAGTCCCACAACAAGAATAATCTTGACCCAATTGTTAAGAAACCATGAGACAGAGTAAAACTTTACATCAGAATGGTTCCCTGAGATTAAGGGACACTCTGAAGTCTTTAAGGGTTAAAAGATGGTTATTTCATGACATAGGCAAGCTGTCTGAACATCACTTTTATAAAAATTATCTCTGAACCAGGTATGGTGACACATACCTCTAATCCTAGCACAAACAGGATGAGGTAGGAAGGTCAGACTTTCCATGACCAACCTGAGCTACATAAGGAGATGCTTTAAAAAAAAAAAACAAACTCTGAAAAATTCTTTACTCATGCTCAGAAATAAATTTTTCAGATTTGTCCTTGTGATGGATAGTGTTGTCAACTTGACAGACTCTAGAATCACCTGGAAGATGGGCCTCTAGGAATGTCCATGGGGATTGTCCTGATTATGTTAATGTTAACATAGTTGGTGTGGGCAGGACCATTCCCTGAGCAGGGGATGCTGAACTGTAGAAAACAGAGAAAGTTGCAGGCTAGAGAGATGGCTCAGCAGTTAAGAGCACTGGCTGTTCTTGCAGAAGATCTGGGTTCAAATCTCAGCATCCACATGGTGGCTAACAACTGTCCATAGCTCCAGTTCCAGGGATCTGACACTGTCTTCTGACCTCTGTGGGCAGTACACGACAGGGATGCACTTACATACATATGCGTAATACATTCATACATATGAAATAAAAATAATAAATGAAATATTAAAAAGAAAACATAGCCAGCCAGCACAGCTCTGCATGCACTCAGTGCCTCTGCTTCTTCTTTTTTTATGGTGAGTGGGTTGTGGCCAGCTGTTTCAAGCTCCCGATACCTTCCTTGACTTCTCCATCATGGTTGACTCTACCCTTGAATTATGAGTCAGGATAAACCCTTTCTCCTGTAAGTTGCTTTTGTCAGAGTGTTTTATCACAGCAGCAGGAGAAGAAACTAAGACAGGTCCTCTCAGATCACCTCATTTCCTCCCCTTCCTGCCTTTCTGCAATAATCATATAACCAGGACATTATTTTCTTATTCAGATTTGGGTTCTTTGCCTGATGCCTCTGGTATTGATATATAGCTATACTACAGGCTAATAACAGACCAGTGAGCAGCATACCCAGCAATCTAATGCCTCTAGGTTGGTACCATGTGATTCTTCAAAAACAATCAGCATTTAGGGACTCACTTGTTCTCTCAACCAAATGACCCACTTATCATCCAAGCAGCTGGGGACAAGATGTAGAGTTAGGAGTCCCACAGGAAAAATAGAAACTCCTTGAGGGGTCATGGGATAAAGGTGCATGCAGGGCTCTATAGAAGACTGCATTTTAGGGATCTATCCCAGTGTGAACTCAGGTAAGGCCTCTTGTATTCAAGACCTTCCATGTGCTTAGGGAGCCTGGACTGACACCAGGGTAATTATGGAATAGATATGGGCTCAGGACAAAAGGGAAGGAACTTCTGGCAAAGGAGAGTTCTCTGGTGGAGGGGACACAGAAACCAGCTGAGCCTTAAAGGATGAGCAGGACTTGGTGCCTAAAAGTGAGCATACAAGGACCTAACAGCAGGACCCATTAAGTATGGGTGGATTGGAGCATGTGTGTGTGTGTGCTTGGGGAAAAAGAGGTCCTTGAATGGCAAGCAGAGCTTTTAAAGATGTGAACACCAGAGATTATTAAACTGTTTTTTCCAAGGGGAGTTTAGCTCTTCATTTATCTGTTCCAGTTGAAGGTTTTCTACCCTAGTAAAAAGATTCCTCATTCTAGGAGGACAAGAGCCTGAAGTCTACATTGCCGCTGGACTGAAAGCAACCTCACATGACGGCTTGATGAGTTGGCCTTTGCTGCCAGAATACAAGAGAAGTCGGGTAATGGGGTTCTGACCTCCACTCTCTAAGTGGATGGAGATTGTGGGTTCTGAGAGAGAATTTACAACTAAACCATTTCATCAGAAATGAGTCTAATACCTGACCTTGGAGCATTTTTCTCTCAAGGAGCACTCCGGAAGCAGAGCCTAGTCATTGTGGTTAGCTTTAGAAGAGGGGAGTGTATTGTGAGTGTGTGTGTGTGTGTGTGTGTGTGTGTGTGTGTGTGTGTGTGTAAGGGGCTGAACTCCCCTCTTCTCTGTGCTGGTGATAGGGTGAAGTGGGCAGCACTCGACCTCTCTGGCTCTAGCTATGCTGAAACTTTCAGGAGAAAACTGGGAACTACTGGTTCTTAATGAAATAATAGTGGGATGTGGATGGACACATCTGGAAAGCTTCAGAAGTACTAAAAGTAACCTTGCACCTGTGTCCAGATGTGCAGGGGAAAGCTGAGGTAGAGGTAGAGGCAGACAAGAGGTTGAAACAAGCAAGTGAAGAAAGCCCAGCCTAGGGCAGCAGCAGCTATAACAAAAAAGCAAACGTGGAGGAAGAGACAGCAGACTGGAAAGAGCGCAAGGCCTGAGACAGGCAGCCTGGAGGCTGCAAAGGACTGGGGGCTGTGAACTTAGAGTTCAGTGATAGAGACACTGAGTGTGAGATGATCCCTGGGGATCAGATGGGAAGTCAGTCAAGGCTGATGCCAGGGAGTTGTCTGTCAGCTTAGACATGAAAAGTGAGGTCAGAAGGAAGGGTGATCCCTGAAGACAAGCAACATCTATCTCATCTGTCTCTGCACCTGTGTGCCAGGTGCTACATGAAGTTTACCCTGTCACCATTTGAGAGTTCTCCTGTTACAGGTAAGGACTGTTGATTTTGTGTACAATTGAGATAAAACAATGCTTGTCAAGGTGAAGTAAGTCTAAGGCCCTACAGACGGTAATCAGGAGTCTCTGTGATGCTAAATCAGGTCTGTGATATAAAAACCAGGCTTTTAATCACTAGACAGAAGAGCAGAGGACTGAAATATGGGACTCCTCATTTAGGAAAGGGGAGATGGAGAAAAGCCAGCCAAAAGCCCGGTGAGGGAACGAAGCCCAGGACTTGCCTATCAGGGCCCCGAATGCCTGGAGTGATGGTCGCTTCCATATTGTGCCAACAGTGAGCAAGAGTGAAGCCAGGCCTTCTATTTCCATTTATCAAGAAATTTTGAGGGCACAAGTGAGTATATATATATATGTGAATATCTCTTTTTGGAACATATTAAAAAGCAAATCAAATCACACACATATGTTACCTGCAGCTTTCTCTGAAGGTGACATCAGCCTCGAGGAGCTATTTGGCTTGGTTGATCTATTCACCATGGGAGCTGAAATAGACACAAATATGCAAACACATGATGATTGCAGACACATTCGACTGAGGAAAATTCTCATATAGAGAATGATGATAGGTCAGACAAGAGAGTCTACAAAGAACCAGAGACACCCTTACTAGACATACAAACTATCTGAAAGAGTCTTCTCAGAGGAAAGCTCTGGGGTAGATACATTAATGATTAAAAGAATAAAATAAAGATGTTCTATTCAATTACATACTAAATTATGGTATCATTTCCCCACCTGGAGTTCTAGGAGATGAAAGAGGTTCATTCTTTTTGTTTTAATCAGAAGTATTAAACCAAAACATGGCAGAGCCTAATTAGTAGTAGCCTCAGCTCCCCGTCATATGCAATTTCTTTTAGCCTTCAAGATGGTTTGAGGGAAGGGAGAGAGGGTATGTGTAGGTGTTTTGTGGCAGCAGGTGGCTTGGTCTTAAAACTGTCATATTTGGGAGTATGGGAGAGAGTTGTTATGTGAAAACTGAGAATGAAGGCTGTTCTTTGGGGTGGAGTTTATTCGATGAGTAGAGTCATAGAAAGAGTCACCTGCTTGTGACTGTGTTCTCCAAAGGGAGAAGCATGAGGTTTCTATGTCTAAGCTGAGGTACGTGGCATTAGCTTTCAGAGATCTCAAACAAAATGTTTCCCACAGGCCTGAGATAGCATGGAATCTACAGAGCCATAAGGCAGACTATGTTCTCTCTCATTATCAATCTTCTGTGGAAATCGCTCATGGTACATTATGTACAAGATCAACATTGTGGCTCACTGTAAGAGAACCAATCTAAGTGAGGGCGCTGACAGTAATAACCCAGATAATAACTGAGATGAGTGGGCTAAGTCATGAAAGAGGAAGGAGAAGGGCCATGAAACCAAGATATGATACCTCTTAGTCAAAGGAGTGTGACTACAGAGGAGAGGGGCTGGACATTGTCACTTCTGAGCCCCTCAGCGCTGACTATGGAATAGCCTGGTGTGTTCGGGAAGTTTCCAGGCACTCAAAACTAAACACTCACCTTTTTCAGCTGGAAGTGGGCTGCTTTCTGTGGGATGGATATAGTTTTCATCATTATCCTCCACAGGGACCACATAATCGGCCTAAAAGATTCATAGAAATGAATGAAGACAATGTTGTACTTTCACAGTTAACTGTGTGGAGGGAAGTGATCTTTGTTTTTAAAGAAACTGTAATGGGGTATAATTCATATACCATGAAATTGCGCTAGGTGAAGTTTACAATGAGCATCTTGGGCACTTAGTCATTCATCAGTATCTAGAGGTTATCACAGACTGCCAGACACTCATCTACAAATACCTAGGTCCATGACTACTCAAGTCCTTTACAGAAAATGAATAATATCAGTATTCAACTAATGCATAGCCTTGTGAATATTTCAAATGATCTCCAGGCTTCTAAAATTCCTAATATGGCATAAATGTTTTGTAAATAGTTGCAGTTTTTCAAGGAAAAGTGACAGAAAAAAAATGTCTGCACAGTTTTGTTAAAAAAAAAAAATTCTGTCTGTAACTGTTTGAGTCTATAGGTGTGGAATCCACCGATACGGAGGACTCATTGTGGTCTCAGAGTTGTGCAATTATTGCCACAATCTAATTTGAGAGCATTGGTATCACTTCCTCTGTAAGCCTTGCACCCACTAACTCACTCCCCACCTGCCCTTTGCCGTGACCTACTCAGCTGCATGATTGTCTCTGTCTCTACAGGATTTGCCCATTCTGAACACTGCATGTTAATGGAAGTATTCAACCTATTGCCTTTTGGGACTTCTTCCATTTATCATGGTGTTTTAAAGATTTTTTTCATATTATATTATGCATTACTACTTCATCCCTCTAAATTTGACGTCTATTTCATATATTTTTTCTTTTGTGTGTGTGTGTTTTGATGTCATAAAAAAATACCTAACCCAAGTCCATAAAGATTTCTAACTATGCTTTTTTCCCCCTAAAAGTCTAGTAGTTTCATATCTTACATTTAGATCTGCGATCCATTTTTAGGTAATCTTTGTATATGCTGTAATATAGGATTCAGTTTCATTCTTTTCCATGTGGCTACACAGTTTTTCTAGCATAATTAAAAAAAAAATCCCAGTTACTTCTCTGTTGAATTTTCTTCACACCTTGTCAATAACTAATTGACCACAAGTGTATGGAGAGAGTGATTTTATATTGATAGAACACAAATGAAGCACCCAGATCCTAAAAGTGATTTTTCTAATCTACCTGGGTGACTAGCCAAGACGGGTACTGGGCGAAGAAAAGCTAAACACCACCTCACACAATCCTTCTAGCAACCCAGCCCGGTGGGTACAACTGCCAACTCTACCTCAAGAAACTGAGGCACAGAGAAAATACATAGTCTGCACAAGGTCTCATAGATAAAAGGCAGTAGATCCAGGATGGGAACCCTTCAGTTCAGGCTTATCTCCTGTACTAGCTCCTTGCATCCTTTCTCTCCTCTCTCAAAGTTCTACTTTCCATTTAATTGCTGTTTCTCACCTCGTCTTCACTTTCAACAGGAGCCGCTCTATCTGCAAAGTCTGGAATCTGATCTATTTAGAGTAATGCTATTTCTGAAATTAAGACATTTTTATTTCAAAAGAGCAATAACAACAACAACAAAAGCAAACCTGAGCCAATCCCAACAAATTCTGTTTAAGGGCATAGAATGGGCAATGTATTTTTCTAGTACTGTAATTCTGTGCTTTAAAATTGTTACCTCCCACAATGAATATATGATCAAGATCCATCACAGTTATTCCACAAAGGCCACAGGCTGTTCAGCTTTAAACCTATCATCCCATGAACAAGTCATAAAACTAGCTGTATTGTTATCAATAGTTAATCCTTTTTCTGAGACAGAGTCTCATATATACCAGGCTGATCTCAAAATTGTTATGTGATTGAAGATGACCTTCAATTCCAGACTCTGCAACTTCTACCTCCTGAGTGCTGTGATTACAGTCATGTAGCACCATGCCTGTCTAACAACTGAACTTTTGATCACAAGCAAATATTCTACTCCCATGATCTCCATGTTCTAGAAAAATCTCAGTGATTACAAGAATGTGAGATTCCAAAATATAAATAAGCCATGTATGGTGCACATACCTGGAATCCCAGTACTTGGGAGGCTGAGGCAGGACAGTCACAGATTTGAGGTTAGACTGTGCTATATAGCAAGTGCAAGGCTGGCTGGACAAGTTAGCAAGATTCTATCCCCAAATGAAAATTTAAAAGGGCTGAGGATAGCTCATCAGTAGAAGGCTCACCTAGAATATGTAAGGCCCTGAGTTCAACACTCAGGAGTAGGGGATCAGGGAGAAACGTGTTCAGATGTTTCAGTACTAACATGCCCATTTGCATGATTTCCTTCCTTGGACTAGATTTGAAAAACGTGGGTGTACAGGTCCGTCTTATTTTCATTTTTCCATTGCCCCATACTCTATTTACCAAGAGTCATTTTGATCAGCTGTTATATGTATATATGGGCTTATTTCTCTTCTCTAATCATGTGGGCATCTAATAGCTTAGCAGACATTATCCTGGTGAGTTCTTATGGCACTACCTACTCTGTGGGATAGGTCCATTTATCATGACATTCCAGATAAGGAACTTGGGAGAACTTGAGAAACCGATTCAAGGTTATAAGTGTGAAGCTTCATGAGAACAGGTACTGAGTCTGTTCTGGGCACCACGGAAGACCTGGGCACCTTCAGCGCTGGGCGCATTTCTGTTGAATTAAAAGCCAGTTTCTTCTCAGTGGGTGCTGGAAAGGTGCTCTAGGGTAGTTCTTTTAGCTATTATATGGGGTCAAAGGTTGGCTCTATCTTTACCCCTGTGACTTTGGACAAGTCTTCCAATCCCTTTGCACCTCAATGTCTTCATCTGTAAGATGGAGCTGATGAGAACATACACTTCACAGTGTGTTCTGACGACTTAATGAGATGACACACACAGCACGCCCAGTGGGGCAGGGGAGCCCAGCACTCAGCAGGCATCAGCCTGGGCCTGCGGTCCAGCGCATGCTTCCTCTGGTCCAGCATGTACTCTCTCTGGTACAGCACATGCTTCCTCACCAGCGTGTTCTGTTCCACCTCTGACTCTCTGCTGAGCATCAGTCTCTATATCTTGCATACAGCCTGCAGAACAGAGCTAAAGTTCCATGCAATAGAACCTCTCTAATGGCTCCACCATGTCTTAATGTTGGCCTACATAGTTTTTTTTTTAATGTGTTTTGCTTCTTTCTTTTCTTCTCTTCCTTTTTCTTTTCCTCTTCCTCCCCCTCCTCTTCCTTCTTCTTCCTCTTCTTTTTCCTCCTGTAGCCCAGGCTGGCCTTAAATTCACTCTGTAGCTGAGGATGATTTTGAACCCTGACCCTCTGCCTCCACCTCCTCAGTGCTGGAAATGCAGGCATCCACCACCACTCCTGGTTTATGTGGTGCTGGGAATGAAATCCAGTGCTTTGTGTATGCTAGGAAATCAGCCCCTGAGCCACATCCTTAGTCCTTTGCTGCTATTTTGTGTTGTTGTTTTCCTGTTTCATTTTGATGTGTGTGTGTGTGTAGGTCCATGTGTATGTGACGGTGCACACACACACAGGTGTACATATGTATGTGGAAGCCAGAGGACAACCTCAGACTACATTCTTCAGGGGTGGTCCATTGTGTGTGTGTGTGTGTGTGTGTGTGTGTGTGTGTGTGTGTGTGTAGGTCCATGTGTATGTGACGGTGCACACACACAGGTGTACATATGTATGTGGAGGTCAGTGGACAACCTCAGACTACATTCTTCAGGGGTGGTCCAGTGTGTGTGTGTGTGTATGTGTGTGTGTGTGTGTGTGTGTGTGTGTGTGTTGTTTTAGACAAGGTCTGTCATCAGCCTTGGACTTAACAATTAGGCTAGGCTGGCTGGCTAGTGAGACCCAAGGATCTACCTGTCTCCACCTCCGCTGTTCTGGGATTATAAGCAAGTACCACTATGCCTAGGTTTTTTTAAAACACGGGTTCTAGGAGAATTGAACTCAGGACCTTGCTAAGGCAAACAGTTTATGGATGGAGCTCTCTCCCCAGTCCCTTGATTTGCTATTTCTTTGTAACCTCTTTTTATCTTGACTTTCCATTTGCTGCCTCTTTTTCACTGGTGTAGGCCTCCTGGGGCCACTTCCACAGGGTTGCTGTGTGCAGAACTCTGCCTCTCCTCACTGGACTCTCTGTCAGTTAAGCACAGAAATGGAGAGCCTAGCAAAACCCACAGCGTCCACGTCTTCATGTGCATTTGCCCAATGCTGAGGGATTCTAACCCTCACCCTACTCAGGTGCTCCCTGTCGCCTGTGCCTACTGAAAGAGATGGCATCACCTCTCAGACTGACTGATGGAAGACTAATGAACCACACTTTCTACCCCTAAAATCTGCGGATGTTCCACTCTTCATTGTCCCTGAAGCAGGGGTTGTGAACTGAAATGTGTACAGGAGCAGGCAGGGGACGGGAACGAGGAACCTGTTCAGTGTGGGGGTGTGCACACTGTACGTGTGGTGGGACCCATGGCAAATGGAAAAAGGACCGAGGATTCTTTCTGCAGCTGAGCTAGTAGGCTACCACAAGGCTCAGTGGTTCTGTCAGCACTGGCTGCTGCCAAGCCTTCAGTCTTCAGGAGAAACTGGAAAACTAGCTTTGCAGAGTCTAGAGGATGCTAGAACAGAATCCAGCAAGTATAGCAAACCCCTCCTGTGCAGCATGAACTGTACTTATATACATACTTAAACAAATATCAAAACAGTAAGAAGAAGTAAAGAATAACAGAGACAGTAACTAGCTTGCCCAACGTCTCAGAGCTAAAAGGATCTGAGAAGGAATGTAGGCCTAGATGTTGTCTAGATTTTGATTTAAAAGCTCCTCTTTTCCATCTCCTGTTGGGCTACAAAGTATATCAAGGTGCAAATGAAGATCATTTCACATGTTCAAAAACCACAGCTTATTTCATCTGCAGGCATTTCAAAACAAAGTATTTCTTGGAGAAGTTCCAGTGAGATTCTTTCTGGTGACAGTTAAGAGTTGCCTCTGTGTCACCTTGTCGTAGGTCATCTTAAGGGCTCTGCCTGAAGGCTTGTCTTTGTCCTTAAAAAGCAACTGCCTCTGGGAGCCATTGCACACCGGGCTCTAGCTGCCCTTGCTGTAACAGCCAGGAGGAGTGCGCCTGGTCATTTTTGAATGGCAGCCATCCCACCTGGAGTAAGACTCACGAAAGACAGGCACTGGTAGAGCGAGACTGACACTGCCGAGGTGGGTCTCTAGATTCTTGGGGCACAAGAGCCGTGAAAGGAAGAGAGAGGCTGCACAGGGTTCTTCTGTGACTGAAGAGTCTCCATCTCATGCCCCACATCACCACTCTACTTCTTGGAAGAGGAAGGATGGAGAGAAAGCCCGGAGGGGGCAGGGTGGAGAAGCAAAGGAGGCTAAAGACAGGGAGAAAAGAGCGGATTCACACAGTAAACCACGAGGAGGAAACAGGGACCACAGGACGGGCACAGATTCCACACACGAATCACACCTCTATTGAAAACTGAGATGCTTGAAATGAGGTCACACATGCCGTTTTCTAGAGAAAACAAGTTCTCTTTAGTGTAACACATTGGGGAACAGTTGGAGAGCAAGGCCTAGAAGGAAGATCACTCCACACCAACTGTCCTGGCCACCACCCCACCTCCCTTCCTAGACAGCCTTTGGGAAGGCTTACTTTACCTCATCCTCAAGAAGGTCTTTGGGTTTTGGGGGGACTTGAGGCTTCTGCAGAGAGGTAGAGGCTGGAAGAGTGGAGGCCAGCCTTGCTTTTGCTGAAGGCCAGCTGGGCTTACTGGGAAGTGTCTTGCTGAAGGGTGGAGAATGCCTCTGGCTCGATCGATTATCTTGAACAAACACAAAAGAGGCTCTGGGTCATTCTTTGGATGGAAACCATGGAGATTTAGAAAATATACAGCCAAAGGCATCTATATGTCCTCAAAGAGTCAATGTGGTGTCCTTAAAGAAGCTAGTTAGGCCCAAAGCTTCAACTGTCTATTCCCCTACATGATAACCAGCAGGAAGTTCTCAGGACTCTTCTCCCCAGGCAGTGATGGGAGCCCACAGTCTCGGGAGAGCTGAAAGCCCAACACTGTCAAGCACAGTGAGCGGGAAGCAGTGTGGGGGACGAGGGGTCCGATTCTCAGTCCAGTTTACACGTTCAAACCACCTTGGGGGCTTTAAAAGTGGTCCCACCCCAGACCTAGTTCTAGACTTCTAGATGACGTCTGGTGGGATGGGTTAAGAACGTTCCCCAGGGTCCCCAGGTTATTCTAGGGTACGTGGAATTCCTTTTCTGGTGACTTCCTTCAATTCACAGAGAAGCCGTGAGACACCTATTTTTCCAGAACCATCGTTTCCAGCAGGGGTCAATAAAAGAGCCCAGGCTCTGGAGCCAGAAGGATCTGGGTCCCTTCTCCTGCTCTCTAGTTGCACCTATTTGGGTCAGTTATTCAGTTTCTCTGGGGCTCATTTCCTCATTTTAAAACAGAAGATCACATTATCCACCTTAGAGGGTTATTATAGAGATTAGAAAGAGCAGAGTGAAAGCGGCAGGTGCAGTGTGTCCACCTAACACATGGATCCAATATCACCATGCCCTGTGAGGGCGTCAGGTCCTCCAGTCCACCCAGAGATGCTGTGAGCCAAGTTTTGACCCGAATGACACATTTTCAGAAGCCCTGAGCGTAGGAATCACCTGGTGTCCCCGCCCCGGGACCGCACAGTTGCTTGCAGCAGCGGTGTTTCCTCCCGGCTACATGCTGCTTCCTCTAGGGACATCCTCCCTGCCTCCCTGCCAGTCACATCCAGATACTGTGCCCCCTTCCTGTGCCTTCTTGCTCTCGGCCCCTGATTTTTCCTTGCCCGCGTTGGTGGTCAACGTCACATTTACTGTGCTCGCCCACTAGAGGCCATCTGCTTCTCCGCACTTATAACAGCCAGTTTTACGTGCGGCTCCTGGAGTTGATGTAGATTTCCTAATGCAATATTTAATTAAGCCCATCAGAAATAGCAGAACACAGAAGGCAGGCTTTGAAGAGTGCGCCCTGAATGAACCATTTTGCCACCAGAAATTGTGGTTTCTGGTTTGCAGAGTGGGACTAATGTAGCTCGTTCCCTCCCGGGCTCATGGTAGTGAGTGAACAAAGTCATTAACCAAGCCCAGTGGGAAGTGCATGGGACAGGCAGCAGAGCACCTGCTGTTGGCTTGGATGGAGGCTGAGAGGCTCAGCTCACAGCCCAGCTTTGCCTCCTGTAGAACACTGGTCCAGTTAGTTCTCTATTCTGAGTCTCTCCTCCTTCCGTATGATGGAGGTGCATGTCTCTTCTGCAAGACTGACGGGGTTAGGTGGCCACAGCTATGTAATACTGCCTTGCAAACTCTAAAGGGTCTAGGAGTGTGTTGCCTCAGCTGACACTGAATGCTCAGGATTTAGCCTGGTTCTGGCACATAGCAAGTGACAACAGATTAACTGTGGAAAAAAGCTTCAAGCAGCACCTGGTACTCTGTAAAGAGGTTTCTGGCAGCAGTGAGGATGAGTACACCGAGTAAATGCAGACACCATCCTGGAAAGGACACACTTGCTCTCTCCACCTTTTAAAAAATTATTTGCTTCTTTGTTTTTGTGTTCTCTGTATATTCTGGATATTAATCCTCTCTAATAGCCAGGGAAGATTTTCTCCCACTCTGTAGGCTTCCTCTTCATTCTTTTGATTGCTTCCTTTGCTGTGCAGAAGCTTTTTAGTTTAATGAAGTCCCCATTTGTCAATTGTTGACAGCTCCTGCCCAACTTTGACTACTTTTATTTTGAGACAAGGCCTTGCTAAGTTGCACAACCTGGTCTTGAATTTGGGATCCTCCTGCCTCAGTGTCTTCCACAGGTAGGGATAAGAGGCCTGTGCCACCCACCTCCATCTTCTGGATGGACAGTAAGAGGCATGCTCAGTCCTCAAGGCCAGGCTTGTGCTCTATTTGGCCTAGGAGGCTAATTCCTGACCCAGAGCTCACTGGCATCCCCATCTCCAGGCAGACATCCATAGTCTAGATGGCTGGGTGCCAGGATGTCTGACACCAGACCAGGGAGGGGCTTCATGAAATGTCACTGTAAGCTCCAGAACCTCCTTTGCAGGAGTTCAGAAGAAAAGTTGGGCTAATCTCTCAGATGACTTCCATGGGACTATTAGGGTGAGACGGGAGGGCAATCACAAGGATGAACTTCCTTATCAACACATTTTTGCCTGTTTAGTGCTATGAATCTAGGTGTGGGAGAGGGGGAGCCCTGGAATAGAAAAGTCATATCACTGAGTGTCCCCACCTGTCAAGCCTGGACTGCCACCCACCCCTAAGTGGGAGTGGAGGCGGGCGGTGACCTTCAGGGAACAACCACTTTGGTCCACCTTCCCCCTCTGTGGTCCCAAAGGCAGAGCACCCAGCGTCTGTGGTGGCCTCACCTACATACTCTCCCCTGGCGAAGGGCAGGGCTGGGTGGACCGTCCTTGCGTGCTGCTCGGCGGGAGGTGGCTCATAGCTGTCGTCGCCGTTCTCCTCTGCAGGCATCACGTACATCTCGGAGTCCGAATGTTCATCCGGGTTTTCGTAGTCGCTGTCCTGCAAAAGTAAGCACTTCTCTCGGATCCCAAATTCAAGACCAGGTTGTGCAACTTAGCAAGACCTTGTCTCAAAATAAAAGTAGTCAAAGTTGGGCAGGAGCTGTCAACAATTGACAAATGGGGACTTCATTAAACTAATGACACTTAACTGGCAGGACAGACAGTTCCTATCTTAGGAGGTGAGAGTGGCTCCCACAGTGGGTGGTGGTGTTGGTGCGGGGAGCCGAGACTAGGGAGACTGTGCATCCGTCGGCTCTTCACAGCCCCTGCCACAGTCACCCAAGGGCGCCGTACGACTTTCCGACTTTCCGACTTTCCAGGGCAAGGAGCCGGCACCTGTTTCCATTCATTTGCAATTTTATAGCAAACGTTTATCTGCAGACCTGGTTATTTTATGGAACAAGCCTGCATTTTATATTGTCTGCACTGGAGACTCAGTGAAGCAAAACTAATGGCAAGGGGGCATTTACCCAATCGTGGTTAGAGCAGGGATCTGAGTTCTGGCTGTTTGACTTTGGGGACTGCCACCCTCATGTGATCCTGGGCTTCTGCCAGCAGGGGGCGCAGCTGTGGCGCTCTGGTTTCGGCTACAGGCTCTGGGAGAAACTTCATGCCCGATGACCCGCGAGGAGGTCACTCTTCCCCCTTATTCTTCTTTTCATTTTCTGTGGTTGAAGAAGGAGGAACTGCTGTCCCCAAAGACCACATGCGCTCCAGGTGGTGAAAACAGCCGGGAACCGGGCTCACACTAGATTCTGGGTACTAACTAGCTTGGAGGTCAGCATCCTGGGATGTCCTCAGGATGTCCTCATTTCACTGAGGAACAGTGGGAAAGTCTTTTTTTTTTTTTTTTTTTTTGGTCTTAGTTTGGAAGTGGGAAACTGGACCCCTTCCAGATCTAAAACTCAGACTGAAGCAGGTTAGCATTACAGAAGGTCTTAAAATAAGTGAGGAGCAAGCATTGTGGAAAAAGCCTCCTTAGGGGTGCCTTGTCCCTACAAGACTACGCGAGACAGGGGCGACTGCAGGGGCCTGCCGATTGCAGAGCTGCTTGGAGAAAGTTGACAGTTCGCTGTGGCGCCCCACCTGACAATGTCACCATGGCCAGGTCTGAGGGCCTGGCTTTGAATTTGGGAATTGCAAGTTAATTAACTTCCATGCTGGTCCTGGAGGCACCTGCTGTGTCTGGCATTGCCTCTTTTTGGAAAAAAAAAAAAATAGGGTTTGCGGGCTGAAGAGATGGCTTGGTGGTCAAAAGCACTTGCTGCAACACCCGTCCATAACTCCAGTTCCAGGAGGTCTGATGCCCTCTTCTGGCCCCCAACAGCACCGCATGACACTGGTGCACTTACAGAGGCAAAACAGTCAAACACATAAAACTTCAAAAAAAAAAAAAAATTAAATCCGGGGTTGCTAGGTACCCCATGCTGGCCTCAGAGTCTCCGTAACCCAGCGGGGGTTGGACTCTCAGTTCCCCTGCCTCGGCCTCCTGAGTGCGGAGGTTATAAGTTTGTGCCAGTATAAAGGCTCTGCCATTAATTAACCTCTGAGCTGCTGGTTTGTTGGGTCTTCTGCCAGAAGTCAAGAAGTGAGAAGTAGTGGGGAGCTTGGAGTGGAAGCATTTCCAGCTGATACAGAACTGCTTACCTCTGGTTTGGGGTGCTGGATTGTGCTGTGAATACCAGCACTGAGGATGGGGCTGAGGACTGATGGGAGTGAAATGAGTTTATGTATGTAAAGCTCTCAGCCTGCATGTGGTGAGCACTAGGTCAAGTGAGCCATCAATGAAGTCACTGCCACCTGCCTGGAGGAGGCTTTTCTGTCCTGCCCTCTCTCTCCCCCTGTGATGGGCAGCCACCAGCGTGTGATTCAGAAACAAGCCCTTAAAGAAGCCTCCCATGGGGTGCTGGCACCCTCCCGATCCCAGGAGCCAGTACTCACGAAGTCATCTGACCATTGCTCCTCTTCATCAGCGGGGCTCTCTGAAAAGGGAGGGGAACAAAGACACCAAGGATGAGTCCAGCCGACCAGCCCCAGGGTCGCCCCCCCACCCCGTGAGCTGCCTGCCCTTCCGCGTGCTTCCTAGTGCATTTACTTAACTTTGAAGACTGATTACAGTCATAAGTTCGTTCACTTTTGAGTCTCTTTTTAAAAAAGATGAATTCTCAAAACATGGAGAAGTCCCGCAGGGACAGAGCAGTGGGTCTGCCTTGTCAAAGGACATTCTGGGATGCTATAGTAATGCAGTGGAGAATTGTGGTACATATCATATAGCGTATTTATTTGTGTATGTCCATGTGTGAGTGCTTGTGTGTGTATGTGTGAGGTTTGCACATGGATGTGTGTGCACCTGCATGTGAAGCACAGAGGTCAACCTTGGGTATTGTTCTTCAGATTTCATCCACCCTATTATTGAAACTGGATTTTTCACTTACATGAAGCTCACCAAGTCATCAGGGAGCTCCAGGGATGTGCCTGTCTCTACCTCCCCAGCACTGGGATTACAAGCATGTGCCACCACCTGGGGGTTGAACTCAGTGCTTGTAAGGCAAGTACTTTACCAAGTGAGTCACCCCCTTATCCCCCATGTGGCTTCTAAAGCTTCTGAATCAGAATGGGGGGTCAGGAGTCAGACTGACCTACATTTTCATCCTGGGCACACTAACTAACTAGCTGGAGAATTTAATGAAACCTCTTAGTGCCTTGGACCTCTTTCCAGGTCTGTAAAATAAGGGGATAACTTCTGTGATTCTGTCTGGCTCTAAGTTTGACTTTTTTTTTTCCAGAATAGAAAGGTTTATTATTGGGGTGTAACAGTACACATTCTTAATCCCAACACTCAGGAGGCAGAGGCTCCGTGAGACTGGATCTAGCCTGGTCTACATATTGAGTTTCAGGTTATCTGGGGCTGCAGGGAGACCCTGTCTCAAAGAAAAACAAAAAACCCCCACAAATGTTTATTCCATGTTTCATTGCAAGCTGGCATTATAATTAGAGGCTGATCATCATTTAGCCTTCTTAAAACCTGTGAATAGTTGAAAGCAGGCAGGCCATGCTTCCATAGTCAGAGAGCAAACAGCAGACAGTGACTGAACCCCACAGGTGACTTGAAAGCTCACACTCTGAGCCCAGAGCTGTGCCACAGTGCATAGCAGATGGCAGACACAGAGGACAGCTTATGAACTTGAAGAATCAAACAGGTCTGATTTATGACAGCCATGGGGAATACTTCTCCTCCAAAATATATGTTTGTGTATGGGCAAGCCTAGCATCCACCTCATTATATAAAGTGACCTGAGATGTCAAACGGACTCTCTCTACTGTGTGGGAAGTCAACCAGACATGGACCCACATGGCAGAGGGGCTGGGGCAGTTCCACAGAGCGTTCTGGTTCCCTCCCACCCCACTGGGCGGCCACAGCTACCCCACACACCAGCAGCCCACCTACTCTAGGTCTGGGTGGGTCTCACAGAGAGCCAGCAGAGGGATTGTAGAGGTGAAAGGTCAGGAGAGAGGCCCTGTGATCAGAGCAGCCATGATTGAAGCAATGGCACAGAGTCCTCTCTTGGGAAAACACGGCAGGTGCTCAAGAAGGACCTTGCTGAACTATCCAAGTGTGAACTGAACTTTGACAGATCAAAAAATAATGTATAGTAAGTTATTCTTTGGGTTAAGTGGCAGCTAGTATAGTATATTTTGATCACTGGGCTTCTCCAAGGATTTAGAAACATGAATCCTGTTCCCAGCATGGTTTCTGAGCACCCCGAGAGAAGAAATTTCTAATCCCTTAAATCTGGAGAGAGCTGAAGATCAAGGCTTCTGTCAGCAAGGCGCTTTGATTTCAACCATTTCCACAGAAATCTTAGATAATGCCTCTGGAATCCCTGGATCTTGCTTAGCAAATTGGACTTGCAGAACCCTTTCCCACTGAATCAAACTGGATTTTCCCATCATTCACCGGGAGTATAGCCATTAACCCGCTCCCTTCTCCGTTATCTTTCTCCTCCAGCTCATGTACTGTTCTACTGTTCCTGGTTATTTCCCTAAAGCAAAGGTTGATCATGTTGTCCTGTTTCTCAGTCACCATCAGTGGCTCCCTATGGAGTATAATTGAGGCTCTATGTCTACATTCCTCTGCTCTGTCCCTCCATCAGCTTGGCCCTCTTCTGTGCTGTGGATGCTTGGATCTTTAGTGTGTTTCACCTTACATTGTGCTGTGCTGTTTTCATGTCTCTATACAGAAAAGTGAGGCTTACTTAATCTCGGTGTTTCGATGACGCTTGGCTTGTGTATCCCACACACTAACATAAGTAAGAACGAGTAAATGAATGGAATGAAGGAGAACTGGATGATAATAATGGATTCTGTTCAGCGAACTGTTCCTAGGTGCTAGGTGACAGACTGAGTGTTATACAGTCTCATCTGTACGAAAGCACTGAGTGTGTGCTATTACCTTGTGTTTGATAGCTGAGAAGCTAGATGTACGAGAAGTTAAAGACCCGCCTAAGGCTGCATAGCTAGTGAGTATGGGCAGCTGGATTAGAGTCAGGCTTTCTGTGTTGGATCCTGCAGCTGGACTCATCCCAGCCAACTAGTCCTCCCCTGTGCATGAAGAAAAGATCTGGGGGAAGTGAGAGTGACCCAATCTAAGCATCTTAGTACATGGAGCTAGGGAAAAAAAGAATACACCATGTGGCAGAGGTCATGGAATGGTATCCCACCCACATGGAGCTATACTCATCTATCTGGTCCAGGGAAACCCACAGCATCAGACCTGGAAGACAATCCCTCAGACCAACCACAAGTGTGTTGGTTTCAAGTACTAGACTCAAAGTCAAAATTGTGGCTGCTTCTCCAGCATGTCAGGAGCCTCCCCAAGTGTGCAAGTGGAGGTTTTAGAACCGGGGTGTCTGGTTCAAATCCTGATTCTGCCTTGGACCAGTTGCTCAGCTTTGGACCAATGATTTTATATCATCCAAGGCCCAGTTTCCTCACCTGTGAAATAAAAACTAAAACAGCTGCCTGTTTTAGTGAGTCAGGGTCCTCAGACTGATTCTGTTCTGGAGGCGTGGCTCTGGGTTGCTTGGCCTTGCTCCTCTCGACCCTCACTGAGCTGGTGTGGCAGGTCTCTAGCGATAGGAAGAGGAAGGCCAGCTGTGATGTGAGGTCAGATGCAGGGACAGGACAGAAAGCAGAGCTAGGGTGGCCATGCGGGAGGCAGCGGGTGGTCAGTCTAGCATCACCAAGCATCCCTGGAAACTGACAGGGATGGGATTTAACACGGGGACTGAGGCCGGGGGCTGAGTCAGGCAGCTTTTCCAGCCCCACCAGGGTGAAAGCCAATGGTCATGGAACAACAAGTAATGCTGAGTCCACTCAGGACGGCAGGGCAAGGCAAAAGCAGTTTAGAGTTCACTTCTCCAGTGGACAGAGGGTGGCTGTGCTACTGTGTGTGTGTGTGTGTGTGTGTGTGTGTGTGTGTGTGTTGAATATGCACCTGTGTGTATGGCGTGCATGCTTGGGTGCTCATACAAAGGCAAGAGGAAGACATGAAGCGTCTTCTTCTATTGTCCTCCATTCTAGTTTTTAAGACAAAGTCTCTTATTGAATCTGAAGCTATTGACCAGCTGACTGACCAGAAAACTCCTGGGACCTGCCTGTCTGATCCCCGTCCCAGGCACAGGGGTCCCAGGCACACGAGTAATAGAGATTTGAACCAGGTTCTCTTGCTTACATAGCAAGCACTCTTACCCACTAAGTCATCTTCCTACTCTTGAGTGAATTTTTTAAAATAAAATTTATTTTAACTGATACATGAAAGCATAAAAATTATACAGATTAATAGGTCAACACACAGTGTTTCAATACATGTTATCTATTGCACAATATTCAAATTAGGGTAAAATGACCTATCTCCCAAAGATTTATCTGTTCTCCTTTTTTGAGACAGGCTGCTCTGTAGCCCTGACTCCCTGGAACTCATAGAATCACTTATCTCTACCTCTGGAGTGCTGGGATAAAACGTGCGTGCCACACACCTGTGCCTGGCATACCTTTATCATTTCTTCACAGTGAAGGTTTTCAGAACCTTTTCTTTAGCTTATCAAATGCATTGTACATTGCTGTTGCCTATAGCAACCCTCTGTGCAATAACACACATGGCTCTATGCTCCACGGGACTGTAGCTTAGTGTCCATTGCTCAGCTTCTCTTACCCCACCTTTCGAGCCTTGGGTACCCACATTCTGACACCCAGTGACATGTACACTATGATGGGACTGCAGGATTGCAAGGCCACCTGGTTTCACTATTTTGCAGAACTACCACTTTCTCACCGTCGCTCAGTCCCCTCCTGCATGACGTCAGTGGTGAGAGGAGTAGGTGCAAGGAGAGAAGGCCTGTTCAGTCTGATCCCTCAGGTTTGCAGAGTGACCATGGGTTTCTGCAATGACCCCAGAAAACTTGAGGTTCCTTCCCCTCTATCTAAGCCCTATCTCAAAGATGTATGAGGCCGTTGAACTGTGAAAGTTGAGGGAAACAGGTACTGGGTTATATCAGGACCCTGGTGCCTTCAGAATAGTAAGAGATGTCCCAGGAAAGTGTAAACTCAGCCTGGGTCAAAGGGCAGAGCGTGGGTGTGCCCCTAAGAGGCCACTGTAACTTTGGCACGCTTAATGCCCCTGAGGTATATTTTGTCACCTACAGAACTGAGGCAGTAATACACCCCCCCCTGCCGCCAACGTACACATCATAGGGTCTCATTTTGTAACCCAGCTTGACCTTGAACTTGGCAATCCTTTTCTTTCAGCCTCTAGAGTTCTGGGGTTATAAGCATGCACTGCCATGCCCGGCCTGAGATGATAATTTCTGCGCATTACAGCTAATGTGTGGGTTAAATGAGATTTTAGAGAGCCCTGTATAACATCCAGAATGGTGACTACCCTCCAGGTTTCACTGGGTTTCCTTCCGACAGCACACCAGCTGCTTGAGGCTAACACTGTCCTCGGTGGACTGTGAGGTCTCTCCACACATCGTTGCCTCCTCAGAGATGAGTACAACAGCTAAAAGTAGCAGGCCTCGCCCAGGCCTGGCCTGCACCCTGGAACAGCCAGGCCTCCATCAGTGTGTACCTCGAGGGCCTTTGTCCTGTGCTCCAGCTAGGGGAGAGACTTTGGTGACTCCTCTGTCAGCTTTCAAGGGATGCCAGACCTTTCCATCCTCTGCCCTTGGAAGGTCAACTTGTTCCTGGTTTAGAAAGTTTGGGGGGCATTTGCCTAAAAGGGGGCCTAATTCCAGTGTCTGTGGAAAATGAGTGGAGTTATGTTCAGAGCCTTGGGTGGCCCAAGTCATCACAAACTGACCTCCCCAGCTCTGGGGGATCTGGTGGCCTGAGCTCTCCATGGAAGCTCTGAGGTTCTGGAAGACTCCCTGGGTTGAGGAAGAACATTGGGGCTGATTTCTGAGCCTGGGCATGCAGCTGTGTGGGGACCCTCAGGCACAAGGGTGGCAACTGGAAATGCCCCAGGGCCGTGGATAGCTAGGAGTAGGGAGGGCAGGGCGTGGGAGGCCACAGCTGCAGGTGGTGATGCTGGTCTTACCTAAAAGGACAGTTTCCGAGGATTAAGGGGAAGCGCAGGATGCGGGCAGGCTCTATTGACAAAATGACAGATGCATTTCTGAGCTTTGGGAACTTCGATGGATGCAGAGGATTCACAGGTCCCCCAGGACAGGAAGGCAACAAGAACAGACGGTAGTTTGATGCAGATACTTCAATATGACAGAGTTCTTGCTAAACCGCTAATTCAGACCCAGTAGTTGTACGGAGGGCTGAGGCTTTGTGTGTCTCCTAAGCTCCCAACTAGGAACTACACTTTGTAAAGCAAACTGTGTTCCTGTGTTCCAGAAGACATTTAGGACAAATAAACTGATATCAAGGCTATATGGAGGGCTGGGGCTGCCCCTCAAATGTAGAACACTTGCCTAGCATGAAAGGCTCTGATTTTGATCCCCAGCACTATATATAAGAAAAAGACTAAATTTGGAGAATTTTAGAAGAAAGCAGGTATGTCTAAGGTCAAAGAGAACACTTCTGAGCATGGGAAGATAGGAAGATGCACATTCCTGAAGCCAGGGAATGTTGGAGAATCAGGTTTCTGGGTTCCAAACCTAACAGAGTCCTAGTTCATTCTTCAAATGATAAGATGAGCTGAAAAGAGATGCCCAAAGTTACACAGCCGGTTAGTTGTTTGTGCCTTGTCATTGGACTCCATGTGGTACAATTACTCTCATTTGTGATGTAGAGAGAGCCCCAGAAAGAGTTCCATGAAGGTGTGAGGTGAAGAGAACTGTTTCACTGATCAATCCTCTGGTGGAGGATGAGAATTAGGAATGGAATTAGGAATTAAGGTGGCTATTCAAAAGCTCTGTCTAAGGACAAGGAAGAGATAGCGAGGGCCTGAGCTGTAGCCATGGCAACGGGGAGTAGGCAGATACTTGAGAGAGGTCTATGAGTTAGAAACAACAGAATTCAAAGGAAGAGTCACCCTTTCTGCCAAGGATGAGGAAAAGAAGGAACTGTCAACAATTCCCATAGTGTTTGATTTGGGCAAAAAGATGACTGAAGGATGGATATTACCTGCCTTTCACCCAAGTAGGAAACAGAGGAGGAAGCGGCCTTGGAGGAGGGATGAGCAAGCAGACAGGTGAGATGAGGGGTGGGGGAGGGGGAGAGGTGGCCTCCCAGAGTCAGAGTCATTGGTCCACCTGGGTTTCTCAAAACTGACTCTGGCCTCCCACATTTGGGTCCACCGTCTCTAATTCCATTGGTTCATCTACAAGGGACAAATATTCTTATGCATTTCCCCCAGCACTTGAATTAAATAAACACCACCTCCTCAGAGACACCTTCTGTGTTCCCTAAGCTGCTTTCCACTTGCCACGACTCTGTCACTGCGCCCTGCCTTTTCCTTCCTTCCCTTCATAGCATCTTCTGTGGTTGGAAAATTGCTTCAAAGAAAATCTCTCTCTCTCTCTCTCTCTCTCTCTCTCTCTCTCTCTCTCTCTGCAGGTATGTGCCAGAACAAATGCCTCTTGGCACCAGTCCTGGCCTCACCTTGAGACAGTGACACCTTGGTCACTGCTGTGTATATTAAGCTGGTTGGCCCATGAGCTTCTGGGAACTTTCCTGCCTCTGCATCCCATCTTTAGGTTGCCAATGAGTGCTTCCACCTTCATCTTTCATGGCTTCTGGGGATCCAAACTCAGATCCTCACACTTGCATGGCAAGCGCTTTACCCACCGAACCATCTTCCCCAGCCCTGGAAAATGACTTTGCCCTCTTCTGTACTCCTGTCTAGCACAGCAAGAGTCACATAGGACATGGGTATGACATATTTATTGAATGAGTCAGTGCATGTGCAGAACAGTTGAAGCACTTGGAGATGTTTATTCTGCAGAAGAAACTGTCTAAGCGACTTCACTTTTGAATGGCAGGCTTTCATGCTACACAGATAACTCTGTCTCTATTGCCTTTAAGACTTTAAAGCTTATACAAAGAGGCCACTAGGATACATAAAAAGCACAGGGACAAGAATCATACCTACATCTAACCAGAGTTGCCCATCCCCGTCTGTAGACCAAAAAGATTTGTGAAACCATCACAAGAGGTGGCCTCATTTGTGGGTAGAGTTAAGACTGGGTTGGATATTGAACTGAATGATTTGGGGTATCTCTTACACACCAAGACTCTATGATTCCATGATTTTCTCCATTAAACCTGTTTAGATAACTGAAAGGGTCTAGTCAGAGTTGTTTCCTTTTTCCAAATTTGGAAAGAAGAATGCATTTGTTCTCATTTAACTATGCTTAGGAAGTTTCCTTGACTTCTGACTTCTTGATTACATTGATTCTAAAGCCCAAGATAGACACACCCTTTCTTAGTTCTATACTGTACAGAAATCTCTTGACCATCATCTGAATTTGCTGACTGGTCGGCAGTGTGATGTCTATGATTACTCTGTACCCAGGTGAGTCAGAGAAAGTGACAGGATGAGTCAGTGGCTGTTAGATATGTTGGTCCACACTGCTTAGTGTGATAAGATCCCATCATGCCTAAGAAGGGACTCAACTATCTAATTTATTGTTATCTTGACCACTGGTGAATAAAATAATAAAATAAAAATTGTAATTTCCGCTGAAGGCCATGATTTGGCTTTGGCTGTTGCTCTGAAGGAAAAGGCTCCAAGCCCCCCTGTTTCTCACTGAGGGCTGTGTAAGATGTGTTCAGGAAATCCTTACACTTTATGGTATACAGAAGTATTTTAGACATAGCTTCTTATTCTAGACAAAGAAAGGGTGTTGTATATTTTGCTTTGCTCATTTTTGTTATAAATATTTGCAATCTTAAGACTAGTCCTCCTGCAATCAAAGTTAATTCTAGTTGGAACAATCTCAAGACTAGTCCTGCAGTCAAAGTTGATTCTAGTTGGAATTGGGTTGTGGGCTAAACTCAGAAGGTCAACTAACAAATGTGTCATCAATAGTTGGTTTCTCAACTTTTCAGTAACCCTCAAGTCTTCATTTAAACAGATATGTGTGTATACATGTGTGTGCATGCATGAATGAGGGGGTAGATATGTGTGTGTGTGTGTGTGTGTGCACATGTGTACATGTGGCTTTCAGATCTCAACCTCGGGTGTCATTCATCAGGAGCTATCTATCTTGTTTTTGAGACCAGGTCTCTCACTGAGACTTGGGGCTCACAATTAAGCTGGACTGACCGGCTAGTGAGCTCCAGGAATTGGCCTATCTTCCTCTCTCTAGTGCTTGAATTACAAATACATGCCACCAAGCCTAGCTTTTGTTGTGTGGTTGCTGAGGATCATGCTTGCATGGCAACTCAGGTCTTCCTCCTTGTGGAGCAAGAATGTCATCAACTGAGCCATCTCCGCAGCTCCTTAAATAGCCTTTTATGGAGAAAACCTTCCTCTCCCACATCCCCTACTCCAGGATAGATTAAGTCCCATTGCTGTTTACTAGATAAGACTCTGAACTTCACCTATCACACAGAACTGTAAATATTCTAACATCCTCTGACTTCCCTTTGAGACTATCAATTCTGTGACTGTGGAAACTATATCTCACTTGTAAGTACCACAATTCTGCTTAATGCCTTATATATTACCAATACATGGACTATGATTGATAAATAGCTGCACAGACATGATGGATGGATGGATGGATGGATGGATGGGTGGATGGATGGAGGATGAATGGATTGATGAATGGAGGATTGGTGGATGGATGGGTGAATGAATGGATGGATGGGTGGAGAGATAGAGGATAAATGGATGGGTGGGTGAATAGAAGAGGGATGCATGGGTGGTTGGGTGAATGAATGGATGGATGGGTGGAGAGATGGAGGATAAATGGATGGGTGGGTGAATAGAAGAGGGATGCATGGATGGTTGGGTGGATGAATGGATAGATGGAAGACGGACGGATGGATGGGTGAATGGATGGATGAGTAGATGGATGGAGGATGGGTGGGTGGGTGGATGAATGGAGTATTGGTGGATGTGTGGGTGGATGGATGGAGGATAAATGGATGTGTGAGTGTATAGAAGAGGGATGCATGGGTGGTTGGGTGGATGGATGGACAGAAGGATGGATGAAGTAAATGAATTTGCAGTCAAAGATCTCTTCCCCCAAGTCAGGATAGGCATCTTTTGTTTTCAAATGAGTCCAACATATTTCCATTCCCAAGAAATAAATCTGAGCATTAGTTAAAAGGGGGGCTAATTTTAGAAATTCTCTTACCTAAGGCATAATCCCTTCGAGGAACACTTGGAGGTGCTTTGACTTTCAGCCTGTGGATAAGAACCAGTAGTCCAAGGGTCAGTGGGCAGGATAACTGTTGCCAACACATAATATAAGCCAACATAGAGGTAAGAGATAGCTACTAGAATCTGGGCCTCTTCTTGACTCATCACATAGAGAGATTTACTGTGTTGTAAACCTAATAAAGCCAGTGTTCTCCTCCCCAGTGCACATGCCTGTGATTTGCACAAGGGGAAGCTGATCCATGAGTTCTGTGAGGTCCAAAGATCAGCTAACACAGTATTTAATGGTTCAAGGATGGTCAGTGTTCATTGACAGGAAGGTGAGAGAGACCGAATTGTATCTTAATGATTCACAAATGCTTTTTAGAAACAGGATAAAAAGTGGTGGTATAAAACACTTTGCTCATAAGCTGAACTGAAATTATTTTACATTGTTTAAAATCATAACAAGTGGGCCTAGACTGCGGCTTAGTGGTAGAGTGCTTGCCTAGCATGCATGAGGTCCTAGGTTCAACCCCTAGAACTAGAAAAAATAAAACTGAAACCGTGACTAATAAGTAAGCACTGTCTCAAGATGGAAGATTTACAATAAATTATTATTTTAACAATAATTACTCATTTTACTTAAGAATGATTTCCTCAATGAAATTTAAAGTACATATAATAAAACATATCTAGTTGTCTTTAATTACTAAAAATTGTATCCTTATACATAGAATCAGTATATAAAGCAATAATTACATATAAATTTCATTTCTTTATAAAAAGAACATAGTTCCTATTTTATTTTAGAAACATACATAAAAACTCTTACAAAGCAGAACTGTAAGTTGTAATAATAGCAATGTATATTTGTACAGAAATTATTTTTCCACCACAGGCCAGGGTATCTATTATTCTATCCAATTATCTTTTTTTACTATTTTTATTGAATTTTTATGCATTTCATATGATACATCTTAATCATATTTAGACCTCCTCCCCATCCGCCCTCCATAACCCCTCCCCTCAGATTCACACATTCTGTCATATATGTTAAGACCTATCTAATCAAGTTTGTGTTCCTTGGTGTAAGTTCACACACTGGAGCCTGATCAGCCTATCCAGTCACTTCCTTAAAGAAGTCCAACTCTTATCACAAGTTAACAGTTCTCATAAGAATATACCTACAGTGAAGTCTGGAAAGAGATAGTCAAAGGACTTATAGGAGAAAGGAACAAAAATGAAACAGAGTCTGATGCCCAGACTGGTTCATGGAATATAAAATTTCAAAACACTCAAGCCAGCTGCTTAAGCAATCCATCGACAATTTTCATAAAAGAAAACCTTAAAAAAAAAGAATTTTATGGGTGTGAGTGTATTTCCTCGTGTATGTAAGTGCACCCATGTTGTACAGTGCCTGCAGAGGTCAGAAGAGGGCATCAGATACCTGAAACTGGAGTAACAGATGGTTGTTAGCTGCCACATGGATGCTGGGAACCAAAGGCAGGTTCTCTGAAAGAGCAGTCAGTGCTCTTAAAAGCTGAGCCATCTCTCCAACCCAAGAGGATATTTTTTAACAGTCCAAATCTTCTTGTACTCAAGGACAAATTAAAGAATGGCCCTGGGGCTGGAGAGATGGCTCTTTCAGGCACAAGCCTGAAAACCTGAATTTGGATCTCTAGCATCCACATAGGAGCTGGCATGGCGGTGGTGAGCACTATAACCCTAATGCTGATGGGTAGAGATAGGAGGGTCCTGGTAGCTCAGTGGCCAACCAGTTTAGCCAAATTGGTAAGCTCCTGGATCAGTGAGAGACCCTGTATCAAAAACTAAGATGGAGAGTTAATAGAGGAACATTGACCTCTAGCCTTCACATACATACACGCACACTTGTGCAAATGCACTTACATGTATACACCCATCCTAAAATGTTTCATATACTACACATACGTGTGAGAGAATGTCACTAACCACAGGTACACTAATACACGCATATGCCACACATGAGAGAGAGAGAGTGACTACACAGCCAGAGAGAGAGAGAGAAAGAGAGAGAGAGAGAGAGAGAGAGAGAGAGAGAGAGAGAGAATATAAATATGGCATTGATCACAGTGAGTCCCATACTAACCGTCAACACTCACAGACCTTTGCTCATATAGCCAACGGCCTGTGAAAACTCCATCACAGTCTTATGACAGAGGAACCAGTGCGCTTAGCCATACTTCCTCCTCTCACAGGAAGTCAGCCTGTTGTCTGACTTTCAAGTGGGAGCTCAACTGCAGGTCACTTTGAGGCAAGGCATTCTTAATTTCTATGGTAATGGCAAATTTTCTACGTTGAGAAGAAATCCGGCTTGTCAAGAAAAATGCTCTGGGATGGGCTGAGGGGTGGGGTGGGGAGATTGGGGGAGGACTGGGAAATGGCTCAGAGGATAAGAGTACCTGCTCTACAGGAATGAGGACCTGAATTTGAATCTCCGACATCTGTGTAAAAAGCTGGGCATGACTATGCATCTCTGTAACCCCGGCCTTCAGGAGCAGAGACAGGCAGCCATTGAGAGCTCCTGGTTAGTCAGCCTAGCAGAAACAGTGAGTTTCCAGTTCAGTAAGACACCCTGTCACAAGGCAATAACACAGACAGCAATAGAGGATGTCCACATGTGTGTATGGTGGAGCATGTGCTCCTTACACTCGCGAGCATGCCACACACACATACATACATACACACAGACACACACACACAGACACACCCATGTGTGCACAGAACTCTAGAGGACAATGGGCAGAATGTTTGAAATAAAAACTCAGAAGCATCTGGTGCTTGATCACTGCTGCAATATAACTGAGTATGGAAAAGAAATATTCATGCAGAGCTTGCATACCATTGAGAATTGAGAGCTATAACTCTGACAACTGTAGACACTCTAGATTTGCTCGTGATTCTGACAGTGGAGAGGTAAGATTCCAAAGCAGAACAGAACAAATTTTCAGCTCAGGATATCTCATAACTGCTAAGGAACCAGGCAAACAAAAGAATCTACTCAAAGGCAGGGAATAAGTCATCGACAGCCCGTATTGTCAGCACTGCTCCGCACAGAGGCACTCAGTACGTATTTTTAATAGATGTAACATTCCTTCTGGTCATAAGACTATGTTGTGGGGGCTGGAAAGATGACTCGGTGGTTAAGAGCACTGGCTGCTCTTGCAAAGGATGCAGGTTTGATTCCCAGCACCTATATGTCAGCTAACAATTATCTATAACTCCAGTTCCAGGGGATCTGATGTCCTCTTCTAGCCTCTGCTTGCATGACACATGTGCACTTATATCTATGCAGGCAATACACTCATACACATAAAATTAAAAGACCATGGTGTGTAGCGATTTTCTCAGAGATAAAACCTTGTGTCTTGAAGGGAAGCTGAAAAAAAAAAAAAAAGAACGCTCTAAAGGAAAGTAAAGAACAGGAGTTCTAAGTACTAAAGTACTAGGGAGAGGTAAAACATTCCATTCTGCAGGTGAGGTCCTTAACTCAGGAAGTCAACCAATCAAAGACTTCAGGAACTCCCGGAAAGTGACCAGATTCACTAAGCCCCTCCCTCCCCTGGGCATATACACAGCTGAGAGGCTCTCAGACAAACTGAGCTGCCTAGAAGAGGCTCAGACCATCTGAATGACTAGATGAGGGAGGCAGGGACCAGTCGAGCTGCCCTGGACAGGCTCAGACCAACTTCCTGAAAAGGACACTCTCCAACCTGTTGGGCTGCCTTCAGGCTGTGCTATGAACTCCGGTTTCTTGTTTTGGTGAACTGTCATCAATGCTGGGGTAGCTTTTGGTGAAGTATCTGTCGGAGTCATTTTTGCTCTTCTTAGTAACCCACACCAATATCCCTGTAAGGAATCCTAGTAAAACTCTTTGGATCACTAAAACAAACAAACAGAAGATTCTACAGCTGAAATAATAAATGCAGTTGATCACACCCTCTCAGTCTCTGGACAGAACCTGAAGACAGACAGATTTCCTCTACAAGATGTCCCCTGTCTTCTCACAATGGCCCAGGCCACTGCTAGATGATTGCTGTACCTGCTGAGACTCATTTATGTATCAGGGTCTAAACACCAGCGGAAGTGATCTCTTACTTTTAAGTTTGGCAAAATCAAAAAGAATGAATATCCTGTGAGAAATGAGCTTTATACACTGCTATTGCCACAAACTTTGGGGAGGAAAATTTGGTAATAGTGATAAAAAATTAATCTCCATTGGCAGTTTTATTTCATTTCAGGAGTTTAACTAGAGTACTTAAAATTTACAAGAAGATACATATTGAAGTATTATCTGTGACAGTTAAATGGAAAGAAATAGAGAATTTTGATTGACATGACAAATCACTCCAAAATAGTACACCAGATGAAACTCACACCCTTTCCTTTAAAATGCTCACCAATATATAATTGGTTTGTTTATGGTACACTTACAGTAGACTACTGATCAGCACTTGGAAAAAGAATCAGGTTTGGTTTTCCATACTAACAAAGATGTCCATATTATAGCAATACATAAAGCCAACAGCACAGGCTGGTAGAAATGGTCAAGGAGGATGATGCCTTCATGATGAAAATGTCCATGAGTAGATATGTAGTGTCAGTGTATGCATGCGTGAGTCAGCATATATACGTAGGCATACATGCTGAGCTCACACAGGACGACGCCTGCTTCTGGGAGTGGATTAGTGTGGTGAAATGATTAGTAGGTGATTATGACAGACAATTCTAAATTGTTTGACTCATCCCCCCATGGTAACTCTGTATTGCATTAATGAGAAAGCAAATTTAAAAACAGAATACTGTTTATCTTTTCATCTTCATTTAGATTTTGAATGGTAAATGCAAGTGTGTGTGTGTGTGTGTGTGTGTGTGTGTGTGTGTGTGTGTTGCCAGGGATTGAATCCAGGATTCTATGGTTAAGGAATCCCTGTAACACTGAATTATATTCCTAAGTAGTTGGGATTTTGAGTGTGTGCCATGACACCCTGCCTAATTTCCATTTTCTTTTTAAATGGCTTAAGGGTCTGGTGAGCAGAAAAATCCAAAATTCTAGCTTTCCACTTCGAAGTGCTCATTGAGAACATGATTTTAAAGCATAAAGCAAAATGTAGACAACAGATATTCCCTCACATAGGAAGCGAGGCATGCCTGCTTCAGCACACACACCAACAATGGAAGAAGCCAGGGCTGATTCCAGCTCTCCCCTGGCTTTCTCTGTGCATCCCTGAGCCTCAGCTCAGTGACTCTGTTCTGTTCTTCCTGCTTCCCTGGGCACTTGAGTGGGTATAGCTTACCTCTTTTCCATGGGTGGGAAGGAAATCCTAGTTCCCTGAGTACCACCCCACTCATCTTTTTTTCCAGAACATGGACCATAGTGGCTTCCTGCCACCACTAAGAAAGGGTGACATAGTCCTTACTCAGTGACAGAGAACATTGTTCTCCACTTAACACAGGTTGGCTTCTAGATAAACAGCAGAGTCTAACTTACTTTTTGATTTTGTTCATTATTCCACCTTCATTGTTCTTGATATCATGGACCATCTTTTGAAGCTGCCTATAAAATACAGAATTGAACACAAAATATTAACAGCTGAGCTGATTTCTGCAAAACGGTCTCTACCTTTCTCCAATACAAAGGTGAAAAAAATCCCTATAGGCAAGCCTCTGAATACTATAAATTCCACTGTATTTCATTAAGTTGACCATTTGTCAGTGTTTGCTTGCAAAGACTCCAAAATCTGCTACCAGTGTTCTCACACTTAATTGTGTCAGAAACTCCTGGAAAGAGATGTCACCTGGGTTCCACTCCCCCCAGTTTTTAATTGGATAGATCTGTGATGAGGACAGATGATTAACATTTGTAACAAGTTCCCAGTGGGTGAAGATGCAATGGGCAGTGGATGATACCTTTTCACACAGTGGGCTTTAGCTGTGCCCAAATGAAGCAATTCTGCTTCGGAAAAACTAATACCATTATTGACCCCAGTGCAGGTTTCAACAAGGGGAATAGTCAGACAACACAGAGTGCGCATGCTTGTCTAGACTTCTGTTCTATTTAAGATTTATCTTTATTATTTTAAAATGTGTCTCTGTATGTGTTGGGGTATGTGCACACATTTATAGGTGTCTGGGGAGATCAGAAGAGGGTGTCAGATCCCATGGAGCTGTAGTTACAGGCTATTGTGAGCCATCCCATTCGGTGCTGGAAAATGACTTAACCACTGAGCCCTTTCTCCTGGCCACAGGGCTGCTTCTTTATGGGACTCTTGAACCATCTTTGTATGGCGTTAAGAGTGCACAGTGTTCGAACAGTTTGATTTATTTTGTAGTCAGATGCTTTCTTTGGAGCTAGAGTTTACAAAGGTTGAAGAAGGAGGTGAAGGAACTATGGTCAGAAGTGCCCCTCACACCACAAAAGGTCTGCTTGGAGCTCCGCCCACTATCAGGATGACTTTGCCATTCCTGATGGGTACTCCAAAATTCACTAACAGAAGTGGTGATGTCAGATACTGTGACTTGAATGGCTAAGGCTGGAAGTGCTCCTCCGTAGTGGAGCACTTGCCTTGAATGCTCGAGGCCCTGGATGCCATATCCATCCCTGAAGAAAAAACAATATTCCTGGGCACTCGCCTGGCATGCGTAAGGCCCTAGGTTTGATCCTCAGCCCTCTAAGAATGAACAAACCAACCAGCAGACTTTTATATTTGAGTAGCAAAAAATACTACTGCCTTTTTGCTTTTTTATTTTTCTCTCTTTTTCAAGTTGCAAGTAAATATTGAGTAGTGGCTGGCCACCAGGACTGCAAAGCTTTTAAATTTGAAATAACTACTTCACATTAAACATACATGCCAGGTTAAAAAGAGCTAACTCTCTGCATGACACAACCACATAGATGATGAAAATATCAATAGTTTTTTGGAACTAATACTAAAAATGTCCCTCTTAATGCTAATCTCCACAGTACCTACCAGTCTACTGAACAGCATTCCCAGCTTTTACTGCCTGTACATAAATGTATATAGTTTATGCAATTATGGCTGTCCTGGACCTTCTACCTTCTATTTAATAAATGTTCAGTTTTTGTGCCAATTAAAAATCAAGGCAGAGTATGGTGACACATGTCTTTAATCCCAATACTTGGGTGGCAGAGGCAGGCAGTGCTCTACAGGTCTACACAGTGTTTCCCTGTCTCGACAAAACAAAAACAAAAACCCAACAATTTAAAGGTCTTTTAGGGAGTTAGAAAAATGGCTCAAAGGTTAAGAGAGTTCCCAGTCTTCCAGAGGATCTGAATTCAGCTCCCAGCACCCACGGACTTTGGGTTGCTCACAAATGCCTGTAACTTCAGCCACAGGGGATGTAGTACCCTCTTTGGGCCTTTGTAGGCACCCACACACATGGCATACATTCACACACACATACATATATGTACACATAAAATATATATATACATACAACTTATAAATGTATTTTTATTTTGACACATAAAGTTGAAAATATTTATGGGACACCATGTGGGATTCTTGGATCATATGGCAGTTCTGTTTTTAATTTTGAGGGGAATCTCCACACTGCTTTCCATAATACTAAATACTAAATTTTATTCCCACCAGCCATGCATAAGGATCCCTTTTTCTCCACACTCTTAAGATCTTGTATCTTTTGCCAGGAGCCATTCTAACTGGAGTGAGGTGACAACTCATTGTGGCTTTGATTATAATTTCATTGACAATTACTGATGTTGAACATCCTTCATGCATCTGTTGGCTCTCTGTGTGTCTTGTTTTGAGGAAAGTCTGCTTAGATAGTGCCCATTTTTTAAAAGATTTATTTTTATGTGTATGAGTGTTCTGCCTGCATGTATGTAAGGCACAACATGGATGCTTGATGCCTGGGGAGGCCAGAAGAGTGTGTTGGATCTCCTGGAACTGGAGTTACAGATGGTTGTGACCTGCAGTGTGGATGCTCGGAATAGAACCCAGGTCCTCTGCAAGAGCAGCCAGGGCTCCTAACCACTGAGCCAACTCTCCAGCCCCTAGTGCCCATTTTTAAATTGGTATGAGCTGTTTTGCTATTGAATTGTTTGAATGCCATCTCTGTTCGAGATATTAACCCTTTGTCAAAAGCACACATTGCAGGCACTCTTCCTGTTCTGTCAGTTTCTCTTCATTCTGTTGAGTCTCTTTTACTCTGCAGAAGCTTTGTAGATCGACATCACCTCATTTGTCTGTTTTTATTGCTGCTTCTTGTGTCCTTGGGCTGCTTCCAAAAAACCCTTGCTCATCCCACCACACTTCATATATTTTGAACATTTTCACATGTGAGCATTCTTCTTGGGCGTTAAATATATCTTTCATGCTTCTGCTAAGTGAAGGGCTTTTAAGTGGCGGAAACTACTTTAGGAGCCTGTCCTAGTCTGCTTCTCCATTGCTATGACAAAATACTCTGACCAATATCAACTTGGGGAAGAAAGGGTTTATTCATGGTCAAGGTCAGTCCAATGGAGGCAGTTCCCCAGTCGAGACTCCCTCAACCCAGGTGTGTCAAGTGGACACCAAAGCTATCCCGCACAGAGCCTGTGACAGGAAGCAGTGGACTGTCAAGACCCCTAAGTTTGAGGGAGGATAGAGGCCAGGGCAGACCTGAAGGGTCCTGAAGAAGTAAGCACTGTGTCAGAGGAAGTGCTGACTGACTGCCCGAGCTCTGGGGTCTTGCTTAGGAGACCTTCTCTGGAGAGACAGTTTCCCTCCTGTGTGTTAAACCCAGTCTTTCTTCCAGGTCACTCTGAAAACAGGATTTTCTATTACCATATGGTCTAAAGATTGCCTCAAATGTTTATCAAAATTTATAGTAATAGAAAGCAAATCCATGGTGAGACCATCAGTCTTGTAATAAACGTAGCAGTGCTTGTGACTCTTTGCTGCACCCACGGCTAGAAACCACTGTTAAAAGGACCATGATAGCCTGTGACTAGAACTATAGCAAGTAGGAGGATGTGACGTTCAAAGCTAGCCTGGGCTATGTGGGGAAACAATGTTTCAACAAAGCTAAACAGAGAAGAACGAAGAGACAAAAAGAAGCAGACCAGTTTTTCTCCTTCTACATCAGGTCTGTCTTCAAAGAACAAGAGACTTCCTGACACCCACATCTTCTGCCAGCCCCTCTATTACCTAGAAGACCTCTAATAGCAAATCTTACAGACTTCGCCACAAGAGACCAAGGCCTTGTCCCAACCCTTGCTAGAAAAGGAGGTGCAGAGCAGACAGGAGTGTGGTCAGTGACACACCACGTCAACAGGGAGGAAGAGCATGAGAGAAGAGCTGTGGTTGCCAGTGGCCTGGCTTCTCCTTCCACCTGGGTTCAGGGTAGAACACCAGCAGAGAGGATTCTCATCTGCCGGGCGACAGAGCAGCAACTCCAATCCCACAAGCCACATGCACCTCTCCAAGTCTTTCTCAGTGAATATTTGGGTAATCTCTTTACATCTTCTCTGTGGAAGACAGGTTGAGCCAAAGAAGTGGTTTTGGGGCTGGAGAGATGGCTCAGCAGTTAAGAGCACTGGCTGCTCTTGCAGAGGACCCAGGTTTTATTCCAAGCACCCATATGGTGGCTAACAACTGACTGTAACTCCAATACCCTCTTCTTCTGACCTCTGTGGACACTGCACAATACGGGTGCACTTACACACATGACAGCAGTACACTCATATACATAAAATAAAAATAATAAGTAACTTTTTAAAAAAGGTAGTGACTTTCACTTGGCATGGTAGAGGTTTTAATCATCCTGACACCTAGCCCTCACTTCAGACCACTTAAAACAGAGTCATTAGCTCTCAAGTATTTCCAATCTGTGGCGGAGACTCTGAACTCTGGGCAGCATTATCAAAATAGGTGAGCTTTGTGCTCTGCCCAAGATACTGACCGAGAAAGCACAGAGCGGAAGAGCGCACAAGGCTCTTGGACGTTCAGAGCAGGCCTAGGCATGCCAGGACAGGTTCTGGAATGATGGGGTTAGTCAGGGTGTGGGGCCTCAGAGAAAGCAGCCTCGCAGGGGTGTGGCCAGTCACCACACAGGAGTCCAACAAGGGTCACACTTAAGAGAATTCATTTCCCATCATCTTCTGTTAAATACAGGAGATGATTTCAAAGATGGTAGCCTCTGCCACAAGTATATTATTAAAAGCTTAGGAGGAATCTAAAAAGCAGGAGAGGGTTGGGAAGCATTTCACTTTCCTGTCAGCTGAGAGTCTCAGGGTACTCCCAGGACCCCAAAAAGGTGGGACTTGCAGCTAATCACTTTCCTCACTTCTCCTTTCCCAGAAAAGAATTAATGCAAAGCTTCTCAAGCACAGAAAATCCCTTTGTAATTTGGACTTTGGAACAGATTAAACAGAGTCTCAAATGCAAGCGACTCTTGCAAACAAAGACCAGGTTAAGTCCTTCCTCCTTCATCCTATGCCTTAGCCTTGGTTGCAGTTCTTGTGTTTCAATCCTTCAGGTGCTATAGGGTGGGGTTGTCCTGTGGCCTGAGCTGAGACCCAAGCCTAAGTCTTCCCTTTCACACCTGGAAAACCTGTGCCAGGCAGCAAGGCCTTCCACTCCCTGCTGTGAGGGCCTTCCCTGCTCCTATTTTCTAAACCTGAACTTCAACAGGCTATTTATTCCCTTGCTTAAGTGCCTGCAGTACACCGTCAGTGTCCACTGAACCACGCCTGACATTTTCTTCTTGGCTTAGATTCAGTGGGTCTCACCTGGAGCTCTTGCAGAAGCCTGGACTGTCATCCTAGGCACCATTAGGAACTCTGTGCTGATACAAATGGCCTGTGATCTCTAATTACTTTTTTCCAAATGAAAATCTGTTACCATTGGTATACACAGAAGGAAAGAACATATCCAGTCTCCTAATTCTTACTAAAAATGGGTGTTTGAAACTGCTTTCATGTTAAACTTATGTTTTAAATAAAAAATATTTTAATGAACATCACTGGGTCTACCGATTCTTTGGTGACCTCCTCTATTTAAAAAAATTATATTTATTTAGTGTGTGTGTGTGTGTGTTTATGTACATGGCTGAGTGTACCATGGTGTACATGTGAAGGTCAAAGGTCTACTTATGGGAGTCAGTTCTCTCCCTCTGCCATGTGGGTTCCAGAGATCCATCTTAGATGGGCTTAGCAGCAAGCACCTTGACCATCTTCTGGCACATGCTAGCAGGTGCTTGACCAAATGAGTTATATCCCTAGGTCACATTTTAAAAATTAACTTTTAATACACATTGATTTTAGAAACCTTGAAACTTCTAGGAAGTGACAACAAAAGGAGAAAGTGGAGCTTGTCATCTGGTGTCCTCGGCTCTTAGGCTTCCAAGCCTGTTTTGACCTTGCTGACGATTTGTTTCCCATCACCAGCCATGTGAGAAGAGCAAGGACAGGCAAGCAAGTTTCAGGAACAGGAAGTGAAAAATCTCAGAGGAGAGAACATCTGGGACCTTTGGGGCCTAGTGAAACCTGCAAGTAGCAGGGAAAAGGGCTGTTGAGGAAGAAATATTACCCAAAGTGAGGATAACCAGCCTGAGGGCAGATGTCAAAAGCCTCAGAAACCAGGAGATCACTGTGGCGCAAACTCTGTGGAGTGACATATTGCAAACGGAGAACAATGTGAGGTGTTCCCTGTGGAACTCAGACTAACAGTTTTCAAGCAGGATGTTGCTAGCAGGCTGCTGTGGCATTGCACATCTGTTAGCCCAGCCCTAGGGAGGCTGAGGCAAGAGGAACACTAGTTTCAAGCCAGCCGAGATCACATGGTGAGACTCTGTCTCTGAAAAAAAAAAAAAAAAAGACAAGGGAGATACCATAGCAGTAACCCCGGAAACACAAGCATGTGAAACACAGGTCCTGGGTTTTGGTTCTGTCACAGGTTGGAGAGAGAGACAGAGAGAGAGAGAGAGAGAGAGAGAGAGAGAGAGAATGAATATGAATATTGCTGGCATCAAGTTCTGCTCAGTACATCACGTTGGAGCCTGAGGCAAAAAGACAATAATGGCTGGATGTGGTGTTACTCGCCTTTAACCCCATCACTAGGGAGGCAGAAGCAGGTGGAACTCTGGGAGATCTAGATTAGTTGGTCTCTATAGTGAGTGCCAGGCCATTCAGAGCTATGCAGTCAGAGATTGTAAGACAGTAACCCTGCATTGCCTACATTTAAATTTTTCTCTTTCTTCATTTTCATGTGTGTGGATGTGGTATATGTATGTATATATATTTGTATGTATGTGGGCACACGTGTATGAATACACATGTGTGTATGTTCATATTGAAGCATGAATTTCATGTCAGGAATCATCGATGATCCATTGCTCTTCCACCTTGTTCATGAGGCAAGGTCTCTCAATCAATCCCAGAACTCACTGGCAAGGCTACTCTGGCTAGCTGGCTTGTTCTGGGATCATGTATGTCTCCTTCTGAGGCTGGAATTAGAGGAGGCCCACCACACCCATCTGGTATTGCGTGGGTCTGGGACCCAAACTTCAGTTGTAGCAAGCACTTCAACCACTGAGCCATCCTCCTAGCCCCCCATTTAAAATTTCAATATTTACTTCATCATGTTCTTTCGTAATTTTTAGTTCGCTCAAAATATTATTTACCTGGATTTAAATATGTTACCAGACTTCCCCTGAAAATTGATGTCAAAATTTCTTGTTTTTGTCTTATTTTATCCCACAATACAAGAAGCCAGGCAAACCCAGGATTCAGAGCTAAACTGAACACAAATCCTGCCCTCTGTAATGCAGGGCAGGGGTCCGTCTCCACCTGACTTGCCAAACTCCTTCTGGCCTCTGCAAAGTTCAGAGCAAAGATCCAGAGAGTGACTGGGGATTCTCTGTGTCATACACGCTCTCTCTTGGATAATTTCTGTCATAAAGCTGATGTCACTGGCTTCCAAGCCACCGTTCTGAGGCAAAGTGCTGCTCTTTGATTGTTGTGTCATTTACTTGCTGCAGACCTCCTCTGACGGAGACTCCTTCCTCACTTCCCACAGCCCTGTCTGGTTCCGGCCCCAGCTTCCTCACGTCTCCCTCCTCTGACTTGACCTTCTTGTGGCATTATTGGTGTTATATTTAGGTTTGTGAATTCAGCATCCATGGTGACTTCCTTCTAAAGACCATCCATGTAGAGCTGGCATAGACACTCACACAGTTCCTTTCACAGCAGGGTAGTCCGAGTGGGCCCTAGGGTTGAGTGGGTGCTGCTGCCCTATTTTACATATGCAAACACTGAGGTCCAGGAAGATCACCTAGCTTTGAAACCCAGGCTCCTAATTTTGCCCATAAAGTCATAGAAATTTAGAAGTGGTAGAAATAGGTATATTCTGGGTCAACTTTCTCTTGCCCCAAGAGAGAAAATTAGGTTCTGGGGAGATTTGGAAACTACCTCACAATTAGTTTAGTTGAAGATTCCTCTTGCCTTTTTTGGTCATATCCTGTTCCCTCCCTTCCTTTTCCTCACCTGGCTCCAGTCCCTTGCCAGGAGATACACTGTCCCATCGGAAGGAGACACTTCCTTCCATGGCCACAGCCTGGACCCCTGTTTGAAGCACAGACCTAACTAACAAGCCAGTGGTGAGCCATGGAGACCAACCAGAATAATAACCCTGGCATTTGCTAAGTGTTATACGCACCAGCCATTGTCTACACCATTTTGTTCAGCCCTCACAGCCTCCTTTCAGGGTAGATCCTGTCAGTATCCCATGTTTTTACTGCGATAAGAAAATTCCTAATCATTTTTTATGAGTACAGTAGGGTTAAGAATATTTACACGGTTGTGGGCATCCGTATTTATAGAGAATGTTTGGTCAGAGAAGTTAAAGAATTCGCCTAGTCCTTTTGGTGCTAAATGGCAGGGGTGACATTTGGAACAAAGTGTGACTCCAGAGCCCACGTCCTCAGCCCACTCTCAATGGTACACTAATTTATTTCAACCTGGTCCCTTTCCAGAGCAGGTAACCAGATTTAGCATATTTTATTTACCGTGGTTTTACCATGGGCCTCTTTAGCCAGCTTCCCTTCTGTCCCTGGAGATGACAGTCCCTATACTTATGTAGCAGATTCACTGTGACACGTGTGCCCCAACTCCTGCCCGTTACTGACTGCTGAGCTCCAACATTTGCTAGAGGGGAGCATGAACCCTCAGAGTGTCTCAGCCATTAGGGAGGGGCGGACAGAAAAGAGGAAGGGACAGATGGCAGTGGGAGGGGAAAGGGAGAGGTTGGCACAGCAGAGAGCAGAAGGGGATATGGAGGGGCTCTTCAGAATCTGGACTGCGCTTGGTAGTACGGTGGCCGAACACAGCAGCTTTGGCTCCCTGGCCTAGACAGAAAGGCTTTTCAGAATCCGAAGTGTAGACCCTGCATCCACCTGACACAACACACCTCACTGCTAACATCCACTAACCATGGAGAGTAGACTGCTAATCTCTCCAGCAGGCCTCACTCTGTCATTTCTTCTTTCCTTTTCCTGCTGACCCCTGCCAATGTCAGCTGCTGGTGGTTGGCATGTCTGAACTGCTGAGTGCTGGCTTATAAGCAGACAGAAGTTGGACTGACTTGACCCAAGCAGAGGTAAGGTTGATTCCACAAATACTCTGGATCCTTGAAAAAGTCTTAGTCCAATTTTCCCCTCAGAGACAGGATGGTAGGGGGTGTTCTGCACTAAAACAGATGGGCTGGCTGGGAAACTAGCCATCCTAGCTTCAGAATATTCTTGGAAGAGTTGCCAGTTGATGTGACAGCACACGTCACCATGGCCCTTCTTCCTGACTTCAGGGGCCCAGAGCCCTTGGGACCTAGAGGGACACAACGTTTTTCATCTTCTGAGTACATAAGAACCTTGCTGGTCCTGGCTCTTACCCACTTGTGCTGCAGGAAAAAGAGCGTAAAGAAAAACATCTTCATACGACTATAAAAAAATGGACAGTGAAAACAAAAAAATATTAAAGGAGGCTCCTGTGTCTGCAGAGACTTGGGCCCGCGGATGGGCCCTGGCATGTTTCTTCATCCTGGCTGGAAGTGGATTCTCACTCACTCTCCATTCCCACAGGTTCTGATGGCTGAAGTTCGGTATGCCCTGTCTCTGTCTCGCTTCTATCAGCATAAAAATCACCCTGAAATACTGGGTTTCTAAACCCAAACAGCTGGAAAAAGTTTGTAAAGGCAAATGGAAAAGAAATGATTCTAACCTGGTTTCAGAAAACTCTGGAAATGTTTTTTGTAGGAAATGAATGTACTTTTAAGAATTTGAATGTATCCTTTTAAAAAATTAACTTAATGGATAATGAAGGAGCATTATATACATGTGTGAACATCTCATCATGAATCCCATTGTTTTATATAATTATTATGTTTGCAAAACCGTATTTAAATGAACTTATGATTAAAATACTTTATATGCATGTATGAAAATTTATAATGAATCCCATTGTTTTATACAATTAATCCATACTTAATTAACCTTAATGGGAAAAAAAATCTGTCTGTGACTACATGGTGCAATACAGCACAGTTACCTGCTTTCTGTGTGTCCATTTCTACAGCTAAAGCCAAAGATAGTTTTAGGAATAAAGAGTGATTTTGATTTTGAAAAATAGTTTTTCCTAGGTCCTGAACACGTTGGACCCAGTTAAATTTATGTTTCTAGGCTCTGAATTAAGAACAAAGATACTAGGAATATTGTGTGTGTGTGTGTGTGTGTGAGAGAGAGAGAGAGAGAGAGAGAGAGAGAGTTTGAAAGAAAACCTTGCAATTCTTAATAAGCATCTAGAAAGGTACATCAAGAATACCTTTAGAGGCCAGGTACTGTGGCACCTGCCTTTAATTCCAGCATTCAGGAGGCAGAAGCAGGTGGATCTCTATGGGTTTCAGGCGAGCTTCATCTACAAGGTAAGTTCTAGGCCAGCCAGGGTACATAGTGAGACCCTAAGGAAGGAAGGAGGCAAGAGGGAGGGAGGGATGAAGGGAGGGAGGGAGGAATAAAGGATAGAGCTGTGAAGAGGACTATTATGGTTGTAGTAGGGGGAGGGTAGGAGAGAGGAGATAAGAGAGGTTAATGGCATGTGTGCGGGAATATGATTAAAGTTCATTATGTGTATGCATGAAAATGTCACAATGAAGCCCATTACCTTGTACAGTTAATACATGCCTAAGAATAAAAAATTTTCAAATCACATATATGTGGAATTTAGCTTTCCAGCATTTCATTTTCTGCTTTCTTTATTTTGGTTGCTTTTTTTTTTTTTTAATACAAGACCTCTTGTGGCCCAAGCTAATCTGGAATTAACTGTGTAGCTGAGGACAGCATTGAACTCTCTATCATCCTGTTTCTTCCTCCTGAATGTTGGGACTATGGTTGTGTGCCATGTCTAGCTTTCCATTTTCTTTTTTGAAAGTATATTTGTCACGTTTATATTTGATTTTACCATAGCTTTTCACAAAAGTGAAATTACTTCTCTCTGGGTTTGTCCAGTACCTAGTATGTACATTAGCATGTTTTTGTGCTTGAAAAAAACAACTTATTCCTCAGGATGCAGATTTTCCCATATTTTGCACAAGTATAGTTTTTGTTTTCATTCTGGTTGTTTTCAGTAGTGGGGACTCAGCCCAGGGCCTCATGCATGCTAGGCAAGCACTTTACTGCTTAGATATATCCCCAGACCCTCTTCTATACTTTTAATATTGAAACTGGGTCTTGTTAAGTTTCCCACAGTGCCTTTGAACTTGCAGCCTTCCTGCCCCAGTATCCTGAGTAGCTGGGATTACAGGTGAGCACTAACAGGTGTGGCTTCCAAGTATAATTTAAGGTAGGATGTGTGTGTGTGGTGTGTGTACAGGAAAGCATACATTCTGTGTCTGAGCTTACATTCTTTATTCTCTGTTTCAACACCCCTGGGTGCAGCCACCTCCGGGGAACTCTGTTCACTTAGGTGCGTCTCCACCTCTGACCTTTCCCTCCTTACCAGCACTTTCCTGAACAACCTTTCATTCATTTATTGACCGAACTACCTCTGTGAGGGAGATGGGGAGGACGGCTGTCTGCTATGCACTTGGGCTAAGCCGGCTGTCAGATAAATGATTCCCGCCTGGGTTGGATGGCAGGGAACACTAGGGCCCATAAGTACTATCCTTAGTCAAGATTTTGAGCCAGAACCCAAGCTAGTGCTTCATCTCGTGTAGATGGCTCCCTAAGGACACAATCTGGCACATCAGGTAAGTTAAGGCTAGTGTGTAATTGAGGGAAGGAGATATTCACTGAATTCTCACTGTTCTGCGTATTTACTGTTTCAAGGCACTATTATATGTTCTGTATTACTGGTAGATAGTATTAGTCCTATTTTCCGGATGAAAGAGCCAGGTTGCAAGGGGTTGAGTGTCCTTCTCACAGACTGAGCTAATTATTACAAAGCAGGCATCCCAACCCAAGTCTGCCTCCTTCCAACATTCACGCCCTTTCCCGCACAGCCAGAGCACTTTCCAGGGACGCCTCCTACATCATACTGCATTGGTGATGCATGCTCATTCTGTAGGCAAGGACAACTGTACTCTTTGTAATTATAACTCCCGCTCAGACAACACAAACCACTGGAGGAGCATTCATTATAAGACACAGTGGTGTGGTACCACACATATCTGAGTCAGCTTGGAATTCAAGTTTGGACCTGAAAATATACAACAGCCTGAGTTACTCCAGACTCTAAAGGGCTGCACTGGGGTTTCTGACCAGTGAGTTCTCTGCCTTTTTGTTTTTAAGCATAATTTTCTAGGAAAAGTATAGAACACTCACGAAGCTAGAATGTTCTATTGGTCAGTAATCCCAGAGAAAGACCAGAAAAGGAGCACGTAGCCTGCAACACGGAGGGACAGTGTTAGAAGTGGCTGTGCTGGTACTTGCTTCCACAGCTGGCATCACCAATCTGGTCTCAGCTGTCCTACTTGAGAAATAAAGGGGCTTGAGAGACAGCCTCTGGGATCGTGACAAGGTGAGCCTGGACACCAGGTCAGTACACAGGCAAGCAGGCATGGCCCTGTGTGGACATCTTGACTAGCACTGGCTGCAGTGTCCACTTTAAAATGAAAATGAAGCTTCTCATTTGATGTCACTGGGAATTTGAGGCCTATAACAGCAGAGCTAAGCAAACATTAACTCTTCTGTGTGCAGGCATCTAAGGAAGCTCAGTGGCCTGGCCGCACTGTGTGAAGGGGTCCAATCTGAAGGCCTGGGGACTCCAGAAGAGCTGCAGGGAGAATCGTTCTTCAGGAAAGTGATCAACAGAAAAGCGCAGCCCAGCGAGGGGACGCCCAGTGTTCCCTAAGCTTGCTCCTTGCTTTTGAAAGAGGCAGGGACAATCTCATGCTGGCCTAAGAGATATGGCCTATTTTGAAGGCCTAGATCGTAGCAGTGTAAAAGGGTTGTGAAAATATCAAAGTAAAAAACAAGGCTGCAGGTGTAGCTGCCAGTGGACTCCATTTGAGAAAGGAGGAGAAGGCAAAACAAACAGAAGTCGGGTGAGATGATGGGGAGGAGGGACTTACAGGAGGAGGTTTGGGAAAGAAGTGTTTGCTCAGTGGTTACCATGGTTTTAATGTCAAGTGTCTCCCATAGACTTGTGTGTTTGATGGTGCTTTGTTGGAAGGTTGTAGAACCTTAGGGACCAGCGTCTAGCCAACAGATGAGGGTCTCTGCAGGCAGAGACCTTGAAGGTGCTCTCTGTATCTGGTTCTGACCCAAGCCTTCAACTTCCAGAACTTTCAAGATGTACTAAGCTATTCTACAGGACCCTACTCTCCTGAGCAAGCTGCTTCAGTGGCTGAACCCTCCCCACTGTGATGGACAAACCCCTCCTCCCTGAGGTCATTCTGCTGGGTATTTTTGTCATGATGAGGAGAAAAGTGTCCAAATGATAATCAAAGTGCCTGGAGACCTGGGGGTGGAAATGTATCAGTGATAAAGAGGGTCCACACACTGCCAAGGCTGGAACTACCTGAAAAAAGTTTCCATGATTCAGCTGAGCAGCCCCAAGTCCCAACATCAATCTGCACCAGAGGCTGCTGCCCTACAGCAGTGGCAAAGAGCTTAGAGGTCATGTGAGACCGAGAAAACAGCATCCAGTGTCAAACCTCAGGTGGGTCTGCTCTCTTCACCTGCAGGCTCCCTTAGAGGAAAACTGGAATTCCATCTCATCAGCAGAGACCATTTCTAGAGTGAAAGTTGTATCATTTTCTTATCCCCCCCAACTGTGTGCCTGGTCCTTGGAGACCAAGGAAACCCAGCAAGATGGTGGAATGAGAAAAGAAAGGCCATCCCTGAGGCTTTAAACATCAGCATCCAGTAAAGGAGAGAGGTGCATGTTTACCCTAAAGATGCAAAATGCCGCTCCCACAAACAAGAGTAGTTAAAACACAGTGACTTGCCATAGTATGGGCAAACCTTGACCATTACACGAAACAAAGTAAGTCAGGCACAGAAAGACAAATATGATGTGATGTGATTCTACTCATTTGACATTCCTAGAGGAGTTAACAGCACAGACAGAGGGACTGGAGAGATGGTTCACCAGTTAAGAGCACTGGCTGCTCTTTCAGAGGACCCAGGTTTGATTCCTAGCACCCACATGGTGGGCTAACAATCATCCGTAACTCAAGTTCCAAAAGAATCCAGTGCCCTCTTCTGATCTCCGCCAGTACTGCGCAGCATAGGTGCCCTCACACGCGTGCTAGCAATGCACTCAGACACAAAAGTAAAAATAATAAACTTAAAGAAAAGCAGAGAGGGAAAGTAGAATGGTGCTTTCCAGAGGCTGGGAGGACAGGGCGGTGGGGCGTTGTAGTTTAATGAGTACCGAGTTTCTGTTTTACAAGATAAAGGGTCCTGAGGATGAATGGTGAGGATGGTTGCACAAGGCTATGGATATACCTAATGCTACTGAACTGTACACTTAAAAATGGTTCAGACAGTAAATTTTATTTTACGTGTACTTTGTCACGATGAAAAAAGGGAAACAAATACACACAAAAATAAGACAGAGTTAATGGGGTGTAATTATAAGTCGGAGTCACAGGTGTCTGAGAGGGAGGCAGAGCAGACTTACAAGTTCTGTCTGTAGTGGGCAGGAGCATCAAAGCACCCAGAGTTCAGAGGCAGGATCTGGGATCAGCCACCGACCTTGAGCATCTGACACTATGAGACAGTAGTACCCACAGGCCTGGATTCCTCACACAGAACCAGATAAATCATTTTCTGAGATCCTGGTAAGAGCAAAAGCAATTTAAAGAGTCCTTTTGTAGGGGAAAGGAGAGAAAATACTGAATTGTTTCATAACAGAACTGGGTAAGACTGCTGAAAGATAACTCACAAAATCTCCCCATCACTTTCAAAACACCGTCCACCATAGGAAGACAGCCTCAGAGATGCTGCTTTGGCTGGCGGGGGATTTATCGCAAATCTGTGTCTCATAGAAACTGCTGTAGGTTTTCATATACAGCTAGGAAATCATCAAAAGACAGACAAGTAGGTGTTATCCCCCCTCCACATCCTTACTCTGTGTTTTCTTTTTATCCTTGAACCATAATAAATGACTTCTTCTGGACCCACAGCTAGCAATTGGCAACTGGAATGAGCCCTTTGGGCTCTACTTGCTTCATTCCTCTAAATATATCAAAAAGCATTTCTTGAGGGCCAAGGGAGAATGTGGTAGTTTAGAAAAGTGTAAAAAGGTCTCATGGGCTGAAAAGATCACACAGCTCAGAGCTAAGGGGGAGCTTTGAGAATTGTTCAGTGCAAGTTATTCATTTTGTGGACAAATTTGGAACAAATAAACATAGGTGACTTGGGAAATGACCTATCCAGGATAGAAGGAAAGATAGAAGCAAATACGGGAAGACTAGAGGGTGTGGTAGGTGAGTGGGCACGAGTGAAGATACAGAGGAGGATGAGTCAGAGGCAGAGCTGATCTTGAAACCATTGACCAAAACAGGGAGGACAAGAGAGGAAGAAGGTAGGGGAGGATGGTAAGAAAGAAAAATGGAGTTCATTTCTGAAGAATTTAACGTGAAAAGCCAAGGAACTGGAAACTTTAACTGAAAATTCCAAAGACTGAAGACAGAAGGCAGGTCCCAGTGTCCATCAGATAAAATCTCAGAGAAGTACCCAGCAGTAAGCCCAGACACCCAGGACAGAGTCTGCTGTACTTTCTGGCCTCATTGGCCACTTCAATGAGGACTAAGAGCAATGTCTGTCATGTCTACAATCCATGCAAAGCAAATGCCACAGATGTCAGAATCAACCGAGAAAATGGTCAAGACAAAAAGAAGAAATGAAACTAACGTGAACTGTACCAAGGGTCAGTGCCAAGTTCTTGATGCTTAGAAAATCAATTGTACAACTATATAATTAATAAGAAATAACAACACTGGAACATTAATAATTATCATTTTTCTGAATTCAATAATTGTCATTTGCCAGGGTCATAGTATATTCATTACTTTATAGGGCAATCTGTTTAAGTCCTACAATAGCCTTATGGCATTGGTATTGTTATCATAGTTTTTGTCTTACAGGTGAAGAAACTGGATCCAGTTAAGTAAACTTGTTACCCCCACAAAAACCTGGTCTGTCTGACAAAAACCCCCACTATATTCTTTAAGCAATAAGATAAAGATTGGGGAAGCTTCATTTGACTAGCCTTGTGTCAAAGACTTTGGAAAAAGTCTTATTAAAATGAATAGATATGTATCCATGTGTGATACAAAGAGAAAGACCCAAGCACAAATGATCAGTTAACTGGTAGACTGTTACAAATGTTAAATTTCATTTTAAAATTAGTTTTAGTAACTGAAAAGAAGGAATCTGACTCAGGATTGCAGGTTCCAAAATGCCCACCTAGTAGCATGATGCTTTTTATGGTTGCTGGGATGTTTGCTGCTGGAGAACTGAGAACCCAGGTCTCAGTTAAGTTTGTAATGATGATGTCACTCCCTTATAAGACTCATGGCTTAAGAAATCATGGCTAAGGATGAGATCCAGGAAGTCTGTGAACTATTAAGAAAGATGCCTTCCTTACAGCAACACTGCCCTCAACATCTGTTCACACACACTCGCCCCCTCGCTCTTCTCAACTTTGCTACACACAAGTTCTCAGGGTGGGTACCCATCCCGGGCATTGCCCCTCTGGGAACCTTTCCTGTCTTCCTCATATTGAAAATCCCTTTTCTCCTCCCAATCCTGTCCGCCCACCTTTTGTGGTTCACTTTGCTTCTCCTCTTTGAGTCATTCCTCTTGCCTCCAGTTTCTTTCCAGCTCTGGGAATATACTACCTAGATTAGGATCACCCCTTTTGAGCCCCTTTCATGGACACTCAGTTTTGTTTTGTTTTTTGTTGTTGTTGTTGAGCAAAATTCTCCTATAAGCTTTGATAAACCTGAAAGGATATAAACATTGCTCTCCATGTACTTTGCCACCTGGTGCCAAATAATTACATGTGGGCAACTTTCTGAAGTGATATTATCCAATCAGGGGAGAGGGCACCAGCCACAGAGAATAAGCATTTCGTGATCAATTCCCCACCATGTCAAGTATTTACAGAAAATACTTAAAGAGGTGTTTGGAGTCTGCTGTGTTTACAATTCCATGTTCTTTGAAAAGTTCCACGTCAACCGTGGACATTTTATAAAAACAGACTGATTCTGTACAGACAACTTTGAAACCAGGTGGAGAAAACATTGCCCTTCTCGAAGCAGAGGAACACAGTATGTGATTATCTGCAGTATAATTTTCGTCTTCTAGTCTATAATCTATGATTTCATATTGCCTATTGCCCACTGCATGATTAGGCTGGACTTTGTCCCAGCCGGAGGGATCATAAAATGATTTAAGTTCTATTGCTCTCTTTATTTAGATTTCTATAGGGATTTCCTGAAGCAGTTTATGAGACTTTGTATATCTTTAGATTGGGGACCTTTGGAACCTCTCTTCTCACAAGCCCTGACACTGAGGCCTACTTAGTTCTTTGCCATCTCTTCCTTCCTCTCCTCTTTCTGTTCTCACCGCTGTGGCCAAGTAGAGGCCTACAACTCTAGATGTGTGGGTTCCTTGAGTTGCAGCACCCCAGTGTCCCTGCCCCTAGCTTCCTTCCATCCAATCCATCCTGCCCACCAACAGCACAACTGCCTCCCAACTCCCTCTGGTTAGATCCCTCATGGTCCTTTTCCAGCTGTCCCTCCCTACAGGGCCAACTTAGCAGGACCCTCTTTCTCCATATGCCCTGCTCTGTAATGCCTGCTGGGCAGAACTCTCCTCACTGTTCCACAGATGGATATGTCCTCGCTCAGCATGTAACTATCGTCCCCCAAATTCTCCATCTACTTTTATCTGACTTGCCTCTCAAAAACTCAGCTCTTGAAGCATCTTCTCCATGGAAACTCTTCTGTCTCCAATCTTTTTCTCTACTCCTGAGGTCCCTTACTACTTCCACTGAGTTACCTCCCCTTTGATGAGGTATATAACTAAAGATCTAGGGTGGCCTTGGGGTCTTCTGACCTCCATCCATATTCAGTCTCTGTGCCTCTTATCAGCACACTCTTGAAATGGCTGCCCAGCCTATGCTGCCGTCTGGTCCTGCACCCTAGTGCATTTCAAGCTGCCTCTTACCAAGCCTCTTGGGAGTAGACGACCCATAAGCTAATAGTGAAGGGCTGTCCCTCTGCCAAATCCAGACTCATGGCTCTTCAATCTCGTCTTAAACACTGCAGTTCTCTGTCTCCTAATTATTTTGGGAAACTCATCAACTACAAACAGCATATCGCTCTGTAAAAAACTGGTTTCAATTTACAGTTGGAATATAACCTCCCCCCACCAAACATTGAAAAGTTCTAGTCTCCAAAAGCCATGATACCATTACAATGAGACAAAAAGATCTTCAAAATCAAAGACATCACCATGGTTTCTGACTTAGGCTCTCAGTTCGTTGCTAGCTTACTTTTTCTAAGTAGATTTAAAAAAAAAATTGCTAAAGCTGTTTTAAATTTTTTTGTTTATTATTATTATTATTATTATTATTATTAGTGTATGTGTGATATGTTTGTATGTGTGTGTGAAATGTGATGGTGAGAGGGAATGCATGTGCCATGGTACACATGTGGAAGTCAGAGGACAACTCTGTGGAATCAGTTCTCGCCTTCTTATGTGGGTGGGTTCCAGGGATGGAACTCCTTGTTAGGTTTGGACAGCAAGTGCCTTACCCACTGGGCCATTTTGCCAGCCCCTAAATTATTTTCTGAAAAGATAACTGTTGTACTGTCATGAAGGCATGGCAGGGACAGGTATTGTTCCCCCAATAAACGTAAGATAAACACCCACATGCTGAATAAGAGACAATAAGCAATGTGCATGCTTACAGTTATCTTTAAAGTTCATAGCAACAGGCACACTGTGGCACAGACTCAGCTTAGACAAACCTTTTCCTTGGCAGTTTGTCCTATTGACACTCAGAAAGCCTTTGGTAGCATGTGGACCCTTGGTTTTTCTATTTTGTTGTCTCTCTAGAGCTTCACCCTTTATCCTAGCTATCTTCACCCTTTACTTATGCTATCTAACTGCCGAAAACCAGTTTGAGCAGGCCCACTTACTCCTACACGACTTTAAAAAAACCTGGTCAACTTCCCCATAGCAATTGCCACCCACTGCTTTGGAAATGAAGTATTCCAGGGTTTCAGCATTTCTGAGAAGTCTAGGAACATTGGAGGAGAAAAGGCAGGGATAAGGATCAGATGCGGGCAATCTTACCGCAGCTTCTGGCTAGCAGGAACAGTTATCTTATTAAGCTTGTCCATTTTTCTTGATAAGAGGTGTGGGTTGCTGTCCACAGGGAGTCTCAGTAGTTCCTGGACGTCTTAGGGAACAGCATGGTAAGGCTCTGGACTCAAGGGCTCCAGACCCTGGATCTGACTTCAGAGAGCAACCGCAGGCTGCTGGCAAACACCCCTGTGCTAGGGAAGTAAAACTTGCTGGAGCGCATAGTCAAGTTTCATGTTTCTACGAGATCATGTGATCCACCTAGTCAGCCAGCTTGGCTGATTACTGTGCATTGTGTAAACTCCAGTAGCGAAACCTATTGGGCATGCAACTCTCTTTCCAGCTGCTTTCTTTTATGATCAGGTTTGTTACCAACTTGGAATAAGCATCTGGCTGGGCACTATTTCCTGTTTGTCCGAAACACTTATGTAGTCCTTGCTTTCAGCAGTTGACCAGTTGTCACCAGCCTTGGCTCAAGGAAAAAGCCGAATAATCAATTGCATCTGAATTTCTTTTGGGGACTTTCTGCTCGTTTGCATAAAGCCATGGATTAGCTTTTTCCACTTAGAGAACTGTGATGTGAAATGGAATTTTTGTGGTGCTGCGTCTTCCTGATCTAGCGGGGCGCAGGGTTGCAGGAGCAGTCCACTCAGACTTGGGGACTCTTCTCCTGGAGCTCTGCTTAAAATGTGATGGGCAAGTCTTTGTGCAAGGTCAAGGTCATTTAGGAGGTACAGATGGGTGACCCAGAAAACGAGAGATGATCTCCATCATAAATTATGTGGAGTTAGGCATTGCCTTGTTAAGAGCCTGACGCTTTCAGATAAAACCAGGATGTACCCTAAAGTCGGCTGAGAACAAACCCCTAAATTTCCCAACATGCAATTCCAACACCAGGTCAATGCCCCTGATATCAGAGCATTATTGCCCTCCATGGGTTTGCTCCCTCCTGCCCATGGCCACTGCTCACTCCATTTTTCTTATCAGACCCAGTGACATGCCAGACGAGGGCACCCCAAGTACAGTGAAGGCAGAGAAGGAAGCCACACCTGCCCTCGGAACCCATCCTTTCCTTCCGAAGTCTCGCCACTTCCTCTACCTTGTCTAAAAGCTTCTGATTTATCTGTGATTTAAAGAGCAGAAGGCAGTTTGGGGTCCAGGAACAAGAATATGAGAAGGAGCAGAATATTATTCCTTTTGTACCTGGACACACTCCCTTACTGTCATGTGAAATGTCCCATCACCTTTATGAGAGGAGGTGAGCGTTTCCCACAGACCAGCCCTCTCCTGGGTCTGAAGAATGTACCAATTAACTCTCTTGTTACACCCCAAGGCCTGGCTGATGAGAGAGAACATGCAGAGGAGGAAGGAGGAGAAGTGGCAAGCATGGATGGATTTCTTCCCTCCAGGCCTCTTTATTATTTTTATTCTGTGTGTATGAATGGATTGCCTACATGCAGGTAAAGGTACCCACATCCTGCAATGCCCACGGAGGTCAGAAGAGGGCGTCAGATCTCCTGGAACTGTAGTTACAGATGGTTGTTAGATGCCGCGTGGACGCTAGGAATTGAACCTGAGTTTTCTGCAAAGCAGCCAGTATCTCTTAACTGCTAAGCCATCTCTCCAGCCCCCTTCCAGGCCTATTTGTTCATAGAGAGATTTTTCTCTTCTCTAGGTCACCTTGACTATCCACACTGACACACTGTGTCTGAGTTTCCGGACGGATGCTTAAGAGCAGAATCTTCAGAGCTATTGAAGGGCGTGGTCTTTCTGCTCCGACAGGCCACTGACTTGGCCAGGGTGGCAGGAGAGTAGACAGTCTTTCATGAGCAGAATGCAAGAGACTGCTTCCTCTAACTGTCGGCTTTCCCCAGTCAGTCAGCTCAGTTTCCATAGAATGTGTCCCGAAGGAGTGCCGGTCTCCTGCCTCTTCTTCCACAGTTCTTAGCTGAAAGAAACGGGGAAAGCATGAGTGTACTAGGATCAGGAGAGCCAAGCTTCACACGATGCATGATAATAGCCTCGTGTTCCTTCTGAATGACTATAAAATACTCCCCACCAGCCCCTTGACTTTCCTTTCCACTAACTCAGCTCAGCACCTGGCCTGGTAACTTCTTATTTCCCTAGAGAAAAAGATAGGGGCAGGGGTTGCACTTCTGCTTTTGCTTTTTACAGACTCTTGTCTTTCTTCCTTTTACTGTGTTGAGTCTGACATGATGAAAATGAGAAACTGCTTTCCAGACTGGACATTTTGCCCCGAGCAGTGTGTAGTGTGATAGCCCAATGCTCCAAGTCTGCCACAACGGTCCCACAGGAGTCACTGCTTGCCAAGAAGGACAGTGCAAAATGGCAACTGATGGCATCAAACCTTAGCCTCTGACTTCTTAGCAGAGTCAGATGGCACAGCAAGGTTCTGTCACACAGGCCGAGATGAGCATCCAGACTCAGTCTACAGCAGTGGTTATGGAGATTACTTAATCACAAGATTAGCAGGTGACAAATGGCCAATTCCAATCCTAAAGAAAATCTGGAATTCAAATGCACCCCTGACAGAAGTGTAAGGTGAAATCACTTTGGAAAGAGTTTGGTATTATCTAAGAAATCTGATGATGTACATCTGTATGACCAGCATAGGTAATAAATCTGTAGGTCACTCCTAAGTATGTATACCAAGGCCACATGTAAGAATTTTTGTTGATGTGTTATTTCTCCTTTCTTCTTTTCAGTACTGAGGCCTTGCATATGCTGGGAAAGGGCTATACCACTGAGCTACTTCTTCAGATTTCAAATGATATTTCTAACAGGGGAAAGAAGAATCACATTCATATAAAGAAGCACTAGTCACAGAAAGGAGCACTATTCACATACAGGAGCACTCTCCAGCGGTGAAAAACTGGTGAACTGCAGTTGCATCAATATGGATAAACAGAAAAAATAATTTGAGCAATAAATAAACCGAAGACGTTAATATATGGGTCATCGAGATGGCTCAGTGTGTAAAGGCACTTGCTGCCAAGCCTGATGATCAATGCCCAGAATCCACATGTTATAACAACTCCCAAAGCTGTCTTCTGATTTTCCCAGGTGAGCTATGACATGTGAGTGTGGGCATATGCATACACGTAATGTTTTTTAAAAGTTAATGATACATGATTCTATTTATATTAGCCATATAAAATTATATAACGTTTTTGGCCTTTTTGAGACCCTGTGTCCCCACACCTGGCCTGGAATTCACTATGGAGATCAGGCTAGCCTAGATATCTCAGAAATCAGCCTGCCTCTGCCTTCTAAGTGGTGGGGATTAAAGGCACACACCACCATACCTGGTTAAAATTAGATAATATTTAAGATACGTACATAGATGATAAAACTAATGGAGGGAATAATGAAGATTCAGGTGACTGATTACTGGGGACTGGGGTTAAGGGGAGCACAGGGCTTCCAGGTGATGGTAATATCCCATTGTGAGTGAGCGTGTGTGTAGGCCAGATGACAACCTCATGTACCATTCCTTAGGCACAGGGGCTCTCACTGGGACTCACCACTTAAGTTAGTCTGGTTAGTCTATCTCCACCTTTCCAGAACCAGGATAATAAGTACATGTGGTAAGTACATCACACCTGGCTTTTTTACTGAGCTCTGGGGATTCAAACTCAGGTTCTCATGCTTCTACAGCAAGTACTTTACCAACGAGCTATCTCCACAGTCACCACGCCCTATTTCTTGAGTAATGGATATTAGTGTCTAATGCATTGTTATTATTTCTCTCTCATTCATAGGTATTAAAAACCAAAATAAAAAAGATTTAGTTTATAATTATTGAAGAAAACCAAGGTAGCATGGCCAAGTTTAAGTCAGCTTTGTGAGAGGAAGAGGTTTGAAATGAGAAGACAGACTGTATTCGACCCAAGCAACCCTGGTTGATCTTGGGTGCCTTTTCTTGCGTGTGGGGATGACAACTACAGCAAGATGTTTATGAATTATTTCTTTGTTTTCTGTACTATAAAGACGATGCTTTTTCATGTGAAAAGGTTGATTCTTAGGTTAAATAACAGATCTAAAGTTCTGTCCATTGTCCATAGAAGAACTGGGACTCGGACCCAAGTCTGTCTCCATAGTCTAAACTGTTGCCTTACTTCAAAGCCAATCAGAGAGCTCTGTCATTGTAAGACAGATCTGTGATTCAGTCAGAAAATGATGCTCTGGCATCAACTTAACCATGGCCTTGGGAGATACACTTAGCCTTCCTACTTATCTACTCACTTTAGAGGGCAGGAGAAGGAATTCCAGTAGGGGTTCCAGACACCTGACCTGTGATCTGAACACTGCTAAAGTATCAGTAATTGGTTCGCAAGGACTCCTATACTTTCCAAGAGAGAGGCGCCTGGTTTTCTTCATTAGACCTCTTCCCCAAAAGGGGCTAGGTGGGAGCTTTGGAGGAAGCCCAATTCTTCATGGGTCCTGGCATGTCAGCCCCAGCTCAGCCTATCTGTTCTGGCACTTGCCTTCTGACTGTACTTCCTTGCCAGGGCTTGTTTAGGAAAACAGCCAAAGAAAGCAGGCATTGTGTGGTGTTGGTTCTATGTTGAACCGTGCCATGTTTCCATGGTGTTAAGCTTCATAATAACCCATCGGTTACATCCTTCCTCTTCTGAGATGTGAGATCTGATCCTCAAGAACTCCACCTTATCTTCCTGAGCTCTGAGTTAGGGTTCTTAGCCCCCAAACCATTCACTAGGTTTTTCTTTTCTTTTCTCTGCTGGCCCCTGCTTTGGGATGGGGAAGAGGGTCATCCAAGCAGCAGCAGTGACCCTGGCTGTGTTCTGACATTCAGGCCATGAGGACAGGAGCTTGCCGCTGGTCAGCCATGTCTGACCTCCTCAGCTAGAGCAGCCCAGGGCACAGGAGAAGAAAGTTTGGGAAGCACCCAAGGAGCTGTGTGAGACATTGGAGGAAAGGAGTGGAGAAGGACAGGGAAGGCAAAGACAGGAAAGGAAGTGTGGCGGCTGCCGACAGCAGTTTGTCTCTTCTCTTTGTGGCAGGCAGGGCAGGAAGGGAGAAAGAAGGAAGAAGGACATGTGTGGCTTGAGCAAATGACTAAAGGCCCTTTGAAGCTCAAGCTTCACTTTTTATTGACAAATTTGGTTCCCTATTTTATCTGCCTAGAAAACTCAGCATTCTATCAGAGTGACCTAAACTGTTGTATCTAATTAGTGAGAGAATCAGTCAGATGAAACAGCTTTTACTCATTGCATTGGACTCAAGCCCATGTTGGAAAGAAGATTCTAGTTTCCTTTCTTGTGTTGGGTTGGACAACTCCTGGCTTCTGTGTGATCTTCGCTTCTTCCCGGCCCTCGGAGCTAATCTGTCAAGAGTCCCCTGTGGTGGTGCAGTGTCCCCCCTTGTCCCCCCCAGCCCCCACCTCCACCCTGCCTCGCCGCTTTCCCTCCAGTCTGGGCTTTACCTGAATCATAGACCATCCTCTTACTACTTCCTGTAGCTAGCTCCACCTCACAGCAGACTCTTCTTTAGGACTGCACAAGTGTTTCTGTTCTTCTAGAACCAAGTGTGAATGCGTTTCCCACCCCTCCTCTCCGGGACAGATCTCCATGGTGACCCATCGTCTGCCTCACCAGCTCCCAGCAAGCAACCATCTCTTTGATCAAAGTGCTCATCAACTACCACACTCTTGCTTTCCATCAGTCAAGCGGCCTACCAACTAGCCCAAACCAGTTATCCATAAACAGAGTGGAATACAGATTCGGGGACGTCCCAGGCAGTGAGGACGCCAGGTGGTTCCCAGCAGTTGGCCAGAGATCAAGGAAGGGTGGGGAGGCAGAGTTCTCTGGTCAAGAGATGGGCACATGAAAGATGTGGGGAGCTGAGATGAGGCTAGAGCTCCCCAAGAACCGAGGGTCTATCTGCCAGGAGAGTCTTCAGCAGTTGATACGTGGCTGTTGATTATTATTCTGTTACCTTTATCTGATGGGGCTTGACTAGTCCCCTGTTCTTCCAACCCAAGCTGTCCATCTGGATTCAGGAAGTCTCGGAACAAGTTGGACATGTTGGTGTGTCCCGGTGCCTGAGAGGTGGGCTCAGAAGGGCCACAACTTTGAGGATAGCTTGGGCTGTGTAGCAAGAGAAAAAAGAAATTCCCAGCTAAAAGATGGCTACAAAGAGGGAGATTTTCCATGCTGTGGATCTGTGCTGTGGATGGGGTGAATCGATGTCATAAAGACGTCACTATCTCCAATTTAAATTAAGAAGTTTAATTGATACTAATTCAAACAGCACTAGGATCCCCCTCCCTTCCTCACGCTGGAACTAGACAATTTAATTTTAAAATTTTTATAGGGATAAGCAAGAAAAGCTATGATGTGGGAGCATATCTGTAATCCCAGCTATTTGGGAGACCAAGGCAGGAGAATCATGAGTTCAAGACAAACCTGGGCTACGTAGTGAGTTTAAAGCTAGCTTGGGCAACATAGTGAGATCTCGTCTCAACAAAATAAAAAATAAAAAGATCCATAAAAGTCCCGAAAAAGAGGATCAAAGTATCTGGAAGGGGCTTATCCCTGCCAGGCCTGAGGGCACACTGCAAAGTCCTCTAATGAACACTGTGGCATCACCACATGGCCTATGTGACTGAAGAAAAAATGAAGACATAAATGGAAGAACATGGAAATTAAGCATGTTGCAGGTATTATATATCTAATGAGAAATATGAGCTTTTTAATGAACAGGGAAATTATGGCAATTATAGTGCCATTGGGACAAGACGGAAGACGTGACTGACATCTCAAAAAACTTACCAGGGAGTTTTCAGTAGAAGTAAATGTAAAATAATGAAGCCACACATAGACCAGAAGAAACCACAGTTAAACTTCCTGATGGCCTTATCAATGACTCAGACTCTGGAATAAAAGAAAATATTGAGAAATGAGAGGAAGATAGGAAAATTTCTCAAGGCAAACACATTATAGTGTCCAAAGGTACAGGACACACTCTTGACAGAGTCACATCATGCTTCTAAAGAAGAGTGGATTTCCCCACAGGGCAAGAATGCCTCAAGACTGAGATGAAAACAAAACTAAGTTCTAGACAAAAAGTGGGCCAAAACCATGACCATAAAAGGTGAGATGTCTCTGAATAGACAAAAAGATCCTCAATATCTTTACACAAACATGTGAACACTTATTCATTCTGAGTACATTGACAACAGCTAAAGATTGGAAAGCTCAAATGTCTATCAGTGGGGGTCTGACTGAATGATGAAGGCACATATACATACACAGACACATACACACACACACACACACACATGCACGCATGTCCATTATGGCAGAAATAGACTCTGGTAGGAGAAGTCAGAAACTAATAAGAATAGTCACCCAGGGAAGGCAAGAGGAAGTGGGAAACAGAGCTGAAGTGATAGAGAGGTGGGCAGATTCTCTCAACCTGTTTATGGGGTTTTGTCTTTCAAGCTAGGAAACTGTGACATGTCCTAAAAATAAAGTTAAGGCAAAGGGGGCAGCTCTTCAAAATCAAAACAATCAGAGGCTGATGAATTTAGACAGCAACAGATCCCAGAGAATGGAATTATTTCAAGTGGCATGAACATGGTCCTCTGGACAGCCTCAGTGAAATGCATTCCAGCAATGCCTGTGACAGCAAAACACCTCAAAAAATGCGTGTTGTAACTTAAGATTTTTAATATATTTATCTAACATTTATCTACCTATCGTGTGTGTGTGTGTGTGTGTGTGTCTGTATGTGTGTATCACAGTACAAGTATTGAAATCAGAGAGCAACTTGAGGGAGTTGATTCTTTCCTTCCACCATGTGGGTCTCAGGGATCAAACTCAGGTCATTAGGTTTGACAGCGAGCACCTTCACTTGCTGAGCCATCTTGCTGGCCCAATGTTGTGACTTTTAAGTAGGTTTTTTTTTTGTGTGTACATGGCACAAAAATTGGTAGTAATCAAGATTTATAGTGTAAAGGAAAAATAATTAAGATCAAAGAAGATAACACCTGGTAATTTTAATTTTAAATTTAATTGAAAATATCATTCTTCAGAAAACATCAAAGGGTTTTAGAGGAAACAGCATTCTGAAGGTGAAACACATGAGAAAGTGTTTAATTTCAATCACAATAAGAAGAAATAAGCTTCTCAACTAAAAATAGGAGAGGATCCTATTGATACAAGGGTTGGGTGTAGGACAGGGATGAAGAGGGCAGATGGTAAACTGAGGCCATCTGGTCTTTTCTTACTCTTCATAAAGCATGGAGATGCTGTAAGACTATGTCAGAAGGACATCCGCTAAAACCCTGGAGAAAGGTTTCAATAGATAATTTGGGGATAAATAAAAATTCTACAAGTCCAAAAATAGGGAAAACTTTAAAAATTACTTGCTAACACCGAAGATAACTATCTTAACTGCTCCAACAACTGGACATTTATAAAGTTAGATTAACTGGAATTTTTAAATGAATGAAGCATTTTTTTTCTGGTTTTCTCTGTTTTGAGAAGGAATTGAAAATCTTCCTTGAGTTCTATAGGCAAATGCTAATTAATCAATAGAGAGTAAGGACAGAATAACAAAATCACAGATGGTCCTGAAGGTGCAGGCCTGTAATCCTGCACACTCTGTAGGCTGAGGCAGGGGGATTGCAAGTTCAACACCTGCCTGGACTACAGAGTAAGTTCAAGGTTCAGTCTGAGCAACTTGGTGAGATGTTGGATCAAAGTAGAAGGTAAAAAGAAGACTGGGTATTTAACTCAGTAGTAGAATGCTTACCTAACATATCACAAGGTCTCCAATTCACACTCCAGTAAAATCACCATTGTGTAGCCCTAAAAGAAAAATGTACTAAGTTAAGGATCATCAATTACTACCAAAAACAGTAGGTGAAATGCTTTTGGAGATTCTATATCCCAATGACATCACAACATATCAAAGTCTCATCCCAGAGACTACTGGCTACTGGCTAACTGCAGAGCTGAGGTTTACAGCTGAACTCTGAGAGTCATTACCTTAACGGTCAAATCCAGCACTACCCACATTACTTCCTGATGTGCTTAGGGAAGTAGCCCTGTCTTACTTATGAAGAATTCCTGGTACAAATGCTCACTCTCAATCCAGAGCTTACAGTCATAACTTTACACTTTAAATAGAGTAAACATATACTTAACAATCCAAATGAGGGCATCTGGCAAATGGAAAGGTCTCAGTTAACAACTATGCTTGGATCCCAGGTATAAACAGATAAAATATTAGACGAATTAGAAAATGAGATCCTTATGAAACAAGGAGCACAGAAGAACAAGTTGCAGCATTAAAAGGAAACTATTATAATTTTTAGAAATCCAGGTGCAGAAATTCTACCAGGCAACCACTTGGTCTTCTAAGAAAGAAAAGTTGGGGAGGCAGGTTGAAGAAATGTTCAAAGTTAAACTGGACTCAAGAACCATGACAACATGCAACACATGAACCCAAATTCCATATCAGTTTAAGGAAACCAACTACAGAAGGCATTTGTTGTCACTGCAGAAGATTTAATATGATCTGACTTTTAGGTGATATTAAGTAATTGTTAACTGGTTAGGTGTGATAATGGTATCATGGTGATGTAGAGGATTCATTTTAGACTGTTTTGGGGTGGTGCATGCCAATTGACTTAAGGTGTAAATATCATAATTCTTACAACTTAATTTCCAGTGTTTCATAAGAACTATTAGCAATGACTTAGGACGATGGATTTCGATGGACCATTTGTTCAGCTTTTTCATGAGTTTGAAATTGTCACGTAAAAGTTTAAAAACATTGCAGGATTCCAAATTACTCTTCCTCAGTCCCCTCTAGAGAACCAGCAGGAGCACGAGAGCAGGCCAGGCCTCGTCAGTACTGTCTCCGCCAAAAGGAGGACCCTGCTCGTGAGATCCCTGCTATCATCTTTCTGTCTCCCGTAGATCACCACAACCTTGTCCCTTTATAAAATTTTTTGGACTGCTCAAATCCCACTCACCTTCGATGACTTTTCCCCAGAATCTTGTTAAACATCATTTTGGTCCACCAGATCCTCTTCTCTGACTTCCTCTATCTCTTCGTATTTGAACTTCAGTTTTCATTGTTAGCTATATATATGTCAACTCTTTATTTCCTGAAAATATACAGTATGCTACCTTGATGAGATTATATGTCAAAGTGAAAGGACTACATTCTATTTCTCTGTTCCTTCTTTTCTTTTTCTCTAAGATGGGGTCTCAGCATGCAGTCCAGCCTGGCCTAGAACTTCTGTTTACCTATGGGGCAATGGGAGCTGTGTTGCCAGGAAGACTGTTCCCCTAACTGACTCTGAGCAGAGAGTAAACTGTCCTCAAGATATGTCCAGGAAGCCATTGCTAGCACTCAAAACAGACATTCCAGTAGAAAGCCATTGGCCATCTCTGTCCTAGGGGCAGACTGAGGAATCAAGCCTTTGCCTCTCCTGTGACTTTCCAACTCTGCCATTAATTCCAGTCCAGTGGTCTCTTTCATGGGTTCTCTCTGATTCTACCTGCTTGTCATGTTTTCCTTCAAACTCTATTTCTAGTCTCCCAGAATATATATATACCCCACCAAATATATATACCCCACCTCTCTGACTTCACAAGCATTTCCTTCACCATCGTCCCCAGGATGGTCTTCTCTGGAAGATGGTATCCCCACAGCATAGGACACCAACTGCTTACCCTGAAAAGTGCATCAAGATTCCTGTCCCTGTTTTCAGTCAGATCTGGACTAAGACTCAGAGAAAGAGGTGGTAAGTTAAACAAACAAACAAACAAAAAACAAAACAAAACAATGCTCAGTTCAATTTTTATTTTAAAAAATGAATGCATTTTTGTAAAAGTATGTCCCAAGTATTGTATAGTGTTCTACATTTTAACTTGCAAACATAAGATCAGGAAACCAGGGCCCACAGAATGAATTTACTTGCAAAAGTCCATTTTAGGGAAAGACTTCAAACCAGAACAAAATGAGATCAAAAAGAACTTAAGACTTACACCTAGCCTATGTAGAGTGTTCTTTTTACAAAGACAACATTGTCTCTGGTCAAGATGCCTTAATCAGACCAAGGAAGTAAACTGTTTATGAAAAGAATTTTGTGCTTGGTTTAAGTGAGATGGCTCCAGGACAGTCTCCTATCTCATCCTCAAACTTGTCCAAGGGCAAGAATTCAGATTCCCTCTTGAAAGAACTAGTTGAGACAGACATAAAGGAACCATGGTTACAGCCTTGAAGATGGAATGAGAAAGTCAAATGGGTTATTGTCCTCGACATGACAGCTCAACCTGTGTGACAGCCTCACCCTGCTCCTTTAAAACAAGAGAACCCAGCATCTAAGATGAAACAGGTATCAACATGAGGCCACTTCACAGAAATAGACCTCTATTCATGTCTTGTAATATAATGTATGAAGAGATTTTCCAAATGAGTAAGTGAATGGCTAGACCCCTGTTGAAAACCAAGCAAATGGCATAGAATGTTAATTTAATTCATAAACCAATAGGTCCAAACGGTTGACAGAAATGTAAACAAGTGCACAAAGAAATGCAAATTAAAGCAAATATGAGATATCAATTCAAGTTTTTGAAATAAGCTTTTAAAAAGTGATACTATTCAGGTTTGTCAAAGGGCTTTATCTTAATGGCTGATAAAGGACTGCAAATTGATAGAGACTTCTTAATAGTAATTTGGTAACATGTATCAGGAGTCTTTTAATGCTTGTGTACCTAAAGAAATAGTAAAACTTTAGAAATTATCCCTAAGCTAAAGTGCAGAATTAGAGGAGAGAGTTGCTATTCAACCCACTATACACCTCATGGTAGTAAGTTACTTGATGTGCAAATGTCAACGATGTAATATTTGGGCTTCATTTAGGACTATGTATACAGAAAACTCAACTGAAGGTGGACTAAGAAAGGAAATGTTGAGTGTCCCAACTGTCCCGAGGCTAGGGAAGGCTGCAGAGTTCAGAGCCTGAGCACTGTGGTTAGGACCATTTCTCCCTCACTCTGGGCTTCTTGATTAATTTCTTCCTCCAAGATGTCCAGATGGTTCTTGTTCAATGGGTTGCTGAATCTTTAGTTCATACCAGTTATTCAGAGACAATTGTCAACTTTGTGCAAATTTTTGAGCCTCCAATGTCATTATTTGAAAAAATGAGATTATAATTAGATTCTATTAAAATAAATGCATACATCCACTTAACTTGTCTCTCCCTACTTTTCTACCATTGAGGCTTTTGAAGTTAATTACATTGTATTTATCTCTGTGGTGGATAATGGTGAGCTGCTATACATTTCTTTCCAACTCCATGTGGGGGGCACTAATTGATCATGGGAGAAGGATTTTCATCATTGGAAGAGGCCAAAGCTGCAGTAAGGACCCCTCCCCCAAGAGTCAGCTGTTAAATATTCCCACCGCACCATGGCTCTGGCTGTACCAGAGCCTCCCAGCCCCACAGGTTCATTTCAACAGGATGGAGACCATATCCTCAAATGAAGAGATTCAAGTCGATCATATCCTTGGGTCTCATCTCCATCTCTGAGCCAAGCATCAAGGCTGGGAGAAGGTGATGCCATCCTACCTGTGGAGCCGGGTAAGAGCCCTATCCATGCCTGCAACGTGATTCCCATATAGACATCAGGAATTGTTCATGGACGAGGAAGGGTGTGGCTACTGAGGAAACCTCAAAGTATAGCAACCATCATTTAGCAACCAGCAGCTTAAGACCTCGTTCCCACAGTCTTCAGCCTTTCCCCACTGGAAAGACAATGTCTTCACTTTTTCTCCTTCAGTTCCAGTTTTTGCTGCTCATAGCTTGGTGCCTATTTGGACAAATGAAATGCACCCAAAGGTGGTTATACACATCTTTAATCTCAGCACTTTGGAGGCAGAAACAGGCAGATCTCTGTGGATTCAAGGCCAACCTTGTCTTCATAGAGAGAGTTCTAGGCCTGCCAAGGGTCTATAGTGAGGCCTTGCCTCAAAAAAAAAAAAAAGAGAAAGGGAGAGAAAAGAAAAGTCACTTCTTTCTTTGAGGGCTTCCTAGGCAAGTAAAGGGGGGATATTTAAGTGAACAATTACAAAATGATGTGGCCTGTGAGTCCATAATTACAGGTAAAAGCTGTGCTCTAGTGGGAGAACCAGGAAAATGGGCTGATTCCTCAGCGAGGAGGCTGTGTGAGCTGGATCTCCACAAACAAGGAAGCATGAGGAGCCTAGAGGGCACTGAAATTCCAGGACACGGTTGAGTGACGGTTCCAAATACCACTCAGCTTCACGCCCTGCTTGACTCCTTGTCCAGCTCTTTGCAAATCTCAGGAAGAGTTTCCATCCTCCCTCACTCTCCTTTTCTCCTTTTCTCAGCTAGAAAAAAATGAAACCGGAGCTTAAGCATCACACAAAAGCACTGCTTGGCATGCCCTTGAAGAGCAGATAGACTTTCAACCAAACCGTCAAAGGACCCAGAGCACTGGGAACTCTCCAGCTAGTCCCAGCCTGTGGATGGGATCCATGCTCTGCAGGTGAGAGCGTTCAAAGCCAAGAGGTTGACACGGTCGGCTTTCCTCTTTGGCTTCATTACTGTGTTACCACAGAGTTGTTTTCTATTTTCATTTCCAGGGCAAACGTTTCTACAACAGTCTTTTGAGCCTGGGGACCAAAGCACCATTTATAGTTTTGCTTCTCTGGGAAAAAAAGTACCTCAAGTGTCTAACAGCTAACTTACAAATAAATGATTGCACTCAACTGCTTTTAAGCAATGAACTTCCTGTAATGTTTTGCACAGTTCAGTGCTAAAGATGTGTGTGTGTGTGTGTGTGTGTGTGTGTGTGTGTTAAAATTTCTAAATATGGACTCCAGGTGCTGCATTTTCAGAGTGTCCAAGTGTGACTATTTCCCCTACTTAAAGCAACAGGATCATATATCTGCTTAAAAGACCACTTGGTGAAAGAAATGAATAGGATGAAGAAAGTTAATTAATTAGTTAACAGTGCTGAAAATTTAAAGGGGAGGATTTATATTGGCACGATCTAAGAAAAGTATTGGTTTTTAAAATCTTTATCATTAGAGATTAAGGCAATCTGCCAAGTACCAGGACAGACTGAAGATCAAAGGTTTTGCCTTAAGGTCAGTCATCCAAAGAAGTAGCTATGATGAGGTTTCTAGTTTGTTGACCTGGACCAGAAAACATTTTAAACCCACACAATGGGCCAGAGTCATGCCTCAGTGGTTAAAGGTGCTTGACACCAAGCCAGATGACCTGAGTTCAAGCTCTAGGACCCACATGGTGTAAGAAGGGAACTGACTTGGGCAAGATGTCCTCTGACCTCCACATATGTGCTATTACACACACATGGGCAAACACACACACACACACACACACACACAAATAAGTAAATAAATATAACCAGAAATAAAACCCACACAATGAACAGAGGATACAGTTTGTCTTCCTGAAATATCCATATCTGAAGATAATGAATGAATCACAAAGAGTGAGCTGTTTTTTTTTTTTTCTTTACATCAAAAAAGATGGTTGGTCTCAGTGCTTACTTCAGCCACCACCTCCAGATTCTTTTTGTCTCTCCCATGCTTGACTGATCTTCTTTCCATGTCTTTATTTCTCATTTCCTCTAACTAGAGGGTATAACACTGTTTGATTCAATATTCCTGAGCCAACTTAACAGAGTTTTTTTTTTTTTTCCTTTCAAAATTTTCTGTCTATTGCAGTTTACTAAAAGCTCATGCTTGGAATATACATTAGCATGAATGAAGCATTTTCTCTAGGAGGAGGGGTACATTTATTTTTCCTTTTCTTATTTTTGATATTTATTTATTTATTTATTTATTTATTTATCTGAGACAAGGTCTCTCTGGAGCCCCAGCTGGTCTGCAATTCAATATGTAGACCAGGCTGACCTTGATAGCACAGCGATCTGCCTGCTTCTGCCTCCTGAGTGCTGGGATTAAAGGCACGCACCACAGTGACCAGCTATTTTATTTTTTAATTCTGTGTTTGTGTGTCTCTCTGTGTGTCTGTATCTCTGTGTGGGAATGTGCATGTGATTGTAGGTGTCCAAGGAGACCAGGAGAAGGCATCAGAGCCCCTGGAGCTGGAGTTACTGGCAGTTGTGAGCTTCCCAGTATGGATGTTGGGAACTGAACTTGGGTCCTCTACAAGAGGGATATGTGCTCTTAACCACTGAACCCTCGCTCCAGCTTCTCTTTTCTTATTTTTTTATTTTATTTTATTTAAATGTTGAGTCAGAGTTTTGCCACCTAGTGACAGTTGACCTGGAACTTGTGATTCTTCTGCTTCAACCTCCTGCGTGCTGGGATTACAGGCGTGTACCACCAGGACTGGCTATACTTTTCTGTGTACAAAAGTTATACTCTCAAACTTCCATGCTTTTGAACAAAATCTACTATTCTCTAGTGGGCAGGACTGACTACACACTTTGTAGGACCCAGTATGAAACCAACACACAAGGCCCTTGTTCAACAGACCATAGATCCAAGTGTGAGCTTCTTCTGAGTGTGAAGCACAGAGTGACTGTGCAGATCACTTACTCTGCCCACTGGTGGGTTTGTATCGATGAGAGTGCACACATGATCATTTCTACAAACTGGATTAGAACGGACCAAAAACTCAAATCTCTCACCTCCCACCAAAGAAGCTGCTTCTTACAGTAAATGGTAATTAACATAGAGACCCACAACTGGCCAGCCCACAGAGAACAAGAGACTGTGGTGTGTTTGGTCCTAAATGGGATGTCTACATCACACCCTCACCTCCCAAGGTTCAGGGATCATTTTGGAAGATGCGGTGGAAAGACTGTAAGAGCCAGAAGTGGTGGACGACACAAGGAGACAGTATTATCTAGACACCACACGGCAGCCGCACACAGGATCCCACAGCGCTGTGACAGCATGCACAAGATCTGGTCAAGCTCAAGCCAGACTAAATCCCAGCATGGACTGGGGAGGAGCCAGGACTGAGGAGCTATTGGCAAGTGATAGCTGCTAGGAGACAGAGAGTCAGTTTTCTTTAAGCATATAATGCCTAAAAGGTTGACCAGGCTCCAGGGGTGGACGCACACCCAAGAGCATTTGGGGAACGCAAATTGACTTCGTAGGCCTTTAAAAAATAATAAAAGACATGAGGGAGGGGGGTAGTTCATTGGAATGAGAGTGGGGAGGGTGTCTTCACGTGACCAAAGCACTCTGTCTGAAGTCCTCACAGAATCAATAAAAAATCTTTTAAAGAATTAAGCGAAAACTCAATAGAAAATTAAGTAATGTGGACCTCTCTTCAAAAAAATTGTAAACATCCTGTGGTGGTTTTCAATTTGTTTCCTGAGGATTCATTTATTTGTAACTGACACAGACAAAATGTCTCTCGTTATAGCACCTGGACCAACCGCTGGAGTGTTTTGAGTGACCTGTTTTCAAAGTTTTAGAACTTAATAAAAATATACTTCAAATCTGCTAACCATGGTAGAATGGTGATGTCACATTTCTCCTGGGGCTGGAAGCATTTATAATAAAGAATGTGGTTCTGTTTGGAGCCATGATCAACCTTAGCCACCATGTAGCTAGCTAATGGGCAGCTGGATTGATGAAAGGACTGGTAAAGCCAGGTTCAGAGCTCAAAGAACTCTGAAAAACAGGTTTCTCTGGTTTCAGCCCATTAAATTACCATTGGACTGTTCCTCATCAGGTGCCCCATAGCTACAACTGAATGGTGGTTTCTCTCTGTCTTGGTCTTTCTGTCAGTCCTAAGGATCCCTTCCTTAAGCCTCCATCTAGTGTCCCTTAGGATAACGGAGTGTTCTCTTGCTAAGCCAACAGGATCTTAGAGACATCTTCCCACTGGTCTGTGGAATGGGAAAGAGCAATTGTCCCAATCTGACTGGATGTCCCCAACAGATGGACTGCAAAGAGGTTCCATGTGTTCCCTGGGGCAAAGGAAAGTAAGCTACCACCAGAGACTTAAGCTTGCCTCTCAGTTGCCCACCTGAACCCCGTGGAGACACGTAGGAACACCAGGAATTTTATCTTCACAAACCCTGAGGCTGAAAAGGAGAGAATGTGACCTGACTGGCACCTGCCCGACTCTTACTACGGCTCTCCACTGCCCACAAACTGCTGTGAGTCATAACACTTTAAGTTATCTGGAAAATAATCCTTTCTGTGACATTATGACTTGGCTCTTTCACTCTTCTTGGGTTCTCCCTCTTTTCTATCCCTCTGTCAATCCACCTTCCTGGGGTTGAGGCAGTTTGTTCACTCCCCTGCCACCCAGTGAATGACACTGACTTCCCGATCAGTCACTGCTCCTCTTCCTCCTCGCTATCCTTCTTGGGGCCTATCCAGTAGGAAAAAAGCTAAAAACAGCAGACCCAGAATCCTTACTAGCCAGGTGTGATAGTACAGGATTTTAATCCCAGCACTTGGGAGGCAGAAACAGGTGGATCTCTGTGAGACTGAGACCAGCCTGCCTTACATAGTGAATTAGGCCAGCTGGGGCTGCAGGGAGACCCTATCTCAACAAAGTAAAATAAAATACTCCCCCCCAAGACAACAACAACGAAACAACCAGAATTCCTACAAGCTAACTCTAAAGAAATTAGAAAGATTCAAGAACACTGAAGCATTTAAAAACCTAGAATTGTGTTGCATAAGTTAACTAGCAATGCTATACCAGCCTTGTAAAAACTCAAATAACAACAAATGTGCCTACAGCTCTCTATAACTTACAAAACTCTTTCACATCAGTCAATACACTTGAACCTCAAACCACATAGGGCATAGTAGCTAATTTTAGATCCATTTTGCAGAGGAGAAAACTGAGGCACAAAGCTGTGTATGTTGCTTAGAGTTAGTCAACATCAGAAACAAGAGCAGGTCTTCTGACTTGGGAGTCCATGTTCTTTCCACTCTCCCGCACAGCTACTTATTGAACTGTATCTTTAGCTCAATGCATATTTTTTCTTCTTTTTCCAAATGATAAGACACTAAGACTTAGTCTAAAGTTCTGTGCCTTAAAGAACCCTCTGCTGCCAAATTTAGAGCTATATTGTTGACTTAGGCTGATTCTTTCAAGATCCAGCAGGTTTCAGCTCAGTGGAGAAAATATGGGTTATGTAATAAAAGGATCCAGGACAATTAGAAAGTTGCTTGGAGGAACTAGGGTCAATATCATGCTTGTTTCACAAAAATAGACTCCAGGGGATTAAAAATTTAAATATGAAAATAAAAACCATAAAAAAGAGAAGAAAATATGGGAAATCCCCTGCTGTGTTTAGAATCTCTGAATGAAAAAAGGCTAAATATGATCCAGAGCAGGGAAGCCGTAGAACATAAAACTCACACCTCTGACTACGTGAACATTTCCACGTGTCCACAAAGTACCATCACTTATCAAGTTAGAAGTCAGACGCAGGATGAGGAGATGGCTGATGGGCAAGCCGAAGACCTGAGTTCAGATCAAAAGAAGCCACATAAAAGCCAGGTGTGTGCATCTGTAATCCCAGGCAGGAGACAGGAAGATCCCCAGGGCTTGCTGGTCAGTCAGTCTAGTTGAAACGCTGATCTCCAGACTCAATGAGAGACTCTGTCTCAAAACAATACAATGTAGGACGATACAGAGAGACACCTGATATGCAGCCTCCCACACGTACGCACCCACACCCATGTACAGCACACACACACGCGCGCGCATACATGCACTCACATACACTTATCTTGAAAGGCAGAGAACACGGCGGAACAAATATTTGCCACCAAAACACAGGAAAAACGTTAATTTTTTTTTAATCTCTAAAAAAGTTCCACAAAACAACAACAAAACCACAATGCATCCATAAGGAAAATATACAGAAGATATAAATGTATGTCTTGTGGAAATATTCTTAACAACGACATGAACTGATGCACAACCTCCCTTTCACACATGGCCAAAGCAAACAAAACCTCACTAGGGTGATTTTTTTCCTACATGCCAGATTTGCAAATTCCTGAAATGTGATAATATATCATTTGCTAGCTGTGTGAGGAAATGCACTCATCACCTCCCTGCTGTGTAATCTGAGTACAAATCGATAGATTCTCAAAGAGCAATTTTCAGATTGGCAATGTCTATAAAAACCCATATGAACATCTGGAGAGGATTTAAGGACGTTTCCTGTCACCAAAATGTCAAGTAAAAGCTTGAGTTCAACCCCCATGGTATTTGCACAGGGCCAGAGGGCCATGAAGCCAGAGTAGCTTCTACCCACACATTAAACAAGTCTTCAGTTAGTGCTCATGATCACAATTAAAGTAACACCTTCAGTTTCCAAGTTTAAAAATTTAAAGATCAGTCCACACATTAAACAAGTCTTCAATTAGTGCTCATGATCACAATTAAAGTAACACCTTCAGTTTCCAAGTTTAAAAATTTAAAGATCAGTTTTGGGTTTATAATAAAATTGAAAGGAAGGAAAAGAGAGACCCTCCATATATTTGTTTACAATTTGTTTACACACACACACACACACACGCACGCACACACACACAGAGTCTCTCCTATTAGCAAACAACTGCCATTAGAGAGGTGTAATTGCCGCAGTTGGTGAGCCCACAGAGACATATCAAAGTCCGTTGTTCTTTGTAGGACCCACTTGGTGTTATGCAAGGGTTGCTCTAAAGATTTGAATAAATGTTTAATGACCGTTATCATATCATACAGAATAGTTTCTTTGCTCTAAAATAATTTGTTTCTGCCTACTCAATTCCTAGCACTTTTAATTTTCAAGATCAGGTTGGGGGAAAAGTGTTTATTATAGCTAAGAGAGGTAATATCCCTTGCCTAGTGTTGCTTAGTTGCCAAGTGGAGAAGCTAAGAGAAAGACCAGCATCTACCTACAAAACTGTTGCATCTGTGTCTCATCTGCCCTGTGTGCACTGACATCTAGACAAAGCTCTGTAGGAGGAGGGGCCTATTTCCACAATTCTGGTCCTCAACAAGTACATCAAGGGCTGGAGATGGTTCATTCAGTCAATTGTCTTGCAAGCACAAGGACATGAGTTGGATCCTCAGAATCCATGTGAAAAGTGCTTATAATTCCTGTGCTGGGGAGCCAGAGACAGGCTCCCTGGGGCTCCCTGGCCAGCCAACCTAGTCTACTTGGCGAGCTCTATGTCTGTGAGAGGTTAACGCTGGCCTTCATTCACAAGCGTTCACATACATACTCACCTACACCCACACTCATCCTCACACACGAGATGTGTTGTTCAAATGGTGGGTGAAATGACTAAAATTATTTATAGACATGTATGAAACCGCTTTTTGAAAATCTAAATGAATGTGTAAGCCTGACGCAGGCCTTTGCAGGCAGGATGGGTGCTTGCTGCACACAGAGAAATACTTACAAAGCATAACGTGAAGCAGCAAAGGCTGTAAGGAAAGATGCTAGAATCTTCTGAAAATCACAGTAAAATTCACCAGACCTCCCTTTGGAACCCAGAGACCTCCAAAGGTGTGAAATGCTGACCCCAAGTGGTGACAAGGAGAACGCCATGCCAAGAGAACTCAGTCTGGCAGGTTTAGGAGCTGCTAAGACAGTCTCCAGGTTAAGGTATGTCTGCAGGGACTATTGACAGGTTCGTTTTACAGCATTTCCCACAAGTGTAAGACAAAGTCTTCTCCCAGGTGTCTGGTATCCCTGCTCTGCCACCAGAATCTCAGACTAGACTGAGGATGCCAAGAAAGTCCTTGTTTGCGTTATCTAAATCTGCAGTGTGTCTACATGTGTGCATGTGTGCACTTGTGTGTCTATGAATGCCTGTGTGTGCGTGCGTGTGTGTGTGTGTGTGTGTGCGCGCGTGCGCGTATATGGGCATGTGAATGCTCCAACCTTCATGTTGTCAGGGTGCAAAAGCACTCACCTTACCTGAGGTGTACAGAGAAAATGTGAGCTTCATTGTTTTGTCTCTAGAATTGATTTTCTATTTTCTTGTGGAAAAAGAACTAAAGTTTAGTCCCACCTGGTCATTTCAGTCCGAGATAATAATTTCAACTAAGCCACTTGGTGCATCTATTTTTCTACATAGATGACTCCAGGAGGTGTGGCACCCTTCAGATTCTGCCCCCTGTCCCTAGTGGTCCCTCAGGGGATAGGTAGGCAGCCATCTGTCCTCATGACACTGTCTCCCATAGGGGAGGTAATTCTTTCTTCTGAAGTCTTGCTACCTGGTGAATGCTTGGTGGATGCAAATTTAAGTCACCCAGAATATTGATGAAAATGACCCAGCAGCTGGGAGTAGTTATTTTATTGAGCAAGCCTGTGTCAGAAGAAGAGCAGGGAAGGAATCTGGTTCTCCATCTTCTCAGCTCTCTATCCATACAGGAGATGAAAGCAGAGTTATCCGTCTCAGCCACGCTGATCAAAGATTCTGCACAAGTTTTTTCAGCCTCAGAGCAGGGGAGCATAACTATGGAGCCTGGGGAAAAAAACACACACCCAGTCCTACCTCCAGTCTCTGAGACTTGAATTTCCCTCGTCCTCGATGGAGCCTGGTCACCATTAAAAGTTAAAATAAATTCATTATGCAGCCAGGGTTGTGAGCCAAAAGTCTGCATAGAAAAGATTTTATATAACAACGTATGAATGTAACAAGCAAGCAGGTGTGTGTTTGCTTTCTACCCCTTGCTTTGGACTGGATGTTTATGTTCCCTTACCAGAAGTAATTCACATGATGAAGCCTTCCTCCCCATTGTGACAGCACTTGGGAATGAGGAGTTGTGAGATAATTAACAATAAGAGTGGAGTCCTCAGGAATGAGATTATAGAAAGAAGTGGGGCCAGCAAGATGGCTTGCTGCACAAGCCTGGAGACTTGAGTTCAGTCTCCAGAACCCATGTAAAAGCGGAAGGACAGAACTGATGCTACAAAGTTGGCCTCTCACCTCCACACATATGCCATTACTTACTTACACACACACACACACACACACACACACACACACACCATAAACACATAGATGCACACACAATAGAACTTTTTAAGGAAGAAATGGAAGCGATGTCTTCGTCCACTCTGTGAGGATCTAGTGAGAAGGTGGCTGTCTGAAATCAAGGACAGAGCCCTCACCAGAACAGCCTACTGGCACCTTGCCCCTGGACTTCCCAGCCTCCAAACTCATTGGAGTTAAACTTCTATTGTTTAAGCCACCCAGACTCTGGTGTTTTGTTAGAGAAGCGTGGGTGGAGGAAATGGTGTGGTGGCCCAAGAAAACATGAGGGATGAAACTTCCCCAATTATCCAATCAGAGCTGCTAGCCTGCTGGGTTTCCCTGTTTCCTTCCTCAACTTCTCAAGTTCCTCTTTCCTCAGTGGAAGCTCTTTTTCTGAACTCTATCTTGTCTTTTAAAATTGTCATTATTATTATTAGTGCGTGTGTGGTATATATGCATGTATATGTGAGTTCGTGCACCCATGTATGCTTGTGTGGAGGCCAGAGGAGGACATTTAGTCTTGCTCTGTCCACACATTATACCCTTGAGACAGGGTTTCTCTCTGACCCTGGGGCTCGCCATCTTGGCTAAACTCACTAGCTAAAAAGCTGCAGCAAATCCTTCTGTCTGCTGCTCCTTAACACTGGGGCTTCAGGTATGGGTGACTACGCCCAGCTTTTTACATGGGTGTTGGGGATTCGAACTCAGGTCCTCATGCTTGCACAGCAAGTGCACTCATCCACTGAACCATCTCCCCAACCCATCTTCTACCTTTTCTAGCAGAGCTTTAGCTGATCAGCAGTACGCAAGTTACTCTCCGGACCCAAAGTGAGCTGCTACCTCAGAAAGTACTTGAAAGGAGCCACCGTCCTCTCAACCACAGTAGCATGTAGTTTATCCACATCAGAACATCTCAGTTAAATGTCATCACAATACTTGGCACCTGACACAAGCTGAGCTATTGTCTCCACAGCTTTTAAATGTTGAATCTGACTTTTATTTTTAAAAGTAAAGGATTATTACAAGTCTTTATTTTAAAAATGATTATTGCATTTAAAATTATCTCCCTACCACCCCTACCCTGAATTATTCTTTTTGAGAAACAAACATTTAAAAGAAATGCTCAAAGTTGTTGAACTAAGAACTAAGGTTGGTGTCATAGTCACAGATCGTGTCTGCAGGACGGTTGAACCCCCTTTCCTCCAGGTGGTAATAAAAGACTTTCATTTCCTGGTAAGGAATAAGAGAAGGCTTTGGGTACATCTCCAGCAAAACCAACTTTAGAGAAATGGCTTGGCTTATGGGCTCAACAATTTGGCATGAACTCTTCTGGCCCAAGCTCTGCCCTTCTCTGCATGGGATAGGGGCTGGCAGAATTGCCACGGGCCTCTCTGGAAGAGAAACAGAAATGGCGTCTTTAATTGTATAATCAGGAATCCTGAAGCCCCCAAAGTCGTACATAGGTTATGTTCTGAGTGGAAAGATCAACTGTACTTGTCTACTTATAGAACAGTAAGTGGGAGCAAAAAGCAATTAAAATGGCATGTTAAAGGTGTGTTCCTAAGGAACTCTGCAGGAAGTTAGCCTTGAGATGGGTATCTCATCTTGTGGGTGGGATCGGCATCTGTTGGGGAGCAAAGAAGAAGGTCTGTCAAGGAGGAACTGCAATGCAATTACAACACAGGCTGCTGCCCATGGGAAGCGCTAGCTTTTAGTAACCATGGCAACAACCTCCCCTAACCAATGACCAATAGTTGCAGTGGATTTCCCTAAACAAGGTCCTGATCTTAGGCAAGGACCTTTTCTCTCAGTGAGCCATCAGTCACATTCCTGTCTGAGGAGGAGCTGGGCAGACAACATCGTGTCACCGATGAGGGTCAGTGACTTGGACCTTCAATGTCATGCAGGAGGGAGAGGATCCATGGCAAAGGGGCTGCCAGTGATGAGGGAATCTGCAGCGTCATCCTCAGCTTCTGTTTAGGGTGAATTTCACTCAGCATCTTGGCCCCCACCCCAAAACTCCAAATATTACCATAGCACCAAGTTCCCCATAAAACCAGGAAAGAATAACCAAAGTATTTAGCAGGCTCTTTTCAAACCATAAAGGTCGAACACATGCCAAGTTTATTTTAATTCTATGCATTTCTACAATTTTGGTTATCATTCTATTTACTCTTTCAATTAATTGTCCCAAGACTGCAAACTTTGCTTTTGTAATCATTTCTTTCTGATTTGCCTCTTTGGCCCAACAAAATTACCCTCTAGTTCCCATTCCCACTGCTTTTAGTTTATCAGATCTTGGTGTAAATGTTACCTCAGTAAAGCCTTCTGGGTAGACTTAGCTAACGTCAACCCCAACCCCATCTACAATCCTTCCTACAGCACTTAGGCTGGCAGACCTGCTTTAGCTTATTTAATAACTTTGTTTGATATCTGTTTCCTTTTTTTCTCTAAAATATATTTTATATTTTATATGTATGAGTGTTTCGCTTGCATGTATGTAAGTGCACCATGTGAACTCAGTGTGCATGGAGGCCAGAAGAAGGTGTTGGATTCCCTGGAAATGGAGATACAAATGGTTTTTAGTCACCCTGTGGGTGCTGGGAACCAAATCTCAGTCCTCTGGAAAAGCAGTAGGTGCCTTTAACCACTGAGGCTATCTCCAGCCCTGTGTTTCCTTCTAATAGACTCTAAGCTCTGAGAGGTCAGGAACTGCCTGCTTTATTGAGTCTGCGGCCCTACAGCTTGGATCCTGGAAGGTACGCAGTAAGCAAGGATGGATTGTAGGCGTCCATCAGCTCTCTCCTGGCCATTGGCAACAATGTCTAGCTGTGGGCACAGCTTCAGGTCCCTGCCCTTGTCTTCCAGGCAGGTGCTGCTACCTGCACGTTCACCTCAAGGATCTGAAGAATAAGAGCAAGAGTAAATGTTGAGGTGTGTCCCAAACTGGACTGTCCCCACAGATAGCCACTATTGCTGGTACTGCCTCGTAGCATCCACAGCTCAGCTACGCTGTGCATGTCCTGAAGATTAGAGCCAGAGTTGAGCAGAATTCTCTAGGTCACTGGGTGTGACACACATCAAGCAGCTGGTCATCTCCATGTGTGGGAGCTGCCTGGTGCCAGTCACTGCACCATCAGTGACTGAGGGTTCTAGAGCTTTGTGAATTAGTTGTTAATGTTCACCCAATACCTCTCTGACCTTGAGTTTATGCCTCTGTCTGTAATCCAGAGTGGAAAGATCTGCTTAGGGGGTTGCCTCAGGAGAACACTAGGCAATTAAGAGATGGAAAAGACTGCAGACTGAGCAGGGAGTAGTGATGATTAATTCTGTCTCAGCATTTAGGGGAAGGTTTGTTGGTAAAATGCAAATAGTCCTGGAACTCAGAACAGGGAGATGGAAGCTTATGTCTGTAATCCCAGCACTCAAGAGGTAGAGGCAAGAAGATCAAAAATTCAAGGCCATCCTTGACTATATAACAAGTTTGAGGCCATTTAGCTTGGGCTACAGGAGGTCCTGCTTCAAAAATAAAAACAGGAAAATCCCCACAACAAAGAAACACAGACAAAAACAGACAAACAAAAAACAAAGAGAGGACTGGGCTGGAGTAAGAGATGCTCCAGTGGCAGGTATGGCGGGAGTGGAGGACTCTCCCAGACACCCAGGGGCCATAACTGACAGCCCTCTCCCCAGCCAGTGGCCAACAAACAGCTCAGCCTGTGGTCTGGGCCTCTCACCCTACTTGAGCTCTGTTCTCTTTCCCTTTGCCTGCCCACTTCACATCTTATGACTGTTTTCGCCTAATTGCTTCCCTCTCTCCTCCCCTCTGGTTCATCCCTGCTGATTAATTCTCCTGAAGCACCATTTTGCTCATAGACTGCCTCTGCCCAGGCACATTCAATGGCTCCCAACTCTTTCCAAATCAAACTCCAACTCTCCCATTCAGACTTTTCCTGGAGGCAAATGCTGGTGCTTCCTCACATCTACGTCCGATGCTGTCTGTTTTGTGTTCTGTTGCAGTTTAATGAATATGATTGATCAAAGCTAGGAGTCACCTCATCAGTAAGCTGTCGTGTGGTTATCAGTTCCCTTGTTCTGGCATTTCTCACTTTGTGGATGAAGATGAATCCCAAATTTGAGCTAAAATAACAGAATCTTCTTGTACTTATTAGGTACTCAGGAGATACCTATTGCTCTGAATGACTTTGCGAAAGAAGCAGACCTTCTCAGGTTCTTTTTATCCTTTGAAAGATGCAGCTTTTCCCAGTGGGGCAGTTCGGTGCTCCACAAGACACCTGCTGCTTAGAGCCAAACACAGCTGTTCAGGCAACAGAGGAAGCTGGCACTCACTTGGTGAAAAGCCAAACCAAAACAAGAGCTTGCCTGCAGTTGGATGGCAAAGTTCCCAGAACATCAGCTTGAAATAAGGAGGTGATATGAGGTATTTGATATAAAAGAAAATAAAACTGCCGGAAACAGACATCTCCTCTACTAAACTGACTTTTTCAAATTTGTATAGAATGACCCAGCTCAGGATAAAAATAATGTTTGTTGTTGAGGAGAAATGTGCTTCTCCATCCAGGGAGAACCTGCTGCCCACCAGCTTCTTCCTGCCTCAGCGGTGACCCCTGTGTCCTTCGTTTTGTGGACTTGTCATGCCTTTCCCATGCAGGAGCACTGGTCATGGCAGTCAGCACTGGGGAGTGGCGGGGTGGGAAGGCAGGTGGAATAGTGGCCCACCGCTGCAGCAGGTCAGGCAGGTGGAAGAAATTTCCACATTGTCCTAACATCACACGTAGGCTAAGGAGGTTGATCCCCTGATCTTCACGTTAGAAGCTGGAAGCTGAGAATTCTACAAGTGAATGCAGATGCCCAGGCGTACACATCTGCAAAATGGCAGGTGACTCTTATCCGAGGCTTATCCGAGGTCAGGGCCACCAATACTTCTGACTGTGTCCAATGGGGTACTCTAAGTATCCTGCAAAACAAAATAGATTGCGTCAAGCTTCACAAAGTTAACAGGTTTCTCTACTATAAGGTTTTTGTGGGGCATTTGATGTCTTAACGCATGTTGCATAGAACCTGTTTGATCCCCCAAACTTAACTCACTGCAAAACATGTTTTAAGTTTTTTTTTTGAAACAGGGTCTCACTATATAACCCAGGCTTGCCTCAGTCTCCCAGGTGCTGGGGTTACAAGTATGCACCACCATGCTCAGAACTGTGGAATGTTGTATTTGGCTTGGGACATTCTCTGAAGCCCATACTGGGATCATTGCAGAGCCCCCATCCAACCTCCCTGAGGTCTTGGGTCTGCCCTGAGTGGGTCTAAGACCACTTTTAGAAGGATCTATTCTAGGAAAGTCAAAAAGCCACTGAGTGCTTCATAGGTACTGGAAGAAATGCCAGTGAAATGTGTAGTGACACAGGGCCATTCTGAGCATGTATTGCATTTCAGTACTCTGTAATGTTTACTTAGTTTTCAAACACCTGTAAGATTGAAACTGCTATAAATAACACCCATTGCACAGATAAGAAGATTAAGTCTCGGAGAACTTTAGTATCACACCCAAGGATACACTGCTCATAATACTGGGTGTTGAATTTGAATGACCTGGCTCTTTAATATCTCTTGATTATTCATGCTGAAGAGACATTAAGTTGAGAATATTCTGGTAAAGGTCAGTTGTGGTAGAAGATTCACAGTAGTCGAAATAGTGCAAAACTTAATCACATCACCTTACATGTGGATTCCGTTTTCTGCGGATGTTTTGCTGGTGCCTGTCTTACCGGTAGGCCACTGTGTTAAGCTCTGAGAATTCAGTTGTATATACGGGACTTACCGCCCACTGCAAAGTGCATTCTGAATTAGCTCATGGCAACACAGGATAGTTCAGACTGCTTGCTATAGATGAGGACATAGAGATGGTGGGAGCAGGCAGGGTACCTGACAAAGCCTAGGATAACCCTCTGACACATCATACATGACAATCCTTGCAGATGATGCCTGGGAGGAGGAACAGCTGGTTTGGAAATATTTCAGGAAGACCAGACCTCCTTGTCTTCATGTCCATTTCAGCAACTAGAATCTAGGAAGGCCTGGGAGTGGCCTGAGCACAGAGCTTCTCTCCAGGAAGGACAGGGCTGCGGGGTCTTCCCACCTCTGCCCAGGCTTAGTATACTGCAATAACATCTTTTTGACACCAGCCAATAGGTCACTTGACCTGGGCATGGTGGGATCATGTGCATCCCCAAATCCCATGAGTTCCTCTTCCCTTCCCAGTCCTGCTGTAGTGAGGTAGAACTATGAGACCAGTCTGACCAATGGGCAACAAATAGCAGCAATGTGTATCATTTCTGTTATGTGGCATTTAATTGTGGGTATAAGACATCCTCCTGCCCCAGCCAGTGTTCTTTGCCGTGGTAACTGAGATGCTGTCATGGTCCAGATGTTGCAGGTACAAACAGGAGGAGGAGGAGGAGGAGGAGGAGGAGGAGGAGGAGGAGGAGGAGGAGAAAGAGCAGGGAGTGGAGAAGGAGGAGGGGCAGAGGGAAAGGAGGAGGGAAGAAAGAAAGGAAATAAAATTATAAAACAGAAAAGCACAAAGACAGAGCTAGAATTCACACCTAAACCCTATGACCTGTGAAATTCGCTGTTACAGTGTTAGGCTTGCCAGATTCATTCCCGTTCTTCTCTATAGAACTGTTTACCCTATGTAGAAAGCTGGTTTTTGTAATACTAGATTGTGGATATTAACTCATGTTTGTTACTAGTATATGACTTAGGTGACTATACGGTGTTCTGATACACTTTGTCAACAAACCCCACTGTTAGTAATAGATACTCATGTTGTTTCTAAGTCCTAGGGCTGTGATGAACTTCTTGGTATGTACATCTCTATAAGCGTCCTTGAGTCAGGGTAGGCCTCCAGCTGTGTAGATGAGCCGCCACTATGTATACCTTTACTTTCACTGGACATGGTGTCAATTTAGGATTCAGGTAGGCATTTCACAAAGGCCCAGCTGGCATTTCAGTACACAGAACTTAACATAGGAGATTGATTTAATAGGCATTGGAAAGCTAGGGGGAAAGCAAAGAGAAGACACCGTTACAGCTCAGAGTAACTTCAGAGAGCATGAACCACGCAGAGCTGGACTGTCAAAAGGGTGAAGTTGGGATTATTAATGTTGGTTAATATGATATTTTGATAATGGTATTATAAAACATAGACCTGATTGATTTTAGATTGAGTCGAGATGGCCTTCAGGACAGAGCACAAATTACTACTGACTTTTATGGTAGTGGTTTCATTTGTGTCAAACCCTCTGTAAGCAGATGAAATGAGCTATCTCAGTCTTCACTTTACAGATGGGGATATCTGAGGCTTAAAGAAGGGAAGCAACCTACTCAAGGTCACAGTTTCCCAGCTGTGCAGGTGGGATTGCATGGCCAGACATCAGTGTACTACCTACCCCGGTCCCCTCTGCTGTTTTCATGATCTGACGTACCATGGGAATGAACACCACCCCAGGGTCTAGCCAGCATCTTGTGCTCTTTATGCTGTGAGACCACTTGGCTAAGACTTTTCTGTCATGAATATCAGTACTTCAGAAACCAAACACCTAACAGATAGGGCTAAAAGGGACTCTTGTCTCCACGTGCTGATTTCTAGCAAGCATAGCCCCCTGGAATCACAGAGCTGCATGGAAGACCCCTCCAGATGTTTAGGTCCCTCTGGGACACTTCAAAGAGCACATGCCTGGCATCTGCTTGGATACTGATATGGCTCTCATATTTACAATGCAAAACAGCTTGCTCTCTACGTCGAACAAGTGTAGTTTCTTAAAAGTTCTTCCTTGCTGAAATTTATTGCTCTCTGCCACTTTATTTATTTGCAACAGGGTCTCCCTGTAGCCCCAGCTGGCCTGGGACTTGGTCTCACTGAGATTCACCTGCCTCTGCCTCCCAAGTGCTGGGAGATGTATGCCACAACAACTGGCTTCCTGAGAGACTTGAAGGTGACTGTTAAATCATGCTCCTGAAGATAGCAAAAGCCCTAAATGCCATAACAGAGCAGTTGGGCACAGCTCAGTCTATTACTCAGTAAGGCATGGTAGAAGGAGGCTGCTTGGCGGTTAAGAGTATAAATTTTTATTTGTTTTGTGTGTGTTTGCACACATGCCATGGTATGGGAGGACAACTTTCAGTAGTCAATTCTCACCTTCTACCATGTGGGTCCTGGAGATAGAACAGAAGTTATTGGGTTTGGTGGCAGGTATTTTTATCCACTGAACCATCTCCCTAGATGGTTTAGATTTTAAAGTCAGACAGGTCTGACTTTAAGTCTTGACTCAATCATTTCTTAGTTGTGATTATTGATTAGTTCCGTGACATTCAGCAGCTTGTTTAGGAAACTGAGCCTCTTCCTCTGCCTTGTTGCTTCTAACTGTTCTTGCAGTGCTGTGGGGGGGCACTGACCACCTGCTCCATTGTGTGTGTGCTGTTGTAAAGATTCAGACAGGCTTGTAGGTGCTTGCCCAGGTCCCATAGTAGATCTTTAAGAAGAAATGAGATCTACTGTGTGTTGACCAAAGATGCAAATGCAGAGAACATTATGGTGATGACTCTTGCCTAAATGGCCCCTTAGCTCAAGGATCTGTTTTAGCTATATAACAGGCTACTCTTACAATCATGACACATTGAAAAGCAAATTAAGACACACCACATCTGAAGTCAAAAGAACTGACTGAATTCAAGATCCTGTTTGCCCCTTACTCTGTGCCTTCTGTGACTGAGTCTTGTGCACTCACATAAGGGAATCTGTGATCAGTGCCCACCACAAAGCTCTTTAGGGACAATTAGAAGCAGCAGAGTAGAACAGAGCGCTGATAATCATAGTTATAAGACCTTGAAAAATGGTGACCAGCAGAGTGAGAAATGTAGATGCCATTTGTGTAAAAATCAAAGCAACCACATATAACATGTAACACACATGCAAAGTACACACATCCAATGTACCGTCATGATTATGTTCAAGAGAAAAGAATAAAAGTGAGTTGGGAGTTAAGGAGGATCAATAAATAGAAACAAAAAGGACTGGCAAGATGCATCAGTGGGTAAAGGCATTTGCTGCCAAGCTTGACAACCTGAGTTCGATCCCCAGGACCCACACATTGGAAGGAGACAACCAACTTCTGTAAGTTGTCCTCTGATCTCCACATGAGCACTGTGGCATGCATGCCACCCCCTCAAATAAATAAATGTAATTTGAAATTTTTTTTTAAATGTAAAAAGACAACAGAAGGGTTTGAACACATTTAGAAATAAATTATATACAGTCAGTGGCGTTTCCCCTGCCTTCTTCTCATAGTTATTCTGAAAAGTAGTAGAGATCCTGCACATGAAAACCAAAGTTCATATACTCTTTCTGTCAAGAGCTCCATGTTGGATGATAGAACTGAACAGAGATGGAAATTCCTATAGCAGGAAGCTGTCACAGGGAGGCACTATGAAGCTTTGCCCTGGCTTCAGAGTCTGCTGATGAGATGACATCACAGTCCTCACAGAGGAGACACCACCTGATGGCATAGCCAGGGCACAGCAGTCTCTTTCCATGGATCCACTGCATGCAGTCCACTTGGGCCCTCGGAAGAAGAGACCCAGGCAGATGGGCACCTCAGCAGCCTCCACTCTTCATGACATCAGATTTCAGGACCTGGTCCTCTTCATTTTGGAGAAGAAAATGGGAAGCACTCGAAGAGCCTTCCTCATGGAGCTGGCCCGCAGGAAAGGGTTCAGGGTGGAAAATGAACTCAGGTAGGACAGCCCTGGTCACTTAGTGAACAGCAGGGACCTTGAGGACAGCTTCATGGAACCCCAGGAGCCAGTTAGCTAAGGGAAAGAAGGCAGGTGAGGGCTCAAGGAAATTATATAGAAACTAGTTGATAAAAAATTTTAAAACTCTGGTCTCTCTTGATTCTGAGAGGAGTTACCCAGGGAGATCAACACAAAATTAGTCAGAAACTTTCATGTTGAATCCACTCAGTTTCATTCTTGACCAAACTGAGCGAATGTCACTGGGTTTAATTTCTAAAAAATGTTACATTAGAGCAAGAAGCGTGTTTTGAATGTTTGGCTCTTACACACTTGGCTGTGCTATGGTGACCAGAGTCGACAGTGAGGTAGGCTGAGATGGTTTACCAAGGCACCCAAGTGTGGCCTTGGTGATGGTTTTCCAAAGAGTGGTTCTCATGGGCTGCAGGGAGAGATGCCGGTTAAAGATGCAGTGATAGCTTATTCAGGGGTGACAGTTGCCACCCAGGCTTAGAGGCAGTTGAAGGTGACATTTGGGCCACTTAAACTAGTTACTCACTGGCTAATCTACTCACACTAAGGAGCACTTGTGCTTGCTTTTCTAACCGCTCTGTGAGTTCTATACCATCTTGAATCAATGAGGAGAAACAAGGAGATCCAGGGAGCAGTGGTGTGAGCCCTGACTGACAGGATGGCCACAGACAGAACTGCCGGGGCCTGTGGTGGGGATGTGGAGATGGGGATCCATGAGATTCACTGCTTGTGATCCTGCAAGGAGTAGGCTGACCACAATTTTGTCAGAAATGATATGAATTTTATGTGGTATTCTGATTTTTTAGTCTTTGACATTTAAAAAGAAAATTGTCAAGCGCTTCTTGCTACTTCAAAATGTCGGGGAGTTATATTTCCAAAGTCAATACTCGGGCATCTTGAATTCCACAACACAAAATGGAGAAGCATTTATTCTTTTGTTAAAATGCCCCCAGTGGAAAGTTCCTGAGTTTCCCAGACTTTCTCCCATCTTGAGCTTTTGTCACATGGCTTCCTTTTATTGCTGTCTGTCTTGCTTCTTCTTCTCTTTAAGCCCCTGTAATCACTCTCAACCTCAATTCCTAACATCCTTTCTACAAAACCCTGTATTTCATCCAATTTTTTTGATTGTACCTAATCCTACAGGCATACGTAAAATATGTTAGTAGGGGAAAGGATTAGGTAGGTAAAGATGATAAAAATGTAAAGAGAAATTGAAAAACAGAAATGAAAAGCCTTAACAAATGTGGAATTAGTTTTCAAGGTAAAGAAGTCTAGCAAGGGCCAGTCAGGAAGGCGGGAGCCATGAGGCCAGAATCCCACTTACTCAGAAAGCTTTCCGATGAAGTGTCCAGTTGGAGGCCAGTTGACTTAGTAACTAACAAGGCAAAGTGGCTAAGGCAGGTGCTTTGGTTGATGATGAGAATGGGGCAAAGCCGTGCCCCAGATGCCGGCTGCTAGAACCATGCCAGCTGCTCTGGAGACAGAGGAAATGTGTGTCGGTGAGCAAGGCCCCTCTGTGCCTGTGATTGGGCAAAGTTCCCAGGCTGACAGCATAGATACATTAAACACACATGTGCTCAGTAGAGAAAAACAAACCACAGGAAGGAGACAGCCTAGCTTTCTAACAGAATTTCTGTACCTAGACACATAAGCATTAATTACTGCAGAGAGAAATCTCTAAATAAGAAATCCAGAGACATTGGCTTCTGGCTCTGATCCTTACCAGGCCTACCATTAGGGCAGGGTCCACTCTTTATTCCCTGACCTGAGCATTCAGATCAGATCCGATGTGATGTTGAAATGAGAGTGGATGCCAGAGTCCTTCAATAGCATCACAGTTATACAGATGGAAAGTATGATTGTTTTCTTATTCATTAGTTTGGTTCACTAACCTATACAGCAAAACTCAAAGGAGAAGGCTCTCTCTCCACGGTATGAACTAGATCAGATGACAAGCAGGTAGAGCGAAGGCAGGAAGGAAGCCATCAAAACATAATATATTTATATACATATATACTATAATTGATATCTCTAAAGGGCAGCAATCTGGATGGACTACCATGTCCTCTATTATGGTTTGTTGTTGCCTTCAGTTTTGATATAACCTTTCTGGAAATTTATGATGAATAATTTTTGGAATGAAATAGACCTAAGTTAGGGAGGTGGTAACCACCATTTCTTTGGCTCCTATAAAATATTGTCTGGCCACAACTTACTCCTGTCACCCAGATGGTTTCCGTTTCAACCTCCAGACTGGCTTGTGGCATCAGCCTCAAGTCCCACCTGTCAACCAGTTACTTCCATTTGGACCTTCTGCCCCCTGAGCTTCCACACACCTGAAAAGACTTCAGTTACATTTCTCCACCTTCCCCAAAAGAAGTGCAACTTCTTAACTCCCTATTCTTTTTTTAACCAAGGGTGCTCTACTGTGATGGATATGTGGACCATGTGACTCCCTTCAGCTCTCACAGAGAGCTCTTGCTAGATGTCTACCTGCTTCTGCCTTGCTTTCCGTTAAAATGTAGCAGGAACCAGGCTTCGCTAAATCCGTCGCATACTAGGTCTATCGTTGCATCATCCTAAGCAGCTTCCCATGTATCTCCACTCCAGCACTTTCTGGTTCAAAGCTTTGCATGCACCAGGTTGGCTTTTGAAAATGTCACTGCAATGCTATCAGTGTTCTGCTTACAAAAACCTTCATTGCTTTGAAAACCCTGGAGAAGAAGAGCCAATGTCTGACCAACACAGCCTCTTCCCCATGCCATGCCAAACGCTGTTTAAGGACAATTTCCTCCTCTATCTTCTCTGAACCTCTGTTTTCCACTGACACAACGGTCTTGCTAATATTGCCTTACTTTCTTGCATCCAACATGTGATGTAGCCCACAGTTGTTTCACTAATTAAAATGGAAAGGATTCCCTCATGTGGAGACCTGTGGAACACTATGAAACCTTAAGGACAGCAGAGAGCTTCTCATTTTGAAAACCCCTTTTAGCTGATAACTTGGCTTCCATTTCTAGTGATTCTGTTACCCACATTGTAGCAGAGAACAACTCAGGCTCAGATGTTCTGGAGTGGCTCCAGGTACAGAACGTCAAGGCCAGCTCTGAGCTAGAACTCCTGGACATCTCCTGGCTGATTGAATGCATGCGAGCAGGGAAACCAGTGGAGATGACAGGAAAACACCAGCTTCTTGTAAGTGTCTTCTTTGGTGGATGGTCACTGACATGGGTTTTTGAATCCACAAACCTGGGTTGAACCTCAGATTCTCTCCTCATCAGGTCACTTAGCTCTACTGAACTTCCTTTTCCTCCTTGTCATACAACAGTAATGCCCACCTCATGAGATCCCATGGAAACTGGAATAACACACATGGGATGCATGCACAGTGCTGACATATTATACCCATGAATAAATAGCAACTATTTAAAAATATTTTATTTATTATTTTTATTTTATGTATATGAGTGTATTGCCTGCATGTATGAAAGTGTACCTGTGTCATGTAATGCCCACAGAGGTCAGAAGAGGCATCGGAGTCCCCTGGAACTGGAGTTAGCGACAGTTGTTAGCTGCCATGTGGATCCTGGGGATCGAACCCAGGTCCTCTGCAAGAGCAGCCAGTGCTCTTAACTGATGAGCCATCTCTGCAGTACTAATAGCAGCTATTTTTATGAACACATTCATGCAGAAATATTTCAAAGTACTTAAAGAGCATCATGGTTTGGCAGCCAGAAATATAGAAAATTCCTATTTTTTCACTATGATCATTTAGGAAAAAAATTAAAGAATTTAAAGCTCTTTTTAAAAAACTTCTAGTTATTTGTTTATTCTTATTTTATGTGAATGAGGGTTTTGCTTGCATGTATGTAAGGTCACCACATGCATGCAGTGCCCACAGAGGCCAGAAGAGGGTGCCAGAATCCCTGGAACTGGAAGTGACTGATGTTAGCTGCCATGTGGGTGCTGGAAGCCAAACCCTGAGTCCTCTGCACGAGTAGCCAGTGCTCTTAACCTCCGAGCCATCTCTGCAGCCCTAAATTTTCAGTTATTAATTCCAAATCTTTGACTAATGATGGGAAAAGGGTTTGGATCATGCTGTCATAAATTCACACAGAAAAGGAGAATGATAATTAACGGGAGATTCTTTTTCTTTTTTATGATCTCAAAAATAATGCATGTGCATGTATGAAATATGGCAATGAAACTCATTACCTTGTACAATTGTTATTTTACTAATATAAAGAAAAATAATAATATATCAATGAAATGAAATTAAAATCTTAGAGAAGTATGTAACAAAATTTGAGTCCTTTATAATTTTACCCTCTTTCAAGAGACAAACACCACCAAACTGATTTCAAATAAATGTCTCATTTGTATATTTATGAATAAATGCTTATATTTATTATTATCATTAATCGTCATTCAGAATGGATGCTTATATGTTTGTGTAGATGAGAGGAGACTCTTCTACCAGCCCCATCCCAGTCTCAGAGAAGAGGATGACTCCATCACTTGCTGTGCAAAGGATCTCTCAGTATGCTTGTCAGAGAAGAACCACTTTAAATAACTGTAACCACAGATTCACGGTAATGAGGCTTTACCTCAACACCCAGGGCAGAAGCTTCTTGTGAGTCTACCAGTTGAATTGTGATTTTTTTTTTCCTGGAAACCTGAGACTGCTTCTTTGCCCCTACCTAACCCCTGAGCTCTGTGTTTTGGTTAAGTGGGTTTCTTTCTTTCACAGACATGGAAAAATACATTTGGACTATTCTATAGAAGTAGATGCTATTTATTTATTTAGTGTCATTATTAATGGACACATTTGTCAAAGGCAAATACTCTGAAAAAATGAATAATATAATGAGTTCCAAATGCAGTAAGAACTAACGATGCCAAAATGTAGCACCAGGCTTGTGGGAAAGCCACAGACCCAGAGTCCGCAGACTGATGTTAACTAGTCTGGCCAAAGTGATTCCTCTCTTTGAGCCTCAGTTTCTCACCGAGGCAATAACAACTTAGCTAGAACATCTGTAGCCCCACCCTCTGAGTGTTCACATGATCCTAACACGCTCCCAGCTGCTTGGTGGTTAGGGTTCATCTGCATAGAGCATTCAGTAGTGTATCAAACACAGAACTTCTCATCTCAACTTTCAAGACCCATCTGTGAGGAAGGTCAGGAAATTGCAGGCACTGGGCCACAGCTGCTTCCGCCTCTGCCAGTAAGGCAAACATGCCTCACCTCAAATAACCCTGGTTCTGGTCTGTATGACCTATGAGTGCACCCCTTCATCCTGCAAGCCCATGCTAGGCACTGGCTGTGTTTTACGTACAGCTAAGAGATGAGGATGTTGGGGGATCATGGCTAAACCCCGATCACAGGCTGATGGGGAAGACAGCAAAGGGGTATGCCAAGTCATGACAGGACATCATGAGCAGCCAGGTCACTGCTTGGTTACATCGTTCCTAATGTCTAACAATGATGAAAGTCAGTTTTTTCATAATGTACTCCACACCTCTCTTTTCAGATCAACTCCAATGTTCCCACAGGGGAGGGTGCAAAGGCACAGAAGGGTGGTCTTGTCTTTCAGGGAAATGGCCCAAAGGCATTCCATTAGGTAAAGGGGGGCATCAGGCATTTGCTTACATGCTCAGAATTGCGGATCTGGTCTTATTCTTTAGGATGCCTTTGAGATCCTGGCTGAAAATTATGAGTTTAGAGAGAATGAAGGCTGTTGTCTGGCATTCATGAGAGCAGCCTCTGTACTGAAATCCCTGCCATTCCCTGTCATCAGCATGAAAGACATAGAGGGAATTCCCTGCCTGGGGGACAAGGTGAAGTGTGTCATAGAGGTAAGAGAGGAGTGGCACTCCAGACCTCTACATGGGGTGGGGCAGAGAGAGAGAGAGAGAGAGAGAGAGAGAGAGAGAGAGATCAGATTGCATAGATTTGGTCTCTATCATAGACCTATAGCTAGATCTATGTATCATAATCATAGACACGAATCTAGGTATACATGTTCATAATCCATTCTCTATATGATCCCAGTGGAGCTATGTGAAACCACGTAATGGAAAGTTGGAGCTTTCACGTATTGTGATTACCTGCAGTGAAAGACTCACGGGACCTGAGAGCTTGTAGCAGCAGAATGGTCTGACTTCCAAGCCAGGTTGGGTGAGAGGTCCGGCTCACTCAGGGCTCTTCCCCTCTGGCACAGTGTGAGATACATTGGGCTGATTCTATATCTGTAATATTCTGGGAAGAGAGTGGTAGTATCTATGTGTTTAACAACATTAAGGGTTCCCTGTCAAGGCAAGTCTGCCATCTGCTAGCAAGTTTCAGTTTAATCAAGTGCAAAGGTTCAGTCTAATCAGGTGCAAAATGTAAGAAAAATATCCCAGCTCAGAGGAGGGAGATGCTGTATTAGACTTTATAACAGCTTGGTCATGGGCTGGGCAAAGATTAACCTGCTGGATTTGAAAAGTCTTCTTATGTCAGCATATATCCATTGAAAAGAGAATTATCAGAAAAAAATTTGGCAAATAGTTGCCAGTGAATATTTGGACCTGAAGTTTTTTTTTTATTCAGACCCCCATGTTTTTGTATTCCTGTCTCTAAAGATTATAAAGGGGTCTTTGGATCAATGATGAGCCAAGATTTTTGAGAGTACAAGGGAATTCTTGCTTTCTCTCGATCAACCAGGGAAGTCTGCATTTCATGAGAAATTGGGGCTGTGGGTTTGAGACTTGCACCTCAGTTGTCCAAGTTATCTTATTTTCAACTCCTCATGCAGGGGATTATTGAAGATGGAGAAAGTTCTGAAGTCAAAGCAGTGTTAAACGATGAACGCTATCAATCTTTCAAAGTAAGTGATTTTACATTTGTTTATTGGAAAACGAGTTTTCAGTTACTTTTATTTACTTGTTGCAGGTGGTTACATTACCTTGGGCTGCCATACCCAAATAGACTATATATATATATATATATATATATATATATATATATATATATATATATATATAGAGAGAGAGAGAGAGAGAGAGAGAGAGAGAGAGAGAGAGAGAGTAGTCTACAATGCTATAGACTGAGATGCTTAAACAACAGAAATATATGCTCTGTTCCGGAAGTTGAAAGTTCTAGGTCAAGGTTTTAGGCCAAAGTTCTGAGGGCTCTCTTTGTAGCTTGCAGATGGCCACCTTCTCCCAGTATCCTCACATGGAAGAGACAGAAAAGATGAGCAAGCTCTTTGAGGCCTCTTCTTATAGGAGCTGAGTCTCATGATAACTGCACCTGCACAATCTCATCTATTCAGAGTTACCTCACACAGAGAGCACAACTCAGTCCATAGCAGAGTTTTAAGAAGCACATTCCTAAATAAATAGGATGTCCAACTTACTTTAATGAGGTGTTACCCAAATGACCTTACCTTCCAAGAATCTATCACTCATTGTTACAAATATCAAAGGGACTTAAGGATATGAATAGCACAAACCTGGTTCTGAAGAACAAACTTGTGTCTGAAAAGATCCTCATTGCATCTTTGTTCGTGGAATTTGGTTTGTCACCTCCCAGCCTTTCTTGCATTAGGGTTTCAGGTAGAAGAGACCTTGGCCAGCTCATTTGGTTCAGAAGTGACACAAGGCCTAAAGTGTGGCCATGAGCAGGAGCCCAGGCTTGGGGCACAGACAGACCAGGGTTTAAGTCTGTGTTCTGCCATTTCCCACCTATGAGATGGAGTGAATAAACCTAACTTCCATGAGCATCCTTCTATTAAAGGTAGAGTATAATACAGAATTGTATGTAAGAGACTGAGCAAAGGGGAGCGAGCCAGAGGGATAACTTCCCACATTCACAGTAACGCAATCTGTTAACTAGGTTATACGGAATCTGTACACAGATGCTGACCTCCCTCTTGCTTCTGTTTCATTTTGGGATACTGTGTGGTATGAAAGGACTCTCCTGAAACAAAATGCCTCTAAAGGTTACCATCACCTGGGTTTGGGAGGTGACTCGGCTAGTAACAAGATCTTGCTTCGTAAGTATAAGGACCTGAGTAAGATCCCAGAACCCATATAAACAAGCCAGGTGCAATGGCATGCTCTTAGTCCCAGCACTGGGGAGGCAGAGTCTGGCAGATCTCTGAGGCTCATTGGCTAGCCAGCCTAGCCCAAGATGGACCTCTGGCTTCTACATGCTCACTCATACATGTGCAAGTGCGTCTGCACAAGTGCACACTCCCGAGCTTACACACGCACACAGACATACAAGTTACTACCACCCATTTCCTTGTTGTGTTCAAGAGAAACTGGGTCAAAGTTTTGTTTATACATTTTCTTCAAGGCCTGAGACTTTGGGAAGTATTCCCTTGTTGTCAGAGTGATGATTTGGGAACTCTAACAGCCTACGTCTCTCTCTTTTAGCTCTTTACATCTGTTTTTGGAGTGGGGCTGAAAACAGCTGAGAAATGGTTCAGGATGGGTTTTAGAACTCTCAGTACAATCAAGTCAGATGAAAGCCTGAAATTTACACGAATGCAGAAAGCAGGTAATGGTCTCTGAAAAATCATGGTTACCCTGGTTACCCTGGCTAGTCAGGTTGGTTAGTCATTTTTACTTAGACTCTAGTCTGGGTGATCTGGGGGTTGACTTGTGGCTCTATCACTTTCCAGCTAGTAATCTTGTATGAGTTAGATATAACCTTCAGATAACTGGGGGATAAATCAGCTAACAGACAGAGCCTTGAGCCCTGAGCCTGGCACCACACAAAGCATCTTCCTGAGATGCTGGGATTCCTGTATCCTGATGCCAAACCAGGGTGGACGCTGGCCTGGTTCAGTCTTCTAGACACTCAAGTCCTGGTTGTCCCCCTGGGTAAAGAAACATGCACGAGGAGTCTAGTACAGAAGGATGAGGTGCTGTGGAGGAATGCTTGACAAAACTACACTTGTGCCTGATTGGTTCATGCTGTGAAAAGGCTTTAGAAACTGGAAAACAGAAGAAAACCAGAAAAGAAAGAGTGGAAATCCAGACATGGGCTTGATGTATCCAACTAGGTCCCTGCAGCTTAGGAAAAGAAGGCAGTACTTCATGGAGGTGGAAAAGCAGCTAGCAGCATCTGAAAACCCAGCAAGCCTCCCAGGGACCAGAGTGGCTTGGTTACTTGCATTCATGTAGAGAGAACCAGCACCTTTTCCAGAGATGAAGAAATGCAATATGTGGTTTCTTAAAAGCGTGAGATTTAAATGTTTACCTTTAACATGCAAAAGAAATACAGTAAAACTGTCATTCTGGGAGTCACGGAGCTGGAGATAGGGCTTAGCGGTTAAGAGCACTGAATGCTCTTGCAAAGGACCCAGGTTCAATTCCTAGCACCCATGTGGTAGCTAACAACTGTCCGTAACTCCAGTTCCAGGGGAATTTGATACCTTCCTCTAACCTCTGTGGGCATTGTATGACACGAGTGCGCCTACCTACATGCAGGCAATACACTCATACACATAAAATTAAAAAAAATAATAATAAATATATATTTTTAAATGGGGTCACCGCCACAGTTCTTCTATTTAAGTAACAACAACAGATAGATAGACCACATACAATGGAAACACAAGCAACAGTGGAAAAAGCAAACCAGATCCTAGGCTGGGGTGGGGGGTCTCACTAGTGACACTACTGAAGACCCCTATTCATCTTGTAAATCTTCCAATTTTTAAATTATTTCAAATAAGCTTTATATAATGCCACACAGGGGGAAAAAAGGAATGTAAAAAAAGATCTAGTCTTTCTATTCTGGATCCTGTAAAGTGCACATCTAGGCACGGCTTATTCCAGCTCTAGAAATGTCATTAAAAATAAATGTATATAAGTATTAAACACAAATGGCAAGGAGATGATTTGGCGTGATTGTAAGGACTCTCAATGCTTAGAGCGAAAGTGGGAGGCAACATGTTTCAGCTAGATGAAACCCTCATTAAATGAGCCAAGTGCTTGCTCTCAGGATCCAAGGAGTCCCCAGTCCCCTAGCTCTGTAAACTAGAATCTCTCCCTCTTCCTATGGGTTTCAGCCCTAGGAATGAAGAAACTGTTCGTTAGTCAACTGGTGAGCACCTTTGGACTGTTCAGTGCTGGTGGTTCTGTATAAAAGTCAAGGCATACCCTTTCATCACACAGCTTGTATGCATCCCATGGAGCCACAGTATAGTGAATAGCTAAGAATACTGCAAAGAGCAGACTAATCAAGCACAGTGAAGGCAGGACTCACAATGCCGAGAAAGAGCCTGATTCAGTATTACTTATAATTGTATTTGTTGCAGCTTCCTGGGACTTGAGCATTCACAGACCCATATTTACGTTAAAACATCAGTTTTAGAAACAGAGCAGTACATCTTTATACAGTGTGATGTTTATTGCAATAAGTTAACTGCCTTGCCGTAGCAAAAGGGAAACCAGTTAAGCTGCCTTTATGGGTAGCAACAAACTGTCATAGTGTCTCCTTGTTCACTCTTGGTATCTGCACATTCTTTTTTGTTGGCTCATGGGTGTGTGTTTGATATGCGTGGAATGCCTACATGAATGTGTTTGTTCCCATGTCCTTCTCTGTGTGTTCAAAGGCCAGAGATGGACACTGCATGCCTTCCTCTATTACTCTGTGCCTTATTACCTTGACACAAAGTCTCTCGCTGAAATGAGTTTGAGACAAGATGGCTCACTGACTCAAAAGCTTGCCATTTTTGCTAGGCTGGCCAGCCAGAGAGCACTTGAGATTTATCTGTCTGTTCCCGCCCTCCAATGCTGGCGTTATAGGCGTTTGCAGTCAAGTCCAGCTTTTAAAATATGTGTTAAGGATTTGAATTTCAGGTTCCCATATTTGAAAGGAAACACTCTTACCCACTGAGCCATCTCCACAACTCCACACATTCTATTTTAAAACAAAGTCTCATATTCCCACGGGCCTGGAACTTACTATGTAGTCCAGGATAGCCTTGATCCTTGTGATCCTCCTGCCTCAGTCCCTGGAGAACTAGGATTATAGATGTGAGTTACTACATCCAGCTGATATCTATGTATTCATAAATACGTTGTTCCTAATCATAACATTTTGTTGGGGGAGCGCAGGGGTTTTATGGCACCAACCGTGTCATACTTTGAATATCAGTGATGATGGCAGTTCCTCTGTTGGAGCCTAACGGAGCACTGCTTTTTGGATCAAATTCACCACACTCACAAAAAGGGCCATATTCCAATTAAAAGGGTACTTTTGAAAAAAAAGTGAGAAAACTCATCAGTACTGACATAAAGAAAGCAGGGCTATAAGCACCATGGCTTGGCGGTGGACAGATATGAGTCATTAGAATGAACATCTTTTCGTGGCCCTGCTAACACATTTCTGTAACTGTCCCATTTAGAGGTTACAAATGACTTTGAACTTGAGAGCTTTTATTTACAGGATGTTCAAGCCAAATGACCTCACTGTAGTCTCTCATTCTGGTATAAGAATCAAGGACCAACAGGTTTGTTGTGTCCTTTCTGGGGGCCAGTGAGGCAGGGAACTTTGAGAAAGGAGACATAGCTTATCAAAAGAAAAATCCGCTTAAGCAGAGTTTACAGTTTGGCACTGGGAGACCTCTAGAGATCTATAATTCTGAGTTGTCAAGTAGCATTTAGGTGGACCCCTCTTGGAACCATATCTGGAAGAGCAGTGTCTCGTAGGGAAGCATAACTATCTATAGGCAGACTAGGTGACTCCTTTCAACTGGCTCAGCTCCATCCCGCATACTTCACCCCAGTCCTTGGAGATAACCTCCTTCCTTGCCTTCTTCCAGCCTTTCTGTAGAGATAGATGAGTCTTCAGCTCTCCCCCATGACAACTCCTCTGGGTCTTTATTGGTTCACAGACTCGGACCTAGAAGCAGTATGCCAAACCACCCAAGGAACTTCACACTTCACTTCCGAAACAGATCTACTCTCTACCTCTTGTTGACTTTCGCTTTTCTCAGCTGTCTCTCGTCTCTGAGCTCTCTGTCTCTCTGTCTCTCCTCAGTCTCGGCTGTCTCTCGTTTCTGAGCTCTCTGTCTCTCCCTATCTCTCCCAGGCTCTCATCTGCCAGCTCCCCTCTTGCCCCTTGGGCAGGGCACCCCTGAACCCCAAGAACGCAGGCCCCACTCCCCCTGGCTCTGCGCCCTAAAACACTCTGGAACCATTATTTCCCAGTTCTGAACTTTCCCATCCCAAGCTTTATGCATTACCTTTTAAAATGGTAGGGCACAGCTTATTGATCAAGAAGACTGGGTGTATTGGTGCATGCTGTAATCCCAGTACTTGGGAGACAGAGGTAGTAGGATTAGAGTTTGAGACAGAGGAGGAAGAAGAGGAGAAGAAAAGCAAAGTCAAGAACGAGGAGGCTGGTTGCTCATTATGACATCAGATTCAAAGCACCATGAGAAATGCACAAGCAGATGAACAAATAGACATCATGGATTACTGGGCTCTGTGCAAACAGTCTAGTGGATTCCTGCAACCCAGTAGCACTGTGTGAGAAAGCATCCTCTCCGAGTAAGGCCCGTACCTTACATGTACCTCTCTCCCCACTGGCCTGTCAAATGGCCTCTCAGGATTCCTCTATTATGAAGACCTTGTGAGCTGTGTGAAAAGGGCCGAAGCAGAGGCAGTCAGCGTGCTGGTTAAAGAGGCTGTTGCACAATTTCTTCCTGATGCCTTGGTCACCATGACAGGAGGGTTCCGCAGGTAAATGATGCAGCTGGGGTTTCTCTTGCTTTGTTTTGTTTTTATTGCTTATTGATTCCAGAATTTCCTACAATATGCTTTGATCATATTCAGACACCCTCTCTCCCCACTTACCTACCCCTTGATCTTATGGCCTCCCTTGTTATCTGTCCTTTCATTTTCAAAGTTTATTTTTATTTTGTTTCATTGATTAATTGATTGATTGTTGAGACAGAGTCTCCCTGTAGCTCCAGCTGGCCTGAAACTTGCCAAGTAGACCAGGCTGGCCTCGGTCTCACAGAGATCCACCTGTCTCTGCCTCATGAGTGCTGGGACTAAATTTTTTAATGTTTGTTTTTAAAAATCTGACAATGCCCTCCATTCTGCCTGCTTTGGTAGCTCCCCTCCTGTTCAGGCTTCTGAAACAGCACAAGATGGGTTTGGATCTGGTCCTGGCCTCTCTCTGCAGCTTTGTCTCTTGTCCCTTGTGTTCATTTCAGCAGCCCCAAATGGCTCGCTGTCCCCTCCATACTGAGCTGTTTCTTGCCTTGGTTTTTTTCTTTTGACTTTGCTCATCTCAACTTTTCTCTATGGACACGTTTGTAAAATGGACACCTTTCTGACTTCTACTTTAAGACTCAGTTTAGATGCTACCACCTCCAGAAGGCCTTCCTTGACTCTCTCCTGCTCTATTCTGTGTTTCCCAGGCACTGGCCAAGCAGTGTACATCTTGACAAAAATCTGTTCCTCTGTGTGCTTTCTCTATGGAACTAGTGGAGCTTAGTTCTCACTGAGACTAATGTGTCATGCCTAGCACAAAATAGATGCTCAAGAAATTTTGGTGGGGTCGATGAATAAATGAGTGAATGAATCTTCAGAGATGTATGAAATTAGTTAGGTGCTGAGGACTCCACTGGAGAAAGGGACTAGTTCCTTCCTAACCCTCATCCATGTCTTCTGAGCATTTTACTTGATTCCTTTGGTCATTCTGATAAGGCAACCTTGGGACAAAGGAGAAGACTGAATCAAAGAAGATTTCCTTGGGTTATGGTTGCAGTCAGTTGGTAGAGTGCTTGCTTAGCATTCAGGAATCTCTGACACTGACCCCTGGCACCAAATAAATCAGGTGTGGGGGTACAGACCTGTAACTACAGCACTTGGGAGGTGGAGATGTAGGGTCAGAAGTTCAAAGTCATCACCAGTCTATACTACATGAGACCCTGTCTTTAAAAGAAAAGAAAAAAGACGAAGAAAAATCCTTTAATCTATGTCATAATTCCAAGAAGGCTACCCTGTATTATATGACTAGTTTTTAGTTTGCTCCTTGTTATACTATCTTGTGTGTGTGTGTGATAGGTATCAACAAATGTATAGAAGTAATCTTCATAACTTTCTTCCCATCCATACATCATAAAATCTTGCTACATATAAAATCTTTCCGTGTCATAAATTTGTTTTGTAAGGAATAGTACAACCAAAGATCGTTGACTGGAAAAACATAAGCATTTTGTATCACAATACACTTGGGTCATAGACACAAAGAGAGCTTTCAAAGGAAAAGGGCTAAGGGGGCTTTATGCATTACCTTTTAAAATGGTAGGGCACAGCTTATTGATCAATAATGGCAGAGGACCCAGTTCAATTCATGATGGCTAACTCTAGTTCCAGGGGATCTGACCTCCTCTTCTGCACGGTGCAGGTGTACTTACAAACGTGCAGGCAATGCACTCATACACAGAAGATAAAAATAGTAAACAAAATATTTTAAAAATAAAAATAAAATAAAGGGCTAAAAGTCAAATTGATTTCCATTTTGAACTTTTTTTTTTAATTAGGGGTAAGATGATTGGGCATGATGTAGATTTTTTAATTACCAGCCCAGAAGCGGCAGAGGAAGAAGAACAAGAACTTCTGCACAAAGTGACAAACTTGTGGAAACAGAAGGTAAGAGGATCAAAAGCAGGCACCTACTCGCTTAAGCACCATCTTAGTACTGTTGTTTGTTTGTTTTCTATTTTCATATGTGTGTATATGTATGATTTTTGTGTGTATGTGTGGGCACGTGGATTTGCATGCATGTGGAGACCTGAGGTTGATGTCAGGAATCATTGTCTATTACCACCTTGTTCACTGAGGCAGGGTCTCTCAATCAAACCTAGAGCTAGTCAACATAGTCCTGTTAGTCAGCTTGCTCTGGCAATCTCCTGCCTCCCCTTTCCAAAGCTGGAATTACAGTTGCACACCATGCCACCTAGCATTTACATGGGTTCTGGGGAATCTGAAACTGGTTCTCATGTTTGTAAGGCAAGTGTTTTAACCACTAACCTATCTCTCCTGCCCCAAGCATTGCTAATTTTATGCATTATTTACCTGATCATTGTGCAGTGACCTGAATCAATTTTCAGTTGTTTGTGACATCTTGTCATAAAGCCACATCACTAGCATTAGACTTGCCTGCTTTAGGTCCTAGACCACACATTGAGTATACACCTTGTCCATTATGCTTACTGTGTTGCCAGTGGAGCATGAACTGGCTATGCATTTGTATGGAATTCAGAGGAAAGAAGACACCAAACAAAATGAAAACTATAAGCTGAAAAAACTGTGCACTTAGGGTAGAACAAGGCTGTAAGACTGGATGAAACCCAGCTAGGAGGTGTTGCTGGTGTCTTGGATTCTCTGCTGGTCAGTTCCCACCCTGACTCTGTGCTGAATGAGAAGGAAACTGATGAGGGCAAGCTGGGCCCTGCAGATATCATGGCTCAGAGCTCCTGCCCAGAATTAAGTCATACCTGCCATGGGGTAACCCATTATTGATGGACAAAACTGAGTTGAGCTAACCCCACAGCCAAAGCCACCTGGCTCCCTGTATTTAAGGCCCCACTTCCCAGAGTAAAGACTGCATCAAAACCAGACCCAAACTTAGCGGTGAAACCATGCCATGTCCCTTCTGTCCCTCTCAGGAGAAAGAGCACATGGTGACCAGAGTTCTAGAGGGTCGACAAGATAGGTCCAGCCAGGAGAAGGCAAGACAAAGAGTCTGGATGCCAGCCCACTGCTCTGCTGGAGGTGGGGAGATAAAAGACTCACTGACAGACCAAAGAATACCTTTCCCCCAAGGCTATTGCCAAGGTGGGAATGGAAGGGGCAGCCCGGGTCCCATCTAGGGGTCTTGATTTTGTTATTGCACCATGTTCCTCAGGCTGAGACATTCCATGACTGGGCTGGGGTGGAGACATGGCAAGGGGTGCCCTCTTGGTATCATCAGTTTCAAGGTAATCCTGCTATGGTACCCAGGCAGAGATGGGCATTTTGTGGGTTTCAGGGCTTATTGTTCTATTAGTTTTCATTTCTGGTGCTGTGATAGAAACACTGACCAAGTCTTCTAAAAGGAAGAGTTTATTTAGCTTACGGTTCCAAAAGGGCAAGAATCCATCATGACGGGGAGGTGTGGTGGCAGAGGTGCCTAGAGTAGACACAGCAGCTAAGCGTTCACATCCTTAAGCAAGCACAGGAAGCAGAGAGTGACTGGAAATCCAGCAAGGCTTAAGAACTCTCTAAGCCCGCCCCCAGTGACCTGCTTCCTCCAGCATGGCCACACCCTCTAAGCCTCCCAGAACAGTGCTCAACTGGGGACAAAAATGTCCCAATACTTAGAATCTATGGGAGACATTCTTATTCAAACAACCACAATTATTGTTGTTGTTTTGAGACAGAGTCTCCCTGTAGCCCCAACTAGCCTGGAACTTACTATGTAGCCCAGGCTGGTCTCATCTCATAGAGATCCACCTGCCTCTGTCTCCTGAGTGCTGGGATTAAAAACAATCCCAGAGATGGGTATTTTAAGCGTAGGTGTTGCAGTGGGGGCTGATGGCAAAACACATCGGATTTGAGACTTTGGAAGCACATTTACTGGTGGTGTGACTTGGGATGTTCCTTAATCTTTCATGGTACACTTTCCTGTCTGTGAAACCAGAACAAGCCTCTCTCTCTGCTAACAGGGCACTCAATGGAAAGTCAGTGGGAGTGCCTGGCAAATAGTAAATACCTAACAAATGGTGACCGTCATGATCACTGGCAGAACTGCTTATTGAACAGCGCATGAGAATCAGGCACTTGGCCAGCAGGGGACCCAGCAGTGAGCAGGTGCATTTCCTCCCCTTCCTCACTGACACTACAGAGGAGAGGTGCCTGGATTTGACATCCCCGTCCTAGATGCAGCTCCAGGTCCACCCAACACTTCAGCTATGAAATCAACAGTTCTTGATACTTGCCTTCTGCCTCTACTACTCTCCCCTGCTCTGCCCTTCTTACCCTGAACCCCACTCTGTGGAGATGCCACATGAAAGAAAATACTTCACTCTTGGGGTAGTTTAACCAAGAGTGGGCCCAGTCTGTTTTGACGTGTTCTGATTATCTCAGAACCGTTCTTTAAGAAATGCATGTTGAATAAAAGGGCTTCCTTTTGTATTTATCGGACAACCTATCAAATGCATGGTATGAGAAAGGCAGGAACAGTCTTTAGTAACAATTGTATAAGGAAGAAGTTGTTTTTCTGACTCTCCTGACTCAGAACAGCACCCAGTACCACAGACAGATGCCATCAACCTGTACCCACATGTTGCTTCCAACATCTGTGGGAATATCGTTTTCAGTGTCATCGATGCTGTCAGGGTAGTTTTAGGTCTCATCATCACAATCCAGGAATGCATACATCGTTCTGAGTCAGGGGCAAAACTGAGTCACAAAGAAATAGGGAGCATGGTACAAGATTAAAGCTTTGCATTCTGCTTAGCTGGTAAGAATTAATTACATCAAGATTCCAAATTACTGCAGGACTGGTTGATTGCAATGTTTTTCTTATGGGTCAACCTGAATACATAGTATGTAAGCATAGTTCTAAATGTTCTCAAAACATATGCTTATCAAAGTTAGGTAAAACTTCAGCTTGCAAAGATTTGCTACAAAGAATAATTCTGGCGCTGGAGAAATGACTCAGCAGTTAAGAGCGCTAGCTATGCTTGCAGGGGACCAGGGTTCGACTCCCAGGACCCACATGGCAGCTAACAAACATCAGTAACTCCAGTTCCAGGGGATCTGATGCCCTCTTTTGACCTCCCTAAGCATTACACGACACGGATGCACTTTACACACATGCAAGCAATACACTCATACACAAAAATAATAAATAATAAACAACAACAAAACAAAGAATAATTCCCAGAAGTCATTCCTCACATTTTCCAGATGATAATAAGTACAGCTCATCCAGGCACACACATACACATACTCACAGAACAGAGAGGCGAACACATGTATGTACTCATAGAACATACACAACAATAGCCATCAGATGGTTAAATGTCTGAGAAGCACACTGAGAAATCAAGTGGGCTATGTATGTGCTCCCATCAGATGACCCTACATGATGTCCTTTCAAGAAAACCCTTTGAGGGATGGAGAGATGGCTCAGCAGTTAAGAGCACTGGCTACTCTTACAGAAGACCTGGTTTCAGTCCTCAGCACCCACATGGTGGCTAACAACTATCTTTAACTCCAGTTCTAGGGGATAATGGGCATTGCATCCATGGACACTTACATACAGGCAAAATACTCATCTACATAAAATGAAAAGAGAAAACCCCTTGGTCAGAGGTAGGAAAAAGGGAGGCAAAAAGCTTAGAAATGCTGATCTGGGAGAGTCTCCATTGCAGAAACTCAGAAACTCAGTTTGAATTCTGACGCTGACTGCCGATAGCTCACCACAAAGAAAGGAGACTACATGACTCAGGCTTGAGTTCATGCCTCGTGGCCAGAACCTGGGTACAGTGCCCCTAACAGCTGCTGCATGTGGCCACATGTCCAGTTCACAGAAGTGCTGGGAGAGTCGAAGTGTTGAGATACATTAGAGTAAGAATAGAAGTCAGAACTGGGCTTGGTGGCTTATGACTGTCATCTCAGCAATTTGGGAGGCTGAGGCAGAAGGATTGCTGTAAGTTTCACTCCAGGCTAACCTGGGTTACAAAGTGAGATACTTTTCCAAAATATCAAAACTAAAAAGACAGGGCTGGAGAGATGGCTCAGTGGTTAAGGGCACTGGATGCTCTTGCAGAGGACCCAGGTTTGATTCCCAGCACCCACATGGCAATTAACAACCACCAGTAATTCCAGTTCCAGGGGATCCAATATCTTCTCTCTAACCTCTGTGGGCATTGCACAACATGGGTGCACTTACATACATGTAGGCAATATATTCATACACATAAGATAAAAATAATAAGATTTTTTTTAAAAACCCAAACAAACTTAAAGTCAGTCCTCTGTGACTGTGGCTTTGGATTCTGCATTCATGAATTCAACCAATCTTGGATAGGAAGAGGTACTAGAAAAAAAAAATTGGCCTGGAATGGTGATACACATCTTTAATGCCAGACAGTCTTCCATCACTGTGAGATGGAAGCAAGCCTAGGATGGTCGGGATGGTGAGTTCCAGGTCAGCTGGGGCTACATCAGGAGACCCTGTCTCAGAAAACAAACAAATAGAAGTTGGAGAGATGGCTCTGTGGTTAAGAGCACTGGCTGCTCTTTCAGAGGTTCTGGGTTTGATTCCCAACACCCACATGGTAGCTAACAACCATCAGTAATTCTAGTTCCAGGGGATCTGACACTCTCTTCTGACTTCCGCAGGCATTGGAGGACACAGGTGCACCTACCTACATGCAGACAATACACTCATACATATAAAAATAAAAAGCAAAATATTTTAAAAACAAAAGCCAGAGAAAACAACAAGAAGCCTGTATCCATGCTAAACATGTGCAGCCGTCCTCCCCTCATCATCACTCTCTAAACAATAGTATGACACCATTTGCAAACACTTACATAGTAATAGGCATGGTAATTAATCTAGAAGTGACTGAAAGTCCAGGGGATGTAAGTGGTCCATATACAAACATACACTGTTTTGTGTGAAGGACTTGAGAACTTGTGGATCTTGCTCCAGGGATCTTGGAACCAATTCTAGGGAAGACTGCACACACTTTGGAAAATTGACTTGAGTCTGAATAGCAGACACTGATTCCTCTGAGGAGATGGAAGGGCTGGAAAGGATCCTGACTGGAGGGCCCCAAACTCAGCCCCCTAACAAACTTCTCTGTTCTTATACTGTTGGTTTGATGTACTTGGTCCAGCCAATTGGACAATGGAGCTTCCTTGTGGGTGGCAAAGCTGAGCTGCCCCATGTCCCCTCCTGTACACTGAGAGCTGGCTGCTCTGTTCCTAAGGACAGAGGGAAGGAGCAGGGAAATGCCTCCTTCCTAGCCAGGACCATCAGCTTCTATTAGGAAGGAAGACAAAGACCAGGCTAATGTTATCCAGTCAACAGTGAGTACTGATGGGGAAGTCCCACCCTTGAAGCAATTCCAGAGGAGACAGATCACCTGGAGGGAAGTGGGGACAGGGAAGGAAGTACAGAGAGCCTACCTGGAGAGCTAGGGCATCTCCGAGGCTGCACTGGGAGCTGCTGCAGAAAGCACCAGCTCCTACTGGAGCTCCTCAGTCCTCAACACTTGCCAAGTTCAAGACCATTCACCCAAGAACACCCCCGTCTGTTACTGGCAAGTGCTACAACACCATCCGGTGGCAGCATGCACATAGCTCTGTGCCAGTTCTGTGGATGCTTCTTAAAGGGAAGTAGATGTTATTATACACCTGGCCTCAATGTGAGACTTGTTAATACCTTAATGACTTATTTTTCAACCCTACATCTTGAAATTTACATGAAAATCTGCTCCAAATATCTGTTTCATTAAGAAGCAGAACTATTTCCCTAGGCCGGGTTTTAGAGGATACCCATGACGTCACCCTTCCCTGGAGAGTATCCCTACAGCAGTGCTCCGCTGCTTCCACGAAACCTGTGGTCTTCCAGAGCCTGTCCTCTGTTAGATGACCCAGAAAAGATAGTCCCCTTGACTGAGACAATGGCTCCTGATGGTTTGCAGAAGAAATGGAAAGCATGTCCAAAAACGACAATCAAATCAGTGATGCTCAGAGTGCGGTCCCCAGACCAGGGACATCCTCCAGTAACCATACCTGAACCAGTGATGTTCAGAACATGGTTCCTGGACCAGTGGCGTCAACACCATTCAGAGACTTGTTAGAGATACAATTCTACTAGGTATGGGGACTCACATCTTAAATACGAATACTTGAAACAGAAGAATCATCAAAAGTTTGGCCAACCTGGGCAACAGAATGAGATCCTATCTGAAAAAAACAAGCCAATTCTTTTTTATCTGTTTGTTTGCTTGTTAGTTATTGTTGAGTGAAAGGGTCTCTCTGTGACCCCAGCTGGCCTGGAACTTGCTACGTAGACCACTGATTCGCCCTCCTCTGCCTCCGAGTGCTGGGAGTAAAAGCATTTGCCACCATAGCCCAATTCTCCCCTTATTCTGAAAAGTTAAGATTTTACTTTGTTGCCTAAGCTGACCTGAACTTGAAATCTTCCTGCCTCAGCCTCTTAGGTACTAGGATTACAAGCCTGAATCATCATACATAGCTAGAAATGTAAATTATTGCTCCCACTCACCTACCTTCCATTGGATTGCTCTGAGTACAGGGTACTTCTTACAAACTGTGATTTAACAAATGCTTTTGATGATAACATTTGAGAGCATCTGGCCTTACCCTCTTACTGTCTCTAAGATGGGCAGAACACTCTTAGGGAAACATCATCCTCAGCGCTGGAGATATAGTTTAGTGGTAGACTGTCTACCTAGTAGGTACAGGGCCCTGGATTCAATCCCCAGCACAGCAAAACAAAACAGAAGCAGCAAGTCACCCTGCCCTAACTTGGGCCTAGGCCTCCAGCCACAATGCTTTGGGTCAGTCCAATTGCATCATCAGTGTGACATACAAGAAACAGCAGCATGGCTTTGTGTTTATGGTGGCTTTGCTTTTAAAGGGGTGGGGTTGTCCCTGGGAGGCAGAAAAGAGAAGGAGGATACCTCTGAAGTTTTCCTGTTGAGACGCTTTAGCTCAGCCTCTCTCATAGAGAAGTTCCTTTTCTGTAGAGAGAACATGACAGCCACTTGCTCAGCTTCCTCTCCTAGTTACCAGGCCAACAAGGACAAAAACACACCCCTGTCTGTACAGTTTACTCTATAAAGGCTTTGTTAAAAGTCCACCATAATACAGTAGCCTCCCTCCCCTGGGGACCCTTCCTGATCTCTCCATCTCTTCCCAGGGATTGCTTCTGTACTGTGACCATGTGGAGTCCACATTTGAGAAGTTTAAGCTGCCTAGCAGGAAGGTGGATGCTCTGGATCACTTCCAGAAGTGCTTTCTGATCTTGAAGCTGCCCCACCAGGGAGTGGACACCGGCAAGAGCGGCCAGCAGGAGGGCAAGGGCTGGAAGGCCATCCGCGTGGACTTGGTCATGTGCCCCTACCAGCGCCGGGCCTTTGCCCTGCTGGGATGGACTGGCTCCCGGGTAAGCGCTTTCCAAAAGACACAGGCCAGGTTCATCCAGCCCCGGGAAGAAATGATGGCAGCAGGACAGGGTGCCAAGGGAAGGAGGGCACCGTGCTCTAAATGTCTAAGTTGGGGCATGATACCATATACGACAGACTCCTTTAGCACAGTTATTTCCAATGTGTTTTTCCTCAGGCCAGCAGCAGCAGCTTTACCTGGGGACAAGTTAGATTTGTACATTCTCCACCTCACTGCTGGCCACTGCATCAGGAACTCTGGGCAGTGAAGCCCAGTCACCTTGTGTTTGAAGCCTCTGGGTGACAGGTATCTCAAGGAGCCACTCACTGGAGCCTCTAAGCAGCTGAGTGAAGAGCCCAGTCTGGTTTGGGTCCCAGACCTGCTGACGGGGCAGGCTCTACTCTGCCTCTTCCCAACCAAGTGTTCTTGGACTAGTTTCTAATGTCCTGCAAGATTTGGCTTCCCAGTCAGGAAAATGTGGGCCATGACCTTATTTACCTTCTTGGGGATAGGAGATGGTGCTCTCCATCCTGGGCAGCAGGTGGTCACATGCTCAGCTCTGGATGAGTAGTGGCTCTCAGCTTGGTCATTTTCTGTTTACAGGAGTGGAGCTGGTGCCCGTTGAGCCCCACTTGCACGTGCTCTGCCCTCCAAGCTCAGCACCCCACATGCTCTCACCTGGTTCCCAAGTAGCCTGTTGCTCTCAGTGAAGTGATTTCTCAGAGAGTTTTACACTAAACGATGACATAACATGATTTGTTTTCAACCTTGAATATCAGATGTCTTTCTTTTGACTGGAATTATTTCAGCACGGGCTTTTAGAGTGAAATTTCCAATCCTAATCAATAATACCAATTAAGTGCATCTTTCGTCCACTGAAAACTAGAAAGCATAATGAAATGATAGATCAATAATGCAATTTATCTGGTGTAAATATTAGATGTAAATGCTCAGGAAGACGGGTTAGGGAGGAAGGGAGGCTTTGAGAAGGGAGCCTGGGTGATAAGGGTAGTGCTGGCTGGGTGTCACTGATGAGATGGTGACACCCCCAGTTCATGTGGAAAATGGACATGAGATAAGCACCTTCCGGCCTCTTTCTCAGTCTGCTCAGAGAGGACTGCTTTGATCCCTGGTGGAACACTAAGCTTACCCACACTTTAGCCAGGAGGCTTTTAATGACTTATCTGTCCTCTTTCAGTCCCAGCTGTTCCATCTCCCCTGGGGATGATAATGGGGCCCAAGTGACATTGCCATGGGGGCTTAAATGTGGGAAGGGATCAACACTGGGTAATCATGGTTGAATTCTTTTAATGCCCACTTCTGTGACCACTGGTTGCAGCCTGGGGCTCTGTCCCCAGGGATACATGTGGGTGAATGACTAGGGTTGGTCTAGCCTAGAATTTTGTAGATATCTGTGGTACAGTGATATATACCTATAAGCCCAACAAATTGAGAGGTGAGGTAGGAGGACCATGAGTTTGATGCCAGCCTGGGTTTCCAAACCAAACCAAACCAAACCAAAGGCTTTTGTGCTAAAACATTGTAGGCATATAAATTCAATTCCACCCTGTTGCTCAGGTGGAAGAACAGCTCAGAGCTGTTCTTCAAATGACTCATGCTATCTATCAGTTTACCTCTGCCCAGGGAGACTGATCTACCAGGAGACCCAGTCCACTGAGCTCCCAAGTTTTCTTATGATCTAAACATTTCCTGAGCCAGATCAGCCAATCTGTGGGAATGCATTAAGCTGAGATTTTTCTAAAGCCAGGTATGGTACAGTTAATGGGCTGGGGTCAAAGTTCAGTAGTTAAAGATCAGTAAGTTTTGTTTCCTCCTGCATTGTGTTTCTTCAGATCAGACCTGCTTAGCATCCCTTGGTGGCATCACTCTACCTGTTGAGATTTCTTTAGGAGTATTACTCATGTTTGGGTCAGCTGTTGGCACATCTCCTTTGGAAATACCGAAATGAACAGGCTCCTAAGCCAACCCAGTCCCTTTACTAGCCCAAATGGCATGCTTGCTAACTTTAGAAAGTATTTCTTCCTCAAGATACCTTACTGATATTTTCCAGAAAATTGTCATAATAAACACAGATATCTACAAAGTGGACACATGTGACGTACCCTCCAGGGTACCGCAAGGCACAACTTGCACAATTGTATGCATCAGCCCTATCCAAAGTCAGAAGTCTGTTGTGAGCGACGATACAGCCACACTATGGTGCTGTTGCTTCTACCTGATGTTCACCTTTCTTTGTCTGAAACATAAAGCCCTATCCTTGTCCTGCCTGTCTCCCAGTGTCACCGTAAGTAATGAGGAACTGGTGAGATGACTCAATGTCTAGGAGCACTGGTTGCTCTTTCAGAGGACAGGGGTTCAATTCCCAGCATCCACATGGCAGCTAACCACTGTCCGTAACTCCAGTTCCAGGGGATCTGATGCCCTCTTCTGGCCTCCTTCGGCATTGCACTTATACCTATTTAAAAAAAAAAAAACTAAGCAAATAAAGTTTTTAAATTAAAAGAAAAAGAAGTCAATGAAGTTTTTAAAAAAGGAAATACAACTGCCTAGTGTAAGGAGCCTGAGCTTTGGGATTCAAGGGGCTGAACCTGCTCTGTCGCTGGCTATGCAGCCTTCACTCTCTAGGCCTCTTTTCTGCGTCTGACAAATGGGCTGATGACAATGCCAACTTCACCTAGCTACGATGAGAATTCAATGAGATGATCTTCATCTTAAAACAATTCTGAATCCAACTGTGCATTCCGACTCTTTGTTCAATGGTAACCTTAAGGTCTCATAGAAGTGTTAAGCGTCTGCATAATCCAGTGTAGCAGAGAATTAAGAGATAGCAAGCAGCAGGCACCGGGTGGGCACAGGGCCAGGGCTCCATAAATGCTGCGGCGTCACTGACTGCAGCATTACATGGCCTTCCTAAGTGCCTCCTGCTTCGCCCCTCGCCTGAGGCTATGGGATCCTAGTCAGACATATGGCACTCCCTGGTCGGAACCTTACAGGGATGCTCCTTTTAACTCAGGGTAAAAGCCAAGGTCTCCCGTGGCCCAAGAGGCCCTGCAGGCTCTGCCACATCTGCTCTTTTCCTGCCTACCCCCCCCCCCCCGCTCCTTTATCAGCTTGACCCCAGTCTATGCTTCCACGTGCTTTCCCTTCCCGAACCACTTTTGCCTCGTGGTGAGCTTCACTTCTATGACCCAGGAGGTCAGGATGAAATTCAAATAAAAGCAGAGGAACCGATTGGGGTCACAATCTGGGAAGTTCGGGCTCAGGCCAGCCTGCCCTTCTGCCTGGGGGCGTTGCTACTAAGGAAGAGTGGGTGGCAGGACCTGGTTCCCCCAGGAAAGAGAAGTAGGCACAGGAAAGAGCAGAGGGTGACAGCTGACGTGAATCAAACAGGCTTCACAATGTCTGAGCCAAACTAATCAATCTAGTAGTTCTAAAGATTCTTAAAAACAACAACAACAAAGGTTCCCCTGGAGGATGCCGTTCCCAGCATGATGCCCGAGTGGCATTCTGCCCCTGCCAGCAAATCTCTAAGGCTCAGGGAAGAACAAAACTCTCTTGAATGTTCTGTAGCCATTTTGACTTTTATCACCTCCTTCAAGGCCTTGCTCAGGGAAGCCCGCCATGGAAGCGCTGCTCAATAAAACCACAGCACTGGCCTTTAAAATCAGCCCATAATTGCTTATTTCTTCAGTTATCAGAGATTCTCTCTGCCCCTGCTAAGCTCTAAACTCTCCCAGGAAAGTCATTTTTTGTCCACTGATAAGTTCGGAGCACCCAGAACGTACCTGGCACTCCGCGAATTTTGGCTGAGTGAATTGCGTTCTTCAAAGGCCTTGACGGAGGAGTCCAAGGATACTTTTTCCCCCCGGAACCATGCAGGGCTCGAAGCTGTTTAGCCACCCACCATCCACCTCCAGCCTTCCCAGCTGCCCCCAACCAACGTGAGCGGCCTTTGCCCAGCGAAGAGATGGGGGAAGAGAGGAGAGGGAAGCAGGACTCGGAGGAGGATGGGAGTGGGTTAAATAGCACTCTATGCTTCCCAGACCTGAGCTAGCAGAACCCGTTACCCACAATTCTTCTACAAGTCCGCCTCTCTTTGCTGAAAAAGAGCTTCAGGGTGGGAAACTCTGACCCAGCCCCAGAAACTTTGCCGCGGTAAGGAAATCATTTCTTGCCACTAGACGGCGCAATTGGCCCAGGTTTTCTCAATCCAGCCGAAAGGGCCAACTTTCTAGATCTGGGTTTCTCAGGAAACCAGCTGCAGGTCTTTGTTATTCGCCACTTTATTCCCTGTCTTAGGTTTCATATTTTGCTCCCTGAAGCCTCAGAGTGCTCTCCTGAGATGAGAGATGCCACTTTGTGACTGGTGACTGTTCACAGAATCTCAGTATGGGTGGACATCAAAGCCAGAGGGGTCTTAACATTCATTTCTTCAGTCCTGGGACCAAGCAACGTTCAGAGAGGCTGGATGATGTGCCAAGGGATGCATAGACACAAAATCTGGGCCAAGACATGTCCCTGCCTCATTCTCTTGTACAATAATGGTATTCAAATTTTTAAATAATTTAGCTAGCATTTACTCCGGACTAGGTATTACTCCAGTATAAAGCTCACACCATTCAATTATCCAATTCAACAGATTCGCTGCTTCTCCTGCCTGCCAGACACTATCTGACAAGGGAACGAGGCTAGGGACCAAGCCAATTAGCTTCCGGTTCTCACTGAGCATCGCCCAGCTTAGTAAGCACCAGAGCGCAGCCCTCTGGGAGCTTTGCCCTGCGGAAGAAAGTAACTACGATGATGTGTACTAGAGATATAGGTTTCAAACACTCGGGGCCTCAGGTGGCTCCGAACACTGTATTCTGAAGAGTCTAGACTGGACAGTAATTTGTTTTAATTTCCTTGATAGCAGTTTGAGAGAGACCTGCGGCGCTATGCCACCCACGAGCGGAAGATGATGCTGGATAACCATGCTCTGTATGACAAGACCAAGGTAGAGTTTCCTTCCTGAGATGGGCTACTGATACCCCCCCGACACCAGACTGGCTCCCCCCCGTCCTTCCCCTGAACTAACAGTTAAAATTACATTTATTTTATTTGTTTATTTTTTTGTGTGAGGGGATGTCAGTGTACACATGCCAGGGCATATGTGGAGGTCAGAGGAGTCGACCCTGTTCTTCCACCCTATGGATTTCAGAGATCTGCTCAAGGCTTGGCAGCAAGTTCCTTTACCTGTTGGGCTATCTCCACCCTGCTCTCCCCTCACTTCCTTCAAACTGGTTTATCATCCATGAGTCCCAATCTTCCGGTTATTCTAACAGGAAAGATCCTTTTTCCTACTAGTTCCAGCACGAGGCCTAGCTGTGCTCATTGCTCAGGCCTGGATTGTATTCCTAGCCCATCAAGCATTGCCATAGTTCTGATTGGCCAGGCTTGGGTTGTATGCTTCTCCCTGGGGATGAAAACAGCCCTGCTTCTTCTTAGACCGTGAGGGGAATCTTCCTAGAAACTCAAGGTGCTTCTCACAAAGGAGGAGCCAGTGGAAGCTGACGAGATAGCCTCCGAAACCCGGCATGTGGGTGGAAGCAAATTTCACAGGCTGCAGTTTAGGACCGTTGCAAATGAATACATGATAAATAATCCAATGAGTGTCTGAACTGTGCCCAGGGATATGGTCCCTGCACAAGGGAGGCAGAAGCAGGTAGATCTCTTCGAGTTCTTGGCCAACCTGTCTGCATAGCAAGTTCCAGGCCCACCAGAGCTACATAGTGACTCTGTCTCAAAACAGACAGACAGACAGACAGATAGGCAAAGAAATAAGGTACAGAGGGGAAGAGGTGCTCAGTATATCATGAGGTGGGACCTAGGGGTGTCCTCACACAGCAGATGTGGAAGGTTGCAGAGCACTGCTGAGCCCCCAGTACATACGGTCATTACTAGCAGTTCATCTCTCTGCTGCATCTTAGAATGATCTAGAACTTTAAATAGATTGGTGACAAGACCTCTTTGGAACTTTCAGTTTCTTTGAACTGGGGTGTAGCTCAAGAGCCTTTTTTTTTTTTAAACCTCCTCAAGTGTTCTTTTTAGAATAGATAGAGAGGCTGAAGAGGTGGTTCAGTGTACAATGTACTTGCTGTAGAAGCACCCTCATAAAGGTCAGGCGTGATGGCGAACATCCGTAGCATTAGCACTGGGCAGGGCAAAGACAAGCAGATCCCCGGAGATTAATGACCAGCGAGTCTAGTCAACCGGTAAATTCCAGGCTCAGTGAGAGACCCTGTCTCAAGAAAACAAGTTGGAGATAGATTCAGGAAGAAACCCAGTTTGACCCTTGGCCTGCACTTGTACACACACGTGCACATGTACTCACACACATGTGCATATACACAATGCAAACATGCACTCACATATACGCCCAAATAGGAATAAAAAGAATTATACTCCCAAGAAAAATACCCAAACACTACTTCCTGATTGGGAAGGCTGCTATGATTTTACCTTAATTCACATGTGCCATGTTCCTGGATGGGAAAATGTAAAAACTATAGAAGATAGCTACTGTGATTTGTTTGTTTGTTTGAGAGACAGTCTCACTCTATAACCCAGGCTAGTCTTGAGCTTGTGGCAATCCTCCTGCCTCCACATTCTAAGTGCTGGGATTTCAGTGTGAGGCACCACACCTTGGCTTCCTATGACTTTTATATTCAGAAGCAGGGTGTAACGTTTTGGTGATATTTCTTTCTAATGAGACAGTTTGACAATACTTTTCCTAAGTCTGCACCAAGATGATTAAGGAAAACACTGAATGGGTATATCTCTTTATACTTTCAGAGGATGTTTCTTGAAGCAGAAAGTGAAGAAGAAATCTTTGCTCATCTGGGATTGGATTATATTGAACCATGGGAAAGAAATGCCTAAGACTAAGTTGCTGATATTCTTTCTTATTCTCTTTGGATTAAATAAATTTTGCTTCATATTAGTAAAAGATGCCTTAGGAAGTTCAGAGGTTCTTTAGGCCTTAGGGAAATGCAGGTAGCTAATAGTAGATTATATATACCGAATACACTCTGCCAGCTTTGGAGGCATGATAAGGTGTGGCTGGGTGATGGGTCCTGTTTCAAAATTCTGGTGCATTTTATAACAGAATTGGTTTCATCTGCTAGTTCATCCAGGGACACACATCAAAGCCCACCAAAATCCTGCATATTTAAAAGGCTGTGTACTTCCAATAAAAATGTGAAATAAAGCAATAAAGTCTTCTTTTCTTCATTCAGTTATTAGATTTGTAAACACAAAGAATAAGAGTTTATGATGAATCTTGAGGAGACAAACAGGCATAATTAGCACATGCAGAGATTCCAAAAGGGACTCTGGGTCCCTTCCAGAGCATCGGGAGGCTAGGCATCGACTCCTACTTTGCTCAGCTCTCTTCAGAACCAGCCTCTTTCTGGCTGCCATGGAACCCTAATCAGCCCAACATGGCTCTCAATCAGATGGAATTTCCTAAACCACAACAGGAGCTGCTCCTTCTCTCTTCCATCTGGAACTCTCAGAAGCACAGTGTTGGTTTCTTCATCTCAGACACCTGAAGCAATGGAAGATGCTCTGGACCGACCCTCACCAGACCCATTTCATGTGCTTCCTCCCAGAGGGCACAGATTTAGACAGATCTTTTTCCCTGATGCAACCCCAAAGACCACTTATTGTAGGAGTGGCCTTGCGTGCTAAAGAGCTGGAGCATACTCTGACAGTCATCAGCCCATGTCCAGAGCAGAGGGAAAGAAGAGAGCCTTTCACAGGAAGAAAAATAATCAGTGGTGCCATGTGGAAAAGAAGTCTGTAGTCACAGACTTCCACGGAGTGGGGCAGTTTAGCTTCACAGCTTACTGTGCTTTCCCCAGAGAGAGTTAGCCAACATTACCTAGAGGCCCCTTCTCTACTAGGCAGCCTTGAAGGCCACTGAAACTTGGGACCCAACCTCCCATTTCGCTTGTATCACTAGAAAGGTAAACATCAGATTTGCCACTCCTTAAGGTCAAAAGAATAGACGACCTCTAGCATTGGGTGGAGACATGGCATTCTGATTAGCTCTAAAGATTAGAATATTCCATACTATTGCTCCTCCTTTTAGTGTTAATCCAGATGATGGGGCTGGAGAGATGGCTCTCTGGTTAAGAGTACTGGCTGCTCTTGCAGAGGTCTCAGGTTTGGTTCCCAGCTTCCACATGGCCACTAATAACTCTCTGTAACTCCGGGTCTAGAGGATTCAAAGCCCTCTTCTGGCCTCTGTGGGCATTGCATCATGCACTGCTCTTAACATACATGTAGCCAAACCACTCATACGCATAAAATAAAAATAACTTAATTAACTAAAAAGAGTGATCCAGCTGTCAATCACAGGCCAAGAGAGCACTTCTCAGGAAGGGTGACTGACCCAAAGTCATGCTAAAGAGATGGAAGGAATAATTATCACCTTAATGAGATAATATGCTTTTCCTTCCCAGAAAGCCTGTCCTCTGCAGAGTCAGAGTCACCACGCTGCAGCCCTACCAAGCTTGCCTGCTCTTAGGGATTACTCAGAAAAGCCTAACTTTTCCATTTTTCTTTTTTCTCTTTTTGTTTGGGATACAGGCCAGAGTGTGGACATGGTCTCCCTAATGCTGTCGCTGAAACCCCGCCCTCTCTTACTAGGGAATGATGACCTCCATGACTGACTAAAAAGGCACGGTTTTTCATCTTTCCTTTTGGCATCTCTTTCCTTTGTGCAGCTGGCAGAGCGTTATAGCTTGCCTACCCTGTCCCTAAATCCCCCTGCGATATCCAGATTTTTTGTCAAGGCCCCTCCCTGTTATATGTTACAATCAAGGTTGCACATGAAAGGGCAAGGTAAAAAGCTTATTTTACAGACGGGCTCCCTCTGGGTTCGGGTACCCAGGGAGAAGCAATAGGCTCAGTTTAGTGAGGTTTTTCTAGCACTCTGGAGGGAGTTTCCAGTGACTTTGAAATGAGTCAATCCGGGATCAACACAACTGCGTACACAAGCAGGCAGACGGACAGAAGCAAGACTTAGCGTTTACTGTGGCAGGACATTCATTATAAAACAAGTGCAGAACGTTCTAAGGGTTCTGTGGTTGGCTTGTTCCTGGCGGGGAGGGGGACTACTGAGTGCATGTACAAGGGAACAGCAAGCACACATACAAGTTCATACAATGGTCGGCAAAATGGGTGCAATTCTAATCACGGCAATCAGGTGCATGCTGACCAGGTTGCTGGGTTCCTTTAACAATTTACACTGTACAAGAGCTAGCCAAGCAGAAAGTACTGAAACAAATCTGGCAGTCAGTAGGTACAGGTGTTCTTCGAGCTTTATATTCTTTTAGAATTGTTGGTGATAAATTTAGGTTTCAGTTGCCTAGAATGGGGTCTGGGAGAACAGGACTCTCCTCGCGTCAGCTTTGAATTATCTAGTTTCGTCAGCACTCTGGTTAATAGCAATCTTGTAGCATTCAACATTCTCTTACTAGTTTTGTCTAGCACTCTGGTTAATGGCAATCTTGCAGCAGTCAACATTCTCTTACTCCTGTTGGAGAGAATCCAAACCTTTGAATAGCTCTCAGTGTCTTTGGGGCACATCTTTTCATAATAACTTTTTAGGACCATGAGTTTTACAGAATTAAGCCTTTGGTTAATAAACTTGATGAAAGCCACAAGTAAGCAAGGACCAAATGTTAATGTGAGAAGTACCAAGATTAGTGGGCCAGCTGCTGTACTGAGAAGTGTAGTGAGCCATGGGGACCAGGAGAATAGGGACTCATACCAGTTTGGGGGCTCTATTTTAGCTGTTCCTCAGTCTCAGAGTTTTTGTTTTACGAAGTTGAGACTTTCTCTAATAATTCCAGTATGGTTAGCATAAAAACAACACTGTTCCCCTAAAGCCATGCAAAGATCTCCCTGTTGTAGAAAAAGGAGCTCAAGACCATGCCCAGGTTTATTGCTACGCAGGAGAAGGCAGATGCAAGCATCTGGGACTTCTTATTGCCCCCCAGAATCAAGTGCATGAAATGGCCAGGGCGGCAGCTGCAGTCCTCGGGCCCCTCCTGTGTCTTTGTTAGCTTGTCCTTGCCTGGAAGCTATAATGAAGACTGACTGAAGCTGAGAGGAGGCACCTGGACACCCTGTGGTCCGACCAACTGGACTCACCAGCTGGTTCTCCTTTACCCCGGTTTCCGCCATAAGACTAGCACCTCTATGCTACTCCCTTTAGTGGAACCTCTCGACATTGCTCCTCCGCTCCCACTTATGAATCTGTAATAAACTTTTCTGTAAAGCTTACCCTCTGTGATCCATGAATTTCATTCTTTGAATTTATCCCATCAGACCCCAAAAGCTACCAGGTCTGTGGAGCTTTAGTGGCCATCCGGTTTTCTGAGACCTTAACACCATACGCTAAGCTCACTATGAACCAAGAAAGCCTCCATCAAAGCTCCCATAGCACAAGCATGTTTTAAAGAACTAGGTTCCCCATAGTAGCTCAAGTGCCTGCTCTCCAGGAACAGTGAAGAAGGCAGCTGAGCTAGGGCTTCTGTACAGGGAATGAACTTTTAGAAACGCCCTTCCCAATGCTTCTCTGACCCAATGACTCTTGAATGGAAGATTTACAGTATTTCTAATGATGACAGAGCTCAAAATCTGGCATCCTTGCAGCCCAAACTGGGTTGCTTGGCCTTCAAAAAAAGACACTTTTAAAAAATAAAGGATTATTGGTTTCTTTTGGAAGCAATCAACCCCCTTCCTGGTGGGCATAGACTGCTGGAGTTGAGGGCTGGCCTCTGGAGCCAAGCATGTACTTCCCCAGCAGAAACCAGTCACCAGCCCACTGCTGCCCTGTTAGCCATCTAACCACGACACACAGGCAGTCTTCTAGTGCTTTCCACTGCCCCATCGAGTTCTGGCTGTGATAGTCAACATTATTTAAATAGAATGGAAATGAATATTTTATATGAATACAATCAAATATTTATTAAGAGCAGCCATTTTTTCAAGGCATAGATGCACAACAGATAATAAACTTGTCAAAAATCTAGTGTAATTATGAAGCTTACATCTCATAAATATATTTGTTTTGTGGGCCAAAAAGATGGCTCAATGGGTACGAATACTGGCTGTCTTTACAGAGGACCTGGGTTCAGTTCCCAGCATCCACATGACTTCTAACAACTGCGTGTAATTCCAGTTCCTAGGGATAGGTGCCCTTTTCTGGCTGGCACAGGCATTGCACAACATGGGTGTACTTATACACATAAAATAAAAATAAATATGTAAAAATTAAAAAAGATATTTCGGGGGTATGTTATAAAAATTGTGGTTTTCCATTTTGGGTAGTGATGAAAATAGGAAATAGAAACTAGACTGACAGGTCAGGGATCCCTAAAGTAGCAGTTCTCAGAGTGTTCTTGCTGGAGGCCAAGAAGCCAGGAGAGTTCTGGTTGCTTGTCCCTTGCAAGCCTAGAAACTATATGAGAGAATGTGATTGAAATCGAGAACAGGCACACAGACACCTCACGGTTGGACCAACTGGATTGACCAACTCATCTTCTTCCCCGTGCCTTACCCCTGTTTTGACCGTAAGTCCTTCTAAAATCCCCCATAATAGAGCTTGATGGTGCCCTATTTCCTGGGACCCACTCCTGATATACATGAGCTCTGTCCCAGACCCCTTAAGCTACCACCTGTGAATCTATAATCGACTTCTCTCTAAAGCTCACTTTCTGTGGCCTATGAATTTCACAAGACAAGAACCAGAAAGCTACTGGCTTGAGGAGGCTTTAGAGGCTGTCAAGTTTTCCAGGACCCTAACCCCCCAGGGCTAAGCTCACCAAGAGCCAAGGGAGCCTCTGTCACTCTCAAAGATTACCCCAAATTTCCTGTATCTGTAATGATATGCTTATATGTATGTGTGCACATTTGTACTTGTGCATGTGGAGGCTGGAGATTCATATGCACATGGGGGATCTTCCTTGACCACTCTCCATTTTACTTTCAAAGACTTGATCTCTCACTGAACCCAGAGCTTACTGATCAGTTAGACTGGCTGGTCAATTAGCTCCAGTGAACTGCCTGTCTGTCCAACCCTCCGTCACTAATGTTACAGGGGAGCAGTACCACACCAGACTTCTACCTGGGTGCTGGGGATCCAAACTTGGGTTCTCGTGCTTGTGTGGCAAGCACTTTACCAAGAGACTCATCTTTCCAGCCTCTAAACTTCCTCTTTTCAAGTATTAAAGGTGATCAATGTCAGGGCCAACATTTAGAAACTCTGACCAGTGTGGTGGAGATGTGGCAAGAATGGGGTGGTTGGCATTTGGAGATATCTACGTAGATGACCTTTGCTAACCATCTCCTCATCTCTGAGGCTGTTAAGCAGGGCTGCTTAAGTGTCCCTCCTCACAACCCCTGTTCACCTGAGAAATTTGTGCATAAACTGGGTATTGTGAAGGAAATTTCCCAGGGGGCGGAAAAAAAACCTGCATCCTCTAGCTGAACCTTCTGCAAGGCTGATCAACTGATTAGAACTCCAATGCTTGTGGAGAATTTGAAATGTTGCAAGTCCAAAGCCTAATTGCCATTTATCTTGGGCCATCTTTAACCCCCTAAATAGCCACTTTTTGCCCATCTCATGTCTGACATAACATCCTGTGACTAGTGGATAAAAGCCTTTTGGAATGTATTAACTTAGCAGACCACCAATTTCTACCAGTCCAAGGGCTAAGAACCCTACCAGAGAGCATCTAAGGCCTACAGCAGAATTCTCTCCACTTCACTGTTACTTGCTTCTCTGATGTTTCCACCCATGTGTTTGAAAAGTGTCTTGATTTATGACTTTGTTTTGTTACTATAAAAACTTCATGAAATTGTTACCACATTGGAATGCTGAATTTGGAATAACTTGAATCTGTGTTCCCAGGCCATAGTCACACATGTTTGGCTCCAGAATAAACTATCCCTTATCCCCTTTGGGGTGACAGTTATGGTTTTGCATTGGCTGACAGTGAATAGGTACACAAATTGTGTCCCATTCTATAGGTATATAAATAGGTACACAGATCAGACATTTACTGACGATCAATCATAAATAAATTTATCACAAAACAATTTTTTAATATAAATATAATGTTACCACTTATTAAAGTGTGTTATGGCAGCGAGATAATAGAATGTCTGGCCTAAGTGGAGACCTAACATTCCAATTTGGCTAGGTCAATCACCTGGCCCAGGGACCACCCCTAGGAAGGCAGGTTTACTGTAAGCCATGCTAAAGAGATAAGCATTAGTTCTTTAATGAGATACTGGACTTTTCCTTCCCGGAATCCCCACCAGGTAGGGCAGTAGCTTACAGGAACCCGTCATGTAGCTTTGGAAGTCTGCCCACTGAAGGAGAAATCTTAGGTTCTGATCGCCTCTTGCATGGCCACCATTCCCTGGTGGCTTTCCTGGAAAGCTGTGTCTCACCCACATACCAGCTGTACTCCCTGGTCTACCATATGACTCAGCCCAATCACAGGGCACCCCTGGATCGCAGTCCTGCGTGACTGACCCTCCTCATAATGGGGACGCCCACCTTGAACATGCCTGAGGTGACACAACCTCAGCCCCAAACTCCTTCCCCCACCCCAAAAGGAAGAAAATAGAAAAACCCAGAATCTGGCGGGAGGGTGGGTGTGCTCTCTCTGAATCCTGGACTTCGAGGGGCTGCCCACCTTCCCTGGCCCCTGAGGAGGGTGGGGGGCTTTCAGGTTTATTCTCTAATACATCTCCTTGCTCTGTAGAAGCTTTGTTTCCCTTTTCCACCTTACAGATTCCTATTTCTTTACCAGAAGTTACCAAAACCCAGGCGAGAGTTTGAAACAGGGCCAGCCTCTCTCCCTCCCTCCCTCCTTTTCCTTTCACTCTTCTACTTCCTTTCCTGCCATTTCCACTCCTGGAATTCAGGACTTGGATCATTCCTTATGTCTACTTTGGCTGACGGGCAGCTGGGCAAGAGGGCCCAGACTTCAGCCTGTTGCTACGTAGGTGAGGCAGGACCTTGTATGAGATTCTTATTGACCCTTATTGACTATTCCAGGAAACATGCTGCCAACCTCCCTCCACTCCTGGTTTTCCTTATCACTGATCTTACCCCTCTGGCTTTCTGTGGTTCTTATTTCCAGAGCAAGGGCCGTATCCTCAGCGCCAGTCCTTTCCACACAACACCGTCATCCTTGCCCAACTGCAGGGTAAGCACAATTTTAAATTAAACTTCCTGACTCTGGTCTCATCCTTCCCTTACAATACTGGGTGTCCTCTGTGAAGGACTGAGCAGTCTCCATCATCAGCCTGACCAGGGAAGAACCAACACCATCTTATGAAAAAAGGGCTAATGTCCTGTACTTTAATGCAGGGAAAGAAAGGCGCACACACTTTGTAGGTTTATAAAAATGGCCATTTTACTTTATTACAAAATAAATGTTTGTGCTGAGAGAAATACTGAACCTTGTGAGTTTAGTAAAAAACAATTTGAAATAAAGATTCTAAGCAACTGATAAGTAGAATTAAAATAAATTATTGGAAACATGTCATACCTTTTTTATAGGCTACAAGGCTTACTGATGTGTATATTTCAATCCAGATTCACAGCTACCCTCTGGAACTGGTTTTATAAGTATAGAACTGAATGAAGTTCCATGCGATCAACATTCTGGGATAGAGTATCAAAGTGATGGCCTCACCTGAGTTCTCAGAGAGGCGTGAACGAATCAGCATCGTCTGCTTGAAATGATCAAATCTGCTCGTCTAAGTGGCTGAATCCAGAAGACAGCACAGAATTGAATTTCAGAGGGGCTTCGATAAGTAGTTGTTAGTGTGTGATGTGACTGGGTTTATAGAATCATTCCTAGTTACTCAAGACAACAGGCCCATTTCTGAGCAATCAGAGGCCCCATGTGAGAAAAGACGGCTTCCTGGGATATCAGTCTGGCTAATGGAGCTGGTAGATGTTTCCCTAGATTTCCCCTGAGATCTCAGCTCTCTCACTGGGAAGCCTGGACAGCTCAAAGTCTGGGCACTGGGAGAATGGCTTCCATTTCCTGGCCCATGCTACTGATGCAGCTTAGATTTCCCATGGATGGTAGATGTAGAGCTACTCAGTCCATTCCTTTGGTCCTGTGTTCATCCTTGGTCCTTTTGATCTTTCTTCCTGACAAATAGTTTTTTCATTATGATACTTCAAAGCAAAATGCCTTATTGCAAAGAAAAGTCATTAAACCATGAATCTCTATGAATTTTGTATTAGTTACTTTTAGCACTGTTAAGGCAAAATGCCGGACAAAGAGTGGAAAGGTTCATATTGCCTAGCAGTTTGAGGGTCTAGTCATGATGGAGGGGAAGGCATGGCATGGCGGAAGGAGCAAGAAACAGCTGGTCACTCTGTATCTGTAATCGGGACGCAGGACTCCAGTCCTTGGGATGGTGTGACTCACCTTCAGGATGGATCTTCCCTGCTCAGTTAAATCTGTCTGGAAACACCCAGAGGTGATCTAAATCCCATCGAGTTGATAATGGAAATGAACTATCACAAACTGCAGCATCCTGAAGGTCATGTGTAGCACTGGTCTCTATATGATATACAAGGACAGACTTGAGAGCTGTACTCAGTGGACTACTGGTGTCTGCTTTAAATGTCAACAGTTTGAACTGGAGGCCATGAAGAAGGTGTAGAATAAACACTTTCTTGTTGATTCTCTGACTGTGGGTAACAATTACTCACAATCATCTGCTTGACTTTATCAAACAAGCAGACTGGGAAGAGGTCTGAAGAAGGAGATAAGAATAGAGATTTAACATCTTAATGACAAGTGGAAAACGCTTCCCTTTATTTTTATGTCCTCTTTTCAATGACCACATGGAACAAGCAATGTTACTCACTATTTTATAAAGCCAAAAACAGGCCTGGCAAGGTTAATTGATTTCATCAGAAGTTTCACCACTTCACCATAGCAGATCTGACTCAGGGGTCCCTACTCTTTGCACTGCTGTATGACAGAATCCAGCCACGTGCTTCCCTGTGTCATGGGGTATGTGATTCCATATGATTTTACCCTGAGATATTTGGAAACATATAAAGGCTTCTTTTATACATGTTCTATAAGTGAAACATATCCTAATTTATATCAAGCTGGCCGTCACCAACACACCCAAAGAAGACAGTTCTTACACCTTTTCTTTTGAGAGAGAGAGGGAAGGATATGTGGGGAGAGGGATGAGAAGGCAAGACACACAGAAACCAAGTTCATTTCCCAAAGTCACAGAGAAAAGCAAATTCCTTCTAGAGTCAGAAACAAGACCCAAGAGACTCCACCTGGGTGCACAGCAAACTCAGCCAGTGCTACACTGATGATTAAACCACAGGATCTGAGAATTTAATCAACCTCTAAAGAGACTCAATACAGATGTATCCTAGATCTATAAATGAAATTTGCATGGACTAGAGAAGCATCTCAGCTTCTCTCCTCCCCAGGCATGGATCCCTGGGGTTTCTGTCCTGTTCCAGCTCCAGATGTACTCCCTAACAAAGCCATATCATTCTAGGCTCAGTCTAGGCACAAGCCACCACAATCCTCTCCTCCTCTCCATTTCCTCAGAAGGACGGTAAGTGTCAGGCAGGGGATCCTCACTTCCTGAAACAGTCTTCACATATATGTGGGCTTCTTGCATACCTCTTGGGTTCATCTCATGTGTGGGTGACCTCCTAGGATTCTTGAGAACACAAACAGATTAATACAATACAGTAGAGACTTCAACTTCAAGTCAAGATAGAATAAAAGCAACCAGATTGACCCTCCCACCTGAAACAACAAAAATCAGACAAATATTTGAGATGATGGTTTGCAAGACAATGGACATCAGATGAGTAAATACAGTGATCTTTAAGAGGCAGGAAACAAGCAAAAAGAAGTCTACAGTTATCTGAGGTCACTGCCTTGGAAGGTGTTTTCATGCCTTCCAACTCTCTTTGACTAATTATTGTTAGTGTAATGTCTTTTTCTGTTTTTAACTTTTAATCTATTCAAGTCTTTTTATAAAGTATGGTTCTGTAGACTTTATTTGGGTATTGTTTTTGTAGTCTAACTATCTTTACCTTCTAATTAGAGATATTTAGGTCATTTATATTTAATGTGATTGTTGATATGGTTGGGTTTAAACCTACTGTCTTGTATTATTTACCTTATTTTCTATTTGTTCATTTTAAAATAATGATTTACTTTTATTATTTTAAATTATGTGTACTTATGTGTGTTTGTGTGTGGGTATGTGCATGTGAGTGCAGGTGCCCTCCAAGGCTCGAGGCATTGGATCCACTGGAGTTAGAGTTACAGGCAGCTGTGAAACCCCTCATATGGGTGCTGGGAGTTGAACTGAGCAGTATACTCTTAACCACTGAGGCATATCTACAGCCCCCTTGTTCATTTCTTAAATGTCTCTTCAATTAGACGGTGATAGTGCACATCTTTAGTCACGGCACTTAGGAGACAGAGGCAGACAGAGCTCTGTGAGATGGAGGCCAGTCTGGACTATACAGTAAATTCCAGGCCAGCTGGGGCTCTAAGGAGATCCTGTCAAAAAAAAGCCTCTTCGTACCTTGTTCCATGCAGACTTTGGAACCTTAACTAAATTTCATTTTTTAAAAATCTGTTGGGATTTATATCACAATTATATTTATTATACTAAATGTACCATGAATATCTGATGATTGACAAATTATTTGGTTACATCTTCCCATTCAGGATGACAGTATGTAACTTAGCTGTTACTGAATGTCTTTCACTCAAGTTTTATTATGTCCAATGAAAGTATCAGATATTTTTATGAGATTTATACTTAGCATTCTATATAATCTATTACCATTGTAAAACAAAATAACTTTTCCTAAACTGATTTTGATTTTTTTTAACTTCTGATTTTATAAAATTCTTTTTATAACTGATTTCTATTGATATTAAGAAATGCAAACTGCTTTTGCATACTGATTTTTTTCAATGCTGAAAATCAAACCTAGGGCTTTGTGCGTGCCAGGCGAGTGCTCTGCCGCAGACTTACATACTCAGCCCCGTGCATTGCTTTTTTGTATACAATAAAATTGTCCAAATATTTTGCTAATTCCAATCATTTATCTGTAGATCGTTTGGCTTTTCTCTGTAGACAGTCACATATCATCTGCAAATTATAGCAGGTTTGCCTCTTCCTTTTCAGTCTTATATTTTCTTTTTCTTGGCTCACTGATTTAACTAGGACCTGAAATACAGTATCAAATACAAGAAATGAATATTAATGGTTTTTTTTCTGATCTTAAAGATCTTAAACACATTTTTTCCTTAAGTACAATGTCTGCTGTGATTTTTTTTTTAAAGCGATGTCACTCTAAGTTTCTACTTTAGTTGAGTTGACTTTTAAACATCTACACCACAGTCTGGGGAGATGGTGCAGTGAGTAAAAGCTGGAGATCTCAGTTCGAATCCCCAGAACCTGGGACATAAGGCACAGGCATGTATAATCCCAGCATCCCTATGGGACCATGCGGGGCAGACACAGGAGAATCCCTGGACTCCATGGGCCAGCCAGCCTGCCATACACAGTGGAAAGGCAGCAAAGAGATTGTCTCTAAAAAGAAGGAAACTGAGGACCAATGCTCACAGACGTCCTCTGGTCTTTACATGCTTGACACATGCACATTCACAACAAATAACACATGTACACATACATTTTCTACACACACAAATAAATAAAATTTAAAAGTTCATATTACAAGTGACTTCACTTTTTAAAACCCTTTTTTCCTATTAACATGGTTATACATTTTTTTCTTTTGTCAATCAAATAAATTGTATTACATTGGTTTTCTTTTTGTTGTTGATGTCTTAATTTGTGGTATTGAGGATAGAACTCTGGGACTTCTGTGTGCTAGGCAAGCACTCTACCACTGAGCCATAGGCTAGCCCCTGGTTTTTCCTAGTATTAAATTACCTTTGAATTCGTATCTGATCAATAAAGTCACACTGACAGCCTCTTTAGGGCTTTCACCTCGTCTGACCACCTTCTTTCCCTGTGTTCTCACATTGTACTTCTGCATGTGGAAGGCTTTTAAACTCTCAGCTTGTTACATTATAACTCACTTATGGAGATTAAAATCAAAAGCTCTTACCTCAGATATCTTGGGATTGTCGTAGATTTCTGAAATTTCACAGGGTCTGTCATTTTCCTAAGATGGTTCAAAAAATAAATACATAGTTAAGGGTCAAAGCATTTGGCTTTAATATCACTATTAAATCAGTGTGTTTTAAGTCTCAGTGAATTGCTGGAAATCTTTAGAAACAGAGACAAACACACAGATAATAGCTTACCCAGGCAAAATGAAACAAAACAGACTCAAAAAACATCATTACTCAAAAAGAATCCTAATAAGAAGCATCATTATTCAAAACTAGGCCAGGGTTGGCACCATGGAGGAGTGGGAACAGAGACGCAGCAAGATGGGCCGTGAGTGGAAATTCGGTTCTCTATGCTCTAAATCCTACTTTAACATATGTTTAAAATTATAGTAATTCCCTTTGGCCTAAGGTTTCACTTTCAATTACCAGTAGTCAACTGACATCTTAAGATGTGATCTTACACACATGTAGGCAATACACTCACACACATAAAATAAAAATAATAGAGAAAATATTTCTTTAATCGGGTCTACCCAAATCCACTTGAAAAGGAAAGTATAGCCCAGAAGCTTCTACCACCCTGTCCTCAGAAAACAGCACAGATTCTGAGTACTGATATTCAGCCCAGAATCCAGGCCATTCAGATATTGATTCCCACTACACACCCAGAACCCAAGAAACGGTCATCACCTCAGCCGGCTCATCGCGGCGTCTTCTTCGCTGAATCAAGGTAAACAGCAAGGCCACGAGCAGGGCTGTGGCCAGCAGAGACGGGATACCTGCTGCTAGTCCAACAGAGGGTCCACAGTCCTGGAGAGAGAGAGAGAGAAGATAGAATCAGGAAAGCCCCGAACAGGAGTTCCTGAGGACAGAAACACAAATGCTCCCCAAGAACAGAAAAAGCCTCACCTCAATTCAGAACAAATTTGTGGCCTGGCAAAAAGTCAGTGCTTTCATTAGATCCACAACATTTGCTATGATTTTTAAAAATGCCTTTATACTAAGCATGTTACCCAATTTTCAAGTGTCCACTTTACTCTAAGTAGAAATAATCATGCTTCTAGATATATTAATTGTTCAGATTTGCAACTTTTTCTGGAAATATTTAGAAAAATGGTCTGTAGACTCCTTATAGATTTGCACCGCACATAACGCCAAGTTCTCTGGTCGGGTGTGATTTTATTAAAGAATGAGAATCCGTGTCATAAAAACACAAGTTGAAAACTTGTAGGGATGACTTTTCACCTATATAACCAACACTCAGCTACAGAACCTGGGCATTAGTTCAAAGTCTAGCCTTGTAGCTGGGTTTTGACTGGTTTCAAACAAACATATACAAATATAAGATGTGGATTCTTTGATGCCAGACTGCTTTTCTGGATGCTTTGAACATCTGCCTGTGGTTTCCTGTTTTCTGCCCCCCTCCCGCTCCTCCTCTCTCTCACAGGGATGGTCAGAGGAATAAGCGTTGGTTCTAGGCTTGGTGACAATTCACATACCAAATTTTAATTCTCAGAAGAAATATAAGAGGTGAGGAGAGCATTGATATCCTCCTTTACAGATGAGTGGATCGGGACTTGGTATTTAAAGTGTACACTTACTGTTGCCTTGCCACCTGTGACAACTGGAGAGGAAGTCTGTTTAAAAAAAAAAAAAAAAGAGTATGCGTTGAAAGTGAGAAAACAAAATCTATAGCTACACACGCAAGACAGCCTGTCAGAGATTGAGTTCTAATTCCTAAAGTTCAACTTAACCTATTAACAACAGCAGCTACCAAACAGAACCTTATTTACTTGCTTTCCAAGTAAGAATTAGAAGGCAATTAGGCTACCAGGAGGAAGAATTCCAAAATTCTAGTGACATCGTCACTATTCATCTGCAGATTTGTCACAGAACGACCATTCACATCTGCTGTCCCTAGCCTTTATGCTGTTCCCAGGATGTCTCAGCTTACTGTCCCCATTAGAAGGAAAGCACTACAGAATGTAAAGCAGCTCCTTAAGAAGCCTTACTTGTTTTCAGACTCACGGTGGAGCAAATGACAGGCTGTGGATTATCCGTGGGGCTGGGATGAGCCCATACTGAGTAACACATGACAGCTTTCTGGTTCACAGTTCCACTTGAGAAGGGGCACTGCACTCATCCCTTTCTGAGGTAGTTCAAGCCATTCTCTGAGAACAAAGTTTTGCAGAAGCAACTGTGTACACTTGGCTATGTGGAGGAGGTCCTGGGGCTGAGGTGTAGCTCGGTGGTAGGGTGCTGACCCAGCATGCAGGAGACCCAACACCACAAACAAGAATAAAATCATCAGAGGTCGGGGACTTGCACTGCCTACAGTGGGATGCTCCTTCCTCTGCTTGTTGCAGTGCCCGGGAGTCAAAGGGACATATGCCCAGAGCAGACAGTAGTGGGTCCTAGGAGTTCAGCAGCAAATCCCCAGGGCCTGGTCTAGAACTTTGTCCCGGGGTCACAGGCTGCACCATCCTCTTTGAATAACCACATGTACCAGTTACTTTGCTTTTGCTCTGACAAAAATACCTGACAGAAAACACTGAAAGGAGAAAGGGTGTAGTGACTTGAACACTAATGTCCCTCATAGACTCAAAGCACGTGAGTACTTGGCCCTACTTTGTTGGCACTATTAGTGGAGGATTAGAAGGTGTGGCCTTGCTAGAGGAAGCAAGTCACTAAGGGTGGGCTTTGAGAGTTCATATCCTTCTCTCTCTCTCTCTCTCTCTCTCTCTCTCTCTCTCTCTCTCTCTCTTTCAGCTTCCTGTGACTGCTTGAAGATGTGGGTGCTCAGTTTTCTGTTCTGGCTGCCTCCTGCCATGCCTCCCCACCATGACGGACTCTTATTCCTCTGGAACCATAAGTCACACATAAATTCTGTCTGCAAATAAAACATAGATATTTTATTTTCTGAAGTTTTTTTTACAGAACAGAACAAACTAAAAAGGTAACAAAAGTAGCAAAGAGTTTCTAGAATTTCTGCATCAATTTCTGCGAAAGTCAAGTAATTAGAATCTCAGACTGCTGGGTTCAGATATAAATGATGTATATTATATATTTCACCTGTGTTTTTAAATTTTTTTTAAAGTTCATTTATTTTTATTTTATCTGTATGAATGTTTTGCCTGTACATATGTAAGCACACTATGTGCTTTCAATGACCAAAGAGGTCAGAAAATGGTGTCGAATCCCCTGGAACTGGAGTTAGGAGGGTTGTTAGCGGCCATGTAGGCACTGGGAATCTAACCCAGGTCCTTTGAAAGAGAACCCAGTGCCCTTAACAGCTGAGTCATGTCTCCAATTTTAGTGTTTCTTAAGAAAACAGAAATGCCACATACTAGAAAATTGTTTACTCTGAGAAACAAAATCTGTTCTCAAAAAAATGACTGGTACTTATAAAATGAAAATATTATAAGATAGTTAAACAAGCCACCTGAATGGTGTATAACCATTCAAGAGAGAAATCAGCTTGTGTTTAGTACTGACATATGGTACTAGCCTCATAATCCACCTTGTTTTTTAGGACAGGGTCACTCACTGAACCTGGAATTTACTAACTGCTGGCCAGTGAGTCCTGGGCTTCCCATCTCTGTCTCCCAGTGCTGGAATCACAGGCATTCACAATTGTTCCCAACTTTTCATGTGAGTTCTGTAGGTCAGATCCTCAGGCAAATAACAAGTGCTTTATCCACTGAGAATACTTGTACTTTTACACCCTGATGTTTTGTTGTTGTTGTTGTTTTATGTGTGCATGTGTGTGTATGTTTATGTCTGCATGTGTGTGTATCTGTGTGTATGTTTGAGAGAAGGTCTCACTATGCAACCCTGGCCAGCCTGGAACTCACTATGTAGACCTGGCTGACCTCGAACTTACAGAGTTCCACCTGCCTCTGCCTTCCAAGCAGAGATTTAACTGGGATTAAAGGCATGCTCTACCATAGTGAGTTAAAATGCTTGTTCTTAATTGGTCCAATTGTTCTTCTCCCTGAATCCATAGGAGGGGAGTAATCTCAAATGCAGAAGAGGCCAGGCCTGTAACCCCAGCGGAAACACAGCAGCAAAAATCCAAGGCCAATCTGAGCTACACAGGGAGACCTTGTTTCAAAAAGAGGAAGAAACTGCTGGCGAGTCTTGCTTATAATGATGTCCATCAAACAAGTATTCCTATTTATAACTCATCAAATAAACATTCCATGTGAAAGAACATGTGACTGTCCTCAGCTATGCTTATAAAGACCAATGGAAAATATTTAATGTAAAAATTTTATGTAGAGTACAATGAACAAAAGTCAGAATGCACGTAAGGTCAGGCGAGGAAGGGCACGCCCACACTTTCTGTTGATGGGAATTTAGGGGCTTGATTTTCCTTTTCAAAATTTACATTTATAATTTCTATAACTAAAAGCATTGCTCATGGAGCTGGAGAGATGGTTCAATGGTTAAGAGCACTGGCCGCTCTCAGAGGTCCTGGGTTTGGTTCCCAGCACCCATATGACAGCTCATAATTGTCTATAATTTCAGTTCCAGAGGATCCAGTGTCCTCTTCTGGCCTTGTGGTGTACTTACATACATGCAAGCAAAACACTCATACACATAAAACAAAAATAGGTAAATCTTTTTCAAAAAGTTGTTTGTTGGGGCTAGAAAAATGGCTTAGTGAGTAAAAGGCACTTGTCGCCGATAATCTTGAGTTCAATCCCCAGAACCCACATGGGGGAACCCATTCTGAAATTTGTTCTCTGACCTCCACATATCACACACACACACACACACACACACACACACACACACACACACATGTAATTTAAATTTAAAAACAGACATTGTTCTCAGCACCCCTCCAGACAGACTGTGCCCCTTACCGGGACAGGATTCTGGAGTTCCCACTGTAAATTCTACCATGGCCTTCATTGACCTGCTTGGAGAAAGAAGATTGATCTACTTACTGTGTTTGCTGGCAATGTGAAGTTTAGTGAAAAGCTCTGTAAGAGAGAAGGAAGTCTTAAACTCCCAGGAATGGCTGGCCACCTCCCAACCCCCTGCCTCCGAGCCTTACCAGCCCTGGCAAAGGATCTACTGACCCCATATGGGTTCTACCTGCCGGAGTCGGCTCCCAGCCTCTGCCCAAGAGCAGAGTAAGCAGAGGAGCCTAAGGTGACAGAGAACTTGCTTGTCGGCCAGTCTGTCCTCCTCCTTCCCCTGCATACCAGTCAGGGCTAGACGAGGGGACTCAGCAATATGTTGGAAACAGCTTTTTCCCAGAAAAACTTTCAAGGGGAGAACGATGCAAATTTAGAAGTACTTAGTAATATTTTCAGCTTGGAGCAGAAGTTCACCTCCAGGGGGTCTGGTCTAACCCCTGACCCTTCAACCACCTTCCCAGGAGAGGAAACCTGGGGGAGATCATGCTTTCGGTTTTCCTAAGACTGAGATGAGGCTAAGGGCTCCAACCACTGCCCTTCACACTGACCCCACCCAAGCCTGCAGGTGCACTTGCTGGTCTCTGTGCTGGGTGCAGCTGCTGAGGCTTAGCTCATTAGTGATGATGCTGAAAGCTGACCTGGTCAGGGTGGCAGAGAAGCAAACCTGTCCCTGTGCTCCCTGGGTCTCACCGTGCTCCCTCCTCTCCATTGTGTGAAATCAGTGTCTAAAACTCTCATCTCCACCAGGCACCAAATTCCCTGCAGAAGCCTCCTACTGGGTCAGGTCCTGCTCAGCTCTCTGGTGAATCCTCTCTGCCCCGCATCCCCGTCCATCACTCTAGTTTGGGCTGATCGGTGCATCTTTCCAGGCGGCTCTATCAAGTCCCTTCCCTGCTTTGGCCTAGTCCGTGGCCCTCCATCGTTCTGCGTCTCCTAGGCTGCTTTTCTTTCTACTTTCTGGATTTACATTCAGCCATCCTGATTTCACGTCCCCGGTTGGGCCCCCCTTCAAGCCCACCTCTCTGACACCTGGCCTCCAGCCCTTGATAATCCCTGCAGCCCCAAAGACTGGGTTTATCACTCTGTCAGTAATGCATTTGCTAGGTTTTAACATGAAATGTGCTCCAACAACAGGAGTCTTGAGAAGGGGGACTGGCAAGGTGGCTCGAAGCACTGGGCTCAGAGGCCTGCTGACTTGAGTTAAATCCTCACATAAAGGTGGAAGGGGAGAACTGACTCTACAAAGTTGACCTCTGACTTCCAAATCCCTGCCATGGTATACAGACCCCCACATCCCAACCCCTCACTGCCCCAATGCCTGTCACACACACACATGAATGAGTTGCCGTACAGTCAGCTGACACCAGAGCCAGAGTCTTCTGGTGACAACCTCCTCCCACCACTGCATAAGGCTTCACAGCTACTTCTCGGTTTCTGCAGGTGGACACGCCTCTTCTTCTGGACAAGGGTGGCATGTGGAACTGTCAGGTCAGGGTCCTCTTGCCTAAGAGCTCCAACCACTGCCCTTCATGCTGACCCCACCCAAGCCTGCAGGTGCACTTGCTGATCTCTGTGCTGGGTGCAGCTGCCCAGGCTTAGCTCATCAGTGATGATGCCAGCAGGCTACAGACAAAGCTTCCTTTGGCGAGGCGGTAGAAGAAGGCCACAGCAACAAACAGGCCTTTACATCGTTGTTTATTAACATTTGGATGACAAAGATTTGGGCCAATTTCAGAAAAACTTTCATATTTTCTAGAAATAGAGCTCAGAGCTGTCACAGAGGGGAAAACGTGGTACGGTGCCCTTTAGAGATGCAGCTGGCTGGGGTGAGGTAACCCTGGCTTCCAGCCACCAAGTTTGGATTTAGGTATTGCCTCTGGCATTCGAGAAGACAAATTTTCTGGTCTCCATCTCCTCGTAGCTAATCTATTCTGCCAGCCCAGTTTTTCCATCCTGGAGATAGGATACTATTCACTTGTCCTACCTACTTCCCAGGATATGCTGGAGGGAGAGACACTGTCCACGGGAGCCCCTTCCAGCCTGTAAAGCACTCTGTGGGTGGGAGTTGGGGAATCACCAGGCGTCATAGTCTCTAAAGTCTTTTTGCCACAGAACTAAGATGGGAAAGCCACTTGGCAAGCTCTTGGATGGAATTGTAAGTATCAAGTAGTGATATACAAGGGACCGGAATTTGATACAATTCACTCACTGCTAGTCTGAGCAGTGTCATATCTACACAGCAATTCTAAAGGTACTTTGTCTTTTTAGGGACTACGTGTCCCTCTGGAGTTTGCTGCTTGTGTAGGGGAAGGGGGGATGGGATGATCACTGTCATTGACACTGTTCTCATTACCTCTCATGAGGTCAGTGCTACTGTCCCTGTGATCCAGGTGCAGAAACCTAGACCAAGGTGCTTTCCAGAGGTCACCAGCTTGTCAGTAGTAGAGATCAGGTTAGGTCACAGTGTTCCTAACTCCAAAGCTGGAGTCAACTCCTGCCAGTTCTCAGCATTTCTGTCTTTAAATTCCACATGAGATCACCATCAAATTTTGCATGTCGCATACTTCCTTGAGCACAATGTCCCCTAAGTCCATCAAAACTGCAGCAAACAGCAGGATCTCCTTTGTGAAGACTGAGTAATATTCATCTAGGAATATTACATGCATACACACATACACACAGACATTGCATTATATCTCTTCAATATACACTCTACCATTTCTATAGTTCCTCATTCACTGACTCGTCCTAAACTTTCCCCAAAAGCCCACAAGCTTAGGTAGCTTCAAACCAAAAATGATCACGTACATGTTTCTTTAGCACATTCTTAAATAACTTGATCAGAATTACTTTGAAATTATCATATTAGTGAAAGTTGATCCATCATTTCAACTCATCCTAGACACTGCTAAAACAAATCTGAATTCCAATCATGGGGGGGTTTATAAACCAATGTTTATAACCAAAATCACCTTAACTTTTTATTGTATATATTTATTATACAATATATATGTATTACATTTGCTATTATATTTACATAACTTTTATATCTTATAACTATATATTTGTTATATGATATATTATCTACAGTCATTTTCATACAAGTATCAGTGTACTTTAGGCATGTCTTTGTGCCTCACTATCATCCGTTTTCACTCCTTCCTACTAATCTCCTTTGTTTCCCAGACAGTCTGGCTTCTACTTTCATCTCAAGTCATATGTGTGTATGTATATATATATATATATATATATATATATATATATATATATGACTTTGCATATCTATAAAGTCAATGACTCACACACACATACACAAAGAAAGAAACCACAGGAGCCTCCTGATTTTCCTCCTAATTTAGCCAACTTCATCTGGCTGGCTCACAGCCGAATATGAACCCCAAGTCAGTAAGAACAGTGAAGGGGTTCTGGTCCATGCTGCTGATAATGAAGCAGGCAGAAATCCGAACAAGTAGAGATGAGATCACTGATCCAAACCCATGGCTAGCCAGGAAATGAAGAAAGCTGACATTTTTACTCTGCACCTTGTTGTATGGAAGGGCTTAAGAAAAGCTTAATATCAAGTAAAAGATGAGATCAGCACATATGAAATGAGAATTTAAAAAAATAATTAGTATTTTGCACATAGAAAAATCGTTGAATGTCAAGTTCCATGACTTCATTGTACTAAGAATGCAGTTATAATTATTGAAGTGGGAAGCTTGAGCTTAAAGTCCTAGAATTGGATTATATATAGAGAAAGAAAGTTAGGCTGGGAAAAGATGCTATCTCTTACCATTTCCAACAACCTTCTAAGAACCGTCTCAAACTCTGTCTCTGGCAAGCTCCTTTCTCCCTGGTGCTATTGACAGTGTCTCCCATTTGTAGGGAAACCCAGCTGGGATAGCTGGGGAGGCAGGGCCAGAGGTGGTCCCAAGAAAACCCTGGCCAAGCCATTTATGGTCAGGGGAGTAGCCAAGCCCTCAGCTGATGAGCTCCTGTCCCCTAGACATTGCATGTGGTTCAAGTCCTCTTTGCCTTTATTTTATGTCCTTTTTACTTTGCAGGCAGCTTCCTGGATCTCAGCTAAGAAACCACATACTGGCCTCAGAGCTTAGAGCCCTCACAGCTGGCAGCTCATTAGAAACAATGGGTCATACAAACTGAGGCTGATCACACCATTCCCAGCAGACAGGGCCCGTGCTAAACACATTCCTGGCCATGATGGGGGCAACATGCCATTGATATCAGCATGGGGTGGCTGCAAGAAGATGCTGAGGCTACCCTGTGAGAGAGAAAAGGTTATGGTTGTCATAGAGAACAACACACGCAGTTGTCTGCCTGCTGGCAAGTTTGGCTTCTAGCTTTCTGTCCTTGCATCTTGAGTGGGAGTCTCCTAGGGCTGAGGCTGCTTTTAATAGTTTATGATTTCTGCCTTGAATTTACTATTTGACATAATGAGTTGCAGGGCTAGGAAGATGGCTTAGTCCATAAATGACTGTCCCTAGCGTGAGGACCTGAGCTCAGCTGTCCAGCACAATTGGTGGCAGAATGGGTAGCCAGGACAGAAGTTATGGTCTCACACATATTTAGGAGTCAGTCATGAAGATAAGAAAATCAGGGAACTCTTGGGGTCACAGAAATGAAATATTTCAAGAAGGGGATGGTAGTACTTGTTGCTGCTGAGAGGGAGCCCAGGAAATGATCAGAGCAGTCATCCGATCCCCACTTGGAGCTGCTGAAGACCCTGACAAGAGTGGTTTAATGGCATAATGCAAAGGACTGAGATCACCTTTAATTAGGCAGGCTGTTCATCCCAGCAGCACATCAGAACCACCTTAGAGAAGTTCCTAAAGCCTGAGCCCCACCCTCCGAGGCTCTGCTTGAAATGACCAGATGTGGCAGGGTTACATTTCCAGGCAATGCTAATAAACACACAGGAGTGACAGTCACTGTTGTCATCAACCACCTGTAATATTCCAGGCCCTGGATCCCTGTTTTGGCCAAGACCAATGCAGTCTTGCTCCTAGGCGTCCAACTCCTAAGATGACAGTGACTATCTAAACCAAATCTACTAGTACCTGGAAGTTGGGTATCTAAACCAAATCTGCTAGTACCTGAAAGTTGCAACATCAGCATAGTGAGACCTGAACTTAAAGCCACAGTTATCCTGTAGGAACTGTGTCGTCTTAAGCAATCAGTCAGTCCACTTTAATCTGTAAACTGGGATGTCACAGTTTATAATGCCCGGACTGCTCATTGGTACATCTATTCCAAACCAGGTTGCAAATTTCCTTCAAGACAGATTTGCAAGTGAGTCAGAGAGTTTTACTAAGAATCAGGTCAATAACCATGACCCATGTCCTGTAGTCTGGCTATGGGTGCACAAGGCCACTGAGGTCCTTTCTGACTCTTGTTGCTATGCCTGCATTGGTTCCCAACCCTCCCTCTGATGGTCATGCCATCTCTTTGATTAGCTGCCATGTGGATACTGGAAACTGAATCCAGGTCCTCTGCAAAAGCACCCAGTGTTTTTAACCACTGAGCCGTCTTTCCAGCCCCCATGTCATCTCTTTGGAATAATTGTTGGAACCTTCAGTTAAGTGGTGCTCCATCAAAAGTGTTAGCATCAGGCATGGTTCCCTGGTCACAGGCATCAGAACTAGACTCTGATTAATTGAATAAAGGAACAAAATTAATTGGATGTGGTAGAGCCTTCAGAGGAGAGACCCAAGGAACCAGGCTCTGGAAGACAGAGAAAGTTGAACCTGAGGTTTGAGTAGTCAGGACTCCTGGACAGTATCTGAGGGTATCCTTAGGAAAGTGAGCTTCAAAATATCTCAGCTTCTTTCCCTCTGGCCCTGCTCCCATCAAGACTCTGATCCCAAGGATCAGCTTGGTCACATGCTAAGAAGGACTGACTACCTGTATAATGGTCTCCCCAGTGTAAATACCTCCAATGCCAAGAGATGGATCTGCAGAAGGAGCTTAGACGTGTTAGTCTAAGAAAAGAGGACGAGTGTGGTAAATCAACTTCCCTCCACTGGAAGTACAGACGCTTTTTAACTTACAGTGGGCTTGTGTCCAGTAACCCTACTGTAAGTTGAAAAGGGCATGTCAGAAATTTGTGGAACATCCACAACTCATCATACACAGAGACTGTGAAATGTCCAATCCTAAGTGATACATCTACAATGGAAGTTCTATATCTAAGGCTCACATAACATAGTCGAACAAGGGGTAGAGAGAATACTAACCCATCTCTCAACTCTCCTTAATGAAGCTCCTTCACATAGCAGAGGTCTGTGAACACAAAAGGACACAGATGGCTAAAGCATAAAGAATAGGAGTCTTCATATTGTGGGTCCTTGGATAGGACTCCTATATTAAAATCCACCCACCTAGGGCTCAGGGACCATTGCAGAAGAGGGGGTGGAGAGATTGTAAGAGCCAGGGAGGAGGTGTATGATCATATAGAAACAAAGTCCTACAGCGTCCTGGGACCCTGCTCATATGAACCTACAGCAATGGTGTCAGCATGCACAAGACCCATGGAAACTCAAGCAGACAAAAATCCAGCACATTGCTGTGAAAATGAATGGCAGGCCCCAACCTTAGCTGAAGAACTATTGGCAGCTGATTACTGCTAGGTGAGGAAGAACTGATTTCAAAGGGAGGGACTCTAGATAGGCTGACCAGAGCTCAGTGGATGAACTTGCACTGAAGGACATCTGGGGACACTTAACTTGACATGATAGGTCTTAACACAAATGACAAAATGTATGAAACCCAGTGGGGGGAGCAGGGGTGATGAGTGGGCGCCAGGGGGAGGGGGATATAAAGTTGATTAAGATGTTCTGCATGAAATACACAAAAACTAAATTAAAAATTATTTTTAAAAAATTCATGGAACACATCCAACCTCCCAAACCCCCCAACTTACAAACACTGCAGGAGTGTCAGTTTGTCTCTACTCGTGACCACGTGGCACCATAAACGAGTATCTTACCACGTTCTGCTTACCTAGTGAAAAATGAAAGTGGAAATTTGGAAGTTATGACTTTTATTAAATGTGTGTCAATTTTGCACCACAGTAAAGTTAAAAAAACACTGTTCAGTCCAAGCATTGTACGTTTGGAACTGTCTGTGTTAAGCCTGGGAATCATTTCCTTAGAAACAGTGGAAGGAATGCCTTTGGTGGGAGAGAGTTTGGGACCCCCCCAACTCTGAATTTCTGCTCATTTAAATCATTCCAGCATTTGAATTTGGACAACCCTAGTCACACTAATGATTTACTAGGCAATAACTTGGTCATCTTAAAAAGCTGAACCAGATTCAATCGTGGCTACCCAGGTCTTGACAGAGTGTCTTAGACTGAATGCCTTATGAACAGAGTGCCTTATAAACATGGTTCTGGAGCCTGACAAGTCTAATACCAAGGGCCCAGCTGCGTTGATGTATGATGATGTCTGGTTCATGGGCAGTCATGTCCTTGCCGTGTCCTCACATGGTGGAAGGGGCAAAGGAGCTCTTTTGAGTCTTTTATGAGGACACAAATCCTTCATGGCCAGATCAGTCCTCAAGGGCTTGCACCCTAATATCATCACACTAGGACTAGGATTTCATTCTATTGATTTGGGGTATACAACCACTATTACAGTAGACTTATTCTGATTTTTCTAAATCTTTCTCTAAAATGACATAATGAAGGATAAACTATTAAAAGGTTCTTGCCACTGGCCTACTTCTGAATGTTAAAGATGAGAGTCATCAGTGCTGTCCACCAAATATTTCTAGTTCACTCTGCTTTTACATGAAGTTGGGGGTACCCGAAGCCACTAAAGGAAAACAGAAATAATCTGTTTGCTGCAGGCATCATTAACAGCTATATGACGTCACCATCCCTGTGTCATCTCCAGACAGTGCTTCTTCATTAGCCTGGCCCTGATTAGGGATGAATGGCAGAGCTTCTAAACAGCCAGAAATTTAACGTGCAGTTTGGACACAAAATACATTGCTCTTATGTAAAGTCTGAGTGATGTGGGAGTTGTTTATTACTGCAGCAGAAGCAAGCTGATACACTACATTCACATCTTTACACCAATGGGGCTCATTTGTTAGGTCCTTAGACCTTGTCAGGGATCTCCACCATCTATTTATCACCTATATATCTAATCAATCCCTTTTCTACCTATTTTCATATATGTATATATAACTACAAAACTATGTAACTATAACTATAACTATATATATATAGTTATATAGTTTTAGATGTAGTTGCAGTATGACTGGGAAGATAAGTCTTTTAAAAAATAGTTTTTGAAGCTACATGTAGTCCAAAATATATGTATGCTTTCAAGGTTTACATTAAGACCAACCAGGATGCTGATAAACACATGGTCCTATATTACCTTTCCATGGCGCAAACCCCAACTCGCAAAGTCTCCTCATCTAACCAGGGTGTCCTTTATCGGAAGGCATCTTGTCCTTGTATTAGAAATGGTTCTCTATTGCCTACAGTGCCCCAGCAAACAAGTTGTAAACTCATCTTACTATTATAAAGCTTTCCCTTGGGGCAAAGTGCAGGTCTGGGGTGGACCAGCAGGAGCTTGGCCTAAGGGGCAAATGGATGAGGGGCTGCTGAGCTTGGTAAGGGAGGGCAGCCCAGGAGTCACGCCCTCCAGTCTCAGATGCCAGGTGTGGCCCTCGGGTACCGAGTCAGGTGGAGAAGAGTAGATTCTGAAGCAGGGAGACAGGTAAGAGGGGTCTACCACATCTGAGGCAGCCATCTTCACCCTGAGCTGCCAGGGTTCCAGCTTTAGTCCCAAACCTGAGACAACCACCAAAGAAATCTTGAACTTTCCTCATGACCGTCTGAGACCATTGGGAACCTCTGTTGGTACGGGGTTCTCAAACAGAGCAGACGGCCACGGACAAGTTCCTCTTTTAATATTCTGCTCAAGGTGTTGTGGTGGTTGTGCATAAAATTGACACAGAAAAGATCCATTTTGTCTGAAGTGGAAACATGAACCCAGGACACGGCAACAAATCCACATTCTTTAATGAAACCATCCTTTCTAGACAAACAGGGGTTATCTCCTCCCCATGTTCTCTTCGAATGACGTTTTACACAAAATGTAAAATTACTCAAAATAAAAAATTGGTGTAGGTAAGACTTTAAATGCTTTTCTCTTTCTTTCTGCCTTTCCTTCTTTCTTCTTTCTTCCTTTCTTTCTAAAGGAAAACTTTCAGGCATTTGGGATTACTGTTGAGAGTTCAGTGTGCAAAGCAAACTTCAGAACCATCTGTGGACACTAAGGAAACCTTTGTTCTCAAACTGCACTGAGATAAGGAGAAATGTCTAAAGGGAGCAAAGGGGCCAGACTGATGGCGCATGCCCATGTGAATGTGCTGGCTAACTGCTCAGTGCATTATGGACACAGGCTAAGCAATTTATGAATACGATGAAACTCAGAGGGAAATACTGAAATAGCAGGACACTTTGGGGAAAATAGTGAATCAGTGCACAGCCTCGCCTCTTCTGTTTGGAGATCCATGTTCAAGCTTCTGCTAACTCAGACTACACTAGACTCAGGGGCTGGAGACCCAGATTCCAAAGGTTTCATTATAGCATTTGTCCAAAAGACAGTTTTCTGGCCTTAGAGCTCTGTGACACCCCAAGGCCTGGTTCCCAGCCAAGGGATAAAGGAAGCTAAAGGATCATCCTCTAGTTCCTCCATCTATCCACTTCCAGGGACGTTTTCTGGTGGGTCACTGAGCAATGGGAAGGGCCAGGGTGGGCACCTGTGTCTTTCTGCTGAGTGGACTATCTCTTGGAGGCCTGTCTGTGGCTCTTTGCAGGACTTGTGTCACGTGTAAGTCCCCATAGGTGCCAGCTTCCAGAGGAGAGGCTCTGCAGCCCCAGTTGAATCAGGGCCTGTCTTCTGGGAACATGTCACTTAGAGGTCTAAATAAGGGCTTTCAGAGAGCCCCGTTGTGAGTTGGCCAGGTGGTGACCAGTGCTAAAACTGTATTTCTGGAAATGTCTGCACTAAAGAGAACTTTATCAGTGTTCCACCAGGGTGTTGAAGCAAATTCCTTCCCCTTTCTCCCGTTTTCCATGGAATTTGTTTATCTTATTTAGATGTCTGAAGGTTAAAAATACAGAATTTTCATCTCTTTGGAGAGAGGCCGTTAACAGATACTTTGTACATCTTGATTTCAGTTTCCACTTTGACAGACGAGACAAAAAGAAAACCTCAGAAAACACAAAAATTAGAGATAGGATCCACTGCCATGAACTGACAGTGCCCAAACCACGGGAGAAGCTGCTCCATGTCTCGTATAAAGCGTTTCCTGGGTGGGTGAGCCAGTGATCCATCAGAACGTGAGGATAGAGACTCCTCAGGTCCAGGGCCAAGAGAAGCCAGAAGAGAGCTGGGCGGAGCCTGTGGGGCCAGCACCGGAGGTCTGATGATGAGCCGCAGCCAGCGGGCTGGCACTTTACACGCTGCCCTGATTAAGGCCTCAACCGCTGATGCCTACATACATACATACATATATACAGACATATATTATTAATAATAATACTTTTTTTCTGTTTCAAGGAAAAATAATCTCATGCATTGCTTTTACCGTTCTTTGTGCCATTCCAGGTTTTACCCCCCACAATCATTTCAGTTGTATGCAATCCTCTGGTGGCATATTAACATCTTAAAATAATAGGTCCTTCAGCTGTTCACAAACACTTCGTTTAAAGTGATGGCTCATCCCAAAGGAATTCAGGTGCCCGGGAACTAATTGGAAACACTCTGGTGTGCCACCCCGAGTTCAACACCAACCCAACAGGACTTGTTGTTATGTAAACATTGTTTTAAAATTATTCCAACATAAATACTCTTTTAAAGCTAATAGACCACAGCTTTTAGCTCATAATGCCCAGAGATGCCTTAATGAAATGCCATTCAAAACTATCTCACTGTTTCATTATACTCTGAGGTGCTGGAATTATGTAAACATCATCTTCTACACTTCTGGAGAATAAGTGCCAAAGTGTTGAGAATTCTGATTGCAAGTTGGTGACTGAGTCATGGTTAATCCAAGCAGAGTTACCAAGGCATTCTTCAACCTGTCAGGTTACAGGAAGTTCCATAAGATGATGATTCTCACATAACTTGGAATTGCTAGTTTTCACCCCACCAAGACCTGAATTAGTCCTGAGATGACTTTGCAGGTCTTCCAGACCCAATTTCAACTGGCTGTTGAGGGGTCAAAGTTCACTAGAGCAGGCACTTCCATAGCTGGGGTCCTTGGAAGCTGGTGGAACCTTCTCTACCTCCATGAGTAAAGGAATATCAGGATGAGCCAGGACATTTTCTTCTCACCAGCAAGTGCTTTGCAGATATTGACAGTGGATTCTCCTTAATGCAATTAGGGATGGAGTGCCCCAGAGGGGGTGAGGATGGCCAGTGACAGAGAAACATCTTAAGGATCTCCAACTGCATGATTCCCAAGCTGAGCTCCCTCTCTGCACTGGGATGCCTCATTTACCCTCAATTTCATGTTCTTGGGTTTCCTGGTTGGCTTGTCCCTGGCAGAGGAAAGCAAAACTTGTAACAAGCAAAGCTTTTATCCTCAATGTTCCGTGTGGATGGTAGGCAGCCGAGTGTCCAGGATAGGCTCGCGTTGCCTGGCACCTATGGAAGTGAGTCCAGAGAAGAGAAGGAGCAGCCCCAGGCTGGGTTTTGGATGGAGAGCAAGTGTGGACAAGCACAGCTTGTATGGTCCCTGACTTCAGACCTTCATCTTCTTTAGAAGCTGTGATTGGTAACACTACAGCCAGAACCAATGGGGCATTTTTTTTTCTCCTCCTGTTGGCCATGCCATGTACTTTTTCATCCACATAGTTCCAAGAATGTATTTTGAATGTTTGTTGTTGAGAAAAATACTATACGCTGTTTGGGGGCTGCTGATTCACAAGGTGCTATTTTAGAAACATTCTCAGTTCCTGTTTCTAGAACTTTGGTGCTATTTCCTCATGTGCAAGGCATCCTGGAACTTGGTGCTGGTGTACCGGGCATGAAAGCCTTTCTTGTTGATGGTGTCATCTGTGTGGAAGCGAATCATCAGGGAATCCCCTGCAGAGTAGATTTCTTCTAATGGCTGAGGAAAAGAAAAAAGAAAAACCAGAGTTTAGGTCAGTTAATTGTGACTGGAGCTTAGATGAGGCTGGAAGGAAGTGGTAACCAAGGACATAGGTTGGCCAGGAGGTCACCAGAGGCTCTGAAAAGTATCCAAACAGGCTCCTTTTCAAAGGAGAGCATCCTAGGACCTGCCTTACCAAAGATGAGCCTAGACACATAGCACATGTAGAATCCATCATTTAGGAGAGCACAGGTAGGCTAGGCACTGCACTAACCATGTCCAGATCTCATCACAATTAAACTTCTTAAGGCTGTAGTGAGGGGACTGGAGAGATGGCTCCGTGGTTAAGAGTACTGGCTGCTCTTACAGAAGACTCAGGTTCAATTCCCAGCACCCACAGGTTGGCTAACAACTGTCCATAACTCCAGTTCCAAAGGATCTTATGCCCTCTTCTGACCTCTACGGACATTGAACACGGGTGCACTTACATGCATGCAGGCAATACACACATACACATAATAATAAAAATAAATAAAATACTTTTAAATGAGTGTAATAAGGCCAGTACTATCTCTGTGTTATACTTACGGAATCTTAAGATTCAAGTTATCATAGTTCAGTAGGACCGAAGTCCAGGTCTTTCTGACTATGAAGTATGTTCCATGAATCACCTATTCTGTGCTTTTTAACATTGTGATGTGCCTACTAGGAGACCCAGAACAAGTGAATGCTTTGTTCAGATCTGTGCCACCTCAGTTGACAAGTGGGTAGAGCCACTACAGCTGTCAGTAGGTTCTGACAGGGAGAGAGTGGGAGCTAGGTACCAAGGCTACTGCCTGCCACATCCTAGAGATGCCAAGTGGGGCCTCCCACTGACCAGAACCTCTAAGGGGCTACCCTGTACAAATGCCACAGTTTCAGAAACGTTATCAAAGGCACCAGGAGGTCTCATTTGCTTGCTCATTCTTTGAAGGAGGGCAAGAAAAATAGAAAGCATTCAACAACATAAATACCAGGTTGAGCTTCTGTTTAGCACAAGGACAGTGATGATTCCAAGGTGATTTGCATAAGTCCAGCCAATAGCAAAGAGGCTTGAGTGATCAGCCCTGCAGCAAAGATGAGGGCTGGAGCCCAGTGTGCACAGTGCTCAGTGCCATGAGCCTGTACTCGCTGGTTCCCATACACCCACTGAGCACAGACTACACAGCAACTTGAGTCGGGTGCTGGGGATGCAGTGAGTCTGGAAAAGGGACAGTAAAGAGAAAAGTCGCAAGGACTTTGACTATAAGTATCGGGTTTGTATTGAGAATGACTAGTAATCATCACAGGCATTTAGTTTTGCTTAAGAAGAGAATTGTAAATATTGGGAATATACAAAACCACACTGAAATAAGAAAGCCAAATAAAAAGAAGATGCTCCTTTCCAAAACAGAGGCAGAGTGCTTTTCCACAACTGACCACTTCCTTCCTGGACTGGCCCCTGGGCACCTCTCAACCATCTCTCTGGGGTTCTCTTTCCCACTCTGCTGCAGAAAATCAGGGTCCTGGCTGTTGTTCATAGTGGCAGGAGTATGTAGGACACCAGCCTGCATGTGACTCTGCATGCATCCAGAGGCAGCCGGGGCATCCCCCAGACTCACCCCTGAACCACAGAAGCGACCCAGCCTGGGCGCCGAGCTGTCATAGCCATCATAGGCCTCCATGAAGTCATAGCCACAGTCGGCCTCCTCCTCGACTTCAAAGGTCCGGAATATCAGCTCCACACCATAGCCGTCCTCCGCCACTATCACCCAGTCACATCTGGCCTGGCTCGGGTAGTTGTTGTCCCCAAACTGGGCATGGGAATAGAGCTCTTTGGTCTGCACTTCAGCCTTCAGCCTGCCCCCGCACTCTGCACCAGAGAGAGAGAGAGAGAGAGACTCACTTTCTCCCGCAGCACCCAGAGCCCCAGTGTCAGCACACCTGCCTCCCTGCAGTTTCTCTGCAACCTGTTGTGTGCCTTGTAGCAGGGGCTATGCATCCCACCATCCCACCGGCCAGTGGCCTAGAAGGCAAGCCTCTCTGGGGGAACTGAACTGACCCTTACAAACCAAGGTCCCTTATTGCCACACTGGGCCACATGAGGTCTGTGAGAATTCCCCTGAATGCTACTAATAAGCCTGGCTGCTGTCTGCTCTTCCCACTGAGGGAGAAAAGGGGCTGATGAGTGGTTTGCCTGACTAGTAGCTGGGATGTGGCTGATCTGACTACTCCCGAGCTCTGGAGGTGCTGGAACCAACAGCGCCACCCGGTCACTGTAGTTTATAGTTTCTGCCAGCAGGGGGCAATAAAAGCACATCAGATCTGCAGTTCACCCTGGCAACACAGAAATCTCAGTATCTGCGGGGATGAACTGTAGACTAATTGTGATGTCCCTGTGGTGTCACAGTGCACCTTTAGACTTAGATCTGTGGCCTTAGCTTCTCGGGTTCCCTTCCAGACAGGGCTCTGTGTGGTCTGAGTTTACCCCAACTTGTATCCACATAAAATAAAATGGATAAATGAGAGCGGTCTAGACCAGGAAGCATTAGAAACCCTGGAGGCAAATTCCTCCACTCCTGACGCTCAGTGTGCTGCATATGCTCAGGAGATGGGGACACAGAGCTATCCCAGTGTCAACTGTGGACTGCTTGATAGTTAATACTCCCAGGCTGGAGCTGATCACCCGAGTGGGTCAGGCCCCGTCCAACTTTAAGTCCTTATTCCTGTATTTAGTCTGGTTAGAATCTCTTCAGGTCTGACCTGTCTTTCAAACTCCTGCATGTTCTTCCTCTTGGCTTCTTGGTTAGGATGACAGACTTGTGGTTCCACAGCCCTGCTAGCTGTCCTGTCCCTGGAGGAGTCCCCACACTCTGCAAGCCCAGTTGTAAACAATTCCTTTATCAAACTCTCTGGAAATATTAAATTAGTATGCTGCTATTTTCCACCAAGACTCTGATCCACCCAGAGTACCTGCATCCTGCTCTACAACAAGGACAAGAGGTGAAGTCACTAGGCAGTGGCCTTAAACTCCTGTGGAAGAAGCAGAGCTCCCAAAGGGCTGGAAAGGGCCCTATAAACTGTGAGGTCTCTGGGTAAGTAGAGATGGCTAGGCTGCCTGGGCATGCTGGCTGCTGTTTTGCTTGATCTGAGTACTGTTTTCTGGCTTTGGTAAAAAACAAACAAAATAAAAAACCCAAGGGAGAGGCTGGAGAGATGGCTCAACAGCTAAGAGCACCGGCTGTTCTTTCAGAGGACCTGGATCTGGTTTCCAGCACCCACATGGCAGTTCCCAACCATGGATAACTCCAGTTCTAAGGGACCCATGCCCTCTTTTGGGCTCCGTGGGCACCGCATGCATGTGGTGCACTTACATGAAGGCAAAACATTCATTTACATTTAAAAAACACCCAAGAGAAAAGGAAAAGGACTTTTAAAAGAATCCTAGTGTCCTGTGATGTTGAGCCCAGACTCAGTACCACAGAACGAAGCTAGGAGATTCTTGGGCAGTCACTGGCCCCGCTGCAATTAAATGCCAAGATCAAAGAACCGCAGGTGCTAAGACAGATATGGCAAGAACAGAGCCAATGTTCCTAATGGCTTTCTTCTATTTAACAATGCAGATGAGTTATAACCACACACAGTTTCTTCTCAAGGACCTGCCAGGGTTACTGATGTTTTTGGTGTGGGATAAAATATAGGGAAGAAGAACAGATTCTGTTATTCAGATGGAGTGCCTAGAGGGTAAAAATGGCCATTCTCTATCATTTAGCTCTCAGACCTTAGGACTTTACAGGCCAGCAAAATTACAAATACATTTTTAAAAGAAGAAAGGGAGGAGGGAGGATGGGAAGCAGGGCACCGACCAAGAGTTTCCCACATGAAATTTTATCAAAGACATCAAAAGAGATCACCCTTCGGCCTACGACAGCTGCCGCATCATTTAACAGGAATATTTCAACACGCCACTACCGCACCCTCCCTCCTTTCGTGGTCTGATGAAAAGTGGTCCTTCACCGCCCCTATCACGTGAGTGGAGGCAGGTCTGAGGCCAGTGGCCCCCGCACCTGTGCTGTGCACGGCCTGGAAGCCTTTCCTCTGCACCGAGGCATCTGAGTGAAACTTGAGGAACAGGCTGCTGCCGGAAGCCACCACAGGGTCTGGTTTCTTGCTGCCACAGAAGCGGCCAAGGATGGGGGCCAAGCTGTCGGTCCCATCGTAGAGTTCCAGGTGGTCATATGCACATTCCTGGTGCTGCTCGATCTCAAACTCATTGAAGGTCTGGGGATAGAAGAGCAGAAAGTGAGACAAGGGCCTGGTGTTGAGTGGGGGAGGGGAGGGGAAGGACAACTGCCCCCCTTCCTTGTAGGGGTGCCTATCATAGACATACGGAGGCACTGACAGAGAGTCCCCACTCAGCCACGCCTTTGGTCCCCAAAGCAATCCTTAAGGTAGATGAGCTGTTTTGCAGGGTTCACATGCTTGCTGACACCATGTCAGTCATTCAGCCCCAGAGCTAGGCCATGGACTAACCAAAACTGCTTCCTTCCATGCCTCGATTAATGTTACGAGCCAGCAAGGGCTGAATGCTCACCTGTGCAGGCAGCTGTGTATTTACTAATTCGTCCTTGTAACCCTGCAACACGTCCAATCCCCATATCACAGTTGAGAGACAGAGGCAAGGAGATGTCAGGTGACGTGTGGTAGAGCTGGCATGTATCCTGGGAGTTGTGGCTTCAAAGATGCTGCTCTTAGCCTGTGTCCACCACCACACATTTGAAATCCCCATGGCTTTGAGCAGGCACATTTGTGCTGCTGGCATCCTCAGAGTGGCCTTTGTTGGGTATTTTTTCCATGGCAATCATTTATGGGCATTTTCTTAATTCTGGTGAAGCTATGAAGATGTGTTATTATACCCAGTGTGCAGATGGAGAAACTGAGTCATAAAGAAGCTAACTGGCTTGCTTAAGTTTATTCAGTGGGACACGAACTTGAACTTGACTCCAAACCAGCCCATACTGTTAATCATAACCAGATTATGTTGCTTTTGACCTCCCTGTCCCCCGACCAAAGGCTGTCTGCTGATGTTGGCCAGGGGAGCCCAGCAGTTTCAGGCCATGCACAGCCCCTCGGGTGCTGTGGAGACTGCCTGGCTGATGGCCTGTTTGTGGTCTCAAAGTCAGCAGGGAGTATTAGGTGAGGCTTGGACCAAAGAATCAAAAAGAGGAAATTAATGGAGTTGGGGGTGCAGTGTTGGGACAGACGCATATCGGGAAGGAAAAGCAGAGGTGCTCCTGTCACTTTATAGAAACGACAAACACTGGGAATGGACAAAGCTCTCATGATTTAGGAGAAAGGAGACAGAAACAGAGAGTGATGGGTAGAGACACCAGAAAGGAGAAAGCAGGGGCCAGATGGGTCACATAATGAAAGGGAGCTGCAGGCCAAGGAGATGGGGAGTTCCCCCAAAGTCCAAGGGATGTCCTGTTGCTGTCCCCATGTAATGAGACCCCAGCCTTCTTTCAGAGTATTTACCTCCCTTTCGATGGCAGCAAAAGATAGAGTTCAATTAACATGTCCACCACCCATTGTCCAAGGGATACTCTCCTTTAAACTAGTGGTTGTGCCCAGACACCTCAGATAAAGGCTTCCACTGTGCAAGTTCACAGTCTCACCCCTAGGGGCGCCATTCCCTCACGATCATAAGGATGGGCTTTGCCGTTGCAACACTGCACATTTCCAGCAGAGGGCAGTTTAAGGTAAAGCTGGCCTGTCTCAGAGACATGGCCTCCTGATTCACCGTCACCCAGATTCCAGGCTTCTCTGAGGTACCCAGGACAGCAGCTTCTGGGAACAACGAGGAAAGCAGTACCTATGTGAGCAGTGAATGCACAGGACTTGCTCAAGGAGCGTGCTCTGGGGTCTGGCATCCCTTCTGCCATCAGGTGCTTCGCACTCCCGACTCTGGGAGTTCCTGGGGGCTGAGACATGGGTCTGAAAGGACAGACTTGTGTTTTGGTTGTTTTAAATAATCATGTGTGTTATGTAAGACCACACAACAGACACACACATGAGATTCAGAGTGAAGCTTTGCAAGGGGGTTGTTGCTTTGTTAACTCAAAAAAGAATTAACACAAGGGTTCTATTGTTAATTTTTAAATGTAGATTGCCGAAGAGTATAAATTATTGTATTCTATTTGAGTGAACTAAGCAAGGAAAAAAAAAATCTGTATTTTCCTATGTGTGGGGAACTTCCCAAGAGATTTACTCATCTCTAGAGGAGGAATGGGGTATCTGAGGTCTTGGGATTTCTTTCTTTCTCTTCTCAACCTTTTGTAGGAATTAAATCTTTTATTTTGTTCTTTGAGAATGTAATGGGCTGTAAGACACCAACACAGGAAACAAACCAGTCTCAAGCAGCACTGAAGACTCGTGTGGCGGCTCCTACTTCACCCCGTGCCGCTTGCAGGGGAGCTGTTCTGAGAACTCTGAGTATAGCTTCATCTGCACGCAATCCCCGCTGCAGGCTTCACTAGCATCTCCCCATTTCCCATAGGGAAACTGAGACCTGGACATGTTGGACTTGAACCCATGTCTGCCTAACACCAAAGTGTATGCTCTAACAAACCGATGAAGGGTCTCACGAGTTTCACTCTGTGGCCCGCAGTGGAAGAAATGTTCCAGGTACACTCCTTCCGGCCGGGGTATTTGTCAGGCCAATTGGGGCTCGCCAGAGCGCCCTCTGCACTGCTGATCTTGTGTGCACAGCCAGCTGGAGGTCAGAAGAGAACACAGAAAGTCGGGGGTCATTCAACTGAGGACAGCATCACGGGGGAGCTTCAAGGTCCTCGTCTGCTGTGTGGGCAGTTAGCCCGAATCTGGGATGACCTGGTGATGATTTGTCTAGACCAGTTTTACTGCCTCCCTGGCTATAGCTCAGGAACTTAGACGTCTCTGTCACTCTGACTATTTGCACTATGACTATTGGCATTGGAGATATGGTAGTTAGTACCAGGCTCATAGCAGATTGAATGACACATGTAAAAGGACTATCAAGTGACACCTACGGTGAGTGCTAACAGCGATCCCTGGATCACTGGATCTTCCCCTCATCAAATGAAGGAAGGCTTTGGTCTGAAGCCTACCTGCTTTGTCTATCTTGCTATTAGTAGCCAAGGGTGGTCCCGTGTCTTGCTCGGTGACCGGCATTTTGGCCAGTGGCTGAATTTGTCTTCTTCCGGGGTGAGCACTGAACTAGGCGCTTTGTATCCATCCTCTCATTTAATCCTCCCATCTCCAAATAAGAGGACAGAGGGAGGCATGTGGTCCTCACACCCCTGCATCCTCCAGCTCCTGGACCCGGCCCTTCTTTCTTTACAGGACCTTAATGCCAAGGCCTGAAGTTGTGTTTATTGCAGATGCACAAACTCCCTTCACTGGAGAAGTAAAGGCCGAGGGCAGGTGTCTTCCACAATGGCTGGACACATAAAGCTGTCTGGCCCTGAAGAACTCTCAGCAGAGAGATCAAAGGGGGCTGAGCAACATTTCCCCACGTTCTATTTCACCATCGGTCCTGTGAGGTGACACTTTGTGACATAGACTTAAGGCCTGCTGCTTATTAACATCGGAATGCACAGTATATATTAGACTGTCTCATATTCTCTGGCAGCCTTTAATCCTCATAAAAACTTTAGAAAAGAGGCTTGTTTAGCTTTCTTGTCACAGAAGGGGAGACTGGAGTTCAGAGTAACTAAGCAATTTGCTGGTGACTGCATGAGTTCCAGGGCTGGCATTTAGATCTAGGCATACTGATTCTGAACCCAGTGGCTTACCAGTCCATAACAGCAGGTCGTCTTGGACCCCCTGAAAGCATGAGCTACCCTGGGGTCAACTATTACAACTACTGTCCCTCAGGAGTCACGGTGTGTGCGTGTGTGTGTGCATGCGTGCTTGCGTGTGTGTGTGTGTGTGTCTGTGTGACAGATGGAGATCTCAGAGCTCTCTGCAGATGGTGACTCCCCACACTGGACTCTCCCCAGACCACTCCCTCGTGCGGGAGCACAGCCTGACAAGCAGGTGCGGCCCAGACAGCCCCAGCCCAGCAGTTCCTCACCTTCTTTGCAGTCATGTCCATTCTCGTGCAGCCGATACCCGTTCCTGCATCGGCACAGGTAGCTTCCGAACGTATTGACACACTCCTGCTGGCAGCCACCGTTGTCCTTGGCACACTCGTCCTTGTCTGCTGAGATCAATGGACTCTTCTAAGAAGAGCCGCCAGATTGGGAATGTCCCTTATGGCTTAGAGCTGCTTCCTCCAAGGAGTCTCCTAGACTGTCCCCCAGTATTCCCTTAAAGGAGCATCAGTAATGAGGCAGCCTCTCTGCCTGGGATGTGTTGAGCATCTATTTGTCTCTGTGGAGTTCTCCATGCTCCTAAAGCACTTTCATGCATGACAAGCATGCTCCTGCTTCCTGCCCAAACCAAGGATGGACTCATAGAAACAGCAGCAATAATGAAAATAATCAACCTGTAATGTATGAAGTATTTGCCACAGAATGGGCCCTGTCCCATGCACTTCCTATACATTATCTAGGTTAAGTCCCATCTAAACTTAAAAGGGAGATGCCTGTGCCCCCAGTTTACAAGTTAAAGAAATGGCTTGTGGTGGTTCATGTTCCCAGTCACTCAACAAGTTGGTTATGTAAGCTGCAGGTCCAGGTTCACAGCACCTGCTGTGTGTGAAGAGGTAACTGTGCAGGTCAGGAGCCACATGGCAGGTGCTTGCCCACTCTATTTTACTTCAGTGAAGCAGTGCTTGACATCAGAGCCTCAGTTGCTTCGTCTATAAAATGGGGACAGTCTCCTCAGGTTGCTGGAGGGAAAATGAATTGGAATAGGGAAGGCCCTTGGGAGACTGTCTGGCCCCCAGGAAGTGTTGGCTGCTATAATTACAATCACACGTGACTCCAATATTGGCTCTTGTCCTGTGATTCCCAAGGCTCCAGCCAAGATGCCACATGGCCGTTTTCCAAGTCACTTTCCTTCCTTCGCTACACGAGGCCCTGTCTCTCTGCTCTGCTCTTATCCCAGTGCATACGTGGCTTAGGGTCACTGGTGTCACCCTCCCTTCTGTACCTCTTGCCACCATAGTCGTGGAGTCCTTGAATGCTGTGCAGGGTGTAGTTCTACCTTTGTACGTCATGAGCAGAACTAAGAACCCACCTAGAACAGAGTACAGACAGGCTGCCACAGCCCGGCACTGGCTTCTCCCCTGCTGCACCCTTCTCAAGTCCTGCTGACACTCGTGGGTCCTCTGTCCTTAGGTTCCATGTGCAAGCATACCCTTCACTAGAGCTTGCACACCTTCCTCTAAGGTATAGCTCCTGGCCCTCTGAGCTCTACACTGCCTGGTCTGGCTTGATCACATAGCATCTGCGATCAGAACCTGCAGAGTACCTTAAGCTGGGACCTTGCTGGTTATTGTCTCCCCAGCCTCCTGGGCCACGATGTCGCTTGTGCTGTGCTAGGTACAATCCTGGCAGGCAACCTCTCTGAGCTCAGGTCTGTGTTGTGCCCATGGCATGCACACACACACACACACACACACACACACACACACACACTCACTCAAAACCAGAACTTGTTGAATGACAGACTGCCTCTCCCCAAAAAACCAGAGACAGAACTCTAAGTACCTATAAGGTCAACAAATAACGGGCCTGTTCCTATACTGTACACTAAGAAGACAGAAAACCAAACTCCTGTCTTTTAACACTTTGAACTTCAGTAACATTACCCACTATGTGATTTCTGGCATTGTTGAGTTCAGATTTCTGGCTCCTAGAATTTAAGAGAATAAGATTGTTTTAAGCCACTCAGCATATGGCATCTGTTAGGGCAGACCCAGGAGATGAACTGAACCACCAGTATAAAAAGTACTGTCAGGACAGAGGATGAGGAGGAATGGGGAGAAGGCAGAGAGGAGGTGGTAGAAACCCCAGAGTCCATGAGCCTTCGGGCCTCCGCAGACCCGCCCCACCTGCCTGAGAAGAAGTGGGCCCTGAAGCCACGTTTGGAGACCGTGTTGTCAGACTTGAACTCCACGCGCATGTTGTTGCTCTGCGATGTGATGACCTCGGGTGTCTCAGAGCCACAGAACTTGCCATGAAGCCTGGCATCGGGGGCCAGGCCACTGCGCACCTCCACGAAATCATACTTGCAGACCTGTGAGGGAACGTGGCCCAGGGCAGCTTGCTGTTCCCCATTGTCTCCACCCAGAGACCCTTCCCAGAGCTGCAACCTGCCACGTAGCTCCAGGGAGATGGGTCCTCCTCACTGGCATGTGCCAGAGGGTGCTGGGGACTCTCTGGCTTCCAGAGGAGGCTCTGAGGGGTGCCACTGTCTGGCACTAAAGTTTAGGGTCCCCACTTGTTTCTACTCATTTTATATCTTGGGCTACCACATGAGATTTGGCTTCAGCAAAGGGCTCCTGCTGCTAGGAGGAGAAAGTAAAGGAAGAGAAGGGAAGGGATGAAATGTTTTCAGGCCACTGGAACAATCCAATTCTGATGTAGTTTCATGCAGACAAAGTAATTTCCTGAAGGGGAGGCATGTGTTGAGAATCATTCTGCATCGCAGCAATGGAACTGGAACTAGACCCACACTGCTTGAACCAGCACAGAATTTTCTCAAGAAAAGAACTTAGCTGCTGAGTGGGTCTCGTCAGGTTCTTTCAAAGGGCTGTCTTTTTTGTGCATTATTCGCATAAGGGTGAGTCCCTCACTGGCACAGGAGCCTCTCCTAGAACCCTAAAGGGTTGATGGAGTAGTTGAAAACCAGGCTGCTGCTGTGGTTAAGGTGAGAACTCCCGTTGGGGCAAGGCTGTATAGAGAAACATCCGTGGCTCCGGGGGTTCTCACTATCTCTGGGTGCAGACACTGGGTACATCTGTCACTCTGGCTGTAGGACACTGCCTGGGTCTCTTCTGGCTTGGTTACTCACAGCTACTCCTGAGGTACAGGAACAGGCTGTCTAGAGTATCCTTGTCTGCAGTCCTCTTCATCTCCTCTGCTCCCCTCAGATGGACACCACCCCACAGATCCACATCCTAAGGTTCACATCTGTCCTGATCATCCATCCCCAACTCCTGCCTCTTTCACTTCTAGCCCCATCCTCCTTGGATTTATCAATGGCCCTCTTCCAGCAGCCCTGATTCTGTGGAGTGTACCAGAAGCATCAGTTTCAATGAAGTCACCTCAATGCCTGCAGAGCCTTCCTGGTCCCTAGCTCTGAGTCACTTCTGAATATAGCCCCACACCCCACCAGCTATAGAACAGAGACTTACATCATTGCCTTCCAGTTCAAATGCTTCAAACTGCAGGGAGATGTGGTACTGCACAGGGGCCACGACCTGCCAGACACAGTTCTTGTTTGTAGGGTACTCCTTCGGCCACCCAGGGCTGGTGATGGTGCCATTCAGCTTGGTAATGAATCCGCCACAGGCCACTGCACAGAAAGAAACAGACAGAAGATGCATCTGTTTTTGGTTTCGAGTGACTGCAATTTCCCCCGAGCAGTGGTAAGCCCTGCTGTTCTTTAATAATCATGAAAAGTTAGACAATCTGAACTGATTAACTCAGGGGTCGTTTTTCTAGACTAATGGCTTCAACTGAAGTGCCAGAGGAACAAGTGGATTGCTTTTAAAAGTGATGATGGTACATTTGATCTTTCATTCAGTGAGGGCTCACAGGTCTTGCACCAAAGGAAAGTTAGAAGTGTTTCTATTGAGCTACTCACTGTGCTGGCTTGCATGAACATGTGGATTCATGAAGGTGAGCAGAAACCCAGGCCCAGTGGGAAAGGGGCGGATGGAGAGCTATCAAAGCACGCATAGTTCTTTATGCTTCTGCTGTGACAATCATGTAAATTTTACACAGTCACAGTAGACAATAAGCTGCAGACAATGCAGTTTCGAGGGTGGAGTGTGTGTAATTTAGTGGTTCTTTCCTTTTGTGACTATTAGCAACTTGTTTCTCCTTTGGGAAGTAAGTGGATCCTCCTCCATGTTCACTGTTATCTCAGTCAGCCAGCTGCCTATCTTTGTCCCCACTTCTCCTAAAACTTGTCCCTCGTCCCTTGTCATGTCAACGTGGTAGGTTCAACACCAACCTTCGCATGTCTTCTTGTCAGTGGCCAACTCGTAGCCAGGGTCACAGGCACATGAGTAGCTGCCCAGTGTGTTTACACAGCGCTGTTCACACCCACCGTGGTCTGGCCAGGAGCACTCATCCACCTCTGTGGGGAGGGAAAGTTCCAGAGTAAATCATCACCCAGGCCATTCCTTCCCCTCATCCCCTAAGGCTTCTATGACTAGTGACCACCTCACAAGAAATCCTGTGCCCACACCTGACAATCAGATGCAGTTACAGTGAAGAGGGGCCTCCTGATCACCCAATCAGGGGCACCTGGTTAGCCAGAGTAGACGGGGCAAAGCCCAGAGAATGGAATTCTGCAAGGTGCCTATTAGTAGAGTTCGTGAAATTTTATTTCATAAATCTCATCATGCTCCACAACAGGGACCTCATCCGTTTAATGCCATGGAATTGGGATTTTTCCACCTATAAACACAGACCTTCTGAGAAACATGCAGTGCAGGATGATGACAGAAGGACACACTTCTATGTGAAGCTGTACACAGACCTGGAAGCCTGTGCTGCAGTGTTTTTATAGGAATTCTTAAGGAATTCTTATAGGGGTTTTTATAGGAATTCTTAAGAAGTTACAGAAGACACTGGGCTCTCAGATTAGCCACTGCTCCTTGGGAAACTGCATGGATGGTGCATTAAATACCAACAAGCAGGATTTCAGAACCTCTATTCAGAGACCACACAGGAGTCAAGAGAATCTCCTGTGATATGTTAACCCACAAGCCATTCAAGAAAAGAGAATCCCAAGCATTGGTCATTTCTAAGAAGAGTATTAAAAATACGTGGAAAACTTCCTGTGGTCAGGTTATGGCACATCTGTCCACAAAAGAGAGCACACAGGGCGTGTCCTGACTGCACTAGAGGAGTCTAATGAAGGGACTGCAACCACTCAACCCTGTCTAAAAGTGAAAGTCCAATCTAAGAAGAAGAAGGGGGCGGCGTGCAGGAAGGAGAGCGCACACAAGGCACAGAGGGACAGAGACACACGGAGTTTTCTCTAGGTCTTGATGCAACACACTATACAAAAAAATGAAATAAATGGAGAAATCTATGAGTTGGTAACCATCCTGAACAGATACCCAGGGTCAGCACCTCAGGCAGGATGCTGTTAATAATATTCTTGATGGATGCATGGCTTCTCAGATCCTTGCTCGCTGCTTTTCCCAGGAGTTTCTTGGGTGCTTTCTTGCATACCCAGCCCATTAGTCCTGCAGAAATGCAACCCTCCATCCTCCATTTCTCCCTCTGTACTGCCCTCTTCCAGCTCGAACAAACCCACTTTTTGACAAGCTTCCTTGTCTGTGATACACGAATTCCTTATCAGCGTGGTTGCCCTTCGGTAGGGAGATTGCTTGTTAATACCCATCATTTTACCTAGTGGATAGGACACAGAGTACCTCTGAGCACCAGGTATCTTGAACCCAACAAAGACTGAACAGGATTGATCATGGGTCGACTAGACTTAGGAGAGATGCTATAGGGAGATGAAGTTGTGATTTCCAATAAATGTAGTATTGAAGAGACTGAAACCACATTCATGTAGCTATTTGGTCATCTTAGGCATCTGCTAGAAGACTTGGAAAGAAGAGACTATGTAGGATAATAAAACGTTTGGGCTTTCGGGTGAACTGGGTCTGTTCAGATCAACTGGCGGGCACTGGCCCAAGTTTCCCTCTGGCTTTAAAAATTAAAAGAATAGCACTGACTTTTAGTGGTGATTGAAAATGATGCTTATGATGGGCAGTCAGACTGTCAGTGCAGGGTCTCTTCAGACAGCTCTGGAATAGCTTCTGCAGTTCCAGCGGGTAGAGAGACAGTGGCAGGGAGAGGAGAGGGAGAAAGGTACCTGAGTCAGGAGGGAGTACCTGAGTGCAGGCAGGAGAGGAGTGAGAGAGACGAGAGCAGGTAAAGGAGGAACAGATAGAGAGGAGGACATAGCAGGCTCAAGAACCTGGCCAACAAGCAGAAGGAAACTGAGGAGAGAGCTCATCAGAAAGGACAGAGTTAACAAGGATTCAAGGAGGCTCTATTGCCAGAAGATGGTGACTGTGGGCAGGACACAAAGGTGAGAGAAGCCTGCCATCTCTTAGCATAGCCTTAGCCAGGGGAAGGAAGAGAAGCTAGTGGAATGGACTTGAACCTAAAACAAAGATAATATAATTCTGGGAGAAACACAACCCCTGGGCAAGCCAGTGAGATGGATGGAGGGTTGACTTCTCAAAGGCAGGAAGGGCACTGGGCTGTGTGGCCAAAATCTGCAGACCTGCTCCAGCCCAGGGCACTAGGACCCCATTCATGCCAGGGCCTGGCTGGCTACAAGGCCTCACACTGCCATGAAGTATCACCCGCATCCAGCCCGTGCTCACTCCCATAAAGAACACCCGCCCCCAGGCAGATCTGGGAGTGCGCACGGAGAAGAGGCTAGACCCAGGGCTCAGCCACGTGTGGAAAGAGCTCCAACTTCTTTCTATTCTCCAGGTAGCCTAGGAAAGGGAGGAGCCATTCTGTGGCTAAATGATGAGATGGTCTAGGCAGGATCCCTGAAACTGCTTCGGAGAGAGATGAGGAAAAGGGAAGACAGAGCACACTGCTGGGTGTCTGAAGAAACACCTCGAAGGAACGCGTCCTCCTCGCCACACACATGTGGTCCTTCTGCATTGGGGTGATGGAATGTAGGATTCAAGTGGAATTTCACGTTACTTATGGAGGAGGGTGTGGGACCAACATGGCCCAGCCAAACCTTGAAAGCTACTGCCATCTCCCAAAGTAACAAGAAAATGTAAGGCTTTTTGTCTGCTGCCCAGCCAATCAGCTCTGAGAACGGCTGCCATCTGGCACCAGGAGAGCAGCACTGAGGCCAACTGGCATTCAAGCCAGTGTCACAGGCCAGCTGTGCCCCAGGCAAGGCCTGCTGCCAACTGGCACCAAGGCACAAGCTACTTTGGCTCTTCTTAGCTCTGCTGCAGGCTTCGTGGTTATGGTTCCAGTTTCTTCCCCTGGCAAGGAGCTGACACACGAGCCAGGCACTGTGCTCACAGAGCATCCTACTGTGGCCTTGCTGGGTGAAGGAAGCTGGGCATTTTGATTCTCTCTCTAGCTCTTGTTCTTCCCTGAGAGCCAGAAAAAGGAAAACAATAACCCCACACCTTAACTGAGATCTGTCAGCTTATAAAGGGTCTCTAAGCCAATTTCATTGGGGCTTCACAATTGTCTACAGAAAAGGGACAGCTTTCTTTCCATCTGTTGTTAAAGGGGAAAGCTGAGGCTTCAGTAAGGAAACATGGCCATCTGGCAGAGTGGTATGTCTTGAACCGAGTTTTTCTGATACTCAGCCCTTCATGGAGAATCTGGGGAAAAAAAAGGCCTTACACAGGTTTTGACACACAATAGTTCTTGATTAATGATAGTTGCCATGCAGATGCTTTTTATTAATGCAGGGCTTTACTAAGGGTAGTTTGACCTGGTGAAATCACAAGGACTTGGGGGCTGGAAGTGGCTCCGTGGGTAAAGCACTTGCTGTATAAGTAGTAAGACCCAGTTTAGATTCCCAGTACCCACATAAACACCAGGTAGGCATTGGGGCCTGCTTGTAATTCTAGTCCTCAGAAGGAAGAGATAGAGATCCTCAGAGCAAGCTGATTAGCCAGACTACTCAATATGAGAGAGCCTGCCTCCATAGATAAGGTGGAGTGCAATTGAGGAAGACTTCTAATGTCAGCCTTAGGCCTCTACATGCATGCACACACATGCACCCATGCACATATACATGCATCCACATCACATGAACATGCCACTGTGCACAAAGACACATGCAAAAAAATCACCAGCTCTCATTTCCCATCATAGAAAAATCTTTGCAGGAGCCAAGTTGAGCCTGTTCCTCATGGGTTCTGACAGCAGCTCTGAATTGAGCCCATCTTCTGTAGGAACTTTGCTTACTGCTAAGGCTTCATATGGGTTTTGTGATTCTATGACTGGGGAAGTTGTATTTTCCCCACAAATGAACACAGAAACAGACTCCTAAGTCATACCCTTGAAAAAATTAGCTGCGAAGCCCGCTTTGTTGATGGAGCCATCAGACACAAATTTCACCCACAGTTGGTTGGCACTGGATTTCACAGCCTCTGGCTTCTCATAGCCACAGAAATGGCCAATCAGGGTGCTGTCCTCTGTGGGACCATCCCGGATTTCCAGGTAGTCATATGCACAGCTGTCATGCCTTTCGATCTAGAGACAGAAACAGAGGCTACATGGATGATGTTGGATGACTCGGCTCCAAGGTTGTAATTTTTTTTACTTAAAAAATTTACATGTATAAGCATTTTGCCTGCATATATGTAAGTACACCATGTGTCTGCAGAGCCCACAGAGGCTAGAAGAGGGCATCAGATCCCCTGTAACCAGAGTTACAGTTCTTTAGCACTATGTGTTTTAGGAACTGAACCCAGATCCTCTGCAAGAGCAGCCAGTGCTTTGAACTGCTGAGTTGTCTCTCTAGCCCCTGGCTTCAAGGTTTTAAACTTAGGAATAAATCCTAAGCATCAGTCTCAAATGTAACCAAGCCAACTGTATCCTGGCTTTCTCCAAGCTGTTTCTTTGTTGCAAAAGATGAACCAGGCTGAGGGGCGATGAAGAGAAGGAAGACAATCCTACAAGACAGCCTTGACCTCCAGCCCTGATGTTCCCGTCTACCACTCCTCACTCTCAAAGACTTCGGGGAGGAGGGGAGCTGAACAGCAGAGTGTGCAAAGACTTCGATATCAGATGTCCAGGCACCATGCACTGTGGATGTGAGACTAGCTTTTAGTTTCCAGTGTTGAACCATTTTTTCAGTGGGTGTATGCATGCACAGGTACACGTGCAGATGTAAACTTGGGTGCTATTTGTCAGGAGTCATTCACCTATTTTTTCGAGAAATGGTTTCTCACTAGCTTGAAGCTCACCAATTAGGTTATCCTAGCTGAGCAGCAACCCTCAGGGATCCGTCTGCACTTGCCTCCTCAGACCACACTACCGTGCCAGGCCTGTTTACAAGGGTGCTGGGAATCAAATTCAAGTTCTCATACTTGCAATGTAAGCACTTAACTAAGCCATCTCCCCAGACCCATCCACTGTTCTTTTGTTGTTGTTGAGACAAAGTTTCACTATGCAGCCACATTGACCCAAAACTCACTACCCTCCTGGCTCAGCCTCCTGAGAACTGAGATTCTAGCACATTAGGCCAAGAACCCATCTTTACAGAGCAGAGAGTATGCAGCACAAGTCAACAGTATTTCATCCTCAGAAGACATCCGGCAGCGCTCACCTCAAAGGCTTGGAAGGTAAGTCCCACGTGAAACCCATCTGCCACTGTGATCCTCCACACACATTCCTTGGAAGGTCTGTAGTCATCGGGGTAGTTGGGAGATTGAATCTGACCTGCATCTTTGGTTATGTCTCCCCCACACATGGCTTTAGAAAGAGCACAGAAGGAACCTGGTCACAGCTTGTGAAGGAAGGTGAGTGATTACTTCTCACCACTAGGTGGCTCCACGCGCCGGTATTTTCATCAACAAAACCATTGGGGGGGCACAGGTGCAAACTTTCAACTTTGAAGAGCGATGTACATCAGAATCATGCAGGAGCTTGTTCCAACTATGGGAGATGGGGCCACAACCCCAGAGGCTCTGACTCAGGTGATCCTGGAGAAACTACTGCTGCAGAGGATGCATGTGCTTGCACACACTCATGTACATGCAGACACGCATTCATGCATGAAAATATGTGCATTATTCCTTGCATAAAACAAAACTTTGGCTTCTCCAATATTTCAATGATTTGAAGCAAAAAGGGCCCTAATTCTTTTTAGTACCGTCCCTCCCTGGAGAGAAAACAAACAGAAGCCGCCCTAAGAGTGGTCTTATAGCCCTTCCACATGCAAATGGACCTTTAGATGTTGCCAAGTCCTCTTTTCACTAATGTAACAGGGACCCAGAGAGGTCAGTTCATTGCTTGATTCACACCGTTATTAGAGTCTTCTGCCATCTGCACAGAGCTCTATACCTCACATACCTCCATCCCCATATAGAGAAACCTGTTCCCCAAATGGACTGGAAGGAGAACTCAGTGGGTTGGTGGCAGTGCTTAGGGTGAGTACACCTGGCCTCTGCCTTCCAAACTGACAGAGGCATTGTGTAGTCTGACCCTGCAATGGGTGTATGACCCTCTGGCAAGCTGCCATGTACACCTGGATAGGAGGTCAGGCACATCAGTGGTCACCTGCCTGGCTGCTTTATCAAGAACAAACCTTCATATACTGCAAAGAAGCCCTTTCCCAGGATGCTGCTGCTGCTGCGGAACTCCACCCAGAGCCGGCTGTCAGAGGAGATGAGCGGTTCGGGGACCTTGTCCCCGCAAAACCTCCCTAGAAAGGGAAAGGACACAGTCAGGATGCCATGAACCATGACCTGACCTCACCAGAGCCTGAAGGAGAAGGGGGACGTGAACAGTGACCTTTGTAGTCACAGCTGATGCTACAGTGTGTGGAGGGCTGAAGATGGGATTGAGAGGTACACATCCGCATGCCCACGAAGGACAGCTCCAGGTTCTAGGCAAAGTTCGCGGCAGTGTAGGCACCTTCCTCAGCCGAATGGATGCTGTGGTGGCCTTCGGGGGTGGCTAGATGGTGCTGATGCTGCCTGCTCTGGGACCTCTGATGATATTCATGCCTTTCCCTTCGGGACACTGGGCACTTTTTACTGGGTACTTTCTTTTCTGCTTCCCTTGCCTCAGAAGGGCAGGGGGGCCCAGAGAATATGTGACGGAGAAATCAAAGCTTCTCAGATTTTGAACTGCATAAGACCAGATGTAATTCCAAGCATGCTTCCCCAGCCTGCTGGCTCATAGAGAGGCCCAAAAGGGAAGGGGAGGAGACTGGGATGAACTTTAGAGGGGCGCCATGGAGTCCTGTAAGGACTGAGTCCCTTCCCCCACCTTAAGCTGAGACCATGATAGAAAACGCTAACAGAGACCGCAGGGAAAGGATCTGGGAGAACAGCAAATGATGCATGCCCTGCTCACCCTGGGGCCAGAACAGAATTGTCCACATGGACTGTCCAGACCCTCTGCCTGTGACATAGACATGCAGAGTTCCCCAGCCAAACCTGATGTGGCAGAACAGCCTGACTGCAGGTTCCTGAGCTGGTATGGAGGTCACTTCACCACCATTCATAGGTCTCAGGGAGCTACTGAGTATCTCCCAAGCTCAGAGGAAGACGTGAACTATGAATCATTCTGAGCCCACTTGAGACAAGAAGGAGACAGGAGCTACTTAGGCGGTCACAGGCTGATTAACTGGGGATGAGGATGTCCAGTGCCAGGCAGAGTGCATGACAGATGCCTGGCTCTCCCCTTGGCACAGAGTAAGCCTCTTACTGCTTACCCCCATTCCACTGGGGGAACAAAACACAGACCACCGGAAATTAAATTCCTACTACCTGATGAATAAGGGGTTCATAAGGTTTTTTTGTTATGGAAAACAACAAAAAATATTTCTTAGACACTTGTATATATGGCCTAAAATCTGGACACAGTACAGAGGAAAAGAAAATGTCACGTCTTCCCAGTCCGAGGCAAAGCCTGGTAATGCAATTCTTAATGCCACCCAAAAACCGAACCTAGGACAGGGGCAGGGATGGGAAGAGGATTGAGTCTTCCATATTAATTGTGAACACTGAGCAGCCAGGATCTACTTGACCTAGAAGTCCATGATTCCTGAAGAATTTCTCTAGCTTGGAGGCAGGCAAACATTGTTAATAATACAGGCTTTCTTTGTAAGAAAATGAAAAAATTCTAAAAGTACAACTCTAAACATACTAAAAGGTACTGCCTGGTATACTTTATGTGTGTATATGTGTATGTATGCATACATGTTCATGTGTGTATAACTGTGTGTGCAGGTATGTATGAAAAAAAGAGGTTGATATCATGTGTCTTCTTCAATCACTCTTCACCTGACTTTTTAAGACAAGTTCTCGCCTTGAGCCTGAGGATCACTGATTTGGTTAGACTGGCTGGTCAGCTAACCCCAGAGACCCTCCCTATATCTTCTCCAGGGCAGGGATTACAGGCCCAGGCTGGCCTCAGACTTACTGAATCCTCCTGCCTCTGCCTCTCAAGTGCTAGAATTACAGGCATGTGCTACCATGGCCAACTCTCAACTATGTTTTTGAGTGGATACTTTTACTATCAGCAGCATCTGAGGCCCTGAACACACCTAAACGCTATAGATACGCTTTGCTCTGCTGAGAACAGTGGCAAGAAGTAAGGCTGAGGAAGGGTAAGGGCCACAACAGGCATTTCCCAGTGGTCAGCTCTGGTTCTGGGTAGAGACAGGGTTAGGGTTGACAGTCGCCTTCACTTCTTCCTGATTCTGGTTATCGCTAGGCATTTGAATTTGGTGAGATTCATATTCAGTGACATGAAATAAAATTGCTGTTAAGGAAAAACACATCAGAAGGGCCTGGGGAGATAGCTCAGTCAGGAAAGTGCTTGAGGTGCAAGCACGAGGACCTGGGCATGGTGGCACATGCTCGTAATCCTATCGGGGGCGAGGAATAGTAGGGTCCCTGGGGCCCACTGGTTTCTGTACATACATGTTTACCCATGCATTCAAATACGCACACAAGTATGCACACACACAGAGGAAAGTGCATTAGAAGCCTATAAACTATCAATAATGGCTCCTAGGGTAGGGTCAATTATTGTGGAGGAATTTTTGGAAAACAGCACATAAACCTGAGGAAGTACAGCTTTCCACGGGGGAGAGTGCTGAGCAGCAATCAGACCATACCAACCCAAAACAGAATTCCTTATTAACCTAGCCCAAGTTTCCAACCCAAGTCTCTTCGTTTAAAACCCCAGCAGCTGTCACAGCCACTGAGAATTGATTACAAATGAGAAGGAAGTCTGCATTCTCACTACCTACAGACCTAACTCAGTGAGATGAACCACCTCCCACCCCAGCAACTGGATGAACTCACCTCTGCCCAGCTTCCTGGATGAGGCAGGTATATTTTACTGCCTTGGCAGAACCGAGCTCAGCAGAATAAATGACATATCTCCCAAATCTTTTTGTAATTCTTAACTTGCCTGACATCTCAGCCTTGCCCTTGCCTTTGATTTGACAGGGCAAATCAAAGTCCCTTTTGAGACTGATCATGTCTGTATGAGACCTCGTCCAAGGCACTTGCATGGAATATCTCATTTCATCACCACTGTTAATGGTTTAGGCCTTAAATGTGCCCCCACCCAAAGTTCATAGGTTGAAGGCCTGGTTCTCAATGCAACACATATCAGACGTAGGGCCTTGGGAGGTGATTATATCATGAGGTCTCTGACTTTATCAATGGCAAATCTATTAATAGATTCATAGATTCATGGGCTATTTAGAGGTGGTAGACACTGTAGGAGGTGGAAGGAAGGAGGTTACTGGGGGTGTGCCCTTGAAGAACACTCTCTCTCTCTCTCTCTCTCTCTCTCTCTCTCTCTCCTAGTCACCATGTAGTGAACAACAGCTTTCTTCTGCAAGTGTCACTGAACTACAAGCAATCACTATAAGCAATCAGGTCAGGTGACTATGGACAGAAACCTCTGAAACCATGAGCCCAAATAAACCTCTTTTAAGTGGATTTCCCTCAGGTATGCTATTACAGCAAGGGAAATCCATCAAACACAATTCTACTCCCTGAATCTGGTACTGTTATTGTCCCCACTTTACACACGAGAAACTGAGGAGGTAGAAGAAAGATTTGAACCTTGGCAGTTTGAGCTCTGGACTCTCATCATCCCTGTCTCCCTTACCACTACCACCATCCAAAAGAACTTGACTGCTGTTCTAATTATTGTGCAGTTTTGGATATGACACCAAATGTTTTCCCTGGGAACGTAAGCACCATGTCACTTCATAGCTTGGAAACAGACTAGCATGAATGATGATCGGAGCCTCGGACCACAAAGCAAGTCTATGTTGACCTGTTGGCTTCACACTGTCATTTATACCCATTTGGGAACTTTCTTTGCCCAGGGAGTTCCAGGAGTGGGGCCACACGAGTCTGATGGACCAGCCTGGCTTTCCTGAAATCGCCTCCCTATTTCAGGGAAAGGGAAAAGGGTTTTTGTGGGCATTATGGTGACAACAAAGGCCAAGCCAGTTCTGCATACAAAAATACATTGTTTGAGTAATTCCACTAACAGCAACAGGGGAGGCAATCCAATTTCCGGGACAGTGTTTAAGATTATTGACTGAGCTCTCCCTGCAGGCATTGCCCCCACCCCACCCCCATCCCCTCGCTAAAGGTAAGTGGCCCCTGAAACATAAAAACCCCATTTGTGATCTTTAACCAGCTGTGAAACATTCTCAATCCACTTAAATTTCTCTTGAAATCACTAAGTGAAAATGTGGGTCACTAGCAGTCTGCCTCCAAAGAGGCTGGGAAGGCTGGAGAGAAACAAATGGAGAGATGTCAGTTCCTACACTGAAATCTGGTTGCTGGGTTTAGGAGAGTTTAAAAAGGATATCAAGGAGAGGAAATGCAGATGAGGACACTACAAGTGGGCTCCATGGGGAGTCATAAAGGGTCCATTCATAAAAAGTTATGTGCACATTATGCTTGGATTTTCACACACTGCCCTGGGAAAAAAATGTGATGCACAGTTTTTCAGAGCAAGATGCATACTTTACAATCCGCCCTAATCCGCTCTCCCTCCTGCCAAAGGGGCATTGACCTGCCTCCTCCCAGCAGATTTCATGGCACTGACCCCTCCCAGGGACCAGCTCAGGCGACACAATGCACTTGTTCCAAATACAAAAGTTCACTAACAACTGCATTTGGAAACATCAGAGCAGGCCAAATAGTTGGCAAAGGAGAGAGCCTGCAAATGAAGAGTGATGGTTCCAGGCACCAGGCCATGCCTTGGCTGCAGTGCTGTGCGCATGTGCGCGCGCGCACACAGACACTCAGACACACACACACACATGCACATACATGCACATGTGCACATACATACAATAGTGGGTAAAATATAAGCAGTTATCCACGCCCCCCAAAAACAAGCCATCACCTTCACCACCAGTTGCACAAGTCCTGTTCCATCACTAAAAATAGAGTCAGGCTCCCTACTAAGAAAATCCCTGCTTCAATTTCAAGCAAAGGGGATGTCTGGAAATCTGCCTGTGTCCACTCTCAGGAACGTGCCTTGGACCTCTCTGGGGATCTTTGGCAACAGAGAGCGGAGCTCCTTCCTCCCAAGGCTTTAGTCTAACCCATTCCTGGGGTATAGACTTCTAGCTCCAGCAAGCAGAAATCCAGGAAGCCCAGTTAACTTTGAATCTCAGATAAACAACACATGGTGTGTTTTATCTGGCAACCCTGAGGGAAAAGAACTGTAAAGATTTAGCAGTCACCTGTCCCCTTCACCAGGACATTGAAATTCTAGTCTGAGCTCAGTCACTAGCTGGCTGTGAGAACTTAGACACTGGAAGAGCTTGGCTTTCCCATGAGGTGTGGCACTCAGTGGGTTGAGGGTCTCTGCCAGGTTGAGAGGTCTGTGAGCCTTAGTTCTCACGAGGCTCCTCCCACACAGCTTTGGTAAAATGACACTGCAAAGATCTAAATGGTTGAAAAGTGTACAATGCAAGACACAAAGCTGCCTGCCAGCCCTGAACCCTTGCAATTCCTTTCTGTTTTCAGAGAAATCTTTCCAGGCAATGCTGGTGCTCAGACAAGTTTAGAATCCCTGGCTCCCAGAATCCATCCAGCGTGCCCTCTCTCTCTCTCTCTCTCTCTCTCTCTCTTTCTCTCTCTCTCTCATATGTGTGCATGCAGGTACATTTATACATGTGTGTAATGTAGGTATGCGTCCATGTGTGTCCACATGTACATGGGGCTAGAAGTCAACATCAAGCATCTTCCTCACTCTCCACTTTAATTTTTTTGAGATTTATTTTCTTATTATTTTTAAACATTGCTTTAAAAATAATATAATTACATTGAAAAATGTATAGGTTGGAGAATTTGGAAGAGGAATGAATGCCAAACTCGCATTATAGCAACAGCGAGAAATTTCACAGTATTGTCGAAGCTTGGTAGCACAGCTTTGTCAGTAAATAATACTCAAAAATTGTAGTAGGCATATAGAATTGCAAATTTACATTTTAAATATGGTTACATATTTTAGTTTGAGTGTTATATTACTTTAGTTATTAAAGTACTTTAAACGTTATTTTTAACTTCCCAGACTGTGATTCTGATCTGTAGAAATTCAATTTGGTGTTTTATATTTTCTGTAGGATGCAGGTGAAGGTACACTGAAGCTGTAGAAGAGTAATAGGAAGATGATGGAACACTTCTTGGTGCCTGAGAATGGGAGATGCCAGGACTGTGTGTGGAGCCAAGACCACAGCTGGCCATCAAGGGAGGTAGGAGATTCATTCTAGAGAATCAGAACTCCCAAGACTAGAATCTCCCAAGACAGGAACCCCACCCCAACACAGAGGAAAAGCCACTGCCATGTACAACTTGGGACCTCAGGGGAGGAGCTGTGAGGAATGCAGCCACTCAGAGAAGGTCGAAACTGCTGCCAACATCAGGAAGCCTCCCATCCAATCTGTTCCACCATCTGTCCACCAGGAGAGGAATATAGAACCACGGCTCGCAGTTGGGGACCACAGCTCCAGCTCACAGGAGGAATCCACTTTAATGTTTGAGTCAGGATCTTTCACTGAATCTGGAGCACCCCAATTCAGCTACACTGACTGGCTAGTGGGTTCCAAATATCTGCCTGTTTCTGTCCCTGCCCCTGGGTGCTAGAGTCACATACATATGCTTTCCAGCTTTTATGTAGGTGCTGGGAATCCAAACTCAGGTCCTCATTCTTGCAGGATGAGCAATGAGCACTTTGTCTACTGAATTACCTCCCCAGCCCCGCACCCTGCATTCTGGCACACCCAATCAGTGCCATCTATGACCTGTGACTCTCTCTGGCAAGTAGCATTTCCATGCCTGGTCCTTTTAGGAAGGAGATGTAATCCAGTACAGAGAGGTGTCACTTTGCCATTGGGTGCCACACCCATTGTCCATGCCCACATCCTTGTGGATGCTGTTCTGGAGATCACTTTCTTCCATGGTCTATTTGGACTGTTGTTAACTGCCTGATGGATTTTTCTTAAGGATGGCAGGCTCCCCCATTCACACCCTATCCTGGCACTCTGAGGCTCTTGAGAATACAAATTCCTACCTGTTTGTACCTTTGGAGATTTAAACGCAGTCCTCTGGATACAAGTGCTTGTATGCTAGTCTCACTGGCTTCATATCTACAGGCCCCATAGAGACTGTCTCCATCTCTTTTGATTGTTTCATCCTGATCCAGCACAACATCAAGGTTTGCTTTCCTTTCTGTCTCCGGCCAACTGCTCTCTGTAACAGCTCATTCTCAGGCTGGCCACTTAAAGCACAGTGAGTGTGACTTTTCTGCTCATATGAAGGAATGCCAGGGCCCAAGTCTTCACCAAAACCTTATACCTGACTAGCTCAGGAGCCCGTCCCATAGACTGTCCTAGCAAAGAAGATACCCTAATCTCAGCTGAGACCTTTCCTTGTGGGTCTGTTTCTCTCTGCAATGCCATCATGGTTGCTTTCCTGGGCCCAGTGAGTCCCAGTGATGGCTTCCTAGACTTAAGACCACTGACCCTCTACCAATATTAATCTTCCTTGATCACCATGAGAGATCATTTTTAGGGAACTTCTTTTTTAAAATATTTTATTTATTATTTTTATTTTATATGTTTGAGTGCACTGCCTGGATGTGTGTAAGTGTACCAGTGTTGTGCAATGCCTGTGGAGGTCAGAAGAGGGTGTCAGGTCCCCTGGTGCTGGAGTTACAGATAGCTGTAACCTGCCATGTGGACTGGGAATTGAACTTGTGTCCTCTGCAAGAGCAGCCAGTGTTCTTAACACCTGAGGCATCGCTCCAGCCCTAGAATATTCCTCTTTACACTGCCTTCTCAATGCCCTTCACTCAAAGGTCTAAGCTGCCTCTTGGTGGATGGGTCCACAAAAATAATTCCCACCCATTAGAAAGACTGGAGGATATGTACAAGCCAAAGACAGATTCAAAACATTGGAAAATCCTCTACTATTCTGAAATAACTACATGTTGTTTATATTTATAATTTTGAGATTCATATTGTAAATCATAAAATAGTTTCTTGCTGTTGAATTCAGCCTGCAAAGTGTTTTAAATAATTTCATTTTGAATGATTATGGAGAGCATATTCTGATTTCATATTTTATTATACCTATTGTTCACGTCTTTCTGCTTGCTACAGCATCTAACTGTAACTCTTATATTACGTATGTCTGCATGTACACATACATGTTTTAAATAATTATACTTATTCCATTCTGTAACATGATTTTTGTGGGTTATGGTATCCCGTGAAAATCTCTCTATATCGATACATACTCGCCTCTAACCTTATTTTTAATGTCTGGGAAATTTTCCACTGAAAAGATGTGTCATAATTTATTCAGCTAACCCCTAACTGTTGGACATTTAAATTGCTTTTGATTTTTCCTGCTCCGATGCATCTCCCCATAGCTAGAGCTTTGCACACTTCCTTAATTAGTGCCCTAGGATAAATTCCAAGAAATGCAATTGCTGGGTCAAAGGGTGCTCACAGTTTTAAAAGCTTTTAACATGTGTGGTCAAATGGAGTGTTCAAGGTTTTACAATGACAAGGGCACTTGAAAGCTTCCTGTGCCAGCTTCCACAATGGAACCTTCCAGATAGTAAGAGCGTCCCAGAGAACACCCGATCCCACCTCTCTCCAGGCTGTCAAAGTCTACTTACCCAACAGGGGTGCCTTTCTCCAGTAACCATCCCGAACTTCCACATAATCGTACCAGCACAGGCGGCTCTTAAACAAATCCATGGATGTGAAATTTAGGATGATCTGTACAGAATTACCATAAAGTGAGTTTGAACAACAAAGCCTGAGGAGTTCTGAAAGACGCATCTTGCACACTGGTGTTCTCATGTTACCCCTTAGCATACAGAGCCCTTGGACCACAGTAGGAGCATCTTCTAAAAACACACACACAGGAAACCTCATGACATTAAATAATAAACCTCGGGCAGAATGGGGAGTAAACAGAAGGAGACGGGTCCTTTAGCTCTGTCTGGGGAGTCACTTGAGCTTTTGAAGTTGCTAGGTGGTTTACAGAAAGCAAGCTGCATTAAAAGATGGGCCAGTGTGAGTTGAGACTGGGGATTTGGAAGGAAGTAAGGGGTCAATGAAGTTCAGAGATATGAGAAGATCTTATAACATCATCAATCATTTCAAAGAGTCTGGGGTTAGCCCAAGTGCATCTGAGATCACCAGTGATCAACATCTCCTTCACTATGACCTCTCTCTCCTCAAGTGAGGTGTTTCTAACAGCCTTCCTGCAGTTAATCTGCCCATTCATTCATTCATTCATTATTCTTGCTGGTTGACCACTTACTATATGTTGCTGTTGTGTCTCTTCCATGTGCCTTTCCTGGTTGCTGCTGCTGAGACCATTTCCTGATTCTCTGCTGATGTAGCTTCTAGGCCAACCTTCCACACCTCATACCTCATGTGTACCCACATGCTTAGGAAGCCCCCAAGGAAACTCCTACAACCCCATCTCATAAGCTAAACTCTGCTTGCTTTCCAGAGCCCGCAAGACCAGCCTCTGTCCCTTTCCCAAGTGCCCTCAGGTAATGAAACCCTCCCAAAGCCCAGGTAAGTATGCTCTTCCTGAGTCCTTGCTCAGATGGAGTCACCTGATCTTTGGTCTCAAAACTTCCTGCTCTCTCTCCCTCTTAGAGATTCTGAGCAGGTGTCTTTAGAGTCAGACAGATCTAGACCCACATCTCAGCTACTGAGATATTGTATTATTTTTATTTTATGTATATGAGTATATTGCCTGCATGTATGTCAGTACACCCTTATTGTGCAAGGCCCTCAGAGGTTGTTGAATCCCCTGGAACTGGAGTTACAGATTGTTGTTAGTGACATATGGGGGCTAGGAACTGAACAGAGTTCCTCTCCAAGAGCAGTCAGTGGTCTTAAGCTCTGAGCCATCTCTCCAGCCCCAGTGACTCTATAATCTTGAAGAAATACTTGACTTCCTGGGCCTCTTGTTTCCTCATTTGGAAAACAATATACACACCACTAGATTGTGGAGGGAACTGTGAGAGAAACTATACACAGTTGCATAGTACTGTGCCTGACACACTGATTACTCCATAAGCACACTTTTAAAAATCAGGCTACACTGAATATACTCTTATCATATCACAACTGACAGCCAACTGCTCCTCACAGGCTTTCCATTCAGACTTTACTAAGGGTGCCCACCCCTTCCCTGGGACCAGTCCACTCAGGTTTCCACAGAGTCCTATGGTCTCCTAGGAAGTGAAAAGTACTGGAAAATAACACGTCAGCTCACCTCTGCTGAAGAGAGACAGAAAAACAGGCAGACAGAGAGTAGTGCATCCTAGCTTGGTACTATGTACTTGTCTATCTTTCCACTAATTCAGATACTCAAGGAGTGAGGAACCCAAGATAAGCAGTAAGCAAGTCTCTTAAGACTGGGATGCCCCTAGGTTTCTCTGAAACGTCCATCACACTGTAATCATGTGACCAAACTCAGCAATACTTATAAGCTGATCAGTCGCACAATAAGTCTTTGCTTTTTTACATCACAGCAAAGAAATGTTAGTACAACTTCCTTGGTAACACATTCATGGTCTGAATGAGAGGGATAATTATTCAGGCTAATTATCTTAAGTGTGTTAGTGAACCATAAAGACCATTGGGGAAGAGGTGATAAGCAAGAGGTGATATGAGAATCAATCAAGTTTGCTAATTACCAGCAGCTCTGGGGAAGGCTGGGTGAAGCAGACATTGGAATAATTGGTGCAGGAATTTCAACGATGTATATTCTCTGTGCCTCCAGTGAGCACTAATAATTGAGACTTAGTGAAGCTTACACAGTTCAAACACATCACATAGCCCTGCTGTGCAGCAAGGCAACAATGTAAGGGTTACCAGACCCCTCTTCATCCTCCTTCCTGCCTCCCGCTTGTTAGTACCTCTAGCAAGCACAGCAATGTCATATCTACATGGTGTAAAAGGTCTCAAGCCTCAGGTTCAAGATCACAACCATACTATCTTGGGAGGAGGTTGTCTTGCATGCATGTGAACGTGTACATGTCTGTGTGTGCATATACAGAGGAAGGTGTTAGATGTCTTCCACTATTGCCTTCTACCTTATTCCTTTACATTTTTAAATTTTATTTTTATTTTATGTAGATAAGTGTTTTGCCTGCATGCATGTAAGTGCACCATGTGTGTGCAATGCCTGTGGAGGCCAAAAAACGGTGTTTGGTCCCTGGAACTGAAGTTACAGATGGTTGTTAGCCACCATGTAGATGCTGGAAACCAAACACAGGTCCGCCGCAAGAGCAGCCAGTTGTCCTTAACTGTTGAGCCATCTCTCCAGCCCTGACCTTGTTCTCTTGAGGCAGGGTCTTTCATTGAATTGGAAGTTTGCCATTCTGGCTAGGCTGGCTAGCCAGCAAGTTCTCACAATCTGCCTCTCTCAACTTCTCAGTGTTGGGTTTAGAGGCACACACAACCATGCCTGGCTTTTTGTGAATGCTGGGAATTCACACTTGGGTCTTTATGCATGCACAGAAAACTCTCTTACCCACTGAGACTTACTGTCCCCACATTGTCTCAATACTTTAGTGTATGTAAGAGTGTGTGTATGTGTGTGTGTGTGTGTGTATGTGCATGTATAAGTATGAACTCTGTCTCTTCTGTGTAACAGGATGATGGTCTAACATTCAGGTAGGTGCTCAGGCTCTCAATGGTGTGGGTTCATTTCTCAGCTCTGCAGCAAATTTGGTTTTCTTGGGAAAGTCCATTCTTTCCTGCATGATGAGCACTTAGCACATGAGGCTGATGGGAACATGAAATTAAGTGATCCACATGTGGGAAGAACTAGTCTACAGAAAATGCTTCATAGCCGTTGTTCCCTGGTTCACACGTTATTCCTAACGCTGTACATTAAGAATCCCTAAAGATTGGCTATGGACACCTGAAAAAAATCCAGCATATCCCATCACCACCTCAGCTGTCCAGGGTTTCCTCGGCCCTCATGCATACACAGATCCATTCAACATGCATTATGCCACTGCTGTGCCACAGACAGCGGGCTGGGATGGATGTGGACAGTCTCTATCATCAATGAGCTTCAGGGTTACAAATGGGACAATAAGCCAGTAGTTATCATACTAAGACATGCTATGATATGTGTGAAGTAAAGAGATCTGAGAATTTCGGACATCCCTTTGTTTAGACCCAAGGAAAGGAAGTTGCATTTGGCCTGAGACAATTTGAAGAATATCTGGATTTGTAGAAAATATGGTAAAAGGATATACTTTGGAGAAGACCTAAGTCCAGTTCCCATTACCCATGTTGGGCAGCTCACAGCTGCCTATAGCTCCAGTTCCAGGTGATCTGGTTCCCTCTTCTGGACTCCATGGGCACCTTCACTCACATATGCACATAACCACATAGACACACACTTATATACATAGTTTAAAATAAAATGAATATTTTTTTAAAGGTGAACTTTAGAGTTTTAATTCTTGGTTTTTGATTCCCAGTTTTGTTTCTTACTGTGAGTTGGCCAATTTCTCCTAAGATTCCTCATTCTCAGAATGGACATAACATGCACCCTGCAAAGGAGCAGAGAATATTTAACCCTGGACAAGCGTTAAGAGGCTCTGGCCCTGTGCTCAGCTCTAGAGGGCCATAGAATCTTTGGGGCCAAAGGAACTTGTCAATACAGAGCTTTCCCAGATCCTTCTCAGGACCCAGGGACTTAGAAATCCCCATTCAAATTGGCCTGAGCCCACTTGTAGGATATGCCAGGGCCTCCTTCCTGGATCAAGTCTCCTGAGGGCGGATGCATGTGTGGTCAGCCAACCCCACTGCAGACCAGCTAGGGAGCAGCTGCTTGCAAGGCTGGAGTGTGGGCTGGGGTGTTGACACAGGTGGAGGCGGAGGTGGAGAGTAGGGGAAGAGAAGCCAGCTGTACCATATTGCCAGCTTTCAAAGCAGAACTCCAACTAGTCAACAAACTCTAGGTTGGACACTTGCCCTTCAGAGCATTACAACAGTGTGTTTGTCAAGGTAGCAAGACAGACGATGTAGTTTGCCTTGCAAACCATTAGCGTGATTCCTAACCTATGTGGACATTTAGTGTGTGTCAGGCCTTCATTTGTTTGAATGAGAGTGGCTGAGAAGTTACAAAATAATGAGTGCAAAGCAAACAGTGTTGCTTTTGGCATGCAGTGGGTCCTGGTAACGTAGTAACTGCTATTACTACCAGTCCACCCACCCCGCACAACTCAGGGTGCTACGCCATTCCTGAATGCAGGCTCCAATCTACCTTTTCAAAATGATGTTAACTGTGCATATTTATAGAGTGCGGTGTGATAGCCATGTGTGTATGCAGTGTAGGATGATCAAATCAGAAGAATTAACATTCTCGCCTACCTTCTCCCCTGGAGTGACAGAGATCCTCCAGACACAGTGTGAGTAGGAAGGGTAGCCATTTGGGAAGCCAGGTGCTGAAAAGTTTCCTGTGGTGTCCTGCAGGGTCTCGCCACATGCTTCACAAACAAAGTGATAACCATGAGAGGCGCGCGCGCGCACACACACACACACACACACACACGCACCACACACACACCTTAGCCACTCCTGTGGGGCTGCAGAGTAAATATCCTTCAGAACTAAAGCCTCCGAATGACTGGCAAGGAGTCAACCAAATGGATGGGTATTTTTCTAGATAGTGCAAGCAAAAGCAGCATCACAGTGCCAAGGGATAGTACCCACAGCTTCAGCCAAGGCTCTCAGGATTCAGTGTGGCCACAGCTGGGTTCAGATCTCAACTCTGGGCCAACTCAGGGAGCCCTAAAGATCACTTGTGTTGCATGGAATGAGTCCACTCTGGACTTAGCATCCACAAAGTGTTCCAAAGACTATTTATTTATTTATTTATTTAGGGATGGGCTGAAGCCCAGAGCCTTAGTCATGCTAGGTGAGCACTCAAACACTGAGCTACACATCCCCAACCACATTGTAGCCTTTATGATTGCTACTAATAACACCTGTAGTAGAAAGAATACAGAAGTACAATCAGTAAAGCAAAACTAAAGAAATGTTTTGAAACTCATTTCTGCTATTAGTTTTAATCTTGCCTCTTCTTTTTCTGCTCTGCACCTCTGGGAGCTATCAAATAACCAAGAAAATAGAGAGGTATAGAAGCTACGAGAGAACATTCTACAGTGTGTGATTCTTCTCTTGGGTCTTTGAGGGTTGCCCAGTAATGAGTCTAAAACACAGACTATAGACTATGTGTCAAGACAAAACAAAAACAAAAATAAACTTCCTCTCATTTGTCCTTAAAAGAAATGGGGAAGGAAGGTTCTTGTACTTGGGAGCTGAAAGCTTTTGTATTTCCTGAGCCCCAAGGATTGAGATTTCCCCCAAAAGACAAAGGCAGTGGCTTGCTGAGCAGCCCCCTTTCCACGGTGCCATGCCCAAAGGGTGAGGAACAAGCGCCCTTAACACCTCCTTCCATGCACAAACCCCCACTGCTTGGCCACCATCCTAGCTTGTAGTGACCCCTCTGAGCAACCTTCATTGCTTTTGGAGCTGCAGGAAGGGGCATGTGGAGCGATGCCCATCGTTTGCCTCAGGAAATCCAGGCTATCAGGGCTTCAGTATCCCATTACGGAACAACTGCCAGGCATCACGAGGATCGCTCCCGGCAGTCAACAGCCCCGAGGGTTCCATGGAAATTATTTTAGGATAATCATCAACATTCTGCAAGAACAGATACATTACTGTGTGGCTCCAGGATATTTACCAGCTGCCTCAAAGCCTTTTGGGAAATAAGCAGCACATACAGTCTAACTAAATAAATACTATGGCATTTCCCAAGGAATGCTCTAAGGTTTCCCTTTACATTCAGCAAGGTTATATGATACGTGTGTCCTGTATTTCAGCTCTAGCATGTCCCCAGATGACTAATAGCTAGGTGGACATATTTCCTAGTTTTGTGTGGTTGCAAGCCCATGCAGCATTCTGCAGTCCCCACAGTCCTGCATTATAGGGCCGTGTCACAGCGCAGATTTTCCCCAATGGCCCCCATTTGAAGCATTCCACCCCATATCAAACCATTCCCGCTTTGATAGGACAGGGAGTGAAAAAGGCTACTGGGGTTACTACTGGTGGTGGAACTTTCTTCTGTCTTCCCCAAGCTCCTGAGTTCATTCTGCCCTATCAGTAGCACAAACTCAGCTGTTAAAAATCAACTCTTTGCACTGACTTAGAAGTGTCTTCGGGTGTCACTGTAGACTGGCAGGGGGTGCAAGAACCGGAGCCAAGGTCACTATGCTGCTTAGTTTTAACCTAGAATCACTTGGGAAGAGAGTCCTAAGGAGGAATTATCTAGTTGGCATATGGGCATGTCTGTGGAAGACTGTCTTGATTGTTAATTGACATAGGAAGACCTAGCCCTTTGGGGTGGCACCATCTCCCAAGCATGGGGTCCTGAGCTATATAATATAGGAAAAAACTAGATGAGCCAGTACAAGCAAGCTAGGATCTCTACATTTATTCTCTCTGCTCTTGACTATAAATGTGATGCTTTAAGTAAGTTCCTGCTTTGACTTCTCCACAATAATAAACTGTAACTTGGAATTGTAAGCCAAAAGAACCCCTCTCCAACTCTGTTGCTTTCTGTTAGGGTATTTTATCACAGCAACAGGAATGAAACTAGAATGGAAATGAAGGCAAATCTGAGGGGAGGTGGCTGCTGTCACAGCCTTGGAAGAAGCATTTGCTCCAACCCACGATACTGTTTGGTCTTTAATGGCATATAGTTGGTCACTAATCCTGAGGACGCAGCACCAAGACTTCCTCAGCCTGTAGCATTTGGGAATCAGACCCCCACCATCCCCAAAGCATCCCCCTCCTTCTTTGTCTTTCTGCCAGAACCTCTTGGTTTACCTTTTGCCTAACTCTCATTCCCATTCTCCTAGAAAGGAAAACTGCTCTGTGGTATTCAGTCACACTGTACTACCTTCTGTCTGTCATCTTCCCCTCTGCACCCAGGGCTTTCAAAAAAAAGAGTCCAAAGCCTCCTGTGGTCAGGCTATGGGTTCTAAGACTACTATGCACCTCTTCAATTCCACTTTCTGCACTATATTGTGCATGTCCTAACAAAGACACAAAAAAACAGAGCTGCCAAGGAGTGGTCCCTTCAGTTCCCCAAGTCTCTTCCCAGCAAGGGGGTGGGGCTGTTTGCACACAGCATGCGGTGTGTAGCGTGGGATGCCAGGAGCTGTTGGGAATCCCCGTGGCTCACAGTTACCTGGGCATTTGTACAGCTTCCTGGCTTGAGCTATATCTCCCTGACTGAGCCGCACGCGTTGGCCAATGGTTGGCCTGACGCCATTGTCGTCTCGACGGGGGAGGATGGTATCTAAGAAAACTCCTCTACAGGAAGAAAAAGAGAGAGGGGGAGAAAGACGAAAAAAGTCAAGGCTGCCAGGCTTTGAGTGAGGAGATTTCCAGTCTTCATTTCCTTCCCCATAACCCATTAACACTCCTGCCCCTTCTCCCGTCACCTCCGCCCCTTGCTGGCATGACTGAGTGGCTGTCTGCACTCCTGCTGGCTAGCGGCCTTCTATCTCATCAGCTGCCTACTTGTTTCCCAGTGAGAAGGCAATGCCAAGTTGAAAAGTATGACCTAGCCCGGGAGTCTGAAGCCTGCCTTACTTAAATGTACTATTTCCACAAAGCCCCTGATGGGCCCTAGCCCCAGCGCCATCATGCAGCACAAATGAGGGACTCCCATTCAGAGATCATGGTGTGCATGGCGCCCCCTGTAATTGTTCACCAGGCAGTATTCTGCCTAAGTCCCAGAGCTACCTCAGGAAGAGCCTGTGAACTGGTCCGTTGAGAGGCTCCCAGTAGCTGCCCAGTAGGCACAGATGGATGAGTTGGTGAATCAGACTTTGAGGGGCCTTGCTGGCCAAAGGGGTGATCAGATGGACAGTGGGATAAATCCAGTATACAAGAAGTCATCAAAAGAGGCCAGGCTACAAATTTCTATGTCAGGCCTGCGTAGCCAGGTGGGTTAACTTGGCAAGCCTCTTCCCCTCTTCAGTCTTTCTGAGCCTCAGTTTTCCCTTCTATGCAAGAGGAGACTGGCCTGGTTGATCACAGCGGCCCCTCCCAGCACTGACATCTGATTTTACACTTGTGGAAGATCTAAAATGCCAGCTTCATTTCTAGAATACGGGTGGATCTCTTGGATGTCTGGTGGCACACCAGGCTAATCGTATCTCCCTGCAGGGACTAAGCCCAATCCCCTGCCTGCAGACCCTGCTATCTGGGCCCCGGAGGCTCTTCCTTCTCCAGGTGTCACCCTGTTTCTTTTTTTCTTAACTGACTTTCTGGAAAGAATTGTTACCCTTCCTTGTAAGCCACCTGGCTGTCATTCACTCCTAATTCTAACTGTGATCCAACCGGACCAGCAATAGTCACAGTGCACCTGCCAGTGGGCACCTCTCTGTCTTTGCCCTGGAACCGGCCCGTCTTCTCTCCTCACTCTTTCCTCCTGGTTTCCAGGACATTGTCCCCTGAACGGAGAGATTTACTCCTACTTTCCACCTGGATGACGTCCTTCTTTGCTCTCTTTCTATACTACACCCCACAAGAGTTTTAACCCCCCAGGGAGAATTGTTTCCTGTTCAGAACCATCTGCTAGACCCCAACACCTGGTACCACCTCCCTGAACTGTACTGGGGCCTCAAATACAACTCCACATTTGGCTCACAATTGAATCTCTCCCCTTCTTCTGCTCACTCCCTGACCCTTGAATCCTGAGACGATCTCAAATGTGCCCTCAGCTCGTCCATGTTCCTCACAGGCCTTGTTGAAGCCAGTAACCAGGTTCTGTCCATTACACCATGTAGACCTCCCCTGAGTCCCTACCTTCCTCCTGGTTCTCAGACCACTGCCTTAGCTCAGGTGATTTTTTTCCAGAAGCTTCTTAGCTGTGTTCCTCTCTGTAGGCTCAGCCTCTTTTGCTGTATCCCCACAATGGGACAATGTGGCCACCCCAGAATGCAATGGTAGGTGTGTGCTCTCTTTGCTTAGCATCTTCCTGTTACTTGGCTCTCTGGGCCCTCTGCTCAGGGCTTCTGACTTCCTCCCCAGCCACATTGGTCATTGTCTTCTTCTAGGTACCACAGCCCTTGCACACACTGTCCGCTCCTTGGGCTGTCCATGCCCTTTATTCTTGCCCACTCATAAACTCCTATGCATTCTCCAACTCCCCATCAGCTATTTTTCCCTCTTAGAAGTGGCCCCTGGGGGTTTTCTAACCCTCCCATCTGGTGTCGGCCAGTCCCTCCTTTGGGCCTCATTCATTTGACTAGTCTTCTGACATACTACAGTGTTAGATTTTTTTAATGTGTTGGTGATATTTTCTCATTTGCCAAAAATATGTTTCTCAGGACCGGGTTCCTCCTTTCTGTCCTTAGGGACTAAGGCAAGAAACACTTCTTCAATTAAATTAGATAGCTACAATCAGGAAATATCTTCAAAGAATTTCACAAAATAGTTATTTAAAACCAACAGAAATGGCTGAAATGTACACAATTGCCTCGCTGTTGACTGAGCCCATCCCTTTTGCTCTCTTTTAAGCTCTGTTTTCCTAAATTTTCTCGCATGCTAGATAATGCACATCCCCATTTCTTTCTGGTTACATCATTTCATTATCTTTTTGGCTGTGAAATACTTGTTTTTCTAAGTCAGACTAAGCTCCTTCTCTCTCCAATGCAAGCAATAGGAGTCTAGATCATTTGCTGAGTTCCTTTGTGACCTCCCCTTGCCCAACATTTGACTCTTTGCCCTGGCTTTCTCTGAGTCCCATGGTGTCATCTTCCAGAATCTTCCAAGATACTTGAGTAGAGCGCCTCTTCAACAGGTCTGAAAACCTTATGTGATGACTCTACTAAAATTCTGAAATTCAGTCACACGCTGCTTGACATGTCCTAACAGGACATGGCCCTTTGTGACAGTTTTCCTGAAGACAGAATTTTGCAGCACAAACAAGGATCATCACATGGTCTCAGAGTTCCGGTTAACCCATGACTAGCAAAATTACCAGTGGGCCTGGTGTTCTGAGACCATGTTCTCTCCTCCTCAACTATACACAGGACTTCCCCATGTGCCAGGCCTAGGCCCATCTCATCATTTCACCCTGGCAAACAGGCCTGTTCTTTCTAGGCTTCCCTCTCTACAAGTGAGAAAACCCTGCCTGCAAGGCTTGGGTGACATGTTTTGGAGACAAAACCAGAAATGGAGAGCAGCCCTGGAACCCAGGCCTGGAATGTTCCACAGATCATCTTAATGTTTCTGCCCATTGCATGTGTCCCACTGCCTCAGAACCAGTAAGCTATCACCTGCATTAAGTGATTGTGTAGGTACAGGGGAGGCTTGAGTCCAAAGCAGCAGGCATGACTCTGGTTCACACATAGGCAGTCTTTGGAGGTAGGACATCCCTGCCATTCCCTGAGCTACTGGCAACGCACTGGGCTCACTCTGGACGATGTCTTCTCTGACCAGCACATGTTCGTTTCTCAGTGGACAGGGCCCAGCACGGACTAAACTAATAGAAGGTTTGGCAGATGCTTTAGGGGATAAAACTGTCAGTTCTGAGTATTACAAACAAAGACATCCCTGTACTAGAGAACTGTCTCCTCATCTCCTGGACCAGTGCCCAACAAAGCTTCCAAAGACATCACGCTCCACTGCCAGGGTCCAACCAAGGGGGAAGGCGGAAGAACGGCAATAAAACCAGGGGGGAATAAAGCTGAAAGGGGACAGCGTGATTGTAAAGAGACTCTGAGACTGGATTTCCCATCGGCAGGAAGGGCTTTGTCTCTAGGATGAGTCTGTGTTCTGCTGGCGATTTCATTCCACACTCTTTCACAAGCTCAAAGGCAAGGTGCAGTTCAGCCCCAAAGGAGAAGTGACCAGAAGGCATGAGCTGCAGATCGGAAGTGGGAAACTTCTAACAAAATTCCAGAAAAGCCTGTCAATGTGGAGGCATGGTACAAAACAACCTTCCAAAACCCCATGCAGAAACCCAGCAGAAAGGACAAATGCAGGCCTCTACCTGCAGCAAAACAGCTTTGTGAAAAGACTATTCCAAACTCTGAGGCAGGAAATGTGAAGGAGCTGTGGTAGATTGTTAAAATAATGCATCTTGTCTCCTAACAGCAACCTTCCTTTGAAATGTGAAGTTGCCACTCCTCCCATAAGAGGCGGAGTCTATTTCTTTACTCATCTGAGTCTAGACTGGCTTTATGGTTTGTTCTGACCAAAAGGACACGGCAGAAGTGATACCATGTGGGTTCTAGAAACCGGCCCTTAAGAGGCTTGTAGCTTCTCGGGCTAACCCTCCAGCAACTCTGAGTCCTCAAGCAGGGTAAGAAGAGTCTGGCCACATCTGCTAAAGGATGACAGGCCAAGAAGGAGGAACAAGAGGCATGGCTAGGTGGTACCAACTGCTAGATGTGAGACCGGCCATCTTGGATTCCCCAGCCCAATCAAGCTGCCAAATTACTGCTGCTATATAGTGGCTCTGGGCAAGGCTGGAGAATGAGCCAGGCTGACCCAGAGTATCAGAAGGAAACAGCATCAACTTTGTGTTGTGCAGTGAGAGATGATGTAGTAGCAGTAGCTGCCTAGGGCAGGCCCCTCTATCCCACTGCCCAGCATGCCTTAGCATTGCCCCCTGCCGATCTCCCTCCTAGGGATTCTGGGACTCTGGATGAGGTCTGAATATTTCATGGGTTTAGCTCATGGCTTTCCTCTGGTCTCTGCTGGTAAGGTGGTTCATGCTGATGATAGAGTTAGTAATGGTTCTCTCCTGAGGAGCAAAAGGGATGGTATCATGAGCTAGAGATCACAGAGGAAAAAACAGAAATTTAGAAAAAGACAGACAAGAGAGGATGATTCTCTCTTGGGCCTCTGGCTCCAGAGCTTGGTGCAAGAGCTGGCACAGGGCGGCAGCGCGGCAGTGAGGAAGGTGGCTTCGTTCCTACAACTCTACATAGGAGAGACTTACAGTCTCCCTAATGGACGGATCACCACATTTGTGAGTATGCGCAAAGACCTTCAGACAGAACAATAGTCTCTGAGTCCTCAAAGGACTTCTCTCACCCATTCCCCAGCACTATCGCTCTCCCAGGTTCCTTTGAACTCACACATTCATTGATAAACTTAGTAAGTACCTATTGAACCCCTAATATTTCCCAGCACCCTACTGGGTGCTAGGGACAAGAAGAGACTGAAACAGTCTCTGTGCCAAAGGATCTCAGTCTACTGGGGAGAAAGGAATACGACAGAAAAACATTAATAGGTTGATCATTATAAATATAAAGTGATATGAAGAAATAAGACCCAAAGCAGAAGCTTCTCAGTTGGGCCAATGTGACTCTGTACCTCTGACAACACTGACAGTGACTGTTCATGCAATTCTGTAGCCCCTGAATAAAGTGACACAGGTTATTTCCTTCACTGTTTTCAGTGCTGGGTGGGCAGCCCAATCTCAATACTCACGTGCTCACCCACCTCCCATATTCATGAGTAGCTTTCATCCTGCCCACTCCACTGGTGTCCTGAGACTCCCTTCCCGCCCTAGTTAGCTTTAACTCTCAACTTGACATGGACTAGAGTCATCTGAAAAAATTGCCAAGATCAGATTGGCCTGTGGGTATGCTTGGGGGTACTGTCTTGGTTGTCAATTGATACAAGAAGGCCCTACCCCCTGTGGGTGGCACCATTCCCTGGTCAGTTTGTTCTGGGCTGTGTAAGAAAGCTAGCTAAGCATGATCCTGTCGATGAGCCAGGAAGCAGCATTCCTCCACAGTTTCTGCCCTGACTTATCTCAGGGATGAACTGTGACCTAGAAGTATAAGGTGAAATAAATCCTTTCCTCATCTAAGCTGCTTTTGATCAGAGCAGCTTATCACAACAACAGAAAGGAAACTAGAACACTTCATAACTCCAGAATGGACCCATGAAGGTCTGTTTACCAGTCTGGAAGAGAGAGCTCCTCCAGTTTCAGATTTCCTATGTAGCAATGCATGGAATTATCTGTGATCTCCCCTCCCACCTACACTAGACCAAGAGATTGCCACATGAAGGCTGGGGCTGGAAGAAGATCAGAGAACAGTTGGTCCAGCTCTCCCATTAGGAGACTATCAAAGATGCTGATTTGAATAACACACTCCCATTAGAGGACTAGAAACCCTGATGGGTGCAAGGGGCAGGTCACAACCAAAGTAGTATATGGCCAGAGAAAGAGCATCCCTAGGGAACTGAGCTTCCATAGTCCTACAACCTCATGAATAGGATGCCTCACTCAAGAACCAAAGAACCCTAGGACATCAGTTTCTTGGCCCATGCCAATGGCTCCCTTTCATCTTGATGCCCAAGGAGTCTCAAGAAATGAACTGTTTCATTCTGAGTCTTGCCAACAAGGAAAATTTTCTGTCAATCCCAACAAAACCTACACATCCTCGTGCACATCTGAGTACCAAATGTATTCCAGACTTCAACATAGCGCTCTATCCTTATTGTTCTAAGATTTGTTACCTGGTTTGTTTTTTTCTTTCTTATTGCTTATATGTATGTTGGAAATTACCTCAAACCTTTTCAGGAAGAATGATTAAGCAAACAACAGCTAGTTTTAAGAAGAGACTTTAAGGAGCTAAGAGGAAAAAATATTTGCATTGTGTGTCTCCTTTAAGGGCAGAGAAGTCATAGCAAACTGAGACTAGTTGGGTGCCATTTACATGCACAGAATACTTGTATGGCCTAGACACAGGGACAATATGGAGAATATTTAGCATCTGCCTTGCATAGTCCAGCACATGAGACAGACCCTGAGGTAAACAGTTGGTGGTAGCATCTATTATCCATGGCTTGAAAGCAGGAATCCTGCATTCTTGTTCTCCCTCTGATCCAGTTACCTGTGCTCACTCAAGCTAGCTGCACTCCTATTTTCTTTACCTCTGAAACGATTCTGTGATTTACAGAGCTTCCATTGCTGGTACAGCCTAGCTTCCAATAAACTGAACTTCTTAAAGAATGCTAAATGCCTCTCTGCTGGAATAGGCTTTAAAGATGCCCTACCCACTGGGAATTTTACAAAGAGCCTCTAGGTTATCCTCCCAGATGACCTCTCCATAATTCCCCTTTTCTACTTTGGTGCTTATGACATGAGGGTATGATGGAATGCCAGCTTCACAATGTTATTAGTGGGAACCTGATTAGATTATATTTCACTGCAGCCCAGAGGGCACTGTATTTCAAGGACAGACAGGCCAGCCATTGTTAGGAGCACGCTGAGATGTACTCGCTCTCTGCAGACCTCAAGACTCCTACCCAAGCCTGCGGCAGGTGCAATAAACCAGACGGCCCCAGTGAAGGTTCCGACCTTGAGAAGGTGTTCCGGGCGTAGTGCATGATGCTGTCAAAGTCGTAGGTCTCTCCCAGAGAGCTCACCTCACCGGCTTCCATTTTTAAGAAATTATACTCCTGACCTGTGACACAACACTCTGTTAAGGCCTTTGGAAGGGTGGAAGCACCTGAAAAGAAGGAGGGAGAAGGAGGACGCAGAGCAACTTCCCACAGCTCCAGTTCCCCGAAGGTCAGTCAGGTAACAGGACTCCTGGGGCTTCTAGTTGTTGTTTGTAATAGATCAGAAATTTGAAACATAGAGCGGGCCATATGCTCTCCCTACCCCACCATCCAACTCCCCTCACCAAGTGCCACCTGAAACCCTTCAACTGTGCTTGCAGGCAAATTAGCTCTCAGTCTACTTGCCCCCAAAAATATTGTTGAGAAATAAAATCCCAGGGCTGGAGAGATAGTTCCATGGTTAAGAGAGCACATTGCTCTTGGAGAGGAACTGAGTTTAGTTTCTACACCTACATCAGATGGCTGGACTCACAACTGCCTGTAACTCCAGTTCCAGGGAATCTGATGCCCAATTCTAGTCTCTAGGAGCATGTGCACATACACATACATACACATAATTAAAAATAAAAGAAATCTTTTAAAAACTAAGCATTCTGATCTTGCATATTAGGAAAAAAGAAAATGAGTCCAAAAGTTAATTAAATCAGAGTCCAGTGTGGTGGTGCACACCCTTAGTCCCAGCACTTGAGAGGCAGAGGCAGGCAGATCTCTCTGAGATCAAGGTCAGCCTGTTATTATATACATGGTAAGTTCCAGAAGAACTGTGGCTACAGTAAAACCCTGTCTCAAAAACAAAGAACAAAAACCGAAGTTAATTAAAGCCCTAATACTTCATAACTTAGATTCTCTGAAGCAGGTTTAAGGCAGGCTGGGGAGATAAGTTCAGTCAGTAAAGTACTTGCCTCACAAGTATGAGGACTTGAGTTCAATCCTTAGAACCCACGTAAAAAAAAACTGGCTCAGTGGCACATGATAGAGATCCCGTCTGGGGCTCACTGGCCAGTCAGTCGAGCTGAATTGGCTAGCCTAAGGTCAAAGGGAAAACTTATCTCAAAAGAATATGGTGGAAACCTCCCGAGAAACGAAACCTGAGGTTATCCTCTGGCTTCCACAGGCATGCACATGCACAAATACCCGAACATACCACAAACATCCACAAGCATGCACAGATGTGCACACATGCACACACACACACACCAGGTTTAAGGTACCAAACATAGAACCCAGCTTGCTACTTTCATGTTCAATGTCAACTAGTTTTTGGTATTTTGTTATGTTAAGACAAAGTCTCACTAGCTGACTTGAACTCACTCTCTAGCCCAGACCTCCAACTTGTGATCCTCCTGCCTCAGTCTCCCTGGTGCTTGGATTATAATCAGGTACTACCATGCTTGGCTCTAATAAGAATTTTATATCAAATTATGAGACATGAGAAGATGTGGATGCAGTGTCTGTCAGTCTCTGCAGGCTGTCTGCCTTGGAGCAGAATGCTTCTTCTAGTTTCTTCATAGTTTCTAAAAGCTGTGCTGCCTAAATTGGCAAAAATGACTCAGGACAGCAGTCTAGAGAATTCTGTTTTGGCTGATCAACCCTCACACTACCAACAGTGTTCTGGTCTATTCTGTTCCATTTAGGAAATGGGGTTGGATTTCACTGTCCCTTATGATGTGGAAAATCATTATTTCACTTCTCTGTAAGCTACAAGCTTCAGCAAGCATCTTTTCAGGAAGGCCACAGGTGGACAGTGGCAGTGATGCACCACAGTTAGCCATTAGCCTTGATCAGTTCCCAGCAGGCCCTTTCTCTCACCGCCCCCAAAGCGTGTGAATACCACTTTGCAGTCTTTCAGATTCTATCCAGGCCTCCTTACCTGGCTGGATATTTTCTCTGATGATGGTGACATGTTGGTCTCTGTCTGGCCGGGTGTGTTCGTGCCAGAACCCAACCACGTGGCCTAGCTCATGAGCCACAATGCCAAACTTATCACAGTTTTTCCCAATGGATATGGCCTGCGGACCTCCTCCTCGGCGCCCCACATAGGAGCAACATCTGATAATAGAGACAGACAGATCAGCAAGCCAGTAGCCATCCCAAGCAAGAGGCAAGTGCTGCCCACCCCCACTTGTACTGTGTAAAAGTATAAATGAAACAATTCAGACCTGGAAGACCTCTCAATGTCCAACTTCACACCAATTCAGAACTGCCTTCCTGGTTACTTTTTTGAAACAGAAAATGTATGTGGTACCATTCAGATGCCTTCAGCATCTGATTTGATAGGCACATGACTTCTATCAGTCACATGAGAGAACTTCTTAAGAGTAAACTTGTCTTGTATTCTTTAGACAAAACTGCTGGTGCCCTCTTCTTTTATTCCACATCAGAATTTGAAATTCTAACATCTTATTTGAAATTTTGCATGATGACTCATTTGAGATATGCCTGTAACTTATTATTTTGTCATTTATTATGGTGCTTTCTTTCCTTTCATGACAGTAGGAAATTCCATGACTGTTTCTAAAGACATTTGGAAATGTTTTTTCTCTTATGCTCTGCAGTTCCAGTAATCTCAGAATCACATTTCTTGAAGGGCTGAAAGAATTCCCAGTGAGATTCCAGATTTGGTGGTTGAGGGAAAGCCTTGTTCCCCTTCATTTACCAATTTCTTTTCATTTTTTTCAATCCTGGCTGGTCTGAAACTTACTATGTAGACCAGGCTGGCCCCAAAACTCACAGAGATCCGCCTGCCTCTGCTTCCTGAGTGCTGGTTTAAAGGCATGCACCACCATTTAAAGAAAGTTACCAATTTCTTTAAAACTGGAGTTATACCACTCCTGGACATATACACAAAGAACTTCATATCCTACCAGAGAGACATTTGTACGTCCACGTTTACTGCTGCTATATTCATGATAGTGCAGAAATGGAGCCAGCCTAGATGTCCATCAAAGATTAATGGATAACGAAAAAGTGGCACATGTACACATAATGGAATGTTACTCAGCTGTGAAGAAAAGTGAAATTTGCAGGAAAAACTATAGATCAGGAAAGAGCAATATTAAATGAGATGACCCAATCTCAGAAAGACCAAAACTGCATGTTCTCCCTCATATGTAGATCCTAGTGTACAATGTATACATATACCTATGTAAACAGATGTATGTGTGGGAAAAGTAAAAAAAAAATCTAGAAAGGAGACCAAGAGAGGGTTAAAATAGGTGATGATGGAAGATGGCAGACAAATGGGCACACAGGACATGAAGAAGAAAAGGAGCATGGGGTCGTGGGGGGGACACGAGGGAGGACAGGGACAGCAGAGAGCAGAGGAGACGGGGCAAGGAGAACCACAAAACACACTTGGTTCCAGTACTTTATGATGGCACAGCGCATTATGTATTGATTAAAATAACATTTGGAAAGATACTGGTCTGTGTGAATACTATACGTCTACCTTGGAGTTGTTCCCATTCCTTCCCTTAAGAGTACTGCAGACAGCTTGTCCACGATTCTGCCTTTTCTGTGGCAAGGTCCCTCGTCTCCATGTCTAATTTTGTATGTGTCTGCACTGCTGCTTTTTCTTGCCTCGGTTAAACTAACCAGTGGTTATCTGTTTGTCTTTGTTTGTTCAAAGAATTGACCCTTAGATTTATTAGCCCTGTAATGTTTAACTTGTCTATTCGCGTACAGGTTAGGTTTTGTCATCTTGATGCAAACTAGAGTCATCTGGGAGGAGAGAACCTCAACTGAAGAATTTTCTCTATCAAACTGGCCTGTGGAGGTGTCTGTGAGGGATTTTCTTAATTGCTAATTGACGTAAGAGCATAGCACACTTAACATTTATTAGTGTGACAGATATCTTTTACTTTGTGTGTGTGTATGTGTGTATGAGAGAGAGAGAGAGAGAGAGAGAGATAGAGAGAGAGAAAGAGAAAGGAGAGGGGGAGAAGGAGAGAGGGAGGGAGGGAGGGCAACAGAAGTTGTGCTTGTCCTTGCATGCATGTGTAGAGACCAGAGGTTGATGTCAGGTGTTTTTCTCTATTGTTCTTCACCTTATTTTTGAAGAACCTGGAGCTCACCATTTTGGTCATGACTGGTGACCAGTGAGTCCTTGGTAATCCACCTATCTCTTCCCCCAGTTCCCCAGCTCTGGGGTTATAGACATATGCCACAAAACCTGACTTTCACATAGGTGCTGGGGATCTGAACTCACACCCTCATGTTTACACAGCAAGCACTTTACCTGCTGAGCTCTTCCCCAGCCAGCAACACAGACATCTTTCGTCAGAACCCAGTCTCTTATTGTATTCTGTTTTCTGTAGGAAGTCTAAAATCACAGTCTCAGAATTATGAACACATACTCTTGAGGACGAACCCACCGCTTCATCAGCTGTTAGATTCTTAGTGGAGTCACTACATTAAGTCGTTCCCAACATGAAATATCAGCCATGCTGTCCTGGTGATAGGGCCCATTGAGAGGGAGTTTCCCTGGAGTCACACTCTGGGTCTTCCTGCTTTGCCACAGGCCTGTGATTTCACTGAGGACAAAGAGTTTTCAGCAAAGCCTCCCATGAATCACAGTTCAGTGGAAATGCTTAGAGTGACAAAGAAAATTCCAGACTCACACATTTTCCCATCTCTGATTCTGCTGAGGTGGCCTTACTTGTTCGTACTTACCCACAAGTCCTGTAGCTGAACACAATAAAGCTTTCCTCGTCGGTCCTCTCTATGAAGGTCACACAGGTGTGTTTCTCCCAGTGTCTCATGGCCTGTTTAAAAATGGCCCTCTGGCTGCCTGAAATGACAAGGCAAGTGCTGGTCACTTCACTCCTGGGGCCACACCTGTCTTGGACACTAAGGTGTGGTCTTAAGACCAAGCTTGCTCTGAGTTTTTAAGAACCTGTTAACAATAGTGTACTTTCCTTTTTTCTTCCTTTCTCTCTTTTTTTTTTTTTTTTTTTTTTGAGACAGGGTTTCTGTGTAGCTCCAGCTGGCCTGAAGGTCTAGAACTTGCTACGTAAATCAGGCTGGCCTTGATTTCACAGAGCCTCTGCCTCCGAAGTGCTGGAATTAAAGACATACACCACTATGCCCAGATAGATTTTGTTTTACTTGAGGCTTCATAAGAGAGATTTTAAGTGTCTTCATCACCTACCCTCAGACATCCTGTAACTACGGGATGGTTGGTGATAGATGTATTGATTATTAGATTGAGATCATTATGTAATGTATACATATATCAAGTACAGGTTTGTTAAATATTTTAAATAGTTTTTAAAAGATTTTTCTGGTGACCTAGAATAGAAATGCATTGTGAATAATGATTTCCTTAACTAAGTGTGCTCGTCATGGCTGCAATCTAGGGAGACAAAGGCAAGAAGATGGCCATGCAAAGTCAAGGCACACCTCGTCACATAGTGAATTTCAGAGAACAATGAGGGAGACATAATAAGACCTGGTCTCAAAAATAAATAGTTTTCTGAAGAGCTAAGACCTAGTGAGTTGGAATTTATGGATTATAATAAATTTCCAAAATATCCTAGGCTTCCCAGATTTCCTTTGCATTGAAAGTACTTTTTAAAAACTTTCCTAAAGTTCTTACCCAGGTCACTCAATTGGGCATTATAGGTTTCTGAATCAGTGGGTGGGCTCTTCCCAGGATGGAATTCTGCCTTCATTTCCTTTCAATGCTTGCAGAAGGATGTTCTTATAATTCTATTTGCATGTATATCTGTGGACTTTGAATGGGGTTCAGTGTTTTCTAGGGGGATTCTTAAGTTTAATTTTCCTTAAGGCCTTTGAAAGCAGACAAATTTCATACTTCCTTGAACCTGCCTTCATAGTCCTTGATTGGAGATTTACTGATTAATAAAGCTCCAAGCTGACAGTCACGTAGAGTCACTAAGCACTCTTCCCCAATATCTATCAATATGACAGGGAGAATAATATTTTAATTTTGTTGTAAGAAATGAGAAGTTTCTAGAAAAAAATAAATTAGAAAGTACAAAGAGGATGGGATAGCCTCTTGAGTTTAGAAAGATGAAAATGAATGGATGGATGAATAAATAAATAAACAAATAATAGAGGAAATCCCCACATAGTTTGGAACACACTATGTGTAGACTCTCATATTGTCTCTCAAACACATACATAGAAAAAAGAATAACTTAGCTGGTGCTGTTGTTTATTTATTGGATATCTTGTCATATTTTTGGTTCAAATTATTGGTAGCTCAACCATGGATTCCAAACAACACTCCTAGGGCTGGGCATGGTGGTGAACGCCTTTAATTCCAGCACTTGGGAGACAGAAGCAGATGAATCTCTGTGAGTTCTAAGCCAGCCTGGTCTACATAGCCAGTCCCAGGCCAGCCATCTTTAATAACAGAACGACATAAAACTGTATAAACAAAATACTAATATATAAAGTTAACCCATTTTGATGAAGGTAATATAAATTTTTGATCATAAGAGAATACTCTAGAGCATAGTTTGGGTACTAAAGAACAGCAACAGCTGCTCACAGGGCTACATGTCACTATTTGGGTGTGTGTCTGCCTGTCAGTAGATCAGATGGAGTGCCTGGATGACAGGGAGAAGGCTTCTTCATCTTCTCATGGTAGCTCTTAAGTGTCTGACACTTGGAAATTGGATCATGCCACCAAGTAGAGAGGAAGGGTAGCTTGGGAAGGTACCTGTCCCTCCCAGGCTCCAGGTGGCCATGTTCAGGACAGCAGGTCATCCACAGTTTTCAGTGGCTGTGGCAAGTCTGCTTCCCTTACAGAAGCCCTGAGCCATGGGGAGGTGGAGGGCTAATAAAAGGCATTGAGAGAATGGGCAATTCACTCAGTGGTGCGTTTTGCTCAGGCATTCAGCCAGTGATATACAGGCCACAGGCCTGCTATGGGCAGGTGTGGAAAGTGCCTCTGCTGTATGAGGCACTGTCCTAGGTGCTGGACACGCAGGCATGAAAACTGTGGAGGTGGAGGGAGTCCCTGCTTCCACAGAGAGAAAGTCACAGGAGTAACTGTGAGTCATGATGAGTGCTGTGACAGTTATAAACACGGAGCTGGAGCGCTGAGCAAAGGGTGGGGGTAACAGGAGTAAGAGGGTCTGTCTGTGGGTGTGTCACTTGATCGAAGAAGCCAGTCAGGTGAAGCTCTGCAGAAGAGTCCCAGGAGACAGAAGGGCAGCTCAGTGTGCTCAGGGGGTGGAAAGAGGCATGTTCTGCAGTGGGAGGGCAGCTGGTGAGGCTCAGTGTGAGGATGAAGGAGCGAGGGGTGAGAGGCAGGGCTCCACAGCGGGCAGCTTGAGGCCAGGGGCAGCAGCCTCAGCTTTAGTCTGTGGTGATTTACAAAGTCCAGAGATAATACTATTAATAAAAATATGATGATGTGCTAGGTATGATTTTAAGTGCTTTATCTATAGTAACTCATTCAATTCTCAAAACAATTCTATGGGATATATTATCATCCCCATTTATAGAACAGGGAACTACAGACAGAGACTTCAAGTAATCCATCAAGGATGGAGCCAGGACTTGGACCAAGAAGTCATCCCACATGGTACAACACATAAGTGTGTCCTCCGGTTACTTCCTGAGCCACTGCTCTGGTGGGTGGTGCCAAGGACCACTAGATCCAAGCTGCTCGTGGGGCAGAAGCTGGGAAGCCACCATGGACAGCGCCGTATTTGCCATCCAGGAGGGCTCATCCCCACACGCTCCATGTGTAGACTTTCTCAGCCATTCAAGACCACAGTGATAATATCCTCTCTCCACAAAGATTTCAGAAAAAGGTAACGTTCTTTGTAGACACATCCTCAGCAGGGGCCTGATGGACCAAGTCACACGACCACAAGGGAATCTTAGTAGCTGGGACTGCTGTGGCCCATGGGACTCAGTCTCATGGAGTACCTTCTGGGAAGGTACTCTCAAGCTTGGGAGCCCAATCACTGGCCTTATCTGGGGTTACTAACCAGTGAAGTTCCCTCCAATGACGTAAGGAATGACCCCGCCAGGCCATATCCGCTCTGTCCTTGAGGTTGTGGCTCTTCGGACCCGGGTAGAAGGTTTGGCTGTGATATCTGAGGTCTCAGGGCCATGTAGAAGCATGGCATCGTCCTTTCCATCTGCAAGACAGTCAGGGCATCACTTGCTTTAGCCTCTGAGTCTTCCTGCAAAGTATGCTTAAGCTTAAGATTCTATTGACCAGATGGACAAAGGGGATGGGAAAAGCTGTGTTCTAAAGAGGATATTTTGCCTGTGCAGGGCAGGGGATGGGAAAAGCTGTGTTCTAAAGAGGATATTTTGCCTGTGCGGGGCTTTGAGTCCCTGGGAGGTAATGTTCCAGATGCAGCACAAAGCAAGTGCAGCTTGTGCTCTGGGTCCCTGACCCCAAACAGATTCTTCGTAAAAATAAATCCTGGAAAAAGCAGAGCTTCCTGAAATCTTACTCTTCTCGGTATCTATGACATTCGGACCCTTAAGAGAAACATGAAAGAAACAAACAGAAATTTGATTTAAGGTTCTGAGTCAAGGGGCTAAAGAGATTGCTCAGTGGTTAACAGTGCATACTGCTCTGGAAGAGGGCTCAAGTTTGGTTCCTAGCACCCACATTGGGTGGCTCATAACCATCTGTTCTCTAGCTCCAAAGGAGCCAACACCCTCTTCTAGCCTCCACGGGTGCTGAACTCATGTGCACAAACCCATACAGACACATACATACATGCATACATAATTAAAAGTGAAACATGAATTTTTTTTAGACAGGCTCTCCCTATAGCCCCAGCTAGGTGAGAACTTGCTATGTAGACCAGGCTGGCCTTGATCTCACAGAGAGTCACCTGCCTCTGTCTCTGAGTATTGGGACTAAAGGCATGTGCTACAATACTCAGCTCAAAACATGAAATTTAAAAATATTTTTATTATTATTTCTTATTTTTTTGTATCTGAGTATATTTCCTGCATGTACATAAGTACAGCTATGTTGTGCAATGCCCACAAAGGTCAGAAGACGATGTTGGATCCCCTGGAACTGGAATTACAGATCGTTGTTAGTTGCCATGTGGGTGCTGGGAATCAGACCCAGTTCTCTGCAAGAGCAGTCAGTGCTCTTAACTGCCGAGTCATCTCTCCAGTCCCTGAACATGAATTTTTAAAAAAAGGTTCGGAGTGTAAAAGGGTCCCCAGAAACAGAGGGTAGGGAGAACAGAATGTTCAAGTCTGGGGTACCAGACACCTGAGTCTGTACCATGCTGTTCCTCGGCTGGGTGATTCAGTCTGCTTGCTTACAGCCCTCCTAACCTACTCCTACTTAGAGAACTCCCTCTCTAGGTTTTACATTTCTTCCCTAAAAACCAGCTACTTGAATTCTTTTTTACTTTTCTTTACTTCATTCCTTTTATTTGGTTGCTTCCCTCTCTTTTCACTCTTTTTATTCTGATGCTTCCTCCTTAGCTTTTCTTCCTTTAAAAATGAGATAAAATTCGCAGTCTCAATAGTCGCCCTTTAATAGTGTGCAATTCGGCGTGTTTTAGTATATTCACAGGGTGTGGAGCCAACACCACTATCTAACTCTACTATGTTCTCATCGCCTCCAGAAGGATCTCTGCACCCATTAGCAGCTACTCCACTTCTCCTTCTTGTCTCTGGCACCCAGTCATCTACCTTATTTCTGTGGCTGTGCCTGGTCTGAGCATGCTCATATGCGTGAAGTCAGGCCACAGGGGACCTTTTGACTCTGCCTCTTTTCACTTGGCATGTTCTCAAGGTTCATCCACATTTGTAGCATGAATCAGTTCTTCATTCCATTTTATGGCTAAATAATATTCCCTGTTTGGACAGAGGACATTTTGTTTATCCATTCCTGGGTTGATAGACATTTGAGTCATCTCCACTGTTGGACTATTATGAATAATCCTCCTATGAACACTCATGTGCACATTTGTTTTGGTGGACATAAGTTTTCAATTCTGTTGTGTATATGCTAGGCATGGAATTGCTGGAGCATATGGTAACTCCGTATTGAGCAACTAGCAGGCTATTTTCCATAGCAGCTGCAGCACGCCATGTCCTCACTGGCTGTGCTCAGGGGCTCCGTGAACACTTGCTGCTGTTAATCCTTTTTATTACGGTCATTCTAATCAGCACACAGTGGTATTTCACTGTGGTTTTGATTTGCATTTCCCTAATGACTAATGATGCTAACATTTCATTATGTGTTTATTGGTCATTTATGTATCTTTTTTGGACAATGATTTCTTCAAATCCTTTGCCCATTCCTTGTCTTTATTTTCTTATTGAGTTACAATTATTCTTCATATGTTATAAATACTAGGCCTTTATCAAATACATGACTTCCAAATATTCTCTCTCATTCTGTAGGTGTTCTTTACACTTTTATGATGGCATCATGTTGCAGTTTAGATCTTACATGTCCCCTGGGTTGGTTCCTGCTATTCAAACAAAGCTGCTATTTATTACTTCATTCAACCACAGGTTTTTGTGTGTAGTTAGGTTCCCATTTCTCTGGGCTAGATGTCCAAGACTAAATTACTTGGTCATAGAGTAAACAGGTCTATTTCTGGGTTTTATGTTTAGCACCGCAATCTCTGAATCTTATTAATGTAATGACACAGCAGGCCTTAATGTGGGGTAAAGAGGTGACCCCCTCTTCCGTCTGCTCTTTATTGTCTTAGTGATACTGCCATGTAAATTTATGGGTTTTTGCCACATGCATTTTAGAATAATTCTGTCTATTTCTACAAAAACCAAACAGGCTGGAATTTTTCTAGGGATTGCATTAAGCCTATGGAACAACTTGGAGAAAACTAGCAGCAAAACTACACTGTTTTCCAGTCCATAAAGCCAGAAAGCATCTCCATTTACAGAGGTCTCCCTTGAGTTCTGTAAGTACTGTTTAGTTTTGAGCACACAATTCTGTATGTATTTTTAAAATGTGTATCTAAGGATTTCATGTTTTGGAGTGACTGTAGTTGTATGGTGTTTTAAATTTTCATTTCTGCACATTCACTGATGGGATACAGAATTATAAGCAAATTTGGTGTGTGGCTGTGTACTGCTATCTTACTAATTTTTGTTCCAGGAGTGTTTTGTTTTGTTTTAGATTCTTTGGGATCTTCTACATAGGCAAGGATGTCATTTGCAAATAGAGACAAAACTTTATTTCTTCCTAATTTAATACGACTTTGTTTTTCTTACAGTGACCAGCACTGTTAGAAGACTGTTGAATAATGTGTGAAAGCAGACACTTTTGTCTTCTTGATCTTAGAGTGCAAACATTCAGTCTTTCATCATTAAGTATGACACCAACTGAAGGTCTGCTCTACATAGTCTGTATCAGGTTAAGATAATTCCTCTCCATTTCTAACATGCTGAATTTTAACTCTGAACAAAGATTAGATTTTATTAACTATTTTTCTGTATCAATTGATGTTAGTATAAGATTGTTCTATTTTAATTTAATGATATAATGGGAGATATATACATATATATTCACAGATATTCAGACAAGTCATGCATATTCTAGAATAAATCTCACTTGGCTATACATTATAGAACTCAAGCTATTCATAATTTATTGATGATTTCTGTGTACAAGTTTAATAAGGTTTTAGGTGAATATAAATAGAAACGGTCTAGATATTTTCTTGTTTCAATCTAAGATTCTTTTAGTTGTGTGTATATATATACATATATATTTCATAACTAATATACCAAATTTACTCCTTCTTCCTTCCTTTTTTGTTTCAACATTTTTCTTGCTTTTTATTGGATTGAGAAATTTTTCTGTACTTACTTTTCATTTACCATATTATTTTTCTATTCATTAACATTGGCTTTCATTTTTAACATTCATACATGTCCAGTGACTAGAGAATTAGTGAACTAGAAGATAGAGCTGAAGAAATCAGAGTCCCCAGTATTACTCCGAGAAATAAGACTTTAAAAACCAATCTCACACTCTAATTTTTCATGTTGCTATTTACTTTCTTTTAAATTTCCAATTAGTCTCTATTAGAAGTGGTTTCTATGCTTGCAAGATAGATTTCACCTGTCTTCAAATTTTCCCACTTCCTTGTTCATTGAGAACCACTTTCAGCCTACTTCCTGCCAGGAATTGTGTTTCTTAATATTCTTTCATGAGAGTAATAAACACTTTCAGTCTTTATCTGTGACTATCCTCATCCCACTCTTGAAAGAAAGTTAGGCTGGGACTACTTAGAATTCCAAGTTGATAGGTATGCTCTGCTCAGCACTTCTGAGATAGTGACCCAATGCCTGTGACCATCACCATTCCGGTGAGAAGTATCTTCTTAGTGTCAGGCTCATTCCTTTGCTCCCCATGTCTGATTTTCTGCTCTGTTTTTCTGCAATTGCTTTGTCTTTCCTATTGCTTGCCTTTGTTATACTGTCTTTCTGTGGATTTGCTTCACTTTCTGATACTTTCAGTGTCATTCTGAATTTTTTGATTTATTTATTTTCATTAAGTGTATTTTGTCTACATGTATGTAAGTGTAGAACAAGTGTGCAATGTCTGAAGAGGCCAGAAGAGGGCAGCAGATCCTCTGGAACTGGAATTACAGATGGCTGTTAGTTGCCATGTGGTTTCTGGGAACCAAACCCAGGTTTGCAGGAGCAGACACTATTCTTAACTGCTGAGCCATCTCTCCATCCTCAATACAGCATCATCTTTGAAATTTTATACCTTCTTTCAATTCTGGAAAATTCTAACTGATGATTTAGGCTTTTTTGGCCTCTTCCCAGTATCTGAACAGAACTTCTCTTAGTTTCTAAAATTCCTGTTGATTAACCATTGCATTTAAAACTCCATCTTTCTACAGTTTTTTTTTTCCCTCCACATTTTGTGTCTTTTTCTGAGTGTTTAAATTTGTATGGGCTATTTTCTCAGATCTAATTTCTATGTCACTTTTCTCTCTTCAGTTAAGTTTACCATACCATTTATCTGATGTCTGTTTCGATGGATGTAGCTATCATTTATTAAAGACATATTCAATGCATAATCAAACACATCTTTTTTTTCACATTGTCTTTTTTTTTTTTTACCCACAGTTTCAAATTCTTTCTTTGGCTTGTTACTCATTTTAGTCATACTTATTAAAATTCCTTCAGATTGTCATAGTCTTTGAATGCATTCTCTAATTTGTTTCTGCTGATTTTTCCTTCATTGATTAACTTCTCATGTTTGTGGTGTGTTAAGATCATTTCTAGCCCAGCCATCTTTCTTCTAGGACTACCATATGCCTTGGATCCTGGGTGTGGGCTTGTTTTGCATTTTTCCAGGGCTCTGGGGAATCTATGGGTCTCTGGTCAATTTTTACATCAATTTCTCAATTTTAGGGTTCATATACAGGAAGTCTGAGAGTTCATACTGCGTGCGGAACAGGCTTTGGGACTGAGTCTCTCCTAAAAGATATTTTTGCCCGCAGTTAGAGACTGCCACAGACAGTAAGATCTTCAGGGCCCCTTGGGGGCCTCTACTTCATGTGGCCTTCAGCCTGACATAAGATAAAGGGCACATCTCTTGAACTTACATGGGCATTACGTGGGTATATAATACCAGCCCTGACCCCTGGGTCCTAGTCCAGTTTCACTGTCCCTGTGCAGTCTCTCTGCCATCTGAAGCTTAGTTCTGGAAGTCTGCATTCTCCATTCTCATCATCAGCCTGTTTACCTTTCTTTTCTTTGAACTTAATTCTATACTTATATTGAGGAGGGAGGGTAAAAGGTGAGTTTGTCCCAACACTTATACACTTGTACAAGGGCTCCTGAAGTTCACTGGTTCTGTTGCCAGACCCAGAAAGTTGGTATAAAATACATTTTAAACCTGAACCTGTTTTATTGCTCAGATTTCTAGAACAGAAGTCACACACTTGCAAGCTTGGGATCAGTCCAACCCACAGATGTATTTCGTTTGGCCTGGACACTTTTGGCCTCTACTGTGTTTAAGAAAAAAAACAAAACAAAACAAAACTCTCACTTTGGAAGCCAACTTCTAAAAAATCAAGAGATTTCACATAACATTTTTTTTTTCTTTTCTTTTTCCGGTTTTTCAAGACAGGCTCTCTCTGTAGCCAAAGCTGGTCTTGAACTTGTTGGAAGCTCCTGCCTCCGCCTCTGTCTCCAGAGTGCTGGGATTACAGGCATGTTCCACTATCCCTGACTTCTAGTTCTTTAAAAATATAAAGGTCTGGCCACAGCGAGTGCAGCATCTATCCTGGGACAGCCATTGCTCTCCTGTCTGTCAGGACCTCTCCCCCACTTCACCCATTTATTTACATGATCTTTCCCGGCCCTCTGCATAGTCTCTCTTGCTATCCAGCTCTTTTATCAGCTGCTTCAAGATTTCAAGTGTTCCAGTAGACCAGAAGCTCCATGAGGGCCACAGCTCTGTTGGCTATCCCAGCACAGTACCTGGGGGCTGGCACCATTCAATGTTTGTGAATTTGGAGTGAATGAATTAAAAAATGGAAGAGCTAGTCTAAAAATAAACAGCCTAATAGTCCAAACAATTCTGTGGCGGAAACCTCCCCAAAGGTTGGCAGCCACAAAGCCCTTAATGTTCACATCCTGAGAATCATCCAGTCTTAAGTAATCACAGGCAGCAGTGTAGCAAGTGGAAGTTTGTTATTCATTTCCCATATGGTTTTCAACAAGTCTCTTAATTTTCTTCTGCTGCCAATTCTCCTTTCTCTATTTGAAGGAATAACACAGAGACATCCCATGTTGCCTGGACAAGCTTTGCTATGTATACATGTGACCTAGCTGTGGCAGGGCCAGTTTTATGTGGCCAAGACAGCATGGGAAAATCTTAAGTGCACCTGGAAAGAGACTGGGGTGTAATTTCCAGAGATGGCTTATTGAATGACAGCTTCCCCTTCGGTCCAGTGAGAAATTTAATTTGCCGAGGACTCAACACAGGAAGCATTTGCCGATTAAAAATATGTCTAAACAGATGTTCTGCTTAGCCTGGAAGAAGGATCTTAACACAACTGTCATTATTGGATTTTCTTGGATTACTACTATCTGGAACCAGAGTCCAAGTAGAAGGATGTAATTATTTATTATGGCCAAGAGTTCTTCATTTGAAGAGGAGCTCAGGGTTGTCTGACAGGATTTAGCATGCTGGGGGTGGAGTGGGGTGGGAGATAGAGGCCATTTACATTCCCTGTCCTCTCAGGAAGAGCGAAGCAGCCACTGTCATTCAATATTTCATTTCCAGCTGAAGCTACAGCCCTGCCATAAACAGAGCCAGGCCTGACCTGGCCTTCTCAGGCAAAGAGCTGCATTTTTTACATTAGGCAAGCGGTCACTCACACATCAGCAGTAAACATTTTGACTGTCCATGCATCTGCAAAACTCTCACCCTGTAGTCAATGGGGCAGAGTTGCACCTGACCATCCACAATCTTGAAAGATTCAAGAGCAGCCCCTTAGTGAAAAGGGAGCTGTAAATTACCCTACACAATGGCTCTAAAACCTGGATGCACCTTCGAAGCACCAGGAGAGCTGTTAAAATGCAGCCATCTGCCCTCACCCAGAAACTGGCTCAGCTGCAGAGTAGTCCAGGCATCTGCAATTCTTAAAGCTCTCCACCGAGGACAAAGCTCAGTAGAGTTTGGGAACCACTGATACAGTCCAAAGGTTAATATGAAGAAGTTTAGGAGCGGGAGGCTTTCGCTCTGGATAAATGCTGCCATTTACTCTCTGTGTGGCTCTACACAAACCATTTCCTCCCCTGAGCATTTTGTTCTTGCAGTAGAGTGAGCACAGAACCAGGCAGTGGCTGTCAAATACTAGCATGAGGAAGGCTCTGCAAGAGCTGCAGAAATCATCTGCAGTTGAGACAGGTTAAAAAGAGGGCCTGAAGTTGGATGAACTCTGTGGCCACACACTGAAACACTGGCAGTCAGGGATTCAGGCATGGAGCAATATTTTTGCACCCATCTGTGGGCTCCATGTTCTTGGGTATAATCGGGTCCCATTCCTCTGTGCTTCAGTCACCTTAAAGCTTGATCCTGAAAGGGAAAGGATCATTCTCTTTCACGAATATGGTTCTAGAAATTGGACTCAATGCAGAGAGTCGCAGCTCCAGACTTGTAGCGGGTACATAGCCCCTTTCATTAATCTCATTGCAGCCTCAAGTGCATGCTGAGCTCCCAGCTCCCATAAAGAGGGCTGCTCTGACCAGGGCTCTGCTCAGGGGTGTTGAGTGAGGGCCCAGCAATTCAGCCCTCCCCAAAGCTTCAGACACAAATCCCCACCATCAAGGCTGAAAGGTGCCACAAAGTGGCAGGAAATAACCTTTGCTAAAACCAGCCAGTCAGGAGCTCCCCCCAGATCCCCTCTCCTGTTTGGGCACTCTTGTCCTGGAGTTGTGGAAAACAGGCAAGCCACAATTAAAAGAGGAATCTGAAGTTGGTATTACTTGTCTCTAATTCAAAGAAAAAGAAGAGGTGCCCCAGGCTTGTGTCCAGCAGTGTTCTGGAGGGCTTGGATGGGAAGGATGGAGGGACAGGCTTGAACAGCCTGTCCTTGCTTCACTTTTAGGGTCTCCATCCTCCCCTGGATTAAATACGGGCTTGTCTGCTGCTGTGATGCAGAGTAGAAAAAATGGCCTAGCCTTGATACTCATTACCCTCTTCAGACCAGTCAGGGTTATGTGGAGGGCAGCATTGTGGATCTAACTGGCATCAGAAGTGTGTGTACAAACAGTAAGCACAGGACAGGAGAGCATTATTTTCATCCTCCTTAAGAAGCCCCAACATCTCTTGCTGCAGTTCAGGCCTGTATGCAACCCAACGAGAGGCAGAATTTTAATGGGCTCCAGCAGGCTAACCCCTTCCTGTTCTCTATGCAGCTGTGGAACAGCTGTGGAATCTCAGTCCAGAGGTAGATGATACACTCTGAGTGCAGGTAATCTCATTCTTAGAGGGGAAGGTGAAGAAGAAAGTGGAAGGAGCTGGGTGGGAGGTGCGTACCTGTAATCCCAGTGCTTGAGGAGGCTGAGGCAGGAGGATCTTGAGGTCAAGGTCAGCCTGGACTAGACAGTAAGACCCTGTCTCATAAACAAAACAACAAAAAAAGGGAAAGGTGAGCTATGCTCATTAAGTCCATTGAACATTTAAGACTCTTGGCTACGCCCTTTACATAAATATTATTTCTAATTTTCTCCAAGCCTCCTATGACTAGTTAATGTACCCAAAGTCACAGCTACTAAAAGGTGGAGCTAGGATTCACATCCAAGTGTTTCTGACCATTCCAATTGATTTGGCCAATTTACAGCCCTTAAACTAGCAAATATCAAAAGCCCTGATAATATCTATTGCAAGTGAACACAAGAGATGTACCTCCAGTCTCCAGATAATGGCCCGCAAGTCCCTGATGCCTGCAGACTCAGCCAATGCTCACATTCATTCAGTGGTGCCCTACTCCTTGCTGCCTGTGTTAAACGAGGCAGAAGTAGTTGGGGTTCTGGCCTTAAATGGACCAGTCTCTCGTGCTTCCCCCTTTGAGAAGCTGGCCACTGTGCTGTAGGCTTGGGTCACTGAAGGGGACAGGGTGACAAGCTACTGTGGACTATCCAACCCCAGCCAGCTGCTAGAATGCAGTCAAAGAAGTGGACCCAACTGACAATCAGGAGAAGAGTCACCTTACCCAGTCTAGTCAGTCTACTGAGCCATGAAAGATAAATCACCATTTGAAGTCAAGTTTTTAATGCAACAACAAATCACATAAATCAGAGAGAGAAAATGCGGTGTGGCACATATATCAACGTAGTACAGCGACAACCCTCTCTGGCCAGCATCACCACACCCTGTGCTCCATCTTTGCCACAAAGTGATGTTCATCCGTGGCCAAATGAAGTTCCCTGAATTTACCTGAGACCTGACAAGCCTGAAATATAGAAGTTAAATAAGCCAAGCAGAAAAAAAATACAGATTTTCAATTGGTTGTTTCTTTTTTTTTTTTTTTTTTTTTTTTTCCTTGAGACAGGATCTTATATAGCTCAAGCTAGCTTCAAACTCACTACGGAGTTGCAAATGACCTTGAACTTCTGAGCTCCCTGCCTCCACCTCCCAAGTGCTGGGATTATAGGGGTGTACCACCACACACCCCATTTATGTGGTTCTGGGGATCAAAGGCAGGGCCTTGAGCATGCTAGGTACTACACCAACTTAGCTATGGCTTCAGGCCAAAAGGCACTGAAGGTACAGATTCAAAAGGGGACCCCTTGCACATGGTCCCAGCAACAAGTTGTGTGGCTGAAAACAAAAGCAGTCTCTTCAGGTGGGGTGATGGGAAGAAGAGGAAGAATCTGCTTCTCTGATAAGAAGCAGATCAACAGCCCAATAGGAAAATGAGCAAAGAACACAAAGAGGGGAGTCCCTGATGCGCACACTCAGATCACTGGCAAACGCAGGGAAAGATGCCCAAAGCTGTCGTCAGACGGAAAAACACAAGCTAAGAAATAACAAGTTATTGTTTACTGCTCAGAATCACTGATAATACCTGGTACTGGCAAAGCACTGGGGAACAGGGCGATCCTTGTGAGTTGCTATGGAAACATGGATTGCTACCCCTGTAGACATAAAATCTTGTGATAGCTATCAAAACATGGTAAGGGTATGAGGGCGTATGTTCAGGGATGTTTACTGCTGGCCAGAGAGCGTTGTCACTGTACTGCAATAGGTATGGGTCACAGCGAGAGCTGGAAGTGGAGTGACCGCTAGCTGATAGGGGAACAGGGAAATAAACTGTGCATCCATATCAGGGGACAGTTTACAACTACTCAAAGGAACAAATTAATCACAAGTGCCCTGGAGGGGTTTTCCACAAGGTATTGATGACAAAAGCATAATGCATTGAAGTGTGTAGGAAACATAATGACAAAGCCTATGTCTGCACATATGTGGATGTATGTTCTTGGATATGTACAGCTCCCTGTAGGTGCACAGGCCAACACAAGTGCATGCAGAAAAAAATGTGGGGCTGGATATGATGGCACATACCTTTAATTCCAGTCCAGAGGCAGAGGCAGGTGGATCTCTGTGAGACTGAGCCCAGTCTGGTCTATAAAGCAAGTTCAGGGCCAGTTGGGGCTATAGCGAGTCCTGCCTCCAACAACAACAATAATAACAACAAATTACTCCTTTGCTTTACAGTTAACTCGCTCTGCTCTGAACAGGAAAATCTTCTCCCAAAATGAGATGTTGCCAAGGATTGCTAGGTAGAAGCTCTTAAGACCTTGAAGGGTAGACCTTAAATCTTCATATGCAGAGTCCATTATGCTATTCCTGAGCAGGCTTTGCACTTCCCACAAGCAGCCAGCCACTTCTCAAGGCCTTCCCTGGGCCGCCAGAATCTCTAGTCTATGTCACCTTCCAGCCCCTAGCAGATCTCTTGCCCTTCCTTGTTGCTCTGCAGAGACATCTAGTTCCCCATGCCTTGTCATTTCCAGACCTTCAGCTCACAAGCCAAGAGTCAGCCATAAAAATAAAACCCATAGGACAGAGTTTGCCAGCAGTCTCCAAGCAACAAACATGGCCCTTCCATCCTTTCCTCTGTCCCTTCCATCCTCATACCTGGCAGCAAGCCACCCCGCTTCAGCAAAGAAAATGCTACCCCATGCCCATTGCTGGCCGTGAGCATGTCCAGTTCATCTGCTGGCACAGTGGGTTGCAGGTTCCAGAAGAAACACCCAAAGCCAGGGTGCAGGGAGGGACATAGTGGTACCAAATGATGGGCACAGGTCTCCTTTGGGAATGATGATAAAGATAAAAGTCTGGAACTAGATGGAGATGGTACACCACATTGTTAGTGTACCTGATGCCACTAAATGGTACAACAAATAGCTGAAAGATTGTATTTTGTCACAATTAGGAAAAATAAATAAAGGTTCTTAGAGCCCTGGTAGGGCTTCGTATACATTACCCTTTCTAGCCACCTGGCTGCTGGTATTGGAGGCTGTAGCATTTGGCCACCTCACAGATGGTTCTTCAAGCCCACCTGAAAGAGGACAAGAAAAGAATGGTGAGGACACTTCTTCATGGGAGCATGGGAGCATCAAAAGTGAGGGAGCAAACCTGGTCACCTGGGGACAGTCAGGCACCATGATTGGTAAGGATTTGGTTAACTAAGGTTTATTGGGCCAATAAACTCCTCTCTCTCTCTCTCTCTCTCTCTCTCTCTCTCTCTCTCTCTCTCTATATATATATATATATATATATATATATATATATATATATATATATCCACATAACCATTCACACGCTAGCAAGATGACTACTCTCTATAGTTACTCAAGGGCACTCAGAACAGAATTCACAGACTCAACAGGGGAGTCCCAAGTCAGCTCCTCATTCACTTCAAGAAGACCCAGTCAAAGAGAAAGCTGAGGGGTTGGGTCCATACAAGCGAGGTGCAACAGATCTGGTGAGCTCAGTCACTGGGGCCCTGCTGGTCTGTGCTTCCTCTAGGCAGTCTGATTTCTCCACAGAAAACAATTTCTTTCAGGAAACTGCTTGGCTTCCTTAATAAACTGGGCACTATAGACCCACCCAGCAAGGACAGTGAGACTCACATGTGTTTGGGGGTGGTCATTACCTACATACCCTGTTAGAATTCACCACCACCAGGAGGATGTCAATCACAGGTGTTAACTGGCCTGGCTATGTTCTGGGTTCAAGTCTAGGAACCAGGTTCCACCATGAACCAGACAGAGCTCTTTCTCAACTCTTATATACCCTCAACAGGGAGCTGAGCGTAAAAGAGAAAGAGTGAGCTGCAAGTTCTCTGAAGACTAAATTCAGCATGAGGTAGGTAGAGGCAGAGCTGACAGGAGGAGCTGGTGGCTTTGATGGGAGAGTGAGAGGGGCCACGAGTGAGCAGGTCTGTGTTCAGGACAGACAATGATCATGAAACCACGTCCAATCCCCGTAGGACAACCTATGGGCAAACAGGAAAGCACGACTCATATCTGTTGAGAAACTTGAAAAACAATGACTCCATATCCCTTTTGGCCCCTACTAGAACACTCTGGGATAGGTGGATGTAACCACACTTTATAAAAGCAAAGGCTGAGATAGATGCTGATCAGCCCAAGGTGTCCTGGGTCTGGACACCATCTCCTAGGCACAGCTCCATGACATTTTCTGTGTCATACACTGCTGAAAGCTCACATTCAGTGCCACACTGTCCAACGCAGAACCTTGTCCAGAACCTGGACACCACTGAAAGCAGCATATGGCCCTGGGAGCACTCCTGAGTGGCAATCTGCCTCATTCCCTGCTCTGACTCTGCCTGGCAGGCTGAGCCACAGCTGCCCTGGCCTCCTGTAGAGAAAGGAGCCCCCAAGCCAAGCAGGGGACAGGAGGCTCCACACTGCATCCTGCTTGTTCCGCTGCCTGGCTGGCCAGCTTGGAATGCGCTCACACACTCCCTGCAGCTGCCGGGCCTGCACTGCCAGCTCCTGGCCCTCGGGTATTCTTCCAGTTGCGATATCATTTCCTCTCAGGCTAAAGGTCAGGGGAAATCCTGATGGTATGGAGTCTTTCTGCAGCACAGGAATGTGCCATCTGCGGAGGGAGGCAGGCCACCACTGGGCTCTGGGTCCAGCTCAGCCTCCGCCTCCACGGGCTGTGCAACTGCTGCTGAGAACCTGGGCGTTAGCATCTTTCATCTGTCAAATGGGCTGCTGTGAGGACCGAATGAGGTAATGGGTTTGTTTAGGCATGTGTTCATTCAGAAAATATTTACCCAGCACCTGCTAATGCCAGATTCTGTTTCTGCTGCTGGGGAGGGGACACTGAGAAGCTCTACTCTGACCTCAGGAAGTTATATTCTGACAGAAGGGAGGGAGAAAACAATAACAAACAGGAAGTGAAGTATGTAAGTTGGCTGCTGCTAAGAACTATGGAGGGAGGCTGATGAGAATAGGGAATGCTGGGATTTGGGGGTACCAGTTCATTAAGACAGAAAAGCACAAGTCTGAAGACAGAAAGTCTACAGATATCTGGGAAAAGCATTCTGAACTCAGAAGGGAGCAGGTGCCCTGGGCTGGGAATGTGCTTGGCAGCAGAGTATGCCTAGAATGGAATGAGCAAGGCAGAGAGTGGTAGCCAGTGAGGCCTGTGGCAGTCAGGGCCTGCAGGGCCAGCTCATCCGGGACCTTGCAGGCTGTTTGGGAGTCTTTGGCTTTTATTCTGAGTGACCTGTGTAGAACTTGGAATGTATGCCAACGCACCAGCTTTGTAATAAGCATTATTAACAATAGAGAGGAGGGGGACACTCGAGGTGAGATTGGAAATAAGAATCTAAACATTGGGAAGCAGAGGTGGGTGGACTTCTGTGAGTTCAAGGCCAGGCTGGTCTACATAGCCAGTTCCAGGCCAGCCAAGGCTATATACTGAAACCCTGTCTTAAAAAGAAGAAATGAAGCCAAGCATGGTGGTGTATATCTTTAATCCCAACACTTGGAAGGCAGAGGCAGGCAGATCTCTGTGAGAATGACATAGTGAGTTACAGACCAGCTGGGGCTACAGGGAAACTGAGTCCAGAAGAAAGGAAAGAAGGGAGGAAGGGAAGGACAGGGGAGAGGAAGGAAAGGGAGGGGAGAGGAAGGGAGGGAAGGGGACGGAAGACAAAAAGGCTCTCTATATCAGTGGGAGCCCAGCATGGATGCTGGCAAGTTTAGTCCTACTTCGTACCCTTAAACAGGAGAAGAGGGGATGGGTGGGAATAAAGGCCTGTAAGCTGTGTCTGGACACAGCCCTGGTTCATAGTGCGTTGGAGGCAGTAGTGGAGACTGAGGCCAAGCCAGCTGATACTGGGTTGTGCAGCAGGCAGGTGGGGGGCTCTGGTTTCCTTGGTTCTCTGATGGTGGGGGCTAGAAGAGATGCAGAGCCCTGACGCTGAAGGAGATTGCAACAGATGGGCACGACTGAAAGGACCCGTGTTAACCAAGTGCCAACCATGAGCTGACCACATGCTGAGAATGGTGTTAGGCAAACCACTTTCCTTGCCTGAGTTAGATTAGAGGCTTCCAACCTCATAAAGACCCAATAACACGATGCCAAGAGCATGAGGTGCCTTGGCTGCCCTGAGGGTGTAGAGGTGTCAGTAATGGAAGATGTTGTCCCCTCAGACATGTCCTCCACCAGAGCAAGAGCAAGTGAGGTGTCTGGAAGAGACTAGAAGGTCCAAATGGTCCAGAGCCTTGTCAGGATGTCTGTAAGAGGGCACCCAACATTAGTAACAATGTTAGGGCTGTGGCAGCTAAGAGCTCAAATCCTGGCCATGCATGATGGTGTGTGCCTATTATTCTAGCACTTGGGAGGAAGAGGCAGAGGATCAGGAGTTCAAGGCCAGTCTGGGTTACATGAGACCTTATCTCAACAACAAAGAGCACACATTTCTCTTCTTCCCTTATCCTCAGGAGATGGAGGAGCCATCTTTTTTCCTCAGAAGGCTTCCAGTGCCATCTGCCTGGGATCCACCCAGAGTTGATGAGTCTTACCACTTGCTTGATGAAAACCCTCCCATAGCTCCCCACCACCCTTGGGATGAATTCCTGCTCCATTAAAGATGCTGAGGCCTTTAGTGACATGTTCCTCCCAGGCTCCTCCACCTCAGCTCATGCCCCAATTCTTGCCTCTACCTCTACTGGGTGCTCACCCATACTAAGTTGTAGGGACTAGGTTTCTAGTTTTCCTTTTCCTCCTTTATTTTGGTTGAGACAGGACTTTATATGCAGCCTGGGCTGGCCTTGAACTCAAAATTCTCTTGCTTCGGCCTCCTAAATGCTGAGATTACAGATATGCACCCTCACAACTATTTTCATTTTAAGCATTTCCTCAGGAATGTCCACCTCTTCACCTGGCCAGATCCTATTGGCCCTTCAAGTCTCCACACTGTAGCCTACATTCCTGCTCTCCTGGGATACAAGCCCTTCTCACCCACTCACTACGAGGTCCTGGGATCAATTTTGTGCTCAATAGAACCCTTGTGGTCTACTTTCTCTGATTTTAGCAACCTAAAGGAGAGGACATTTTTACCCAACCCAGCACCTGGCACAAAGCAGGTATCCAGTTACATAGGTGATGGATGGACTAGTGAGTGAAAGACTGAGCTAGCTTAACAGTGTTTCAAAGGAGAATTCAATTATTTCCAGCTCAGCTTAACTGTTGGAAAATTTTGTGTTTCTCAGCTTTTCTAGAAAGAGAGAAGCAGCTATTCTTAGAACAATGGCTTTATCAGTATTGGTTGTGATTTTGAATGACCTGGGCCTTTTTAAAAGAAAGCACTGAAGCCTGCCCTACCCCCCAACTCCTCCCCCCGCACCTCCACCCCCCACCATGAAAAGCTTTGTTTTAGCTGGTCTGGGGCATGTTCTGGGCCTGAGAACTTTAAATGCTTTCTGGGTCATCTGCTAGTGCAATCAAGGCCAATCATGGCAGCCAGGAGCAAGGGCTCATATCTGTAATTCCAGCACTTGGGAGCCTCAGAGGCAGAAGGAGTCTGAGTTCCAGACCAGCCTGGGCTACATAGTGAGATTCTGTCCCACCCTCCAAAAAATGATTATTACTCAGAACGGTAGAAGAGGCCTCATCTCGTGTTTACAGCCGATCCCTTTCCTCCCGAGGCCTCATCTTGTGTTTACAGCCGATCCCTTTCCTCCCGAGGCCTCATCTTGTGTTTACAGCCGATCCCTTTCCTCCCGAGCTCGGCAGAAACTAAAGATGTAGAATTGAAGGTAGACTCATCCCACCTTAGGAAAATGGGTCACCTCTAAAGTGACGGAAAGGGTTCCTCAACAGGTAAAGCCCAGGCTGAGACTGAAGCTGTAGGTATCATAAGAAGGAAGACAGGAACTGGGGGGATGGCTCAGTCAGTAAAGTGCCTGCAGGACTTGAGTTTGATTCCCAGAGCCCATGTAAAAAAGCATGGTGGGACACTGATCTCAGCACTGAGGGGACTGAGGTAGGCAGATCTCTGGGGCTCCCTGGCCAGCCAACCTGGCCTACTGGGCAAGTTCCAGGCCAGTGAGAGACCCTGTCTCAAGGGAAAGGTGGACAGCATCTGAGGAATGACATCTGGGATGTCTTCTGGCCTCAACATGCACCTACACACACATGAACACGTATGCACATGCACACATGCACAAAGACAGAGAAACAACCTGACACAGAGAAAAATTGGGGTCAATGTGGGAGCACTCAAAATATGAGGGAATATTATTTTTGAGAAATGACTACAAGACAAAATAATTATATATATGTATATATATATAAACATAAATTTATATATATATATGTATGTTTGTATGTGTGTATATCTATATGTATATAGATATCCATTGCCCATATTTGGTCACTGCTTAATTACCTCTTCAGTGGGACAATATGCAAAGCCTTGTAGATTTCATTAGTCACAGGGGTTTATTCAAACGTCTCCTTTGCATAAGAAACCCAGGCTTACAGCTGGTCTCTGGGAAAGAAAGCCCTCCAGACCTTGAAAAGAGAGCTTGGGCCTGTCCAAACTCTCTCTGAAACACAGCGGAGGTCAGCGGCCCGTGATGCCTGGGGCCCAGCTGAAATGTTTCTAACCAGCATTTGCAATTCAATCCCAGTTTCCTTTATGGAACAATTCACTAAATTCAGAGTTGTTCTTTTTTCTAATTCACCATATAATTCACCTCCCAAGTTCAATTAAGAAGCAATCTGTTAGCAACTTCAGGAGCAAGCTGCTTTTCTTTGGAAAAGTGCAATTTTCTTCCACTCCCAACAAAAAGTGCCTTAATTACATGCATCATATGAGACACTGGTGTACACACAACGCCCTTCCACCATAATTAATGAAATATTAAGGATACACACCAAGATATCCAGGCAGGAAGAGACAGGTTTCTCCAAATCCCAAGAGGACAGTGACTTGTTTCATATATCAATATTGCCTATTTGAACAATAGTGGCTATGAATATTCATTACTATGGAAATGCATAAACAAAACTTTAATTATTCCTTCCATCCTTCATTCTTAAAGCCTAACATGACTTGATTTGCAGTTTTCCTAAACCCAACAATAGCTACCATGTTTTAACTGCAGATTATTTGGTGGTTCCTTCGTAAGTAAATCTAGCAGAAAAATGCCTTCGCTTTATTTTAAGAAAAAGAAAAATAAAATCCAGCAGAAGATCCTAAAAACCAGTTTATCAGTAGCCCATTCATTCAGAAAACCTTGGTTGAGCACCTGCTCTGGGCAGCACAGTGCGGGCTCCTGCCCACGTGGCCTGCCCCCACAGTGTCCAAGTTCTATTGGATTAGCATAAACAAGGAGAACACTGCAGCAAGAGATTAAGCACTTCGCAAAAGCTGTAACAGAATATGATGAAAGGTGATGGGGAATGCAGCCCAGAGAAGGTCTCTGTGTAGGTGGCGTTTGAGCTAAGACCTAAGTTATGAGAGGAAGACAACTATGTGGGAGTGTGAGAGAAACCCAAACTGCAAGTCAAAATCAACCTGGGGAAGGAAAGGAGAGCATGAGACTCTTATTAAGCTGGGACTTAAAGCAAGCACACAGGAATGACACCCAGAGGGACACCTGGGGACACTTCACCACCTTGTCCACTGGTCACAGGTAACACACAGCAATTCTCCGAAGAAGTATTAGCATCCCTGTTTTACTGAAGAGAAAATTGAGATTCATAATAAGTTGCCCAAGATCACCCTGGCATTCAGTAATTGGATCTGCCTTCTAAGTAGACACACCTTACTTCCTGTGTTCTACCCCACACCTGGACAGATGTGGCATCCCAGGCAAGGCCAGTGGATGAATCCTGCACACCTCCACTGAAAACTAGTAAGATGCAACTGCTCTGCTGAATTTTTAATTATTTATTAAGGAAAAGAAAGGCAAAGCCCCTTTAAAAGGTTGATTCAAGAACAAACAAGGCAATCACTATGGTGATCAAAGTGTGATCTTAAGCAATTCCGTGCCAGTAACTTTCCAATCCATGTCAGATTCCAAACACTACAGAAGGAAAAGCAAAATGAGTTCAAAGATCATTGCCAGACTGTGTTAATGGAATGATTTAATATCGGCAAGGGAATAATACGTTGGGGATTCTGACACATTTCCGGTGGAACAGCACCATAAATTGGTAACATTTTATAAAGTAATTCTGTAAGATATATCAAAATCTTTTACAACAGGCAACAACATGACTTCAAGGTTATCTGGGCTAGGGAATGCCTACCTCGGCATGAAGACAAAGGATGCTCATCTCTTCAACCTCTTTTAAAATAATAAAAATAAGACCATAGTACCTGTACGCCACAGGGGAGTGTCAAGATAAATTATGACATAATGGAACAGGCTGTAACCTCTTCAACAGTTTTAGATGTTTGCTAAATGGAAAAAGTATCATGTTGCAAGTCAGGAAAAAAAAAAAAAAAAAAAAAAAAACTTAAGAAATAGTGGCCAGAGCGACTCTTAGAGAATCCAGCATGAGTCCAATTCCATAGTCTCATAAAAAGCAGAGCCAGAACACATGGGGAAACTGACTGGAAAAGCCTTGGGTGACCATCGTGAAGGTCTCTGTTCTGTGATTTTGAAGTGCGTTTTATGTTCTTATACGCTTTTTATCATTTCCAAATTTTACTCAATATGTTGCTTTTATGATCAAGAAATTAGGAGGCTTTTTATTAAAGAGCTATATTGCAGAGGGCACTTCATGTAAGAACCTGCATTCTGCATTTAAGAACGTGTGCAGGAGTGCTAGTGCCCACGCACACACATAAGTTACCAGGGAGACCTGATGAGAAAGAAACTTAGCCATGTTCACACAGACCAGAGAGTTGTACGCCAACCTTTCTTTTTTTCTCCTGCTTTTCCTGCTCACACCCCTGGAAAACACAGCGTGTCCACACCTTGACAAGACAGAAGCTCATTGGTGGGGACTTGAGAGGGCCTCTCAATCCAGTGTTGGGTAGGCTCATCAAGACCCAATCCTCTTTTACTACTTAAGTTTATAGGCAAATATATGTGTCCTGGCACTGACTGATGAACTACAATTTGCTTCTGCCCCCAAGCAAAGGGTCATGGGAGGGTCTTTTTATTTTTTTGAGACAGGGTGCCACTGTGTAGTCAGGCGAAGAATGAACTCCCTATATAGCACGGGCTGACCTTGAACTGAGTGACCGTGCCAGTGGTGACTTTTTATCCTGCAAGTATGAGCCCCTGCCTTCTGAGGGTCTCTAAGCCAGATGCCCATTCTGCTTGGTACTGGACCCTCCACTCATCTTGAAGGTTGCATCTGCACCTTTCTGTTCCCTGACTGGTATATAAGTTAACGCAGAACCTTTCCTCAAGCATGCCCTTAGAATACCTGGAACTCATTCAGCTTCAAGCCTCTGGTTTTACCTGTCCCCTGAACTCCCTGTTCCTTGTCTATCCATTCCATGTCATTCATTCCTAACCTGGCTGTGTCTACTATTTTTTTCTCCTTTTTTTCTTACAAAAACCATCCCTCCTCATAGGGTTGTAATATAAATTAAGAGGAATACTACCTGCAGTACATAAAATGATATCTGGAACAACCAGCCCTTGCTGAGTTAGCTAGCACTACTCAGACTCTGTGTGTGTGTGTGTGTGTATGTGTGTGTGTGTGCATGGGTGCATGTGCATGCATGCACACTGTGTGCATGTTAAAGACCAAACCCAGGATCTCGTGTGCAAGTTCTCTCATCAAGCTATAACTCCATCACATTACCATCATCATCATCGACTGTCAAACACTTCCTGATGACTAAAGGATCAGAAAGGGATGAAATAACCTAAACCACAGAGACAAGACACTTCATATCTAAAGCATATGAAGTCAAGGTAATTCAAGTTCTCTTTAAAATAGCTAACAAAGCCAAGTTCAAACTGCAAATCTCTTGCATCGAAAATGAGAGCATCTCACTGTAACTGGGAAGAATATTTTCTTAAACCTGCTCAATATGATTTTTCCCATACCAGTGTATAGTGAGACATTAAATAACAATTAAAAACAAAATCTAAGGCTGGGTGTGGTAGTGAATGCTTTTAATCCCAATACTCAGGAGGCAGAGGCAGGTGGATCTTTGTGAGATCAAGGCTAGCAAGTTACAGGTCAGCTGAGCTACAGGGAGACCCTGTCTCAAAAAAAAAAAATCTAAACATATACTTTAAGAAGAGACTCTAGTCACCAGGTTTGGGGTCATCCTCTTAGCCCCGAAAGATTGGAGCTAATTGGCTAAGACTCTCTGGCTAGTGACTCCCAAACTATAAGACCAGTACTCACTGGAGTCACTGGCAAAGTCTAGTAGGTACTTGACAAGGACTGCACTTGCTGCCTTGTATGTAATTTTTCATTGGCTTTCCAGCATAGTTCTGCAAGGTAGGGACTATTGCAAGTGAGAACTGAGAGTAGGAGCACCTCAGCACACCTACAGGCACCTAAGAGGCAATCCCAGTGCCACCTGCATCCCCCCGTGGCTTTTGTACTCTAGAACTTGAGAGGACAACTATACTGCTTACTTTTTGTCAACTTGACAGAAACTTAGACATGCCCTAGAAGAGGGAATCTCAATCAAGAGGTTGCCTCCATCAGAGTGGATTGTGCCCATTTCTGTGAGGCATTTTCTTGATTTCTTATGGATGTAGAAGGCCCATTCCACTGGGGGGTGATGCCATTCCTGGGCTGGTAGGCCTGAGATATACAAGAAAGGTCGCTGAGGAAGCCAGAGAGAGTAAGTTAGTAAGCGGTGTGCCTCTGTGGTTTCTGCTTCAAGATTCTGCCTTGACTTCCCTGGATGACGGACTGTTACCTACAAAATGAAATAAACCCTTTCTTCCCCAAGTTGGTTTTGGTCAGTGTTTTACATAGCAACAGAAAAGTTACACCAACCTTGATCATGCATAACCAGTGGAAAAGACAAGAGAATCCCTGCTCCCTGGACAGCTGGAAGACCACACGTCATGTTCTCTATGAGAGCTCACCGAACACATCTCAGGGATGGTTCTGGAGGCTCAGGGAGACCTGTGCTTATCGTGAGGTGTGAAGTTTCCAGGGCACAGGCGCAGGGTCTCTAAGGGAGAAGCACAGGAGGAGGACAAGGACAAGAAGGCAGATGTCAAATGGGAACCTGAGTCCCCAAAGAAACTGTCCCTAAAGAATACTGTATGTGTTCCCAGGAGACCGCAACAAGGGGCTATCCTGATGCAAATGCCTCAGAGCTCTCAGCCTCTGAACCAGAGATCAGGCCAGGTGTCCTGGAAGCTGTGAAGATTCTTCCTCAGGAAGACAGAGTAGTCTCACTTGGACACAAAGGCAGGCTCTATTTGCTCTCAGTTGAGTTCAGAACCACTCTAGGATTCTCTCAGAGCTGGCTAACAAATTACCTTTTGCTTTGACTCAAGCCAGTTTCATGATACACAGGAGACAGCTGGGGATTGGACACCACCTTGAAGCAGGAAGAAGAGCGTTAGCATCCTGCTGAAGGAAGTCTGGTTCCCAACCTGGAAGTCCAGGAGGGCTCCCTAGAGGTGCCCTTGGAAAATGAGTCTTTCAAGATCTGGGGAGGAGAGGGAGTCAGCAGGATGGACAAAGAAGGAGAGTGGTGGTTCCAAAGCAAAGCATTTGACCTGAGTGATCTGTGTCAGATGCTTAATTTCTCTGAGCTTCTGTTTTTGCACCATGAAAGGGTTATAACAGGATTTTAGGTGTTGAGTTGCACAGTACAATGTGTGCAATGTAGGTTCCATTGAATTATTCTCCAGGCCGCCTTAGGAAGCCTCAGCCTCTTTATCTTGATGACTGAACTCAGACCAATACCTTGGCTGGCCCACCTCTCTCTCTCTCCCCCCAGGATGAGGCTCTCACCAGACAGCCCCCATCCCTGCATCATACTAGCCCTCTTGACCACTCAGGGCTAGCCAGAACATACAGACAGATGCTAGCCCAACTTGGTGCTACCCATGGCTAGGACTTCAGTGGAGTGTGAGACCACCCTTTCTCCTCTCTGCCATCCACTTTGAACTGTGTGCTTGCTGGGCTGTTCGGTCTCACTGCCCAGTCCCTCCTCCATGACTTTGTTTGAGGTTGCCTCCTGCAAAGCCCTCCCCATTGCACCTCTAATCAAAACCCTCCAAGGCCTCCTCAGCCTCTTCTAGGAGACCATATGCCTTCTCTGTGCCTCATTCACATTTCTTTCATGGCCCTATACTCACCTGTCCATTTTTTCTTTCATTCAACAAACTTCCATAGTATCTCTCTGTGCCAGGCACTCTACCAGGTACCAGTGATAAGAAATCCGATCATAGCTAAGCGTGGTAGTGTAAGCCTTTAATCCCAGCACTTAGAAGGCAGAGGCAGGAGGATCTCTGTGAGTTCAAGGCCAGGTCAGCTGGGGCTACAGGTAGATCCTGTCTCAAAAAGACCAAAAAACAAAAAGAAAGAAAGAAAGAAAAAAAGAAAGAAAGAAAGAAAGGAAGGAAGGAAGGAAGGAAGGAAGGAAGGAAGGAAGGAAGGAAGGAAGGAAGAAAGGAAGGATCAGACTTACTCCCAGCTCGATGATAGATTCCCTGTGATACAATTGGCATTTAGTGTGTATGTGTCTCTCTCTCACTCAGTGTTATATGTGCATGTGATGTGCATACAGTGGCTGCAAATGAGCATATGGGTATGCATGCTTATGTGCATGTGGTCAGAGCCAGGCCTGGGGTGTTCTCTATCACTCTCTGCCTTATTGTCTTAGATAGGCTCTCTCACTGAATTAGAAGCTCATCACTTTAGCTAGGCTGGCTGGCCAGCAAGCTCTTGGGATCCACCTGTCTTCACATCCACCTGTCTCTGCATGCCAGGCTTTTTATGTAGGTACCAAGTATTCGACCTCAGGCCTTCATGCTTGCAGAGCAAGTGCTCTTGCCTACTCAGCCATTTCCCCACCCTGGCCTGTGACAAGTCTCTCTCTGTGACTTGGTTGTCAGTTCCTCATTCACAAGGGACTATCTACTCCTTGAGGTCCAAGACAAGAGCCTGGGTATCTCCAACCATATGGTGGTCACAGAAGAGCTCAGTAAGTGTGTCCAGGCACTGGAAAAATGGCTCAGTGGTTAACAGCACTTGCTGCTCTTGCAGAGGACCCAGGTTTGGTTCCCAGCCCCATATTGGGCAGCTCACAACTGTATGTAACTCTAGTTCCAGAGGATCTGATACCCTCTTCTGGCCTCTAAGGGCATCTGCACACACATGGTGCACATACAGACATATAGGTATATACATTATACACACAGATAGACAGACAGACAGACACATACACACATGCACATACACACACACACACACACACATACACACATACACAAAGTGTGTCCAGCCCAAGTGAACAGAAACAAAATTGAGCAACATTTGAATGTATCACCTCAACACTGTTTCTGTGTGGGGTAAAGCATCATCATTGTTATCTTAACCTCCTTTAATAGATGAGGAAGCAAGGCTCAGTGAAGCAAAGCACATGGTCTGTGGTCACTAGCTGCTGCGTGGAAAGCTGGGAGGGCCTGACGCTCCTGCCTCGTTGATCCTTCCCTGGTGGTCCTGCAGGAGCAGAGGAGAAGGAGGGAAGCCTGCCTAGGACAATGTGGAAGGTGTGGTTATGTGATTTTTGTCCTATAGAAAGAAGATCTAAGTCAATCCTCATTATCTGAAATAGTTGTGTTCTTCTAGGTGGCTGTGAACACTAAGTTAGCAAACACTGAACCTTTGCTCCTAGGGAAGTAATGCACAGTATGGTGCTGCCAGCTACATAGTGTGAAGTATTGTACACTGTGCTGTTCCATTTCCATCAACCAATCGGTACAGTTTCATGTGTGTTTCTGTTCAAAGGCACCTAATTTAGCATCTATTATCGATTCATTAACATTGACCTTACAGCCAGCAGTGTGAAGCTCCGACCTCAATGTCACTTGTTAATGTGTAGATTTCTCGACAAGGTGCATTGTAACCTCCTGAGGATCAGGAGTCATGGACAACACTCTGGTAGCATGTTCAGGGACTCACTGAACAGCAACATCACCAACAAGAAGCATAGAAACTCTAAAAACACACACAAAGTAGACTGTAAGAGGAACACTGTTCACAGTATTAGAGCATGAGAACTGAGTAGCTTGGAGTTTTCACTACTTGGTACACATCTGCAAAGAGCCATAAGGTCCTGTGAGAATGGATCTTGTCATTACAAAACAAGGTAACTAAGTAGACTTCAGAAGTACAAACTTTGTGAACTATGCAGTGACTGTTTTTCACAAAGGAGGACAGAGGGAAGAGGCATTCATCTGAGTGATGGTCCTCAAACCATCCCCTAGGGAGTTCATCGTAGATGAATCATCTGAGACATTTAGTCTTCAACATCCCACCTTGAACCAGTTCTCAGAACCAGATGTTAGTTGTACAGCAGTAAACAGAGCCCTTAAGAAAGACGGCCTTCCTCGCTTGTCAGCAGGAGCAGTGAGGGTGGCCCAAGGTCTCCCATTATATTGTACAGTGGGCTGGACTGAGCATCTCAAGTGACCTGTTGGCTCACCTGGACCTACAAGTCCTCCCTGTGAAAGGGAAAAAAGGGTCCCTTTTGGTGAACAACAGAACTATGATGAGGCTGAACTAATGATTACTGATGATGGATGTCAAGGGGCTTGGGCCCTCTTTAGAATGGTAATGTGCTTTGCCATCTGCTTCTATGGGAAGATGTGCAGGATCTTCAGAGGCTGTGACACATGCATGCCAGGGCCCAACACTCTTGAGACCCTGATCTGCACGTACAGAACATCCATCCTGGGAGGGCAGGGGCAGCCCAAAGAATCAGGCAGGAAGAGAACCTGTTGTCCACTTGTCCAGTTGACCAAATGCACTAAAGTCAAAACATGGAAAACAGCTGCCTATCTTGTGGGAGTTGACCTAGGAGGAGTTCCTCAGGAAATGGGAGTCAAGCAGAAAATCAAAGAATACAAAAACCCCAAGAAATAAGAGAAGAGTCCAAGTTCTCTCTTGGGGAGCTGGAGAACTGTGTGGTGGGCGCTATAAGCAGGCTGGACTGAGACCTTCTCTACAGAAGTTGCTGGAATGTGGGCAGTCAGAGCTCAAAGTCCTGCACCTTCATGGTGACCTTGTAAAATGCAGCAACCACAGATGGTGACTTACCGCTTACTTAGCACAGGCCATCTTGGGTAGTGAGCAAAATGGCCAGATGGTCATGTATTCAATAGGTGAAGGTTCCCTGAAGGTAGCCCTGACATGCCAGCCCCTCCAGTGCCCAGCCCTGTCCTGTAATGACTGCTCTGCCTGCTTTCAAGAAAAGATATGTCCATAATGTGTGCTTAAAGCAGAAAGAGAAAATGTTCCAATGTTAACAGAAATACAAAAAAAATATGTCTCTAAACCAAGTGGTACAGTGGCTGAGACTGAATCCTAATGGAACCCTGAACTTGAGCTCAGAGGACTAGAAAAGACTGTTGACGTGCAGGTACTCAGACTGTCTCACTGCCCAATTGAGGCTTCAGAGAAATCATAGGATTTTGTCCCACACTCTTTGCAGAGATTTCCAATAAAGATTTATAGGTTTCTCAAGGGCAGGTCCCATGTCCTAGGTCACAGAAAGTAGCAAGGGACTTAGAAAATCAAAGAAGAAAGGATCAGAGAAAGGAAACGGATCCAAGCCCTCTCTCAGAGATCTGGAGGAGAGAAGCAGGAAGCTTAACAAGGGCTCCAGCCCCTGTCCTTGACCTTTGAGGGACAGAAGGCAGCTTGGTTCAGGGAGAGCTGCAGAGTATGGTCAGCACCTTTAAGAGATGGTTGGTATAACAGAGCACACTGTAATTCCAGTCCTTAGGAGGCAGAGATTCTGAGTTTGAGGCCAGTCTGGGTTACACAGTGAGGCCAGCCTGGGCTACATGGGAAGACCCTATCTCAAAATAAACAACAAGGGCTGGAGAGCTGGCTCAGCAGTTAAGAGCACTACCTGCTCTTACATAGTACCTGAGTTTGGTTCCCAGCACCTGTGTGGCAGCTAACAACTGTTTGTAATTCCAGTTTCAGAGGAACCAACACTCTCTTCAGGACTCCACATATAGTGCATTCACATGTACATACCGACATAAACATACATAAACATAAATAAATCACTTAAGAAATAAAACAGCTTACAAAATAGACATATCACCAGGTGTGGTGGCACATATTTGAAATTCCAGTACTCAGGAAGGAGGATCACAAGTTCAGTTCATGATCAGCCTGGTTTACATAGAGGGAGATGAGAGGCAGGGAGAGGGAGGAGAGGAAGAGAAAGAAAGAGAGAGAGAGAACATCAGTAAACAGGTTGCCAGGAGCAGTCCTTTAGGTACTGTTGTGTCAGTGAAATGTGACACAGAGGATAATTCCTAGAAATGGTCCCATCCCATGGATTCACTGGAACAAGAAGAGCCTAGTCTGACCCAGACCTATATGCAGGACTATAACCCTCCCATGCCAAACAATAATGTGTCCCCCAGTGCTACCCAGAGTTCAGGAGATGGCTTGCTGAATTATAGCAGGTGCTCAAGACTGAATATTCAACAAAGAGAAGAGGCCCAAGAAAAAGGACTTTCCCTCAGGTGTCTAGGTAATAGCTGAAGTTCTAGAATCCTTCTCCCTTAAAAAAGAAGAGAGACATGACTTTGGCCAGTGTCATGGGACTTGCATTAGGACCCAAGATCATGATGCCTCTTCTCTGCAGGCTCAGTGTACAGACTAAAGAGTCTAAAACCAAGGGCCAGGCAGGTGACACATAGAGTGTCAAAGACGACTAGAGGATGATGAGGATTGTGGCACCTGCTCCTGTGGAGTTCAGCCTGTCATTATGTAACCTGCTGATTGTTGCCATGTGGGACTGCTGGACCAGTGTGGATAGATCATCCAACTCTTCAAGAGAAGCCAGAGTTCTGGGGTTTTATGAGAACCTGATTTTTAAATGTTGGCAGTAACTTTTAAAAATGTAAGTGCTACAAGACAAACAACACACATCTGCAGACCAGATTTGGCTAGTGGGCTGACAACTTAGGACCTCTGGACTGCAGGGTGGAGGGGAAAGTCAGCCTGTGGGCAATGATAACGGTAGGGAGACAGACAGGCAGGGAGGGAAGCCTGAGGCCTGGAAGTGAAGGGGTGTGGGAGAGCATGGGAGACAGAAGCAGAGTCAGACTCTTTCCTCAGTATTTGGGCAAACAAGGGTCATGAAAGGGGACCAAGGACAAGCAAGGTGACCAAAGCTCTGAGTGAAATTCTCTGGCATCTCCACCTCCATCATCACCTCTCCAGATCTCCCTGGAAACCACAGAAATGATGACCTACAGACCTCGGTATAAACAGGCCTAAAAGAACTGCAGCTTGATCCAGGCCATCCAGCACATCAGCTTGGAGCAAGCAGACCACGAGTTCCATCCCAAACTCACACCAGAGGACCCACCTGTCACCCAAAGCAATGTCCCAGATCCTCAGTCACAGATCTCCCATCCCTCTGTGAGAGGCAGTGTAGGGGTACATTTATAGAGTTTCTCTCTGCCTTGAGGGACATGCCTCCAAGAATGTGATTGACAGAGATGAAGCCAATAGAGTCAACTACTTTCCAACCAATCAGTGACTCGAGGAGGAGGGTCTAGTGGGAAAGCAGTGAAAGCTGGGTAGGAGATGTGCTACATGGGTGTTCTCCATCTTGGGTGTGTGTGCCAGAGGTCCACCATACTTCTAGTCAAAATGCTGGCTCCCCATTTCAAAATTTCTGTCTCTCTCCCCGTGGGATGAATCCTTTGTAAGTAACCCTGAATAAACTGGTTTCTCTCATTGGAGAGCATTCTGCATTCGCTCAATCATCTCAAACCTAGAGGGGTGGACCTCAATGTAGAATTCTCTGTGAGAGGAGAATTCTTAAGACAGGCAGTCTAGGCTTTCTTGGGTACCTGTGTCTGGCCCATCAATGCTTATAGTTTTCTAAGAAGGGTCAGAGGAGATACCATAGCCACATGTTCCCCACACCTCGGAGTTCTCTAGAAGGTCTCTAGAAGGTCCTGCATTATAGGCAATTTAAGCTCCAGGCTCCAGGAGGTATCAGAAGGTGAACCAAAGACATGGCGAAGGACATGAAGGACAGGCCACATGACCAGTCTCCATTGTATTTAAGGAGCTTGCTAAAAGGACCAAAAAACTCATTAGTGGCTCTTCGGAGGCTGAGGTCAACCCTCCATTCCATAGATGAGAAAGCTGAGGGTCCTTATGGGTGAAGAAGTCCCAGAAGTCTGTTCCATCAAGGAGTTCCAAGGCTGAGGCAGTGATTTTTGTCAAAAACCCACTTCACCTATCATCACGCTCAGCCAGAACATGTCTAAGCAGGGGTGAGTGTGCCTCAAGGGACCGTTTCCAGCACTGCTAGAAGCACTCAATTCGAGACAGGTGGAGAAATGCACTCATGGGGCCTCATTGATCAGAGACAAAAAATACCAAGTGAGAAAGTTTTAGAGAGGCTAAGCGTGGTGACACCTGTAATCCTAGCACTGAGTCAGAAGGGTGGTGAGTTTGAAGGCAGCTTTGGCTGCACAGAAAGACCCTTTGTGAAAAACAAAAAAAAAATTAAGGAGATAATAGTTGTATAAAAGAATTCTTCATTTTTTTTCAAAAATGATTCACCATATGTTCTTTTAGGTCAGTGGAGACATTTTTTTTTCCTAGCTAGACCACTGACACTTGACATATTTATCAGAGAGCTACATAAATAAAAGGCCTTTAACAGGGTTTCTTTCCTTTCAGTCTGCCTTAGAAGTCAGCTACTATTTAAATTAAGAACAAGAAACAGAATCCCTTTCCATCAACCCCACAAAAACACATACACAGTTGAAGGAGAGGAAGAGTAGAATCAAATAAAGGAAAACCAAATAATGGTGCTTGAGGAGGGGAGACACAGCCTTTCTAATGTTCAAAGTCAAGTGAGGCAGTCCCTAGCTCTCCTGATCCCAAATTCCATGTACTAGGAAGGCTGATGGAATTCCATGCTTTCCCAGGAAAAAAGGACATCATAAATGGCAATGTGGAGCTGGGATGACTAGGCTTGTCCCGAAAATCCAGGTTAACTCCAAAGGAAGTCAGACTACTCCAGGGGATCAGTATACCTTCCACTTCCTCCCTGACCTCTATGTCCATTTCAAACCACCCTGGCTCCTGTGCTGAGTTCACTTTACAACTCTCTTCCTTGGTAATCCCTTCCTCTCTCAAGATTCCCATAGGACCCTTACATAGTGTCACAGGCATTCAGTGAGGGACACTTCAGTTAAAGAATTATGATAGAAATTCAGGTGTGGTGGCTATAGTGGAGCAAGTGCAAGAAAAAGGGACTTCTGGAGACCCTGAGAAAAGAAATCAGCCTTATTCCTTTCTTTCCAACTTGTAACCCAATCCCTAAGAGGCCAGCTCTACAACCTTCCTTCCCATCCATCTATCTTCCTTTCCATCTATCTATCTATCTATCTATCTATCTATCTATCATCTACCTGTCCATCCATCCTATCTCTTCATCATCTATCATTTTTCTATCAATCATCTGTACATCACCTTTTGTGTATATATCATGTGTGTATGTGTATGTGTATGTATAATGTATGTGCGGTGAAGTATGGATGCCTGTGTGTCACAGATTATGATGTATGTGTATTGTGAATGCAGGTGCCTGTGTGTCACAGATTATGATGTATGTGTATTGTGAATGCAGGTGCCTGTGTGTCACAGTGCTCTTGTGGATGGAGGTCAGGGAACAACCTTGAGTATAGGTCTTCTTCTATCTTGTTTTAGACAGGATCCCTTTTTTATTCACAGCTGTGTATACCAGACTAGCTGGTCAGTGAACTTCAAGGGATTCTCCTGACTCATCATCCCATCTCACAGTAGAAGTGCTAGGATAACAGATATGTGCTATCACTCCAGGCTTTATGTGAGTTCTGGGGATCCAAACTCAGGTCCTCACACTTGTGTGGTAAACACTTTGAGCAATCTCTCCATCGTTCATCCATCTATAATCTATTTGTCATCCAGCCATCCATCTCTTAGAACAAACTTCCACTAGAGCTACATAAAGTGGGTTCTATGTCTCATACCTGGGGTATGTTGGCTAGAATGCCAGGTATTACCCATTTACTTGTCACATCTTCTCAAGCTGGTCTCCTGTTTTGATTCAGTCACCCAGATCCATGGCCCAAGAGAGCAGTAGATAGATCCCCTGGATGGCTTCTCAAAAGTGCCTGTCCACCTTGCTGGGTCACTGTGGCTTCAGTTCTGACAGATGCAGCGGTAAGAACAATCAGTTCAGAGGTGAATTTACTTTTCCCAGCATTTCAAGTTCTCAGTGAGCTCTGGCTCCCATCCAGGCAGGGTATAAGTAAGTCAGCTCTGAGTGAGGCCCCAGAGAATGAGACGATAGAATCCTCATGTTGCATTCTTGCTTTCTTCTCAGAGAACAGTCATACACTTTATCAGATGCCTCTTTATCATCTCAAATTATCTCACCAAATTAAAAACTTCATTGGCGGAGGAACTGCCAAACCTTGCTGGTAGCATAGTGGAAGTCATCCTTGCCCCAGCTCCAGCCGCATCCCCTGCCCCAGCTGAGTCCAGTCTCTGGCTCAGGGGCACCCTGACCTTAGCAGTGGATTTAAGAGCAGCTCATCCTGGCCTCTAGTCTGGCTCTGACCTGGTCCCCTGAGTTTGATTTGTGGACTTCTGCTTGATTTCTCACTATTATCCCCGTTTTGCTTTCCCCAAACCCCTCCTAGTGTCCTCCCTAATCCCCACTTCCCATTCTGCCCTGCTCTGCAGCTTCCGGCATGGAACTGGAAGCCTGCTAGGGACCTCCCCAGTGCTTTCTTCCTGGATCTCTGCACTCCAGGGCTGAACACGTGCTGACCCCTGCCTGGAAGGCAGCCTTCCCTGCAGGTGTGGTTTGCATGTTTTGGGGAGGTCAGTGACTACCACAGCAGTGGGGGCTTCTGATTCCAGCTCCTACCCCTCCAGTACTCTGAGACAATAATCAATTCTGTCATTATAGCTCAGTCTCCTTAATGGTGCGGTAAAAGTGTGGACACAGCTGTATCTTGGTGCTGAGCAAAGGGTCCCCAGTTAGCCCTTCTTATATGAAAGCAGGAAGGAAAGAGAGGGACATGATGCTAAACGTGAAGTTGGTGTCAGAGACAGTAGGGCTGTGGGGAAGACCCCAGAGCAGGGTTTGGAGGACAGCACATAAAGTCCACACTGTAGAAGCCCAGAAGTCTCCTGGAAGGGCAGAAGAACTAAAGGAGGTCAGCTAGATGGCTTCAGGTCTAAGAAAGGCTGACAGAAGCTCTGGAGCAGTGAGCAAAACCTGAATGCGCTCTTTGGTTCAGAGACATCCTGAGGACCATGTTTTCCATCTGAGAATCTATAGGAAGGGATCCATAAGTCAAGGAAGGGTTCATGTGGTGAGATGTCCTGCATTCTCTGCAAGGAGAGGTGGGTCTGCCCAAACTCGGAATACCACTCTGAAGCTGAGAACTTCCTCTGAGCTGGTACTTACTCCCAGTAGGGCTCCAAGACATCAAACAGCCAAGCAAACAGGCCTAATCCTCATGATCTCTTAGGAAAACAAGGGAGCAGAGAGGTCATTGTGTGATCCTGAGCTCCTGGTTAGCTCCATGAGATCTACAGTTCACAAGCGTTTATATAGAACCATTTATGTGCCCAGATGCTGGTACTGAAGAAGGAAGGCAGAGACCAAATCAAACAAGTCACCACTGTCAACAGTCTAGCAAAGGAGAAAGGCAGGTGCTGAATGCAGGTAGAAGAATCTTGGGCAGGATAAAGGCTGCTCCCACACGCCCATGGAATTCATCCTTTTTTGACCATTACCTCTGAGTAGTGCTAGAGAAACCAAATGTTCAGCTGCTCAACAGTATAGTTAGCAGTGATAATGGAAACTATTTTTAGAAGCAATGGAATGTAGACCCTAGAGTTTGACTTAGGATGACAAAGGACATCTTTATCTTGGGAATTGACACAGAGATTTCCCATATGTTGGGTGAGATCAACTCTAAGGACATACACAAGCATGCTGCTGCAGGCTTAGTTGTAGCATTCCCATGGGTTCCTGGCAGGGAACTGCAAGGAATTCCTGGGGAGCCCAGGGTCTAGGACACAGAGGAGGACCAGAGGGAAGAGGAAACAAGCCAACAAAAGTCAAGCATGTGGGGTACTAAGGCTTTTGGTGGCATACCATGGAATAACATTTCACCCACTACACTTATTTGATCCCCATACAAAGTAGGAGTTAGAGTATAGAGAAGAACACATGAAACACAATGTCATACAAGTAAAGAATGAGTTAGTCTAAGTCCATAGCTAACCAATACAGAGCCAGGCATGCAAACTTGGCCTGTCCAACTCACACTCACATCCATCCACTGTACAGATGTGCCTAAGTGAACATCTTCGACAGTGCGGAAGCATCCAGAAAAGGGAAGGTATGGGCCAGAATTTTACAACCTATGATCCATGGAGTGATTAAGCCTCTTGAAATTCCAAGAAAAAGTAAGTGAGTGTGTGTGTGTGTGTGTGTGTGTGTGTGTGTGTGTGTGTATGGTCTATGTCTGTGTCTGTCTGTCTGTCACCTGTCTGTCCATCTCTCTCTGTGTGTCTGTGCATACTTTTTCCTCAGAGAACTGTACATGATATTTATCAGACTCTCAACAAAATCAAATGTCAAATGCATCATATTTCAAGAAAAAAGGCACCAAGCCCTATTACCCAGGCCACTTCTTGCCTAGCTCTTGAGGATCCAGTGGGAAGGACAGGGATGAAGAAAGCCCCCTAATGGCTCCTTGAGCCTCTTCAGCTTTCCAAGCCAGCGACTTCAACAGTATAGATTGCCGGATGTCTCTAAAGTAGCATTTGGCAGTAACTGATGTGCAAGAAGATGGATCTGAATCCCAGAAACCGCTCTGGAAAGAAGTCATCTGGATATTCGTATGCTCAGGACACAGATCCTCCCTCAAGTAGTCACCACTAGACCACTTCTCGCCTGGACACTTGTTAGCTGGTATCACTCCCACCCCAACACAGACAGTTGGTGAAATGGTGAGGTCATGTTTACACAGGTTAGAGATGTCTCTCTCAGGGCGTAGAGACTGAGAAATCATGGTCTGTCTATGAGCCTGCTTAAAATAATCCCAATCCACAAATATTTTCAAGACTATCAAGGCTAGCTGGGTGTCATGGTGTATCCTTTTAATTCTAGCATTTGGGAGGCAGAGGCAGGTGGATCTCTGTGAGACTGAGACCAACCTGGTCTATATAGTGAGTTCCAGACCACCTGGGGCTACAGAGAGACCCCCATCTCAAAAAACAAAACAAAACAAATCTTCAGACTAAATGTGTTAGGAAGCAGATACATACATATTGGGTCTGTTTTCAGACCCTCCATCCTTAGAAAACAGGGCCCCCAAACCCCAAATCAATTCTCTGATTTGGACAGCCGCATGTCTCATAGGTTTTTAGTGGTCTTTGTCTAAAGTGAGCTCTGTGGTGCTGTCTTTGGACCCCTCTTTTCTAAAAAGAGTAGTCTAAAACATCAGAGCTCAAAACCAGAGCTCAAACTGGCCTGAGATGTTCTGCACAGATGGCAGGAGTTAAGGGAGCAAAGATTTAGATCAAGGTTGGCTTCTAAAATGGAGATAGACATGGTCCAGTAGCTCAGAATAGACAAGGTGGAAAACATCGGTTCCCATCACAGCCAATAATAAGTAATTTAAACTGTTCCCCTTCCAGAGTCCTCATGAGAGATCAAGAAGTCAGGTCTAGCATCCCAACAGAGACAACTGCAAGACACAACTTCCTTTCTAGGTACATTTGCAAAGATGGGAACTTCCTCAGCACTGGCTTCCTCAGCCCTTTAGGGAAGAAACGAACAAATACAACTCATAGGCTTCTGCACAGCTTGTGTTGTTAAGAGAAAGGGTGCCTAAGAACTCAGAAACAGGGCCACCAGGGCCTACCAGGCACACAGAAGAGGATGCAAAAGGGTCGGAGAGTGTGTGTGTGTGCCTGTGAGTCTGTCAGTGTGTGTCACCCGCTAAGTACTTCCTTCACTACACAGCTAATCCGATTAGCTGCTTTCGGAAACTCAGCAATGTTAATTCAAGGCCCCATTCACAGAGCAGCTCAGCCCACGCCTGCCCAGAGCTCCATTCTTCTCACAGCAAATTAAAAGCAGACAGAAGGACTCTTCCTGATGGATAGGCTCTTGCCTCCTGGCCCCACACGCATCCAAATGCCATTGCCACATCTGCCGGCAGCATCCCAAATGTTCTGAAAATGAGAAAAAAAGCTCTGTCTACCACACACCCCAAATGAGGCCATTTCAACAGCACTGTCAAGCAGGTGGCCTCCACAGCTGCCAGCTGTGCTAAGAGGCAAAAAAGCACCCAGTTGCAGAACGGGGGTGGGAGGCTGGTGGGGGGGTGAGTCACCAGCTCCTCTGGTCTTCATTTCATTGTCTGTAGAATGGGGACTCAGAACAGAGGAGTAGCTGGAACAAAGGCTGGAAGGAAGGAAGCTCACTCAGGGTGTGGACAGACACGATGTCATTGTGGTTGGCTTGAGGACAGGGGAAGGGAGGCCAGCTCTGTGGGTGTGGACTGGGAGGCAGACTGATAAGCAATGGGGACAACTAAGGGGGGCGTCTAAGAAGTAGAGTTGTATTAGGTTCTGAGAGCTGCCCATTCAGGTTACCACAGACAGGGTGACTTCAAACAAATCTGTCGCTTTGAGTCTGGACACTGAATTTAGGGTCCACTCTAAACCCAGAAGGCTCCCATCTCAAGTTCCTTAATGAATCAGATCTGCAAAGACTATTTCCACAGGTTCTAGTAGACATTTAGGCATGATTAGAGGTGATGGCACTATACCACATAGTACAATACAGCAGAGTCACCCAGAAGGCCGTATGGAAACAGGGTAGGGAGGCTCATCAGAACTAAATTCAACTCAAGCCTGTGGCCTAAGTAAACAGTGTGGGGATCCCTACTGGGAGCCCCAGTGCCCTAGAGTCTCCTTCTGAGTGGTCTCCTGAACAAGAGCTTGGCTCACCATTATTCCAGACTGCTTCCCAAACTCTTCTGGTCCTTCTAGCTTACAATATAGTGACAGGCTGGTCCAGGAAGGCTGCAGCAAACTGGGATTTGGAAACCAGTGCTGTGGTCAGGATGCCACTATCGAGTGAACTTGTAGGAACTGAGGTTGTCAACAGGGCCACATCCAGGGCAACTGATATCCCTTTGATCTGTAGTGAGAAAAGTAGCTCATGTTCATAGGACAAAGCAGGGATGGAGGCCTCTGGGGCTGCTCTATGGGTGTCTGGTCCCTTCCCTATAGCCTGGTATAGAGACTTCAGTACTGCTCCTCAGAGCTCCCTTCCTAGTCTCCAAGAAAGGAAATGGTGCTTGACAAAGCTTGGACATGAGGCATATTTTCCCACATTTGAACTAGCTAGCTAGTTAAGATATGATTCTTTTATAATTTATTTTTTACTCCAGAAAATGTTTAAAGATCTATGCACAAACTTCTTCTGCTAAAACAGCATTTCTGCTAAAAATCAAAATTTCATAGAAAGAGAAATACTCTTCATGTCTACATGTGAGGCTTAAAGGATCACCACTAACGCTGTTAGCATGTGAGATGCCCAGACACTGTGCAAAGGGATATCAGCAAGACGCACAGACCTCAGCAGAGCAATACTAGTCAAATCATTTAAGTCTAAACAATGTGTATGAATGTGTGTACACATGTGTACGTGTATGTGTATGTGTAGTGGTTTCAATGAAAGTATTCCCGTAGGCTTCAAGTATTGGGGCATTTTTGTTCCCAGCTGGTGGTGCTGTTTGGGGAGGTCTTAGAAGGTGTGGCCTTACTGGAGGAAGCACATCACTGGGGCGGGCTTTGAGAGTTCTCTTTTTTAAAGTATTTTATTTATTATTTTTATTTTGTGTGTATTTATGTGTATGTTGCCGGCATGTGTGTAAGTGGACCCCTCATGCAGTGCCTTCAGAGGTCAGAAGAGGACATCAGTGTCCCCTGAACTGGAGCTAAGGATGGTTCTTAGCCACCATGTGTGTGCTTGGAATCGAACCCGGGTCCTTTGCAAGAGCAGCCAATGCTCTTAACTGAGCCTTCTCTCCAGTGCTATTTTGAGAGATCTTAGGCTTTGCCAGATCTCCAGGTGCACTCTGCTTCCTGTGTCTGCTTGAAAACGTGAGAGCTTAGCTCTCTGCTCCTGCTCCGGCCACTTCACCATGCCTCTCCACCATGATGGATTCTAATTCCTCTGGAACCTGGAACCATAAGTTCAAACAGACTCTTCCTTTTATAAGTTGCTTTTGTCAGCATTTTATCATAGCAACATAAAAGTAACAAATACAGAAGTTGGTACCAGAGAGTGGGCTATTGGCTGTGAAGAATCTGACCATGTGGGAGTTTGGAGGAATGTGGAAGACTTTGGAAGTTTGGGCCACAAAAGCAATTGGATGCTGTAAGCAGAGCTTAATGAGCCACTCTAGTAGGCACCTGGGAGAAAGTATTGCTGAGAACAGTATAGTTCCAGAGAGAAATCAAGACAAGCAGTAACTGGGATATTTTGGCTGAGTCTGGCTGGAGTCTGCCCACAGCTTAAGAGCTTACCTGAGGCTAAGGTGAAAAGCAATGGACTAAGTTCTTTGGTGGAGAAAATTTCAAGGCAGCCTAATGTAGAAATGGTGGCATAGCTATTAATGGTGATTAATGGTGAATATAACACAGATCTACAGTGAAAAAGAGCAAATGGGGCAGAAAGAAATACAGAATGCACAGTTTAGAGAGAAAGATAGTACTGTGAAGTTTATTAATGTTGATGCCAGGGTAAGTGCTGAAGGAGAGACTCTCTTGATAAGATTAGAGCGATTGAGGAGAGGCCTACAGATTTGCACTTAAACAATGGAGAGAGTGCCTTCAGTCCAGTTCATGCCCAGTTAAGCCTCAAACTTATGAAAGGAAGATGCTGCAGGGGGTTTTCTACTCCTAGAAAACCACAACAGAGGAAAGCTGGGAAGGTGGATGAAGCAGGTCCAAACCTACCACCAAAACTTGGCACTGTTACTCATGTGGTGCTGGCTTTAGAGGTATAAAATAAAAGCAAGAGTGAAGGGGTCATTGGTTTTCCTCAGGAGTTTCAGAGAGCCACCGAGGCCAGGCAGCATGCATCAAGGGCATCTCTGCATGAAGAAGGCCCTGAAAGGTCACTGCGTAAAGCTGTGAAGCTGAAGCCTGGTTGGCAGTGGAAACCCCAAGAAGAGGCCAGGGTTGTGAGACATCTGCCAAGGAGAGCTGCATACAGAGTGGTACCAGCCCAAGAGAGACATGTACGTTGCATTCAGCAAAGCTGGGAAGGGCGGAGCCATCTAAGCCCTTTGGAAGTGAAGTCCCAGAAGTCGGACATGGAGCTTTGGTGTTTGCCCTGCTGGTTTTCAGTCTTGCTTCGGTTCAGTATTTCTTCAGTATGCCCTATTCCTCCCTTTTGAAATGGGAATGCATATTCTGTTCCATTGTATATTGGAAGTATGCAATTTTCTTTTGATTTTACATGATTTTACAGTTAAGAGATTGCCTTGAGTCTCAGAAGAAACTTTGGACTTTTGATAATATTGAGACTGGTAAAGACTATGGAGATTTTTAAGGATGAAATACATGCATTTTGTATTTTATATGGTCATGATCCTATCGGGGCCAGAGAGTACAATGTGGTGGTTTGAAAGAGAGTGTCCCCCCATAGAATTTGGACATTTTGTCCACAGTTGGTGGTGCCGTTTTGGGAAGTCTTAGAAGGTGTGGCCTTGCTGGAGAAAGCATGGCACTGAGGGAGGACTTTAAGAGCTCTTAAGCCTTTTGAGATCTCCAGTTGCACTCTGCATCCTGTTTCCTACTTAAAGATGTGATTGTGCTTAGCTTTCTGTTTCTGTTCACCATGCCTCCTGACCATGATGGACTCTAATCCCTCTGGAACCTGGAACCATAAGCTCAAGTAAACTCTTCCTTTTATAAGTTGCTACGGTCAGTGTTTTATCACAGCAACTAAGACAGTATGTATATGTGTCTATGTGTATATGTATATGTGCATATGTATGTGTGTATATGGGTATTTATGCACATATGTGTATGTGTGTATGTATATATGTGTGTATGTGTGCATTTGTGTGTATGTATATGTATGTGTATTATGTGTAAGTATATATGTATATGTGTATATGAATGTGTATATGTGTATTGTATGTGTGTATGTCTGTGCATATGTATATGTGTGTGCATATGTATATGTGTGTGCATGAATGTGCAAATGTGTGTACATATGTGTATGTGTGTGTACCTGTGTGTATTTGTATGCATATGTTTGTCTGTTTGTATTGAGACACATGGCCATGGTGCGTTAAGACTAGAAAGAATCCAGCAAACAGTGTCAGTGATCCCTGGGGCTGAGATAACAAGATTTTCCTTTTCCACTTATAAGCCTTTGTACTTAAAAAAAAAAAAGCAGTATTAGCTTAATCAGAAAAATCAATAAAAAATATTCCCACCTTGAAAATAAAATAACTATTCTAGATAGATGCAAAGTACAATTGGTCCTCAGAGAAAAGCAACTGGAATAAAAATCACCTTGACACAAAAACACACTGGGGAAAAAAAAACAGATATTAAGCTCAGGGAGGAGGAAACGTCACCTGTATGCTTGAGAGGCTTGGTAGCCAGTCCCCCAAATCCCCTCCACATGTGGCGGTTTTCCTCAGTCTCCATTTTTAACCCAAACTTCCTAGATCAATCTTCTCTTTGCAAACACAGACGACTTGACATTTACTAAGCATCTATCAGGTGCCAAGTACCTCACACATACCCTTTCCTGCATCCTTGAGGCATTGCTCTGAGGTAAGGATTATTACTCCTCCCATCTGGCAGATGAAAATCAAGGGTCACCTCTGGGACTGAGCCCAGGCTGTGCAAGCCCAAAGCCTGCAACAGAGGTCAACGCTCATGGAATCCCTCTGGGACCACAAATTTGATGGAGTTTTGAGCTCCTGGAGAAGGCCCCAGAATCTGCAACTTCTGCCACCTCTCCCTTCTCTTCTCACAAATGCTGGCTAGCACCTTCTAGTTTCAAGATGTTGGCCCATCTCTGGGGAGTCCAAAGTGAAGGTGATTTATACTCTGCCTCCTACCAGCTTATATGGGTAAGGACAAAGAAGACAGGCACTCAAGTTCCACACCTCCCTGAGCAAATGTTCTGGGAGAAGCAACCACCAGGCTTCCCTTTACCACAGTATCCTCAGGGATGTCCCCCAAGGGGACTCTAGCTGGACATACAGTTGGCACTGCGCCTGGCTACTCCCAGCCTCTCTCTAGGAGTCTCTCTCACACATTTACCAGCCATGGGCCCCCAAGCTATGTCATGGCAAGTGTCTTAGAGGCATCCTGAGAATTCCCAATGGCACATGGGCACTGCCTGCCTGCTGTGTGGGCCAGAAGGTGACAAGAGACTCATGTCAGAGAGCCCAAGATCTCGAGACTGTAGCAGACTCTGCACAGACACCAGTCTTGCTTTCTAAGTGCACGTATTCCCATCTGAAGTGTAAACTGGTACAACCACTTCAGAAAGTAGTTTGACAGTATCTACTAGAACCCAGGACCCTGCCATTTCTGCCTGTGAACCTGCCTAGGGGCAATGGGTATTTATTTTCACCTAGAAACACACAAAAGAATGCCACCACTGGGTGTGGTGGTGTATGTTTTTAAGCCCAACACTCTAGAGGCAGAGGCAAGTAAATCTCTGAGAGATGGAGGCAAGCCTCAGATGGTCTACAAAGTGAGTTCCAGGCCAGCTGGGGCTACAGAGAAACCTTTTATTTATCACAACAAGAGACCCTAATCTGCCCAAATGTATCAATAGGAGACCTGAGTTACAGGTCTCAACTGAACAGGCAAAATAAATTAGTGATGATGAAGTTCAGACTAGTGTTGACTCTGGGACAGGTACTGACTATGAAGGACATACAGGAGTGTTCTAGTTTGGTTTCTGTTGTGATAAATACCATAACCAAAAGCAACTTGGGGAGGAAAGGGCTTCTTTCATCATATACTTCTAAGTGACAGTCCATCATGGAAGAAAGCCAAGGCAGGAACTGGAAGCAGGAACTGAAGCTGAGAACATGGAGGAATGCTCTTTACTGGTTTGCTCCCACTGGCTTGCTCAGTTACCTCTTTTATATAGGTCACACCCACCTACCTAGGGATTGAACTGTTCACAATAAACTGCGGCCTCCTACATCAGTTAGCAATTAAGAAAATGCCTCATAGACATGGCCAAGGCCAATCTGATGCAGGAAATTCCTCAATAGAGGCACCCTCTTCCTAGATAGCTCCAGTTTATGTCAAGTTGACACAACTAGCACAAGGAACGTCTGGGGTGTGGAATGCATACTGCAATGTCCTGCCTGGGTGGTGGTTACATGGGCGTGGACACAGGAAAAGTTTGTCATGGTATATGCTTGAAATACATATATTTCTTTATTTTTAAGTAACTGCAAAAAAAGCTTAAGAACCTCTTTGCAGATTCCAGTGAGGTCCACTTCTCTAGGCCCCTGGGGAGAGCTGAGGAAGAAAGTAAATAGATGAGGTGGTAGACTCATGAAAAGATGCTTTCTTATACTAGAGCCACACATAGATCGCTACAGAAAATAATTCAGATCTTCATTTACAATCCCAATTGGTTTTCTGAGCCACCTAGAAGAGGCCATAAAATTTCCAGTCCAGTCATATAGACTCAGACACCATGGAAGTCTGATGTGTCTAACAGCCTCTCCCTGTCCCCAGTCACTGGCAATGGTCCTCTGATTTGCTGACAACTTTCGTTCTTCACCTGCCAACCACTGTGGGGGAGCTTTGCGGCAAGTCACACTTCTTCATATGCCCTGGGAGCTGCCCCTGACTATGGGCACATCTCATCCTTCCCTCTCCAGGTTTCAGGGATGTTCCCGGCATCACCAAGAACATCAGCAAGGGTATGCCCTGTGCCACTACCACCAGCCATCAGTGTGACAGTCGCCTACATGCCCAGACTCAGCAGCCTCAGCTGATGAACTCTGGAGAGTGGAGCGTTAGGGGGTCTCTACCAAGAAACTCCAAAATCCAAGCTGAGCAAGTTATAGTCCTTTAAAAATATTTTAAAATTTTTTATTATTTTTTATTTTATGTATATGAGTGTATTGCCTGCATGTGTGTGAATGCACCCATGTTGTACAATGCCCACAAAGATCAGAAGAGGGCATCAGATCCCCTGGAACAGGAGTTACTAACTGGTAATGTTAGCTACCATGTAGGTGCTGAGAATCAAACCCACGTCCTCTGCAAGAGTAGTCAGTGCTCTTAACTCATCTCTCCAGCCCCAACAAGTCATAGTCTTATTGAGAAACTCTGTGAAGGACCCCTGTGGCCCAGGTAAAGACCAAGCTCCCAGGGATGAAGGCAAAGGGCTTATCTGCCAACTGCCCCAGCCAGTCTTTCCAGACGCAATTCTCATCAGAGCCCAGGCAGAGGACCACCCTCCAGTGACCACACCTCTGCTCCACAAACAGCCCCTCCTGTGCACCCATGCACCTGGCTTCTACTCCACCTGAAACGTCCACTCTCTTACTCCTAATTCTCCTTTATGACACAAAACGGGGGTGCTATTCACAGGATACCTGAAGGCTTCTACCCTCACTCTTCTCTCTTCCCACTCCACCAATAAATACCTCCCAGTTCTTGCTTATGTGCTTAGGTGTTGAACTAGCCTGATACCTTTGCAGTAAACCTGAAACCTCTGTGGGTTGAGTGGTGGTTTCATCCCCATTTTATAGATAGGAAAACTGAACCAGATGAACCTTAGCGTGCCTGGTGTGGTCTCCTTGAAATCTGGAGTTGTGATGTTTTCTCTTTCTCTTACCAGCACTGAACTTGGCCTGGGATAAATGCTTAATACAGCTTCAAGAAAAAGGAGGATGGGTGAGAAGGCTCACAGATAATGGGCATCTGTGACCTTACTCACCAAATGACAAGGGATCACCTGACATGTGAAGACTCCAGATCCCACACTCAGTTCCCTGTACTGCTTCTAAAGATGAAGATGTCACAAAGCCAAGGCCACTGAGCCTAGTGTAGAGGGAGGTGAGAAGAACCTGGAGGACCGGTCTTAGGTGTCATTGCTCTTCACCTCAAGATCGGCAGCCAGGAGGAAGAGGGGGCCAGGAGCTGCAGCATGCAGACTGGGTGGGTCTATTGCCCCTAACAACCCAGAGACTCGCCTGGGCTATCAAAATCGGTGTACAATATCCTACTCAGACTAGCCATTATTATTGAAAGTATTGTCAGACATCACCCAAATCCAGCCCACACAGCAATTCTTTCTAGTCTGAGATGAGCAAAACCTAAGGCCAAAGTCCTAAGAAACATTACTGGGCTCCAGGATGAACCCTCCAACAGGAGAAATGAGATTTTCTTAGAGGATCAGCTAAGCTGGGCTGGGGTAACGGCTCAGTTGGTAAAGTGCCTGCTGTGCAACATGAGGACTGTTTGAATCCCCAGAATCCATGTAGAAAAAGCTGGATGTGGCAACACTCATTTATCTATAACCCCAGTTTGGGGAGGGGGTGTGGAGACTGGCAGATCCCTGAAGCTCACTGACCTGCCAGTCTAGCCAAACTGATGAGCTCCAGGTTCAGTGAGAGACCCTGCCTCAAAAAATAAGGTGAAGAGTAATTGAAGAAGACACCTGACATCAACCTCTGGTCTCCACATGCATACATGCACACAGATCTGCATACATGTGTGCACAAACATGAACAAGCATGTATTGAGAGAGAGAGAGAGAGAGAGAGAGATCAGTTAGACTGAAGGCCTCAGATCCATGCCTCTACCACAGAAGGTTCTTCTATAGACCGAGGTTCTTGGAACCACACGTCAAACGTGCTGGATGTAGGACCTCTGCACTCCTCATAGAGCACCTCATGCCACTCCTCTGGGACCTGAGCAGGGTCAGGAAAACAGTACTTACCAGTGCCATGTCCTGTCTCCTCCATGGATGGTTTGGTCCAGTCTCCAGCTTTATTGATATGGAATAACTTTAGATCATCTTCATCCAGTGCAATATCTCCCCAGAAGACAGCTGGGAAGAGAAAATGTAGTGGGTCAACTAAGTCTGCAAGTCAGGATAAAAGGATTTACTGATGGCCCACAGGGCACCAGGCACTGGGAGCAAACTCTAGAAAAGAGAGGCCCTCTAATCAAATTTCTCCTAGAGCCTCAAAGATAATAACTCTATGTCAAAGCCATGGTGCTTAGAGCCGACCATCAAGAGAAGCCAGGTACTTTGTCTGTTAAACAACCCCCCACAGCATCTCACCCTAGCTCTAGGCAGGTGACAGTTATTTCTGTCTTCTTCAGTATCTGATGCCCTTCCCTGGAGGAGATTATATTTCCACTAACTTGTTGTGAGTAATTAGGTGTGAGAAGAATTCGCATGCCTGACCCATGTTCTCTCTCTATGTATAGGGAACATTCTAGACAGAGTCAACTCCAGAGTACAGGTTGTACAGAACACAGGCACGGCTTAGGATGATTCACGGGTATCCCTGCTTTGGGGACCTGTCCCCATAGGTCTGTGTATTAACGGCATGGACCCAGAGTGACACCAGTGGGAGACAGTGGAGCCTTCAGAAGGTGGGACCTAGTTGGAAGTCCTTAGGTCATTAAGGGGATGTCCTTAAAAGGGATAATGGACCAGACCCCTGTCTGCTTTCTCTTTACTCTCTAGCGATGAGATGAACAATCTGTTTCATTATGTGCTCCCACAAAGATGCACTGACTCATCATAGGCCCAAACCAACAGGGCCTATTGATCACAGACTAAAACCTACCAAATCATAAGCCAAAAGAAACCTTTTCTCTGTACAAGTTGACTATTTCGGGCATTAAAAAATCATTTATTTATTTTACATGTATAAGTGTTTTGCCTGCATGTATGTAAGTGCACCCATGTCATGCAATGCTCATGGAGGCCAGAGGAGGGCATTAGATCATTAGATCTCCAGGAACTGGAGTTATAGACGGTTGTTAGCTGCCATGTGAGTGCTGGGAAACAAACCCCAGTCCTGTGCAAGAACAGACAGTGCTCTTAACTGCTGAGCCATTTCTCCAGCCCTGTAGACATTTATTATACTAATACAAAGCCGACCTTTGTGCAGGTGTGCAATTCCAGTTACTTGGGAGGTCGAGGCAGGAGGATTGTAAGCTGAAGGCCAGCCTGAGTGACTACGTGAAACCTTGTCTCAAAACAAAAAGTAAAAATAGAGGGCTAAGGATGTAGCTCAGTAGTAGAGTACCTACTTGCCACATGTAAAGCCTTAGGTTTGATCCCCCAGTATCTGGAGGAAGGGGGTTAACTACAGACACATGCTACAATATGTATGAATCTTAAAAGCTTCATTCTAAGTGAAAAAGCCAAATGTAAAAAAACTGTATGTTACACAGTCCAGTTTATACAAGCTGTCCAGAAAGGGTTCATTTATAGAGCTAAGGTTAGTGGCCACCTAGGAAAACGACTGATGCGAGGGAACTTTGGATGGAAATGCTCTGGATTGCAGTGATTCACAAAATCATCAAGTTTACCAAAAGTGTTGAATTACACACTTAGAGTGTGCGAATCATGCAGACTATACCCACAGAAAACTTGAGAGGAAATAAACTCAACCTGTAGCAAGGACCCTTTAAGTTGTGCCCAGGAAACTTTGCAGTTAGGAAAGAATGATGCAGAATGTGGAACTGAGAACAGTTCAGCAGAACAAGGGAGTGACGAGTAAGTCTGGAGGGAAAGTGGTATCTAGAAAAACCCAGAAGCAGCTATGGCACACAGAGTTGAACACAGACATGAAGATGACCAGCGCTGGAGGAAGGCAGAGCCCAAGGAGCCTCCAGTGAGGCTGTGGAAATTGGCAGCTACTGGAGACTTTCAAGTACCCAAGTGATCTTTGAGCCCTCAACTGTCTATGAAATGGAAACAGGCTGCAAACTCTGCTCCCAAGGGAAGACAGGCACACTGTGCACATATAACCAATCAGAATAAGGACCTTCCAGACAGGACCTACCAGGGTGTGCAGCCTAATACTAGGGAGATGTGATTGGAGAACCATCACTGGGAGGAGGAAGCAGAGCCCAGTGAAGGAAACTGGCCATTATAGGGGCCTTAACATGGGCTCAGCATGATTTCAGAACTAGGGACCAGCCTCCCCTTTCCAAATTCTCTCCCCGCTCCATCTATCACTGTATATTGATTATGTATATTTGTGTGTATGTGTGTGGTATGTATATGTGTGTAGTATATATGTGTATGTTTATAGTGTCTATAGTGTATAGTATGTATATATGTGTGGTATATATGTTTATGTGATGTATGATATATATATGTGTGGTGTGGTGTTTGTGGTATATGTGGGGTATGTGTGTGCGTGGTAGTGGTAGAGGTGTGTGGTATGGTATACGTGTGTGTGTTTGTAATATGTGGTGCTTGTGATGTGTGTGGTATGTACTGTCTATAGTGTGTGGTATGTATGTGTATGTACTGTGTGGTATGTATGTGTATGTACTGTGTGATATATGCGTATATAGTGTGGTGTTTCTGGTGTGTGTGTATGTGTGGTGTGGGTGGTATATGTACGTGTGTTTGATGTGTATGTGTGTTTGTGCTGTGAGATACTTGTGTTGTGTATATGGTATGTGTATTATGTATTTGTGTGTATGTGTATGTATGTGTATGTCTGTGGTGCCTGTGGTACGTGGTATGAATGTGTATAGTGTGATGCTTGGGGTATGTGGGTGTGGTGTGGTATGTGTGCTATTTGTGATGTGTGTACATAGTATATACTGTTTGTAGTAGGTGTGGCATATGTGCGTTTGTGGTATATGTATGTTTGTAAGTGTGTATTTGTGGTTTGTATGGTATGCATGTATGGTGTTTGTAGTGTGTGTGTGTGTGTGTGTGCGCGCATGTAGTGTAGTTTGCAAGTCTCTGGAGAAAAGAAGAGTCACTTCCTGACTCAGGAAAGAGGTAATCACAGAATTTCCCAGACTTCAGGATGTCTCCCTCACAGAAGGAGATATGCTATGTTTATAGAGGAAGGAACATCAGAGCTTATTACAGACAAAGGAGACATGTGATAGAGCCTAGCATTATTTTTGCTCCTTATCTTTAGGATAAATTATACTTCTCAATCTCTGATGTCAGGCTTCCCCACGGATATTTTTCTGGCTAGTGAAAGTGAGGGAGATTGGCATGTGTCACTTCCAAGCATATCCTTTAAGACTTAGTACAGGGTTTGTTGAGTTCTTTCCCCAAAGTCATAAAACAATGATCCTAAAATACACTACTCCATCAGACTAGGGTAGAGGGAGGATGAGGAGACTCAGGAAGAACATGAGAGGTGAGATGTAAACATTTGTAATTATAAGACCTGGACACTTGGGGAGGCAAGGGTATTAAAATTGTTCACTTTGGGGACTGGAAAGATGCTCAGAGGTTAAGAGCACTAGTTGCTTTTGCAGAGGACCAGGGTTCAGTTCCCAGCACCCACATGATAACTAACAACAGTCTATAACTCCAGTTCCAGTAGATCCAACGCCCTCTTCCAGCCTATAAGGGCATTGCATGACATGGATGCACTTACATGAAGGCAAAATAGTCATACACATAAAATAAAAATAAATAAATAGGGCTGTACAGATGGTTCAGTGGTTAGGAGCACAGGATCTTCTTGCAGAAGACCCAAGTTTGAATCCCAGCACCCACATGGCAGCTAACAACCGTCTGAAACTCCAGTTTCAGGGAATCTAATGCCCTCTTCTGTCCTCCACGGGCACTGCATGACAAAGGTGCACTTAAACACATGCAGGCATAACATTCATATACATAAAATAAAAACAAATAAATAAATGTAAGTATTCACTTTAAGTCAGAAAGATCTGGGTTCAAGTCCTATGCTGTCATTTAAGAACTATGTGACCACTTAAACGCTGTTTAATGAATCATTTGACCTGTCTGAGCTCCACTTTGCTCTTCAAGTTGGAACTGGCTTGCAAAGTTGTATAAGAATTAATTGAGATACAGTTTGCTAAGCAACTGTCCCAAGACTTGGTCATGAAAAGCACTTGGTGACCCACAGAGCCGCTATGATTTCTTAGTTCCTCCAGGCACCTGTCTCTCCCTTGGCTTTACCCTGTCTTCATCCAGAAGACCCTTGCTAGCTACACCTCTCATGTCTCCCTTGTGGATTCTCCTCCCCACCCCAGAACCTCCCTTCTTGTCTTTCTGTTCATGCAGAACAATCTCAAATGAACAACAGGGGTAAACTGTGTCTGCCTACTCGCCTAATAGACCTGTGTATGCCAGGCTTCCAGCAGATGGTGCTAGGGCTGGGATAGCTGGAGATCAGATTTTCTGTGTCTTACAATTAACAATGGATTTGACCTACATGTTGATTCTTTTTGTTCTCATATTGATATCACTCCCTTTTATAGATAAGGAAACTAAGGCATTTTCCACAAAGAAAATGACTTGCTGAAGGTCATACAGTGAGCAAGTGGCAGTCTCACTCTCTAGCCCGTCTCTCCACACCCCACATCCCGCCCCACCCCCACCAGCTCTCCTCTCGGATCTATTCGGGTTCCCACATTGTATCCGATCGTAAATGCCCTGAGGTTCGGCTCCAGGTCTGTACTTACACATTTCACCTGCCAAATTCCACTTCCCACACTAAGAAAAGCCAAGCCTACGGGTCACAAAGTAAGGAACTGAATCAGATGGGTCTTTCCTGTGAAACAACAGGTAAGTAATTTAAACTTCCTGAGTCTTAGCTCCTTCATGTCTCAAATGAGGATAAACTCAGTAATATCTCCCCCTCTCCAGGGTTGTGAGTTTCAAGCGAGATTACGTGAGTAAGGACTCAGCACCGAGCTGGTGCCTGGCCCCACTCAAAATGCAGATATCGAGACCCTCCGAAATGGTCTATGTGAGTGGCTATGTACAGTGGGAGTGATGTTTTCACAGGTGTGAGCCCTTTAGAACACTATATAGGTACCAAGCCCAAGGCAGCTCTTACCCATATCAGCCACAAGAGGGCACAGGTCTGGTCCTGTGGGACCACACATGGACCTCACCTCTGACCAGACTGTAGAGTCCATCCCATCCCATCCCAGAGCCCAAAGAGGCCAAAGAGGCCCTGCTCATAACCAGCCACTGTTCCCTCTCTGTAGCCCTGAAGGCTTCTTGTGATGAAGTCTGGATCCGAAACTGCCTTTCTGCCCTACAGATCCTACTCTAGGAACCCACAGGGCACTTCCATGGACACTCCCCAAGATAGCCCAAGAAGGCTGCCTACTCACAATTCAAAGGGTACATCTCCAAAATCCTTGGCACTGCTTGGGGCTTTGGAAGCTTGCTTATCCCAGGTTAAGCATCCTTCAAACTAGAGTAGCGTGTTCCCCAGGTCAGAGGTCCAGAATTAGAATGCCACCTAGAGGTCGCCTCCTCACCATTCCATTGACACCAGCACGTTATGCAGGGAAGCTGTGATTTGTTCACTTGACAGGTCACTTGACAGAGCTAAGTTGATCAAGGTCAAGTCCAGGCTATTACACTTGGGTCTGAACTAGCAGCATCCCCATGTGTCTGGGAGCTTCGGGAAAAAACTGCTACACTGAAAGGGGAGGGAACTGGTCCTTGGAGTCTTAAAAAAGCCTAAGACAACTGGGGGGGAGGGGTCAGCTCTTCAGACTCCTTCAACAATGTGTTCTTCATAACATGGAAAGGGACTTTAGCACTTTCTTCCCATTCCACTGTAGTTAATGTTATGTCTCCATAGAGAAGAGCAGTATATTAAAGAGGAAAATTTCAATAAGTCAAGGAATAACAGAAAGGCAGTAATTGATTAGTGATGGCTGCACGAGCAGCGGGTGGCAAGCCTTCAGATAGGTATTTACCATCTTTGCTTTGCTTTCATAGAGGAAGGGAGGTAGTTTAATACTGCTGCAGGGGTGAAAATGGTTTGATACAAAATCAACTAATTTCCCAGAAAACCCAAAAGATCATTGAAACAACTGGTCCAAAAATCAACAAGATACTGATGTATCAACAGTAACACACCAGACTTACATACATGCAGGCAAAACATTCATATACATAAAATAAAAATTAATTAATTTAAAAAAAATTTAAAGGTTAATGTTTCCCAACTTATGTGTAGGTTTATATACTTCAAAACCACAATAATTTTTTATTATTGATTAAAGGACATGAAAGTTCATCTACATAATTAGGTGATACCAGTCAAGAGAGAATGTGCTCATATGAGCAAGTTCCCAGAAACCTGGAAAACACTCTGTTCCTTGTGATCATCCACCACCAACTGGCTCTTACGATCTTTTCTCCCTCTCTTCCACAATGATCCCTGAGCAGGCTCCAGGGGATGAACTCACACAGAGGGATGTCTGGGGACACAAACTTGACTCTGTAGACCTTCACATATGTGACACAATGCGTGGCAATGGGGGGGTCTATGAGGCGTGCAAATGGGGGAGGGGCTCCAGGTATGGCTGAGATACATTGCATGAAATGCACAAAAATTTAATAAAAATATATCTTGGGAAAAAAAAGAGAGAATGTGTTGAAGGGCCCCAGCTCTGCTGTGAAAACTGGTCTGGGGGCCCGCTCTCAATTATGAGAAAACACTGATAAATGAGGTCTCACAAATGTATTGAAAATAAGAGACTAGCTGGTGAGTTACGTTGTAACAAATGGTTTAGCTATTTAAAGAAGAATCAAATAGACTCTGAACCTCATTTTATATACCAAAATTAAATCTGATTTTTAAAAATTAAATAAATATTTACTTCAACAAAATTTAGAAGTCTAAGGCTACACAGTCAGGCCTCCACATCCCTGGTTCACCTGGATTCAAACTGCCATAGATCAAACAAGTTGAAAACAACTGTGTCTATAGTAAACATGTATGGTTTTTTATTTTTTTCTCATTGTTCCCTAAACACTCTGGTCTAGCAACTATTTACAACACATTTACATTGTAGTGGAATTGTAAGTGATCTGGAGACTCAAAGCTTGTAGGAAGAAGTTCGTAAGATGTGTTTTATGTATGCAGGTGTTTGGTGTTTGCACATGGGTATGGGTCGGAGGTTGGCATCAAGCATCTTCTCTAATTACTCTCCTCCTTAAATATAATTTTAAAGGTAGTATATGAGAAATGTGGAAACACAAAGAAAACTGATTTTAAAGATATACTTTCTTTTTAATTTTTAAAAATTTATTTACTGTCATGTTGCATGCGTATATGAAAGTGGTATGCGCATACCATGGCACATGTGTGGAGGTCAGAGGACAACTTTGGAGAATCAGTTCCCTCCTTCCACCTTTACATGGGTTCTAGGAATTGAACTCAAGTCATCAGGCAAGTGTTTTTATCCACTGAGTCATTTCACCAGGCCTGAAGACATACTTTCTAATGATGAATACTGAGCAACACGCTGATATTTAGCAATGGGCTGAAGCCACACAGCCTTGGTTAGCAGTGTTGGCTGATTCTCCTGGTATAAAGCTGCTCATCATGGCTAATGTTAATCAATGAGTGTGGAGGTGGAGGAGATGCAACATGGCTCCTCACAAGCTGGTGAAGCTAGCTCCAGCTCACCACTGAAGTGGAAACATCTGTATAGCATACCACAGCTCCTAAAGTTCCAGGGCTGCTGTATGTGCCTGATCCTCATAGCTGTAAAGGAGAACCATGATCTCAGCTTTTCAGATATACACCCCAGCCCTGTAACCTCCACCCCAGGGTGTACTCGGCACAGCACCTTGTCCTGTCTGTCCTTCCTGATCAACATACATCAGTACTCCCTTTGTGCCCAACTGTAAGGCATAATGCAAGGTGGACCTTAGCCAGGTCACCTGCTATAAGGAATAGAAGAATGGCTCCCATGGGCGTGGCGCTCTGCTCTGGCTAGTCGTGAGACCAGCTTCTGCTCAGCACCTGGAAAGAACTGCCTACCTGGGAACAGACCACTCTTGGCTGCATTCGGGACCCCACTCCATAAGGCCATTGGCTAACCAGACCTATAAGACCCTTTGCACTTCCTTGAATTAACGGTGCTTGCAGCAGCTTGCCATAGCCTGCTTCCCACTCAGCCCTTGGAGTCTGTGTGTTGATTCCATGCCTACTCACCACCCTCCACAGCGGAGACCTTTCAGTCCTCTCGAGCTGGCCCCAAGCGCAGGGACCCCCAACACCCAACCAGGCAGAGGGAGACCTCCTTCCACTCTGCTGCCGTCACCAGTCACACTCTCTAAGGCATGGCTCCCCAGCTCCCGGACAGCTCAGAACCAGCAGCTCCTGGTAGGGAAGACCTCATCAGAGGGTGACCGATGAGCTGGGCGGTGGCCCAGTTAAAAGCCATGCTGGCCAAAGGAATGGCATGTGCAGACCCTGAGGTGAGAAACAGCAAGCCTCTGTCAGAACGGAAACAGAAGTGGGCCAGGAAGGGCATCCAGCTGGAATGGAGGGAATGGCCACATGGATTCCTGGAGATGGCAGGATGTGAGGCCTCAGGAGCTAAGAGGTTGGGTAAGGGCGGAGAGAGAAGGTCAGGCACAGGGAACAGAGATCCAGGATGAGAGTGCCCACTGCAGAGTGGTCCTAAGGAGTGCCTTGTTTTGTACAGTGCATCAGTTTACCACTCCTTCCATGCACACATTCGCTCCCAGCTCCCAGTATAGTGCCTGGCCCTGACCTCCAGAATTAAAACTGACCTTAAAACTTTCTCATAAGTGAAGGAGTAAGTGACTTTGAATGCTCCTTGCAGAAGTCCTAGAGGAGGCAGCGCAAGACTTGCCAGCTGGACCTTAATGGAAAAAGCAGGGCTTAGGAAAGTCAACACCTAGCCCACTTGAGCTCAGTTCACTGCCCCGCACACGCCCAGCTCTGAAAAGTGAGATTCCAGGTGTGCTCGACAGGAAGCACTCTGTTTCTACATGAGCACCGGGCATGGCCAAGACTGGACAGTTGGGCAGGTGCATAAGGGGGACAAAGTACAAGAGAGTGGCCCTGAAGGTCTGCCACGACCCTCCCCACTCAAGTTTTCATGAGTCTGGGGCATCCCGGGGTCCTGGCAGTGTTGAATGAAACCTCTCCAATGCTGCGGCCACCACTAGCTCTCCTCACCAAGGCATGCCTCCCTAGCTCCCAGACGTGCAGACCTGGTCAGTCCCTTGCCTTCCTAGGGCCTCCTGACCATACACCTCACCCAGGGGCTCCCTCCAAATGCCACAGAGACCTGGGATTCACCAGTGACCTTTCCACCCCTCCCCTCTCTTAACCAGTCATTTCCTGATCCTCATACCTACACTTAGAGCTTGGGGCCATGGACATTTCAATCCCCTTCCTGCTTAGAGTTCTAACCACAAATCTCCCATAGAGTGGCTGTCTCAGGATGTCTAGATTGATGAGTAGGACATGGTCTACATTTCCAGAGCTTACACTAGAAGCTGTGCACGATCTTGGACAAGCAACTTTTCTCTTCGGTGGTACTTCTTCACCAATACAATGAGACAGCTGAGCAGCTCAGAGTGGTTGAATGTCTGGCCTTCAAATTACTTGCATTAGGAGCATCTAAGGAGGGTGTTGTGAGTGAAGAAATGCCCCACTCTGATGCACACCAATGCTTGGGAACCAATGGAGTTAATGGTCTCTGAGATCTCCCAGATAGAACGTTTGGTTTCCCTCCAACTTCTCTTAAAGTCACACTGGGACCTGCCTGGAGCTCCTCATTTATCCATCCCAGTGGCAAGCTACTCAAACAGCTAGGAAGCACCTTGCTAGTGCTCTTTCCGATGGGTACCTGGGGATAAGCCTAGGTTATTACAGGAACTAAATATGGAGCATTCTAACCATTGGCATTCCTCTCAGGAGCCGGGGGAGGTGGAGTGGAGGAGCCAGAGGCAGGAGAATTACAGGGAAATCCTACCCAGAGACACATTTAGTTCTCTGAGTTTCCAGCAGAGGGATTTAACAGGTTTAAAGCAGTTTTCTGTGGATCTTTGTCAGGGTAGTGTATGTACAAACAAACAGGGAGGGGTTTTTTTAAGGAAAAAGTTAATCGGCTTAAAGTGTGCAACTAAATCGGCAAAGCTTACATTAAAGTGACCCACAGAGAAAGGACCCCATGGAAGGAAAGTTCTAGGAAATACAATATGGCCTCTATGTTCTTTTGTAGTTTCACCCTATAAATATTCATGGGACAGTGTTAATGGGGTCCACAGCTCTATGCAACCACAATAGTTTTTTTGTTTATTCTCAGGACCATGAACTTTGAAACCATGACCCTAAATTTCAGGACTCTACATTCAGGAGCGGGTGGGCGGGAGAGGTTCAGTTTACCGAGGCCAGAGAGGAAGCAGGCAAGTGTGAATCGTGCCTCCTGGGTCTTTGGGTGCAGATTAAAGGGCGGGATCTGTTTAGTATGGGAAGCCTCCTGTCTCCAGGGCCCACAGCTGCTCCTTGGGAAATGGCCTTCTTGAGGGACGGATGGCTTAGTTATGAGAGCATATGGCAGAGAGGAGTGGGAAGTTGTAAATATTTTAACTGGGCAAAACAGATTCGTTGTGAGATTTATATTGAAGTTTTTTTTTTTTTTTTTAAAAACCAACAACTTTGAATCCAGGAATTTCTAAGATGGCAAGAATTCAAAAGCCATCTAAAAGATGTCCTTGTTCCCTATAGGAGGAAACCAGAGTCCAGGAAGGTAGAATGATTTGCTCACGCCATATTCAAGTACCAACTCTCCACTGTGCTCTTTCTCATACGAGGGATGGCAAACAGGAGACATATCTGGGCCTCTTCGGACTTCTTTCACCCAGGACAAACATCCCCACTTGATCTCACTGAACCTGAACACAGCCTCTGAATCCATCCAGTGTCACACAGGACTCACAGTGGCTGAGTCGAGACCTATTTGTCATCCACATCTTCCATCCTACCAGAGTCTATCACCTGTTTGCTCCAGCTAAGGGCAATCTGGTCCAATCTGGCCACTGTCCCCTAAAACCTGACTCAGGGGTCTGAGTGCACACATCAGAGACACTGTGATAGCCAAGTGTCCATAGGATGCTTAGAGGTCGGTCAGGACCTGGGAGAGCGCCCTACATGACAAGGTTCCATAGAGCATCTGGAAGCTGTTGGCACCTCCACCTAGCCCTGCAGATGAGCCAAGAGGGACTGGCTGGTACCTGGGCTGGCGGTTACCTTGCTCAAGGCATATGTGGCCTCCTGCCTCACATCTCCATCTGTGAACCACAGTACAGTTACACTGATACTTCCACAGCCATGTCACAGCTCAGCTAACTTGGATCAACAAACACCTGTCAGAAATTTAAAAAAATAATAAAATTTACATACCAGTTTGAGTGATTCCAACATTGTTACTTAGAAAGGAAAAGGCTGGGGAGAAATCTCTATGTCTAACAAAGGTTAAACAGGTGATGATGTATCTATGCAACCACCAACCAAACAATTTAAATCAATACGGTATTACACAAGCATCTTCACCACCACAGAAAGAGGTTCATGGAAAAAATGAAGTAGAAGGTTCAAAACAGCTATGCTCAGGTATGCTCAGGAAAAAAGGACGCCCTACATGAGTGTGCACAGAAAATCTGGAAGAGCATCACCATGTCAACAGCTGTCGCCTCCAGGCAGTGGGATTACTGGACATTTCCAGGCCTTCCTCTATATTTTCTAAATATTCTCCAGTGAATGCATAATTCAGAAGAACGTTTTCTGTTAAAACACAATCTCCTTTTCCATTCTATTTCAAAAGGGCCCAGTGTTTGCTGAACTTGTCTTGATGACCTCATTCATGTTTCAGTCATGACTTTACGGTGTAATTCAGGACCCCTCCCTCTCACACCATGATCTCTTTCCATCTTCTCTCCCTTCCTAGTCCCACGATCCTAACACGGTCTGCCTCTCCCAGGGATAGACCTCCTGGTTAGGTTGCTTCCTGCTTCTGTAGATCTCAGGCACTATATGTCTTCATTGAAACAATCCTCTGCTCAAAAGTAGTCAATAGCTCCCCATTTCCTTAAGGTAAATTTCAAACACCTCATCTTCACATTCACTAGTCCATGTTTATTTCAATCTTGTTCTTCAAAGTAAAGCCCCACCTGCAATATCGTGAGTTCTCACCTTGATTCATGCTACTCTCTGAAATGATTTGCTTATATCCTAGCTTCTCCAAATTCCATCCATCCTTCTGGGCTAAGTTCAGGGCTTATCCTTCTCCAGCAAGCCTTCTTCAATTGTCCTGTCGTGATTCCTACCTTTTGAATCACTATTGTATCTCATTTACCTGGGTTTTCATTTGACAAATACCAACTGCCACTCACCAGGTGCTGGCATTGTACAGGTGTCAGGAAACCAAGTGAGTCTAGTTTCTTACCCCAGAAGTTCATTGTCTAGTGTGGGGACAGCTGCTGAACAAGTCATTACACCAATAATGCTAACCCATTCTAGATTTTTAAAAAGTTCCGCTTGAAAAAAACAGAATAATGAATAATTAAGAAAAGGGGTCTGATTTGACATGGGGCTGGGCAAGCCACATGGAGAACTGTGCAAGCCGAATCTTAGAGGAACCACAATTAACTACAGGGGGAGCCCAGAGACATGCCCAGGGAGGACCTCCAAAGGGGGGTGGCAGGTGCAGAGAGAGGGGCTGTAGGAGACAGATAACCAGGGTGCTCAGAGCTACCAACTGCCCTCATTCCAAGAACACAGGAAGGGCCATACAGATCTGATTTTGCACACTTGTTCAGATGTGAGTTCAGAAAGATCACTGCTTGTGACATGCAAAACAGATTTAGGGAGTATAGAAACCCATATGGCAGCTCTCGGAGGGCTTAGATCAAGTGGCAGCAGGCAAGTCAGCTTTGGACACAGAGCTGGCAGGACTTAGGTTGGGCTACGTGACAGACTGAGGGGAGCCAGGTGACTGCACTGCCAACCAGGTTTCCAGCCTAGGCACCCAGGTGGACTCTGCACCTGTGACCACTTCCCAAGCCAATGGGGAGAGGCAAGGAACTTAGAGCTCGCTTGACAGGGAGGACAATTTGCCCAGGGACCTGAAGGGCAGTTAAAGAGTAGGTAGCTTGAAACTGTTCCTGTGGGAAGCAGTTCTGAGGACTCACATCATTTCCCACTAATAACCCAGGTGGGAGAAAGGGGAAGCTCAGTGGGAAAATTGCAGGATGAGGCAGGGAGCTAAGTGGCCCAGCTGGTGAAGCAGGCAGACTCAGGCTGAACATCAACGCTCAAGTGCTCATGCAGGCGAGCCTGAGAATATTGATTGGTAATTGGCAAGAGTGTTTAGAGGGTGGTGTGATCACAGATAGGTCGCTAACCAATCAGCAGGAAAGCTGGGTTCCGGTTGCTAGGTTTGCATCCAGGCAGAACTAGATTATGAGCAGAGTGAGCGGGTACCAGGAGAAACCTCTTAAATGCATGGGGTTTATCTGTCACCCTCTCCTCGCTTCACGAATGGGAGCCAACAAGCAGTGGAAATTAACACTTGCCACTTGCTGTGGATCCCAAGAGAACTCTGTAGCCTCGAGAGGGAATAAGAAATGCACACAGAAAACAGCCTGTCACTCAGAAAAATTCTTAAGAAGGGAACCATAATGGGAATTTTAACGGCAGAAAAGAGCTAACAAAGACAGCTTGCTAAACTTGTCACAATAACTGCCACACTGAATCTTCAAACAGACCTACACAATGGACTTGAATCCTTTTCCCATTTCCCAAATGAAGAAATGGAGGCTCTGAGAGGTTAAGAAACTTGGTCAAATTTTACAGGCAGTAAAAGCAACAAGGGCTGTAAGCCACAGGCTGCCTGGTAGCAAGAACAGTGGCTTCTACAGGATGTTTCTTTATGTCAGCTCTCCTAAACAAGCACATCCCTGGTAAGCTAGACCATCTCCATCCTTTCCTTCTGCAGGGGGAAGTAGGAGTGGCTGGATCCTTCTCTCTCACTGCCCCTGGCCCTTCTGGAAGAGGGGAGAACAGGAGATACGCTTCAACACCTTGTATATATTCAATGATTCTTCCCAGAGCTTTGGGACCAAGAGTATCTGAGGGCCAGGACTCTCTCATCCTTGTCAGGCTCCTGGCCAAGGTAGAGAAAAAGTCAGGGAAGAGGCACTGTTCTGTGGTGTTCTGAAAAACAAATATACAGAGACTGCACAGAGAAGTTTGTTGACTATTGAGTGGAGGGAGGTTCTAGGTAGGGTAAGGCTGCAACTTGAGTAGGGATTTGAAGTTCTTGTTCCACCACTTACAAGCTCAATGTCCTAGGTAGGTCTCAGGCCAGACTGTCCCCAAGGCAGCACCCACACTATGACCTTCAGCACCCATGAGATCACACAAGCCCAGGCCATGTCCTAGGGGCACCCACAAAATCTCCCAGCCTATGTGGAAGGCTGGTTGGTACAGGGAGTAGAAGAAATGCCCAGACCCACTCGGGAATGGTTTGTAAACCATTAGGTGTGGCTGAAGTTTGAAGGTAGAGCTGCAGCGGAGGGCCAGAACTACCACTCTTCTCCTTGGAAACCATGGTGAGGGTGAGAAGCAGCATTTTGGGGTCTCAGAGAGTGACAGCTGTTTTTAGACTGCTTGAAAAGGAATCCAGGAAGGATGCACATCACCATCAAACATGCTGTGGGTGCCAACCTCATTGTTACCTCTTTGGAAGCTGGAGGTCATAGGAATATCGCTTTGGGGAAGAATGGTGGGATGAGCCAGCTATACTGGCTAATTTCCAGTCTTGGCTGGTTTCTTAGGTGGCTTGCTGGCATGAGAACAGTCAGTCTAACACCCCCCTCAATGGGCCAATGAGATTCATGGCTGGCTGCTGTTTTGAGGAAAAGATCCTCAAACAGAGAGAGGCTGTGTGCATCAACATCAGAAAGCACAGAACTCTTAAAACTGTTCAGCACAGACTTCCCTGCTACTCTGGAAACGTGGATGTCTATGGATGATGATAGTAAAAGCAAGAGTATTTACTAATGTCTTCCGTGTTTTAGGTGTTCCTCTATATGAAGTCACTTCATCTGCCTACTTATCCTATATAGTTGGTATTAGTATACTATTTTATTTCATATGTGGTGACCTGAGGTCAATATCTGGACTCATTCTCTACCTTACTGTTTTTTGAGACAGAGTCTCTTTCTGAACCTGGTGCTCACTGATTTGGTTACACTTACTGGCCAGCAAATGCCAAAGATCTTCTTGTCTCTACTTCCTTAGTGATGGCATTATAGGCACATGCCACCACACCTGGCTTTTTATAGGGGTTCTGAGAATTCAAACTCAGGTCCTTGTGCTTGCATGCAAGCACTTTACTAACTGAGCCACCTTGCCAGTCCCAGTATACCATTTTATGTTTAAAATATTTTATTTATTATTTTAATTTTATGTGTACGAGTATTTTGCCTGCATGTGGGTGTTGAAAACCAAACCTCGGTCTTCTGCAGGAGCAACCAGGGCTCTTAACCACTGAGCCATTTCTCCAGTCCCCCAGATGAGGAATTTGAGTGTCATCAAGCTTAAACAGGTTTGCTCAAGGTCTCAGCTCTGAACTCAGATGTTTGCCTACACAATGTGCTGCTGTTTCAGGAGCTGGAGAGATGGCTCAGGGATTAAGAGCATTGGCTCTTAACCAGAGGATCTCTTGCAGAGGACCTGGTTTCAATTCCCAGCACCCACATGGTGACTAACAACCATCCAAAATTCCAGTTCCAGGGGATCCGATGACCACGCCCTCTTCTAAGGTGCACTTATGTACATGCAGGCAATATACTCATACAAAATTAAAATAAAAAAAAAAAATAATGTGCTGCTTCATCCCAGCTGTCTCCCAGGAATGGAAACCAATGATCATATGAACCAATTTAATCCAAACACTTGGATATGTATCAGGTTGTTAAGAGGGCACATAATTCTAGAGTTGTTCATGTTTACTGAGTACTTCTATTTTCTAGGCTTTCATATAGCAATAGTCTGCTGATAGGGGTTTCAGTTAATCACATTACATATTTGAGGAAATGGTGGCTCTAAAGGCCAAAGACTCTCTTAAAGTCTCACAGTAAGAGACAAAGATAGGATTTGTCTTTGGCCTGAGCCGAAGCATGGGTGTGGAACACTACATGATGGGGTCCAAGAGGCAGCGGTCAGAGAGTCGGAGGACTACAGCTGACCATAGAGATCCTGTGGAATGAGATGTCCACTTGGCTTCTGGCCAGGAGCATCTTCCTGGGAGCTGACTGTTCCCATCCTGGTTAGAGTCTACAGAGAATAGTGTCAAGGTCCATAAGCTCTTCAGAGAATCCACCTATGCTGCATATCTGGAGTCGTTCATGTTGCCGCTCCCCGCCTCTTGCTGTGCAGGACCAAGGAGGAAGGGACACCCCCAAACCTATGCCACCCCAAGGAAGGGACAGGCAAAGCCTAACAGGGTAGACAGAAAAGGGTAAATAGGTTCCACTGGTGTAAGACCTGGAGACCTACCTTTGATGACACTGGACATTTCTGTCTACCAAATGTGGGTTTTATCCACAGAGATAGCGTTTAAAGTCTAATGAGTGTCAGTAGCAAACAGAAAGTTCAGCCTGAAGCTCGGTTTCCTGAATGCAAAACAGCAGCCATCACACTTCTGGGGACAGTGGTGAGGGGCACTGGGTGGTACCCTTACTGTGGTTCTGCTCGGAAAGCAGCTGCATCTGCAAGGGTCTAATAGGTTCCCCAACTCCCCTTTCCTAGCAAGAAAGGCGTGGGTGTCCTGGTTTCCTAAACAGATGTAAGACCTGGAGACCTACCTTTGATGGCATTGTTGGGAGCCCTGAGTTCCAGCTAGTATGTGATAGCCACATCTGCTCATGAGAGCCAACAGTGTTGAGCACCAAGCCACTCGGCTGACCATGACACAGGGCCAAGGCAGCAAGTCTCCCCAGACACACTTCTTCCTCCTTGTCCTTATTTTATTTTTTTATTGAGATATAACTGAGATAGCATAAAATTCACCCTTCACTTACTTTTTTTGTTTGTTTTGGGGTTTTTGAGACAGGGTCTCTTTATGTAGCCCTGGCTGGCCTGGGACTCGCTATGTAAACCAGGCTGGCCTGTAACTCACAGAGATACACTGTCCTCTGCCTCCTGAGTTCTGGGATTAAAGGAAGTGCCACCACACATAGCTACCCAAAGTGGGTAGACCAGATACTGCTCCTGCATGGAGACTAGAAAGGCATGTAACTCATAAGACCTTGGAGAAATTTAATTCCATCAATCAGCTTCTGTCCATCAACAAAAACTTCATGACAAAAGAGGATGAAAATAATGATGTAAAAATGCCAGCCCCCGCTTACCAAGATGCAGGCTTAGGGAGTCTCATAAGCGGCAGGTGAAACACTAGGGAGACAAGCTTCCAGGAGACACCATGTAACCTTCAACTCTGTTTAGGAAACCAGGACACCCACCCTTCCATTGCCATGAAGTCCTAATGACCACAGTTCCCCTATTTCCTCTCTGCTCAGAGCTTCTGCATGTCCCAGACCAAGGGCAAGTGCATGGTTCCTTCAATAGTGAACCAGTCCAAGTAAGGCGAACATCTCCCTGACTACCTTGTTCAGCAGATACTAGCAAACATGGAGATGAGCTGGACACTGCTCCAGGCACAAGGCAGAGACTAAATCTCTTTATTTCATGGAGCTGAATATTTTGGCTTCCCATGAAGACCTGGAGGGCTTCTCAGAAAGTGCTCGGGTGACATCCCAAAAGTCCCCATTGGTAAAGTGCCTTGAAATAAATGACAAGGTGGTATAAGGCCCCAAATTCCAGATAGAGGAAAGGTTTGAAATCATGGGGAGGGAACTCAGAATGAGAGATGAGCCAGTTCTCATATCATGATCCTCACTCTGGCTCCTGAGTTTTCAGTCCTCTGGAGCCAGCAACTCTACATATCATATATGAATCCAGGAGTCATAGCTATTGGAGGCAGGGAGAGTTGGCCTTACTTGATCTGTAGGTTTACAGCCCTCACAAATTCAACATGTTCATTCTACAGGGAAGAAACTGAGGCTCAGAGAGGACAGAACTTGTCTACTAAGAAGTGGAGAATAAAGCCAAGATGTTTCCGTCTGCATTGTGGATGCACAGTGGAACGCAGATCCACACTGGGGAAAGAACAGGTGGGAAGTATTTGATGTGCAAAGCCTTGAGGCCGGTGTTCTGGCTAGAACTGTCAGGGAATTAGGATTTCATTTGGTAGGAAGAGGCTGACCCTGAAGGTATGTTTTAAATACGCAACCAGTAAGTGCAATTCTCCCTAGTGGGGAAGTCATCCTTTAACAGGCTTTAGTACAGTGCCTGCTTTTTGGGGTTCTATATGGGTGCTTCTTAGGCCAAAGAATTTCCAGGAAGATGGGAAGACTGAGTTGCTCTCCTGCTCCAGTGAAGGGTGCCATTGCTTTCTGGTGGAGGTATCAGGTTAGCCCAGGGAGAGGCCAGAAGCCTGGGAGGACCCAAGAATGCTGAACCACACTCAGGTTTCTCTATTTTGCAGCCTGACCCGCCCATTCCATCATGTCTGCAAATAAATAGAGCATTTACACCTTGGTTTTCCAGCATTTTCTTTAAAATCACTAGAGAGTCGATATGCAAACTCACTTCGGGGCTGTCTGTCCCTGCAGTCTAAGAGCAGGGAGATTTCCAGCACCCAACATACTGGAAGCACTTAATCCATCCCTCAGCAAACTGATTTCCCTCCTGGCTCTAGCTGCCCTTACTGCCTGCCAGGAGCTCCAGCTTCCTTCTGACAGGGTCTAGGATCTCACAGGTGTGACTGGTGATGTGGTCCACCTCAAACTCATTTTCAGGCCTCTGAATCCTTTTATTTTTGTCCTGTCTTTTTAGGACCAGGTCTCCATTCCAAATGGGCTCAAGATACCTTTTTCCTTGGCCATGAATGAGGTTACACAAAGAACAGAATGTGTCAGTCAGCATGGTAGCTGCTGAAATTGTCTTCAATTAGTCAGAAACCATATGGTCTGCTTACTTTTCCAACCAAGGCCCCACAAGGTAAGGCAACAGGTGGATATTCTTCAAAGAGGGGTAAGCCTGGGTCCCTCACCCCTGGATTGACCTTCAACCTGCACAGGATCCTCAGGTCTTAAAAACTCCTGAAGCCCTCCAGCCTCTTAGGATCTTTATCTTCCCTAGACTTCATTCGCCTGCTTGTGGTGAGACCCCAGTCTACACACTAAGGACAACACCCTCACGATGATTCCACTGGCAAAAAATTTCTCCTCTGAGCCTTTCTATTTACCCTCCAGTTTAGAGATAAGTAAGCAGACTGACAGAGCTCTCCACGACGTGAGGGAACGGGACACTGTCCTAGCAGGCTACAGCGCCCAGAGGAAGGGTATACTCAGGCTTCACCCTCATCTCCCTCCACCTGCCGCCAAGTGAGACAGGTGGGGTAATGCCCAAAGGTAAACACCACGCTCCGCAGGCGGCTGGTCACCATCCAGAAGCGGCCGTGGAGTCATGTGAGTCCAGAATCTCGCAGGGTCCAGGTAGGAACTGCCCTGTCTACTGTCTTCGGAACCTGTGCTTGTGTACTTCTGGAACAGATATTTCAGGGTTCCCGCAAGGGTGCCTTTACTCAGCCTTCCCCCGTCCCGCCCCCCCCCCCTCCGCTACACACACCCGGGAGACCTAAGATGGGCTGGTAGCCGCTATATGCAGAAGCTGCAGGAATCGGGCCTCGGTTTCGCTCTAAAGGCAGACGTGTCCCGGGCGCCGCTTCCTGGTGGAATTAGAGCACCTGCTGACTTCCGTCTCAGTCCGCTCCGGGCGACCCCCACGCCGGGTCAACGCTGAGGGGACTGCAGAGGAGATCGGGGACATTGAGTCTTGCGCATTCTGCCTAGACGACCCTTTTCTTTCTGCCTACTGTGAAGCTCAACAGTCTTCTCCAAATCTCTCCTCTTCCCAAGGGTAACTACAGACCTTGGGAAACTTCGCGCGAAACTTAGAAATGCTGTGAAGCCTGAGCCTGCTAATCCATCCGAGCCTGGGAACGCCGCGCCCCACAGGGCCCCTCTGCTCCCCGGGGGTGGCTGACAGGAGGCCCCACGCCCACAGCACCCAGTGCGCCCTCCGACCCCCTTCCTCCCGACTCACTAGGGAAACGCTCCCGCGGCCGCCACCCTGTGCGCGCCGCTAACCTGGGATGGAGACGTCCCGGGCTCGGGCAGCATTCGCGCAGTTTCCCGGGGACATTGTTTTCCCGAGGAGTCCCGGGCATCTGAGAGCGGGGCGGGGCCGCCTTGCCCACCACTCATTTACATTTCAAAGGCAAACTTCTGCCGGACTTGCCCTGAGGCGGCGGCACCTACCAGCTTTGCAGGGATCATGGTAAAGGTCCAGTTGCTGCTCCACGCCCTCCTCGCCTTCCACCGTCCAGTAGTCCGAGGCGGCATCTGAGCTGCCGCCGAGACCCCCGGTACCGCGGGGCAGCCGCAACAGGAGCTGCAGCAGCGGCAGCAGGGCGCCGAGCGCAGCAGCCCGGGGCATGGTGGCGCGGGGTCGGCGGGGCCCGAGGGACTCGAGGGGCACTGGAGGCTCCGCTCCAGCGAGGGACGGTGCGGAGGGTGGCGGGGCTGCGGCCGCTCCCGGGCTGTTACGCGCGACGGCGGGGCACCGCTCGGGCGCGGAGCGAGCGGAGCGCGGCGTTCCGGTTCCCGAGCGGGTCTGGGCACCCGGGGAGCAGCCGCTTGGCGCGACTTGCCCAGGCTGCGGCGGCTGCGACTGTGGCGGTGGTTGGAGCAGTGGCCGCTCCGCCCCTCTCCACCAGGGCTGGACCACACGGCCTTCTCCAAGGACCCCAGACAGCCAATCGCTCAGGCGCCCGAGGCGAGGCCCCTCCTCTTCCCGGCACCTCGGCAACTTCGAAGGAAGGGGAGCGAGGTCAAGATGCTGATGGCAAGAGCTGGTGCCCCGCGACGTGCCCACCCGCCCGAAGGCATGCTTCTCCCGCCACCACCTCAATCTGGAGCCCCGGGCAGAGCTGCTCCTGAAGACCAAGCTGGGCTTCGCACCTTTATTCTTTCACTCCCTTTACAACTCCCCGATGCTCACGTGGCTGGACGCGGGAGGACCAGCGGCGGGATGTGAGCGGTCCGCGTAGCTACCAACTCTCGGTGTGCTTTCTCAGGAATTAGCTTCTCTGTAGGATGAAATCAGTCTCTCACGTCCCTCAGCATAGGGAAAAATAAAGTACGGTTCTTTCCGCTTTCTCAACAGCGTGCCTCGGCACTCACAGAACCCAAGGTAGCAGCAGAAAAGTCTAAGAGGGCAGACTTCCTAAGGTGGAGCCCAGTAAAATAGTCCACGGTGCTGTCTGCAGGTAAAAAAGATTCACAAATGAACAGCCCTACCGTGCTGCTTAAAATTGTGATTTTCTAGAAACCAGCCCCTTGCCATTAGTCTGACGGAATAAAAGTGAGCAATTCCTGAAATCTGGTTATTTTCTTGCCAGTGAAAAACATATGCCCAAATTATTTAGAGATAATCAAAAGCTATTTGAAACTCACTTCCGTGATGTACCTTAAATGTAAAAATTGTCAGAACTGAGCCACTTTGATGTGAAGACATTATTACTTTAAGGGTTTTCAAAGATCTTTTTATACAAGTAAAACTGTTCTAGTCAGCAAGTACAGCACACCAATGTGCCACACAATTATGTGCATCATGTGCAGTAGAATCTGTAAAAAAAAAAAAAATAACTGCAAGGAGAAAAATGAACTGGACTTCTCTTTGGGGTTTGTTTCCACATGGTTTCACAGCTAAATGACAAGATAGTTAACAGGATGCCTGGAGCTGGGCTTTACAGCAGACTGAATTTCTCACATTATAATCATCTATCTTATCTGTTAACTAGGATAACAGTTCCTTCAAACCAGGAAAGGGTAGCAGTTAACCACTGGAAAATGCAACAGAGTATTTTGTACTGGTTCTTAACGAAGAAATGTGGTGTTGGTCTAGTCTGGGTCTGTCATCAAATGGACAGGCTGGGCAAGATCTGGTTAGAAACTGGCAGAAAAGAGGTGGGGACTTGAGAGGAATGGATGGCACCAAATGGAAGGCCAAGTGGCCACTAAAACAGGCAGTAGCTGTAGGAGGTTAAATGGCATTTCTGCCTGAATGCTGGAAGGAGTCAAACTCAACACCATAGCTCTGTGCATGCACCCCAGTGAAGGTCACCACCTGTCAGTAGTCAAGTCCACAAAGTCAACATCTAAAAGGCCTAACAAACTTCTGTGACACTTCCAGGCCTCCAGATGGCCCTGTGAAAACAGCCAATTGGCTTTCTCATTAGCAGGGAGTTCCACAGGACACAGACACTAGAGGCTGGTCTTTGGCATGCATCAGTTGGAGCACTCATTGCCTCTTATCCCCACATAGTGGGATAACTGACATTCTCTTCATCAATACCCTTTGTCAAAATATTCTGAAGACCTATGCTCCTAGAGAAGCAAGCTGTACAACTCAGTGTCAGGCTTGTTCAGTTGCTTAGATTGTGAGGTTAGACAGGAATGGCAGAAGGAAAACAATCAGTATTTTTCTCATCAGTTCTACAACTTTTGATTTCTTTACCTTTAATCTGGATTCAAATAACTTTTGTTTTGAGACAGGCTCTTGCTCTATAGGCCAGGCTAGCCTCAAATTTGTAATCTGAACCCCTTGATTGGTGGGACTACAGACTTGTGCCACCATGTTTAGCTCAAATAACTTTTAAGATATAACTTGAATTTAAACTCCATGGAAAAACCAAAGGTCAGTTTAGGAAAAGCCTTCATGACCTACAACTACTCAGTTCCTCGATACCTGGAGGTCTTACCGAAAACCTGCAAGTGGTCTTGTTTTCAGACATGTGTCCCTCCCCTGCCCAACTTGTCTCCTTTCCTCAGACCGCTAGTCAAGACCTTTCAGATCTACTTGTAGCTCCTTTACCTCCTGACCTGGGACAATTTCTCAACTTGACCTTCCCAGGCCACACGTTACCATCTTGATCTCCAGCACAGGAAAAATAGGCACTCTCCTTCCTGTACAGTGATAGCCACCGAGAAGGTGCTTCAAGCTCTCTGGGGAAGCTAAATTATCATTCCAGTTTTCATGGCTCTCCAACACTTTCATCTTAGCTTCTCAAAGTGGTATCCCAGGCCTTCCACCACTTTCGGGCCTTTCTTTAACCTCTCCAGCTTGGGCTTTTGCCACTTCCCAAGCTTGGCCCTTTCTGTCTTAAACATCTTCAGTCCTCTTAACAGGGTCTTACCTTGATGTCTCTTCAAGGGACACTTTTGGAGCCAGAAACCAGCCTCCTCTTTACGTCCTCCATTATACTGCTGCCATACCTGACACTTTGGCTGTACAGCTTTACTCTACACTAAAATTAACTGCAGCAGACCTCTCTGACTAACCCCACCTGTAATCACCTTCTGTATCTCTCCAGACTTCCTTTTCCTTAGCAAACTTTGAAAGTGAAAATCATTTAAAATAATCAAATATTTCAAATAATTTACAGACTGCAACGACTGCACTTATCTGGATGTAGGCCATTTCTGCTATAGATTAAGCTGAATAATTCTCATTTTACTTTGAAATCAAGAAGCTGGATATGTAACAGGCTTCCTTCTAGCTCTAAAGATCAGAAGGACTCCAAATCTGCACTAACAAACTATTTGAAAAATAGGAATTGGCATATATAGGTATTAATACAGCTAATTAGGGAAAAAATAATGGAGGTTTATAAAGATCTTAAAAACTAGTTAAAAATGAAGATGAAAAGCAGAAGGCACAAACAGGCCTGGATAAGCTAACCAGACCCAACCACAGCTTCACAGTGAGTCCCCTTCATCGGCACACAGAACTGATGATGAGTGTGGATTACATGTGTTACCTGTTATATAGGCGGGAAGGTGACATTTTGCAGTGACAACCATTAAGACAACCAGACACTATTAATCTTGTTACTTTTAGGATCAAAGGGGACTTATGTGAAATTACCCGGGAAAAGTAACAAATTCTAGACAAAGGCAGTGCACCAACCACAGGACTGACAGGCACAGGAGACTGAAGGATTCAGGGGAGGTGTCTCAAAGTTTAAGATATAAAGCAAACCAAAAGAACGGTAAAAAGAGAATCATTAAAAAAAAAAAAACATTTTCATTGTACCATTCTTTCAACTGTTCTGTATATTGGATGTTTTTCAAGATATAAATGAGTCAGACTTTAAGCTTTAAATCTTAAATCATTCAGGAGTCAAAAAACATTGGCCTACTGGCTACTTCTGTAGTTATAGCAGAACACTTCTGTCTGACATGGCTGCTTTGTACTACACTGCCCAAGCTGTCACAGACCTCCATGTCTAACTTATGTATTATCTGAACCCTGAGCCCTGCTATCTAATTGTGGAATGCTATCAGTCATCTCTGCATATGCAGGATACTCAGGTCACCTGTTTCAAAAAGGAAAGAAAGTAAGCACTTGAGGGAAGAATTAACTTTTTATTACTTTAAAAAAATCCAACTTCAGATAAATTAACAGACTAGATTAGAACCCCAATTGGTTTTGATACATTATATATTGGATTTCTAGTACTTAAAAGCCAGTTGGAATATGGCCTACATAAACCAAGTGTATACAAAATGGAAGGCAACCGCTGAGTCCTTCCAACTATCAACTGTACATGCTCTGTGGGGATTCTATGGGTTTGAAGCGAACACAGATGAAAAGCCCAAATGCCTCTGCTTTCCAGGAATACTCTGCTGTCCTTTAAAGAGAATGCTTTTTTCTTCTTCACCTTAAGCTCTTACAACATTTATAACTTTCAAGTAGCCTAAATTGATGAAGTGGGGTAAACACAAACCTTGCCTTCCCTAGTTCAAATTTCATTATAAGCAACTGTGACAGCAACTGGTCCATTTTAACAGAGAAATAACTTGATTTTATCTTTGCCTTTGCCCAATGCTACCTACTGTCCACTAAGAATGCCCAATCCAAAAATTTGGGGGAAATGCTCACGAGGGTCCTCCTCATACAGAGTGCCTGCAGGTGTTTCTGCCTTTCTGCTCTACCTATCTATAAATCTAGTCTTATTACTGTATCGATTTTCAAACAAGCTTCCTAAATTTCCACTTCTCTGATCTCTTTAATACCTTAACTGCTAACATACAGCTTAACTACAGACTTTTAAATGATAGGAAACATGAGCATCTGTGTTTTTGTATGTCACCACTCCTATTTATTACATGTTCCAATAAATCAATAGAATGAAGCACTAAGATATTATGAAATCTAAACTTAAAGCCCAGGCTAACTGCAGTATACAGATTTCTACAAATAGACTTCCCCCAGAGTGAATAAAGAGAAGCCCTTTAGCTTTTCTTGAACAAATTACATTAATACATTTTTTCTTTTTTACATTTGTAAAAATTCAGGAAGTTAAAAAATAATATTTTCAAGACATTTGGCCTAAAGTGATGAGTAAACATTTAAGAAACAAATGCTATTATCAAAATGAATACAATTTGTGGACAATCCCTAAATAAAGTGGCTCTTGGAAGAATTGGAATCTGCAGCAACCACCTTTCTAAAGAGGTCTATCCACTATCAGTGGGAAACACCTGAGCATGCCATCCACTAGGTTCAGATAATACAATCCAATGATTCTAAGAGCACGGGGCCCCTGTGCAAACCCAGTGCAGTCTAGGGGCCTACACAACACACTGGAGCATGCTTTAGCCCCCCTCTAGCCTGTTCAGTTCTACTTTGTCCTACTCCTGTACCTAGTGACACATATAAGGGTACCAACTTCAAATGCAGTTAACCTTCAGGAATGGTATGGTTAAAGATACAAAGTATATCCTTAGTTTTTGATAGTATTTAAAATACCAGTTGATGAACTGAACAAATGATGTTAGCAAGTGAAAGAAATATATAGCATTAATGAGTATAAAAGTCCCACCTTCAAATTAAATAGTTTTACTATTCTACAACTGAGAACAAGGGAGTCAGCCCTCTGTGAACATCTTCTTCAAGGGGTGTGTGTGTATAGCCTCTCTGTGAATCTATAAACCAACACAAGTCTTCTGTAAAGGATATTTCAAGGTAGTGTACATTCATTTTAATGTTTTCAATATATTTGAAAGTAGAAAATAATTCTTCACTGATGACTCCAAAATCTTCAGAGCTTAACTTAGGTGAACCAGGCACACCTGAAATAGCTAAACCAGATTCTAAACCCTGTATCTCATCTATAAGATTAATAGAATGAGAAACAAATTATATTTTCTTCAGAGAAAAAATATGCTGTCCAGAAAGCATGTGTTTTTGTTTTAGACAGGGTTTCTTATAGTCCAGGCTGGCCTTGACCCTGCTATATAGCTGAGGATAACCTTAGACTTCTGATCCTCCCGCCCCCACCTCTAAGTGCTGACATTACAAACATGACACACTATTCCCAGTTATATGGCAGAGGAGACTGAACCCAGAGTATACTTGGCAGGCACTCTGCCAACTAGGCTACATCCCCAGCCCACAGACTAAGTGTTCTTATGTTAAAAGTATTTTACATGTTTAACAGTTACAGGATATAAACAAACAATGCCTTTTAGTTTAACATCACAAGGGCTGGTGACAAGGAAGAGAAAATGTAAGAATTAGTAGGTTACATTTAATATGTAACATTCTGGCTTGAAGAAGACAATCTACCCACAACTGCTGATCACATGTCTGACTGCTCATCAACTGTACCTCAGTGGTAAGAAACAAACTTCTTATCCTTTAGGTCATCGAGTCCATTGATTTACAGAACCATGCTTTCTGATAAAAGTTAGGTCATGAAACTATGAATGACATGAATTTCACACAAAGGTTTAAAGTACAAATGATTTGAGTTTTTCTAAAAGCATAAATATACAGTATTATTTTAGGTAGTTATTTGCATAGCAAACTACTGAGTTAAAAAAATCAATGGTTCTAGAAAAATTTCATACTATGGGCAGATCAGAAAATATATGTTCAAATTAAAATAACTTCTTTCAGAATACTGTATCCTTCATTTGTTCACCCACTAAATGAGCTAACCATTGTTAGTTAACTACTGTTCTCCTTCCACTTCACAAACAAGGTACACCAATTCCATGATTAGATTTTGTGCCATAATTTCATTCACAGGATTTGTCATTCATTCACTTTGTGACTGTATTTAACCAAGTTCAGGGATGTTTTATCCCTTTTTCCTTTTTCGAAACAGGGTTTCACACAGTAACACAGGCTGGCCTAGAACTCTCTATGTACCCCAGTTGTACTAGACCTCATAGCAATCCTCCTGTCAAAGTTGGAATTATAGGTATAAACTACCATGTTTGGCTTTTTGAGTTTAGGGATTTTAAAGTTTGGGTCTTCTGTATTTGAAAAGCTTATTTTATAGTATATTTTTTAAAAAACCTGGCATTCAGTAATATTGCCTTTTGAGCAGGTATCTTCAAATTATGAACACATCTATTGTCACAAAACAATTTGGTCAGGAAATTTTATTTGAACATCCTAAAGCAGTAATGCTTTCGATGTTACTTAAGTGTCCCAGACAGGATTAACAAAATTAAATGTTTCTAAATTACAAATTTAGCTCCAGTAGGAGTTTCAGAAAAGAAACAGAAGAAAATAACCCCCCTCCCAAAAGAAGTATGACACACACATTTTGAAGAAACCCCAATGTTTCATGCAATGGTAGTCAAGATGTAAAAAGCCACCCAAACCCACACATTTCTACACCAATCATCGTCCCAAAAAAGTCCTCCACAGTCAATCTGTACATCCAAATGCACCCAAGGACCTACACCTACACGACATTATTAATGTTATATACATTTAATACCCATCCCTTCCTTGTTTTTAATAATTTCTTATGTAAAGCCTTCATTGAAACTCAAAAAAGATGTAAGACTAACTTCAGGGGAGGAGGAAGGGAGAGATAATCACTTTAGACATTCAGTTAAAATGTAATTTATCTAAATCTCAAAATGTTTAATAAAAACAAGTATTTTCTCCATTTAACACTCCGCTTTCTAACTGTATAGCAAATTGCATTATAGAGAGTATACCTCTATTTTCAGACTGTATCTTCTTTGGATGGAATTAAGATATAATTGGTTAATTTTAAGATGAATAAATGAGAGGTTGATCCAACTAAGATGACAGCAGATAAATTCCATGCAGGATTTAATAGTTTTAATTTTCTGTTTAAAAAAAAAAAGATGCAGTTGAATTAGGGGGTGGGGACCAAAAACAGGTCAAGAAGAACCCAGGTTCAATATATAAAAATGTCCCTCAATAGATCAACAATGGCAGTAAAAATAAGAGAAAAGGTAATCTTTCCGGAACATCATTTTCAATAACATAGAAACACTAAGTGCCAGGAAGATCATGTAATTTAGCATCCAAGTTTCCCTCTATTTATTTTATTGGAACAAATGCTTTAAATAAACTATTTGTCCTCTTCACTGAAGAGAGCTGGTCTATTTCATCTTTAATGAGCTAGTTTTTGGGAAGATTAGCCATGTACTGTAGTAATGCCTACCGCATAAAATGCAAGCATTTGATGTGAACAGTTGGAGATGTGAACAGTCAGTAAGAACTAGGGTCAATGCAAATAGATGTTACTTTAAGCCATCCACAAGAGACCCACAAAGTACCCCGTGTTAAGCCCAAATCTCTTCTTGCGCTTTTATCCCTTTTCTGTGCGAGTTCCACCCCTATGAAAGAGAAACTGATCCGAAGTTCCAGGTTTTCTTGGGTCTCTAGTCAATTTTCACATTAGTATAGATTTTTCGGACAAAGGCACTTGTTCCCATGTAACCAATTGCTCCTGTAAAGATAAAATAACATATTTTGAAATAAACACTGGTGGACAAGGGCCTGCTATTTACAAACATTAAATTCTCTGTTTTAGAGAGTTCTATTCCTTTTTCAGGGCAATGTCTTCATGTTAGCATTTTCTCTAAATTTATTAAATGATATAATCTGCTTTGGAAACCATGTTATGATCATCTCATATCTATTATTTAGGATCAAATCACAATTACTTGTACTGTCAATAACTATGGAATTAAAATACAACTCACAAAAGAATAACTTGATGATAAAAATTACCTTACTTAATTTGAGCTATAAATATAATTCCAGTTCACTAAAGCAATATTTTTATTATTATCATTATTATTGTTTAAATAGGGCTTGCTACAAAGCTCAGAATGGCCTTAAACTCTGGAATGCATGCCTCAGTTTCCTGACTGCTGGTATTAGGAATGTGAGTGACATGAATGGCAGTATCAATGTGTTTCCACAATCTTACGGATCCATAAGAAGTGATGAGGGATGCTTTTGAGGAACAAGAGAGGAAGAAATGACCCAGTGGCTTTGCAATTCTAGAGAGCCTTGTATAAGCACTCTATCACTGGGCTACACCCTTGGCTATGAAATTTTTATTCACCAAACTGGTAAACCTCAAGGTAATGAGGGCTCTGCTTACAACAGTAACTTTGCTAATAAATATAAAAAGAACAAAAGAGTTAAAATATTATAACCACTAACAAATTTCTCAAGGTAGGCAATAACTTGTAATCATTTCTAACCTCACACACAGAGATAACAAAACACTACGTGCCTCCTGATAAATTTTTAAATAAATAGCAAGAAGAAAAAGGAAAGGAAAAAAAAAGCATATCGATTAGAAAAGCCTTGGTTATGAGACAATCTTTCTAAGCAAGCAAAGCACAGTCCTGCAAGATCTGGGGGCAAAATCATAATAAGACAAGAGATGGGAGATAAGATAAATGGAACATTAACTGAAAGACCATTTCATCATATTAAGAATTAAGTTCATACACCAGGTGTGGTGGCGCATGCCTTTAATCCCAGCACTCAGAAGGCAGAGGCTGGCAGATCTCTGTTGAGACTGAGGCCAGCCTGGTTTACATAGTGAGTTCTAGGTAGGCTGGGACTAGGGAGACCCTGCCAACCCACCCCCGAGCCCCAAAGAATTATGCTCACAGAAATACTGAAATATTTACAGATGAAATAAAATCTGAGATTAACATCAGAATAAAAAGGGTTCAAGATAAGGTTATAAATACAACAGGATTGTCAGGAGTTAATTACTGTCATTGGGTGCTGAGCACACGGGAACTCATTACATGTAATACTGTCCTCTCTGCTTAAAATGGAAAGCAAACCTATTTCCAATTACTTTTGCAACAAACAGACATTTCTTTTATATGGAGTACCTTTTAAAATATTGTTATCATTGAAAGTAATTATAATACAACTCTAATGAAGAAAAAAATTAATTTTATAAAACAAATGGATTATAGAATGTAAAAATATCTATAAAATTCTAAATCATTAAGAGCTAACTGGCATAACACAGCATTGGTCTAATAACCAAATCCAATTTTCCAAACATAGAAGACACTGTTCTCTTTTCAGCAAAGACATGCTTAAAATCAAATACTCTCAACCTATAGAATTGATTTCCTAATCTTATGAATATCTCAAGAATAAATATTAAAGGTGGACTTTAGAAGAGAATACTGAATATACATCCTAGACAGTCAGATGCCTTAGGAGGACTTTCAAAACTTCATTTCCTCAAAACAAAAATGCTACACTCACACTATAAAGATCTTACGGTTTTCTAAATCTAAATGTTTTCCAACTTAACATACTTAGTTTTTCTACATTTTTCTTTTAATTACTGACAAGGATTTTAACAACGTAAACTGATGGGTATGCATAATTTTTGAATCAAGATGACATTTTAAGCAGTTCTAGGCTGAACAGTTCACATTCTCATACACGAACCCCAATCAAATAATACATGAACTTTGAAGGCATAAGAACCCATTAAAGAGGAGGTGCTGGGACATAGCCAGAGTGGCAGAGAACCATAAAAATGCCAGGTTTTCGGGCAGTAAGATGATGCTTCAGCATGAAACACTTAAAAATTTTAGCTGGATACATCCCATCTTCTTTGTAAAGGTCAATATTACTTTTCTAGGTCTTCCTAAGATCACATACAAAAAAAATGAAGTCTAGAAAAGAACCTCACATAATTCTATACCTCACTAGATGCTGAAAAAGAAGATCTCAGAAAAGAGGAGTCTAGTGAACAATATTCTGAAACCAGTGACACTGAAGGGATCATCTAACTGCCGAAGGATAAGAAGGAGCTGCCTTCTTAAGATGCAGACCTTCAGGTCCTAGTCCTCTTTCCCTCAAAGCTAGTTGGCTAAGATAATTATACAAGAAAATGACATAAAACAGGCACCTATATGGCTATATAAACAGCACCTATAAATACAACACAGAACTATAATAGAGTGAAATGTCTTCCTCTACAGATTTTGAAATCTGCAGCACTTATAGGCAACCTCACTTGTGTATGCACATAGGATCCCATACCTAGTACATATGAACCAAATCACCTCCTTCAACAGAGCAATCTCAGCACTCTAAGACATGCACAAATGTCAAACCCAGACCGACCCTGCTTTTAACTAGATTACTGTTATCTTCCACATTCCACTGCCCATTCTATAGTTAAAGGTGAAACTATTATCAACAGCAACAAATGGATGGGGTCTAATTGAGTGGCAGAGAACTTGCTTAGCATGTGCAAGGCCACAGGTCCAATCCTTCAAAACTAGCTGGGGGAAGTACCAATGGCAAATAATACAAAAAGGAGAAGGGTATGAATTACCAACTCTAGAAATAAGTTTTTACAATTAGACACATTTCGATTCCACAGCAAGATTTGTCCAATTAAGCCCTGAATCCTGTGAGGATGGATGGTTTTACTTCTGTTGTGTCAATGAGAAAAGATGAGAAAAAAAATCTTTAAAAACATGTTATATTAGGTGTGTAAGAGGAGTCAAACTCAGGGCTGGCTCCAGAAGCCTCAGCTGTCCTATTCCTCACCGTCTCCTCCACATAACTGGCTCACTCCTTCCACCTAATCCAAATCTGGTGCTGTCCACAGATAGTACTGGAGGATATGCTCATTTCACAGGTAAGTCTAGGATGGGGAAAGGTTAATGTGAGCCCAAGGGCAAGAAAAAAGGGTACACAGCAGCAGGGAGCCTTAATTCAGGTCTTCTGAGCTCTGAAGTTCATGTCGCTTCCATTTTATCGTGCTGCTTCCAAACATTCTTTACCTCTAGCTACCTCACACATGCTAGTATGTGGCATGTATGGTGGCAATTATTACCTCTTCCTTTTAATGACAGACTGTGACAGCCTGACCTAACAGTTATACTGTCATTTTACAGGACTTGGGAACTAGAAGGCCTGAATCAAAGTTCAGAGCATACGTGTAGCAGAGTCAGAACGTGAGTCCAGTCTGCAGACACCCAACTGTGTATTCACTGTCAGTAACCTGTGCTCATTGTGGACACCGATCTTCAGCAAAAGGCCAGGAAATTTCCAAACAGAACTCATTCAGACAGCACCTTAACCTGCCTACATTATGATCTTACCCAATGATCTAATTTAAAAATATTTATTATTTTTACTATATATATATACACATATATACATATATATACACATATATACATACATATACATATATATATATATATATATGAATGTATAACCTGCATGTAGGTGGGTGCACTTGTGTCATGCAATGCCTACAGGGGTCAGAAGAGGGTGTCAGAATCCCTGAAACTGGAGTTTACAGATGGTTGTTAGCTGCCATGTGGGTGGTAGGAATCAAACCAGGAGAGCCAGCAGCCAGTGTTATCAACTGCTGAACCATCTCTCCAGGCCCCAAGATCTAATGTTTTAAAATGTTAATTTTCAGCTCAATGTGGTACCACACAACCTGTAAAGCCAGCTACTCAGGAGGCTGAGGTAGAAAGACAACTTGAGTCTAGGAGTTTGAGACCAGCCTGGGCAACATAGAAAGATACTGTATCAAAACAAAGCCAATTCTCAACATGAATGAGAAACTAACCATATTAATTCACAGTAACCATAGCAATTTTGCGCTATGCAGTATTATTAGAATATCTATAAAAGTAGAAAATAAGCAGGTGATAAATCAGGTTTTACAGAAGAGTCAAAAGGACTGAAAGCAAACTCCTGAATATATTTTGGTTTTCTTGATAAAGTAACAGAATAGAATTTCATAGTTTTTAGTTTTTTCAGTTACTATGTGAGTGTGAGATTGAAGCGGGGAGAAGAGATGTGTGCCACAGAGAGCATGTGTGGAGCTGGTTTTCCTTCTACATTCTTGTGGGTGCCTGGTTCAAACTCCAGTTGCCAGGCTTGAATAATAAGTGTTTTACCTGCTGGACCATTTTGGCAGTCCAGAGTGTCTTAATTTCTAATTACTATATTTTTCAGATTCTGAGATACTCAAAAATGTTCTCGGGATGTTCAAAGAATTTCAAAACTTACCACACATTATCCCCAAAGCTGTGCTAAATACTGCCATATATCCAAAGTAAAATGATGTTTGAAATAAGCCATACATCCTGCAATACAAAAAATAATATTCAACATATACATTTTGCTTTCAGTAGGTTTTTAAACTTTATTACTTAAAGGACAAGCTTAGTTTTCTAAACAAAAAAATGAGAAAATAACTCCACTTACTTTGTTTTGAAAAAATAGTAGTAAAATGAATACATGTAAACATAGATTGCAGTTGATGCAGCAGAGAGAAAACTTGTCCACTGCCTGAAATAAAAATAAAAAAATATAAAAGATCATGCCTTTGAAATGAATGGCACCAAAAATTTTAAGATGAAGAATTTCACAAAAATATCCTTAGTTTAATTAGATAGCTGTTAGATACTCCCAAGATAAAAATGCCATTACTGCACTGTAGGGGATATCTGGTTGGGCACGTTACTGTTTTGACTTGTAGGTTTTACAACTGAGTAGGGCTTTTCTCTCTTGGCGGCTTGTCTAGCACCTCAAGGTCCAACCTCTAGATGAGAGCTAAAGGCGATCAATGGCACAATGGCAGCTGAGAGGAAGAAGTTTTCTGCAGGGACAAGCTCCTGATAGATTATTCAATCCCAAATGGTCACATGTACATCTGAGCAACACTAAATGAACATGGAGGGGGGCAGATATGGGGCTGGGGAGAGGAAGAGGGGTACAAATTATATAAATCCTACAAAGTTCTGCATGTTTAAAAACAAAGGCTTGGATCTGATGCTTAAATATTAATAGGAAAGAATCTAAGAATTAGGAGAGCTCCTGCATTTTGTCAGATCCTCTATTATAAGTGATCTTAAGTAAACCAATTCTTTTTGAGATTAAATCTCATGTTTAATAGATGCTTCCTCACAAAAATCCACATCCAACCACTACAAAAATATTTCAAACAGCACAAATTTTTTTGCCTGATACCATTTTTCCTATCAAAAATTTTCACTATTTTTACAACGAGAGAAAAAAGAATATCTTTACTATCTTTTTTATCTGTTTATGTTGTTTTTTGAGACAGTCTCCATTCTTCAGCCATGTCTGATCTGGAACTCACTAAGTATCATAGTCTAGACATGAACTTGTGGCAACCCTTTTACCTCTGCCTCTGGAGTGCTGGGCTTACAGGCATGTGCCACAAACCCTGACTCCTCTACTATCTTAAACAGCAAATTTTCTATACTAATCCCTTTCTCAGCTAGACAGACTTCAAAGGCAGCCTTACTATATAAACTGTTAAGATCCTGAGAGGCTCTACTTGTAAGCAAGCACTTACCACCTATAGTCCTCTGCATTCAGCAGGAAGTACGTGCACACGATGGTCACACAGACGGTCACAATGCACAGGATGACCAGCACCAGCATCATGAAGCCATAGACATAGTAGATCTTATATGCCCAGAAAGACGTGAAGATGAAATACCTGAGAAGATGCGATGGGACATCCTTGATGCACGCTACACTCTCCCTTGATGCTTAAAACTCATATCATCCTTTTAGTAACTTCACAAAGTTTCTCTTGCCTTTTCTAATCCATTAAATCCTCAAAAATACTTTCTTATATTTATTTACTTACTTATTTTTGGTCTTTTTGAGACAGGGTCTCCCAGTAGCTCCAACTGGTCTTAATCTCACAGAGGCCAGCCTGATTTACACAGCAAGTTCCAGGCTAGCTGTGGCTATAGGGAGACCCTGTCTCAGTAAGACACTGCCCTGCCCCCAAAAGAAAGCCAAATGTGGAAAGAACAAATGAGAAAAGCAAAATAAATTACATTTGTAAGATAGAGTCAATTCCTCCATTTTTTAAGATATCCTACTCAAGTGATATATTTATTTTATAACACATACTAAATATAAAAATACGGTTGATTAACTAAGAATATACAGAATTAGAGAAAAAAGTAATCAAGAAGGGAAAGTCTAAAGGAGATTGACACTGTCTTCAGAGGACAGTAAGTGATACCATTTTTCACTAAGGAAAAAAACTCTTTAAACCCATCACTCAAACCATCTTTAATCAGCACAGGTCCCTTTGGTTTCTTTTTCTCATTTTCTCCTGTTTCTAAGTTCTCTTACTCAACCATTCCTTCTCTTAACAACTATTTACAATCCCCTACCATGTATCAGTCCAAACAGCAGTAAAGACTGGAACTGTGAGAGACATCTTTACTCTGCAGATTACTGGCTAGTGGGAAACCCCAGTAAGAAGGCAATCTGGCCCACTGTGATGCCTCTGTACCCAGGCACACAGGAGAAACAGCTCCTCTTAGTTTGAATGAGTGGGGCACTGGGGTAAGGAGTGGGAAGAACTGAGTAAGGCACATGTGGAGCAGGGGAAGACAGAAGAAAACCAGGACAGGGCAAAAATGGGTGGTTTTAAGTAAAGGAATTCAGTAATTTAACAAACAAAACAAACAACAACAAAAACCCTTCAGGGCTACAGAGATGGTTCAGTATTAAGAGCACTTGATGCTCTTGCAGAGGACCTGGGTTTGGTTCCCAGCACCCACATGGTGTCTCATAACTCTCTGCAACTCTAGTTCTAGAGGATCCAATGTCCTCTATAGGGCATCAGGCACACATGTAGTGCACAAACATACATGCAAGCAAACACTCAGATACATGAAATAAATCCTAAAACCTTTCAAAATGTTCAGTTAACAAATGGGCAAGAGTTCAGAATGAACAGGAACAGTTCCCACAACAGGAATGCCCCAGCTGACCAAATTATGGTGAAGGCATTTCATCTCATTGAGAATGAAAGTTCTTAGCAATGACAGGAAGAGACTGACAGGTTAAACAAACAAAATAAACAGATAAATAAAATATGGTACCCAGACTGACAGTATAAACAAATCATTCTAGGAGGATGAATTTGAGGAAATCAGAACAAAGACAACCTGAAAGAATAGATGTGTGTAATGGAGGAGAGGGACCTAGGGAAGCAGGAAGAGATGTGATCTACAAGTACTAGGAACCGAGAGGAAAAACCAATGAGAAGTCAAGTCAGGGTGAGAAGAAGACAATTCCTGAACTGGTTCCATTAAATCACAAGTTTGAGTGACATACTTTAATCTAGATACCAACTAGAATGAGAATGTTCCCAGCATTCATAGCTGATAGGTGACAGCTACCTATTTATACTTAAGAGTGTAATAAGACAACTTAATTGTTACATAAACCAATAAATGTGAGAACAAAGAGGATATGCAGCTCTTATTAAAATTCTATTGAATGCTTTGGGAAGGTTCATTAAGTGAGTTGGTTTTAAAAAAGGCAGGGCCAGTGAGGTTCAGGGCATAAAGATGCCTGCCACCACACCTGGCAACCTGAATTCAATCCCCAGACTTGCATGATAGAGAACTGACTCCCTCCTGCAAGTTGTCCCCTGATCTCCATATGTGTGCTGTGGTGCAAGCAGGTATGTAAGTATACACATATATACATGCAATTAATTAATTTAAAAAAGCTTAAGGCAGTAAAACTATGTACAGGTGAGAAAGAGTCAAAAGACTAGGGGACAAGCTGGGTGTGGTGGTGCATACCTTTAATCCCAGCACTCTGGAGGCAGATCTCTGTGAGATCGAGGCCAACCTGATCTATATAGTGAGTTCCACACCAGCTGGGGTTAAGGGAGACCCGATCTCAACAAACAAACAAAAAACCCAGGAACAAGCAAACAAATCTATAATTCAAAACACAGACTCTCTCAGATGTGTCTTTGTTTTTTCCCTACTTTTAAAAGAGCTGAAAAACAAGCTATATTATGGAATGTCAGAGGAAAAATGGTGGAAAATCCAACCAGTAAATAAAAATCAAAGATAAGACCTTGACTCTCTCTATTTTTTAAAAAGGAAACAAAACAGGAAAGAGTGAAGGCTATACAAAGAGGCAGAAACAGGCTGAGAAAACATTTTGCAACAGTGATGAACAATTTAGATATAAAGTAAAGAGAATGCACACAAGGGAGTGTACCCCTAACCCCCAAATATACACACAACCCAAAAAACCTGCAAAACTGTAGGGAAGGAATTTATAACCTTAGCACTCAGGAGGAGGCATAAAGATCACAAGTTTTGAGGCCACAGTGAATTCCAAGCTCACCAAGGCTACACAGCAAGACCCTATCTCAAAAACAAAAGATAAACAAAAAAACTGGGTATGGGGTTCACATCTACATTCCCGGTACTTGGGAGATGGAGGTAGGAGGATTATAAATTCAAGGCCCAACATCAAAACTCTGTCTCAAAAATAACAAACAAGCAAGCAAGAAAAAAAAAAAAAACAGGGATAGGATGCAGCTCACTCAGTGGTAGAGTGCTTGCCTAGCATACACAAAGAACTAGGTTCAATCCTCAGCAGTGGGGGAAAAAAGTGCCAAGCTCCAGATCATTCAGTAATAGTTATTCAGTAATAGTTTAACTGGTTCCTTAAAATTTTAGATATATTCAAAACATATAATAAAGCCTAGTAGTTCCCTGTATCATATATTTGACCAAATTATTTTCTGCCATTCTGTAGTACGTTAGTGTTGATTCCTTAGACATGGGAGAGGTCTAAAATATAATTCAAAATGAGCATCTTTTACCCAGTCATTTAAGAACAGGGAAGATGACTACCTTCAGATTGCCTATATAGACCCCTTTCTAGAATCAACAGAGCTAAGAAACTAACTCTGTTAGATACTGCTATGGTTTGGTAAGTAGTCTCAGTGTTTCAAGGATCCGCAGTCCTAGCCTCCATGATGGCACTGTTCAAAGGTAATGGAATCTTTGTGTGTGTGGGGGCGGGCGGGGGAGTTCATGAGTTATTGGAGGCTCTTGGAAGGGACTGTGGAATCCTAGCCTCTGCCTCTTACTCTTTTCTTAGTTTTATTTTATTTTATAGACAGGGTCTCATGCAGCCTACACTGGCCTTGAATTTACTATACAGCTGAGGATGGATGGCCTCAAACTCCTGATTTTCCTTTCTCCCTCTCCCAAGTTTGAAATTACAGGCATGAATCACCATGCTCAGCTGCCTCTGACATCGTTCACCAGTGTCGTATCATGTCATCCATTCTCATCATGTGTGCCATGTGTCACCCTCATCAAGCACCAATTCAATGGAGCAGCCCAATCCTGAACTTAGAGCCTCCAAAACTGTGAGCTAAATAAACCTCTTCATTTATAAAGTTAGTCACCTTGGATACTTCATTATAACAGTGCAAAACTGATCAGAGATTCCTCCTTGTCTGATGATTCCATACCCCAGTAACAAGCTGTAACTCTTAAATTCTTATAACTAAACTTGAAAACATAAAAACATTGTCCAAACTTACATTTCAATAAAGATTGAGCCAAAAGGTAAAATTCCTCCCAGGCAAACAATAACTGCAGGCTCCATAAACCTAGAAAATATTAAAACAAACAGTAAACCTCAAATATAAATCCTAATAATAGAAGATGGTGCTTACTACTTTCAAAATTATCTCTAATGGATAAAAAAACAGTATAAAGAAAAACCAAAATTCAAAAAAACACAAAACATAGGTGAGACTTCAATTAGTTATCAGTTATAATCAATATTCTTTCCAGCACTTAAGTCTGAGATAGTATTTAAAAAACACAAATCATTGCTACTGGTAGAAATCAAGAAACACAGTAGTTGCTCCTAGTTTAGCACTTAGTTTAGCACTTCTTGGTTACTTCTAAGACCCTAGAAGCATTTACTCAGAAAGTCCAAGAGAGGAAGAAGAAAAAGAAAGCAAAGTTCTGAGACACCTGTCTGAAGTAAGTTCTCATAAACCGTGGCCTTATCATCTCTTTGCCCACTCTCTTCTTGGCTCTGTAATTTCTTTCTAATAAATAATGCAATTAAGGAATTGTGAATTTTATTACAATGGGGACAAAGAAAGAATAAGAAATAAAATTCAAATGTCACCCATATTCTTTTAGCAAGCACTCACTGGACGTAGCCAGTAATTCTCCAGCTGGAATGCATTCTTTTACCTCATGTTCTCCCTTCTGCAAGCACAGACTCCAGTGTTCTTCAAAGCCTTCCCTGAGTCTTCCAGGAAGACATGGCTTTTCCCATTCTTCCACTACCTCTTGAACATCCCTCTACTGCAGCACTCATCACACTGGACTGTGATTATCTAATGACCAACATCAGACACCACTAAAGTAAGAGTTCTGGCTGGCAAAAGGTACTCAGGTAGGTGTCCCCAGTCTCTATGACATTATCTGGAAGAATAAAGGTACTAAACTATTATCCCAGGGAGAAGCAAACTAGCAAATAGAGAGGAGAAGGAGAGAAAGAGAGGGAGGGAGGGAGGAAAGGGGGAGGGAGGGAGGGAGGGAGGGAGGGAGGGAGGGAGGGAGGGAGGGAGAGAGAGGAAGAGAGAGAGAGAGAAAGAGAGAAAGAGAGAGAGAGAGAGAGAGAGAGAGAGAGAGAGAGAGAGAGAGGAACTTAAAAGTCATTTAACCTAACCTATTCTTCCTTCCTTCCTTGTTTTATAGGCAGCTGAGATTCAGGTTACAAGTGCTCTGTTCAAGGAAACACATTCAATGAAAGTCAGATCTAGTACTCAGATTTTGGTTCCAATGCAATCAAACAAGAACAAAGTAAAGCTTCACACCAGCCCTCCACACCTAAATGTGGACTGGTTTCTGGTAAGGAAGGGCATTTTGTTCACACCTCTTCTTCAACCAACCCTACTGTGCTGGAGAACTTTTGTAGTTTCTTATACTAGGCTTTTCCTTTCACCTTTTTCATCCCAGTAATGAGATGAACATGAAGATATTTGTAAGACCCTAGCAGTCTAAACTCTTGAATCAGGGGAAAAGCAGTTGAAAAACAGACTCAAAATATTTCTAACCAAAGTCTCTCACAGATACCAATCTGACAAAAGAAAAGCACATGACAATTCCTAAATCTAGAATAAGTCCCTCTTCTCTAAACCAAAACTTCTTAAACTGAGGGTCACATAACTGACTAAGACTTGTGAAAAAGTTGGCAACAGTAAAAGGTTTATAAACATGCAATGACCAAACTTAATTCAAAACTGAACACATATGAACCCAACGTAATTTTGGCAGCCTGCCTATGTGGCATCATGCAACTTCATGCAGCCATGGCTCTGAATACAACACATTCTTTGTATTGCATAAGTCATGCAACACCAACCCACACTTCCTGAAGCACCTCAGTTTAGGTTTGAGACTACTGTGGTATTAACTGCAATGTTTTACTTATTAAGTGAAAAGGAGCTGCAAATGGAAAATGTTTAAGAAGTCCTACTCTAAACCATGGAGCTATTTTCTTGAGACTCCATTTCCACACACAACTATATACCTCCATGTCTAGAAAACACAAGTGATCATTACTTATTTACATAAGTAGCTGAATGTAAACTGTATTTATAATGTAGTAAAATACCTAAGAAAGGGGTTTTTCAATATACCATATAAATCTATTCGGTCTATACCTATACAGCTATTATGAAATGATGAATGAAATAAATGTGCAGTGACTGTTTTGTCTATGAAGAACTAGGAAAATAAAGAACAAAGGCAAAATAGCAAAAATCGGCAAAATATCCAATGTACTAATTTTACAAGGCAAAATAGATGAGTTCATCTTTCATTCAATTTTTTACAACAAAAGTTAGTTATGTAAAAATATTAATATTTTTATGTTCAAGATGTCTTAAAATAAAAATAAAAATCCCCCTAGAGCTCAGAATTTTAAGCTAATAGTTAAATAAAATGCAAAATATATTTACACTATTGTCATTACTTGATCAGCTGTTAAATATATTTAGCATTCTTTGTCAAGAATAATCTTGAATCATGGAAGGCTTTTGAGAAAATACTCTATGCATGAAATTTGACAGACATGTATCTGAGAGATTCGATACTATCTCATAATAAAGATAAATAATCTAAGAAAATTATAACTAGTCTCAATCTTAATTCACCTCTCAACTGGTAGATGTACATGGTGATAAACTGGTCGATACCATTTAGAATAATAAAGTATCTGGAAGAGAAAAGTAATCATAAACCAGGACTTGGCAGATTTTTCTGTAGTTCAGATATGAACCTTTCAGATTTTGCAGATGATAAGGTCTTTGGTGTAACTACTGTTGTCAACTCCAACACTGGAGAGTACAAGCAATCATAGATAACATGTAAAGGAATGGATATGGCTGTGTTCCAATCATAGATAACATGTAAAGGAATGGATATGGCTGTGTTCCAATAAAACTTTGCCTACAAAACCATGCAGCAAATAACATTTGACCTACAGGGTTAGAAGATGGGCTGAGGCTTTACTTCCTACCCACCTCTACACACCAGCATTTGACATGTGTGAATGGCACTGATATCTAAAAACCAAAATAAGAACAGCTTATTACTGCTACTCTTCACAATGTAGACTGATGGGAAAATTAAGATGAACAAATTCTTAAGCTCAAACTTAAGTCATTCTTATAAACACAAGCTTCTAAAGTTGTATGTACACAACAGCCTTAAGAACAACCACAAAGCTTTAACATTCTCTTTACCATTTTTTCTCCGGGATAGGACGAGGCACAGCATTGACACGACAAGGGAAGTTGGGCTGACCTGACAGATTTCGGCCAAGTATTGTACCAACAAGATTTAGAGGAAGAATAACAAAAAAACAGATGCAACAAACGGCCACCTGTAAATTAAATAAAAATGTGTGTGATTAAGAGAACAAAAACACTAGTAAAAACCAGTAAGAGACACCTGAAAATTCAAACACACCTGATTACAAAAGAAAATGTTAATTTACAAGTTAAACTGTTTCCCATCTCTTCAGTTTCCCTTATCCCTAGTCCTCCACACTGTCCTTGATAGAACACTTTAAATTTCCTTTCCTTGTCAGCCATGCTTTTAACATGTCTACCACCCTTAATATTTCATTATTTTAATCACTTATCTGACTATACGTCACTGAGCTCCTACTATGCACAGAGTTCACAAATGCTGTTTCCTTATGTATAATAGGTGAAGAACAGGAGATTCAGAAAGGTAAGTTATTCTATAATTACACAGCTCAGATCTGTTGGCCTTGAGGCCTGTGCTCCTTTCGCTTCTACACTGCCTTGGAATCTTAACACTAGAAATATTTATCTATGTGGGGTATGTGTGTGTGTGTTTACTAAAATAATACAAATATTATTTTACTCACTGGAAATTTCTTGTATTCAAGAGTATCATGTGTCCCAGACTGGCCTCAAATCTGCTACTTAGCAAAAAATGACCTTGAACTTCTGGTCCTCCTGTCACATCTCCTAGGGACTGGTATTACAAGTGTGCTCTACCATGTCAGATTTCTATGGTGCTAGGGATTGAGCCTGGGGTTTCATGTGTGCTAGGCAAACACTCTACCAACTTAGTTACATGCCCAGTCCATGAAAATAGTTTGTTTCTAAATGTCCCTATGTCTAATATACAAATTCAAATGAGTCCTAAAGCAAGTATTAATACAAAGAAGATGCCTTAGTCAAAACAACTCATCTTCATGTAAATCCTCACAATGATGTTTCTCCTGCTATTTTTGTGCATACATTCAAACTTCTGGTAAGTGTCACAGATAAGGAAGGTTTGAAATGCTACACAGGTCTTTAGCCCTACCTCTCTCCTCTCCCATCTCAATTCATCAGGCATGCATATAATTGTTCATGAAGTGTGAACTAGCATAGAACCTGTGGGCTTCAGGCAGTTGAACAGATGCACAAGGCACATCAAGCTTTCTGTGCCCATGATAGAGCTCAGTAAAGTAACCTATAAACATCTCATCAAAATATTACCAACTGTTGAACGCTGTCTAAAAAATACTGACCCGTGCCTGATTGCTTTATACATGATAAAAAGTATGGGCAATTTGTTAGATACTGTAGTGATCAGGCTGGAGAGATGGCTCAGGAGTGGAGAGATGGCTCAGGAGTTAAGAGTACTGGCTGCTCTTGCAGAGACCCACATGGCAGCTAACAATTGTCCATGACTCCAGTTCCAGAGGATCTGACACCCTCTTCTGAACTCCATGGGCACTGCACAACACTACATGCAGACAATACACTCATACGCATAAAATTTTTTAAAAACTGCAGTGATCAGACTGAAAACAATTCCTGACTCTTCTATGTTCAAGTTCTACATGAGTTTACTTGAAGAATTCTGAGAATTTTCAGGGCACATTGTTAAAAATGATATGGATTAACTCACTGGTCAAATTAAGAGTTTTTCTCAATATTGGTATTGATTCCTGAAGGTAAGACTGTGTTATTCATTCCCCTTGATATTAGATTTGTATTCATTATAACTTTTTTTCTCTCCATTAGAGTTATACAAATAGGACTGTGACTATATTTGTTTTCTGTATGGGACCTTCACAGTAAGGGTTCACTTTAAGATGAAAATCTAGCAGTCAAGAGTTCAAAAACATTGGTCGACAAAAACCTGAAACCCAAACAATACAGGGTCCTCTCCAGCCCTAGCCACTGTTCCTAGACCAGAAGGAAGTAAAAACAGGCAGACGAGTGGGGAAACCCACAGAAAGTCTCCCCTACCCACACAAGAATAAACTGGAAACAAACATTGCCTCTCAGTACTTAATACTCCAAAGATCTGCCAACTGGTCAAGAACTCTCTATTTCAGCCAGAAACCAACAATACGGCTAATATTAATTCTATTTTTGCTTCTAGTCTGGACTTTTAGGAAATCCATGATTTATATAAGTTGGAAAGAAATAAGAGAGCCCAAGATAAAACTATTAAAAGAAATTTAGATAGTAAGTAGACATAAGTAGATGGTAACTGCTTATAGCTACAATGATTCTCAGGAAATATATCTTTGTGTGTGTGAGAGAGAGAGAGACAGGGAGAGAGGGGGAGAGAGAGACAGAGAAAGATAGAGACAGAGACAGAGGGGATGGGAGGTGGGTCATAGCCCAGGCTGGCCTTGAACTTGCAATTCTCCTGTTTCAGCCTCTAATTGCTACAATTACAATGGGTATCACCACACCTGATTCAGAAATCTATTACTACCAGCTATTACACTGATGCATTCTTTTGCACCTGCTCAGAGCAAATGATTTCAGTAATCTCATTTCTAAGTCATATGATTTTGTCTACATTACAAATTAAAGTCTAGGGCTGCAGAGATGGCTCAGCAGCTAAGAGCACTGGTTGCTCTTGCAGACCTGGTTTGGTTTCCAGCACCAACATCATGTGGCTCATAACCATCTGTAACTCCGTTCCAGGGGTTCTGATACCCTCTTGACTGCATGGGCACCTACACACAGGTGCACATAAACTCACACAGGCACCCAAACAAAATAAAATTAAAAAAAAAAAAAATTAAAGTCTCAAATCAAACATTCCAACCAATGAATCCAATAACCAGGATATAATCAACTCAAACACATCCAAGAAGCCCATTTACTTTGTCCAGAGAGTTTTACCCTGTTAGCTCAAAACTTACTATTCTATTTTTTGGATTATTTCAGTTGTTTAAATTTAGTCTTATTAGAAAAAGATATTATACAAAAACTACAAACCACTATTTCTCAAAAACATAGTTACAAAAACAGATTTAGCAAATGGAACTTTATCAAAGAAATGTAAGGCTAATTTCAGATTAGAAAATCATATGGGGCATGGTAGCACAGGCCTTTGATTCCAGCACTTGGGAGGCAGAATCAGGCTGATCTCTTTGAGTTTGATGCCAGCTTGATCTACACAGCAAATTCTGGGTCAGAGAGGACTACATAATGAGACCTGTCTCAATTTAAAAAAACAAAACAAAACAAAAAAAACAATAAATGCTATTTATTATCATCTTTTAAAATGCCAAAAATAAAAAAAGCTGTTGCAAAACCCAACATTCATTTCCAATAAAAACTCTTTGCCTACTAAGAATAGAAGGGGATTTTCACCAACTTGATGAAGGGCATCTAAGATAAACTAAGGCTAACATCTTATTTAATGGCAGGCATCAAACTGAGTGAAATTCCCAGCTCCCCAAACTGAGAACAGGCTCTTCTAGTCAACACTATACTAGAGGTTTGGTCAGTATAATACAAAAGAGACAGAGAGAGGGAAAGAGGGATGTGGGAGGGAAGGCACACTGACTGAAAAGAAGTGAAACTATCCTTTATTCACAGGCAACTTCTTGAAAAGAAATACAATAAAGCAACTAAGACTAGAGAGCTATTAAGCTGGATGTGGTAGCAGAAAACTGTGGTCCCAGTATATGGAAGATAAAGGGAAGAGGATTAGTTCAAAGTCAGCCTTGGCTACATAGTAAGTTTGAGGTCAGCCTTGGCCATAGAAGAATTGTGCTCAAAACAAATAAATAATAAACAAATAAACATAAGATAAAAACCATCAGGTAAGCTGGCTCTGTGGGTAAAGGTGCCTGCCACCAAGAGTCTGATCCTGGGCCCATAAGATGGAAAGAGAACCAACTCCTGCAGTCATCCCCTGACCACAGTTTTGGCTACTAATTTTAAAATTAGTCCTTTTTCCAAAGTTGATTTGGCTTTTTAATAGTCTTTGCATTTTAACATAAAGTTCAAAATCATCTCACTCATTTCCAAAAAGGTCTGCTGGGGTTTTAGTTGGGACTACACTGAATTTACAGCTAATTCAGGGAAGAAATGACAGCTTAATATTGAGTCTTTGGATTAAAAAATATAGTGTACCTCTCAGATTATTTAGGTATAATGTTTTTCAGCATTTTACAGATGTTAGTGTTTAGATTGTATATTATTTTGGTTACATTTATCCCAAAGTATTTAATTTTTTTAATGTTGTTTGTATATGGTAATAATTTTATAAGACAATTCAGCTAATGAGACAGAACAGAAAATATAAAAAATAAATCTACATCTATGACCAACTAGTTGTCAAAGATGGTGCTTAGGCAACCCCTCGGGAAAAGGATACTTCTTTCAATAAAGGTGCCTGAACAAATGAACAACTACATGCAAGGCAGAACAAAAATCTCTTGACCCTTAAATTATATATTAAACTAAACAGAATTGGATCATAGACTTAAATTTTAGAGATAAAACTACAAAAGTTCTAAAAGACAGCACAAAGAAAATTTGTTGCTCTTTGGTTTGGGGAACGACTTCTTAAATAGAACAATTCAAAGCACAACTAGAAAAGAAAAAAAAAACTGTCAATATACTTTTGATAAATAGATTCTCCAGAAAATCAAAAGATAAGCCGTAACAGAATAAAATTGCCAAATACTTTTAAGACAATTTGTATCCATACTATGCAAATAACTTCCACCCAATAAGATAAACATATTAAAAAGAAGATAAGAGCAGGTAAAATGGCTCAATGGGCAAAAGCACTTGTCGCTAAGCCTGATGACCTGAGCTTAACCCCCAGAACACACATTGTAGAAGGAGAGAACTGACTCCTGAAAGCTGTCCTCTGACCTCCACCCATGTATGGCATGTGCATGATTCCCTCACCCACTACATTCACATACACTCAAGTAAATAAATAAATAATAAAAAAGAACAAAAGATCTGAACGTTCATTAATGATGCATAAACAAATAAGCAAGCCTCATCTACAAATCCTTCAGTGAAAGTCAGTACCACCGGACCTTCTTTAAAATGGCTAAATTTAAAAAGACCGAATATATCAAGTGTTGGCATTGATGTGGAACAACTAGAACTCTCATGTAATAGTAGTGGGAATATAAACATCACTCACAACAGTTTAGCAGTTTCTTGAAAATTTACAAATTAGCATGATTCAACCATTATACTTCTAGCTATTTATCAAAGAGAAAGGAAAACATATATTCGCACATATATTCACAAATAATAGGTGGGCATGGTGGCACATGCCTTTAATCCCAGCCCTCCAGAGGCAGGCAGATCTCTAAGAGCAATCTCAGTCAACCTAGTCTACACAGCGAGTTCTAAATAGACAAGCAAATTATGGTATGCCTGTGCAATGGTTTACTACAAAGCAATACAGACGACAAATTAAAACATGCAGCATTTCTGTGGGTGGACAACAAAAAGGCAAAAAATACAAACTACAATTCCATTTAACTGAAATTCTGGGTAATGCAAACAAGCTATTTTCAAAGATAGCAAGTAACATGACAGAAAATGTATAAGCAAAAATAAGTCATAGACTTATAGTTCCAGGGAAACTTTGGATATGAAAAATTGCTTTTACTTCACTATGCTAATAGTTTCACAAATATGTACATAAACTAAAATTAATCAAATAGTTATTTTAAATATGTAGGTCACATTTTTTAATATTTACTTTAATTTATGTATATGAATATTTTGCCTACATGTATGTATGCACTATGTATGTACCTGGTGCCTGGAGGACAGAAGAGGGCACCCATATCCCTTGGAACTAGAGTTACAGCTGGTTGTTAACCACCATGTGAACTGAAGCCAAGTCCTTTGCAAGAGCAGCAAGTGCTTTTAACCACTGAGCCATCTTTCCAGCCTCTGCTAATTATTTCTTAACCCATCTATAAAAACATACACACAAAAAATATTCTCTAGGGACTGGACTATTCTGTGCTATAAAATCAAAATCATTTTGACAAAAAGGAAGAAAAACTGAAAACAGCAGCAAAACCCAATGAACAAAGCCCCATCTTCACCACTAAAAGCACCACCAAAGCAAAGAAAGGATGATTTTGAGTCAATTACCACATAAAAATCTTGGAGTTTTGCTCTATGAAACAAGTAGCTATGCCTCTAAGTTTTTTTTGCAATCCTCTGAAAACTGGATGGGATTAAGGGGTATGCATGCACTTTGTGAACTACAAAGTATGCTGTCTTTATTAGAATTCATCTTTTTAGACTTGCCACATCAGTCAGATAACAAACAGCACTTAAGACACTATCCTCAGCACTCCACAGTAGCAGTTTTCTCCTTGGTCTCCTATCCCTTTTCAATTTAATTGGCAGATCACCTGAATTTATTCAATTTATTAATACTCATTTCAATAGGTCAGAATCAAGCTCTCTCCTTCCCACATTCTACTAAAGCACATATGTGCTGCACTGTGATGCCCAAGGCTCCACTCTGTGACTGTTCAGCATTTTTGCCTGGCCTACGATCACAATGGCCACATTTCTTTATCCTGTGCAAAGGATGCCATCCTTTATTTATGCTGTTTTATTCTTCTAGTCTTCCAAAATCTATCAAAATTGGGAAATGAAACTGTTTTAGCAATTTTGCTTTTATGAATTCATACTAGTTTTTAATGTTCATTAACTTTCCTTTAAAAAATTTTAATAACCGTTCTAAAATCTTGTGCCTAATCAATATAAATTTACCACATTTTAGAAAGTAGAATCTACTTTCTTCCTGTTCCTCCCAGAAAACGAGATAGTGTTTTTACAAACTTACACTCTCCTGCACATATGATGTCTACAATACCTCTACCACAACACACCAACTTTGGGAACAGTTTATGTTATCTTTGGGCAGCCTGACTCCAAATTTCATTTAAATCGTCTCTTGTATCTTGTAAAGTTCCCTTGACTCTAGACACTCTGCCTTGAATCCAGGACACCAGACACTACTTTATCACATTACCACAAACCTCTACCTATTTATTAAGCTTCTAAAACTGCTTACTATTCAACAAGTTTAATCTGACAATAGATTGTAAAATCAGGTACACATGAACAAAAGTTAGAGTTCAAAGACAAATTATATCTACTTTCTTCTCTTTTCTTTGAGACAGGGTCTACTATGTAGCCCTGGCTGGCCTCAAACGCACAGAAATCCACCTGCCTTTGCTCCAGAGAGCTGGGATTAAAGGTGTCACATTCATCTCCTTTCAGATCTATCTCAAACTAGTAAGCAGTATTTGTTAGTATTCAGACTGAAATCCAAATCCCAGGTGGACAAAATGCTTACTGGCCCTTCTACAGGACAAAGCAGAAGACTAAAGTCACTAATGTTAGATTGAGTTGTCTGCTATGGAAACTTTAATAAGACAGAATTAACATGAACACCCTCTAGAGAATGAATTCAATGTCCAGAAACTGAGAGAAAGAGCAAAGACCTTGGGACGAGCACACAGAATGACCTATAAACTAGAGTATTCATTTAGCACAGCACCTGGCTTCTCAGATACATGGTGACTATGGTATGGGGCCTACAGCTCAGAGTCATGCCCCTATTTTGAGAACTGACATCAAATAAACACTGGAGACTGGGCTTAAGGTAGGGCAGATTACTTGGACTGGTAAAAGGCCCTGCACTTTGAGGGTGTTTTGTTATTATTTTCGTGGTTGCTGTTAATATTCAAGTGATTTTCCAAAGCATGTCTAGGGTTAACAAACACTGAGTGCATGAAAATACATAATCTTTTCTTTCATAATGTCAACAAACTCTGGCGGTTTGAATGACAATGCCCCCCCCAAATGCTCCAAGTATGTGGTCATTGTGTCCCCAGCTGGTGGCACTGTTTTGGGGGGACTTAGAAGGTGCAGTTTTGCTGGAGGAAGCACACAACAGGGGGTGGGCTTTGAGAGTTCTTAAACTTTGCTAGGTTTCCAGTCATTCTCTACTGCCTGTGACTGCTTAAAGATGTGAATGTTCAGCTTTCTGTTCTGGCCACCTCTGACACCAGGCCTCCTCTGTCATTATGGACTCTAACCCTCTGGAACCATAAGCTCAAATAAACTCTTCCTTCTATAAGTTGCCTTGGTCATTGTGTTTTATCACAGCAATAGAAAAGTAACTGACATAGAAGTCAAAAACTTTAAGTAGCTAAAATATTCAATGTGAGCCAGATAGGATAACCTTCACCTACAGTCTTAGCTACATGGTAAGAGGCAGGAGGATCACTTGAGCCTAGGGAACTGAGACTATCTTAGATAAGAGAAGAGAAAAAAGAAAAAGAAAGAAACCTCTTCCAACCCTCTCTCACACACCAACAACAATTAACACCAGTCAAAGATCAGGTCAGTCAAACATTACTTCAAGTTCTTAAGAGTTCATGTTCTTGCTAGGCACTTGAGAGGCAGAGGCAGGCAGATTTCTGTGAGTTCAAGACCAGCTGGGGCTACAGGAAGACCCTGTCTCAAACAAGACCAAAAAAAAAAAAAGTTCATGTTCTTAACAATTGTTTTTAATTTATATTTTCCATGTGTAGCAGTGTTTATGTACATGTATGAGTATACCTATGTGTACAATGCCCATAGAGGGCCAGAAAAAGGTGTCAGATCTTCTGGAACTGGAGTTATAGACAGCTGTCATTCGTCATGTGAATGGTAGGAACAGAACCAGGTCCCCTGCAAGAGAAATCAGTGCTCTAACCACTGAGCAATCTCTCCAGCCCCATGTTCTTAACAATTTTAATACTCTTAAATGGAGGAAAATGTTAAATCATGCCCATGATTAAAACTTAAGGTCAGTGTTAAGCCCTTTACAGTGTAGGAGCCTGATAAGCAGCAAGTTAGTCTTTTATGCACTTAAAGATGAATTTTATAAACCTTCTTTGGCTCAGTATATTTATATTTTAATAATTACTAAGTTATTTAAAGACAAGTTACATAAACTTGTAACATTTAAAACTCCATTTACAAAATGTTTAAATTTATAACTTTATTAGGGAATCTATGAAATATAATTTTTCGCATTTTTAAATTCAAATCTTCAAAGAAAAGTTTTTAACAGAATCAGAATTTCAATTTTAAAATACCATGGATATAATTCATCCAGTAGATCACCTTCAGATACTCTTATATTAACACGTATTTTCTGGTGACCTGGAACTACTATGTAGGAAAGTTTCTCCAGTTTGAATGTAACTAACTACTTCATCTTTTTCTAAGTATTATTACTATGGACTAAAAAGAAATTCATTTGTGAAACAATTTCAAAATACTCCTAACTAAACAGTATTAAAGATTTAGTAAAAATGTATATTTAATGTATCTTCAGAAAACAACCAAAAACATTTGAAGTTTCTATAAAACCACCTAGCAACTCACATAACAGAAAAAGAAAAAAGAAAAACAAACAAACCCAACCTATATAAGATTAATACTCAGATGCAGGTTCCAGTTACAAGGCTACCATTTACTGCCTAGATGGCCTTGTTCAGCCTCACCCCTGAGGGGTGAGCCGTCTGCCACGAGTCATCTTTTGCCTGCCCCTTCCCAGCAAGAGTCAGCCTAAGTTCAAGAAGGGAAGGGAGGACCTACTCACACACCAAAAGATCTGAGCTAGGGTGGGAGAGAGGAAAACCCCACCTCCAAGCAGGCTTCAAGAGTGCAAGCTGTTGATGCAGCACGTCATAATTTTTATGAGACAAATGCTCAGAGATGCTCCACATTAGAAGAAATTAAGAAAATAAAGAAGGAATATTTTTTTTGTGGGGGTCGGTCTCAGTGCAGACAAAGAGTACATCACTGGTGAAGACAGAGAGAGACTTTGGTTGGAGATGGTGCTGCTGGAACTGACCCTTTTAAGCATATTGTAGGAATGCTTCCTAATACTGTCATTATACTCTGGATAATATGAGCACTGAAACAACAGGAGCTTTTCTTGTGGCACCAGAGCTAACAAGTCTGAAAAGCAATTATTTATTTGAGTTCCAAGGATAGCCACAAAAAGAAATATCAAGGCATAAAGCATGAGAACAAAGCAAATGGGCCAGAAGCCCTCAAAAGGGCTTGTGGGGCTAGAAAGGCAACTGTAGTTTCTGAATGGTGCCCTGTGCAGATCACCATTCAGTGCCACATACTACAAATTTCCATGTTTAATGTTATCTTCTCACTACATAGTAAAGCAAGCATATTTAGGCCAGGATTTCACTAAGGAGAGCTGTCTTATCTTTTACAGTAACCTAAATATTCTACAGAAACATACAAACATACTCTTAATATATCTAGGCTCTAAAGTTATAAATAAGTAAACATTAAGGTCAAGTCTAGGTCTAAAATTCTGCTTCAAAAAAAAAAAAAGAATTGGATGATGAATTAGCACTATATGTATAGCACCACTGTGCTCCAGTGCTAGTATATTTAAAGAATCCCCCAAACTTCAAAGTTTGAGCTTATCTACAGCAGTTTTACTTGGGGGTGGGGGAAGGCTGTAGTTTTTCCTGAGACAGGGTCTCCATAGAACTCACTATGTAGACAAGGCTGGCCTTGAACTAACATCCACCTGCCTCTGCCTCCCACATGCTAAGATTAAAGATGTGCCTCACCAAGCCAGTTTATTATCATTAATGCAAATGCTTAATGTGGCCCTAAAAACATGTGAATAAAAACTATGAAGAAGCTTTATTTCTTGACATCACACTCACTGATGGCCTTAAACAAAACACTCAGGCTACTTAGTATGCCGTTACTTTTTCTCTGAAATATATTCATTTCCCACTTTCTCCCATCTCTGATAAAAGCCACAGTATTCTCATTTATCATATATAAAATCAACTTCTCACTTTACAGAATCAAGAAAAATGGGTGAAGAGGGGGGCTTAGAGAAAGCTTCATCACTATTTTTTGGAGCCTAACAATAGTTTTCTTCTTATTTCACTCTCCAAGACTGAGTAGGGGCTGGCAGAAACTTCAGAACACCCAAGAAGAAGGGGCTCTGAAGGAGCAGGACTTGTATTAAAGTGTTTATGTGAATTCTGTTTCAAAGTAAAATTAAAAGCAGCTCACCATTGTTCCAAAAGGAATGGCTCTAGAGGCGTGGTAATAAATGGCTATAAAGTTGATGAAGAAGGCAGTGCCACACACCATAGCTGGGATAAGGAACGCCCCGATAAACATCTGCTTTATCCATCTCCTTCCTGAAAGAGAAGGGAAACAAAAACTCAACTAGAAGACATGCATGCATTAATTTTAAAATGCAATTACTTAGTGCCAAATTTAATACAAGGATCATTACTAATACACTGATAACCTATTCAAATCAATTAGCTAATAAAAACCAGTCTAGCGCTTCAGGAATGTGCAACAGAAACACAGTTTTTAAAGCAGATGTACAGGAAAAGAGCAATGACCTGTAGTTCAGTCTTATCCTGATTCTGCCATTGAGCTACTCAACTTTGCTAAACCATGAAGTTTCTGGAAGTTTTAAAACCCTGGGTTGGGGGGCTGGAGAGATGGTTTAGCAATTAAAAACACTGAATGCTCTTGCTGAGGACCCAGGTTCAGTTCCCAGCACCTACACGGCAGCTAACAACTACCTTAACTCCAGTTCTAGGGGTTCCAACGCCCTCTTCTGACCTCAGTAGGTACTGCATGACTCAGGTGCACCCTACCTACATGCAGGTAATACACTCATACATAGAAAATAAAAATAATAAATTTAAAACACCTTGGGTTGGATTATCTCTAATGACTCTTGGCTTTATACTTAGATTATACATATTTACTTATATTTTAAAACTTTATCTTTTTTTTTTTGGGTGTGGGTAACAGGGTTTCACTACGTAGTGCTAGCTGACCAGGAACTTGTTATGTACACCACCAGGCTGGTCTCAGATTCACAAAGATCTGCCTGCCTTTGCCTCCCAAGCACTGGGATTAAAGGCATGTGTTATCACACCAGGTATAATTATGTATATATTTAAATACACTTCTGTGTTGAGAAAGAAAAAAAGTTAAAATAGAGCTTTCTCTGAACAATTAAAACTATAAAATTTGTAAATTTTGCCACTTTTTGTACTTCTGAATATTGTCAAAACTCACCAAGCATCTATTATTTAAAAATCAAGGGGAAGTACTGCTTCACTTGGGACGCAGAAGCAGGCAGATCTCTGTGAGTTCAAAGTCAGCCTGGTCTACATAGCAAGTTCTAGGGCAGCTGGGACTACAAGGGAGATACCGTCTCAAAAGACCAATAAATAAATAAATAGATACATAACAGAAAATAATATGTATCATGTTCACATCCCCCAGGAGAGCAATAAGGCATGGACTTTCTTGTCTTTTTGGTTGTGAGACTGAGCCTTCAATGGCTGTGCCAACTCCCCAACCCTGCACCATCTTTCTGATATAATGGAGTGTACACGCAAATAAACTACTGGAAAAATGTCTTCATGTAGCTCAGGATGAGAATGTAAAGATTATGATCATGATTAAAATTCAACCCCACAAGCCTAAGCAACAGCAACCCAAACAAGTAACATCTTGTGTTTCATCTAAACAAAGTTCTTCTTAAACAACTGCTTCACAGAATTGCAACTCCCAAGTCTTAACATTCCTCTAGAAAACTTAATGCTGAACTTTCTCTTTATTTCTTTTTCATACAAGAATCCTTCTTTTCAAATAACTAGAATTTGAAATCATTAATTATAGGAGTAGTGAATGAAGACAAGTATTCTTCTATTTTGTAAATCCCAGCTCTTTCCTAGTGCATTTCATTTATCTGCTCAGACTTGGACACACACTAATAAAACTACTTACTTAGTTCTAGTTCTCTCTTTCCCATACACATCCCAGTGGATACAATAAGCAGCCCAGGCATCTGTGGCATGTTTCCTACTGCTCCTTATACTTACGGAGGCTCTGGCAAATCCCAGGCCATCTCTAGGTTCAAACTGAGTCTAGAGCAGTAGGCTGAGGACAGTGAGAAGGCCTGGATCCCCCGGTTTAAGCCTGAGACAACTGAAAAATTCCTGTTCTTTGAATGGACCTCTATCAGTACATAGTCAAATCTCCTCAGGACATTTTCAATCAGAACATGATCTTTAAATTATACTTTCTAAGATTGGATACCCCTAGACCCAAGCTGGGTTCTCAACTTTTAAGAGTAAGGGAAGTACAGGGAATTGTGACTGTTCTTAATTTGCAATCAGACAAAAAGCAAATTTATATAAAATATAAATACATTTCCTATTTTAAATAAATTTATTTCTGCTGTAGAGACTTGGGAGTCACAAACAAAAATTTTTAGTTTAACTGATTACCAGGTCAAATTCCAAGTAGAAGTTACCTTAGGTACCCTTGCTTCCTTACAATATAGTCCTGTATGATTATTTCCCATACCTGGAGGTAGAGTTTAGAGACTGAACACCCAAAATAGTCAGGAATCTGTAATGATATGTCTTCAGGCAATCTAAAGAATTATCTAAACCAAAGGCACTGACCACATTATGTCTCTAGGATCTACAAAATAAGCAATGGTAAACCTAACAATCCAGGGGGACTTTAAATGAAATTATTCTCTGACTTTTATTGTCTATAAAAATTTCCAGTCTACTAAAAGAAAGGATAGCACTGAGCCCAGTAGGGCACAACTATAATCCTTGCTCCTGAGGTAGCAGAACTGTTTTAAGTTTAAGGCCAATGTGAACTACAAAGACCTTGTCTCAATAAATAAACACAATATATAAGCATGTATACATACATACAGCCAGATAATATAAACAATACAATAAAAGGCAGGATCCTTTTATATTGATCATATTTGGCTGGGTTATGCACATGACATTAGATAGTCTCTAACCTTAAGAGATTTAACATCTTTTAGTAACCTTTCATTCATAAATTAAAATATACACACTTACCACTTTAAGTACTGCTCTGACCCCAGACTTAATGAAAAAAGAAACTTAAAGACTCCTGAACATCATCACAGAAAGAAGCATCAAGGTGCAGAACCCTGCTATCATCCATGTACTACCCTCATAGCTTTCAGGTTATAACAATAAAGGAGCAAAGTAAGTACTTAAAATGAAATGCTTTTATCCAAGAGATTAATGATATGGAATAACAGAAAATTTTGTGAGAGGTATTCTAATAAATATTGTAAGAGACAACATACATAAACAATTCTCCTTCCTAATCTCCTACCACTGTCTACAAGTTTTATCCATAAGCCATTAAACATACCTTTATAGTCACTCATAAAGGATAGGTTTATGGAGCATGTTTAGGAAGTTAGGCACGTCAAAGCAACATAGTATCAATAATTTAGATGTACTCTTATACATGTTCTTTGGGGCTAACTTCACAATTAATTATTCATAATTTTAGGAAATAAAATGCAAAGGTTCCAAAAAACAAGATAGAACATATAATAAATTTGGTGGAAGTAATGTGAAATGGTATAACAAAGTATTTTTATAATCTGTACAATCTATACTGCTCGTGTTAAATTCCAAATACTTTACAGTAAAATAATAGCATCTATAATTAAAAATACAAGAGTGATAACTCCTAAGTTACCTCCTTGTCTAGCATACAGACTTCCTCCAAAATACCCATTCACTGGAGATGTAGCAGCATAGACAAAGATGGCTGTACTGAGCATTGATCCCCTCCTGAAAAGCACAAAGACATGTGATATATTAAAACCAGCAACATAAGAAAACATGGAATCTGTCCTTTTAGCATTATTTTAATTTCAAAAATAATTTTTATTTATTTATTTATTTTTATTTTATGTGTATGAGTGAATTGCTTACAGGTACGTAAGTGTAACCATGTCCTGCAATGCCCACAGAGGATCGAAGAGGGAGTCAGATCCCCTAGAACTGAAATTACAGATGGTTGTTGGCTGCCATGCGGGTGCTGGGATTCAAACCCAGGTCTTCTGCAAGAACACTCAGTGCCCTTAACCACTGAGCCATCTCTCCAGTCCCCTTAAAGATAAATTTAACAAAAACAGAAAGATATCCCATCCTGGATTGCAAAAGACCACAAGAGAATTTCTAGTTAATACTGAACTTAAATGATAGCAATTCTTTTCTTCTAATCTATAGTTAAATTTTCTAACATATTCTAAACATCATTTCACATTTCTTTGGCACCAATATTAAGTTAGGCACTAAAACCATTTTGCAACTCTGTAATCCAGTTCCATCATATGGAACAGGATAGTCATCTGTTTAAAAAAAAAAAAAAAAAAAGAGTAGGATATTCTTTTTTATAACTACATCAATGCTTAAGATTTTGATTTTGGGTGGTTTTTTTTGGTCCTTTTTGAGACAGGGTCTCCTTCACCCCAGCTGTCCTGGAATTTGCTATGCAGATCAGGCTAGCCTTGAACTCACAGAGATTGGCCTGCCTCTGCCTTAAAGGTATGCACCACCAGAGTCAGCTAACACTTTTTTGACTGAAATGAAATGGAGTAGAATAATTTATATTAAATCTTATTTTAAATGCCATAATACATCAAGACCTTCTTTATTTAGTTTTCTTTACATTGTCAAGGATGAATTCTAAAACTATATATTGGTCCACAAAACAACATTATGTCAGATTAATAAACCTTAACCTCTTCTTGCAAAAATTATATCTAGAGGGCTGGGTACAGTGGCATATGCCTTTAATCCCACCACTAAGGAGACAGAAGCAAGCAGATTTCTGTGAGATTGAAACAAGCCTGGTCTACAAAGTAAACTAGTTAGTTCCAGGCCAGCTGGGGCTACAGGGAGACTTTGTCCAAAAAAAAGAAAGAGATACAGAGGATTGGATTAACCCTTCTGTTAGGTAAAATTATTTTTTAAAAAAATTTTAGAAATGTCTAGATGCGAAGACAAATTACTAAAATTAAGTAACAAATAATATAATTTGCTGTAAAATAGAAATATCTATTTACTGACACTCCCAACTCCCTGAATACTTCAGCCCACTGGCCTTGGGAGATATAGTACTCTTCTGTTCAAATGCCTGTATTCACTTTCTTAAGGTGGATGCAAATTAACAAACAAATAAATGAATGTAAAGTGGATCTTAATAGTGAAAATACTGCAGCATTTCACCCTCATCCATGTACAAATAAATCCAAGGATAATAGAAGATCTGACATTTGAGATCATGATGCTTGAGATCATAGATCTCAAAATTAATCAGTTTCAAAAACCCAAATCTGTGTTTTCAAGAACTCAAACAAAAATTAACAAGTGTTAATTTATTCCTTCCACACAAACATTAACAAATATAATCCATTCTCTTTATAAATGTGCCAAAGGCTGATATAGACCTAAATATATTGAAAACAGAAAAGAATTGGTTTTAGTGTAAGAAAAGCCTAAAACCAGGCAGAAGTTCATAATGTCAAAAGAAAGGGCCTCAAAAGGCTGGCCTTGTACCCTGTAGTCCCCAGAGACAGTTGTACCACACGAAGGGTGAAGTACCCACCATAGCTTTAAAATTCAGAAATACTCTTTACCTTTTTTGTTCAAAAAATTCTATAAGCATTTTACCCCTACCCCCAAATAAGCCATTTTTCATTCACACTGAAAAAATACAGTGTGGCAGGTGCCAGTCCCAAGACTGGAGTAGCAAAGGAGTGATCTGTCTCCAACTGGGCTACCTTGCCACTGTCACAAGCTTCAGCGATGGTATCACCAGGCTTGTCCTGCCTTTTCAAAAGCTGTGCCTTCTCAATGGTTAACCTCACACATTCACAGGCAGCCACACTGATACTGTTCCTCTACCTACAACTCCAAAATATATTTTTCCTTACTGATTATTACAGGGATCACAGAGGCAAAGTCATTTTCACATAGTACATTAGTTGCTCTTTATCCTAAAGAATCATTACATCTCCAGAGTGAGGTCCCAGCCTCATGTGCAAATGTTTCATTTCTCGCCATTTCACATGGCTTTTATCACTATTTTCATTTCTATAACACTGTAAATTAAGAGCTCTGGAATAAGATCATCTAAATTCAAATTGGAGTTCATTATCACCCTTTAGGAACAGTGTGTAATCTCTGTGAAATTTCTCAACCTCTCTGAGTTTTACTTTCCATCTGTAGAATGAAACAGTAAAGTCCTACAGTTGATGTGCAGATCAAAGGGGCTGATGTGCACTAAGTCAAAGCAGGGGACCCATCACCAGCCATTTCTGTACCATAACAAGTTACTGCTTTACTACTTTTAAGTAACTGCCTTCACTTCAAATAAACAGAATATCTATTTACAGCAACAACAGTAAAAATACCACACGATTTTCCTGTGGTAAACCTACTAGAGAGTAGGCTTTTAAATTAGAAGAGAATCTGCATTTTTAAAAAAGTTGCCAAAGGGCTGGAGAGATGGCTCAGTGGTTAAGAGCACTGGCTGCTCTTGCAGGGGATCTGGGTTCAGTTCCCAGCACAACATGGTGGCTAACAACCATCTGGAACTCCAGTTCCAGGGGATCCAACACCCTCTTCTGACCTCCGCAAGCACTGTACAACACAGGTGCAGGCAATACACTGGTATACATAAAATAAAAATAATAAAAAAAAATTATTTTTAAGTTGCCAAATTCTAACACTAACATTTTGAAAAGCAAATCAAAGCAAAAACTTGGACAACAAAACAAAAACTAGGACTGTAAGAAAAGTTGTTCTCTAGTCACTTGTAACACTGAACAGTATAGTATGGTCCGTATCAACTCAAGAGTGGTGAATTAACCCTGGTACTTACTGTAAAGCATAACTGCCTAGCAGATTTGAAATGCTTTCTTATACTCAGGGTTCAGTTCATCTGAAAATATACTATACCTTAAAATATGAACTACTCATCAAAATGCTGAAGTTTAGGTTTTATTCAATTATTTTTTAATGTGGCAAATGAATGGCAAGTGTTAAATAAGAGAAACAACTGAAATTATGGAGAAACATCTTTTTTTGATTAATACATACACCCTTCAGTTCAATGAACATTGACCTTAAATAGGTACTTGGAGAATTAAAAAGTTAAGATCTAGTCCTTTTCCCAAGGAACTATTTATAAGAGGAACAATTTAGTATATGGTTATAGTTTTAAATTTGTTATTACACATTTTAAATTTATTATTATTGTGTGTGTGTGTGTGTGTGTGATGTGTGAATGTGAGTGTGGGTGCATGTATACCATGGCACACATGTGGAAGTCAGAGGACAACTTTAGAGAGTCAGCCATAGGTTCTGGGAATTGAACTCAAATCATCAGGGTTGAGTAGTAAGTGCTTTTATCTGCTGAATCACCTTGCTTGCCCATGGATATTTAACATACAACTAAAAAGCCATTTTTTCAGCACAAATTACATGTCCATGAAATGCTAGACACATATTAAGAAAGAATGCTTTATTAATTGAAATATACACATGAAAATATAACTGGAGAAAAAGTTATTCTGACTGAAAACTTCATGGGGTGGCATCTGAAATGCCTAAATTATGATCAAAATACCGAGATGTGATGGCATATTTGTTTGTAGATGTTGTGGTTGAGAACAAGGAAACAGGACTATTCAGTAGGAGCCTAAATCTTCTGTAAATTCACATATTCCCCTCATAATTCCAAGACCTCACCATCAAGAATTTCTGGTTAACCCAGCTGGAAAAATGGCTCAGCAGGTAAAGGGACTTGCTGCCAAGCCTGATGGCTTGAGTTCAATCCCACAGGGTCTCATAGAGTGCAAGAAGAAAAACATTCCCGAAAGTGTCTTCTAATCTCCACAGCATGTTCATACATACACATGCAAGAAACACATACACACACAAATATGTATGAAAACCTGTTGCAAATAATTTTGGTTACAAATAAAAAGTGTATTAAAAACCATGCAAAGACAGGATATTTAGCTGGGATTTGTTTTTTCTTTTTTTGTAGATGTCATCCAATTATTTTTCCAACCTCGTGTGACCTTTTCATCACAGTTTATTATTTACAGCATTTTTTTAAACTTTGTTTTGATTTTCCATTCTGTATAGAGTTCTGGGTATAGACATAAATGAGAAGTATTAATTTGGTAACTGAAATTATGAAGGTAAAGTGGAACTTTCAATACTCTTTAAACAGCTCTGGGTTGAAAAGAGCCTCTGTTTCTCTCTCTTATGGGGCACAACAGTTATAATTAGCCAAAATGCTCAACAATGTTAGCAAGTTTAAGCATATACATAGAAACACTTATAGTTCAAATATATATTTATAGTTCAAAGTTAAGATGTTTGCAATAATGACATGCATAGCATTAAAATTCTAAATTATTGAAATAAGCAAATATTTAATAATGATTAAGTTGATATGTCCCAGTGATCAAAAAGCAATAAAGTACAAGCACTTACTCTGTATATAAATCTTCTATCATGGCAACAATAATAACAATGAGAGACACAGCAAATATCTGACATCCAGAACCAATGAGAGAAGAAAATATCAGTGGATGACTTGATGGTCTAAACACATCTCCATGCACCTGCTTCCATCCGTATTCATCCCCTAGATCTCTATCCTGTATATAGAGCACAAATATGTACAGAGAAATGAAACTAAAATCAATGAAATATAGTAGGTACATAAGAAATGATAGCTAAAAGCTTCATCCCCTCGCATTCTAGATTTTTTTTAAGAGTACAGAATATTAGTACAGTACTAAGGACAGATATTTCAAAGTTAAAATAATTTCTGCCCTAATAACTTAGAATATGATGTATATATGTTCAAGAAAATAACTTGTAGTTTTCCTCGAGGAATCTAAAAAAAAGAATGAGAGAAAACCAAATAGTTAAACTGGAAACAGAGGGCAGGGTCGCCTAGCACAATTCTCACTTCCAGGCCCTGTTCTCGCCTTTACTTCATGACTGGGGCTCACCACCATCTGCAGCTAGATAAGAGTACAAAATAAGACATATATTAACACCAATACCTGCCCTAAAAATACAGGAAATGTCGGTTTTCACCTAGAATGTAAGAAAACCTCCAAGGCAAATATTGAAAATGGCTGTTTTAACCATCTAAGGCATTTTTAAATTAAATTTTTATGCTCAACCTGAATAAGCCAAAGTTCCTTAAACAAATTCTAAAAGTTTCTTAAGGAAACTATACGAGAAGTATCAAATATTTTCTACCTTCCGATATCTCACAAAGTACTTAACATACTAAAATTTGAAACTGTAGCCAGACATGGTGGGCACACCCCTTCAATCCCAGGGCTCAGGAGACAGAAGCAGTGGATCTCTGTGAGATGGAAGCCAGCCTGGTCTCTATAGCATGTTATAGACCAGCTGGGGATACAGGAAGACCCTGTCTCAAAAAGACAAAATAACAATAAAAATAATATAAACAAATAGAAATTTTAAACTACTTCTCAAACTTATTTAATGATGAAGCATATCTAGTTATTAATATTTCATGGGATACACTTCTTCTGTTCTATACTTTAATAAAAAAATTAAGAAACAAACCTCTCTTTTGAACCACTAAATCAAATGTAAACTAAATCTCTACCCATCTCTTAAATTTAACATATTTAATAATATTGGAAAAATATCAACACCAGTCTATGACTTCCTAAAAGTGATTCTGAAATGAGAAGTTCTGCAAATTAAAGTTTGTTTCCTAAAGCTGATATGCCTTTGATTTAAAACAAACAAACAAACAAACAAAAAACAACTTGGTCTAAGATCACAAGTTGTTTTGTTTTTTAATCTCACTTGAGGGAACATTTAAATTTTGCTGAAGAAATATGAATATATCTGAATATAGGGCATAATTCTACATCCCACAGGGAATGTTACCTCTTTTTTTATTTTTCTAAACTTTGCAGAACTAGGGATTGCATTCAGGACCTTTTGAATATTAGGCAATCCCTTTCCCATTAAGCCATATCCCTAGCAGAGATGGTCTCACTATGCTGAAGCGGCCTCAAACTCCTCAGCTCAACTGCTTCAGCCTCTTGAGTGGTTGGAACTGCAAGCATATGATACTGTGCCTGGCTTTATACTTTTTTAAAACTCAAGAATCCTGAATTCTGAAAACTCATCTGTCTTTACTGACTTTAGATTAGAAATTGTGACCTACACTAAAACTGCTTGAAACACTGAAAATGTAGTAAGTGTCTAGTGACATGGCCAGTGGGTAAAGCCTCACCACCTGAGTTCAATCTCTAGAGCCCATATAAAAGTAGAAGAGGAACCAACTCTACAAAGTTGTCCTCTGACCTCCACATGCACATTCTGGCCTGTGTGCTTACACAAACTCATCATACACACAGAAACAATAAAAACCTTTTCAAATCTTAACAAAATATAATAGCTATTCTTATTAACACAGTCTTAAGTGCTTGCTCACCATGTCATCCATTTCTTCTTCTTTACTGTACCGGGCATAATCTTTTCTTAAAGTTCTCATTAAAATCATTGAAACTAAACCCACCAGGAAGATCACCATCATGAAAGAATTGAAAATTGAAAACCAATGAATCTAAAATAAGAGAAAATGAAGTGTTACCAGCATGAAATTTCAGTTATAAAATTCTTATGTTTCATGATGTCAACTGGATGTTAATGGGAGAAAAACAGAATTTTTAAGTCATTTACATAAAAATTCAAACTCAAGACACACTGGGGATGAGTATTCAGAATGGCAAGGAGCTGCCTTCTTCACAGCCAATTTCTATTCACTGAAAACTTGTTAACATAAACACAGTGTCAAGTCAAATTTACTAAGGCAATAAGGTGGAACTTGCCATATACCATATGTATTCAACTTTATGCAGAAAGTGCACGAGGGCTGCAGTCAAAAGGGCTTAGGGTTTAACCTGAGTTCCAACAACTTTATGTGACTTCAGTTTCCTCATTTGGAGATTGGAGGCAATGACTTTAGTCTAACACTGCAACTGTAGAAAATAAATGTTCCCTTCTCCCAGATGATTTTGACCTGAACCCCCCTTTTACACATCAACTGTGGCTGTGGATTCCATGGCCACAGGCTATCTTCCTGAAGGTCTGCTTCACTGGCATTCAGTTACCTCACTCCCCTTGCCCCTCACCATTATTATTGGCTCCCCAATGATCTTAAGGTTCTTGGCTTTGATTTCATTCACATGTGCTACAAAATTATGCCCAGACTCTGGCCTATTCTTACAAAGTACTACTCTATCTCCGTGTGCATCTTAGAACTCGATGTACTGACTCTGAACTAGGTCTGTGGTTCTGCTTATTTAGAAATATCCTTAAGGATGTTTCTACAGTTTTTCTCTTATTCGAGTCTCCAAGGTCATACTTTCTCTTGTCTTCAACCACTGAGCACAACACAACCATCCTAGAGGTCCCTCCTACTTTTTTACTGCTCCTGTTCAGCACCCAGAAGCTGTTTCCTCTCTGAAGTAAATCATTCCCACTGAGGCATTTCTCCTTCTCATTCTGTACCCCTAGTACTCCCCTCCCCACCTTCTCTAGTGTCAGCTCTCTCCTCATACAACAAGGACAGCTATTAACTTGGCTACAGTTCTAAGGATAGGAACCCAGATAAAGACCAGTCCTAGGTCTATGATCCACCCTGAGCTTCTAGGACAGGACACATTCTGGCTCTTCCTGACAGCAGGAGGCAGTCAGTTAATTGCCTCTGCCTCCCACAAGAGCATTCCTTCCTTCCTCCACTAACTTATTTACTGTAGACCTGCTAGAATCATAACCAAACCAATGAATGCATATTTAGAAAATTTTTGCCCCCAAAATGAACATAAGTTTATCATAAATACATTACTGAAGATTTATAAAAGCACTCTATAATAATGAGTTCATTTGTTTCTACTTATGGTATCTACTTCTTAGGGTTGCCATAAGAGTTAAACAAGACAAAAGCAGAAAAGCAAAGAGCTTAGTGCCTAGGACACCATAAACACAACATAAAATTACAACAATTCACATATTTTACATTGTCTTCATCTTTTACCTTCTCAAAATTCAACCAACACTTTTCAAACAAGACTACATTTCCTTCCCTCACTTCTTCACAATGTGATTTCACTTTTGCCCCTAAGACCTACACCAGACCTCTAAATTTAAAAAAATATTTATTTATTTATTTATTTATTTATTTATTTATTTATTTATTTAATCCAGGGGGTCTTCAGTTCTCACCTTCCATGTGGGTACCAGGTATTGAACTTAAGTCATCAGACTCAGAGGGCAAACACCTTTACCTATTGAGCCATCTAACCAGCTCCTGCAATGGACTTCTAAATACATTCAGCAATCAATATCTGCTCCCTCTCATTGATCTCTTCTACTTCTGACCTTTGCCGACACTCTATCACCCCAAGTCCCTGACTCCTGCTTCTCTTTCATCTTTCTTTCTGTTCCACAAATCCATGGTCAGCTTTACCAAAAGCTCTAGTCTTGGTATTCATACCTCACTCCTTAGCTCAAAAATTCTGAACAGTCCAGTCATGATGATGACACCCTCAGTCCTTGTCCCCAACCTGCCCCAAGTCTCAAGTCTTCACTCTCCTTCATTTTTCAGACTTCTACTAACCACACTAACTTCCACTCGCATTAACTACCTTAAGTAAATTCATTATCTTCCCTCACATATCACTCATTTCTGATTCCCCTAACTTCTTTAATAGAAACTAACAGTTGGCTTTGAAACAAAACCATCTCTTGTCCTTCCTTCTCTTTAATCCTTTTTAAGTAATAATCATAAACTTTTATTTTTCTTCAAATCTATCTCTTCTCCTGGATTCTCATGGCATCATCTTACACTTAGGTAACTCTAATGGCCTCCTCAATGGTCTCATTATCATTGGCTCTCTCTCCTTTTGAACTATGGTATAAAAAGTTAAAAAGCGAATCTTTCTACAGTGTCATGTTCAGTATCACTACTCTGTTCTAAAGCTTGCAGTGACATAGGCCAGTTCCCTCATATCCAGCCTCAATAATCCCCCCATGATTCTATCCTCCCTGTACCAGGGCCTTCCTCGTCTTAGTGGACCTTCTTTCCATCATGACTTATACCTCCATCAAGTCTATCTCTGCTCAGTGACCAAGGATAGTGTGCTGGATAGTTTCAGTTGTCAACTTGATACACCTGGCTAGAGGGAATCTCAATAGAGGAAATGCCTCCATTGGACTGCCCTATGACCACGTCTTTGGGGCATTTTCTTGATTGTTGAGTGATGTGGGAGGGCTCAGCCTACTGTGGGCAGTACCATGCCTGGCCTGTAATGTTATATATGAAATCACACTGAGCACAGGTCAGTGAGCAAGCCAGTAAACAGTGTTCCTCTATGTCTGTACTTAGTTCCTGCCCTGCCCTCCTATGCTGGTATCCCTCCATGATGAACTATGCGCTGGAGGTGAAATAAACCCTTCTTCCCTAAGTTGCTTTCAGTCAGTGTTTTTGTCAGAGCAATAGGAAGTAACTAGAACAGAAACTGGTACCAGAGATGGGGATATTACTGTGACAGACCTGATCATATGTGTCTGGGAGAATTAGCCCATGACCATGTTTATGGGGCATTTTCTTGATTGCTGAGTGATGCGGGAAGGCCCAGCCCACTGTGGGCAGTGCCACCTGGAGGGGGAAGATTACCTGTATTGTATCAGAAAGCAGTTGAGCACAGGCCAGTGAGCAAGGCAGTAAATAGCATTCCTCTATGGTCTGTGCTTCAGCAACTGCCTCCAGGTTCCTGCCCTGAGTTCCCTCAGTGATAAACTGTGACCTGGGAATGTAAGATAAAATAAATTCTTTCCTCCCTAAATTGGTTTTGGTCATAGGGTTTTTATCCCAGTAACAGAGAGGCAAACTAAGACATACAGCATACTCATTTTCATCTTCGTGTTTTTCAGTTTCTTTCATATGTGATCTACATTCCTTTATAAATTTTCCCTATTCTTTCAGTTCCAAGTCTTTCTCCACAGCTTCTCACTTATCTATCAGTTCTTCATAGATATTCTTCTCACCGAGCTACACGAATTCATAGAAAACATAACACAAGGATATACCTTGCATAGCAAGGTCAGAATGTGACTTGGGTTAATGTGCTAAGGATGTGCACCAAAGGGAAAGGCAGCCTTGGCTCTGCTACCCACCATGGGGCTTTGGAGAGAAGATCTATCTTACAACTCTTTTTGAAAAGCAAGAGACAGCCACTTAATTGCCTCTGCCTCAAACAAGATCATTCTTCCCTCCTCTGACAATTTGTTCATGGAACACCCACTAGAATTACAAATAAAACAATGAAAGCATTACATTTTGAAATGTTTGTTCAAAAAAGGTTACATAAATTATCATAAAAGTACCACTAAGGATTTATGAAAGCAATCAATGATAGACATAGGCAAAGATGTGATTTTTATTTCCATTTAAGAAATAATTCAGTAAAAGTCAAGAGAAGGAAAAACATATACAACTCAAATCTTTTAGTTAACTGATCAAATTTTTAAATATTTTATGTGTATGAATGTATTGCCTCCATGTACATAATTGCACCTGTGTTATTCAATATCCATAAAAGACAGAAGAGTGTATCAGATCCCCTGGAACTAGAGTTCCAGATGGTTGCTAGCCACCATGTGGGTGCTAGGACTTGAACCCAGATCCTCTGCAAGAGCAGCCAGTGCTCATAACTGCTGAGCCATCTCTCCAGCACAACTGATTAAAATTTCAAAGACAGAAATTTTATATACATTTAGTAATAAGAAGGCTATACCTTAAATGCTAAAATTCCCCACAGAAATGGAACCAGAGATTATTAAGTGAAAATAATCCAGGCACAGAAAGGCAAGTAATGCACAATCTTCCTTGTCTGTGGAATGTGGGCATGTTGCTCTCACAGAGGCTGAGAGGACAGTGGTAACAGAGGTTGAGCAGAGTAGGGGAAGAGAGGTTGGGCAATGTTATCAATGAGTACCAAGTTAAAGGTAGGCAAGAGTGAGATGTTCTGGTGTAACATTGCACCACAGGGTGACTACAGTAACATGCTATACATTTTAAAAAAATGGATGTTGAATAGTCTTTTAAACATTTTTATCACATTTACTTATTCTTTTTTTGTATATGTGAGTGCATGAGTGTGTACATGCTAGACAACTTTTAGGCATCAGTTCTCTCCTACCACATGAGTCCCAGGTTGTCAGGCTTGCAGCAAGTGCCTTAACTACTAAGTCATCTCGCCATCCCTTGAACATTTTCATCATAAAGAAATGATAAATGTTTGAGGATGTATGTTTAATTTAGCTCAAACACTGCACAATGTATACCTGTATAAAAAACATCAGATAGTACCTCATAAATAAGTGTAATTTTTTTGTTTTATGTATCAGTTAAAATATAAATTTGAAAAATAATATTTATAACAAGGTTCTCTATTTTGCAATCTAATAAATCCACAATCCAGATACAAACCTTAAACCAATATCTACTATAACACTGCCAAAAATCTGAAACATCCCTTTGGATGTTTCATAAAATCATAAAAATCATAAAGTACAGTTATAATGTTGAAATTTTTGTTATCAAGGAAAATATTTCTTAAAAATAATGGATCACTGCTTAGCCCTTTGTCTGAGACTAAGTATAAAAATTAAAATAAAGCAACCCAGTGTCTGAAAGAGGTTAGGGAACCTACCAACCGTTGCACTCCAGTGCCCCCTAGCGTTGCTCATCCTACAGTTTCACCCTCAGTTTTTTGTGAACTTTAGAATACAACTGGTACTAAGCACAGGTTGAGTCAAACACTGACCTAGCTGCTTCATGGGCACTATCAAGGTAAACTGCTCAACAACCCAGCAAGATACCACACTTACCCTTGCTCCACTACTGAGGAGCAGGGGCGGAAGAACTGAATCCTCTGACTTACAGTGAAGGTGGAGCTCAAGCTGGAAAGCCCAGTGCTTTCAGTCACTGAGTTAAGAGACACCCTACCTACACTTGCACAGTAGACCCCTCCACACACCCGCCTGAACTGCACTGCAATAACTGCCCTTTCTCCTGCAGTCAGTTTTGCACTCTCCATTGACCCCTTCAGCATATAAACATAGTATATCATATTATAAATATTTTCTTATATCTTAAAACAAACAAAAGCTTCCTAATTCTGTCTTCTTGACTGGCTACTGTACCATTTTTTTGCTTTCTTAAACAGTCAACTTCCTCACAAGGCTATACTTGTTGTCTCCAGTTCCTCTGCCCCATTCTCTCATTGCTGCTCCATTCAGATTTTGTCCTGCTGCCACAACAAAACTTAGTTGTGTTCATCAAGAATTCCAAAGGAATTCATCAGCTGCTTATGCTATGCTTTGTCTTCCAAAGGCCCACGTAGTAGAAGTTCAGTACTCTTTGGAGGAATGGAAACATCAAGAGATAGGACCTACTGGAAAGGTCACTGGGGACATGCTCTCCAAGGGCACACTAGCACTCCAGCCCCCTTCCTATCTTTTTCTCTCAGTTTCCACTCATGAGGTATGCAGCTTTATTCTACCACATGTCCCCCACCATGATGTCCTGGCTTGCTACAAGCCCAAAGCAACAAGGCCAACAAGGACTCAAACTTCTGGAATCATGAATCAAAATAAACATTGTCTCTTTATATATGGATTATCTCAGGTATTTTGATATGGTTGTGGAAAATCGACATGTTATTTGACTCACCAGCAACAATTTAGACTCTCGACACTTCTGTTTTCTTAGCTTCTAATACATCATACATTTTTATTTTTTGCCCTTAAGATCTTAGCTAGATTCTCCTATTTGCCCTGAACTCTTCCATTACCACACCTAGAGCTCAATCCTTTGTCACTTTCTTGCTGAAGAGGGTACAATGTTCTATTCCTTCTGCATTCAAGAGAAAAAAACACAGTCTTCACAGTGGTAATGAATAATCTGGCTCCTGCTACTTCTCTGCTTTCATCTTCTTGTCATTCCTCAAATTCCAACAAGCATGTTTAAAGGCTTTGGGTTTTGTTTTTTTTTTTTCCAAACAGGGTCTCATTATATACCCTAGGCCTGTCTTAAGCCTCCTGCCCCACCTCACACCTGAGACTACAGGTGTGTGCCACCATACCCAGCTTTTAGCAGACCTTTCAATGGTGTTGCCTTTGTCTGAACACTCTTTCTGATAGCCACATTCTTTATTTCTTCATACTTACTCCTGTCACAGGCTCCTCTCAGCATTTACCCTGACTACCTTATTTAAAGCAAGAACTGGCCCTACTCTTTTTCAATGCACTAGAACCAGAGTGCACATTTTACTTCTTACTTACTAGAATGTAAATGCCAATAAGTGTAACTTTGTCTTTAAAAAAATGCTCTATTTATCTAGGACAGAGTTTGGCTCACAGTAGTATGAATATTCTATGTTCAACTCAGTAATATATGTTGAAGAACAAACACTGCTCTGCACTAAAATGCCACAAACCTCTCTTTTTAAAAACATTTTATTTAGTATTTTTATTTCACGTTTATGAGTACATTGCCTACATTGTATATAGGTGCACCCATGTCATGAAATGCCCACAGAGGTCAAAAGTGGGTGCTGAATTCCCCTGGAACTGGAGTTATGAATTGTTGTCAGCTGCCATGTGGCTGCTGGGAATCAAATTCAGGTCTTCTGCAAGAGCAGCCAATGTTCTTAACCAATGAGCCATCTCTCCAGCCCCCATAGACTATCTTTACCCAATGAGACTAAAAACATGGTAAATTGATGTTCCTGTAGGGAATGTCAGCTGAAAGCATTCACATTCTCAAGTGTTACTTCAACTCAAGTATCACAGTCATATCTATACCTAGATGGCCAAGTTCAGGACCCTACAGAGTGAAGAGGTGAGGGACGCAGGTGGTAGAGAGGAAAATGCAGGTCCAAGAGCAGTGTGTCACCTCAGTTAGGACTAGCCCAAAAGGCTGGATTAACAAACAAGCACAAAGTTCCAGGGTCCTGAGGAAGGTTTAAGAATAAGTTTTGGTGGAATCTAAGCAGGAAATCTAACAGCAAGGATAGATTTCAGAGACTTCAAAAACTCAAGAGGTCATCTCAAAAACAGGTGATTAATGAATTTCAAATTTTCAGTCTAAAAGATTAAGTCAAAAGAAAGAAGAAACAATTAAGGAAACAATTAATGAATTTTAAACCATGTGGTCTTCATATCTCTATTCTTCAATGAAGGAAAAAACCAAAATACCAAAACTACCCAAACTGCCACTAATGTTACCCACTGTTCTCACAAGCTGAGATGCTGCTTGTATGTGCCAGTGAGGAATGAGGATGTGGGAAGTTTTCATTCTTTGGGGGTTGGGGGGGACACTGAGACAGTCTCCTTGTAGTCCCAGCTGTCCTGGAACTTGATATGTAGACCACCAAACCCTGAACTCAGAGATCCACCTGCCTCTGCCTCCTGAGTACACCACCATATCCAGTGTTCATTCTCATTCTTTATGTTCTATGTGGAAGGACTTCAACTTACAAAACAAAACCTCCTGGTTTCACTCTGTTCTTTTATTCATCACTTTCTAAGACATGCATTCTCTCTGCTGCTATTTCTCTAAACTGTGAATTTTCCCTGGGCAGGTGGCCTGCAATAGTTCGGCACTAACTGGTTAGGTTTGTCTGAGTTTCAGCATTAAGAGACCCATCTAACCATGGATATGAACCACATTCTCCAACACTAGCATTATCCGAAATTAAAGTGACATTGTAGCTACCTATATACTGTGTTTTTCCCTGTGCATCTCTTAACTAATTTAAATCACAACATGAAAACGCATTTGATTACTCCTCTGAAAATCCCTGTCATCCTTATGATTCCAAATTTACTTCTGAAATTATAATTAATTAGACCTTAAATCCAAGGCCCTTAGCACAATGGCCTCCCAAGGAAGAGACTCAATTTGAAATTGATTTGCACACATATCAGATGTTTTAAAATACAAAAACAACCTACCCTATGTTGAAAAAAGGATGGATCAAGGTATTTGTCAAATCGATCTTCAAATTTTACATCTGATTTTTTCCATTTCACCTGAAAAAAAAAAAAATCCCATTAGAAATTAGAAAAGACCAGTAAACTAATTATAATCTGATGACAAAACTCAAAAGTAAATTTAGATAAATACTAACCCATTTATAATTAAAATTAGAGAAATGATGGAAAGGTCCTGACAGTATGAAAAGTTTATACCAGTCTAATAAAATTTATCAACTTTGTTCTCCATAGGATTAGCAAAAGTTACAGCTTTCCTTAGAGAGAATATTTCTGTTTTCAAGGACTGTTTACTACTGATACTAACATACTGACTTGATAAATGTGTTACAACTGAATTAACATTAATTCATGTCACGAGTGTTTAAACCAATTAAAGAGATTACATATTTTATCTTTAAATTGCATTATTTTTATTACAACTATTAAATTTCTTGTTAAGATTAGTTATGCAAGCCTTATTTCTATTAGGTACATATGGGAAAACCTTAAAAACTTTCAAATTTGTCTATAAGCAATGGACTCTTTCCAGGGTGACCAGGAAAATAATTGACAAAGAAAAAGCCTTCCGATATTGATCTTCTCTCCTTTTTCCACCATTTTAAGGTAACTAAATAGAATTACCTTGATAGTTGCTAAGGGGCTCTAACAAGTTCTTACTGTACAGGAATACGCCATCCCAACAAATAAAGACAATCACAGTAATCTACAGTAATCCAGCAACTTTTTTATTACAGGACCATCTCTATCCACAACAGCAAAATGAAAAGAGAAATAACACTAAGCAATCTAAAAATGTAACCATGAAGATATATGGATGACTTGTTAAACTGCCCAGTCACAATACTAATTTTGCTAGAGTACTGGTAGACACAGAGACATTGGGGAAATATTTTTTGTTTGCTTGTTTTTTGAGACGATCTCACTGTGTAGTCCTGGCTGGTCTAAAACTCTGTATGGACCAGACAGGCCTCAAACTCACAGAGACCTGCCTGCCTCTGTCTCCCAAATACTGGGATTACAGCTGTGAGCCATCATGTCCAGGTGAGGAAACATTTTTAATAATATTTTGATATATCCCATTTTTAAGCTGCTGGTGCTGGGCAGTAGTATAGTGGCGAGCTTAGCTGTCTTCTAATTTTAAGCTACATTTTCATTTTCTAAAGTTTGAAAACACAAAATTTTCTTCCTATATGCAATTATTCTAATACTTACTGAGTATGACATCTGTATTTTAGTATTTGGAACCAGTTTCACCTTTCCTTCACTAGTTAGATTAACATCAACGATTCTATTTCCATTAAAACCTATTTCAAGCTTTTTGTAGGTCCAAAGATAGTAATCCTCCCCATTTTCATCTGCTTCACCAACAATACCTACAAAAGAAAAAACACTTTTTACAGGGTGTTTGAATACTACCTAATACTCAAAACACCCAGAAGTCAATTGTTCACTAAATTTATTTTATATAAAAAGCAGCACTGTCACTGCTATTCGTGGTTAGCACAAGACAAAAGTGTAGGCTAGACTCCACTCAGCAAACACTAAGGTGAAAAGTGGTCAGCATCACATTAATGATACTCAGAATTCCTTCTGTCACCAATAACACCTCCACTGCTACAAATCATCCCCTTCTATGTGCACACTCCTAATATCTCTAGTCTTCAGGGATGTGCTATGCCACCAACTGTTAAGGTTACCCAACTATTAGTGATCAAACCACACACACACACATACACACACACACACACACACACATTCACACATAAAATGTAATTTTTAAAAAAGAACTTAGAAAGAGGACTCAATACTTAAGAGTATTAGGACTGGCTGCTCTTCCAGAAGACCTGAGTTTGGTTCTAAGCACCGACATGGCAGCTCACAACTATCTATAACTCTAGTTACAGGAAACCTGACGCCCTCTTCTGGTCTCTGCAAGCACTGTACACACAGATGCACTTACATAAATGCAGGCAAAACACTCATACACACATAATAAAAATAAAATATTTTTTAAATTTTATTTATTTCTATTTTGTGTATATGGTATGTGGTGCCTGATGGGGCCAGAAGAGGGTATTGGATCACATTGAACCAGAGTTACAAGACACTTGTTAGCTACCATGTGGATGCTGGGAACTAAGCCTGGGTCTCCTGGAAGAACAGCCAATGCTCGTAACCACTGAGTCATCCCTCTAGCCTCCAATAAAATCTTTTTCAAAATAAACCATAAGAACAGAAGAGTATAAATAGAGCATGGTTTCTCATAGAAATGCAGAAAGCCTAGTTTTGATGGGTTTTCCTGAACTACCTACCAGTTTAGAATTTTCAATGAATATTTAGAACATCTTCCTGCTACTCTCAGAACTGAGCATAGAAATGCCTGTGTTCTGTAACACTAGTATTGCATACAGCTATTTAACACACAACACAGCAATGACAGTACATTCAATTATCTCTTAAAATTAAATTTCTTTGAAATTTCCTTAACATAGTAAACTCTGATCCGATATGTTCAGTCATTCAGTTTTGGTGCTTATGAACATAAGGATCAGCTAGCAATTTTAAGAATTAAAAAATAATTATGTCACTAGGCATGGTAGTGCATGCCCTTAATCCCAGCACTCAGGAAGCAGAGGCAGGCAGATTTCTATGAGATCAAGGCCTGTCTGGACTATTTAACAAGTTCCAAGCCAGCTTGAGCTACAGGGAAACTCTCAAAAACTTTCATAACAACAACAACAACAATAATAATAATAATAATAATAATAATAATAAATTATACAGAGCATATGTCCAGAGATAGAAAAAAATCTGATCAAACCCACTGTCTATAAGAGCTATCAATGCGTGCTCTGCATTCAAAATCATTTAACCAAGTCCAATACAAATGATTTTTGGATTACATCTCAATTTATATTAACCACACCATGTCTCTTTTCCAATAACATGGACAAGAAAGAGCTAAAACAAGAAAATTTCTTCAACATTGAAAGTTTTGAAAAGAACCAGTAAAATAAAGATATTCAAGAAACTGTAATATCCCCCCACACAAAAACACATGACAACAGTGTCACATAAGGAGTTAAATTTCAAAAACTCCTATTCAGTCCCTCTAACTATATTCAAAAAAAATTATGAGAAAACTGGGGCTAAAGCAAACCAGATTGTTCTAATTGCCTTTTAATTTGTTAAATCTGAAAAGTTAAAAATGTATAAAAGCTTGAATTTCATGTAAGGTTTGGCAATACCAAAAATGCCTCCAGTAAGAGGTCATAAAAGTGGCATTAAAAATCATTTTGGCTTAAACAATGTAAATACATTTTTATATGATCTGGTATACAATCACCTTAACAGACTCAAACTCATTACAAATATTCATAAGCCTTCAATAAAATGCACAGTACTTACCCCATATTGGTAAGTCATCTATGTACATCTGATACCAGTAGTGATTTTTGATGGCATACACAAATGCATCTCTCTTCTCTTTATCTAAGTCAATTTCACAGTAAGTACCTGGCATCACATCATCTGCACAAAATAACAACTGTAAATTAGCCAGCTGGTTTGAAAAAATAGGAAATACAACACAAGAAAAACGGCCAACATTTCCTGAAGTTAAAATTTCTATTCAGAATAGTTGAATATGGGGGTTCAGTTCTATTTTTCCCCTTTTTTATATATCTTTATAACCTTTTAATGAAAGACTTCAATCATCTTTATTTTCAAAAGTACCTTATTAAGTGAAGAAAACCTTTATATGAAGAAAATAAAGTAAGATAAATGAGCTGATTTAAAAACAAATTTAAAAGCCTTAAGACACACTAAAAAAATCTTCATTCAATATGTGTGAAAGTTTAAGGATATGATCCTAAACAGAGACAACAATGTTTATCTTAAGATCTCTCAGCAAAGCATCTATTCTAGCATTCTTAGAAATGCAAGTCACTATTAGCCACAGACTGCATGAAATATCTTAGCGGCTCTTCATAATCACAGTACACTCATACACATAAAATAAAAATAATAAAATTTTTTTTTAATATTAAAGGGCAAATCTCTATCAGACAGGCATCTTCTTTGTCTAAAATCACTTAAAAGTCCCTTAAAGACCAGTCATTTCCACTCTTGCATGCTTGGCAAAAACAATACTCAGAACTATGGTCTTTTATTTCTAAACCTAATGTTTCAAAAATGTGTTTTAGAGTCAGATGAGATGGCACAAGCCTTTGCAAGTGGATGTCTGTGAGCCAGCCTGTTCTATACAGGGAGTCCCAGGCCAGCTTGGGACTTGAAGACCCTGCCTCAAACAACAAACAAACAAACAGTGTTTGTGTTTAAAAAAAAAAAGCAAAGAAAATCCAAAAACAAATATGAAAATATTATAGATGTTAATCAAAAGGATTAAATTGTTTTGATATATTACTTAAGCAGTTATAAAAATAGATCAATTTTAATAAGAATAGCAAAAGGGGGCAAGTTAAGTTTTCTTGTTCTATAAAACTGGTTATTAGAATCTGAAATGCAATTTTCCCAAGTTTCTTAAACACAGACTGTAGTGTAATCATAAATTTAAAGCTACCTGTAACATTATTCCTGTTAGAACTAAAGATCTGCGCAAACACTCAATACTCCAACATGGTCCAGAGAACAGCTTCCCCTCAAAACAGATCAGCCCAAAGTAGATACCTGAAAAATGACTATAAACAACTAAGTCCCAGGGAAGGAGGGCAGGAAAATTCTCACTCTTACCCTCAAAGTAGAAGAAAACTATGCTATCTTTTAGTAACAATGACTCTCATGCAAATTTTCTTTCTATCCTATCCTTTTTGGGCAACGAGGAACTTAGGATTTTCCTAACACTAAAATCTGAGGCTGAGCAGTGAAATGAGGGGGAATTAGGGAATGGGATGACTATAAAGAGTTCGTATAGCAAAAGCTAGAACTGTCAGCAAATGGGCCTCCATGAAGTGTCATGAACAAAGGATGACAGCAACCACAGAGGGGACAGCCAGAGCCAAAGGAAGATCCAGGCTAGGAGGGCAGCAAAGAGCTCTGGTGGCTGTGGGACACGCACAGCTACCTCTGCAAAACCACTGAACTCCTTTCTGTTATAAAGACACTCATCTAAAATGGTCATTAGCAATGAGGCAGTTTTAAGTATAAAGTTCTGTGATACACAGTAAGTCATTTACCTGCATAAAGCTTTAGAGATTGCTCCCAGCCATCCTCTTTCCCTTTGTTCTAACATGACTCAACCCCCTTCAGTTCCTGCATATCATATTCTCTTGGTTCTGCACTTTGGGGCTTATGCTAGCTCTAAGCAGAAGTCCATTCGGAAATCCTTCTCGTCCCCTTACTTTCTCCTCCACAGAGTAGACCCTGATTTCCCATCACCAACACACTGCCCCTTTTTCTGAGGTTCCATTGTTTTATCACAACACCTCCTGATGGCGTGTAGGTATCTATCACTCTTAGCTCCTCAAAAACACCAGATGTTCTTGAGTGGTGTCCATGACTGAACGAACATACCATTTTTACCTCTAGCTATCCTGCTTCAGTATCCAGCATGCAGAAGATACTACAAGTTAAAAATGTTAATGAATTCTAAGAGCATAATTCTGTACTTATTTGGCAAAAGAGATTATAAAGTATTTTAGAATATATACATAAGCAGGCATCGATGTACAAATGGATCGTGTACACAGGAGTGTGAAAAATAATATCAATGTAACAAATAAGATTACTGGGCAAAGCCAGCAACAAAAACTTGAAGAGCATCTTTCCCCGATGTAAACTCTAGAAATGCAATGTGTGAAAGGGAAAAATCTCTCCTGGCAGCCTGTAAAATGGGTAATTCTCCATAAATGGATCTGTCATACACTGAAACTCCCAAGTCTCTCCAAATCCAGTTTTCCTTATAATTTTTTTTTTCTTTTAGGCTGTATAGTTTTCAAATCTGGTAAGTGATAATGGCTCTTAGGAATGCATTATGCAAAAATGGTATAAACAAACCATCACTGAATATTCTATGGTAGGAAACAGTTCTGAGTATCCAAACTACAAACAAAAATAATTAACCATTTTGCCTCATAATAAATGCCCATCACTCCACTGCTACATATTATCATGTCAAGTCTCACAATGACACGCACATTTCAGATGTGGTTGCTCTCTTCAATAGGAAAGTGGGTGCCATAATTGCAATATTTGATGTATATGAATCACAAAAACTTAGATTAAGAGAAAGAATTATAGAAAGTGTTATGTGAAAAGGTAATGAAATTTCAAAGTCTTAAACTTTGAAGTGGAAATGTCTGTTAAATTAACAATTTATCTAGGTACAGTAATTCAAATTTATATGTCTCACATGTATTTTGTTATTTCTAAAAAAAAAGAAAAAGAGTAAAGGAGGGAGCAAGTTATCTTCCAATTAGAGAGAGGAAAATTACAGTATCCTAGTTATAGAGCACTATTTAGCCACATTTAGAAGAAAAACAAGACACAAAAGGTTAAAGGAAAAAGATCATAAAAACCAATTATATACAACTTATTAAGTTAGAAATGTTTAAAATACTGGCATATAATAAAGCACTATATAAAAGTCTGTTGAGTTTTTTAAAATCTGTAACATTAATTCAATTTTTTAGTAATTACAGAGATAATCTCTATTTTCTTCTTTTTACTTTTCTGTAGGTCCTAAACTATATATACTGAAACTGTACTACTATTTAAAAAAAAATCCACATATCAAAACATTGGTATAAAAAGATTGTCAGTCCATCAAGACAGAAAGTAGAGCACAACGGAAAAAAAGAGCTTAACAAATTTTTGGAGAATAGTAAACAGAGGGAATGTGACCAGTGGCACATTAACACAGGAAAACACACAAGAGTATGCCCAGAATAAAGTGGACTTTTGTCATAGAACTCCTAAGAGATCACAGGCCTTGTAAGGTAAGGGACAAATATAAGGATAAATAGATAAGAGCAATTACATACAAATGTTTACATGCAGTGAACATGGTGGGAGTACACAACTTTGATCCCCAGTCTTGGGAGGTAAGAGGCAACTGAACCAATCTGAGGTGACCCTGGATATGTTACATGATCTTGTCTCAAAAAACCCAAGGTCTGGAGATGTAACTCAGTGGCAGAGAATTTGTCTACTTATATATAAGGCCTGGATCTGATTCCTAGGACCAATAATAATAATAATGATGGATATGGGGTTGAATGCTCATGTTCTCTCCTCTCTCCAACATACAGCTAGATGCCTTTAACTTATCCCTTGCTGTAGTAGAGGCAGACCTTCTAAAGAACTTCTGGAAACTCCAGAAGTAAGAGCAGTGGAAAGAACTGAAGATAGGAACTGAAAACAAGTTGAGGGCTTACCTTAAGTAAAAATCTTCTAACTAAATGAGAGGGCTTACTACCCCAAGCCATTTTCCCCACCCTTGGGCAATCAGGTCTATTCTAACCAGACAGATCTCTAGCTGGAAAGTTGCCTTGTGAATATGAGACCAGTCAAGATGGAATCACTAACCTTGAAGTATATAAGGATCTAAACACTTCTGGTATTTCTTTATATTTGCAGAACTCTAAATTTACCAATTCATTCTAAAAAATACCTACAAAAAAATGTCATCTGTCCGTCAGGTTAGGATATTCAGAGATTTTTTTAAAAAGCTGATAAAATAAATGGAAAGAACTCCTTAGAAATCACTAATTTTCAACTATTAACACCCTTTATTATACCACAGGACTCTCAAATAAAGAGGAAAGGAACTGGGCAGTGACCTACCCTGGTTAAGAATACTATCCCAGCTGGCATGGTGGCTCATGCCTATAATCTTAGCACTCAGGAGACTGAGGCAGGAGGATGAGTTCAAGGCCAGTATAGACCACACAGTGATAGTTTAAGTTCAAGATTAGCCTCAGCTAAGACCAGACTTTAAAAAAAAATTACTATACAAGATCATTTAATAACCAAAAAGAGCCAACTGTCACGTGAATAAGTAGGTACACATTGTCCAGGTGCTAGACAACTAATTAATAGTTTAGGAAGTCTTAGTAGCTATGGTATATAAGCATTGTCCCTACTATGATAAAACTGGAAGGCAAGGGCAGTAGCTTGGGAATAAATCAAATTCTACAATCGAAAAACTAATTTAACATTTCATAATTGTAAAACATAACCAAGTAGAATTATAGACCCATAGTGTGTATGTTAGTACACCATTTCTTAAGTGTAAACTCTGTAGCAGGAACTTTGATAAACACACTATCTCAGTTAAACCCAACAATGATTCTATCAGCCATATTATTTCCATGTTTCACAGATAAGAACTACAAGATCAAAGAGACTGAATAATCTGCCTACAACCAAGGGTAGGCAGAGGCAGAGCTGGGATGCATCAAGACTCTGATCCTACACACAAGCTCTTTCCACTCTATAACAGCAATGTTCTAAGGGTAATAAAATCAGGCATGGTTCAAAAATGCCCAATTTATGTCTGCCCTTGTATATTGAATCTATTTTCTTGAAATGATCTCAATTAGTATTTTTGTCTAGCACTAGCAAATATACAAAAAGCAAGCTGTGCATGAAATCTAGAAAGGCATCCTAAACAATAAGACCTAGAACAGTCTGTCTGCAGACCTTGACTACCACCAATTCTTAAAGTAGTCTCTAGTGACCTTCATTTTACAAAACTCTATCAATCGAGTTAGCCTCACAGAATCTGCTAGGTTAAAAAACAAAACATGTTTGTGTATACATGTATATCTGTGTATACTGCTTTCACCATGTTTCCAACATTTCATGCTATTAATATGCCTTCAGAAGACTCCTTAAAAACCAAACACTTGAAGGAAGAATAAATCCACAAATAGTAGCTGGACATAATGGTGTATGTCTGTAATGTCAGCACTCAGGAGATGGAAACAGGAAAATGAGTAGTTCAAGGCCAGTCTCAGCTGTCTCAGATACATAGCAAATTTGAGGCCATCCTGGGTTACATAAGTTCCTGTCTCAAAACATCAATCAACCAATCAATAAAAATTTCCACAGTTCATATAGACAGAATGTTCTGGTTCCTGTTACATTATTAGTATGTATGATCCCATGAATAAACTGCTCTATCTATGGACCTCCAAGATGCACTCTACCTTCAAAATTTTATGAAAATATAAATAAAAACCAGAAATACTTTTCAAAGCATGATTGACATTATCCTTGACCAGAACAAGCAAAAGCCTAAGCAAAAGCAGGAAACAAAACTCCAATCATTGGCTTTTATTTAACAGCTGTTTTTACTGTATTTCCAAGCTGAAAGTGTAGGGTGGCCAGACTTCAGTGATCTGCATGCTACTTTCAGGGAGTAACAACAACTGGCTATTTCTTTCAATCCAAAAGTACTTAGCTTCATCTGAAAAGAAAATAAATCCCACTTTTCAAACCCATGAAAACTGTTTTGGTCTATTTAAACAATCTTGATCTCAGCTTGAAGGAACTAGTAAAACAAAAAAGTTAAGGCTGCTGAATGGGTACTCTTCAGAAGAATAAAAGGTAAGGATTTCAAAACCTGACGAAACCCTTGTACCAAAGTAGCATTCAGGGGTTTTGCCTATTCTCTCATGTGAGTTCCTATCTATCAAATGAGGAATGTCTACCAAACATGGAAAAAGAGAAAAGTAGATAAATAAATAAATAAATACAGTATTGGGATTCTCAAAGATCACATAGTCCAGGTTAGTTTCCTCATATATGTGACTAAATATCTCAATTACCTCATTAGAGTAAAACATAAGCCTCGGGGCATGTTTCCAACCACTCATAAAATTATGGGCCACACCACTGTGGTTTAGATTTACAATTTAATTTTATAATTATGTCCCAAGGAACATTAGGGGAGGGTATAAATATATGTATAATACCCATTTTCAATAACAGTAACAAAAAAAAAAAAAAGAAAAGAAAAATCCTATAAATAAGAGCACAATCTCTTTTATAGTCTCTTCTCAATGCCCAAAAAGTATCAGAAGGCAGTTACTACTCATTTTACATACACATGGAGACTTATAAAGTCAAAATTAGAGTAAATAATTTTATCAGAATCAATACAGTAAAAGAAATGAAATTAGGGACTGGAAAGAGGGCTCAGCAGTTAAGAGCACTGGCTGTTCTTGCAGAGGATCCCGGCTGTTCCTGCAGAGGATCCACGTTCAGTTCCCAGCATGCACATGGCAGCTAACAACTGTCTGTAACTCCAGTTCCAGGGGTTCTAATGCCTTTTTCTGGCATAGGTGCATTTATATACATGCAGGCAAAACACTCATTCATGTAAAAAATAACAACTTTGCTAAATATCCTATAATGTATATGACAGCTTCACACAATAAAACTACTTAGCCCCAATGTCAGTAGTGGATAGTCTAACTCATACTGTAGGGACTAATAAGGTTGACTTACCTTTAAATTTAATATCCAGGCCACTAAATTCTAATTCAACTCCTTGAAGTGCTTCTCCCAGAGTTTCATGGTAATGACTGATACTTTTTTTTGACCCCACACAGAATGGAAGTGAAAAATATTTATATGTTTCTTGACGATTGTGGTAGGGCCCAACAGTATTCATCCACAAGACAACTTCCTCTTTATCTTGATACTGTAACATGAAAAACAAGGAAGAATATGTATTTTTTAAAAGTCCAATTAAGAGAATAGCTATTATCTGTTATAAACAAAACTGTACTGTCTATGTTCAAGAAGCTAAAAGATGAAATAGCAGAAATTTAATCTAACCATAAATGCCCACACTTTTAAAATCAAGCTTTATTAATCTTAAAACCATATCCTCTGATTGTGGGCTCAGGAGCCACCTTTTCCAAACTTTGTTTTATAAAAGACAGTGTTTAAACAAAGTCCAGTATCTTTCAAGAGTATGTTGATAACTAATATTTATACAATTGAATAATGGTAAGCCTAGAATCAACTTGATTCAACAGGCTACCCTGCACAAGGAAGGAGGAAACAAAATCAACACTTATCTAGAACCTCATGTTAATCATTAGATTTCCCCCACAAACTAATGTTTTCCAGCACAGGTAAATGCAAGCTTCTCCTCCTTCCAGACTTTTCTCTCTGCTACTGGTCAAAAGTACTAGAGAAGAGGCAAAATGATGAAGAAAGCAAGCTGTTCTATGAAACCACAAGAGCATTCAGAGCCACATCTTACCTGTTGGCCTCAAAGACATGCCTATATGAATGTTTCTTTGAATAATCAGATTCTCTAACCATCAGTGAATACTATATATAGCCATCCATGGACTTAGGGTAGCTGGCTTTACCTATTCATGGTCCAGTTGTGGGATCTGCCAGATTCCTAAGATATCTACAAGTTTAAAATCTGCAGGAATATTAACTGGAGATATTCTCAGATACTTCTAAGTCAACTAATAGTATAAAAATTGATTCAGTGAACAGTTATTTACTGAGTGTCTAGTATGTGCCAACAACTATATTTAACTGAGGAGTCTGCTTTGATCAGGATATGTTCCTTGCCCTAGTGGTCTCTAAAGAGACAGACTGATTTAAAAGAGGGAGCTATCTAACCAGCCCACTATAAAATCCCTATCTCCACTTCTATCAAAAACATTTTCAACAAAAATCTACCATGTTAGTCTAAATTTGCCTTACCCAAATCTTTTCAACTTCATTTTCCAAATGATACTACAATTCTCTTAGACGGGGGAGACTCAAACCCAAGACCCTTCTTTGCCTTCCAAAGAATCAAAAACCACTAACTTACCTACTCTTACCTCACAAATCTGCTTTTTCTTTTGGACTCACATCACCACCATCCTAAGACATAATAAATGTCTCACTGTTCATATAAGACATCATCCAGATCATCGAGGAAGTAACTAACATCAATCAAACACAACACAGGCATGTAGCAAATAAAAAATACTCTCCTTTAAATTCACAATTCATAGAAGAAGCAGACAAATAAATGATTAACAATGGAGAAAAAAGTTACAATGATAGTAATAAAGGGTTATCATAGCAACAATAAAGGAATGATTCTGCTTTGAGAGAGAAAGGTCAGGGTGAATAATAATATAGAAAATCATAAGCTGCTTCAAGTAAAAGAACAGCTAGAGAAAGTCTTCATGCATGAAGTAATGAAAGTCTTGAGTGTTCAGCTCCCTATACCTCCATTCCTTTTCTTTTGGAGGTAAGGAAGGGTTGATAAATCTATGTATAAGTCACTATTTTCCCATCCAATGCTTATGACCACTAATCAAAGTACCCCTTTTCTGCTTTACAAATCCTGAGAATTCTTCTCAAAACAGTGCTCTAACTCAACCACTTTCCTCCAACCAGAGTTCGAAGAATTGAAACCTGTTCACCAAGGCAAAATGTTCTCTGTATAGTACACTGTGCAGAAGCATTTAATATGACAGGGAAACACTGAAGAAACACTGTCATGAAAGTTCACTGGCAACTCAGTAAAGAAGTCCGATGTCTGCCAACTAATTATAATAGATAAACTTCTTTTGAGATAAAGAAGAGGAAGTAACAAGAGATTTGAACTGCATGAAAGCACCCATTAATGAGAACTTATCATGGATCCTGTAGAGAGGCTATAGAAAAACATTCTGTAACTCTAGAAATTATTTTGTGAAAAATCTCAATATATATAGTTCTTTAAAAATAAAACAAAAATGTGAACATAAACATTTCGTTAAAATAGAGGATTCATATATTTTATACAAACTGAAACAATTTAAGGGTTATAATGTGTGTTTAACCCACATTCTGCAATTCATTTTAAACATCTGTGAAATCTTAATAGGCCAACAGACTTATAGTGACATGAGTTAAGAACTATAACAAAAATGTATACCATTCTGGTTCTCTCTGGGAAAAGGAGTAAAGCAGTAATTAGAAATACACACTCAAAGTTGAGGGTGAATATTAAGGCAAGGGTAATTAATGACTCACTTCTTCAATGGGGCTTCTTCTCTTTCTTTTTCTTTTTTAAATAAACTGGTCAAATACAGTCAACTTAAAATATTTACTACTTTTATCCCAAACTTTGTCCCTGAGAATAAGTACTCCCAAGCCAAGGTCAAGAATTCCTCCTCACTGAGTGTGGCAGCACACACCTGTAGTCACAGCACTCAGAAAGCTGTGGCATGAGGTCTATGAGTTTGAATCCAGCCTAGGCTATTTAGGAGAGAAAATACATCTGGGTATATAAACTTGACTGGGCAGGCCTTAACATATGACAAAATGCATGAAACCTAATGGGCGTGGCTATAAGAGTTAGGCAAGAGGCTTTAAATATGATTAAGATGCACAAAAATTCAATAAAAATATGTATTGAAAAAAAGAGGAAAGCATGCTTACCAATAACTTGAAGATCAAAAAAAGCAAAAGGAAGATTCACAGAACCTTTTAAGGAGGAAGAAGCTTTTCTCCCCTGCAGCTCCCCTAATCTGTGGGAAGGCTTTTCCTCCACCAATCTACCTCTTAGAAATCTATGCTCAAAAGACTAGTCTAATTCCCTTCCAAAACATTCCAGGAAATAATAGCAAACATTTTTTCAATACTTTCCTCCCACTGAGAAAGACAGTTTCATAACTTACCTATAAAATGTATCTGGGGGAGAGAGGACTGTCAAGGAAACATAGCAGTGGACCCAGGGGCCCTAGCATGGCAGTTACTCCTTCGCTCTGCAGCCTCTGTGAGGGGCGCCGACACGGAAGGAGACAAGTCAGGTTTTCTGCCTCCTTTATCTAGTCACTTTCCAGCTCTCAGAAGAATGTCACTATTACAATGTTCTATTACACATTGGCCACTCCAATCAGAAGGTTTATGACACTGCTATCCTCTCCTGTGCCTCACCTTGTTTCTTCCATCTCTGCCCTCCTTTCTTTTCTGAAGGTACTCAGATTTACTTGCAGTCCAGAACTGCTGCCTCTTTCTCTCTCAAATCCTCAGGTAAAATCTTAATGGCCACATTCCCAGCTTCTATAATAACTAACCTCACGAGCTACAACTTCCAAACTACATACTAGGAGCCAGAGTTCTAAAGTCTTTATGTGAGCATGGAATCTCAAAACTCTTTAAGATAAGTCTTAATATTTTCCAAACTGTACAGATTGGAAATAAAAAATAAAAAGATGTTAAATAATTTGTCCAAGTCAGGCATGGTGGCACACACCTCTAATCCCAGCCCTTGAGAGGCCGAGGTAAAAAGAAAGAAAGTTTATGCCAGCCCAGGCTACATAGCAAGTTCCAGGCCAGCCTTGGCTACCTAGTAAGATCCTGTCAAACAAAAAAACAAACAAACAAAATGTCTAAGCTTATGGAATTATTAGTATCAAGTTTACAATTTTAGGCCTATACTTTTGATGACTCCTAGACACCATTAACAAAATTTTAAAAATAAACCAAAGAAACTTTAAAAAGAAAAGGCCAGCTATATAAATATGCAACTAAAACATACAGTGCAAAATACTGAACAATCTATTTGAGACTGTAATCTTCCATACAGGAAAAGCCTTAAGAAATCTCAGAAGGAAAGACTTTTTCTTAAGAAGTCACCAATGTTGGGTCCTGCTTACTAAATATTCTGCTTAGGTGCTTGTGGAGAAGCAGCAAAGCTTTCCTCCTTGACAGACATCATGAATTAGTTTTTCTCAGGAGGAACATCAAAAGAAGTGTTGCTGATCTCTTTGTAAAATCTGAATAAAGAAATCAAAAATTATACTAACTGCCAAGGGGCAGAAACTCTGAATAAGGACCCAAATGTTACCTTTCATTTCCATACAAAAGAAACATACTGACTTTAAAATGCACTGTCAGAAAAAGCTAAGTATACTTCTGAAAATATCTTATTTTATGAATATATAATATTTCAATTATTTAAAACCACACATCAGAATCCTAATACAAATAAATTAGAAGTGCAGTTCTGAAAGTCTCTGAAAAGAACCATTCTTTCTTAACAGCTGGGTACTTAGGCTTTCAGTCTATCATTAATAGGAAAATAAGAAAAGTATGGCATTTCCTCAAAACTAGAACTCTATTAGCACACTCACAAACTCACTTGTAGTAAACGGCTATTCTCATGATAACTCTTCAAATAAGTTTCACAAGCTCCTATGCTTCTAATACAGACTGAGACAAAAGGCTGCCATTGGTCAAAGTAAAGCAAACAAAACCTTTTCAAGTCATTCAGTGGTACAGTGCAAAGTGTCTTGTGGCAGAGGCAAAGTACGTAGTACTAGGCAGAGATGAGGTACTACTACAAATACAACAGACTACAAAGAAATGGTGACTCAGGGACCCTATATCACAACAGGTATGCCTATAACTTTAAATGAGCAGTAATCTGGGTTTGTTCACTGTACTTTACACAACAGTTTCATACTTCCAGCACTGAATTCCCTTGCCCCTTAGTAGCTACCTAATCACTCAAGCCATTCAAACATGGGCTAAGTACTCCTAGGACTAAGCACAGTGCTTGTGGTATATAAGTAGCAGGTGTGAGGAAGAGGACGACACGTGCAACAGGATACAATTTGCGATCATGTGGAGGAACAGAACCTGTGAATAGCCCAAGATTCCATTTTAAACCATAAACTGCTACAATCCTTCTATCATGGACTATTTTGTTGTTGTTAGGGTTTTACTGTTGCTGCTGCTACTGTTTGTGCTCACATTGTTACACATTACTAGTAGACACAAGCTGTACAGGTAGAAAATGGAAGGGCTAGGGATCAGGGAGCACCAATTCTTTCTTGAGCCAGTCAGCTGAGGTTCCACATGCAATTAAGAAAATGAGTTCGGGACTAAATAACCTCAAATCTTCACAGTTCTAAAACTTTATGATTCTCAATTTGAAGTAGCTTTTAATGGAGTCCTTTGTGGAGTCTTAGGAGACATAGTCCTTTAACTCTAGATGCTTCCTTGTGCTTCAAGTAAATAAGCATAAATCACATCCTATACACCTATTTTTAACTTACTTTTAATTTGAAATTTTTATTGTGTGTGTCTCTAAGCGTGGATGCACACATGCCATGGTGTAGACATGAAGGTCAAAGGACTCCTTTCCTGGAGTCAGTTGTCTTGCACCTTGCTTTGTGGCAGGGCTTCTCTTGTTTCTCTGTTACTGTACTGCATACTTCCAGCAGGTCGGCCTATGGGCTTCTAGGCCTGTCTCCACCTTCCACCTCACTATAGGAGTGCTAGGATTACAGACACACAATCCATACCTGGCTTTTCACTGTGTTCTAGGGATGGAACTCAAGTTGCTAGGTTTGTACAACACGTGCAAACCACTGAGCCTGACCTTCTTTCAGTTACTTTAAAAGATACCTTTTTATACTCCTTCAACCACTTATTAAGAGCCTGTTCTTAATGAAAGTGTTCAACTTTAATTTCAAACAGTAGGTCACATAATCCATACAGTCCAATTTTTGATAACTAAAAGTAACACATCTTTCTACATCCTGGACAGTCTCCAGAAGACAACAGCGTATTTCCTTCTCATTATTCTTCTGAGAATACTGGGAAAATATTGGGAATACTGAGGCGGGGCTAGCAGTATGGCTCAGTGGCTCAGAGAACTGGTTGTTCTTCCAACCCAGAACCTGTATGGTGGCTAATGACCATCTGTAACTCCAGTTCTAGGGGATCCAAAGCCCTCTTCTGATCTCTGCAAGCACTGCACACAAGGGTGCACTTACACATAGGCAAAAAGTTTCATACATAGAAAAACAAAATTTTTTTTAAATTTAAGAATATGAAATGGCTAATGATAAACACAGTTTGCCAATTCTGACAACCTGAATTTAACCTCAAACACACATGGTAGAAGGAGAGAATTATCATACACAAGTTGTCCTCTGACTTTCTTATGCCCCCATTAATAATAAATGTAAAAAAAAATAAGAATTTCAAAGGAATACTATAAGGGTCAGCAGAATCCTGATTAAGTAGTAGGTACAGAAAAATGGGAGATAAAGGGGGGCCCTGCAGAACAGCAGAAAGTAGTTATCCCAACTGCATGATGGGGGGATATCTTACAAAACAGAAACATGCAAGAAACATCACCAAGAATGGTGATAACATGCCAGCTATTCAGGAAACTGAGGCAAGAGAATAACTTGAGCACAGTCAAGAATTCATGACCAGCTTGGGCAATATCAGAAGACCCTGTCTCAAAAAACAACAGTACGGGACTGGAGGGATGGCACAGCAGTTAAAGAGTACTTGCTGCTCTTCCAGGGGACCAGAGTCAAATTCCTAGCACCCACATCAGTTGGTTCACAATTGCCTATAACTGCAGCTCCAAGGGAGCCAATGTCTTCCTCTGGCCTCCAAACATAGGTATCACACATACATACACACACACACACACACACACACATCTTTAGAAAAATATATTAAAAAGCAACAGCAAAGAAAAAAAGGGGGGGCAGGAACCTTTATTCAAAAATTAAGAATTTAAAAATAATGATAGCTGAGTAAGAAAACAAGTTCGGTATAGTTTTGTGTGACTGCTCAGGCTACATGCCACTGTGGCCCAGGAGACAGCCCTATCCCTTAGTGCTACATCAAACATCTCAGTAACAATACAGTACGATTCATTCAGACTTCACACACTTAAAAGTTGTATCAAGTATTCTACAGTTCTATTAAGAGAACAGGCTGTAAAGCCTATCAGTTGACTAAAGACCTGGGGCTTTGGAGAAGGCTCAGTTGGTAAAGTGTTTGCCACACAAGCACAAGGACCTGAGTTTGGTTCCCTCAATACTCACACAAAAGTCCTAGTGCTTGTGAGGAATAGGAAGGATCCCTGGGGCTTACTAACCAATCACACTAGCCCAATCAGTGAGCTAGCTCCAGGTTCAGTGAGATAACTTCTCAAAAAATAAGGTGGGAGGCATTCAGCCTCCACATGCATGAAACCACACATACACCTCACCCATACACAAACTTATATACTATACATTCACACATATACAAAAATTTTTTTAAAAAGAATTATTAACTCAAAGAATATCTAGTATCAGATTCTATCTTTAATCCACTGGATATAGCCTCACAGAGGTGACCACCTCTCTAGACCTGTTTTTTGTCCAAAAGAAGGGCACGTCATCCACCTCACAGGGTATTTCTTTTGGATTGCTAGGACTTGAAACCAGGGTCCTGCACATGCTAGGCAAGCACTCTATAGCTGAGCTCTCACAGGGTTACCAACAGACATAAATGTGAGTTGATATGTGGAAAGTACTTACAACAGTGTCTGGCACATACTGTTTCAAAAGCTGTATTACTTCTGATATGTCTTCATAGAAAATGAATCTAAAGAGCAAATGTTAGCCTCTAAGAGCTGCTCTTTACCTGATCATTCAATTCTACAGTGTTTATTAAACACCTACTTAGCAATCTTCCCTTGACAATTTGTTTCCTCCTCCTTCAGTAGCATTTTCTCTTCACTAGCTATTTCTATCTTTTTGGAAGGAAAAAAAAAATGACTTGACTAGAACCCTCTTATCATCAGACCAAAGTGAAGACCTTAGCTTTAAGAAATATTTCTAAGAAACTTAGAAAATTAAAGGATCAAGACAATATAGACATGTAACGAAATGACATTCATTCTATGTATTTTGTCCAGCAACCATCTCTTATGTACCGTATCTTCATTCAACAATGTCCTTTTGAGATAAGAGTGTAGTAAGGGGCTGGAGAGATAGCGGCTCAGTGGTTAAAAGCAATGGCTGCTCTGGCAGAGGTCCTGGGTCCAGTTCCCAGCACCTACTGGCAACTAACAACTGCCCATTAACTCCAGTTCCAGGGTAACAGATACCCTCTTCTGACCTCCACAGGCACTGCAAGCACTTATACATGTTTTTTTGTTTGGTTGGGTTTTTTTTTTTTTTTGTAACAAGGTCTTACTAAGTAGCCCTTGTTGATGGGGAACTCACAAAGACCCACCTACCCCTGTCTCCTGAGTGTTAGGACTAAAGGAGTTTGCCACCACACCTGACCTGCACTTACAAGTAGGCAAAACATTAATACACATAAACAACAAAATTTTTTTTTTTCTAAACAGTGTGGCTCAGTAATAAGCAGTGCTTGCTTAGTATCTGTTAAGTCATGGATTCTCTATTTCCAGTATGGGGATGGGGCAATATCCTTTTATCAAATAGTTCATGTTCAACAAATAGCATAAAAATTAAAACATTCCAGGTATACCTCAGTGGAATATGTGTCTACCATACATAAGGCCCTGGGTTTGATGAATGAATGAATGAATGAATGAATAAAATGACATTCCTAGCATTAAATCTTCATTGAAATTTCCACTTACATTTGTGAATTACTCAAGGGCTTTTGTACAATTAAGCTATAAATTAAGACTTCCTAACTTATAGTACTACATAACACGAGATTTTTAAAAAGTAGACTATGAATCTGTATGTCTATATGGTGGAAATGAAACCAATAGAAAGTTCAGAATTTTGCATGGAAATTTTTCTTAAGTGTTAAAAACTGGACCGGTCAAAAGGATACTCTACTGGAAATTTAAAAGAAACCAAATGACCCTTATCCATACATAGTCTCTGTATACTATACACTTTGACACAAGTTAACTGATAGAAAAGATAGTTTTTCATTTAATCGTTTAACCTCATAACAAAATTATCCTAAGATGAGAAATCTACGAGTGGCAGAAAAACATGTTATCAGTTCAGTAATTTTGAATCTGAAAAAACTTATATACTCATACAAGGTGACTGAAGGCACAAGGATCCCAACTAACTCAGGTCATAGAACAAAGTTTTATTGATTACAAATAAAAGATGAAGTCAGGTCCACTGTTGAATAAGAACTGCCTCACTTTGTCAAGGATCAACGATGATCAGAGATAGCCCAAAACTTTCAGGTTTAGTATATACACAACCTTTCAGACAAAATCACATTTTAAAAAGTAACTTCTCAATTTCTATGACTTCCTCCCATCTGAAAAACCATCGCCTTACAGTCCCAAGTGAAAGTCACTCCAAGAGTCTTTAACATTGAAGCTTTGATGTAAAAATGCAATTACACCGCCAATCAGCTTCACACCAAATGCAAAAGAGAACTTGGCGGGTGGGGTGTAGCCTGAAGGCTGGGTGACTCAAAACCCTCCCGGGTCAAAAGCAGCCAGATTTAGAGACGGACCACTCGGATGGGATGTTAGAGGGGCACTCGCCACTCGGATGGGACGTCAGCAGGGGACTCGCCGAGCTAGGACAAAGTTACGGGAAAGGCCTCGGGACAGAATGCGTACAAGCTGACGGCATGTCCACGTGTAAACGGCTCACATCTCTAGTTCAGGGATAGTCCCCACCCCATGGTTTAAATCCGGTTTGGGCAGGAGAGAGGGCTGAGAAAAGGCCGGAGTGGGCCATAAAGTGATGGGTATTTCCTGGTTGGCGAGCGCCTAGTGGTGATCGCGGTGCATCCATCTTCCGCCGTGTCGTAGCCCCCCGAAGCCCGAGAGCGTCCAGTTGCCCCGGGCCCCGGGCCCCGAGCCCGCAGCGGGGCGACCCGCGAAACCCGGCCTGCCCCGGAAGGTGGTGCCAGGCAGTGAGGCCCTGCAGGCAGCCGGGACTGCCTCCTCCCAGCTCCCGCGGATCCCGTTCCGCCAGGCCCGACCGGAAGGAGCGCTTCCGCGGCCAGGGACTTGCACCCGGCCTCCCGGGCCTTCAGGCCGCCCCGGGCCTGGCGGGACGGCGGCCGAGGGAGCTGGACTGGGACGGCCTCGCGGCTCGCTTCGCCTCACCGTGTGTTCGTGCTCGTCCGACCGAGCCCGGGGCAGCAGCAGCAGCAACAGCGCGGCGGCCGCCGCCACGCCAGGAGCGCCCGGCAGCGGCCTCATCCTCCGCGCTCCCACAGGCCCGGCGCCGGCCCACCGACTCCTCCTCCGCCGCCGCCGCCGCCGCCGCCGCGGCCGATTCACATCCACCGGGCACGGACAGACGCACGGGGCCCGGGCCCAGCCGCTGCCTCCGCCGCCGTCACCGCCCGCTCCGCGCCGCCCCCGCCCCCCGGCCTCCGAGCCTCTTCCTCTGACTCAGCCACGTCATCCGGCCACCCCGGCACACGCCGGAAGTCCTCCCGACGCCGGGCCGCAACTGCTGCCGACCGGGGGAGCCGCGGCGCGCGCAGTTCGCGATGCTGGAGGCCCCGAGGGCCCCGGAACCGCGAAGCTATCGACCTGTGGGCGCCGCGCGGCCTCGGCCCTGGCCCCTCGCACAGGCCCGGCCACCGCCTCCACGCTGTAGCGTCCCCCAGCCTGCGGCCCAACATTCGTGCCAGCATGACCTTGGCCCAGGCGCGCAGCTTTCCCTGACTGTGCAGTGGGCGGGTCATCTCACCTGGAGCCTAGGGAGCCTATTCTACAGCCCTTCCCAGGCCCTCATCTTTCCATACCGAGGCAAATCAATCACGGGCTCCACAGTCTTCATTGTGGAAGATGATTGTTAACCTTTTACAGGGTTGGATGAATGTTTTAATATCACCAAGTTAACATCACTTGGCTTCTATTCAGTCAAGAAATGTGGGCTAAACTGATATTCTTGTTCATTTATTAGCCCAATTATTATTCGTCGGGCACCAATCGTCAGTCATAAATCCGTCTTGGAACGGAAGCGTCTCAGAGCGTCCTGGTGCCATATTTTCTGTAACCTAAACCTAATAGACCGGGTTTGGTGTCTCTTGTAATCCCAGCGTTCAGGAGGCTGGGCAAATTGTTCTATGTTTGAGGCCAGAATGGGTAACAGTTCGGAACAAAGCCAGGCGTGGTGGTGCAGGCCTGTAATCCTGGCACTTAGGAGGAAAGAGGCCTGCCTGCTCTATATTCTGTTCCAGGCCAGCCAGGGCTACATAGAGCAAGACCTGTCTTCAAAGAAACAAAACCGAAATCGTAGTAAGGACTGAAAAATACCTGTCAAATGAACAAAAGAACATGGCACTACCATCTATGCAGTCCTCTAAACGTGGAACTTGCAGGGTTGTCTCCTCAGACGTCAGTTGTTAATAGATTCTAGTATTTGATGTCTTTATGTTTTAAATCTCTTCCCTCAGTAATAGCTAGTTACTGAGGGAGTATTCCACACCGTATCATGCTGCTGTCTCCAAACAAGATCCCACCACCAACCTTTCTTTCCCTCTCTATCATCCCCAAAGAGTGCCAGGGTGGTTTTCTAAAAAGGAACCAGATTATATTACTTTCTGTAAAACATGTCTTCAATAGTGTATAAAGAAATAGAGAATCACTGAGGATTTCACCTGCCAGGCAATACACAAACCCTGTGCAACAAGCACCTTTAGTACTGCCTTATTACAGAGAAGTAACAGAAGCATAGGTTGAGTTAGTGGCCTCCTGAAGACCAGACCTAATTTGGTTCTTTTAAAAAAAAATTATATAATAACATGTCTGTGTGTGTGAGTGTGGATACCTAGAAAGACTAGAAGAGGGTGTTGGATCCCCTACAGCTCGAGTTACAGGTGGTTGTAAGCTGACTGATTTGGGTGTTGGGAACTGAACTTCAAGAGTATATACTCTTAACCACTGAGCCTTCTCTCCAGCCTCCCTGCCCCCAATTTGGTCCTTTAATTAGTTTTTTTTTTTTTTTTCCTAAACTGGTAATGGACTACCAACTATACAGCTATTTGAAAAGTGAAACAGATGTAAACTGATTTTCCTGGCTTCCTCACCTGGCATGAAATGCTATCCAAGAATTACTTAGAGGTGGAAAAATAAGAGTGTGCTTCCATTTTAAATGGTAATGTACTAGTTGCTATAGAAAACAATCTGAAAGATTATAACTCAAACCATTGCCAGTATGATTAACTTTCAACTGTGTACATGCCTGTTGTTTGGATGTTGGATATGTATGTGTAGTGTTTGTGTATATGCACGTGTGTGCATATATGTGTGGCAACCAGAGGTGGACATAAGGTGTCCTCCTTATTTTTTGAGACAGAATCTCTCACTGAACCTGAAGTTCATACATTCAGCTAGACTGGCTGGCCAGCATGAAGGGTCCTCCTGTCTCTTCCTCTCCAAGCTTGTTACATGGGTTCTTGAGGTCTGGACTCAGCTCTTCATGCCCGTCTAGCAAGTACTTTACCAACCAACCCATAGCCTTGGCCCTGTTTGAATGTGTTTTACAGTGAGCGTGTGCTACATATGTAATGGGGAAAGGGTAGTGATACCTTTTTTAAAGGATAAAGTCCAACTTCTTTAGCCTGTGAATATGCACCTATACAGTCACAGCCCACTTAATCTCTCCAACCCAACTACTGTCAGTATCTATGCTCTTCCTTCACTTAAAGATTTCATAATACATTGTGTTCCTTATGCCTCTGTGACTTTGGCAGTGCTAGGAATTGAACCCAGTGCCTTGTTCATGGCAAGCACTCTACCACTGAGCTTTTTCCTTAGGCCTAAGCTTTTGCTCTTGGTAGTCCCTTCATCTAGAATGCCCTGCTTCGCTTGTCTATTTAATACTGTCCTTCCAAGGATAACTGAATTAGCACCTCTTTAGTGAGAACTTGCCCTTGGGAAGTTGAGCGTCCCCTCTTTGGGGATTCCCATAGCATTTGGTAGGTCATGTCATAATTGCTGATCTATTTCCATTTCTTCTTCTTCAGTATTGCAGTCTGACCTTTTTTGATGGCAGGAATTTCCATTTGCTTATATCTGTCCCAGCTGCTGAAATAGTGCTTGTCATGTAGATTCTCAACAACTACTTGCTGAATGAATACATTAACAAGTAAAAAGGCACCACACTATTTAAAGAATGCTTTCTAGCTAGTGGAAAAGACATCACAAGGCAGTACATGATTAATTGCTTATGAGTCCTACATCAGTAATTACTTCAGAAATCAGGGGACACATCTTATTCATCTTTGTATATCTTCCAGAGCACCTAGCACAGTGACTTGTGCATAGCAGAAGTAAATGCTGTGTGAATGAATAATCACTGTCTTTGAATGAAGTGATGATGGGCAATCGAAGAACAGGCAGTGTAAGGGCTGCATGAAGATGGATGAGCAGTTTCATAAGCATCATCACCAGCCTCCACACATCCAAGGCACAAGCTTTTTCTGGGTTTCATGGGGAGCATTCAGTCGGCAAATGCTTGGAGGTGGAAAGGACAGAAGAAAAATTAGAAGCTATTCATTTAGGATGGGTAAATATAAAACAAATCCTTACAACAGAGAACAGGCATAGCATATACAAAGCATTTAAAAGGCATGAAATTTGACCAAATGTGCAAGTGTGCTACAGGTGGTAAGAGGGGTGGGCAGAGAAGAATGGAGGCGCTGTCTTAGTGCGTTTGGGAGAACGTTTCAAGGAGGAAAGGACACGTAAGGTCATCAGTTCATTAACATTATGGATCATTTACAATGTGCCAAGAACTCTGAAAGAGCAGTGCTAAGGAGTGATGCTGAGAATGGCACTGGGTGACCCAAATGTGACAATAGGTGTGGAAGAGATCAGGAAGTAAAGGAACTGGTTAGAGGAAAAGAAGTGTGCTTCCAAGGTCCTTGGAGCCTGATAACATAAGACAGAAGCAGGCCTCAGGAGCACCATCAAAAGTAGTTGTTGGACCAGGGAATAGCTCAGCAGTAGAGCACTTATCTAACATGTGCAAAACTCAGAGTTTCATCTCCAGCACTCCAAGAAAAAAAAAAAAATTAAAGTTTTTTGACAAACTTGGGAGTGAAAAACACTAATATATATTATTTCACCAGTTTTTTTCTAGATTAACAACTTCAATTCCCTGCACCAAAAAAAAAAAAGAAGAAGAAGAGGGGGAAGGGGGTTGGAGAGATGGCTCAGTGCTTAAGAGCACTGGATTCTTTACAGAGGACCCAAGTTTGATTCCCAGCACCCACATGATGGTTTACGACTGTCCATAACTCCAGTTCCATGGGATCTGACACCCTCTTTTAACCTCCACAGATATTGCATGACATGAGTGTACTACTTACATGCAGACAGTACACTCATACACATAAAAGTAACAAAAAATTTTTAATTAAATTTTTTTTAAAAAAGAAGAGGGACATGCCAGGGAATATTCTGCCTCTCTCAGTGGCTGTATAGCCTCTTTCTATGATAGTTTTAATAAGACTCATGACTTATGATGTGTAAAACTAAAGAAAAGGCACAGTTTTAATCTTTTATTCTTATTGTGGATAAACATGATCATTAAACCTTAGGGGACAAATGACAACTTCTGGTTTCCAGCATCAACTATGTTTTCTTTGAATAAAATTGTTTTTCCAGGCCGGGTGTAGTGACACACACCTGTAATCCCAGCACTCAGTAGTAGAAACAAGAGGACTGCAACAAATTTAAGGCCAGCTTAGTTTGCAAAATGAGTTCCTGGAAGCCAGGGTTACATAATGATACTTTGTCTCAGAAAACCAAATCAATCACACACACACACACACACAGACACACACACACACACATGTATAATTTTCTTCTTGATGTTGAAACTGAACCCAGGTCCTGGATATGCTAGGCAATTACTCTAGCACTGAGCTACACTATCACTCAAAATGTTTAGTTTTATGGGCTGGCAAGATGGTTCAGAGGGTAGAAGTGCCTACCTCCAAGCCTGATGACCTGAGTTTGATCCCTAGGACCTACCTGGTAGAAGGGCAGAACCACTTCCCACAAGTTGTCCTCTGACCTCCACAACTGCACTGTGGCATACACACACACACACACACACACACACACACACACACACAAGCACACTCACACAAATAAATGTAACTAAAAAGAACATTTAGTTTGGGAACTGAAGAGCAATTAAGGTCATCAGTTTCTTTGTGTGGTTCATATTTCACTGCTGCTGTCTTTTGTTTTTATTGTGTCTTAGTTTAGTTTGGTTTGGTTTGATTTGGGCTTGTGTGAGGTAGGGTCTTGATGTACCCCAAATTCATGATCTTCCAGCCTCCTCTAGCTCCAGAATGCTAGGATTACAAGGATGCACCACCACACTCTACCTACACTTGGATTGTTGTTATGTTTAACTAATATTACAATAATGTTAAAAGTCAAGGAAGAGCATCTGTCACATAAGAAAAGATCTTGGGCTGGAAGTGGCTCAGTTGTAAAGCACTTGTTTGGAGTGAAGAAGGCTATGGGTTTCATCCCCAGCCTCCCACCCCTACAAAGATCCTTCCTATGTAGGTGGTGAAGGCTACATCAGAAGGCTATGGGTTTCATCCCCAGCCTCCCACCCCTACAAAGATCCTTCCTATGTAGGTGGTGAAGGCTACATCAGGCCATCTCCATGCTTCTTCAGAAGGCGGTGGGAGTTCCCACCTTGATTTTAAACATGGCTTTTCAGACTTTCAGGGACCTGGGGCATCACTAAATGCCTATGTTTCATGTTACATGAACTCCTCCATTTGGAAGCTAAATAAAATAAAGCCCAAGTATCCCACATTCAGGTAGGGTTCTTTTCCCAGCACTGTTCAAACTCTTACTATGTAGAAACATTGAACTTCCTCCTATCTGGGGATAGGATAAATGAGCAGCCAGGAACCTATTTATTTCCTGTTTCTTTGTGAGAAGATGAATTCCAAGTTATGCCTGAGAGCTCTGAATGTATCTCTCAGTCTCCTGCTCACCATCTCACCACCCTGGGAAGCAGAGTATTTAGCCAGCAGGAATGAATGAGAATCATTTTATACTTAATAACTTGCTTGAAAACCAAAAGAACACAATTGACATATGCAAACAAGGCAGATGTTTGTACAGTCAGATTCCTCCAATTTGAGGACTGATGTTTAGATGAATTCTTTAATTAACTGTCCTTCTTGGAAATAAATCTATTCTAATACTTCTTCCACCAAGCAGGAGAAACCCATATTTCTCCCCAAGGAGGCACAGAGAAACCCCACTTAATTCCTGGAACCTATGGAAGAAAATCTAAAAATGCCAGCTACTGGGGTCATATTGGACTGGGTAGGATAATTTTTCTGTTGTTTTTAATAACAAAGGATGGGGAAGGTTAACAGCTTGACTTGTAAAAACGGTCATTAGAGTCCTCTGTATACTATCATTTGTGTGACTACAGCAAAGCCAAAGGAATCATTCACATCATTAAATGTATCAAATTAAATTATTTGACTGGAATATCAGTCTTTTATTCATATTAAATCTCTCAGCTTTCATATTTTGTTGTTTATATTGTTAGGTTGTCTGCTCCTGGATTTTAACATAAGGAACAGTACTGGTCTAAGACATAGAGACTAATTTACCTGTATATATAGTTAGGAGCAAATGTAATGGCAGTAAGCATGACTGGTTTCTTTTCTTCTGTTGAACTCACTGGTAAAATTGTGAGGAAGGAATTTCCCAGTACACCAGAGAGATCTGCAGACCATCTCTTTAAATACCTGCTTATAGTTTGGTTTCTGAACTTCACTATACTGAGAATCTTTTTTTACATAATGTATTCCTAAATGTACATTGAATATGTAGAAGATGAATAAATATGTGCTTATAGTGGCTGGTTCTCTTTCCAGGGAATAAAAAACTTCTCTCCATGAGAAACATTCTTTGACAGCACTGTCCAGTGTTTCACCCAGATTCTTCCCTTTTCTTCTATCCACAACCAATCAGCTTGGACATTTAGTGAATACCTCCTCGGGGCTTAAGACTGGCCTCTTTCAACTCTTGATCAGCTCCATCTACCTATCAAATGTCCCATTCAAAAGAAACAGGATTCTCAAAAAGCACTTTCAATTTATGTTTTGTATTTATTTTAATATAAGAATAAAATGTAATAAAATATTCATATATTTCACAGAGTGATATGTACACAAAGATGCTAATACATCAACTGGTCTCATTATGTTATTGATCAAACTTGTTCACCAGAGTATTACAGAAACTTAAATTTAGCATCCAAAATGGGGCTTAAGAAAATTGAATATAAGAGAGTAGCTCTCTTATCAAAATCAAGTATCCTTAGGCTGGAGGCCATCTCTAAACAACAGAAAGGACAACCACACCAAAGTTCTAATTTCTTATTCTTTTATGTCCAGATAAGTGATGAGGAGGGTAGAGGGACCACTGAATGAATGTGAAGAATGGCCACCATGTTCTGGGCCCTCTATGAGATAATTTATGAAAATACTTTCATATGGTAGGCATGGTCAGTGGTATATTTAATATAAAACAACTCAAGATTATTCCAAAAGGTAACTTCAGCAAGAGTCCTGGTTTGCTGGAGATTGAGAAGGAAACTTTGATTATTAGAAAAGGACCATACTTAAACAGATCAACATGGGATTGCACAATTATTTCTTGAGAAACACCATATTTCTGATATTTTAAAAGAAATCATTCTAATAATTTTACTATATACTCAGGCATCATTAAGAATGTGTGGTTTGAAGGTAGATTTATGTGATAGAACTAAAAATTCATAGCGTGGTTTTGGGGCTATGAACTCTGCTCATATTTGCCAGGCCTGGCAGTAGTAATAAGTCTGCGAAAAAATATTTTAGGTTCTTTCTTCCTTTTAGGCTCCTAAATAGAGAAAAAGTCAAGTATCTTCTCCTTCTCTGTGATCAGAACTAAGACCTATAAAGGCCATGAAATGATAAATGGAGCCCCTGGCACTCCCAGCTGCTGGTTCTGATCACTTTCAGTAGTTCTCTGGCAATATCATTGGTCTGACAACATACTAGGTGGGAGTCCCATGCCTGTGTGGTATAGAAAAGGAAAACTTCTGGAAGACCAATAGTTAGCTATAGCTATATTTCTACATTTGGGTATTTCTTAAAGAAAAATAGGACTGGATTCTTGGAGATGGAAAGTGTGGTGACAGGGGCTGGAGAAATAGCCCAAAGGATAAAGCAAGTATGAGGACTGGAATTCAGATCCCCAGTACCCACATAAATACCAGGGGCTACGGCAACCTGCCTGTAATTTCAGTACTCAGAAGGTGGAGATAGGATCCCTGGAGCAAGTTGGCTAACTAAGCAAGCAGTATTGGCGAGGTCTGGGTTCAACTGAGAGACCTTGCCTCAATGAATAAGGTGGAGAGTGATCGAGGAAGACTCCCAACCACAGTCTCAGTTCTCCACACACATGTGCTCATATATGCACACATACACATACAAACATGTAAACACATAATCACACCACACACACACACGCACGCACAGACGCATGCATGCGTGCACTTACATGGCAAGAAAAAAGTATGATCAGCAGGCCTAGCTTCTAACTGAATTCCATTCTTGTGGAAACACTCAGATTTGCCCTCTGTGTAAGAAATGTTTAACCTAATCCCTTCCTAAAATCCTTTTCAGTTTTGTTGGATGTGACAAGCCCCAGCACTTAAACAGGATACACAGAAATGTAAAAGAATTATTTCAAAATTAGATCACTTACCATCTCATCTGAATACTGTTAAGTGTTATAATCACTTCTAGAAATTAGAACTAATATCTAAGGACTAACAGACACATACTGCAGTATAATCATTTGTAAAGTACATTCTGATCCATCTCGCTAGATTTCTGCTGTAGGAAATTAGAGGTAAGTATCCTGATAAAATTTACATCCTTTTGGTAGACAAGAATGTGGACCAATATCCTTGGCAATGGTGAACAAAGTCCTTGGTTTCTGATTCCTTCATGCCTTCATACTGTCTTCAAGAATCACCCAAACCAGCAGGGTTGCAACAACAACATCAGCAATGACACTGGATCTCAAGGTCAGTAGTCATGCAGAAAACTCAACACGAAGACTTCATTAACAGGCTGCAAAGTGCAAGTCTTAAAAGTCCTGAAATGATCAGGATTTAGGAGGTGGAATCAGCGTCCTCTAGGTGGAACCGGTGGAGGAGTGTGGAAGGTCTCTCTAGCTGGAGGCCTGCAATGGACGATAAAGCAACTCCATTTAAAAACTAATTGGATTAAAGCATCATTGGACATCTACAACCTGTGGCTATTTGAAGTGCTAGGCAAAAGTCACATTCCTCAGTTAAGGAGTCAAGACATAGTGCAAATGCCTGAATGGCACACATGCTAGCCATCTAATCCTGCACATAAGAATCACCAGTGGGGCCAGTAACAAAACACAACTCCAGGCTCCATCCCAGATGCTATCTGTCATAATCCCTTAAGCTCAAGTATCAAAACTTTTTGATAGTATCCCTATCCCAACCCTTTGTATTAACTATGCCTTTTAGTTCTTAATGCTTTGCCATCCTGGGATCTTGCTGACCCTAAAAGGATTGCACCTCTCAGAGTTAAATAATACCCCAATCACCTCCTTGGGACCACTATCCGATTTGCCCTTATCACCCCAGGATCAGGTCCCAGACAAGTACAGATGGCCCTGATGCCCCAGAGCCTATTGCAACTATTCAAACTAGTGATTCTAAATCTATTTGACCATGCCTCGTTCATTGTTTCCCACAGAAACCACAATAAAAAGCCTTTGCTCAAGTTTGACCTTTGTTCTCTCTGCCTCCTGACCAACACACATGCTTTCCAGAATGAACCATCATGGTAGGGTACCCCTTCCTCTTGGGAACTATGAATCCAGCAAACTATTTCTTAATGGCAGTTTTCTCCTATTCTGTTGACCTTACCAGACTTAATAATGGAACTTAGATGTTAAACCTCCAGTAATCCCAACAGGCAGCTTGGGTAGAGATTCACTATGGTACTGAGGCTTGCTGGAAGAGGTCTAGAGAATTTACAAAGTCTACTTTCACTGCCTTCTAGGATTAATGATTGTCATCCCAACTCTCACTGCTTTTTTCAAAGCCCCTCTTTATATTTTTCTGTATGGTTTTTGTAAAGTCTTCAGTGACACTCCAGGTAGACTAGAGTGAGTCTATTTACAGACAGGTTCAATGATTACAGAAGGCATTTCCACATATGTGCTGTAAAACCAATATTTAGTCTCCAGGAAGCAAATCAATACCTCTAGAAAGAGAGCTTTGTTGGGTGCTGGTAATTGAACTGTGTAACCCTGAAGCTTTATACTCCAGGGATGAATGAATCTATAAGTAAATATTTGCTAAATGTCTCCTGAATACTGCTTTTGCATAGGTCAAGGAAATGACAAGAGTTGGGAACAGAGGGGCTGTCCAGGGAACAAGAGAGAGAGATAGAAGTCATAAAGAATAACCACAGATGTCCACAGGAAGTCCTGCTCTGGTCCCCAGGAGTGGAGGGCTCTGTGTGTTTGTCATAAAATGACTGTGCTTTATCTAGTGAAAACAACAGAACTGTCTCCTTCTGTCTCTCTTCCAGTCTCCTACCATATAAACCATGGGATCACAGCAAGTTTAGCCATATACCTTTCCTTCCTCTTTCCTTTCTTTCTACAAATATTTGCCTACAATTCACGCTCCTGTCTGTAGCATATAACAGCAGGTAAAATGGACAAGGATCTGGCTCTCAAGATACTGTGTATGTGTGCACAAGACCAGAAGACTAGCGTTTTGACAAAGGAAGCTTAGAACCTATGGGAACATGAAGCATGGATGTTTGTACACATATCTGTGAGAAAATTCAGCTTCCATGAACTTGTTTTCCCATCCATCCAACGGAGGTATGTGAGAGCTTAGAGATGACAAAAGCAGACAGCAGCATGCTCTCTGGGGTAGACACTCAAAAAGTCAAGCTAGCAACTTCATCATGAGGATGAAAAATGTATCCGCAATGGAGCTGTTCCCCATGAACCTTCCATTCTGTCTTCCTCTATGAGACAGCCACCATGGCCTCCAATCCCCTCTCTCATCCTGCTGTCACATTCTGCATTGGGATGGCAGCTGTGTCTGATTCTGATAGACAGCTCCAGTAAAAGACTGGAGCTCCCATTTCAGGGAGATGGGTTTGTTGTTATAGGCTCCATGGAAACATGGAGGTGAAAGGATGTTATGTCCAAACTGGAGGGAGTTTGTGAAGAGGCTAACCCCTCTGGGACACCAAGAAGTCAACACTAGAGACAACTGTGCACTGGCTACTTTTCTCCCATTCCGGGTGAGTTTTTCTGGCAATGAGTTTGGTTCATAAGCCCAGCAATCCTGATAGGGTTCATATTCTTTTGTTTGTTTTGGTTTTTTTTGTTTGTTTGTTTTTTTTGTTTGTTTGCTTGCTTTGAGACAGGGTCTCCCTGTAGCCCCCACTGGCCTGGAGCTTACTATGTAGACCAGGCTGGCCTTGATCTCACAGAGATCTGCTTGCCTCTGCTCCCGAGTGCTGGGATTAAAGATGTATGATATACCAGATTAGGTTAGTGTTCTTTTAAAGCTTTAGCCGATATGTCTTTGTGTGACTATATATACCACCTAACATGACGTGGTATGTTTAATTTCCCTAGAAATGGATAAACTTCTGTCCCAAGTTCACTCCTTCCCTGATCTCTCTAGCCCCACCTTAGAGACACCACAGTCTTTTCTAAGTCAGAAGCTGAAGGAGAGGCAGGTGTGGTTACAGGGTACACAGGCTTTTATCTTATATAGGAATGCCCACATTGTCAGTGTCGGAAAATCACAAGTGAATGGAAAAATAAGTTCCAAACAAAGAGGCGCTGGCTCTGTAAAAATTAGACTTCTACTCCTCCCTTGAAAGTAACAGGACATTACCTATGAAGAGCATAACACTTTCAGTTGCCCGGCCTGGAGGAAGCATGGGAAACTCTGGAAAGCTACGGCACCCACTCCTGTCTTAATCACCATCTTCCTCTCTTACTTCATTTCTTCACTAAACGTAGGAAAAATTCACAGCAGGCGAGAATGGACGTCTCTCTCTTAAAATAAACCACCTGCACTGTGACTGTGGGAGATGACTTGATGCCTGTTTTGTTTTGCTTTGCTTGAGACAGGGTCTTGCTATATAATCTAGGCTGGTCTCAAAATCCTGGCAATCCTCCTACCTCAGCCTCCAGAGTGCTGGGATTTACAGACCTGTGCTACCACACCTGGCTTGATGGCTAATCATGTAGGAGCTTAGGGAGTCCAATGCAGGCAGGCAGTACCAGTCTGTCTCTATGACAAATCTTTATAAAGTTCTCTATAGGTGCCAGTTACTGTGCCAGACACTGGGGCGAGCAGGAAAAAAAATTGAATCAAAAGTAATTTCCATGACTAGAGGGATAGCTTAGTTAGTAAAGTGTTCATTATGCAAGCATAAGAAAAACCTGGGCATGGGTTGCTCACTTGTAACCCCAGCACTAAGGAGGCAGAGGTAGGCTGGTCAGTCAGCCTTGACTATTCTGCACACTCTAGCCAAAGAAAGACCTTGACTCAAACAAACAAACAAAAACCCCAACAAATACAAAACAAGACAAAACTGAGGACCAATACTGAGGATCCTCTGATCTCCACAGGTATACAAACATCCATTTGCACACACACACACACACACATACACACACACGTAGTTTCTATTCTCACAGAGTTCACTATCCACTTAGGAGGACAGAAATATAAGCAATGTTTGCACCATAGGGTGTATTAGAAATAGAAGAGTCACTCTGTATGGCTCAGGAAAGGTTTCCCAGAGGAAGTGATGTTTGGACTGAGCCCAAAATTTTTAAAGCAGAAAAAATGGAGAGTAGTAGAAAGAGAGGAACAGTACAATGCTCGCTACTGATAGAGCATCCGAGGGGACACCCAGAGAGGCGCTGAATGTGGGAGCTTGAGAGGGGCCAGGAATCCAAGCAGAAGCCTAGCTTTAGGGCTCAAGGAAGGGAGAGAATGGTGTCACTGTTCCAGGCTTGGGAATTGATGAACAGGTGGCTCAGTTCTGCACGGGCTCTGTCTAAGATAACTGTGGGGCATGTAAGTTCTGGTCAGGAGTGGAAGGTAAGGGCAGACGTGGAGGTATAAGGCTGTCTGCTAGCAGAAACTCAGGCTCTGCAAATAGCACACAGAACCAGGAGAGGAATGGGCCAAAGCCAGGGTCATGTGGGACTGGGGTTGTACCAGTTGCTTGAAAGAAATGAGGGAATTGGGACTAGCCTGGGCAGTGAGGAATTACGGGTTCCAGAGAGCTGGGGACATGTGATCCACTTCTGCTGTTAGAAGGACTCACCTTATTCCCTGCTCAAATACTGTCTTGTTTTATCATGAAAACTACACATGTACTTGTCACACAAGTACATACTTACAGATCCCTTTCACACCCCAAAAATGTACTCAAGCTTCAAGCTCTGTCAATCACAGGTCTCTGCAAACCCTGCTTCTTTAGCGAAATGTGTTTTACTCCTTTGCTCTCCCATCTTTATCACAGCCTGCTTCCTGGCTTCCCAGATAATTCATCTCCCATCTCTTCTTACAGGATGAAATGCACTCCAATTTCTATCTTTTCATTTCTAGAACTTGCTTCCCTGAATTGTCTTTTTCTCTTCGATTAGAAAGAAAGAGGGAGGAAGAAGGGAGGGAGGAAGGAGAGAGAGGAAGAGAGAGAGAGGAAACAGGAAAGGGAGGACAGAGATGGACAGTTGTGCCTATAGTTTCAAGCTTGCCAACTCTTTGGTACAATTAGACAACTGGCTCCAAAGTCCTCAACATTCAGGAATAAAAGATCTAAGATCTTGATCTCCCCATCCCCTGACACCTAGACTTTCCTGGACAGAGGAAGCACAACAACTCAAAGACCACGTTCTGGAACCAGGCATGTCCAGATCTATCAATGAGAACAAGTCAACAGCTAACTCCAAGCCTCAGGCTCTGCATCTGCAAGATGCAGTAATACTAATCAGGCTTAGGGAGAGAATTAAGCAGTCAATGCTCTTAGTATGTTTGACATAAAAGCTGCCACATATATAGTAGGGTGTCATTAATCGATTCTACAAAGCTTCCCTTCCCCCAGTCACCAAATATACAGTAACTTTTCCAGTACCGTGATACAAACTCAGGGTACAGGACTAGATTACCACAAGTGCTCCTTCTGGGAGCCGTAATATCCTAAGTATCCCACAGCTGCAGCAGCGGAACATGCCTGCAAGTCCAGAGCAGCTTGGGGCTGTCAGATGTTCACGCAGCAGATGTCAGTGTAGGAATGTTACTGGAAGCAGTAGGAATGGCAAAGGCTGGAATGGAGGGAAACAGGAAGGTGCAGATAACTAGAAGGAAGACCTTGCTGCACTTTCTAAACTGATGAACTTTATTTAATGTTAGACAACGTGTAAAAATGTTGGACAAGCTTTTCCTTTTCCGCACATTGTATTTTAAACATCAATGAATGAACCCCTAGAAGGAAGTTCCAGGATCTCCTTTCTGCAGCCAAAGCCCCACTAGCTGGCTTGAGCCATTTTTTCCATTATTCTGTGGACCGTAGAAAGGTTCCTTCAGAGACCCCAGTACCAACTGAGCACAAACAAGAGCCCAGGAGGTAAGTGATGCTCTTCAGTCTGGGCCTCACCTTCAAGCCCCAGATGTTTAGCCCGTCTTGTGTATCATTCATGTTTTTCAGCTCTTGCGGTAGGCTGAGAACACAATCCTTGGAACTCTGTGAGGAAGTTCTATTAGTAACTCCATTTCATAGACAAGAATACTGAGGCACACAAAAGCTGACTAACTCATCCAAGTTCATTCCTCTGAGGGTGGCCCAGAGCCTGCTCAGCCCAGCAGAACAGGCTGCTTCTCTCTCTATTTACTTCTAACACTTATCTCCTGTTCCTGAAAAACCCAGTTTCCATAATACAGACAAGAGAATCTAATACCAGTTAGCTGAATTCTAGCCAGACATAAAAAATTATTTGAAAGGGGCTGGGGAGATAGCTCAGTTGGTAAAGTGCTTGCTATGCAAACATGAAGACCTGAGTTTAGATTCCAGCACCATATGAAAAGGTGTGCAGGCACACCTCTGTAATCCCAGAGCTGGGGAGGCAGAGGCAGGAGGATCCTGGAGGCTTGCTTGGTACCCAGTCTAGACAATTGGTGAACTGGAGGTTCAGTGAGAGAGTAATAGAGGAAGGCATCCGACATCAACCTCGGGCCTCCACACGCACACACATGCATATGCACCTACACATACACAAACACATACACACCTGTACAAACATACTATACACATATACATAAAAATTCTTAATTCTTTTAAAAGGTATATATATATGCCTTTCACTTATTAATGTAAATGCTATTTAAAATATGTGCAACTGAGTTGGGCATGGCAGTTCCCATCTGTAATCTCAGTTCTCAGGAGGCTGAGGCAAGAGGATTGAGAGTTGGAGGCTAGACTGGGTTACAAAATATTACAAGCAAAAACCAGCAAACAAAAAGTCAGGAAGTACTAATATTTGCAACTGAATAAAGCATCACTTCTCGTTAAAGAAGCCACAGTGATGTACAGCAAAGTAGGATTTTCAGTCATTCCCAAATCTTCCTCTCCTCTCCAATTAAGAGAGTAAGAAAAAAGTTCTGCATTCACTTCAGTGTTACCTCTGTGAGGCAGCTCGAGGAGGTACCCGGGGGGGTCGCTCAAGGGTCACGGCTGGCGTTCCGTTCACTTGGGTGGGACCTGGACTGCGACTTCTGGTAACTTCAGGGACTTCATTATCCTACAGCATGCAAGATGACAAAGGTGAATATTACACAGAGCACGTTAACCTATACAGCTGGAGAATGTGGGAAAGCCCTCATCGTGTTAGACCTTGGCTGCAGGCTGTTCCTAAAGCAAGGGTCAACCCAGTGCCACTGACACCTTTCTGTGCCTTTGAGGTCACCGAGGAAGAAAAGCTCATTCAGATTATCACAAATTGCCTGAACTCAAAATTCTTGCTGCTCCAAATGCGATCTGTTGGACAATACCAACATTGCTTGTGATCTTGCTAGGAATGCTCCCCAGGGTCCTCAGAGTTAATGGTGACCCAAGTGGCCCTTTGTGCTCAGTCCAGCCACTGATTACTGGGTCAGGGTAGACACTGACACAAATGGGCCAACTTGGAATAGCCAAGAGCAGCAGAGCCTATTAGCTCAGAGGCTTTCTGGCTGGAAAACTGTGTTACTACCACCTGGAGAAACAGGAAAGGCCAGTGTACTGGGAGGGAAGAAAGAAAAAAACAAAGATCCCTGGGCCTTGGGACACACAGGACAATCCCTTGGTTCCATCTGGCACAGCAAACAGTTCCTAATCTAGGCCCCAACATGATCCTGTCCCTGAGATCCCTGACTCTCAGACGTCTTTCTTTCAGACACCCGCTCCTGGATTTAGTCTGAACAGATTTCAGTTTACCTCTGTCTATGTTTCTTCCTCCCCATGTCCTTTCCTTCCTTTATACTGAGAAAATTCACATATACCGTAAGACCAAGCATTGCAAAGCCAGGTGGCACTGGCACATTCACAATGTTATGTAACTGCCACTCTCTCTAGTCCCCAAACCCCAGGCCCATTAAGCAGATTCTTCCCATCCCCTCCTTCCTCCAGCCCTGCCAGCCACCCATTTCCATTCTGTCTCTCTGGATTTGTCCGTTCTAGAAATTTCACACAAAGGGCATCCCATAGCACTTGACCTTTCATGTATGGCTGCCCTCCCCCTGGATTCCTTTCTCTCCTGGTGAAATGACCCTTGAGACTAGACAGATAAGGTGAGGGTACCAGCTCTCACCTCGTTGTCACCCTCCATTCCACTGCTCACACTGAGGAGGCTCCGTGTACTCGATCGGTTACTCGCGCTGCCTAAAGGGTAGAAACGACATCAGCTGGAGGATGGATTCTCTCAGGAGAAAATGAAATGTGGAACTCTAGCACTTACTTATTTTTTGTGATAGAAACAATACCGAAACTGCAAAGACAAGAGCCTTCAAAATGTAGCCATCTTAAGCTGTTTCATTAGAGTTCGGTTTTTCTTTTAGCATTACATGAAGCGGTTTGCTTTTTGATGACCACTTTGGGCTTAATAGCTACCATTTACTCAGGGCTTATGGCACATTGAGTGCTTCGAAAGTATGATTGCCATTTAATCCCTTTGAAAATCCTATTTGATATTAGTGCTTTGATTTGACAGACAGGGAAGCAGAGATGCTTGGAATCAGCTGTTCTCTAAATTTGCAAACTGATTTTGGTACTGCAGTTTTGGTTCTTATAGTTAGGAATTACAGGAAATGTCTGTGTGTATGACACACATAGATGCACTTTCTGATAAGAGATGAGACACTAACACCAAACAAAACACAAGGCAGTTGCTGTGCTCGGTGGTAGGGCTCGTTAGTAAGGCCCTGGATTCAACTATCAGAGACCCCACCCAAACAAACAAAAATGCATAGCACAAATTCAAAGGTAAGATTTATGCTCATAGCAGGAACTCTGTGAATTTGGGTGCTAAAGGCTTTTCAGTTGGGAATTTTATTACTTATATCATTAAAAAATACCATCTCACAGAACTTTCTAGAAATGCTCTGTTGTATGTTATTCAGTATAGTAGCTAGCATCAAATGTAACCAGAACTGAGGAAATGAATTTTGAATTTTAGGTTTGTGTTTTAAGATAGGGTCTCTTGCTATGCAAACCAGGCTGGCTCCACACTTGTGGCAGGCCTCCTGTTTCCACTTCCTAAGTGCTAGGCTTACAGGTGTACACCTGGCTATTTAAAGCATATTTAAAAACCTATCAGAATATCCCTATAACTCAGAAGATAGGATCCCATGATCCTGCCCTTTTCTATTCAGTGTCCTACTCAAAACGCAGTTTACCCGCCAGAATGACCTTCCTCCCCTCCTACTCCAGACGACTATTGTTCAAAGGCTCAAACCTCCTCAGTCTTCCATGCTCAAGATAAACGACATCAAAACTCTCCAACTTCTGCAACTAAGATCAAGCAGTGGGCTCCTGGACCCCCTTCCTCTGGGCCTGAGCCTCCACATGTCATCCATATGGTTTATGACAGTCCACAATGAACGTTACAACATTTTGAGGTGACCTACTTGCAAGAAGTAACACTCAGTCATAGGCAATGGCTCCATGACTGGAAATTCACATCCACTGACTCCTATCATCCCTCCCTTTCTCATCCTTAAACCTTTAACCCAATGTTTACCAAACCTTGGTTCCCCTGCTACTGTCCCCTTCTGGGCTCATGACTCTGACCTCATCTCCCTGAGCTGCACAGTTGGTAAGAGTCTGATCCCAACCCCATCCTCTGCCCTCTTGTCAGAGGGATGGGGACAATGCTACATCTTGCCAGTCCCTGTCATCAGGGAAGAAGGCTCAGACTAGCATCTGACTCATGCTATTTTTACACTTTCCTCTATTACCAGCCCCTAAAGACAGGCTCTGGTTCTTTTTCATCTTTCTGTCTCCAATGAATGAAAGGGGAAAATTGCAATTATAATATAACCCTTGGACCAGATAACCTAGGTGAAGGTCGCCAGCCTTTCAACAGGGAAACCTTAGCTTCCTTAAACATAATGCTAATTGCTAGGCTTTAAATTTTTAGTTATAGTCAATTTTAATCTGCAACTTCTTTCTGTGGATCCCAAGCGATAACAGCTGGGCCATAATAAAGATAGTGCTGCTCACAGGGTGTGACCCCAGGGTGAAAGAGTAGCTAGTAGTTGAGAGTCTGGCCCCCCCAGCCTCCTTCCCCACCCAGAAAATTGGTATATTTGGAACATAGTATTTCCCTGGGGTAATGGCATGGTCAGACCCTCTGCTCAGTTACCAGGAGACCCAGAGCACACTGCCTGTGGTGGTCTGAATGAGAATGCACTGTATAGGCTCCAAGTATTTTGACATTTTCTCCCCAGTGGTGGAACTGTTTGGGGAGGTCTTAGAACGTCTAGGCATGCTGGAGGAAGCAGGCCACTGGGGGAGGGCTCCAAGAGTTCATTAAGCCTTGCTAGATTTCCAGTTGCTCTCTGTTTTGTGTGCCTGGTTGAAGATGTGAGCACTCCACCTTCTGCTCCAGCCACCCCACCATCACAGACTCTGATTCCTCTGAAATCATAAGCTCAAGTAACCTCTTCCTTCTATAAGTTCCTTTGGCCACAGTGTTTTATCACAGCAGCAGAAAAGTAACGAACACACTGCCAACCTCTAACTGATATCTAGAAACTGGAATCTTTGTTGTTTCAGATGAACTTGGTCATAAGGGAGCACGCTTAGCATGGTGCTGACCAGGAGCAAGCATCCGGTTGGTGGAAGCAGCTATCCTCATCCTCTTCAGTTTTAAGACAGTCTACTAACCTTTAGGTGGCCGCCAGTGAACTTCATCCCCACCCCTTGTCCATGCCTTTGCACCACTCCATCCTCACTCCAGGCTTGGCCACATGACCTGCTTTAGCCAGTAGGACATGAGCAAGTGTGACATAAGCCAAAGCTTTACAGGCACACTGAGCCTATTCTCCCTGTCCAGATTTTGTTGCCATGTCCAAGCTATTGAACTAAAGGCTATGTAGAGAGAGTCTTGGAGCCAGCTGAATGTAATCATGCAAGGGACTCCAGCTCATTGCACAGGGAGGAGTTAGAGCCATCCCCTCTAGGCTGTGCCCAGGTTGTGGGATTAGGCATAAATAAATGAGTAGATTTCAAACCACTAAGCTTGGGCATCATTTATTATGTAGCAGAAGGCAGCAGAAACCAGAGCAATAGCTAAGTATGATCTGTAGTCACAAAGGAGAGTGCAAGCCCTTGGTCTGTCATTTAATAGCATTTCTAGTCCCATGAGCTAGCCATTCCTGAGCAACAACTTATTCCATCCACCCTGCCTTCACTCTAGTCTACCCCAAAGTAAAAGATACACAGAACAACTTTTCAATTGAGGCACTTCATGTCTAAAACCAAATACTTCACATTTGTTTTTAAAATTTCCAGCTATCAGGGCTGGTCAGATGGCTCAGCAGTTAAGAGCACTGACTGCTCTTGCAGAGGATCTGGGTTCTATTCCCAGCACCCACATGGCAGCTAACAGTTGTCTGAAACTCCAGTTCCAGGGATCTGACACCTCTTCTGGTCTCTGTGAGCACCTGCACACACACGGAATACAATCATACAGATAAACACATATACATAAATTAGATAGATAGATAGATGATAGTAGATAGATGATAGATAGATAGATAAGATAGATAGATAGGATGGGGCTGGACAAATGGTTCAGTGTCTAAAAGTGCTGACTGTTTTTGCAGAAGACCTGGGTTCAGTTACAGATGGCTAATAAGCATTCAGAACTCCAGTTCCAAGGGAAATCTAATGCCTTCTGGCCTCCATAGGCATGCACATATGTGATGGATTTGCATTCATGCAGACAAAACATTCATACACTTTAAAATAAATAAATAATAAATATATATGTATATATTTAATCCCCAGTTGTGGCTACCTTTGGCCACATGAAGCAATTCCCTCACCAGAGAAGACTCTGGCACTTCTCTCCTTTCTTGTGTGTCTGAGAGAAGAGCCAACCCTGTTGCTTCTTTTGCAGCCTGTGATCCCTGGGGAACTCTCTCCTGCTTTTGATGTCAGAATTCTTAAGTTGCCTTGGTGAGGGTGTCCTATAATATTTGGGGAGGGTTTTTCCTTATCTGGTCTAGACTCCGATGTGTTGTTTCTCAGGTCAAGGTGGCAGGGGTATGAGCTAAGAGCGCAAGCTGGGTTCTGCTCTCACCTCTGCTACTCTCTGGCTGTGTGACCTTTCAGCAAAACTGTTTTCCTCTCTGGGTCACAGATAACTCACCTGTACAGTAAGGAGAGAAACTAGTTCGGAGGTTCTTGACCTCTGCGCGTAGGTAAGCTAAATTGTGGGGTTAGGGGCACGGGATTCAGACATGTTTGTTTTTTTGGAAACAGATCTGGACCACACAGCAGATTCTAGAGTTGGCTGTGATGTCAAAAGAATTACAACTCAGTTTGGGTGATCTACCCATGGGAACATTTCTGGATTCTCTGCCTGACTTTTAAGGAGGCATGAGTCCTGAAACATAGCCTCTCTCGAGCTCTTTCATCACTTTTTCAGTTTTGATAACAACTGATGAGAAACAACCTACTGTACTAGTTAGTGAAGTCTGTATGTCTGGAGTCACGAAACATTGCCCTGGATACAGAAACAAAGCGCCTTTGCCCTCAACCTGCACATCGCCAAGCATCGTCTTTTGGCAATCAGACTCCTTCCCGTTCATGATTCTTCATCAAAATGAAGACATTTCCTAATTGAGTCCTGAACCTCCTTACAGAAGGAATTCTCAAATTTGAGTCTGTTGTCTTGAGATGCCCTTGGCTTCCCCTTAGGGCGGAGAAGCAGGAATAAGGGGTGAAGAGTCCTGGCTCTGGTTCCAGACTGAGTTCAAACCCAGCCCAACTCAACCCTATAAGATACTCAGCCTGGGACAGTGCATTAAGCCACGGTGCTTCCTTCTCAGCAAAAAGAGGTCAATGAATCTGTCTCACAGAGGCTCTGTGGTCATTAAATGAAGTCAATGAAGACACTTCACTTCTGGTAAATGCTCAATAAATGTTAACTATTATTAGGAAGCAGGATAGAAAAATGGAAAATTAAGCAACATAAGAAGGAAAAGAAGTCCTTCAGCCTGGGATCTAGCATATATTTCTTGCTGACTCAAAGTCAAGAAACTTCAACACAACTGATAAAGAAAAAATTACCTGCAAAGATAATGCTCATTTTCCTGAAGACACCTCAAGCCAAGATGTTAAAAAGAATAGACTGTGCTTTCTTAGAGCCAGAATGTTTGTCACCTTAAATTGAACTGTATTAGTGTTCCTCGCAGTCTTTAACACAATTTACCTCATAAAACCATTTTATCATTTCATTTCAAAGAGAAATTTAAAATTTTTAAATTTTATTTTGTGAGTATTTTACCTACATGTATTTAAGTGTATCATGTGTATGAAATGCCCATGGAGGGTGTCAGATCTCCTTGGGACTGGAGTTACAGACATGTGAGTGCTGGGACCCAAGAGTAGCCAGTGCTCTTAACCACCGAGCCATCTCTCCAATTCCACAAAAAAAGGAATTTTTAAGAGAAGCAAACCAGTTTTACTTAATTTTAAAACTTTACTTAATTTTTAAACCCTGTTTCAAACTGCATCCTTTGAGTAATGTAACTTAGAGAGCTACAGAATCAAACGTATAATCATTGTAAAGACATGTAAGTGTGACTCTCTCCCAGGAAGATTGCACTCGTGTTCTTTGGGATAGAAACTGATCTTGTATTAGCCTGCTCTCCCCTCAAAACTTACGCTTAAGTATGAAGTAAGTGTTAGCCCTGGTCTCTACTTAATAAAATCAGTAGCTTTGCTTCACCCTGACTCCCGGAATGCTTTTCTGCGGCTTCATCTAAGCAGAAGTCCCTAACAGGGGAGATCCCTAGGCTACCAACAGCAGTGCTGGGCTGTTGTCCCATCTCTGCTGACGATTATTAGGTTTTGTTATTTGTAAAAGTGAAGGATATAATAGTAATTATCACATTACTGGGCTTCATGAGACAAAACCAAACCTCACAGGCCAACTAGTTCACACATTCAGCAACTCTCAAGCCAAGTCAGCTCACAGTTGAGCCCCTGGGGGCTCATAAGAGAATGTTTGCCAAGGCCAACAGGTAGCTGGAGTCCCGTGGGGCACCTCTGGCCTGCTGCTTACTGGCTGTGCTGGATGTGCTGTCTGTTTTCCAGTCGCCGCGTCGGAGCTCTGTCCTGGGAGGGAAAACGCTCTTCCTGGGGCCACTCTCATACACTCCAAACTCCACTTTCCCAGGCAGGTGCTGTGAGTGTCGGATTGGGACTGTGATCTCCAGGTCTGGAATCAGAGGAAAGCGGGAGAAGCTTCAGGATAAACTATTGCCGTCCCCAAAGGGCGCCAGTGCTCCCTGTCTACTTGTCTCCTGCAGCTGAGCCTGGAGGGTAGAGGGGAGCCCTGGATTCGTGCCCCACTTCAGCACTGAAAAGTCACAGCATCCAGTGTGGCCCAGCAGAGAGGAGAGATGACAGAACATAAGAAAAGGGACAGAGAGCACTTCCTCCTCAGGGAAGGCAAAGAACATGCAGTTAGGAGACTTCGGCTCCTAGCTCTATCTCTTAGTAGCTATGCAGCTTGAAGAAACCAACATCTCTGAATTAGTCCCCTGCCTGAGAAGGGGATTATGGACATCACTGGTGCTAATAATGCACTAACATGTACACCAGGCTCATTCTAAGAGTGTTTATATTTTTACCTCATTGAATCCTCATAACACCCAAGGAAACTGGCACAACTGAAAATGTTATCATTCACAATAGAAACTAGGCACTGAGGAGTCAAGCCACATCCCCATTACACGGCTGCTAGTGCCCAACTGGGATCTGAACTCCAACCCCAGAGTCTAGGTTCTTCTCTACCTAGACCCTAGGGTCCCTTGCTCCCTGGATGTGTGACAGGCGGTGAATGAGAAGGTGTGGGGCAGGCAGCCCACACTGACAACAGGGACCCAGTGAGTTCATAGTCAAAGTCCTTCATGGTGAGAAAGACTGTGACTTCTGAGACTGACTGTGGTAAAGAGATTCCTTAGCCCAGCTCAGTGCTGACCTGACTTCTGTAAGGCTCAGCCCTGCCTCTGGTTTGTCATCAGCCCTCCTGAGACTGCCACCCCGGAGTTCAGAGAGCAGACACAACTTATGCTGCTGGACAGAACAAAATGTCTGGTGTGTCACCAGCTCCCTCCCCAGGGGGAGGAGGGGTGAAAGCAGGTGAGTTCTTATTTCAGGGCTCCCACTGGGCCTCTGGGAAGTCATGTATGCAAGGGCGGAAGTGGAGGGAGTTTAGGAGCTGTGAGCTCTTCCGGACACTGTCTCACTCCACACTTCCAGTCTCCCAGAGGACAAGAGCAGTCAGAAGCTGAGAGGTGGATCCTCTTGCCAAAGCCAGAGGCCCATCAAGAAAGAAAATGAATAAACTATAATAGCACGAAAGAGCAGTGGGAAAACAGGGTGGACCCGACCACACAGTAAACAGCCTGCACAGAGAATGCTTGAAGGGTGCATTACTGGTTGGTGTAGGCACAAGACTTTCTAGTCTAGAGACACTGGGGTAGCCCAGGGGCCTAGTGTTTAGCTGGTTCCCCAGCCCTTCCTGCAACCTTTTCCATGTCTTTGGTTACACTGCAGTTGAAGCCCCTCCCACACTCATAGCCTCTTGGACAGAGGCGGCCAGCCAGGCACTAATGCTCAGAACCCACACAGACATCATCCTTTTTTTTCCTTTTTGGCTTTGACCTACCTTTAAAAGACAAAAACAAAAACAAAAACAACCTATCATCCTTTAAAGGGAATTTCATATCTGATTAATCAACTTCCAGGTGGAAGTTTCCACCCTCAGCTAGTTCTATGAGGAAGGAAGGTAAAATATATAGGAAAAAAAAGATCAGAGAACAAATGTTCGAAAACTCAGGGAAGGCTTGACCAAATGTGCTAAAGCCTTGACAAAGACATAGTGTCGGGAATTCTTTGCATTATTATATTGCTAGCACTTTCCCAAGTGCACTCATCTGTGTTATTAACTTCCCTTTAAGCTTTGTGACCTTTCCAGTCAGTAGGTGGGTAGAACCTAACGAGGAAACTGAGGCACACAGTAGGTAACGGAAAGAACCCAGGTTGGAAAGTGATTCAGCAATGAAGTGAAGACCAGAACGCTGGCTTCCTGGGCCTCAGCCTGCTCTGCCCTCCAGGGCACACCCAGAACACAAATATTGATTATCATCTCCTGAAGGTGATAGCATCCAACAAGCTACACGTGTACAGGCCCTGAGCTGATCTCCTGCGCCATCAACACCCTGCACCAGCCCACAAGGGGCAAAGCTGCTCCCTGGGGGTGAAGACAAAGTGGCAGGTTCCAACCCAAATTAAACAAAAATGGCAATAATTGCTACTTTCTAAAAGAGTCAGTCTTTGTGTTTAGAGTGGGTTATGTTGTTAGAAAAGGTTGTGGGCAGACATGCCATTTATCAACCCTGAGCTTCCCATTGGTCAATGAGATGTATGCCAATGGTTTTCAGTTGTTTGGGTGGGACAGAATTCTTTCCTCTAGTGACCACAGAAGCTCAGCACAGAAGACAGATTTTCTAAATGGGCTTTGATATTCAAAGTGGAATAAGTAGCCTCAATACTGTGAATCTTATTTTCTCTCTCCCCAGCCCAGTTCTTACTCCTGCTTCATAAGCACAATATAGCGGCCCTGAGTCCCCCAAGGAACAGAGCAAAAACCCACAGAATAGGGCGTTACAATCTCGTATGTAAACTCATAAAGTTTATAGAGTTCAGTAAGTTGTAAATCATATCTTCCCAACCACAACTGATACTATCTCTTCAGCAGATGCTCCGATAGCCCTTGCCTCATCCTTCAGGACAAGGTCCAACTCCCAATTGCTTTCTCGGGGAGCCAAAATTTGAGTGCTCCTCCCCTGCCAGTCCTCCACCCATGACTGATGCACACCTGACTCTCTTGTTCTTCAGGCAGGACAGCTCAGAGTAGGCATTCCTCCTTGAGTCCTTCCTGTCTCACTTCCCTGCCCTCTACTGGATCTTTTTACACGAGCTACTTGCTCTCAGATCCTTGTCAAGGAAAGTTCCAGACAAGAAAGCAGTGCTGGCTACACGACATGGTGCATGTACTTCGTGTCGCTGACTGGTGCTCTTTAAAAAGGGCTCAATTGCTAAATTTAATATTATGTTATGTTTTCTCAGAATAAAAATTAAAAGCAAGGATGTTCTTGGGCTGATGGGTAGAGCATTCTCCCTGGGTGGACTGCTTGCTACCTTCAGCCATTCCTGTTCAATGTCCACTGGAGTTGGATCTGGAATGTGTCCCCAGAGGCCCATGTGTTCAAGGTCTGGTCCCCAGGATGGTGCTGTTAGGAGGTGATGGGATCTTTAAGAGATGTAACAAGGGGCAGTCTTTAGATCACTGGGGAGTGCCCCTGAAGGGGACAGTGAGACCCCAGCCCTTTCCTCTTCCTGCTTCCTTCTCAGTCATGAGACACTTTGTTCCACCTGTTCCCTCCTCATAGACCCTAAAGTAACAGTAACCAATCACCGATCCAGACCAACAAAACTGTAAGCCCAAATAACCCTTTTTCTTTTTCTTTTTTTAAAATTACATTTTATTTATGGGGGGAGCACACAGGTACAAGTACCAGTATTCAGGACAACCCATGGGAGTTGGATCTTTCCTTCCATTACGTGGGTTCTGAGAATCAAATTCAGGTCCTCAGGCTGGGCAGCAAGCACCTTTTACCTACTAAGCTATATACTGTCCCCAAACCTCTTTTCTTTATAAGTTGATTATCTCAGGTATTTGTTACAGTGATGGAAAGTCAACTAACCCAGTATCCAATTATATGTAGTTTAGTTTTTTTAATAGTTATGACATTAATTAAAGCCTCTGACATAAAAAGTAAAAATAATTACTACTCTCCAAAGCCAAATTGCTCATCAAAGGATCTGCTTCTTGGGAAAGGGGAGGGGAAGTTTTGGAAAACTTTACACATTGATTACTTTTAAATTATAGGTATTACTGAGCATAAATCACTTATGCAGAGCCTGATTAGCTGTGAGTGAACTTTGTGGGGTTATTGCAAGGTAGTCCAAGCTGGTCTAAAACTAATGTTCGTCCTGCTTTATCCTTCCAAGTGCTAGGTGTGACGTGATGCCCAGGTTGAACTCTGCGTAATGCTTCAAAATGCTCAATCTTAGGGCCAGACCCTGGAGTGGTCAAGTTCCAGCCCAGTGCACTCGCTCTGGAAGGCTATGCCCCACAGGTCAGTCTGTATGTGGGACCTGTGTATAACCACAGGAGTGTATGGTTTTTAAGAGTTCTTCCATGTGCCAGGCCTGTGTTAGGCACAAGTTATGTCCAGACTTGCCCCATCTGCACAGCACCCCTAGCAGAGCAAGCACCTTTACTGCTGCCGTTTTGCGGATGAAGGCTAACACTCACAGAGGTAAAATATTATTCCCTTAGCTCCGAACCAGTCAGCACTGAGCAGAAATCTGACCCCAAACCTCCTGGCCCAGGGTCCATGCCTGTGCCCTTTGTTCCTCAGCCTGGGTGCCTACCTTGCCTCAAATCTCCAGTGACATTAGATGCTTTCTTTTTAAAAGGACATTGACTCGAAGTTGGGGAGAACTTCAGAAGACCGAGAATGGACAGGCTAGGGGTAAGACTTGAAGACGTTACTGCATCAGTTCCACCAAGAGATGGTAGTGTTTGGGCTATAGCCATGGCACAGGAGAAATGGCAGAAATGGCACTGTGGAGGAAGAATCCTAGGAATGAGGTAATAAGGTAACAGTAATCAGAGCCAGGAGAGTGGAAAGGACAGTAGGTACTAGAGATGTCCCAAATGAGGACAGAATATAGAAGAAGCCTACAGTGGCCAGAGGCGTCTTAGAAAAGGGACCTATGGGGTGAAGCCTTATAGCCCAGTTATGTGAATGCAGATATGAAGGAGAGGTCTGAGCGAGGGGTCTGTAGTAGGTACTGTCCATTAGCTATCAATGGCAGCTGAATGCACAAGCAGGGATGGGTTTTGCTTAGTTCTTTATGAAGGGGGCTCCTTACAGGAGCCTTTTCTTGCCCACTCCTCTTGCTAGAAGACTGGCCAGGGTAGAGCACAGACACCCACCATGCTGAAGGCTCTGAGTCCTTGCTCAGGGTCCTTGGACACTCACATGAAGATTCCCCACTATGACACTATGAATAGGGATTCCTTGTTTCTCTTATCCACTGTCCCCTACATATTCCTACTGCCAAGGATAGAATCAGAAGAGAAAGTATGACCATCTTCTCTGAGTGGGAGGCAGGTTTCTATCCATTCATTCACTTTTTTGCTGGGCATGCCTTTCCCACTCACTGAGTACTAGAGTGTTTACAGAAGCAACTATAAACACTGTCTGAAAAGCTCTCACAGGCCAGTGTGGACAGAGATCTGTAAACAGGTGCTGGGCAAGCCTCTGTCTACTCAGGCAAGGATAGCAGCTACCTCCCTACAACCCCCGCACCTCCCACCACCGCATGATGTAGCACCCAGGAAGCCTCCTACCTGTCTGCTTTCCTGATTTTTGCTTTTCTCTCTGTCTTCGAGTGATGCTGTCTCTTAGCCTTTTAAGATTTTCCTGAGGGAAAAAATTCATTTATTGTTCAACTGTACAGAAGAATGATAGCATCTGGACATCAGAATTTCATTCTCATTTTATGCTCTATGCAAAGGCTGACATGCTGAAATCACATATTCAAGATGTCCCCTGGGAAACCCAAGTCTTTGGCAAGTTGTGCCTGAGAAGTCATTGCTTTCCAGTAGAGTGTCTGCCTTCTGGAATTCAGTCCCACTCTCAGCCTATAACACACTGCTCTCCTCTACCTACACGCCTTAGCCAAGCTGGCAATATTCACAGACTTATATGTATTTTCTGCCTTCGACTGTGCTCCTTCCACAGTCCCTGGACCTCAAGGGACATTAATTCCTTTCCATTAATCTATTCAAGGCCCAAGTCAAGGCTACCTCCCTGGAGTCTCCCCAAATGGTCGTAGGCCTTAGAGTTGTCCACACCAGCCATGTGGCACTCAGGGCTATGCCTGTGCACATGTGTGCCTGACTACCCATGTGGACTGTCCATGAATGAGAAACCAGATCTTGTACCTTTCTGTAATCCTACCATTTTGTCTACTGTGGTCATTAAAAGGTCAAGATTTGTTCTGTCTTAGTCAGTGTCTGAGCATCCTAAGGAAGTTAAGCATCTGATCACTCCATGTTCTAGGGAACCTGTCCAGACAGTCTGGCTGGAGTAGCAGGTGGGCATAAGGGAGCCACATGAGGCAAAACCTGAAGGGCTGACTGGTCTGCTCCTGTGGGCTAAGGAGGCCAGGCTTGCCCAGGAAGCATCAAGGCAACATGGAAGGTTACGAGCTGGCCATGGTATTGAGGCTCTGGTGATCTGGAAACAGAGGAGATATAGGGCAAGAACACCCACTCAGTAGCTAGGTAGCAGGCTAGACACAGGCAACAGGGCTGACAGTGGAATATAGCAGAGGGAATGGAAAGACACAAGAGGAAAAAGATCACAGAGCAGGAGTGGGTGAGGCCTCCGGCTGACTGCAGATGAGCTGGAGAGACCTCAGAGTCTGGCTTGGGTCTCTGGAGATGGCAATACAGTCATCAGAAGGATGGAGAGGTAAAGGGGCAGCCTGAGGTGTAGTGTATGTCGGGGGGACATGCCCATCTGATGGCTGTAATCCTGGCAGTGGAGGCAGACTCAAGTAGGTAATATGCTCACACACATTAAAAAAAAAAGTTATTGTACTAAACTGACTCCTAATAACTTATTGTTATACCCATAGGTTAATTCATCTCTCAACTCTCATCAGAGAAGTTTCCTTAGGCAGCAGAGGGCAGTTAATACAGAAATCCACAACTGGCCAATGTGCAGCTAACAAGAGGCTTCATAGTGTTTATCCCCGAATAGGACACTTATATCAAACTTCTGTCTCCCGAGGCTCAGGGAAGAGGGGAAGAAAGATTGTTAAGAGCCAGAGGTGGTAAATGACCACAAGGAAACAGAATTTTCCAGACAGCTGGTCATTTACTAATATGAGCTTATAGCAATGGTGGCAGCATGTACAAGTCCCAGGACAAAATCCCAGCATAGACATGGAGAAGTGAGTAAGAAACCCCAACCCAATTCCTCAAAAATAAGGAACTTTTAGCAATTGATGGCTATTGGGAGGGGGAAAGACAGATTTCTTCAAGAATGGGGCTCTGGGTAGGTTAACTGGGCTCCAGTGGATAGATCACAACAGAAGGACATCTCGGGACAGAGATTAGACTACATAGGCTTTATTTTATGAGTGTGTGTGCATTATAATATATAATATGCATATGCATTAAATTGGGCAATACAGGAGGTGAAGACAGCAGAGGGCTCTAAATACCATCAAATCACAAAAATTCAATTACAATGTTCCAAAGAAAGAATAAATGAATGCCTCCAGAGAAAAGCAAATAAAAAATAAAATTTTTAAATGTTCTTGGGCTGGAGAGATGGTTCAGCAGTTAAGAGAAATGGCTGCTCCTGCAGAGGACCTGGGTTTGATTCCCAGAACCCATATGGTGGTTAACAACCATCAATAACTCCAGTTTCAGGGGAATCTGATGCCGTCTTCTGATCTCCGTGGGCACTGCATGACACAGGTGTACTTACACACATGCAGGTGATACTCATACACATAAATAATAAATTAATAAATAAAATATTTAAAAAATAATTACTAAAAACTGTTCTTAAGAAGGCTGGAAAGGTGGACTAGCAGTTAAGAGCACTGGCTGCTCTTGCAGAAGACCCTGGTTCAATTCCAAGCAACCACAAGGCAGCTAACAACCGTCTATAACTCCAGTTCCAGGGAATCCGACACCCTTTTCTGAACTCCATGGACATTATACAACGCAGGTGCAATTACATATATACAGGCAATACACTCATACACAGAAAATAAAAATAATAGATACAACATCTTTAAAAATATTTTTAAATGCTCTTCAAAATAAAAAATAAAATTAATTAATTAATTGAAAATAGATGAACTTCTGTCCATCTGGAAAACCAGGCTTTACCACTCAGTAGAAAAGTGGTCTTGGACATGTTCCTTAATTCCATGGACCTGATTTCCTCACTTTTAATATATATATAGAGAGAAAATAATTAAAAATCTGTGTGGAGTTGTATATTTCCCATAAAAAATTTCACACCATATCAACCCTCCCAAGGTAGCTCCTGGGGTGGTGTGCCTGGCCCTTTCTAGATCTCTGCCTTTGCACTTGCACAGGCATCTAGGGAAGTGTGTGTGTGTGTGTGTGTGTGTGTAAAGAGAGAGAGAGAGAGAGAGAGAGAGAGAATCTTATAACTCAGGTTTGGACTCTGCAACGTGTCTTGTTCATTTAAAGCATATTCTTGGGCACTTTCCAAGTTTTCTTTGATTTATTATAAGCCCTTTGGTCCTAGAACAATAAAGAATAAATAAAGAACAAAGCTACCAGAGGAAGTAGAGGGCCAAGTGTAGACAGCAGAGTAACAGAAGAACTAAGGTGTATAATAGAGTCTTTGTTGCTGATCTCCAGCCTCATGAAGCCTTTAGCCAAGAAGTTGTGGGGTTCCAGAGAAGGTGATTCACAGGCACACCCACTGGCTCACAAGGACACTCAGTACTCACAGGCTGTCCAGTTACTGCCACATAGGAGGCAGTTCTGCTGTCTCCTCCACTGCCCAGGGGCAAAGGACATGAAACAGCTCCACAGCAGGGAGCTGGTTACCTGCTGGAAGCGAAAGGACTCGGATCGTTTCTTCTGGTTGAGTTGCCACTCTTTGAAGTGCAGCACAGCCTCATCCACATTGACAATGCCCAGCTTCACCTGCTCCTGTAGGGTAATAAGTTGTCGCTGGCCTGGTGTTTTCATCCCAGCAAATGGGTCATAGATGGTTGATGGGGGCCTGTCCCTCCATGGCCTCACAAGTGGCTCTGAAAAGAATGGCAGAACTCAACTTGACAAGTCCCAGCTGGGACTTGACTCAAAGCACAGTTGAGCAGATTTAAGTGGATAGTTCAAGAAGGTTGTATCATCGGTGAAGACTTAGTGCTGGGCCACCCACTGCCAACCTGTTGGCACTGATCTCAGTCTTTTATGCCATACAGACACTTATTAGTGTATTAGTGCCTTCTGTGGGATCAATTTGTACATTAATCTGGGTACCCCAATGTCCTCCCCTTTCCCTTTGCCATCAGTAAGGAATACTCAGCTTCACCCCAAGATAGCTCTCGGGTCTTTGGATTTGCAGTGTCACGGTGCTCCTGTCACAGTTGGCTGTCTGTCTGATATGAACACCCCACTTCTGGAAGTGCAGTCACATGTAAGGACAAGATATAGCTTACCTTTCCTGATACTCTCTGAAGAAACATAGAGATTCCCAGGCCGCTCTTGACTTCTTTCTGCAAAAACTGTGAAAGAAAGAATATTCTAAGTAAAACCCAACTCTTCTTTTTCTTATGGGATCTATCATATTGTATATTTACAAAAGTCATCAAACTCTTGTGTAAAAAAAGTAATGAACACGTAGCCATGCCCATTGTACATAGAGTCATTGTATATACATTATACACATGTCCATTGTACACAGAGACAACAGTGTGAGAGTCAAATGAAAACGAGTTCGAGGGGCTAGAGAGATGGCTCAGTGGCTAAGAACACTGGCTGTTCTTCTAGAGGACCCAAGTTTGGTTCCCATCACCCACATGGCAGCTAACAACTGTTCTTAACTCCAATTTTAGGGAACCTGATGCCCTCTTCTGTCCTCCACAGGTTTGTATGCATGGGTGCACTTACATACATTGAGGCAAAACACTTATACACATAAAAAAAATACATAGAAATTATAAAAGCATGTTCTCCAGCTTAAAGACAAAGCCAATCAGAGAACACTATGAGCATTTACAGGGTTATTAAAGAAAAGGGTTATGGGGACTGGGGAGATGGCTCAGCTGATAAAGTGCTTGCCATGCAAGCATGAGAACCTGAGTTCAGATCTCTAGCACCCATGTAAATGCTGGGCATGGTGGGGTGCATCTGTGATCCCAACATTAGGATGTAGAGAAAAAGAGATTCCTGGTGTTTGTTGGTCAGTATCTGAATCGGTGAGCTCCATATGTAGTTAGATACCCTAGGGTGGAGGGAGGCTGAAGAGATGGCTCAGCAGTTAAGAACACCAGCTGCTCTTGCAGAGGACCTGGGTTCAGTTCCCAGCACCCACATGGTAGCTAATGTCCATCTGTGACTCCAATTGCAGGGGATCCCACATCTTCTTCTAGTCTCTGTGGGTACCAGACAAGCATATGGGGCATTTGCATACATGCAGGGTGAAAATAAACACTCATACACAGACAATCAAGATAAGTAAAGTGTTTAGAAATTTAATTTAATTTAAAAATAAAAAATAATAGGATGGAAAGTAAAGAGTGATTGAAGAACAACGCCTGATGTCCAACCTCTGGTCTCCAAACACACGTGCACACACATGCACCTCACATACACAGGAAGAAAGGGAGAGGGATGGGGGATAGGAAGTTAGAGGAGCAAGGGTGAATGCCAGGATTCTCAAACAGAAGTAGCTCTGAAGACCTTGAAGATGGAGGGTAAAAAGAAGCACTTAGTAGGTCAACTGGTATTATAAAACAGAACTCTGCATGACAGAACAAGTAAAATGTGTCCCTCCAAAGGGACCAAGATGAGGCCACTCATGAGGAACAGACATGAAAAAGAACGAGCCCGGGAGGTGAAATGTGCTGTAGGCAGAGGGGGTATAGTCATCATCATGTCTCTCGGGGCACTGCAGGAGACTCCCTCTGTTTATATGATCTTGGACAAGAGACTTGACCTCTCCCTGCCTCTGCTTCTTATCTGTAGAATGATGATGATAAACAAAGCCTACATTGGGTTGTCTGGAGTTGAAGTATTAGTGCATAGAAAGTGCTTAGAACACAGCCTGGCACATGTAAGCATCCACCATTAATTTTTATCGTCACTACTCACTTCTAAACTTTGAGACTGATGCCAGGAGGACAGCACACCTTGACATGTTAACTAACATAGAGTGTCTCAGAGCTTAAATGTAGTCCTCATGTAGTATTGTATCTGATCCCTGTAATACAGTTGTAGCAGAGTACTGTCATTTATTACCATGTCATGTATTAATGTAGACATTCATTATCATGATAGCCATTCGTAGATAAACTAAAGCTAAAATGAGTGGTGAGATTTATTCGATGTCTGTGCTATGCAATGACAGCCGAGAGAAGAACCGAAGTGTTCCAAGCCACTGCCCCTCTCATCACCTTGAATCTTTCTCTTTTTCACTGTTTGCCCCAGTTCCCTAGAAGGCTACCAGGGCCATTAGGAATCACCTGTCCGACTGCCCCGTCTCAACCACCTCCCTGCGATGAGCTACCACTGTCTCCACCACTCAGGAATTGCCAGTGTATGCTTGTGGGCTCCCTGACATGGGCTCCCTCAGAAGAAGATTCTAATTTTTTTTATTTAATTATTTTTATCTTATGTGTATGAGTGCTTTGTCTGCATGTATGCAACTGCACCCACGTCGTGCAATGCACACAGAGGACAGAAGAGGGCATCAAATCTCCTGGAACTGAAATTAAGGACAATTGTTAGCCACCACATGGATGCTGGGAACCAAACCTGGGTCCTTCACAAGAGTATCCAGTGATATCAACTACTGAGCCATCTCTCCAGCCCTAAAAGCAGACTCTAATACAAGAATTTGACTGCTCGAAGTCTATTTGGGAGGTGTGATGGTTACACTTCATTGTCCATTTTGGATTTAGAATCACCACGTAAATATCTCTCTAGATGTGTCCATGGGGGTATTTCCAAAAAGGTTTAACTGAGGAGAGAAGATCCACCCTAGATGTGGGCAGCACCATCCAACGGGCTGGGTCCTGAACCAAATAAAAAGGGGAAGTAAAGCTGAATATGAACGTTTCTCTCTCCGTTCCCTGACTGTGGACACAGAATAATTAACACACTTCTGCCACAACAGCAAGAGCCAATCTTGCCAGCATGTCTTCTCCACCATGACGGACTGTACCCATAAACTAAGCCACAATAAACAGATTCTTATTTAAATTGCTTTTGTCAGATATTTTGTCATAGCAGTGATAAAAGTAACTAATACAGGAAGTGTTGACAAGGCAGGAAGTGGATGAAACAAGAAATGGGTTATCATACAAGTTATCACTGTGGAGAATGTGGGGTGTGCAATTCAGAGTTGTCCCATATGAGGGACAAGAAAGCTGGGATAATCACCCACCAGCTCCCATCCTTAATTGCTTGAGGGCAGTGGCCGTGTATACTAATTTCCCAGGGCTTTCAATCTGTCCTCAAAGGGGACACTGGAGGCACCAAATACCAGAGAAAGCTCTCAGGAAGGTGGGTCTAGCCAGTGGGCACAGAAATGTTTAGATCTATGCAGAGCACCCGCACTAGCCACTAGACATGCCAAAGGAGATGCTGTCCAAGGAAACAGCAAACCTTTGGTGACACAGAGCTTCCCATAACTATGGTGCAATCCAATGTAGGGTTTCTGGACTGAGAAAAACCAATTCAAAACTATATAAGGTAAGTACCTAAGGCATAGTTACACCACAAATGTATTTGCTATTTACCACAATTCAGTTGCCATCCTGTGTTTTATCCGGCAGCTCCAACCGAATTATCAGAGGCTCTTCCTAGACACCACCTTTGTTCTTATGATAGCCCTTCATCACACCTTCCACAACACACTATTAAGATGGACTATAGGTCAGGAGCACAGAGCTAGCAATTCTGCTCACACTACACTTGAAGCCATATTAATATAATCAAGTCTCAAAGTGCAAAGAGCAATGCCATCAGTATCTAACTCATGTCCCAGGGACAATTATGAAGACATCAAATCCAATTCTCACCAACTTTTATTAACGTAGGTAGGCAGACAGCCTAGGATAGTGGCTAAATCTAGAGCTGTGGTGTCAGAGTCCCTGGGTTCAAGCCCAGGCTTTGCTCTGTGGTCACTGATCTTTGAGTGCTTCCATCTCCCATCCATAAAATGGAAGGTTATTGTAAGGATTAAATGTAAAGAATGTTCTTGGTAGATTTCAACAAATGCTACCCATTAAAATTATCAACACTGATAACAATAAGTGCTCCGAGGGATAAAAACGCACTGAGTTCTTGTTTACCTCTGTCTTTACGATAATATATGAATGCTTCCAGAAAGGCCAGCACCAAATCTCATTACTGCTCCTGATCTAGCTCTAGAATTTGTCCTGACCTATGACTCTGTCTCCTGGGGCTGAGTGGAAACAATCCAGGAGAGGACAGTGCCCAGAAAGTTCCCGCTGGGTACCGTTCCCTCACACTTGCCTTTAGAAATGTACGGCTCGTTGTCGGGCATCTGGTGAGCACCAGAAGTAGTGGTCTCTGGCCTGGGCACGGGGACAGGGGGTCTGCTAGCGAGGTCCAAGGGAAAAGCCTCATCATCATCCACTGTGTGATAAACATCGTCTCTAGCAAGATGGTGCTGCTCTCTCCCCACACCGGGCATGTCCATGCTGTTGCCTATAAAACAGAGAAAGGTGAGTGAGAGCAGTGGTCAAGGAAATTCCATACCTTCAGGCCACAAGAGAAGAACTAGTCATCCCTTGTTAGTACTGGCCTCTGGCAAAAGGTTTTTCTCGAAACATCCCCTGCATCATCTGCTCAGAACACATGCAAAGCAACAGAGAGGGCATCAAGGTTTCCATCTGCCACCCGTCAGCACAGGTGAGGACGGAAGCCACCGACCCTGTCACCTCAGTTATAATTACTACTAGGATTCTATTCCCCAACCCAGGAGACCTAAGGGAAAGAAAGCACCCTATTCCAAAGCATGAGATCTCTGGGAATCCCTTCCTGGTGTGTAGGCACAAAAGTATATGGATGCTCTAGATTCTCATCACCAATGGCTCCAGCATTCCCTGCTCCTTCTCAAATGACTTCAGGACATGTTTCCTGAGGGCTTCCTCTGTGTCAAGAGCACTGTTCTGGGAGCATTTCCTGCATGATTATTACCTCTGATTTTCAAGAATGCTGTGAAGTAGCTATTATCAGTCATTTCAGTTGGCACATGAAAAAACTGGTTTTAAGAATTTAAATAATTTGTTCAAAGCCCCTGAGGGCCAAGTGGGCACTCGGGAACGCTGGCTCTGGAGCTGTCTTCTTACCCGTGTGATCTGCTGCTTCTCTCATACTTCAGTAAATGAAACCACTGAGGACAGAAGCTCATGGACCCCTTCTTGTCCACTGGCACCCTATAGGATCTGTTTCTTTTGCCTATACTATTCAGTCAACAAATCTTCTTCAATGCCTGCTTGAGGAACAGGAATGAATGACACTTGGTCCTTCTTCCTATGGAGGTCCCAGTCCAGTGGTTTATGGGGAATTTGTTCTCACTACATCTTTTCTGGGCTGTGAGAAGATTGCTCTTGGCTTCTTGATGTCATGCATGGGTCCTGAGGATTGGCCAGACTGGTCCCAACTCATTAGAAAACTCTGATTCCTGGGCTCTGCCCTCAAGATAAGTTGCCATGTACCTGTTTATCTTGGCGTATGCTGTAAGAAGGCAGGCGGAAACTCTTTGGAGGTGTGTCCAATGGAAACAAAGTGAGGTGCGCAGGCACAGGGCAACAGTGACTCCTATCATATTTGCCTTTCACTGTCTCTAAGCACACTGGCTTTGCCTCAGTTCTTCATCCTGCTTTGGGAAGGCTGCTCTTCTGCTCAGAACCTTTCTTTCTATATTGCGCCAGGCCAAGCTACATTGTGACCCCTCAGAGAGGCCTTGCTGACCACCCAGTCTACACTGGGTCTGTCTGTTATTTGTGTTCACTACGTTTCATCCCTTTGTTTCATGACACTGCAGTGATGCGCACTTATGTGTGTATTGGGCTGCTTTCTGCCTCTTTTCCTCCCTAGTCTGTCAGCTGCAGAGGGCAGGCCCTGCCCTGGACATCCATATTGTCCTAAGCCAAATGCAGAGCCTCATACCTGATATGCTCAGTAACATTCCAAGAACAAAGAGATGACTAAATTCTGGTAAAATACGGGCCAATCAGCGATCAATACATCAGGTCTGAGCCCTCCCGACATCTTTCTAATCTGGGCTGGGCAGGCTTTGAGGACCCTCAGGAAAAGCTCAGAGCTGCTTCTTCACTGTCAAAGAAAGAAGAAGTCTCTTCTACCAAAGAAAGTTTCATGGCTTCAGAAGTCAAGAGGGGGGACAGTTATGCAGAGAAGAGGTGCCTAGGATCTACCTCCTTAACAGCATCTGTCTACTACAGGTGGCGTGTTTGTCGGAAGCCTTTTTATTGAAGGGCTGTGTATTATGCGTCCTGTGCCCTTCCCTCATTCCATTATCAACTACAAATTATCATCCCAACCACTCCCTTGGATCTTGCCAGCCAAACAGAAGTTTTCAGGAAGAATCTCCAGTCCTACCCAAGCTTCTAAGTTTCCTGGAACCAAAATATACCAGGGAAACAAAAAGACAAATTATAGGAAATGTGCTGCCCACTGCTTATGGTCATCTTGGAGGAACTCAATTCTGTGCTATTGGGGGCCTGATTCTGAAAAGATTCTGAGCTTACTTCTCAGCCACTCCTATCACAATTTGATTGTGTTATGTAAAACAATTAACTAGGAGCTGGAGAGATGGATCACTGGTTAAGAGCACTAAGGATCTGGGTTCAGTTGCCAGCACCCACATGGCAGCTGGCAACCATCTATAAGTCCAGTTTCAGAGGCTCTGACAACCTCTTCCAACCTCTGTGAGCACTGCACAACATGGGTGCACTTACATACATGCAGACAATATACTCATACACATAAAATTAAAAGAGAGAACAAAATAAAATAACTAATGCATTAAACAAACATTTGTTAATATGTTTCAGATACTGCACTGTGCCAGGCAGGAAGTCAGTCCCTGCCTAGAACTCTTTACAACTCTCTAGAGCTGACTGGTTGAAGGTCATATGAATGGAAGGGAAGACAAGCTCTCACAATGGAGCCCCAGGCCACCTGTCCCCATCTCACTGCCACACTTCTCTCCTCCTCCTTCACAGGCATCAGATCTGTGGTTTCCAAACAAATTCTTCAGAGCTGTGGAATACCAAGAGATGCTTCCAGAATCACAAGAGGTAAGAAAGAGATGCTAAACAGAGAGACTGAGATCCAGTCCAGTTTTATCTTTGGTGTAGAATAAGCTTCCATGCAAGACTTTGTATAAAAACAGCATTCAAGACCTTTTCATAACTTCTGGTAGGAATGGAAGCTTGGAGAAGAGAGCAACATGATAAAGACAAAATCACAAAGACATACCTCCTTATGCCCAGCAATTCTGTCCTAGTTCTTTACAATATACCTAGTCTCCAAAGTGTGAAAAGAGATTATACACATCAAAGGTATCCACTGCACCAAGGTTTATAGAAGCACAAAGCCAAAGACAACCTAAACTGACTCAATAGGCAAATGGCTAACAATGGATAATGCCACATACATGTGAGACTAGGTAGATGCTGAAAAGTTAATGTTTGTGTTGATGCTATCTGTGCTTAAACAGAAAAGGCATGTGTACACAATATTGATACATCCAGAACAATTCAGGAGAGTCCAGGGTGATAGACTTTTCTCGGTGCTTAGTTTTTCGAGCCAGGTGTGATGGCTCTCGTCTGTAATCTCTGCAATTGGGAGGCAGAGGTAGAACTGCCATGAGTTTTAGGCTAGCCTGGGCTGCATAGGAAATACCAGGCCATACCGCTCTATACAGCAAGATCTTGTCTCAAAATAAAAAAGCCTTTCCTATCACTTGAATTTTATTACTTGTAGCTATTACTTTTATCATAATAAACCACAACAGCACAGCAACAGATAGGAAAAATGGGGAACAAAAAGGTGGTTATTAAAGAGTAAGAAGAAAGTGCTGCTTTACACTGGAATCCCTCCCAACAAGCCAGCCCAGCAGCAGAGTCACCTGGCATTTGTCAGGAAGACGGCTCCTGAGCCCCACCCAGACCTGCCAAATTACACACTGTGGTGGGCCTGTTGCTTCCACGGGCCCTTCAGCTGTGAGTGAGGCACACTGAATCCTAAGAAGCCCTGCCAAAGGAGAAAGGTTTGGAAGCCCACTCTATTACCGTGTACTGAGTGAATACCTTCGTGGGTCAGGCAGTGAGCTAATTTTCCCATTCCAGCATACTGGAGTCTTGAGAAGGTTACAGAGAGCAGCCCCAATCTGGCAAGGACCAGAATCTACCTGTGTAAACTCTCTTGATCCCTCCTAAATGGCCCCTCACTCTTCTTCCTTCCCACAGCTCCCAGAATGTTTTTCTTTGCACTGCACTGTGCTTTTCTTACTAAGGGAAAACTCATTTGGAGTGTGTCTACCTCCTCTGCTGGGCAGGGTCAAATCTTATCCATTTCTAGGTACCAGGGCTTGGCACAGGTTAGTGGCTTGATGAATGACTGCTGAAAAGTGATTGTTTCAACTCGGCATCAGAGGATAAGATCAGGATGACAGGAGACTACCATCCCATTCCTAGCCCACATGGCCCTTCAGGAAGAAGGGAGACCCGGGGACACTTCCTTTTAGAAGGTGGTAGTACAACAGTGGTCAAAGCAGGCACTTCCAACTAGGCTCAGAGGCTGGGAAGGACTTGACCTGGTTCCTAGAGCTTGCTTACTATCTCTAGGCCTTGGGAATATGCTCTCTGTATATCTTGGATGCCTCTCCTGCAGAATGATGGCAGTAGTACCTACCTGACAGGATTGCACGGAGAATGGAATTAGAGTCCTGCATAAAGCACTTAATCTAGACCTGGCACTTTGCTGAAGACAGCAGAGTAAGCCTGAGGTCAAATAACAAAGCTGGCCAGCAAAGCCCATTTTCGCTCTCATCCACGCCCCTCTTGGTGCCAGACGCTGTCTGAGGAACTTACCAAGTGTCTGACCCTTGGCTACCCAGACCTCAGGGAGACACACAGTTTTAGAGCAACAGGCCGAACACATTTTTTAAAGATCCAGAGAGTAATGCGTCATTAGGCTTTGCAGAGCAATAGTCTTTTGAAACCATTCAAGCATGCACTGGTAGCATATAAGCAGCCATATACAACACACTAACAATCGGGCACGGTAAGTTCCAATAAACTTTTATTGACAAGAACAGGCAGCTGGTCAGGCTGTGGTTTGCCTACATTGCTTTAGAGCTTTTCCTTCCTCTTCACTGTACAAACCACCTGATCTCCAAATTGTACCCTCTTAGCACTCTACTTCCTAAAGCTACTTCCTTGACAGATCTACCATAATTATAAACGAATGAGCAGAGTTAAGTAATTATACAATGTAACAGCTTCCACCTTCAAAACCTCCTATAATGGCAATGGCAACAATTACAAACCTTGGCAGCTGCTTGTTATGTGCCTGGCCTTGGTCTGGGGTCTAATGCGCAACTTGTTTAATTCTCCCCACAGTCTGTCTCCTGCTCCTGATGCAGTAGACAGAAGGTCCAGTTCATCACAGTTCTCACTACATCCATCTCATTCTACACCTGAGGAGACAGGCCTGCAGGAGTTGAATGCATTGCCTGTGGCTTTCCAGCTAACTGGAGAGGGAAGTGAACACAGTTCAGGGTCCACCTGCAGTCACTGCCACACAGCCTCTACTTGGTGAAGTGGGTGGATGTTCCTCTCCTCCTCCAGAAAGTCAAGTCTCCTGTAGGATCACATCTTAGTTTTCTCTGGATTCTAAGCCACAAATTCAAACTTTGTTCTGTGCGTAGAAAGTACTTTGGTCAAATAAAAATAGACATGTGCTTTTTAAATAAGGTCTTGCTAGAAGCAACTGGTTTATTCTAATGAATGCTCCAGTGATGAGATCCTCTGGCCTGTGTGTTAACAGGCTGATGGGAGGTCAGGACAGGTGCAGGAGAAGGCAGAGAGCCTTCAGTCATTACATGCCATGTGTGTGGAAGCCTGTCCCTTGAGCGCCACACTTTCACACAGAATCAGACAATGTCTTCCACTTGTTTCTATCTCCTTCTTTTTGCTTCCTTGCTTGTAGCTACAACTTACCTTCTAAAAACTTTCGGATCATAGAGTCCTTCGTGGGACGAGAAAAACTTTCTCCAGAGACTGGGTTCCCTGTACTGGCCTGAAGCATTTCAACATCTGGAAAGAAAAGGAGACTAAGAGTTAATGTATTGTTCCTCCACACAGGCAAGGAGGTTTCACAGATGGATTTAAGAGGTTTGACAACTTCCTTAAGAGATTTACACATTTACCCATATATCGATCAATCCATCGATCCATTCATCCATTTCTTCACTAAGGGCATCCAATAAATATCGAACATTAAGGAAAGCAATAGCCTTTAGTCTATTCAAAAAGTAGAGGAGTGCCATGACAATGTTTGTGTCAACAGGATCTCTTCAAGAGTATTGAGACAGGGAAAGACTGAGCACTGCCTCAAAATGGAAGAGACTAAGGAGAAATAAGTACTCTACCATAACAAGCCAGACAGGACTGTGGAACAGAAGAGGAATGGTGGTGGGAAGCCAGTGAAGCCTGCCCATGATCTGTGGTTCGGTTAGGACGGTGACGTCACTGCTTCTCTGGGATCTTTGTTTACTGTGTGATTAGGATGCTATCAAGGGGAAAGGATGGAAGACTTCTGGAATTTTTTATATCTTTCCTCTAAATATAAAAGTAGTGCAAAATCAATTCTTCTAGTGCCAAGGATCAAACCTCAGGCCTTGCACGTGGTAGGTGAGCACTCTACCACTGATCTATAACCCCAGTCCTCAAATAATTTTTTTGAGGAGAGGAATAAATGAGGACAGGAGTAACTGCAGGGCAAAAGGAAGCTTAGTTCACCCTGGGTCAGTTCCCAGCACCTACATGGTAGCTAACAGTCCATAACTCCAGGGGATTTGATGCCCTCTTCTGGCCTCCACAGGCAGTGCATGACATGGGTACACTTAAATACATGCAGGCAAAATACTCCTACACATAAAATAAAAATAATGAGTAAAAGTTTTTCTTAAAGTAATTTAACTCATAAAGCAGACCTTTCTGTTGCCACCCCCCCCAACCCCATGCTGTCAAGATAAGCATCATCCAACGACTTGAAGAACAGGCCCATGTGGGGAGACTGTTGGAGTGGTGCTAAATGAGCTATGAAACTCCATTTGGGTTGGTTTTGTTGCTTTGTGTTACTTTATAATCATGCCTTAGCTAATGCTTAAGAGCCTGACTTTGGAAGTAGAAAAATTCACCTTTGCTAAAAGTCAGCCTCCTCAGGCCTTCCTGACAAGAGCCAAGCAGGACTACCAGGACCTTGGGTTTTAGGTCAGAATGTGCATGCCCCAGTTTGGCTCTTCCACTCTATCCATTTTTTTTCTGGTTGTATGACAACCCACCAGCCTGAAACCAATTGGTCTCTTATGGTTCATCAGAATATTCACACCCACAAAATGACCTTGTTTGGCTCAGAAGACTATAGGATACAGGTGCCAAGAAAGCATGCCTCAATTTTGGCAGTCCTGGTGCTGGGAGATGATATCTGCAGCAGGCAGGTGCAGGAGCCATCCTAAGACAGGCCTGTATCCACACAAAGTACCATTTTTCATCACACTTAGAGAAATGCAGCTTCCAAAGTCCCCACAAGAGACATGCCAGAGTCACTGTCCTCAGAGAGGCTCAGAGCATGGTTCCCTTGCACGTATTTATAGTTTATGTATAGCTCCTCCCAGATTCAGATATGTGAACAATCAGGGGTCATTCTTGTCCTAGGTAATGTTGCCTAGAAACATCGTTGACATTTTGCTCTTATCAGGTTGCCAGAGTAACAAAGCTAGGAAGTCAAACAAAGGTCAAATTCTCATGCAGAAGGGGAAATGATGGCTGTTTTATTAACATTGTCCATAATTTTCCTGGGTCAGCTTGTTTGCTTTTCCTGTCAGTAACATGTGATGGTGACAATACCAATCAGGTAGGTTTACCTGAGAAGCTGGTCAAGAGCATAGAACAGCACCTAACATGTCCAAAGGGCTAGAGGAATGCAAAACTATATGACTATGTTTTCATTATTAAATCCTATTCCCAAGCTAAGGACCCACACAAAGAACAATTTAAAATTGAAGGCTCAATTTATATGCTAAAAAAATTTCAGGGCTTGGGAATATAGCTCATGAGCTGACAGCTTGCCTAGTAGGTGCAAGGCTCTGGGTTTGATCCCCAGTACCACAAAAATTGTTTTTCACTGTAATAGGGATTGAACTCGGGAAAAATTTAAAATGATACATAATAATAGTAATTATTTATGGGGTATTGTGATAATTTGCTTTTTAAAGATTTATTTATACTTATATTTCTGGGGGGGGGGGCCGCGTTGAAACAGGGTCTCCATGTAACCCCAGCTGGCCCAGAACTTGCTATATAGACCAGGCTGGCCTCCCTCTCACAGAGATCTGCCTCCTGAGTATGAGAATTAAAGGCATGCACCACCACATCCAGCTATCTTTATTTTCTTAAGATTTATTTTTATTCTTATGCATATGTGTGTCTGTGTATATATATGCCATATGAATGTAAGTGGAATTCAGAAAATCCCCTGGAGTTGGAGTTACAGGCGGTTGAAGCAGGCTAACATGGGTGGTGGGAACCGAACTCAGGTCCTCTAGAAAAGCAGTAAGTACTCTTAATTGCTGAGTCATCTCTCCAGTTTCCTGATTATTTATTTATTATGTCTCATGTAGCCCAGGTTGGCCTTGAATTCATTATATAGCTGGTATAACCTCAAACTTCTGATCCTTCTGCCTCTATTTCCCAAGTACTGGAATTACACCACACTCAGCTCACAATGTGACAATTTGACCTATGTATACAGTACATAATACAGTGCAAATCAGGTTAATAAGCAATTTCATCTCTTTAAACATTTATTATTTCTTTGTGTTGAGGACTTTGGACCCCTTTTAGTTCTTTATAATGTAATAAATTGCTATAAACTATAGGCATCTTTATACACTCCACTGTGTATATGTACCACGTTATATTATCAATTCATCTGTGATGGCACCTCACTTATATATATGTGGCAATTGTTACAGTGCTGTAATAAACCAGGGAATACAGACGTCTTGTCAACAAATTGATTTCATTTCCATTGGATCTATACCCACAAGAGATTGCTGGATCATGTTTAGTTTTTTGGGTTGTTTTTTTTTTTTTTTTTGAGAAATTGACATATTGGGTTTCTGTAATGACTGTACTAACAGTATATAAGAGTTTCCCTTTCTCTGAAGTCTTGCTGACACTTTTTTTTTTCTTTTGTCTTTCTGATTGCAGTCATTCTAACTGTGCTGAAATGATACCTCATTGTGGTTTGGATTTGCATTTCCCTGGTGATTAGTCATGTTGAGCATTTTCATGTATTTGCTGGCATATCTTCTTTTACGACATGCCTACAAAGATAATTTCTCATCTTTTTTTTTTCTCTTGAGATTTGGATACTAATCTTTAATCAGATGACTCTTTCCCAGTCTTCAGGTTGTCTTCTCACTCATTTTATTTGCTGTACAAAAACTTTACTTTGATATAATTCATTTGTTTATTTGTTTTTTTAAGGTGCTAACAATTAAACTTAGGGCTTCAGACATTTTAGGCAAGTGCTCTATTACTGAGTTATATTTCCAGTCTTAATTTGGGATCAAAAATATTACCACCAACAACAGAAAGGTCATTTGTCTGAACTCATGTCTTTTGCCTTCAGAGTGAGTTTGAGTATGTGTTTATTCCAATATTTGCATTTCCACACATGATCTCAAACATCATGTTTTATATTTCTTGGTTAAAATGCACAATTAGTATTCTTATATTTGAATATACTTAAAGCATGAGTCAGAATCTGACATGGCTTGCCAGGCATTCTCTTTATTATGGTTCCAGAACTCGCTTTCTTTGCCAAGGTTCTGCGGCTGCAGTTCAGACCAGATGTTGAGATCTGTGATCATTTCCCTGGTCCTATCCTGAGTCCCTTTATACTTTATTAGTGGGCTCAGTAGTGACCACTAGGGGGCAGTCCTAGAAGCTCTACAGTCCCTGCTAGCCCTATTCTGTGCAACGAGGATCATAGACAGAGCCAAGCAAGAGTCAGAGGATATGGAGTATGTAAGGAACAACTGGATGAACACGATGGGAGGTGGGGAGGAGGTATACAGACCCAGGAAAAGACAGTAAAGGCACTGACAAGGGCTATAGCCAGTCAAATAGTCCACATTCAGGGGACAATGCTAAGTCTGAGAAAGGCAGGAGCTGAGAAACAGCCACGCAACAGAAGTTCAGAATAATGGCAATAGGTAACCAAGGTAGGCTGGTATCATGGTCAGAGGCATGACTTTGGTGTCTTGGAGACATGTTCAAGTACTCTCTCTGACCCTGACTATCTCTATGTTTCTGGGCAAGTCACTTGAAATCTGTAAGCTTTGCTGTCCCATCTATCAAGTGAGAATAAATCACAGGACATACCTCATAGGAGGGCTGTATGAGTCAATTGAAACAATGCATTATAAAATGCAAAGCAACAGCACAAGGCCCCAAATATTCATGGTTATCATTATTACTCTGTTGAAGCAACTTGGTTCTGTGGCTGTTGTGACAAATTATCACTTAACACAACATAGATGCATTATCTTCTACAGTTCAGAAGTCTGAAGTGGGTCTAACTGAAAAAGAAGCAAGGCTTTGTCAGAGCCACATTCCTTTCTGGAAGCTCTAGAGAAGTATCTGTCTCCTTGACCTCTCTAGCTTCTAAAGGCATCTCCAGACCTTGACATTGGGGCTTCTTGCTCATCTTCAAAGCCAGCAATGCTATACAGAAAGCTTACCTGAACTTAGTTCTTCTCACTGTGCCACCCCTCTGATCTATCTTCTGATTCTGTCTCCCACTCTTAAGGACTCTTTTGGTTATACTGAGCTCATCTAGAGAAGCCAAGCCAGGCCAGTCTCAGGATTCCAAGGGTAGCTAGCTGGCAAGATAAATTCTGCCTAATCCCTGATTCTTGTCTGCACGTACCCTTGGCACATATGAATGAATCAGAGATACATATTGGGAAGAACTGGTGATGGGGACGAGGATTAGAAGTCTGTGTGTTTGCACAGACCGGGCAGTTTGTCTTGTGTAAACACCTGTCCTTTGTCGAGCCACTGGATGTGTGCACGCCTTAAGTAAAGTTATGGAAAAATTATTCTCTGTCCTTTTATATTCTAAACAACATAGTACTCCTTATACTTAATTGAATATATAAATCTCTGAATTTGACCATAAATATGATCAAATTCATACACGGGCCTTGATGCCCTACTCTGTATTCACAGCAGACACCATTAATGGATCATAGCATTCTCTCTGGCCTCAAAATTCTTCTTAACAAAATACCCGGGCTCTCAACAGTGACCAAGCAGCACTGGTACATATAAATTATTTTAAGAGTATGGTTTGCCATACCTTGATTAGGCACCAAGCCTAGAACTTCGTTATAATAAAAGGTGCCTAATTTCTGGAGCTAATAAGGGGTAAGGCACTTGGTCACAACTAGACAATGCTTTGCATACGCAAGTCAGGTGGACAGCAAGAAGCACCGAAGTGACCAAAAGCAGAGCAGATTCTGTCGGTGAAGGGAGTGACTGCAGACAGAGGGGATCTTGTAAAGAAGTGGAACAATAAATCCCTACATTCCTGAAAGCTCCGTGTTTGTACCTCAGACTCCAAGCACTTAAACTTCACTACTTGCCAGTTAAAAATAAACTGAAATGTGTCAAAACCTGCTGGTCTAAGGAGAAAATACAGAGTTTTTTGATTCCAGCAGAAGAAAAACAGCAACACTAAGAACTCTAGGTCACAGTCTCCTTCTGGAAGAGTCAGCTGCATACTAACAGCACATATTAAGGAATCAGTCCTCAAGGATCCATTTCCAGAATGTAAGAAGTATGCAAAATGACAGAACACCCCAGCAGGCACATAATTAAGGGATGAATTAACAGCAGTCATGAATTACCCGAGAAATCTATATAACATTGATCTAGACCACCAGCTGCTGGGGACACTCCCTCCATCCAGGTCATATGCTAGTGATAAAGCAAATCAAATGAAGCCCCTAAAAGACTATTCTCCTAGAAAAAGGCTCTCTGACCCTAAAGACCAATATGACCCCCACATCCACACCCCCAATAAGTATCCTTTGTGACCAAACAAGGACGGTCTGAGAGCCAGGGAGCAGCATAGTTAGACATTTAAAGATAAACTGAAACCTAGCTTGTCCCATTTGTACCTGGGTGGGATGTGGTGGTTTGACTAATGACATCAATTAAGAAGTACAACCGGGCACACCCTGATGGAGAGGTGATGGGAAGGGAAGAAAGAAAGACAAAGAGACCTACCGAGGAGAACGGCAGTCTGAAATCCGAGGGGTGAAGGAGTGAAGTCTGGCACTGGCAGTGAAGAAGAAGAGGCTCAGAAAGGAAAGGTGGAGAGGAAGGTGCGGACTGTGGCTTTCACGCTTGGCAGACAAAAAGGCCCTCTGCTGTGCAGAAACAGACCATGGGATGTGCCTGCAGTGGGGTCAGTTGGTGCTGGGACCTGCTAAAGCACACAACTCTGAGCTGCATTCTCAGAGGGCTCCTTTCCTCTTTCCTCCAAAGCATAGCATTGTCACAGTTTGTGCAGATGAATTTAGCTACATGGTGCTTTTGTTTAATATCCAGGTCAGCCAGTAGAATGTTAACCCTGGAAGGCAGGGATCATGCCAACTTATTCATTAGCTGCTCATCACCTGACACCATGTGACTTAAACACAAGGAGGGTTTGATAAGTTCGTTGAATGAATGAAAAAAACTAATGAAGATGCAAAGAAATGAAGATGTGCATATGGAGGAGTTTGAGCTTTGTGGAGGGAGTCCGAGCACTGCTCAAGCAGAGAAAAGAGAAAGGCAATTTAGGCAGAAGAAATAGTGTAATGTATGGAGACATGAAATAAAAGGCAGCTTGGAGCAACTGAGAGACTTATAGCCCCCCTGAGGTCCCATGCTTGGCAGTACCTAATCGATGTCTCCCACTACACCTTGTCAGGAAAGCGAGAGCATTGCATTAGACTGTCAACAAACTAATTTACACTTGAACTTCCACAAAGTCCAGGATTACATCTTATTTTCTAGAGTCTCTATTAGCTGACCATGTCTTAGGCACAGCACAGGGCTGGGTGCTGAGGATGATGCAAAGCTGTATGTCATACTCCCTATCAAAGCCAGGAGCTTATAACCAGAGAAACATTTAACTGATCAGTAACCTGTATGCAAGGCCACTGCTGCTGACAGGGGAGTCTAAAACACTGGATCCAGTGCTTTCATTATGTGTTTGTATCCCCAACAGTTCTGTACTTGTAGAGGAGTGAAAAGCACTAGGAAGTCAAGAAGTGATCCTGTCCCCCTAGTCAGTACAACTGGCCTTGTACCCAGAGCCATTGCCTTTGCAGCATTTTCAGTCTTTACTTGACAGAATCTTCCCAAAGAGGACAGCAAGGGGCTGACAGAACCTCTACAGTTTCAGGAACGGAGGGTCCTGAGGGAAAAGACTGCAAATGGGGCATGTGGTATTTCCCAGAAGCACACCAGTAACCTGGCAATTTTGCTTAGGCACAGACCAGTAGGATTGAGCTACAAGGTCCTTCACAGCACCTAGCTGTGCCCCCAGCTCAGAGGGAATCTGGCTCTCAGAGAGGGACTGTAAGTCAGAGAGCTCATGTAAGGAAACCAAGAACTGATGGAGATGATGTGTCACAAGACCCCAGTGACTAGACAGTGACAAGGAAAGACAGTAGACAGTGGGGGGCAAGGCAGCACTCTGCTATGCACAAGTCTAAGCTGAGGCAGAACCAGAGGGGGGTTCAGGAGTCAAAGGAAAATTCCATGTGAGGTAACATGAAGAAGTGCTTGCAGCAACTTCTGTGTGTCCAGTAGTAGGCAGCTGCATCTGTCTCCTGTGGCTCTGATAAGCCTCTGAGATACTTACGTAAGGAAAGCTATAACCCACCAGTGGGTTACCCTGGAAACAGACTGGACAAGGGCCCCTAGGCACTACCTGTCAGGCCTCCAGACCAAGGGGCTCCTGAAAGTGACTAGTCACTATGTGAAGCCCAAACAAAACGAATAACCCATGTCAGAGGACCTCGAGGACCATGATGTCATTCCCAAAGGCAAGGATGGAGGCACGAGGGCTAAGCAAGAAAAAGAACAGGAGACTGAAAACAGCCAAAGAGACGTTACCTTGACTTTTACTATGTACTTGTAGTATTTTACACTTAATAAGGGTATTTGGCTCTTGTAAAGTAAAATGTGGAAGTTTATGGATTAAACCTGTGAGGTCCAGATCAAAAACCTGTCAAGAGAGTTGGGAGCAAAGCTGAAGGTCTGGTAACATAGATACACAGTCACCACCTGGTGGCAGCATATCTAAACCAAAGACTGAGCGTGTGTGCATGTGTGTGTGTGTGTGTGTGTGTGTGTGTGTGTGTGTGTGTGTGTTACACTCATATAAGTTCAGGGGAAGGAGGGAGTGGAGCAAAACCATAAAATCTCAAGGTCAGACCCTGAGCACCCTCCCCCTACCCAGTTCCCTTCATTCAACACTGAGAGCTTCCCTATGACCTTCTTAGTCAGTGGCTGTTGAAGTTCCCTTTGGTGAAGAGGGTCTTCATTACATCCCCTTCCCAAACTCAAGTGATAAGGGGAAGATCTGTCCCAACAGCAGTTAGGGGCTCACCAAGGTAACTGGTCTAAAACCTGTAGTCCATGGTATTGGTTCTGTAAACCAGTGACAGTGAGCAGTGAATTTCCCTAATATATTTGTTATAAGAGTTGCTCCTGAATGGCAACAAAGGTGGCCTTGATAAAACTGGCTATTTAGATATTTAGAAGTAGCTCCTGTGGAGTGTCCATTCCCCAGCACAGCGAATGCAACCTCAGAAGGACAGGCTGGGAGGCTCCTCTACCCCCAACCTCCTCCCAGCCTCCTCTCCATAAGGGTGGCAGACAGACTTGATCCAGTTTTCTCTTGATGGACTTAAGAACGTTGCTAAATCTTAGAGCTTTTTGTTTTCTCCCTGTAAAGTGAAGCTAATTCCATCCATCAAGGCCGGGAGCTGTCAGGTGAGACAGCAGAAGTAAAAGCAGCCGGCCCGCTTCAAGGGCTGCCAGATGTGGGCAATCCCCACACATCTGCCCCGCTTCTTTGGGAACCAAGCTGCTTTCTCACCATCAGTAAAGCCACTAACTGTGCCCAGGTCCAAGCTGTGGTATCTTCTGAACCAGCAGTGAAGAGATCATTCTCAAGGTTAAACAGAGACAGAAACAAAAAATCACGTCTACAGTGAGAAATTTCCGAGTTTACAGGATCTGGTAAATATCAGCTATGGTGGGCTCATTCCCAACCAAACAGAGGCTACAACCTACAGCCTGCCTCCCTCCTCGTAGCTTCTGGGGGTCTACCACATCCAGAACCTCCTGATACTGAAAGACTCTACAAGTTGCCACTGAGCCACAAACAGATTATTCCGATAGCATGTCCTCCCTGGAAGCACTGTTTAGGTGCAAAAGAATGCAGGCAGGGAATAACAGCTGGGTGCCTTGGCATTCTCTGCAGCAGCCTGGGGTGGAGGAATGGCAAGTGTGAAGACTGTCAACTCTCACTGCCAGTGGGCAAGGCATTCCTTTATTGTCCAATAGTCCCACAGGTAGGAAGGAGGCAGGGCAGAAAGGAGGTAACTTCCTGGATGCCCGAAGGGTCCTGGCGAATGAGTCCTTATTCTACAGTGGGAAAGAGGTCTTGGTCCACTGTATGTCCAACACCCAGAGGGAGAAGCAAATAGCTAAAACATGAATGCCCCAGAAAACTTTGCTGGATATGACAGTAGATGGATGGATGGATGTGTGAAGGCAAGGGCACCAGAAGTTACAGTTTGTTTTTGAGTTTGTTGTTGTTTTGTATGAGACAAGATCTCCCTAAAGTGCCCAGGCTGGCCTTGATCCACCTGCCTCTCACTCCAGAGTGCTGAGATTATAGGCATGAGCAGCCCTGGGGGTTATTTGGTTACCTAGCTCCCCAAACAGCATACAGGGAAGCAGCTATAGAGGCTGACAGGTCTGCTAAAGGAGACTAGAACTAAACCTTGTGGTGTTAGAGGAACACTTCTGGCCTAGGATTTTAAAAAAGCATGATCCTAAGAGACACAGAGAGACCTGGATCCAAATCGGGGCCTTTTCAGATTTGTTGGTTGTAAAACTTTGGGAAAGTTAACAAAAGATGTGAATGGTGTGGGCGATGCCTTCCTCTTCACACCTCTGCCAGGCTACAGCTCATTTGTGAAAAGCTTCCAGCACTACTTCTTGGTCTTCCCCTGAGGTGCTAGAAAGGGCTGGTTACCCCAGAGAAACAGCCTACAAGATTGGCAAATGTCTATTACTGATCCCCATTTTGTGAGTGTTGGCATTTGTGTCAAAGGCCACACTAGAGTCAGGGACCAGGTCTGGCTCCCAGTCAGCCTGTACCTAACTGCTCCAGGCCTCCGCATGGTGCCGATTCTCCGTGAGCTCATGCATGGGAAAGTCAGGCTTGCTTCCCTACAGGCCCTGAAAGGGAGGAGAGCTCAGTCTAGCCATTCCAGAAGGCCCTCCATCCATAAAGCCGACACATTGGTGGATATTAGTCTTGTCTTTCTTGAATCTATTAAGTAGACCCGGAGGGAAGGAAAGCTAAGTCTTAGGCAGTGTTTCAGAGTGCTTAGCACTTCATAGTAAATGACAGTAACACATCAATAAGCCTCTTAGCGTGCTGTGCTAGTCTGCCTCCCCACCAGCCTGTGTGCTGAAATCCAATGTCTTGCTCTTAAGGGAGGAACAGTGCCCCCTAGAGGGTGTTCTGAAGATCTATGAGGTCCAGCTAAAGGAAGTCTGGAGGAGGGGTCTGCTTGTTATGGCACATGACTGCAGCCCTTGATGCTGTTACAACACAGGATCTTCATCCTGCTGGGGTTAGGTGCAGGGCAAGCAGGGACTTTCCCCCTTTGGATGAGAATGAAAGAAGCCAGTTCTCAGCAGCAGGATGGAAGAAGAACTGGGCTGAGCTACTTACAAAGATCTTCTGTGGCTGCTGGGGCGAAGGCAGCCATGGACTCATACAGCTCCTCGTCACAGCCAGGGTTGAGGGAGCATTTCATGAGCAGGTCCGTGGACAGGTGGGCCATGGACTCATACACAGCGTCGGCCTCCTCACCTTGCATCAGTTCCTCTTTAATGTGGCTCTTCAGCATGTCCACTGTCTCCTGAAAGTGAAGACGGGAGCATTGCACGCTGAGGCACCTGGCTAGGCCTGGGTGGGCTCGAAGCAGGCAAAGGGAGTCAGGATTGCAATCGCCTGTGGACGTTTTCATTCCCCACCTGACAGAGCTCTTTGGAGTCAGACTGTGGGCCTTTTTTTTCTTTGTTGCCTCATATATATATATATTTTTAATTTTAATCATATCTTCTCCCAACACTAATCATGGAGTTAAGCACTTAAGAGATTCTAGTTAAATGGTCAGAGACTAGAGGATATAAATAAAAACTACTTGTCTCATGAGCACTTAATAAGAATCAGGCTCAGTAGTGGGGATACACCTGTACACTTTTCCTCTCCTTTATAGATGAGAACAGCAAAGCTCAGAAAAACCTAATCCTTTCCTTGCAGGGCTTGCAACCTTGGTTCTTGATCTTTTTATTACATTACAGTGGTTCTTCCAAAGGAGCGAGTGACACAAGCAGTCGACCAGCCACACAGACAGGCAGTGGGCTTGACAGGGGCATGCTAAGTGTGCCTGCACTTGTGCAAGCAGGGGTCCCCTAGGAATGTCTCAGTCCCCAGCCCTTCTGGCAGGCTTCTCCAAGTGCGTGGCAGTTTCCAGGGCTTCCTCCCTCCGTTTTACATTGTAGATGCCCCAAAAGACAGATGCTCTTACATAAAGGGTCCCAAAGTCAGAAGGTAAACCCCCTCCCTCTGCCTCCAGATCGTTGTAAAGCTAGAGAGCTGACTTCCGTGCAGTCTCTGCACAGTGCTTCCTGGCAAGACACGGTGTGTCACAATCCTTACTTCAGCCTCAACCCACAGAAATCCTTCTTTTCATCATCAGTACCCAACGGAGGTGATCTCTGATTGACACTGTGATGGTTTCCTGGTGAGACTGGAGCAAACCAAGTGACATTTGTGTAACCTTGGAGATTCCAAGTTTTGCATTTAGAACATAATGCAATAAAAAATGACACTCCTTAGAGAGTGGGAGGCACCTGCAGAGACAACCTTTTGGTAGCAAGGTTGAAGATAGACAGGTGTAGCTGGGAGCAAAGAGAACATGAGAAATGTGAGCTGGATTAAGCTCAAGACACCCCAAAAATAAGACTTTAACCTCCCCTCTTATGCAGACAGGATAACAAGCCCTGCCTATAGAACTGAATTAGGTTCAAATCTCATCTCTACCTGTAGCAATGTGAGGCTCTGGAGACAATCACCTTGGCTTTCCCGACTCCTAAGACAGAGACCACAGTCCTCTCAACTTCAGAAGAATGTGGTAAGGATTAAATGAGACAGGCATTTGCCAAGCAAATGAGTTTAGTAAATGTTAGTTTCTACTATTAACACAGTAGGCCTTACTGAACACTATTAACATGAAAATAGCACGCTACATTTACATGTGTGATTTCAAAGTAAAGTCATGTAAATACTCCAAGACTGTGAGTGGCTTTATGCACATTTATGTCTGGGAGTCCCCAAACAAGGATTTAAACTATTATTCATTTGGAATACTTATATACCCCAAACACTGGGAAGCCCCTCCATGTGTCTTGATGTCATTGCATTATAGATTTTCTAGCACTAAGGTTTCTGGGAAAGTGTCAGGTTCAATCCTGTGAAGACTGGATTTGGGGGGGGTCACAGTCAGATGAAAGGCTGAGCTAAGTCAGGAATAGCAGCTGCCTCCAAGACAACAGAGGCAATCCTAGACATGGAATAAAACGTGGGCATGGTGCAAGATTGACCTCAGAGAAGGCCTCAGAAATCAGTGACCAAAGAGCACCTGCCAGGAAAACTGTGAATATCCATCTGCCTTCATTTCAGATGCAAGCGGACTCAGAAAGAGGGGCAGGTTGGCTAAGAGAGTGAGGTCTCAAGTTGGGACCCTTGATACTTTCTCAGGGTAGAACTTTATTGTGGCCTTGACTAAGAAAGGAACCAATTCTAACACAGTTCACCTGGGCCCAAAAGTGGACAAAGCAGCAGAGAACGTTCCACAAAGGAGCGAGGTAAGTGGGGAGAGGGCTCTGCATCAGCCTTGAGCGGGTGCGCTCTATAGGTGTCCCTGTCGAGTCTGAGAGTGGGCCTCCATTCTCTGCATATGTTATGTCCTTTTAGTCTCAAAACAATGTCTCTATGAGCAGATATCTTAGGATCCTCTTCCTGCATATTAAGAAACTGAAAAATAGAATAAGTGACTTGCCCAAAGTCACATGGTTACCAAGTGGATTCAGGAATTTGGACCAAGGCCCACACAGATTGCTCATTTCCGGGGAGGCACATGAGCACATGCTGAGACAAAATCCACTAGGGCCTTTGATGAAAAGGCAGGTCTAGAGTCACACAGTGCTTTCCCTGCTACAGGGCCTCTCTCGCCTTAGCCTTACCACATACTCGTCGATGAACTGCCGCAGGTCCCGGAAGCCGTGCTTCTCTGCAATGGTGTTGGGGTAGTGGCCGTGTTTGTTGGCCACGCTATATGCCTGGAGCGCCCCTGGACAGGTGAGCAACAAGGCAGTGAGGTTCTTCAATCCATACTTTGCAGCAAAATGCAACAAGGTAGGCAGTTCTTCATCCCTCTGATCTACAAAGATGTCAAGGAGAACTTAATTGACAGGAAACAAAGAAGGCACAGGACACCCTGAGTCCCAGAGGTGAAGCAGCCAAGCCTAACATGGCATGCAGTTAAGTACACAATCATTACTTACTGGCTGACTGGCTTAACATCTGACAGTTTCCTTTGGGGCACCACTGAGGATCATGTACTCACACAACAGACAAAATGATATTTTAATTAGCAGACCTAATAATTAGCAACCCATCTTCTTTCTTCAAAAGGATTAGAAAATGCTCAGCAAAGGTTCAAATTCAAATCCTTAAAAAAGATATCATTTTCCTTTATTCCCCAAGGTTGGGGATAAAATCCAGGGCTTTGACATACTGGGCAAGCGCTCTACCATTGAGCTACATCTCCAATCCCTAATTTCTAAAGGCCTAAGCAGCAGCCACAAAATACAACAGGGATCATGTTTTGCCTTTCTCTGCAAAGATCAGAGTGTTTTGAAACCACTGCTTTGTGTTGATTAAGTGAATGAAGGCTACCTTCTCATCTCTTATTACCGATTTTATAAAAATGCCAAGAAAACAGACATGCTCATGTTGGGGACTTTGGGAGAGTCTTTATTTTTATAAAAGTTGAATCCTAGACCTTGTCATTTAATTTATTTATTCTTCTTTTCACACATACTTCGTATGTGTGTGTGATGTGGTGAATGTATGTACACATGCTTACAAGTATGAAGGTACATGCGTGTGTGCATGTGTGCACAAATGCATGTGGAGGCCCATAACTGATGTCAGGAATCTTTCTCTTACTGCTTTTCCACTTTATTCTTTGAGGCAAGGTCTCTCAATCACATCCAGAGTTTACAATATAGTTAGCCAGCTTATTTCACAGATGTTTTGTCTCTGCCTTCGGAGTCTGGACTTACTGTCAAGGGTCATCACACCCGCTTAGGATTTATGTGAATCCTGAGGATCTGAACTCTGATCTTCTTGCTTGTGTGCAAAGTGCTTTAACCACTGAGTTATCTCCCACAGGACTCACTCTGTCATTTAAAAAATGACAAACCAAGCTTTCTATTCACCAGGATATGATCTTTGCTTTAAAAGATCTAAAACTGTCCCCAGGTCCCTATGCTGTCAGGCTGTGAGATCCTCTCTCCTGAGCCCAGGTTTAAGAACAGAGAATAGAAACATCTAGTGGGAGTGAGGAAGGAAATTCTACAGTAGGAGAGGGAGGAGAGGTAAGAAGGAAGAGGAGGCCCGAGGAGGAGGCCTGGCACGTGATGGTCTTCTATAGCTCTATAGGCCACAGGCAGAAGGCATGTGAATATGGCAGGAAGGAGGAATAGTGTCCACAGGAACAGACGACCTGAACGAGTGCCAGGCAGTATCCCTGCGCAAGCAGCGTGTTTCCCAGCTCCTATCACAACCATGTCACGTGTGCACACACAGGAGCCTGCTTCTCTCTCAAGGATCAAATATTTGCTTAAAGCCTACAAGGAGCCAGCACCTTGGAACACTGCCACCTTTCACTGAGCCTAGCAAAGGGGACAGACACAGTCGGCAAGCTCTAGAACAGACCCCCTGGCATGCGAGGGGAGCCCAGGCAGGGATGGTGTAGCCTCCCGGAGGTCTGGAGGAGGCCTTCCAGAAGGAGTGCTTTCTGAGATGCTGCAGGGTAACGAAGAGAAAGTCACCAGGGGAATAACAACCAAAGCAGGGACGCAGAACCTGCATCTCCATGAATGGAGTGGCAAGACACACATGTGAGATGTCCGTGCCCCCTAGAAGTAGAGGCCCAGGAGGGGTATAGAAGCTAAGAGCAGGTACAGAAAGCTGAGGGTAGATGCATGCAGGCACCCCTTAGGAAGTCCTTGTTAGCAGGCCAAGGAGTCTGAATTCTATCTAGCAGGTGAGAACCATATGTGTTTTAAGAAGGGAGTTGAGTGTGGCTGTGTGCCGTGGAATGACATTTCACCCACAGAAGTCCTATCAGATTAGAATGATGACAAACTCCTGTCCCACAGTGATGCTGTAGCTCTCGAGCCCTCATAGCATAATGAGCTCTTCACGTGCCGGTGACAACGAACAAACCTCCTGGGCTGGCTGCCAGTCATGGAAAAGTATGGCACGCACAATTACGTACAGTACCTCTACTTGATGGCACATGATTATATCGGCTTATGTATGTACTGTACTTTTCATCATTATTTTAGAATATACACTGCAACTTTCAAAAAAATTGCTGTAGGAAAGCATGCTGTGTCACATTAGCAGCACTCTCACACAGACTGTGGCTCATGACTGAGTCATCGTCTTGTGCTCGATTTAACCTCTTGTCATTTCATTCACCTGACAGGCAATAAGCTATGCCCTTCCCACATCATATACCCTAGGTGTATAGCAGGCTTGTATAGGTTTGTGCAAACACCCTATCTATTACAGTGATGAAATGTATGATTGTATTCAGATTTGAGACTCAAATCTGGCTCCCCAGTGCAAACAGTCTTTTCCATGAGGGTAGGCTATAGAGCAGGTACCATCAGAGGGTACCTGTGTGGTCTGAGTGCTGGAACCAGCAGGCTGGACTGGGCCCACAGCTGGTCACCTCAGAGATGGCCATTGACTTACTTGTCATCATATCTTCTTCTTCCAGTTGGTTGATTCCAAAAAGGTGCAGTCCGCTTGCAGGGATGTTGTTCTTCAGAGACTCTGTTAGCAATTTGTCAAGAGTCTCTGTGTTGTAGGGTACAATTTTAAAGGCCTACATAAAACAGTGGAGATGGTCAGATTTCAAATTCTGCTAGCTCCTGCCTATCAAAGTAGAGGCTGAACAGTCCTCCATGCCCAGAAAGCTCAAGTCTACTCCCAGCATCTTTACCTGACACATGAACTCCACAGGATTTGCAGCATTGGAGAGTAAGTTCCCAACTTCCTCCATGTCAGTATAATAGCTGATAATGGTTTCACACACTATCAAGTCCCCAGAATATATCTTCAGACAAACATTCCCCGACGAAAGGTCTGAATAGAAGAAAAGATACTGTTGAAAAGCCAGGAAGAATAAGGGTCCTGGAAAAAGCAGCAATGGGCAGACATGTTCCATTTGAGTGGTGAAGCAGCTCACTGGGACTCAAAGGAAGTGCCAGAGGTGATCTGGGAGAGAAGCAAAGTAGAAGGAGACGAGCAGGCCGTCAGGCATGGATCTGACTCGGAACAAGTATTCTCATTGGGTCATCAATTGCATTTTTGAAGGGTCTTCATCTGTTTTTCATAATTCTTTTTTAATATTTATTTTATTTTTAATTGTATGTATGTGTATGTGTGTGCCTGTGTGTAGGTATGCGCATCTGAGTATGAATGCCTGCAGAAACCAGGGTCATAGAATCCCTCTGGAGCTGGACTTAGAGGTAAGCTGCCTGATGTGAATGCTGGGAACCTATCTCAGGTCCTCTGCAAGAGCAGTATGTGCTCCTAACCACTGAGCCATCTCTCCAGTCCCTGTTTTGCTTAATTCTCCAGGGCCTCAATGAACAAAAGAAAGTTAGGATGTAAGGTGCTTTATACAGAGGCTAGCAAGGGCTGGATCCTGGGGGCTGGGGTGACATTGTTTTTGCCACCTGGGCCAGTAGGATCAGCTGACTTGCTCTGCTGCTGTCTTCGCTGTGTGCTTTTCCTGAGGTAGGAGTCTTTACCACCGGAAGGGGTTTTGAGGGGAAAAGAAAAAAATTAAAAATACACCAACCACAAAGACTCAGTTCACAAAAGAGGAAATGTGACAAGTCATGAACATGGAAAAATATTAAACCTCACTAGTAATCAAGGAAATGAAATTAAACACACAACTTTTTAAAAATAGCAGTTTAGCAAAGCTGACTGACAATGCCTCCAGCTGGAGGCCGCTTGGCAAGTGAGCTTGAGAGCTCACTTTCAGAAGGCAGCGAGGACCGTGCTCCAGTCGGCACAGGGTAACTTACCCGGAGCCTTCACAGAAACTGTGTATTCATTCTCCAGTGTGCCTTCTACCCTGATGGAGGGCGAATCCTCAGGAGAAAACTCTGCTTCTGTTGAAACCTTCTCATCCAGCTTGCATCTCACAATGATGTACACAGTGGTTTCTGCCTGGAATGGGAGACAGGGTCTGGTCCTTCCTGCACCCCATACAGTGCTGGTGAAAGGGTCTCCTGGCTCCTTGAACCCCTCCTCTCTCTAGTGAGTATAGCCTGGCCAGGTGGGTTTGACAGGCCAGTACTGGGCAGGGAACCACAGGTTATAAATCCCAATGAGGCAATTTATCAAAGATAGACTAAACACTTACAAATTTTATGACAATTGGATGGGATAATTTTGTCTATTAATTATACTCATAACTTTTATGTTTTATTTGATTTTACAGCAGACTGTCAAACCCCTCCTGCCACTGACCCAAGCTCTACATTTAAAAGAACTTATTTTATTTATAATATTATTTTTCTGAGACAGAATCTTGTATAGCTCAGGTTGGCTTTCAAAGTGTTACGTAGCTGAGGATGACCTTCTAATCTTCCTGCATCCACTTCCCAAATGCTGAGATTACAGGCATGCACCACAATGACCAGTTTTTATGTGGTGTTAGGGCTTGAATCCAAGTTTCGTGCATGTTAGGCAAGCTCTTGACCAGTTGAACCACATCGCCAACCCCAGAGTCTGCATTTTAGCAAGATGCCCAGGTGACTGTAAGATCTCACATTCAGCCTATCAAAGCATCCCTCACCCAGAACGCCAAAATTTGAAATGCTCTATCTCAGTACTCCAAAATGAAAACTTCCAGGACTGATTGATGCGGCCAAAGCCCAAATGCAAGGGCAATAAGATGGTCTATAAAATTTCCTTCAAGCTATATTAATGTGCATATGAAACATAAATGAACTTTGTTTTTAGACTTTGATCTAAAAGATAATCTTGTTATGCATATGCAAATAATTCAATACCCCACCCCCAATCAAAGTTCAAAATCCAAGATACTTCAAGTCTTCGGCATTTTGGAAAAGGGGTACTCAACTTGGTGCCTTGTTTTATTGTGCTATTTAAACTGACCATGTTCCTTTCAGACAGAACCAATAGAGAGAGCTATGCCTCCCCCCCAAAAAAAAACAGAGGGGGAAGGGGATAGTTCTAGGTTGAGTTAGTCCTTAATCACTCATTCTAGGATTGTTATAAAGTCATCACAAGGGCTGCACGCCTTCACAAGGGCTGCAGAAGGGTGTGAGATGTAAGAGTTTACAACAAGAGAGACAAACACATGGTGGCTGTGGTCATTCCTGCTGCAAACCTGACCCCGCCCTACCTGCACCTTGTCCCACTGAAGTGAGGATCCAGAGAGAATTGTGTCAGTCCTGTTGATAGTCAGGACACAGCCCAACCCAGCCACCCCTGAACCCACAGACCTACAATAGGCAACTGGAATGATCCTGGATGAGAGGGCAGCTGAGAGGAAGCAGAAAGGAGAGCCTGAGATTGTGGGAGGAGGGTGGGTGAAGCACACATTGGCCCCAAACACCTACACCACTGTACCAAGTAGTCTGACCACACAGTTATAGGAAGCACAGCACTGGGAGAGCGAACTGGCAATGTCTACACAGAGCGAAAGAGTGAAAAGGGAGTGGCTAGGCATCAGGGTGCATCCTGTAACTCCAGCATTTAGGCAACTGAGGCAAGAGGAACACAAGCTCAAGGCCAGCCTGGGCTATGTAGAAAGACTGTCTCAACAAAACCAAAGTAAAAATAAACAACAAAGACCACTGTCCCATGCAAAAGGTGCTCAGTCCCAGCCAGCCACCTCCAGCCTAATAATATAGATTCTGACTCATAAGAACTTGAAAAGCACTCATTTTTATGCTTTTAGAACACTCTGAATTTCAAACCAAACACGTCTATGGTTTAATCCAGCCAAGTGCAAACCAGTTAGCAATGCCCATATAGGGATCCCTTACCAGTGTCCAGTGGCCTCACCTGTGGAAAAGAAAGTCAGGCCCCACTCTTCCCATTGCAAAGGCTCTCATGCCCTGTGGTCCTAAGGTGAGGACCACAGTGATAAGCTTAGTGGAGAGCTTGTTAGAGCATTTTGCTGCTCTAACCTGTCTGAAATGCTTCACATTTTCAATCAGGAGAGAAAATAAAATTAAAAACCATCAATACCCTGATAGGATTCAGATGACAGGGGCTGACTAGGTTCTAACATGCAAGTCACCTGCTATTACAGGCCCACACTAAAATGCTAGCCACATGCTGCTTAGGTATTTAGCCAATTTTTCTAGTAAGCAATATTGGTTGGTAAACGTCAGTCATTAAGCCTTAAAGCCCTCCCTTGGGCTAGGATAGTGGCCTACTGATAAAAAAGCAAGCTCTCAGCATGCCCCTTCTGGTGCTGGCCAGGAGGAAGACACAGGCCTCTAACTCCAGGGTCATCAACTTTTTAACAATGTTTATGTCTGCTGGTGTCTGGCATCCTGCATGCCCAATGTCACTCATTCATGGAATGATCTTACATTGATGGCAACATATATTCCTGGGCTCAAGTCTCTGACTTAAAGGAGTTACTACACATGTCCAAGTCCCATGGAGGTCCCAAGGGAAGGCTGCAGTTATACTGAGGTAATACCATAATACTCTCACACCCTATTCTGCAACAAAAGCATCTATTTGAAAAGCCCATGCTCCGATGGGGAATCTACTAGTCCCCCAGGTTGCCTACCCCACAGCGAATGCGGTCTGGCTGCACCACCATCAGGTTTCCAGATGATGTCTCAGGTGGAGGGTTCGGCTGCTTTGAGAAAGGAAGGGCTCTCTCGTCCTCAGGCTCCGTGTCGGTTACTGAGTCACAGCCAGAATCTGTGGAATATAGGACATGACTGAATGGGAACAGGAGAAAGGAGAACAGTTAGACATGCTCCACCCCAGAGAGCTCCACATCACCATGTAGGAAATGGCTGAGTGTCAAACAAATTCAGGCTGAGTGAGTCACTGTCACAAAAGACGACCAAATGGGGAAAAGCAACCACCATGTACAACCACAGAGTAGAGTGACAGAAGGAGGACAATGTGGGGAGTAAAGCCAAAAAGTCTGAGGTAAGTCTAGACTCAACCAACTGGCTACTGTATTCCTGACCTCAGGACATCCTGCAGGGCGAGACAAGCAGAGTCAAGAAGGGACTGCCTACTTTAACCAGAAAGCAAGAAACTCTCCAGAAAGCCACAAGAAGTCAGGGTCATATACAGTATGTCTCCTCCAGCAGCAACAGTGAGAAGTAATCATTTTCAACAAGTCTTAAATCAGTTTAACTTGGTTCCAGATCAGTACCAGAGTCATACTCGTGCTTGAAAGGTTAGGGGAAGCAGAATGAACTGGTTAGTTTTTGTCAATTTGCTACAACCTAGAATCACCTAAAAAGAGAGCCTCAGTTAAGGAATTATCTAGATCAGATTGGCCTGTAGGCATGTCTGTAGGGGGTTGTCTTGATTGTTAGTTGAGGTAGGAAGACCCTGACCATTGTGGTGTCACCATTCCCTAGGCAGAAGGTCCTAATCTACACAGGGCAGAAGAAAGCTAGATGAGAGCAAGCATTAAGCAAGGGTGCATTTGCTTCTCTCTGCTCCTGACTTTGGTGATGAGATGGGGCCAGCTCCTGGAGTCCCTGCCTTGGCTTCCCTCAATGATAGACTGTAACCTGGAACTGCAAGCCAAATAAGCCCTTCCTCCATTAAGCTGCTTTTCTTCAGGAGGTTTTATCATAGCAACTGAAATGAAACTAGAACACAGACTCAGAGCAGGCAAGCAGAGGTGTGCAGACATAGAGACCATGTCACAGATGAATACTGAGACTCTACCAGAGCTCTACAGCAGGGCTCTTAATAAGGACCCAGTGACTGGCAGGCTTCCTTGTGAAGTTACACACAGACTGTGTGTATACCTCTATACAGATGGCAAATATGCACACAAAAAGATGATCCACATCATATGTCATCCGCAAAATACAAATCAAACAACAACAGCACATGTGACATCACTGTTAGAATGGTCAAAATCCAGAGCCTGGATTATTCCAAATGTCTTTGAGGATGTGCAACATCAGGAACTCTCATGCATCGCTTGTGGGAAGACTAAACAGTATCATCATTCTGGAAGTCATGTGAGCAGTTTCTTACGAGAGACTAAACACACTTTACCATTCCATCCTGCAGTCACACTCCTTGGTATTTACCCAAAGCCATTAAAAATGTATATCTACACAAAAGCCTGCACACAGATGTTTCCAGCAGCTTTCTTCCTGACTGCCAAAACTTGGAAGCAACCAAGACATCCTCCAGTAGCAGAGTGGATAAACAAACAGAAGCACTACCAGACGATCAAACGCAGAACTAAAAGAAATGAGCTGACGAGCAAGAAAAGGCTCAGAAGCGAAAATGCATATGACAGTGAGAGACGGCTACACAAGATGTGATGCCGATAAAAGATAAAAGATAAAACTATGGGGGACAAAATATAATCCGTGGCCACCAGGGCTTGGGAGGAAGAAGGCATGAGCAGGCAGCACACATGGATACTTTTAGGGTCAAAAATAGACTTTGCATGACATCATAAGGTAGATACATGTCATTAGACATTTGTTCCACCAACCACACAACATCAGCAGACTGTGACGCTGATGGTCCGCCATGCAGGTTCATCAATTGTAATCAGTGTTGGATGCTGACAGTGTTGGAGGCTGTGTGTGTGCAAGGGCAGGGGTATGGGAAGTCTCTGCACCTTCCACACGAGTTTGCTGGGGACCTCAAACTGCCCTTAAAAACAGAACCCCTCTTGGTCTTGAGGATTTTTCTCATTTTCTTAATAAATCTACATTCATTCCAAAAAGGAAATTAAAACAGCAAAACAAACAAACAGAAAAGTAAATCAACACAAAATAAAGGAAATGGTTGGGAAGAAGATGATTCAGCAGATAGTGCTGTAAAATATTCATTACTGAGGGTAGTGGGGGGATGGAGGGAGTACTGTGAAATTCTTCTTAATTCTAGAACTCCAAAATGAATTAAGATGGATTATAGATTAAAATGTAAAATAAAATGAGTTTAAAACTTTAAAAGACAGACCAGGATCATCTTTTTTAAATCCAACACTCAGAAGACAGACAGAGGCATGAATCTCTGTGACTCTGAGTCCAGCCAGGTCTGCATAGTGAAACCTTGTCTCACAAGAAAATAGAAAAGAAAGAAAAATAAAACAAAAAGATGGAAATCCGAGTGAATGCATTATGATTGATTTGGGGAAAGATTTGTTAATCAAACACCTGAAGAAATCCCCAGATGTGGTGGCACATACCTTTAATCCCAGCACTCAGGAGGCAGAGGCAAGTGAATCTCAGTGAGATCAAGGCCAGCCTGTTCTACCTAGCTGGGGCTTCAGGAAAACACTGAAGAAATTGTATTTCAGTGAGCAATAGGCCTAAGGTTGTGAGTTAAACACTTTAGTAAACAACAAAAAGATGGAAAGAAACCCAAATATCCATAAACTCATGAACTAATAAAATGTGGTACATTCATAGAACAAAATTATTTGTTAGTGGAAAAGGAATGAAGGACTGACACACGCTATACCAGAAATAAACCTTAAAGACATTATTAAACTAGTGAAAGATGTCACAAAAGACCATATGTTATATGACCCCAAATACCCATGTCCAGGATGGGCAAATAATCAAAAAAGTGGTTTAGTGGTCCCTTCACAGGGGGACCTTGGAGGGAAGTAACTGAAGGGCATGGGATTTCTTTTTGAGGTGATGAAAAATTCACTGTGGTAATAGTTGCCCAAGTCTATGAATATACGAAAAATAGCTGAATTGAATTTTCAAAGAGGCAGGTCATATGGGTATATAAATGATATCTTCATAAAGCTGTTACCCAAAAATCCAATGGGAAACCATTTATAATTCAAAATAAACATAAGAGGCTAATCTCCTTAATAGGCCATAGAGATCTCTTTTAAAATGCCTCAAGGAGCTGGCAAGGTGCCCAGTAATTAAGAGCACAGGCTGCTCTTGCAGAGGACCCAGGTTTAACTCCCAGCATCCACATGGCAGCTAACAACCATCCTTAACTCCAGTTCCAGGGGAATCTGACACCCTCTTCTGACCTCCACAGGCATTGCACAACACAGGTGTATTTATATACATCCAGGCAATCCACTCATACACATAAAATAAAAATAATAAATAAAATATTTTAAAATATCTCAAGCCCAATAAATAGACAAAAAAGAAGCACAAATAACAGGAAAACATAACATCACCCTTTCTCACTAGCCATCATGGAAATGCAAAGAACAACAGCGTAGTACTTTTCTACCTTTCCCAACCAATAGGTTTACTGTGTGTTGTCTGAAGGTTATTGCAAGACAGACCCTCACTCAATGACAGGTCCAGACTGAGAGGGAGAGAACACCTTGGAAATGCTCCAGAGGTTTCTCTTAGGAATAATAAATGTCCAGATCATAAAGATATTAAATCAAGATGTCTTCGCATCAGTGCAAAAATTAAAAACAACCTGTCTGGGAGAACATTAAAAACATTCTTTTCCAAGAATTTCAAGTAGCATGTGAAGCATAAAGGCAAGCATATAACAGCAAATACCTCACACAGCAGAATCTCAGTATCATTAATACTGTTATTATTATTGGGTTTTTTTAAGGTAGGGTCTCCCTGTTGTCCCAGCTGGCCTGAAACTCACTATGTAGATAGATTGGCTTCAGTCTCACGGCGATCCCCATGCCTCTGACCCCTGAGGGCTGGGATTAAAGACGTGTGCATCAGGCCCAGAATTTTTCAATTTTTTTAACATGTGGGCTTAAAGGTCAGAAGAAAATCTGTAGCTGGGATCTGCATGACCATTTCCTTCCTCCTTCTTTCCATCCTTGCATGTGTTTTTGATTTTTCCACAGTGAGAAAACCTCACTTCAATCTTGGAGTTGGATGAGCTCATCATTTTGCCAGTGAGCCCTGAATGACATCATGAGACTGACCCCAAGGGCTGGGCTGCATAAACACTTCATTCCAACAGGTGCCAGTTAGAGAGCTACCAGCAGTCAGAAGCCAGGTGGGAAGTCACTCTACAGTGCTGCTGCCAGTGGTGACTGACAAGCCACAGCAGTCTCTCAGGACACTAGAGAAGCTGTGTCACAGTGGGCCACAGCCCAAAACCTTTCAGCAGATTCAGTTTCCATCCAAGAAAAAGTCAACTCTGGCATAACTACCGCCCAAAACCACGCAGCAGAGTGGGCTGATCCCAAGCCTTCCTTCTAAGACAGGGAGATCTCTCTTCAATCCCTATTCCCAGTCACTAAGGACAAAACCATCACGGCTGCCCACTGGCAAGCAGTATTAAGATGCCAGCAGTATTCCTGTTGCCTTAAAATTTAAGGACCATTAGCTGTTTTTAGGAAGTCTACAGAGCCATTCAAGAATTTGCATCCAGCTCTCCCAGACCGCTTTGCAGAGGCTGCATGTGACAGATACTTAAGCTCAGTGGAAACAATTGGCCTGAATAAGCTCACATGCTATGCTTTGTCTTCTGCCTTTGCTGCCAGCTAGCTCATTAGCAAATCCAATTGGTTTTTAGCCACTCTTATACTCTTTATTGAGTAGTTGTTGCCTGTTTTTCTGTTTTCCTGAGGGCTTTTGTGGAGACAGGATTTTGGTAGTCCCGGGCTAGCCTAACATCCCAATCCCCATGCCTCAGCCTGGATTATAGGTATTCAGACCTGACTGGTTTAGCCTCTTTTACAGTCTTGTTCAGGTCCTTGATCTGGTCTATTTCTCTTCTCTCTATAGTGTTGAATTTTGGAGTCTGCCTTCGACACTTATGAGAGCAGTGTGTGAATCACTGTCCCTCTGACAAAAGTCCTCAGCTACATTCCTCATGAGGATTTGTGTTTGAGTTCCTCATTACAATGAAAAGACCTTTCAAACAGGGTGCGAGGGCATTGGAGATCATGTTCACCAGGGTTATCAGTGGGTCCTGTCATGGGATTTCTGTGCCGCATTTTTTTTCAGTTGCTTTGTGACTAGATATTGCTATGCTAGATGTTAAAGGCTGATGAGGAAAGGAGACGGGGAGCGGGGGTATGGAAATGAGTTGATGCCTCCACCTGGCAGACACAAGGATTCTCTGCCCATTGCTTTCAGTAGAGAAAGACTGGAAGATTCAGGTCCCCAGAGGCCTCAAGTCCCCAAAAGCCTCAGCAAGACCTCAGCCTCTATGCAGCATTCACAACCCTACTCAACAAACCACTCTGTCTTTCACTAACTGAATATAATCAATTTGCTTTTTATTCATGTTTCTAACCTGTATTTGTCTCTTGTTCATTTGTTTTAACAAGAAGCACATGCAAACTTAAACAGCATTGGAACTATCACAACCAAAGGTTCTTTTTTTTTCCTTTAAAAGGGAATCTATGTATCATTTGGGTTGGGGGGGCAGGCTATGATTTTTATGTCTTTAGCATATCATGCAATCAGCCCTACATATAAACCACAAAAAGTAGCTCATCCTAGGCAATAGGGCTGGTGACACATTCGCTATGAAAGTTAGCTTTCATGGAGTACCACAGTGACTACCCGTTTGTCTTGATCTCCTTTCACTATCCTCAGAACCCTGCAAGATGGGAATCACTACCCTGTTCTCATTTTATTAGATAAGCATTCCGTGCCTGGGAGGGATGAAACAGTTCATCCAAGGTCAAGCAGCAAGTGCAGGTGGCTCTGTACTTCCTCCCTTAGGGACGTGATCTGGCTGCAGGAGGCAGTGCTACTTGCTCTTCCTAGTCTGGACTGTTTCTCTGCCATTCTTGAGACATGACTTTGAGCTCCACTGTCACTGAGGTCTGGAGGGGCCTGTGGTGTTCTGAGCACTGCTGTTTGCTAAGTCTGCTGTGATCGCCTGCCAGGGTGAAGGACATATTCCAAATTCAGGTTTAAGTCAAGAGGCAGATAATGCCAATAGGACCAGACAATGTCCTGCATGTGTGCACAGCCTCTGGCCCATAGCTGTGCTCTGGGTTCCTGGTTAGCACTGACAGCTCCATTCGCTGCACCTCTGCTTCAGTCCGCCACCAGGGAGAGCAAAGAGGAACAGTGCTGATTTCTGAGGGCTTTTCTCAGACTACACAAACTAACTTCTCTCACAGTGTAATGCTAACCTGTGGGGAAAATATAAACAAATATAACCAACCACAACCTCCATTTATTGTACCTTTACCCTATGCCAGAGACCATGCAACATGCAACACAGAAGATTTCATTTTATCACAGCTGGGAAACCAGTATGATTCTGCCCATTTCACCGCTAATTTCAAGTTGTCCAAGAATCACAGTGCATGCTGTATGGAAATATAACTCCCAATCCCATGCTGTAGCCATCTTCCAGGGTTCCCTAAACACTGTAAGCCTTGCAATCTGACAGTACGGACATTATTCTAAAGCATATAGGCACTGACCTACATATTGAGAAAGCAAACCTGACGAGATGGTTCAGCTGATAACAGCACTTGATGCCAAGTCTGACAACCTGAGTTCAATCCCCAGGACCCCTGTGGTGGAAGGAGAGAACAGATTCCCACAAGTTGTCCTCTGTCTAGACAATGGTGTATATGTGCATGTGCAAGCACACACACACACAAATAAATACTCTATTTTTTTAAAGCAGTCCATTTCAGTTCATTCAGGGCTCTTATGTCAAGAAGAAAGCCTTCCTCAGCCTAGCAAGAGGATGCTCTAACACCCCTCTGACACTCTTAGCTCTCTCTGTACTACAGTGGGGAGCAGGCCATAAGCCCTCAGACTTCTCTAAGCATTCAGACGTTGTAGAATTTAGCACCAATGTTTGGTTTCTATTGTCTGCATATTTAAAGTTAACTTAGCTCTACATCAAGAAATGCTGTTTGTTTCATTTACCATAGCAAAATTTACTTTAAAATAAATTTATTTTAGTTATAAACATGAATTGGCTTAAAGAAAATATTAAGCACAATTAAAAAGTAGGCTTCACAATGATGGTTTTACAATCTTGTCAGTTAAATTAATGCCATTGAATTTTATGCTCAAAATCAGTTTACAAGACAAATATTATGTTATACATATTTTATCAAAATAATATACCCAAGTTCACTGGATTGCACATCTTAAAAGAACCCAATGTATGCTATGTGTATTATATCTCAGTAAGTTGTTTTTCAAATACAATAGGACTATGGTACGAAATAATCTCATTGATAATTCTTACATGACTGAAGGCTGAGGGAAGCTACATTATGCTATACTGCTTCCATTTTTTTAAACATAATATTTGCTGAGTGTGGTGGTACATGCCTTTAGTTCCAGCACTTGGGAGGCAGAGGTAGGTGGATCTCTATGAGTTCAAGGCCAGCCTGGTCTACATAGTGACTTCCAAGCCAGCTAGGGCTACAAAAAGACCCTATCTCCAAAAGACAAAACAAAACAAAACAAAAAAACCCACATAATATTTATTTGTTTATCTTTTTAGACAAAGTCTTGCTATGTGATCCAGGCTGGCTTCAAACTCAAAATCCTCCTGCCTCAGCCTCCCAAGTGTTGGGATTATAGACATGCACTGCCATGCCTGCCTATTTTTAAATTTTTGAAATGTGGTAAACTGAAGATGTGAAGGCAGGAGGAAGGTCTACAGCATAAACACACTGAATTACTTTAAGTTTTGGGTGACAAGGAAAAAGGAAGTGACCAGAGAAGGAAGCCAACTGATGACCTTCAACAGAATTAGGAGCTTTCCATCAATCCAGTCAAAACTGGAATGAAACAGAAAGGGTCATGGGGCCAGGCAGAACACATGTGTCTGTGTGCTAGAAGAAGCAAAGGGTTCATCAGTCTGTGCCCAGGACTTCCAGTGTAACTAATAAAAGGAGTGGGAGAGAGCCAAAGATTCATGTGAGAATGTAGAAATGAGCGACCAAGCAACCTGAGTTATTCAGGGGAGGAGGTATCTGTGAACAAAAGGGTGACTTTCCTCTGCATCTACATCCCAGGTCCAGGATATCACATGGGTGTAACCACCGAGCTGAAATACAGAGTTGACCAACATCTGGAGAAGCTTCCAGAGACTTTCCCACTCAGTGAAACTTCTCAGCTATAAAAGTTATGATGTTAATCGGTCTCACTATAAGCAATGACAAAATCATGAAAAGCTGCTTCTCAAAGGACTGAATAAAATGTTCCAAATTCTGAACCCATCAAGTTTTCTATTCATGTAACAAGTGTCCACTGAACATATGTGGTACATTCTGTCACTGACCTGGGTCCCATGGGGAACCCCAAAGTGAGGCTTCCACTGTCTTGGCCCTTAAGGAGCTTAGTTAAATGGGAAGACAGGGTTCCATGTGAAAATGGTGAGAACTAAGTAATACCATATTATCAAACATCACAGTGAGCTGCAAATATAACCGAGTTAATGTCCCTAATTTCTGGGAGAAATGTGGGCACATTATAGATATGACAGAAGATGAGAAAAATGTCAGTAAATAAATGAGATATGCTTGGTTTTCTTAAGTTGATGCGTACTGAGAGGCTGAACTGATCCTTCTGAGAAAAGTACAATAGTTTCCATTTAATAAAATAGTTCATAATTGCTTCATTTGTCAACAAATACTCACTGCCTGTCAATGAATTATTCATATCCTATGCCAGGTCTACCAACAGCTGTAACAGTGAGAAAATTTCTGCCCTCCACAGCACTAGACCTCCACAAAAGAGGGTAGTTAGGGCTTTGCTGGTGGAGGTATGACAGGCAAAGGTGTTCTGCTGCCACAGGAAGCAATGTGGGGGCACCTTCCATATGGGAAACTGCGAAAGACAGGAGTCTGAGGTCCCAGAGAGCCATGCTGATCTCCATACTGAAGACCTGTTGGCAAGAGGAGGAAAAAGGATATTCTATAAAATGTAGATTCAAATGCAGTTATAATTTACTAAAAGTCAAGAACTTTGCTTGGTTTTTAAGTAACTCTACTCTCTCAGGGAGACCATGCCAATGCTCTTGCAAAGTCTGGTCGGAACTGAGAAGGGGAGTGGCTGACCAGGCCATCACACCCTGCAAACTCTGCCTTCAGAGGCATAAACAGCACAAACAGGTGGCAAACAATGTTACCAAGCCAACATCCTGCTCTATCTGCTTCTAGGAACAAATAAAATGCTATAATTAACTGATGTCTAAAAACACAGGTCACAAGCATGGTTTATATGCTTAGAAAATGATTCTTAATTAGGCTAAAACATTTCTCCTGTTTACACTGAATTTATCTTGTTTATATCGGCTAGTACCTTAGAAAAGCAGTGTCTTTAGAAAGCACAAAGGAGACCTTAAGCCTGGCCATGGCGCCAGATTCCAAAGGTATGAATCCAAATGAAGGTGTTCACTACAGATAAATGAGTGTTCAAAAGTAGGAGGAGAATGGCTGGCAATGGTGGGACTCAAATCTAGAGTTTCAATCACCTCCCCCCAGCTTCCTGGAAAACACTGAGGCTCCTTTCCATTTTCGTCATCACCCACAGGGCTTTCTTAGCCCTTGTTCACCCACCTTGGTTAATGGGTATTAAATTTCCCAGCCAACTAACCCCTTTCATTTACAAATCTCTCAAACAGAGCAACAAGTGTACACAGCTGGCCCAGTCACCAACTACCCACAGTCACCAAGCCATCACATTGCTGGTGCGAAGGGCCAGTGGACTGCCAGGCTCTTACCACCAAATACAGTTTGGGAACTAAAGCCAGGGAAGGGAAGAGGTGATGATTATTTATTGATGTTGCAGTGAGTTAACTACAGTGATATCAATCGTATTCATCATTTTCATCATCCCCCTCATCCCCAAGATGCCAAAAATATAGTCCTAAAGACACATTCTCAACTCTAACTCCAAATACATTATTATTGACCACTGTGCCTCCCTGGAAACAGGGAGAAGGGAGGAAAAGGAAGAAAAGGAGGAGAGGAAAGAGGGAGGAGAGAAAGCAGAGGAGGAAAGCAAGGAGAAAAGGGGAGAAAGGAAGGAGCCCCAGGCTTGAGGTGGACAGTGCTACTGACCCTTGCAACCAGGGCTGACTCACCTGTCACATCCACCCTGCCTTGCCAAACGGTGCTCTGTGCCAGCTGCAGATTCCTGAGGCTGTCTGGTTTCACAACACATTTAGATTTGCAGGGCAAGGCAGAAAAGTTTCAGATCAAGAATCCACTGTACACCAGCTCAAGTCAAGCAACTGCTTTATCTGCATTCATCAAGTAACCCACTTGACCATTCTCAAGGTGCTTAGGGCTTAGAATCAAGAGGTAGGACAGGAAGAGAGAGAACCTCAGACTTCTGCCACCTTTACACAGGCCATCTTAGCCAGCCTAGATGAACTATTCAAGTGTCAGATTCTGGGCTGTTGGCGTTTTTGTTTTGTTTTGTTTTTGTTTTTCAACCAAAGCCTGATGGCTCTTCTCCTCCCTAACCCACCCTACCTGCTCTTCAGCTTGAACAAAAATAGCACTGCAGCCCATGCTGCCATGACAACCATAGCGCCAGCTCACGCTTGTCCACTAAAGATAGATCTGCCTGCGGCTGGCTCTCCTTGCCCTCTACTAGCTGGGGCCGGTACCAGGGCCAGGGTCCTCCACCTTTCAGGAAGCTTTGCTCAGTAAGCTTTCCTCAGTAGTGAGGTCAAGTTGGTCCCTCCTTATCCAACAGGAGGGAAAGTTAGCCTGTCAATTCTCTCTTTCAGTACCTCAGAACTTTTTAATGTGTTCTTATTCGTTCCCTTCAGTGTCCCAGGCACATGTGACAGAGGAGACCATTTCTGTTTAGCAAATGGAACAAGAGAGGCAGAGGCATGTGGGCTGCCGGGCCCGGGGTCATGAACTGCTGGTGTTTAACAGGACAGCATTCAAAAGTCAGGGCTCCCAGGCCCAGCCTGGCTGTCAGAAGAGCAAGAGGAACAAGCTGCTCAGAAAACAGAGCCCCAAAGGGTAATCCCACTGGGCAGCAGGTCTGCCACTCAGCCACAGACACATACCTCCAAGCGGTCTCTGGGATGTCAGCCTGGGAAGAGCTGAGGGAAAATCTGCTTCCCCTTTAGGGAAAATGGGGTCCCAAATGCCCATCTCCGCCCAGACTTGGCACCTCTGGGACTGCTCTGACCAGTCACAAGCAACCAGAAGAGCCCCAAAGCTTCCATGGCTTGGTTAACCAAGATCCTTAAGAGGCAGCATCCCAGTAGCCAGCCCTGGGGGAAGCCCCTGCACAGGCCCAAGGACTGGAGGCCTTCAGGCCCCTATTTCATTGTTCAGGAAACCCCAAGGTTGCTAACAAAGCAGGAGGTACCACTGTAGCCTCCCACCCCCCACCCCAGAGGCTTCCTCTTTCTTCATCTGTTTCCGACACTTATAAATGTGCTTCCTCTCTCTATGTAAATTTGGTTCAAATGGCACAACGCAGTCTTGTAATGAGGCCATTAATAACTGGTCTTTTAACAGGCTCTTCTTGGCTTCCTGGTTCAAGAATCAATTCTAATCTAAACAGACAGTGATGTCTGGATTTACTGGTATAAGGACAGACAAATGGGCTTTGTTTGGAACAGGCTTTGTGGTTTATTTTCACTTAGCCAAGAAGTGAGAGGCTAAGGGCAATCCTTGATAATAAAACCAAGTTTGGGAACTTGAGAAGAAAATCCTGTTCCTCTTGGGCCTATACAACTCAGCAGAGAAACTTTCAGGAAAGGTTCCAGTGTCGTTGACTTTCCCCATTCTGCTGACCCTTTGCATTCTGGCCAGCTGAAGCCCAGGAAACTGACTGGTCAGTTTCATTTTCTGCTTCTATCTTTCTCTCCTTATCAGAAACACTGCGTTGGCTCTAAGCATGATCGTGACAAGGTGGGGTCTGATGTTCCCTGGTGGGGGGCTTAAAGAAACCCTCTGACCACCATACGCATGCTGTGGCATGCGTGCCCCACCGTCATTACAAACACCTCCCCGACCCAGCTAATAAATAAAAATTTTTAAATTCTACTTCAAACATTAGAGGTTAAAAACTGTAATTTCTTTAATCTAGGATCTAATATCTATCCCCCAAATAAAACCTGGGCTATGAAGGCTAAGGCTCTAAAGATATCTTATAATACTTCCCAGAGCATACACACAGTTATTGAGAGACTCTGGAAAACACATCCACCTGAGTTACAGAAGCCTGGATTCAGGTCCCATCTCTTCCATTTACTGAGTATCTATGGCTTTTCTAAGTTTTTGCTTCCTCTCTTTAAAATGAGAATATGCATACTTGCCTGGCCTGTCTCAAAGCTTCTCTGGGTGAAGTGATAAACATCCAGAAGTCCTTCTGAAAATTGAAAGTGCTAGACAAAGTTAAAGCAATTAGTGTTGTTTATCTGGTGTCCAAATTGCTCTTCCACTAGACTGTGATTTCTTTGAGAGTAGATTCCCTGACATTCATTCATCTTTGTATCCCCAGAGCCGAGAATATAGTGAGAAATCAATAATGCTTCTTGCATGAATGGATGAATCGATGAATGAGATAAGATGAACCATCTAAATTACTAGCAGGAAAAACACCATCAGCAGCTCTGGGAGGAGGACTGCAGGGTGCTGGGGCCTCAAAGCTCTTAGGACAGAATCTGGAGAGAAACAGGAAAGTGTGTCCGCTCTCCCCCAAATTTACACTAACAGGTTGAACAAAGCTGCCCTGCACAGTGGGTTAGTTAAGGTCTTCCAAGAAACAAAGACTGAAGTGTGAGGAAGAATTTTATCAGGCAAAGTGCCTGGGACAGAAAATGAGGAGGAAGAACCTTGAGGCTGAAGAAGATGGGGAAGAAAGGTTGAGTGGCAACCTAGACCACTGAGCTAAGGAAAGCTCTGCGGACCTGTCAGGAGTCCTCAAGCTGGCACTGGCTATTGGAGAGGCCTGTGTTTTCCAGGAAAGACTGTGCTGTAGTATCCCTGCCATGTTAAATTACAGACTAAAAGAGGCCAGCCTTTGGTCAAACACCATGATGGACGTGGTATGTGGCATTGGGGCCCTTGAGCACCCCCAGCAGCTAGGGTCTGTAAAACATATTCCCAAAGTCCCACATACATGGATGCGCTTGAAAGCATGGGATTTAGGGTCTAGACAGTTTGGATTGAATCCCGGCTGTTACCAGCTAGTCACCCTAAGTAGGCTGTTTAACTTCTCAGAGACCTGTTTTCCTTATTTCCTAAAAATGGAGATCATAAATGCTAATTCTCAGAACTGTTGTTGCTGAACACTGTCTGTTATAAAGTGAGCACTCAGTTAAAGACAGATGCTATCTCTCTTATAATTATTATCATCATTATTATTAGTGAAGAGCTTCTATGAACAGTTAGGGCCCAAGAACAGTCTTATCGTTATATACCTGTATTGGAGCTTTATGAGGCCGCCAGAGAGAGAGATGAAACACAAACTGGAAAAATCACCAGTTTGGCAGTACTGCGGTTCAAACAACCAAACCAGTTTGTCTAATAAATGAAAGGGCAGAGGGACTTTCCCAATTGGACAATTTCCTGGAGGGGCTGCCAGGATGGGTTGGTTATATTGTGCCAGAATCTACCTGCAGTCACAACATCCTCCTGCTTTCCCTGGTTAGTGCATAGTGCCTCACTCTGTCTCTACCAATTGTAAGACTACTGTCTGCCTTTGGAAGGGAGCATCACTAAGAAATGTCTTACTAGAACGAATCATTCCTCATCTCTGCCAGACAAGACTCTGTTATGCTGTTCACATCAGGAGCATCTGTTAGGGAACTTCTGCTTACCTGGGTCTCTATGATCTAACTGCTTTAGGGTTTGAGAGGATTTTTTGGTGAGGGTATTGAGACAATCTTGTTATGCAGCACTGGATTCTTGGAAGTCACTATGTAGATCAGACTGGTCTCTAACTTACAGCAATCCTCCTGCCTCTTCTTCCCAAGTGCTAGAATTAAAGGAGTGAGCAAGCATGCTTGGCTTACTTTTCGAATTGCTTTTAATGTGATCAACTCCTGTTCCTGACCACTGTTGACCTTTTGTCCTTCTACCTTATTGGAGTTACACAGTGTCCCCTTCATTGGCCTGAAGCAATTGCAGGCTGCAATGACCTGGCTGAGTTGACTCAGGCCTTGCCAGCCTTGTAGACTCTCACATCGGGACAACCAGAGGGTACAGAAATGTCTGAGCAGTTTTATCGAAAGGGTATGGCTGTGTTCTGAGTTAGTGACAATAATGGCTAAGAACTAACAAAGAAAGGACTCTCCAGAGTGGGTGCTGAGGGCTTACCTCTTCTACCACTGCGCTCAAGGCCTTTTTATTGATCCAGCTTCCCAGTCCGAGAGGGTCATCAAAAACACACACTGGGATTCCTGTGTTGTCTTTTTAATCTTTGAAGGAATGACTTTTAATTTCTAACAGAAAAGACCCAAACTAAACCAAAATAAACATTGGTTTTGTTTAATAATTAATAACAAAGTTGATCAGACTGTATGTTCCAGAACAATCTCCATTTCAGAGACTTTTCCAACACTCATTCTGACTTGTTCAGCCCGAAGATAGGCAGCTCTCTGCAGAGCACAAAGAACTGCTTGGTTGAGGCCTCCCAACTAAGCCTAACTGAACCTTCCCAGCAGAGAAAAGCAAAACTGCTCTCTAAGGCAGACAGAAAGCCTCGGCAGTGGTAGCAGCTGCCCACCGGTCCTACAGCTTCCAACACAGGCACTGAGCCCAGGTCCTTCTACACTAGTCCTTCAAAACAAGAGCTAGAGAAGGGTTAGGGAAGTCTGACATTAACCTGTCCAATGCCCAGAAGACAGAGTCACCATCACCAGGGCAAATCATTAGTTAAGCCATTTTCTACCTCCACTGCACACAACATTTATAAGGTAACAGTTAACCTAGTCGTATCCCCTTTGCCTCCTGTTTGCATTGCTTGCTTTCGCCAGTGGGAAAATCAGTTGGGTCTCATTCCTTTGCAAATCCAAATTCTTTAAGGAATTATATCCTGATGTGAAAACTGAGTTTTCTACATTCCTGTCATAATGCCAGCTATCTATTAACTACCACTAACCACTGACCTTCGTGAGTCACTTCCCTTCTCACAGCCCTCTTATCCTATTCTGTGTTAAGAAATATGATTTCTCAGGCCCTGTCCAACCCTAACACTCTGTGAGTCCACTGGTCTTACCAACTGTGTTCTCACCAAGGGCACATATGGGGCCTTTGATCTTCTGCAAACATTTCTCCCCGGCAGGCCCAGTGAGGTTATGTGGTTATGTATGGTTCGAGATACAAAGTGAGAGAACACATGCTCTGGTTTAAGGTCACAGTCATGAGGTCAAAACAGAGTTTCAACTGTCATTTTATACATAAATTATAGGAACCACTGGAAACCTGACCAGCATGGGATCAGATTCAAGAACCATCTACCCCAGAAGCTCTCATCTCAGAGAGAAGCGGGATATTTGTAGATGTGTAGTATCCCAAAGTATAGCCATTATTATACTACAATTTCATATTTTAAAATAAAAAAGATATTTTCATATGAGGAATGGAAGGCATCTGTGTGTCAAAGTAGGCTTGAACAGATAGAAAACTGTTTCCTTGGGATCCTTCACACCTTCATCCTCTGCCAGTCCCTCCCCTCAGCCTCTGCATTCAATGGCCACAAGACCTTGCTCTTTTTACTACCTTAACCTATGATATTGCAGTCCTTCATGTATAATGTCTTGCCAACCCAGGAGTCAAAATACAGTCTATGTCCTATTCGTTTGGGGTTCAGTCAGTATCTTCTAAAAGTAAGGGCACCAGACACAGACTCCTAAACGGAAGAAGAGTGGCCCATTCACACAAAGTTAGCCTGGACTCCCCCACCTCCACATTCTGTCAATAAAAGCTTCATCTCAGGTATTACCCTAGAGACAATGCAAATGCTTAGGAAAGATTCCATTTCGTGCTCATTCACACCTTAGTAAGAATTATTTTTGAACCTTAAATCAAGGAACCTTCAAAATCATTTAGAATCAAATTATATTCAATAAGAGATTTTTTAAAATCTCAGTCAGCCACTGACTATTATAACAGAGGGCCAACCAATCTGTATCTTGAATAGCCCTGTGCAATCTCTGAAGACACATGGCTCAAAATAGAGTCCAACAGTCAGATGGGTTACAGGCCATAAGGACTCAACACCATCACCAAGGTCCTGGATTCATTCTAGCTTTCTATTGCATCATCTTCAGCATGACTTTCATCCTCAAGCTGACAGCAAGACACAGGATGGTCCAGAAAAAAAAAAAAAAAAAGAGCAGACCATTCCCACAGTCATGGAATAGAACTCTTCCCTTGACTGCCACAGTTCATGGCACACAGAGTAACCATCACAGGGGAACCTCATGCAGCTGTCAACTTTATACTCATATGGGGTAGCAGACTATTGGTATTTCCAATACCCCAGAACCTGCATCCCAGATAGAACTCTCCTTTACCCCAAAAGTCAGAAACAGCCCTTTCCATTACGAGGCTCAGACAACATTTCCATCTGTTGTTGTCCATCTCTGGGCATGTCCTAATTGGTCAGTTTCCTCCTAAAATGGTGGCACCTACAATGGAACACAATTCTCAGTAGAATGTAGTGAAATTAAAATATTCCAGGATTTAGGAGCTCTTGATTTTTTTTTTAAAATAAGTACTCAAGTATAAATCCTGTAGTCCATTTTCCCAGGTGAGTGTCATGTGGGATTTCAACCAGGACTGACTATTTTAATTGCTTTTATAGACCTGGGAGCAGAGATTAGGATCATCTCTATTAAACTAGATCAAGATCACTTTAGATAATGCTTCTGCTATACCTGGTATAATAACTACGCAGTCATCTACAAATCTTAGCCATCTGGAAATTCATATTCGCTTGCTCAGGCTGCCATAATAAATACCACAGATTAGGTAGCTGAAATGATAGAAATTTATTCTCTCGTGATTTCTAGAGGCTACAAGTCCAAGATTAAGGTGTCAGTAGAGTCGGTTCCCTCTTGGCCTCTATCCTCAGTTTGAGGGTGGCTGGCTGTCTTCCCTGTTTTCACATGGTCTTTCTTTGTATATGTACATGTCTGTGTCCTAATTTCCTCTTCTTGAGAGGACATTGGTCATATTGGACAAGGGCTCATCAATACAACTTCATTTTCCCTTAATTTGCTCCTTACAGTCTGTTTCTGAGGGTTTTGCTCCCAGTGTATGAATACAAGGAAGGAAAGTCATAGTTCAGACCATAACAACGCGATGGATGACTTCTATATACACCTTAAGGTCATAGAAAAACTGAAAACAAAGTCTAAGACCAGAGCCTGGTGCTTCCCTTTAGATTCTCCTTCGAGGATGACGTCAACCCACTTATTTGCCCTGGCTAGATCTCTCCTTAGAAGGGATATTCCTACAGTCTTAGATAGTGTCAATGAGAAATATATTTCTGGAAATTCCAAGTGAACCAAAGGAGGGCTCTATTGATGTTTCCACAGTCCCACAGTCCAAGTGTGTGACTCTGAACTGGAGAGGCTGAGTCAGGGGGCTCCTAGGCAGATGAGTCATAACGGAGAAAATTAAACAAACAAACAATAAAAAAACCCTGAAAAGTTAAGGGTAGGTTAATTGCTTCCCAGTTATAATTAGGACACAAGTAGCAGCAACTGCATCTGGAACATAAAGTCATCCTAAGAACCCATATCATGGATGGACTATCAAAGTGTCTTTACTGCCCCAATCTATGGTTAGATTCATAGGCAATGATGACTTTGAATTTTTTCCAGGAACTTGAAGACCCAAGTTTCCATAGGTGTGGTCAATGGAAGCAATTTGTATACTTTCTCATTCTTACTATGTAAAACACACAAAATGCACATGTATATACACAAGACAAACTACAAAGCAACTATACATAAACATTTAAGAGTGAAGGAGACAGCACTTAAGAGATTTAACTAAACACCTGTTCAGGATTAGAGAGGTAAATTTTGCTCTTTAAATTTAATCTTAGATTGAAGTGGGTAGCTGTTGGGGGTCCCAGCACTCAGGACCAGCCCTAGGGGGACCAAAGGAGCTCCACCGTAGGGGAGGAGTGAGTAGGCACGGAACCAAGACACCAACTCCGGGAGTTGAACAGAAATCCAGCAGTGGTGGTCTGCTGCAAACTCATCTATTCAAGAAAGAACAGAGAGTCTTATAGGTCTTATTAGCCAATAGCCTTACGGGGTGGGGTCCTGACTACAGCCAATCGCAGTTTGTTCCCAAGTGGATCAGGTTCCCTCCAGTTGCTGGGCAGAAACTGGCTTCACAACCAACCTGTGTAGAGCACCACGCCCATGAGAGCCATTCCTCCATTCCTCCTGGCAGGTGGCCTAGCTAGGCCCACCCTGCATTATGCCCAACAGGTAGCCACAGAGGCAACAGCCTGTTCTGTGGGTGAATTTACAACCGTGATGACTGGGGCTGTGGTACCCTGATGTTACTGCTTCTCTCATTGGCTTTTTCTTTTTGCTGGTAAGAACAGGGCTCTGAGACTAAAGGCTGTTTAAGGACTACTCTGACTAGCTCCTCTATGATGCTGGAGCCTCTTGTCCCCCACACTAAATACCTCCCAAGAGCCAATGAAACCTGGCACGTGGGAGTTCATCTTTGCAAGAGCTGCCTTCTCCCCAAACCTCCCTTCTTCAATTTCCTCACAGAAGAAACTGTCAAGGAGGAAGAAAAGCACATTTCTGTTGTCCTGACTACTTTACTGCTGCCCCCCCATGATGGGTTAGTCTGCACTGGTAAACCCATGTGAGGAGGGACCTCTATGACCCCCTTCGTTCTTTTTAAAAATTTTTCTCCATTAAGAGATGCTTTTTAGTCATTTCACTAACTGACACCAAGCTTTGCCTCTGATCTATAATCAAAACCTGAACACAGGCTTTACATAAACTAAAATTTACATTCAATCATCACCATAGCAACCATCACACAGCATTAGATACAACTTTTCTCCTCTAATATAATCTACCATATTTTTTAAAGAGCTATGCTCCTCTTCAGTTACAAATTCAAGCTATTCAAAAGATAACAATTAAAAATCTATTTGGAAGAGGAAAAAAAAAAAAAAAAAAACTACATTTAAACAGATTGTAACCAGACTTGAAAAAGGACATTTGAAGTGGTTTCTAGGCCCTCAGCACCAGTCATTCATTCCTGAGACTGGTAAAGGCACGTTGTGGAAGTTTCAAGGATCTGACCTAGCTGGAGGAATTGCTGAGCTCAAACAAGGCTCGCAAGTGTGACAACCATCCCTTGAAAGGTGCTCCACGATAATGACTCCAAAGTCAGAAAAAACACTGTGTTAATTTCAAAGAGATGTGTTAATTTTTTTAAGGTTCAATTTGACTATTTATTCAAGGCAAGTGCCTTGAAATTTCTAGAACTCACCTATTCACAGAAGAGAAGCTATTCAGTTGCTAATGTGGTGCAAGGCTACATGAAAAATATGGAAGACCACCAAAGAGGTCTGACTTTCTCATCCTGTGAGCACAAGAAAGGCACTGAGTATTCACAGATATTGGAAATGTACGTTTTAGATACCTAACAGTCAGGAAATATACCTTTCAAAAAAAATTTTTTTGGGGGGCGGTGTTGGTTATCTTGAGACAGTCTGACTTTGTAGTCCTGGCTGAAACCAGGCTGGCCTCAAACTCACAGAGATCTGCCTGCCTCAGCCGCCTGAGTACTACCACACCAGACCGTTTCAGAAATTTTACCATGACAAAAGCATATTAATATCAACACTGACCCCACTAGCAAATAAATGCATGCCCACCCATGTCGTAGCTGCTGTACGGCTATTCCCTGGATATTTGCAGCCCCAGAAACAGGGTGATTCCATTGAATTGATAACTGAGATTATCAAATTAAGTCATTCTTCCTAAGCTAAATCTTATCTTAGTCATAAGTTAAACTGGCAGGTAGTGCACTCTAGCAACTGGTTTATTTGTTCATCAAATGCTTATTGAGTGCCGGTGGCCCCTAGAGCCTGTGTTTTATGGCTATAATGCCACAGAAATTTTATCATATTTTCTCTGAAAAAAAGGTTGTCTCAATGCATAGGAGGAAATGGCAGTCACAAGGCTATGCCACTGATTTTAATTATCCCAGTCCAGACACCAGAATAAAGCTGAAAGCTAATAGCCACCACTTTCATTAGTCAGACTTAGTAGACTCACCAGAAGACATTATTTTGAGATTCTTAAAAATGCCCCAATGTGATCCCACTGCATCTTTGCCACTTAGGAGAAAATGGCTAAAACCCACCCAAAATGACCATAAAAAGGTCTCCTCCAAATGCTTAACAACCAGGCACTGTGAAAACCAACAACAGCAATTCTTAGTCTCCTTCATTGTTTTCATTCAAGAGTTGGCAGGTTAGACAATGTGAGCAAGAAGGGGGTTATTTCCAAATATGTGCCAAAATAGCTGATATGCACAGAAGTGAGAAATCACGCTGATTATGTACCAGTGTGTGGGGGCAAATGTTTCCTCTCTGGTGTCCACACCAATAGAATAGTAGTGAATACTTTGCACTCTGACTGATGCCAGTGCTGAGGCTAAGTCCCAACTTAGTGAAAAAAAGATGCTTTAATTCAGTAACAATGTCTGGCCTGGGACAGGCAGACTGCACAGTACAGAGTGCCCACAGTACAAGATCAGGCTAAGGGGCAGGGGCAATGTGCAGACCACTGAGCTACTGAGAAGAATGTATAGAAATGATCAGATAGAAATGATTAGAAAGGGACTAGAGAGCTTGCTCCATGCTTAAGAGTACTGGCTGTTCTTGTAGAGGACCCAGGTTCAAATCCCAGCACCCACATGACAGTTAACAATAGTCTGTAACTCCAGTTCCAGGGGATCCAACATCCTCTAATGTCTTCCATGGGCATTGCATGACATGGGTGCACTTACATGTACACAGGCAGCACACAGACACATAAAATACATTTAAAAAAATAAAAAGAAAAGAAAGAAATCCGGGTGTGGTGGCGCTTCCCTGTAACCGTGCTTGGAGGCAGTGGCAGGTGATCTCTGTGAGTTCAAGCCCAGCCTGGTCTATACAGCAGGCCAGCTGGGGCTACAGAGAGACCCTGTCTCAAAAAGACAAAAGAGAGAGAGAGAGAGAGAGAGAGAGAGAGAGAGAGAGAGAGAGAAGAAATAAATGATTAGAAAGAAAATGTCAGTGTTCAGTGCTCTCAAAGTTCCATGGACCATGGGGGCTGGAGAGATGGCTCCGTGGGTAAGAAGAGCACTGGCTGCTCTTGCAGAAGGCCTGGGTTAGGTTCCCAGTTCTCACATGGGAGCTAACAACTCTCCATAACTCCAGTTCCAGGGGATCCGCCACCCTCTTCTGGCCTCCATAGCACTGCACACATGTGATACACTTAGATACTTGCAACAAAACACTTATGCACATAAAATAAAAATAAATATCTCTCCAAAAGATCCATGAACCAGCATCAACACTTGAGACCTCTGGTGCACAACTGGCAGAATTCAAGACAGAATGGTCACCTTCCAAATAACCAGGAGAGGTCAGAACCAACCATGTTTCATATTGGAAAAAAAAGTGCACTAAGATGCACAAAAATGGTAAAACTGAGTATGATCATAGGATTGGAGCCCAGAGCATTTGAGATGACACTTTGCCTGACATGCCTCTTGGCTGGTTAACAAGTCCATCCAAAGATAAGATGAAAATATTTTTGTAAGCGTTGAAGAGTGTAAGCAGTACACACAGTGCAACTGCAGACCTCTGTTCTTGCTTTTCCTTTATAAAGATCTGTAGAAAGATCACAATCTCCCATCTCAGCCTCCTGGCAGTGATGTGGATGTGTGGCTTTTGTGGTCAAAAGAAACAAAGAAAGCCAGTTTGAGTATCTTAGAGCTGAATATTTACTGCTTTTGAAAAATATAAATAAATATATCCACAAATGCCACAAAATTAAGCTTGTGAATTATTATGTCTTGACTTTTCTCAGAATTTCTTAGATGACTGGTGTCAAATCTACACCAACCTCTATGTGGTCTCAGGTTGGTCACCCTAGGGATCATCAAATTCAAGATGATGCACACACCTAGCATCAGTTGTAAAACAAATAAAGAGAGAATACTCCTCAGCCCTCCCTGCATCCTGAGGTCTTGTGTTCATGATCATCCAGCTAGAAGGGGTAGCGATAACAAGGCTATTCAGCAAGACATGACCATGACCACCACATCTGTCAATAGATCCTGATGCCAAGTGATCCTGGTGCCACCTCCATACCTGGGTTGGCAGCAAATCATAGGCTTTATGTCTCTTGCAATGGAAATGGCAGCATTTCTTCTTTTACCACAGATGGAATTGTCACACCTGACATACATTCCAGGGATGACGAGTTTACTGAACATTTACTATGTATCAGGCCCGAAGTTAAGATACTGGCAGGACCCAGTGAGATGTTTTGTTTTCAGCTTGTTTTTTTATCTTAGCTTGGGAGCAGCTGTCTTCTAGTTGGTTTTCTTGCTTCAATCCTCAAGAATCATAATCTTTGGGGTTGTGGAAGTCTAAACATAATAATAACTCCAGTGCAAAATAAACAGGCAACAACTGGAGAAATGCTTGGCATGTTTACCATGGGGAAGGACAAAAGAGAAGGGGGTGAGCACTCCAGAATGCTGTGCCAAATTTCCAGATATAAGACAAGAGCTGGAGTGTGAGGAGAATCATTCAGAGGACGGTGTCAAATGTCATCATAGGAAGTCCATTTCCTTCAGAAGGTAACAAACTGAGAAGGTTTATACACGTTTCTGAAGGACCAACAGGCCCTAAAACAGAATATAGAGCGAGCGACAGACAATGGGGTTTAGAAGTCCAGGGAAGGGAACAGCAGGATTCTGAGCCGGTGGGAGTCTACAGCCCCCAAATAGACACAGTTACCCATGGGAGATCCATATTCACCCATGTAACATGCCAGGGTATATGTAAATTTTGTCGAGGGCACAAAAAGGCTCTGCTACTAACAACAACAAAAATCTGAGAAACATTTGAATGACGTGTAGATGTCAGCAGCAGCTAAGTGGAAGGGTGCTATCACATCAGGGAATCTGGATTGTATCCTGAAGCTGGTGGCTCCTCGTTTGAGTTTTGGGAAAGTCATTCTGGCAAGATGAGCTGGAGATATCTAAGACATTAACAAAGTCAATTGGAAGGCACTGTCCATGAGTTATGGTAGGTATAGGCCGTAGACCATGATCTACACAGCCAGTAATCTACATTATAGGAAAATTCTCCCAGATGGAGGGATGGCTCAGTGAGTAAAAGCACTTTCCAAATAAGCCTGATGACCTGAGTTCAAATCCCAGACCCACAAAAGAAGAAGAGAATCAACTTCTGAAAGTTGTCCTTTGACTGCCATTGTGGCAAGAATACCTATACACACAAACACACCAGACCTGGGGACACACACACACACACACACACACACACACACACAATTTTAAAAGAAAAGAAAATTCTGAAGCTGGAGAGATGGCTCAGTGGTTAAGAGTACCAGCTGTTCTTGTAGAGGACCCAGGTTCAAATCCCAGCACCCATATGACAGCTAGCAACAGTTTGTAACTCCAGTTCCAGAGGATTCAACATCTTCTTCTGTCCTCTATGGGCACTGCATGACATGGGTGCACTTACATACATGTAGGCAAATACACTCATCCACATAAAATAAAAATTAGTTAATTAATTTAAAAAAGAAATTCTGTGTGTATATATTCACAAATTTTTACAAAAATCGATTTTAAAAGTCAAGTTGTAGAACAGTGTCCACAGTGATTTTATGTAATATATGAAAAGATGCTTATAAATTTTTTTAATAAGTGTGTTTAAGGTCATAAGAATGGCCTAGAAACATATATACCAAACTGCTTATGGTAACTACCCCTGTGGAAGAGGATAAGGATTAGGAAAAGTTGAATATTTTTACTTTTTCCTCTCAAGATGTCTGATTGCTGGGGCGGTGGGGAGGTAGGATAACTTGTAACATACATATATTCCCTTCATTAGTTTTAAAAATATTTCTAAAAATTAAAAAAGTACTATAAAATAAGATTATTTTATATTTTTGAGGCCTGCTGCCTCAGTTCACTGACTCCCTTCATATGTAGGGAGTGAAAACCGGTCACATACTGGATCCAAAGCAAAAGGGTACTAACTGTGACAACCCAGGGCAGCATGTGAAATGTGTGTCCGGATACTGAACTGGCTACTGGCACACAACTACGCCTACATTCTAGCTTAGCTCTGAGTATTCTTGCCGGCAGGTCTGGTGTTTGCTACAGAGTCTGCCATCTCTTTGCCGCACTGATTAGCACACCATATCCTCACTAAGATCTCTGAGTGGGTGTTTAATAAATATATATTAATGGGAGGGTAGCTGGATCACAGGAGCAAATCTGAAGCTGCTTCTCATTCTTTATTTAGCTCGTGAGTGTCCCCAGGGCATTTCTTTTCTCAACAATTCAGGATGCAGGCAGCCAGTGCACATGTGTGACAGATAATGACTGTGACCCCAAGGAGAGAGCAATTTAATCATTCGTTCAGAAACTGCTTCAGCTGAAAGTAATGATAATATCTGTGCTCCAGGACTCCAACTGCATAGCCAACTAACCAAACGGCATTTCCTGCTATCTCCGAGTCCCCACACTGATCTAGGCACAACAGAGAAGCCCGTCGAACAGCCCACTGGCCCTGTTCATAGAGAATGGATCATCTAGCTGGGGAACCAAACTGGAATTCAGAAGATGGGAGGGTGAGTGAGTGTTCCCTGTGGCTCTTCTGCTGTGAGTTCTATGGGAGTCCAGAGAAAGAAAAACCACAGGTCCTAGAATGTAGAGTGAGGTTAGAAAGGTGGCTCAGCACTAGAGTGCTTGCTCTGGTTTTGATCCTCAGGACCATAAATATTAGCAATAGTTTCTAAAAAATAATAATAATAATAGAAGAGCTTAGGCTTTATGCTAATAGTTAAATAAAAGATATAGATTCTCTGAGCCTCTTTTTCTTTTTAAGATTCATTTTTATTTTTATTTATGTGTATATGTGTGTGTGTATGCCCATGGAGGCCAGAAGAGAGTATCAGATCCTCTAGAGCTGGAGTTACAGGTGGTTATGGCCTTAGGACATGGGTGCCTGGAACTGAACTACCTTCTGCAAGAGCAGGAAGTGTACTTAACTGCTAAGCCATCTCTCCAGCTCTGTCCCCAGTCTCTTAAGGACACAATGCCTGCTATTCTTCAGTGTCGATGAAAGTATCCACAGTTTTCACATTATTCACCAGGTCCTGACCAGGGCCAATCTCTTAAACATCAGAGTCAGCTTCGTGCCAAGTCAAGGAGACCTGGTATACAGGAGTGCTTCCTGCCTCTTCTGTTCAACATCTAAACACAAAGTCAACTCAGTTCATAAATACAGATCCCAGATGGGCCACCCTGACCTGTTAAGTATAAGGTAGTCACAGGTGGGAGTGTTCAGGTCATGTGTCAGAGAGCCACTGTCCCTGGGCTCGCCTTTTTCCTTCTGAAAGCTGGTCTCCTTATCTCTATCAGAGAACTCTAACATCCCTTTCATCAAGGAAGAGTTGGAGCCTTTGATTCTACCTCCCTGGTGCTGATGCTGGGCTATGATAAAAGTCTGGTAAACAGTAAATTAAGGGACAAATCCATTCATCCAGGTTCATCCACTGAGTGCCAATCCCCAACTGGCAAAGTCACTCTACAGTAGCTCTGGTTTGTGACATCATCACCACTAGATGAGAATCTCTGAGAGTAAACGCTCAGCCCTCTCCCCTCTCTGAAGCAAGCTTCCCAACAAACCATCTCTCTCCATAACTGCTGTCCTTTACATACACTACTTACTTTGCTTGCTCTTTCTCTTTCCTCACTGAGTCTCCCTCCGGAATCTAATACTTGCAGTCCCCTACTTTGCAAAACATGGCTGCCATTCATTCAGGCTAACCACTCTCATGTCTTATTACTGATGTTGTATACTATCTCCTTCTACAACTAGTGTATGAAAACCAGACCCCACCACCATCCTTACACTCTTGGCCTTTTTTCTTCTAAAAGGCCCTTGAACCTACCTATCACCCCCTGCCTCATCCTGTCCCCGCTTTATCCTAAAGGCTGGCCCTGGAGAGAGGTGGTCAGGAAGCTGGGTGAGAGGTGATGTACCCACAGAGCTGGTTTGGGAAGACAGGAGGAGATAGGGGATAGGGAATTTGTTGGAATAAGCTTTGCAAGGCAAGCACATTCTTTCTCTTTATGTGTATGTTCCAGGAGGCTAATGCTAGTTGAGACACACATGACCCACCCACCAACTCCCAAACACCTCATGGCGTTTTCACTGTGTATTTGACTGCATGTCAGGGGTTTTTGCTCCTTCCAGCCAACCTTATTCCCACCCGCACTGGAGATGAGCCTCCCATAAACACACCACCCAAGAGCTTCATGGTACATCAACACTGATAGTAAAGGGAGAGGGGATGGTAAGAGTCAAAAGGCCAGAATAAGATGTCAGAAGAATTCAACACTAGATGTCCTCCCAAGAGCATACTCATGCACCTATGAAAAGTATTGTAACACTCCATCAGCGTATCTGTGATATGAATTCCATTTATTTTTAAGTTAATTTTTCATTGACAAATAAAAATTGCATCAAGTGGTCGTACACAATATCTTGTTCTGAAATATCAAGTTAATTTAACAGATGTATCACCACACCCACCTCTCATTTAAGTAGGATGTGTATCCATTTAGCTCCACCTATAGCTAATCTTGGGTGAAAGGCTCAAGAACCTGGGTCAGTCCTTGGGCTGAGCTGTTTCCAGTTTGTCCAAATGCCAGCTTGGTGGTATTGCCTCCCCTGCCACAGTGAGCCTCTGCGGTAAGAGGAGCAAAGCTCATCAACCTGATGTTGAAGGCCCTGCTTCCAGGAGCTCCACACCACCCTCAGAATCACCTTTCCCCCACTGTCTCCCAGCCCACCTATCCACCCAAATTCCCCCACATCTGTGTTTTCTTCCCCCTCTGCCTCACCTCTGGAGTCTCTCCTCCTGGGATGTCTCTCCTCCTCATGCTTACCAGTGCCTCTGAAAATCCCGCCCTCAATTCACTGTCATCTCCTCTGTGGAGTTTCAACCACATTCCCTATTGAAAGTATGTTCTAATTTTTCTGTACCCTATACACACGCCAGGTCAATGGCAGGCCACCACCATACTTATGAACTGAACTGACTCTCTGACTCCCGTCAGCTGCTCTCTCCTTCCATCTGACAGTCACATGCCAAATCCTATATGTCTTCTTGCTTTTTTACCCATCAAAGTGACCTCTCCTCAGAATGCACAGTGGCACGCGTGTCATTCCAGCACTTGGAAGGTGGAGGCGGAAGGATGGCAAGATGGACGTCATTCTAGGTTACAAGCAGTGAGTCTGCAGCCAACCTGAGCAACATAGTGAGATACTGTCTCAAAACACTAGAGAGAGACAGAGAGGTCTATCCCTTCCCCTCCATCCCCACCCCTCAGCTCATACCTTTGCGGCCCTTCCCTCAGAGTACAGCAGCCTTTTCCCCTGCCCCTAACCTTCAGCCCAGTGCCCACACAGCCACCAGCAATTCTGCTCAGGTCAGACCAGACATTTGCCTTTCACTCCCTTCCTGTGGCTTCACCCTCTGCCCATGGCTTCAGTCTCTTCCCATGGCACACAGAGTGAAGCATAAGCCACACAGAGAAGCGCGAGGCCTTCAAGCACTCCCTCCATCCTGCCCAGCAAGCACTGCAGACTCCGTCTAGGGAGTCCCTATAAATTTGGTCAAAAGAGTCCAAACTCTGGTGTCCATCAGAATCACCTTGGGTAATTGTTAAAAAAAAAAAAAAAATACTTTCTGTGTTTCATTAAAGAGCTAACAACCCAAGAACATGAATACCCTACATCAAACTCAGAAAGATAGGCATCAGGTGCACTTATGCTGAGGACCTCGCTTTGTGAAAATCTAATACAAATGCTGGAAAAATGGGGCTGGACACAATTTTTATTTTAGGCAGAGTCCTTCTGTGTTTCCCAAGCTAACCTCAGACTGGCTCAAGCAAACTTCTTATCTCAGACTCACAGTGTCCTCTAGAAACAGATCATTTTTGATAGTCCATTGAACTTAGAAAGGATCCTGGGTGTGGGAGTCAAGGGGACTTGAGATGTAATTCAGCTGATAGAGTGCTTGGATAGCATTCTTGAAGCCCTGAGTTCAAGGCCCAGCACCACAGGAACCAGGTGTGGTGGTTCATGCCTGTAATCCCTGCATTTAGGAGATAGAAGCAAGAGGATCATACTTCAAGGTTATCCTCAGCTACACAGCAAGTTTGAGATCAGCCTGGGATACTGGGACCCAGTCTAAAAACAAACAAACAAAACAGGGGAGGGGGCGGGTCTGAGAAACAAAAGTCACTACCTCAGACCCTAGGGAAAGTAACGGTATGCCTGTCTGTAAAATGGATATAGACACAGCACTTGTCTTATAAGTTAAGGTTGCGTAAGACAGTCAGGATAGAAAAGTTAGCACAGCAGTTAGCGCTGCAAACATTCCACAGCTAGAGGCGGCTGCTGTTAGGAATACTGCCGAGAGGGAGGCAGCAGAAAGCGGTGTAAGCCAGTTCTTTGCTTACAAAGTCAGCTTGTTCCCTTACAGGATCTTGGGGTTGGCAGAGACTTTGGGGATTCTTTCTTCAGCACCCCTGGGCTAGAGGATGGGCTTCCAGTGACAGGGCCTGGGCATGACTGCCAGAGACGCCTACTCCACTGCTGAGCTTTATTTGTATTACCATTCTCTCCTCAGACTCTAAGTCAGCACAGCACAGGGAGATCTGCACAGCCATGTTCAGTTATACTATTCACAACAGTCTGGAAGTAGAAGCAGCCTAGCTGTCCATCAACAGATAAATGAGAAAGGAAAATATGGTCCATGCCCACAATGGAATTTTACTTAGCCATAAAGAAAAATTAAACCATGACATGTTTAGGAAAGTGGGTGGAACTGTGGTTAAATAAGCCACTCGGACAAAGATGTTTTCTCTCATATGGGAAACCTAGATTTTAAATTACACATAATGTGTGTATGTAGGGCACAAAACTTAAAAGGGGACCATGAAAGAGAAGGAAAGGATCTTAAGGAAGGGCAAAGGGAAAATGATGGGACATGTGAGATGTGATGGCAGAAGAGAGGACTAACTGGGAGAGCAGGTGACTTGCCAGAGGTGGGCATGGGCCTTGGGGGCAGACAGTAAGGAAGGGAGACGAATTAGAACAAAGTATAATGACGCATGTGTATGAAAACGCCAATGAAACCCATTACCTTTTTATGCTAACTTAAAAGCTTTTCATAAAAAAAGTTCTTCCTCCAGTCTTGCAGAATTGTGCTCTCAGCTCCATCTCACCTCCTAACCTGCCCTGGGAGCCTGATCCAACAGCACTGTGCCTGTTTCTACACCACAGTCCTGATGATGATTTCATGTGTCTTCATGGCATTTTCTTCTCTGCCACGATAGCATCATGGGTAGAACAGAGTTCAGGGTGAGAGGCCTGGCTTCCGATCCTGAATGTCCTCAGGCAAGCCACTTGACAAGGCTGAACCTCCTCTACACTGTAGCTTAACTCTGGCAGTCGCCCCAGTTCTGTCCTCTGGCTTTAGGAACCCTCAGTATAGCAGCTGTCTTCTACATTGCTTACTAAGAACAGTCATCTGGGAAAATTCCCGATCTCTCCACGTTCATCAAATGCACTGAGTGGAAACTGCAAGGTTTTTAGAAATCTTACACCCCAGGCTACCAAAACAGTCAACCACGGTCTTCTAATCAGCTACTCAATCAATTAATCAATCAATCAATATCTTTCTCCCTCCCCCTCCCCCTCTCTCACTCACTATATAGCACAGGTTGACCTGGAACTCTCAGTTCTCCTGCCTGAACTCCCATATATACTGGGATGGCAGCCCTGTGCACCATGACCAGCCTACCCTGAGATTTTCTGTTTAAACCAGGAAGAGTGAGTGTCAGTTACTCTTGGGGTTGGAGTGAGACGTGGCTAGGGAGCTCCTAGGGGATCTAATTCTTCTCAGAGATGGTAGACCAGAAAGAATGATGACAGCATGCAGAGCCACAGGATGAGAGAAAGAGGGTAATGCCAGGAAGTTCAAGTCTTAGATGCAGGTATCTGTGGACCATCTGTCCTTCCCTTGGTTTGGTCATTTCTTCTTTCAACCAAGATAGGGCTTTCTCCTTGGAAGCCATGAGGTAGGGAATAAGTGAGCAGGCCTCACAGTGAGAAAGCCCTGGCAGAGACACAGCTCCCCACATCCCATCCCTAGTCTAACTCCCCATACTCCTCACCTCCTGCCAACGGCCACTCTAATGGGTAACAGTGGGAGTCTGTGTTTCATACAGAAAGGCTTCACTTCTTCCACCTGGCCATTGTTCTTAAGGGCAGCTCAGAACTGCATCTTTATGCAGTCCGCCACCTGGCTGACTCACTTTGAGCCAGTGGTCAGTCATCTCAAACCTCCAGATCTTTTTCATGTAAACCATAGAAGCCAGACTTTCCTTTGCCATATTAAAGTGGTATCACTGGATCTTTTCCAGGGGTTGCAGCAGAGTGTTAGGGGCAACTTGATACCACAACTGTTGAATTAGAGCCACTATTCCAACCCACTGAGACTCTGTTGACTCAGGACTCTATCACCAGTGACAGAATTTCCCAACTGGTCTTCCAAGTGGAATGGATTTTCCACATGCCAGAATAGTTACTCCCTCAGTTCTTTGCTTAGAATGAAACCTGGGGCTGAATCATGCAAATGGCTTCTAACTCTCGAAACCTTGTTATTTCCTAAATATTCCTATTTCAAGGTCCTATAGTAAAGATAATATTAGGAAACTACATTTTTACAACACAAAAAAACTTACTAGCAAAAACTGCTCATTTTCAAAATTCATCTCCACCTAAATATCTCTTCTTGGTTAATTTTTTAACATGAATTTCTTTGGGGGGATTAGCATACAAATAGCATGGTGTTCATGTGAAGATCAGAGGACAACTTGCAGGAGTCAGTTCTTCTTTGACCATGTGGGTTCCGGGGATCAAACTCAAGTTGTCAGGCTTGGAGACAAGGGCCTCTACCCACTGAGCCATCTTGACAGCTCTGCTTGGTTAATTTTGGGGAGCGGGGGGCAGGGGAAAGTGTTGAGCCAGGATCTCCCTGTAGCCTGTAGTCCTGGCTGGCCTTCCATCTCACAGAGATCCATCTGCCTCTGCCTCCTGATTGCTAAGATTAAAGGTTTGCTTGATTAATCTTGAATCTTGAAAATACTTTTTCTTTCCTTTTTTTTTTGAGGCAGGGTCTCACTATGTAGCCCTGGATAGCCTGGAACTCACTATGTAGATCAGGCTGGTCTCTAACTCAAGAAAGATCCACCTACCTCTACTTCCTTAGTGCTAGGACAAGAGGTGCGCACCACCACACCCAGCTTGATGTGTATTGCATCCATCAAGTGACAGCTTTATCATTTGGTCTCTCCCAGACCTTACTTTCTCCACAGTATGCTATAAACGCAATGTAACTTTGGTTTACAGAGTAATTTAGATTTTGCAAAGGAGATAGAATTTTATGAAGTTGATGAAAATGATATTTTAAAACTATATTAGATCTAGCCAGGAATGATGGTTCCTGCCTATAATCCCAGCACTCAGGAGATGGAGACAGGAAGATCAAGAGTTCAAGGTTATCCTTGACAACATAATGAGGGGGTGTTAGATCCATAATAAAGCACTGTCAGTTGGAGAGATCACCAATTAAACAAGCCAAACCTAACAGGAGCAATCTAACAATCAAAAGCTAACAGCGGATACTAGACACAGTGGCACAAGCTTTTAATTCCAGCTCTCAATAGGCTGAGGTAGAAAAATTGAAAGCTCAGGACCAGTTTGAGTTACAGATCAAGACTCTCAAAACAAAAGGAGAAAACAAGGTAATAGTTAAAAAAAATACACACGATGGTAAATAAGAGGCCTTGAGAAAACTACAGCAGGCAATGTGTTGTAAATTCTATTTCAAAGAAGTTATTTTAAAAGTGAATGTGATCTAAGGAAAATCATACTGTTCTGGCATAAAATCATATCAGAGAAATGTACACAAGGTCTCCTGCATAAAACCTAGCAAACGATTTAGTCTCCATGTGGCTTTATACTCAGTATATAGCAAAAATTACAATTATGATCAGGTTAATCTTGACTTTTTGGTTTCTTTTAAAAATAAGATTCTTAATCAAAATTTTCTGTTTACTATATTTTTGTTTGTTCATTTGTTTGTTTACTGGCTTTTTGAGAAAGGGTCTTGTTACATGGCTCAGGAGAATGCAATTCACCATGTAGCCCAAGATGGTCTCAAATTCTCAATCCTGCTGCCTTGGAGTCCTGGGTGCTAGGATTACAGGTGTGAACCCTCAGGCCCAGTAAACATATTACAATTTTATTCTTTTTTTTCCTGGTGCTGAGGGTCAAACATACCAGAAAATGTTTTACAACTAAGTCAGGCCTTTGCTATGAAATTTCGGTCCTGACTAGGTGTACTTACTTCAAGTATTCACTGCCCAGGAAAAGCTGTCTTCAGACTCTGAGCGCCTCTAAAACCTGTACTGTTGCCATCACTGCAGTTTTCAACCATGCTCCCTGCCCAGTCTACCGGAAACAGAAAAGGCTCTGCCCTCTGTGTTTTTACATGACAGGTCTTCAAACTCTGAAGATAGTTTTCATGGTTCCAATAAAACAACTTTTGTCTATGAGAAACATATCCTTCAATCAATTCTCATGTGACAGAATTTGAAATTCTCCCATTCATTCCATTTGGTTATTCGATAATTTGTAGAGGGCTTGCTATGAGTCAAGCACTGTTTACTTCCCGGAGTACAGTCAGTGAACAAAACCCCTGGCTGTCCTGAGACTCATAAAGTAAATAGTTCTGAGTCTATTAAAGGGGCAAAACCCCCAAATAAGTAAATAAGTGAATAAACAGATAGATGGATAGATAGATGAATGGTGGGTGGATGAATGGATGGATGGACCAGTGAATAAGTTGATGTGTTCATGGATGAGTAAATAGGTGAGTAGATGGCTGCATGATTGGATGGGTGAGTGGATGGATGGATGGATGGATAAAAGGAAAGATGAATAACTGTATGAATTCTTGTTCTTCAGTTTCCTACTGAAATGGCAAACATTTCTCTAGGTAAGCTGACTGATTTAGGATGGAGGAAGAGCCTCTTCTCTGCTATCAAAACTTCTGTGGTTGATTTTCTGGAAGTAACACTGTTCTCTGAACTCTTGCTTAGTTTATCTTCAGCTAAAAGCACCAGCTCCATCAACTACTGCTCTTGAAACATATATCCTTCTATACCTTGTATTCAGATAACAATGTAATTATTTTCTTGGACTTCAAGCAGGATTTTTCATTGACCCTTGTTAACTTTCCTTCTCTTCCTCCTCTTCCTCATCCTCATCCTCCTTGATCTGCATTAATTTTCAGCTCAATCTTTGGTCCATCTTTCCAACCAACACATATGTAGATGAACTAAAATAAGAAACTTTTAAGTCACAGAATACATTAATCTATGCATGTCAGCATCACTGCTATCTAGAAACTTGAACAAAATACTGATTTTAAAATTGAGTGCTTGAGTCATGCTACTCTAAAATTTTACACAGTTCTAATCACTACTTTGAGAAAGTCATGGTTAACTTTGGGTGCTAGGTTACCATTAATGACTCTGAGCAAGACATCTACTTGATGAGTACAAGCTAGGCCTTTTCTTCTCTTTTCCAGGATGGATGCTCAAGGCACACATTCTTCCCTTAAAAAAGGGTGTAAATGACTACCAAAAGGATTCCCAGGAAAGTCAGCTCCCTTTATGATTCAAAGGGAGCTGCCTGGCTTCTCCTAAATTATCTTCCATGCTGCTGGCACTGGGTAAATAAGGTGGCAATGGTCTATGAATACCCCTCTGCTGTGAACTCCACGAAAGCCAGAGTTGGATCTCAATTTTTCATGAAGTTCCTCTAGGATCTTTCACAATGAATGCCTCACCCACCACCAACACCACCACCCACACCCACACCCACACACATCACACACATACACACATACATACACATACACATACACACACACACACACACACACAAACACACACACACAGTTGCTCCAAAAAGTTCAAGAAACATGTGTTGGATGTAAATATAAACCGGTTCCTCTCTGCCACGCACTCTAAGAGTGAGGCATTTAATTCCTCTGCATCCTAATTTATTTTAAACTGAAGGGCTGGTCCAGGTGATAACAAAGTTGCTTATTTCTTGGCTGCCTCAGATTTCCTACCAGAAACTAGACCAAAGTTAGATTGCTTCCAGAATGTGAGCAAAGTTTAATTATAGCAGCAACCTTGATCACCCAAACTAGGGCAGAAGAGCATTTAAGATTTCTGTAACCTACAGACTCTGAGTTCAAACTGACTTCAAAACAGAAATAAACTGTTAGGCTACCAGATTGATGTACATAATTTGAGCACTGCATGCTTCCTAGAAACTTCTAATACAAAAATATAATCACCTCTTAAGATTCCTGGCAACAAACCAAGGCTTTGACAAAGGGTATTTAGAGCCTTTCAGAATACAGAAGGGAGAACCTGGGTCAGAACAAGTAATAAGCTGCCTCATTTTGAATAGTAAATGCCATATCTTGAAACAGAAATGTTTCCCACATTGTACATATTCAGAAGACCAAATCACCAGCTTGTGCAGATATTATTTTGATGCATGTCCTATTTGAGTGCAATTTTACAGATACAGCTTCCAGCATTAGCTATATGTGTGAATGGAAAGTTATTTGAGTCTAATTTAGAAGTAGAGCATTTTCATTTCATCATCAGCCTCCACCTCTATTTCCTGTGTTATCAGATGTTCGAGAAAGAGCCAGCAGGCTGATTGTGAAACTAGAAACTTGGCCAAAATGAGCATGCTCTCCAGTACTACTTTATATAAGAACCTAGTACGATTCTAACCATGGAAAGGGGATGGGGAAGACACACACATTCAGAAGACATAAATTCAGAAAAGGACCTTCCAAAAAGATGAAGCCAATTCTAGAGGTTTCCTCCAAAGTACAAATTTCTTCACTTTCATGACACCCCTCAAAACACACACACACACACACACACACACACACACACACACACACACACAGACTTTGGTCTCTGCTATCAATGGACCTGCACTCATTCCAGTGGGCCTGAACTGGCATCCGCAGTGCTTTCATCGGACAGATTGTCCTACATATGTATAGACAGAGGATAAAATAAATGTACTCTACAGACCCTGCTTTGCTTTGGGTGAACTTGAAGGAATTCATCTGTTATAAGTACCTTGACCATGTGATCCAAGACAAACCTGTTCCGTAGAAAGAGTTGACCATGCAAAGGGCAACAGCAGTGCATATCCCACGGAAGGACATTCACTAGAGACATCTTTCTCTCCAACTGGGACATTCAACATGAGAACAAGAATACCCAAACCCATTTGTACTGATCTGTCCACGTATCAGATACCTACTCTTACAAAACATAGTAAAGACTAGCAATTTTTAAAATATTTTATTTGTTATTTTTATTCTATGTGTATGAGTGTATCGCCTGCATGTATACAAGTGCACCATGTTGTGCATTGCCCACAGAGTTCAGAAGAGGACATCAGATCCCCTGGAACTGGAGTTATGGGTGGATGTTAACTGCCATGTAGGTGCTGGGAACAGAGAGCAGCCAGTATTCTTAACCACTGAGCCATCTCTCCACCCCTTGCAATCCTCATACTTAATGAAAAAGTAAAACTAAAGGTCTCTAGGAGTCCTTTTTTTTCTTCCCACAGAAGAGGCAATTTTCATCATTTATCAGTTTTATTGATTTTTCCTGTCTCTTTTTTTTCTAGTCTTTTTGAGACAGGGTTTCCCTGTGGCCCCAGCCGACCTGGAACTCACTATGTAGACTATGCTGGCCTTGAACTCACAGAGATCTGCCTGCCTCTGCCTCCCAAATGCTGGGATTAAAGGCATGCAACCACCATGCCCAACCAATTTTTCCTGTCTCTTGTGAAACAAAACGCCTTTTGTTTAAGTGTACATATTACAAACTGATTTTAAAAAAAGGAGATTTTTTGCCCAAAAGGCCATATGATAAGCACAACGTGGTTTCAGTAATTTCTCTAAATGAGCAGATTGAGGGGCATTCATAGTAGTAAACCATCCTATTTTTTGGGTCCTCTCAGACATGCTCTTGGTCATGTGGACGGCTGGTGGAAACTGAATTGAAAACCTATGAAAACATCCTGTATTGAAGGAAAATTAACAACCCTGCTCTGTCATGCCCATTTGCCTTCATTAATATCTTCCTATGAACCCACGTGTGTAAATCTTCATGCAAACCATAACAAACAGTACAGGTAAAATGTTAGCTACATATATCTGTCTACCATCCCCACAAAGCCAAAGGTATAAGACTATAGTCTTCTAAGACTGGACTTGAGCCTCTGTAAACAAAGAGCTTTTATTAAGAAGCCATTTCAGGTTTTACTTAAAACTGGTTGTAAGGATGACTCCTTAGCTGAAATAAATATACTGTAAATATATTTGGTGGTATTTAGAAAATTCTCATTGTGAGACCCAGCAAAGAAATATATGTAAAATCCCATAAAACTGAATCATGGGATTTCATGGCTTTAGTAAATGTCTGAGATGTCAACTCATATCTCTATACCACCCCCACCCCACCCTCTTTTAAAGAGAACAAGAACAGATACGTGACAGAAGAGCCAAGTGACATATCTAGTGTGGCACAACCAGTTAGCGTCCATCTATGAACCATATCCTCCCACTGATTTTCACAGAGACTGCAGTATCCTAAAGACACCAGTCTAAACGTGACTAGAGTCAAATTCCATTTGACATGAGTAAAAGTATGATTCCATGACAAGGAGTAGTTCCCTATTCACAGGCCTGAGGCCGCAGTTGACTGTGCAGACATCACGGCAGTAACATGAACCAACCATGGCACTTCCCCTTACCAGAAGGTCTGTCTAATCAAGCTAGGGGAAGGGGTTTACGAGGAACTTCACTTGCCATGCAACCTACTTGGAACAGACAGATTTAGCAAACCCAGTACCTTTTTTTTTTCTACAACCATAAAATCCCCAGGATTCCATCATTTAAATCTTTTCAAGATTCCTAGCTGAAAGGAAATTATAAACACAGAAAAATGTAAATGTTGGGACAATATCTACCACCAAAGTTCAAAATGCCCCGCATCCTCTCAAAAGTACCTCTACCAGTCACATTTTCTTGGCCGGTTTCCTAGCAATTAAGTTTATACACATACCAGCACATAGTCCTTTAAAAAATGTACCTAAATAGCATTTTAACAGGCACACTTCTTTGTATCTTAGTTTCTTTCCCTTAATCAGTCATGTCAGACTTTCCCTATCAGCAATAAAGAGAGCTGCCCAGATCCTTCTGGAAACTCTGGTATCCCACTGCTCTGACAGGGTGATTTCTTGAAGTGCAAACAAGCACTCCAGATTGATTGAGTCTTACCAGTTCAGATGGTAAATGGATCGGTTTAAGGACAGAAACTATTGTTTGGAAGAGATCATTTGTCTTAACTGACACTGGACTCCTAGATCCTGGAAACATGGCTGAACAGTTGACAAAATATAGGATGCTTCAAGAAGGGAGAGACAGAGAAGGAAACCAGGAAAGGAGAGACTCAAATGTCAGAAGGAAAGGATCAAGTGTACACAGCATGCCAACACCTGGCAGGTGCTTACTCAAAGCTTTCAGTGACTGGGCTGGAGAGACGGCTCAGCAGTTAAGAGCACTGGCTGTTCTTGCAGAGGATCCAGGTTCAATTCCCAGCACCCACATGGCAGTTAACAACCATCAAAACTCCAGTTCCAGGGGAATCTGATGCGTTCTTCTGACCTCTGGAGGCAGTGCATGACACAAGAGCATTTGCATACATCCAGGCAATACACTCATACATATAAAATAAAATAATAAATAAATTTTTTTTAAGTTTTCAACTGACTGAATTAATGAATAAATGAAGAAACCAGGGGAGGACATTCTAATGCATACAGCATGCAACAGATAGAAATGTGTGATATATGATTAATGGCTCTAACTCTGACAAGCTTCACTGTACAATATGGTAGTCACTGGCCATACGTGGCTATCGAACACTTGAAATGTATCTGTTTATAAAATACACACTAGATTCCAAATATGAGAAGAGAATGTGAAGTATCTCAGGGTTTTTGTGAGGGTTTTTTGCCTGTGTGTTCGTATATGATGTGTGAGTGTATACACATGTTCGGGTGTGTGAACATGGGTGCAAGCTATCATATGCACATAAAGTCAGAAGACCACCTCAGGTAACAGTGCTCACCCTCCACTTTGTTTGAAATATGTTCTCTTTGTTTTTTTCCCACTGAATATAACAAACTAGTTGGTCCATGAGCTTCCAAGGATTCTGTCTCTGCCTCCCATCTCGCCACAGGAGAACTGGGATTACAGACATGAACTACCGCACCTGGGTTTATGTGAGTTCTAGAGACTCAAACTCAGGTCCACATGCTTGTGCAGCAAGCACTTTACCCACTGAGCCATCTCCCCATCTCCTGAAGTAGTTTTGTTTTGTTTTGAAACAGGGTCTCCCTGTAGTCCCGGCCAGACTGAAACTCACTACATAGAGCAGATTGGCCTCGATCTCACCTACCTGCCTTTGTCTCCTAAGTGCTGGGATTAAGAGCATGCGCCACCATACCCGACTCTTAAGTAGTTTTTATACTGAATGTATGTTAAAATAAAAATAGATTGAATAAGTAAATCCTAAAATCAACTTAATCTATCTTTTACCTTTAATTTTTTTTCAACTACAACTAGTAGAAAAATTTAAATTCACACATGGCATGCATTATCTGTATCTTAGCCATTGTAGGAGTGTAGACATCATTACAGAATTAACTTTCTCAGCTCTAACCTACCTCCCAACACAGGACTTTGAGAGTCATCAGATGAAAGCCTGGCTCTGCTGTCTAGATAAGGCAGCAACTAGACATCAGACTACAAATCCAGATACCGTCGTCCTGATTTTGGCTTTAATAGAAAAGGAGCTGTGTGACCTTGAACAAGCCACTGAACCCATGAGGACCTTGTCTTTGTCACCTTAAAGATGAAGACACTCCCAGCATCTGCCTCACAGGGAAGCTGCATGGATCAAAGGAACTGACATCCAGAAAAGGGTTTCTCAAGGTGACAAAGGGAAAGTCTCTCCTGAGTTTTATTTCTATTTCTATAAGTAATAGTTCTAGGAGAACAAGGTGCAAAACAACAAAAACAAAAAAAACTGAAACAACATGGTATTTACCCGATAAAATTTCTGTCTCATGACTCCATTCCTGAGTGCATTAGTAAATTTACAGACAAGTGGAAACATCAGTACACATTACTGCCTTTTCAGGTGGCCCACCAACTGCTGTCAGTCAAAGGGCACTCAGACACTTTCTCTGAGAGAGCACAGACAGTCCAAGTGAACCAGTAGGTGAAAACCATCTCTGAGCAGCTCACTGATGAAGCAGGCGGACCAAGCTCATCATTTCACCTAGAACTCATAGCTTAATGGGGAATCTGTAATCCTGGGGGACTTGGAAGTTTCAGTGGGAAAAGTTCATAGGCACAGAACCAAGGGCATGAGGATTGGTTCTCATTTACTGTTCTAGGTGAAGCTGGCAGTAAGCCACACAGATAGGAGAGTAAATAGTCCCCTGGTTTCACAAGATGGACAGGGGACCTGGCAGGGGAAATTCTAATGACCCTTGGACAGATTATAGCTTTTTAGTGACACCCGAAAGATTTCACCATCCCAACTGGGCATCTCCTTCCCCAAAGCACTGATCATTTCAAAAGAAGATATGAAGAAAGCACCATGTAGCAGTTGGGGTAATGTAAGGTGGCCACAAGAAGCCAGCTACAGAGTGGAATGCACGATAGCACAGCAGAAGCAAGATAACAACCTATAGCCATAGGCAGGACAGTGGGACAAAAGATGTCCAGTTCAAGAGAGCCAAGGCCAATTCCTCCCTCTCAGCCCCTGCAAAGTACCCCAAAAGTCATCTATAACTCACCATCCACGAGGCCACCACACAGAGCAAGTTCAGCAACTTCCCCTTCGCCGACAGCTTTCCTTTCTCTAAGGGCTGATGCCTGTGTCAGATCAGAGTCAAGCTCTGGGCCCCTGGGACCACTGTCCCGTGACCTGCCCGGAACAGCCTTCAGTCCCTGAGCTCTTGCTGGCTCCTCTGATCAAAAAATATATATATACAATGACAAGACACCAAGCCCAAAGCAGATCTCAGACCTGGCTGCCGAACAAACTAAGGAGGGTTTAGCCCCTCATATCCCAGGGCTAACTCCAGACACTGCAGGTCAGCTGGTCACAGGTATATGCAGACTACAAGAGCAGTGCCAGTGTCCAGCCTCACCTGGACAGCTACAGGCTAGAGAAGATAGGAAAGCCTCTATCTCTCTGACACTGTCTTTTAGAGGCATTTGCTTATGGAGAAGAGGAAAGTGGGGAAGGAAGACAGGAAAAAGCAAGGCAAAGGAAGAGCTGTTCTAAAATATAAAAGCTCTCAATGCTGAAGTGAGCTCAGTCTGCACTCAAGCATTTAGACTCCTGAACCTCAGTTTCCTCATCTGTAAAATGGCAGTAAGACCACCTGCTCACTCACCCTTGTGTGTATAGGTGTTGGGGGATAAACAGACATAAAACACTCAATAAATTTTATACAGTAACTGACATAAAAAGCATTCATCTGGGATGGATAGATGGCTCAGTGGATTAGAGTGCTGGCTGCACAAACACAAGGTCCTGAGTTTTAACTCTAGTACCCTCAGTTAAAAAAAAATGCTGGGTGTGGCTTCGTGTGCTTGTAATCCAGTGCTGTGGGCACAGAGGCAGGAGGGTTGCTGGGGTATTTTGGATACCAGCTAACTCAAGCTTCACTGAGAAATGCTGTTACTGGGGAATAAGGCACGGAGAGTGATTCAGCAGAACACCTATGTCTTTCCTTTTACCTCCTTCTGCACACCTGCACAGGCACAAACACCATCACACAGATGGCCAGATACCCCCTCCACACACACAGCGTTCATTCTATTACCAGTTCTTCCATTGGAAGAACAACATGGACAGTTCTGAGTGTCTCTGCAAGAGAAACTATAAATATGAATAATGAACTGAACTATGCATAAAAGGAAATTTCTTTAAAAAAAAAAAAAACATGCAACAATGAAACCTACATCAAGGTCCAGAGGTTGGAGAGCACTCAGAGTAGAGTTGCTGCTGTGTCTGTAGGCACACTTAGAGCTAATATGCCCAGGAGAAATCAATAGAGATTTACAGAAATAGGCATGAAGCACATGAAGATTCTCTTCATTGTTATTTGTAAAAAGAGAAAAATCAAAAATTATAAGTATTTTTAAGCACTGTGATATGCATGCTTTGCTTAATTTGGGAAAAAAAATACTCCTTTTTAATTTGAGAAAAAGTACATAAGAGAATATGACCCCACAGAGTATTATGGTACATGTCATGAGTCAGACACAGAGGGACAAACACTGCATGATTTCACTCACATGTAGACTCTAAGAAGTCGGACTTGGTGGAGAAGGGAGAGACATGTGATTACCAGGCCTGGGGGTGGAGGAGGGAAGAGGAGAAAGCCCATCTCAGAGTTCACACCACAACCTTGAAATGAGTACGTTCTGGGAATCCAATGTACAACGTGGAGGTTATAGATACCAATACCGCTATTACTTTTTTGAAACTTAGAGAGTTCTCAACATACATACATGTAACTATGTACAAGATAGATATGTTAATTAATTTGACCATGCTAATTTTTTTACAATACAAACATATTACAAATCCTTATATTTTATACCTAGAATATATTCGATTTTTATTTACCAGTTATACCTCAATAAAACTAAGAAAGTAAAAATAAATTTAGGGAAAGATTTTAGAATCTATCTGATTAGCTAAAAACATTTCAAGATATCCTTAATGTTTCTCTTTTAAACTCCAGTTTAATGTTAAGATTAGACTTTCAATATCATCAACAAAGGAAGACGAGATACGGACATTACCCTCTAAAAGTTTCTCATGGGGCCAGGCATGGTGATGCGCACCTTTAGTTCCCACACTTGGAGGCAGAGGGAGGCAGGTTTCTGTGAGATCAAGGCCAGTGTGGTCTCCACAGCAAGTTCCAGGCCACCGGTGGCTACAGGGAGACCCCGTCTCAAAAAGACCCAAAAGAAGAAAGTTCCCCATGGAAGCCAATAGGGAGATGTCCTCTTGAAACATAGAGGACACGGCAAGGGAGGGAGGAAGTAGGCAGAGAATAATTCAAATGAAGAAACTGACACGGCTGAGGCCATGGCTCAGTGAGGACAGTGTTTGCTAAGCAAGCCTGAAGACCTAAGTTCAGATCCCCAGCACCCACATAAAAGCTAGGTATGGTGGCACGTGCCTTTAACTCTAGTGCTGGTGGTGTGGAGAGACTGGATGCAGAGCAGAGGGATCCCTGGAGCTTATCGGTCAGTCTAGACAATCTGTGAGCTCCAGGTTCAGGAAGAGAACCTATCTCAAAAAAGAGGGTGGAGAGTGAGAAAAGTCACTTGATATCAATCTTCGACCTCTATACGCACACACACACACGCATGTGCGTGCACACACACATGCACACACACGCAGAATAAAAAAAATTTAAGCAGACAAAAATCACCACTACAATATTAAAATAAAGCAGGAGATGAAACATTAGTGCTTTCCTCCCTCAGCATGTGGGAGGGCATGCATATGCACACATGGGCACACAAACACACAGACATGAGAACTTTTGCAATAAGCTCAATATCACCCACTGAATCCTTTCCCACACAGTCTCACAGAAGCTATTTTTGTATTCCAGTGAGATTTGAGCAAAGAATAGAGCTTCGGTAAAAAAAAAAAAAAAAAAAAAAAAAAGAGGAAATAATTGCTGTGCTGTGCTGTGCTGTGCCTCGGGTTTTCTCGCTTCCTTATTTGAAAATTATCATCCAACCAGTCCAAAAACTTCAGAACAATAGTACAGCCTCCCATAAGCTGCTGCCATATACTGCTGTAGACTTCTGGAAACTGAACTGGATCAGTTTAAAAGTTTGGGTAACTTTCTATTTTCTTAGCAAACTTCTAATAATACATTATAGCACAGGGGACTGGAAGAAACCTTCCAAATCATCTGGTCCAACCCCATCATTTTACAGATGAAGAACTTGGAAGATAAAGTGGCTGCTTCTAATACACTGAAGACTCTAATTAAAACATCTGTTCAATTTTAAGGTGACTGCAAAATTTAAAGAGGGTTTGGGAGATAACATAAAACCTGCAAAATATTTTTTAGTGGAATAGGAATGATTACCAATTATTAAATGAAGAAATAGGGACTGAGGTGGCAGTGGGCCCCCCATTCCAATGTTAGGATCATTTATATCTGGAGGACTGAGAGGTTAAAACTGGTCAGAGTGAACACACTGATTCAGTCGGTACAGACGAGAACTCGGGCTCCACACTGAAAACTAGTGATTTAATCACCAAACACTGGCCTAATTTTATACCTATACCAGTGGGTCCCAGGAGATGGCATGATGTGATAGTACTCTCATTTCCAGAAAAGCAGACATTGGAAAAATTGTCCATGAACAAGAGAGATGCAAGATCAAGAACGTGAGGGTGTTAGACCCTGGAGCGACAGCACCCAGGAGTTCCTTAGAAATTCATAATCTTGAGTCCTGCCCAGACCTTCAGTCAGAATAGGCCACTGGTGAGACACCCAGGTTCTTCTGTGCACGTGAATATTTGAGAAGTATTTATTCAAATTCAAATATAACTGACTATGTGTGACCACCTGCAATTCTGTTTCCATCCTCCTCTTTTCTTTCCATAATGCCATATGTCCCTAAATCTCCTGATTCTGAACTGCAGATTTCCCACTAAGCAGCTTACTTTAATCTCTTATTAATATAATCTTTTTCTAATGACAGGTTATTTGCTCTCAGAAACACTACTGTGAATAGTATTATTCATCTTCCTGAACCACTGGAAGCTAAAGACTCACAGAGTACTGAACCGGAGTCTGTAATAACAAGTAAAATACCAGAGGAGATCAATTTATCCAGACATCTAATCATTGGCTTCATCCAAGTAATATTGTAAGAATTCCTTTGATTGATTGATTGGTTGGTTGGTTGGTTGGTTGGTTGGTTGGTTGGTTGGTTGGTTGATTACTGCTTCTCTCAAGCCCTTTAATATTTAAAAAAAATATCATCCCCATATTGTTTAAAGAACAATCATCCGAGTATGTAGTGTGAGGTGGCAATACAGTGACAATACTTTCAGGGACCTCTGGATGATTGATTGGTGATGGGTCACAGTGGCCTGCCATGAGGTCATATTGGACTTTTGCAATGAAATAACTCACTGGCATGAGCAACCAGTGTGTCTCAAGGTCTTTGTAACTGTGCATGGCTCACAGCTCCCTGAAAGCAACAATATGGGATCATGCACATTCAAATTGTAGGCTTCTTATGTCATAGCAAAATAAAGATGAGCAAACTCCAGAAAAATGACAAATCTAAGGTCCTAGGGATTTCAGGGGAGCCATCTTTTGCTTTGACACTAGTGCCTGTATTACACAGTGAGCAGAATTTTACTATGCTAAGAGACCAGGTCATGCCTACTGGTTAAACACACTTACTTCTAGTGTGCTACTCAAGAGCTACATTACCTTTCTAAGGTTACTGAGAATTCTTTTTCATACTGGGGACTAAACCCATGGCCTTTCACATGCTAGGGAAGTACTCAAGGGAAGCCTCTATCACTTAGCTATATCCCTCAGGCCTCTTCAGCAAGGTCTCACTGAGTTATCCAAGTCTGGAACTCACTCTGCAGTCCCAGTCAATCTTGAACTTTTAGTCTTCTGATTCAGCCTTCCAAATAACTGGGGTTACAAGCCTACACCACCAGGCCTGATTTAAAATTGGTGAATTCTTGATTCAGATCATCAGATGGGTCAGGGATGGATGAGCTAAATTAAAGCACAAGTTACACAGCAAAACTAAGCCCATAATTATCAGGCTTCTGGGATGGTGTCAGGCATGTAAGATCAAAAATGATAGTCAATACAGAAGCCAAATGCACTGGCCTCTCATAGCCCATGGTACAGAAGCCAAATGCACAGGCCTCTCATAGCCCATGGTAAGGTGGCAGGGGCAAAAGAGGAAGAACAGCTTTGACTCGCATCCATCACAGTGTGCATCTTCCGCTGCTGTTAATCAGAGTGTGTGTCATACTTCCTGGGCCCACTGAAATCACTAGCCCTGCAGAAAGGACTGGAATGTTTCCCCTTTAAAAGGAGAAGCAGTGCAAAAGGCAAAACCTGGGCTGGCAGGTCATAAAGAGGACTATTTCTCTATAAACAGGTCACCCAAAGTGACACCTTTTCCTTGCCGCTATCAAGGGCACTGTGCTATGAAACTGGAAGCATCATGAAGTAGGACTGGCCGCCAGGTCTTCAGAACCACAGTCAAGTCACTGCCTCTCTTTGCTCTCTGCAGAAACCTGGGTCCTGTGTCTTCCGAAACATAAAAAAAAAAAAAAAAAAAAAAAAAAAAAAGTCTAGAAAAAAAGAGGGGGTTTGTCTATCACAGGGCAGAAGGGAAAATCCCTCTTTCTCTCCAGACCTATCCCATCACTCTCTATTTGGGGTACTGAATCCAAGGCCTCGGACATGCTAGGCAGGATCTCTACTCCTGAGCTCTAAGCCTCTGCTGGTGACCAGGTCTCTTAGGAGAACAACCCCTATTTTGTAGTACAAATTACTCACGTTCACACAAAAAATGCCTCCTCTGAATGTAGAACTCAACGAGGAGATTCTTCTCGAGCATGCCTCTTTCGCTCAGTGAAGAACCCCACCCCCAAGGCCCCTACCTTCAGAAATGGCCTTCCTCACAGCGGCCAAGTAAGTCTCGGGCTCGTCGTCACAGGTGAGCTCCTGCCACTGGGCCCAGTCCGGAAAGAAGGCCTGGAAGTCGTCGTCGCTGGCCTGCACGCCACAGAGCAGCCGCACCACGCGCTGCGGCGGATGGAAGGCGCGCTGCAGCAGCGGCAGCAGGCCAGGTTGGCAGAAGCACTGAACCAGCTCTGCCGACAGCAGCACCAACACGCAGCGCGCGCCGCAGAAGACCCGCAGATCCTCGGCGGAGAAGGAGGTGTCTGGTCGCAGCCTCTGCGTTAGCATCTTCTGACTGCGGACCTGCCTGCACGACAGGAAAAGGTCCTGTAGGTACTGGCACCATTCTTGCACATCTGTGCTGTAGAAGATGAGGATGTCACATCCTCGGGCGCCCCCTGCAAGGAGGAGACATGGAAGCTTGTTAACACGCCTGCTCCTTCTAGAAGGCTCTCCGCAACCAGCCAGAGACACCGTCCGGCAGAGCCTGGCGCCCACAGCCTTCTGGTTCTACCTCTGGTGTATCGGTCCAGTTTCCTTCCCTGCTTCCAGCCCACCGGTGTGACGACCAGTCTCTTTGCCCAAACATATCGCAGTATTCTAGATCCTTGCAGAAGCTGTTGTTTCACCCACACGCTACCCAGGCCTTGACCCCACCAACAGTAGGTACTGTCTAGGGCAATGCCAACAAGTACTCATATAGAGCTCGCTGTTCCAGGCATTGCCTGATAAACTCACCTAATCCTCACAACATCCTTACCCAGTACGTACCACTACTGAACTATTCTAAAGATGAGGAAATAACGTTGATGTGGCAGGTTTAGTAACTTACCCACAGCACAGAGGTTCTCAGTATTTGAACATAGTTTGATTTGACCCTGAACCTGGTTCTGACTCAAAGTGGTCAAGAGCACAAGATCAAGAATCAGGTGTCAGGGTTTGACTCTTGGCTGTGTCACCCTAGGAAAATCTCCTGAGTCTCGATTTACTCATCTGAGAGTGGAAACAGCATTTCATGAGAACTGAATTCGATATTTCAGGTTACCTGATCAGCTTGAAACAAAACAAAACAAAACAAAAAACTCTCAATAATTGGTCATTCATGCCATGATCCTTGTGTTAATAATGCATCAGTGTAAATGGAAACTGGCTGAATTCATGCTTTGACCTATAGCACACTTCATACTCTGTGACATGGGTGTTTTTCTCCCTCTAACAAATCACAAATGCTAGAAAACAAACAGGCCAAGAAGGCTCTAGGGGCTCATCTGCCCCACACTCCTGATTTACAGTTGAAAGAAATGCGTTGTTTGAGAAGATGAAGGACTTGTCTCAGATTCACACTCAGCAAATAACAGGTCCTGGTTCCAGGTCCAATCTTCTGCTCCAGCCCCTACTGTCTCCTATCAGGACATTTCTCAAGAATCTCATGAGTGATAAGTCACATCTTCTACTGAACAAAGCTTCAAGAAGTTCAGCTCTTAACCTTGCCACTTCCAAGCCTCCACCTTTCCATACACAGCCTATTCTGTGTATGATTTGAAAGAAGTGTGCCCAAAGTGCTCATGCAGACTACAATGCACCTTCTCCCTTTTGGAGGACACTGAGTACATTTTGTGACATAGAAATCAAATTGTGGGTTTTCACAATTGAATGTCAGCCCTAGGACTGTCGAGATGACTCAGTATGTAAAGGCATTTGCCTCGAACAAGCCTGGCAACTTGGGCTTGATCCCCAGAAGGTGGAAGGAGTGAACCGATCCTGCAAAGTTGTCCTCAGACTTCCACATCGACACCATGGCATGTGTGTCCACACACCCATATTATCTACATACACACACAATAACAATAAATACATATAAAAAGAACTGGCCCTGGTCCACATATCACTAAGTGCTTTCAGGTGAGGTCACAAGCAGGACTGATTGGCAAGATTTTGAAACTCTAAGCTCTGAAAGATCATGGAAAAAATCCTCCATCTAGCCAACTTGAATTCTTAAATCTTCCTGTCTTCACTTCCCAAGTCCCAGGATTTAGAGGTATTCTCTTTTGGCCATTCCAGGCCAAAGTTTTCAGAAGAACTGACAAGTGTGCAAACAACTGAAGGAGAGGAAGAACATAAGAAGCATCCTCAAGAAAGCAAAGCTTGGGGTTGGAGAGAGGGCTCAGTGGTTAAGAGCACAGGCTGCTCTTGCAGGGACCCAGGTTTGGTTCCCAGCACCCACATGGCAGCTAACAACCATCTGTAACTCCAGTACCAGGGGATCTGACACCCTCTTCTGACTTCCTCCAGCACTTTACAACATGGGTGCACTTACATACATGTAGGCAATATACTCATACACATAAAATAAAAATAATAATAAGTATTTTTTCAATGCCCACATGCCCATACTGGTAAAAATGAGTGATCAAAAAAATAAAAAGGGAGTTGGGAATGCAGCTCACTGACAGAACACTTGCCTAGCATACACAAGACCCTCACTGCAATCCCTAGCACCACAAATAATTTTTTTTAATTAACTGAAAACTGGGAAGAAAAAGACAAATTTTTCATACATAAAAATTTCAGATAATTTCTGTTGGTGACCCCACCTTCTAGGAAATATAGCATGACACCTCCTAAACATGGGCTGTGACTACTGATTTCTTTATAAAGAGCACAATTTGGAAAGATAAAGTAACTTCACAGTGGACAAATACCTTATCAAAGGGAATAACAACAACCAGGAATCATGTTAATAGTATAATCATGAGAAAAGCATCCAATAAACCCAACTGAGGGACATTCCACAAAATCACTCCTCGGGACTGTCAAAGTTGGGGGAGGGAGATGAATATGGTTGAGGTACATTGTATGCATGCATGGAATTCTCAAGGAACAAATTAAAAATATTTTTTTAAAAAAGACCATCAAAGTGATGAAAATAAAGAGAAATATGATAGAATCCTGGCCAAGAGGAGCTGAAGAGACATCATGAGTAAATTATATCATGGTATAATGGGTGGGAACCTGAGACAGAAAAAGGACACTGTATAAAAACTACAGAAGCTAAAATAATTAACCACCCAGAATGCGGGAAGCTGAGGCAGGGAAATCATGAATTGGACTCCAACCTGAAGATATATAGTGACATTCTGGGCAGCCTAACTACATGGTGACATCCTGTCTCAAAAGACTGCCCCCAAGATAGTAATTTACCAATACTGGTTCACTATAGCAAATGTAGCACACTAATCTGAATTGCCAGTGAGAAGGAAAGTGGGCTTTGAACATATGGAAACTCTCTGTATGTCTTTGCAGTTTTCCTGGAAATCTAAAACCATTCTAAAATAAGTTTATTAAAAATACAATTAAATGTGGAAAACAGCTACTTAAAATGGCTTGTTCCTGTGTTCTAGGTTGAAACTCAATCCCTTCTGAGTAAAAGGTATTTAAAAAGGAAGTGGTTTGTGCCTCAGATAATTTAATATCACAACCTCTCTGGTCACTGACCAGTAGTGTGACTTCAACCAATATCCTAAATCTAGGCAAATCTGGCCTCAGTGTAAATGAGGGCAATTAAATCTACATTCTTCCTGAATACTGAGGTGCTGCTGAAACAGAAAGCTGGGGAAGTTGTAAAAAAGTCCAAAGTGGAAGTTCAAGTTCCTCCCTGACCTGCTGGGAACAGCACAGGACTACCTGCCTTGTCAGCAGTCCTCACTGTGTGAGGGGAATGCCCCTGTTCTAAATGGCTTCTCTCATTTTTCCTATTTTTTTTTAAATTAAAATGTATTGATGCTCACCAAAAAACTAGAACATAGAAGTATTGAAAGAATAAAAAAACATAACTTAAAATTTAGGTTTTCCAACATCCTCATAGAATCATATATATGGACATTGCCTATTTAAAGACTTATTTTGCATTGAAACTCTTTTTTAAAAGATTTATTCATTTTATTTTATGTGCATTTTGCCTGCATGTATGTGTGTACACCACATGCGCACCTGGTGTCCAGTGCCCATGGAGGCCAGAAGAAGGTGTTGGACCCCCTGGAACTCGAGTTATAGACATTAAGAGCTGTCATGTGGGCAGTGAGAACCAAACACAGATCCTCTTCAAAAGGAGCCAATGCTCTTAGCCACCAAGCTATCTTCTCCAGCCCCTAAAAATGTGTTATATCTTGAGAGAGGACTCAAAGAACTTACACAAAGTATACTATGTATATGAACTTATTAGCATACCTTTTTCAAATTACCCTTTCTTGTTCTCCTTTCTAAATATTATAGTATACCTACGCATGCATTTGTTTACATATGTACATGTATACATTATAGGCTAGGATCTGCATATGTGGGAAAACATGAGGTTTTCTTTCTTTCTGAGACTGGGTGACTTTGCTTAATATTGTACACTCTAGCTTTATCCATTTTTCTGCAAATTTTGTGATTTCATTTTTCTTTGGAGCTGAATAATATTGCATTTTATATATGTACCAGGTTTTCATTATCCATCTGCTGCTGATGGACAACTAGGTCGGTTCCATTTCCTTGCTACAGTGAACAGAGCAGCAATAAATTATTAAGAGAAACAATGCACGAACAAAGAGCCCATAAACCCTAGTCAGAAATGAGAAAAGGGCTTTGTTTTTGTGGTGCTTGAAGAACAGGTTTGGCTACAGGAGAAATAAAGAATGGGAGGAGAGGAAGGGGCTGACCAGTGGCGGTAGGGTGGCAGTGGTGGGAAAAAACACGGTGACTAAAAAAGAAGACACTGAATGATTCAGAGTCCATCTGAGAAAAGAACAGAGAGGAAGTGCCTGCAGGTGACCTTGGCCCCCTGTCCATTTGGTCTAAAGTCCTATCCATTGGACCTGGAATACATTTTTAAAACTTTTTTATTTATTATTATTTTGTGTGTATGATGTGTGTGTGTGTGTGTGTGTGTGTGTTTATGAGTGTGCATGCATGGCACACGTGTAGAGGTCAGGGGACAATTTACAGTAGTTCTCTCCTTCTACCATGCGTATCCTGGGACTGAACTCAAGGATCAAGTGGAAGTTCAGATGACAGAAAACACAACAAGTCCTTCCAGCCCTATGGTGCTGTTTTGAATCCAGGAATAGTAGAAAGATCTAGAAACAAGAACTCTGGAAAGATGGAGCCAGACATGGTCCGAGAGCTTTCCTAAAATTCCTGGAGGCCAAGACTGGAAGGGGGGGTCTAGGCTACAGCAGCTGCAGACCTGGCCCCTTGGGAAAGTCCCAGCCTCTTTCCTCGCTCTGTCTGGTAAAACAGGAGATACCATTAGGGCCTTCAGCACAGTATAAGCTGATTCTGTTTCATTTCACCTCACTACTTGAGCTTCTTTCAAGGCCAGAGAGCCAAGATTCTCCAGGATTTCAACAAGCAAACATGTCTTTTGGGAAACAAAAGATAAATGCTTCTCCTTGAATGGAAAGGAATTTAAGAAGACCAGAGGATTAGGCCCTAAAGAAGAATAATGATGTATCAACATGGGTTATAATTTGGTAGAATTTGAACACACTGAGCTGTGTGAAAGAAGTCAGTCATCAAAACCACTGTGTGATTCCAGTCCTTAGTCTGCTTAGAGGCCCAGTTTGACTTCTGGGCTAGGGTCCCCATCAGAACTTAAGTCCACCCTCCCAGTCATTTGACTACACCCACTGGAGCCAGTGATCTAGACACTGGACACTGAAGGCTGGTTGTTTGGCCTCCTCTACTTAAAGGCTCTCCAGTTTGCTGTTTCTAGCACTCAGGAGCCCCAGCCAGCTCCTTCTCTCCCAAATCAACCACCCACCAAGTCATATTGGTTGCTTCCTGTGTCTTGAACACAAAGCACAGACCCTTTGCCTGGATGTCTTTCCTCTATAGGCCCCTTCCCTCTCTTCCTTCAGGTCTTGATTCATTTCCCTTGTTCTCCAAGGTCTTACCTGGCCACTCCATTTAAAATCCTATCTCAAACCACCTCACCCCTCTCTGTGTTTTCTCATAGCACATATAGTGCCAAGCACTTTCCTTATTAAATGTGCTATACCTTCCCTGTCCCTTCAGTTCCATGGAGCATGCATTTTTATCCTCTTGCTTCCTGAATGGCCACTGGACACCTAGTACAACGCCTGGAAACAACAGGCATGTGATAAATATGTATCCAATATATTAACTTCCTCTGTGGAATTCTGCCTTACCTTTCAGTGAAATGTGTAGACCATGAACCTCTGATTACCCCAGGGCTCTATATTCCCAGAACAGCTTCTAACCTACAGAGCCTAAGGAGCCACAAGGTAGAGATGAACCACCTTTCCACCAAATTCAGTAATGAGCCTGTACCATCAGAGCCTTTTCCACCACCTTTGCATGACCTCAGGCTAGAACTTGGAAGATCTAGAAAGCTGGTTTCTCATTCTCTTCTCCAAACACTGCATGGTTATTTTCAAGAGATACTGGCATCGTGTTTTCATGTATTATCTCTCTGGAGATATTGTAAATTGGGCTGGAAAAACACAAATAAACCCACCCCCAAACAGTAACTCTCTCTCTTCTCATCTAGTGATGCCCTGCTTATTAACTGCTTTTTTTCACACCACCAAAAACTTGTGGTGAACAGATACCAGGCTGACCTGCTGACTACCAAGAACACAACGTGTGTGGAGTGTCCACGGGATATAGAAACCGGACTCATTAGATATTTCTCAATATTATCATTAGATGGCTTGCCCTGGACCGCAGCGAGCCAAGAACTTGCCAAGCATATATACATACACACATCTATGAGTCAGAAAGGAGCCCGAGAGCAGCCAGAAAGGACCCCTGGCACCTTCTGATGGGTAAATTTGCTCATCTGTCACCCAGACCCCAAAGTTCCACGGAGAACAAGGGGAAGATTAACGGTAAAGGAACAATGTGCTTAGCTTTGTCTTAAGCAGAATTCCAAAGAGGAAAGACAAACCCGGTTGAGGACGAAGCTGGCCTAAGGTCCCCTTCTGATCTGCCAGGACCACCGAGGACTGCCTGAGCGCCCCCTGTTGGTCGGATAGACCCTAAGAGAAGCATTTGGCCAGCCCAGACACCGGGCCTTCCACCTCCCTTCTACTGTCTGGGGAGTTACAAAGTTAGAACACAGCGTTGGGAGGAAAAAGGGAGACTCGGAAGCCAGGATCGAGCGCGAGGCCCAGGCTGGCGCTGGAAAAATCGCGCACAGGCTGCTTAGAAGAAATGTGACAAAGTTGGGAGAGGAAGTTTGCAACCGGGAACAGAGAAAGACCCGAAAGAACCCAAGCTCGCCACGCAGAAGACACAGAGAAGCGCGCGGGTGGCATCGGAAGCGGCTCTGGAACCAGGGCGCACGAGCCCGGAGCTGGGAGCCGCGCCTGCTACCCACCTGAGGCTGCCATGCCGCCGCGGGCGCAGCTCGCATCCCCGGCCAGTCCGGTGCCGGGTGCCCACAGCCGCGGCGGGTGGCGTCCCTGACGCGGGGCAGGAGGGGAGCCCGGCTCGGTGCAAGACAGCTGTGACTGTGGCGCTTCCTCCCGCGAGGCAGCGATGGCTCGCCGCAGGGGCGTGTCCACAGGGTCCGCCCCGCCCGCGGGGCTCGGCGTGGCACCTGCACGCGCGGCCGTTGGGCAGGGGAAGTGAGAAGCCCACGCGGACTCGCAGGCTCGGCGCGCGGCCCCCTGCTCCACCACGTGCACCTCACGCCTCGGGAAAACTGGCCGCTGCCCGGCTAGCAGCCACGAGCGCAATCCCGTCCTTCCCCACACCACCCCCAGCCCAGTCTGGGGAAAGAGGGAGGAGGGCTGGTCCAGTCTCTGGGACCTGACACGACGGCTCAGCTGTCCCAACCACCCATCCCTTAGGGCTTGTCCCCGAGACACTGCCCTAAGAAAAGGGGAGGGCCTGGGCAAGGGGAAGGAGGAGCACCTGGCTCAAGGGTCTGGCGTTGCCCTTGAGTGCCCTCCTGTGACCCTTCTGCAGTTCCTTGGATCTGGTCCCCTGAGGGCACACTGATGTTAGTCTTCTTTGGTAGATGGTTGTAAGTTATTGCCAGGTGCTTCGATCATCATTTCTTTTTGGCTCTCTTCTGACTCCTTCCACTTAAAAAAGAATTATTAAATTTTTATTTATTTGTTTTCGGGGGGAGTATATGCATGTATGCCACGGGGCACTTAGAGATAACTGCAGGCATCTGTTCTCTCCTTCCACCCGGTGGGTCTGTGAGAGGGAGCTCAGGCTTGACATTTGGCAGCAGGCGCTTATACCCAGCTGGCCTCTTCCACTTTAAAATAAAATTGTTTTTATTTTATATGTATGAGTGTACTGTCTGCATGTATGTAAATACACCCATGTCATTCAGGGGCCACAGAGGCCAGAAAAGAACTGGAGTCACGGAGCGGGTGTGAGTGATGGGAACCGCTGAGCTGTCTCTCCAGACCCTCTCTCTTTCGCTTTTAAGGATACTAGTAAGTATACTGAGCCTCCTAGACCATCCAGGAAAAGTTGGGAGCAGGAGTGGGTTGCTTGTTTGGTTTTGGTTTGGGTTTGATGCGTAGCCCTGGCTGGCCTGGCACTCACTATTTAGACTCGGCTGCTCTCAAACTTACAGAGGCCTTCCTGATTCTGCCTCCCAAATGCTGGGATTAAAGGTATGTACCACCAAGTCTGGCTAAGGTTAAAGACACCGGCCACCAAGCCTGGTAGAAAAGCTGGCTTAATGTCAGTGATGGCAGTTTCAGTACTAGCTACAACTTTCTTTGCCGCATAATGTAGCATATTCACAGGTTCTAAGGATTAGGATGGGAACGTCTTGAGGGGGAGTTGCTGCTTACCACAGGCCAGGGTTCCTAAAGCAGAACTCAGCATCCTGCCTGCCAGTTCCCCAGTTTAGGATGTCCTTGGCCTCCACAGCTCAGCTAACATAGGGTCATCACCATTCCACACTGTAATTATTTTTTGTTTTGTTTTGTTTTGTTTTTAAATGGGGACCATAGAGACTTTAAAAAAAAAAAATTAAAAAAAAAAAAAAAACAGGGTATCACTATATATCCCCAGCTGACCTGGAACTTGCTATGTAGATCAGGCTGACTTTGGTAGCACAGAGATCTACCTGCCTCTACCTCCTAAATGCTCGGATTAATGTGCCCCAAAACATCTGGCCCTATAGACGCTTTTTTCTTCCAGAATGTCTTTAATTTGTGCTTCCTCCATTCAGCTCCGAGTCTCTCAGATAATTCTCCGTCTTTTCTGGAGTTAGCTTTGGCCAGAGAACGTACTCAGAAACTACTTGTGTGTTGGGGGCCCCGGCACTCAGGACCAGCCCGAGGGGGACCGAAGGAGGTCCTCCGTGGGGGAGGGGGCGAGCAGGCGCAGAGTCAACGCACAGACTCCAGGAGTTGAGCAGAAAGCCAGCAGTGGTGGTCTGCTGCAAACTCATTTATTCAAGAAAGAACAGATAGTCTTATAGGTCTTGTTAGTCAATAGCCTTATGGGGTGGGGTCCTGACTATAGCCAATTGCAGTTTGTTCCCTGGTGGATCGGGTTCCCTCCAGGTGCTGGGCAGAAACTGGCTTCACAACCAACCGGTGTGGAGCACCACACCCACAAGAGCCATTCCTCTATTCCTCCTGGCAGGTGGCCTAGCTAGGCCCACCCTGCATTATGCCCAACACTTTGTGGACTATGTGCATGAATGCATATGACTGGGAAATCCTTTCATTTGAGATTCAGAGATAGAAGGAAGGGGCTTTTCAGGCTTTGAAAATCTGGGAACTGGCCTGGAGAGGTGGTTCAGCAGTTAAAAGTGCTTGCTGCTCTTGCAGAAGAGCTGGAATCAGTTCCTAGCTCCCGCCTGGCAGCTAACAGCCATAACTCCAGTTCCAGGGGAATATAACACCCTCTTCTGGCCTCTGTGGGCACTGCATGTCTGTGGTGCACCTACATACATGTAGGCAAAACACTCATATACATAAAATAAAGACAAATAAATTTAAAAGATGAAAATTTGGGAACCCCAAGTCTGGAGGGAGGGGATATAAATTGTCAAAGCTAGGCCATGCATTATAAAAGTCTTTAGGGACTGAGGACAGTGGGAGGATACTGTTTAGAAATACTGAGTTTGAGGTGCCTAGGGACTTCATGACACAGGAGACAGATGGGGACTTAGGGCCTTGTCAAAGATATCATTCTTGGAGTCGAAGTGGTACAAGTGGACCAGGAGGGGAATAAAGAGCAAGAAGCTGCTCAAGATTAGAGCCACAGGGAAAGCCCACACACAGAGATCACAGACAAATGACCTGCAAAGAAAAATCCGGGTGAGATATGGAGCCTGGTGTCCAGGAGGCCAGGAAGGAGGACTTTGGGGACCAGGTTGTCAGTGGTGGGTATCACTATGAGGCTCTGTGAGAATGCCATCAGAGAGAACAGGTCACTGCTATTTCAGTAACCAACATCTAAGAGTCCAACCTGGACCAGTGGAAAATGGTTAGGGAAGAAGGATGTATGATAGAAACCAGAGTAGGGTCAGAGATCTAATTTAAAGATAGGCTTTGGATTCTTATGTGAATTCTTCTCTAAATACTGTGGGATCTCAGCCAAACAGTGACCCTCAAAGTCCTCTGCTTCTTGGTGTAGGAAGAAGGAATCCCAGGTGGGACAATGCCAGGCTCAAACAACTGGCTTTCCACGTCCTACCTTGGCTGGAAGCCTCCCTCATGCTTTACAGGCCTTTGGACCTAGCTGGTCTACACTTCCTGTTGGAATCATTTCCACTGATGTCCCTGCCAAGTCCCTGATGTCCCACTTCAAATGCATGGGTCCTCCCTTCCTGCTGAAGGTGTTAGGGAGTAAAGGCCCTTTCCTGACTTCTAACCATGAGGATCTGGACAACTTTTAACCTAAAAGATATTCCTACACTTCTCAAAATGTTAGAAGTCACCTGAGATCTCAGGCCCTGAATCAGCTGGCCATGTTTCTCTCACTGTAGAGCAACACTGATCCCTGGAATTTGGCTGGGAAGAAGACCCAGAGATCAATATTCCATTGATCTCACCCAAAATGCCTGGGTGAAAGGGCATTACTAGTTTTGGATGCAACCTATCCTCTTTCTTTAGTGGATAGGACCATGTTGGAGAATGGCATCTCCGGTTTTGCACATTTATGGTTGTATAATATGTCATGAGAAAGGGATGCCACTCCCCTCCAAAGGGCCCACCGAGGAGGCTGGAAGGGTGGGAAACTCAGACCTGGCTGCTAGCCTGCCAGTCTTATTTGGCATGGCAAAAAAAGAGAGCCAAGAAGTGGCACAGAGAGCAAAGAGAGAGAAAGAAACTTCTATTCCTTACATCAAGATGCTGTTTTGAAATCTCAGCCCTAAGGAGTGGGGTCTTTGCTGGACAAAATGTAGAGGTGAGGGAGCTTACTGAAGTGGGCAGTCTTACTCCAGCATCATTCTCTTATCTTTCTGATGAGAATATACTGATAGTATACTCCTACAGATCAAGAGGCTAAGAACTTCTTTCCACAGGCACACACACAGCTATGTGAACCCAGCCACTGCGGTTCCAGAGCCCCTGCACTCAATCAAGTATAAATACATGGTAGATCTTGCTATGGACTGAGGGGCCCTGAAAGTCACCACAAGCCTATGCCAGCATCATTTCCATCACAAGTGGGCATGGCAGAAGTTCTGTCACCTGTGGGCTCTCTCTACACTCTCTGGAGTGCCCAACTCTCAGGAAAGGGTCACCTGGGAATGGGAGCTCACCTCACATGCCTCCATTCCTGCCTTCCTCCATTTCAATGCTCTGAGCTTGGCAGCCCCTTAGATGGCAGGTCTTTGTCTCTTCAACCCCATTTCCAATGTCTAGCATGGAGTTCAGCACACAGTGGGACCTCAACTGTATTGTTTGTCTTAAAAATATTTTTTTATTTTTATTTTATGTGCATGAGTATATTGCTTGCATGTATGTAGGTGCATCCATGTCATGCAGTACCTATGGAAGGTCAGAAGAGGGCATTGGATCTCCTGAAAATGGAGTCACAGATGGTTGTTAGCCAGCATGTGGGTTCTGGGAACAAAACCCAGGTCCTCTGCAAGAGCAACCAGTGCCCTTAAGCACTGACCCATCTCTCCAGCCCCAAGTTGTTTGTTTTTAAATCACCAAATCCAAGTGGTTCTATTTCCAAGGAAGATTTTCCTGCTAATATGCAGGTTAAGTGACATGCCACGGGCCCTGTCACCTTCATCTGAAGGGCGTGGTCCTAACTTTGTTCCAGAGTTCAAGGAGACTTGAGCCTGTATATATTGTCAGGGTAAAAAGCATGAAGACAGGATTACATGAGATGAGCAGGTTGGAGAGGAGATGCCTCTGGATTGATAAAGACTACTGCTCTTTCTACCTGCTCCAGTTTCAGCCTGACCCAACAGGGCATTGTATTAAAACCTAGCGTGGACAACTGGGGAATATTTGTAATGTTTCAGGAGCCAGTAGCTTTGAAGACTAGAAACCCACTTCCTAAAATATGTACATATACAAAAGGGGTCTAAATGGAGTTATCCTATAACTGGGGGGCAATGTATTCCCCAGATACCATAGGCTATCAGAAAGCCCAGTGCCAGGTATGTTACCTCTTTTCAAGCTGTTGGCCAGTGGGATCCCAGTCCATGCCTACCCCAGCAAATATTACAAGCTATGGCCATTGTTCTTAGTTACCCTCTAGAACTTGATGATAAGACCCCATTGATGAAGATACCACATGCCTGAGTCATAGAACATGAAGAAATCAAGCTGGTACCAACCTTGAAGCTTCATCCCTATTTGGTTAGCTTTCATAGTGCTGAAAGGTTCTATGCATGCAACTGGGAGACAAAAGTCAGCAGTCTTACCTAGCTGTGAACCCGGAGAGCTAAAATAACCATTGACCTGGAAAATATATGCCCACTATGCGATAGTGGCATAAATGTTATGGGGGTAACTAACGACTTTCTGATTAGACTTGAAGCCCACTACAAGGTGGCACCCATGCTTGGTTAACTGGGCCAAAATCCATGGCTGACTAGGTCATAGACCCTAAGGGAGAACCTAGTGTTATTATTCTGCTAAATGGATGCAATTAATACAGTTCTCCCTAAGTTCTTATCTTTATACCCATAGATTAGTGCATCTCTCAACCCTTATCAAAGAAGCTTCTTTTTACAGAAGATGATTAATACAGAGATCCACAACTGGCCAAAGTGCAGAGAGCAAAAGACAGAGTGCTCAGCTCTAAATGGGACTTCTATATCCCACTTCCTCCTTCCAAGGTTCAGGGATCATCTCAGAAAATGTTTGAAAGATTGTAAAAACCAGGAGGAGTAAATGTCTGTAGGAAAATAATATTTTCTGGGCATGACATTGTACACATGAACTCAGAGCAGCTGGAGCTGCATGCCCATGACCTCCACAAGCTCAAGCAAGCCAAAATCTGAGGAGGAGCTCATGAAGCTCCAGCCCTATCTGAAGAGCTATTGGCAGTTGATGGCTGGTCAGGGAGAGAGTCAGTTTTCCTCATGGATGCAGGCCCTAAGAGGCAACCCATGTTCCAATAGACGCACATAAGGTACCACTAAATGAATTCAGTGATTATTTTTTTAAAAAAGAGCACATGAAAATGGTAAGGAACAGAAGTGGGGAGGACGGGGGAAGAATGGAGGGTGGATTTAATCAAGACATTATATGCATGTATGAATATTAAAATGTTTTACAAAATCACCAGAAACCTCATGCCACTGTCATGAACCAAAGTGGCTATGCCCCCTGAAAGCCCTGTCTCAGCTCAGAGGTTCATCCATGGAGCATTTTAAAAAATAGCAATGCCATTTCTAGGCCTGGGACCCAAGTTCAACGACACAGAGTGCTAGGGATCTGTTGTTTGGGTCCCATATGATAATTTGCCAGAATCACTGTCATTTGGTTAAGAAGTATTAAAGCTGCTCCATGAATTCAAATCCACTCATTGCTCTAGAGCTGTCTGCCTTGCCCTGGGTTGTGGCTTCCCCACAATGATGGAATATAACCTGTAACTGTGAGATAAAAGAAGCCCTTTCTCCCCTAGGTTGCTATTTGCCTGGATATATCATGGCAACAGAAATGAACTTACGATATCTACTATGGGGCTTCCCAACAAGCTCCAAGCTTCCCACCTCTGATTTGTTTTCCATAAGAGAGATCAGTGCATCTCTATTTTGTCTGAGTTGTGACTGTTTGCGTGTTTGCTATATGTGGCCATCATGTTTATTGATGCATGAATGGGAGCCAACACTTGATGAACATTAATTATAATTCATGAACCTTCCTATGCTGTCTTGTTTGATGCTCACAGTAATTCCTCCTTTGTGGGTATTATCTTCACAGATGAAGATTCTGTAAATCAGTGATGTGAGGTACTCTCCCAGGGTCATTCAGTGGGTCTCAGAACTGCAGTCCAGCCCCAGGTCAGTCTGAGCCATAAGACAATGACATATTGTACACTTTCCAGAGAGTTCACTTAAAAGCATTTCCTGGGGCCATGTGGGTGCTCTCAAGCGGGGCCCCCATGCATCCACAGCCCTCCAGTCCTGTGCAGATGGTCCCTGTACTTGTGCATGAAGCATATCTTACACACATTCTACTTCTGCCTCTTGAGGTACTGAAGTAGAAAGTCTAGTTAGCTGTGACTGGAGGACTTGGCCTCAGATGCTTAGAGTGTTTGAGTAAGACTAGACCTAAGAGACATTAAAGAACACATGTGGAAACTAAGGCCAAGGCCAAAACTGACCTTTCTCATACTTCAAGTCAGAGGAAGTCAGGGCCAGCACTTCTAGTCTGATTCCTCATCTGATTTTTTTCCCCTGAATTTGACTATCTACTCTTCCATATTAGTACATTCTTCACTTTTTACTATGATTTGATTCACTAGGGTTTTATTTTCCTAAATAAATCTATCACTAGCTGCCAGAAGACACCTAACCTTTAATCTAGCAAATGTCTTACTTAATCTTGACAAATGTTACTTTTTACAGATTGCTGACTGATATTTCCTTAAGGAATTTTGCATCTGGGCTGATAGGGATCCAGATGTTTTAGTTGCTTATCTTGTTGCTGTGACAACTACTTGATATAGACAGCTTAAGAAAAAGGGATTTGGTTTGGCTCCTACTTTGAAAGTGCAATCCCCTAAGGCAGGGAAGTCATGGTGGCAGGAGCCTAAGGCACTGGTCACATTGTGTCTGAGGTCTGGAAGCAGAGAGCAATAAATGCTGTCCTCAGCTAACCTTCTCCTTTATGTTCAGTTCAGGACAGCAACCCATAGAATGCTGCCACCCACAGTAGGCAGGTCTCCCAACCTCAATTAACCTAATCGAGATAATCCCTCAAAAACAAGCTCAGAGACTTGTCTCCCTAGGTGATTCTAGATCTTGTCAAATTGACAGTCAAGATTAGCCATCACAAGGATATTTCATAGTTTAATGTCTTTTGTCAGTTTTTAGTATCAAGACTAATCTGTACTCATTAACTGGAGAATTCTGTAAGGTCAGGGTTTGAGAGACACAGCAGACAAGAAGGGACCAGAGACTCCATTGGAAGCTAACAGGACCCGGTTTTATTAAGAGAAGACCAGCTGGGACTAGCCCCCCAAATCCAAAAGCCCAAGTCCCAGTTCCAGTCCCAGTGCAAAAGCCTCAAAGCCTTAAAACACCCTCAGCCCCCTCCTGGCTTTTAGGGGAGGGAGGTCGGGATTGCCATGACATCTGATTGGTGTTTAAGGTAAGCTTCTGGCCAGGAAGTAGCCCTGTTTACAGCTGTTCTTTTCAAAAGTCAGTTCTTTTCTCAGATCTCTCAGATCTCAGAGGCACCTGAGAGTCTAGGTTGGAACTGCTGAGAGGAAAGGGTTAGAGGTTCAGGTCACATCTAACATCCAGCCTTTTTGTCATAGGGAAAAAAAGGGTGCCGTTCAGGCTGGGAGGCATGGGGAATGACACACGAGGCTGGAATGGGTTCGAGTCCTCATCATGGTCAGGCAGCCGTGCAATATTTCCTGTGGGAAGCTGAGCAGAGATGACTCTGTGGCTGGTCACTCTCATGATGTATGGCTGCTGCTTGAGTGGTGTCGGGGTCCCAGCAAAGCACAGTAGGAGGGCAAAAGCTGGTGGCAGTCCTCCCGTGTAGGCGAGCAGAGGGACTGGCGCTGAGACAGTTTCTCCTGCAAAAGAGACTGTAGACCCGGTGAGGAGGTAAACTTGACAGTCCTCCCCCTCCCTGCTCCCTGGTGGGATAAGAGGACAGGATAAATCTTTAGAGGCTTAGCTGCTGGTAACACTATTTCAGACCTGAGAAGGTTAATGAAATGGGAGATTTGACACTTTGTAGGATCTGGTCCAGGTAAGAGATCAAAGATGATTCTGCAAAAACTATAAGCAAGGTTAAGGTTGAAGGACCCTGGAGAAGGCCATTAGGTTTCAAAAGAGGTTGGCCATTCAGATTCACTGAAAGTGTAGAGCCAAGTGGCCTCAGATGAAAGCTGGAACTGCTTCCTATTTTCCTGAAAATTTAAGGAATTAGATATATTTAAGAGAGTAGAGATGCAAGAAAGATTGGCCCATGACGGAGGTCAGACAAATGAGGTATGTAAAGGTTAGCTTAAAAGAATTATCCAGCCTAAAATTCCCATCCATAGAAGTAGATGTTTACATTTTAGTCATAGTCTTTGCTCCCGATTGAGACACATCCTGGCATTATATCCAATTCTGAAGAACACGAGATACTGGCAAACTTAGAGTCAAAGACACAGATGTGGTCATTAACAATGGTTATTTGCTTAAGATGTTCTGCATAAGATTAGATACTCCTCTTTCAAGACTCAGACCTTCTGTCACTTGCATAGACTCTTATTTTCTTTTCTATTCTGGAAATATCCAGCCTTCATAACCTTAGATAAATCCGTCTTTATAAATTATTTCCTTTCCGTTTACCCTCTTATTTTCTTTCTTAATACCAAGAGACATAATAACATTAAGGCTGGGAGGAGTGATCGAATGACCCCACTTAACAAACCTGGACACAGCTGAAGTCATGAAGATGGCACAGTTTGGCTCAGAAGAGTGTTGTGTACCATCTTACTAAAAGAACACACATAATGTTATGAATTGATATTATCAGTATGTACATTACACTTTATAAATTTTCAGGTGAGCTTGTAGAAAACACAAAATTGTAGTTGAAAGAGAGAGAGAGAGATCTCCCAATGCTTTAGGCCTTGAGGGAATATATGAGTAATAATCCTAATAATTTGTCTGAATTAGTAAACCTATATAGGGGTGCCCAGGACATGAAAGGATAAGGAAATGTTCTATTTCAGAGAAAACCATTTAGATCATAAAGAGAGGCAGTAATTGAGAGCAGTGAAGGATGCATTTTAAAGCCTGACCCAAGGAGTGAGGGCTGCCAAGGGTATCTTAGAGAATGCAGGGAAGAGGTAGAGTAGCCCTGGGGCTGTGGGGAGGCCCATTGACTCCCACCATGGAGAGCTGCTAAGGGTGTATCTTACCCGAGTAGGAAGAGGAGGACAGACCATGTGGTCCCCTACTACAAACAGGCCTTCTGTCCACTGTAGCAGCGGCTCTGGGTTCCTCCATTGCTATGGTGCCTAAGGTCAATCCTCGGTGGCCAGGCAGATGAGTTCTGTCAGTGAAGATCTGAAGGCGGGTTGGGGGATCTGGGGGCCATATGACTGGCCTACCTCAATTCTGCAAAGAAGGGCAGTCATCCTCCAGGCATCCCCATCTTTCCCCATTGTGGGCATGGCCCTGGCAGTGGCTGCTGAGTTGGGGCAGGCTTGTGCCCAGTGTCCTTCGTTGTCACCGTGGGCCTGGCAGCTGTTGTGGCAATGATACTGAGTTGCTTGGAGGTCTTTTGGGGAGGAACCCCGAGCACCATCATCAGTAGTTGAGCCTTCTGTATCAGGTGGCACACTCAGTTTGCCTTCTCCTGTTCCTCTGGGTTATGGAATATTTTAAAGGCCGTTTTTCAGCAGCTCTCCCTGGGAGGGTAAAGAGCTTTGGGACCTTTGTTAGTGGACAGATTAGAAGGAGAGAGGGCATTTGTGCCTGGTCAGCAGGGAGAGTGACTATAAAAGAAGGCGAGATAAGTAAACAGAGGCAGGAACAAAGAAGAGTCAGCTACAGAGCTGGAGCTTGAGTGCTTGCGTGGGGATGGCACTGCCAATAAGAGTTTTTACCTGCACGATATCCCGGAGGAGCTCTCTAGTCTGACAGCTGGCAGATTAGAGGCAGGTTGGAATTTAGGACCCAGAGGGAACCCACTGGAGCCAGGCAGCCAGAGACAAAAAGAGTACAGCTCCGAGTTTGAGGTTCAGGGCCTGGGCCCTAAAGTGGGAGGGGATCACGCAGTGCACCTAGAGACATAGCACCGGAGCGGGGAGGGAGTGGCACGCAGCCTCCTTGCAGTTATTAGCAAAGTCTGTGGCAAGTTTGGGCATGGGCCCTAAAGCGGGGTGGGGGTTTGCGCAGTGTCCTGAGAATGAGGCACAGTACCGAAGAGGTGGGGGGCCAAGGAGAGGAGAGGAGGGCACGGGCGAGCTTAGAGGAAAGTGGGAGGCCAGCTGAAGGACCCTATAGCAGTCCGGGCTTGGAGCGTGGCAGCTGACATCCAGAAATGGGTGGGGAAGATAAAGTGGGGTTCAGCTGCAGGACCCCCTAGCTTCTGGCTACAGGGTCCAACTTGGAGCTTGGCGGCTGACACCCAGAAATGAGTGGGGAAGATAAAGGTGGGGAGGGAGGTCGGCCACAGGGGTCCATGGGAATCCTACAACAGGTAGGCATCCCTACCCAGGTGGAATCCAAAACTAGAGGGATCTCTAAACCTGAGGGAGCCATCAGAGTACTGACCTAGTACACTAGCATGAAGGAGAACAGAGGGGACAGAGGAGAGGCCAGGGAAACCGGATGAGTTCCTGGGTAGGTGAGCAGAGACTCGAGCTAGTGCGCACAAGTGGGGGCAGAGGGACAGGCTGGGCAGACCGGAGGAGCTCCCAGGACGGCTGGTGAGCAGAGGCTGGAGCAAGCGAAGGCCCTAGCTAGGGCGCTCCTCTCTGAAGGCCTGGCAGGAGTCCTGTGGGCAATGAAAGAGGAGAGGCAGAGCCTGGGCGAGAAGTAGACAAGGTTGTTGAGTGGGCGAGTGAGTACCAGTGGCCACCCAGAAATGGGAGGATGAGAAGGAGAGAGCTGAGAGAGCAATAGAGGGGACAGGGAACCGGTACCTCCATGTCTCATGATGTAGGTGCTGGGCTGTGGGTGAGGAGCCCACCGCCAGACCAGCGGATCAAATCATACAGTGCCAGGTCCTGCGTGAAAGGTGGTCCCCACCTGGGCTGCTGCTCTCTTCCATCCAAGTCACTGCACCATTATGTAAGGTCGTGGGTTCGAGAGACAGCAGACAAGAAGGGACCAGAGACTCCGCTGGGAGCTAACAGGACCCGGTTTTATTAAGAGAAGACCAGCTGGGACTAGCTTCTCCACACCCAGGAGTGGAGAAATGCTAGCCCCCCTCACCCGCATCTTGCGGCTGGGGCTCTCGGACTGGCTCCAGATCCGGATGGAGGAGCCCCCTCAGGGAGAGTGCAGGCTAACTCCCTGGGAGAGCGAGCTCAGCCCCAAGCCCAAGTGGCAAGTTCCTCCCCCAAGTCCCAGTTCCAGTCCCAGTCCAAAAGCCTCAAAGCCTTTAAAAAACCCTCAGCCCCCTCCTGGCTTTTAAGGGAGGAGGGTTGGGATTGCCATGACATCTGATTGATGTTTAAGCTAAATTTCTGGCCAGGAAGTAGTCCTTTTTTACAGGTGTTTGTGAATCCTGGGTGAATCCTGAGATCTCTCAGATCTCAGAGGCACCTGAGAGTATAGGCTGGAACTGCTGCGGGGGGAAAGGAGTTAGAGGCTCCAGTCACACCTAATGAATTCCTTTGCCTCTATTTTCTGATAGACAGAGATCAATGTTATTTCTTTCTTACATTTCTGATAGAAATTAACAGCAAAACTACCTAAGCTGACATTTCTCTATTAGACCTCATTACCAATTCTAACTTCATCAATAGATACGAAACTATTATATTTTACGTTCATCTTGTGCCAATATTGACAAATATTATTGAATGTTTTATCTGAGGCTTTTCAGGGTTACTTGCAATGCTCTTTTTCTTCTTCTTCTTTTGGTCTTTTGGAGACCGGGTCTCCCTGTAACTTCTGCTGGCCTGGAACTCACTATGTTCACCAGGTTGGCCTTGAACTCACAGAGATCCACCTACCTCTATCTCCCCAGTACTGGGACTAAAGGTATGCACCATTATGCCTAGCACAATAAACTCTAATACTCTCTTATCTTTTATGTCTGTTAGGTTTATAATGATGGTCCATCTTTCATTTTGGATATTAATTTTTTCCCTCTCTCTCTCTCTATCTTCCTTCTGCCTCTGTCAATCTTCATAGTTGTTTATTCATTTCATTGAGCTTGCTAAAACCCAGCTTTCAGTTTTGCCAATGTTCTATTTCATTGACTTCTTTCATCTTTATTAGTCCTTTGAGTTCTAATATTTTCTAATGTCTTTTGTGATTATTTCTTTGAACCATGGGTTATTTAAATCAAGTCAATCTTTGAATATTCAGATTTGGGGGGTGGTCTTTTTGAGAATATTCAGCTTTTTAAAAGAAAGATGACTGCTATTGATTTCTAACTTCATTCTATTATGGTCAGAAAACAGACGATGCTTCTGACTTTTCAAATATATCAGTATCTATGGTCCAGCTTATCATCTATCTTGGTGAACATACATGTGAAAAGAATACATACCCTCTTGGGTATGGTGACAGTTATACTAGAGGGCTTCTGGATTCCCTCCCCCACTTAACATGGTGAATGAGCTTGAGGAGATTAAGCAGATGATTGTTTTGGCTGGATTTAAACCCCCAATTTTTCTCCGCGATGCTGGCAGCTTTCTGTCTAGTTCTTGTAGTTTTTAATGGCCTCTTACAACCCATTCTGCAGCTGGGAGGAGAGGATTGTAGCCACCGACTCTTGCCATTTCCTGTTAAGAGATGACCCTCCTTTCTAAACACAGCATCCTTTGGTTCTCCTGGACAAGTAGATTGTGTCAGATCATTCTGAATCTCAGCAACCTCTCAGGCCCAGAACTTGGCAAAGGCTGGGAAATGGAGAAGCCCAATGTGATTTCCCCTCAGGTGTCTCCTCAGTCACTGTCTGCCTATCTTCACTTGCTCTGCAGGACCTTCAGGTACCTGTTTGCTGGTTCTGCCCAGAGGGTATCCTGCAGTCTGACTGGTTTACTAGGAAAGGCTCTTCCACCATCAAAAACATTTAGCCACTCACAGCTTGAGCCTGGAGAAGAGATAGACTAGCTGACTAGCACATAAGGTGCCAGCTAAAGAATATTAAAACAAGAGCAGAGCTAAATCAGAAATACAAGACGAACTAACTGAAGCTTCAGTTAAGGGTGACACCTTATATACAAGTGAAATGCACATTGCTTGCTGTTTAAGTAAGCACAATTCTCAAGTGGGCACTCAAGAAAAACAGTGGGGCCTGGGGAATTAACACGGTTGGTAGAGTGTTTGCCTAGCATGCACAAGGTCTTGGCTTCAATCCCCAGCACCACATAAGCCAGGTGTGGTAGAACGTGTTTGTAATCCTAGCACTTTGAGAGCTGAGAATAAGAGGATCAGAATTCAAGGCTAGCCTGGCTTTACGAGACCCTGTCCCAGTAAAAAAAGGAAATTCATGCTTCTAGGCCAATACAGACATAGCTACTCTTTTGAAAGAGTATACTAATGAGAGTCAAGTTCTTTTGCTTTAGGCTAGGGATGTCACTTTGCTTCTGCAAAACCATGTTTCAATACATACCCCTGAATGTGTCTCCTTATGTGGTGGTGATCTACTCTTTGTGGGATAGTTTACACAGAGTGATACTGTGGGACCAAATGGATATGTGCCTTTAAAATCACTTCTTAATATAATCCTTTCCAGAACGTTGAAGAAATCTGAATTTCATACCAATCTTTTTCCTTTTGGTCAATCTGATGGACAGAAAATGCTAGAGGGACAGAGAAAAGGCTGGGTTGGGGATGGCTAACCAAAACTAAGAGTGTATTTAAGAACCCTTATGGAAACCCACGACTTTGTAAGCTAATTTTAAAAAATAATAATTTAAAAAGAGCTTAAACATGGATGAACAATGCTTCCCCCAAAAGACATGGGTTATTCAATGAAAAATCTCAGTGCCAGGCACAGGTTACCTTCATACAAACTATTAGTCAGAGTGGCTCCCCAAAACAACACACAGGCTTTTGGTGGTCCACCATAACTAGATGGTAAGACCCCAGCTCTGATGTCACCAAACATTTTGCTGCAGGACATAGGGAATCAAGCTGCAACTTATCTGAAAACTTCCTGCTGGTTAGTTCTCATAGTGCTGGAAGGTGCCACGGAGGCCTTTGTAGAGAAAAGCCATCCATTGTGTCACCCCGTGGTGAACCCTGCATGCTACAATGCCCACTGGTGTAACAAACAGTTTGGGGTATCCAACTGCTTTTGGACTGGATTTAAGGCCCGCTCCACAGGAGGATTCATGCCTGCAATTATAAACCTGATCAAAGGCCCATGCATGGCTCAGGAGGTCATAGGCTCTAGGGGCAATCCTACTACTGTTGTCTTGCTAAATGTTCATGTTGTCAAATTGCCTTCTAAATATTTGTGTTTATACCCGTATATGGCTACTGCCCTCAACTTTGGCCAGAGAAGCTTCTTTCTGCAGTGGACAGCAGTCAGTGCAGAGACTCATAACTGGTCAAAGTGCTGAGAATAAGTGACCACTGGATGCTCAGTCCTAAATGGGACATCTATATCAACTACCTGTCCCCACACCCAACACTCAGGGAACAAGATGGAAGAGGAGGAGAAAAGAATCTAAGAACTGGAAGATGGGAAGAGATGCAGTGAAATACTGTCTTCGGGGCATGACATGGTCATTAGAGACTTGAACTCACTGTAGCTGTGGTTACCTGCACAAGATCAGGGATCAGTCAACATTCCAATAGGCAGTACTAAATGGACCTAGTGAGTTACAAAGAATATGAAAGGAAAGGACATGAAGGGGAGGAGGATGTGTTGGGAGTGCAGGAGGGGGGTATGATCAAGATACATTGTTTATATGTATGCAATTTTCAAAGAAAAGATAAAAGAATCCTATTAAAAATGCTAGATTCATTATTGCGCTAATTGGCATTTCTTTATTTCTTTGCATATCTGAGAGGCTGAGAATATTGCCTGTGATTTGCATTTTTTTCTGGAAGTATTTGTTGATGTGCTCAGCTGCATTTTAATTGTGTTGTCTTTTCTATGATTCTTACTAATGTGCAGGAGTTGAAGTACGCTAGCAACTTTCACCATGGGTCCCTTATATTTGAAGTATCAGGTCCATCATCTGCCCTTTGACTTTGCTTGTAGTGTCTCTATATGCAACGTGTGTTGACATGTTTTGGAGATGATATGTGATTGTTACTTTCAGATGGTGGTTCTTGGGGCTTCTGGGTTTCATCTTCTCCTTTAGAGACCTCTTTAAAATTTTACAAAAAATTCTTCAATTTATAGCTAATATTTTTATTTTTCACATTGAGACTTCCAGTCCATCTGGAGTTTATTTTTATGTGGGAAGTCGGGGAGAGTATCACTGTGTTCTCTTCCAGATGGAGAGCTGCTCCCGTTAGCATCTTTCCCCTCCAAATGAAATGCCATTTTTATTTATGTTAAGCTCCCATTTGAATTTCTTTTTGGACTCTTTATTAAGTTCTACTTGGATTGTTTCTTCCCCTCTGTACTTAAAGATCTTATTATAATAGACTGGAAGTCAATTTTGCTAGTAATATAGATACAAACAACAGAAATTTAAATGAGAAATATGTTTCTTTCTTTCATCTAAATGAGCCTTGCACAGGAATCCCAGGATTCATACTGAGGCACCTGTGCTCACCAGGAACCCAGGTTCAGCCACCTCATCAGTGGCTTTTGCCTTCATCTTAGAGAGTTCTTCATTCTCTGAGGTGGCTGCTAAAGCTCCAGCCACATATCCCTTATGTCAAGTAGGAGTAGATAGAGTAAGGGAGGGACAGAGGGTTCATGCTAGCTGTCTGATCATTTTTTAAACTCTTCTGAGCTTTTCACCTAACAGAATTTTCTACTCTTATCTGAAAGGGGAGTGACAAAGTCCTTTAGCCATTTGATATTGAATAGCTGGTTGATTCCAGCTACAGCTAGTTGGTGAGCTCTCCTTACTCCCTCTCCCCTTTCTTTTTATTGTTTTTGATTGACTATTCTCAGATACTTACAGACTTTTTTGTTGGTTTGTTTGTTTTGAGACAGGGTCTTCCTGTAGTCCCAGCTGGCCTAAAACTAGTTATGTAGACCAGGCTGGTCTCAAACTCACAGAGACTCACCTGCCTTTGCCTCCCCAGTGCTGAAACTGAAGAGTGTACCTCTATGCCTGGCTTGTTGTTTTTTGTTTTCAGTGCTGAGGATACAGCCTCAGGACATTTACATGCTAGAAAACATTCTATCACAAGCTACCCTCCAAGCCCTTTGTTTTTTAATAAATAGAAGGTTTTTTTTTTAAGTACTTTTAGATTTATGGAAATTTTAGCACACAGTACAAAAAGATTTCACACACTCCCCTCTTCCCTAGCCCAGGCTCCCTACACATATACACATCTCCCCTATCAGCAGTATCTTGCATTAGTGTAGTAAACACAAACTGATACACTACCATTAAGTGAAGTCCAGAGTTTCCATTAGGGTTCACTCTTCATTGGACACATGTATGGGTTTTGACATACGCATGTCTCGTGTCTGACATTACTGTATCTAACACAATCATTTCAGCACACTAAACCCAGTGTTTCCCTCCTCCGTCTTCCCCCAACATTCCAGAACTCCTGGCAAAACAACTGATAGCCTTGTCCTATTGCCTCCTGTCACCTAATAATATATGTTTCTAAGTATTCTCCCAAGCCTTTTCATTTCTTAAGAGTATACTACTTTTTAAAGCTCAGTAGCATTCTATTGCATGGGTATACTGTAAGATTTGGGTTTAGGTTTGTTTTGGAGTGAGACCCAGCAGAAACAAAGGAAAGACTCCAGCATGGGTGTTAACAGGGCCAGTTTATTAAGGGCACAGGGGTAGCTCCTTCTTGGGGCATGGGGCTAGCTGCACAGCTCAGGAGTAGAGAAGCTAGCTGCTCTTTTGGCTGCTTGGTGGGCTTTTTAAAGCAGGGAAGGGTAACTAACAAAAACCAGCCTGTAATTGGTGTCAGGAAGCTTATCTTCTCAGGAAGCTAATCTTATAGGTGTTAAGGAGCTGCCATCAGTCCCTTTTCACAGTTGCTTGTGAATTCTGGAAGTTAAGTTGGAGTCCCCAAGGTGTCTATCAGTCCCCCTGAGTCCTGGAACTGCTGGGGAGTTTCTCTTCAGTCACATCTTACATACACCAGTTTGTTTATCCATTTACCTTTTGAGGAGTATCTTGATTGCTTCCAGTCTTTGTCAATTGTGATTTAAACTACTGTGAACGTCTGTGTAAAGGTTTTTATTAGACATAATTTCTACTCAATTGAGTAAGTACCTAGAAGCACAATTACTGGATTATTCGGCAAGTTTTTGTTTATCTTTGTAAGAGACTGTCAATCAGTCTTCCAAAGCAACTGTACCATCTTGCCCTCCTCAACAGTGAAGAGAGCTCCTTTTACTCTATAGATTCGTCAGCACTTACTGTTGTCAGTCTTTGGATTTTGGCCATCCTAGTGATTTTGTGGAGTAGTCTGTAAGGCTCAGGGTTCGAGAGACGTAGCAGACAGAAGGGACCAGACTCCGCTGACAGCTAACAGGACCTGGTTTTATTGAGAGAAGACCAGATGGGACTAGCTCTTCTGCACCCATGAGTGGAGAAACGCTAGCCCCCTCACCCCCATCTTGGGGCTGGGGCTCCGGGAACCGGGCTGGCGTGCCAGGATCCAGATCGGGATGGAGGAGCTCCCTCAGGGAGAGTGGGAAAGCCAAACTCCCCGGGGGAGTGGGAGTGAGCTCAGCCCAAGTCTGAGTCTCAAAGCTCCCTCACCCATTGTCCAAGTCCTCAAAGCCTTAAAAACCTTCAGCCCCCTCCTGGCTTTTAGGGGAGGAGGGTTGCCATGACATCTGATTGATGTTTAAGGCAAGCTTCTGGCCAGGAAGCAGTCCTTTTTCAGAGCTGTTTGTGAATTCTTTGAGCCCTGAATCTTATCTGCCCAGGAAGCCCAGTGTCCTCTGTGAATTTGGGTTCTGGAGTCTTATCTGAGCTATTTGCAAAGCTTAGATCTCTGAGAGGTTATAACTCTGTCTCCAGGTTTCCTTCCATCTTCCTGAGCTTGAAAGTGTTGGGGGTTTCATTCACACCTTACATAGTCCAGTGCTGTTTGGTGTTTCCTTATTGACATACAATATTGAAATCTCATCATATATTTATTTGACATCTGTGCATCCTTGGTGAGGTGTCTTTTGGGGTCTTTTTTCCATTTTTTAAATTGAATTGCTTTCTTAGCGTTGAGTTTTAAGAGTTATTTGTATATTTTGGACACAGGTATGCATTTTATGAATATTTTCTTCCAATCTATGATTTATCTCTTCATTCTTTGAATAGTGTCTTCTGCAGAATAGAAATCTGGGGGTATCTAAATTTTTTTAAATTAGCATGCAAGGTATTAGACATTATTAATGTGTTTTAGAATGAAGTGTATTTGGTCTATTCTCCTTCCTCATCTCCCCTACTCCGGCCTCTGCCATCCAAGTGCTGGGATGAAAGGCATTCACCACCACACCTGGCAGGTGTAGAATTTTTTTTATGACGTGTGTGTATGTTGCATTCATGTGAGTATGCAGTACATGTATCTATGTACATGCTTGCAGAAGCCAGAATAGGATGTCAGATATCTTCCTCTATGACTTCCAACTTTATTGCCTTGAGACTGGGTCTCTCACTGAACTGGAAGTTTATTATTTCATCTAGGTCAGCTGGCCAACAAGCTCTGGGGCTCTACATATCTCCTTTCTGAAATAATTGTTTTACAAGCACATGCAGCCACAACCAATTTTTTATGTAGGTGCTGGAGATTTGAACTCAGGTCCTCATACTTGCAGAGTGAGTGCTCTTACCCACTGAGCCATCCCCCCAATCTCCATTGTAAGGTGTGAATGAAACCCCATGTTATAGAATTTTTACAGTTTTGTGCTCTATATTTTTACCTGTGATCCATTTTAAGTTGATTATTTGATTTATTTATTTATTTTTATTTTATGAGTGTTTTGCCTGCATGTATAGAAGGGCACCTGTGAGTGCAGTTCCTTTGGAGGCCAGAAGAGGGAGTCAGATCCCCTAGAACTGGAGTTGACAGTTGTGAGCTGCCATGTGGGCACTAGAAACTGAACCTGGGTCCTCTACAAGAACAGCAAGTACTGTTCACTGCTGAGCCATCTTTCCAGTCCCTTAAGTTAATTTTTTTTAGAAGTTGGAAGACTTGTATTTAAGTTAGTACTTTAAGGATTCTGTTTGCTTGTTTTCTCCTATGAATATCCAATCACCAGCTCTGTTTGTTCAAAAACTGTCTTCTGTTCACTGAATTAGATTTTGTCTAATGTTTTTTCTGAAGGCCAGAGCTCAACTTGAGTGTTGTTCCTCAGGACACCATCCATATTGTTTTTGGCCTGGATCTCATCTTCAGTTAAGGTGGCTGTAAGGTTTATTTAGTTCGAGAGGTGTAGCAGAAATCAATCAGAGATGGGAATTGACTGAGCCAGTTTATTGGGGCTTTGAACTGATTCCCAATCGGGAAAGGGAAATCTGCTGGGACTAGTTTTCTCAGGGGAGTGGAGAAAGCACTAGCCCGTCATTAACTGGTCAGTAGGGCTTTTTATAGGGAAAAGGTACCCCTTGGCATCTGTTTGATGTTTAAAATAAACTTTTAGCCAGGAAGGAATCCCCTCTTTTTACAGGTGTTTGTGAGTTTTTGAGTTCGGAACCTTATCTGTTAAGGAAGCCCAGTGTCCTTTGTGAATTTGGGGTCTGGACTCTTATCTGAGCTATTTGCAGCTATGTGCAGGACCTGGATTTCTGAGAGAAGTTGCAAAAGTCGGTCTTTTCTCATGCATGTTTTGTAAACTCTGGCTCCAGGTTTCTTTCCATCTTCCTGAGTTTGAAGGTGTTGGGGGTTTCGGTCACACTTACAGTGGCTCGCTGTGGAGCCCTATGGCTCCCCTTCTGCACCTCCCCAGCACCCCCTATGGCTCCCCTTCTGCACCTCCCCAGCACCCCCTATGGCTCCCCTTCTGCACCTCCCCAGCACTGTGATTACAAGCGAGCATCACCATGCCTAGGTTTTTAACATGAACTCTAGGGACCAAACTTCAGTGCTCATGCTTGCACGGCAAGCACTTTACCAGTTGAACTATCTTCTCAGTACCACCCCCCACCACACACTTTATTAAGACAGGGTCTCATGTAGCCTAGGCTGGCCTCAAACTCTTTCTATAAGCAAGAATAACCTTGAACTCCTGACTTTCCTGCCTCCAGCTCCCCAGTGCTGGGATTGAGGTAGTGGGGATTGAACCCAGGGCTCCGTGCCTGCTATAAGCAAGCACTTATCAACTGAATACAGGTATGTAATGCTGCGCTTTCCTCTAAGCCCTGTGCTGCTTCATCTCAAAATTTGATAATGTATTTTCATCTTCATTTAAATCAAATTACATTTAATTTTTTTCTTGGTACTTCTTTTTAGGCCTGTGTGTTGCTTAGTGTCCATTTTGGAACGTGGCAGCCACGCTTCCATTAGTGAGTTCTACACGGACCCCATTGTGTTCTGAGAGACTACTTTGCATGACATATTATTTTGAATTTGTTAAAATGTGTTTTATGGCTTAGGCATTTATGTTTAAATGAATTTTCCAATCTCTCTGCCCAATTAGTTTTTAATTTCCTTCTTAGATTAAATAAGATCAGCAAAGTATTGACATTAATTAAATCTGAACAATGAAAACATGAGGTTTCATTATACTCGGTTCTCTGTTTTGTGCATATGCAAAAATTTCCATAATAAAAAAGCATTCTTAAAGTCCCTAAAGCCACAGAATTGTATCTGACAAACAGGAGGTATTAATACCCTGTCGTCACCATCATCACCACCCAAGGCAGTTGAGGCATTTTTGTCCCCTCAGTCTTCAGCAGCTTCTCCAGATGCCCCGTTTCCAGTTTCCTCAACCTATTCAATTCTCCACGCCCTTCTCTTCCGCTCCGAGGCTCACTCATACTTTGCTGCTCTGTTACTTCGGCGTCTTCCTGTCCTCTGGACCACTATGTCTCCCGGTTGCATCTCGAAGCCTCTGACTTCATTCTCGTACATATATTGGTGCTTCCCAGAAATTTGGTGGGGGCCTTAGAAAGAGGGTGTGTGCAGATACAGGAGGGGGTCTAAATGTGATCAAAGTATATCGTATGAAATTCATAAAAATTCAACTAAAAATTAATTAAAAAAAAAAAAAAGAAGAAGAAGAAGAGGAGCCAGGCATGGTTGCTCACACTCTGATCCCAGCACTCAGGAGACTGAAGCAGAAGGATTACTTGAGTTCTAGCTCGGCCTGGGCTAGAGTAAAACCCAGTCTCAAAACAACAAAGCTTTTGTTTGCTTATTTGTTTGTTGTTGCCTTTTTGAGAAAGAATTTGGCTAGGCAGCTCAGACTGGCCAGGAGCTCCAACACCTCCTGCTTCAGCCTTCCCAAGTGCTGGGATGACAATTGTATGTCACCCTACCTGGCTTAAGAAGCAGAAATTTTAGAAGGTGATTTAGACATGAGGGTGTGTCTCTAGTGAATGGAAATAAGAAGGCCTTTGTTTAAAAAAAAAAAAAAAAAGCTTCAGAGCTCAGAAGATGGCTGCGCAGGTAAAGGGACTTCCCACCAAGCCTGATGACCTGAGCTCAATCCCAGGGACCCCACATGGTAGAAGGAGAGAACCAACTCGTTCCTGCAAGCTATCCTCTGACCTCCAGACACATGCTATGGCATGAGCACATCCCTCACACACAGAATAAAGACATAGATAAATAAACTGTTTAAAAAAAAAAGAAGTATTGACCAACAAATGAGTAAATGATTGAAGACTTAGGAAAGAGGGTCACAAGAGGAAGCAGAGAAGAGGTCAGGAACGAGTGCTCTCAGTCATGGGCAGAGCTCCCTGCACCACAGCTCCTTTGCTGAATACTCTGGGATGTTGATGTATTAGACAAACACATAGTTTAGTTTACATATAGATATATCAATGAGCTCATACATTTAAATCTAAATTTAGATTTACCATATTTATTACTAAACTGAATAGAATTTTTTTTTTCGGTCTTTTTGAGACAGGGTCTCCCTGTTACCCTGGCTGCTGGCACTCACTATATAGGCCAGGCTGGCCTGGATCTCACAGAAATCTGCCTGCCTCTGACTCCTGAGGCTGGGACTAAAGGTGTGTGCCACCATACTGGGGTTGGATAGATTTTTATATTTGGGCTCTATGATAAATAAATTTTGTACTAGTCATACAAGGGCTAGAGAGATGACTTAGTAGTTAAGAGCACTGGCTACTCTTGCAGAGGACTTGGGTTTGGTTCCCAGCACCCACATGCTCAGCTTACAACCATCCCTAATTCCAGTCTCTGAGGATCCAATGCCTTCTTCTGGCCTCCATGATCATTGCACACTCAGGTGTTGTTGCATAAACTTTCTCATGGCGGGTCTCGGCATTTAGCCACACCCTGCCCTCTAGGTCTGAACCGACTGACTGAATAGAAAATGCTCCTTTTAGAGAATTGATTTATTTCAGGTGAGCCATAAAGTCATTTTTTCCAGCTACCCACCCACCTGGAGCCGCCATGGGGGTGGCACACGAGCCTCCGCTCCTGGCACAAAGCCCTTTGTCATGGGGCTATGTCCCAGCCCACCTCTCGCTTCCACTCACATTTTTCTTAGGACCGCCAGGACTTGGGACATGGCCTCCTGTGTTGTGGCCTTCCGCATGGGCCTGGGACCAGGTTTTTCTTCCTCCATGGATCTTAGCAATCTCCGTTTCTCTCCCCAGCTCCGGCCATGTTGCTCCTTACTCTCCCGCCTCCCTCCTCCCTTATTGGTCAGAGGGCGGGACTTGCCACAGAATGAACCAATAAGAAACAAAAACTGCAGAGAGACAGTTCCCTATCACTCTGCAGGTGTACTTACATACTTGCAGGCAAAATACTGATACATATAAAATGAAAATAAATAATTTTTTAAAGCTGTGAAGAGAAGTTAAACATTTTGTGATATAGAAATATTTAATGATGAATATTTAGTAATAATATTTTAATGATAAATGTTGATGCAAAACCATGTATGGAGTAGTGTACCTGCTGGCAAAATACGTGGACTCCACAGTCAAAGGATATCCTCACAACTACTAATGGGACCTGGGATAAATGCCTTTAGCTCTCATTCCTCAGTTTCTTTTATTGTTAATTAGGAACAAGTATGTCTTTGCTTCCTAGAGTTATTCTGAAAACAGACTGATCAGTACGTGTGAAGGGTTTGGAATAGTGCCTGGCCTTGGTGAGCATTTAAACCATGTTAATAAGTAATAAGCTAAGAAGTTAATAATAATAAGTAACTATAATTATTCATTACTACATACAATATATATTTGAAAATATACTATTGGTATAATAATAGAATATAGAGCAAAGTCTCAGGAAAAGACACTGGAGAGAATATATCTAATCATGTGGGAGTAAAATTGTGAATGACTTTCTCTTGATTTTCATATGAAAAAAAATACCCACTTTTATCATAAAAAAAATGACAAAATAGGAGGTGGAGAGATGGCTCAGTGGTTAAGAACACTGAATGCTTCTGCAGAAAACCCAGGTTCAATTCTCAGCACCCACATGGCAGCTAACAACCATCCATAACTCCAGTGGCAGGAGATCCAGTGCCCTCTTTCTGACCTCCATGGGCACTGCACAACATGGGTGCACTTACACACGTGTAGGCAATACACTCATACACATAAAATGAAAACAATTTTTAAAATGACAAAATGAAAGAATTTGATCTATAAATGCAGAAGAGACTTCTGTTTTACTTGTAGACCACCTTGGTTCTGGGTTCTGCATGGCTAAGAACCCTAAGCTAAGAACCATGCTTCCTACCACTGGGGGTTGGAGAGATGGCTCAGCACAATCGTGAGGACTAGAGTTCCGATTCCAGCACCCATATAACAAGTTGTGCATTCCACATATGCCTGTAACCCCATCTATGGGGTGGAGGATGGAAACAGGAGAATCACTGGGCTTGCTGGCTTCCAGCCTAACTGAGAAAATGTGAGCCCCAGGTTCTGACCCCGCTCTAACGAATAGGTGGAGAGTGATGGAAGAAAACACCCTGCTTCCAAGCACTGGCACATGTGTATACACACACAGACGCATGTGCATTGTATGCATACAACACATATGCATACACACACATAAAATAAATATATTTTTTAGACAGGGTCTCACTGTGAAGCGTTCGCTGGTCTGTGATTGGCTATGTAGACCATGCTGGCCTCAAACTCACAGAGATACCCCTGGTTCGGCTTCCTGAGTTCTGGGATTAAAAGTGTGTGCTACCAGGCCCAGATAAATAAATAAATCTGAAAAAAAAAAAAGAATTATGACCTCCTCCCATATCATGTAGACAGAGACAGAGAGAGAAAGATCTCCTTTAACTGATACTGCTCTGGTTTTTATACAGTCATTCACTGACCATCTGTAGGCCCAGATTCCCACATGGGCTACCCTGTTAATTGTTAACTGACTAAAAAATTTGGCTGGGACACAGGAGACCCTCTGTGAGCTGGGAGGGATCTGTGGCCTCCTGTAGCTTTCCCAGCAGGGTTTTCTCACTTTCTGACCATGTAGATGCAGGCTGTCAGCCCTAGGGATCTACTTGTCTCTACCTCCCAGCACTGGATTACTACCCTGCCTGAGTTTTTGTTTGTTTGTATTTTGTTTCTTTTCATATATATTCTAGAGTTTGAATTCAGGTCCTTGTGCTTGTAAGGCAAGCACCTGAAGGACTGAGCTAGCTCCTTGCTCCACGGCAATAAATCTTGTAGGTACACAATGCTCTACTCACCTGGTATTTTCTACCTTTCCATGACTTTAAGTTCACATTTGACTTACCTAATCATAAAGTTATTCATATAGATTCTTTATAAGTCCCACCCAACCCCTTCTGTGATTTCCTTTGGGTTAGAGGGGCTATCTAGTCCTCTGGGAGTCCCCCAACCATCACCCAGCCCAGATCCAGCAAAGTTGATGTTTAAAATAGATGATAGAGAGACCTTTGTAACAACCCTCCTCACCCTGGTAAGCGCCAAGCAGGACCTGCGTTTCCCAACTTCTAGAAGTCATCGGGTGCTCCACCTGCCTGACGCTGATAAGTCTCTTGACCTCCCCTGAGCTACAGCTGTTTGACCACAGCTTTGCCCAACACTGTCTCCTTCCTGGCTCTTGCAGCAGCTCACTCTCTCTGTTTCTCCATGCCTGCCCTCTCACCTACTTCTTTTCTCCCATAAGCCTCCCTGGCAGGGCCAGAAGAGACCTCTGCCTCATTCCTCATTCTTTTCCTTCATTCTGCTGACACCATCCACTTCATGCTCTGCCTTTCCCCCACCGTTTACTGTTCTTTTCCACTCTGTGGTTCTTATTTCTTTAGTTTTTAAGCTATAACCAATCTCCTTATCATGACGTTTGGTAGAGCAAGATTTGGTTGAGGAGTTAAAGTTCTAGGAGGCTTGATCTTTCTGGGTGATGATTCTGTTGGCTGGAACTGTTAAAGACACAAGAGAAGAACTTGAAGACACTCCTTCTCCTTCTTTGACCCCTGAGTCTCCAGAAAAATACTCCCTTGAAAAGCACAAAGTAGAACTGTGAAGCCAATGCTGACTCAGATCTTTCTGAGGTCCACTGAGCAATGCAATGTCTTACTTGAGTTAAATTTATGCAAGTTACCATTATCTTCATAGATTAAAATTTCAGAAATTTAGGCCACAAAGAATGAATACTCGTTGCAGAAAAATGTAAGCATAGCTAAGTGAAAAAGGAAGAGAAAAATGAGGCAGGAACAGCACTATAATGAGACAGCGTCTGAGCGCCCCTGGCCCTGTAGGGACCCAGATTTGCAGTTCCTTGTCTTCAAGCCAGAAGGTACAAACTTCTGGAAACATAAGACTGGTTTTTTGTTTGTTTGTTTGTTTGTTTGTTGTTGGTCTTTTTGAGGCAAGGTCTCCCTATAGCCCCAGAACTTAATATGTAGACCACGCTGGCCTTAAACTCACAGAGATGCTCCAGCCTCTGCCTTGCAAGTGCTGGAATTAAAAGCATGTGCCACCATATTAATAAGTTTCATAGTGAGTTGTTGCCTCAGACGCATGTTCTTTATGCATCTTATAAAATCTAAACAATTTGAAAGCACACAAGACCCCCAGAGGTTAAAATTGTGGACCTGAATACTTAACAGAAGCTTCTATGTCAGTCTTTCTAGGACTCAGGGAACGCCTCATAAGAGAGGTGGAAAGAATGTAAGAACTGGAGGATAGGAAAGAGTGCTTTGAAGTGCAGTCATCTGGACATGACATCACTGTTGTGCCTGCGAATGTATACACAGCAGCTGTGGTTACCTGCACAAGACCTGTGCAAGAGTGAGCCTATTAACATTCCATCATGGTTGAAGGGGAGCGAGTGAGGCCCCACCCTTAGCTGAGGAGCTGTAGCAGTTCATGATTGCTGAGGAAGGGGGAGTCACACTTCTCAGTGATCTAGCCACTGATAAGTTGCCTTTGCTTAAGTAAATAGCTTCTCACCCACGATCAAGCAAAGAAGCAGCCCTAGTTAGATACAGTGGAGTGCACACAACAAGACTTGGATGTTAGGGAAGGAATGTGGGGGAGGAAGGGATTTGATGGGAGAAGGAAATGAGGATAATGGGGAGATATGATCAAAGTGCACTATATATATAAAATTGTGAAAGATGGGCTAGTGAGATGGCTCAGAGGCTTGCCTTGCTAAGCCTGATGACCTGAGTTCTAGCCCTAGGACCTATGTAAAGGTGGAAGGAGAAAACTGACTCCTCAAAGTTGTCCTCTGACCTCCATGCATGCATGCATTGTGGTATGATGCGCATAGATGCATGTGTCATACACACATTCAATAATAAATAAAATTAAAGAAATTGTGAAAAAATAAATAAAATGTCTTTTAAAATGTTGATAGTAGCAAGGGCTCAGTGTTGAATCTTCTGTACTTCTCAAATGTTTTGGTTTGTTTTTTAAATTATATTTTATTGGGGATGGACAGATGGACTCATTTGTTAAGACCACTGGCTGTTCTTGAAGAGGACCTGGGTTCAGTTCCTAGTACCCACATGGTAGCTAACAATCATCTATAACTCCAGTTTCAGGGAATTTGATGTCTTCTTCTGGCCTCCATGGGCACTGCATGACACAGATGCACTTACATATGTGCAGGCAAAATACTCATACAAGTAAGTAAATAAATCAAAGAATTTAAATTGTGTGTGTGTGTGTGTGTGTGTGTGTGTGTGTGTGTAATGTATGCGACAGTGCCAGTGGGAGAGGGTCTAGAGGATAACCTTCAGGAGTATTTCCAACATCTCCTCATTCATATATATTAATCAGTATAATCCTGTCACACCCCTGTGAGGTTGGTACTGCTCTTCTCATTCACATTGGATGCAGGAGGAATGGGATAAGGGAGACAGGATGCTGAGGAGGAATGGGAAAAAGAGAAATGGTATGTCTCGGTACCTGACAGTTCAGTCATTTGTGTTCTGCACTGTGTATTGACCACCATTCAGTTGGGTGAATGGTTGTCTTCGGCACTGTCTTTAGTGATTGCATCGGTTCCTACTGTACATTTTTCAATGTGTATTTTTCAATGAGACCCTTCAGTAAAGTCTTATCCTTTGTCTCTCACAAATCTTGATCCTAACAAGATAACATACCCAGAGGCCTGTTGCCCCTAGAAAGAAAATGATGTCTTCCTGCTTCTTGGCCATCTGCTTTTGTAGTTTTCATTTTTTCTAATGCTATCTGAGATGTGCTCATTCCCCGTAAGTTCTTAAGGGTGACAGCTGAAGGCTGTCTGCCGACAGTCCTGCCTCTAGGGCAGCAAGCCCTTTTCAAGGTCCTCAGACAGTATATCCTGGGACCAGTAGATTGGGATGACTTAGTAAGGCAGAGCCCACAGCTGCTCAGGGCTGTGTCTGCCCCACATGCCCACAACTGAAAGTGCCAGACCCTGCAGTGTCGATCAGGCTGGGTGCCCTGTCCTGTGTTACTTATAACCTAGTTCCATGTGTGCTTTCTCTGCCTGTCGAGAGTTACCCCATGTTTTTCTTCCCCTTTTAGACAGAACTTCCAGTTCCTCTTTGGCTGAGATGCGCAGTGAAGGGCTAGGGGAGGGAAGGGATCAAGCTTCAAGGCACCTTTCTCTGACAGACATTGAAAACAGAATGTAGCTGAGGACTCCCTCCTATCAGAAAAGAGCACAGAGGGCCATTCACACATGTGCCTGTCGGCCCTTGGTAGCTACTTCCTCTTGCCATGATCTTTTAGTATTTTTCTTTATTCAGCACTTGCTGGAGGCAATTCCAGTATGAGGATTTGGAGTCATTGTTCCAAAGTTCAAAGGAAACAAAAATCATTGCCTCTGTCCAGGAGACATCTCTCAGTGGGGACTGCTGGGTAACTCCACTATTAACTTCTTTGACTCTACCCCTCTCCCTGTTTCCTTAAACCTAGATACCCACTAGTCCCTAGAAAAGCACGATCTAGGAGGGGAATTCCAGACCTATCCTATGGATGTTGACCTTCTTGAAAGTAGGAATTTAACCTTAACCAGTGTTATGGAGGAATATAAAATGGTACAACGATTTTGAAAAGCAGCTTTAAAGTTCCCTATGCTAACTAACTACTGCATAGGCCAGCATTCCACTCCTAGATAAGTGAAAAGCCATGCTCGTGCAGTGATTCATACATGAAAGGTTTTAGTAGCTTTATTCAAGGGCAAATGAACCAAATACCTATTAAATTAAACATTCTGATATAGTCTTAGAATGGAATGCCGATCAACAGTAAAAGGTAAGAACCACTGATGTAACATACACATTGTCACACAACATTGATTCATACAGAGCATGGATAAAACTCACAAATATGAACAAAACAAGCTGGATCCAGGAATACATTCTGTGTGATTCCAGTTTTTATATGAAACTAGAAAATCAATTTCATATTAGCAACAAAAGGAAAATTCATAGTTGCCTAGGGATACAGATAGAGAGGCATAGAAGAGGATAGATGTGTCCTATGTCTTGAGCATGGTGGTCATTACATGGAATACAAATTTGTAGAAAAAAAGTATACATTTAGCTGTATTTCATTCATATAAATTATCTCTAAAAGTTGATTTTAAGATAGATTATGTTAAAAGAAAGAGTCAAAGAAAGCCATGAAAGGTGTATGAAATCAGTTTTTAAAAAATTTCCAGTCTTTGTAATTCATTGTCATTTATATTAAAACTACATTATAAATATTAAAAAAGACTACTGATATTCTGTTAGTAAAGGAATATAGGAGCTAGAGAGATAGCTCAGTGTTTAAGACCATGGCTGCTCTTGCAGAGGGCCCAGTTCCATTCCCAGCACTCACATGATAGCTTACTGCCATCTGTGACTACAGCTCCATGGCATGTGACAGCTGGCCTCCTCAGGCAATGACATGTACATTGTACACATACATACACTCAGGAATACCTACAATAAAATAAATAAATCTTAAAAAAAATAAAGGAAGGGCTACAGAGATGTCTCAATAGTTAAGAGTACTGGCCATTCTTGTAGAGGACCTGGGTTCAGTTCCCAGCATCCATATAGTGACTAGCAGTCATGTGTAACTCCAGTTCCAGGGGATCCAATGCCTTCTTCTGGCCTCTATAAGCATTACATGACACAGGTGCACGTACATTCATGCAGGCAAAGCACTCATACAAATAAGTAAATAAATAATAGCTTTTAGGACTGGAGACATAGCTCAGCAGTTAGGAGCACTGGCTGCTCTCCCAAAGGACCTAGGTTCAATTCCCACCACCCACATAGTGGCTAACAACTGTCCTTACCTCCAGTTCCAGGGGATCTAACCCCCCCTCTGACCTCCGTGGTCATTGCGTGACACGGGTGCAAGCAATACACTTGCATTCATAAAATAAAAATAATAAATAAAAAGAAGGAATAAAGAAACCAACAGAGAATATTGTATGTAAAGTGCTCCCATTACAAGTGCTTGATAACAGGTGTGTGTGGCTTAGCATTATTTCTACTGTAGTACCATCCTACAGTCTCCACTGAGTCTTGATGAACAGGGTACACACATCCTAGAAGACACAAATGTAAACAAACATAATGTAGGAGCACATGTATCTATCATAATTCTTGAGAAGATGACCTTGACCTTCATTGAATAGATACTTGCAACCAAAGAGATGAGATGCCCACAAATTGAGGAATCGTCCATATTCCATATGACTTGCCAATGTTCTGCTGTTTCATATATAAACACAAGCTGTTTTCTCTAGGATTTAAAACACACTGAAAAACTGGGCATGGTGGCACACGACTTTAATCCTAGCACTCGTGAGGCAGAGGCAGGTGGATCTCTGAGAGTTCAAGGCCAGCCTGGTCTACATAGAGGGTTCCAGGCCAGGTGGGACTACAAGAAGACCCTGTCTCAAAAAGACAAAAAACAAACAAACAAACAACAAAAAAATATAAATAAATAAAACACAACTGAAAATGGTACAGGAATTAAAACTATCACATAATTTGAGGAGATGTTTCAGTTTGTCTTTCCAAGCTTTACTGACTTGTTGATCATTTACAAAAAAAGTCTTCCTGATAACATGAGTATAATTGGCGAGTGGCTTACATCCAACAGACCTGTTGGTCTAAGTTTGTGCTGCTTCGTTCCCAGTGGAATTGTACAAAGACAGAAGTATGAAAGGCCTCACTGTGGCTGTGAGAACATTTGTGCCTGAAGCACTTGCATAGTGAAGTAAGCGGATCTTATAAGCCGCTTTTCCTTAAGCACCCCTAATTTCATGTTAGATGAAGGCATGATCCTGCTGAAGTAGAAATCATGAGATTTAGTGTTTTGTTTTTTTTTTTTAACTTAAGAATTTCATCTCAGACTAACAGTTGTTGCTGCATAATTTTCTTATAAATCTGATGAAAATGAGAACTATTTTTCTAGTGAAACAAGCAAAGTAGCTGAAGTAAAATATAGGAAAGGAAACCCAGGAACTATTTCTCAGAAATGTGAGCAGATTCTTAGGAAACTTCAGAGTCAACTGAGAACCATTAGGATTGATGAGGGAGACAACACTTATAGGATAAGTGTAGCAGGGATGGTTGACATCAACGTGCAAATGTTTCCCTTAATAAATATCAACCTGGACTTGCAAGCCTTGCTCCCAGCTATCCCTGTGCTGGCAGGGATGGGCAGACACTGTGATGGAGACAAGCTCTGCTGTGGATATCTCTTCTGTAGCATGGATCAACTTTGCTTGGTGTGGTGATTATTGTCTTCAGAGGCACAGGCAGGAGCTGGTGAGGGTGCGTGGAGGTCCCACTGTCCCCCTTTCTCTTCTCTCTGTCCCATGGGCTTCTGCCCTAGGCTAAATTAAGCCAGACCAATAGTTGTTGTTCTCCAAGGGAGCTGTGATCTTTCCTCTGTTTGGTTCATCCTCAGACTTCTTTCCCAATTTTATTGCAAAATTTAAAATGTGGGGAAAAAAAGAGAGGTGGGAAGAGGAAAGGAGAAAAGAGGGAAATACTTAAAAAGAAGAAAAGGCAAAACTAGTAAAACAAAGACAAAAAGGGGCATATGTGTCTGCTCAAAGAAGGATAAGCTCCCCAGTTCAGTATTCACCCAGTGGGCAGGAATGTTAGAGGGCATATAGATTCATGTGGGCTATTTTTACTTTATACAATTCTGTATTTTAAAGACTTTACAGGGCTAGAGAGATGGCTCAGCTATTAAGAGCAGCTAATGCTCTTGTATAAGACTCAAATTTGGTTCCCAGTGTATACACATCAGGTGGCTTTACAGACACCTGTAACTCCAGTTCCAGAGGAACTAATGCCCTCTTCTGGTCTCTGCAAGTACCTGCACACATGTGGCAGAGAGAGAGAGAGAGAGAGAGAGAGAGAGAGAGAGAGAGAGAGAGAGAGAAACACTTTAAAAATATCCTTTACTATACAAACCCAACAATTCTACTTATAAGTATATACCAAAAGAAAAATATAGCCATGCAAAAACTTGTATACAAATGCTCATAACAGCGTTACTCATAAGGCAAAAAGTAGGATTAACACAAATATTCAAGTGATGAATGCATAAATAAAATATAGTAACTACATAAGGAAATACAAATTGGCAGAAGAAGTGGCACGGTGTTAACTGTCACTATATAGATCCTCCTTGAAAACATCATGCTAAGTGAAAGAAGCTGTTCACAAGGACCACATAGTGTATGATTCCATTTGTATAAAATGTTTAGTAGGTCAGAGGTTTCCAGGACTGAGGAAATGGGGGCACTGTGCAGATGTTTGGATGAGGGTAATTTTTTTTGGAGGGTGATGAAATATTCTAGAGTTAATTATGGTGATGTTTACTGAGCTCTAAGAATATATAAAAAGTCATTGAATGGTTATGCTTTAAGGGGGTCAATTGTATATCCTGTTACTAAAAGCTTTATAAAGCATATATTGCTTTAATCATAAAAATTAGTGATTTGAGGACTGGAGAGATGGCTTAACCATTAAGAGCTCATATTTCTCTTGCAGAGGATCTGAGTTCAGTGTTCAGCACCTATACTAGGCAGCTCACAACCAACGTGTAACTCCAGATCCAGAGGATCCAACACCTCTGGTCTCCTCCGACACCTGCACACACATGCACATACACACACATAACTAAAAATAATAAAAATAAGTATTTAAAAAGTAGTGGTTATATCTCTTCAATATATATATATATATCATAATACAGATTTTCTATCTATTTGAGTTCCCCCCTCAAATATCCAAACTACTATAATAAGACTATATTCTAGTCCCCTGGATAATTGCTCTTATAAATTGGCGAACTCACTAATAAAACTGGAAGGAATTCAATGTGGTTCCAGCAAAAAAGAAAAGAAAAACAGACAAAGTAGCAAACAAAATGGAGAATCCAGAAATAGACTGGGCTAAATAAGCTCATTATAAGGCATTATAAGCTTTTTACAATTCTGGGGTGAGAATATTTTCTTTGAATGGTGTCAGAATAATTAAATAGTAATTTGGGGCAGAAATGAAATCAGATCCATATCTTAACAATATACCACAAAAGGAACCTCCAGATGGACTGGAGTGTTAAATATTTTTTTTAATCACATTGAATAAAATCAAGAAGCAATGAGAATGGACTGTTGCTAGATCCAGGAAGATCACGTGGTTTTCTCAACGCTAAAAACAACTGAAAAGCATTGCTGAAGTCAGACGTTCAAACATCTGAAGTTTTCTTTTCTATACTTTAAAAATAAAAATTAAGATAAAAGACACCAGTTTAAATATTTATCTCTAACATGATTAATAGAAAAGTTTCGTGCTGGTTTTAGAAAATGTGGGAGAGAGCCGAGTAAATAGACAAAGAAAATGACAGAGAATTCATATCAGGAGACATTGGTAGTAAACAGAAATATATAAAAAGGCTCATAATTGCTGCAATCAAAGAAATGCAAATTAAAGCAACTGCATTCCAAATACTCTCTCTGTTTTGTTAGCCTCTAGGGTTTGCCTTCTGTCCTGAAATTGCTTCAGCAAATAGGCCTGACTATCTCATGGTCTATGCCAGGTTCAAGTGACCTGAAGCATGTCCACCCCCCAACAAACACACACATACGTCTTCGGGCACATTTTTTCTAAAAAAAAGAAAAAAGAGAGAGAGGGGGGACAGGAGAGTGGCTCAGTGGTTAAGAGCACTGACTGTTCTTGAAGAGGATTGGGAGGACAGGAGTTTGATTCCCAGCACCCAAATGGTGGCTAACAACCATCCATAACTCCAGTTTCAGGGAACCCAATGCCCTCTTCTGACCTCTACTGGCATTGCACAACAGAGGTGCATTTATGTACATGCAGGACATATAATCATACACATAAAAAATTAAAACAGCAAATAAAATGCTTTTTAAAATGTTATCAAGTGTCTAAAAACACACTGCCTCCAATTTTCCTCCTTCCTCCTCCCAATCCTCTTCTTCCTCCTCCTTATTCTCTTCTTCCTCTTCTCCATAAACACATATGTACTAACTTTTTAACCCATGAATTACCAGACGACTCACAATTCCTTCAGACCCCCTTTATCAGACCAGTTAAGGTGTCATTAATGGGAGAGACAGGTTCCCCTAACTCCCAGCACTTGCTTCGCAGTCTTCCCAAGACCATCATCACCATTTCTGCTCAGCATCACTCCACAACACATTCTCCCTCCTTTCTGCAACCCTGAAGCTTTCCTTCACAACTCTAACAATGATGATCCCTTAAGCCTCTTGCTTGATTCTTGCCCCACACCCTCCCTCCTTTCATGAAGAAAGTTATTAATTGTTTGATTTATAAAGTGATGCCTTAGGATTATTACCTAAAAGGAAAAACTAATCTATACTACTTGACAGCAGTGCACTGATACAACCTACATCATCATTGAAATGGGAAATTATCAAGGGCCATAAATTATGTGTTCATCTTGATTATATGTGTGTCTGAGAGACAGACAGAGAGACAAAATAGGGATGTGTCTATTTGTATTTCATATTCTCTCTCTCTCTCTCTCTCTCTCTCTCTCTGTCTCATCTATCTATCTATCTCTCCAGGCTTTGTAGAGATAGATCATTGTCCCCACCAGGCTTCTGATTCAGTGGATCTAGGGCAGAGTCCAAGAACGTTCAGCTCTACTACTTTCAGGCAGCTGATGGAGGAGCATGTGTGGAGAACCACTGGCTGAGACATTGCTTAGGAGTATTTTTGGATGAGTAACAGGTGTGCCAGGGGACAGAGAAGACCACAGAGAATCAAAGAACCGCTGTGTCCCTACCACTTTCTAGTTTCCACAAGTCTAGCTGTGCTTAGGCTTCTGATTACCTCCCCGTATCTTTACACCAAATTTCTCTTTGCTTAACCTGAGTGAGTTTCTCCTTGCAGTATAAAAAGTCTACCTGGAACTCGAATAAAAGGATTTTATGTACCTGGGTATGGTAGTGCACTCCTATAGCCACAGTGCTTGGGATCCTGAGGCAGGAGGATTTTAAGTTTGAGGCCAGCCTGGACTACATAGCAAATACCAGCATGTTTCTCTAAACAAAACAAAAACTGAAAGAATAGTATGTCATTTAATATAGGCAAAGTTTATTATCTCTGACTTTATTCTATCGCACTCCTGGGAACTAAGCCTTACAGGTTGGAACCTATCTTCCAATATTTTTCTCTAAGCTTCATATACACATATATATTCAAGAGTTTTATTGTTTCTTTAACAAAAAAATATTAAATCACCCTCTTTTGGGATTCAAACTTTGCTCTTGAAATTGACCAACTTATCTGTGGCTTAAATACAATGAAATCCTATTTCTCCTCCACATAGCAGCTCCATAGTGGGTGGTTCCACACTGGCAAGGTGGCTTCACTCTTTGAAGTCATCCTGGAACCCAAGCTCTCTCCATCGTGCACCTTGGCCATCTTTGAATGTTGCCTTCAACCTGCTTTCCAGGGTTCACACCGTGTCTGGATTCCAGGCAACAGCAATGGGAAAGGCGTGAGGGTAGAGAGGGCGCTCTAAAAACAGAATCAGGAAGGTGCAGAGATCACTTCTAAACATTTCCCTTTGGCCGTAACTTGCAGCCAGGGGCAGAGCTAACTGTAAGAGATTCTTGAAACTGGAATCTAACTGGTTAATGGTGTGCCTGGCTCTATCTGGAGGGTCTATTACCAAAAGAAAAGAAAAAGAATGGGTCTTGAGAGACGTTTAGCAATTCCTGTCATGCAGACTTCACACAATTGCTTCGCAATTTGCTGGTTTCAAAACATCCTTTGGGTCAATGAGCACAGAGCCACTTTGGTTTAATAGCTGCCTAATATTTCATTGTCTGGTTCTAACATATTGTCCTACATTGACATACCTTCAGGTTAAGTCTATTTTTTAGCCTTTCTTCAACAAACAAGTTTGTTCATAGATTCTTCCTTCCTGAAACTTTTGTAGTTGTAGGAAAAATTGACTCCAAAAATGAGTCAAAGGATGTGTACATTCTTTATTTTTGTGGATATTACTTCCCCCAAAGTCTCTATAGAAAAGTAAATTGGTTATACATATAACAGCAATAAATGAGTCCTTAATTCCTCATATTATTAATTCTTTTAATTTTGGTCCATGCAAATAGGTGAAAATTTCCACCTCACTGTTACTTAAATCTGAACTCTTCTGGGTATCTGTGAAGTTTAGGGTCCTTCCATATCTTCACTGGAGCATTTATCAGGTCTGTGAAGGGCATGTGACCTACTTAAACCTGAACTCTGGGTATCTGTGAAGTTGGGGGTTCTGTTGTATCTTCACTGGTAATCTGCTTTTCTTCTTCTGCATATCTCTGCAACCACTGGGATCCCAGCAAGAAGCTTAACACCCCCTCCAGGTTATTCTTAAGAAAGGATTGCAATGGAAGGACTACTTGCAGAGCTGTGGATAGGACTGGGGTGCCCAGAGACAGGAACAGTAGGAAACTGTTACTGCCTTCCAAGAATGAAGGGCAAGACAGGGAACGCACCCAGGGAGTCCAGGAGATCTGTACCCCAGAGAAAAGCCGTTCCTACAAGCTGTGGCGCGGAAAGCCATAGCCTCTGCCAGAAGCTCTTCTCCAAGCAGCTTTGCTCTCTTCTGCTCTTCAGTTTCCTGCTGGTTCTCCCTGTTGGCCCAATCCAACGGGGAAGCCAGTCTGCAAGGACGCCAGGTGTGGCAGTTCACAAAAGCGGCCTCCCAGCACAGACATAGCAAAGAGGGCCAGGAAGGGACTGAGAAGTGCTGTGTCCCACCCTCTGTGTCCCACCCCTCAGCCCTTTTTCTTTTAGGTGTGTGTGACATTGCCATGGGAAAAATATGTTTTTAGTCTCTTCCCCGGGAAGAGACAGAGCTCCTAAAATTCTTGTATCTAAGGACACCAGAATTGTTTGCTCTGTCATTTGTCCTTTGATAGCGGTTCCTAAAGCTGAGTTCCCATGAAAGACTTTTGCAGTGTTTTGGTACCTGGCACAGAGCTTCTAAAGTTTGAAATTTCCTGTGTGACCGGAGTATCTTTGGTTCTAATGGGGCAAATTTTGGCGGAATGAGGACTGGTTACCATGGGATTAGAGAGTTTTGTACTTTAGCCTTAACCCCTGCTTCGATCTTAACCATATCTACATAATGAAGCACCATAAAACCCCCAAAAGAAATCAGAGAACTTCAGGATTGATGCCTGAGGCACCTTGGGGGTCATAGGTACCTTCCTTGGTCCTAATCAACAATTCATTAAGCTATTCCTCCATATCCCTGGTAATTTTCTTCATAATAAATAGGAAAGCTTAAGACTCTTTGTTTTGTGCTGTCATAAAAAACTTGTTTGTTTATGGTGAACAGAAGTGCATTGACTCACATTCTAGTGGATGAGAGCATCAGAGGGCATCAGATTCCTCGGGAACTAGAGTTATAGACAGCTGTTAGCTACCATGTGAGTACTGGGAATCAAACCAGGGTTCTCTTCGAGAGCAGCAAGTGCTCTTAACACTTTTTTGTCCCGGCTGGCGGGACAGCAGTGAGCTTGAGACTCTTCTAGGAATCTGAAATGAGTGGGGACAGACAGATGGAACATGCAGGACAGTGAAGACAGACAGACATACACAAGACAGAGACGAACACGCAGGACAGACGGACCTGGGAAAAATGTCTCTCGTCAGGCCGTGTGCTTTATTGTTCTAGGGGGTATTTATAGTTTTGGGGAGTCAGGAATACAGATGCACCCACACAGGAATGTGGTAACTAACAGAGACAAAAGCCCATCATAAGTTTATGTGTATATCAGGAAGGAGGCACTAAGAGGGGAGGCAGGGGCTAGGTGGGGTGTGGTGGACTAAGGTTGCTAAGAGACAAATCACTGGAGGATCCAGGAGCCAAGGGCATGTGTAGCCAAGGGCGACTAAGGGGGGGGGGAACTTGTCTGCTAGACAATAAGAAACTCTAAGAGGCACTTAAGAGGCTTCAGATGAACATAATTGGTATCCACAAGTGTCAGGATGTTACATTTGCAGAAGGGCAAGACAGAGGTCACTTGGTCTCTGGCACTTTTTAAAAAAATATTTTATTTTCTTTTTAGTTATGTATCCACAAGTGTGTGGGTACTCAAGGAAGTCAGAAGAGGGTGTAAGATTCTATGGAGGTGGAGTTACAGGTGGTTGTGAGCTGCCGGACGGTGAATGCTGAGACCCAAACCCCAGTTCTCCATAGGAGCAGTGTGCTTTCTTAACTGCACAGCCATTGCTCCAGCCCCTCACAGCACTTTGAGACATGGGAGATGTCAGTGTTTTGCCTATAATGTGTGTTCAATTATTTCACCATTGATTTGCCATTTACTGGTTCTTGCCTAGCATCCATTTTTCTGTAGAACACATTTTTGTGTTTTGTGTGTTTCCTACTTAAAACTATCTCCACATTCACTCCAAAGGTTTTACAAATACCTCCTATCTCCTACAGTATCTTTACAAGTTTCCCTTTTCTTTTTCAGCATTTACAACTTGTAAATTTTTGGAATTTATTTCTGCACAGAGCATGAAGTACAGAGGCTATCTTTGTTTTCTTCCAGATGAAGAGCCAATTATAATTGTTAGCCATGTAAATCATACTTCCTTCTCTGGAATAAAATAACATCATCACAGGAGTGTGGACATATACTCAGGTTTACATCTGCGCCTTCTGCAACTCTTGTTCACTGGCTTCAGTGGACGGTATGTTGGAGATAGTGAGAAAAAAGCTTTTAAAGATAAGTAAGGAAGAATCAAAGGCTGAGAAGTCAGAAAATAATGAAGACATTCATAGAAAAGAAGAGGTACTCAGTGGATCCCTGACATACTGGATGCTGAAAGTCTCTGTTAAGCTTTCTAGGCAATTTATGTCTCGGTCTTTCCTGAGGAATGAAATCACATTAAAATGTAAAACATCTCTCTACTACCATAGCTATTTCTAGTTCTTCATCGTGTCTTTAGTATTCAGCCCCTGGTCATCCCAGATCTACTCATCTTCTGGGCATCCTACACTCACTTGCCTCATGTCCTTCCTGTATTTCTGCCCTCATGGTTGTTCTCAGGACACTCTCAGGTGTCACTGATTCATTTATTTGACACTGCAGAGCTCCAGTTCTTCTATCCACCTTCATTTCTTTGATCTCACCTTTCACCTTTACCAAGATCTCCTTGTTCCCACCAACTTTGCTCACTCTAGGAAGTTAAAATGGGTCTTGCCAAAATGTAGAGAATAAGAGACTGTAGAGGCGTGTCTCTGGATAGTACGCCTATATTAAGCCTCACCCACCCACACGGTTCAGGGACCATTGTGGGAGAGGATGCAGAAGGACTGTAAGAGCCAAGGTGGTTGATGGCCACAAGGAAACAGTTTTCTGGGCTTCTGGAAACTTGCTCGTATGAACTTACAGCAATGGTGGCAGCATGCACCAGACCCATGCAACTCAAACTGGACAAAAACTGTGGGGCCCTGGCCTCCCGACATGCCTTTTTCCCAGCTAGGTTCCTGGCCAGGAACTAGCTTCAGTTTGTCAGCTGCAGTTGCTCAGAGGACAACTTGACCTTACATACTCGGATGCTCCCTGGGGGCCTGAACCTTTGTCCCCTCCCAAGCCCTCCTTGGAATTTCCTGCAACAAATCACTGGCATCTGCTGGGTGCATATATATTGAGCACCTTGCTGGAATAAATTGGAAGCTTCTCCACCGTTTTGGTGTCTGTGTTTGTATGTCGTGTATGTCTTGTGTGTCTTTCATTCCTCAGGCCTCGCCGGATAGATTCGGGTACAGTTGTAGCGCAGACCGCACAAAAAACCAGCATAGAACTGGGGAAACGGGTAAGAAGCCCAAACCTTAGCTGAGGATCTATTGGTAACTGATCATTGCTAGGGAAGGGAGATTTGTTCTTCCTTAAGGGAGAGACACTAGATAGGCTGAACAGGTTCCAATAGATGAACTCATACCAAGAGCATCTGGGGACACAAACTTGACTTGATAGGCCTTAACTTATATGACAGAAAGAATGAAATCCAGTGGGTGGGCTATGGGGAAGCAGATAGGAAAGGGGTCTAAACATGATTCAGATGTATGATATGAGATGCACAAATTCAATTAAAAAGTAAAATATATATTTTTAAAAGTTAAAATTAAAAAAAAAGAAACAAGAATCTGCCTTGTGGAATGCATTGCTGAGTGACTTGCCTCACTCTAAACCAAGCCAGCTCTAAACTCTGGGTGGCGACAACCAGGATGGTCTCTAGCAGAGCTTCTTAAACTTTTTCCATTTGCAACCTTGTTCCACCCACAATCAGACATTTACTGATAATAAGTCATAAAATAACGTATTTTAAAATAATTCTTTGGTATAAATATGATTTTACTGTTTGTTGAAGATTAAAGCATGTTTGCATATAGTAATGGTCCTTGTTTACTGTCAACTTGACAGATTCTAAATCATCTAGGAGATGGGTCTCTGGGTATACCAGTGGGGTATTATCTTGAGTGCCCTTTACTTGATATGAGAAGACCTGCCCACTGTGGGTGGGACCATTCCCTGGATGGAGAATCTGGACTGTATACAATGGCAAATCAGAGCTGAAGACTAGCATGCCTTCACCCTCTGCACTCTGTCATCTCCTCCTCCTCCTCCTCTTCCTCCTCCTCCTCTTCCTTCTCCTCTTCCTCCTTTCTCTTCTTCTTGAATGGTCTTGCTCTTGTGTTGCTCATTTCCTTACTACTGACTGGAATGTAAGGGCACAGATCTCCTGTCTCTTAATAGCCCATTGAGTCTAATTAGTGCTGCCCATATATGTATGAATGTGGGGCTACACTGGAGAATGGGTAACTCACCAATGGACACACCTGAGGAATGACTCCTTATTCCTCAGCAGGCATCAACTGCCAATAGCTCCCCAGCTAGGGGTGGGGCCTCATGAGCCCCTCCCCTGTTCATGCTGGAATTTTGAGCGGTTTGATCTTGTGCAGATAACTACAGCTGCTGTGAGCCCATTAATACCAAGACCATGTCTTGTCCAGAAAATGGCATTGCACAGCTCTCCATCCTCTGGCTCTTACATTCTTTCCACTCCTTCTTCCACCCTGTTCCCTAAGCTTTGGAGCAAGAAGACTATAGATGCTCCATTTAGGACTGAGCACTCAAAAGTCACTTATTTGCAGGACTTTGACCCATTTACATTGCCCACTGCCCACTGCAAAGAGAAATGTTTCTGATGAAGGTTCAGAGTAGCACAGGCCTATAGGTATGACTAGAAGGCAGTTAGATGACATAGCCATTTAGCAAAACAACAATAGTAGGTTCCCCACAGAAGCTCTGCCTCTTTACTGTGGATGCAAGAGGCTAGTTGCCTTGAACGCCTGTCCCTGTAACTTTCCCTGCAATGATACACAGTAGCCTTGAATTGTAGGTTGAAATAAATGCTTTCTTAAGTTGCCTTTTTCAGAGTATTTTTAATACAGCAACAGAAAAGAAATTAAGACAAAACTGGTACCAAGAAATAGGTCATTGCAATAAACCTGACTATCTAGTTCTTGGGCATTTGGAACCAGTCTGCATAAGGAATATGGAAGACTTTGGAACTTCGGGTTAGAATAGTTCTTGAACACTGTAAACAGAGCTTAATGGGCCATTTCCTGAGGTCTTAGAAGGCAAGAATGCTGAGAGAAATGCAGACAGTGGAGCCCCCCAAGTCATGAGGTTTCAGAAGGGAACAACAACACTATCGGGAGCGAGGCTAGGGGCTATTCATGTGATATTTTGACCAAGAATCTAGCTTCATTCTTCCTGTGTCCTGAGAACTTGAGTGAAACTTAATTTGAAGATAACAAATCAGGAGGGCTGGAGAGATGGTTCAGCAGCTTAGAGTATGGGCTGCTCTTGCAGAGGACCTGGGTTTGATTACCAGCACCCATATGGCAGTTAACAACCATCCTAACTCTAGTTCCAGGGGATTTGACGCCCTCTTCTGACCTCTGAGGGTATCTCATGACACAGATGCACTTACATACATGTGGGAAATACACTCATACATGTAAAATTTAAATAATAAATAAATTTTTTTAAAGGTAATAGATTAATTTGAGTGGAAGAAGAAATTTCAGGACAGGAGCGCATTCAGGCTGGGGCTAAGAAAGCAGCTGTACTTAAAGAGACTGGCATCACTTCAGAGAAACCCCCATGCACAATACTGGTTTGGTAGGAAAGTGACCTGAGGGCAAAGCCCCACCCATCGGAGGCCCCATCACGAGCCCACAACAGTACTAGGCAGTGTCATTTCTGTGGTGCTCCTTTCGGAGGCATGAAAGATCCAAGAATGAAGGGGTCATGGAGTCTTGCTTCATGGTTTCAGAGCGCACCTGAGAGAAGGCTTCTTGTCGTAGGGTCAGAGTCCCTGCAAAGAGGCCCTCAGAGGCTGCTGTGTGAAGCGTTGAAGGTGAGACCAAGGTTACATTAGAGACCCAATGATATTGGGGACAGCAGGACCACAGTCTATGAACCAAGGAGAGTTGTGGGCATAGAATGGAGTTAGTCCAAGTGAGAATCCATGTATGCTGGGGCAGCAGAGGTGGAGGGATGGGACTATCCAACCCTTTTTGAGCCCAGTTGATTATATTACAAACTCCAGATGCCAGACATGGAGCTGCAGAATTTGGTGTCTGTTGGGCATAATGCAGGGTGGGCCTAGCTAGGCCACCTGCCAGAAGGAATGGAGGAATGGCTCTCGTGGGCGTGATGCTCCACACCGGTTAGTTGTGAGGCCAGTTTCTGCCCAGCACTTGGAGGAAACCTGATCCACCTGGGAACAAATTGCGATTGGCTGTGGTCAGGACCCCACCCCATAAGGCTATTGGCTAACAAGACCTATAAGACTCTCTGCTCTTTCTTGAAAAAATGAATTTGCAGCAGACCACCACTGCTGGCTTTCTGCTCAACTCCTGGAGTCTGTGCGTTGACTCTGCACCTACTCGCCCCCTCCCCGACGGCGGACCTCCTTCGGTCCCCTTCAGCTGTTCCTGAGTGCTGGGACCCCCAACAGGTGTATTCCCTGTTTAATTATGGTTTTGAATGAAAATTGATCTCTATAGGCTCTGGTTTGGATTTTTTGTTTGTTTGTTTGTTTGTCTTTATCTTTTTGAGACAGGTTCTCCCTGTAGCCCCAGCCAGCCTGGAACTTACTATGTAGACCAGGCTGGCCTGGAACTCACAGAGATCTGCCTGCCTCTGCCTCCCAAGTGCTGGGATTAAAGGCGTGCACCACCAAACCTGGCTCCCTCTGATTTTCTATAGTGGGTGCTGTTCATCTCTCTCTCTCCTGGTCTAACCCTCGCTGCACACCCTCCAAATTTAGTGTCCCATTTTCCCATTTCTCCCTTGATAATTCCTGTCTGCTATGGTCCCCCCTCTCTTGAGCTCCTTCTTCCCCTTTATCCCCAGAGTTCCTTATATAACCCCATTTCTCCCTTAGTACCATCTGTTTCCTACTGCTCTTCACACTCCAGTTCTTCTTTCCCTTTACCTCCCTGGTTCCTTTCCATTTTCTTGTTTCCTGCAGTGACATCAGGACATATACTCACATATAAGTGAGTGCTGGCTAGGATTCACAAATGAGAGACAGCACAGGTCATTTTGTTTTCTGTGTTACTTGTTTTTGTATAACAGTATCTAGTTCCATCTATTTACCTGCAAGTTTCATGATTTCATCTTTCTTTACCACTGAATAGAAAATAATTGAGTAAATGTACCACATTTTCATTATCCACTTGTCAGTTGAGGGACACTTGGGTTGCTTCCTAGCTAATGTGAAAAGAGCAGCAACAAACATGGTTGTACGAGTATCTCTGCAATAGGATGAGTCCTTTAGGTAGATGCCAAGGAGTGAAAGAGACGGATCGTATGGTAGGTTCATTTGTAGTTTTTTAAACGTTCTCCACACTGCTTTCCATAAGAACTGCACAAGTTTGCAATCCCACAGGCAGTGAATGAGTGTTCCCCGTTCTCCACATCCTTGCCCACATTTTGGATTATTTGTTCTCTTGATGTTAACCAGGCTGTCTGGGATAAGATGAAATCTTAAGGTGGTTTTTATTTTCATTTCCCTAATTGCTAACGACAAAGAACACTTTTTAAGATGTTTTTTAGCTATCTCTATTTCGTCCTTTGAGAATTCTCTGTTAAGATCTTTACCATGTTGTTTTTATGACTATAGCTCTGTAATATAGTTTGAAATCTGGTATAGTAATCTTTCCTGCATTGCTCTTTGTGCCAGGGTCGCTTTGACTATCCAGGGTCTTTTGTGCTTCTATATAAATTTTAGGATGGTTTTTGCTAATTCTGTGAAGAGCATCATGGGGATTTTGATTGAGATTGCATTGAATCTATAAATGATCATTTTCACCATCTTAATTCTTCCAATCCATGAGCATTGGAGGTCCTTCTATCATCTGGTGTCTTCCTCAGTCTCTTCCTCTAAAGATTTAAATTTTTCACTGTAGAGCTCTTAGATGTCTTTGATCAGGTTTATTCCAAGACATTTTATTTTTTTTGAGGTTATGTGACTGGGAGAATTTCCATATGCTATTTCTCAGATTGCTTGTTATTGGTATATAGAATAGCTATTGATTTTTGTAGGTTCATTTTGTAACCTGTCACTTTACTGAAAATGTTAATCAATTCTACAGGGTTTTTGGTGGAATTTTTGGGATCCCTTAGGTACAATATCATGACATCTGCAGAAAGGGATAATTTGACCTCTTCTTTTCCAATTATTGTTCCTTTCATTTCCTTCTCTTCTTCTATTGCTCTGGCAAGAGTTTCAAGCATTACATTAAAAAGGAGTGGAGATAACTGACATCCTTGTCTGGTACCTGCTTTTAATGGTAATGCTTCCAGATTTTCTCCATTTAGAATGATGTTGGCTGTGGGTTTGGTGTATATAGCTTTAATTATGTTGAGGTGTGTTTCCTCCACTCCAATTCCCTCTAGGACTTTTATCATGAATGCACATTGTATTTTGTCAAAGGTATTTTCTGCATCTAGATGACCATGTGATTTTTGTCTTTGAGTCCATTTATATGATTTATGAGCCATCCTTGCCTCTCTGGAATAAAGCCTACTTAATCATGGTAGATAATCTTTTTGATGTATGTCTCTATGCAGTTTGCAAGTATTTTGTTCAGAATTTTTGCACCTATGTTCATTAAGGATATGGGTCTGTACTTTTCTTTTTTGATTGTTGTCTTTACCTGGTTTGGGTATTAGAGTGATGCTGGCTTATTGAAGGAATTCTTCCTGTTTCTATCTTTTTTAATAATTTAAGTAGTATTGCTTGTAGATCTTCCTTAAATATCTAGTAGAATTCTCCTGTAATCCATCTGGGCCTGGGCTTTTTTAGTCAGGAGGTTTTGAATTGCTGTTTCAATTTCCTTATATATTATGAGTCTGTTTAAACTGTTGATCACTTCTTGGTTTAGCTTTGGTGAGTCCCATAATTTTAGATATCCATTCATTTATTTTAGGTTTTCAAATGTAATAGAGTATAGGTTTCTAAAATCTTCCTTTATAATGTTCTGGATCTTTTTGGTGTCTGTTGTGTTGTTTCCCTTTTCATCTCTGATTCTGTTGATTTGAGTTTGCTTCCTTTCTTTTGGTTAACTGGGCTAAGGGTCTGTCTATCTTGTTTAACTTTTCAAAGAACCAGTTCTTAGATTCATTGATCCTTCGTATTGTTTTCTTTGTTTTTATTTCATTAATTTCTGTTCTTATTTTTGTTATTTCTTCTCATTTGCGGCATTTGGGTTTGATTTTTTCTTGTCTTTCCAAACTCCTGAGTTGCAATATTCAGTCATTTATTTGTGCTCTTTCTGATTTTTTAATGTAGGCACTTAGAGCTATAAACTTCCCTCTTAGGACTTCTCTTAAAATGTCCCAAGGAATTCATTGTATTGTATTATCCTTTACATTTAGTTCCAGGAATACTTTTATTTCTTTCTCAATTTCTTCTTTAACCCACTCATCATTCAGGAGTGTGTTGTTTAGTCTCCATTAGTTGGTGTAGTTACTAAGGCTTCTTTAGGTGTTGGTTTTAAGCTTTATTCTGTTGTGGTCTGATAGAAATGCACGGAGTTATTTCAGTTTTTTGTATTTGCTGAGGTTTGGTTTGTGCCCCCAGTGTGTGGTCAATTTTTAAGAAAGTTCTATGGGGCGCTGAGTAGAAAGTGCATTCTTTAGTGCTTGGGTAGAATATTCAGTAGATGTCTATTAGGTCCATTTGGTATACAGTATCATTTAATTCAGATCTCTGTTTATTCTTTGTCCAGTTGACCTGTCTAATAGGGACAGTGGAGTATTGAAGTCTCCTGTTATTACTAAGTTGGGGTTAATCTGTATCTTAAGGTCCTTTAGTGCTGTTTTTATGAAATTGGGTGCACCAGAGTTTGGTGCATATATTTTCATGATTGTATTATCGTCTTGGTCAATTGTTCCTTTGATTAGAATAAAGTGATACTCTTGATCTCTTCTGATTAGTTTTAGTTTGAAATCTATTTTGTCAGATATTAGAATTTCAACCCCTGCTTGTTTCTTAGTGCAACTTGCTTGGAATATTCTTTTCCATCCTATACCTTAAGGTACTGTCTGTCTTTGAAGGTAAGATGGGTTTCTTGCAGATAATAAAAGAATGGATTTTATTTCTTAATATATTCAACTAGCTTGTGTCTTTTGATTGGAGAGTTTAGTCCATTGATATTTAAAGTTATTATTGAAAGACGTATATTGGTTGCCATCATTTTAAATGCTGTTTACATTCTTGGTCTAGTTTTGTGTTTCCAAAATTATATCTTCATTCAGTTTGCTTCTGTGGACCCTTGGGTATAGTTGTTCCGTTTTTCCATTCTTTGTATTGCATCAAGTATTCTCTGAAGGACTGATTTTGTGCACATGCCTATTCTTTCAGCCTATTTCTGTTGTAGAAGATTCTTTTCCCACTCCTTCAACTGTAATAGACATTTTTCCTGGGTAAGTATTCTGGGTAGATATCTATGGTCATTTAGAACTGGGAATACTTTGGTCCAGGCTCTTCAACCTTTCATAGTTTGCATTGATAATTCGTCTGTAATTCTGATGTGTTTTCCTTCATATGTGACTTGTTTTTCTTTGGCAGCTTTCAGGATTCTCCTTGTTCTGTTAGTGTTTTCTACTATAATATGCCATGGGGAGGTTCTTTTCTAGTCCTGCCTATTTGGTGTTCTATGTGCTTCTTGTATTTATTTGGGCATGTCTTTCCTTAATTTTGTGAAATTTTCTCCTACAATCCTGTTTAAGATCTGGTCAATGCCATTACTCTGAAATTCTTCTCCTTCCTATGCCTAAGATGCATATGATTTTCATACTGTCCCACATTTCCTGCATATTCCATTTCTGTGGGGTTTTTAAAATTTTTTCCTAAACTTTGCTTGAGTGATCCAATTCTTCAACTTTATCCTCCAGTCTTGATATTCTATTTTCCATTTCATTCATGCTATAGGTGAGACTTTCTGATAGCCTTATTGAGTTTTTCACTTTTCTTCTTCATTTTATCTTGAGTTTTCAACCTTTCTGTCTCTTTTGTGAATTCAGTCTGAAGTTTATCCCTATCTTCTTTTAGTTCTTTGATTTGTTTGTGTGTTCTTTAAATTCATTGAATTCTTTGATCGTGTTTATGACTGTTCTTTTAAATTCTGTGTCCTGGGTTATCTCTATGGGGTTCTCACTGTAGAACTCTGGTGGTGTTTGGTGGGAGCATATTATTTTGGCTTGCCATATTATTATTTTTCTGTTGTGATTGTGCCATATGGATTTCTTTTGTGATTCTGGTATGAAACTTAAGTCTTCCTTTGTTGAGTTGAAATTTACTTCTGTTTTTATTATTGATATGCCTTGGTTGTTTTCTTATTGGGTATGTAAAACTGGTTTGTCTAGGTTTCACATTCTCTCTTTTGATTTTATATTGGAGGGACTGGATGGCTTCAGTCCAGCTACTGAGGAGCTCTGGCAGAGGCCCAAGTCGGTTGCCACAGAGCCTCCCAAGCTTCCTCCTAAGGTCTGGGCCTCTAAGAGTGAGCAGTCACAGCATAATTTGGGAAACTCACTAAGGGGAGGCCTGATTTGGGTGCTCTTGGGGATTCGGCAAAGGTCTGGGCCCCTACTGAAGGGCAGAGAAGCCCTGGAGCTGTGGAAGGGGTGGTCCCAATGTAGGGGGATGGACACAGTGCAGTCTGGGATTTGAGAAGCTCACCACCTCACAGAGGCCAGATCCACGCACTCTCAGGCAGTCTAGGTAGTGTGCACCTTTAATCCCAGCATTCAGAAGGCAGGGGCACCTCATTTTCTTCCTTAGACTCAACATTTGCCAACTGAAATCTGTGGATACACCACCTTCTATGGGTCCCCACCTGCCACATTGACTCCTGTGTATGACAGATATTAATGTGCTAGTCTCTTTATGACCTACCTTCTCTCACTTAGTTTATAAGGCCTTTTCCCATGAGAATTCTTCCCATCCTCACCCTCACGGCTGCTTTGTGGAAGTACCTGGTGATAAGGCCTTGGTTGTGCACTCCCCTTCCTCTCCTGCTTCAGACTCACGTATCTTACATATGCCAAAATAAGCTTCCTACAGATTCTTAAGATTAAAAATAAAACTACTAATAAAAACAATGAGTCAGTGATTCATCACATCCGTGATAAGGTGGTCACCTTTCATCTACTAAAGGAATAAAAGAGGGTTGATGACGATGATAATCCACCTTCATGGACACAAAAGCAGCAGATGATGCTCACAGAACCTGGTTATGTAGCTCAAGCTGACCCCAAACTCAAGATCCTCCTTGCTTCTGCCTCTATAGCAAGAGCATTTTATACTTCATCTCATTTAATCCCCATAAGAACCTGTGAGTTCAGTGCCTTGATCAGTAATATAACATTCTTATACATGGGAAAAGTGTTTAGTCATGCTACACAATTTGCTTGGTCATTCGTACTGGGAGGGCAAGAAAGGAAAGGTAGAATTTGAATTCATATATTCTATCTTCTACCACACTGCAATATAAGTTGACAATAATAAAAATATTAACTAGTGGGACATGGGAAAAATTAAGGATATCTGCATCTAAAAATCTATAAAAACAGAGCAGAGGAAATAGTGACTGAAGATGTGATAAAACTTTGTGAACAAGAGCATCAAGAAGCTAGGCATAGGCAAGGACACAGAAAATCTACAGAGGGAAGGCACACATTAAAATTTGGGGCTGGAGAGATGATTCAGCAGTTAAGAGCACTGGTTGTTGCAGAGGACCCACGTTCAATTCCTAGCACCTACATGGCAGTTAACAACCAACCATAACTCCAGTTCTAGGGGATCCAATGCCCTCTTCTGACCTCTGCAGGCATTGCATGACATGGGTGCGCTTACACACATGCAAGCAATACACTCCTACCCATAAAATAAAATATTTCAAATTCTTATTTTGTGTGTATATGATGTGTGTGGAGACACACCCATGTCAATTTTGTGGAGTCAGTTTTCCCTTTCCACTTTTCTATGGGTTCTGGAGCTGGAACTCAAATTCGACTATCAAGTGCTTCTACCACTGTGCCATCTCTCTGGCCCTAGTACACATTTTAAACAAATGTAAATTTTGTAATGGTAATCAAGAAAGAACAGGAAAATGGAACTATTGAGTAGTGATTTGCATCTGTATGTCTCAAATTGGTTTTTGAACACCAAGATAAACATTAATTATAAATTGGTAGGACTGTATAAAACTTAATATATATTGAGGGTGACAGTGCAAACTCTAATTCAGCATACCTCTGAGAGTTTCAGAGAAATAACATGCTAGAAAGAGAACCTTAGCCAATTAGAAATACAACAAATTTCTATAATGGAAGTCAGCTCACTGTAGAAGAAAGCTTATAGACATTACGAGGATGGTATGAAGTCTTTAGCTCAGCTTCTTTTTCAGTTCTATCTTAGGAAAATTAAACATGAACCCCCACAGCCAAGGCCCATTTAGTTCCCCAGGTCCATTGTGCCCAGCATTACCTGAATAATGCCCAGAGCTCGCCAAGATAACTCTAGTAAAGTGTCACCAGCGTATTTCCAATCTATCATACTGGCATATCTTAAATACCCATTGCACAGCCTTCAACCACATCGAAATGTCTGCCAGAGCAGGCCAGGTTATCTCTTTATGTGTAAACAGCTGTCTTGTTAGCATTCTGGTTACAGACTTGCACAGCTTTGGAGTGATGTCCCTCTAGTCCTACTTTCCCACCAAGCTCTATTATTCTTACTGCATGGTTTTGCTGAGCGCAAGCATTTTCAGAAGCCTGTGAGTTGAACTTCATGTCCTCTTGGCCATATCTTCTTTCTGATCGATTTTGGGATACAATTCCACAGGTTTCCACCTGCCCTCTACAGCCACGTCTCACTTCAGGCACATCTACCATGAGTTTCTGCAGAGTTTTTTAAGGTAGTTGTGTGGCCTTATGCAGGAGCACAGTTCACACACACTGTTTCCACCCAGCAAGGCCACCCTCAGTGGATGATGGACGTAGTTGATGAATGAATACTTTTAACTTCCTCCTTTCATCTTTGGGAAGGTCAGTGTGAGCCACCTTCTCTACTACTCGGAAGTTCCAGTCACAAGAAGTCCAAGTGCCAGCAGCAGTGAGCCCCGTGACTGGCTTGGCTTTCCCCTCTAGTCACTTAGTCTCCTGTCACCAACTCATGCTCTCTGGGATCACCTTCCACATCTACACACATGTCCTTCTGGCAGACTTTCCAGAGAAGCTAAAATAGCATGTGCTGAATTAAGTCAAAATATTTTAGTTACTACTAGCCAATAATCGCTGCCTATGGCCTTTACCATCCCTTCCTCAAGTCCTCTTAGACCTCTCTCTGATTCTCTTCACCACCTGAAGGGAAATATCCGCCATAGCAAGAGCTGCCAGAATTCTGCTCCAGCACCTCAACAGCATCTGCCAAGCCAGTGTGAAAATATGTTAAGTACCACCCTGGCAGCAGGATACCAGTGCCTACTGACATCCAAATTCCTTGCACCTGGAACTTATGTGACATGAGACTTTGAACTTCATTGAAATTGTTAAAGACTGTGGAAATTTGAAGTTGAACAGAAATGCATTTTACATTATAACATGGTCATAAGGGATTAGAGATATGGCTCAGTGATTAAGAGCACTGGTTGCTCTTGCAGAGGACCTGAGTTCAATTCCAACACCCACATGGTGGCTCACAACCATAAGTAACTCCAGTTTCAAGGGATCTGATGCCCTCTTCTGGTATCTCTGAGCATTGCATGATATGGGTGCACTTAAAAATATAGGCAAAACATAACATGAAAATAAAGAAATAAAATAAAAGTAAATGTATAACATTGACAGTGAGCCTATTGGGACAACTGGTGGAAGAGTTGCCTTAGAACAAACAATGAATTCAGCACTGTTGTGAAACATGAGGGTCGAGAACTAGATAATTTGAAGAAATACATTCATTAAGAATGGCCCACAAAAGTTAGGCAAATACTAAAAGTCATAAAAGAACTAATAAAGAAATAATTATGAAACCAGGAACTGAAAGAAGATGGAAAGTCAGAGAAGAACGCAGAGATTGTGCCACTTTCTCTCTGGGACAAACTGACAATTATTAAAAGAAGTATCATAAAAGACCAAAAAATGGAACTGTACTTTTTGTCAGTGTTTAGCAAGAGGGTTAAAAAACTTGGAATGTGTGACTTTTTAGTTAAGATACACAGTATCTCACCCTACCCCAATCTGAAGTTGAAATTCCAAAATACTACCTTCAGAGGCCAACGAGAAGTAAACCAGCCAGTTACAGGAATGGGAGCCCAGCTATGAATCGGCCTCATCTCTGAAGCTGGACAACAGACAATCTAGACTGTTGGTACCCACAACACTGCTTCTGCCTAAGGAAATAACATGATCCTAAACTTCAGAGAGCTTTGTTACTTCCAGTACAAGGTTTAGTAGCCAATAAAAAATAAACAAGTACCTGAGTTAACAAGATAATAAGAATGAAAACCAAGAGAAAACTAAACATAGAAACAGACCCACTGAGGATCCAGATGATAGATTTATCAGCTATTCAAATACTGATGCTTAATATGATTAAACAGACACACACACACACACACACACAAACCCATTTACTTATATATCACATGTAAGATAACAGCCAAAATGAAATTCTGCCTCACATGCACTGGGATGGCTAGGGCATGGTAAACCTCCCAAAGATAAGTCCCAATGGCTTACTTCTTCCAACTAGGACCTGCCTCCCACGTTTTACCACCTTCCAATAATGGTATCATACAGGGAATCCATCAAAGTATTGACAGATCTATTAGACAAAAGCCCTCGTGTCTCAACCCAATCATACTGGCTGTTAAGATTAACAATCACCTATTCCTATTCCTATTCCTAGAACAGTCAAATTCATAAAGACAAAACATAAAACGATAGTTGCCAAGGAAGGGAAGAGTAAAGAACAGGAGCTGTTTAATGGCCACAGAGTCTCAGTGTGAGAAGACTGGGTATTCTGGGGCTGGAGAGTAGTGATGGCAGTACAACAATATGAATGAGCTTGTGTTCAGACCTGTGCTATGAGGGCCTGGAGAGATGGCTCAATGGTTTAGAGCATTGACTGCTCTTGCAAAGGATCCAGGTTCTATCCCCAGCACCCACATGGCAGTTAACAACCATCTGTAACTCCAGTTCCAGCGGATCCAATGCCTTCTTCTGAACTCTATGGGCATTACACAACACTGGTACATTTACACACATGCAGGCAATACACTCATACACATAAAAAATAAATATTTTTTAAAGAACTGTATAATTAAAATGGTTAAAATGATACATCTTATGTTATACATATTTTATTGTGACAGGAAAAAGTATTATAAGATGTACATATCTTCAGAATGTTGTCATTCTGACTATAAAACTGTATGAAGGGTCATTGGCTCTACTTTCAATAGGAAGCTATTAGATTCTGAACACACAAGTTTCAGATGCTCCCTGGTTGATGATGAGGTTATGTCCTGTATCAACCCGTTGTAAGCTGAAAATATCATAAGTGAAAAATACATACCTAGTTTACCAAGCTGCATAGCTAAGCCTGGTGTATTTAAACATGAACACATGTCATTCCTTAACCTATATCTAAGCTTAAAAGATTAAATTAAAATGTTTAAATAAAATCATACAACACAGACCTTTTAAAATAATAAAGTGTTGAATAGCTTATGTTCATTCATAGATGGGTGTTTTACAAAACACAATATATAAAATTGTTGTGGGACCAACACAGGTATCCAACAACAGAAATGGCTAAAGAAAATATGGTGTATATACACAATGAGATTTTTTTTACCCATAAAGAATCAAGTTATGTCTTTTGTGAGAAATGGATACAACTGGAAAAATCATTTTAAGAAATTAAGGTAGTCTCAGAAAAACTAATCTCATTTTTTCTCTCCTGTGTGGTTCCTAGACTTTCTGTAGATACATCAAATCATGCATGCACACATGCCATGAAAGTAGAAGTGTAACTGTAGAGGAACAGAGACAACATATGGGAGGAAAGTGCTCAGGATACAATGCATATCTATGTGAAAGTGTCCCTATGTAGCACAGTCCACATACAATGAAAGTTTTGTTTTAAGAGGCGGTGGGGGAACTACTGTATAATGTATTCCCAAAGAAGAAAATGAGTGAAAATTCTAAAGTTAAAAAAGAAACAAGAGACTGGAGAGATGTTCTCTTCAGTTATATTTTTCTAAAATAATTGCTGGTCACCCTAGAAGAAAATGAACAAAGAACTATATGAGCCAATTCTATTCAAGGAGACATTACACACAAGGGTCTTTAAAAAATTATAACTTGGGTTCTGGAGAGATGGCTCAGTGGTAAAGAGCACTGACTGCTCCTGCACAGGAACTGGGTTAAACTCCCAGCACCCACAGGGCAGTTAATAACTGTCTATAACTCCAGTTCCAGGGGATTTGACACATTCTTCTAACATAAGTGGGCATTGCACAACACAGGTACACTTAGATACATACAGACAATACCAATAAACTCATATACATAAAAATAATAAAATTAAAAAATATATAACTAAACTGGGCACGGTGGTGCACACCTTCAAGCCCAGGACGTGGGAAGTGGAGCCAGAGCAGGAAGGTCTCTGTGAGTTTGAGCCCAGTTGGTCTACATAGTGAGTTCCAGGCCAGTAATAAAGACTGAAGCCAGTAATAACGACTGGAGTGCGGATCCCAGCACTCATGTAAGAATCCAGACATTCTACGCATGCCTGTAACCCCAGCTCAAAGGAGACCAGAGACAGGAGAATTGCTAGAACTTGCTGATTTCCAACCTACCTAAAAAAAAATGAAAGCTTCAGGTTCAGGGAGAGACTTTGCCTCAAAAGGCATCTGCAAAGGGTGATAGGATACCCAGCAGCTGACTCTGGCCTCTGAGAGCATGCATAGGGCTCAGACATCTGTGTATTTGTGGATAAATACACACACACACACACACACACACACACACACACACAAATAAATCTTTTTTTAAAATGCTCAATTTTTCACTACCTTCATAAAAGAATTTTCTGTATAATCTACATTTTGAAATCTTAAATTTTTAAATCTTTAAAGAGACAAAGACATATTTTAAATCTAAAAAAGAACTCTGTTTTGTTGTTATCTCTATGTTAAATTCAAACTCAGAACACAATAATAATAACAATAACAATAAACTTCCTACTAAGAGGAAGGAAAAGAAATATTAACTGGGCCCAACTATTGGATTACTGTGTTGCTACTAACGTTTAAAATGGAACAAACAACAAAGTAAAGGCTCTGGGAAGCCCTACAATATGGACTTTTGCCTACCCTAAAGGAATTTCATCTCTGTTGACTTTTGTTTATGGATATCCAGAGACTTTTGGTCAACTCTTTTCACCCAAATTGTACAAAAACAATCAGCCTCCAATAGCAGCACCATTGATGATGCTAAGCTCATCAAAACTGGCCAAATGTTAGAGCCAGAAGACACCTCAGGGGAGCTACAGGTGCTGGACCGGGAATTCTAGGAAAGCTGAATTTGCTGCAAATGAAGAAAAATGTTCTTTAGAAAAAGATCCACTTTCAAAAATAGGACATACAGAGGGACTGCTATTTCAAGAGTAGGATATAGAATGGGAAACTCTTGTCAAAAAATGTAATTACCAGAATGGATTACAAAAACACAGTACACAACTACACAAGACTATTCCCAATTCTAAGGTAAGAAAGAGCCTGTACTTTAACTCAACAAGAGCTGTTGACAGGATTAATACAGATGGGATCTGAGGGAGCTATGGGACAGTAGCCAACACTCCTTAGTGAAGAGGCTAGAGCTAATGATCTATGGGAATTTTATGGAAAAACTCAACTATGCATAATAATAGGTAGAACCTGTAGCCTAAAACACCGTACCTTGAGAGTCCACCACCCTGATTAAGTCTTCCAGATGTCCCATAATACAGTGAGCTAGGATTTTAAAAGTGGGGCTAGGCTTGGTGATACATGCCTTTAATCCTAGTGACTGGGAGGCAGAAGCAAGAGGATCTCTGTGAGTTTGAGGTCAGTCCAGTCTACATAATGAATTCCAGGCCAACCAGGGCTACACAGTTAGACCCTGTTTCAAAAATCATAAATAAACCAATCAATAAAGTTCTTATTCTGTCAGGAGAAAATAAATGGAAAATATTACAAAACAACTCCTGTTAGAGTCTCATTTCTATTTCTGGTTGTGAAATAAGAAATAAGATTTGGTTATGCCTACAGAAACTATGGCATCCTGATTCTCACAAATCTGGCCTCTTGTTTCTCTCCCTATCACTAATATCTGAGGAAAGACAATTTGACAAAAAAGAAATTTTTAATACTGTACTGCTAACTGTTTTACTTTGTAATATGACTCTCCATCTACTTTCCTAAACTAATCTGGTAAAATACGAAAATAATGGGGCAAATCAAATTAGTAGTTACAAAGAAGAATTATAGCAATTTAAATATTAGAGAGCAATCTTTCCTAAAATTAAAACTATCCACATGAGATTATAGTTGTGGAATCCAACTTGCCGGGGGAAGCAAGCCAGTAAGCAGCATTCCTTCCTGGTCTCTGCTTCAGTTTCTTTCTCCAAGTTCCTGCTTGAGTTTCTGCCCTGGCTTTCTTTCATGAAAGATGGACTGCAACTTGCCAGATGAAATTAAATCCTTTCCTCCCCAAGTTGGTTCTGGTCAGCTTTTGTCACAGCAACAAAAAGCAAACTAGGACAGGAATATAACCCTGAATCATGATAGCTAGTAAATTGATATGATCCACAGATTTCTTCCTCAATGACTACCATTTTAGTCTCCTGAAGACTGCTCCCCTGACAGCTTCTTGGGTCCTGAGAATGAACCTTTGTGGCAGCATGGGACATAAAATAGCATTTGATTTCTGCAGCATAAAATGTGATGCTTGGCCAACAGGGGTAACTGAGAACTGATATTCCCAGAAAAAAAAAAAAAAAAGAGCCAAACTATTAGAGTTGGGGGAGATGGCTTAGTGGCTAAAAACACTTGCTACACAGCATGAAGACCTGACTTTGAATCCCCAGCACCTGCGTAAAAATCTGGGCATGTGCTATATAATCCCAGTGCTGTGGGGGTCAATTAAGGAGGATCACTCCAGCTTGCTGGTCAGCCTAACAACAGGTTCAGTGAGAGACCTGTGTCTTAGGAGAGTGATATGGCAAGACACTTGACATCCTCTGCCTTCCACACAAGTGTGGGCATACGCATCTATACACAGACATGTGCACGTTGCACACATGTACATATACGCACATACACATATATACATTCCACACACAAAATTAATGAAATAAAAATAATTTTATTTAAGACAGTCACACTATCTTATGACACTTTTGAGTTGTAATAATTTAACAGATCGCTAATTTCCAACCACTCAAAGGGTAAGAATATCATCAGAGAACATCTAAAATGTGAGCAGAGATTTCCTTACTCAACTGTAACCCATTTACTTGATGTTTATACCAATGTATTTGAAAAGTGCCTGATGTATAATTTTAGTTGATCTGTAACTCTAAAAGCTTCATGAAACTGTTACCATATTGGAGCATGGTATTTTGGGTAACCCAAACCTGTATCCCAGGCCATGGTCACTCAATTTTGACTCCAGAATAGACTGTCTCTTACCCCTTTTTTGGTGAGAGCTGTGTTTTGCATTGACAGCATTAATAGAATGGAAAACATCAATGTATGTTTCATTGGATTAAAACAGTTCTTTAAAACAAATTTTTTGGGACTGGAGAGATGGCCTAGAAGTTAAGAACACTGGCTACTCTCACAGAGGACCCAGGTTCAATTCCCAGCACCCACATGGGGTGCTAACAACTGTCTGTAACTCCAGTTCCAGGGGATGGATCTTCTAACCTCCTTGGGCACTACATACACAGGTGTACTTACATGCATACAGGTTAAATATTCATATACATAAAATAAATAAATAAATAAATCACTGGTTATTAAAAAAAAAAACACTTTGCTTCCTAAATGTTACAATAGGGAAATATATTCTGTCACTGGCAGTGGGAGATGCTGACCGTCCAGCCTGTGGTACTCCTCATGGGAACCTCCACTCAGAGACATTGAGATCTTGACTTAGGTCACAGAAAGATTTTCTGGATGAGTTAGGGTGGCGCAGAAGTTGAGTTATGAAGAAAATGGCAGTCGCAATAAGGGAAGGAAAAAGAAATTTATCAGGCAGTTGAGAGTTGGGACCTTGAAAACAGGCAGTTCTACTCTGTGTCCTGGATAAGCAGCTCTGTCTTGGACAAGAAGCCAGTGTGGTCTTTGATTCTGTGGGCAGTTCTGTCCTGGCTGGAAGCCACACTTGCCAGAAATGTTTAGGAGAACTGGCTCCTGTTCTGGTTTCTTGTTTCTGTCTTTCTTCTCTTTTTACGAAGTCACCAAATAATCACAGCTTTCTGAAAGATATGTGTGAGCAGATACTTCACTGGCCTCGAAGGTATGCCTGTACTCCAGTCTAGCCAGCAGGATGGAGAGGCATATGGACACTTTGTGAGGACCTTTGGTTGGGCCAGCTGGACTGATCAGCCCCCCTCCCTTCATCTCAGCCTAGTAACACCTTGTGAAGCCCTAGATAGAGACCCTGAGCAGCAGCACTTGTTTGAGACCCTCCTGTTAAAAGGGGGTTCTGCTGGCTTCCATTTCTTTAAGCTCTCTTCTATAATAAAACTCTTCCTATGGTTCACAATAATTAATAAATAAATAAACTCCTTTCTAAAACTCATGCTTTAATGTCTACGAAACTGATTCTTCAGGTTTGTAAGACAAAGGACCTGGAAGCCATTGACCTGAGGTGGCCTTGGTGCCTGTTGATTGTCCAGAACCCTAGGCCCTTAGTTAGACTCACCTGCAATGAGAAAGTCTCCGTGACATTCAATGATGCAACAATGTATATATACATATATGTATGTATATACATATGATTTTTGTGGCTTTTGAAGTTACATTGCTCAAAAAATAGTAATCTATATATAAGCTTAAAAGATTAAGAAAAAAACTTATACTTAATTTCATCTAAAGAGTTCGCCCTTCATAAATGAAATTGCAAGATCGTTCTGAGGTGTGTTATACAGATTTACAGATAAGGAAGGAGTGCTGACAAGATAAACCAGGCCACAGAGGCCACACTGTAACTCTGATCCCAGGCTGAGGCCTGATGGGAGAGAGAATTTCTACAGAGACGTTTGTGCCCCTCCCTTCAGCTATGAGAAAATCACCTTTTTTCACTTGCAAAATTAATGTATTTAATAAGTACACAAGATCTTACATCTCACTGCCAAAGAAAATACACAAAAGTTGTCCTGCAGAAACCTACCAAAGAAGTAGAACTAGGGGCAAAGAACTCTGCCAGACCTAGAACATGTGGGGTTTTCTCTTTCAAATATGGAGGACTTTAAGACAGAATGTCTACCCCACTCCCACTCTCCTTGGGTTGACTTGAATAAAAACCTGCATAGCAGAGAGGTACACCTACTCCATGAAGGAAATGGTTCAGTTGTCTCACAACAAGATCTACATCTCTTCCGGCCATTGTCTCATGGCTTTTTATAAATTGTAGGACAACCATAGGCATAGTGAGGAGGAAATTAGACTTCTTTCTCTCTCTCTTCCATTTGGTCAAACCGTTATGAACCAAAGTTCTCAGAAAGAAATTGGACCTTCAACTGAACCTTCTGCAATGCTCATTAGTTTATTAGAACTTCAGAGACTGGGGAGGGGTTGGAATGTTCCAAGTCTGGAGCCTAATTAAAATTTATCTTGGGCTACATTTATCCCCCTTATTAGCTGTTCCTTTCCTGCCTCTAGATCTGATCTCACATCCTTGTGACTATCAGGTGAAACCTTTTGAAATGTGTTAACAAAACTCTCATTTCCACCAACCAAAAGGCTAAAAGATAGACTTATAGCTGAGATTTCTTCTTTGCTGTAACTGTTTAATGTTTCCATCAATACATTTGAAAAAAATGCCTTGATTTATGATTTCTTTATTGTCAATATAAAAACTTCATCAAACTGTTACCACATTGGAACATGGGATTTTCAGTAACTTAAATCTGAATTCCAGGGTCATGTCATAGACATTCATATTTGCCTCCAGAATAAACTGTCTCTTATTCCCTGTGGTGGTGAGAACGAATGTCCCAAATAAGCTCCAAGCACTTGACCCTTTCGTCCCCAGTTGGTGGCACTATTTGCAGAGGTTTGGGCAGCGCAGCTTTGCTTCATCTTTAAAACTTGCTGCAAATCACATCCTTTGAGGAATGTAACTTAGAAACTACTGCATGCGTTCTCTCTCTCTCTCTCTCTCTCTCTCTCTCTCTCTCTCTCTCTCTCTGGCTACTGTAAAAACATCTAAGTCCAACTCATTTTGAGAAGCTTAACCCATGTTTTATGATTGTATACTGCTCTTATGTGCCTCTCTAAATATTTAATAAATTCACTAACTTGGCTTCACTCTGAATCATCCTGAAATCCTTTTCTATGGTGGTGTCAGGTATCCAGCTTTACTGAGTGGAGGTCTCTACAGGGGTAGTGAACTCCTCAGGCTGCTGGCAGCAGTGTTGACTGTCTTCCTGACACCTTCACAAACTATAACCTTGTTTGTGAGATTTTTCTAAGAAAAGTGCAAGTTTGCAAATAGGTGAAACTCAAAGTCACAGATATTTTGGCCTCAAGAGCTGTTAATCAGGTGTTTTAACATTCTCAGAAAAGGAAATATCATCTCTGTGCCATCTTCACAGTGGTTTTTGTTAGTTGTGTCAAAATCCTTGACTCAGCCATCAAGGAGACTTAAACCAAGGAAGGAATAAAGAAGAAGAGACATAGCTGGTATGTTTATGTCCCCCACTGTGTCAGAATGCATAACCAAGCCTCAGGGTCAGAGGTTTGAGGTGAATCAGACTCCAGAAGTGCGATACGGGACGCGATACGGGACCATGGAGGCCACGGAGGCTAGGTACAAGACCAGGCCCAAGGGTACTAACAGGCAGATGGACAGATAGCAATCGAATAGGCCATGTTAGCAATGGGTATCAAACCAAGCCAAAGTCCTTGAGACCCTCAGCAGTTCTCTGCCTGTCGGTCTCTTGGTACATGACTGGTTGGTGGGTGTGGTCACCATCACAAGGCTAGATGTCTTCTTTCTGGGGTCCAGGTGAGGGTGTTGCACTCTTCCCCCATCTGGTGGGAATAATACAATAACTTCTCAAGCCTGATTTTTCTGACATGGTTAAGGAGATTAACTCCAAGAAGGACTGACCAACTGGCCCCCAACAAAAGACACAAGTAACAACAGGTGACCGTGTTCAGCTTCAGCTTCAGCTCCAGCTGGGAGGTAAAGATCGTGGTAGTTACTCCAGCTGGGCCAGTTCAGAGCCCCAGTGCAAGGAGCATTAAACATTTCTGTTAAATATTATACAGCTTTGGTTTAGAACAAGGATTTCGAATCTTCCATCACCTTGCACCCTACCCCACCTTCATCCCCTAAAACTATTGTTTATGCAAAAGCCCAGCTGCATTCCTGGAACCTGATGGCCTGGGGCCACTGAGCCCTTTCCCCCTCTAGCCAACCCTTTCTTCTTTCTCCTTCATTTCCTTTGCACTAATTCTTTTCAAACCAGCCAACCTTGAAAGACTGTGAGGTTGGACCCCAGCCAATGGGGGAAAACTCATCATATTCGTGCCTTAGGGATTTAAAACCTATAAAATTAAGTCTGATTGAATCCTCAATCCCGACATAGACTGATAGAAACTTGCCTTCCATCATTGGAGCACTTTTTATACCTGTAAGAGCTCAGGGCCTTGTGGGTACCACATTCCCTAATTGTGCCATAGCTCCTGGTACAGACAAGAGTGATCTGTTCAAGCAATTTGCATGGTTAACTTCCATTTCAGCTAAACTTTTTGTGGTTTCCAAACCTGGAATGCTTAATTCTCACATGCCAGGCAGTCACATGGCTCCTGGAGCAGTTACCTATTGCCACATCACAAACCACTCCAGGTAGAAGTTTGGTTCTTTATTTGCCTTACACTGCTGGGTAAATGAACAAAGGATGCCCCAGGTAATGGAAAACAGGTGAAATTAGGGACACTAGGGAATTTGAAAATTGGTGCTTAGCCTTAACTCACACGGAACCTGCCTTATTTATCGCAACACATTAGCCACCTTGTATTATAAGCTTATTGTGTAAATTTGTAAAACATAAACCATTCTTCCAATTCACAATTCTTTCCTAAGTATGAAGAAATTGACTACAGAGACTTCTTTTTTAATGTTTCAGGTTACTAAGAATTAGAGACTATTATGTAACTTACCATTTTGATTGTCTAAATGGCTCTGCACTATACCGAAAGTCAAAGAATCCCTCAGACAACCCTTAATCCAGTGACAGAATTCAGTGCCAGGTGCAGGTTTCTAATGACTCAAACCTGTTCAATAGCTATAGTTCAAATGCATTTTGATCTTTCACAAACTAGGAAATGTCTCCCGATAAAGCCATCCATTAAATGTCAAAAAGTATTTAATTTGACATTAACCAGTAGGTTGAGAAGAGATTAGTAGGGTTGAATGGCATTTATTAAAGCAATGCTTGAGCCTATACCAGAATCACTTGGAAGGATCATTAAAACACAAACATCATGTGCCCCATTCATAATGAGCCCCTGATTTGGTAAGTCTGGGGATCGAGTCCCCAAAGTTGCTTTGTTTACACTTTCCAGTTGGTGCTGAGTTTTCTGGAGAACGTGATGAGAACCACTGCATTATACACAGGGATGGAAAAATCCTGCCTATCAAGCTAACTATAAAATGGATATACACTCTGTCTTATCGAGGGACAATGGGAACTCAAAACAAACCAATGTTATTTTTAGAGGTTTTCATGAGGGCAAATGGCTATTATAAAATTGTTATTAAAGGGTACTAGAAGGAAGATAGCTTCTAACAGAAGCTAATATGTTGCTGTCATATTTAAATATGTGAGACATTCATGAGTATGGTGGATGCCATGGGCATTGAAATCTCACTTAAATATTGAGCCTGGGCCTTGGTTTATCTACCTGAGGCAGTATAGAAAGATGGGGATTCATAATTACATGGGAAGAGAAGTGTGAGAGAAAGAGAAGTTTCTGCTCCATGGTCTGATCTGCTTTTACTGCTGAGACAGACAGGGGACTTCATCTGTCAATGATAAAGTCCAAATTGCCCACACACAATCTATGTTTTCCCGAAGATACCTTGTCAAAGACATCGAATAAACTGTGTTTTCTTAGGGCCAAAATGATGTCTAAGCTTGAATTCTACCATTTCCTTCTTATTCCTAAATCTAAACAATGCCACCCAAAAATCTGTTACAGCTTTGTTTACAGAAGGAAATTCATTAACTTATAACCCTGTTGTAAGCTGCAGATTTTGAGCAATGCTTTTAAAAAAAAAAAAAAAAGTGGAGTGGGGAAAGTTTTTTAGCAACTTTAGAGATGTAACTTAAGACCCACCAAAATCCTGTGTATACCCACTGTAAAGAAAGCTAAATGAGACTTTCCTAGGAGACGCCCATGCTCTTCACTAGAGAGGTTTCATTCTTTTCCTGGGTGTCTCTCTTTCTCTTATCCCCTGTGCTTAAGATTTATGTTAAAAATGTCTTTTAATAAATCTCCAACTCTGCTTTATATTGGTTTTCCTGAAATTCTTTTCATAGTTGAAGTCACAAATCCTGGTTTTGCCTAAATGCAGGTCCCTGAAAGGAAAGAGATTCTCTTCAGACAACAACTAGGCATGGAGTGCAGTCAGGCCTCTGCCTCTGTTTCTGTTGCCACTGACACCACCGCTGTCCTCTTTTTTAATATTTTATTTATTATTTTTATTGTATGTGTATGAGCATATTGCCTGCATGTAAGTGCAACCATGTTGAGCAATGCTTGTGGAGATCAAAAGAGGGCCTTGGATTCCCTGCAATGGCATTATGAAAGGTTGTTAGCCACCATGTGGGTGCTGAGAATTGAACCTGAGTCCTCTGCAAGAGCAGCCAGTGCTCTTAACCGCTGAGCCATCTCTCCAGCCCCCACTACTGTTCTCTTAAAAAGCAAAAAGGAATTATTTTTCCTCTAATCTAATGTCTCAAAGTCCCAGGTGTCCACTCTGTTATCTGATGATGAAGCTTATAAAAAGTTTTCCCTGAGATTTTCCATTAACAAGGTGGAAAGTTCTTTCACATATATCATTTCATTATTTTTTCAGAACATCTTAAAATTTGTTCTTTGACAGTTTCATCTAAGTATACAATGCGTCTTGATCATATCTGTCCCCCAACCTTCCTACCCCATCCTCCCTGGATTCAACAATCCCCCTCCCACTTTCATGTCTTCTTTTTGGTTTTGCTTGAAACCAAAGAGTGCAGGCTGGAGAGGTGGCTCAGCAGTTAGTTAAGAACACTGACTGCTCTTGCAGAGACCCAGGTTCAGTTCCCAACACCCACAGGATGGCTAACAACTACCTATAATTCCAGTTCTAGGGGATCCCGCACCCTCTTTGGTCCTCTGTGGGCATTGCACACACAGTACACTTACATACTTTTGGGCAAAACACTCAGATGCATAAAATTTTTTAAAAAATCAATCAGTAAACCAAAGAGTGCTGCCTGCATGTTCATGGGTATAGGGCCATCTACCGGAATACGGAGCTCCATCCAGAGAAAAATAGCTCTCAGCTAGGGATGGAGACTTAGGAGCCCTTTCCCCCTGCACTTGGAATGTTGACTGGCTTAAACTTATACATGTCCTGTGCAGGCAACCAGAGCTGCAGTGAGTTCGTGACTGTAAACGCCCATGTCACGCCCAGAAGACAACATTTCACAGCACTCCTCCTCATCCTCAAGCTCTTATATTCTTGCCAGCACCTCTTCTGTGATGTTCCCTGAGCTTTGTGGAACTGCGGGATTGATACAGATGTGGGCTAAGCACTCAACAGTCACTTATTCTCAGTGTTTTGATCAGTATTGACTAGTACCCAATGCAAAAGAATCTTTTCTGACCAAAGTAGAGACCAATATGTATGAGGAAATATCTCATGTCTAGCACAGTGATTTTAGTTTAATAACCCATGTCTTCTGGGAGCATCTTGTCTACCCATGCAGGATACCTCCATTCAAACTACTATTTTTTATTTTATATATATATATATATATATATAATTTTATTTATATATTTTATTATATATATAATGGGGGTGCAGAGACAGAGAGACACAGAAAGTCTCACTGTATAGCCCTGACTGGTCTGTAGCTTACAATATAGATCAGGCTGACCTCAAACTCACAGAGCTCTTCCTGCCTCTGCCTCTTGAATGTTGGAATTAAAGGCACGCATCCTCACACCTAGCTAACCTATATTTTAAAATGATCTTACAAAGTAGTGGGTTTCCATAAGTTTTTTCACACACCCTTAGCTTTGCTCAGCCCACCTCTCAACCTCATCCTCTCCTCCCATTCCCTTACCCCTCCCTCTAAACCATATGCTTTCATATCATACATGTTCTATTATCTTCTCCCTACCCTTAAGGCCTCTTCCCTTATCATCAAGTTTTCTATGTTTCCCTTCAATTATGACAGATAGCTTTGCTGGGTATAATAGTCTAGGCTGATACTTGCTGTCTTTCAGAACTTGAAATACATCATTCCAAGAAAGGCTGGCTTTTACAGTGTCAGCTGACTGATCTGCCATTAACTATGATGAGCCTGCTGTTATATCTCTCTTGCTGTCTTGGTTCTGTATATTTAGTGTTTTAATTATGATAGAGGGAGGTTCTTCTCTGGTCTTGTCTGTTTGGTGTCCTAAGTGCCTCCAACTCTGAGAAATTTTGGGCTATGATTATTTATTAAATGTTTTCTATGTCTTAAGGACAAGATTCCTCTTCTTCTGTGTCTATTATCTGTAGATTTGGTCTTTTTCAATGTTATATGTCTTTAAATTCCCACTGGTACCTTTAAAAAAAAAATCTTTATCCTTGTTTGATTGCTTTAGTTCCTTCACCTTGTCTTCAATCTCACTCAGTCTTGATCCATTCTATTGGTGAAACTTATGGTTTTCATTTTCAGCATTTCAGATTGGTTTTCCTCCAGTATTTCTATCTCTTGATCAAATTAATTTTAGATTAACTTGGAAGATTCTTTATCAGTGATCTGTTCAAAATTCTTTTGTTTTTAAGGTTTTGATTTGTTGTTTGTTTGTTTGAGACACTCTCCCTGTAGCCCCAGTTTTGTAATTATCCTGCTTGCTAAGGCACCAGCAATAAATTTTACTGTAAAGAATGTTTTAACCCTTTCCCTCAATATCTGCTTCTGTGAACAGGTTTAACTGTTTGGCTGTAGGAGGAATTTAGGTTTTAGGATATGTGCTGGTAGTCATGTAGGCAGTAGTTTAAACCTACCAATGTTGTAGCATTATGATGCAGGGAGACCTATAAAAAAAAAAAGTGAATTTCTGTAACTTGGGGCACAGAACTTGGGAGTTCCACAAGTGTGATCTGGCATGAATAAAATCTGAGTTCTCGAACCCTCCAAGGGAATGCTTGATCTCCTGATGGCTGATTTCTATAACATTAGGAATTTAGACAGCTAACAACAGTTTGATACCCAACACCCACATGCTCTCTCCTGAGCAGTTAAATTGGGTCATGCATTGAGTGGTTGTAGAGGGCTTATACTTGGGCTCTAATTCTCTTGCATTCCTTCTGAGAATCCCCCTGGATTAGATAAATTCATTTACAGATCTTGCCTCTGGCTAGATAAGAGCTTACACAACTATATCATTATCTTTGATCCTCAAAAACAACCCATGAGATAAGCTCCATTATGATCTTTATATACATTAGAAAATTGAGTCATAGGATTAGATAAATGATTGCTTCAACATTAGACCTAACAAATAATGTAACCAGTGTTTCTTTAGGGCTCCATCAACCCCCCAAAGCTAGGCTTGGCCACATATCCTGAGATGACAATACAGAGACGAGCAATAGTGAAAAGCAGAGAAAGATTTATTTAATGTAACCACAGTGGGATAAAGGGGTCCAGTAACACCAAGCCCATCTTGGGTTACCCATATGAGCTTTACGTTTAAAGAGAGGAAGATGGGGACAGGGGTAGGTATGCACCATTAAGCAGTCCAGGTCATGGTGTGGTTCTACCCAGCATTGTTTCAGCAAGGTGGTGCTTTAAGGGAACAAGGCAGCCCTCAAGAGATGATTAATTCTGTTACAGAGTAAGGCCTTACCCTCAAGAATAATTGTCCTCATCTGGATGGGGTTTATTTTTTCTAAAATCCAAGGTGACCATGAGCTTATGACCAGGACTTATTTCTTTGCCTTCAACTAAAGTAAGGGAGACAGACAAACACAAAATGAAGGCAAAGATCATAGACTTCATTCTGCTTTTAGTTACCATGTGTGACCAAGCAAAGGACAGTCTCTAGTTTCAAGACCAGAGCCAAGGCTACAGCCAGGCCTTTGAAGATCAAGTACAAAGAGTTTACAGCTGCCCAGAGTCTTAGATTTTCAGAAATATTGAAGAAGAAAGTTTCTTAACCTTGTTACTACTATTTCTCAAACATGTTAGAAATAGTAACATTTAAGTGCCTAAAATACATACTTTTACAAGGACATAAAAAATAGGTTTCATAAAGATGTGCTTCATTTCCCATATTTGTCTCACATATATGTTTCCCATATGTTATAATATACATATTAAATGCTTTATACATATATATATATGTATATATTGCTTGACTTGTTTTGTTTTGAGACCATCTAATTTGTAATCCCAGTTGGCCTGGAATTCACTTTGTATTATAGACTTGTTATGGAAAACTGAGGCACAGGACCTGCCACACACAGAGAAAGCACCAAGAGACTCACACATGGAGCGATCCAGAAAGTTTATTCATACTGGCAGCCTTCAGCAGAGTTTTCCTCCCTCTCCACCTCCCGCAAAAGAAAATCAAGCCCCTGCCCCCCATTTAGTTCCTTCACAAGTTTTCTAGCTCTCCCCATGTTTAACTGTTACAACATTGGTGGGTTTAAGTTACAGCCTATGTGACCATTGGCACAAGAGTTTATGTGCTCTAAGACCACCAAAGGAAAATCCCTTCTATTGGCATGTGTGCAGAGGTGCATATTTAGGGACAGAGTTAGGATATCTTTTAACAGAACTTACTGCAGGTGCCTCAGCAAGTGAGGTGGTTGCAAGTAGATGTTCCACTAGATAACTGTGTTATTCACTTCTCAAGACAGTTTCTGCATTTCAGTTTTGACTCCTTTTTGAAAATAAATTTTAGCAAGCAATTATAAAATCACTAAAAGTGAGTACTGTATTCTAAAGTTTAAAATCAGTCATAAAACAATATCACACATGCATATAAGGAACATTAAATGCATGGGTATATTTATTGTCCTTTTCATACTGGCCTCAAATGCATAGCAATCCTCCTGCCTCAGCTTCCCAAGTGCTGAGCTATAAGCATGCGGTACCACACCTGGAAAAAAATAGATGTATTTTTAAAATTGCAACTTAATACGGTTTTTATCTTTTCATTTTGGTGCTAGAGACTGAATCCAGGTCCTTGAGTATAATAAGACTGTTAGATCACAGGTGCTTTGAGCAACACCCCCTGCAGCCTCTCTACCTTTGCTACTTGTCATTGAGGAAATTGGGGTCCCCTTTTAGCTTAGCCTCATTAATAAAAGAATTTAAGAACAGACTCAAAATGAAGATTCAGGACAATTTTATTCAAATTTAAAAAGAAAACCCCCAGGGCAGGCAAGCTGCAAATCTTAGCAGCTGCCTGGAGGGAGAAAGATGGAGAAGAGGAAGAGAGAAAGCCCTTTGGATTGAGTTAAACGGACATGGAAGGCAGTCACATAGCAAATAAGCAGCCACTTGGTAGGGAAGGGAGCTTTAGAGAAACAGAGAAGCCCACAGTGTTAGGGAAAGCATGTTAGAGAAGAGACAGAAAGAGGAAAAGGAACAGCTCCACTTCTGAGTGATCCAGAAAAGCTGCATGGCTGTGACTCGGTGAGTGACTGCGGAAGTTGGGATTTCTGGAAAGGAAAAGTACATTATCTGATTAAAAAGTTAATTATTCTTCCCATCTCTAGTATGGTGTTAGGTAAATCCATCTTCCTGAGGGTAGTCCATTAGGCAGGTGATTGACTGGCCCAACTGGATTAACTGTTATGCTTTGAGTAGGTTGGACTGTTAGGGCTCCTACCCAGTCCAGAGAGTCCATTCTCTTAACCATAAGGAAATAGCTTTCTGCTAATGGACCTCCAGCACCTCTGTAGCATTCCTCCATCTGCAGAGGTAAGCCTTAAGTAATTTAGGGAATGGGCTGAAGTTGGGGAACAGATAAAATCCATTTCCACAATGAAAATCCAGAGATCCAGTTTCAAAGCTGTTCACCAGAAGGGATTAATATCTGGACTGGAGTTTCAGACTCACCTCACACACAGCCTGCAAGCAGGGCGCTCATTCAGAGGGAGATAAGAAGCCCTTTCTCTGCCCTTCTGGCATTCCTGGCCAGAGAACCAATGCCAGTCCTGAAACTGTTGCTTTCCGGATCCCTACCCCTAGACGACTTAGACAGTTTCTATCTCCTGACCCAGGAGTGAACCGGCTACACCTGCTGTGAGCCCACAGAATTTTATTTCTCACCGTCTCACAAAAGACTAAATATTCCCCTTCCCTGCCACCTGGGAATCAGAGGCAACCTAACTGTGGGCACTTGGTATGCTGCCTCAGGGTGTAGGGCCCAACTCCTCTCTCAGAAATCTTTAAGAATGGACACCTTGCTTTGTCTAGCTGAAGTGAAGACTTCAGAACCCTGTTATGCTACAATGGCATTAATAACTCCCTTAATACAGCTCTCACGTGAAAGACAATCTGCTTCAGCACCTGTCTTTCAAATTTACCTCCTTTCGTCTCCCTCCCTAAAATCTAACAAGGACATGCTTCCCACTGAGCTACACACCAGTCCTGCGATGTGATAAAATTTAACCTGTGGGTGGTAGGCCACGCATGGTGACATTCGTGAAGGCAAAACACTCATATACATAAAATAAATAAATCATTTTTAAGAACCATGTAGATATTGGGCTAGCAAAATGGCTCAGCAGCTAAAAGCACTTGACCAGGGAGGTAGATAAATAGATAGAAAGATAAGAAATATAGAAATAAGAATTAGTGTAATCCTGTTTTTCTAAGTTACATTCTTCAAAGGATATAATTCACAACAAACTTCAAAGACTATACAAAGCTAAAATTTAAGTTAGGTATAAAATTAAAACTATCTGAACTGGTTTACTTAACGCTTTATGTTACAGAATTAATTTCCTTTGATACATGGCGGTGGAAGGTGGTTGGTGCGAAGATTTGGAGAACAGAGAAGAGTGCTAATAATGGTAAGACTCAAGCTGACAGACTTTCGTAAACATAGCTTATTTGTTGTATTTAATAGTCTTGCTTGAGAACTATTATCTCTGCAGGCGAATTTGGCTTTACCGGCTGTGTTGAAGTTTCTGACGGTCAGTCAGTAGGAAGGCAAGCTAGACCCAGGGTGAGAGGCTTCTTTCCCTTCTGATGCCCCTTTAATTCTCTATGTCTTTCTATTCTGTTTCAATTTCCTTCTCTGAGATTGATCCTGCCACTGGAATTGTTGTTTCAGATCCTGGGCACTGGCAGCCCTAACGAACTAGGCTCAGCCACCTTTCCCTATTGAGCCAATTGAACACAAGGAACAGTGAAAAGCAGAAAAAGGAGATTCATTATATTTGGTCTCATTGGGAAAAGGAACTAAGAAGTCCCAGTAACCTCCTCTCTCCCCAAACCCATCTTCAGGGTCCTACATGAGGTTTAGGTTTACACAGAGGCAAGAGATTTACAAAACTAAGCAGTCCTGGTCAAGGAGTGAGTTTGCCCATCACTGACCAATCACTGTCTTAACTCCAGTCTGAGATGTCAAAACTTAAAAATACAGTTTATTGTTAACTTTAATCCTTCTTCCAAAAGGCAGACCTGACTAGAGTAGTTAATGTTTTCCTTTTTAGGTGACATGAGTCAGGAAGTCCCTTAATAATTTTCTTATTCGTTTGTTTGGGGAAATAGATCTTGCTTCCCTTGATTCCATCAGCCATTTTTACCTAGTCTAGATCCTCCTTGGGTGGCTGTTCCTTTTAATTTTTATGATAATAAAAGCTTACATTTAATTTGTTAAGAAGTTTCAGAGTCATCTTTCTTGCCTCCTGGAGAGCTATCTGTGCAGCATACCCATCTGTAAGTTTGTTTCCTATAGGGAATTGTCTTCCTGGTGTGAAAATTGCTAAAATATGCTTTTTTTTCTGAAACAAACATCAAAAACAAAATACAAGTAACAACCAAGATTCAAAAGTAGTATCAGCTAACCATGCAAAAGAGTCATCTCTCTATAGCTTCTTGGTTGTGGTTATTTTTGCAAAGGCTTACCACAAGTGACTCCATTTTTGTTGTTGGCTTTGAGACACGGTCTTGCTATAAAGCCCAAGATGGCTTCAAACTTACTATCTTCCCACTTTTAGTTTCCCAAAGTGCTGGGATTACAAGCAAGTGCAACTATGCTCAGTGTGATTTTATTTTATTCTGACAATATTCCCCTTGAATCTCAACAAGTTTCTCTGAAAACATCACCAGTTAACCATCAGCTGATTTGATCTTGACTGTCCCTTGTTGCTTAGATGAGATCTGTTCTGGTCAATCTGATATGATCTTACTTGGGACATTAAGAAGTCAGGGACAATAAAACTCTTTTGAGGAATCAGATTTAAAGAACTAAGATGTATAGAAGTAGCTCTCAGGTACGTTCACCTGGAGTCTATTCTCAAGTGTAATTTTTCTGTCCTGTGCTTGATACCCTATTGTGAGGACTGGAGTTTGTAGCCCAGCACCCACGTAACAAGCCAAGCCTCTTGCACTGAGGGATCTGGCGCCCTCTTCTGGCCTCTGCATTTGCACAAACTTATGAATACATTATTCACAGAGACATAAATAAATAAATAAATAATAAACCTTGAAAAAAAAGAAAGGACTTTTCAAAAATCAGTTCTCTAGAGGCTAGAGAGATGACTCCATCGTTAAGAGTACCAGATGCTCTTGTAGAGGACCCAGGTTTGGCTAACATGATGGCTAACAACCATCTGTAACTATACTTTTAGGGGAAACATTGTCCTCTTCTAGCATCTGAGGACATTGCACACACAGGTTCATTTATGTACATGCAGATAAAATACTCATATATATAAAATAAAAATAAACATAAATATTTTAATAGTTTATTTAAACACTTGGAAGGCTATTTCTAGACTATTTACTGGGTTCATTAACCTGTCTTTGAGTTAATACCATATTGTCTTGATTATTGTAACTTTTATATTAAGGCTGGGACCGGGTGTGATCGTGCACACCTTTAATCCCAGAACTTGGGAGACAGAGGCAGGTGGATCTCTGTGAGTTCAAGGTCAACCTGTTCTACAAAGTGAGTTCCAGGCCAGCTGGGGCTACAGGGAGACCCTATCTCAAAAAAGACTGGAAATCAGATAGGATTCAAAGGGTTTAAAGTTTGCCAAGATGTGTCTAGAACAGTCAAGATGGAGATATAGACTCTTCCTCTCCTCTATTCCATGTGGTTTTTGGTAGTTTGTTTTCAGAAAAATAATTTGAAAGAAAGAGAGCTTTACTTTAAAGTATTTTGTAGCACGTTCTCCTTACTGCCCACCCTGACACACAATGTCTTTAATGGTCAACAGCAAAAACAATTAAGTAGATTATGCCCCTCTACATGAAAACATTATACAGTTTTAAAATATAAGACTCATGATGAGAAAACTACTTGTGAAATAATATTAAGTGAAAAAGAGAGAAACACAAATGTAAATATATATGCATCTGCTAAAAAAATAACCGCAAATTAAGCGAGATTACAAATTGCATGTGCATCACCTGTGGTCATAACGATGTGAAAGCTGTGCATATCGAGCAGGAAGAAAACGTTTCTTCCAGAGGCCATCTTTATTTCATCAAAGCCTGAGTTAGAGTGAGACATGTAATGCAGTATTACTCTCCAGAAGAAACACAACGTTTTAATTTCCTGAGGCTAGAAGAGTGGGGAGGGCGGCAGGAATGGCGAGAGGAGGTGGAGATGATAAACAGTCAGAACAGAAAAAGAGATGGGCAGAAAGACAGGGGCTGAGTTCGATCCCTGGACCCAACATGGCGGAAGGAAAGAAGCAACTCCCAAAAGTAGTCCTCTGACCTCACATGGATCTCTCCCCCCAGGAATACATAAATGTAATAAGTAACCTTTTTTCCCTGTAGCCCCCTGACCTTGAGCACAGAGATCCACCTGCCTCTGCCTCCCCAGAGCTGGGATCAAAAACATCTGCCACCACTCTGTCAGAAATAATCTTTTAAATAATGAGAATCTGACAATTAAAAGAAATGACCTCTGAGAATGTCCTAAGAACCACAGTGAGGCAGAAGTATAGGAAGGGTCTGAGAGGGGAGGGTGAGCAGGAAACTGGTCTCTGCACATTACAGGCACAGGGAGATAAAACGACGAATTACATACAAATAGCCATTACATTAGGTGAGTGGAAAGTGACTGAAGAAAGACTTCAAATTTAATTTGTGTTTATTCATTTCTTCCTGGGCCAAAGCACCCCATCTCTCTATCTCATCTCACAGATTGACCTTAAATTCACTGGTAGCCCAGGCTGTCCTTGAACTCACAATAGTCCTCTTGCCTTCGTCCCTTAAGTCCTGGGATTGTAGACAGGCACCACTATACTCGGCTTTTGCCATGAATTCTTGACCATTCTCTGATTTCTCAGTTTCCATTTCTCCCAAATGAACTTTCAAATGATTTAATCTGCCTCTCCTCAGTATCTCCCTTACCAAATCAGTGAATTACTGGGGTATGAATAGGAGAAATATAGCCAACAACAAAATGACAGATAGTCTGATTTTAAAATGGGCTAAAGCTCTAACATATTTCTTCAAAGAAGATACACAACCAGCCAAGAAAATAATGAAAAGTATCTCAATATCATTGGCAATCAGAGCAATACAAATCAACACTCCAGTGGGATGTCACTTCACACCTACTAGGATGGATATAATTAAAAGATAATCCTAAGCATTGGTGAGAATGTGAAAAACCAGGAAATTTCTTCACTGTAGAAAAGCCTCACAGTTTCTCAAAATGTTAAAGGGTTTCCATTTGACTCAGCAATTCCATTCCTAGATACATATCCAGGAGACTGGAGAGATGGCTCAATAGTTAAGAACATTAGCTGTTCTTGCAGAAGTCCTAGGTTCAGTTCCGAGTACCCACATGCAGTTAACAACTGTCTGTAACTCCACTTCCAGGGAATCTGATGCCCTCTTCTGGCCTCCACAGGCACCAAGCATGCACATGGTACCGATATATACATACATAGAGGCAAAATACTCATATACATAAAATAAAAAATATGAATAATAATAACATTATTAATAGCCATATCATGGCCTGAATGTTTGTGCACCTCCAAAGTCTATGTTGGAATTTGATCCTCAATTCGATAGTTTTCGGAGGTGGACCTGTGAGGGAAGTGACTAACTCATGAGAGCTCTGCCATGACCTTTGAATTTGAAGGAAGCTGTTGCTCCTTCTGTCATGTACCAAGGACTAATCTCAAAGTAGAGAGCAAGCCCTACTAGATACCGAATCTGTTGTCATTTTGACCTTGGAGTTCTCAATCTCTAGAGCTGTGAGAAATACATTTTCATCATTTATAAGTTAGCCCATTCTAAGGTATTTTGTTATGGCAACAGAAATGGACCAAGAAAACTGGAAATTATCTAAATGACTTTCTGCCTTTTGTTGGAATATTTATACCATAGGTATTTTTCTTAAAATATCAGCCTTTACTATGAATGCACATTTTATTTTTATAATGTTAATTTTTCTTAAAGACAAAAATCTTAGGTATTACCCATTTCATTTACAGCCTTAGAGATTTCAATTAAGTTTTTCCAGGTGTCAAACTCCTAGAATTCTAGCACTGGAGTGTTCAAAGCTATCTAGTCCAACCTCCTGTTAAATTTAGAAGCTTCTTCCAAGACACACATGACAGATGGTCACCTAGCCTCAGCTTGATATTTCTAGCAACGGAAAACTCAAATTCCATGTGACAGATGCTTCAATTTGGGGACATTTCTAGTGATTCAAATTTACGACATATGCTCAAATCAGCCTTCCTGAAATGCCTGTCGATTGCTTCTAGATCTATGCTGACGGCTTACAAATCTATTCCTTCTCAAGCCTACCCACCTTTCAAGGGATAGAGACTGGACTCTCCTAGTCCTTGTTGGAGGGAAAGTGTGAGCACTGACCCTTCTATCTACCCTAGACAAAAACAGTTCTCTGTTCTTTTGATAATTAAACAATCAATAGTGCAATTTCTTTGTTTTGTTTTGTTTGTTTGTGAGATAGGATCTTGGTATATAGCCCAGGCTAGCCTCTAACTCATGATCCTCCTGCCTCAGCTTCTGAGATTACAGATGTGTCCCTATGCCTGACTTGATTTCTTCCTTGATTTGCTTTATTTCAAAAAGTGCATGCTTTCAGCACCAAGCTCTCAATCAGATCGATGAAACAATATTTCTAATGGGTTATAAAATGACAAGAAAATATACATGACCATAAATAAAACTTCATCCCTTCCATTCCAGTTGCCCTCTTTAAGGAAACTAAATGATAGTCCACGATGCATGTCATTGCCTAGTTGTGGTTTTTGTTGTGGTTTGTTGTTTGTTTGTTTTTGAAACAGGCTCTTACTGTGTTTCCCAGACTGGTCCTGAGCTCCTGGGCTCAAGTAGTCCTCTTACTTCAGCCTCCCTAGTAGCTCAGATTGCAGGTAGGCACCACTGTGCCTGGCATTTATGCTCTGTTTTGCTTTTTTCCTATCCATAGTGAAACATAGGTACACATACCATTTTTCCATTTAACAATATATCATGTACAGTTTGCTAAGTAATATGTAGAAATCTATAGCATTCTTTAAAATAATGTATAATGTTTCATAGTTTATATTTGTTATAATTTATTCAAACATTTCCCTTGTTAATCCAAGGACTCAGGAGTCAGAGGCAGGCAGATCTCTGGGAGATCAAGGCCAGCCTGGTCTACATGGAGAGTTCCAGGTTAGCAGGGACTACAGGGAGACCCTGTCTCAAAAAAAAAAAAAAATCAAACAACAAACATTTCTCCTGTATTAATTTGAAGGACAAAATCAATAATACAAAGTTTATCTTTCCATGGAGATTGTTGTACTTCAACAACAGACACATAGAAGTAGAACGGTTGTATCAAAAGATATAAGCATCTTTCGTAGCTATGGCTGGACTGCTCTTGAACTAGGCTGTGGTAACTGACACTTGCTCTGAAAAAAAGTGTGTGTGATACATGGCTCTCCAACTAAAAAAAAAAAATAAATTGAATCTTTCTATTTACTACTCACACTTATAAGCAATAACAAACTCCACTGAGATTAAAGACAAGGCACAAAAAAATTTCACCAAGAATTCTTAAGATAATAAGAAATTAAAAACCATCTATTTCACATCCAGGCAGGGGTGTCCCTTTTTAAGAGACACTGTAGACTTGGAAGCATGAATGAATAGATGAATTCAGCCATGTAAACAATTAACATACCACAAACAAAGCCTCCAAATAAATAGTAGACTGGGAGCGATTATTGGCAAGTTACAACAAAGCATAAATGATGCTAGTAAATAAATAATTCCTTCAAATTAATACAGAAGAAATCCACAAACATGAGCAAAGGATTGAAACAAAAATATAGTCAAGAACTAGAGAGATGGCTTAGTGAGAAAATATGCCTGCTGCCAAGACTGATGGACCTTAGTTCAATTCCTGGGACCCACATGGTAGAAGGAGAACACTGACCCCTGCAAGTTGTCCTCTATCTGACCTCCACATGTATGCCACAGCATGTGTACATGCATGAGCATGCACGCATGTATACAAATAAATAAATATAACATAATTTAAAGTTTTAGGAGGAAATATAAGCAATGAGCCTCTGAGATGTCCATCCTGAGAGGCAATACAAGACATACACAGGGAAGCGGAAGGTTACCAACCGCTATGGGACAGACAAGGTGGAAAGTGCTGCTGGCCTCATCCCTAGTGATGCCTCTCACGAAGTTCTGAGTAATTGTTCCTTCATCCCATACCTCCCTACTAGACCTCATTTCAGAACAAGCACTATGCCAGGGGCAGCTGCAGAAGGCAGCACCTGAAAGAAGTTTGAAACTCAGTGGAAGTTTCTTCTGAACCCAGAAGAGCCAGAGGCCTGCTCGGTCCTGGCTGACAGAATACATCCTCCTCCTCTGTCCTTTCCCCAAATACCCTCTGTTGTGGTTGCATCATTTGAGGAAAATTTTCCCTGGGAGAAAGTAATATTCTCATGTTATTTCCTAAGCATGCTGTTCCTTTCACATCTCCATGATGTAACTTGCATGCAGCTTAAATGCTGCTGGTTACATCTTCCACCTAAGCACTCACAGGCCATGAATTCACTACCAACAAAATTCTCATTGCATAAGAAAACTCTTGGTTTTATTTTCTTCTTTCCTTGTAAAAGAAACAGGAAGTACTAGGGGAGGTTATAGAAGGGGATTTTGATCTACATGAAGAAATAGACCCAAAAGGGAACCTCAGGTTCACCTACTTGTCCTTATTGTATAGACCATGAAACTGCAAGCTAAGAAAGGATGTAAACATGTGGGACGGATGCTACTGGGCTATCCTGTAAGCTCATCTGCAAGGGTGCTTCCCCACTGTGGTCCAGCTCTCTGTCTTGAGTCACATTCTTTCAGAGAAGAGCCTCCATGCAGGATCATCACTAGGAGGCGCTGTACACTGCTGGACTAGTGCAGGTGAAGTTCTGGGCCACCTCGAGGGCTTCGGCTTCTATGGACAGGCTTGCTAAATGTCAGCTCTTCTCCAAAATCCACGCTCTCAGCCAAGTTTAAGAGCAATTTCATTTTTGAAAGAAATGAAAGAATTGGGGGTTTTTAGATTGGAAGGGTTCCAGAATTCATTCCTTCCTAATTTGCTTTTGTTTTGTTTGTTTGAGACTAAGGGTTCCAGAATTCATTCCTTCCTAATTTGCTTTTGTTTTGTTTTGTTTGAGACTAAGTCTCACAAAGCAGCACTGACTGGCCTGGAAATTGTTATGTAGAACAGGCTGGCCTCAAACTCACAGAGATCCATCAACCTCCACTTCCCAAGTGCTGAGATTAAAGGTAGGTGCCACCATACCCAGTCATTCCTAATTTGTTACTTTACATTTCATTTAGCCTCCAGGGACTTTCAAGATGTCTAGGAGCAGCCTGACTATGAACCACACAGCTAAAGGGCAAGCATGTAGGACATGGGAGTGTACAGCCATGCCTCAGGAGACTCATGAGAAAATGAGTCTCCAAAACTAGCCACTTGAACACCTTACCCTCACCAAACATGCTTCTCATGAGCAACTTGACCACAGAACAAGGCACTGTCAGGAAAGAAGTTGAATTTCCAGAAATGACCCTCCAGAAGCATATCTTTGAGACCATAAGAAATATCACCTAAGTGATCAAGCCAAGGTATCTGACCTTCTCATTCTAAATATCTAAAAGCTCTCAGCAGGGCTTCCTCATCCAGAAAGGTCCTCTCCCCAGCTTATCAGCCCTAGCACCTTCCATCCAACTCCATGACTGAGTGGTGTCAGCAATATTATTTCCATCGGCTGTGGATCTGATCTGGGGAGTCTTGGGAAGGTAATGGAACCAGCCCAGGCCACAGATGATAAAGTGTGGTCAACAGAAGTGCCTGGTATGCAAACAAGAGAAGTTATTAACGTGACGACAGCTCTGGTGGACACTGGACACTTGTCCAGTACAAATTACACACCATCATAAGCCATATGAGATATATGAGTCACATGTCTCTGTGTATAAGAAGGAGGCTCCAATTTTCAAGGACTCAGAAGGAAGCTATTCAACATTTCATTTTTATAATTTTTTCTCCTGTACTTTTCTTTTTCTTCTTTTTATCATGTGTGTATGTATGTGTGTACATGTATGAATTTTTTAATTTTGTTTTTGTTTTGAGACAGGGTATATAGCCCTGACTGATGTAGAACTTACTAGGTAGACCAGACTGGCCTGGAACTCACAGAAATCTGCCTCTACTTCCCAAGTACTGGGATTAAAGGTGTGTACCACCACATCCAGTATAATTATATTTTTTAACTTTCTCAGTATGGGTAATTTTTTCTAATTTTTTTCTCTTATATTCTAACCACTTTGTTCTTTTGCTTTGTTTTAGTTTGTTTTGTTTTGGTTTGGTTTGGTTTGGCTTAGTTTGGAGCCATATAGCTCAGCCCAAATCACTACATACATTCTGCATGTTAGAACTCTCAGTTACATAAAACAGACCCTAATGAGCATAAAATGTTAAATAGGTCCTGACACTATACTAGCGGGTGACCTTACTGCCTCACTCTGATCTTTAGATAGGCTGTTCAAACTAAGTCAACAAAGAAATTTCAGAGTTAAACCATACCACAGACCAGATGAACTTAAAGATATACACAGAATATTCCATCCAACAGATACAGAATATACATTCTTCTCAGAAGTCATGGAACCTTCTCTAAAATATAACAGCTTCCTGGGCTATACAGCAAACCTTAACAAGTACAGAGTAATCAAAATAATTTTTTGTATCCTATCATATCATAGTGAAATAAAACGAGATCCATAGCAAGATCATCCACAGAAGCTACACAAACCCATGGGATCTGACAGATACACTCTTGAATGACCTGTTATTGAAGAAATTAGGGAGGAAAATTAAAAACTCCTAGCCTCAAACAAAAATGAAGCACAGGCTACCAGACTTTGGGACTCAGCCAAGGCAGTAATAAGAGGGAAGTTATGAGTTATGAGTGCTCACATTAAAAATAAGAAACATCTCAGACAAACAACTGGATGATGTACCTCAAGGTCTTAGAAAAACAAAAATAAGCCACATCAGAATAGCAATAGAAATAATAAAGTTCAAAATACAAGTTAATGGAAAGGAAATGAGAACAAAACATAGACTCAGTCAAATACACAGAAAGATAAAGACTGCAAACCCCTAGCCAAACTTTCCTAGAGAAAGGAGAAAGAGGGAGAGAGAGTGAGAGCAAGAGAGAGAGAGAGACCCAAAGAAAAAATTGAAGAATACAGTAAGAGATTCCAATGAAGTCTAGAGGACCATTGAGGAAAACCTATATCCCAAGACACATATGACCTACTAAAATTAAATCAAGAGAACATATGTAACTTAAACAGAAGTATAGCCAGCAATAGAATTGAGATAGTAATTTTTTTTAAGTCTCACAGGAAGATAAGCTCACAATGGAAAGATTCATGAACCCTCCAAAGCCTTTAAAGAAAAGCTAACAACAATGTTCCTCAAACTGTCCCATATAATAAAAATGAAGGAATACTGCTAAGTTCCTTCTATGAAGCTAACATCAACCTAACACCAAAACTGAATAAGGACACATCAGAAAAGGAAAACCATAGAGCTATTGCTCTGATGAATACAGACACAAAAATTGTCAATAAGATTCTGCCAAACCAAATTCAAGAGCAAGTTAATACTGCCAGGTGTTATGGCACATATCCCTAATCCCAGTACTTGGGAAGGAGGCAGAGGCAGGTAGATCCTTTTGAGTTTTAGACCAGTCACAGCTACACATCAGACTCTGTCTCAAAAGACAAAACAAAAAGATTACCATGCAACCATTATGAAGTTGGTTTTATTCCATGGATGCAGATCAATAAATATAATATAGCACATAAAGGAAGCCAGAAATTACATGAGGAGCTCAATAGGTACAAAAATGGCCTTTGACATCGTTAAAAAACAAAAACAAATAAACAACGAACAATATATGCAGAAGTTAATAAAGCAGAGAACAGAAAAACAGAAGGTTGAATTATACCTTAAATTCCTGGTTTCTTCAATAAATTAACAAAAGAGACAAACCACTAACTTCCTTAAAAACCAAGGAGCCATACCACTATAATAGAATGCATTTTTAAAACAAGTGATTAATATGTAAAACTCTATGCAAATATAAATAAATACAGAGTCCTCAAATGGACCCCACAGAAATACTAGATGATAGGGAGATAATTATTGAGGAAATTGCCCCAAAAAGAGATCAGGTTCTATAAATATCTCCAGAGCACTCAAAATTATGGGAAAAAAAATTCTTAATTCTTTCTGTTTTGTTTTATTTTGTTTTGTTTTTGAGACAGGGTCTCACTGTAGCTCCAACTTGCCTAGAACTCTCTATGTAGACCAGCTGACCTCATAGAGATCTCATAGAGCCACCTGCTTCTGCCTCCCCAGTGCTAGGGTCAAAGGTATGCACCACTCTCCCCAGGTTAATTCTTTTTTTATAATACAAGTAAAACCTTATTTCTAAATCTGATACTAAATGATTGGAAGGGGAACCCTACAAACCAGTAGGACTTATGAACATTGATGTAAAACTGCTAAATAAAATACTAATGCAGTCAGAATCCAACACAATATTAAGAAAATTATGGCCTGTGATCAAATGAAGATTTGCTTTTCCTGGAATGAGGATGTATCCCAATATAAATAAAACCATTAATATAATTCACTGTATTAATAGACCTAAAAGGGAGAGGCTATGTAACTGTAGATGTTGAAGAAGACTGATAAATTTTAACACTCCTTAAAAAGCCAAGGAAATAGGAATTTGTGACTATCTTACAGTGAACCAAAACCCAGCATCTGATACCATTCCATTAAGAGTTGGAACAAAGCAGTGATGTCTATAATCTCTACTACTCTGAGTACATTACTGTATCAGGGGCCAATACGATTGGACAAGGGAAAAATAGAGGCTTAAGAAAAAAGTTAAAAATTATACAGGCAGATAATATATAAGCTTCCCTAAAAATCTTAGAGAATTAGTGATAAAAGATAAAGTAATTCTGAACAGAGGCTGGAGAGAAGCTCAGAGGTTACGAGCCCTTGCTGCTCTTGCAGGGGACCTGAGTTCAGTTCCCAGCACTCATCAGGAGGCTCACAGCTACCTACCTATAACTTCAGCTCCAGGGGATCTGATGCTCTCTCTTCTGCTTCTTTGAACACCTACATCTACAAGTGCATACTCACACACATACACATAAAATAAAAATAAAACCTTAAAACATGAGCCAGGTATGTTGGCACATGCTTTTAATCCTAGCACTCAGAAGGCAGAGGCAATTGGATCTCTGTGAGATTGAGGCCAGCCTGGTCTACATAGCAAGTTCCAGGTCAACTGGGACTACAGGGAGACTCTGTCTCAAACAAACAAGCAAACAACAAACAAACCAAAACCTTAAAACAAAAGAATTTTAAATAGATCACTCATAAAGAATCTTCCAAGTTAATCTAAAATTAATACAATCTCAAAAATAATCCACAAGTTATACCAAAATTTATGTAGAAAAACAAACATGCAAGACTACTCCCCTCAAAAAAGAACATTAAAGTCAGGTGTTACCTTTAATTCAAGCATTTGGAAAGAAGAGGCGGGTGTATCTCTGTGAAATCAAAGTCAGTCTGTTCCACATATCAAGTTCAGGCCATCTGGGGCTAGAAGGAGACCCTGTCTTTAAAAAAAGACCTCTAGAAAAGAAAAATATGGAGGATCTAAGCTTACCAAATATTGGAACATGCAACAGAGTCACTATAATTAAAACAATTGCTACAGATGCATAAATAGACTAATTGCCTAGTGGAGTTGAATAGAAGTCCCCAAAATAGACACTACTAGACATGAAAATTTTATATAATGAAGGTGGCATCTTAAATCATAAGGATAATATTTTTTCCAAGACTGGAAGTTAGTGTTAAGCAAGCCTGGCATCAGCAGAGCTTGCTCTGAGGACATGGGCAGCGTCCCACACCATCTATAAAGGTGACAGCTCCAAAAACCCAGGTGGAAAATCATCAGGCAAACACTGTGAAGGTGACTTCGTTCATCATGCTGGCAGCATCCTTGGAGCTCTGTGCCAGTTCTGCTGGCACCCAGGCACCCATGTGGAGCTCAGGAAGAACAAGTGGCTCTGTGCCCTGGAGGACGGGATAGACAGCTACACTAAAGAGGTTTATGTGCCCAATTCCAAAAACTTGGAGGCTGTGGATCTGGTCACCATGCTGCCCAAGGGTGCTGTGCTCTACAAGATTTTTGTCCTTATGGTTCCTGCTAAACCTGAGGGCACCTTTAAACTGGTAGTAATGCTTTGAAATCCTGGCAAGACATTGGATGGAGACTGGAGCCCAGGTGACTGGAATAGGTGATATTGGAAGTCAAGGGTGAACGTGAAACTAGGCCTCAGAGAAGACGATCTACAGGATCCTTTGTGAAATGACTGCTGGAAACTATTAGATCTGACAGGAGCATAAATAAAGCTAGATAGATCTAGTGAAAGTAAACAATAAATAATTAAATAATACTGGGGTAACCAAGGAGCCATTTAGAAGAACAAAATGTATCTGTACCTCACACTATGCATTAAGAGTGAACTCTACAGGCTGGAGAGAAGACTCAGCTGTTAAGTGCACAGTTCTTGCAGAGAACATGGGTTTGATTCTCAGCATCCACATGGCAGCTAACAATCATCTGTAACTCCAGTGTCAGGGGAAATCTGATGCTGTCTTCTGATCTCTGTGGGCATTGTGTGACAGGGGTGCACTTATATACGTGCAGGCAATACACTCATACACAAAAAAATTAAAAATAATTTTTAAAAAAGTGAACTTTAAATTCATCAGAAATTTTAATGGGGAAAAATGAAATAAACATTAATATTAGAGGAAAATATGGGTAAACATTCCTTTAACCTCAGCAAAGGGAAAGGTCACTAACTATGCTTCAAGATCTAGGATCAATAAAAAACTGATAAAAATTTTTAAATAGGGGACTGGAAAGATGGCTCAGCAGTCAAGAGCACCAGCTGCTCTTGCAGAGGACCCAGGTTCAGTCTCAAGACCCACATAGCAGCTAAGAACCAACCTTAGCTCCAGTTCCATGGGATCTGATACCCTCTTCTGACCTCCGTCTGATGGCATTGCAACACATTAAAAACAACTATGAGAAAAGATTTACAAAATGTATTACAAATAAGGGGTTAATATTACCAATTTTTTAATCTTAAAAATTAAAGAATAAGGGGATTGGAGAGATGGCTCAGCAGTTAAGAGCACTAACTGCTCTTGCAGAAGGCCCAAGTTCAAATCCCAGCACCAACATGGAGAGTAACAACTGTCCATAACTCCAGTTCCAGGGGATCAGATACCCTCCTCTGATCTCTGAGGGCACTGCACAACAAGGGTACACTTACATACATGCAGTAAATACACTCATACACGTAAAATAAAAATAATAAATAAAATATCAAAAATTAAAGAATAAAATACCAAAATAGAAAAAACAGGAAGAAAAAATTATAAATATTTCACAAAAATATTTTAAAATATGTAATGATATTTAACCTCACTCATAATTATAGATATATAAATTGAAACTATGTACACATACCATTGCCCATCTATAACATTTGTGAAAGTTATGGAAAAAATTGATAGTATATCCTATTGGTGAGATTTCATGGAAACAGGTATTTTCATATATTCCTGGTAGAAATCAAACATTGGTATAATCCTTTCAGAGGGGAATTGGACAATAACTGGAAGAGTACATATGCATTACTGTGCTGGATGGCATTAGTTGTCAACTTGGCACACCTGGGTCAAGGGAGCCTCAATCGGGGAGGTGCTTCCATTGAACTGACCTTTGGCCACGGCTGTGGAGTGTTTTCTTGATAAGTGAGTGATGCAGGAGGGCCCAACCCACTGTGGGTGGTGCCACCCTGGGCAGGTTGTTCAATATTGTATAAGAAAGCAGGTTACGCATGGGCCAGAGGAGCAAGCCAATAAGCAGTGCTCCAAGGCCTGAGCTTCAGTTCCTGCCTCCAGGTTCCTGCCCAGAGTTTCTATCTTGGGCTCCCTCAGTGATGAACTGTGACCTGGGAGATGTAAGCTAAATAAACCCTTTCCTCCTCAAGTTGGTATTGGTCAGAATGTTTTGTAACAGTGTTTGAAAGCACACTAGAACAATTACTTTCTACCCAGGCAACAGATTCTAGAAGTTATTTGAATATATGTGTGACCTTCTTCTCACATGGTACCCAAGCAGACAGTGCAATCCACAGCAGCATTGCTTCTAACAAAAAAATCTTGGAAACAACCTAAATTCCCCTGCAAAAGAAAGTGGATGAATAAACCATGACCCATTCACAGTGAAGGACTGCCTCTGTTAAAACAATGAGGAAGAGCCCTGCAGACTAATGGTCATGAAAAACTCTAAGTGCAAAGAGCATCTATTGTTGTGGCACCAGTGAAACAATTATGCTTAGAGGAGAATTTGTTTTTTAAAATTAAAGGCTCTGACAAGACAGGTTCAAGAAATGAAATTATTTACCCAAAAGGTCTACAAATGCTGCTAAGACCAGTTGGAGTGTGAGGCACTTAAATGACCAGACCCTGAAGGAAGCTGCTCCCAGTGGGTGTGGCTCCTTCTCCCCAAGCTCCAGGGCATCTCCCTAAGAAGAGATCAATGGCATTGAATGTCCCCAGCTCTGTACTGCAGAGGATGAATCCCAGGGCTATGTGGACCATAGCAGGAGGATCCTCTCTTACATCTAGGGCTTATCTCATCCCAGTGTGAGATTTTCTGGAAAAAATTAATTCTTCAGGGCCCTAGTTACAATGGATTTAATAGTCAATTTTTGAAAGTAACTTTTATATTACTTTTGTTGTTTTTGAGACAGGGTCTCGGCTAGTCTTCAACTTGCTATGTGGCCAAGGATGACCTTGAACTCCTGATTGTCATTCGTCCTTCCTTCTTCCAAGTGCTAGGATTACACGCAGTATTGGGAATTGGACCTATGGCTTTGTACATGCAAAGGTAAGTATTCTACCAACTGAGCTACTTCCTCAGCTATATATTAATATTTTAAGATTATTTACATTAAAAATGTTTTATTATCTTTGATTATGTGTATGTGTATGGGTCTGTGTGTAAATATGTCTGCATCACTTCTGATGCCCATAGAGGTCAGAGGCATCAAATTCTCTGGAGCTGGTTACAGAGAGTTTTGAGTTGCTGGATTTGAGTGCCAGGAATAGAACTCCTGACCTCTGCAAGAGCAGTATGCATTCTTAACCAAGGAGCGATCCCTCCAGTCCTACGTTAAATAGATTTCTGAGTAAATAAAACTGGAAAAGTCACCAGACATGGTGGCATACACCTTTAATCCCAGCAGAGGCAGGTGGATCTCTGTGAGATCAAGGTCAGCCTATTCCAGCAAGTTCCAGGTCAGTTGTGACTACAGAGAAACTGTCTCAAAATCAATCATTCAATCAATCTGGTGTTCTGGTTGGTGATGGTGTTATACTTATATAACAATTGTCTCGTAAGATTAAACAGAGTTGAAAAATTCCCATCAGCTAGTATTTTTAGGGTACTTTTTCTATGTTTAGAATTACAAATCTTGTACTACTACAAATTGGCACCAATATTCAGTACCATGCATTCAGGCCTGTATCCCAGTATTACCAGGGACTCAGGGCTCCTTTTTTTGAGTTCTTAATGTTGAGATCAGGCTATCCTGTTACTCTAAGTTACTTCATATTTTATAAAAATAGTGGTTTTTCAGGCTGTGCTTTGCCTTGAGAGACTCCATTTTGTAAGAAACATTAAATACCAATCTTCTTTGTCCAACACTATAAAACTTTTGTTCATGACAAAGAATTCAAATCTTTTTTAAGGTTTTATTTTTACTTGTAATTATGTGTATGTATTTCTGTGTTTGGATATGTAGATGTGAGTGCAGGTACCCGCAGAGGCCAGAGGCCAGTTGTGAGCTGCCTGGGGTGTATGCCAGTAATCAAACTGTTCCTCTGCAAGAGTAGGATGCACTCCTAATCACTGTTATCTCTCTCGTCTTGAATTCAAATCTTAATCCCATATCACTCCCCACTCCCCCTTACAAACATTTTTTTTATTCCTTTCTTCTTGCTTCATTCCTGGAACCGATGATACAGGGAGAAACAGCATCCGCTAGAGTGCGCTCAGTCTCATTTATAAAAGAATTTAAGAATGGACTTAACAGGAAGCTTTAGGACAATTTTATTAGAATTTAAAGAAATTCCTCAGGGTAGGCAAGCTGAGACTGTCAGCAGCTGCTCTGAGGAGAATGGAAAAGAGAAGGAAAAAAGCCCTGAAGCCATGCTGTTTTAGAGCTACATGGCAGACTAGCCTGTGATGGGGAGAAGGAGGCTTTAAAGAAAAGTGTACACAGGATGTTTGGGGCAGCCCAAAGCATTAGGGAAAGTATGGTCAGAAAGGGCTGTGAAGAAGAAAGGGAGAGAGATTACCCTTTTCTCAACAGAAAAGCAGGTAGGATTTACAGAAGACATTTACAGAGATGTCTGCAACCCAGAGTCACAAGAACGGCACTAGGACGGGGGGATTCTGAGCAAGACAATTTTGGTGACCATCTCAGATTTTCCACTCATCTATTTAGCATGACTTAAGGTGAACCTGCCTTCCCAGGGATGGGCCTATGACCAGGGGATTGACCAGTGAAACATCCAACAGATAGAGTTTTTAATTTTTGACCTATTAATCTTCTAGGGCTTTTTGCCACCTTAACAGAAGCTGATGGCCTGGTGCTGCTGAGCCCTTTCCCCTTTCAGCCGATCCCCTCCCCTTCTCTTTTCTTTGCACCAATTCTTTTAAAATTAGCCAATTGTGAAAGACTATGCAGTCAGGCCCAACCAATGGGGGAAAAGATACAATACTCTTGTATTAGAATAAGGAAACCTATCATATTTCCTGCCTCCTGTGCTTGCTGCTTCCTCCTCCTCCTCCTCCTCCTCCTTCTCTTTCTCCTCCTCCTCCTTCTCTTCCTTCCTCTTCTTCCCAAGTTGTGCACCCTTCTGATGAGAAGTAAAGTTTTGCTTTGTTGAGATGCTTGATGTATTTATTCTTATTTATTTTTGTTTTGTGTATATGAAGGTTTAGCCTGAATATATGTGTCCGGGTAAATTTACAGAGTTTCTCTCTGCCTCGAGGAACATGTGCCCAAGAATGTGACTGACACAGATGAAGCCAATAGAGTCAATTACTTTCCAACCAACCAGTGACTTAGGGGTGAGGGTCCAGGGGGAAAGTAGAAAAAGCTGGGCAGGAGACGAAGGTGGGGTACTGCAGGTCTCCATTTTGGGTGTGTGTGCTGGAGGTCCACCAGACTTCTGATCAGAATGCTGGCTTCCCCCATATGAAATTTCTGTCTCTCCATGGGGATGAATCTTTTGTAAGTAACCCGGAATAAACTGGTTTCTCCAATTGGAGAGCATTCTCCATTCACTCAATCAGTTCAAACCTGGGGGTTGGGTGGGGCTGAATGCCTGGCCTCAATGTGAGAAGAGAATTCATAAGACAATATATAAGTGTACCACATACATTGAAAAAACCACAGAAGCCAGAAAAGTAGGGCAGATCCCCTGGAACTGAAGTTACAGGTAGTTGTTAGCCACCATGTGGGTGCTGGGAACTGAACCCTGGTTCCCTGGGAACAGCAGTCAGTGCTCTAAACCTCTGAGCCATCTCTCCAGCCTCCTGTTCAGATACTTTCATTGGAGTGTTCATCTCTTTGTGCCCTGAACTTGTTTCTAACAATTTTACAGCTACCTTTTGACTCCATTTGGAGAAGAGAATGATTGCACACCTGGGTGGACCCCACACAATCTATCCAGCACTAATACTACCCATGAGTCTGGCCATATAAATTACTTATTCTTGGGAGTAGAAAGGATGCTGCTCTATAAATTTATCAAAGTAAATTGAGATTGTGTGTTGCCACATATTAAAATTGTTTCAGGGAAACCAGGCCCAGAACTTATAAGACACATCAGACTGAGGAAAAGGTGTTAACGCCATCATCTATAACCCATAAAGTGGTAGACACCCCACACTATGATAACATCCCATGTGCACATCAAGAACTGAACTCCCAAATGTCCCTGGGCCTTCAGCTCAGCTAGGTCCCTGCTGATGTGTTATATTCAACTGCCATCTGCTTGTCTACCCGTCTACCTGCTTGCCCATCTGAACCTAGACCTGTCCCTACCATTCCTGCTGTCCTTTCATCTCTGAAGCTGGCTACATCTTCATGGTCAACCCTGATTCTCCCACAACATGATTCCACAGTAGCAGCCTCTTCCTTGCAGCTGGTTTAGGCTCCATATATTATCAATATTGACTAAGTTTGCATTTCTGACAGCCCAGTTCTGAAACCTCTTAAAGTCTCTGTAGCTTCTTTGATTCTCTATGCATAGATAGATTTACTGTGTGCTGTGAGATTATGAGAGTTACTATTGGTAATGAAGATTGGAATAAAAGATTCTGCATCCCTCTCAGTCAGATTACCAAGAGAGGTGGGATTGCCTGGCAAACTGTTGCCTTTGAAACTTCCACAGTATGTGAATTTATTGTTATTCAAAAAATTTTGACACTGTGGAAAAACACAAATATGTTCACTTATGTTTCTAACAGAGTGCACTCATGATGCAAGAATTTGAAAACAGACTCAGACGGAAGCTCTTGAAGACTGTCTTATAAGAGTTTGAAAGAAAAACAGAGCAGGCAAGCTGTAAATCCCAACAGCTGCCAGGAGAAGGGAGATGGCTAAGAGGAAGAGAGGAGATAGCCAGAGCTTTTCAGTTAGGGTCAGCCATGGTGCCAGCAAGCAGCTACACAGGAGAAAGCAAGAGATTCAAAGAAAGAGTGAGAAAGCCCAGAGAGCCAAAGTAATCATGCTTAGGATTTTGGCCAGTATCCAAAAGAGACATGCAAAAAAAAAAAGGAAAAGGAAAAGTTATGATTTTTGAGCTCAGCAGTAACGATGGATTAGCAACTGCAGACAGGGAAGGGGCAAGCCTACACTGTCTCATTAAGAGGATTATTATTCCTCCCATCTCCTTAGCATGTCTTCAAGTGAATCCGCTTTCCTGAAGGAGGTCTCCTGGCCAGGTGATTGACAGACCCAGTTGGATTAACACTTTGGGATTTTGGTTTATTTGAGACAGAGTCTCTCCAAGCTGACACCCCAACTTGCCTGAAACTCATGTTCAAGTTGGATTAACTCCTAAAAGAGAGGACAATAGTATAAAATGTGTGGGGCAGCTCAAAATGTCAAGTCTCTACCTGAGTCTGAGGTAGAATTCAGATTCTATTCTTTTGACCAAGAGGAAGTAGCTGTTCTTTAATGGCCTCAACAACACCCATACCTCCACCTTCTTATACAGTATTTTAAATCTTAAGAAGATGCAATCACATCCCTTTCTAGTATTACCAGAGAAACACGAGGTAGGGTTCAAAGCTTACTATAAGCGAAGAATTTTAAAAACCTGTGTATCTACCTAATACTAGGAACAGGCTTTAATGATATAACCTAGCTGTGGAGTAGACTGTATCTTTCAGGTCTATATTAAGTATTCTGTGATTACCTAATGACACATTTCTCAGAGCAGATTCCCATCTTTATGCCATATGTACCTCTAACCAATAATAGCTCTCAGAAAGGTCAGTCCATGGAGCTCACTGCCCTCTTTAGAAGATAACTCTTCCAAAAAGAAACTGCATGTCAACTAGCCCCTCCAACTGGGGCAGCAGCTACAGTAGTGAGATCTAGGGGATCAGGGATCAGAGGGGACACAACAGCAGAGTTGTTCTATTCTGAAGAACTGCCTTCACACCTGAGATTCACAGTAGGGAGCCAGGCTTTCCTGCAGGGAGGGAAGTTGCTATCAGGCCTGAGACTCAGAAAAATTAGCCAGAACAGGAAAACAGAGTTGAGATAACTAGAAGCAAGGGATCATAGGCAGATGCACAGTTCTTAAATTATGCCATAATCCTCATCTATATCTAGGCTTCAATTAATCTGTCATCAGACTCATAGGGCATATAAAATAATTAGTAGTGCATGCATACAGTCCCAGCATTATAGAGGATGAAGCAGAAGGAAAATGAATTGGAGGTCAGTGCAGCCTAGATAGTTAGTTCAAACCCAGCCTGAGCTATATTAGGGAGACCCTGTTTCAAAAAAAGTAATGAATGAATGGGGAGAACAGGCTGGGCCTGACTTGCAAATCTATGTTGTATGGAATATGCTTACAAGATGTCCCTAGACTTGGATATTTCAGTTTATAAAACAATTGATTGACTAATATAGTCCATTTTGAGAATAAGTGGCAAAAAAGAATAACTCTACATCTTGCTTACAAGTAAATAGCCACCATCTGCCAGCACACCAGGGACAATAAATTGATAAGCTATTTATAATAATAAGTAATGACACCTAAAAATGTATCAGATCATACCAGAAACCTCAGACACATGAGCTTATCAATCACACCCAATGGAGACCTCCTCATCTAGGACTGTAAAGGAATGAGCACCCCAAGATCAAAATGTGGTGGGCATGCTGACTCTATCACAACCTTGTCCAGGGAAGCTGCCACAGCAAAGAACTCCTCCCTCTGCCCTGGTCTCCAACTCAATTGCAATTTCTCCTGCCCTACCAATCTGCCCACTTGAAACTGACCCTTGAAATGGCCTGCTACGGGCATCTGCATCTGTGCGATTCAGATTGTGTGGAATGTAATGTGTGATCTGAGAACTGATCTTAGTAATTAAGATGGGAATAAAAGAACTTGTATTGCCAGTGACCATACGTTATCAAGAGAAACAAAGTGCAGTCAATGAAACTGATCTAATTTGTGAATTTTATTGTTACTCAATAAATTCTGACATTGTGGAAAGATATAAATATGTCCACCTATGATATAACACACTCAAACAAGTTTTTTCTGTATTTATGATTTATTTTGTTTGCAAAAACTCTATAGAATGAAGTTTTTGAGCTTTGTTATTATCATTGTTTAGAAAACCCTGACCTTATCTTCATGATCTTACATGACAAAGGGTTTCTCTGATCTTACCCCAGACCCTTTTCCTTATGTAGAGAGACCTTCTAGGTGTTCCTCTGCCACAACAGTTCTCAGATTTTTTTTTTTTTTTAAGATTTATTTTTAATCCAAGGGTGGTGGCCCATGCCTTTAATCCCAGCACTTGGGAAGCAGAAGCAAGCAAATCTCTGGTGAGTTCCAGGCCAGCTTGGTCTACATAGCAAGTTTCAAGCCCACCAGGGCTTCATAGTGAAACCCTATCTCAAAACAAACAAAAAAGGTTTGTTTAATTTTATTCTATGCATGTGTTTTGCTCCAGTGTATTTATAAGCACCAAGTGTCTGGTGCCCTAGGAGGCCAGAAGAGGGCACCAAATCCTCTAAAGCTGGAGTTACAGGCAGTTGTGAGCCACTCTGTATGCTAGGAAATGAATCTGAGTCCTCTGCAAGAGCACTGGTCAGTGCTCTTAACCACTGAGCCATCTCTCCCCAAACAAGAGAGTTCAGTTTTGTGTTTTGTTTTGTTTGTTTTGTAGTGAGGGTCTCACTATGTAGTTCCGGCTGACCTGGAAAAGGTTATAGAGACTAGACTGGCATTAAATTCAGAGATTTGCCTGCCTCTGCGTGCTTAGCGCTGGAATTAAAGGTGTTCCATACCGCAACTAGTGAGCTCTCAGATTTTAATGAGTTCAAGGATTGCTTTGTATATTCAAAAATGAAGATTTTCTACTCTTAACCCCTGAAATTCAGATCTTTTAAAAGATTCCCCAGGTGACCATTTTGTGCAGCCAGAACAGAGAATTTCTGGCAGAAGTCTTCACTCACCTAAGGCATTCTAACTTCCTTTAAAGTGTATTTAAGAGGTGAGGGAGGCAGCTCAGTGAGTAAAGGAGTGTCCCTTAAAAACACGAGGATCTGAGTTTGACCCCCTTGTTAGCTATGGCTACACCACTTTGAAAAGTTCCTCCACGTTGGTTAAATGGTGAAAATTTTCCAAAACACAGTAATTAGCATTCCAGGCTTGTTTTCCTAAAGTCCTGCCACTCCCCACCAATGCAGCCCCCTGGGAAGGGCTTTTCATAAGAGGTGTTTATAATCATCCAACGTTCTTTTACTACTGCTCACCATTCTTTGTTCAGGTTTTTTGACCAATCTCAGGTCAAAAGAGGAAACTTTTCAACACCCCTGCCCGCACCCCCCGCCTGCTTCTATTTTGTAACTACCCCAGCTAATCTGCCGAGAGCTCTAATTTTTACAGACACCCCCCTCTGCAGGTTTTTTCACAAGTAAAAATGTGTACTGTCTTAGGCAGCTTGTTCCCTTGTCTGTCTTCTTGATGACCTTTTACCCTCAGAACCCATCTTAATAAATAAATAAATAAATAAAGCAGACTTGGTGGTATGTACTTGTAATCCCAGTGCTAGAGAAGTGCAGGCCAATTACTTTGATGCCCTAGCCGGTCAGCCTAGCCCAACTTGGTGAACTCCTGGCCAGTGAGAGACCTGTCTCAAAAAAACAATGTGGATGATGTCCTCTGTCCTTCACATACACACATGTGCATACATATATACCAGCACACACACATGCACCTACACACACACATGAACATTTATGCACATACAGAAAAAAAAAAGTGTATTAAGGACTTTTCTCCATCACCTCTGCCTGAACATACAGTATAACTTTGTTAAACCAATTAGATATTCAGCCTGAACTTTGACTCTTGAGGAAAGGTATTTAAAGTCTCAGAACCAATTAGAAATTATCCACCAAATGACAATGGCATTGAAAGTCCAGGATTGCAGGAGATGATGGCTTCCTTCAGAGAATCTGAGAGAGAGAGAGAGAGAGAGAGAGAGAGAGAGAGAGAGAGAAAGAGAGAGAGAGAGAGACAGAGAGAGAAATCCTGACCATCCTAACCAACCAAAGCCAGCTTTTTTAGATATGGTATGATTCACTTAATATAAGGTATTGGCGTATTTAAATCCAGACACAGAAAGTAAAATAGTAGTTTCCAAGGACTGCAAGAAGGAGAACTGCACGCTAGTGTTTAATAAGTACAGAGCTTCAGTTTGGGTTGATGAAAAACTTCTGGAAATGCATATTGATGTTTGCACAACCCTTGGCATGCACCTAGTGTCCCTGCTCTGTACTCCTCAAAAAAACAAAAACATGGTGTACATACATACACTTGGGCAAAACTCAGACACATAAAATAAACAAATAAACCTTTCTAAAAAGTTAAAATGAGCCAGGTATAGTGGCGGTACATACCTTTAATCCAATCATTCAGGAGGCAGAGGGGCAGGTGGATTTCTGTGAGTTCAAGATCAGCCTGGTCTACATAGTGAGTTCTGGGCCTGCCAGGGCTACACAGTGAGACCCTGTCTCAAAACAAAACAGTAAGACAGTCATTGTAATTAGCTTAATCATGGAAGTAGGGAAACAAGATAGATTTGCAGTCTCATAGATCTCATATCTGACTGGAAAACACAGCATCTATAGGATGCTAATGTTACCCAAGATTCCCCAACCCTGTGAATGTGAAGACTTAGGGGATGAACCCATTAATTCTGCTGAGGCTGCAAAAGCATTTCAACATCTTATTTTACAAGTTGGATATGACACTTAGGACTATCTTTACTCTTGCAATCCCTTTGTATAGAAAAATATAGTCCCTGAAGTGCAAAACTGTGGTCAGTTTAACTCTAAGTCCTCGAGGGAAATGGTTGCTTTCTATATACAGACATTTCTCATTTGTTCTTAGAAAGTCCTGATACTATCTATCTCACAGGCTGTAAGAAACATGAAATAAGAATCTATATAAAATTCTTCTTTGAACTATAAAAAATTACATTAACAGCTGGGTATCAGTTTACAAGCAACTTTATATCTGTATGCTTTGTGAGAATCAAGGGATTTCAAATGATCTTTGTAAAATAAAAAGGAGTTTAATTGGTAAGAGGAAAAGAGATAAATCATTATATGGGGAAATAATTAGAAAAGATAAAGTAGTTAACCTAAACTAAATTAAATCAAAGGAGAATCGTGAGAATCACTCCTTTCAAAATAATGATGTTTGTTATTTATTACTTACTGTTTTGAAAATTCATTCTAATGCAGTAAGATAGGCAATAGAAATAGAATGAACATCAAAGAGGAAGAAACAAAAATAAATCAGTATTTGTAGATAATGTTTACTACTGAAGAAATAAAAAGAACTTAAAATTATTGAAATTAATAAGTAGATTTAGTAAAACAGAAACAGATGGTTATGCAGAAAAAAGCAATAATTTTTTTGGTACCAGTTAGAAAAGAATGAAAGCTATCTACATGTAGTTCTGAGTACACCTGTCCCTGGTCTTCCAGTCAAGTATATTCTCCTAACCAGGTTTCTTTTCTTTTTCCTCTATCTCCCTACACCTACATTGACACTACCCTACAGACAGACAATTTTATTCATTACATATACTTACTATTCTCTCTCTCTCTCTCTCTCTCTCTCTCTCTCTCTCCTAGAAATAGAGTTTTGCCAAATAGAGTTTGTCTATCTCTCAAGATGGAATGATTGGTGTGAGCTGCCATCCCTGGCTCCATTTTAATTAACATCAATGAGAACAAGCTTTAACTGGAAGATTCTATGTTAACACTTTGATGGACAAGGATTGTCTTACAAGAATGCTTAAGAAAGGCCCTTCCTAAAATGCTTTCTGATTGTGTTGGTGTTTATCTCCCAGTTTCTCTTAGGTATTGCTTTCCTTTGTCTTTCCAATAACCATTCCCTAGGGAGTATAATAGTTTGCAAAATATTTGTGCTGAGCCTGAGATAAAAGCCCTCATATACCTATTTCTTAGTCACAGCCTCTCAGGAGGTTTACAGTTATAGAATCACAGGATCTTTTAAACAGAATCCTTCCAACCATCTTCCTGCCTGTGCTCTAGACATGCTGAGGATTTGATGGTCACAATATAACTGCCAGCAGCTCTCTGTTCTCAGATTGTTATGAAGAATCAGGTAGCCAAGAAATCAAGCATTCACCCAGAGAGTTGGAGAGCTCCCTCTATTATTACAGTAGCAGACCCCAGATGAGCTAACACTCTGAGGTTCTGGGCTTTAACTACAGAAATCTATAGACTTACATAAGGCTTTTAATGACATTTCTTTAATGGGCATTGGTGGTTGTAAACTGTAGACTATGTGACTTTCAACACAAATGTCTAAGTGTATGTAAGTCATTATAGGAAATTCCTTTCATAGTAAGTGGTCAGCGTGTTTACAGAAGCAGATAGTGCATGTAAGGATTAAAACATCCTTAGCTACATTATATACTTCTTGTACCAATACAATGGTTAACAGACATTTCAACAGATAATTATTGTATATGCTTCTGGCCCCTTTGTGTTCCATTTTAATTTTACCTTTTCTATCAGTATAGTTAAGTATTTACTTGGAAAGGCATTACAGAGTGACTGCTAGTTGTCCTGAAACATAGCAAAGTATAAGAATCACCCACAAAAAAAAAAAAAAAAATGATCTCAGACATACAAAGAGTAACACTAAATGTATGGACATATTTCTTTTCCACTTCAAGATAGATATCACCTTCAGATCCTTGGTGTAGAGAGTTTTCCATCTCTTCTCTCAAGGAGACTTTGGTTATAAATCTAACTTAGAGGAATGCTGAAGGGACTGGGAGAGCTGGGTAACCAGACAGAATTTAAGAGGGGATGGTGGAAAATGTTCCCTTCCATGCACACTTCACTGACACCATATACCCCCTCTTGGAAGGTTATAGCAGGATTTGTTGAGTAAATGCAGTATAGTTTCTCTGGCTTTCCACATCCAAGTCTCTTAACCCTACTCTTCCCTACGAAGCAGTGAAGAAGGTAAAGGGGTGAGCAGAGAATGGATGATCACAGGCTTTGTAGTTCTGCCTAGGGCTCCACAGCTCCATCTACTGCTTGTCCATATAGCTTCTGGCCCCAGCACACTGGAGGTTAAATTGCAAGTTTCTCAGAATGCCTGGTCCTAACTTCCCTTTGGCCATTTTAGGATTAAGGTCTTATTCCATGCCAGGTACTGTGCTAGGAATATTTTTTAATAACATACATTTAATTAATTAAATATTGGGGGATGTATTAGTTACTATTCTGTTGCTGTGATAAAACACCATGACCACAGGCACTTATAGAAGGAAGAGTTTATTTGAGTTTATGGTTCCAGAGTAGTCAGAGTGCATCAGAACTGGGAGGTATGGTGGCAGGAGGTGGCTGGAGCACTAGCAAAAAGCAGAAACTCACATCTTCAAGCAGGGATGGGAAGCAGAGTGACTGGGGATTCAGAAAGGCTTAAGAACTCTCAAAGCCCACCCCCCAGTGTGCTTCCTCCAGCAGGGCCACACCTTCTAAGACCTTCCTAAAATAGATTAACAACTGGGAACAAAATGTCCAAATACTTGGAGGCTATAAGGGACATTCTCATTCAAACCATCACATTCCTGGAACTCCAGCCAATGCTCAACCTGCTTTCTTATACAATACAGGACGATTTACCCAGAAATGGCACCACCCACAAAGGCTAAGTCCTCCCACATCACTCAGCAACCAAGGAAATGCCCCACAGACATGGCCACATGCCAGTTCAATGGAAGCAATTACCCATTTGAGGGTCCCTCTTCCCAGGTGTGTCAAATTGACAACTAAAGCTGTATAGCACACTTGCTAAATAAAGTCACCTACCTCATAAATGACAAAATCAGAAAATCTAACTTTGGTCTAATGTGTTTTTGAAACAAATATTTTAACTGTACAATAACCTTAAAATTGTAACAAAGTTGTGTGTTCTTTATAAACACTCACCTGGTTTCTCCTGTTGTCTAGCCACTAAATCAACCTCCATGCATTGCTGTTACATGAACTCCAGTCTATGCCACTAGTTTCAACTGGAAGTAGTTAAACTGCAACTTAGATTTCACCCTTCCCTCAACTCCTAATGTCCTTGTTATATCCAGTAGACAACATGGGATATCATATTACACTGAAGAGTTAATGTGCTTTTAGCCGTGATATAAACCTGCTTACATGGCCATTTGCCACTCCGTTCTTGTACTTCCTTTAAGACTGTCCATCAAACAGAGGGGAGGATAAGAAATCAGGATCTCCAAAGAGGTCAGCTGTAAAAGCAATCTCTTATCAACATTCCCTGGAGTCTGGACAACTAGTTTAACAAGATACTGCTGTGTTATGCTAGTGATGAGGGCCCCTGTACTCAATGTATTCTTTAAATTCTAGATGCCAAATCCCTTTTATCATCTGTAGGCAATCTGTACTGATACTCAATCTTTTCCTTTAAATCTGTCACTGTATGTGTGTGTGTATATATATATGCATATAAATTTTTTTGAGACAAGTTCTCACTATGCAGCCTGGCTGGCTTGGAACTTACTATGTAGACCAGGCTGGTCTTGAACTTACAGAGATCCACTTGCTTCTGCCTCCTGAGTGCTGGTATTAAAGGCATGTGCCACCATGCCCAGCCTTCACCTTTAAAAGAACTTTTTATACCATCATAATAAAGGAGAATCAAGATCATTTGCCAAAATTAGCAATAATGAAAAATAATATTTAGTTTCAATTCAGAACTTCCTAAACCCACATCACTCAACTCTGGTGGTTTACATATAACAGTTTAGATATTGGTTAACAGAACCTCACCTCCATTATACCTGTTAACATCCTGGGAACACTTTGAGAATGTTGGTCTAACTGGTTCACCTTGGAGGCCTGGAAATCTGTCCAGGGTTACTAAAGGTAACAGTTGTAAAGCCGAAATTTGTGATGAGGGGTGGGGGGTCATGCTGGCCTCTGTAGTGCTCTTCCCATGATCCTCCTCAGTTCCAGAGTTTCAGACATATCCTTGGCGTGACTGAGGAGATCCCCAAGGGTCAGAGTTTAGATTCTGTGGGTTATACTCGGTGTGTTAGAGTCTGTGTGTTAAATTCTGTACATACAAGTTTGGATATGACAATGAGGGTTTTTAAGAGATTCCCATATCCATCCCTGGTTTTCTCCACTCCAGACAAGAAGTTGGATTTGATGCTTTGTCAGAGTAAGCAGAAAGTGTTTCTGATCCCAACCACCAGAGCTTCCTAAATACCAGGAACTCCACCCACAGATCAGATACCTGCCCTTTGTACAGGTCTCCTGAAAGTCATGCTATTTAAATTTTTAATTGTTTTTGAGAAGAAGGATGCGGTAAGAGGAATACCTACAGTGAATCTACAACAGAAAGCAGACCCTTCTATTTGGGATGGGTACCATTTGGCCCTCAATGATCCTGAAACATGAGTATTCAATTCACTTCTGCCTTCACTGTCTTCACCCCCCAAGAACTCAGACCACAATATCCATTCTGTCTGGTTACTTGCTTGATGTCTTGTGCAGGTTTGATAATAGCAATGCTCATGATCCCAATCCCAACTGGTGTATAACACTCAGATCAGTTGTGAACTCCACTGGGCCTAATGATAGCCCCTTTCTTCATGCAAAATATAAAGCACCATATATCAGACATGGGGCACATGCCTAAGCCCAGAGCTCAGGAGGCAGAGTCAGGCAGATCTCTGTGAGATCCAGCCCAGCCTGGTTTACATAGCAAGTTCCAGGCCAGCCAGGACTGTACAGTTAGACCCTAACTAAGGAAAAAAGGAATATATATAATAAGCCAGACTATCTTAAGTCAGAATAATAATTGGCAGTGTTTGCAGATCCCTTGCTCCAGTGTTGGACTCTCCTCTGAGCCCCAGAACAACTCTGTGACAGAAATATTATTGTCCCCATTTTAAATTTTTATTTTTTTATGTGTATGAGTGTTTTGCCTACATATATGTAAATATACCCATGCCATGCAAATGCCCACGGAGGCCAGAAGAGGGTGTCAGATCCACTGGAACTAGTTACAGGTGGTTGTTAGCTATCATGTAGATGCTAGAAAACCGAACTCAGGTTCCCTACAAGAGTAGCCAATGCTCTTAACCACTGAGCCATCTCTCCAGTTTCCTGTTTCCACCATTTTAGTCTAAGAAAACCAGAGTTCAAAAAATTTAAATAACTTTCCAAGTTTTCCACAATTACCATATGGAAGATTGGAGATCTGAGCCCAGGCATATAGTTAACGCCAAACTGTTTAATTAACCCTTACCCACACCACCTCTTTGGGAGAAGGTGTAGGCTTGGGGCCTCAGAAACCATTTTGAGGTAGCCAGGGAGGAAAAACAAAAAAGAAGCATGCTCAGAAAGTTGAGTCTTCATCACATTCTCTTCCACTTCATGTCTAGTAAATTTTCTTTCTTCTTCTTTTTGTTGCTGTTTTGTTATGTTTTGATATATGGCCTCAATACTAGCCCAGGATGGCCTAGAACTCAAAACCCTCCTGCATTAGCCTCTTGAATACTAGGGTGACAGCTGTATATCTCATGTCTGGTATCCTTTATTTACTGTTAATTCATTGTAGATATTGTGTTAGAGAATGTCTGAATTTTGTTGCCTTTCTGGGAAGAGAAAATTTTTTTTATCCTAGCATTGAATTAATTTAGAAGACTTTGTCATATTTTTGGTTTTTACTCTTTTTGGGGGGGGTGTCTTTTTGAGACAAGGTCTCCCTATATCCCAGCTGGCCTAGAACTCACTATGTAGTCCAGGCTGGCCTCAAACTCATAGAGATCTACCTGCCTCTGCCTCCCGAGTGCTGGGATTAAAGGCATATGCCACTATGCCCAGTGGTTTTTACTTTTTTTAAGGACTGATCAAAAGTTCTCTTATTCTTCAACTGAAATAGTCCTATTCCTAAAGCATAGAAGTTTGCAGATCCAAATTCAATGTTCATCAAGGTCTCTCCACTTTTTCTGGTCAGATTTCTATTGTCAATCCAATGTGGTAGCTCATACCTATAATCCCAGCACCTGGAGGGGTGGAGGCAGGAGGATTGCCATTAGCTCAAGGTCAGTCTGAACATAGTGAGTTTCAGGCCAGCCTAGGCAATAAAATAAGACGTTGTCTAAAAAAAAAAGAAAAGAAAAGAAACAAAAAAACCTCTAAAACTGTAGGATGGTGGCACAACACCTGTAATCACAGCACCAAGGCAGGAGAGGCAAAAGATTGGGAGTTTAAAGTCAGACCAATCTGCTTAGCAAAACCCTATCTCAAGAAACCCAAACTGAGAAACAAATACTCCAGAGTGTCCCAGCTCTCTCCCAGTGACCCCAAGTGTCGATTTTCTTATAACCAGTACCTGTTTTCTTCCAGACCTTTTGATGTTTTCCTGCACAAATAAAGCTTGGGTTTCAGACAAAGACTGAGGGGCTCTCTTTGCATATTTCCTTTCTAAACAGAACAAGGCTAAGGATAGCCAAGAAAAACCATGAAGAAAAATAACACTTGAGAACTTACATGACTTGACACCAAGGCTTATTATAAAGGCATAGAAATTAAGAGCTTAGGTGTCTGATGCCAGAAAGACAAATAGTGGAACATATTTGAAAGTTCAGAAACAGACACACACACACCATTACCTGATTTGTGCTAAGATAACACTAAAGTGCAGCTGGGGAAAAAAACAGCATTTCAGTAAATAGTGTCTAGGCAATTGAGTAACAGCATGAGAAACAGTGGAGCTTGACTCCTATTTTTATCACACAGGCAAAATCAATTGCAAGTGATTTCACATAAATGTGAAAGAAGAAACAGTAAAAGTCTTACAATCTGCTTACTTTGGAGTAAGCAAAACCTAGTAATAATTTTAAAAAACAAGGTAAACAAAAAAAAAAATGATAAATCAAGCTATGTAAAAATTAAGAAACTCTGTTTAGAAAAGAAAGAAAGATATCATCATAAGAATGAAAAGGTGATGGGCAGAATGGGAGATCTTTAGAATACAGACAGTTTCCAAAAGACTCATACTCAGGACCCATATGTAAAGAACAATTTTATAACTAAGGAACATATAATGAAACAAAAAGATAACCAAAGAGGATGATAACATGTAAACAGGGATCTTACCCTTCCCCCAATAAAAGGGCTAAAAAAGCACTGGCTTCTCTCTTGGGTTCAGTTCCCAGCACCCACATGGCATCTAACAACCATCTATAACTACAGTTCTGGGGGATCCAATGTCCTCTTCTGGCCTCCATAGGCACTGTATGCACATGGTACACTGACACACTTGCAGGCAAAACACTCAAACACGTTATAAAAATACAAATAATGTTAAAAATAAATAAATAATATGGGAAAATGTATTTAACTTCCTGACTTATCCTCAGAATGGCTTTAAAAAGGAAAATAAAATAAACAGAAAACCAAAGAAACACAGAAATGCTAAATACTTATGGAATACTTCTATACTGATGATGAAATACATATTGTTACAATTTTTGGAAAACTATTTAGCACTCTACATAGGTTAGCAATATACATAAGATCTAACAGTTCTATATTTAGGTATGTATTCAACAAAAATGCATTTATATGTTCATATATATTACCAGAATGTGCATTTGAGCACTGTTTATATACTCAAAACACTAGAAACTACCTATGTGCCCATTAACAGTAAAGAGAGATCAAGCTGAGAGCCTTTGCACAATGAAGAGTCTTCATCAATGAGAATAAACGAACCACAAACCCAGCTAGCAATATAGCTGGATCTCACAAGCATGATATGAAACAATAGAAAAAAAAGATTTTAGTTGGTTGATTTGGGGGGTGTTTTTTGAGACAAAGTCTGCTGAGTATCCCTGGGTGACCTGGAACTTGCTATGGAAAGCAGGCTGGTCTCAGACTTGCAGTGATCCAAGTGTCTTTGCCTTTCTTGTGCTATAATTACAGATGTGAGCAAAAAAGTTTCAAAAATACAATCCACTAGGTGTGGTGGTGCATGCCTTTAATCTTAAGCAGGTGGATCTTTCAGATTAAGGGCAGCCTGGTCTACATATTGAGTTCCAGGCCACCTAGGGCTACTGGAATACCCTTTATCAAAAAGAAAATACAATCGATATTGCTAGAAATCAAAATAGTAGTGTTATAGGAATCGTGGCATTCAGAACAGACACACAAGATTGAGTAGAAAATTGCAAGCTTTATTCATGCCTGTGTGGACTAAAGGGAGTAATCTTCAAAACCTGAGCCTCTGACCCACAGTTTCTTACAATATTTATAGGCAATCCAGAATCATTTCAGATCTGTTCTGTCATTGGTGGGTTAAAAATTCTTACCCTATGAGACTGAAGACCATGAGAGGGGTTCTCAAGCAGGAAGTGTGTTTTCAGAAGCAGAAGTGATAAGAGGACATGGCCTTTCTTCCAGGCAGCTCTTTCTCAAGATACTGCTCTTGCAATTTTGTTTCCCAACAGGCTCTGGGTTTTTCCATCTCATTTCCCCCTTTTGATGCTCTCTTAACTTTTTAAGGGGCATCACTTTCTTTTTCATAGCTTTTGGATTAAGACGTTGATAGCTTTGGAGAAACATTTGGAATCCTATGGCTTCTATGTGTGAAGAGGCAAACCTGGTCAACATGTTAAGGATGCCAGGGCTGAACAAAAATGTCATAAGATTCACGAGAAGAGGGAGAGCTAGCTGGAAACTATTTGAAATACAGGGAGAGGCCGGCCCAGATTTGTGGACCACCACTGCCACCCAGACTATCAGCTATCTCTTCTTTTTTTTTTTTTTTTTAACCCCATTGGTGATTATCTCAGATTTATTTGAATGAAAACAGAATTCTTCTCCCAGGAGTATACATATTCCATTTTCTCTGCAGTCAGTAGGTTTGATCCCTTGTGGATCACAGCTTCAAGGGTGTCTATTTCCTGTTGGAGTCCAGTTATTTGTTTAATGATTACATCAATCCCTTGACAATCCAGGGAAGATAAAGTGTCCTATAGTGCTGAAGATAGTGTTCTAGTGCCATTGTCCCTACTCTTACTCCTGCAGTGATCTTGAATCCCACTAGGACAGCTGGAGCCCAAAGTCTCTCTCAAATATGCTCTTTTGATATACTGATATATTGAATGACTAAGAAGAAGGTGTATAAGTGAGAGGAAGCTCTAGATATGCCAACGTGCAGGTTCCTGTCTAGTTTGTGGAAAGGCAAGAATAGGCATTATTTACACAGAAGAAGAATGTGTATGCCAGGGGCCAGAGAGCAATGCAATGAAAGTCTGGTGATCAGGATTATCTTGTGTGTGGTATTGACCCATCACCAGCTCAGGACCCCAATCTCTAGAAAATGTGAGACAGAAATGTTACATGCAGAGGTTGGATCCAAGGGGTGGTAAGTGTTGCATTGAGCTTTTCTGACAATATTTGTAAGGAAGGGGGGATGTAGATAAATATTTTTAGGTTCCATTCAGACTTATCAGAAGTTGACAATCTTTTTGATTAAATACGGATCCCATTATTTCCATTAGGGGAGCCCAAATGACATTTGACGGCCATCCTTCACAGAATTAGGATGTAGAATTGGTGAGTATATATTGGGGCCAAAGAAATTCAGTCTGTAATGGATTTGGGATCCCCTTATTTCTGCCTTCTGGACTAGGGTGGCCCATGAATATTCTTTTTCCATCTGATGTTTTTCATCCCATGGGGTTGTCATTTGAGACATTGCCTAGAACCAGGGCCGGTATTTTATCCATGTTATTTGGCACTGTTGGGCATTGAAGTGTTCTATAGAGGTGCCTTCCCTTTGGGTTAGGTTCCTCTGAATACACCAGGGAGGTAGAGTTCTTAGATATCAAGGACACCACTACCCCCAGAGTTGATACCTCTAGTCAGGCAGAGGAAATTATCCTAGGATTTTTTTGTCCCCTGACAAAATTTACTTAGGGCCTGTTTTAGGGTACAGTTCATGTGTTTAACTTTCCCTGAACTTAGACATCAATAAGCTATATATAAGTTCCATTTAATTCATAGAAATCTCTCTAGTCCTTTCGTGATTTCAGCTATGAAGGAAGGTCTACTTTCTGTCCCAATTTATATAGGCATCCCATACCTAGGTAAGATTTCAATCTTGCAAAATCCTTGTTAATTCCTTAGCTTTTTCAGTCCTGGTAGAATATGCCTTTACCCATCCAGAGTAAGTACATACAATGAATGACCAGCAGGTACTTATATCCTCTGCTAGGAGATAGTTCAGTAAAGTCTGATTCCAAATCTTTAGATGGACTTTGTCCAGTTCTTTGCATTCCCTGTGGCTGGAAGGCCCTTGGCATTGTTGTGTGTACAAGTTTGGCATCTCCAAGTTACATTCCCTCAAAGTGTGGAGAGACTGGCCATAATAGTAATATGGGATGGTTAGAGTCTCTAAAGTTCTTTTTCCTGTATAGGTGTCCTCATGAAACTGATGAATCATGGAATGGGCCAGGTGATCTGGAATAAAGAGATATATCTGTTAGGAAGGAGCCACATCCATCTGAACTCTTGGTTCCTTTTTCCTGCCTTGCCCAGGCCTCCTCTTCTTGTGTGTAGTTGGGATGCTTTCGTAGGGCTAAAGCCATTAGGATTTTTCTGGGAGGGATCTGTGACATCTTTATCGTTGCTGCCTGCCTTGCTTCCCCAGCCACCCACTGATTTTCTTTGGGAATTGAGTCTTCTCTTTTCTGATGTACTCAACAGTGGATAACAGCAACAGTTGCTGGGTCCCAACTTGCTTCCAGGAGACAAGATTTTGGTTTGATTTTTTTTTTTTTATTGCTTTTTAATCCTGCAATGAGAAGCCCCCTCTCCTTACAAAGGGCCCTATGCATGTACAGGGTGGCAAAAGCATATCTGAGTCTGTGTACATGTTTTGTCCCCTGCTTAATTTCAGTGCCCTGATTAGGGCTAACAGTTCTGCCCATTGAGTTAACCATTCTATTGGGAGTGTCCCATAAGTAGTATGAGTATTGCCACAGAACAGCAGGTTAGTGGTGTCCAGTCAGATTCCATATTTTTGACAACCATGGAGCCACATATACATTCACTCCAGATGCACTCTCTGCCATACCAGACTCCAGACAGAAACCTTCCCATGAGGTTTCCTAACTGAGGAAATTATGAAAATTGCTGGGAGCTGATTAGGCTCCCCTTCCACCAAGTTTGGTGGTTCTGTCTAATTTGGTGCTGTGGGGCATCTTACCAGTTCCTGAGGTCTCAGATGATTGCTCTACTCTCCCATCTGTTCTGCCAGGTGGAATACAGTCTGATGAACTGAATTGTGGCCTGCAGAATTTGGATCTAGAGCAACTGGTCACATGGTATCTTCCAATTGCCCCTTGAATCATGCCGATGTACAGCCCAGACCCTGGTGGAGGCAACTTCAAAAGGCCAGCCTTGTCTGAGGGTATGGCAATATTTCCTAGTGCAGCAACCAAAATGTTATGGGAAATCACCATGTTCAGAACACACACTGGAGACTGAATGGGCTATAGTAAGCTTTATTCATGTCTGCTTGGACTATGGGGAGTGATCTCCAAAGCCTGAGCCCCTGACCCATAGTTTCTTATAATATTTATAGGCAATCCAGAATCATTTCAGACCCTGTTCTGTCATTGGTGGGTTAAAAATTCTTAACCTATGAGACTGAAGACCATGAGAGGGGGGTCTCAAGCAGGAAGTGTGTTTTCAGAAGCAGAAGTGATAAAGGGATATGGTCTTTCTTCCAGGCAGCTGTTTCTCAAGATAATGCTCTGACTTTTTCCATCTCATTTGTGTTGTTTTAGGAATGGGTCTATAGTGGCTGATTCTAAGATGTTGGTTTAGTTTGAGAAAATCCAAAAGGGGTATACATAAGGTTGAGGTAACAAATAGTTCCATTGTAGTTCATTTGATGTGTAAGCAGACTAGTTCATTAGATTTGCTCAAGGACCCAAGCTGACAGAAGACCTGCCACCTGATATATTTCCTTTCCATCACAAAGAAAAGAATTCTAGTAGGGTCTACATCAACATTCAAATGGACCACCCTGACAGTCCCACAGGGCACCTTCCCCCACCCCGCATGAATTCATTGACCACAAGCATGTGGCTCCACCAACCACAGGGAGACCAAAAGTGAACTGCTATCCTATCCAGAAACAGGGAGAACCAAAAACATGTGGTCAGCAATGCTAGAAATTGGGATGAGAAAGCGAGTGGTAAAGAAGTAGAAATGGAATCTGACCTTTAACAGATGCAAATAGCTTTATTAGCCATGAGGGACAGACAACCTTCCCTTGGGAATGGAGGTTGGAACACTGGGGTTGGGGAGGTCTAACAAGTATAAGTGAATACAGAAAGTCCCAGAAGGTGGGACATGCCTTGGGTGGTATAGTGCTCCTTCCTAGGATCAGGGAAGGAGAGATGAGGAGTTCTGATGGAGGGCTGATAAGAAAACTGATGTCTTTTGCTGGGGGCTATGTGTTCTGAAATAGATGTAGCTCCCTCCTGGGGTGGGAGGGGGGCAGGGTGGTCAGTTCCTTCAGCCATTTGTTAGACTGATTTTTCCTTCAAGCAACACACTGAAGGAAAACTGATATTCTTCAAAATTTCCAGTTCCGAGGATTCCAACACTCTCTTCTGGCTTCCACAGGCATTGCATAACATGGGTGCACTTACATACAGGTAAAATACTCATACATTAGAAATAAAAATAAAATTTTTAATTAAACAAAAGAATTTTTGGAGGCAGGTTATGGTGGCACACACCTTTAATCCTAGTACTCAGGAGGCAGAGGCAGAAGGATTTCTGTGAGTTTGAGGCCAGTCTGCTCTACACAGTGAGTTCCCAGGCCAGCCAAGGCTACATAGTAGGACCTTGTCTCAAAAACTAAAACAAACAAACAAACAAACAAACAACAAAAAAAGAATTTATTTTTAGAAAGCATATAAAGTAGCTAATAGAATTATTAAATGTATTCTAATGCTTTATTATCCTTCAAGAATGATGGTGCTATTCAACCCATGAATATGCTATAAAGATATAAAAATCCCAATTAACTGAGGTAGCCCTTCAAAAACTTGGTGGGGTTGGGCTGGAGAGATGGCCCAGCAGTTAAGAGAACTGCTACTCTTGCAGAGGACTCAGGTTTGGTTCCCAGCACTCATCTGGCAGCTAAGGACCATCTGTAACTCCAGCACCTTCTTCTGGGTTCTTTGTACTTACACACATGCAGGTAAAATAGACATAAAATAAAAAATGAATAAAAAAGAACTTGGGCAAGAATTTGTTAAATGCTAATCCCATGTGTTTAATTTTAATAGACTTTGTAAGTAAAGGGAAGATTGTTCTCTATCTTTTCAATATTCAGAGCCATATTAGCATTTAACTTGGGTTTTGAAGCACTCCAGTGAAAGAATTACAAACCAGATTATTAGGATTTCTTGAATTCAAATTCCACCTACCTCTTGTGGTATTTAAAATACATATACTTTGTTTTCCCTGACTCCAAAGTGAAATTAAGAGTAGGGCCTACTTGTGTTAGGTGAAATAAAATAGGGAATGAAGAGTTGAGGTGAGAATCTGTCTTAGAGTCCTTGCTCCTTAAATAGATGGTTCCTTCGTTGCTCTACAAATTTGATTCAGTTAGTCTTTTATTTTTCCTGAAAGATATAAAATGCCAACTCTAATTGCCCTGCTTCTACCCTTGAAGTTGCTTCAAATCTCTGGTGGTCTTTTTGCATCTTGCTTATTTGGACCCATGAAAATCAGCTGGGTCCCTGCTAGGCTCTGAATACCCAAGATTAAAAGAGTAAAATGAAGAATGCTTATAATGTTTGATCAGTAATAAGCAGTTAATTTTATTAGATAAAAATTGTCAAGATTTCAAAGTGTACATTTTCCTAGTGTTCAGGGAAGACATCACATTTTCTGTGATTTTATGAAACTATCCTTTTCTATATTTATTTAGTTTTAAATTATTTACTTATTTTTATTTTATGAATGCTTTCTCTGCATGTATCTAAGTGTACCACACATATGCAATGCCTGCAGAGGTCAGAAGAGGGCAACTCCTTGGAACTGGAGTTACTTGTTCTTAGCTGCCTTGTGGGTGCTGGGAACTGAACCCAGGTCCTCTGCAAGAGCAGCCAGTGCTCTTAACCACTGAGCCATCTCTCTAGCTTCTATTTCTATTTTAAAAAATATTTTATTTATTATTTTTTGTGTATGAGTATTTTGCCTACATACATGTAAGAACATCATATGTGTGCAATGCCTGAGAAGGCTAGAAAAGGGTGTCAGATATCCTAAAACTGGAATTACAGCTGTTAGCTACCGTGTGGATGGGGGGAACTGAACCTGGCTCCTCTGGAAAAACAGCCAGTGCTCTTAACCACTGAATTATCTCTCTAGCCCCTCCTTTTCTTATTTAAAATAAACTTTTCTTCAAGGGCTTCCATTGGTTTTAGATACTTCCATTTTGCCTAACTCAGATGCATTTCAAAACTTCACAGACATAAAAATTATAACAGAAAATTTCCATGGAAACAGCTTTTGATTGTTACTTAGCTATAAATACCTCTTTTCTGGTGTTCTTTAAAAAATTACTCCTTATAGCCATCTGACAGAGACAATAGTTTGTTGCTTTCCTTAAAAGCTAAAAGAAAATGCCAAGTGTTCAGGTGAATGTAGATCAACATAAATAATGATTCTAAGGGCTTATGACAAAGAGGTTCACTCTGTCAAAAAATAAAAAATTATGCTAAAGACACATGGATGGAACTGGAAGACATTATGTCAAGTGAAATAAACCAATAAAGAAAGACAAATATCACACATTCTCATTCTATGTTGGAAACAAAATAAGTTGATTTCACAACTGGTAAAGTATAGGTGAGTTATTACTAGAATCTAGGAAATGGAGAAGGTGAGAGTCTGGTAGAGGGAGAGAGGATAATAGGTACCAGAATACAGTTAGCTATAATTTAGCCCTAGTGATCTACAGCACAATAGTGAGTTTTGTAAAGAATTAGAAGAGAAGAATTTGAAGCTTGCCAACATAAGAATAGGATGGATGTTTAAAGAGATGGAAAAGCTACTTATTCTGATTTGATTGTTACATAGAGTATATATGTATAGAATTATAACCCTGTGCTTATATACTTAATTTAATATGTTTTTAAAATGCTAAAGACATTTGTTTTATTCCTATGTCCTCTTAAAACTGCTGATATCATAAAGCACAAGCAAAACTACATTGGTGTAGAAAATGATGGAAAACCTCTTTGTGCTTGGAATGGGAAAGATCCAATGTCAGGACCACATGTGGCATCAAACCGTAGCCGGCCATCAAGGGAGGGGAGAAGTCCATTCTTGAATATCAGTCCTCCTAAGACTAGAATCCACAAATGACAGAACCCCCCCCCCGCCCCCGTCCCCAGCATAAGCCCAACACAGAGGCAAAGCCTCTGGATACCAATCTGGGACTTTGGGGGAGGGAGTTTTGGGGAGTGCAGCCATTCAAAGAAGGCTGAAACTGCCACCCAACATCAGGAGGTCCTCTAGGTTCACAGGAGACAATCACAGCTGCAAGCTGATGGGAAACAACCACAGCTCGATTCATGGGAAGGGACCATAGTTCCAGGCTAATAGGAGACAATCACAGCTTCAAATCATAGGAGAAGATCACAGTTCTAGGCTCACAGGTGTGATTCCTACTATTTTCCTATCTCCATCACTCTGTCCACATGATTATACTTATGATTAAGAAAGAGCATTTTGGTTTCTGTGCAGCATACAGAGGCAATAGTTATTTGCTGGTTTGAATTTCTTGCTAGAGAGATATTAATATTGAAAAAAAAACACTTTTAATTTTTGGTCAAGGAGACAGACAGATTGGGTGTTTTCTTTTTCATGGCCAAAAGATTGGGTTGGCTTTTTTTGTATCTGCTGTTTTCACATCTTCCTCCATGGCCGGGGAACAAGTGATGAGACACTTCTTGAAGTTAGGTTTTAAGTCCTCTGATTGAAACATGAAGGTCATTTCCCACATAAAACTCCCTACTTTCACTGTGCCCTGGGCCAGGCCCTTGGGGAGCACACAGCCAGCTCTGAGGGACATAAAGTACTCCTTACTCACCACCCTGAGAGCTGCCACGGCCACTGTCGCTCCCATCCTTGCAGCCACACTGCCACCATCTTGGCTTCCAAGTTATTTTCTTTTCTTACTTGCTAAGTCCTGAGTTCAGAATTTTGAGATCAATGTAAAAGTACCTAAGGTCAGGAAAATACTCTGGGTGATATGGTTCCTCACACGGTCCAGCATATACACTCAGTCCCTTGGGAACTGATGTGCCCCAAGCCCCAAGGCCAGCTGTCTAGAATATGCCTAATTCTACCATCTTGATCTTGTATTCAGGGAAGAATCTTATTTTTCATTTTTTGAGATATATTTTTATTTTATGTGTATGAATGTTTCACTTGCATATATGTATGTGCACAGTGCCTGTGAAGGTCAGAAAAGGATGTCAGATCCCCCTGGAACTAGAGTTAGAGGTTGTTGTAAACTGCCATGTGGGTGCTGGGAACTGAATCTGAGTTCTCTGCAAGTTCAGCAAGTACTCTTAATCACTGAGCCATCTCTCCAGCCCCCTTTTATTTTTGTGATAGGGTATTACTAAGTTGTCCAGGTTGCCCTTGAGTTTGTGATCCTCTTGCTTCAGCCTCCTGGGTAGCTATGATTATAGTCCTATATTGCCACGTCTGGCTACAGTTTTATTCTTAAAATGTCTGTGTAAGCACCTTTATGGTACTCTGGTCAATGTGAATATGTAAAACTGGTAACACTTAAATTCCTGTCTTTGAGCTAAGCTCCTGGATCATGGAATTAGCTCAGACAGGCACAGCTAGACTGCTCCCTAGGCAGCTACACCTATCCCCACTCTTACGACTGTGCCAACTTGTAGATTCAACTTACAGCTTCATCTGTGTTGTGGGTCATATGACTTTCTCACCCTTGAATTTCTTAGCTATGTTCTTCTCTATGTTTTTGTTGGGTTCCTTGTGTTTTTCTTGATTTATTTCCCTATATAATTTAGATATTAATTTCTTGTTGGTTTTAGAAAAATGTTTGCAAATATTTTCTTCCAGTCTATCAAATGTCTGCTAAAATGAATATACAATGTCTTTTATAGACCATTTACTTTGATGCAATAAAACTCATATAGTTATATTTAAAGACATTATACTTTTTAAAAATTTAGATATATAAAAATATATATTAAATTATATTTCATATTTAAATGAAATTATGTTGAAAGATATAGAAACAAACACATATATAGTACAGGTGAATATCTGTATTTTGAAGTTTTGATAGACGATAGAACCTAGAAACAATGAGACATCAGTAACAACTAATACATTGTGAGTTTAGCCCCTTTTCTCTACATTCTATCCTTGGGCTCTTATTGAAAGGGCTTATTCCAGAGCTGAAGCAAGGAAAATACAAGGTAAGCTTATGCAGTATGCTAGAATAAAGAAATGCTTACAGAATTATGTGGGCATGCTGTAAGGATCCAGAAGTCAGCCTGAAAGTTCTCCCATTGGCCAAATCTAGTACAATTTAAATATAAAAATAATCATAGTAATACATGTAACCCATTGAAAAAAATCTATAAGCCCACACTGAAATCAATCATTAAATGGATAGGTAAATGAAAGAGGGGAAGGGAAACTCACTTATATCAGAATGCTAACTCACAGAAGTTGGGAATCATTCTATAAAATAAAAGGCCTCTGCTCCTCAGAAATATCAAGCTCATGAAAGACAAAGACCAAGAAAGTTTCCCAGATTGAAGGAGACTTGAACATGTTGACAAGTAAATTCAAGGAAAGTTCCTGAATAGGATTTAGGATTAGTTGGGACAGTGTTGAGGGATATGTTAATGGGGCCTGTGTTGTGTCAATGTTGTTTTTCTGATCTGGAGGATTGTATGATGGTTATAAGATAGAGTGTCTTTATTTTGTGAACATTCACACTAGATATTTAGGGTGATGGGGTGAAAAGAAAAATGGAGTCCAAAGAGCCAAGCTGAGATAACACCCCCCGCCCCCCCGGGAAAAGATTACTGTGTACTTTATCTTGAAACTGTTTTTGCTCCATCTCTGTAAACCACAAGGTGTGTCTCAAACCACAGAATGTACAAAATGTGTCCTTGAAACCTTGTTTCTTGTAAAGCTGATACCATCTGTTCCTTGTGAAACTTTGTAAGTTCCCGGAATGCATTGTGTTGGCCAGTGTTGGCCAATTCTCGGAATGTTTGTATAAATCCCCGCCTGCGGTTTTATGCTTTAAAAGAAGCAGGCCCCTGTAGGCCTGCGCGCTTCTGTGTCCCGAAGCAGGGCGCCCGCTTGTACAAGTGTTTTATTAAAAACCTCTTGCTTTTGCATCTGGCGTTGGTCTTCTTGGCCCTGCCTTTGGGTTCGAGTCCCAGAACAAGCGGCCATTGAGGGTTCGAGTCCCGAAGCCCTGGTGCCATTGGGTTCGAGTCCCAGGGCAAGGCGTCGGGTTGAAGTGACGGGGGTTCAAGTCCCACGGAACTCAACATTTTGGGGGCTCGTCCGGGATTCCCATCAGTGTGCCTATTGTAAAGAAAAGGGACACTGGGTCCGAGATTGCCCAAAGAGGCCTAAGGGGCAGGGGAAAAATGGCTGCAGGCAGTTCCCAAAGCATGGGCAGAGACAGGAGGAATGGGTATGGCCGAGGGGCAGCCCCCCATTCTAGTGACTTTGAAACCTGGTGCAGCCCCTGTCTCTATCAAACAATACCCTATGTCTAAAGAAGCAAGGGAAGGAATTAAACCTCACATCCAGAGACTACTGCAGCTGGGAATACTTAAACCTTGCAAGTCCCCATGGAATACCCCTCTGCTTCCTGTTCGGAAACCTGGAACCGGGGATTACTGCCCGGTGCAGGACCTCCGGGAGGTAAACAGAAGAGTAGAGGATCTGCACCCTACAGTACCAAACCCATACAACTTGTTGAGCACTCTGCCCCCGAGCCATGTTTGGTATACTGTACTAGATTTAAAGGATGCCTTTTTCAGCCTCCGCTTGGCCCCACAAAGCCAGCCGCTTTTTGCTTTCGAATGGAAAGACCCTGAGGGCGGAATGTCGGGTCAACTCACCTGGACGAGACTACCACAAGGGTTTAAGAACAGCCCAACCCTCTTCGATGAGGCATTACACCGGGACCTGGCCCCCTTCCGACTGGACAATCCTCAGCAAGGATGGACGGACAACATGACTGTCAACAGATTTTGGTGGAAACTCAAGGGACCCGACCTGACCTGCAGGACCGGCCCATGCCTGGGGCTGAGGTAAATTGGTTTACTGATGGTAGTAGTATGGTGGCGAATGGCCAACGGATAGCTGGGGCGGCTGTAGTGGACCAAGAAGGAGAGACTGTTTGGGCCGAGTCATTGACTCCCGGAACTTCTGCCCAAAAGGCAGAGCTGATAGCTATGATCCAGGCCCTCAAGTTGGCGGCTGGAAAGACGGCTAACATATACACTGACAGCTGGCTAACATATACACTGACAGCCGGTATGCCTTTGCTACAGCCCATATCCATGGTGAAATCTATAGGAGATGAGGACTTTTGACCTCAGAAGGAAAAGACATTAAAAACAAACCTGAGATCTTGCAGCTACTGGAGGCCCTCTTTCTACCGAAGAGACTTAGTATCATCCACTGCCCCGGGCACCAGAGGGGAGACTCTCCAGTTGCCAAGGGAAACAGGAGGGCAGATGAGGTAGCCAAGGAGATGGCCCTGAAAGGGGCAGGCCACATCCCCACGTTAGTAATCCAGGAACAGACCCAGCCCCAGTACGTCTATAGCCAGGGAGACGAAGAAATAGCTAAAAAATTAAAAGCCAAAAGTAACCAAGGTATCTGGGAGTTGGAAGGCAAGCCCCTACTTCCACTGGATAAGGCAGAAGAATTGCTTAAAACTGTCCACCAACTGACCCACCTCAGCCCACGGAAGATGCTTCAACTCTTTGATGACCATAAGCTTGATTATGCAACCCCCAAAAATCGGAACTTATCCGAAAGATTACCAGCAACTGTGCCCCCTGCGCCCAAGTAAATGCTTCTCACCCCCCCCCCCCAATATTACCGGGGTATGTGCTAGGGGACGCCGCCCAGGAACCCACTGGGAAATAGACTTCACAGAGGTAAAGCCAGGCCTCTATGGTTACAGATATCTCCTAGTGTTTGTAGACACCTTTTCAGGATGGACTGAAGCATATCCAACCAAAAAGGAGATGGCCCAGGTAGTTGCCAAGAAGATTCTGGAGGAAATCCTCCCCCGTTTTGGACTTCCACAGGTAATTGGATCAGACAATGGACCTGAGTTTGCCTCCCGGGTAAGTCAGGTCGCGGCCAGGGTACTGGGGATCAATTGGAAGTTGCATTGTGCTTATCGCCCCCAGAGTTCAGGACAGGTAGAAAGAATGAATAGAAGAATTAAAGAGACCCTAACCAAATTAAAATTGGAGACTGGCACTAGGGACTGGGTCCTCCTACTTCCCTTAGCTTTGTACAGAGCCCGCAATACTCCGGGGCCCCATGGATTAACCCCTTTTGAAATTTTATATGGGGGACCCCCACCTCTTATTACCCCTCCAAATATTGAAATTCCTCCACAGGCTTCCCCTTCCTTGTTGGTGCATTTACAAGCTCTTAAGCTTATCCAGCAGGAAATCTGGAAACCGTTGGCTGATGCCTACCAGATATCCAGCTTAAGTGTAATCCCTCACCGGTACCAGCCTGGGGACCACGTGTGGGTTCGGAGACACTGAGCAGAGACCTTGGTGGAAAGGACCCCACACAGTACTACTCACGACTCCCACAGCGGTGAAGGTCGACGGGATCGCTACTTGGATTCACGCCTCCCACGTGAAGCCGGCAGACACAGGAGAGGCCTCGGGACCGGCGGGATCATGGAAAGTCCAGTGCACTCAAGACCCCTTAAAGATAAGACTGCTAAAATATTGACTCTCATGTGTCTTAACCTTTCCCTCTGTGACTTAGCCTTTACTAGCTCCCCCCACCAAGTCATGAATTTAACCTGGCAAGTGCTTACTGCCCGAGGAGAGATTGCTTGGGCCATCAGTGGTAATCATACACTCAATACCTGGTGGCCTAATCTCTACCCCGACCTTTGCCGGTTAGCAGTTGGAGCCGCTTGGGATGTGCAGGGATTGGAAATGAATAGCCCCATCCCCAACCTAGGAATGGGACCCGTCGACATGACCGCCGCAGGATGTCAAGGACTCGGACTTAGGTCTAGATTAGCCTTTTTTGACTTTTATGTTTGCCCAGGATTTCATCGGCCTCCCCACATAGCACCTAAATGTGGAGGCATAGGGGATTTTTATTGTGCAGCTTGGGGTTGCGAAACCACAGGGGATGCGTATTGGAATCCCAGTTCTAGCTGGGATTACATCACTGTAAAGGCCAACTACACCAGGCCTGATTGGGGGGCAGCTAAAATAGTTGAAAAAGGAATTGAGGGATATACCCGGGCAGAATGTGGAACTCAAACTAATGGTAGCTGGTGTAACCCCCTTAACATTAGCTTTACCGCCCAGGGAAAAGCTAAAACCGACTGGGTCGAAGGATACCAATGGGGATTAAGAATATACAAACAACATTATGATATAGGCCTCATTTTTAAAATAAAATTAAAAGTGCAGCCCTTACCAACTGAGGTTGTAGGGCCTAACCTGGTGTATGCCCAGAGCAATTCCTCTATGGAGAACCGGCTCCTGCAACTGGTACAAGGGGCCTTTTTGGCCCTCAATGACTCCCAGCCAGACAGGACCCAGTCCTGCTGGCTTTGCCTTACTGCACGTCCTCCGTTTTATGAGGCCATTGCTCTCTTAGGGAACTTTACTAATACCACTGCTCCTCCCCCCACCTGCGCCTCAACGGCCCCCCATAAAATAACCCTCCCTCAGGTGGGAGGCTCGGGCTTTTGCATAGGAAACATTCCCCCTACCCATGAGTCCCTTTGTAATCAGACTCAAGGCATTACTAAAGGAAATTATTATCTGATTCCCCCTAACAATACTTGGTGGGCATGCAGCACTGGTCTAACCTCATGCATACATGGCACTGCTTTTAATCAAAGTAAGGACTACTGCGTCCTCATTCAGTTGGTGCCCCAGATTAGATACTATGATGATAGCAGCATGATGACTAAATTGGGTCCCCTAGTCCGAGAGGTGAGGGAACCTATTACCGCCCTGACTGTCGGGCTATTATTGGCCACTGGAATTGGAATTTCAGGATTAGCAGTTGGGTCTTCCAGTTATGTCCAAACACAGGGCATGTATCAGCTCCAGGTTGCTATGAATGAAGATCTACAGGTACTGGAAAAATCTATCTCCCTCCTTGAGCAGTCTTTAACTTCCCTCTCTGAGGTGGTCTTACAGAATAGGCGGGGACTGGACCTTATTCTCTTAAAGCAAGGCGGTCTCTGTGCTGCCTTGGGGGAAGATTGCTGTTTCTATACCAATCATTCCGGGGTCATTAAAGACTCTATGACCAAACTTAGGGAACGTCTCAATAAGAGACAAAAAGATTTTGAAAACCAACAAGGATGGTTCCAAAGCTGGTTTAACTGGTCCCCCTGGCTCACGACCTTGGTCTCCACCCTAGTGGGTCCTCTCCTTATTTTTCTACTGCTGATAACCCTTGGACCTTGTATAATTAACAGGCTCTTGCAGTTTTTTAGAGAAAGGCTCTCAGTTATCCAGGCCCTTGTACTAACCCAGGGCTATAGACCCCTCAAACAAGAAGAAGAATCTACTTGCTAAGTATTAAGATTAATACTGGGACAATAAGAACAGGGGGGAATGAAAAGTAAAATGGAGTCCAAAAAGCCAAGCTGAGATACCCGCCCCCCCCACCGGAAAAGATTACTGTGTACTTTATCTTGAAACTGTTTTTGCTCCATCTCTGTAAACCACAAGGTGTGTCTCAAACCACAGAATGTACAAAATGTGTCCTTGAAACCTTGTTTCTTGTAAAGCTGATACCATCTGTTCCTTGTGAAACTTTGTAAGTTCCCGGAATGCATTGTGTTGGCCAGTGTTGGCCAATTCTCGGAATGTTTGTATAAATCCCCGCCTGCGGTTTTATGCTTTAAAAGAAGCAGGCCCCTGTAGGCCTGCGCGCTTCTGTGTCCCGAAGCAGGGCGCCCGCTTGTACAAGTGTTTTATTAAAAACCTCTTGCTTTTGCATCTGGCGTTGGTCTTCTTGGCCCTGCCTTTGGGTTCGAGTCCCAGAGCAAGCGGCCATTGAGGGTTCGAGTCCCGAAGCCCTGGTGCCATTGGGTTCGAGTCCCAGGGCAAGGCGTCGGGTTGAAGTGACGGGGGTTCAAGTCCCACAGAACTCAACAGGGGCATTGCTCATATAATTTTGTATCAAATTGTTCCAAAGAACTCAGGAAGGATTAAGAACAAAACCATTGGGTGTGGTGGCACATGCCTTTAGTCCCAGCACTCAGGAGGGAGAGGCAGGCAGATCTCTGTGAGATCCAAGCCAGCCTCATCTACATAGTGAGTTCCAAGCTACCTGGGGCTAGAGTGACCCCGTCTCAAAAAACAAACAAAAAACTCCCACTCAAACATTAAAACCATATATATACATACAGAGAACAATAAAACCATATACATATATATATAGAGAGAGAGAGAATAAAGGCAGACATGATAAAATACTAAAAATTGGAGGGTCAGTCAGGTGTGGTAGCACACTTGGGAGGCAAAGACAGGCAGATCTCCGAGACTGAAGACAGCCTAGTTTACACGGTGAGTTCTAGGCCAGCTGGGGCTATAGGGAGACCCTGTCTCAAACAAACAAACAAAAATTAGAGGGTATGAGTGAAGAAAAGAGAGTTCTTGCAAATTTGGAGTCCCTTGAAATTATTTCAAAGTAGTAGGGTATGCATTCATATTAATATTAAAAATAAACACGATAGGGCTATAGTGGTGGCTCAGCAGTTAAGAGTACTAGCTGCTCTTGCAGAGGCCCTGCGTTCAGTTTCCAGCACCCACTGGAGGCCAGTTCCGGGAGATCCAATGCCCTCTTCTGGCCTCCATGTAGGCATTGCATGCATGCACAGGTATACTTCCATATGTGCAGACAAAACACTCATACACATAAAAATAAAAATGAATTAATTTAAAACATTAAAAAAATGAAAATATGTCTACTCAAAAATTTGTACACAATGTTTGTGTTCATTATGGATAACCCAAAGTGGAAACAGCTGGCCATGGTGGTGGACGCCTTTAGTCCCACCACTTGGGAGGCAGAGGCAGGCAGAGCTCTATGAGACTGAGGTTAACCTGGTCTACATAGCAAGTTCCAGGCCAGCTAGGGCTACAGGAGAACCTGTCTCAAAGAGAAAACAAGTAGAAATAATAAAAATTGCCATCAACTTGAATGGATAAAATGTTCTATGTTCATACAATGAAATATTATTTGGCGATAAAGAAATAAACAATTCTTTTAGAATTTGTCCAGCAGTTTTTCTAATGCTGGAAACCCCTTTAAAAAAAAAAGTAAATACTGACACACATGCAACACAGATGAACCTTCAAAAACATTATACTAACAAAAGAGACCAGTCACAAAGGCCACATAATGTGTGATTCCACTTATGTGAAATATTCAGACCAAGAAAGCTCACAGAGATAGAAAGTAGATTAGTTGTAAGGAAAACAATGAATGACTAATACAGAATTTGGGGTTTCTTTTGGAGGTGATTAAAATATCCTAAAACTAATGGTGATGTCAATGTACAACCCTGCGAATAAACTAAAAACCACTGAAGCATATACTTTAAATGAGTCAAGCTCATGTTATGTGAACATGTTTCAATAACTGTGGAATAAAATACGTGTCTTATCAATACAACACACAGCATTAAGAGTTTTAGGCCACTGTCACTCACAAAGTCTGAGGCAGGAACCCCTCTTGGGTAGTTCCTCAAAAAGACCAAAACTCCAAGCAACAGGTTTCCCTTCTAGGTCTCACTCTAGGTCTCATTTCTCCTACCAGCACGACAGGCAAAATAATGCAATGGTTCAAGCTGGTTGTGTAACCCAATTAACCACATTTGAATCCAAACCTACTGTAACCTATATGACTTTGGGAAAATTACTTTCTGTTCTGTTACAAAATGATAATTGATTGTTGTGGAGTAAATGATACAGTTCATGAAAAGCAATTCAGAAAGTGTTATTAGACATACACCATTAAAAACCCTCCCACTAAGATGCACTGTCTTCTTTCAAAATCCCTAGTCCACTTCATTCCCCATTTATCAATGACCATTTTGCTCCTATGTGTCATTTCCAGTTCATCAGATACAGGGTAAATAGTTGATCTGATGATGACAAAACTCTTCCCATGGAAAGAGAAACAACTTTTCTTCTCTGAGATTCTCTTTCTGTGCTCTAATTCTTCCTATTATCCAGAGCTTCAGTGAGAACTATGGAATACCATTCAGGGAAAGCCGTTTTTAAAGCCAAAGATTCTGTGGCCATTCCTTCAGTGTCCCCTAGAGTGACTACAAACACAAGCACCTTGGTTTCCTGTGGTCCTGCAGGTTGGGTGAGCACACAGGAAGGTCTGACCCTGGATCTGATGTTCATCCCATGTTATGCATGTACAGTGTGTATGTGTGTATGGTACATGGATAGTTTCATTTCACAGTCATACAAACTCCATCTTGAAGACTATCATCATTTTTCACTTGAGGAGACTGATGGTCATTTGTCAAGGCCATACAGGCACAGAGGAGTGGAGCCAGGATTCCAATCAAGATCAATCTTTGTATCCTGCTCTCCTAACTGTTGTGTTTATTGTTTGATTGTCCCCAGGATACGAAAAGAAAATTTACAGATCAGGCTCTATTCTGGAGTATCCCAAAGTAGTAGAGGTCATATGTATTACTATTAGCAGGTGAGAGTCAGAGGCAGAAGGACTGTATCCTTGACTACATAGCAAGACTGTGTCCAAATGAATCCTCTGCTTGTAGAGTCTGGCTTCTGCTTACTTGCAGATTTGGAGTCAGAGATCTCAGATTCTGGTCCAACTACTTGGTAGCATGTGATTTTGGAAAAGTACTGTTACATTAGCTTTTCCTGGGGAGATGTAAACAAAATGTCTATTCACATAAGACAAGATGCCAGTGACTGATCAAAGCATGATTCTGCAAAAGTCCAACCTGGCAAATAAATGAGTTTATTGGGCTTTTTATAAAACATGGGTGAAGGGTTACTTACAGAGTGTGGGTAACCCCCAAACAGCTGCACTGCTATAAAGTCCCACAGTGACCACATGGAAACAGCATCATGGAGTTCCTCTTTCTGCCAACCTTCCATTTCCTATATACTCTAGCATCTCCCAAGATCATTTGCAGTTGGGTGGTGGGCAGGTGTCATAGCTGGAATCCCAGGTGAAGATTTTGTGATGTTACCCACCCCTCCTCCCTCTACTAGGAAATGCCAATAGCTCCATTACCATTACCATAGACATGGTTCACACTGTATTGTTCTGCTCATTAGTTGCCATGGCTACCAGGCCATGTTAATTTCTATTCCAAACAGGCATGTTCTGCATGGAGGAAAAATGCTATACAAGAAATATATTTAACTTCTGATTTGGAGTCCCTAGATTAGTTACTTTTCTCATTGCTCTGACAGAAACAACTTAAGGGAGAAAAGAAGACTTCATTCTGGCTCATTGTTCAGAGGATATAGTTCATCAAGGTAAGGGAAGACATAATGTTGGAAGCAGCTCACTGCTGTGGTTGCAGAAACATGAGCTGGCTGGCTGTTTACGTTAGTAGTCAAGAAGCAGAGGGCTCGAGACTGAACTATATCTCATAACCCTCCAGCCCCCATCCCCAGATTCACTTCTTCTTAAAGGATCCACAACCTGTACAAGCAGCACCACCAGCTAGGGATCAAGTGTTCAAACACATGAGCCAGTGGGGGACATTTCATACTCAAACCAGAACATTCTGCCCCTGGCCCCAAAGGATCACAGACAACATCAAAAGTCCCCATATTGTTATAATTCTAACACTGTTCAAAAGTCCATAGTTGGGGCTGGAGAGACGACTCAGTGGTTATGAGCACTGGCTGTTCTTGCAGAGGACCTGGGTTCTGTTCCCATCACCCACATAGAGACTAACAAACGTCTTTAACTCCAGGTCCAGGGGATCTGACACTCTCTTGCCCTCCATGGGCACTGCACTCATGTGGTGCACTTACATACAAGTAGGCAAAACATATACATGCATAAAAATTAAAAAGAAAATACAAAGTGTGACTCCGTTTCTGTACCTCTCCCCTGCTCTCTTTTTCTTACAGTCAAGGTCTTTTATTTCTTTTTGTACACTAAGCCATGAATTTACAGAGACAGGGCTCCAGCAGCTGTCCTCCTTTCTACCAGTTCTCTCTGGGTGGAGCAGGCTGGTTTTTCAGCTGACCCCAGGTTCCTTCTCTTTGGCTTCTATTTCAGGAAACTGTCTCAGCTCTTGAGTACTTTATCTGCACAATACACCATTAACTCTCTTAGCAAGAATCTTGCCCTTTACTTGCTTGCTTACAACAATGCCTACAGCATGCTGAGTGATGTTGTACACTCTCCCAGTTTGCCACGGTAACACTTATGGAGCATTCCCTCTTGAACAGTACCCATCCCTTTAATGTTCACAATATCTGCTTTCTTAATCAGGAATGGTGGTGCACACCTTTAATCCTAGCACTCAGGAGGCAGAGGCAGGCTGATTTATGGGCAATCAAGACCAGTCTGGTCTACATAGCAAATTCCAGGTCACCTATTGCTACATGAGGAGATCCTATCTCAAAAAAGACAAAGCAAAGCAAAGCAAAACAAAACAAAACATGAGAAAAACAAAACAAAAACCAGTATCACCTTTCTTGTAGATTCACACAAATTTGGCTAAAGGAACGACTCCATGCTTTCTAAAAGACTTAGGGAACATACAGCCTGGGCCTCTCCTCTTTTCCTTTGTGTTTTTCATTTTGGTAAATCACTAGAAGAGAGCTCCTTTGGCTGACCAAGGTCTCTTCTGACACTCAAGGCAAGCTCTTAGCTGTGAGCCTCTGTAAAATCAAAAGGCAAATAACATACTTCTACTATTCCACAGCACAGAGTAATAAAGGGAGGAACAGGAGGATAACAAGGAAAGATTGGATCAAAGAATGACCCAAAACCAGCAGGGGGAAACATACCTTGCAGCCTTATGCCTGTCACCTGCAGCTTATGGTGGTATTGTCTAGGCTCCAAGAAGCTCAGATAGCCACACATCTCTGGCCCTGTTGCCTCTAGCATGCATGTGCACTTTCCTGACTGGCTTCACTCAATACTCACATTTCTCCTCAGCACATCTGCTGATGCTATATTCTAGCATCGTCAACATCCTGAGGACTCCACTGTAACTTAGGTTTCACCCTCACAGCTTCATACATAGACCACGGAGGAGTTCCATTGCAGGGAATCTGACCCTGCTGTGCACCGCCTGGCCTTAGCTTCTTAGAATTTTGGTGTAACCCTCTACAACTCTCTACCTTTCACAGAACACACACCTGCAAAATTGGCACTATGTGAACAATGCCAAGTGCTGCTACCCACTCAAGATGTAGCCTGGGCCTCTTGGCCACAACTTAGCGGTCTCTGTGTGCCTGCCTGGTGGTACTACTGGGGCAGGGCACACTGGAGCCTTCAATAGATGGAGTCTTACCTGAAGGCACCATTCCTTATTACTATGCAGAGTAGGAAGTCTCTATTTAACTGTACTAATCCCTTTAACAATTATCACCACTTTGTAGCAGCTCTGTCTTTAACTAATGTTATTATAATGTTATACTTGCTCCCATTTCTCTTCCTCACTGAATTGCAATTTTTCCACATCTTTCTGCCCAGAATTCTCACTATAAACCTAATGGCAGTGAGCCATAACCATACTAGAGACTGACTTCTATGCTATTTTTGAAATTTCTTCTACTAAACAAATTAGTCCACTATTTAAAAATGCATCACTCAAAATGTCAGGACATGGGCAAAATGTAGCCCGAGTCTTTACCAGACTATTACACAAATGACCTCCAGGCCAGTTCCTGAGCTGAAACCTCGTGAGCCTTTCTATTGGCACTTTGAACTTCCAAACCCCCACCAGAATGGCCCACTGAGCTCTGCATACAGCACTCCAGGGCTTCTTTAGTCTATAGCTGCAGACTCTTCCACATTCCTCCTGCAAACCAGCTCTGACAGTCTGAGAACTACATGGTTCATCACATCAACAGTCCTCATTACCAATTTCTCTATATCACTTTTCTCATCAAGGAGACAAAATATATGACAAATACAGTATAAGGGAGGAGGGATTTATTTTGACTCATGATTTGACATAACAGTCCGTTTTGTCAGGGAAGGCATGGTGATGGTACCTCTGAAAGGAAACTTGAAGCAGCTGCTAACTACATGAGATTGACTAAGTAGTAGAGAGCTCAGGGCAGAAGCAGGGCCAGCCTATGACCCTTAAAACCTGCCTCTATGGCCTTATGTCTGCCAGCTAGACCCCATGTCCAAAAGGTTGCATAACTTCTCAAACTACCATCAACTAAGACCATGTGTTCAAACACACGAATCTGTAGGGATATTTCACTTCCAAATTACAAAAATCTCTACGCTGGAAAGGTAGCAAAGCACCTACTTCATTGCAATATTATTCTGATGGAACAAAAATAGTAGGTAGTCCATAAAACACAGTTATTGCAATCCACCAATCTGTATTTCAAAAAAGGTCACTGTGAGCAGTCAATTACATGCTGATTTCCAACCTAAAATAAATGAAGTAGAAATTGAGATTCAAAGAGGAGTAGTAAATAGCATTAAGCATGTCTCCTGGCTTTTGCCCCTCTCTCCCTCCCCCCAACTACCAGTTAAGCAATCTTGGTCAAGTAACCTGACTTGTCTGGGCTTCCCATTCCATACCTGAAATAGAAGAATTCTTGTTTCAATTTAGAATTGAACACTGAAGCCCTTAGAATTCTATGATTCTGTATGTCTGGGACTCTATTACCCTTGATTTGGTTGTTTTAAAACATGTTATGTGGTGTGAATGAAAAATACATTATTAATTTAGAGTTATATACTGTTATCTTATTTTAAAAAGCCAATTTGATGAAACACTTCTTCCAACCACCACAGAAAGCTGCTTAAAATTTATAAGATTCAAACCCACCACCTAGTGGTGAAGAAGGATGTTTCAAGCTGGTAATAGGTATTGAGCTGCCATCACATATAAAAGATGGTTATTCCTAGCAATCCATCTCACCTTCATCCTCATGACCCAGGGCAGTATTAAGTACACAGAAACTCAGCATTTCCCCACTTTAAGAGCTTGTTCATGTTTCACTATGCTGGCCTGAATTCCTGATTATTCTGCCTCAGCCCCGCTAGTGCTAGGGTTACAGGTGTGCACCACTATTTATGTTCAGCCGACAGCAGCACGTTGTCGCTGTTGTTTGTTTTTTATGGCAGGGTTTCACCACTTAACTCTGGGCTGGAATGGAATTCAGAGATCCACCTGCGTCTGCCTCAGCAGTGCTGGGATTAAAGGTGTAAACCTGCCTGGCTCCAGCTGACAGTCAATGAGAATGGATTTTTGAGAAATGTGGAAATCTAATTAGTTTTAAGATGGGGGCAGAGGAGCAAAGGTAGGCACTACTACTGATACACTTCAAAACACTCCTACCCGATTACTTCTTAGGGACCATCGCATCACTCTTCTATTCTAGAAGAGTCTGATTCACAGACCCAGAACCCACTACCTTTGAAATGATAGAAGTCAATGGGATCCTTGAGGTCACCTAATGAATGACTTTATCTACTACCTTAGGGTACTATATTAGTCTTACTGGTATAACCTTGCTTCCGTTTTTCCTTTTCATAGTTCCTCCCCGCTCTTAATCTTTTCCCCCGCAGTTCTCCATTCAACTGTCGTCCACGTAAATCACGTGATTAATAGTGTTATGTTTAAATGGGACAGGAAGCTCCCTGTACAAGGTGATTTAGTTATCCCAGAAGGCACCTGGAAATCCTTTCTCATTTAAGGTTCTGAGGTCTTTCCAGAAATACGTAATTTGGGCATTTTCCAAATATCCTATAGGTATTCTTAAACTGTCGTTTGAAATCCATTTCTCAGCAGTTTTCTCAACGCTTCCGATTTTTCACCTATTCACCAGTCTTGACAGTAGAAACTTCCTTGGTTTTTAATTTTAACTTAAAGTGCTTTCTTTCCTTTTTATTTTTTTAAACGGAGATTACAAATACTGGCGACATTTTCCAGAAAGTTAAAATTAATTATCCACTTCACCTTTGAAAACCTCAGGGCTCGGTGCGGGCATCCGGGCATTTCTTATTTCTGCCTCTTCACCCGGCTCCCCAGAGGGGCAGTTTCGACCGAGAAGTTGAGGGAAGCAGTTGTGCGGAACTTGCAACAGTTGGTGCCGGGCGATAGGCAGGTTGGAAGTGATAAATGGAGCTAGTTTAAAAACAAAAAGCCCGGGGGAGGGCAAGGGCAGCCGGGGCCTTGCGGGAGAGCGAGGGCGGCGCAGGGCCCGGAGCGCGAGCGTGGGAAGGTGCCTTCCCGGGCAGCTGGAGGCGGCCGAGACGCGGCCGGGGAGCGCGGGACGGCGGGCAGGCGCGGGCAGCCCAGGGCCACCGCGGGGCCACGGTGAGGTGAGGCCGGCCCTGCCCCCGCGCCGCCCCCGGCGGGAGGCGCGACGCCCAGGCCGCGGGTGCGTGCGCGGCCCCGGGCGACGCGGCTGGGCGTGCGCGGGGCCGCGGCGGAGGCAGGGCCGGGCGGGCGGCAGAAGATGGCGAGGGTGTGTAGGCGGCAGCAATGCTCCGTTGAGAGACGCGGCTTTCGGCAAGAACTGGACTCGTGGCGCCACAAGCTCATTCACTGTGTAGGTGAGACGCTCCGCCAGCCCTTGGGCCGCCCGGACGCCAGCCGCTCGCGTGCGGGAGGGAGCAGGGCAGCTGCCGCGTCCTGCCGGCCCCGCGCGCCCTCCCGGGTCAGCCCCCTCCCCCACCCCCCGGAGCGCGCGGCCGCGGCGCCCCTCCCCTCAGCCCCCGGGCGGGCTCCGCGCGGTCTCTCCTCGGCCCGCGCATTGTGGAAGCCGGACCGGGCGCCGTCGCCTCCGCTCGGGCAGACGAGAGGCCCGGGCGCGCGGGGCCGCGGCCGCCCCCACCTGCCCCGTCCCGCGCCCCTCCCCCACGGCGGCGCGCCCCCGTCCCCGCGGGCACGCGCGGAGGGCGGGCGGGCCGGCGCCCGGCGCTCGGGCGTGTGCGAGGCGTGAGGTGGAGATGGGGGCGGAGGGAGCCGGAGCTGTCACAGGCCCCGCGTCCGCCTGAGCGAGCCAAGTGGGGTGTCATGGCCGCGGGGGGCAGCGGCTGCACTTCCTCTGCTGGCAGCGGCGGCCGGGGAGTTAGTCCTCGACGCACGGGTCGGTGTGTGCGGATTTGTGTTTGGCGTGCGCGCGGCGGGGCGGAGGGGGTGGGACCGCAGCCGCGCGGGGGTCGCCCTGGTCGCCTCCCCACGGGCTGCGCCGCCTCCCGGCCCCGCGGAGAGTGCACTGGGGCGGCCGGGAGGGGCCGGGCGGCCGGGCTGCGCCTCTCACACTGTGTGTTTTGTCTGTTTTTCTCTCCCAAGGTCCCGTTTCCCTCTGTGCGGCGGCCGGCGGGACCATAAGGGCTTAACTCATATATTTAACCCCCCTCCAAAAAGTAAGTGGCCCGTGTGGTGTCTCCGCTGCGCCCGCCGCCCCCTAGCCCCAGTCCATCCTTGTGTCTGACTCTTCTGTGCCCAGCATTGTTATTTCCTCGTCTTTGCTTCGGTGCTGCTGATGTGTGGGGAAATACCCTCTTGTCGTCCTCTGTCCCCCACGCCCAGTCCTCGGGGAGGCCCGGAATTCCAGTCCCTCATCCCGATGGGGCAGATTCTTGGGAACCTGGTCTTCCTCGACCGAACCTGGGAGATTCTATCTGTTCGCTTGGGCCCCTGATCCCCTCCTTCCCGACGGGGTTTCGTTGGAAGGAATTATGCAAATCCTGCTTTCTGGTGTCCTTTCAGCGGCAATTTCATGCGGTGAGAAGTTCTCTTTGTTGTGCGAGGGGGAGAACAGACACTGATTTAATAGACATATCTGTTGGGGGGAAGGGTGGAGGGGGTGTGGAGAGGCTCAGTTTGGAAGAATTACAGCACTTGGTTAGCTCAGTCTTTGTGTTTGAGCCTTCTGGCTTGACAGGAGGGTCTGCCCTTTACAATGTCCCAGAAGGGATGTTTTCTTTAATAGATGAAAAAGCAAAACTGAAACTTTAAACAAGTGAAAAATAAGATAACCTTTACTTAGAGAATATAAGCCTTTCCATTTTTGCAGTGTTTCATTATGAGAATGTATAATGTAAATTTATTAAGGATTTAGACTTCACATCACATTAATGTAGCCAACAATGCTGTAAAGGTAACTGATACCACTTTGGTTGTCCAAAGGTTTTTGGCTGTCCGAAGTACATTTAAAAAATGTATACTTGGGTAAATAATAAAGACTTGCCTAGTAGTTTGGGGTAAGATTTACCTTGTGAATACAGGTTAAAATTCCCTTCCTGCCAATCTTAACCCAGCTCTGCCTTCCAGGAAACAAACAGCCTTTTTGACTCTCCGCTTGCATTTGCCCTGTTCTGTCTCTGCTTGTTTTAGTCTTTCTAAGCTGTCATATGTTTGCCAAAATGTGACATTGACTTAAGCACTTATGAATTATGTTATTTGTCACCGTCATGTTAGAGAGTACGTGGCAGTTGAGAAACATAAAATTAATGCATTTTCAGAATTCTTGGTTCTTGGCTGAGATTGTTTTGAAGGATTTTTAGTGTTGTAGTTTTTAGTTTCACTTTTCTTAGTGATCACTTTTTTCAGTAGGGCTTTTTGGTTTTTAAGAGTATGAAATTGAAGATTGCACCCTGTACATTTTGTAAAAATACTGCTTTCTGTATAGATGAGTTATTTCAGTGAGTTGTTTATGCTGTTTGCTTTAAACACCTTGCATTCTGCCTCAGATCCCGTTTCTTATCAGTAATTACTGCATTCGTGGTAATGATGTTTGACAAGATGGTTTTTTTGTTTTGTTTTGTTTTATGGCTAATAAAATCCTTCTGTAAATATCTCAATTTAATATCAAAATTAGATTCATTTTTTTTCTGAGGAGTGTTTTAAGCTGGTCATCAGTTTTCTTATACTTGCAACTCCAAATTTCCACTTTGCAGGTAATGTTCAGAAGCTTTTAGAGAGTGCAGAATGATCTTCTAATCTAAACACTACTATATGTTGATAGTCTCCCAAGTAAAATCAGTTGGAGCTCGTATTTTCTTTTATTATATGTAATTTGTTCTCTAAGAAGAGAGTTTTAAGTGGTGTTAGGAGGTTTGTATTTTAAAGGGCTGGCAGCAGTCTTTCTGTAGTCCAAAAGGAGCTGTGCTGTTTACTACTGTAATAATTGCTCTTTTATTTTAATAGGATTTGTTCTAAACAGTTAATCTTCTAGCTGATTCTCTTGGCTGATTTTTTTAATATTTTGAGATTGTTTGGTTTCTAAATGATGTTTAATTTATATCAGTCTTTGGATTAAAAGTGAAATTTTCAGTCATTTACAGAATCTAGTTTTCCTTTCTTTAGCAAGTAGAGGGTGAGGTGTCAGTAGTGGTTTTGGAAGACAAGTTATTGATTCAAGTAATAAGTTTATTTGAATTGGAGTTAATACAGATTGAGTATCTCTTACCCAAAATGCTTGAGACTAGAATTAGATTTCAGCATTTTTCAGATTTCAGAATGTTTGCAGGAATTTTTCTGGTTGAATATTGCTAATCTGAAAGTCTGAAATTCCAAATCCTGCAGAACCTAAACTTTTTTGAGCACTTTGGATTAAAACCTAGAGTGGGTTTAGACAGTGATTGTGACAGGGATGGATGTTTGGTTGCTAGGTGGCCATTGAGGGGATACTCCTGCAGCCTATTATTGCCTGGCTGCCCCTCCCTTACCTTACTATGTTCTCAGGAAGCTCTTCATACAGTGGGAAAAGCTGTGATTTTGGCTGCTTCTAGTTTGTCTAGGAAAGAGCTGCAGGATGAACCTTTTTGACTTACAAAAAGGTACTTCAAGTGACTCGGATTCTGTCAAATGTGTTTATCGCTGCAGCAGTTCTGCAAGTATTTGAACAGTGCCATTTTTTAACCTGGCACTGTTATGCTGGGTGGTCTTGAGAATTTTCTAAATTGTGAGAATGGATTATTTCATGTCTGTAGGCATGTTCCTCTTCTGAGTACCTGATTAATCCCTTAGCTACTTGAGTTTTAGTGCTGTTTCTAGGAATGAAAGGCAGTTAGGTAAGTGATTAGTTCACTTAAGTATTTATTAGGCAAACTACTTTCTACCAGATATTGTGGGCAAAGATTGAGACTACTCTTAGGAACTTTTAGTTTTGTTTTCTTTTTGTTTGTTTATTAGCTTACAAAGAAGTAGGTTTTATTAGAACTTTTAGTTCTCATGGAGAATATATTCAGTTTATTCTGCAAGGTAAAATATGTTGTATAATGGTATAAGTAAGTGGTGTAGGGGTATTTTTGTTTGTTTTTGAGGCAGGATCTCACTGTGTTGTCCTGGGCGGCTTAGAACTCATGAAGTAGACCAAGCTGGCCTCACAGAGATCCCCCTGCCAGGCTTGGTGTTGCACACCTTTAACGCTCCCCCCGCCCCACCCCAAGAGCTCAGGAGGCAGGGGCATCCAGATCTCTCTAAGTTTGAACCCAGCCTGGCCTACATAGCAAGTTTTAATCTAACCAGGGCCATATAGTGAGATCCTGTCTCCAGGGGAAAAAAAAAAAAAAACAAAAACCATATCTGGCCCTTGTCTGAATTTTTTTTTTTTAACTATTCCATGTGTCTGCACATTGTTTTGAGCTTGATTCTATTATGCACCATTAGCTTATTTTGTTGACCATCTCTTTTATGCAGAAAGGTATCCAAGTTCATACTTCAAATTTTAAATTGATATATAATTCACATGCAATAGATTCACTTATGTATTCCAGGCTGATCTCAAACTCACTGAGTAACAAAAAATGGCCTTGAAGTCCCTCTCTTTCTGTCTCTCTTAATTACTAGTGTGTGCTACCATACCTAGTAAAATACTTTTTGAAGTATACACTTGCCTGGTTTTTAGTTTATTAACAAAGTTGTGCATATACCACCACTAATTCAGAAACTTTTTGGTCTTTTTGAGACAGGGTCTCCTTGTAGCCCCAACTGGCCTGGAACTCCTAGTGTAGACCATAGATCAGGCTGGCCTTGAGCTTTCAGAGATCCACCTGTCTCTGCCTCCAGAGTGCTGGAATTAAAGGTCTGTGCCACTAGGCCTGGCCTTAACTCAAAAATACTTTTAAAATATTTTTACTTACTATTTTTAAAATTTATGTGTATGAGTGTACTACCTGCATGTTTATGAGTGTATCCATGTTGTGCAGTGCTCCTGGAGGTCAAAAGAGGGCATAGGATCCCCTGGAACGGGAGTTATGAATGGTTAGCCACTATGTGGGTACTGGAAACTGAACCTGGGTCCTCTGCAAGAGCAGCCAGTACTCTTAATCACTGAGCCATCTCTCCAGCACCCCCAGAACATTTTTATTACCAAAAAGAAACCCCTTGCTAATAGGCAGTCATCCCTTTTTTTCTGTGATCTAGCTCCTGGCAGCCTCTAATCTGCTTTTTGTTTCTATGAGTTTCTGTTTCATACAGGTGGAATCATATTGTCTGTGGACCAATATATCTGGCTTCTTTCATATTATGTACTGTTTTAAGCGTCAGCTAAGTTATAACATGTATCCACAATTGTATTCCTTTTACAAGTAAACGTTACTGCTTTGTATAGACACTGCACATTTTGTATGTACATATAACAGTTGGTGGACATTTAAGTTATTTCTACTTTTTAGTTGGTATAGTAATACTATGAACATTTGTATATAGGTTTTTATGTGGACATTTGTTTTTAGTTCTCTTTTGTATATACATAGGATGGAAATGCTGGGCCATGTGCTAACTTATGTTTTTTAACTTTCTGAGTTAACCATTTACCAAAGTGGTTGAACTATTTTACATTCCTACCATCATTGTTTAAATATTCCAGTTTTTTTTTTCCAAGTACACCCCAATAGTTTTTATTGTCTATCCCCCCCCTTCCATTTTTACTTTTTCATTCTTTTTAAAAGTACAGCTGTCCTAGTGGATATGAATTGGTATATCACTGTTACTTGTATTTTTTTAATCACTAATGATGATAAACATCTGTGTCTGTTGGTCATTAGTCTATCGTTGGAAAAATGTCTATTTAGGTCTCTTCTCCATTTAGCGGTTGGTTGTTATTGTTGAATTTTGAGAGTTCTGTATTTGGGATACTAGATCTGTGTCAGTGTGTGTCTTAGAAGTAATTTTTCTCTTCCAATATGCAAATAATTACAGATCAACATGTAAACAGATATACTGTTGTAATGAAAACTAAGCTGTAGCCTATCTTGTAATGGGAATAATGGGTATAGTAATGGAATAACCAGAGTAAAAGAATTTTTCAATGAGGGATTGTTTAAACATCCTTTATGATGTTTAAACATCATAAAAAAATAAAATTATTTATTTTATGGCATTACGTGACAGTACATACATCTTGTAATATAAGCTTTCTAAATTCCTGCTTTTTAAATTTTTATTTTTTATTTTTATGTGTATGGGTATTTTGCCTGCATGATATAAGTGCACCCTTGTTGTGCAATGCCTATGGAAATCAGAAAAAGGCATTGGATTCCATTGGAACTGGAGTAATGGACAATTGTTAGTCATCATGTGGGTGCTAGGAATCAAACCCTGGTCCTCTGCAAGAGCAGCCAGTTCTCTTAACCTCTGGGCCATCTCTCCAGTCCCAGTTCTTGCTTTGCTAAAGTGAGAGTTAAAATACAGCTAATATGGTATTCCATGTTATTCAAATCTTTTTTTATTCCCGAGTTTTGGATATTATATTGCTCCATTATAAAATTTTGTCTGACCCTATTCCATTTCTTAAGTTTGTATAATGAGAAAATTCTATTATGATACCATACCTTTAAATTTTAAAATTATGTTTTTGTTCACATTTTATCAAACCAGAAACCTGACGAAGTAAATAGTTTATGGGAAACTATTATTTTATTTCTTACTAAACTGTTTTTAAAGGATTTTGAATTTTCTTGTAACTTTGTTTTTCTGATTTTTAAATTAGCTAGGTTTGATATATATGCTATGATGTGTCAGGTGTAATGATGTCTTTTGTTTGTTTAGTTTTGTTTTTATGAGACAGGGTCTCACTATGTAGCCCAGGCTGACCTGAACATCTCTTTGTAGCCCAGACTGTTCTTGAACTCCTGGCTGTCTTTCTGTCTTAGCTTAGCCTCTGGAGTCCTAGGATTAAAGGAGCTAGCCCTAGACTTCAGCCCCTGTGTCCAGCTTGTAATGAGGTCTTAGGGATTAAATTGAACATCCGGTGAGGTAGGTAGCAGAATTAGAGAATTCAAAACATTTACTTAATGGATTGTGAGGGTCTAGTTAGGGGAGCTGTGAGGTATTGATTGACAGCTTCTAATGATTTTTTTTTTTGTCTTATTTTATTCCCTTTGTTCCACATTTTATCTTTTTTTGTTGAAGAGAATTGCTTGGACTTATCAGTCATTTTTATGAAATACAAGCCAGTGAATTACAGGTGTAAAATTCCTTACCAGTATTTGTGTTAGGTACTTCTTAAGTGAAATTTTTATAAATCAGGGTAACAGAAGGATCCAGTTTAATGTAATGTACGTTTTAATTATGGACTAAGATTAGTCAAAGATTGCTGAAAAAAAGAAGGGGGGGTGGTTATAACCAGTCCTTTAGGCTGATGTTTCAAATTTTTTAGTGGGAAAGTAGAAATTAATAATATATTTGACATTTCATATTAAACAGAAAAAAAGGTCTGTACAATTTTACCCTCTAATTGTAGTAAAAGCTGGTATACTCTCTTGTGCTGTTAGAAATAGACAGCCTTTTATAGCTTCTGCATCACACACACATCACTGAGATCGAAGTGATTCAAAACCAAGCTGTCTTATGGATTTTTGATATGTAGAATGAAATGGTTAAATAAATCAACTCTCTAAAACTTAACATAGAAAGGAGGAAGTATCAGGAAATCGATTGTTACCATTACCCTCTGCCTACATTACCACCACTTCTGTATGTCTGGCACATTTAATACTTTTGTAGTCAGGCAGGCTGGGACAGGGTCTCACTATGTAGCTCCTGGCTGGCCTGGAGCTTTCTGGGTTAACCATTCTGGCCTCAACACCCAGAGATCTGTCTACCTTTGCCTCTCTGTTGGAATTGAAGGTGAGCATCACCACGCCCAGCTATTATATATATTTTTTATATGTTGTTTCATTATCTTTATTTAGAAAATGTTGGAAGGTAAAGGTGAATATTAAAAGATAATTGGTTAGTTGGAGAACATTTAATAATATGTCTTATTATAACAGCCAGCTTTAAATACTTGCCCTATGTCTATGGAAATAATTGTTTCTCTTTTAGTTATTTGAAACAGAGTCTGAGTATATAGTACAGACTGGCCTGGAACTCAGAATCCTCCTTGCCCTCCTCCCCATAACAAGAGTGAGCCACCATACCTGCCGCCATTGGTATGTCTAGTTGTATTGTGTACCCGCTCTGCTGGTACATTTAGAATAATCAGTTACTATTTTTTATTTGGGGGGCATAGGTGGTAGTGGTAGGGATTGAACTGAGGACCTTGTGAATGTTATACAGATACCCTACCATTGAGCTATATCTACAGCTAAATCACTGATTAATCATAAGAAAAAGGAAGGAATTAGTGAATTTGAATTAAGACAATATCCAACTGAATTTTTTTTTCAGTTTCTACAAAAGTTTTTAAATTTTTTATTGTGTGATGTATGTGTGTGTAGGTACATGTGTCATGGCACTTATGTAGGTATCAGAAGACAACTTTGAGAAATTGGTTATCTTATTTCACCTTCACACAGGCTCTAGGGATTGAACTCAGGACTCCTGGCTTGCACAAGTGCCTTTACTCCCTGAACCATTTTACTGACCCTAAATAAGTGTATTATTAGCATATATTAGTTGCATTGTGACATTTTCATACATATATTTGGTTATACTCCCTATCACCGGCTCTTTTTTAAAGTCTTTTGTGTGTGTGCATGCAAGTACTCTTGGAGGCCAGAAGAGGGCGCCAGATCCCCTGGAACTGCCGTTTTAGGCAGTCCTGAGCTGCCAGACATGGCTCTTGGGACCTGAACTTGGGTTCTGTAGAAGGCTGTCTCCAGTCCTGCCCATTATCTTCCCTTCTTCTGTCTCTCATTGTTGCTGATCCACTTCATCTCTTCAATTAGTCCTTTTTCTACTTGGAGTTTTTGTGTGCGTTGTGACCCATTGAATTTAATTAAGTTCACTTAGAGGAACATGGACAACTTCCCAGTGGCGTGCCACTGGAAAAAAAAAAGTCTGTCCTCTAGCAGCTACTAACTGCCTTAGGGAGGGGTGGGGGGCATTTGAGCCCTTACTGGACTCCTTGACAAGAATTTTGATGGGCCCCATCTGCTGTGAGTTCAAGAGTGCATTGTCTTTCTACAACACTTCATCCTTTCTGTGGCTCTTAGGTTCTTTTCTGCCTCCTATTCAGTGATGTTCCCTGAGCCTTGGAATAGGTAATACAGACATCCCAGTTAGGTCTGAATATGCAACAACTACTTATTCTCAGCCCTTGGACAAGCTATGAGTCTCCACAGTAACCATGATCCATTGCAGAGAGAATCTTCTTTAATCAAAGCTGACAGCAGCACTAATTTATGGGAATAAACATAAATATTTAGAGCACAGTTTAATGGCAACAATATTTAGCAAAATAACGGTATTAGCTTCCCTATTAGGGCTTGTGACCTCCCCCACCATGACTTTTGACCAGGTTGCAGTACCAGACATGAATATCCTGTGGAGCAGGCTTTAAGAGCAGTTGGTTACTGCCATAGCAGACATAACACCATTGCACCAGTGGATACATCTTGCCTGGCCAGTAAGTATAATGTTCAGGATCCACAGCTGAGTAAGACTGTTGATAACAGTTCTATCCCTGCAGCCATCATGTCACCTTCTAAGGTCTATCTAGGAGGGAGGCACCATCGAGCTCAGTTTTAACATTATTAGAACCTGGGGTTTTTTTGTCCTACTTTGTCTGTTAAAGGTAAAAGAATGTAAGAGAAATAGTTCACTAGCAAAGTTCAAACATACATTAAAGTGGAAAAGAGTAGTACCATAAGCATCCAGCTCTGTATCAGCTTGTGGCCATTCTTGTTTCATTCCACAGAATTATTTTGAAGCAGATCTTAGACACCATACTTAATATTGAATAATTTTTTCTGTCTATTGTATGATACCATCAACCATCAGCCTATCTCTGTTAAGTGTTTCAGAATAAATTTTGAGACAGTATTTCTTGTTATCCAGGTTGACCTCATACTCATTGTGTAGGCTGACCTTAAACTCCAGATCCTCCTGCCTTCACCTCCCAAATCCTGGGATTACATGCTTGTACCACCATGTGTGGCTGGTTCATAAATTTAAAGAAATACATGAGGTCAGGCATGGTATTACAGACTTGGAACCTTGGTACTCCAGAGAAAGAGGCAGAAAGAGTTCTGATTTCATAGTCATCTTAGGGCCTGGGATTGCAATTCACATTTCTGTGCCCTTTGTTTCTCATTTCTGATTATTTGTTTTATGTCACATAAATCTGTTTTTTTCTTTCCATAATGTTGCTGTAAACAGTACAGAATGATTCTTTTATTCTGTGGCCTAAACTAGAATGCCTTGTTACCATCTCTCTATTTGTCTCCCCTCCCCCACTTCATGATTTAAAAATAAATTTAAAAACAAATTGTTAGTGATATTCAGAGATAAATAGGCTTCTGAGCTGAATGTTTCTGCTGGTTCAGTTTTCCTTCATGAATTGCTAGACTGGTCATTCTTCACCATTAGCAGAGATTTTATTTAGCATAAGGAGAGAAAAGACAGCCAAAAAAATCCCAGTACCAATGATAGGCCTTTAGTTTTGGCAAATCTGTGTGGATCAGCTTAGTTAACAGAGCTCCTGAGTGTTTAACAAAGCTGTTACAGTAACAGTATGGAGGTACTTGACCTTCTTTTCATACCCTTCCCAGAAACTTGAGGTGAAGGGATAAGGTAGGAGGAGTAAACTGATAAAGCTGAACAAAGTCAAGATTCAGGATTTCTGCATTTTAGCCAGTTGCCTTCTTAGTTCTAGCCTCCTGGGTACAACTTAAATTTGTACAGTTGGCACAGATTTTTTTTTTGTTTAATTTTGTTTTATATTTGGAGACAGGGTCTCTCTGTAGCCCCAGCTGGCCTGGAACTCCCAGAGATCCATCTGCTTCTGCCTCCTAAGCACTAGGATTAAAGGTGTATACCACCATACGTGTCTCCAGTAGATATTTTTTAATGTTGATAGAGATGAAAGTTGATGAATAGTATATAATCCCTGAGAAGGGAAAGGAGTGATTTGGCACATTGAAAATGATACATTGTCCTGGTAATTCATGGAACGTTGATCTTAGAAAAGGAACTACTTTACTAGCAGCACAGGATGATATGACAAAAGTAATAGGGAGAAATTCCCACCACAGGAAAATGGGAAGCACCTTGCCTTCATTATGAATAAAAGATGACAGGAGCATAACTGTTCATAATGTGGCTTTCCATGTATTAATGATACAAATATTAATCTCATGTTTTGGATTAGTCAGATGGTCATTGGGCTAATAAGTAGACTGACAAAGTTTAACATACAAATGGGCTTATCTGATCACAATAAATGTCATGTCATCATGAGTGGGCTTTAAGAATTATATAACTCTTTGGTAATAGTTACTGAAGAATCCCTTTAAAATGGTCATGGGGCTGGAGAGATGGCTCGGTGGTTAACAGCAGTTATTGTTCTTCCAGAAGATCCAGTTTAGTTCCCTGTACTCTTATGGTGGCTAACATCTGGCTGTAACTTCAGTTTCAGGGAATCTAATGATGCCCTGCTCTGGCCTCTCTGGGCACTGGTGCACTTACACACATGCAGACAAAACACTCATACACATAAAATAAAAATAATAAATAAAATATTTTAAGAAACCTTTTAAAGTCGTCATTTTTACATGTTTAATAGAACCTACACATATCTTAAACTGTTTTATTATTATATCACCAATGTTCAGTGGTCATTTTACTAAAATCTTATCATTTACCTATTGAAAACTTCACAGTTGTTGTTAGCAATACTGTTTTTTATAGTTCTTAATTTATACTATCTAGATAGGAATTCTGTTCTGGAAAGAGAATACATAAGAGTAAATTAATAAGAATAACCATTTTGAGAGGTATTAGATTTTGGTATAATTACTTTTAAAAAGTAGGAATTGTGGTAAAGTTTATTTCCCTTGTGAGACTTTTGTAACCAGATTTTATTTGTATGCATATTTTATTATGTGTAGCTTTTCCCTGTATCTCATTTATTAAAATAGATCCTGACATGTTGAAAGTAAGACATGTGAAGAGTTGAAAATCTACATAAATCATAAATCTGTGGTCTATGGCTTATGGCTACAAATGTAGTCTTACCTAAAGACAACATTCCTCTAGCCTGGCTTAGGCCAACTTCTGCGTAATTGTATATAATGCACTTAGACCAGGAATGAGCATGTTTTGTTGGTGAAAGGTAGTTGTATCTATAGAGTAAAGATAAGAGAATTTTCCATATTAAGCAAGCAAACTTAAGGTAGGAACTATTCTTTCTTTTTCTTTTTCTTTTTCTTTTTCTTTTTCTTTTTCTTTTTCTTTTTCTTTTCAGACGGGGTCTCACTATGTAGCTCTGGCTGGCCTGGAACTTGCTATATACACCAAGCTGGCCTGGAACTAACCACCTGCCACTGCCTTCCATGTGCTGGGCTTAACGGCATGTGCCTGGTAGAATTATTTTTCTAAGAAAGTAGATAGACTACCTAGGTGATAAGGGAGACCTGAACGAGTGATTGTTAACATTGTATTAGTTACTTTTTCTGTTGCTGAGATGAAATACCATCACCAAAAGGAGGAATTTTATTTTTTCTTACAGTTCTCTAGTGGTGGGGGACAGGGTGTCAGCAAGTGGCAGACATTGCTTTAGGAGCAGGAACTGGAGAGATCATGTCTTCAGCAGCAAACACTAAGGAGAGAGTGAAGTGGAAGAAGCCTATGAACTCTCAAAGCTTGTCCCCATCAAGGTTGTACCTTCTAAAGTGCCACCAACTGGGAACCAAGTATTCAGGTGCTGGAGCCTATAGGAGACATTTCTCATTCAAACCACCACAAACATGAATAAAATTGTGCTGAGGAGGGCTTTATCTTTTAAAAGAAAGGGAATGTAATGTAAATGAATAGAGTGTTCCAATACAGTCATACTGATAAAAAACAAACTAATGAGGTATAGATAAAGTCCCAGGAATGTTGGAACCCCTCCCATTTTTTAACCTTTTTGTGCTGTTTGCTCAGGATTTAAACTTTTTTTTTAACAAAAAGCTTGTTCTTGTTAAATATTAAGTTGTATATTATCTTGTAGATATTAATCCATAGAAATTATTTCTTAAAACCATAAAGATACTTAGGTTAGCAATAAAGAATAGACAAGGGAAGACTTGTCAGGCCATGCTATTGTCAGTCTCTGGTTTCTGTTAAGAGGCATAAGCAGTGATAGTAGGAAGATTCTGTTACTGTGTTTGATTGGATGATGAAGCAAGCCTAGTACTTTAAAACAGGAGGTGAAAGGATGTTCTCAGATGTCAGCATATTGTGGGTCTTAAGATATTTGGTCTGAAAATGAGTCTAGGATTCTTTTAGGGTTATTCTTTAAGGAATGGTTAACTTTTATATGGATGTAGCTCCATTTTCTCTTTCTGTTCTTTTGTGTATGTAAAATACATTTGTATTTTTGGATTTACATGAAGTTAAGAAATTGAGTTAATGTAAAATTTTTTTATTTTGTGGGCTGGAGGGATGGCTCAGTGGTTAAGAGTAGTGGCTGCTCTTGCAGAGGACCTGGGTTTGATTCCCAGCACCCACATGGAGGCTAACATCTATTAGTAACTCTAGTGGGAGATCTGACACCCTCTTCTCGCCTCCAAAGGCATTGCACAACTCAGCTGCACATACATACATGTAAGTAGTGCACTCATACACATAAAAAAAAATTTATTTTGTGTGTGTGTTGAGTGTGTTATACCATGTGTGAAGGTGCTGCAGAGGCCAGGAAGGGCATTGGGTTCCCTGGAGGCTGGAGTTACAGGCAATTTTAAGTCACTGGATATGGGTGCTGAGAACTGAACTCCCGTCCTCTGGAAGCACAGGGAAGAAGCACCATTCTTAATTGCTGAGTGGTCTCCAGCCCCTCAGTTAATTTTATTTATTCTTGTTTGAGACAGAGTTTCATAGCCCCAGCTGATCTGAACTTGCAGTGGAGACCAGGTTGACCTTGATCTCACAGAAATCTATATCTACCTGCTTCTGTCCCCCAAGCTCTGGGATTAAAGGTGTATGGCATCACACCTGGCTTCCTGAGTTAGTTTTTAATTTTTAACATTTTCAGAAGTTTTATTATGGTGACTGGAGAGATGGCTCAGTAGTTAAAAAGACTGCTAAGTAGTTAAGAGTCCTCTTGCAGAGGACCTGGCTTCAGTTCATAGCACTTAAATGGCAACTAACAACTATCTGTAACTCTAGTTCTAGAGTGTCCAACACCCTCTTCTGGCATCGAAGGCATGGCATACATGTGGTAAACTTACATACATGCAGGCAAAACACTTGTACACATAGAAGAAAATTTTTAAATTTTGTTATGGAGAAACAGACTATAAATTCAAGGACATAAGAATACCTTAGAGTGAGTGTGGACTCACACTTGTCATCTGAATCCTTGCAAGACAGATTAGGAGGGTCCTGAGTTGGAGGCCAGCCTGCCTTAGCTGCCTAGTAAGACAATCTCAAAAAACAAAATGTGACTTTGGAAGTAGAAACAGTAGTGCTGAGAGAATGAAATTAACTAGACAGTGTCATCATGAAGTGTATTTCATGAAGTATACTTCAGTGAGAATTTTTTGTTCTGTTTGTGCCATTATTTATATTCAGTAACTGTTGATATAATGAATGAAGATAGTTCTCTCCTGGGTTTAGTTTGCCTTCAAATTAAAAAAAAAAAATCATACAAACTTCATTGAAGCTAAGTGTTTTTTCAGGCTGAAGAGATAACTCAGTGGTTAAGAGCACTGCCCGCTCTTGCAGAAGACCAGGGTTCAAATCCTAGCACCCACATGTGGCTAACAGCTGCCTGTAACTCTAGTTCCAGGAGATCTGATGCCCTCTTCTGTCCTTTGTGGACACTGCATGACACAGGTGCACTTACATACATGCAGGCATAGCACTCACACATAAAATAAAGAAATTTTAAAAATAATAATTAGTTCTTCCATTCCTTCCTTCTTAAAATAGTCTTTTTTGGCTTTGTTGTTTGAAACAAGGTCTCACTCTAGCACAGGCTATGGGAAACTCACTATGTAGTCCAGGTTGGCCTCAGATTCGTAGCAGTCTTGCTTCATCCTTCCATTTGCTGGGATTACAGATGTGAAACTTCCATGTCTGCTTGATTCTTCCATTTTTAACAGTTTGAAAGTATGTTTGGAGAATAAATTTGTAATGATAATAGGAATAATTTTATTTTGTTCATACTAAGTCATCTTTAGCATCATAATAGGCAGTACAGAAATGATTATTGACCAACCATAAGATAGTGTTTAATTCTTTGTTACAATCCCAGAACTAAAGCAACATATAATTAAAGCGTTTATTGAACTGCATTGTAGGGTCAGATGATCTGGGCTGGGCTTGCTCATGTAGTCAGTGTGTGTTTCCTAGCCAGCTCTGCTAATCTTGGGTGGACTTGCTCCATGTCTGGGTGAATTGGCTGCTGTAGATTCACCCAAGTTGGAGTGATGGGCAAGAAGAGTGTCCATGTTTCTCAACCTTCAGCAACTTGTTAGAGCATCAGAAATAAAAATATACTTTTTAAAAAATGTCTTGCTCACAGTAACTGGTAGTATCTCATTGGCAAGCAAATCACATGATTGAGCTCACAGACATTGTGGGAAAGGTATTAAAGTTATATGGAATGGGCCTAGATGTATGGAGGGATGAAGTCTGTCAGAGAACATCACTTTTCATGTTTTTATACTCTGTACTTGGATCCATGGTTAATGAAGGGAATGCTAAGAAAAGAGCTTGAGCCATAAAGTACTTCCTTTTGCTCAAGCCTGCTTAGATTTAGTTTTTATCATCTGTGACCAAATGTTTTTACTATTGCCTTTTTTTTTTTTTTTTTTTTTTTTTGTCTTTTTCAGACAGGGCCTCCCTGTAGCCCCTGCTGGCCTAGAACTCACTGTGTAGACCAGGCTGTCCTCTGCCTCCCGAGTACTGGGATTAAAGGCATGTGCCACCATGCCCAGCACTATCGATTTTAAAAAATCTTTATCTGTTTTTGGTAATAATTGGGATCAAAGCCAGGGCCTCATACATGCTAGGCAAGCTGTCTACCATTGAGCTAGACATGTAGCCTATTCTTGTTTTGAATACTGTTACTGTCTAGAAAAATTATACTTCTGTAAAAGGAGCAGAAAGAAATCACTTACTGTAGTGTAGAAAAGATTTTTTGAGGAATCTGAGGAATTTTTTGAAGATTCTGAGGGAAATGAGGGCTGATTTGCCTAGAATGGAACTAACCAGAAGGAATGTAGGGGCTGTGATGGCTAATCTTTCCTGTCAAATTGACTGACACTCCTGGAAAGGGGACTCAATTGAAGAATTTCCTCCATTAGATTGGCCTGTGGGTATGTTTATGGGGCATTTTCTTGATTGCTAACTGATCTAGGAGGAGTCAGCTTACTGTGTACAGTGCCATCCCTAGGCATGTGGACCTGGGCACTATAGGAAAGGTAGTTGAATGAAGGCCTGAGGGCAAGCCAGTAAGCAGAGTTCCTCTGTGGTTTCTGTTTCAGTCTCCTGCCTGACTTAAAATCTTACCCTTTCTTTCCCAAGTTGCATTTGGTCATGGTGTTTATCACAGCAACAGAAACTAAACTACAACAATGGGGATACAACATGTTGTGGGGAGAGAGAATCTTCTGAGCTTAGTAAGCAGAAAAACAGACTCCTTTTATTTTTAAGTGAATTCCTCAGTCATCAACAAGGAACAAGTGAAATTAAATGAACATATGTACTTGGCAGGGTGGTGCATACCTTTAATCCCAGCACTGGGGAGATAGTAGCAAGTGGGTCTCTGTGAGTTCCAGGCTAGCTGAGGCTACATAGAGACCTGTTTCAAACAACACAAAACATATAAACAAAAAATATACATCTTGTTCATTTGGGTGTTCCTTGTACTTTTTGTTATTTCTGTCTCGTAGGACATTTTAAACAAAGCAGTGTTGTAATACTGGTTATGGTACTGGGCCAACAAACAGGGTATTTCTTCCTTTTCTTTTGAATGCTAGGGATCAAACTCAAGGTCTTAACACATGCAAAATGTACAGTCTTGTCTTAACACATGCTAATATGTCACTGTGCTATATTCCGAGCCTTCAAATAGCATATTCTTGAACTAGAATAGACTTTATTTCCATAGCATCCCTTGTACCTTTTTATTACTTGGAAATGGAATCTTAAACTTTATGCCATCATCCTATATCTTTTGCATCTGTTACTGTATGTTATTTAATCTTCATAATAACCCCACAGGGTGGCTCTTAACTTTGATTTTGCAAGATGATTTAACAGCTGTGTAAGTTGATGCTGCTACAAATTTATGGTGTTGTAATTTATAAAATTTAGTTGGGCCTTCAGCTGTGGGAATTAATTCTTTTGTGTATTTCTGTTCGATTGCTGCAGTTTATCATAGTGGCTATTTGGCTCCTAGACAGTCTTGCTTCTCACTCAGCTGATTTTACCTACAGAACATAGGAAGTTAAGGTGGCTTGGCAGTGAAATAGTCCCTAACATCCTTCCTTTGTATGCTAGGACTGCTTGGAAAACCTCAGAAAAGTACCTGTTGAGCATTGTTTCAAAGTATAGAGCACTTGAACAAAACCACTGAGGTATTTATTTTAAAACTGTAGTTTCAGCCCTTGTAGGAAACTGAGACTGGAGAATCATTCAGTCCTGTAAGTCTGAGTCCAGTCTGGCCAGCGAAACAAGACCTTGCCTCAATAAAACTTTTTTTAAAGAGAAAATGGATGTTATTCCTTAAGAAGGAGAAGTGGATATAGAGTAGGCAAAAAACTATAGATATATGATTCTAATTCTGCTTTTGAAGAAATTAACTAACTGGACCATGTTAGGACTAGCATTGTGTCTCCCCAAAAACTGGTGTCTTTACCTCCAATGCTTAGAAATGTGACCTGATTTTGGATAAGGGTATCTGTGGTTCTAATTCAGTGAGATGAGGGTATAAAATTAGGGCAGGCTCTAATATTAATATGGTATCTAGAGTCTTTATAACAGTATAGGATGTTGGATACAGAGATGAAAGACAAGTAGAGACTATCAAAGGGATGTTAAGGATTGCTGGGTGCCACTACAAGCTAGAAAGAAGCAAAGAAAGTTTCTTCCCTAGAACCTTCAGAGGGAGCATGCCCTGTGGGCACTTTGATTTCTGACTTCTGACCTCCATAATTGTAAAAGAATGTGTTGTATTAATTTTAGCCACCCAGTTTGTGTTGATATGTTAAAGGAGTTCTACAATATTGATAAAGACTGTGTTTAACATAACAAATTGGCACTCCACTGCTGAACTAATATATCCCTGGACAGTTTTCAGTTTCTCCAGTCCATCTTTTTTGGAATAAAATAATGACTGTAAGTCTATCAAATGGGTATCTTGTACATTGTTAAGTGGATTTTATGGGGATTTGCAATGCCTTTGGGATTTATGGATTTGACATTGAAAAATACAGAATATTGGCTTAAAATTTCTCTTCCCATAATAACACAATGCTTTGTGATTATTATATTTATTGAACTCTGCACCTCAGAGTCTGTAGTTACAGTTTAGGTAAAGCCATGTTCCTAGTAAATGAAGTGATTTCTCAGGATTTGACTCTCAAATAGCATAGCTCCATGTGAATAGCTCTCATTGAACACAGTGAGATACCTACAGTAAGTATACACCAAAAGCCTGAGTGTGTATCTGGGCATCTGGCTGTTGAGGTAAGTAGTTAGTATTTTGGTGTGACTAGCAAAAAACTTAAGAGTAGCTTAAACTATATTTTTGCAGTGTTTATACAAACAAAGGGTGTTGATTCTATCTTATAACACTGGCACTTGGAATATATCAACTATATCTTTCTATGTATGTCAGTATATAGAACATTTTCATTTTTCACAGCTATATTGTGTTCATTTTCTAAAAACTGGGAGAGTTGGGTCACATCTTTAAGGCTGACTGAACTTTAAAAAAAATAAACTACAATTTGTGAATAACCTTCTAGTTTTTAATTTATACATGTACATATGTTTGTTTTTGGATGACAGTGTGTTATTATGTACTCAAAGCTTTATATAAATGTGTGATCCTCCTGCCTTAGCCTCTAAAATGTTAGGATTATAGGCCACTCTGCCACCCTAAAGTGGGTATTTTTTATCAGTACTAAAGTACTCAAAGCATTTATGGTGTCAAAGTGCACTTTTGAGGAATTTCAGACTTTGTTGGAAAAATAGGGTTTGGGGATTTTGCAAGTTTTGTTAAATAGAAATGATTCTTTTACCAAATTAACTAAAATGAAATAAGTATTCTGTCTTAAATTAGTAATGATGGATTTGGTAAAATATTTTTCATTTGTAAATTTTTGACACTGATGTCTTCTAAATTTTAGTAATATCTTTTTAGTTCAAAGCCCCAAACTATAAAGTATGTGGTAAAAGCCTTGGGGCGGGGGGGTGTTGCCAAATTGCACTTTACTTACATAACAATTTTTGCTATTATTGTAGGTGATTCCCTGTGAGGAGAAAGCATTTCCATAGCTGTACCGTGTAATTTTGAACTGATTTGTGGACTCTTAACAAATTTTATAAGTAAAAAAAATTCTCATTTGGAAATTAACTGTGTGTGCACTCATGCATGCAGGTGAACATACATCACAGTTTCCATGTGGAGTTCAGAGTTGGTTTTCTTCTTCCACTGTGGGTTTCAGACATTGAAGCAGGTTACCTGGCTTTTCTCCAAAGTGCTTTTCCAAGTGACCCATCATACCAGCCCTAGTTTATATATTCATACACATCCTTAAGTTGATTTTCTTATCACTTTTTTTGATACATTGGCAGTAATGAAAGTTGGTTTTTGTTGTTGTTTTGTTTTATGAAAGTCTAATGGAGGGAGAAAGAAGGGAATTGATTGTCCTTAGAAATAAGACTTCTGGGGTTGGAGAGATGGCTCAGCAGTGAAGAGCACTGACTGCTCTTGCAGAGGACCTGGGTTCAATTCCCAGCACTCACATGGTGGCTAATTCCAGTTCTAGGGAATCCAACACCCTCTTCTGGCCTCTGAGGACACTGCATGACACAGGTGCACTTACATACATGCAGGCATACACTCATACACGTGAAAGGAAGGAAGGCAGGCTGGCTGGCTAGCTGGCTGACTGGCTGGCTGGCTGGCTGGCTGGCTGGCTGGCTGGCTGACTTCTGGCACTCTTGCTCCAGTTCACGTGGCAGTTGGTTCTGAATGTTCAGCTGCATTGTTGCTGTTCTAGGAGCCTCAAGCATGTGATTGATTCAGTATAATTACCCAGGTTGCTTTTTTTCAACCAATACGGTCTTCAAGAAAACTTAGATTAATGCTCTGTAATTTCTTTGAACTATATCAAAGATTTGTAAGAAATGATTGGAATTGTGGTGTTGCATATCTGTAATCTTAACACTGGGGAGGAGGCTGGAGAATCATGAGTTCAAGGGTTAAAAGTTCAGATTGTGCCCAAAGGCTTGGCCTTGTTTTTACCTTGGACATTTACTTAATTAGTTTAGTGTAAGATGATTTCTGTAGGTGGTTTTGCTCTTGTTTTGTGTGTTGTGTAGAATACTAAATGCCTTTTGTTAAGCACCCCCCACTTGCCTATTATATCTATTTCTCTTTGATACTTTCTTTTTTAAAAAATACTTATTTTGTGTACATGAGTGTTTTGTCTGTATGTATGTGAGTACACTATGTGTATGCAATGCTCATAGAGGCCAAAAGAGGGCATAGGACCTCTCCCCTCCCCTAACTGCAGTTACAGGTGGTTGCTAGCCACCATGTAGCAGCTATGAACCAAACCTAGGTCCTCTGGAAGGTGCTCTTAACTACACAGTTATCTCTCCAATCCTCTTTTTGTTGCTTTCATTCTTTATGTCTCAGCATTTGTTTATTGAATATTGGAAGAACTGTTCTGTTTGTGGTACATTTTGTACATTTACATTTTGATCCAAAATCCTAGTCCCTGAGCAGTTATGTTTCTACATCCAGTGCCATTATGTAACTTATAGTATATGGACATTATTTTTTAAGACTCTTAAGCCTGAGATCTTAGAAACTATAGGAAAAGCCCATGGTAAAAATAGCAACAGAGATTAATAGTGAATGTACCCAATTGAGATGGGCCAAACAGAATAAGACTTGGAAGAAGCTAGCAATACAGAGGTCAGTCCTGAATTTTGAAAGCCAGGTTGATAAGGAAGTAGATACTCAGTGACTCATCAGTACTAATCCAAAATGATCTCCATCAAAAAAAAAAAAAAAAGATACATTGATTTATAATGTAACTTTGAGTAAAAACCTCGTTTGCTTTGGGGTCATTCGTTTAGAAGATGAGTTGATTCACTGCATTTTAAATTCATTGGTTGAGAATCTATACACAGGGATAGTGATGGTATAAAGCAAACAGTGTTCCTGTGTCCGTTATACTTAGAAGCTAATGAGAGAAATAGGAACATTACACATATTTTGCAAGAAGACATGTTTCTCTCTTTATGTAAGTGCATGTGTATGTTAAAGGATACAAATTCAGAAGAATTACAAGCTAACAGGGTAAGTAGGAGGTGGAGAAAGGGGAGAGGATAGGAAAAAGTTAGGTTCTTAGAAAGTATTTTTAAGAAGACAGAAGATTAATCCCAGCACTCTGGAGGCAGAGGCAGGTAATCTCTCAAGGTCAGCCTGGTCCCGGATAGTGAGTTACAGGTCAGCTGGGCCTACAGGAGACCCTGCCTTTTTTTTTAAAAAAAAAGAAGAAGATTAAAATTAGATCTTGATTTTTTTTTTTTTTTTTCCTCTTCAGACTCTGGCTTATCTAAATAAATTCTCATTTCATTATTTGGTACACTTAACCATGCTTTAAAAAGCTAAATTTTGTAGAATTTTTTGACAGTTTTAAGAAGTGGAGAATTTGACACATGAGAAAATTGAGTATGGGGCAGAGTGCTTGATGATCATGTTATTAAAATGTGGGGGAAAGAAAAGGCATTTGTTCTTGACATTGGCTATTCTCATAAATTCACAACCATGCAGTCACTCCCATGAGAACCAGAAAGGCATACGTCTGTAGTGGGCATTCTTGTCAGTTCTTCATTTGTTCCAGGATTAAACAGGAAAGATGATTTTGCTCTCCTTTTATTGAGATATATACAAGGTTGTTAGGATTTTGTGTTTGTTGTTTGTTTTTTATATTTTATTATTTTTAAAAATGTTATGTGTATAAATGTTTTGCCTGCATGCATATAAGTGCACCCATGTTATGCAATGCCCATGGAGGCCAGAAGAGGGTGTCAGATCCCCTGGAACCTGAGTTAGAGAATGGTTGTTTGCTGCCATGTGGGTGCTGGGAGTGTTTTTAACCACTGGAGCCATTTCCAGCCCCTTTTGTTTTTGAGGCAGGGTCTCACTATGTAGCCCTGGCTGACCTGGAACTTAGTGTGTACACCAGATTGATCTTGAACTCATAAAGATACTCCTGCAGAGGCTGAGGTTAAAGGTGTGCACTACCATGCCCGGCCACATGTACAATTCTTAAGAAAGTCATATACCTACATGACCTTAACCCCAAACAAGATGTAGACCTTTTCCAGCCAATTCTCTGACTCTACAATAATTCCCTCCATTTCTACAATGATTAGCTCCTGTCACAAAAATTTAGTTTTGCCTGCATCTGAATTTTTTGTAAGTCAAACAACATGGAATTTTTGGTGTGTATTTGACCATTTGTTTAAACATAATGCTTGCATGTGTTGTGTTTATTAATAGTTCATTCATCTTTCTTCAGTGTATTTGAACTATAATTCATATCACATACAATTCATCTATTTTGTGTCCAGTTCAGTGAATCAGTTGTGTAACCATTGCCATTGTTAAAGTTTAGAATAGTCATTTCTCATTCTATTGTTGCTCCCATTGTCCCATTCTTCCCCCGACCCCTCACTTCCTAACTACTAATTTTACTTTGTATAGATTGTCTACTCTGGAATTTTGTCTTGTGGCACACTATAGCAAACACTAGCCTTGAACTCACTGTGTAGCTCAAGTTGGTCTCAAATTTGTGCCAGTTCCTATTCCACAGCCTTCAAAATGTTAGAATTACAAGCAGGAGCCACCAAACCCCACTTACTTACAAATTATTTATTTATTTATTTGACTAGTGTTCCATTTTATAGGCTTGTCACAATTTACTCATTTTGTTGCTGATAAACAGGTCCTGTGAGCTTTAAATATTTCTGTGTAAGTCTTTTTTTGTGGACTCTTTCCATATCTTGGATAAATATCTAGGGGAGGAATTACTGGGTCATAGGATGGAGATGCTGTATGTTTACTTTTACACAAAACTGCCAAACAGTTCTCAGAATAGGTTATGTTATGACCTCATATTCTGACCAGTAATGTATGGGAGAACAGTAACTAGACCCTCAAAAACATTCAAAAAATGGCCCCCATTTCTAATTTGAATATTATGGTCATTGTGAAAAGTTTTTCTAACTTGAAGTTTTATTTTAGCTTTCCTGGGACTAATGCTATTAAAACTTGTTCATGTGCTTATTGGATTTTTTTCATAGAAGTTTTTGGTTTTCTCAGCTGGTCAAGTTTTGAGAAAACTAAGTAGTCATTTTGTTTTGATTCAGGTTCTTTTATAATTTTATACTAAACATTGCAGTGTTGTTATCCTGTAATACTTGGCAACAAAATATATATATATATATAATATATATTAAATATAAATTTTAGAATAATCTTGGCTATTTCTTTAAAGTAACCTGAATTTTAGTAGAGTGTTGAATCTGTGTGACAGTTTAGTGAGGGATGGATACCTTTAATACTGAGTTTTCCAACATGACATAAGGAGTAATTACCTTTTTTTATTTTTTAAGTCATTAAGTTCTTAACATAAACGATTGTAATTTTAGGTAACTTGGAGGTCCTTTTATTAAGTCAGATTCTCCTAAAATATATTTTGCATTTAGCATTTTCACAGGCTTTTTTTTCTTTGTGTGTGCCTGTGTGTGCATGCACATGCATGAGTCTAGGTTTCCTTGGAGGCCAGAGGCATTGGATTCTTCTGAAGTTAGAGCAATTGTGAGCTGTCTGACTTGGTAATGGGAACTGAATGCAGGTCCTCTGTAAGAACAGTATTTGCTCTTAAATTCTGAGCCATCTCTTCAGCCACTTGTTTTGTTTTATTTATTTATTTAAAATTTTATGTGTTGTGTTGTGCAGTGCCCATGGAGAACAGAAGAGGGTGTCGAATCCCCTGGAACTGGAGTTATGGATGGTTGTTAGCCACTATGTGGGTACTGAGATTCAAACTTGGGTCCTCTGTAAGAACAACCAGTGCTCTTAACCACTGAATGATCTCTTCAGCCCTTATTTTGATGGTGGAGATTGAACTCACGGCCTCACACATTCACACTCTGTCACTAATTATATGCCCAGCCTGAGTTTTTTTAAAAATATTTTTATTTTTATTTCATGTTTATGGGTGTATTGCCTGCATGTATGCAAGTGTACCCATGTCATGCAATGCCCAGGGAGGTCAGAAGAGAGATCCCTTGGAACTGGAGTTACAGATAGTCATTAACTGTCACATAGCTGTTAGGAACTAAACCCAGTCCTCTGCAAAAGCAACCAGTGCTCTTAACCGCTGAGCCAGCTCTCCAGCCCCATGTTTTAAATTATGCATCCATGACTTGTCTCCTTAAACCTCTTGATACGTACCGTGTCTGTCTGTCTTGTTCTGTATTGTATGACTCACAAATAGGATCTTGCATGTAATGGATGTTCAGTAAATACTTGTTGGATAGATGAATTAATTTTTGTATAGATAAAAATTAGTGTCTCAATCCTTCTTAAGCAAAAATTCAAGTGACATTGAAATGTAAGTTTCACAATGTAAGACTTATTTATGCTGCTCATTATTAAGCCTCAGTTGATGAGTTGTAGGACTCATAATTTAAATTTAGGCAAGGTCTGACATACCTGACTTAGAGCCTGAATTCCTAAACATGAAGTTTTGATTTCTATCAGAAAATAGGAACAGTTTTTAAAAATAGCAGTTATAACTATAATAAAATGTTTTCCAGAGACAAAAGCACTGACATATTATAGCAGTGACATATTATAGTTGTACCAAACCAGAACAGTTTTTTCATATGTTATAAATTCATTGCATGAAAAGAATAGCTTAGATCTTATAGACCATTCAGATGTCAAGACTACTTTAAAGTCATTTTAAGTTTCAGAAAGTAGTGTTCTTTGAAATTGTTGTATCTTCAAATATTAAATCGGTTCCAGCTTTCTCCTGAAAGGTAAAATTATTCCATCATGTATGTACCGCTAAATAATCCTGTTTCTTTGTCCTTCCCTGTTCTTCCTGTAGTCACTCTATTTTGAGCTAAAATATTTATGAATTTTAAGAATTGGAGCATTGAAAAACTTGGCTAGAAATGCATAGCAGGTTTTAGCAATAGTTTACCTTGGTCTACACTCAGAAGTACTGTGGAGCCAAACCTAGTGGCATAGAGCTATAATGCCAGCACTGAACAGGCTAAGGTAGGAGAATTGAGATTTCAAGGCTAGCCTGAGCTACGTAGTAAGACTCTTAAAAACAGAACAACAACCAGAAAACAGAAGTCCTGTGAATTACTGAAGACTCCTGGTTTGGAAGACAGAGCTTTGCAACTCATAGCACATCAGTCAGTAATAATTGGATTTTCTTTAGAGCCTTCTTTAGCAGTCTCCTTGGAAAAGGTTTAAATAAGGTAACTTTTTTTTTTAATGATGAAATCTGTAACAGCAGTCCAGTGGACTAAGATCAGAAACCACTGTATTTGCCCTAAGGCAAGTAACATGGGTGAGATGACAACAATCTTCAGAGATGACATACTATTTCCGGGGAGCATATGATAATATACAAGATGAGTTATAGTTTTATCTTTCCCAGCTGTCAATTTCATGCCATCTAACAGTTCAGAAACATTTTTTAAGGCTTTTTGTTTTGAAGACGAGGTCTCCCTGTAGTCACAGGTGGCCTGGAACTGGCTACATAGACCAGAGTCACTATATAGATCAGAGATCTGCTTCTGCCTTTCTACCTCAGAGTGCCGAGACTAAAGGCATGTGACACCGTATCTGGCTTTTTAAAAAAGGTTTTAATTTTTCGAACATTTTGAAGACTAAGAAGTTATAAATTAACTATAAATTAATCAGTATACTAGCTAATTAGCATATTTCTAGGATCTTCAAATTTTGTTTTTTGTTGTGCTATTGCAGACTATATCCTGGAATTAGCAGATACATTGGTATCTTCTACTTGACCATCAGAATGATTGCTTCAGGAAGATCTGAGCTAACACATCTTCAGAAATGTGTTAGCACATTTTAAGTTTAAGGCAGGCACTTAAGCACAGATTTGATCTCAAGTAAAGTGAATTATTTTTTAAGAAAGTGTCAGGGGCAAGACAGATGGCTCAGCTGTTAAGAGCACTGACTGCTCTTATAGAAGACCTGGGTTTTGGTTCCCAGCACCCACATGGTAGCTAACAACTGCTTGTAACTCCTGATCCAGGAGATCTGAGGTCTTCATTTGGCCCCTTGAGCACTGCTCGCACATGGTATACATACATACATTCAGGCTCACACTCATACACATAAATAAAAATAAATATATATTTTTAAAGAGTGTCGGTTGTGTTTCAGGATTAAGGCATTTGCCCTTCAGTGTAAAGGTACAGATCTAAGTATTGATGAAATTGTTGTAACCCATATATATTCTTTTCAAGAGCACTTTATTTAGACCTTTCCTAAGGAGATTGCTACAACAGCTGATTCATTGTTTATTGTAGCTAATAATACTGTAGCTATAATGTTTTTTCCAGGATGAAAAGGGAGAACAATAGATAGCATCATTAGAAAATATCATTTTGGTTGCCGGCAAGGGCATTGATAAGCTTTCACTAACTTTTCTTCCTGTGGAGAAGACTTAAGGTGTTGCCTGACTCTGCAAAACTTTTGAAAATTATCTCTTTACTAGATGTGAGTGGAAAGCACTATAGAGGCAGACCAAGAACGTTTACTAAGCATATATAGCTCATGGTATCTTTTAGTAGAAATCAGTATTAGAAAAGCTTAGTTTTACAAGATGTTTGCAGATTTCTTCTTTTTCATAAAAAGTTTTTGTATAGGGTAGCTCGGTGTACACCTCATTAAAAATTCTTAGTAGTTTTCCTAATTGTGTTTCAATCTTTGATCCACACTGCCAGTGACAATTTTATTAATACCATGCCATTATCCTGTCAGAAATCCTTCACTGAATCTCCATAATCTTGAGGATAAAATTCAGGTTTTCAGGAATATTTTAGTTTATTGCTTATCTACTTAATTTATCAACATGTTTCAGTCAGGAAAATACTAACTAGCATTCATACAGCATTTTACACATAGGCACTGACCTAACAGTCATCATAATTGCTTGTATTTTGCAAGTAGATCTGTGTCCTCTCCCCTCTACCTTTGTACATTTTATACAATTGGAATAGTCTTTTTTTAAAAAATGTACAGCTCTAATGAATATATGTAATTTTCTGCTATTCATTAAATGAACTCTTAAAATTCAGGAAACCAAAGGGATTAACATCCTATTAGAACACATGGACAAGGAAATAAATAAAACAGCTTAGAAAGAATTACAGAAACCAGTAAACATAAGAAATGTTCAGTTTTAATTTTAATAGAGGGATTTTAAATTTAAACTAAGACAAAGTCTTTTGCTTGTTGAGTCAGCTAAGTTGAAGCATCAAAAGGCCCAGGGGCCCTTTCAAAAGTGCTCCTGCTAGTCTAAGATGGAAAATTTTAAACGTTTTAAAAATAGCTGCAGTGTTTCTAAACCATATCAAATCAATAAAATCTAGTATTCATGACACTTTTTACAAGGTTTATTTTGTATTTAGTTATGTGTATATGTGTGTACCTGTGCGGGGTAGTGTGCACAAGTGCAATGCAAGTACCTACAGGAAACAGGAGAGAGTTGGATCTCCTGGAATGGGGTTAATAGATGCTTGTGAACAGCCCAGTGTGGGTGTTAGGAACTGAACTCTAGTTCTCTGCAAGAGCAGTGTATGGTCTTAACTGCTTCACCGTCTCTTCACTCAGAAAGACACTTTAAAATGCAGGGGTTAGGGATGATGATGGTGATGATGGTGTAGTGCAGTGTGTAAGCACTTGCCTATCATGTACCCTGGGTTCCACTCTTAGCTCTGCGTACACTTGCCTGCCTGCCTGCCTCACCCTTTTCCCTTGTTTTGTTTTGTATAGTCCAGGCTAGCCTTGAACTTGTGGTCTGCCTGCCTCAGCCTCTGGACTGCTAGGTTACAACAGGCCTGTGCCATCACCTGACTATGTGCTTCCTGATTTAATGATACAGGCTAAAGCACTGCCTTCAACTATAATATAAAAACATTAACCTAATTTTAATTTTGAAAAAAAGTAACAGCAGGAAGACCATGTAAGGTATACAGAATGCATGAGATCAGTAGGAATTATTTAGATTTTGGAATATTTGCATAGATTTTGCTGATTGTTTGAATATTCCTAATCTGAAATGTGCCCAAATCCAAGGTCTTTGGAGAGTCATGGGCCATTGTGAGGACTTCACTTTTGCTGAGTGAAGTCAGCATCGAAAGTTTTTCAGAGTGATGTAATGAAATCTGTCTAGTTTTAGCAAACTAGCTAGCTGATGTATTGGAAATGGGCCAAAAGTCTGGGCCAGTAGGGTATGGTAGCCAGAAGTATTGACACAAATCCATGAAGTTTCTCACCTTTTACCTCATTGGAAGCTATTGCAAACACCCAGGTTTGGGGAGAAAATTGCTCTATCCGTGTTGTAGTAGAAGAGGGGAAAGTGGTTGAGACTGAGTATGTTAAATTGGTAGATCCAACAATTTCCTTTGGAGTAATATGGAAAATGAGAAGACTAAAGCTTTTGGTTTCAGCAACTTAATGTTCAGAGTTGCCATTAACCAAAAAAGGGGACTAATTGGAGCAGTTTTAAGATTACTCAATTTTGAATATTTTCCATATACTAGAACTTCCCTGAGTTTATTACTATTTAAGAAGCAAGATATGAGAAAGCTGGCATGAGGTGGCCTTTTACTGAAGTCTTACACTGTGTGTTCTCGCTCCATTAGCTTGAGGCTGTTTTTGATTTGTATGTGGGAATTTTTTGTTTTGGCTTTGGTTTTCCATTTAATACAGGTGCATATAACATCCACTGTGTGTTGGGTATTCTTGCACCTAATTTTTCAAATATCAATTTATTCAGTCTTCATAAACACCTTATGAAGTAAGTATATTATTATGGTCATACCTGTTTTACATGAAGCATAGAGAAATAAGGAACTTACTGATGGTCTCATACCTAGAAAAAGCAGAGCCCAGAATCATAACCACAATTGGTTGCAGAAATCAGCTTATAAACCATTGTGAAGAATTGAGTTCCTTTTCTCCCGTCCAAGTACTAACCAAGCCTGACCGTGTTTAGCTCCCAAGGTCAGGTGCATTTCTTATTTTCCTTTTCCCCCTCATTCCTTATGATTTCATTATATTATAAATGGAGAGGGAGAAGTCAAGCATAGGCCCAAAGCTTATTCCAAATCGTCTACACATAGAAGTTATGAGTAAAAGATATTTTAATAGCTTTGAAACTATTATTTGAAGCTGGGTATGGTGGCAGACACCTACTAATCCCAGCAGACAGATCTTTTTGAGATTGAGGTCAGCTATGTTATACATAGTGAGTTCCAGGGCTGATGGGGCTACAGCGAGACCCTGTCTCAAAGAGACCAAAAATTCTGTTATTTGAGCTTTATTATAGTGGCCCACACATGAAGTCCCAGAATATGGAAGAGGCTAAAAGCATCAGGATTATTAAGTTTGAGGCCACCCACTGACATAGCAAGTTCCAGGCCAGCCTGAACTATTTAGTGAGACTTATAAACCAAAAGCAACAAAAATTTATTTTCATAATATAAAAATCAACTGTGAAGTTTCTATTGCTAATAAAAAAAAAAACTGTAGACATGGTATCTAAAGGTACTCTTAACCTAGACATTTTATGTGAGACTTTATGGAATTTATGACTGAGTCTGAAATATCTACCAATACTGCATGTATATGATTTCCTTTACTTGCTTGGCATGTTACAAGAAATGTTGGTTTGGGGTATCCAGATTGTTGATGTTCTAGGCTCGCTCTCTCGTGTTCTCTCTCTCTCTCTCTCTCTCTCTCTCTCTCTCTCTCTCTCTCTCTCTCTCCACACACACACACACACACGCATGCACACTGTTTAATGATAGGGTTACAGTCTGAGAAATGAGTCATTAGGCAGTCTCATTTTATGAACATTCATAGAGTATAGTCAGAAAAAATAGGGTGACTACAACATCACTAGGTAATATAATCTTATGGGATTACTGTTGTGTACATGGTCCGTCACCAAAATATGATTATGTGGAATATGACTGTTCTCTTATTTAATGCTGCTTCAGTTGCTTCACTGTTAATATTAAAAATCTTAAAGGAGTTGCCTAGCCTTTCTGTATTTATGTATTGATTTTGCAGTGTTTGGCTTAGATTGATATTGCTCCAAAGGAAGTGTTGCTTTTTAGTTCATATTTTTTCTTCAAGAATTTCAGTGACCTTTAGAGCTGTCAGTATGAAATGATAGACCTTTGTAAAGTTCTCTAGGATTTTAACACTTTATTTACATATTTTTTTTATTTTTATGTGTATGACTGTATTGCCTGCATACATGCAAGTGTGTCTATGTCATGCAGTACCCACAGAGGTCAGAAGAGGGTGTTGGATCCCATGGAACTGGAGTTAGAGATGATTGATTGTTAGCCACCATGTAGGTGCTGGGAACTGAACCTGGTCCTCTGGAAGAGCAGCAGCCAATGCTCTTAACTGCTGAGCCATCTCTCCAGCCCCATAATCAGACTTTAAAGATGACAATGCTGGTAGCTTTCTAAATTTGAGAAATAGATTGTAAGACATCTTTTTCTGGTTATCTGTATTCATATAAGCATAGAACAATATTGTATGATTTAATTACAATTTATTTTCATTGACATTAATTGAATTCCTGGTTTTCCCTGATAACCATGATGTAGCAGTAGTTGATATTTCTCTCTCTCCCCCCACCTCTCTCATTTATATACATATGTATGTATGTATGAGTGTATGAGTGTATTGCTTGCATGGATTGTGCAATACCCACAGAGGTCAGAAGAAGGCATTGGGTCACCTGGAACTGGAATTAGCTGCTATGTGGGTGCTGGGAAGAACCCGGGACCTCTGCAAGAGCAGCCAGTATTCTTAACTCCTGAGCCATCTCTCCAGCATTGGTATTTGTTTCTTATGTGTGTGATATATGTATGTGTGTGCATGCCTATGTGTGTGTGTAGAGGCCAGAGATCAACATGAGGGTCTTTTTTTATTTTGTTGTTTAATATTTCAGTCTTTAAAAAAATACTTTATAGCAATAGAGTTTATACATTAAATACCATGATAGAATGATTTGATGTAGTTTTAAACAGAAGGAAAAATGTTATTTTTTAGAGTGTCTTTGTCTGAACTCAGCTTTCTCTTCCAGCAACATTAGCTGGCCGGGGAGCCCCTGGTATCTGCCTGTCTGCTCTCCAGGGCTGGAGTTACAGAGGAATGTTATGCCCAGCTTTTTACATGAGTGCTAAGGTTCTGAACTGAGGTCTTCATGCTTTTACGAACCACTAATCCATCTGCAACCAGTATTTGCTTCTTAAATTGGGTGCAGGTGTCCCACTGAACACAGAAAATCCTCAGTTTTCCCTGGGACTGAAGACATCACCACAACTGGCTAATGCCAACTTTTGGAATACAGTGTAAAGAAGTTGTCTCCTGTTACGTATGATGGGAAGCAAAGATATTTCAATTGATAATATTATTAACCAAAGTTTGTAGTACTATGATATTTTATAGTACCACAATGAAATGTTTGATGAAAATCATTTAATGTCTTATTTTATCACTTGGCAGTGTTTACTAATTTAGTATTTCTGAAAGTTGTCTGTCTCTGAATAGCTTTGTTAATTACTGTATTGAGGGCTGTAGCTCAGTAGTAAAGCACTTACCTTGCATGCATGATCCCATAGATTCTATCTGTAGTATTCCCCCCTCTCCAAATAAGAATGATTACATTTGATATGCTAATTTATGTCTTCCTATAGTGTGACAGTGGACTGTGTCAGAAGCAATGACATGTTTTGTTCCACAATGTCAGTATTTATTAACAGTTTATAAACTACCTTGTAATTTTGTTTACTTTAATTTTCTTGATGTCACTTGGTATTCATGGCCATTGGCAAACATGGACTCTATTTCTGTTTGAATTACTTTCAGATCACACATTACACAGTGATATATAGGTTACAGAATGACTGAGAAAGGGGTACAGCAGAGCAGCCTTACTGAAGGCAAAATCCAGAGAGCAGATTACAGATACAAAGAGAATCAGTGCAGATGGTTAAATAAAATGTTAACCAACACTCCCCAAGCTTTTTTGGCATGGTGCCCATAGCAGCTTGTAATTGCTTTTAAAGGTGTAGGTGCTTCAAGGCCCAGAGTTGGTTCCAGATGAATGAGCTTAGTCAAATCATGGGCCTGATTCTCTAATCTGGTTTTGATTTCATGTCTGTCTGTTTCTGATTTAATTTGATAAGTTGATAGATGGTAATATTTATGTAAATAAATTATCAGTCCATTCTTCATAATTAGTGCAGGGCAGAGATTTGAGCTAGCTGCTGTTTTATAAAATGGAGTCACTAAGAACACAGCAAAGTCTGAAGGTTGCTGTTCTATATAATGTAACTTAGAGTAGGGCACCACCTGATCTCCACATACAGCTTCCTTCTGTTGTTATTGTAATGTTCGTGTTTTGACTGTTGGTATCCATAAGTTCTGTAGACTTGATTCATTGCTCTAGAAGTCCCCTATGCTCTGTTCTACATAACCCTTCTTTCTGTGCAGTTAAAATCATATAGGTATGCAAACTGTTCAGATCCGATTCTCGGGTTTTTTTTGGTCTGTTGTTGAATAAATCGAAAAGTCATGCTATTACTTACTTGGAAAACAACCTGTTATAGTCAACAACATTCGAATGAAAACCACTGTTTTCTCAAATCAGAAAATGATTGAGGAACATGTCATTTTTTTTACAATTTTGTAGATTTGTTTAATGTCTAGGTTAATAGAAAATAACTGTATTCTTGTATCTGTGTTTTCATCCAGTTGTTGCATATCTTGTTAAAGTATGTGAAGACTATCCAGCCTAATTCAAAAATGTTAAAAAGTGGAGGAATATTTTAAGTTTTTCAGAAATTGTGGATATTTTTCTTTGAATACATTACTGATGAATTTTTTAAATTAATATACTTTGGTTTTTAGAGCAATCTAGTTTCTTTGTGAAAATCACCAGAGAATAGTGCTCTGGTTATGCCATTTGCCTCCACATGTGTTCCTCTCTGTGCACATTCCTCTACTACAGAGGTACATGATGAACCTACATTGACACATTGTTTGCATCCAGAAACCTGTCGTTTACATTGTTATTTAAAAAAAAATTGTGTGTGTTTTGCCTGCATGTCTGTAAGTGCCCCACAAATGTGCAGTGCCTGCAGGTGCCAGAAGAGGGTGTTGGATCCCCTGGAACTGGAGTTCTGGATACTTGTTAGCTGCCATGTGGGTGCTGGAAACTAAACCTGGATCCTTTGCAAGAGCAGCCAGTGCTCTTAACCACTGAGCCATCTCTCCAGCCCCCTAGGGTTCTCTCTTTAGGTACATTTGAGTTTAACTTGTCTACCAGTATTTTCATGTAGTTACTTCATTGACCTAAGGTTCCTCTATGTCACCCCTCCTGAAAAGCTGGCAATCACTGCTTTTGTTATGTTCTGCTGATTTTTAATTTTTTTGTGTGTGTCTGTTACTGTATGTCATGGTTGTATGGGTGTTGGTGTAGGCCAGAATAAGGTGTTGGAGCCATTGGAGCTAAGTTACAGACTGTTGTGAACCACCCAACATGAGTGCTAGGAATTGAACTTTGGTCCTCTGGAAGAGTAGTGAGTGCTCTTAACTACTGAACCATCTCTCCAGCCCCCTTTCTCCAAATTCTGTGTAATTTTAAATTGACTTCTTTTGCTTAGTGCAGTTCAGTTTCCTGTCCTTTCATGGCTGGAGAGCTCATATTTCTTTTTATTTCTTAATCTGTTTTCTGGATATACTACACTATAGGTCATTCATCTACTGAAGAACATCTTGGTTGTTTACAAATTAAAAATTAAGTTGCCACAAACATTCATGTGCAGGTTTTTACATGAACATTTTTTTTGGTTGGTTAGGTAAATGCCAAAATTGGCTGTTGTTGAATTTTATGGTAGAAATATGTCTAGATGTGAAAAGAACTGCTATGCTGTCTTCCAAAGTGGCTGTGCCATTTTTTATTCCAATCAGTGTGAATAAGAGTTGCTGTTGCTTCAGGGCTTACCAGTATTTGATAATGTCTGTATTCTGAATTTTGACCATACTGTTAGGTATGTAGGGGGTCTTGTTTTTTTTCCAATTTGTAGTTCCCCATTGACATATACTATTGAATGTTTCACATGCTTACTTGTCATTTGTATTTCTTTGCTGAGATTTCTGTTAGATCTTTCATGCATTTCTAATAAAAGAGTTTTGGGGGTTGTTTTTGTGTGAGCTTTGTTTTTTTTTTTGTTTTGTCTTACTATTTGTAACGCTGGCTTGCCTAGAATTCATAGAAATCCACCTGCCTTTGCCTCCTGAATGCTGGGATTAAAGGTGTTTGCCACTATGCTAGATTAACAACAAAAAATTTTTTAAGAACGCTGTATGTATTTGGGATAATAGCTCCTTATTGTATTTGTCTTTTGTAATTTTTTTCTCTGTATCTTGTCTTCTCATTCTCTCATGGTTTCTTACCTTTTATTCCATTTATTTATTTTGTGGGGAGAAGGCTCCAAGCAAAGTCAGAGGAATACTTGCAGGAGTAGACTTCTTCCTTCTAGCATATGAATCCTGGTCATTTGGCCAGTCAAGTTTCTTGGTTTTTAACTTAATTATGTTACATAATGAAAATTGTATGCATTTATGGTACACACCGTAACATCATGATATATTTATGTATTGTGGACTGCTCAGTGGTAGACCATTTGTCTAGATGCACAAAAACACTTAAAAACTAGTATCTTTTAAAAACACGTGTTTATAGCCTATATTGTGGTGCACACTTTTAATCCCAGCACTCAGGAGGCAGAGGCAGGCAGATCTTTGTGAGTTCAAGGCCAGCCTAGTCTACATAGCGATTATCAGGCTAGTTGGGGCTACAGGAAGACCCTGTCTCAAAAAAGACTAAAGAAAATAAAAATAAAGCAAACAACCCCTCCTCCATGTTTATATAGCTCACTTATACAACAGTTTTTATGATTATATCATAGAATTTAAAATGTTTACTTGTATTACAGTCTTAGTAGATAATTTTTTTTCAAGGTTATTATTCGTAATTATGTGTATGTCTGTGAGTCTGTGGGTGGGTATATGCAGGTGCTCTATGAGCCAGAGGTGTCAGGCATCCCTGGAGTTGGAGCCTCCAGATGTGAGTGCTGGGAACTAAACCCGGGTCGTCCACAAGAACAATATATGCTCTAAACCTCTTAAGCCATCTCTCCAATCCCCTAGTTTACTTTGTAATAATTATAAATTATTCAGTAATAGAACTAAGTTCTTGGGCCTTTAATTACTTTGTTGCTTGTTCATCACTGTGATAAATTATGTTTTATAAATTTTCAGTTTTATTGTTTAATTATGGAGGGGCTATGTTTAAGAGAACCGTTCTCTGAAGAAATGCTGTATAGACAAACTCTAAGAGGTTCTCTAAAGAAAGGCTGATTTTATTTCTGCTAGCCAGCCTCTACCTTCTTTAGTAAACTAGAGGACCAATTTGAGGTTAATTTATGGTTCAGAATTTTCCAGACAATCCAGATACTGTAATGGTTCTCAGAGTAGTCCAGGGACTCCCGAAGGTCTAAGAGCTGGGTCTTCACAATAATAATAGGCATTTGCCTTTCTGTGCTCCATCCTCATAATACTGGTTTCCAGAGGTTGTGCAGTGTAACGATTTTGCCCATTGTGAGAGGTAATGGAGTAAATCTTTTGTTTTCTTTTAAAATTGCAAATACAGTAAATGCAATACAATAGGTATAATTCACATAAACAAAGCTCTTTAGGGTTCTTAGTAAGTTATGAGAATATAAAATGATTCTGGGACCAAAATATTGGTAAGCTGCTAAAGTGTAGCATATGTTTGGGTCCCAAACCTTATGCGAAGCACTAACCAAGGAGTTCAGTTTCTCTGGGCAAATGTTCATCTTGTCTGTCCTTGGAAGAAAAATATCTCCTTTACCAATGGATAGATTCCCCCTCCCCCCTCCAGTGAAGTTTTATTATTGCCTCTAAGTGCAGTGTCTCCGGAACAGTTCTCAAACTCTGGTAAGCATGATAATCACATGGAACATCTGTTAACACAGATCCCTGGGCCTATTTCCAGAGATTTTGATTTAGTAGATGAGTTGCATTCATAAGGAACTGAGCTACCAGATGGTGCTATGAAAGGATAGTGGACCATACTTTTGAGTAACATTGCTCCATGTTCCTAACTTAATTCATTCTTTCAACTCAGTAAGATACCTCTTCCTGCATTGCGTGTTTGTTAAAGCTCAAGTTCCACTCGGGCATAGTGGCATACATTATAATTTAGCACTCAGAACTCAGCAAGCTGAAGCAGGAGGAGGATTGCTGAATTTGAGCACAATTTGAATACATAATAAGACCCTGTCTTAGTTATTTCCCTAGATAAACTCCAAAATTCCTACATTATCCATATTCATTATTACTCATTGTGTAAGCACATTGCTCTAGCTCCCAGATTCTCATTCACTTCTGGTACTTCTAGCCTTTTCTGTCTACCTTTTTAATTTAGGTGTACATTGACTATGTGTTTGTTTGACAGGGATTATTTCTGTATATCCAGGTTTTATCCTGTAAATATCCTGAATATATTATAGGACTTAAAAAATTTATTGAATTTTTGTGATTTTTTTTTCATACAATATAATTTGATGTTAGATTCCTCCCTTATCCACTCCTCCCCTTACTGCCTCCACAATGTAATGTACTCTGTGTGTGTATATATGTGTGAGAGAGAGAGAAATTGAGAATGAATCTCATTTGTGTTCCCAAATGTCCTTCAGTGTGGGTCCATCCACTGGAGCCTGGTAAACCTACCAAGAGTTCCATCTCTGTAATAAACTGTCTCCTCCTCCCAGCAGCCATCCATTGCCAAAAGTTTCTAGGTTGGATTGGCATTTCTTATCCCATGTCTCTTAGGCTGGAATTTGGTCTGGTTTGAACTTGCATCAGAATTTGCATGCTGTCACCATTGCTCTGAATTCATATGAGTAACTGACCACCTGCCTGGAAAACTGTTTTCTTGTCGTCATGCACCACTTCTGGCTCTTCAATCTTTTCACCTCCTCTTCCTCAATGATCCCTGAGCCTTGGGAGGCTGTCCTATTCTGGGATAAGCATGCTGCAGCATCTTCTTTGTACATTGACCAGTTGTGGCTTTCTGTGTTAATCACTATCTGTTACATAAGGAAACTTCTCTAGTGAGAGTTGAGAGATGCATTCATTCTGTGTGTAGAGATTGCATTGAAGATGTGTCATTTAGGATTAAGCATCTCACAGACACTTATTTTCTGTATTTGACCAGTTATGGAACTCTGTAATGGTTTCCATCTGTTGCAAAAAAAAAAAAAAAAAAAAAAAGCTTCTTTAATGATTTGTGAGAAGTGTACTTTGTAGATATGAAAATGCATATTTAGAATACAGTAAGAAATTGTGTTGGTCTAGGGCTGTGGCATAAGTAGGTTTTTCTCTAGGATCTGTTATCTCTTCAGCCATGTGTGTTTGCATGTGTTTATAGTACCACACATAAGTTCCCTCCCATTGAATGGGCCTTAATTCCTATTAGACAGCTCTTGATTACTTCCAAGATAAAAGTTACACCAATAGCAGTAGTTTGCTGGGTCAGTCATTGTTTATTACAGCAGGAGAATGAACTTCAGGTATGGTTATTGAACATCTAAAAAGTCACTTATATAACAGTCTGATATTTTTAAGAAATGTGTAATATTTAGCTAAAACTAAATGTTCTTAAACCTTGATCAGACATGTTTTATTTTTAAATTAGTTCTTTTAATAGTTAACAAGATTAGGTTAATTATATTAATTTAAATAGTTTAAAATTTTTGACTTTAGAAGGTTTAATATTGTATATATCATCTTTAAGTTTTATCTTTTACTTATTTAAATACCTTACTCAAACCTTTATAACATACAACAAAGACTTTTAGATCTCTTTTCCATTGTGGAAACATCCAGCCATCTTAATCTTCCTATATAAATGTTTCTTTACTAAAATTATTTCCATTCTTATATCCTTCTAAATTTTTTCTTACTAATTATCTTAATACTACATGAGACATAAATTACATTAATTAATAAATTTACCATCTGTGGTAAGGACTGTTTCAATGGGGTACTAAGTGTCTGTCCTCTCATAAGTTTCTTTTTAAGTATTTTATTTATTATTTTTTGTATATTGACTATATATATATATATATGTGCATCCATATTTTGCAGTGGTCAGGAGAGGATATCTGGAACTGGAGTTACAGCTGGTAGTTAGCCACCATGTGAGTGCTAGGAACTGAATGTGCTTCCTCTGCAAGAACGATCAGTGTTCTTAACCACTGAGCCATCTCTCCAACTCTCTCATAAGTTTCTAATGATAAACTAATATTTGGTTGCACGGACCTAAATAATAAACTAATTGAACCAAGTAATTTAAAATTGGGATTTCTTAGAATAATTGGGACTAGTCTATAGTAAGATTTTGACCAGTATAACCTGATTCAGTAACATCTGAGCAAGTAAAACTTTTTCATAGTCTAATTTGAATTACCTAAAATTAAACCAAAATATTTTTAAGGGGGTTCTTATAAGTTTGTAGGGATTTTTTCCTATTACATCTTAAGTGATAAGAAACTTTTCTATTATTTTTGGGCTAAGCAGGGAGCTGGCCCCTACCTCTTACCCTTTTCAGGAGTAGCAGGCTTAAGGGTAGTTTCCATAAGGTTTCTTTGATTTCAAAATTTTGTTACATTTAAAGTGATATGTAAATTCTTTATTATCTTAGGGCTAAGACAGGAACTGACCTACCTCTTACTGTCTCAGGGCAAGGCAAGGTGATTCCATTTCTCCTGTAGCCTGAGGCTTTAGTGGGAGGTTCCCACCCAAGCACATTGTTAGTGGCAAAATAGAGATCTCTTAGGCTGATTGTGCTAGAAAAAAATTTATATCATGAAATAAGTAATAACTTCTGTTGGTAATATTTTATCCCTTAGCTATTCTTCAAGGCACCATGCTTTTATATAGAGTGGTTTATTTCCCCCCTCTTGGTCACTGAGTGAGGAGGCTTAACCCATCTCAGGAGCCTTTGGAGAGTGTTTTAAGATAAACAGGCTTAGGTCTGAAGTGGGAAGGCCAAATCTCATCTCCAGAGCCAGTTTCTCAGTGAGTTCAAACAGCACATGACAATTTACTAATACTCAAAAAAAGGCTTTTATTTCTCTTTGGTTTGAAATGGTTCCTGTCCTCTTTATAACCTGTGTAGATATTTACAGTTGGATCTTGCATTGGCAACATGAAGTGACAAAAGTCAGAACACTTGGTTTTTGAAGGGTCACTCTTTGATATCTCCAAATTTGTAAGTCACAAATACGTGGCACTTGTAGTAAGTACTCGCTGTCAAGGAAAATCAAGCCAACAAAAGTATCTGCCTTTGTTACTGCCTTATTTAAATTTCTTCTTGGCTATATTTAGTGTAACTACATGTTTGAAACTGAAGAACTTAAATTTCTCTTATACTGATGTTTTCCATTAGAGGCTTTTTTTTTTCTTTCTTTTTTTTTAAATTTAAACTTAACGCCAGGCATGAATTCAGGAAATCATCAGGCATTTTTATTTTTAGGTTTGAGAGATAGATAAAGTAGATACAGAATAGGGCTATCTTGTTACCCCATGTCCAAATTTCCCTTGTTTTTGCTCTGTAGAGATTTATATTCCTCTCTCTGTGTGTGACAACAAGGAAAGAGGCCTTGTCAAATGTAGCTGCTTCTCTCATTGCCAAGACCTGAATTTCCTGTATCTTATCCTTCTTCTTTAGTGACCCTGAAGAAGGTAGGATGTATTCAGAATAGTCACTCTTACCAGTGTGACTCAGTATATTATGACCTAATGATTTGTTATTGTTGTTGTTGTTGTTGTTGTTTGAAACGGGTTCTCCCTGTAGCTCCAGCTAGCCTGATACTATGTAGATCAGGTTGACCTTGATCTCACAGAGATCTGCCTGCCTCTGCCTCTCAAGTGCTGAATTAAAGGTGTGAACCACTATGCCCCTTAATGAATTTTTAAATTTAATTTTACTTCTTTTGCATCGTTATTTTGATCATGTATGCAGGACTCACCATTTATAAAACTTGTGGCCACCCCACTTCCAGAGTTTTGATACTCAAATCAAGCACCCCTACATTCATTCATTATCTTGGATGAAGAGCAAAGTGGGATCCTGAGGGAATAAGGTCAGGTTCTCTGGTAACAACAGTTACCAAGGTACCAATGCCCAGTGAGCTTGTTTGCATTATAAAAACCTTTCTGGTGCATGGTTATGTTAAAATTATTAGTACAAATTCTGTCCATATTGTAAGTCATTCTGACTAAACACAAACTCTACTGTTGAGCTATATTGTGTCCCTGACCCCAAAGATGGATTGATATGCTTGCTTAGATTCTCAAGAGTGTTTTCTACCGGTCCTTGGTGGTTTGGAGACTCGGGGATCTTTAAGTTCCTGTTTTTATAGTGACATTAAGATGTTATTTACCTCTCATTAATCTGTTGACTTTGGTATTTACTTTGTAATGCTAGGTAAAACTACTGCTATACAAATCAAGGCATGATTAGTTATCACCATTTTTTTTTTTTGTATCATGTACTCAGTCAAATATGCCATTTTAACTTTGTGGTGCCTGTGTTGGGCAGTATAAAAATATTTGATAAATCATAAAGCTTGGGTATAAATAATCCTAAGATTCTGTGATTAAAACAGGAAATATGTTTAAAACACCAAGTTGTAACTAAACTAGTTTTCATGGAGCATCCTTTCACTTGGAAGAATATCTGACAAACTATGGTTATTCAGACGTTTGTCTTTGACAGACATTTTCTCAAAAATTAAGCTAGGTGGTGGAGAGATGGCCCAGTAGGTGAGAGTGCATACTATTCTTTCAGAGGGCCAGAGTTGGTTCCCAGCACTCACATTGGGTGATTCACAATGCTTTACAAATACTTGGTAGATGGTATAGCAGATATAACATTGGTCAGAAATCTTTTTAAAGTATAAAATAGACCTGGGTAATAGATTTAATTTTTAAATTTTTTTTCTTTTATGTGTATTAGTGTTCAGCCTGCATGTATGTAAGTACACCTATGTATTGTGCAGTGCCCATGGAAGCCAGAACAGGGCATTGGATCGCCTGGAACTGGTTACCAGTGGTTGTTAGCTACCACGTACGTGCTGGCGAATTAAGATTTTCTACAAGAGCAGCCTGTGCTCTTAACTGCTGAGTCATCTCTCCAACCCAGATTTTTTTTTTTTTAAGGAAAAGTTTCATCTTTAAAATTAAGATACTAAACAACTGACCCTTTTTATTTGCCATTATAAGAATTTTACCATATTTAAATTCTGTCCTGTGTACCACAATTAAGATATGCAATAGTACAGGGCCTGGGACTTCTCAGTGATAATTTACCTACCTAGTATCCCTGAGACCCTGTGATTCACAACAGCAAGAGACAGAGCAGTTCTATCACCCCAGAAATTCATTGTGGTGATCTCCTCCTGCCTCTGTCTTCCATGTATTATGAGAGGTATTCTTTTTGTTTTTGTTGTTTTAATGACCCTTCCCTAAACCTTTGGCAACTTCCAGTCTGTTCTCCAATACTGTAGTTTTATCTTTTTGAGAATAGTATTATTTTGTATGTAACTACTTGAGATTAATTGCATCTATCTATTTCTGGTTTTGAGAAGTAAAGTGGAATTTACCATTTGGAGCATTTTCAAATGTGTAATATAGTGGCTTTTAGTATATTCACAGTGTTATGAAACTACAACCACTGTCTAATTGCATAGTGTCCCTCTGACCTAAAAGATGCCCCATACTCATTATATAATCATTACTATTTCTTACCCCATTTCCTGGCATCCACTAGTATCCTTTCTCTGTTGATTTGCCTCTTCTAGGTACATATAACTGGGATAGTGATGATAGGATATATTGTCAGCCATATCTGAATTCCTTGTATTTAGCATAATACTTTTGATGTTCATCTGTGCTGTAGTGTGTTTCAGTATTTCTTCATGTTAGTGTAGTTTCAAGGAGCAAGAATAATGGATTTAAATATGTGTACCCTCTTTTTGGTGTCTCTCTAAAAACAGCATGCATTCTATTGGCTTACTGTCCCATCTTTAATATTTATTGCTTCCTTAGAGGCTCAGTCTCCAAATATAGCCTTATTGAGATGAGGGCTTTTACATGTGAATGGGGACACCTTTAGTCTTTTAGCAGTTATTCAGTATCTGATGGACATATGAGGATTTCTGTTTTTCAATGTGAATGATATTTCTGTGAATATTCATGTAGAAGTTTGTTTAGAAATTGTTTTCATTGCTCTTGCGTTTGTACTTAGAGTGCAATACTGGGTCATGTAGTTCTTTCACCTTTTTAAAAATATGTATAACATTTCTTTTACATTTATTTGTGTGTCTGTGAGAGAGGGGGAGATGGAGGGAGGATGTATATGGGAACAAGTGCCACAGCATATGTATGAAGATCAGATAAGAACCCATAGGAATTGCTTCTCTCCTTACCAAATGAGTTCTTGGACTTAAGCCCAAGTCTTCAGGTCTGGCAGCAAGCATTGTTGTTTGTTGAGCCATCTCCCTCGCCCTGTTTTTTACTTATTCTGTGTGTATACAATGTATTTTCATTATATTCTTAACACTCTACACTTCCTACACTCCCCAGACCCTCTCCCAAATATAATTCCTTCCCAACTTAATGTCCCCTCTTCCTCTTTTTAAATAACCAACCAAGTCCAGTTAGTGTTGACAAACAGATGGGTGTGGAGCCATCCACTGGAGCATTGGTAACCTACCAGTGGCCACACCCCCAAAGTAAAATTGCTTTCCTTCCCTTGGCAACCATCAACCGCCAATACCTCCACAACCTCGTGAACAACATCTCCATTCATGCTAGAATTTTGACTGTCTTCATCTTGCTTGGATAACCATGGTTGCTGTGTTTTCCTGAGTGCAGTGACCATGTCCTGTCCCAAAGACATTTCATAGCACTCATTCTCATCCTCCAGCTCTTACATTCTTTCCATCCCCCTTTCTACCATGTTCCCTGAACTTAGGGGTCGGTGTTGGGGGCTTTGATATAGATGTCTTATTTAGATCTGAGTACTTAAAGTCACTTACCCTCAGCACTTTCACAGTTACAAGTTTGTATTAACTGCTGCCCATTATAAAAAGAAGCTTCTCTGACCAAAGTTGAGAGCAGCACTAAACAATGGGTAAAACTATAAATATTTAGAAGGCAGTTTGACAACATGATCTTTTTGGCAAAAGAATAATCAATTTCCCCCTATGGCTTATAGCCTCCTGAGCCACAGGCTTTTGATCAGGTTTACAGTACCAGTCATGAATTCTACCTGTGGAGCAGTCCTCAGATCCAATCAGAAAGCAATTGGATACCTTCTCATGACAGTGATGCCATTGTTGTACCAGCGAACACATCTTACCTGGCAGGTCAGTATTGTACCATGCAGGGTCCAGTGTTGTCTAAGACCCTTGATGTCTTTTTCTTCCCCAGCATCCTGCATAGCACCTCTCAGCACTATGCAAGCTAGCAGTCATGGAGGGAGTTTCCCTGTCAGTTCTAGATTGATTTCTCTATGTCCTGAAACCAAAGTATGTGCAGTCTTCAGCAGTAAAGTCTTACCATCTAGTTATGATAGGCAACCAAGAGCAATGACAACAACCTGTGGTGTTTTCGGTGTCCCTGAGACCTCCCTAACCAGTAACTCCTAGGGAGGTATCGCATGCTTGGCATTGAGATATCAGTTTTACAATTTATGTCTTCTGCGGCTATTATTGGCCATTCATTCAGAGTACCTCTGCTCAAACCCCTCTTTTTTTGAAGGAGACTGGAGAGATGACTCAGTAGCTAAGAGTAATGGCTTGTCTTGCAGAAGACCCAGGTTCACTTCCCAGCACCCACATGGCAGCTAACAACCACCGATAACTCCAGTTCCAGGTGATCCAATGCCCTCTTCTGGCCTCTATGGGCATTGCATGACACAGGTGCACTTACATGCAGGCAGTGCACTCACATTATACAAAACAAATAATAAAACTTTTTTAAAAATAAAAATATATATGTTTTGTAATTAGCTTATGAGGTAGTGAATTTCTGTAAGACTTTTCATTCATCCTTAGTTTTGGTTAACGCACCTCCCCACTGTCTCCTCTCCCCATTTTCCCACCCCCATTTCTACTAAAACTTTGATTTCCTATATGCCCCATGTCCCCCTTTCATATCACATGTGTTCTTTTCCTCCCCCCCTCTTATAAGCATGTTCTGGCTTCCTGACCTCTACAGATAGTCCAAATTAAACACACAGATCTAAACATTTAAAGCTAGCATATGGAAGAACGCATGTGGTGCTTGTCTTTCTTGGTCTGGGTTGTCTCATTTAGTTTATTATTTTCTTCTTCTACCCACTTTGAATAAAAGTCCATTTTATGTATGTACCATATTTTAATTATTCATCAGTTGATGGATCTAAGCTGATTTCAGTTCCTAGCTATGCATTGTGAACAGAGCAGCAGTGGACATGGATGAGCAAATATCTTTTTAGGAGGATATTGTATCCTTTGGGTACATGCCCAGGAGTGGTATAGTTGGGTTATTCAGTAGATGTATTTCTAGTTTTGGTTTTATTTTTATTTTTCAAGTAGTTCTGGGAATAGAGAGATGGCTCAGTGATTAAGAGCACTGACTACTCTCATGGAGGACCTGGTTTCATTTCCCAGCAGTCAGATGACAGCTAACACTTACACACACACATATATATATATATATATATATATATATATATATATATATATATATATCAAAGAAGAAAAAAATAAAATTTATATTTATGTGTGTGCCTGTGTGAGTTAGTGTGCCCTGAATGTGTACAGGCACCTGTGGAGGCCAAAAGAGGGAGTTAGTAATTCTCTCTATAACTGGAGTTATAGGCAGTAATGAGCTAACTGGTGTAGATGACTGGGAACAAAACCCAGGTCTTGTGCAGCAACAGCAAGTGTTCTTACCTGTTAAACCTCTCTCCAGCCCCTTTAGAGTTATTTTTATTAATGTATATGTGTGTGTGTGTCTGTGTCAGTATGCTACATATGTGCATATGCCTGTGGTGGCCAGACAGGCTTCAGATCCCCTGGAGCTGGAATTTTAGGTTGTTATTATCTGCCTAACATGGTTACAGGGAACCAAACTCAAATCCTCTGTAAGAGCAAGAAGTACTCTGAACTGTTGAGCTATCACTTTAGACCCCATGTTTTTAGCTTTTTGAGACATCTCTACATTGATTTTCATAGTGGTTGTACCAGTTTATACTCTACCAATAGTGGATAAGGGTCCCCTTTACTCATACCTTTGCCAGCATTTCTTCATATTTCTTTGTTAAAAGATTTATTTTCCTTTTATGTGTACAAGTTTTTTTGCCTGTATGAGTTTAAGTACACCACGTTTGCCTACTGCCCACCAAGGCCAGAAGAGGGGTTTGGATCCCCTAGAACTGGAGTTATGGACAGTTGTGAGCCACCATGTGAGTTCTGGGGACTAAACGTGGGTCCTCTGCAAGAACAAGTGCTCTTAATTATTGAACTATCTTAACAGCCTGTCATTTGTTTTCTTGATAGTCATTCTGACTGAAATAAAGTAGAACCTTGAAGTAGTTTTCATTTGTACTTGCCTGATGGCTAATGATGTAATACACCTGCTCATTATCCATTTGTATTTCTTCTTTTGAGAACTCTGTGTTCCGGTTCATAGCCTAGTGTAACATTTTTAATTTTTATTTTACTTGTTGAGTCTTTTGTGTGCATATATATAAGTGCACTACATGTGTGAAATCCTCTCCGAGGTCAGAGAAAGCATTGGATCCAATGGAACTAGTGGTTGTTAGCTGCCATACGGGTACTAGAGGCTGAACCAAGTTCTTCGCAAGAGTAGCCATACTCTTAACCACTGAGCCACCTCTCCAGCTCCCTTTATTTATTTTATTAATTTGTAAAGATTTTAAGTGTTAATGAGTGTTTTGCTTGCATGTATATAACTGTACTATGTGTGTACATGGTGCCCACATAGTCCAGAAGAGGGTGTCATATCTTCTGGACTGAAGATGATTTTGAGCAGTCACATGGGTACTGGGACCTGAAGCAGAGTCCTCTGCAAGAGCATAAGTACTCTTAACCTCTGAGCTCTCCAGTCCCCTATAGGCAGTTTTTTATTAAGTTATTTGTTGTCTTTAAGTTTTTAAATTTAGTGGTCTCTGTGTGTGTGTGTGCAAGAGAGAAAGAGAGAGAGAGAGATATGGGGGAAGGTGCCGTGTGTGTGTGTGTGTGTGTGTGTGTGTGTGCGTGTGATGTGGGGGAGGGAGTGATACATTGGAGGTCAGAGGACAGCTCTGGAGTTGTTTCTCTGCTTCCTTTTACATAGATTCCAGGGATTAAACTAAGGTTCTCAGGCTTGCATTCCTTTACTGTCCACTGCGCTGTCTTGTTGGCCTATTGTTTACTTTGATGTTTAGTTTCTTGAATTTCCTTTATATTCTACATATGAATCCTTTATCAGATGTAGAGCTGGCAGGTTGTTCTCCATTTTCATGGCTGCCTCTCCCTTGCTTCATTTGTTGTATAGAAACTTTTTAGTTTATTAGGTCCTATTTATTGACCTTATTCCCCTTAGTCAATCTTACTGAGAAAGTCCTTACCTATATCTGTATCTTGAAATGTGCTCCCTACTTGAAATGGCAGTTTCAGAGTTTCATATCTAATGTTGAGGTCCTTGGTCTGTTTGTAGTTGATTTTTGTGCTGGGTGAGAGATAGGATTTAGTTTCATTCTTTTGTGTATAATTATCCCGTTTTCTTACACTGTTGAAGGTGCTTTTTTCTTATGTGTATTTTTGGCTTCTTTGTCAAAACAAAACAAAACAAAATCTGGTAGCTGTAGTTTCATGGCCTTGTATCTGGGTCTTCTACTCTAGTCCATTGTTTTGTATCAGTACCATATTGTTTTTATGACTGTGGCCCTGTGATGTAGCTTAAAATTAGGTCTGGTGAGTGACACCTCCAGCATTATTCTTTTTTTTTCAGTATTGCTTTGGCTATCTGGGGGCTTTTGTGCTTCCACATGAATTTTAAGATTTTTTTTTTTTCCTCCTCTGTATGAAAAAACATCATTGGAAGTTTTACTGAGATTGCATTGAGTCTGTAGATTGCTTTAGGCAAGGTGGCCATATTATTTCTACAAATCCAAGTTTTCCTTACAAAGGTCTTTCACATTCTTGGTTAGGATTATTCTGAGTTTTGTTTTTGTTTTTTTCATTGTTTCTTAACGGTTATTACAAGTGTGATTGTTTCCCTGATTTCTTTCTCGGGGTACTCCTCATTGGTATATAGGAAGGCTACTGGATTTGTATGTTAATTTTGTACCTTCCTGTTTTGCTGAAAGTTTTTTTTTTTTAATCAGTTCTAAGTTTCCTGGTAGAGTCTTTAGGGTCTCTTAGGTATAGAATCATACCATCTGCAAATAAAGATGCTTTGACTTCTATTTGTATTCCTTTTGTTTCTTTTGTCTTATTGCTCTAGCTAAGACTTCTGGTACTATATTAAAGAAAAGTGGAAAAAGTACAGACACCTTTGTCTTGTTCCTGGTTTTAGTGGAACTGTTTGAGTTTTTGTCCATTTAGTATAATGTTGATTATAGGTTTATCAAATATAGCTTTTATTATGCTGAGGTATGTTCCTTCTAATCTGAATTTCTTCAGGGCTTTTAACAGGAAGGCATGTTGGATTTGACAGACTTGAGATAACCATGTGTTTATGTCCTTGTGGCGAGTTATGTCATTTATAATGTTTATTGATTTACATATATTGAACTGTCTCCGTGTATTACCAGAATGAAGCCAATTTGATAATGATCAGTGATCTTTTTGATGGATTCTTGAATTTTGTTGACAAGTATTTTGTTGAGAATTTTTTCATCTGTGTTCATCAGGGAGATGGGTTTGTAACTTTTTTTGTTGTTCATTTTTCTAGTTTTGGTATCAGGATTACTAGCTTTATGAAAAAGTGTGGCAATGCTCATTCTTTTTCTGTCTTACGAAATAGTTGGAGAAGCACTGGTGTTCTTTTTTTTGAAGGTCTGGTAAAATTCACCAGTGAACTCACCTGGTCTTTCTAGTCGGGGGTTTTAAATTGCTACCTCAATCTCACTGCTTATTGTAGATCTGATTAAATTGTTTACCTCATCTTGCTTTGTTTTCTAGGTCATGACTTTATAAAAATACATTTCTTTTAGATTTTCCAGTTCAGTGGACCATATATATTTATGAATAAGACCTAATTATTTTTCTTAATTTCATTAATATCTTCTGTAATGGTTCCCTTTTTATATCTAATTTTATTTATTTGGGTCTTCTCACTTGTGTTTTAGTTTGGCTAAGAATTTGTCTTCTCTTGTTTATCTTTTCAAAGAACCAACTCTATTTCATTGATTCTTCTTATTTTTGTTTCCATTTTATTAATTTTTGTTCTGATCTTAATGATTTCTTTCCTTCTATTGAATCAGGGTTTGTTTTGTTTTTCTTTTTACAAAGATCTAAGGTATGTTATTAAGTTATTCTGCGGTTCCTTAATGTTGGCACATAGGGCTGTAAACTTCCATCTTAGGACTGCTTTCATTGTATTCCAGGGTTAGTATGTTCTGTTTTCATTTTCCTTTGATTCTTGGAATGTTCTGGTTTACTTCTTGATTTTTTTCAAGGACTGAGTCATTCAGTAGTATGCTGCTGGATCTCCATGCTTTTGTGTATATGGTTTTCTCTTGCTGCTGATTTGTAGCCTTATTCCATTGTGATCAAGGAGAATACCAAAAATTATTCCAATTTTCCTGTATTGGTTAAGTCTTTGTGTCCTAATATATGATCTATTTTAGAGAAAGTTCAGTGGGCTACTGAGAAAAGTATATTCATTCTGCAGTGTTTGGGTGGAATGTTCTATAGATGCGTGTTAAGTTCATTTGATCTATGATGTCATATTTCTGTTTTGTTGGGATGACCTGTGGGTTAGGGTGAATGAAGTCACCCATACTATTGTGTTGGGGTTAGTCTGTGACTTTATTTCAGTAATGAGATTGGGTGCACCTGTGTTGGAGCTGTTATTAAAAGATATATATTGATTTCTCCATTTTGTTGATTTTTTTTGTGTTTTTGTTTGTTTTTTTCTTGCTTAACATTCTATCATGGTTTATTCTTTCCTAAGGCCTCACGGATAGATTTGATTTTTCTCTTCAGTCTGAAGGATTCCTTCAAGTATTTTCTGTAGAGCTGCTGTCTTAGTGATAATAAATTTAAGCTTCAGTTGAATAATCTGGTGTTGCTTGCTTTATATCTGACTTGGTATTTCCTGCTTACTGTTTTCACAGTCTTCTTTGTTCTGTGTTAATTATGATGCTTTTAGGGGAAATTATTTTCTGGTCTTGTCTGTTTTATGTCCTAAATCCCTCCTGTGTCTAATTTGGCATCTCTTTCCTTCACTGTAGGAAATTTTGTTAAGATTCTTTGGAAAATGTTTTCTACCCCTTTAGGAACCAGTCTGTAGGTTTGATCTTTCTGAGTGTCCTATATGTCTTGGAATTCACACTGGTGTCTTATTATTCTTTTACCTTTGCCCTTGTTGGATTATATCGGTTCTTCTCTCAAATCTTCAAGATCAAATATTGTTCTATCCTTAATTCATTCTCTTGCTAAGATTTTCCACAGAATTAAAAAAATGCATTAATTCTTTGAGAACTTCATGCAATGTATTTTGATCACATCTCATTTGGGTTGAGCACTCTGCATACAGTCTTTTATTTTCTGTATGCACCCTATGTTTTTTATTTCCAGTATTTTGAATTGGTTTTTCTGTTATATTTCTGTCTCTTTATTGAATTCCTCTTTCATGCCATCCATCACCTTTCCTTATTTTGTTCAGTTGTTTAATCATTATATTGAGTTCTCTGGGATTTCATTTAACTCACTCTCATTAGATGCCGTTACTGTAGGGTTGATAATTTTTGTTGGAGTTATGTTGTCTGTTTTTTAATGTTTCTTATGTTACCACTTTGGGATTTAAGCATCTTGTGTTATTTCTTGCTTGATTTGTTTTTATCAGCAATATTATTTTAGTTGAAATATTTGCAGTGTCCAAGTGGGACTTGGATGTGGTAGAGTTGAGTGTGCGGTTCAGAAAATAGTTTGTCAGTCCAGGAATTCAGGGTACCTGATGTAAACTCTAGATCATTCCCTGAATGATACAGCAACTGGAAGAGCAACCACAGCTGCTTGTTATCAAACTGTGCAGTTGTTATACTATCGAATTAATAATGGTGATCCTTTTGACTTCAACACCTATTGGAAGCCAAACAACCAAAGATAGTAAGGAGTATACTTGGATTTTAGGTAGTAAGATTTTGAGTGGGAGGCAAGCAGGGTGAGTAAGGGTAAGGATTAAGAGTAAGGGTAATTAGGAGGAGAAAGTTGGTATATGATTAGGATCCACAGATTTTAGAGATTAAGGTGATAGATGATTACAGTTAAGTAAAGGGGGAATGGGATAAGGAGAGAAGAGATGATGTAGGAATAAGAGTGGAACGTATATGAGAGGTGGCTGAAAAATAATACATTAGAGAATATCTTATGGTAAAGTGGGTGGAGAAAGAATCAGTCCTAAAACCTAACAGCAACATAGAAACAAAAGTAAAATCATCATTAGACATACAGGCAAGAGTGGTGATTAAATGATAGAAGAAAGTCAAAGAATATTCATAAAGTGAGTTGCTGGCACAGCTGTACTGAGTTGAAAGGTGAAGTTCTTTAGCAGGTTCTAGCAATGTACATAATAGGAGCTGTTAGTCTTTGCAGCTTTAGTGCTTGTGTGGCTCTGGCTTGTAGGGAAGGGGAGTTTTAAGTCCTTTCCTAGTTGCTCCCTTGAACCCCTCTCTACACTCCTTGTGGCTTCTTCTGGTCCTGTAGGTCAGGTGTATGTGAGAAGCAGAACTTCCCTTGCCGTTTCTATAGCTCTCCCTGGGCAGCTTTATTTGGTAGACTTGCATGGTGCCCATTGGAGAGCGTTTCCACCTGGGCTTTGATTATCAATTTTCTTGCCTGTTGCTAAGTTTAACTTTGAGGGACTGCCAGATTGTTTGCATTATGTTCATCTCTACCAGCATTGTAAGAGGATTTCAGTTTTTCCACATCTTTGCCGCTGTGTACTTGTGGGCTAAGAATAGCCATCCTAGTAGATACAAGTGGTATCTTGTTGTGATTTTTGCTTTGTTCTTTTTTTAAAAATGACGTATTTATTTCTGTTTGTACAAGCGTTTTGATTACCTTTGTATAGCATGTGTGTAGTGCCCTTGATGGCTGGAGGAGGGTGATAGAGACACTGTGTGGGTGCTGAGAATTGAACCCCGGTCCTCTGGAAGAACAGTAAGTGCTCTTAACTCCTGAACCACCTGTCCAATTCCCTTTGTTTTGTTCTTTAATTGACGACTGAATTCAATTGATACTTGGAAAATTATTGTTTGAAGAGTGCATGTGGACACTTGCCACTGCATGTGTAGGTCCAGTGGCAGCTTTGGGGAGTTGGTTCTGCCTTTCTATCAGTTCTTTCTTTCCCCTGTGGGTTCCATTCAAATTCAGATCACAGACTTGGCTTTGCAAAATACTTTTACCTGCTGAGTCACATCACTGGCTCTGCTTGCTTGCTTGCTTCCTTGCAACTCATTTCTTAGTCCCCGGCTGGCTTCCAGCAAGTGCTGGGGTGAAAGGTGGACACTGCTTTGCTCTATCCTAGGGTTTTCATTTGCATTTTCATAGTGACCATTTAGGTTGAACATTTTTCATATGTGTGTGTGTATGCCTGAGTGAGTCTGTTCATCCTGCTCTTTATTTCTTAATGCTTGTTTTCCTTGAGCCCCTTTTTCTTTGTTCTTGGAAATATGGGATGTGTTAAGACATTGGAGGTTGTTGGGTATTGTTTTTTTGATATTATTTTCATTTTTTAAAATGTATATATTAGATTGAATGTGGTAGCATATACCATTTTAATCCCAGCCCTGGGGAAGTAGAGGGAGATAGACCTCTGTAAGTTCAAGGCCAGCATGGTTTATGTAGCAAATTCCAGGCCAACCAGACTACACTCTGAGACCCTGTATAAGTAAAAGGGAAAAGAAAGGAAAGGAAAAAGTAGATATTTATATGTGTTAACGTCCCTCCAAGCACTTCTTGCACTGTATGTAAGTTTTCTGATGTTGTGAGGTTTTTTTTTAATTTATTCTTTCCTCGTTTTTATTATATACCTTCTGCCTTCCTTTGTGATTATTTGTTGGATTAACTTGTTTAATTGTGTTGATTTTCACATATTTGAGAGTTTTCCAGTTTTCTTGTTAAAGTCTAATTTCATTACATTGTAGTTGAAGAAGATACCTTATTTGACTTGAATCTTTCAAATTTATTGAGTTTTGTTGTGGCTTACCATATTATCTTCTCAGAGAGTATTCCTGTGCACTTGAGAAGAGTGTATTTATTTGGCTCTTGGCAGTTGGTATTTTCTGTGTATGTTTTTCAGGTGTAGTTGACCAGTAGTGTTGCTGAAACTTTTTTTCTTCATGTTTATCTTTTGCTTAGTTATGCCACCCATTATTGAAAGTGAGACATTGAAGTTCTAGCCATTATTATTGAGCTATTTTCCCTTCTGTTTTGTCAGTTTTTTCTTTGTATATTATAGGCTCTGTTGCCAGATGTATATATTTTTAATTATTAATTCTTCCAAATGGATTTACTGTTCTCGTTATAATGTCTCCTTTGTCCTTAGTGTTTTATTTTAATATAACGAAATACCACAGACTGAATGGCTTCTAAACAGCAGAAATTAGTTTCTCACATTCTTGCGACTGGGAACTTGTAGGTCAAGGTACTGACAGATTAGGTGCAGACACCTAAGAGAGCTTGTTTCCTAGTTCTTTGGGCAACTGTGTTTTCACTTTGTCTTTATGTGGTTAAAGGATGAAGATTCTTTCTTGGGCCTCTTATTTTGCCAGTAGTAGTAGAATGTTTTACTAGCTCTCAACACTTTTTAGCTCCTTTAGGTCCTATCTCTTGATCTCAGCATTTCAGCAGACATACTTTGGTTAAATGTAAACATTCACACCACGTCTTCCCCCAATCTTTTCTCAGGATAGATTTATTTATTCCCAGAAGCTCTGGTGTCTTAACTCATTTAGTATCAACCCAAAACTCCTAAATCTAGAGTCTTATCTAAATTTTGTATAAATTAGATAGGAGTGAGACTAAATTACAATCTGTCCTGAGGCAGATTGCTTTCTAGGTATGAATCTGACAGCATACATTTTATATGCTTCTCAAATGCACTGGTGGGCTAGGCAGGGGCTAGATAGTCACATTCAAAATGAGAGAAGTAGGAAAGAAGAAGGACCTAATAATAGGTCCCAAGTAAGTCCAAATCTAAGAGAACAAACAACTTTAAATCTTAATTCCTAGGACAGTCTTTTGCTTGATACTCTCTTCCAGACTTAATGGGATAGGTCTATTTCCTGGACCTACTAGAGTGGCAGGCTTGCAGCTTCAGCCTTGGGCAATCCTATTTCTGTGATAACTGCCTGGAGCATGTACCGATGGCTCCCCAAGGCTAGAATTATGTATCAGATTTCTACCTGGTTTTGCTGGTTTTTGGTTGATACTAAATGAGTTAAGACACCAGAGCTTCTGGGAATAAATAAATCTATCCTGAGAAAAGATTGGGGGAAGACGTGGTATGAATGTTCACATTTAACCAAAGTATGTCTGCTGAAATGCTGAGATCAAGAGACAGGACCTAAAGGAGCTAAAAAGTGTTGAGAACTAGTAAAACAGTCTACTATGGTTTTGCTAGGCATTTGTCCTGTTGGGGGCTCTGTAGTAGGTCTGTATTTGAAGAGGCAAATTCTGGGCTTGTAATGAGAATGTTTGTCTTTGTGATTTCTGAATTGCCTTCAGTCATAGTTTTAATATATTGAGTCATCTCTTTATCAGAGAGTCAGTTAGCCACACCCAAGTATTCTGTACTGAATATTTTCTTATTCCTTAAAATATATGTGCATTTGCTGAAATTTTCCTAATCTTTAAGTCCTGCTTCCCTTTTGATAAACAGTTAGCTAAATATCTGGTTTCATCACTCAGAAATTCTGTCTTTTATAAAATTACAGGGACACAGACACTATTCAGCCAAATTTTTTGCTGTTTCCTGATAGGATGACTTTCCCTCGGTCATTCAGTAACATTTTCTTCATTTCTATCTGAGACCTCATAAGAAAGACTTTAACCACCTATATTCTTAGCAAAATTTTGTTCCTGATAGCTTAGATATCTCTGAGAAGATTGAGGCTTTTCTAGGCTCTCCTGTTCTAGCATACCTATAGCAGTTTGTTTTTTGGCAAAGAGTATGGGAGAAGGGGAACTGGAAAAGTAGCATGGGAGCAGACCCAGGATCTTGGAAGTCATCCAGAAATCAGAAATTTTCAATCTTTTGGCTCATGATTCAGGTAATGTGAATGGTTAGATGTCCAAACAGCCTGCCTGCTGCATCTTGGCAAGGTCACATGACTGTCATAACATGGTGGGGCAATGGAAAGTCATCAACTGCCTTTAGTCTGGGGAGAACAAAGTTTAATGGTGTGACAGGATTCTGAGATCTAGCAGTCAGTAGAGGGGATGTTGAAATACAGTGTTGAAATACAAAGACCATGGGCTTTAGAAATAAAAGCCTTGGTTAAATCTCTAGTTGCAAATAATTTTGCTGCTTTGAATTTCAGTTTTCTTATCTACTCGATATTAATACTTGTTTTAAATATTCCCCTTAAGATTTTGTTACAGTGGATAAGGAAGTACTTAAAACAGCAATTGCACTAGACCAAGTGAGAAAGGACTTAGTTAATGACTGCTGGTTTTCTCATGAGTAGCACTGTAGTTGTTAGGGTAAGAAAGAGTAGTAGCCAAAATTTAGAGATGAGAATGAGAAAACAGATTTGAAAATTTTATTTATTATTAATGTTATTTTGTTAGTGTGTATTTGTTGTTGTGTAAGTATGGGGACTCTTACTTGTCATGATACATGTGTGGTCAGAGAACAGCTTTCTTTCATTTCACCATGGGTTTGAGGAATCAGATGCAGGCCATGAGACTCGAGGGGCAAGGATTTTACCTGCTAAGTCATCTGAAAACCAGAGAAAATGCATGAAAGGGAGTTTGAAGTAAAATGAATAAGACTCTAAATGACTTGGGGACTTGAAAAAGAATGTACTCATGAGTGACAGATTTTTTCTAACCTGAATGGCTCATGGGGGAAGCTCATGAAGCCATTTTTGTGATAAAGGAAGACTCAGTGGTAGAGATGAGGGAAAAGGAATAGAACATTGGACTTTGGGGGTATTGGGATATCTCAGTGATAATATGAAGTATGTTATTGGAAGCAAGGTCTAGAGCAAGAGATCAGAGTTATAGTGTGTTTTTTTCATTTTTATGCCTTGATTACAATTTTAAGTATTTGAAATTTAAAGGACCCTTTATTTACTACATGTATGCACCATGGTGTATTTGTAAGGTCAAAGGACAGCTTGTCTTTCCTTCCACCATGTCGATTCCTGGGAATTGAATTCATGGTGTGAGACTTGGTGGTAAGCACCTTTACCCACTGAGCCATCTTGCCATCAGATTTTAAGTATTTTAATGGCAAAGCATATGTTTTATTTTTAATTAGATGTAAGTAGTTTATTTTTTGTTTTAAAATTACCATACAAAGTAATGTTTTATTATGGCATTTTTAAGCATAATGATTTTGTCATCCTCTTCTGCTGTTCTTCCCTGAGCACCTTCCATGTAGCTTTCCATTCCTGGTAGTCCTCTTCCTGCTTTCATGTCACATGTGATCTCTTACCCTTTTCCCTTCCTTATGACCTCTTCCCCTTTCCTGGTCCCCTTTCTAGATTTATAACCTATAGCAACACTCATACCCAATAAATATATGTATCCATAAATTAAAAGCTAGTTTCCACATGTGAGAAAACATGCATTATTTGTCTATGACAAATAATGGGCTACTTCATTCACTTAATAATTTGAAGATCTATCCATTTGTCTTTAAGTTTTCATAATTTCATTTTTTATGGCTGAATAAAATTTCATTGTGTATACATACCACATTTTTATTACCCATTTATGTGTTGATAGACATTTAAGCTAATCCCATTTCCTTGTTAATGTGAACAGAACAGTAAACATGGATGTGTAGGTATCTCTGATAAAGTGTAGTATCCTTTGGGTGTGTGTCCAGGAATGATACAGCTGGGTCATAGAGTAGTTCTATTTTTAGTTGTTTGAAAAGCCAATATACTGATCTTCATAGTGGCTTATACTCCATCAGCAGTGAGTATACGGGCTTTTCTTTCCCCACATTCTCCTCAGTATTTTTTTGTCATTATTTTTTTGAGACAGGGTCTCCCTGTAACCTCTGCTGGCCTGGAACTTGGTATGTAGATCAGGCTGACTTCAATCTGACAGAACTCTGCCCACCTCTGCCCTCCCAAGTGCTGGCATTAAAGGTGCTCTTTTTAGTTTTGTTTGTGGTTTTTAGGGGAGGTTGTTTAATGATCACAGTTCTGACTGGAGTGCGGTCTGTCATTAATACCTAAGGATGTTCAACCTAGAAAAATTTTTTTAGAAGGTTTTATTTATTTTTATTCTATGTTTGAATGTTTTGCCTGCATATATATATATATATATATATATATACATATATATATATATATATATGCTCACCACGCGTGTGCCTAGTATTTACAGAAGGCAGAAGAGTACATTGGATGGTTGTGAGCTACCATGTGGGCGCTGGGAGCTAAACAGGTCCTCTGGAAGAACATTAAGTGTTCTTAACTCTTAAGAGAGCCTTCTCTCCAGCCCCAGGATGTTGAAATTAAAAAATAAAATAAAATAAAATTATTGATCATTTGTTTCTTTTGAGAGTTGTCTATTTAGTTCATTCTTACATATAGTGATTGGCAGAGGGGTGTGTGCATGTGCATACGTGCATGCATGTGTGTTTAATTTTTACAGCTCTACATAGTTTATCAACCTGTGTCTAAAATGTAGCTGGTAGAGTTTGTTCATTTTGTTGGTAGCTTCCTGTGCTGTGCAAAAAGCTTTAATTTTATGTAATTCCATTTGTCAATTCTTCAGATCATTTCTGGTAATATTGGAGTTTTTTTCAGGAAGTTCTTGCCTACATCTATATCTTGAAGTATTTTACGTAATATTTTCCTAACAGTTTTAGCATTTCAGGTTAAGGTTTTTGATCCATTTTGAATTAATTGATTTTTGTTGTTTATGGTGAGATATAAAAAGATCTGATTTGATCTATTCTTCTGTAGTATACTGCCCCCCCACTATGTGTTTTTGATACCTTTGTAAAAAATTAGATGGCTGTAGCTGAGAGAGTTTATTTTAGGATCCTCTCTTCTGTCCCATTGGTCTCCATGTCTGTTTTTGTGCCAGTACCAGGCTGTCTTTGTCACTATGACTCTGTAGCATAATTTGAGGTCAGATATGATACCTCCCACAGTGTTCTTCCTGGTCAGGCTTGCTTTGGCTATTTGTAGTCTTTTGTGCTTTCACATGAATTTTAGGGTTTCTGTTTTTCCCCTAGTTCTGTGAAGAATGTCATTGGAATTTTGATGAGGATTTCTTTGAATCTATAGATTACTTTTGAAAATATGCAAGGGCATGTATTTTAAATGCTTCTCCTGTATACAGCCACTCTATGAAAAATGCCATTTGTAAAATCTCATATTTAATAAGAACCAATCTCATGGTTTTTACAGCATTTGGGATCTTCTGGCCACATTGAGCAAAATGTTTTCAAGTTTTTTATTTTATTTTTTGATTTATTTTTATCTTATGTGTATGAGTATTGCCTGCATGTAAGCTTACTGTGCCTGTGGAGAACAGAAGAGGACATCAGATCCCATAGAACTGGAATTACCAATGATTGTTAGCCTCCATGTGGGTGCTGGGATTCAAACCCTGCTCTTCTGCAAGAGCAGACAGTGCTCTTAACTGCTGAGCCATCTCTCCAGCCCCATCAAGGTCTGTATTTATTTTTAAAGTAACAAGCTATCATAGTTTACCTTAAATGACTGTGTATTTGATATGTTCCTGTTACTTTTCATAACTTGCTTTTGTACCCTTTGGTTGGGAATAAAATTAGATTGTGATTCAGGTCAGAGGAAGACATTTTTGAGAATGTTTAGTCTTTCTTGTTTTCTAGAAATGTATGTTAAAAATTGGCTTATGAAGCCTTACTCTAAGACAATTACAGGAAATGGGAAGGTTTCTATGCTTCTAGACCATGAACATTCTCCAGCAAGAAATACATCAGAAAAGAAAAAAATCAAACCACAAGCCTTGGGTAAACTATGACAGATTTTATTTTACAAAATTCTTATGCAGTGTTTACGCATGGCAAAAACAGAGAGGAACTTTGGTGTTTAGATTTTATTTGTATTATTATTTTTTATTTAGATATTTTATTCCAGAATTTTACATTTTACTTCAATTTGAAAACTATGTATAAAAGTCAAATACATGATTATAAAAGTTGATGGACTGTTTTAAAGCATTGCATTAAAAGTTTAAAAAGTATTCATTAGAAAATTTGGTGCAATTAGAATTTGACAAGTGGAAAATTAAGAATCTAAACACATTTTAATGCAGAAGTTGCTTAAATGAGAACTGTTCTGTTACTACTATGTCTTTTTTTCTGAGTATTTAACTACTAAGTTGATGAACACCATTAATAAAATCACAGATATAAAAGAAAAAATGAGTAGACTGATGTCTGTACCAGCATTGTTAACTTGTTAGTGAATCTGTTTCCTTGAAAGCAGGACACAGTGAATCTGTATATATTTAATGGAAAGTGACTGTATATACTGGAGACTTAGTAGAAAACACTCGCCAGTAGAGTCAAAAGTTCTGATAAAGCCCATTTCCTAGGCTGGCATTCCATTTATTTATTTATTTATTTATTTATTTATTTATTTATTTATTTTACTGAATTTTTATGTATTCATACCAAACATCTCAACCAATCACTTAATCACTTTTATGCCCCCTTCCTCCCCCAGAATTCATATACACTGTCATTTGTGTTAAGACCTATTGTGTCAAGTTAGTGTCCCCAGATGTCCCTCAATGCAAGCAAGTTCATCCACTGAGGTCTAGTCAGCCTATCCAGAGACCCTTGTTTTAGGACAGTTAGCTCTTACTCACTCACTCAACAGTAATCAGCCACCAATATTTCTTCAGCAGAGACTGGGATCTGCTGCTCATTTCCCAGTTCCATGCTGAGTGTTTTGTCTGCTTGAGTTTCCATGGGTCATGAACATGCCAACACCATTGCTGTAGCTTCAGTTCAGCAGGGTCCCAGGAACTTGTAGGATTCTGTTTCCATGTGGTCATGCACCTCCTCCCTGGCTCCTAAAATCTTTCTACTCCCTCTTCCACAATGATGCCTGAGACCTGGGTGAGTGAAACTTAATATACGAGTCCTGTCCAGGGATCCACACTGCAGACTCCTAATCTCCGTGCTTTGGCCATTTGTTGCATGAGGGAGCTTCATTAATGAGAGTTGAGAGATTAATTATCATTAATGTCCTCTTTACCCCTTGTTCTATGTTTCATGAGCCTTGTGTGTAGAAGTTGCATTGTAGATGTGCCACTTAGGGTTGGTCAATTCACAGACAATGTCTTCATGTGACCAGATGTGGTACTCTGTAGTAGTCTCCACCTGGTGCAAAAGAAACTTCTTTGATGAGTGGTGACTGGGATACTTCACTGTAAATATAAGGATACATATTTTGCAATTAGTAAGAAGTTATATTATTCTAGGGATATGACAACCTTGGAGATTTCTTTAAGATCTGTGACCTCTTCAGCCATGTGTATTTTTAAAGGGAGCTAGTATTTGAATATTCTGAGGGTGAACACTGGAAACTAAAGCTCTGTGAGAGCACCCACCTGTCTGTTCACAACTACTGTCCAGTGTAAGTTTTAGTCCATGGTCCATTCTCAGTTTATAGATTTTGACTAAGGAGATATATTTATTGAACAGACTGAAGAAGACATTGCAGGAGAGAGATATTTTTATTTGGGCAAAGGTGAGATGCAAAGACTTGAGAAGATCTTAGGAGGGAAAAATGATAGATCACAGTTAAAAACAAAACAAAAGCCAGGTGTGGTGGCACCGGCCTTTGATCCCAACACTCCTGAGGTAAAAGTAGATAGATCTGTGAGTTGAAGTCCATATTGTGAGTTCCAAGCTTGCCCGGGTTACATAGTGAGTTCTCTTCTTAAAGAAACCAAAACTGAAACAAAACAAAAAACCCTGACCAGAGCTATGAGAGTAAACAGAAAAGTTCTGGGAAATCTTTGTTAAGGGAGATTTTTTTTTTCCCAGATTACAAGCCATTTTTATTACTGGACGTAGGAATTGTAGGGGAGGAGTTTCTATTTTAGCAGTATAAACTTTGAAAGAGTTATTCCATTGACAGAGTAGTGTTTTGACTGTAGTCTGTAGTCTTCATCTTAGTGCAGTTGTTAGCGTGTTGATCTCATAAGTATAATCTGGATAACACTGCAGATGTAGTGCGAAAGAGACTGGAGATTAGATTTGAGACCAGTTGTGATTTTGGCTAAGACTTCTTTGTAAAGTAGTCCAGTCCAATAAAACTGGTTTTAAAAAATATATAACAAATTAGATAAAGGTACTTTTAAAATCCTTCTGAGTATAATGCCATGACTGTCTTTCTCAGTATTTATTTTCCATGGCATTTTGTTACTGCTCTTTCATGACTTTTCTGTGAAATCCTGGTATAAGTTTTGAGTGTATTTGTTCTTCCTTTATTTGCCTTTTGCTAATGTCAAACCTATAGTGTGAAATAATTCAGTGTTGCTATGCAACTGCTAAATTCAATATTTATTATTAATAAAACTGAGTGATGGTAACATCAAGTGAACAGGATAGCAAAGTATGACTCTGTAGTGTCCAGTCAGTGTTTGGGGTTAATGTGCTATGGCAAAGAAGAAGAGGAAGACATGCAGATGATGACTATTAGAGGACAATTAGCTGTGGCTAAATCTCTTAAAAACCAAAGTTGTTCTTGTTTCTGCTGCTGGCTGATGGGTTGCTTTTTATCTGGGTTATGGGTGTTGTCATCCCCTCCTTTCCCCCCAAAATTAGAGCTTCACTCAGTGCTAGCCCAGGCTGGAACTGGTTGAATAGTCTAGGTTGGCCTCAAACCCTTGGCAATCCTGTCCCAACCTCAAGTGCTGGGGTTACAGGCATATACTGTGCCCAGCTAGCTAGTCTTTTTTTTCCCCTCTGCTTTGTGATCTGTCATTTGTTGTTTTTTACTAGTGTTTATGTATTGATATTATTTCTTGGTTGTCCTATTTCAGATCCTGTTTTTGCAGTTTTTGGGTTTTTATCTTCTTACTATTTTATTTCATTTTTTTGGTGTATGAGTGTATTGCTTGCATGAATAAAAGTATACCTATGGCATGGAATGCCTGCAGAGGTCAGAAGGTCCCCTGGAACGGAAGTAATACCTTGTAGGTGCTGAATTGAACAGAACCTGGGTCCTCTGCAAGAACAGCCAGTCCTCTGAACTGCTGAGCCATATCTCTAGCCCTATTAATTTTTATTTATTTTTGAGATAGGGTCTCCCTGTAGCCCCAGCTGACCTGGAACTCGGTATGTAGACCAGGCTGGCCTTGAAACGGTGATCTGTTTGCCTCTTCTTTCTGAGTGCTAGATTTAAAAGGTTTGTACCACTATGCCAGACTAGCCCCATTAATTTTTATCTTATAATGTCATTATTTACTTCCTCCTTTTTCCTTATATTTTTCTAGTATTATTTTTTACTGATTTTACATTTTAGAAATATAGACTTTAAGCTTAGCATGGCATTGTAGTGCAGTCTTATAATCATAGCATTTTGCAGGCTGAGACAAGAGGATCAGAGTTGGATACCATCCTGGATTATATATAGAAACCTTGTCTCAAAAAAAAACCACATTGGAAAGATGGCTTCGCAGTTAAGAACACTGGGTTCTCTTGCAGAGGATCCAGTTTTGTTTCCAGCACCCATGTAATGGCAAACAACCATCCATAACCCCCGTTTCAGATCAGATGCTTTCTCTGGCTCCTATGGGCATTTCATGCACATGATACACATAGAACACTGATATACCTAAGATAAAAGTAAAATATATCAAACAAAATTAAAAGTTTGCTTAACATAAAGATTAGGGTTTATTACAATTTCATTTAAGCCGAGGTGAAAGTACACTCTTTAGTACAGGATATGTTGCTTTGTTTTTTTATCTTTTTGAGACAAGGTCTCCCTGTAGCCTCAGCTGGCCTGGAACACCTATAATCTTCATTAGCTGTATTTTTAGTGTATTCTCTACTTTGAAGATATTCAAGTGCTTTAATTGATACCTATAAAATAAAATTTCATTTTTGAATAGAGGAATACAGTCTGTGAGATTTACTTAACGGAGAGTAGAGGGGACAATTAACTATTATTGAGAATATCTGGTTTTCAGGGCCAGAAAGAGACTATTTGTCCACATTGTTATTACCACCAACTCCCTACCCCCTACAGTCTGTAACTCCTTTTATTCTTTCTTCCTCTCCATGTTTAGAAGAGTAAGAGGACCGTGTAATTGATTATATTAGGTAACTAATCAGTCATTAGATTAGTAATTCAATTTTGAAAATGCCTTTGGAGTAAGTTTGATGTTAAGAATGGAAGAAAGTTAAAAAATAATTGCCCCCTAATAAAAAATTTACAGTTCAAAAAATAATATCTGAAAATCAACTCTGTAATTGTAACTCAAACTCTAGGTGCTACTCTGCAAAGACATTCCTTATATTACAATATTGTTTTTATTGCCAGACAAACAAGATACTATTTCTGAAGACCATCTTTTCTACCCCCTTTGTTTGCATATTCTATGGTATTTCTATGTGTTTGAAAAGTAAAAATGTATACCAAATGTACATGATCTTAATTCTTTCTAAAGGCCACAGTTAAAAGTGCATATGGATCCAGAGAGCCTTTGTAATCAGTATTTGAACTCATAGTGAGGTCATTGAAATACGGTTTGGAGCCATTGCTTTAATCCATCCTCTCTAGTATGTTCTGTAAAGATGAGCCCTGATTTCTTCTTTCTTCTCCCTGTGTCCCTCCCCAACCTCCCTTATCTCTCCTGTTATTTATTTCATGTTTATTTTTCTTTTATATGATGGTATTGCCTGCATGTATGTATGTAAGTGCACCTATGTTGTGCAGTGCCTGTGGTCAGAAGAGAGTATCATCTGATTCCCTTGGAACTGAAATTACACATAGTTATTAGTCGCCACATGGGTGCTGGGAATCGAATATTAGTCCTCTGCAAGGCCAGCCAGTGCTCTTAACAACTGAGCCATCTCTCCAGCCCCTTCATTTTATTTTTTTTAAAAACCTCTTTATTTCAGGTATGGTGGCACATGCCTTTAGTCCCATCACTTGGGAGGTAGAGGCAGGCAGATCTCTGTGAGTTTCAGGCCAGCTGGGACTGCAGGGAGGCCCTGTCTCAGAAAAAGACAAAAAAAAAAACCTTTTTATTTTATGTGTAGGAATGCATTGCCTGCATGTATGCAAGTGCAGTAGTGTCATACAATGCCTGAGATCAGAAGGAACTCCAGATCCCCTGGAACTGGAGAAATGGACAGTTGTTAGCCAACATGTGGGTACTGGAAGTCGAACCCAGGTTCTCTGCACAAGCAGCCAATACTCTTAAAATGCTGAGCCATCTTTCCAGCCCATTTTTCATTTTCTATTTCTTTCCCACTGGTAGAAGGATGTAATAATTTTAAACATTTTGAATAAGTATATATGATTATTTTCTAATATCCTTTTCTGTCTGTATAAATATATTGTTTTATCCAATTACAAAGGAACCAGCAAGTAGTTAATATGGCATTGTGAAATAATTATGTGACTCTCTTTTAAATACTGTGGAGCATGTTTATGAAAGGAAGTGAGAATTGTTTGAGGATTTTCTCAGGAAACTTAAGAAAAATCTATGATGTCAACTGTTATTTTTTTTTAAGACTATTTTGGTTATTCACAGGTTTTGAAGCAATTTGACTCTTCTTCAGAAAGGTGCCGTTTGGAGGGGGGGGATATCTTTTTGAGACAGGGTCTCCCTGTAGCCCCAGCCAGCCTGAAACTCATTATGTAGACCAGGCTGGCTTGGGACTCATAGAGATCCGCCTGCCTCTGCCTCTACTGGGATTAAAGGCGTGCAGTACCACGCCGGAACTTGAAACGTGCTTTTCAGAGTAGTTTGTGTAAAAAATTTGTTGAACTATAAGAGTACCATAATTTCCATTTCTTCATTGGCTATTTCTAGTGTGTATTTTGCTTTGTTCTTGAATGTACTCTGAATTTTTCTTGTGATAATCATAAAGCAAATGCAAACACTCCTTCTAGATATATCCATGACTTTTCCTTGGGTGTCCCTTCAGTAATAACCAGTGATTTTTGACAACTGGAAAAAAACATTTTTCAACGAATATTGTGATAATGGATTTTATTTTATATTTTTTATCCTTTCAGGATTTGAAAGTATTCTTGAAGGGCTGTTTGGACCTGCATTATTAAAAGATCTCAGTTTATTTAAAGGTATTCAAAATATTTATGGTATTTCAAATTCTTTCTGGTTATTGATTCCTTGGTGATTTAAGTCTATTTCTTCAGTTTCTTATGGGTTAAAGCTATATTCATGTAAGGATATTTTTGTGTTTCATTAATGTTAATATATGCATAGGTAGCATACATTAGTGAGAAGCTAGGAATTGAGAATTTTAAGCTCTCGGGTTGGAGGGTATGATGGTAAGAATTTTAATATGTCCTATGAGTGTAGAGCACATGTTTTGCATATGTGAGGACTTGGGTTTCATCTCTCTGACACCACCAGAGTTTTAAGATAAATATGAAACATATCTACTACTTGATGAGGTTATTCTTAAACAGTGTTTTTCAAATTAGTTCTGATTTTGTTTTCTTAAAATTTGTTTTATGATTATTAAAACTTGATTTTCTTCTTAATTTTGCAGAGTGTGAACCTGAAAGCATTTCTGATTGGACTTTTGATGAAAATTGTCTGTTCTGCTGCTTGAGAAGAGATAAAGTAAAGGTAACCAAAGAATCTTGTGAAACTTGTCTAGTATGATATATCAGTTTCTTAAAATTTTTCATTTTACTGAATAAGTTACAGGAAAAGGAAAGTATATTTATATGTTTATAAAGGTTTTAATACTGATTTTTCACTTTAAACTGTTTTCAGACTGTTATTTAGCCTACTAAGAAATCTATATCCTCACGTATATTGCTTTATATATAGATTTATTCACCAGGCAGAACTGAGTTTCAAACTGTTTTGTTTATCTTAAAGTATATGATAATTAAAGAAATGGAAGTCTTTGTGGTATAAAAGGCCAGTTATTAATTCATGTAGATTTAAATATGGCTTTTGTTTTTAAATGTTTCCTTATAATATCTAGGCATGGATGCTACTTATATTTAATTGTAGAAATTGGCTGTGGTTTCTCTTTTACTGCTTTAACAAGCAGAATTCGACTTTGTAAGCATTAGTAGTGGGTTACTATATTTTTTTTTTCATAGCATCCTGTTTCCTATGGTAGCATGGTTCCCTGCTGTAAAGCCATGGAAGCATTTTGATTTTTTCTTTTCTACTCTACACTTAACTTTAGTTCATTGGCAAGCTTCTGTCAGTTTCTCCTCTGATGAATTCCTTTTATTTATATGGCTTACACCCTTAGCATTATTTCTGGATGCCTTCCACTTTTAAATTTAGTACCTTTTCTGCCTTAACTAAGTACTGCATCATGACTGTTAACTTTGTAGCACCAATTTCATTTTCCTTCACAGTTTCAGATTGATTTTATTACTTTTATTTCAGATTGATCTTTTTAGCAGCCTCAACATATGACTTTCCCCCTTATTAAGTCGAGAACTTTTCACTTCTATGAAGCGCTTTATGGCATGTTAGAATTGCCAGATTCATTATACAAATGCTTTGGGGACATTATTGATTAAAATAGGGGATACCTTAGGACATGGACTGTGACACCATGGCAGTTGGTCTAATAACTGAGATGGCCACCAAGTTACTAACAGGTCCTGATGCATACAGCATGGATGTGTTAGACCAAAGTGAGGCAGCATGAGATTTCATGATACTTCTCAGAATAGCACACACGTTAAAACTTGTAAGTTATTTTTAGAATTTGGTATATAACTTAAACTATGGAAACTAAACTATGGAAACTAAAATCGCTAGTAAGAGAAACCACTCTAGTCAAACAGTTGAGCAACGCTTCAAGATACCACCGAGGTTAGTGAATATAGTTTATAGGTAAAGGCAGCCATCTTTTAAGCATCCTCTGTGTGCCTGTTACCTTTTTATGTTACTGATCTTCAAAACAACCCTGTGAAGTTGGTTAAAGATACTCCAGTTTTACAAATAAACAAATGGAAAGAGTCAGATTGTTCAGATAGCTTTAATTTCATCTATGTTTTCAGCATTAATGCAATTTGATAACAAAAATAGCAACAGGATCATGGAAAGTGGAGAGCAAGACTTAAGTAGGTCATGGAATTACTTACTGGAAAGAGATAGAGAATAGGGGTAAATGAAATTTGAAATTACCAAGTTCAGCTATGTTAGGGATCAGCAAGTTCCTAACTGCCTGACTTGTTTACGTGCATCTTTACCTTTTTCCTTTTCTGTTTATTAGGCAAAATGTAGGTAATTCTGTTTATTTACTAAATAAGTAAGAAAAGCCTGGGAGTTTTCATAAACTTGGAAAATTCTGTTAATAGGTATTTTGAGTGTATGTATATGCCAAATCTATATTTATGATCATCAGCTTCTTAAAACCGTTTTTGGGAGGAGTGTTTGATGTTTCTTTGGGTTTTTGTTTCCTATAGCCCTAACTAGCCTGGATTCTCAATGTAGACTAGGCTAACCTTAATCTCACAGATATCAACCTAGTCTCTGCCTCTGGGATTAAAGGCATGCCCATGGGTGTCTTTTTTTTTTCCTCATTTTTCAGACAGTGTTATTATATGCCAGACTAGTCTCACACTCCCAATCCTTCTGCCTCAGTGTCCTGAGTTCACCATGCGCCCCCACCCCCTTTTCAGCTTCTTTGAGAAATAATTTTAGGCATAAGCTGGCCATAAGGATGGCATATACCTGTCATCCTAGCACTCTCGCTGGCCATAAGAGTGGCATATACCTGTCATCCTAGCACTCTCGCTGAGTTTAAAGCCAACCTAGGCTATGTTGTGAGACGTTGTTGTCTTAAAAACAACAACAAAAATAAGGCTCGCAAAACAGGTGGAAAATTCATATAATAAATTTCTGTTTACCATTTAACCAGATTCCTTAACTGTTAAAATTTTATATACCACAGTACACTTATAAAAATCAGGAAATTATCATTGATACCCATACTACTTTCTAGTGTATAAACTCTTCAAAATGTACCAGTTGTCCCAGTGATGTCTCTTTTCTGGTCCAGGAACCTGTCTTGTATCACACTTTGTGTTTTGTCTTTATAACCCTTTAGTCTGGTATAGTTCTCACTTTGCCTTTTGTACTACAAACACTTCTGGGGACTACTGGCAGGCTGGTTTGTAGAATTTCCCTACATTTAGGATTATCTGATAATGTCTCATGATTGAACATAGGCTCTGCATTTTCAGTAGGCATTCCATAGAAGTTTTGTATCATCTTTACTATTTAGATATCATGTCAGGAAGCACATGGTGATAGTTTTTTTGATACTGCAAATTAGATTTGATTATTTACTTGGCTCAGTTTATAAGTTTAAATTTTGTTATTTTTCAGAGATCCTTCTAATACAGAGAAGGATTAAGGAAACCCATTCAACATAGTTGTGTAACTGAGTTAAAATACAGTATATGGGATGAAAACTTAATTGGAAGATTTTGAAGCAAATAAAACTTTGAGGGGTAAAGTGCAGATATCGAGACTTGCAGACGACCTTCATTTTAGGAAATAGGAGAAGATAGAGCTATAGAATAAATGAGTTTCCCATCTGCATTAGGTGTCTTCTGGGTTCTTTATGTAATGAGTAGGAGGGTGTGTTGTATTTCTTGTACTATCATAGACTTCTGTGTCATTTCTCAGAATAGAATGAGCCTTAAATGAGCAAATGTCCCAAGATATACTCTGAGAGAATGGCATTCCAAGATTACTGACTCTGGGAGTCTTGAATATAGGTCTTATAGCATTAATGAGTAACTAGGTGTTGTGGGAATTAAGAAATGAATATATATTACCATTTTGAAAAGTAGGTGAAAGGAGTGAAAGAAAACAAGACCAGAGAAACAATAATCAAGGAGTTTAAAACAAGAGTTTTGGAGCAAGATACAACCTTGAGTAGTATTTTTATTCTTAGAAGAAACTGGAAGAAAAGAAATAATAGGTGTTAAAAGAGAATGATATAAGGGGGCAACCTTTTTAAGAGAACCAGCGAATTAGTTACTGGACAGTGACAGGAACTTGGATGTAGTCAGTGTAACTTTAGGAGTCACAGTTGTCAGGAATTCAACAAGGCAAGAATGCCTTAAGCAACAAGAATCTTGACTAAGAATCTTGTTCACATAACTATTTCCTCATTTGGATTGCTACAGAAGTTTCTAGCTATACCAACAGTTTTTAAGAGGTAGCGTCAAGAAAATTAGGTAGAATTACCTCATCCAGCGTTGGATTTTTAAATAAGAAAAATCACTATAGTTTTGATATTAAATAAAATCTTAGTTTTGTTGTCAGTGCTGCATTTTGTTTTGTTATATATAAAAAAAACGAGGTATTTGGATAAACCATTCAATTCTAAAGTTTTGTGGTTCTCAAAGTCTCTCTCCTCTTTCTTGAAGACATTCTTATAATTAATCAACACTATAAATAACTTTAAAATCCTAGTTCTATAAATTCTGTGGTTAGAAAAGTTATGTTACTTCAGTGTTTCATTGAATGCATCAAGTATTTCATCCTACCAGAGAGAGTGGCAGCCCCTCCCCTATGACCTCCCTTGTAGCTTCAGCTGGCCTGGAACTCACTGGCCTGGCCTCCATCTCACAGAGATGTTGCTGCCCCTGGCTTCCAAGCAATGGGATTAATGGTTTGCGTGTGTGCATGTGTCACCATGCTCTGTATACTTCTTTTTTCTTTGCTTTCTTACAACGAATGTTTTAACTTGGGCTACTTTTCTTTGTTCATTCCCTTTTGTTTTATAAAAGCCTGTTTTGGGCTGTGAAGTAGTACATGCCTTTAATCCCAGGACTGAAGAGGCAAAGGCAAGCAGATCTCTCTGGGATCAATGCCAGCCTGGTCCACACAGTGAGCTCCAGACCACCTGAGACTACAGGGAGACCTTATCTCAGAAAAAAAACCCCAAAGCAAAGCCTATTTTTGTACTGCCTCTCTATTCTCTCATCATTTATTTTTGAATTTAATTTCTGTTCTTTACAAAATTACTTGCATTAAATTTTTTATGACTTTTTTAAATTGGGAGTGGGAGTGGCTTGTGTAGGTCTTGGTTTTCTCCTTAGACCATGTGGGTCATCCCAAGATAAAACCTGGGCCCTAAAGCATGAGGGCAAGTGCATTTACCTGCTGAGCTGTCTCACTAGCCCTTATTTGCATTTTTATCCTAGATCATACCTTTCATTGCAAAGAACATTCGTAAAATAAAGTTAACAACTTGATCATTTTTAAAAATGTGTAGTTCACTGATGGTATACAGTACATGTCTTATTGTACAACCATAATAGAACCAAAGCAATTTTGTCATCTTACAAAACTAAAACTGTCATTGGGGTCTGACCATGTAGTTCATTGGTTATAGAGTGTCTGCCTACCTTAGGCAAGACCCTGGGTTTGACCTCCAGCACCCATGGAAAAAAAGAGCCAGTGTTGGATCCCTTACAGGGCAGAGGTAGGATTGTGAATTGAAACAAGAAACAAAACAAAGTAAACCTCTTAGTTTTAACAACTCTCCCATTTATATCTCCCTTCAGTACCTGGTGGTTATCATTCTACTTTTTGTCTCTTAGGAATTGGCTAGTTTAGGTGCCTATGTTGTAGCATATGTTAGAATTTCCTTTTTTTAAAAAATATTGTATTTCATGTGTTTGAGGATATAGCCTGCATGTATGTAAGTGCACCTGTGTCATGCAGTGCCTGAGGAGGTCAGAAGAAAGCATCAGATCCCCTGGAACTGTAGTTACAGATGGTTATTAGCCACCATGTAGGTGCTGGGAATCGAACCTGGGTCCTCTGCAAGAGCAGTCAGTGCTCTTAAATTCTGAGCCATCTCTCCAAGATCAGAATTTCCTTCCTTTTAAAGGTAGCTCATTTTATATGTATATACAATATTTTCTTGTTCATCATCCAGTCATATGTGAACAGTTGGATTGCTTCCTCTTTTTATGGGAGAGTTTTTGTACATTTGTAAATGCCACTATGAACTCATGTATAAAGATACCTATTTGTGTACAGGTACATGTGCACATGTATATGAAGACCAGAGGTGAGCCTCCATTGCCCTTTCTTAAGGGTCTGTCATTTACCATATTGTTTTGCGTTAGAATCTTTCTGGCTTAGTGGTTGCCAAGTACTCTAGGCTGGTTAGCAAGCCCTAGAAATATGCCTATCCGCCTTCCTCCCCAGTGCTGAGATTACAAACATGTATCACCACACCCAACCAGATATTTTTTTGAGATTCTTTTTTTAGTAGTTTCTGTATATAGATCCAGAAGAAATACTGAATCATATGTTGATTCTATCTTTAATTTTTTGAAGAATTGTCAAACTGTGGGTCAGTGAGATGGCTCAGCAGATTATGATACTTCCTCATCGTGCCTAATGACCCAAGGATCAGCTAAAGGTCCTACATGGTGGGAAGAAAAAACTGACTTCCACAATTTGTCCTCTTTGTATGTGGATACATACATATATACATACATAAATATAATTAAAGAATTACCTAATTTTCATTTCATATTCTTGCTATTTGTTATTTTCTATGTGTTTTATTTTGATTTGTGTTTAGATACCCATCTTTAGTGATGTAAAGTGGTATCTTGTGGTTTGATTTGTATTTCCCTAATAATAACTGATGTTAAATACCCATCTTTTCTGTTGTTTGTTAGCCATTTGTAAATTGTCTCTGGAGAAATGTCTATTCAAATCATTGACCCAGTTTTTAAATCTGGTTGCTCATTTCTTATTGATGAGTTATAAGGCTTTTTAGGTATCTTATTTATTATTTTTATATGTATAAGTATGTTACCTGTGTGTGTGTGTGTGTGTGTGTGTGTGTGTGTATATATGCCTGCATATGTGTACTGTCTGTGCAGTGCCCTCAGAGGTCAGAGCAGGTGTCAGATCCCCTGGAACTGGAGTTATGGACTGTTCTTAGCCACCGTGTGGGTGCTGGGAATCATACCCAGGTCCTCTGCAAGATCAACCAGTGCTCTTAACCACTGAGCCATCTCCTTATTAACTCCTTATCAGAGATGATTTGTAAATATTTTCTCCCATTTCATTGATTGCTTTTTATTTTGTTAATAGTATCTGCTGATGAACAAAGAATTTCAATTTTGATTAAAACCAACTTAGCCATTTTTTGTTTTGTTTGTTTCTTTTGCTTATGTTGTCATATATGAGAATTCATTGCCAAATATGAAATCATGATGTTTTTCACTTATTTTCTTCTAAAAAATTTATAATTTTAGCTCTTCCATTTAGGCCTTTGAGTCAATAGAAGTTAAGTGTACCTCCTTTCCCCAGCACCATTAGTTCAAAAGACATCTCCTTTCAATGGAAAGGTCTTGGTGCCTTTGTTGAAAAATCACTTGATCATATATGGGGCAGTGTATTTTGGGGCTGTTTCTGTTCCACTATTGGTCTTGGCATCATGCCAGTCCTGTGGCAGGAGCAGTGATGGTGTTATTGTAACCTGATAGCAAGTCTTGAAACTGGAGAGGATGAAACCTCCAAATCTGTTCTTTCTCTCTCTCTCTCTCTTTTTTTTTTCCTTTGTTTGGTGCCATTGGAGTGCCTTGAAATTGCATACAAATTTCAGGATGGATTTTTCTGTTTCTGAAAGAAAAGAAGAAAGAAGTCACAGGACTTTGATAGAGATTACATTAAATCTTCAGATCATTTTGAGTAATAGCAACATCTCAATGTTTAAATCTTTGGCTTTTATAATAAAAAATAAGATTTTCTTGACCTATTATGGTAAAGTCAATAACTGTATTATCTCGCTCATTACATCAAAAGCACCTGACTCTCACACTGACTGTATGTGAGAATTAAAAGTACTGAGTGAGATAAAGATGTTTTATTCACAGATATTTCCTTTATGGAGTTAAGAGTCTAATGGAAAAATTAGGAAATTGATAATGCAAATTATAAAACTAGTACTGTCAAGTAGCATAAAATACTATAGAGTTTATGATGTTTAGACCTTGTGTTGCTATTGCCCCAAATATACAATTTGATATTCTTTTGTTATTTTATTTCTTAGGTGTATGAATGTTATGCCTACGTGTATATAAGTGCACCCATGTTGTATGCAGTGCCCACAGAGGACAAAAAAGGGCATTGGATCCCCTGGAACTGGAGTTACAGACGGTTGTTAGCCTTCATATAGGTGCTGGGATTCAAATCTGGGTCTTCTGCAAGAACAGCCAATGCTCTTAACCACTGAATCATCTCTCCATCCCCTAGTTTGATATTCTTATTCTTATAATGACCATAGGCATCTAGGAACATCCATAGACATAGGAGTGCAGATAGAAATTTCAGAAAGCTTTCTGATGGGTTGGGCTGTTAATGAAAACTAAGGATATCAATCTTGAATTTCCAGCAATTTGAAACCCTTCCTATTGACTATGATCGTGGCTTGCATTTGTCTTTAATAAATAGCTTATTCTTGTATCATGGAAGAAAACTACCCACAGCAAATACTGAGTATGGGAACAGACACTTAACAAGTATAGTAGTAATAATTGGCACTTTCTGCTTACCACTTAGATTTAATTTCCATGAACAGTAGTAACAGATACTGAGAAGAGTTATTCTTGTTAGGTTTGTTGTGCATTTTTGAATACTACACTAAAACTTGGTGTCTCTGTAGAGTTCCTTTGAGGGATAGGAATAGTGCTAAGTGATAGAAACCTGTGGGATGATTGTCATTCTCTTTCAGATTGTGAGGTTAAGAAGCTAGAGGAGTGGGTGGGGTTGTTGTTATTATCAACTAGTTTCATAGAGATTGTATTTGATCCTTAGATTGTTTGGTGAGTAATATTAACATCTTAAGACTTAAATATTTGTCTTTTTAAAAAAATACGATTTCCTTTCTTCCAAATTGATAAAGTTAACTATATATTCCACTCATTACATCAAAGAATTGGGGGGAATAAAAGATACTGAATGATGTAGTCTTGCATCTGTCACTGATATTTGGAACCCTTTAGCAGCTGATTAGAGCTCTGTGTTTTTAGAAGAATAATGGTAAGAGGTTTATGACTGACTCCATAAATGTTGGTAGGGATCATTGTTTGCAATTTTAAAAAATCTTTAGGTAATTTTCCCATCTCTCCCAGATCTTAATTCTTGTAGATTTATTAGTATTGAACCAATATTTTTTCATGATTCAGTTCTTTATGTGTACACTTTTCAAATGTATTAAACAAATCCCCCAATAAAACCAAAATTTCAATGTCTTTAAACTTTGATGTTTTCACATTCATTAACTTGATAGTCTGATAGAACATTGTATTAACAAACATTGTATTAAGCAAAATTTATTCTTTGTTTTTATAAAGAACAAAAAATAAGTTGTTAGACAACTGACCTTAAAGTATATGAGCATATAAACCATTTTCTCTAGACTATCTGGCATTTTAAGTAATAAGATGTAGAAAAATTGGCATTTAGACCAATGAATCGGATCTTGTCAGCTTTTATTAGCTCTTTGCTTGAAATGTCAGGAAACCATGGGTAACAACCATAACTATAGGCTCATAACTTGAGAAGGCTTTTCTAAAATAATTACTACAAAACTTGCATGTTACATGTTCTGGTTTGGTTTCCTTACACCATGACCAAAAGCAACTTGGGGAGGAAACTTTTTTCATCTCAGAACTCCCAGATCACAGTCCATCATTGAGGGAACTCAAGGCAGGAACCTGAAGTAAAGATCACAGAAGAAAGCTGCTTACTGGCTTACTTCCCTAGGCTTGCTCAGCTACTTTTGTTTTTAACATAGTCCAGGCTGTGCTGTCTACCCAGGTATGGTCTGTCCACAGTGGGCCCTCCCATATCAATCATCAATTAAGAAAATGCCCCACAGCCACTCATGTTCCTAGGCCTGTCTGATGGAAGCAGTGCCTTAGTGCTTCTTTCACATGTGCCATAGTGACAACCAGGATTTTATTACTAGATATTCTATATTCTATGATGAATTCAGAACAGTACTACCTAATTTTGATGATCAAGGTGCATAGTAGGCATTTAGATTGGAATAACTTTTAAATGTCATCCTTTTAGCTTCATATTACACTTCAGAGATCTGGGCCATCTTCCTCTTCCCAACTAAAATTTGTTTGTTTTTTCCATTTCCTTTTCCTACATTCTCAGAGAAAATAAGCAGTTACTTACTTAGGTCCCCTATAATCTTTTCTCCCCAGTTGTAGGGTGACAAATAGGAGATACAAAAGAAACTATAAGAAATGTTCATCCTTATTCTTTAAATTTTAACATTATTAACAGTTCATTGCTGCAACAACTGCTGACATACTTGTTGCATTATTTAGTGATATCTTTGCAATTTCAGGGACCAGTAGAGCTAACTTTGTTCCAAATCTCAAGAACCTTAACATTTCTCTCTCTCTGGGGTCAGCAGAATATGCTGTCACTAAATTTAGCTCACAGGCTATTTTTAAAATACCTTAAGGGATGCTGGAGAGATGGTTCAGTAATTAAGAGCACTGGCTGCTACTCTTGCAAAGGACCCACCCGGGTTTGGTTCCCAGCACCCATACGGCAGCTAACGGCCATCCGTAACTCAAGTTCCAAGAAATCTGACCCCCTTTTCTGACCTCTGCAGGCATTGCATGACACGGGTGCAATTACATACATGTGGCAATACACTCATACACATAAAACAAAAATAATAAATAAAATATTAAAATAAATAAAATACCCTCAAGTGAAAATGGAGGTTGTGTATACAGCAGAGACTTCATGTGGCTTACAAGAGTACTGACTACCCCTTGACAGTTTTTACTTTCTGTAGAACATTTTACCACTTGTGACATGTTCAGAATCTTGCAATTTCAGTACCTTAAAGCTAAGTTTTAGTGGTCTTTAATATTTATGTATAGTAAAATTAATCCAAAGAGCAGAGTTTGTTGGATTTTGGTGAATGCTTTCAGTTGTATAACCACTAGCATAGTGACAGTTTCCTGACCTTGAAGTTTTATTGCTGCCCTTTGTAGTTAGGTCCTTCCCTGACCTCCATGCAATCATAACATTTTACCTTTTCTAAAATTAAATATGATCCCCTACTACTCAGTCTTTTATGTTTGACATCTATTCATTTGTAAATGAATGAATTGAGAATGTATTTTTTATTTCTTTGGAATTTTAAGTGCTGAGTAATATTGTATGTTACTTGTTTAACCTGATAATATATCATTCACAAAAATGACGACCCTTTACATTACCGTCAGCTACATATGAGAGTAGTGCCAGTGATCCACACCTTCTCAATATTGTTATCATCAATCTTGACATTATGTACTCTGGTATTATAGTGTAATCTTACTATGGTTTTAGTTTTTATTTCCCTGATGACAAGTGATAAGAGCTTCATTTATATTCTCTCTCCCTCTCTCCTCTCCTTTCTTTTTTTTCCTTTCTTTCTCCATATATATATACACACACACACATATACACACACTTCTACATATGTGTGTGTATGTTTTATTTCTTTGACCTGTTTGCCATGTAATTTTTTTTTTTTTACTAAATTGTAATAGTTCTTTGAAAGTTATTTTTTATTTTATGTTCATGAGTGTTTTGGCTCAATGTATGTAAGTGTACCCATGTGTGCAGTGTCCCTGGAGGCCAGAAAAGGGTCCTGGTTCCCCTGGAACTGGAGTTACAGACAGTCACCATGTTGGTGCTGAGAACCAAACCCAAATACCCTGCAGGAGCAGCCAATTCTCTTAACTGCTGAACCATCTCTCCAACCCCAAAGCAAAAATTTCTAAATCATTATACTTCTTTTTCAAGATCTTGATGTTACTTCTCTTGTAAAATCTTGATGTTCGGAGCTAAAGAAATGGCTCAGCAGTTAAGAACACTGGCTGTTCTTGCAGAAGAGCTGGGTACAAATCCTATCACCCACATGGCAGTGAACAACTGTCTGTAACTCCAGTTTCAGGGGATCTGACAACTTTTTCTCACCTCCTTGGGCATTGCATGACACAGGTGCATCTACCAACATGCACACAATACACTTGTACACATAAAATAAAAATAAATAAAAAATTTTAAAACCTGTTCATTTTATCAACCTTTACCCTTGTAATGTTTTGATGTTGGGCATGGTGGTACCTACTTGTAATATCAGTACTTTGGAGGCAGAGACAGCAGAATGGTTACAATTTCCAGACCAAACTGTCTTACATCAAGTTTTAGAGCAACTAGGCCTGTATAGTGAGACTTTGTCTAAAAAGACACACAAGAAATTTTAATCAATATTTGGACTGGAGAATCTAGCTAAGTATTTTATTTTTTATTTTATGTATATGAGTGTTTTACCTATGTGTATAAGTGCAATGTCCAGAAACAAGAAGAGGGCATCAGATCCCTTGGAACTGGAGTTACAGCCAGTTGTAACCTCCATCCTCTGCAAGAGCTGCCTGTATTCTTAACTGCTGAGCCATCTCTCCAGCTCCCCTAAAATAATTTTTAGATGTTCCGTTTGTACAGTCTTATGGTAATTTTATACAATATTCTCTAACAGATTTTTTCATGAGATAGATCTGTGTACATGGATGTCAAAAGTGTCACTATCTTAACACCTACTTGAACAGTCTATTGCATTCAAAAACTTCTAAATTTCAAATTTCAGGTTTTCTGATTAGGAATGCTAAATCTGTTTAAGGACAACAAGAGAAACCTTTGAAAACATAGTAGTCTCTATGAGTGACCAAAAAGTACAAATTCAAATAGTGAAAGAATAATTTTTCACCAGTAAATCCAGTGTGTGCAAGAATGGCAGCATAACCATTATCATTGCTAATGGGACCATAAGTTAGTATGACTTTTCTTTGGAGAAAAGCTGGGGACTATATTTCAAGAAAAATGGAGTTCCTTTGATCCATTTTGGTTTTTTTCCTGATAATCTTCCTTAAGGAAATAATAGAAATCTGGAGAAAATTCATTGAAACACAGTTTGTTTGGGTTTTTCCTAATTTTATACAGAAATTTATTCAAACAGGTATTCCTTTTCATTATCTATTACAGAGTTTTACTAGTAACAGAACTAGAATAAAACTTCTCCTTACTTCTTCTAATTCCTTTCTTTAGGCAGATTATCATAGTGAAACAGTTTATAAAAAGAAGAAAAACAAGACTGAGTTTAAGTTAATTTGGTACATATATTATGATAACATGTTTTAAAACAATGTATAATATTTAAAATAAAATTGCTCTTAGTTTAATGTTGACAAAAGAATGAAATGATCATAAATCTGATATAATTCAAATCTGTATATGTGGTCTTTAAAGGCATAAAAATATATTAAATAACTAGTAGTTTTTTGGTTGGTTGGGGTTTTTAATTTGGGTTTTTTTTTTTTGTCTTTTTGAGACAGGTCTCCTTGTAGCCACAGCTTTCCTGGAACTGGCTGTGTAAACTAGGCTCTCCTTGAACTCAGAGATTCACCTGCCTCTGCCTCTCAAGTTCTGGGACTAAAGGCCTACCCCACCATGCCTGGCATATTACTAGTAGTTTTTATCTAGAAATGTTTGAACTACTTACTAGTTATTTTCTTTGAAGCTCTCTATATAAGGTTATCTTTTTTAGCATTTTGCAGTAAATTAAGTAGAATAGGCATCATTAGTATACAAAGCTAATAGGGTTTCTGGGAAACATTCTACTGTAAGAAATGAAAAAATATATATGACTATTTTCTAAATTTTTGTTGGCTAATGGTGAGACCTTTATTTCTGTACAGAAACATAAAGAACTCTGATGAGATTAATACAAAATTTAGTTGCTTTAATTAGTACCTCTGCTTCTAAGTGCTTAGGAGGCTGAAGCAAGAGAATTATTAAGTCAAGAGCATACTACTAAGAGTTTACCTGCTTTAATAGAGTTGGTTTCAGTTTCAAGGTTGAAGGTTAAATGTAACAAATACACTGGCAGTTTTTAGTGCTGATTCATCTCATAAAGCTTGTGAAGGAATTCACTTTCTAAGGACTTCTAAGTCAGCCATTTATATTATGATTTCTTGAGGTTCATAATCTGTCTCTTAAAGTGTTTTCCTTTTTTCTGAAAATTTATTTTGGATTTATTTATTTTTATTTTATGTGTTTGAGTGTTTTGCCTGTATGTATGTAAGTGCCACCCATGTTGTGCAGTGCCTACAGAGGTCAGAAAAGACCTTGGAATCTCCTAGAACTACATGTACAGATAATTGTTAGCCACCATGTCGGTGCTGAGATCTGAAGCAGTCCCCTGGAAACACAGCCAGTGCTCTTAACTGCTGAGCCATATCTCCAGCTCCTTTGAGTGTTTTCTTAAGTGGTAGTTCATGACTGTGACAAGATTTAAATGCAAATATGACAACTCTTTAATTTAGATAGCTCTATAGAAAAAATAATGAAGTAGTCTTTAAAATTAATTATTAAAAATTAAAATAACATGGTAACATACTTCACTGTCTTGAAACAGACGTTTGGGTGAAGCACAAACATTTTGTTTCTTGAGTCAATTACATTAAGTAAGCAGTGTACACATATGAAAGAGATACAGGAGAGCCTTCAGAGTAACAAAGGAGCAAATGTTGTATAAGCTCTTCTACTCTCAGCCTTCCCCATTTCTTTTCAATTATTTATCAAGGAGTTTAAAAAAAAAACAAACCACATTGTAACTTCCTATCACAGAACTGTTGGATCAATAGCTGTAAGATTTGTTGAAGTTTATGTAGATTTGGGGGACAGAATCACCTGTGGTGGGAACCAACCTACCACCCTGTATCTTTTAAAAATATTTCATTTCTTATTTTCATTTTATGTGTATGAGTATATTGCTTGCATGTATGTAAGTGCATCCATTTCATGCAATGCCTGCAGAGGTCGGAAGAGGGGGTCAGATATCTTGGAACTTGAGTTACAGATGGCTGTTAGCTGCCATATGGATGCTGGGAATCAAGCCTGGGTCCCCTGCAAGAGCCACCAGTGCTCTTAACTACTGAGCCATCAATCTAGCCCCCTAACTTGTATCTTATAGGAGGTATCTTGTAGAAGATAGAAATTCTAGTTTAGATCTCTAGCTTTATTCAAATCATTTGGTTCTGTACCAGTAGCTTCTATATAAATGAAATGTACAATGCTTTTTTAGTTCTAGGAAAACGTCACATGTTGCCCTATATAATGCTCCTTGAGCAACTACATGTATTGGTTTTATTTTGTTAATTTCATATTTGCTGGCTATTACTTCTGTTAGCTCTGTACCATGTAAACTTTTTTGTTCTTGTCATTTGTATGTATATGTACATTGATAGACAGTAAGCCATGTTTTGTTGATAATTAATTGCTGTAAATTTTTTAACAGGCTGTCTAGGTGCAATTGATAAAAAGACTGATTTTTTGCTGTTTTTAATTTTTAGATTTTCTGGATAACAGCAAGGGAAACAATTATTTAAGTGAAAATGAAAGTGATTTTGTGCATGGTAGTGTATGTGTGTGTTGGAGGTATGTTGATGCAAGTGTTTGCACATGTGGAGTCCATAGGTTTATGGCAGGTGTCTTCCTTGATCCCACCTTATTTTTTTTTGATACAGGATCTCTCACTCAACCTGGAGCTTACCCTTCCTCTAGGGGAGCCCTGTCAGCAAGCCCCAGGGGGACTATCTTTCACTACCTCTCCATTTTTGCCATTATTGGTTATACATGCTTGACTCTTTTTCCCTGAGTACAGGGATCTGAACTCAGGGCCATGTGTTTGCATGGCATACATTTTTTTTGACATCTTCCTAGCCCTGAAAATCATTTTAAAACAACCATGTAACACTGTCCCAGACCTTAGCTCTTGCACAGTAGCTCTAAATGGGATAAGCCAACAGATAGGATAAACCTTAAGAACAGAAAACTTTACAACTCTTTGGAAGTCGACAAGTTAGGATAGAATTTGGAATGCCTACTTGGAAATATAAGATCTCTGGGATTATATATAAATATAATATAAAATGAAAAGATACTCCATTAGTGTGGTCCCTAAATTTGCTATCTTTATAAGGGTAGAGACTTGGCAAGACAGACAATACAGAGTGAAAAAGAACATACAAAAGTGAAAGCAGAGGTGTGAGTTACACTGCCTTAAATTAGTAATGCCAGCGGTTGTCAGCAACCATCAGAAGCTAATAGCAGCACAGAGGAACTTATAGAGCCCTCAGAAAGGGAATAATCAGAAGGATACCTTGATTTTGGATTTCTAGACTACAGAACTGAAAGAATAAATCTCTCTTCTTTGAGCTACATGCTTTATGTTAAAGCAGCCCTAGGAAAGTTAGCACAACCCAGAAGAGGTAAAATAACTGAATTGGTAGTTCTTAAAAACTATTATGAAATGAAAACCTTTTTGCTTCTGGTTTTTATTAGATACCTAAATAGTAATACAAATTCTTAACTAACTTTTCCAGGGTATTGGAGGAAAGACCTTCTTATATGTGTTTAGTATTACTGAAACCAAAACCAGACAGAGGACTCACAAGAAGACTATAGGTCATTTCTAACTATTAGTTAGGAATCCTCAACATCAAATCTATCGGCATATAAAAACTCTTAATACTATATCTAATGAGATTTACCTCAAGGTTGCAAGGTTGGTTTAATACTACAAAAATCAATGTTAACAGCATGTTAATAAATGGCAGAAGCCATGTTATCATCTCAAAGATAACTTCCCCCAAAAGCATGTGACCAGAACACTTTTTCTATTTAAAAAAAGCGGGGGTTGGTGGGGCCAGGACCAGGAATCAAAGGGCATTTCCTCCACTTTAGCCACAAAAGCATCATCATATTTAATATCCAAAGATTATGAACAACTTCCTAAGATCAAGACTAACACAGTCCTGTCTATGCTCAGTATTTCTGTTCAGCATTGTTCAGGAGATTTTAACTAGGGTAGTGTGTCAAAAAAGAAAGCAGTACCATCCAGATTGGGAGTATGGAGTAAAAGTTGATGGTCATAGAAAGTTCTAAGAAGTCTGTAAAATACCACCAGAGCTAGGGGTATAGCACAGTGGTTGATCACTTGCTTAGCATGTAAGAGGCTTTGGATTTAGTCCTGAGTATTGCTCTTCCCCCTCCCCCCATACACACTCTGAGAAACAAGGAAGGAGGCTTCACAAATTTTAATTCCATGATATTTAGCAGTGAAATATATGAACATGTGACATTTTTTATGGCAACATAAAAAATACTTGGGAATAAATTTAGCAAAAGAAGTATAAAATTTGTACATTCTCAATTATGAAATGGTTGGAAAGTAAATTCATGCATGGACATACATTTATGGATCAGAAAACTTAATGTTGCTAAGATGACATTTGTTCCCATTGATACACAGGTGGAAATGCCTTCTTAATCAAAATTACAACTGATTTCAGCTTCTTTTTACATATGGATGAGCAGATCCTAAAGCCTATACGAAATTCAAGAGACCCTGAGTACTAAAATGATTTTGTAGAAAAACAGATAGAAAGGATCCACACCTCCCAGATTCACACTTTTTACAAAATTATAATGGCTAAAATATAGCAGTACGGTAATAAGAATAAATACTGGGCATGAGGATAGATACTCACAGTGAAGGGAATAGAGTTGAATGTTCCAAAGTAAAATATGTAACCCATGCCTTCTGACAAGTTGTCATTTAACCTCAGCATGCCTTCTATGGCATGTGCGTACTCATACACATGAACACACTAAATAAATAAATGTGATAAAGTTATAAAATAAAAAGCATTCTGTCTCATTTTGTGAACTCTGATTGTAGACTAATAGAACAAGATACTTGAATGATCAAGGAAATAAAAGTTCATTTGCCTGTATATTTTGAATATAACTTATAAGTGACAAACCAGTTAAAATGCACCCAGATTAGACATTTATACTCAATTTGCTTTTATGCTTTTGGAAACATTAAGTTTATCCAGACTTAAAGGTTTTTTGTTTGATTTTGGTTTCATTTTTCAGTGCCCAGGCTAGAACCCAGTGCCTTGGACATGTTCAATAAATATTCTGTCTCTGAGCCACACAACCCCAAGGCACAACCAAAGTTCTGGAGATCCAGGGGCATCTGAAATAAAAGGTCTTATTGAGACATTACAGGAGAGTTCAGACATTTAAAAAGTCAGTGGGATCAGGTGCCAGGTAACAGGGTAAATACTGTGCAGACCAGAGCTCAGAGCGTTTTGTATTTCTCATTTAAAGTTTTTGGTATTTTGATTATATTATACTAATTTGTGTTATTCATTAGTAAGCGAAAGAGCTTTTGTGCTGCTAGCAGTGGCATTAATAAAATATTGAAAAAATTCACAGAATGGGGAGAAAATATTTTTAAATTATTTGCCTAACAATAGACATAGAATATATCAAGAACTCTTTAATAAAACAACAGTAAAAATTTAAATAACCTAATTAAAAAGTGAGCATATAGGGGACTTGAGAGATTGTTCAGAGGTTAAGAGGACTGGCTGCTCTTGCATAGAACCTGGGTTCGAATCTCAGCACCCACATGGCAGCTAACAACCATCCATAGCTCCAGTTCCAGAGGATTCACCGCCCTCTTCTGAGCTCCTCGGTTACTACATAACATGGGTGGTGCACTTACATACATGGAGGCATAGCACTCATAAAAATAAATCAAAAGTTTAAAAAAAGTGAGCAAGGGGCTGGAAAGACGACTCAGCAGTGAAGTATACTGATTGCTCTTGTAGAAGACCCAGGTTCGATTCCCAGCACCCACATGGTGGTCGAAAACCATCCATAACTCCACTTCCAGGAGAGCCAACGTCCTTTTCCAACCTCCAAAGATACTGCACCTACACAAATGCAGGCAATGCATTCATACACATAAAATAAAAAATTTTTGAAAAAGTAAAAAAATGAACAAATAATCTGAATAAACAGTTTTCTTCAAAGAAAGTATTCAGATGGTCAGTAAGCGTAAAAAAGGCTTGACATCAGTAACCAGGAAAGTGTAGACTTAAAACAAAATTATGCTTTAACTCTTACTTGGGATGAGTGATTTTAAAAGAGTACCCCCCTATTAGTACGTGGGGAACTTGGAAACCCCATATACCATTGTTGGGAATGTAAAATCATACAGCTACTTTGATACTTCCTCAAAATGTTAAACATAATTAACATATGATCCATCAGTTACATCCTAGAAATCTAATAAAAGTAAAATACACATTAACACAAAAACTTGACCACAATTAATATTGACATTATTCATATAGTAGCCAAAAAGTAGAAACAGCCCGAATATCAGCTATTCAGCAGATAAAATGTGGTATATCCATACAATGGAATGTTCATTTAACAATAACAGCTGAGTAGTAATACTTGATGATGTAGATGAACCTTGAAATAATTATTCTAGTAGAAAAAAAATCACTCTCCTCCAAAAAACTTGACTACACTTAAATGAAATGGTCACAATAAACATATTGAAAGGGATGAAAGATATCCTAACTGTTGCTTAGATAGGCGTGGGTGCAAGCGGGAGAGTGGAGGTGGAGATTGATGGAATACAAAATATTTTAAATTATATTGTGATAGTAATAATGTTTAAATATGAATAAAATCCATTTGGTTTTTCACTGAATAGGAGTGTTATGTCATCAAATTATTAATGAAAGTATTTAGCAGTTTAACAAATAGGTGTGAATGATAACTGTAATGAGGAAATCATAGAAAGTGGTTGCAAATATTAGTGGGTATATTTTAAATTGTTGAGAAGAGTTACGGATTATAGGGGTTTTAGTTCTTATGTACTATTTTTTGTAGACTGTCTCGCTCTGATTGTCCTGGAACTTGATATGTAGACCAGGCTGGCCTCAAACTCAGAAAGATCCGCCTGCCTCTCCTTTCTGCCTCTCTGCCTGGCCTCTGCCAGGATTAAAGGCGAGTATCACCATGCCTACCTCTTGTGTACCTTTTATTGTGGGAAAGTATGACCTAATTTCTTACTGAGAACACTTTTAAGTGTGCAGTACACTAGGAGTTAACACTTAAAAGATGTACGTTGCTATTTTTCATACTCTTATCATCTGTGATCATCTCTATTATTGTAGTCCCGTTTACTAGTGATATGCAAGCATGGAACTTAGTGTAGAGCATTGTCAGCTTAACCCAATTCTCTGACAACCTGGAGCAGGTGTTGGGGTTCTCTGGGGTGAGCTGAGTGTAACATTTTGGAACTTTACAATGAGAGAAACTTTTAATCCATTTTACTGCAACAAGTTGAAACGCATACATATAGTTATAAAAGATAGCAAAATACACTTGGAACAAGCAGTGCACTTTTTCAATTCATTTTCATGGTGCTAGTTTTTTGGTGTTTTTGTCTTTTTGAGACAGGGTCTCCCAAGTAGCCCCAGCTGGCTTGGCACTTGCTATGGAGACCAGGCTGGCTTTAGTTTCACAGAGATCCTCCTGCCTTTGTCTCCAAAGTTGGGGGATTAAAGGCCTGTGCCACCATGCCCAACTTTCATAGTGCTAGTTTTGACTTATCGGCTTCATAACCCACTCAAAGATATTTGGAATCTACCTACCTTTTATAAGATGTTTTTTAGGAACAGAACTAGAAAATATGAGACTTTCAGATTCTCTCTCTCTCTCTCTCTCTCTCTCTCTCTCTCTCTCTCTCTCTCTCTCTCTCGTCTTTTTGAGACAGGGACCCTGTCTCAAAGACCAACAAATAAATAAATTTAAAATAAAAAACATTCTTGAACCGGTGAGATGGCTCAGTGGGAAAAATGGTGTCTGTCACCAGGCCTGAAGACCTGAATTCAGTTCCAGAACACACATAATAGAAGGAAAGAACCAACACCCACAAGTTGTCATTTAACCTCAGCATGCCTTCTATGGCATGTGCGTACTCATACACATGAACACACTAAATAAATAAATGTGATAGAGTTATAAAATAAAAAGCATTCTGTCTCATTTTGTGAACTCTGATTGTAGACTAATAGAACAAGATACTTGAATGATCAAGGAAATAAAAGTTCATTTGCCTGTATATTTTGAATATAACTTATAAGTGACAAACCAGTTAAAATGCACCCAGATTAGACATTTATACTCAATTTGCTTTTATGCTTTTGGAAACATTAAGTTTATCCAGACTTAAAGGTTTTTTGTTTGATTTTGGTTTCATTTTTCAGTGCCCAGGCTAGAACCCAGTGCCTTGGACATGTTCAATAAATATTCTGTCTCTGAGCCACACAACCCCAAGGCACAACCAAAGTTCTGGAGATCCAGGGGCATCTGAAATAAAAGGTCTTATTGAGACATTACAGGAGAGTTCAGACATTTAAAAAGTCAGTGGGATCAGGTGCCAGGTAACAGGGTAAATACTGTGCAGACCAGAGCTCAGAGCGTTTTGTATTTCTCATTTAAAGTTTTTGGTATTTTGATTATATTATACTAATTTGTGTTATTCATTAGTAATATTTTTTTTCCTTATGTATCTGTGCTTTTGAGTTTTGAATGGGGAAAGATTTTTGTACAAATATTTCATCCAATATTTTTTCAGGGACATTTAGTCGGTCTGGATGAACCAGCTTCGGGAGCTGGGCAAGAAGCTTTGCTTAAACAAGAGCACGCAAAAGTCATTCGAATTGAGAGACAAGCAGAAGAGTTCCTCCATGCAGTCTTTTATAGAAAAGGTTGGTCTGCTTGTCTTATGTTAACCTCCTTAATTTCAATGCCATTTAAGGTGTTCTTAAAATAGTTTTCCTTATCGATTATATACTGTATTCCTTTGTTACATTAAACTTGGAATAAAGTTAAGACAACTCATTGCCCTCTTTAGTATTGGAGATGAGTTTAGTTAAATAGTTCAAAAAATTATGAAACTCACCAAATTCTAAAATCTTAGTAGTTCTATATTCTTTTAGACTTGTTTTAGAAATTAACAGCTACTGTTTTAGTCACTAATAACTGTAAAGCCAGCTCTGCACATTGAAATTCCAAACTGAAATTTCATTTGAAGAGAAAATGTAGTTTTGTCTTACAGTTATATTTGTAAGCATTTTTCCATTGATTTAATCTTACTAAAGTTTTTAACATATTAGTGAATTTTTAATTAAAAATTTTTATTAATTTTTAAATTTTATGTAAGTATATTGCCTGCATGTAAGTGGGTACACCCACCCATGCCTCCTGAGGTCAAAACAGGGCATCAGATTCCCTAGAACTGGAGTTACAGACAGTTGTTAATGGCCATATGGGTGCTGGGAATCAAATCCGGGTCCTTTGCAAGAACAGTTAGTGCTCTTAACTACTGAGCCATCTCTCCAGCCCCTAATTAGGAAAATTTACTAACAAAACCTTCTTGCTTACATCTTAAATAGAATTTAATAGCTCCCTCTTGGGATTTTCAGCATATCTTGCTGCTTGAAACTTGTTTGAAGGTTTGTTTTATATTTGTTTTGAAAAGCAGTAAAGATCTCTCCACAGGCCTAGCTAACCCATATCCCTGGAGCCACATGCAGCAGAGAAAGGAGAGCTGTGAATGTGACCCACTTTAAATATTGGGAGTTTGTTGTGTTTTGCAACTCAAATGAGGACAACATTGTATTGTGATATGAAAAGGTTGAACATGTGTGCATGTCTTGAGATTGGGGGTTCTTCACAGAGCTAATTCAGTTAATTTCTTTAGCCACAAAATATAACTACAGTCAGCCATGCCTTCAGGAAACTCCTTTATGATTCATATTCATTCATGTATCCCCCACCCCCACAATTTGAGACAGAAGTTCTCTATTTCTCTGGAACTCACTGTGTAGACCAGGCTGCCCTCAACTTACAGTGATCTACCTGTCCTAGCCTCCTGAGTGATGGGATTAAAGGTTTGCACCACCACACCCAACAAGTCTTTACTTTCAGTAAATTCTTTCTGAATGAATTTTTATTCCCCATTTATACTTTCCCTCTCTTCCTAAGATAGAAATTATTTATGATAGGGTCTATATAAGTTTCCTACAAGGCAGGCATAGTGGTAATTCATTCGGTCAGAGAGCTGAGATAGGAGGATCTTGAATTCTAGGTCAGCCTGGGCTAAAAGAAAAACAAATTACCAATAATCTTGACTTCATTATCATTCCCTAAAGTGCACAGAGTCCAAAATTATTTTCTGAAAGAGTTATTCTGTTAGTTTTATTAACATCTGATTATTTTAAAGTAGTTCACATTTAAGATGTAAACTCTTAGATTAACCAAATTTGTTAACAATTACTCCTTTCTAATGTGTATAAGTGTTTTGCCTACATATATAGAAATATACTACATATGTACAAAGCTTGTGGAAGCCAGTACAGGTGTTGGATCCCTTGGGACTGGAGTTATGCATGGGTGCCAAGAACTGAGCCCAGATCCTCTGTAAGAGCAGCCATTACTCCTGACCACTGAACTATCTCTCCAGCACCCTCTAATTACTCTCTTTTGGGATATATACAGTGTCATTGGCTATATGTTATTTTTTTAAATATTTTTTAGTTTTTATTTTATATGTATGAGTATGTGACTTGCATGTATGTAAATGCACCTATGTCACGCAGTACTCTTGGAGGTCAGAAGAAGGTGTTGGATTCCCCTGAAACTGGAGTTACAGGTGGTTGTAAGCCACCATGTGGGTGCTGGGAATTGAACCCTGGTCCTCTGCAAGACAGGCAGTGTTCTTAACCAGTGAGCCACCTCTCCAGCCCCTGGCCTATATGTTGTTATAGCAAACTTTGTGATAAAAAAATAGGAACTCCTCTTCCCAATGTACATTTTCTACCTAATCTTTGTTTAGGGGCCATTACTCGATTAATCATAAGCAAATTCCTAGAGAAACATTGTCTTACTTTCCTTAGTCCCATACCTTGTCCTAGAGGAATAACTTAAGGTTCTTACTAGCTTTGGGGCATATAATGTTTATAGTAGGAATTCCTATTTTGGAATTGGTTTCAGGATTTCTAGAGAATGGGAATCCTTGGAAAATTGTATGTAACTTAAGTGTGTGTTTTGGTCATACACTGGCATGACACACAGAGAAAAGTAACTGTTTTCTTTGGAATTATAAGTTCTTTTTAGTCTTTGGAAATATCTCAGAAATGACATTTATACCCTGATGCCAAAAATTGTCATTGTCCAAGGCGATTAAATTTTAATCAACTGTAAGGTTGAGTTTCTCTTATCCAAAATGTTTAGGTTGGTAGGTTTCAGATTTTGGAATCTTTGTATGGTCTTTACCAGTCAAGAAACCCTAATTTGAAAATCCAAAATCCAGACCTTTTGAGTATAAGCCAACACCCCAAAATACTGCAATTTTAGAGCATTTTGGGTTTCAGAGTTTTAGGCTAAGCATGTTCAACCTTTAATTCAGATGCTTAAATTTATTCTTTTGTATACAAGTGTTGTAAAGTATATGTTTTAAGTAATTATGCAGGAAATTTGTATAGCTAAGTAGAAACATAGATGCTATAAAAGTAAGCTTTTGAGATTAAGACTCTTAACAAATTCTTAAGTGAGTATATTTTCCACAATTATCTCGTTCTTTTTTAGCTTCCTTTATTATCTGTTAAAATTTTTGATTTTTGAACTTTCAAATATACAGTGTAACTGTTAAGTGTTTTTCTATAGTCTTATTTGGTCATATATGTTTTTATTTGACTCAGTTATGAGTATTTCCCTACGCATGGCCATAATTACAGAATATGTTTTTTAAGTAAATCAAAGAATGAATGCATTCAGGAAACTTTCAGAAGACGTGGAAGTTTAAATGGGAAAGATGTCATTCTCAGACATTGGATATTTTATATCATGGTTGTGGTGTTCATTTGACAAAAAGGCAAGATATACCACTGGATTTTAAATCTTACAGACATCAGTTTATGATCTTTAAACTTACCACAAAGCTCATTAATCTAATCCTATTATTAACACTAGATAAACAGACATTGCATAAAGTGTTTCATTTTACCCTCATTTGGAAATTTTCCTCTTTATTAGGTATTCTCCTCCAATCAATGGAATAAAAAGATACCAGTAATATAATCTTTTTATTTTATGTGTATGATTGTATTGCTGGCATGTGTGTAAAGGCACCCATGTCATGCAGGGCCCATGGAGGTCAGAAGGTATCAGATTCTCCTGGAACTGGAGTTATAGAAGGTTGTTAGCTGCCATGTCATTGCTAACCACTGAGCCATCTCTCCAGCCCCATAATCTTTTATATGGAGATTATATGCTATGTAGGGGACCCTACATAAGGGACCTATGGAAGGAAAGACCTGATTCCCACAAGTTGTACCCTGACCTCCACACATGCCATCACACACAGGTCAAAAAGAAAATTCAATGGATAGGAATACTTTTAAAGGTACCATATGTCTGAAATGTTTATGAAAACATTGTCATCAGTTCTAAGAACTGAATTTTTGTTAACTATCCTCATTCAGTCTATATTTATAGAGGAAATTTAGGGCTATAAATACATCTTAGAAGGACAGAGCTCTTAGGTAGAGCAAGACTTGAGAGAATTAAATAAAGTGTCACTTCATGAGCATTTGGCTGATACTGAGTGTTGTTCTTCACGGGGGGAAAGATTTGTTAGGGGCCTTGTAAGGTTTTTATTGTGGAGGTTTTATATTCAGTAGAGATCAATTTTTTCTTTAACTTTCTAAATCAACCTCTACAGTTTCTTACATTTCCAAAATACTGTGTTTGTTTGCCTTTCTAGATAATCTTAAAAACAAACAAGGAAACTAAAGTTTTCTGAGAACTTTTGTAAAGACTTTTGACATAGCTATCGGAGTTAAGGGCACAGGTAGAACAGTAAGTTAGGAGACGAGTTTTTATCAGGAACCACCTATACAAATGGTGCTCACTTTTCTCTTTTTTAGGCATTATTTAGCAGTTGGTTTGATTGTAATATTCAGTAAAGTAAACAGACACTTTACACTAGGAAAAGTTAGGGACATGAAAATAAATAGATGAGTTCTATATATTTATAGAAATATGAGGACAATAGATGAACATAGATCATTTTTCCTTATATCTTATCCCATATCAGCTTAAAGGTCTTTTCTAGTTCTAAAAGTCATTGTGTTCACATGAATTCCTTTATTTTAAACATAATATTGACTAAACATCAATTACTTGGATATTTATCTCATTACTTTCCTAACTATTCTGTAAGTGTTGGCAGAGTATGCTTAACTTATGTATAGTTTTCAGTTTTTGAGATTTGATGTTTAAACTCCATAGTTGGGTGCCAGACCAGCAGCAGCTACGAATTTGGTGTTTCTTGAGGTGATCTACTAAAACTCTGAGGACAGGACCCAGCAATCTGTTCTATGTGGACCTTAAAATTAAATCATGGATCCTAAAGTTAAATGTCTTATGTATCATTTTGTTATGCCATCAGTCATTATTAACAGGAAGTAAATTAAGCATTCATGAAATCAAGAATCCATACTTCAAAATTTTGAGGAAACAGCTGAGGGAAAATCTAGGGGATGCTTGATGTTATCTGTAAATGTTAACAAGACAGCAATTATTTAATAACAGAAGGTTTTATATATCTATATCAGGTAAGTAATTTTTACCCTAAGATATACCATTTTTTCATCCCTTTATTTACTTTCTTAATCCTTGGGGGGAGATGTTCAGAAATATTTATTTGAAAATTCTATTCAGTAATCTACAACTCAAAAGCTTACAGACTAAGAATATAATTCAAATAGAACACACATTGTTAGGATATTAGATTTTTAAGAAAAGAGTAAAATGAAGTTTTATGTTTTCTTGAAAGCTTTTTTTTTTCCTTAGTGCATTGTCCCACTTTTTAAAAGTTGATAAATCTTTGTTTACAGACAGTCCCTGGGTCTCCGACCCCAATATTCCCCTAGTGGCCCGTGAGATCATGCAGCGAATGATCCAACAATTTGCTGCTGAATATACCTCAAAAAATAGCTCTACTCAGGACCCCAGCCAGCCCAATAGCACAAAGAACCAAAGCCTGCCGAAAGCATCTCCAGTCACCACCTCTCCCACGACTGCAACTACACAGAACCCTGTGCTCAGCAAACTTCTCATGGCTGACCAAGACTCACCTCTGGACCTTACTGTCAGAAAGTCTCAGTCAGAACCTAGCGAACAAGGTACGGTTTGATGTCATGAACTCCTCTATCCAATTAGAAATCTTTCATTTGGGGGGAAAAGATTGCTAGCAAATAGGGCACCAGTAGCAATAAGGAGAGAAACTAATGAGATTCTGACTGGGCATGGTGACATGCCCTGTAGTCCCCAGCTATGTGGGAGGCTGAGTCAAGAGCTTCACTTGAGCCTAGGGAACCAAGACCAACCTTATCGGCATAGTGAGCCTTTCTTTTAAAAATGTGATTCTCGCCAGGTGTGGTGGTGCTCACCTTTGATCCCAGCGTTCAGGGGAGACAGAGGCAGGTGGATCTCTGTAAGTTCAAAGCTAACCTGGTCTACATAGCAAGTTCCAGTCCAGCTGGGGCTACAGACAGACCCTGTCTCAAAAAGAACCACCCCACCAAAAGAAAACCAAAACTAAGCAACCAACTTCAACTTCAGTCTCTTCTCCATGATCTCCTTCAAATGTGTCCAACCTTCAAAAAATAATATTATTATATAGAAAAGAGAACACAGTAGAATACTTTAGGTTGTTTAAATCTAGTATATATACATGCACTACATTTTGGAAATAACTTTAAGGTGTTTGCAAAAACTTGTTGGTGAGAGCCCAAATGAGCAAAAAAACATGAAGAAGTTAGTAGTTTGTTAAACAAATGTTTCTTGAGTCTCTGAAAATCTTACCATCTTAAGCAGCTTCAGTGATCCTGTTGCTTTGCAATCTCGTTGACTGTTGGTTTCACAAAGATGCTGTCATCATTTCAACCTAGCTTGAATCTCTACAAATAACTTTAATTGGTGGTGTCTTACTAAGAATTTATCATCAAAATTTTATATGGTAGCAGAAAAATTATACATGGATTTATTGGTGAGAAATACATCTTGATTTTGGAAAGAAACTTAATTTTTTAACAGAATTTCTTCAGAAGGCCTCTGTTTGTTGTTTTAAGTAATTTATACAAATTTTCCACTTAATGGACTAGGTTTAGTGGCATAGTAAAGAATGTACTTGGCGTAGGTTTCCTTTTGTTTCTTACCATTCTTTCCCTGTTTGGATGTGGTGAACAGTAAACAAAACACCTAAATTATGATAGAGTCTCACACAGGAGCCGTCTTAAGTTACTCCATTTACACTAGCTTGTGCACCTTTGGTTACCATATTTGCAGAATTGTGTCTTTTCTGTTTTACAGAGGATTGTTTACTACACTAAAAAATCTCTTTGCTCTAGATATTACATCCAGAGCTTCAGATTTAGAGTAGAATGGCAGCATAGGGAGGTATATTTTAAGTATTACTGATGGAGGTTTACAGCATACAATGATTCCACTTAGTCTAATTTAACCTGTTGGTAGCTAGTGTTAAAAGAGATACCTTGTGTTTACAGCATACTTATAACAAAATAAATGTGAATTGCATGATAGCAAAATTTTTAAGTATTCCTCTAGTCAATTACAGTGTTTTCAACTTTGATCCCAATATTTTTAGCAATAGATTTTAAATATTTCCTATCTGATAAGAAAAATTAGCTATTTGATTCCAAGTTCTCCAAATAATATTGACTTGGCTAAAAATAATCTAAGCACCACATTTGCTTCTTAAATGTCCCCTTGAGCACTGGCTATCTAATAGAATACTCCTCAATTCTATAAGATTCGAATTGTATTTGTAGAGAGTTTAATGACTTAAAGACATTTTCTATTTGAGGATGGGCTTTTTAAATTTATATTTGGTTCCAGTTTTATTTCTAACAGTCTGGAATAGGGAGGTGACGTGCGGAGGTACAGTATCCTCAGATGCAATTTCTAAGGAGATTCTATCCAGAAGTTTTTTGACATAACTAGATAGCAAGAATTTTCTGCTGGCCAGTTGAAAATCAGAAACACTGTGCATTATCTTTCTTGTTAATTTTGGACAAAATGGAATCTTTGAAAGTTGTCAGGACAGTGAGATTTCATTATAGATATGCGTGCAAGGGGAAAAATAACTGAGAAAAGGAAGTCATTACTAACAAATTTGTGATTTGGTCTAATTTTTAGGTTATATTTCAGACTTTTACCATATTAAGACTGCTTCATTTTTCTTTCTTTGAACTTTGAGCACCAATTTTAAAATACCTGCTTAATAAAAAGAATTAAAAAGCTTTGCCTTTACAAATTTTAGCATTTGAACTTTGAACTTGCAATTTTTTTTCAAAAGGTTGAATTCAATATACTTTTATGTCAAAAGAATAGTTAGAACACACACACAAATTATAAGCTTTTAACATCGTGTGGGGCTGTGATTTGGCCATATGAAATCATTTAAAAATTTTGCTTTAAATTTTCTACAGTCAAGTGTCATGTACTTTGAAGTTTTAAGGTAGATAGATCTTGAGGAGTTTGGTTTTGTAGTTTTTATGTTTGAGTAGAGGTTTAGGAAATGAATTCTAATAATTCTGGTTCAGAACCTCATCCTCTGTAAACTGGGTCCTAACATCTCAGTGTATCTTGGCATCTTTTACAATGTTTTCACTTTTTTTGCCCCATTAGCAAAATATTTAGCCCTTAGAGATGCTAAGTATAACATGCTTTGGTAAGTTTGTTTCTTTGGGAGAAACATTCCTTGATTTAAAAATAAAAATTTAATAACTCAGTAGTGACAAATGTATCTACTTACCTGCCATGACCTGCTTCTTTGTTTTTAGTATATTCAGTATTTTTAGTATATTTGCTTCCATTCTTAATGTCCTCAGGTGTTTCTTTGTGTCTTTACAGACGGTGTACTTGATTTATCCACTAAGAAAAGTCCATGTGCGAGCAGCTCTTCCCTGAGCCATTCTCCAGGCTGCTCCAGTACTCAAGGGAACGGGTAAGGGAAACCATTTATAGCACTCCACAATTTCATATAGATAATTCATCAAAGACGAATCAACCAGTCTCCCTGAAAATTCTAAAAATTTACCCTTCAGATTCTTACAGAGTCTTACAGGTGAGCCTTTTACAAAAAAATTAATAAAGTAAAAGTATATTTGTGTAATCTAGAATTGGGTAGTATTAGATCAATTTTGTCTATATATATAGAAAACAATCATGAATATGACAAGAATGTATTTTGGGGCCTTTTGTTAAGTGTTTTGGAGTGTGGAAACTATGCTAAATAATTGCAGTTTATAGATAAAGACAGTATTATCTGTGTTGAGGTTGTTGGATGAAAATAGGACTCCAGTATTTCACTTGGTATCCCTGGTGAGATGTGTGTTATATGTATGTTCATTTTTCTTTGTTTAGTTTTGGTTTGGTTTTGATTTATTGGTTGTTGATTTGAACTGCTGTTTTAATTCCATGGCAGTTCACAAAATGTAATTGTATGTATTTTTTGCTTTAATATATGAAAAGGTTGTAGATGTAAATGGATAACCATCCTATGTTGCCAAAACAGTACATGCTCAGTTTCATGACTCTGAACTACAGGGAATTCTGTGACTACTCAATATTATTGTGTAAAAATTACCTAATTTTGGCTATGTGTATCTAGAATGTCAGTAAAAATAGACACCATATTGGAAAATTGTTGCAACTAAATCCTAACATCTTCTAGTTATAAAGTAACTTTGATGAATTTTAAATTAGTTAATATTTATGTGTATTTAACTTGATAAGACTATTGATGTGGGGAGAGTTTTAGATATTAAAGGATCAAGGAGGCACTACATGGACTTAACCCTTTCCAACTTACTCTTAATTATTTTCAAATTGAAAGATTCTTTTACTGACTTCTAAAAATTTCTTTGTATTTTCTCTAAAATTTCTTTGTTTTCCTTTTCCCCTCAATTCAGTCTAAAAACATCGGTCCATCTTTGTATAGTTTAATGAGTTGGGTTTTTTCAGGTTATCATTGTGTGTTTACTAAATATAAGGCAGTGTAGTCCCAAATCATTTGGGCACCATTCCTATACCAAAACTATTAAGTGTACTTTACATAAATGAATCCCTTGTTTAAGGGTCCGCTTGATCTTGGCTACCAGGTTCATGTGTTACATTGTTCAAGTTCCTATGTTTATTCTGAGTGGGAGGTATTTTCTTCTTGGTTTTGTCTTATGAAAGACAAATGAATCAGCAGCACTGCCAGTCTTTCAGTGTAATTCTGTTATTGGTGGCATTAGTCTCTGTAAAGTTGGGGGGAAATATAGCTGGTTTGTCATTATTTCTGCGAAATTCCGCTTTGGGGCTTCATTGATATAATCATTCCCTTGGGAATGCTTTGCCAGCTGTCAGTTTTAAGATCGGTAACATTTCTTTACTACAAAATCAAAACCTTATGAATTAGAGGCTGGGGAGATGACTGTCGTGGAAGTGCTTGTCACACAAGCATAAGGACTGGAGTTTGGATCCCCATTAGCCCGCAGGTGGCAGGGCTGCAGAGTCTGTAACCCCATTGCTGGGGAGGGGACAGACAGAGACAGAAAAATCCCTGGAGGTTATTGATTAGCCAGCCCACCTGAATAGATGAACTCCAGGCCCAGTGAAAGACCGTATATCAAAAAAATAAGGAGAGCAACTACGGAAGAAAGAGTGCTGACATCACACACAAACACACACCACCACCACCACCACCACCACCAAAATCTTACTAGTTAAATGTGTGTAAGTTATTGACTTTGAACATTATTTCACCATGAGCATTTGGTATTTTAAGAAGAGTGTTTCTTACAGAAAATTGCTATAACGTTATCTATACCTTTGATAATGCTTGCTTTGAGTATAACTTAAGAACAAATTCTGGGGTAAAATAAAGAAGTTACTTTGAAGAGTCTGTAGTATCCCTGCATCTACTTAAAACTAGTAGAGTTTTTAAAATGAAGAAATGTGGTAAGTTACAATATGGTGGGTCTCTTGGTTTCACTTCCTTTCCCCACCTTAAGACTGGTTGCCATTTACATCTTTACCCCAAGAAATATAAGAGATGTCATTTGGAATTGTTTGATTTTTAGTGATAAACATTAACTTGTTTGTGGGATAAATGAGCATTATCTATGGGTTCCACCAGTGTAAATGTTTCCAGCTTTTTAGCTAGTTGTCACAATTGTTGAATATATTGCATTAAATAAATAATTTGGCTTACTCTTTTATTACTGTGCTTGTTTAGTGGTAACGTCACGTTGGTAACAATTCTGTATAGATACTTGGAGACTAATGATTACTTTGTAATTAAGGTGCTATTTTCAAACAGTTGCGCGAAACTTTTTCTCCGAAAATTTGTGAACCCAACCAGAGACCAGCCAACAGATTTTATTTTTCTTTGCCCAAAAAGCTCCCGGTTTTTTTTTTCTTTTCTTTTTTTTTTTTTTTTTTTTTTTTTTTTTTTACCTTTTTTCTTTTTGTGAACAAGTTTTAAGACTAACTGCCAAGACCATGTGTTTTTTTTTTTAATTTTAGAGAAAAATAAATAAATAACACAAAGTGATGTTACCCAAGCAAGGCCTTCTAATAAAGGAGTGGTCCCCTCACCCATCCCTCCCTACCTGTGCAAGTCCTGCTCACATCAGTTTCCTTCCATCCAATTAGGCGACCTGGGAGACCCAGCCAGTACCGCCCAGACGGACTTCGGAGTGGTGATGGGGTACCTCCAAGAAGCTTACAGGATGGAACCAGGGAAGGTTTTGGACACTCCACATCACTCAAAGTTCCACTGGCTCGATCCCTGCAGATTAGTGAAGAACTACTGAGCAGAAACCAATTGTCCACAGCCGCCAGCCTTGGGCCATCTGGATTACAGAATCATGGACAGCACTTAATATTATCCAGGGAAGCCTCTTGGGCAAAACCTCATTATGAATTCAACCTCAGCCGTATGAAGTTCAGGGGAAATGGTGCACTCAGCAACATCAGTGACCTTCCTTTTCTTGCAGAAAACTCTGCCTTTCCAAAAATGGCACTTCAAACAAAACAAGATGGAAAAAAGGATGTGAGCCATTCATCTCCTGTAGATTTAAAGATACCACAAGTTCGAGGAATGGATCTTTCTTGGGAGTCTCGCACTGGTGATCAGTACAGCTATAGCTCTTTGGTAATGGGTTCACAAACGGAGAGCGCACTTAGTAAAAAATTAAGGGCTATTCTTCCAAAACAAAACAGAAAAAGCATGTTAGATGCTGGACCTGATTCTTGGGGCTCAGATGCTGAGCAGTCTACCTCTGGACAGCCATATCCCACATCGGATCAAGAAGGAGACCCTGGCTCCAAGCAGCCTCGGAAGAAAAGAGGGCGTTACAGACAGTACAACAGTGAGATACTGGAGGAAGCAATCTCAGTGGTTATGAGTGGAAAAATGAGTGTTTCCAAAGCTCAGAGTATTTATGGGATTCCCCACAGTACACTGGAGTACAAAGTAAAGGAGAGGCTGGGCACTTTGAAAAACCCTCCAAAGAAAAAGATGAAATTAATGAGGTCGGAGGGGCCAGATGTTTCTGTAAAGATTGAATTAGATCCCCAGGGAGAGGCAGCACAAAGTGCAAATGAATCAAAAAACGAGTAGGAATACTGTAGAGTGCCAATTACTGTACACACTGGGTGAGCACTACTGCATCATTGCTCAGCTGTCTTGCGTGCATCCAGCTTCATCACTGTGACACTTGTCTCTTTGCAGATTTTGCATTGACTTGTGTGTACAGAGGTGAAAGGTGCATTCTGAATGTTGCGTATTTTTAAATTTCCATGTGCAGTATGGCTCGGAATATTGTTTGGCCTTTTGCATGTTTCTCTACAAAAGAGAATTGAGTTACCTCACAGAGACCAGATAACGTGGAAGTGGACTCCTTGCCTGTAGAGCCTGCATGCTTTGCTTTCTTTTTTCCCCATAAGTTATGTTTGCCTTTACTTAAAAACAAAAAAGACGAGGAAAACAAAAGCCCCCTTTTAGAAATCATCTCTGTCATACTGGGAGCTTTATCGTTGCAAATTGGAAAGCCACCGTAAAATATGTTAACATTTTCTTTTATGATTCAACTAATTGAAGGATTAAACTGAAGAAAAACTAAGAAAATGAATCTTTGAATTTAAGAGTTTACTCGATAAATATTTATTTGGTTCATTTATAATTATACTTTATCATTTCTTCCCACTCTTACATTTACTTACGGAATTAGCAATGTACTTAGTGCTCACCCAGAGGGGAAGGAGGTTGAAAACATGCACACACTACCTTCAGAAATGTTTCAGTTAATTATGTTGAACACTACCTTTGCTGTAATTTCATGTGAGATTTTCTAAAGGTAGAATTTGGTCTCACCAACAAGTGAGAATATAGCCTTATCTCATGGAGGACGAGCTCCCTTCTTACTCAGGAGCAGTCAGGGTACATTATATAAAATGATGGAGGATGCCTCATTTTAGCAAACTAAGTTTATTTTGTCTTTTTCAGTGCTTTTACGGAAGTGATCATGTACTAACAATGAACAGAGAATTGTTTTAACCTTTAGTTTAAGCTATTCAAGATGTGTTTATTGGGGATGAAGGAAGTAGAGACAGCAGTGTGTATAAGTAATTTTGACTTAGCTAAAATGATACATAGATTTTGCAACCTCAGTAGTACCTATGTTGATGAAGGATCTAAGTTTTTGGTGAGAGAAAAGCAACACAATCCCAAGGTAACCTAATACAATTAGGTTGCAAGTCAGCTCTGATAATAGTTCGGTCATGAGTTTAGCTCACTGTTGTTTCTTTTTATTCTTTCTTTCCTTCTTTCTAACTAATCCAAATACTGCTACAAGATTGGGAGAAGTTGTGTTTTAGATTTCAGTTAATTTTTTTTTTTGAGCTGAACTTTTTTTCTTGGCATCCTACATAATATCCCTTTCTTACCTATTTCTGATATTTAGCTGATTTTCATGGTTGTTTAGCACACATTTCAGGACCTTTCAGATGATGACACACTCTTTAAAGAACATCGAAGCTTCATTTGAGATGGGCACATGAAATTTCTGTAATTACATTTTGAAAGTTAATTTTCTACAGATACTGTAAAAATAATTGAGAAGCAAAGCCCATAGAATTAATCTACTGTGATCAGATTAAAATTGCTATTTGTGCAAAGCAAAATCCATACCACTTACTCCCTGTATTCTAATCTGCTGAGAACGGTGTTCAGGCCCTTCTGAATGCTCAATCAAAACCAAAAATCATTGGCATTTTTGTGTAAAATAAAGTCAAGCATGCAGTGTTAATTTAGGTTAAGATTGGTGATTTCAGGTCAATACTAACAGCTTGAGAAATAGCAAGAGTAGGTCCAGATACTCCCAAGGCACAAGTTCCTGCCTGAAAACTTTGAACCCATTAATTCAATTAGATAAAAGATTTCACTCAGCAACCTGTGTGTTCAAAGGTTAGGCACACCATTGCTGCTATTAAAACACGGGCACTGCTTATTTTAACTTAGCCCGGGTGTGGGTTCCCCTTTTGATTTGGTTATTTTGTATAGCAGTTTAATCAGTGGATGATTGAGCCTGTTCCTTCCTGGCTTTTTAGTCTCAACAGACCGAGAGTTTGGGTTAAGTAGAAGTATGTGACTGCAATATTTTCTAGCCTAGCTGGAAATTGCAATAAAAATACATTGTGACATGCATGGTTTTCATCTGCAGTTGAGGAGGTTGTATGAGGTTTGCTGAAAGCAAAGCGCTGTGGTTGCCAAGGAAAACCTCCTTTGTTCCACACTCAGTTTGTCAGTACACAGTTAAGTGCAACCATGGTGCCTTTTTGCACAAAGCTTGGGATATTCAGTAGCCCCAGATTGCTGCAAAAAGGTCCTTTGAGAAATTAGTTTGTGCTTGCTTTTATCCCCTCTCAGAAAGACATGATTAAAGGCCCATTTAAAAATCTGGCCCTAAAAGTTGACCTTTTGTAGTTTTATTCTTCAGAGAGGTTTAATCCTATGTGGTAGTTTTTAGTGATGTATGAGTTGAGTTATGTAAATTTTGTCATGGTAGTGTAATGGGAGTGATCATTTTACTAACATAAATATTTTCTATGTGTGTTTCAGTGGATGACAATCGAGCAGCAGAAGAATGGTGTGCCTACCCTTTAATGCTGCAGTTTAAATAAGAGAACTTGTATTGTGTCATTTCAGATTGTAGGCTGAGAGTTGTAAATAGTGAAAATTGAGTACTTCTATTTGTTTTGGTTAGAAAGTGAATTTTAAAAACAAACCAAACTCTAAACTTTCTCAGATTAAAGTCCTGAGACCTGAAGATTGTAATATTCATGTTTGTGAAGCTTTTAAACATTACACTTGAAATCAGTCTTGACTTGATATTCAGGTAAATTTTGTTTTCCAAGAAGCTTTTCAATAAGCATATTTTTCTCCAAAGGTCTCTTTCTCTCTCTCTCTCTCTTTTCTTTCTCTCTCTTTCTCTCTCTCTCTCTCTCTCTCTCTCTCTCTCTTTGGTTTTATTTTTGGCTTTTGAGTGTAGATTATTTTAAAGCACTAATTGCATTACATTGGTAACTGCAATATAAAATAGCCATTGTTTTGTGAAGCATGGTTGAAATTAGATAGTGGTCCCTTTTAAATTTCATGAGCCTCTCAAAAAAAAATCTTAAAAAAAAAAAAAACAAAAGCTGCTGAATATTTCAAAAGATATATATTTTACCTTATTGTAGGTTTTGTAAAGTTAGTTTGTAATATTCAGGTGCACTTTTAATGTTAAATTTTGTGTTCAGAGTTCCATTATACCATGTATTTCTTGGAGGTGGCTCATCACATGGCTGGCTGTCAGTCTTCATACCACAGTGATCCCTTAATATTTTATTTCTCTCTTGTTTTGCCACTATACTGTATGGCACTTTCAGTGTAGATATTCTAGTTTGGAGACATCCTCATAAATTTGTAATGGAGATTGGTCTATTTGCATGCTTAATTTCTGTTAATCAGAATTTTGCATGTCTCAGACAACAGTTGGCCATTTTTATGAAAATGGAAGGTATAGTTCATAATTTCTGTCACAGAAGCCTTTTTTCCTCATATTTTCCAGTAGGTGAATGATGACATTACTCAAATTACATGTCATTATTTGAACTAATGTAGGAAATGACATATTTAAAGCCTTGCATTTTTAATGAGAGAACATTGATAGATACAGTAGGTAAGCTATAGCACTATAAAGTCAAAAACACTAAATCCTGTGGAAGGGTAGCTAAGTGGTACTTTATCATTAACATTCTTATTTCTGAGACAGCATAGTCAGTGAGCATGACCTAATATGTATTATATTACTTTGCTCTGTAGGCTTATAAGTGACTGATTTATATTTGTGATGAGCTATACACTTTTTTTTTTCTGCCCCAATACCATGAAGGACAAGGTCTCACTTTCAGGAAAAAAAATATTTATATTTGTGTATAATACTTTTTAATATAAGTTTGTTGTTATTCTGAAGTTTAGATGTTGCTTGATAAACCTTTGCTGCAGCGGATCATGAATATGAGTAAGGCTTTGTGTGATAGTAGGGTCCTATGTGAAGTTAATTACTGTTCAGTTCTGGTGAGCAAGCTCAAAAAGTGTAAAGTGTGTATTAGCTTTATTTGGTACACTTTTACTTTACAATATTGAAGTGCTTTAGAACTCTGGTTATCTTATATAAATCATTACCTCAACCAATTGGCATTTCTATTCCCCAGTGTTTACCTTACCTATAGCATGAACTAAATGGGATCAGATAGCAAAATAATAAGTGGCACAATGAGATGTTTGGTTCCCACTTTTCTGGAGAGAACTCTAAATTAGACTAAAAATGACTACCTGTGATGGCCCATATCCTAACTACCTTCTGTTGTTAGGCAGTACATGGCAACCTTCGAGCTGCTAGTATGTTCTCCGCCTATCCCAAGTAAGCACATGTTGCCAGGCCTGGTTCTAAGCCTTTGTGATCCTTTTACATTTCATTCACTAGTAATAGTGAAGCTTAGGTTTATTTGGTTATTGTTATAAAACAAGTTGAGTCAGTTCAGTGTCAGAACCTGAAATTATTTTGTTGTTAAAGCATATATATGACAAATTAGTGAGTGTCACTTTATTTATCAGCTGTAATATCCTAGATTTCATTTTGAACATTTTTTTATTCTGTAATTCTTTCTTTAACCAAATGCTTGAGATTGTTTTCACATGAATCCCTCTTCTATCTATTCAGGTTGCTGTCATTGGTGATAGAATATGACTATAGGTTGAATTGCCCCATTTAATATCTTACAGGAGAGTAAAAGATACAGGTTAAATTTTGGCCTTCATGAAGATGTCACACAATTGTTCTTCTTGTTCCCTTTCCATTAGAATTAAGTCTTCATTAATACTGTGGTCAGACCAGTATTACTAAAAATTTGATGACTTTAGCCAAATAGTCACTTTAGGAGACTATTAAGCCGTATAGGTTTCTTTTCTAAAAAACTGAATTGCTTTCAAAATCTACTGGAAAAAAAAAAAGTATAATTGAAGTACAAGAAATGCAGACCTCCAGACTATTTCATTTTGGATTAATTCTGTCCTTGAGACTTGAATAGAATTCACCTTTACAAAGGTGGTGATTGAGAGGAAAGTAGTTGCATATTCTCTTTTATTCCAACTCTTAACATTTGCCTTTTAAAGAAGCAAACATTAGCCCTATTGCATGACACTGCAGGCTCTGTACCTTAAGTGTTAGAGAGTTTGGGGCTGCGGTCTGGAATTGTAAGATGGGCATGTATGCAGACCTTAGAGAAAAGGTTGAAAACTAACTGCCCCCAGCCCTGTTAAAGTAAAAATGAGTCTCAAGACAGTGTACTAAAATTGAACCATTTTCATTTGATAGGAGAAAATTCTACATTGTTTGAAAATGAGAATCGAGGCTAATTTGGTAAACAATAAACATGAGTCAATTGTGCAGCTATTTGGGAGGTGATTTTTAAGGTTTCCAGTGCATTTAGAGCTGTATCCATAAAAAGCTGAAAAACAAGCACTTTTAGTAAACCATAGACTTATTGGATATAGCAAATATTCATTATATTCGATCACTGTTGTTTGAATGTGGAAATTAACTCAACACTGGAAATGACCCTACACACATACCAAAAAATAAATAAGTAAATAAGTAAATCTAAAGCAGTAAGACATCTGAAGATCCATACCTCTTAAGCTTTTTAGATTTGTCTTGAAAAAATTTTATAAATCTATAACCAGTATTAGTGCAGTCTTGGGTTCCTTGTTCTGCATAATTGCACCCTTTCTCAGGTATGTCCTGAAAACATAAATTTTAAAATCTCTTTGGAGATTAGATTCTCAGTGGATAGTGTGTAAAGGTTGGGGTGGGGGGTTGGGAGTAGTTGGAACCAGGACACTGACATAGTAGAGCAGGGATTTTTAACATTCAGTAGCCAAATAGAATTTCAATTTAGAATACTTTCACCCCCGCAGAATGAACAAATTTTTTCCTATTTGGTAAATAACCAGCACTACACTCCTAAAAGTCTTTCATCCAGGTCACGTCTCCTGCTTGGTAGAAGGATATATATATATATATAGCAAACTTTACTGTCATTAGGAAGCACTTGTCCAAAATGTTTAAAAGTTCTAGAAAAGGGATAATTCAGCACTTTTTCTGTTACAACACTAAAGTCTTAATTTATCTTCAGTCTTAGGTACTGTAAGTTTAGGGTGATTATTTAAAAAATAAGAAACTACATAATATGGGATCAGATCACATTTATATAAATCTTATTTTAACAGAAGACTTTTTGTACCTTTCTAATAATTGCCTCATTTTCCCCATTTCATTTAAGCATTTTAGGCTTAAGAATTTGGAATTTGAAACTACGGGGAAAATTCCCCCAAATGAAACATAACAATTTCAAACCATTTTAGAAACCACTATGGAATGGGCAGGGATTCTCTCCCCTTTAAGTCTTCAGGGAATGATCAGTATTTAGAATCTTTGGCTGAAATTCAAGCCTTTTTACTGTGTAAATTTTTAATATCAATTCACTGACATGCTTTTTACATCAGAGGACTGAAATGGATCTTAATGTTTTCAAGTTGTGGAAGGGTATATTTCTAAAATGAAGGGGAGGGTAATTAACTAGATTTAGTATTACCAGCATTAGTAAGTTTAAGGAATTTTAGTATGTAATAGCAAAGTGTTTGATTAAAAGTCTAATCCTATATTGCTAGTCAAAATTAGTTATTACATTCTGATCTAGGAAAGATATAGTCATTGGATATTGATATGCTGTGCTGTCAAAACACCAGACGAAGAAACCTTTATTTGACTCCCATGTGTTGCTTGTTCTGATGGGATGTATGCTTTGCAACAGCCTGTTGCTGCTTTGGGGAAAAAAAAAAAAATGCATAGACTATACATTGGAGTGTTTGCGTATAATTCTTTATAACCTCCACTTTAAACTATCAGGCATTGGTATTTTATCAGTCCACACTGTTAAAGAAAGCTAATGTTCTTAGAAAATCAACTTGTACACACTGTTTTAAAACCCTCAGGGACAGTTTTCACACTTTTCTCACTCAATTCAGGTACTTTGATGCTATTCTTAAACCTAACAGTGACTTGTATTTTTCTGTTTTACTTTTATTTCAACGTGCTGGTAGCACATCTTTGATGAATGTCAACTTAAAAACTCAGTTCAGGTATCCAGGTATAACTCAGCCAAACAGATTTTAAAGCTGCATATAACTTTCCAGCACACGGTGCCTCACACTCTTATAGTGGCATTCTGTATATTCAGTTATTACTACTGAGCAGATAATATGGGGGTTCCTGTTAACTGTATTTTTTTTAAACATGCATAAATATATAGCCACCACACACACACACTTAAACTATGTATTTTTAAATGCCACTGATAGCCAGCACAATTAAAACAAAAGACATTCCTAGCTGCTTCTGTAAATGGTAACAGATGCAGTTTCTCCTTGATGTGGCTCTTGCTTCTTCATCATAACTACTACTAAATTCAAGCACTGGTCCTTGGATGTCTGACCTCTACATTCTAGTTTATGCAATGTCTTTAGAGAATTCTGTGCACTGGCCACTGTGATGGAACCATTGGGCCAGAAGTGCTTTGAGTTTATCAGTAGTGATTCTGCCAAAGTTGGTATTTTAAGTATGTAAAATGTCAAAAAAAATTAGCAGAGGTCTAGATCTGCATATCAGCAGTTTTATCTCAGTATATTTTATAGCCTCGAAGACCTCAGTGACAAGTTCTTCTGCTATTGACTTGTCTTTTTAAAAACCTTTGTTTTCTGCAGTGTTATGTGTAGTTAACAAAGAAAATTATCCCTCTGCTTTAGTATTTGATATCTTACATCTAAAAGAAAGTCTCTATATAAAGCCCATAGTCTTTGAAGACATGGAAAATGGCATTTTTCAGATTTCTAGAAGTTCAAGTGTCATGTAACAAAACAGGAACCCCCTTTACTCTATGGACCTCATTTCAATATACTGTTTACAGTTTGACGGAATTGTATAATTTAATATTTCTCTTGTACTGTAGTTTATATTTATTTACAGATTTTTTTGTACTGTGTGATTTGAACTTTTTGTTCCTTGCTATAATCATTGTTTATGTAGTAGAGCACTTATGATCACAAATTTAAGTTTTTGGGTTTGATTGCACTACATTAAATTTTTTAATGCAGTTCTGATCTTTGACTGGACTAAAATAAGCTGTGTCTTAATGTATGTGATGAGTACTTAAATTTTAATCCATGTGGTCCCCCCCCCCTTTTTTTTTTGCATTGTATGTCAGAAGCACTAGTTCTTTCGTGCATGTGTAAGATTTAATGGTTCCATTGTATTATTTGACCATGACATTTTGGAGAAACATTCCCAGCTGTAATGTTGTGTGTGGTAGTTCTCACTGGATGCTAGACTTTCAAAACCACTATTCTTCTAATAAATTTTGTTGTGAAAACCTGTTTTAAAAGCTTGATTTTATTGCTTTAAGAATTTAGTACTTTTAAGACATTTACAAAAGGGATAAAAGAATCCTAAGAAGTACATATGGCAGAGAAAGATGAGCACTTTTTATTCTTTCCAGATGAAATCTTTTAGGGTACAAGAAATCAGTATTTGGGTGCAAGCGCTGCCTTATCACTTGTGTCTTACTGGCTTCAGACACCCGTGACTATGTTAGTTTTCTTAATTGGGTTATTTACTTCACAGAAGTCTTTTCAACCAACCAAGATACATTGATAGTTTCACAATGCCTCTCCTTGCTAGAATCAGTTTTTCATAGAGTAAAACTACATACTGGTCTTACTTGCCAAAACAGAACAATTTGCTAAGTACAAAAGGCATAAATTTGTTGTCAGTTGGTTAAGGTTGCCACAGCTCTTGTGATTGTTGGGAGGATGCTGATACACGTATGTGGTGTGTGCATGCTGGAAGTATAAAGGAGCTATATGTTAAAAAGTGGTTTGTGTTGTACAGTGGTTAGGGTTATACTTGAAGATTAAAAATATCACCAGAATATTTCAGAAAACTGTTCTTTCAAGCTCAAAATATAATTAAATATGTCAATATTTTATAGTCATAGATGGTGTTATACATAGTTTTCAGTTGTTGAATTATGTCTCATTGACTATGTAGCTATTTCAATCTAGCGTTGCAAAATCAAAATTTTGTTGGTGCTACAGGTGTGTTCATTGCCTTCATTTGTTCTTGTTCACTTACATCATGTGTTTGCAGAGATTTCTTCTAGAAACCTTACAGTAAATTTCAGAACTTGTTTCTTGTCACTTCTTAACATTATCTACCTTAGACTAGTAGCCAGATCAGTGTAATAAGATTATAGCCTAGCAGCTCATGAATTAATTTTTTAGTGTTCTTCAATTTATTTTTGACTCTTTAATATTATTGTGTTATAGCTTCTTGTTGTTGTTGTTGTTGTTGTTGTTGTTGTTGTTGTTTGAGACTGCCTGTTAGCCCTGGAACTCACCTTGAAGACAAGTTTGTTACTGAATAGAGATCCGTCTGCCTCTGTTTCCTCCTATACATTGTTATTCAAAAGTAAAAACTCTTCCTAGGTCATGTGATGTTAGATTTTGCACTTGTAAATAACAGTGCTAGGATTAAAGATGTGCCCCACCACGCCCAGATACGTTCCAACTTTTCTTTTAAAAGAACATCTGTTAAAGCAGAACATCTCTGATTCTGCTGATAGTTCAGCACCTCCATGTCTTAACAGGATTGGAAATTAGAGGAATTCTGTAAAGACTTGCATAAGGGAAATGGAAAGGAAATTGTGGTTTGCCATATCCTGAGTTGTAGAGTTGTTTTTCCTCCAAGGGCTGAATTTCTCCTTCTAAACTTTTGTATTCAAATGTTAAAAAAAAAAAAGTGTGCCTAGATCATGTGATCTTAGGTTTTGTACTTGTAGTAAGAGTAAACCGTTGCTCTTGGTATATCTGTGTCCACTTGGTCATTCTCTGCTTCCAAAGGTAAGCATTATAATATAGAATTGTATTCACCGTATTCAGTGTGCAGGCTGTTGAGTTTTCTGTTTAAGGGTGACTGAAATGTATGAATTTCAAACTGCACTTACAATTGATGTACACAGTCTTGTTTTTAGAGATTAGTAAAAAAAAAAGATGCTTTCAAAATATTGGGAGGGAGGGAAGGAAGGAAGGAAGGAAAAAAGAATAACAGTCTACAATAACTTGAGCCATGATTTGGTTAGAGTTTACGCAGAATCTAGAAAGTAAGCAGCAATGTCAAAAACTCTAAATTATCAGGGTTTACGTTGTGGTTCAGTGGTAGAGCCCATGCCTAACATGCTGGATCTGCAGCACAGCACTACAGCCCCTAAGTATTAGCTTCTGAGTCTGGGAGATTTATAAGCATACAAGAATTACTTTTCTAGTATTTATTGACTGGTATTTAAAAAATAGAAGTTGTACTTGTCTTTCAACATGGAATACTAGTAAAATCATGTGTGTCTTTTTTTTTTTTTAATCTGCAAAATGAGTTGTGTGTGAATGCCTTTTAGGTCTCCTTTCAACTCTGAATTTATTAAAAAATACTTTAAATGTGAGATAAATTCATAAATCTGTTTGAATATTGGTAAATAAGTAGCAACTCTATTGAATAATGTGGTCTTAGAAACAAAGTTACTCTATTGCATTGCAGTGTTTTCTGAATGAAAAAAACTTACCAGTTTAGATGTCTTTTATTTAAAACTAATCCATTGTGTTAAGTGTTTATTATGAATTATGAATGAATGTGATACTTTGGCAAAAATCTGTGAACAGTAACCTTTTATTGTAAGTTCTGTTATTTAGAATTTCTTTATCTCTTGGGTGCGGGCTAATTCTCCCCAGAGCACACAGGGTCCTGGAGTCATGGGTTATAATCAGTTTTGATCAGAATCAACCTTTTTTAAGAATATGTAGGGCTGGGCCTACTCAGTTAACTTATAGAAGTAAAACTTAATTCAGTCTCAAAAATATGAATAGATTTGTCATCTTAACCATCTTAGAGTTCAGTAGTATTAAATGTATTTTCAATTTGCTACCACAGGAGTGTGGGTTAACCTGCTGATTGATGGAACTCTTGGTACCATTGTAATGTTTTGTTTTTGAGGTGAAAACATGGATCTGTGACATTTAAGGGATTCAGAGCTGTTCACACAAAAAGCTGCCTGTAACGTCATTCCAAACCATTAAACACATCTATGCTGCTGTGGCATGCTTGACACAACCTATGATAAGAATATTTGGTTTCACCTACTAGTGACTTTCTAGATTCAGCTTTAACCAATGAAATCTCAACTATTAGTTTGAGTAAACATCAATTTAGGAAGAGAATAATGTCTATTATTAGTGGCAAATTGCATTCAGAAGCATAAAACTTCTGTAAACAAAAATCAACAAATTGGTGCCTTTAAGAAAGCTCTGATGAGCTTGAAGAACAAGTAGGATGAAGAGAGGAGGTATCTGTCCCAAGTCTGAGAGACAGAATTCGATGGACCTGGTTTTAAAGTCCTAGCCTTATATTTTATTGCTATACCCAGTCTTATCAAGTAACCAAGTCTGTGTTTTCCCTTCTGTAAAAGGGGCTGTAAGTGCCTTTCTTACTTTGTTCGTATGGAGCCTAAACAAGATTTTGAGTGTAAAATAGCACTAAGGCAGGATTTCCTGAGCTCAGGCAAGTCATCAATAAATTAAAGCAGGAATACTGGCTGGTGCCATAATTTAGTGTTCTGCTTTTTGTGGTTCTGTTTTAGGGAAGTATATCTAAGATTAATCTTTGTTTCTTTAAAAAGAAAACAAAACACTAAGGTGTGGTAGTACACACCTTTAATCCTAATTGAGGCTGGCAGATCTCTGTGAGTTCAAGGCCAACCTTGTCTACATAGTGAGTTCAAATATTTTTTTAAAAATGAAATTGCAAAATCGTACCTAGTTTCAAGGGTAAAATTTCATGTACAAGATCTGTATTGGAGTATGCATTTAATAATCAAAACTAGTTTTCCACCAGGCATGGACGTGCAGGTCTACACTCAAAGCATTGGGGAGATGGAGGCAAGTGAACCACAAATTAAAAGCCAGTCTGAGTTACATATCAAGACCACCCCCAAAAAACTAGTTTTCCAGTGGAAGAATTTTGTGGGGTTTGCTGCTAACCTGATGTGATTTTGGTTATACTTTCTTATAGGGTTCTGGGCATTTCAGATGTACAGTTTATATGAGGCATCTTTAAATAATTACTTAGGACTGATATTGTTGTCAATTTTAAGTAATTTATTATCTGACAGCAAAGGCCTAAAGTTTTAGGATATACCACAAATTTGTTCAGTCCTGAAATGTAAGATTTCGAGAATGGAGACTTAACCTCAAAAGAGCATGAGAAAAGATAAGATACAGAAAGTCCCATTGAAACACGGAAGTCAGGATATCACATAGCTGCTCAATCAAGCATATAATCTAGTCTTTTTTGACTCAAAAAGAAACTCAGATTTTGTTGTTGTTGTTGTTGTTGTTGTTGGAAGCATATCAGTTTATTTCTTGTGAGGAAAAATAGTTGTGTTGCTGAAATTGTCCTGGGGAGTATGTGCCTATGACCTACTCTCACACCTTTAAGAGTGACATCCCTCTACACAAGGTAGTGATGTGTTTTTATTTGTGATATTGAGTATCACAAAAGAGATAGATACCCATTGTAATGGGAGCATGTCTGATTGCTGGCTCCTCTCAGGCCCAAAAAGAGCCCTCTCCAGTGCTTAGACTGTACTGGGCCCTTGCTCACCTTTAAGGGAGCAAGCATCATCTTGTGGTTCATTTTCCTCCCTTGAGGAATGATCCCCTTCTGTATTTTGCTTAAGGAGTGGTAGTTTTCTTTACCTATCCTTATCCTGATGATTTAAACTGGAAAGTGAAGGGTTGTCCCCAAAGAATAACATAGATTTAATTTTCACTTGAAAAGGAAGAAAGAAGAGAAACAGTCCAGCCTGGCTTGTCATGAGCTCTCAGTGATAGTGATCTGGGATATCAGTCTCAACATCTAGAACTAGACCTTTCTAGCTCCATAAGGCTTATGATATTCTTTTAGTTAAAGTCTGCTCTGGCTGTAGGTCTGTCCTCTGCCTGAGGTGTAATTGTGTTATTTCCTAAGGTTTACTTCAGAGTTTCCTGGAACGTTCTTGTTATAATACTTAGGTTTGTGCTCTCAACAAATCAGTATTCAGCTGTGTCACTTAAGGGTGTGACTTCCAGGCACTACCCTTTTAAATTTATGCCATCCAGTCTAAAATTTGAATCTTTCCATCCTCTGAACCTACTCTTGTTTAACACTGAATGGACTATGTTTGATCTTGGAGTGTCTTTTCTGGGAATATCAGGTTTTTAAGCAAAAGTTTTTTCTGGGGGGTGGGGGGAAGATACACTTTCAGAAGTAGATAGTTGGTTGGAAATGTCCTCTTTGTATGGCCATTACATTCCTGAAAGGGAGTTGGCCATTGCATTGCTGCACTAGGGACCACTTCCTCTCTGCTTTCCAAGCAACTTTCTCATCGTATTTTGACTTCCCGGGAGTATTTGCCTATTAAACATACTAAAGAGCCCTGAGAAATTTTTTGATAACTATTTTTATTGTGATAGAATAAAACATACTGGCTAAAATTAAAATTTTAATACAGAGCTAGGCGTGGTGGTTCATGCCTTTAACCCCACCAATCAGGAGGCTGAGGTAGACAGATCTCTGTGAGTTCAAGGCCAGCCTGATCCACATAGTTCCAGGCCAGCTGGGGCTACAGGGAAACCCTATCTCAAAAAGACAAAAAAAACACAAAAATTTAAAAGAGTGAAAAATAAATGATACAGTATGCAAGGCCTTAAATGATGTCTGTTTGGAAAAATTAGCCTCTTACCAGGGGTATTTGGTCCCAAGAAATAAGAAAGCAAACTGTTCCATACCCATAAACATTCTTCCCCCAGTTTAGATTATTAATGTATAATTGATGATATAATATACTTGGTTAGGAACCAGTAAACTTAGAGAAAGCTATTATAAAGTATTGTTTGTTTGGGGTTAAGGATCACTGGATTCTGACTTGGGAAGGGACTAATTCTCTAATTTTGAAGGTTTTTTTTTTTTTTAATCTAAAATTCTATCTAAATTGAGATTGTTAGGATTTTAGCCACTTGGAAAACATGAATTAAACTGCCAGGCTTTAACTTTCTGTCCCGCTGATTTGAGAGCTTTATTGTTTCCTTTTCTGTAACTTTTGCCTACACTTTTGTTTTTGTGTGTATGTATGAATGTGTATGTGAGTTTATGTGTGTGTGCTTGTACATGTGTAGGTGGGAGGCCAGAGGTCTGTGCTGGGTGTTTTCCTCTATCACTGTGCCTTATTTTCTTAACATTTTAATAACGTTTTTATTTATTTTTATTTTATGTATATGGGTGTTTTGCCTGCATGTATGTAAGTACCCACCCACAGAGGTCAGAAGAGGGCTTCAGATCCCCTGGAATGTGAATTTTAGTCATTCGTTACCCACCATGAATGTTGTTAACTTAACCAGAGTTCTCTGCAAGAACAGCGAGTGTTCTTGACCAACTAAGCCAGCTCTCCAGTTCTCCACCTTAATTTTTGACCCAGGGTCTCTCACTGAACCTGGAGCTCACCAGTTCAACCAGACTGGCCAGCCCAGGAATTCTCCTGTTTCCACCTCCCCAGGCTGGGATTACAGCCTCTCGCCACTCAGCACACATCCCTGTGCCCAGCCTTTTTGCCTGTGCTCTCTGGGGCTCAATCTCTGTTCCTCGTACTTACATGGCAAGTGTTTTACTAACTGAACCATGCCCAATCCCCACTTTTTTTTTCCCTATCAGTTCTGTGGATAGAAAACAATTGTTGTGGCTTGGAGGTACAACTGTACACAGCTTTGTACAGTGAAAAAGCATTTGCACATCCATATCCAATTTTCGCTGTGTATACATGGTTCTTTCATAAGCCCCCTGGATTTTCCCTACATCCAGAAATAGAAGATCGACAGATAAGATAGCCAAGGGCAGATGAGCTTCCCAATTCACAGCAAGAACCAGTCAGCAGACTCGAGCCCTGGAAAAGAGTTAGTCCCTGTGCCTAGGGACCAGGAGTAAGGAAGTAGGAAGCATCATTTCAGATTATCATCTTGCAGAAGGTACAACTTGTATGTGTTGACAGGGAACTGAGGATACATTTTTATGTAACTAGGTCAAGCCTAATTAATTGAATACTGTTAACTATAATCTGTCTAACAATCTTCTCTTCCCTACCCTTCTCAGACTACCTTTTTCAGCTCTAATGTTACTTTGAAACATGCACCGTCTGCTATCAGAACAATGTATTTTGTTCATCAGTGAGGTTGTTTTACCCATCAATCAGTCTGTTGGTAATTAAGGAATTAATGTCGGAGAGAGTACCTGGATCCATTGCTCCCGAATTCTAGATTTCATTTCAGCTCTCTGAAAATAGCATAAGCATTGACCACCCAGCATTTGTGTTAACCACAGGAATGCTTTCCTTCAGGAATTCAAGTATTGCAGTATTGACTAAATAGGAGAGTTCACCTGTGCCTAACCCCTGATCTAGAAAGACATCATGAGTAAATCATTAAAGATAGGGTTGTGAAACAACACATGCTTTAAAACTGTGCCTTTTACAATTTTTATGAATATTATCTTATCCTTTACCACACCCTTCTGAATTAGGCACTGAGCAAAAGGTAGACTGTGATCAAGGTCATGCAGGCCTTTTTTCACCAAGGAGATAAACTCCATACTAATTCAGATTTGGAAGTCAGTCGTGTGTCCCCTCTCCCCTCCCCCCTTTTTTATAGCTCTTCCTCCAATTTACCAATCGCTGTGATCTTAATGCACTTTAGTGGTGATATTCAAGTATTTCTGCTTGATAAATAATTCACTTAGTAGCTATTACCTCGAGGCCTCCTGTTAAGCAGAAATAGCATGAAATCAGACAAGTGATTACAACATCTGTGATGAATTTTTGTATAAAGATTTTATTTAGTCAGGTATGAAGAACATAATATGATACAGACTGGTCATTGAACCAAAACATGTTTCTGCTTAGGTAGAATGAGGAAACCATCTGCAAAACAAACTTGCTTCACTCTGGGTTCCCTGCTAGTTGCCTAGGAGTTAGAAAGTTATGGCAAGTGTTATATTTGGGCTCTCTTAAAGATTAAGGGCTACTTGGAATAACTAAATGCAAAGGTAAAAATTAGCCATTTAAAACTTGGGCAAAACAACCATTTAAAACTAACACCCATTAAAAAAAAACAAAAACATGAGGACTGGAGAGTTGGCCCAGAGATTAAGAGCACTGGCTGCTGTTGCGGAGGACCTGGTTTAATTTCCAGTGCTCACATGGTGGCTAACAACCGTCTGTGGCTCGAGTTCCAAGGGAATCACACACTCTGTTCTGACCTCCATGGGCATTGCACAGCACAGGTGCACTTATACTCAATACACTCATGCACATAAAATAAAAATAATGAATAAAGTAGTGTTTTTTTTAAAAAAAAGAACATGAAAAGTAACAGTAATAGAACTAAGCAACAGGATGTAGAGGTTAACTTTTTTAATTATTCAAATTCATTTAAATTTAGTTCCTATTGAGAAAAAATTAGGGAAAAAATAAATAATTTAGAGGCACAGCCTAAAGCGATTTTATTACTATAGTTACAAAATTGGCTTATTATAACAGGGCTATTTAGTGATAACTAGGCAAAGGTTAAGATTAATGTGCAGGTTCTCATCTTCAAGGAAGGTACTGATGGGCTCCTGCCTATGTGTCCAAATTACCTGGAAACCATCTCAGATTTAGAGCCTTAAAACATCTCAAAACTAAGCAGAACATCTCACTTGGCACCCCCAACAGCCACTGTCCTCCAGCTTTTCTGCTTGTGTCCTAATGCTACTGCTTCCTAGGAAAGGTCCCTGACTCAGGCAGGGGCGGGGAATGGGAAGGAAAAAACAATGTGTTCAGAGATAATGTGATTTTGTAAAGGCTTCCACTAAAATAATAAATTTAGCCAACTATTGTCAAGGTGGCTTCTCCAGTAAAGGCACTTGCTACCAAATCTGATGAGTTCAATCCTGGAGACCTGCATTTTGGAAGGAGAAAACAGACTCCTGCAAGTTGTTCTCTGACCATACCCTTGGTGTGCCATACATGCACACACACACAATTATTTTTAAAAATTTAATCAAGGGTGCCTATAATCTCAACACTTGGGAGGTAGAGGAGGAGAATTGAAAGTTCAGAGGCTAGCCTCAGATTCATGACAAGGTTAAGATCAGTGTGGGAAACAAATCCTTGATTGGTCTTGCTGGGATGTGCTACCCACAATCCTAAAGAAGTAGAAAGATGGATACAAGTTCCAGGCCAGACTGATCTGCATAATTAGTTCCAGACTAGCCAGGACTATGTAGGAAGACCCTGTCTCAGAGAAACTAAAATCACGAAAGTCCCTACTGTTTTATGCAATTTCTAGAAGTACTGGTTTTTAAAAGGCAAGGTTTGGGGACTGGAGCAATGGCTCCACGGTTCAGACACTTGCTGCTCTTCCAGAGGACCTGGGTTTGATTCCCAGCTGAAAACCACCTGTAACCTCAGTTCCAGGGAACCCAACAAACACCCTGTTCTGGCCTTGCAGGCACTGCACAACATAGGTCCACTTAGACAAATGCAGGCAAAACACTTTTATACATAAGAAAATAATAAAATATTTTTTAAAAAAGAAAGCCAAAATTCAGAGAGATTAATTTACCTATGACCATATCCACCTAAGAATAGGAGTGGACTCTCAGAGTCTCGTTATCCCGCTCCCTCACCCTTTACCCTGTAACTGTACCACCAGCAGGAAGGCAGGGGATGTGGACTATCCGCAGTCAGCCTTCCTATAAAGCATCTCCTGTGGAGGAGGTTAAAGTCAAAGATGGAAGACGAGAAGAATTAGAAGGTGCTGTCAAGCATCTGTTCAACATATGTGTATTAAGATATCCTCAGTGCTCTGCTGTGTTTCATACAGTCTCCTGAAAAATTACAGAGCAGGGTGAGAGATTATATCGCACTCTGGGTTTCAACAGTGTGGGCTCAGTAAAACCCAGACATCCAAAAAGTACAAAGCGGTCTGTGAAAACATTTGGCTCAGCATGCTATGCCTATTACCTGTCTTGAATCTGGAATTCCCACCTTTCCCACCACCTGGACTTCCTGAATTAAGTTCTGAGAGTTTGTCCCAGATAACAAGAACATACCTCACAGTAGGGGGACAGTGTTAGTGCAGAGCAACTTCTATAACTGGGGAGTGTTTACTGACTCGGGTTCTAAGGAATGTGTAGGTGGGACTTGTGTGAAGACAGCCTCGCACTGGCAGAGCAAGTTCATATCTGTTCCCATTGCACAACTCATGTCTCACGGAAGGCTACAAATCAAAACCAAAGCAGCTTGTCACGCTGCTGTTTAATATATCTAAAATGTGAAGTTTTAAAAAATATTTTATTATTTGTGTTTTATGTGTGTGAGTGTATTGCCTGAATGTGTGTTAGTATACCTGTGTCATGCAATGCCTATGGGAGGTGAGAAGAGGGTGTCAGATCTCCTGGAAGTGGAGTTACAGTTGTTACCCACGATGTGGGTGGTGGGAACCAAAATCCATCTTCTGCAAGAGCAGTCAGTGCTCTTAACTGCTGAGCCATCTCTCCAGTCCCTAAAATGTGAAATTTTTTATTTCTGTTTGTACCCTGAACCGTATCATTGTTAGCAATTCTCCAGTCAGTTGGTATTTCTGAGAAATCATCTTAAAACCATTGAGTTCTCTAAGTATGTCCAAACTGATGTTTGTAACTCAGTGTGTCTGAATTTTTTTCATTGTTAAAGACGTAGAAACTAATTGTCTTAAAACAGTTTCTTAGGCCTCAAGCAAAAGTACGGGTTTGAATACCCTTATCCAAAATTCTTGGAACAGAGGTAGTGTTTTGGGATTTTTTTCAGATTTTGGCATATTTGCATATACATAATAAAGATATTTCTAGAGTAGAACCCTAAGTCTACTCACAGAACTCACATATACCATAAAGATACAGCATGAAAGTAATCTATACAGTATCCTCAGTACTCTATACACCATCCTCAGTAATCTCTACAGCATCCTCAGTAATCTATACAGCATCCTCAGTACTCTGTACACCATCCTCAGTAATCTATACAGCATCCTCAGTAATCTATACAGCATCCTCAGTAATCTATACAGCATCCTCAGTAATCTATACACCATCCTCAGTACTCTATACACCATCCTCAGTAATCTATACAGCATCCTCAGTACTCTATACACCATCCTCAGTACTCTATACACCATCCTCAGTACTCTATACAGCATCCTCAGTAATCTATGCACCATCCTCAGTACTCTATACACCATCCTCAGTAATCTATACACCATCCTCAGTAATCTATACACCATCCTCAGTAATCTGTACACCATCCTCAGTAATCTATACACCATCCTCAGTACTCTATACACCATCCTCAGTACTCTATACACCATCCTCAGTAATCTATACAGCATCCTCAGTAATCTATACACCATCCTCAGTACTCTATACACCATCCTCAGTACTCTGTGCACCATCCTCAGTACTCTGTGCACCATCCTTAGTAATCTATACAGCATCCTCAGTAATCTATACAGCATCCTCAGTAATCTATACAGCATCCTCAGTAATCTATACAGCATCCTCAGTACTCTGTACACCATCCTCAGTAATCTATACAGCATCCTCAGTAATCTATACACCATCCTCAGTAATCTATACAGCATTCTCAGTACTCTATACACCATCCTCAGTAATCTATACAGCATCCTCAGTAATCTATACAGCATCCTCAGTAATCTATACAGCATCCTCAGTACTCTATACACCATCCTCAGTACTCTATACACCATCCTCAGTAATCTATACAGCATCCTCAGTACTCTATACACCATCCTCAGTACTCTATACACCATCCTCAGTACTCTATACACCATCCTCAGTAATCTATACAGCATCCTCAGTACTCTATACACCATCCTCAGTACTCTATACACCATCCTCAGTAATCTATACAGCATCCTCAGTAATCTATACACCATCCTCAGTACTCTATACACCATCCTCAGTAATCTATACACCATCCTCAGTACTCTACACCATCCTCAGTACTCTATGCACCATCCTCAGTACTCTATGCACCATCCTCAGTAATCTATACACCATCCTCAGTACTCTATACACCATCCTCAGTAATCTATACAGCATCCTCAGTAATCTATGCACCATCCTCAGTACTCTATACACCATCCTCAGTAATCTATACAGCATCCTCAGTAATCTATACACCATCCTCAGTACTCTATGCACCATCCTCAGTACTCTATACACCATCCTCAGTACTCTATACAGCATCCTCAGTAATCTATACAGCATCCTCAGTAATCTATACAGCATCCTCAGTAATCTATACACCATCCTCAGTACTCTATGCACCATCCTCAGTACTCTATACACCATCCTCAGTACTCTATACACCATCCTCAGTACTCTATACACCATCCTCAGTACTCTATACACCATCCTCAGTACTCTATACAGCATCCTCAGTACTCTTATGCTGAAAGCTTCACAGTGTTACTTTTCCACTTGTGCCACCATGTCAGCTCTAAACTCTTAAAAGTTTTATATTTTGGAGCATTATAGATTTTTGGATGAGGGAAACTCAGTTTGTATGTGATGACCAAATTTTATTTTCAATATTTCTTTTAAGAATTATTTCTGATTGATCCCTTAAAAAGTATGAAGAGGGGTTTTGAATGTAGCGCAGGGGTTGAGCACTAGCCTTCCACTGCCAGGCCCTCTGCTTGATCCCATGAGTATAAAACGCATCTGATAAGTTGGTTTTTAAAACATTGTGAAAATATAACAGGCTGGTTTTATACTTTGGTTAAGTATTCGTTCTCTATTAAACCAAAGTAAATGGCAGATTTGGAAGTAATTTGGCCAGAATGCCCCCGTCTCTTTACCATATGATAGCATCTGATGAACTTCAAAATGTAAAAATGGTTCTTTGGGAAATGACCATACTAATCCCTTTTTCCTCCTTTTCTGTCTAGTGAGAACTCATCAGAGGCACTAGCCGTAGAGTCTAACAATCAGTCGAAGTCCCCACTGGAGAAGTTTATGGTCAAACTGTGCACTCATCATCAGAAGCAATTCATTCGCGTCCTGAGCGACCTATGCACGGAATCTCAGCCAGGTCCTGAGGACCTCCAAGCTTTGGAGTCCACAGCCATGGATGGCTCCACTTGCAGTGAAGGCTGTGCCCAGCTGAGCAGCAGACAAAAGCAAAAGGATGCTGTGTGTGTCAATGAGAAGTCTCCTACTTCTGTAGATTTGTTTCCAGACTCTTCAAGCTCTAATAGCTCTCTGCATGTGACTGAACAGACCCTGAAGGAGCCATCTCTTGAGACAGACTCTGTAGATGAAAGAGAGAATGCCTTGAGCATTGTCCAGAAAGATTCCTCTGAACTTCCAGCCACTCAACCTCATTCTGGCAGTTCAGCAGACATTTCCAATGTGGGGTACCTCACTGCATCAAATTCTTCCTTATTGAACTTCCACCACAACTCTAAAAGCTTAGAGGAGCAAACCACTGGACAGGTGCAAGACAGCAACGTGAAAGCCTGTGAGGACGGTAAAGACCACGTTTCAGCCTTAGGAGAAAATCTGACTGCCATGAAAACAGCAGTTGAAAATTCTGAGACGAGTGACAGCTATATTGTTTCTCAAAGAAATCCGTTCAGAGCTTTATCAGAAGAGAGATGGGACTCGGGGTTTATGGGAAACTCGCCTACAAGTGCAGACAAAGAGAATTCTCTACAGTGTGGTTCAGAAATGCCTTTGCACCAGGAGTTAGAGGCACATGAGCAGGATGCAAGGCCAAAGCAAGAGAACTATCTTCACTCACTGGGAAGAAATAAGGTGAGTTACCAGTCACAGGGCCAGTTTGATCATTCCAAAGATGGTTGGTTAGCTCCCAGCCCCTTGCCAGCTGCACATAGAGCATCTAATGGACACCCACGAACCAAGATGATGTCTTCTATCAAGACTGCTCGAAAAAGTAAGAGGGCATCAGGGTTGAGGATAAATGATTATGATAACCAGTGTGATGTTGTTTATATCAGTCAACCAATAACAGAATGCCACTTTGAGAATCAAAGATCTGTATTGTCTTCTCGGAAAACAGCCCGAAAGAGTACTCGGGGATACTTTTTCAATGGTGATTGTTGTGAGCTGCCAACTGTCCGCACACTGGCCAGAAATTTACACTCCCAGGAAAAAGGGAACTGCTCACTTCTGGCATCAGAGGCAGTGGCAACTCCTAGGCAAACCCTGATGGTTCCCACCTCAAAGCATCTAGATGTGGAGCCTCCTACAGCAGATAGGCAGCACCAAGAAGAAGAAGATACTCCTGAAGAACCTAGGAAAGAAAGACATGCCCTAGAGGAGGGAGGAGAGGATACAACATCAGCAAAAGAGCATCAACAGGAGCCAGGGGTTTGCCTCCCCATGAGTGAACCAGATCCTAGCAGCTCTCCTAGGTCAGCAGAGACAACAGCCTCTGACCCCGTTTGTCCTCTGCCTGCTCCCATCTTTGATGAGCTTGTGCCAGGCACTGCCCTCTCAACTCCCACAGCAAGTGCTCTGCCTTCTCCTGAGCAAAACCAACTCCCAGCTGCCCTTCCTGGTGCAGAGGAAATGAACACATTCCAGGAGTGCCTCCTGTCTCCCACCACTGAAAACATGGAGGAAGACAGCAAACCTCTCCTCCATACATCTCCTGAAACAGTCATTAAAGAAGGCAGTTCTCTGTACTCAGGAAATGAAAGCCCTGCTGTGGGCTTAGATCTTCCCTTGAGTCTAGAACAGGCAGAGCATGACCAAAGGATCAGTACCAAGACCGGGACTGGTGACATCCCCGAGGAGACACTACCAGTAGATGCCACCCCACCCCTGCTTGAAAGCAGCACCTTCACTGATGAGAACCCCAATGAGGCTGAGGGAGGTGAGGGAGTCAGTGGTGTAGCACAACCAGAGCTGGAAGATGATGATGTGCAATGCTCTTCAGAAAATGATCTGTGTGAGTCAAACATTGACCTACCTGAAGAGAGCGTAGACAAGAAGAAAAAAGGGAGAAAGCTCCCTGAGGCCTCTGACAGGTGTCTAAGAAGTCAGCTTTCAGACTCATCCTCTGCTTGTCCTGAAATCAAGGCTTCTAAAAACCCTGGTGCAAAACGTTCTAGAAAAGAAGTACTCCCTGGTGGAGCCACAACTTCAAGCTCTGTGATTGATTGTGTCCTTGTAGACGATCTAGAAAATGATCTAGAAAACACCAGTGTTGGTGAACAGTCCTCTGAGGAAGATACCAAGCAGGAAGGTGAAGGAGCTGGGATCATCACAAGGCAGACTTTTAAAAACTTGCTGACAAAAGAAGTCAAGAGGGAAGAAGGGGATATTTCCACCAGCAGTGATCCCACAGTCACAGCAGACCAGCCACTGCCTGAGGAGAGACTGGAAATCTATGTGCAGTCCAAGATGGATGAGAAAGATGCACCTGTCCCCCTAGAAAGCATTCATTATAAGAGGGACCCAGAGCAGTTAAAAGAGAGGCAAGGACACAGTCCCACACAGGATATGGAAGTGGTTGTGCATGAGGTAGATGCTGAGGACACCCTCTGTAAAGATGATGCTAGCTTTGCTCCATGTAACTCAGCTGTGATGTCAAGTAGTCAAAGTGGTGATGCTGGGCTACCAAAATTTGTAGCAAGATCTAAGAGACTACCCTCTTCCACCTACAACCTGAGACATGCTCATTGTATGGACACCTTGGCTACCATGAAAGTGACCTCAGAAGTAAACCCAGCAGCAAAGGAAAAGGAAGCTTCCGAGAGTGTAGAGCCCTTAGAGGAGGAGGATGTGGACACGATGGTGGAGGAGCAGCCCAAGTTCGTGGAATGGTGTGCTGAGGAAGAGAACCAGGAGCTTATCGCCAACTTCAACGCCCAGTACCTGAAAGTTCAGAAGGGCTGGATTCAGTTGGAGAAAGAAACACAGCCAACGGCAAGGGCAAAGAGCAAGTCAGACAAGCTGAAGGAGATTTGGAAGAGCAAGAAGAGGTCCCGGAAGTGCAGGAGTGCATCAGAGGCTCAGAGGTTTTCTCCCGTTCAGATGCTGTTTATGACAAACTTCAAACTATCTAATATCTGCAAGTGGTTCTTAGAGACAACAGAAACTCGGTCTCTGGTCATTGTGAAGAAGCTCAATACTCGTCTTCCCGGAGACATCCCCCCTGTTAAGCACCCTCTTCAGAAGTACTCCCCTTCCACACTGTACCCCAGTTCACTGCAGGCCGAACGCTTGAAAAAACACTTGAAGAAGTTTCCTGGAGCCACACCTGCTAGGAATAATTGGAAAACACAGAAGCTCTGGGCTAAACTGCGAGAGAATCCTGACCAGGTGGAGCCAGAGACCTGTAGGGACGCCAGCCTCAGCCCTAACTGTGAAGACAGGGTGGAGGAAGTCAAGGAAGGTAGAAGTAGCCACCCTCCCACAAACCTGCCTACTCCAGCCAGCACTCGCATCCTCAGAAAGTATTCCAATATTCGAGGAAAGCTTAGAGCCCAGCAGCGTCTAGACAGCCTGCTGGGTGTGTCTGTGGAAAGTAAGCAGAGCCGCAAGAGTGTGTGCATCAACCCACTGATGTCGCCCAAGCTTGCCCTCCAGGTGGGTGCAGACGGATTTCCTGTCAACCCCAAGAGTGCTGAAGGAAGCAGAAGAAGAAGAGGGAAGAAGATGCCTGAAGTCTCACTTAAAGTGGAAAGTCCGAACAAACGCAGAAGAGCAGAAGGTGCTCAGGATAGTAAGGACAGGGGGCGAGCAACAAAAACCATCAAGGAAAAGCATGTAGATGTCCCCACCAGAACCCTTTCTGCCAAAAAGCTAGCTACAAGGGAAAGAGTCAACCAACTGCCCAAGAGGATGACCTTGAAAGAGAATAAAGTGAGGATTCGTAAAAAGACCCTTGGGAAGAACAGCCTTCCATCGAGGAAAGAAAAAGAGAATGCAAACAAAAGACCTAGCCAGCCTATTGCCACGTCCGAGGCCCTGACGAAACCTGTGAAGCCAAAGGGGGCAGAAGCCTCTCCAAGGCCCCAGAAAGCCAGAAACAGGAGCCGCAAGCTGAGCAGTGGCAGGAACAGGACCAGACCCTTGACAAAAAGCCCAGAGAACCGTGCTGCCCAGAGAAAGAGAAAGCTCAAGGCCAAGCTGGACTCTTCCCAGGGCAAACGGAGGCGACTTGATGCCAAGTGACAGCTATGTGGCCAGAGAGAGAAAGAGAGAGGAATGAGTGGAACTGGCCTGTGGCAGTAACCTTTTATTTTGCATTAACTGAATCTGCTTTTATAAGCTTATCAAGCCTTTCAAATTACAGTTACGGAGAACACCAGTTTTGAGATGTCAGAAAATGCGTCTCAGGTGGAGAAGGGAACTTGGAAAGTCCTTCTCTGAATCTAAGGGAAGTTATATATTATATTCTGGTTGTTCCTTGGGTTTTAAACTTGGAACCAAGCAGTTTTCGTTTTAAGAAGTACAGTGCCTTATTTATCCTTTTTTGTTTTTAAATTTACAAAAGCTAAAAAGCTGATCTATGTGATTAAAGGCTTGTATTTTATACTTGATGCACAAGCACTTGTACTGTAGTTGAGAAGACCACCACCAGGCACGAGCAAGGAGCCGCCAGCAGCCACCCTGCACCCGTCCCAGGACAGGCGCCCCTTGCAGACCGCAGCACAACTCCCCTCTCTGTCGTCTGGTTTTTATTTGAGTGATAGTTGAAAGCTAAACCAAATCATTTATTTCTATGGTATGTGGAGAATGCAGAGGATTTATAATTATTATAAAAGATTAATATTTCTGTTATCTTTCTAAAAATCATATCATTGATCACCCCCTTCATCCTTTTTTTTTAATTATTTGAGAATATGTTTTCTAATTTATGTACCCATGGGACAAATGTTAATTTGGATTTATGACTTCCACAAATTATTTGTAGCCCTAAACTCTTACTAACACTTGCCATCTTCTTCAGTTTGGGGCTTGGCAAGCAGGAGCTCCGATGAGGTTTTCATCCTATTTGTTTAAAGTTTTCTATGTTCTCATCTTGTAACTGTGATCTGACCATCAGGATGCGAGTGATTCTTTTGTTTCCTTTCTTACTCAAAGTACTTCCCAATTTAGTGAGAGCCAAATTGTTCTTTCCAGTAATAGGAACACTCAACCATGTGTGCACATGCCTTCGGGCTTATTTGCATGTGGTCATCCCCCATAGATGTCTCTCAGCACTGGGCTCACAGTAAAACTCCTTCTTTCCTATGCAGCATATCCATAAGTTGAGTAGTTAACACAGGCCAGAAGGTTTGAAACTGGCCCAGTGCCCCCATGCATATCTCTCATACCAGTTCCACACCAGACTTGGAGAGGTGTGAGCAGCAGCCTTGAGGGAAGGTCAGGGCATCCAGGAAGCTGGAGGAAGCTGCCCAGAATCTCCAGGGAGCCACACCACATACACAGCTGAGTGAAGTGCAGTTGGAATACTCTGATGTGACTGTCCTTGCCTGAAGTGGATGTCCATGCAGATTGCTTAGTGCCATCCTAGTGGCTAAATGCCTGTCACGACATCCCTCTCTATCCCATGTCACTCTGCTCCGTGACTCAGAAGTGAGAGCTGCAGTAATTGTAAGTGATGATGTTTGCCTTTCCTTGGTGGAGCCTGAGATGGACCCATTGGCTTTCCTCAGTGCCTGGGACATTGCTTCATTATGATAGTGTGTACTTGACATATCCATTGGGCCAGTCTGCAAACCACCTGGTTGGTAAAGCTTCTTTGACATGTTCTGTCACCAGAATAGGCTTGTATGGACAGCTGCTGCCCTCTTATTAAAAAAAAATTTCCACTTAGGTTGTTTTACAGCTTTTTTTATAAATCCATATGGACTTCTTTTTTCACATAAATCATGATAAAGCAGGCCTTCTACCTATTTTGTTGTTATTAAAGGTTTGCTGTATATAATGGAAATTTCTGATAATTGGATAGGACTGGAGCATTTCAATCATGAGAAATTGAGAATTTTGTTGAGTTTCACAGGTAATGAAAGTCCTTTTTTTTTTTTGTCTCCTCTATCCCATGACTACTTACGGGCTTTCACATCCTCCCTCCTCCTCTGATTCCCTTATTGCTCCCCCATCCTTGCTCCCTCCTGTTCCCCTCATTTTTTAAAAAAATTATCTTTGACCTTGACCATTCACAAGCTACCTACCCATGAAACTGCCAGGTGTGCACTGGCAACCCTTTTCTCAGCATTAAGTTGCACAGAAGCATTAATATATTTTGAAGAGGTTCGTTTAATCTTAAAAGGTTTAAAAGATCTTTTCATATAGTTGTCACTGGAGATTGTTGTAGTGACTTAAACAGCTGATGCTTACCAATGTCAGGTGTGCCGATACCTGTACATACAAGGTGCCCTTGACTGCTATAGACTACCTTGTAAGGTGCTTGGATTAGGTTAGGGGGAGAGAGTGAGCTGGTAAGTTGGTAGAACTATTCCAGTTCCAAGTTTATAATTCATTCCATTACTTTTTAGATTGTGTTTTCATTTTTAAAAACTCATTTCAAGAGAAAGCTATGTGGAAATGTTTGTCATATACCTACCTAATAATGCAATGATCATCTTTAAAATCAGCTTATACTTGATAGCATTGACTGTATTTAAATAGATGGAGCTTCTACAAAATTAGGACACTTAAAAATTTAGGATTGTTTCATTATTTATTGATTCTCATTTTTGTTGATCAGTTTTGTTACTTAAGGGGCGACTCCTAAACATCTCCAAGCTCAGGCTTGTCCTTGACCGCATCTTCCCTTGGTTCCCTTCCTTCCTGTAGCCATAATCAAACTTGACTTGCCACCATATGCAAAGGCAATCTGTCCCATGGTCTGGATCCCAAGTCAGAAAGGCCCTTTGCTACCAGCTGTATACTCAGTGAAGTGACTGTCCCAAGGCTGGCTGAAGATGATGACTGGAGGACTGGTGTACCCTCTGTTCAGGAGCTAGAAGATGCCTAGCAAACTCTCAGTGAAGCTCTGTGTAGCTTCCCTAGAGCTTGGCTCTCTTTGGAAAACCCATTTTCTTTTCTCACAAAGCTCTCTAAGTATGGGCCTACCCTCTCTCTGAGGATCCAGCATCCTCATCAGGAAGGCCCCAAACTTTTCTGTTCCTGCATAGGAATGTTAACTTGTGTCTCATGCTCCACAGTTGCTAGTGTCTGGGATTCCTTGTTGATTGGTTGCTGCTTTTGTTAGAAGAGTTTCCTTATAGAAGAGCTATCTGAACAGTCTCATCATTCTGTAATGGTTTAGAAAGAAGAGATGCACCTCGCCCTCCTTTCCCCAGGGATCTTCCCTGCACAGATGAATTTCTCACTGTGCACATGGGTCATCACAAGGCATCACTTCAAAGCATCTTCCAGCCTTCTGATGGATTCGGTAGTAAGGACACAGCTGTCACTCATTGTTATGTGATGCAAACTGGAGATGCTATGGTGTTACTACCAGTAGGTATGTGCTTGTCACACCACCAGGGACAGACTGAATAATCCGAGAAGCTGGTCAGTAGCCAGGGAGCCACCTTTATCCCTTCAGCCAGTGCAGGCTATCTTTTAGCTTACAGATCATCTGTTAAGGTCATGCAAACTGGGCTGGCTACTTGTGTGTGTAAATAAAGTTTTTGTGGAACATAACCATGCCCATCTGCTTACTGATTGTCCATGGGGCAGACTGAATACTTGGAGAGGTGGCCATGAAGCCCACAAAGCCTAACATTACGGATATTTGCTTCTTTGAAGACATTTGCTGACACCTGCTTGAGAAAATCCCTTTTGGGAACAAGGTTTCCCCATTTCTCCTCTTTATTCTGCCTTGCAGCTTCTGTTCTTTCCTTCTCTCCTCATCTCAGTTTCTTCTTAGGCACATTTCTGTTTCCTCTTGCTGCAAGAGAAATCTGTCATCCATACAGCACATAGACTGCCATCCCCCTAAACAAGCAGTCCATCTCCATTTAAATATCTTGCCACAGCCGGACAGTGCACCCTGCAGACAAGAACCTGTGAGCAATTGCCTTTGGAGTTCCAAAATTAAGTGACCTGGCCCCCCATTTTACTCCATAGTTTCTAATCCTAGAAAATACTCTGGTTTCACTTCTTTGTTTCTGATAAAATTAGTTCAGACTACTTTGGTTGTACTTTCAGCGCTCTGAACATGGTGTTTAGATGTGGACAAAATCTTTTCATAGCATGGAAACAAAGTATTAACAAAGCCGAAGCATGATAACATTACCATTGGCATGTTTTCAGTCACCTACTTTCAGAGAAATCTTATCAAAGGCAGACTAACAGTAAAAATGAAAATTTTTGAAATCCTTTAGAAAAGAATGACAAATTTGGAATATATTTTAACCTGAGTATGGCTAGAAGTTACGGATTGTGTCTTTACATCAGCTTCAGCTTCCAGTCAACTTCCAAAAGCTCAAGAATAAATTTCTATGCTGTATTCCAAAATGAATTTGAATGTTACATGATTTAAAAACTTTTGGGCCTTGTTCCCTAATTAGTGAACAGTGCTGACGATTGAATTCAGAACTTTGTACATGCTAAGCAGACATTCTACCACCGAGCCACATCCCCAGCCCAATTATTTTGAATTCTTCTCTGTTATTTTATACTTCACTGACTTGCTAGTGTTTTAAAGGATGATATTGTATCATCACAGCAACAGTCATGTACAAGCAGTGAATACTGTTCTCCATGCCTGCTCCCAAATCCTTTTCAGGGAAGATACTAAAAAGAAAGAGAACAAGCAAGAAAAACTTAAAACCAGCAGAGCTAGGGCAAACCTTTTGAGACAGCCTTCAAAAAAGTTCAACTCTTGAAAATTCTGGAGTCTTGTCATTTACAAGGAACAGACTGGCAGCCTTATGGGCCAGCCTCTCCTTCAGATATCATCATACAAAGATTAAGAGCCCTTTGATGTGTTCCCAGCCTGCGCTTTGCAGCAGCCTGCTATGCTGCACCATGGGGACCACCTGAGCACTCTGCAGAAGGTGTGCTTGCTCGTGCTTTTGCCTTTGGAGTCGAAACAAGTGGTCAGTTCCTTCTATACCCTCTCTATCGAATCTCTCTTTCCCTGAGCTTTGGTAGTGTGTTGCTGTGCCTGGGATGTAGCCTTTATTCCATCCTACAGACTGGCAGCTGTGCAGGCATATGGGCTGAAGGAAGCAGACACTGGAGCTTTCTCACCTGATGGACCTGTTCTGTTCAACAGTGTGTTCTATTCACAAACTGTTAAAAGCGTTCTGCCCGCCTAAAACAGCAGCCAGGTGCCCATGGTATCAGCGTATGCTAGAGGTTGGATGAATGGATTTTACCCATTCCAAAAGGGATAACTAAAAATAATAAAACTGTTCACAGATTATATGTGGTCCAGACTCCCTAAAATATTTAACCGCCTGACCCTTTATAACAGTTTACTGATCTCTGCAAGTTAGTTATTTGATGTAAAGTTGTGCAGACAGCTAGGACACACTTTCTTTGTTCGTATAGTCCAGCATTGCAACAGTGCTTTACTTTTGGGTTTGAGGCTATCTTGCCTGTTTGTCTCAGTACACTGTTGCTATTGCACAGAACTCCTGATAGAGCTTATACAGAAGAAAAGATATTCTCCTTTGCTGGTCAAATATTTGTTGATGAGTTGTAGATATGTCACTTCTAGGATATGTGGTTAAAAGTACAGTCTTGTGACTTAAAAATTCAGCCATCGTTTTTGTGACTCTGAACTTGACTGATAGACATTCCACTATAGCGGTACAAGCTGTTTTCTGTTGAACCTGAAGCCTGCAGTAGTGCCTCTCTCCCAAAGCACAGTGCTTGTTAGTTTCACCTCCTAGCTCTCCCTTTCTTTCCTGTACCTAGGATACATACAGGTTTATCATTCTCAAGTTTGATCACTGTCTGTGAACCTAAGTGACTAGTCTTAGCCGATTTGACCCCTGATTCCAGACCATACATCCTTGACCTACCAGTTAGTATGACAACGGCACCTTGTATGCGCACCAGCAGCTTTAAACAGCGAGTCCAGGGCATGCCAGCCTGAAGCAGCGAGTCCAGGGCATGCCAGCCTGCCAGTGAAGATGGGCCTGAAGCAGCTCCTCGTCTGGGGGAGGAGCCACTCTTCGTACCTTGCCTTTCCTCTTCCCTCTGCTGCTTATGCCCCTTGCAGGTGGCATCTTCTCTGGGACACTCTTCCCCTCCCAAGTGCTTCACTGAACATGTACATGTCACCTGAGGAGCATTTCTCTTCATTACTAATTTCTCCCAGTATTTAGCATCTGGGTCCCAATGCCATTCATTGATCATCTTTTTCCCACTCCAGTTGGTTTCCATGATGTACATCTCATGTTATAGTTCTAGCTGTATGTGGTGTTTGGAAGAGTCTGTGGTAAAGATACTATACAAATAAGATTTGCATAATTTTGTATGTTTATATCACAGGGATTATTGCTAGAGCCACTATATATTAAGGTTATTGATTTCACTAGTGGTTTCTGCATTCTAGGTAGTTCTAGGAGACTGTATTAGTAACTGGTTTCAAATATGTAGAATACATATTTATAACACACCACTGTGGAATTTATTTCAGTGTGTAAATAGTGATATTTTCCTGTTCAAATGCTTCTATACAAAGTATTTATTTTAACAAAAGTAATTAACTGTCAGAAGGGCTTTCCAGAAATTGTTCTTGCCATCCATCCTCCCCAGCCACCCATGCTCAGCTGTTGAACCCCGCAAACACAGTACAGGCAGAAGGGTGGAGCCTTGAGACCCTACTGCATTTGGATAGATACAGTGTGGACTGAGAACCTTAGTGCTGCTCCCCACTGTTGCCCTCCCAGAACGAAATGGGGCCTGTAGGGACGGTGGCCTTACCAGGCCTGGTATCAGGTCTTGCCTCATGGCCCATGCAGGGAAATGAACTTTAGTTGTAACCCTGAGGAAAGCAGCCTCATGCCTGTGAGATGAGGAGAAACCACTGTGGTTGCCAGTATGGGCTTCTAGTCTTGCTCCCAGGCTTGTGAGAGTCAGCCTTTGACACACTCATGGGAGGCACACATGTTGTCTTCTGCACACTGACAAAACCTAGGGGCACCTTGACTTTCCTTCTCTACCTTTCTCATTAAGCATCTGTGCAGATGTGGCCTCTCACCTATCTGTACCCATGTTACAGGAGACCATGTCTTCTAAGATGCATTCAGCTTCGCTTCTCAGAGCATCCTGGATGTCATGAAACCAATGCTGTGTGGTCCCAGCCCTCTTCCCTTTGCCCCATTCGTGGGCACCCCTGTTCCTATCTGCTGAGCTGGCAGGACTGACCTGCAGCTCCAGGACTGTAGGGCACTTGGGGACCTCATATGTAGGGATTACTGTCATCCATTTGAACTACAGTTTGCATATTTCCTTGTAGCCTTTGTCTTTTCTAAACAAGCAAAGAGAACACTTGAATGGTAATGCTGGAGAATGTGTTTCTAAGATACTGTTTGTAAGCAAATCTGATTTTGAGATGAAATGTGAATGGGAAACTAGGTGCCAGGGAACTTAGCACTGAACTAGGCAGTCAAAACCTTTTTAACCTTTGCAGAAAGTAGATGCTGTTCTCTAAATGTTCACAAGATATAATGCTGTAAATAGTTTTCTAAAAATATTTATTACATGTGCTGTATACAGATTCATGTTCTGAGTGATCTTGGTTTGCATTGTATTGTAGAAGAATATATTTTGAGCAGTGGACTTCTTTTCATAATACAGTTCACTCATGGAGATAGAACCGAAACCAGCAGGTTGAGAGCTGTTTGGGGCATTTGATCTGTAATGTACCATCCAGTCCAAGCTTTAACTGCCCCCTCTTCTCATCTGGTTATGTTATATATTATAATATATATATATATATATACAGGTGTACAGTGAATTGGTCAGTACCCAGGTCTGCAGAGCAGATTTCCAGGTGTTCTTTCTGATGTGTTTCCATAGCAATAAGACCCCAGGTGCTGACAAGTCCTGTTGTCTCAGAGGATTGGGTGGGGGGAACAGCTCTTGCGAAGCCTCTTGCCTTTGCTGGAGAGGCTGCTTTACTTGAATTTTTGCTTCTGTTTGTCTGCACGCTCCCATGTCACAAAACTGCAGCAATGGGTGAGAAATCCACCAGCACCAGACACAGTAAAAGTGGACATGCCAACCAAAAGGTTGCAATTTGGCCATCGAGTAAGTGTAAGAAATATTTAACTGAGAAACATTAAGTGGCCTAGTAAATCTGACTCACCTTTAAAAACAGCCCATGTCATGCTGACCACCTCTATGCCTGGGCTCTAGTTGTCCACAGCCCCTGGTGTCTGGCTAGGCCCTTTAGGTCAGTGGAAAGAGGCATCACTCCATGTCTCCTAGCGTGCCCAACTCAACAGGCTCTTCAGCTGTTGAGCAGCCTCTCCTTGTGACCGTCCTAAACTTTGTGAAAAGGAAATATCCCACACCCAAATAACCATTGATAGAAGTAATGTAGTTTTTTAGATTTTGAAATACGTCTTTTTTTGTATTTCTGATGGTGTCCAGGATTTTTCACTAGTGGTTTTTAGCTTGAAGTGGGTGCATTAGAATAAAACTTTCCATTGCTGAGCCCAAAAGCAAGCAGAGGAAAGAACCTGGCCTGTATTGTGTCGTTGGGGAGGTGACTACTTGTGGTGGGGAGGGGAGGGAGGGAGTTGTAGATGATTTGGGGGTGAAATAGAAATTCTGGCCTGAGCTTTCCTAAGTCTTTGATATTTTATAATAAAAATTCCCATGTTAGCCTCACGTAATCCCAGTATAAGCCTGCTGTTTACCCTCAGGGAGCAAGTGGTTTTCAAAATTTGAGTTCCTCCAAGGTCATTGGCTGGTACCTGTATGCACTGGCTGACTTTGTGAACTCACAGCATTATTTTTCCATATGCATTATGATATTAAGAAATTCAACCCCAACCTGTATGAAAAGCACAGCCCAGGGTCGTGATTTAGGCTGATGTTGATGCCTTTGGGAGGCCCCGGGGTCCTAGGAGGCACATGCAATTTAACTGAAGCTCAGGTGCGCATTGAATTTGGCTTCTTTTTAGGCCACAACCCTTCAGAGTGAGTTTAGGGCAGGGGCTGCGGATCTGGCTGTGGATTCAGGGAGCTCTGAGCTGAGTCTCTACTGTTCCTCTGAGGTCTTGCCAGCCCCTCCTGATGTGGTGGTGTCAGTGCCGAGGTCAATCTCTTAGGGGTTTGAATGCGCTCCTCTTCTGCTGTCTTGTAAGTCTTAGCCAATGCTCCAGATGCCCAAGGGCAAGGCCTCTGGAGGGCGCAGGCCCCTCCTGGTGCCTTCCGAATTGCAGATGGCCACCTAGCAGTGCCACATACATCTCTTGGGCCTGGATTTCCCGTGTTAGTGTAGGAAAATACTGTGTCTTTAATGGATGAAAATTCAATGTATGCTGTGAATTTGTTGGTTTGAAACATTGAAAATTTTTCATTAGACAATGTTTACATACCTCACCTGAAGAACCTTTGAGAGTGTATATATGAAATCTAAAAATATATTAAGTTGCTTTAAATCAATATGTATAGTTATAAAAGTTGGAGTTATTTTAACTTTGAATATGTACTGAGTCTCTTAAATATTGAAATCTTGTAGACTTTTTGTGCTCTGTGTCTTGCTTTTCTTGGTAGACCAAGTAGGAAACTGTTCTTGTTTATTGGTAATGGGGCCCACATTGAAATCCACACTTGGAAGGATTTCCTGTGGGGGCAGGGGTTGAGATTTTCTGGTTTGGTTTTGAGGGAATGGGGATTGGAGCCAGAGGATGTGCGGGAGGGATTTCTCTAATGTTGACATCTATTCCATGAGCTTTTTCAAGGCGCTTATTTTATTGCAGCGTATTAAACTTCTTTGATATTAAAGTGTGTTTGTGTGATCACTGGGGAGGGCACAGAATGCACTGAAGCCGCCTTCGTCTCACCGAACTTTGTCAGTGGTCAACAGTAGCACATTTCACCATGAGTTGGGCTTAAAGAAGCACTACAGTGTGCCACCCTAAGCTATCAGACACTGTGAGTGTCAGTTGACTTCAGGGAAGAGAAAATACGATAGGAATGACGTGGGATTCCACGTGACAGGGTGGGAAGACCACCACCGTTCCTGTCTGAGGGGAGGGAATGTGCCAGACTAGGGCTGTCCAACTCTGTGGCCCCTGCTGGAGTGTGTCCAGAAATAAGCTTCGATTTGTCAGTACCTCCATTGACCTGCCCTGTCCTATTCTTTCAACTCTGCTAGAACTGGATCTATTCAGGGTCACAGTTGGCCAATGAGAACTACATAACCAGTCCATCTAACAACTGTTTCCAGTAAGTGTAGAGACTCTCTGGCCACCTTAATTTTACTTTAACTCAGAAGTTGCAAGCTGCTAATCTACAGGTGTGCTTTTATTTAGCCCAATGTTGAAGTTTTTTTAATGTAAAGGTTGAGAATTTTTGCTTTTAAAAAGAATACAGTTAGCTCATTGTAAGAATCAGCTGGTGCTTTTCAGATCAGTACCATCCCTAGCTGTGTCCATTGCCATTTGCCCATTTGTACCTACTGCTTTGATCATAAGTGGCAATAGAAATGATGGGTCAAAGGGCATTACCCACTTTGCTTACTTGATAACCTGCTCCCCAAATACTTGAGCCTATCGCCCTACTTGGTCTCTCTTTCCTTCCTCTACCCTGTTTGCTGACATTTCCTCCCCAACCCGTCATTACTATGCAAGCACCAAGTTACGATCACTGCCCCTTCAGAGTGGCCCATGTGCAGTGAGGATTCAGCTGTTACATGGCCTAGATTCCCAATGGGAGATCAGTTCATGGCCCTGGCATCAGAGAGCCAACCAGGTCCCTTTAGCTTTGGGGACCTGTTGCAGGGCCAGCCTCACACTGGCACTCAGATCCTTCACACTCCCTATCTCCCAAGTGCAGTGTTGTTGTCTGAGGTGGTGACAGTCCTGTACAGACATGGCATTTCCTGTATTCCTCCACTTGCCTGGAGACAGGAGTCTTCCTTACAAGATATCTGAGAAGGGATGCTGTTTTCTGATCTGTTGCCCAGTGTGCCAAGACTCTGAGTCTGTTTAAATTGTGTGTGGCTCTGTAGACAAACACTCAAAATTCTAATACCACTGCCACCTGGGACAGGAAATGAGGGTGAGCATACTACTGTGCCTGACACTCATGCCCGTAGGAGCTGTGACCTGCCACTCCAACAGCAAGCTCTGTCATATCAGGAGTAGCAGACTAGTCCTGTGTGTGAGGACTGGCCAGTTTGGTGTCAGCCCAAAAGCCTCTGTGCCCTGGGCTGGTGAATGCTGACAGCAGCAGGCTCGCTTCAACAGAGAAAGAGACCAAACAGGCAGGAAGTCAGTGAATCAATGTCATGTTCACACGGAAGACAACAGACAATACTGACATATTCTAAACAATACTGCGGGGAAAGGGCAGGTGCAGCTCCCACAAGGACTGTTCTAAGCCAGTTTCTAAGAGTCAATCTAAACAAAATAAACGCCAAACAAAAAAGGTCACAACCACATAGCATCTGAAAATCAAAGCAAGATCCTGGAGGTTGACTTTAACATATAAAAATACTATAACAAAATGAAATACAAATATATATTAGAATCTGTAAGTATTCTGTATAAAGAGATACTTTTGCAGTTAGGCTAACAGCAGACAAGAAGAGACAAAGTTGGCCTTTCCATGTCTCAACATCAAGGGGCCCTGGCTGCTGTCAGCAATGCTGCCCAAGAACCATCTGCCTGTGGACTCTTGTGCCAGGTCTCTTCTGTGTTTAGTGGAAATAGCCAACAGTGACCACAAAGCAAACCGATGGTCTTTACCAAAAGGGGACAAAATGTGGAGGTGATTTCTTGTAGAACTGGACTCACAGCAGCCTTCTTCCAGGACCTTACAAACACAAGTGTGAAGAGGCAATGTGAGGGATGGGCCAGGCCCTTCACCCCTTGCAAGATGGTGGCTAAGCTTGCCAAGATGGTTCAAAGCTGAGCCTTGGATTCATGCATGCCTCTTTTGCCCCTTGCATTGAGTCCTAATTCCTAGACTCAGTAGATGACCAGTGTGGAGGGGCTGGTGAAAGCGCCCTTAGGTTCTCATGGTCCCTAGGAACCAGCACTTCAGCCTCTCACCTCCCATTCCAAGGCCTTGGGGAGGGCTGGCATCATCTATCCACCAGTGTCCCACTTTCTCCAAAGTGAACAGACCTGCGGATCCATACCCCTCAAGCCCAGAGATTGGCTTTTCCAGGCCAATGGGTAATGATAGTGGCTGGAGATACTTAACTTCTCCAGGCTGAGGAGGCCAGAATACCTTTATTCCTGGGAAGGGACATGCCACCTGCCTCAGGTTTTCTGCCTTGTGCAGCCTGGTACAGCTGTTTAGGGTCCCACAGTGGCCTGGAAACATGTAATGAGAGATGCTATTCAAATGTGGGTGAAGTCCCAAGAGGCCTGGGCCTCTGTCCTTGGGAGAGAGGAGGGGAACAGGCACTGTGGCCTTGCTTGGAGCTACAAGAAAGTGGAGCCTGGCCCCCTGGTAAGAGGTGTACCCAGACATGAAGACAGTTATGCAGTTGAGTGGGGCGAGGCCCTCTTCCTATCCCAAGCCTCGCAGGCCTAAGGGTGTGATGGGAGGTGCCGAGCTCCACAGCCTCCAACTTCCTTGTGTCCTCGGTGTCAAGGCTCTCTCACTGCCCTCATGGGCAAGAACACAGGCACAAGGCCATCCAGCCACACACACACACACACACACACACACACTCCCCTAGATGGAAACAGCCAAGAGGGGACATGCCCCCCCTTGCCCACAAAGATGCCACAAACACCAGAGCTACACCATCTTGGGAGTGGGAGTGTGGAGCCCTTCCTTCAGCAGTCCTCTGTTAGATCCAAGCCTCAGCTTTCTCCCTTTCCCTCTGAATGAAGAATGAGAAGCCTTCTGTCAGATAGTCTTGCATCTGGGGGTTTCAAGCATAGCCTTCACTGCAGACACTCAGAATGAGCAGCTGCAGCCTGGGCCTTTCTGGGTGCTCCACGGTGCTCAGGGATTAGCACACATTAGGACTGAACACCATAGAACCCAACCCAGATTAGGTACACCAGTATTTATTAATATAGTCAATGGAAATGGGTCTTCTAATTCCTCGGGCCTCCCTCTGAGACCACAGTGGGAAAGTCTACTCGGTTCCTGCCCACGTCCTTGCTTCCATAGCTGCAGACTCCAGGCCTAGGTGGACAGAAGTCTGCTCAGAGAAACGGGGCAGGGCTCCCAGTATCTGCACTGTCCCGCCTCCTACTGTTCCCTAACGGCCTCAGTAGAAAGCTTCAGACCAGCCTCCAGGAAGGAGGCCCTGGCATGGCCCAGCTGCCCCTCATAGCCTATCCTTCCTCTGTCAGGTGCACCAGCAGCTTGTGGCTGATTATGACTGGGGAAATCTAAGCCCAATGCCCCTTCTGTGGCCAGTGATGTTTATTCAGCCAGAGCCAAGAACCCCAGCTCTCTTTGGTGGAATCTGCCACCCAAGCAGCCCCAGTGACTGTTTCCTTCCCAAAAGCCCCCTCAGAGAAGCTACAGTGGGCATCTTAAACTTTGGGACCCAGAGAGCTGGTCCTAAGCCTCCCACCGGCAGCCTCGGTCCCAAGCAAGTGGGGACAGTGGGCCACTTGGCTCAGGGAAGTCAGTTCCTCACCCATGGCAGGAAGTCTTCCCCTGGATCGTAATCTCTGGTCAGTAGGAGCAACAACAGAAGCCAGACCAGTGCCTTGGGAGGCAGTTATCCTCAGAGGTACCAGAGGCTTCTGGGGCATTAACTCTGCTTCATGCCAGCCTGGACCCCAGGCCAAAGGAGAGGCTGGTTGGGGCAGGAGATAGCACCCTTCTTCAGTCCCGGGTAGCAGAAGGGTGCCTCATTCTGCCATCCATGGCCTGACCTCACGCACACATTCATTCAACAAATATTTATTAAGCGCCTATTTGTGCAAGGCACTTCGGGAGAGGGCGTGGCCGTCCGAGCCTCACCCCTCTGCCCCAGCAGTGAAGTCCTGGAAAGGCGGCTCAGGGTTCCCGCCAGGGCCTAGGCGCCGTCCTGGTGATGCCCGCACCCCAGCCCAGCTGCCAGCGCTCCACCCGCTCGCTAAGCGCACGGGGCACAGCCGCATTTGGTGGGCTTCTCCACCTCCTCGGCAAACGAGGTCCCGTCGCTGCACTCGAAGGTGAGCTTCCTCCGCTTCAGCCGTAGGCCCCGGCAGCAGCCCTGACCTGGGCACAAGCCCCGGCAGTCTACCCACGACAGCGGGCGCGTGGTCTGGCAGATGGCATAGCCCCTCTGGACCCGGTGAAAATCCCGGACAGGGTCCCCCCGGCACTCGGACTCTGGATGGGACAGATACCAAGAGAGAGCCTCAGGGCACACCCATGGGAGGCAGGAGTGGGACCTGGCAGACTCCCACCTCCCAGCATGCACCTGCTTCCTCCTGGGCCCTCAGTGGGCTGCCGGGTAAGAAGAAAGCAGGTAGCTGCCTGGGTCCTCCAGGCCAGAGTGGCTGCCAGGTAAGGAAGGAAATTCCCGCTATGCAGATGGGCAAGAAGAGCTAAGGCCTGAAGGCGATGACATTATGAAAGGACTCTGCGCTGGAGAGGATGGCCCACTGGCCCCAAGGTGCCTGAGGCTGGATTTCTCCAACTTCTCGGTGCCTAGCCTCTGCAGTCTGGATTCTTGCAGAAGCACCTCGGTAAAGGGAAGGACCCAGGGAAAGCGTAGGAAGGAATTCCTCAACCCTCAGACATCCTGGGCCCCCAGGTCCAGAGCTGATAGACCAAGATGTGTAGACCTGGCCAGGAGCTGTTATTGGGTATACCTAGGTGATCTCTTCTGGACAGAGAGACCTCAGCCAAGAAGGGCAGGGCCCTGGGCAAGGGAACTGCAGGGCAGGCTGGGGCCAGGAGATGGGAGAGGTTGGGCTCCGCGTCTAGAGACCAGGAACGCCAAAGCCCAGTAGTCTCCTAAGGACCAGAGGGGAGGGGAGGAGGACAATGAGAGGGTCGCCGAGGACGGAGGAAAATAACATGAAGCTGCTATTGCAAGTGGTGGGGAGGGACCCTGCCGAGGGCAGTCAGGAGGGGGACCCCTGACCTTGCTCACACAGCTCGCCAGAAAAGCCTGGGTCACAAACACAGTGTGCCCCCTTGGTGGCTGAGGCCTGACAGCGCCCATGTAGGCACTGCAGTCCCCTGCAGGGCTCTGCTGCTGCGCCAGCCTGGTTGCACAGGGCCCCTGAGTACCCATCTTGGCACTGGCAGCTGTAGGCGAGAGCATCGAGGGGCACACATTTCCCGTGGACACACCTGGAAGAGACAGAAGAGCACCGTGAGGACAGGCCAGCCCGACTCAGCCAGAGAGGGCCCTGTCCCAACCGGCCTCCCGCTTGATTCCATTGCTAAGATTTAAAGGGGGTAAAATGTGATTCTATGCTTGTCCTTATGGGCCTTCTCCTGTTGATGAAAACTAAAAGCCAGTAAAAATAAATAAATAAAACCTTGTGTCAGGCCACAGACTCCAATTTGAGGATTTAAAAATACAGCTGGTGAGGCAGTGCTTGCCGTAAGTGGGACTTGCAGGCAAGGGGCAGGTGGGTGGGGGTAATGGCTCCCTTGGCCAATCCCAGGCTTACTTGTGGCCATGGCAGGGGCCGTCCACTGGCTGGTCACAGTGCAGGCCCCCCCAACCAGCCTCACAGTGGCATACAGGCCCTGGGGTGGCGTTGGGCTGGCAGATGCCATGCAGGCAGTAGAGCTTGCGGCAAGGCTCACAGCCTGGCACCACACCCGGCTTCATCTGAGTCTTGGTAAAGTCCTGGAGCTCGTTGTTGATATACAGGTTCCGGATGCAACCATGGAAGCTGGTGCCGTTGAGGATCTGCCACAGGCGGAAGGCAGCTGAGTTCACGTCCACAGGCATCCCTGGGATGGTGGAAAGCAACACCAGACTGAGTTGGGCTCAGGCCATGCCTGATTGGCAACTCTGCAGTGTCCCCTCTTGCCTTTGGCCTCTATTCTGTCTCTGCAGAGGTCCTCTGCCCCCAGAAGGACCTGACTCCTTTCCAAGAAAAAATCTGCTTCCTCTAGGACCAGAATTGGGAGTCCAGTTGACCATGGATACTTTATAATGCCTATTCCCAAAGTCTGGCTGTCCTCAGTAGGGCTCCTTCCTTCCCTCTGGGATACCTGCTTTCATCCGTACAGACCCCAACTGAAGCAGGGAACGTATGTACTGGGCACCTTGTCACCAGCTTTTGTGCTAGTGGCTTTGCATACAGGCAGGGAGTGCCTCACCCCACTCGGGAGCCTGAACGTGCTCAGCTAGCAGGCACAGAGCCAGGATCTGCATAGGAGACCCGGCCCTCCCAGGCTGAGAGACCCCAGAGCATGAGACTGATTGCAAGTGATGGACAGGGGTCACCTGGCCTGCAGCACCTGCAAGGCCAGTAGGAGTCCCCAGTTGATGTGAGAACTCTGTGTGAGTCTCTTGCAGTGGTTCTGGCCTGAGAGCCCAGGACTCAGAATGAACCCCAAGACATGGGAAATTTCTTCTAGTCCAGAGCCAAGAAGGGTGCCCATGGTGTGGGAGAGAGTTGGGAGAGAACCATCCCTCTCCTAGGCCTGTTGCCCATCCTTCTTAGTCAGTCTTGGTGGGCCAGGATTCAGCCAGGCTCCAGGGAAAGCAGGACAATCCACCAGATTAACCATTCGCTAGGACCATCCCACCCGTGGCATTTCCCTTGCCCTGGACCAGCTCTCTTGGCCAGCTTCAGGCCAGTGAGCACAACAGGCCCTACCCTGGGACACCATCACCGTGGCCCTGTGGAGTGGCTTCTATGTGGAGAAGCTTGCAGAAGGACAGGTGTAGCTCCGCCACCAGGTCCTCACCTCCCACATAGAGGGGGGCCTCGCTGTTGAGCGTGTAGTGCTTGCCGAAATTGTCCATGGTCATGGGGCTGCCGCCGTCAATGGAGAGGTTCACCATCTGGTCAAAGGTGACCAACTCAACAGTGTGGAACTGCCCATCGTTGATTGTCTCAGCACTGGAAGAAGATGGGGTGCCCCCACCCAGGGAGTGGGCCTCAGTTAGGACCACCCCCGACTAGTCAATTCTCAGGAAGATCATCAATCTATCCACTGCTTTCCCGGGGGATAAATCTCTCAGGGAGAAGACATTGGGGACTGAGAGGCCCATGGGGACTAAGGAACCTCAACCTGATACATCTGCTCTACTTCCTGGGACCTAGAGGGAGGCTGAGAAGTTTGGGGAGTGCTTCCTTCCCCACTCAAGACACTTCTGTGAGGTGAGGCAGGAAGAGGAAGAAGGGAGGCCAAGAAAGCCTTAGTTCTGAGTAGGCTGGTCTCAGGGGACCAAATGGCCTTTCTGGTAGTCCCAACAACCACCTGCTCCTGACCCAGGAGCCCCATCTTGGCATGCCCACCCTCAGAAAGGCCATACCTATAGATAGCAGAACTAGGGTAGCTGCCTGGGTCGTAGCTGACACGGACATGGCCCTGGTACAGCTCCACTGCGATGTGGTCGTTGTCCCCATTGTACAGCAGTATTCCGTTGTCCTCTGCCGTGGAGACCTGAGGGGCAAAAGCATGTTCGCTCCCATCGCACCCCTCACAGTAGCTGCACACACAGGTGAGTGAACAGAGGTACCCGAGCTTGGAAGAGTGCCCCCACCCTTGCCTGACCAGCCTTCCAGAGACCCCTCTTTCAGGGTGGCTGACAGAAGCAGACAGTTCCAGGTTCAAGTGCCATCCATTGCCAACCAGCCTGGTTGGCAGGACCAAGCAGCAAGGCAGACAGGCAGATTGGGGCCTAGAAAACCTGTGCCCAAGAACAGGTAAAATGACTCTGCAGGTTGCCTGGAGGGGAAGAGGCAGTCTGCAACCACCACCTCCTGGGTGTGGGAGCCTGCCCATGGGCCTTGGCTCCACAGGTAGAGAGCAACAGAGGACACACACAGGAAGGTTCTCCCAGCAGAGTCCTCCAGCCCTGGACTGAGACACTTAGGCAGAAATGTCTGTGGCTGAGGCCCTAGGTATGTGTTTGGGAAGGAGGTTCCCATGGCTGTAGGAGACTTGATCACTTCCTTCTGCCTTGCTCCTCTTCTCTGATTTCTCCTGGTAAAGACCCTGACTGGTTCACAGACTGAAAACATAGGCCAGGCTGGACCTAGTAGTTAGTTCAGAACAACTATGTGACAAAAACAACCAATTAGAGAGCTCCCCCTGAGACTGTTGGTTGCTGAATTAGAGCAGGCAAGGAAGAGTCCCTTAAAGTATGGCAGTGAGACCCCCTACCTATAGGGTAGCCCAAGTATATGCCTGAGACCATGGCTGGGATTGGGACTGGGACTGGAGGTGAGTTCTGCCTCTCTCAGCAGGTAGACCGCATGCTGTCCTGCCGGGGACAATGTGACAAAAGAGAATGAGCATGTCTGAGATGCTGAGGGAGAGAAGGGGACAAAAGAAAGGGAGAAGGTACGTGGCACTCATGGTCAGGAATGGGATTTTTGGGAAAGAGTCAGATGACTGAGGAATTTACATCTTCTTTTGGGTGGTATGTGATCAAATCTGTTCTTGCTTCCTCCAGGACATATGTAGCAAAATGTCCATATTTTCCATCACTGTTATTAAAGTGGGACTTGATTCTTTTTCACAATAGCATTCTGGATGAAAGGATAGTTAGGGGACCCCCCAAGGACTCTCTGGCAACATTCTGGCCACACGCAGCAAGCCTGTCTGCAAGACCTGAGCTGCAAATGCGAAAGAGGTTGTGGGTGCCTCTGGCAGGTTTGCTTTTCTGGATCTGGTCACTCCACAACTGTCCCAGGTATGACTCAGAAACCTTTTCAAAGTACTCACACTGGCACATACTTCCTGACCCCAGGAAGAGCACTGACTCTAACAGGTTCCTTGAAGTTTCCATAGGCACCCTGGTGCTCTGACTTCAGCAGGGGGACCTTGCTCCCTGACTCCCTTGAGTGACCAGGCCCTGGGCACTCACCTGCAGAGTGATATTGGCCCGTGGCCAGTTCTGCAGGTCAGTGAACTGCAGGTAAGTGTCCCGGTCCACAAAGTTGACACTGAGCAACTTCTCACACTCCGGGCCACCAAAGCCTGGCAGGCACTGGCACACAGGCCTGCTGCCCTGGTCCACACAGTTGGCCCCATTCTGACACTCAGTCCCCTCACAGGGGCTCCTGTGGGCAGGTAGGTGGGGAGGGATCTCACAGAGCTGTCCGCTGAGAGGAAAAGACACAGGTTAGAGGGGGCAGAGCAAACAAAGCAGGGGTATCTCCTCTCCTATAGTGTTGGTGAGACATTCTCTAACTACCTGAGGAAACAGACCCTTAAAATTAATGCAGATGACGCCCTGAGTGTGTACCACTTTCTAAGGGAGCCGAGAACCAGAAAGATATTGAGAAGTAGCTGGTCCCTGGTCCTGCAGCATCAGCATCACCTGGACACTTCTTAGAAAAGGAAACCCCACTGGTTCTGCTTTTCAACAAAGTCTCGGATGATTTGTATGTACATTAAACCAGAAGTGTACTCTCTGGCCATGTCCATAACTCTGCAAGGCAGGTTCTACTATATAAAACAGAGAACTCTGATTTAAGCACACACACACACATACACACACACACACACACACACACACACACAGAGGGACAGAGACAGAGAATAAGGCTATATTATATATTATGAACAACTTGTGTGCCAGCTAATTAGCTAGCAGAGATGAAATTGACAAATTCTTAGAAACACACACACTCCCCCAAACTGACTCAAGAATAGAGAGAACATCTGTGCAAACAGGTGCAGGAATCAAATGAGTAATCAGAAAGTTTTCAAGCCCCAGAAGTTGTTTCACTGGTGGATTCTATCAAACATTTAAAAAATAATTAATACTGGGTTTTCACACTCTTATAAGAAATAGACCATAAAGGAACAATTCCTGATTCTGAGACCAGCACGACCTTGACACCTAAACTAGACATCACAACAGAAATTACAGGCTGATATCTCTTATAGACATAGGCACAATGTTGAAGGAGAAATCATTAGCAAATCAGACGGAGCATAAACACATTGTTATATACCAGAACTATTGGATTTTACCCCAGAAGTGCAAGGCTGGTTTAACATCTGAAATCTATTAATGCAAAAATCTAGCATTAATAATTTAGCAACAGACTAAAAATCACACAGATGAAGAAAAGCTAGACAAAGTTCAATATCCCTTCAGCAAATTAGGAATAGAAGGGGACTCCATCAGCATAATGAAGAGCACTCAAAAAGCACACGCGTGCACACACATACACATACACACACACACACATACACAGCCAACATCATGCTTAATGGTGAAAGACTGAATGTTTCTCTCTATAGTTAGGAAGAAAACAGGAATATCTGCTCTGACAATCTCTGTGTAGCATTGTACTAAGCTTCTAGCTAGAGCAGTTAGAACATGAGAAATTATATGTCTGGATTGGAAAAGAAGAAGAAAAATGATCTATGTGCAAATGATGTGACCCTATATAAGAAAATCCTAAGGAATATTCTAAAACCTTCTCAGAACTAATTAAAGAAGTCAACAAAGATTTTCAAAATTAATGCACAAAAATGAAATTAAGAAGTCAGTTCCACAGAATTGATTAAACAGAATAAAATACTAGGAAACAATTTCAAATGTGATACATATGCTTCAAGAATTTTTAAAAAATTATTGAAAGAAGTTAAAGTACATCTAAATAAATGGAAAAGCATTCCATGTTCATAGATTAGAAGATCCAATATTCTTTTGTTAAAATGGCATTGCTCCCTAAATTGATCTACAGATTAAATGTCATCTCTACCCTAATCCCAAAAGACTTCTCTCTTTTTTTTTGCAGATTTTGACAAACTAATCCTAAAATCCATATAGAAATTCAGGAACCCAAAATATTCAAGTCTTGAAAAAGAGTGAAGTGGTCAGGCTGGAGAGATGACTCAGTGCTTAAGAGCACTGGCTACTCCTGTAGAGGACCTAGGGTCTGTTCCCAGAACCCACACAGCAGCCAACAACCATCTGTAACTCCAGTTCCAGGGACTCCAATGCCCTCTTCTGGACTCTGAGGGCATTGTAAGCACCTAGTGCACTTACATGTAGGCAAAACTCTCAGACACATAAAATATAAATACATAATAAATAAACAAAATAAAGTGAACAGGAGGACTCACACTTTGCAGTTTCAAAATTTATAAAAATACAGTAATGAAGACTCTGTGCTGTTGGCAATAAGGACAGCCATACAGATCGATGGATTTATATAACATCCTAGAAGCACCCTCACAGTTGCCATCAGTCCATAGAGTTTTTACAAGAAATTCAAGACAACTGAGTACGAGGGGGAAATAATAGTCTTTTCAACAAACACTGTTGAAACAACTGGACATCCATACCCAAAAGAATGAATGAAGGTAAAGCCACGTGTGATAGCGCACACCTTTAATCCCTCTGCACTCAGAAGCAGAGGCAGGTGGATCTCTATAAATTCAAGGCCAGCCTGGTCTACATAGCAGTTCCAGGTCAGTCAGGGCTACATAGTGAAAGCCTGTCTCAAAAAAACTAAAAAAGAAAACCAAAAAGATGAAGTGAAATGCCTACTTCTATACCATACACACAAAAATGAGCCAAAATGAGCCAATGGCCTGAACGTATGAGCTGAAAGCATAAAACTCTTAGAAGACAGCATAATATAAATTTCCAACACATTGGATTAGTTAGCAATTTATTAGATACAGCATCAAATGCATAAGCAGGGGCAGGTGAGATGGCTCAGCAGGTGCTTCCTGCCTAGAGACCTAAGTTCGATTCCTGGAGCCTACATAAACATGAAAGGAGAGAAATGACTCCACAAAGTTGTCCTCTGACACTCTCCACACGTGCTTTGGTCACAAGTACACTCGCTCACATACACACACACACACACACACACACACACACACACACATGCACACATGATAATTTTTAAAAGTATATGCAACAAAAGAAAAATAGGCAAACCCTAAATCATATTAAAATCATGTGTATCAAAGAATATTATAAAGAAAAGATGACCCACAGAATGGAAGAAAATATTTGTAAAACATTTTATAAAGTACTTATCTAAAATATATAGAGTCCTTATAATTCAATAACAGGATAAACGCCTCAGTTAAAAAATGGACAAAAGACTTGAATAAATGTTTCTCCAAAAAGATGTTAAAATGGCCGATAAGGGGCTGGGGAGATGGCTCAGTGGGTAAGAGCACTTTCTGGATAAGAATGAAGACCTGAGTTTGGACCCCTGCACCCCCATAAAAAGTTGGGTATGGCTGAGTGTGCACATATAACCCGAGTGATCTGGAGGATGGAGGCAGGAAGATCACTGGGGTTTGCTGGCCACCAGCCGAATGAACGCCAAGTTCAGTGAGAGACACGGTCTCAAGGGAATTTTTTTTTTTTTTTTTTTTTTTTTTTTTGTCTTTTTAAGACAGGGTCTCCCGGTAGCCCCAGCTGGCCTGGAACTCACTTTGTAGACCAGGCTGGCCTTGAACTCACAGAGATCCACCTGCCTCTGTCTCCCAAGTGCTGGGATTAAAGGCGTGCACCACTATACCAGGTTATGAATTATATCTTGATAAAGGTGTTTATTTTAACTTTCTGTTTATTTATTTTATGTATCTGTTTTGTCTGCATGTATGTAAATGCACACAGGGGCCAGAAGAGGGAGACAATTCCCCCGGAACTGGAGTTACAGATAGTTGTTAGCCACCATGTGGGTGCTGGGAACCAAACCCAGGTCCTCTGCAAGAGCAGCCAGTGCTCTTAACAGCTGAGCCATCTCTGCAAGCCCCAAAAAAGATGTTTTTAAAAATGACAGAGTGGGAGCTGGGGAGATGCTCACTGGCAAAGCACCTGCTGCACAGGCATAAGTACTAGAGAGTTTGGAACCCCAGCACCATACAAAAGGCAGGTAGGTGTGGCAGCCCGCCTGTTCTCCCAATGCTTGGGCGGAAATAACCAGAGCAAGCTGGTAGCTAGACTAGCCAGATCTGCTAGCTCCAGGTTCATCAAGAGATCCCAGGTCAGTAAATAGAGTGGAAAACCATAGAAGGAGACACCTGATGTCAACCTTTGGATTCCACAGGCACATGCACACATATATATGTATGCTACACACGTGTGAACATGTATACAAATGTACACACATGACATACACAGCTGCAAAAAAGGTTTTAAAAATTAAAAACGACACCGTGGTAGAATGTGTGCCTTTAATATGTGCAAGGCCCTGGGCTCAAACCCCAGCATTTCAAAAAAGAAAACTTCAAAAAGATTCAAGTAGGGTTCAACCTTCTATGAGTTGGGGAAGGATGTCCACCTAAGAAAAGGAGGACATTTATGTCAGGATGTGGTTTATGAGATTCTGCTGGGCAAGTAAGTGATGGTACACTGTCCAGTGGATGCCCCATCTCCCTGCCCTCCAACAAACAGGTTCAGAATCCTCTGACTAGGTTCTGAGTGGCTGTCTGACCCTTCCAGGGCTGCACAGTTGGGACTGTCAGAACCATGCCTAAAACTCTAGCACTCAACTTCCAAACTGGGACCATCACCCACCCCAGCCATGGAAAGGGGTAGCACCTGAGGTAAGGCAGTCTCCCGGTGCTGCGGGGGCAGCCCTCAGCTCACCTGTAGCCTTCGGCACAGAGGCAAGCATAGCTGTTGATTTCGTCCATGCACTGGGCCCCGTTCTGGCAGCCGTGGTCCTTGCAGTCATCCTGATTCTCACTGCAGTTCACGCCTGTGTAACCTGGCACACACTCACACCTGGGGCGAACAGGGACAGGGTCAGCCAACACTCAACCCAAAGCTCAGTGACCAGGGCTCATGCAGCCTGCGGGTGTGACACAGGCTCAGCTACACCTCTGCTTCAACCTTTGAATCTCCATTGAGCCCAGTCTCCCAACCTTCTGCAAACCCTCAATGGGGAACTTGACCCAGGACAGCCCCCAGCTTCCTGGCTCTCATTGAGCCTCATGTCTGCCCTTAAATTCATTTTGGCTAGTATTTTGCCTATCCAACTAAGCATACGCTTTCTAGCCCCTGAGGCCATCTGCTCTCTGCACACCAAGCCCACCCTGCTTGGCATGCACCTACCTTCACCTTTGTTGATGCTCTAATACCTTCTCCCCACATGGTTCAGTGAGACCAATTCCTCCCCTCCCCCAGGATGCCTCAGGGAACACTCTAGCTCTCCGCCAAGCAACACCTGTCAGAACCCAAACTCCACAACTCAACCACATAAGTAGATAAACATTCTTATGTGGACTTTTTTTTTTTCCCCCCATTCCCAAGCCTGGTACAGAACCAATCTCATGCTACAGTATTAGCCTAACCATATAAAATGGCATTTTCTGTGTGTTTTTTTTTAAATGTCAATTTTGACCTACCCAGTTAATCATCATCTACTAATGGGTCTTGAGTTGCAATCTGAAAAAACGATACAGCAGCCAAACCACCATGTATTCGTTCACTCGCTTATTCAAGGTCCTCATGCTCAATACTTGCTGGGTCTGCAATCATGCCAGGCAGAGCTGAGCATCTCTCACTTCCATCCTGTTACCAGGACAGGAAGTTGGCATACAGCCTGCTGGGCTGTAGCGGGGCTCATTTTTAGTGGTGAGAGATGACATGGCAGTTCCATACCAGCTACATGGGATCCTGCTTCCTCACACCCTCTGAGCTCCTGACTCTCGGCGTTGGGCACCTGCCACCCAATGTGCCACTACTCCCTGGTTGCCTTGGCCTTCTCCCTTCTGTGGTTTACCCAGGAATGCAGTGACTCCCTCGTTTCCATGGAGGCTGCAGTCCACTCGTGGATGTCTAGGCTCCAACAATCCTCTGACACTATCAGTTACACAGCGGGCTCTCTTGGGTCTTCACCCCTGGCCTTGGCCCAAGTTCCTTGATTTGGGCTCCTCAGCCATAGATCCCAAGAAGTCCCACCTTGATAACTCCTTGCTGCCCTCAAAGGGGTGGAATGGGGACCACTCCTAAAAATGAGACCACACTTGTGGGAGGGACGTTTTGAAAGCCATGACCTTCATCCAGCAGTCTTCACATGACAAGCCTTCTACAGCCCAGTAAAGTCAGTGACTTCTCGCCCTGGGGCTGCACAGGCTTTGGAATTCAGAGCTTTGTGACCACAATTAGGTCACAGGCTGCACAAAAGTGAACATTATGGAAGTTGTCAGGGGTTTTCCGGGCAGTGCCATAAACAGATGAGCCCACACTCCAGCAGAACATACCCACATCCACCCTTGGCAGATGGGTGGCAAGTGTGAGCAGTTTCTCATCAGTCTTTCTTCCCGGTGAGGTTTTGCCAGGGAAAGGCTTTTTGGTTTTTGAAGGGTTTTGTGCATTTTTCTGGAATTTGTAGTTGGGGCGAAAGGTCCTGGGCCTGGTGTGAACAGCAATTCACAGTGCGATGTTCACAATGAGAAAGTGGGCTTGGTCCAGCTGGCAGTCTACTTAGAGCCAGGCTGCAAGTCTCACCCCAGGTCTGCACGGCCAGAGCTGTGCCCATAGCCAGTTCTGTGCTGGCTCTCAGTAGCCCGGGATGGCCAGAGCCACACACACTGACAACTGATGGGCAGGAGAGGAGAGTGGGAGGAGGCTGAGCCCAGTCTGGGGTCTCTGGAAGTGGGCAGTACTGACCTGGCCCCATCTGGGGTGCTCACACACTGGGCCTGATGTTGACACGGATTCCGACCTGGGGAGCAGAAGTCCACCAGCTGCTCACAAGTCCTTCCTAGGGGGAGACGGAGTGAGAGGCAGGAAAGACCACACCTGATGGAACCTCCTGCAGACGTGAGGTGCCCACAGAGTGGGGGATGCTCTGGCCCGCTGTGCTTACCCTCATACTGCAAGGGACACTGGCAGGTGTAGTTACCCACACCGTCCACACAGACACCCCCATTGACACAGGCATGTTCCACACACTCATCCGTGTTCACCGCACAGGTGGGTCCTTCAAAGCCAGAGGGACAGGAACACCTGTAGTGGGTAGAAAGAGTGAAGAGACACTGTGTGACTGCCGGTCAGGATCCTCCTTCCACAGGGCAGGGGTTTCCACTCCAGGCCAGGGCCTTGCCAGGGGATTGGCTAGTTAGAGGTGAGGTTAGACCAGCCCTGCCCTCAGGGAATTCTCTGCTTTGCAGCCCAGTCAGGAAGACAAAGGAGATGGTGACCAGAGAAGTACAACCAGGATGGTTGAGGCACTGAAGCCAGGAGTGGGCACTTAAACAGAGAGCACCTAACTCCTCCGGGGCAGGGAGTGGTCAGGCAGGCTTCCTGGAGAAGGTGATAAACTAAACTCAGCAAGAATTCCAACAGGAGAGAGAAGAGAGAGGAGATGGTGAGGACAACAGGATAGGTGAGGCCTGAAGTGAGAAGGAGCCCCATACCAGGCTTTAGGAAGGGCTGCTCACCTACACAGCTTGGGGTTTCAGGGGCACAGACATCAGGGACAGGGTGAGAATGGGGTTGGGCTGAGCAGGAACTGGGTTCTGGAAGGTTTTAGAGATCAGTGATCTTCAAACCAGGATACTCCATAGCCTAGAGCATGTGAGATTTTCTAAGAAGTCTGAGGGTCAGAGAGAGCGGGCTGAGGGATTCCCAGCTAGCTCCTCAGGTGCCCGCAGAGCTCCTCCCCAAATGGACGCCCAGGGTGCAACTACGCTGCCACTCTCTGTTCAAGCACGAGGCAGGTTGCACCTCCAGGGGCCAAACAGCAAGTAGATTACTGCCTGGCAGGAAGCACCAGGCACTGAAGAATGCTTTTGGAAGTCTAGAGGTTAAAAATAACTGACAGGAGACTTCACAGAACCATCATCTGACAGAGATCTGAAATAATGTCGACACCAGGTCACTCTGGAGATCTTGTCATATAAACTGGGAAGGGATTCCAGAAACTGAGTGACAGGGTCATTGCGAGTCTCCTAATCCTCCCAGTGTATTTATGTGAACAACCCTTCCCTGAATTTAGATATATTTATCAAAACGAAGCAGAAGCAGGGCGCTGCTGAGCCCTCTCCCACCATGCATGGACCCATCCACTAACACATGAACCTGACAGAGAACGCAGCCCCTGGGTGTCTTATGAGAGCCCCTTGCCATTCCTATGAACATGTTATGCTGCAGATAATAGCTGTCAGTAACATTTTATAATAGTTATTTGTTTAGTGTACTGTTAGTCAACATAATAACTTGGTACAAAAGAAACTTTTTTGAAAGAGTTGAGACAGGATTTTACTGTGTAGCTAGAATAAGCTGGCCTCAAGTTCATAATCTCTTGCCTTTGTCTCCTTGGCGCTATAGTGGATTACATGTGTGCCACAAAACCCAGCCAAAAGAAACTTCTAATCAGAGGTTTCTAATGATAAGAAATACTTTAAAGGGGCTGGAGAGATAACTCAGTGGTTAAGAGCACTGAGTGTTCTTACAGAGAACCTTGGTTCGATTCCCAAATGGTGCCCAATTGCTATGCTGAATGGATCCATCCCACTGGAGGATAAGGACAATGTGACTTAACCTGATTGTTTTATTTTTAAACATCAATAATACTTGTGCTATCTGTGACATTATCCCCTTGCAAGGAAAAATTAAAGTTATAGTGGAAAAAAAATGTAGCTATCAGTCTAAGAATATTTGTGGGGGCGTCATTTTATATTTTGTCTGCATGGCAAGTAAAGATGTCTGGAGGTCGTGCTGTAGATCATGTTCTAGAGTTCAATTTTAAGTTGCGGTGACAGGACATTTCCCACTGCATTTAACCCCCTCTGGTGGGAGCTAAGGGCACTAGTCAAGCAGAAAGGAGGTGTTCCCTTCTACCTGTGTTACAGGCTGACTGCTGGGTGTGTGGGCGTTAACCCACCCGACCCAGGAGGGAGCTTAGCTGGGATGTCCCCCACCCCCAAGGATCTGCTCATTGTAAGGACATGTTTCCAAGGCAACGCTGGAGGAGAGGCACTTAGCACTTTATTTTTTACATCTGGTAATTTGGGTCTGAAGAGGCAGGTTTGGCCATTTCTGTCCATAGATTCAACATCATTTTCTGAAGAGCCAATTTGTTCGGTGGACAATTTATTTCCAGCAACTAAATACTACAAATCCTCAGAAAAGCTCTGTGAGGGCAGGAGTGGGGGCTGGGGCTTCCTGAGGGAAGCAGGTCAGTGGGAAGGACCTGGATATGGCATCTGCAGCTGGACGGCTTCAGGGATGCAGTCATTAGGGCAGACCCACTATACGTGTGGGAAATGCTGCTGGTGATGCCAGCACTCTTCCTCCCACCTACTTTGGGGAACTCCAGCTATACTACAGGGTTGAGTAAGGCCTGCCTTATATACCTGTCACAGCCAAAGATCTGTTCATATTAAAATGAGGGCTCAGGAGGTGATTCATGGAGATTTATACAGATCTTGGATACTTCCAGTCTTCCCCTGGCACTTCCATTGGCATACAACCTCAGCTATGGGTTATGTTAAAAGACACTCCTGACACTCAGAACCTTCCCAGAGCAGGGTAAGCTGCACCAGAAGGCAGCCCCAAGTCCACACTCTCCCTGTGAGCATAAGATGCCAGCTGTCCCCCAGACTCTCTGTTTTCACCTCATGGGGTAAGAAGGTACTAGAGGAACCCTGTACTTTGGAGCACAGGTCTGTTCCCCATCCACTCTCATCTCCTCCAGCTCAGGGAGGCTTGGGTGCTGGGCCCATCAGCAGTTCCCCACTGTGCTGAATAGCTTCAGTTTTCTACTTGACACACCTGGGTTAAGGGAGCCTCAATTGGGAATTGTCTCCATTGGATTGGCCTGCGGCCATGTCTGTGGGGTATTTTCTTAATAGTTGAGTGATGTGGGAGGGTCTAGCCCACTGCAGGTGGTGCCAATCTTGGGCAGGTTGTTTTGTATTGTATAAGAAAAACAAGCTGAACATGGGCCAGAGGAGCAAGCCAGTAAGCAGCGTTCCTCCACGGCCTGTGCTTCAGCTCCTGCCTCCAGGTTCCTGCCCTGAGTTCCTGTCTTGGGCTCCCTCAGTGATGATCTGTGACCTGAGAGATGTAAGATAAAATAAACCTTTTCCTCTTCAAGTTGGTTTTGGTCAGAGTGTTTTGTCACAGCAATTGAGAGCAAACTAGAACACCCACCCTACCCTAGCACTTACACGAAGCCAGCCTCCTCGCCCTCCTGAGAGTGGCAGGTCCCTCCATTTCCACACGGACTACTAGAGCAGCTGTCCAGGGACAGCTCACAGTCTCGGCCCTGGGGAGAAAGTCAGTGATGAGGACCCCAGAGAGGGAGCCGGGGTTTACTATGAACTGAGAAACAACTCAGTAGCTCTGCCTGCCTCTGGCAGGGTTGTCTGAACATTCACTCATCCACTCATCCACCCACCCATCTATCTATCCACATGTTATGTCAGAGGTGACAAGTTCACCTATAGGCCTGTTCTGGGACAGGCCAGCAAACAACACACCCAGTTGTGCCTGGCCTGCCTTGCAGCACACAGAGGAACCTTCCTCCTCCAGCCTCAGCCTCTACTCACCTTGTAACCACTGGGACAGGTACACTTGTATACCTCGAGAGGATCATTGTGGCAGGTGCCCTGGTTCTGGCATGGGTTGGACAAGCAGGGATCACATTTGGCCTGAACTGCCAGACTAGGGGGACCTGTGGTGACAGGGAGGACCATTAGCATAGCAAGGCAGAGGGTGGTAGCACAGGGCCCCACCCTGAGAAACCCAACCCTGCAGAGGGATGCCCGCCTCTGCTCACTGCCTGTCCTTGGATCATGCTGTACCCCTAGCCCACTCCACTTTTCCAGAACCTTCTTTGCTACATGGTCATTGGCAGCTCCTGCCTCACACGTGGCTGTGAGAACTACATGAGTGAATCTGTAGAATTCGACACGTTGGAACTGTATGTGTGGCAGTTAGGGCCACACCACAAGCCAGAGAGTGGTAAAGTCAGGATCCCTGACGTGTCTGACTGCCTCTGCACCTCATATCCTCAGAGGCGATCACCCCAACATGCTGTCTCCTGAGCAGTTATCCAGAGATGGCCACTCAACAAGGAGTGATGTGTCTAGTTTTGGCCCTGAAGAAAAGCCATATGGGGCAAAGTCCACACGCCTCCAGGTCATTCCTCTCCAAGCCTAACACAAAAAGGACCTTTCTTGTCACCTCCCAGGCTATGCAGGCTCCTTCCCAGTCCATCCAGGACTCACTAGATGTGGGAGAAGATGGAAGAGCCCAGCAGCCAGGACACCTGGTACCAACTATAAAAGCCATGAAAATATCACAAGACTGAATAGGGAAGGAAACCTGGACACTGGGCTCAGCTCCCCCAAAGGCTTCTTCGGTGGCATATGGATTCTGATAGAGAAGTATGAGCTTAAACAAAAATTAGAAATCCTTTCCACAGGACAGACTGTGGACAGACTTCGAGGCACAGTTGGGTTCTGTTCTTGACCCAGGTGCCAGCCCACCCCACCCCTCAGTAAATACCAAGCACATGTTAGCATAAATTGGCCTGCTCCCAGCAGCCACTACTGAACTGGTCCTTGGAACTATTCCAGCTGTGACAGCTTCCTTCACACAGGGTGGCCTGGGATTCCTCATTAACCTACAGCTGTCAGTTTCATTTCCTATGGTGGCTTCTGAGCCTGCAGAGGGCAAAGGCCATGCCCCAGTCCCCAGAGCCCTCCCCCAGCACACCCTGCAACACAAAGCTGGGCCCAGACAGCCATCAGCCACCTGTCTCTGCTCCACAGGGTTCAGCAAGGTCTCTGGGACTTGGGCCATCAGTCAGTCAGTCAATCAGTCCCTAACCAAGTACTTGCAGATGCCTGAGGTGAGGAGCCTCAGTCAAGGCAGAGCAGGCTGCCAGTCAAGCCCTGGCTCTTGTGTTCTGCAAATGTCAAGAAAACAGCAGCCAGTCCTCCAGTCCCACCAGGGATGGAGGAGTGTTTCAGCTAATTGTCCCGCACAATGCCTATCAAAGGGAGGTCTGAGAGCCTCCCAGAGGCCGGGAGCTTCAGAGAACCACTGCTATTTTTATTTCTCTTTCATAACCACAGGGAGGAATCAGAGCCCTGGTGGCCTGAGATTTTCTGCCTGGCCTTTTTTGTTCTTAATGTCAGGACTGGAAGGCAGCCACCCCAAAGAGCAGCAGGTGCCTCATTCTTATCACCCGAGTCTCCCATCAGTGGGACACAGGAACACAGGAGTGTCTGGAAGGCCCTAACGGGGCTGGGCAAGCCGGTGGTCCTTGATAGCCACGCCCTTCCCTCGTGTTCCGGGCCTCACCTTGGCATTCAAACTTCTTGGCAGGCGTGGTGAGCAGCAGCTTGCCCTCCATGTCTGGAGGTCCAGCACAGCGGGCAATGCCTGGTTCCTTGTAGCCAGTCTTCACCCAGCTGGAGAGCCAGCGGAGGTGGCAGTCACAGTACAGGGGATTTGCACCAATGGCCCTGGAACAGACAGCAGAGGAAAGCAGGCTTTCCAGTTTCGGAGGCTCTTTTGCTCACTGGGCACTTACCCAGGTCATGCCAAGCCCCGTTTTAAGCTCTCTTCGTTAATCTGATCCCCATTTGGATGAGCAGTCATTTATAACTGGAAAAACTGAGGAACTAGCATAGATGGGGGGTGCTGGGTTTAGAACTTGCGTAACTGGAGGCAGAGGCTCTGGACTCTGAGCCTCCACGAGCATGGGGGGGAAGCAGGCGACATTTACTCCTGCAAGAACATAGCTGCTGCTCCTGCACTCGTGCATCCCATGTTCTCATGAACTCTACATGCACGCTTTCTGCGTCTTCAAGATGTGGAACTGAGATAAGCAATTTCCCTGCAGTCACATGGCTGGCCAAGGGTAACCCCTAGACCCAGACCCAGAGCTGCCTGTCTCTGAAGCCCATCCACACTTGCTTTTCTTTTCCTTTGTTTGAATATTCTTGTTATTTGTACTTTGTGTGTATGAGTGTTTTCCTTGCGTGTATAGAAGTGTACCTGTACCTGCAATGCCACTGAGGCCAGAAGATGGCATTGGATCACCTGGAACTATAATGACAGATGGTTGTTAATTGCCATTGTGGGTGCTGGGAACCAAGCCTGGATCCTCTGAAAGAGCAGCCAGTGCTCTTAATGACTGGGCCATCTCTCTAGCCCATTTTTCTTTTCATTTTTAATTAAGTGAAGACCACACATTCACTCTTATAAGCCTCTTCCAAATGCTGCAGAACACTGTGATTGCTAAGTACCACTGAGCCATACACTTTTAAAAGGTTCATTTTACATTCTATAAGTTCACCTCAATTTTTTTTTAAGGCACATTCCAGTGTTACTGATGGAAACACAAAGTGTTACAATTCTGAGTCCCAGTGTTGACTTTGGGTATAGCAATAGTTTCTGGAAGTTTCTCTCACAAATATAACTGCAGATGCGTGTAGACACCTGTGAGATGGCATGGTTTGTCACAGAAAATATGGTTGCTATGGGTTGAATTTCCCTTCCAGGACGCATGTTGAAGTTTGTCATCAGGCTAGTGTTGAAAGGTGGCCCTTTAAAACAGGGTAAGGTCAGGAGGGTCAGTCCCTCAGGAGCAGATTAGCAGTCACAGGAGTGGGCTCCTGGTGCAAAGAACCTGTCTGGCCTCATTTCCTCCTTGTCGTGTGAATGCTCTCTTGAATTTCTGCCACATAATGAATGTTCTCTTGAATTTCTGCCATGTAATGCTCCTGGACTCCCAGCCTGCAGAAGCAGGAACAGAATGAGTTCCTCTCACAATCATATACTCAGTCTGTGCTTTTCTTTTAGAGCTGTAGAAAATGGACTGGACTAGCTAAAACCGCCTCTGTGCATCTGCGAAGACTGGTTAAATAAACTATGCTACATCCACAGTACACCTATTGCTACTGCCCTCCATGGGGGCACACGGGGTCACCAAGCTTGGGCATGGTCACCAAGCTCATGTGAGCAGCCTTCCAGGCCTTCCCCCACATACACGCATGTGGCTCCTATCTACTGCTCATCTCACTCAAGCAGTGTGTTTCTTGCTACTTCCCAGCATGGCTTGGCAATCTTCCAGGTTGGCATATCGGGATCTGCCTCATTTTGCCAAAGTGCTTTGTAGCATCTTTGGAAGAATGGGCACCCTGTGGTTTAATGAGCGATTTCCCCATTGCTGGACACTTGTGATTGTAATGGCTGTGAACAGTCTGGTACATGCCTTCACCTTGACATGAGCATTCCTCTAGAACAGATCCCTGTGGGTGGAATCCAGGTGGCAGGGGAAGTACATGTCAAATATCAGAGCTGTCCCCTACAGATGTAGCCACTAGCATCATCCAGTAATCATCTGAACCCACCTGCATCCTGCCAGCCACCTGATCCTTGTACCAACCCTGTGAACAAGCTCAGAATCGTCCCTCTGCCACAGTGAGAGGTGTAAGATAGATAGACATGATTTTAATGGAAAGAAGGGGCTGCAATTCTTTGACGTGGTAAATAGAAGGATCAGCGCCTGAAGTCTGTCAGTATCAACCAGCTTTAAGACGTCGAGGTTGTACGAGGTACAAAAGAATGGATGTTTATTAGCTCAACAGAAGATGCACAGCCACTTCCTACCTGCTTCTGTAGTACAGAGGAAGCAGACCCACCTCCCCTGAGATGTGCACAGCCTGACAGAAGCGGCCATGGCTCTGAGCAAGAATCCCCCCAATAGCACAGCTGATGCTATGTGCTCTTATGAAACAAGCCAAGCAAGACCTGGACTCCAGCCTACCACAGCTGCTCCCCGCCCGGGTGACCTTAGGCAGCTCGCTTAACATCTCTGGGGCTCGCTTTATGATTCAATAAAGAGCTTGGGATCAAGAGGGGAAGAGATACAAGAATGTATAACCTAGAATGGGTGCCAAGGGAATCTCGTAGCTCAGGAAGGAGGGCAGGTGCAACCTCGACGTGTATTTAATTTTCTATCCTTGTGTGCTGACAGCATCTATCCCAGCTAATGGGATAGGCGAAACAGTGTCCTCTTCCCCCTGAGCAGTACCAGAGCCTCTCAGACACAGAGGAAGGTCAGAGGCATTGAGTTACTTGAACTCCAATGTGTAAAAACAGACTTCTTAAGATATCAGGAAGACAGACTTTAGGGTCTGTTTAAAATGTTCACATTAACCAGATTATTTTTCAGATTAGTAAGAAGCACAATGTAACATAATTGTGCTATTTAAAAGATCAATACAGAATTTATAGTGAGCTTCAAGAAGTATGTCCCAGTAATGATCAGGATCATTCAAGGAAAATGCACCCAAGATGTGAGGGTGTCCCAAGTGTGGGGTCCTTGATATGACTTAGAGTTCCAAACTCCCGCAGATTGGCACAGATGTCCTCCATAAGAGGAGCAAAGCTGTACCTCAGGTGTAGGCATCCCTTCCCAACTCACTGATAAAAACCACGGGCCAGGCCAAGCAGATGGGAGACAAAGGCCCGTGGACCTCTGTGAGATCAAGGCCAGCGTGGTCTACAGAGCAAGTTCCAGGCCTGGTGGAAGATCCCGTTTCAAAACAACAACAAACCATGGTCCAAAGTCTCCTGAAACTGTTCAAAACCATCCTGACTTGCCCCACACTGAAACTTGTTCCTGTCCTCGGCAGGCAGCTGCACCTCAGTCCAACACATCAAGCTGTTGCTTAGCCAAGGCTGGCTTTCCCAGCTGAACACCACCACACTCTCTTCAGTAGTATTTATACTTCAGTGTTATCTGGGGACCCCATTTCCCTGTGGAAACTGATGTGAAGTACATTTATACATTTTAACCAAAAGCTTAAAAAGTTCAGCATGCTGAGGGAGGAGGATTATGAGATCCTGTTTCAAAATTCTAATTAATTGGTAAAGAAAACTGTGGTGCCAGTGGGGAGTGGAGAGACAGACCCAAGGAAGACAGAAAGGATGGCAGCGGGCAGTCAGGCCCTCATTAATCCCAAAGGACTGTGGATTGGGAACACATCCCAGGAAGATTATAAATAGCCCCACGTTGTTGGTCTTTGGTGTCACTTGGACATAATGAGACAATAGCTGTCTGTCCTGCTCATGCCAAACTGCACCCAGCTTCTATTCTTGGAGCTTGGCCTGGAACAGCCTCTTAAGATCTGAAGCCAGCAAAATCCCCAAACTCTAACACCCCAACCTGTGCCCCCTAGCCCGCTGCCCAGTCCCTCATATGAGGCCCCAACCTTCTCTCCAGCCTACTTCCCACCCCAGTCCTTTCCCATCCCACTCCTGGGTAGTTTAAGTGTATGCAGTACTGTTTCAATCTTCCAGTCCTGGAGGCTGAAGAAGAGGTTCCTTTAGAACAGGAGCCAATAACCCCAGAGCTGGGATGGACACTAGCCGGGTCAGTATTAACTGAGTGAAGTCTGTCAAATACACGAGGACACAAACCCTCAGTGTAAGGGAGCATAGGAAGGAAAAACACTATCACTCTAAATAGAATTAACTTTGTTTAGCGAAGCCTCTCTCTCTCTCTCTCTCTCTCTCTCTCTCTCTCTCTCTCTCAACAGAGTTCCACTCTGCAGTGCAGGCTAGCCTTGAACTTGTGACCCTCCCAGTGTTGAGTTTACACATGTGCACCACTAGATCTGGCACATTCCATTCTAATGTCCGTATTTGTATGCCATTAATTATTCCACATGTCATCAAATAATAAATTATAGTGCTATAATTATCATTAACTACTTAATGTTTTATCCTGTGGACATGGTGTGATTTAATGATCATGTCTAGTGAATTTTCACACCTAATTCTGAATGAACCCTGAAATACAGCTTTCTACCTGTAGCAGAATAAAGACTGCAGAACACGGGATTTTCACAGTGAAGAACGACACTAAGAAACTGTGGCCATAAGATCTGACAAGGGCATCAACCTTTAGCATTTGACATTACATTGTCACCCACAAATGCATTAGGTCCAATCACAGCTCTGGGGGCATGTGACTCACGGGCTTCAGACTGGGCATGCCTGAGCTAATACATAGTAGATATCTACTGACGAATAGATGGATGATGCTATGGTCTGGATCTTGAACATCCTACCAAAACCCATGTGTTGAAGGCCTGATCTCCAGCCCCTGTCACTGCTAAGAGCTGGTGGAACCTTTGGGCAGCGGGTTGAGACGGAAAGAGTTAGATTACTGAGGATATGTCCTTCAAGAGAACACCAGGCCCCAGCCTCTTTTCTTCCTTTCTCTTCTCTCCCCAACTGTTAGTGAGGTCAGCCACTTCCTCAGTCACAGCCTCTGAAACTATGAGGCAAACATAAACTTTATTTCTTTCTAAGTTGATTGTCTCTGGGTATTTTAAAAATTATTTTTATATTATTTGTATGAATGTAGTGCCTGCATGTATGTAAGTGCACCTATGTTATGCAATGCCCACAGAGGTCAGAAGACATCTTGGATCCCCGGGAACTGGAGTTATGGATGGTTGTTAACCACCACATAAATGCTAGGAATTGAACCCAGGTCCTCTGCAAGAGCAGTCAGTGCTCTTAACTGTTGAGACATCTCTCTAGCCCCTCAGGTATTTTTTAAATCATATCAGAAAACTGACTAACAGTGATTGATGGGTGGTTAAACAGATGGGTGATCTTTACTTACTGGTTTTTGCAACTTTAGGATTTTTTTTTTTTTTTGGTCTGTTCAGAACATACATTGTTCCCATTTGAAAATCAAAGCCTCTGGATTTTGAACTGGAGACAAGAAAGCATTGAGGGGGCTAGAGAGAGGGCTCACTGGCTAAGAGTACTTACTACTCTTTCAGAGGACCTGGGTGGAGGAGGAGGAGAGGAGAAGAAGAGGAGGAGGGAAGGAGGGAGAGAAGAATCAACCAATGATGTGGAGTGCTACCCAGCACTCATGAGGAAAGAGGAAAAGCAACGAACTGCACATTAAACCCCAAGCAGAGACCCAGTAAGGGGAATCCAGAGGTGCACAGCACAGACCTTTGACCTTTGACGGGCTTTGCAGAGGAGGCTAAGGTGTCCCCTGACAGCTTCAGCACCCGGTAGAGCCAAGTGCAAATGCCCTCTAGGGAGCAGCATCTCCCACATCTCTGCAGAGTTTGTGAAGATTAATATCCACCAAGGGGAGCTCACAAAAATGACCAAACATAGATGAAGACAAGCCCTCTGGGAATTCGGATTGGCAAGAACAATAAGCAGCAAGGCCTCTGGCTGGTCTCTGTCCAGAGCCACCACCTCCAGCCAGGCCTCTCCTGCTGCCTCCCTCCCACACCACTGGAGCACCAGGGGTTTTCCACAGCTTCCTTTTAAAAAAAAAAAAACATTTATTACAGGGTGTTTGTGTGTGTGTGTGTGTGTGTGTGTGTGTATGTGTGTGTGTGTGTGTGTGTACTTGTGTGCATGCCATGGTACACATGTGGAGGTCAGAGGACAATTTGCAGGACTCAGTATATCTTTCCACCATGTGGTGTCCAGGACAAAATTCAAGCTGACAGGCTTGGTAACAAGTGCCTTTACCCACTGAGCCATCTCATTAGCCCCACCCACAAACTCCATTCTAGATGTGAAATGAAGTCTAATTTCTTTAGTACAGCACAGAGGAATTCTAATGTCCCTTTGCAGGCACAGTTTTTCCCAGCCCGCAGTGATCCCCAACCCATATTCTGTATCCTTCAGCACTTGACTCAGGTCCTTCTCCTTTCCCAGGACATATTTATTGAGGCAACACAGCAAAGAATAAACAGAGTTAGGTGTGGTGATAAGCACCTAACAATCCAAACACTCAGCTAAATAGCACATTCAAGACCAACTTGGGCTATCTGAGATGCTCTTTTTTAATTACAAAAAAACCCCCAAAAAAACAAAAGAATGAACTGAGTTTTAGAAACAGACACACCTAAGTTCAAATCCCATGTCATTTCCTAGCTTTATAACCTAGAGAAACTGTTTAACCTTCCAAAACTTAGGACTATAAAGTGAAAATCATAAATCCTACCATCTAGGATGGGGTTCTTTTTCCCTCCCACTTCCACAGAACACATCACTAACCAATGGCTGCCTTCCTGCCTAGAATCTCTAGTGCCATGATCAAGGACATAGCACATGGAGTCAATGAGACACCACAGACAAAGCACATCGCACAGTTGACTCGAGCAGATTATTTAATTTCTTCAGGTCTACAGTATGAGATGTACGGCTGCTGCAGTGTGCTTAGGGAGGGACGGGGAATGGTGCCGTGTGAAACACGCACATCACTGTGAGATGTACAGTGACTTTTCGGATTAAAATTTGTGACAAGTGAGTTTCAGCACAGGAAAACCTAGGGAGATGGTTGAGTAAATGAACTTTGAGACAGATACTACAGACCCCAGAGGCTCTCTGACCTGGGTATGCCCGACTACTCAGGCCCTGGGTGTAGGGTGGGTTCAGGGATAGAGGACCTAAATGTCTAACCACAGTCCACAGCCCACTGTCCGAACACACTGCCACGGCCAATGGCATTCGGAAGTGCCAGGGAGACATCTCTGCACTCATCCAAACCTCCGGGGTGAGAACACCTCTGACTCAGCCCTGTGTTTCTATACTTCATCATTAAGTTACATACAAGACACACAATACACACTGCCATCTTCCCCATCTTCAACATACAATCCGGAAATGCTGGTTGCATTCAGTGTTGGCCAACCATCTCCACTATTTCTAAAATGTTTTTATTACCCCAGACAGAAACTCTATATTCTTAGGTACTTGCCCCCTGATTCCTCTTGCCCTCCAGCCCTTGGAACCCGTCTTTCTCCTCTGTCTATGGATTTAAGTAACTGGATCTCTTGTATCAGGGGACTCAAGCTTATGCTTGCCCTTGGCCCGGCTCATTTTTCTCAATTTTGTTTTGTCAGGTTCATCTATGCTGCAACCCCATCCGAACTCTGCAGTTCTCACAGGTATAGCCCACTGGAGGGCTGCCTCACAGTGTGATCACTCCTCCGTAGATGAGCACAGGTCGTTTACTTTGGGGCTGATGTGATAAAGCCACAGTGGGCTCTGGCGCGGAAGTGTGTGTCAAGAAGGCGCCAGGGGAAAGTTTACAAACTCAATGTCAGAATAAAGGTAACAACTTGGGATAATCTGGGGAGCTGGGTCTCTCTTCCCTCAGATGCCAAGTTCTGTTTAAATCCAAAGAGGCCCAGAGAATTGGGCTGGCATTACTCACAGGTGAGATAGTGAGGTCACGTCTGCAAAGATGCCCTCTTGGAGGGTGGAGACATCATTGCCGTGCAGAGACCTGAAGAGAGAAGAGGCTGCTAGAGTCCGGTCCAGGGAAAGAATGGGAGGCCTGATGCAGGGGCAGCCAGACCCTCTTCTGAGAGTGGACATAGCACAGGTGTTTGTGAGTGAGGAATGGGCCTCTATCTCAGAAACCTTGCTCAGTTGGCCCCAGGGAAGGCAAAGGGAGCCCTTATAGTCCAGACTGGCCACCCATGCCTGAGTTCTTCGGCAGGACTCTGGTTTTGCTATCTAAATAACTTAAGCACTGAGTTTACATCATAAATGAGATGTGCACAGATAGACTCTCACTCATTCATAAGTCGGAGTAGATGAGGCTTCTTGTAAGGAAGTTACTATAGCCAGCTTTAGGTTAGAGCTGAAAGAATGTCACCTTGACCCTGGTGTGGTCAAGAGCCATCATAATAGGCATACAGAATGCTTTGATCAAAACATCACAGTGAGAATTTGTAGAAAATGTTTCGAAGATTTCTGGAAACAAATATTTTCAATCTAAACAAATGTCTCTTATGCAAACAAAGAGCTCCCTTCCTTACCTTAGACACACCTCCCCTGATGTATAAACACACTCAACATAGGGATGACAGTCACCCTTTTTCTTAGGTCATTTCCCATTCATAACTTGGCTTCTATAAAAGGGCTTGAATAAGAGTATTCTGGCCTCCCACCATTGAACCCAGTGTTGACCCCACTGGGGCTCCAGTGGGAACTCCAGAAATGAGAACATTTCTGCCCACCAGGGGGTGCAGCTGGACACTGGGTGAGATAGAGTTCCTAGAAGAACGAGTTGGGAGGAGACTTACAACAGGCGTAGAGAACGGAGCCCCTGAAAGGCCAGAGGAGGGATGCACTGGAGGGCGTTGTAGCTGAGAATCCTATGGGAGGGAAGGAAGAAGGAAGCTACGTCAGAGCGGAAGGACCATTCCTATCAACCATATGAGCTGCATTAGGGTCATGCTATTAAGTTATTAAGCAGAATTTGTGTTAAGATTCTGTTTCTAGAGCCCACACACTAACCACCTATCTCAGAATGGTTCTAAAGAAATGAACACACTGGGAGCAGACAGGCAGATTAGCAAGGGATCTGACAGCCCCACTGGACAGAGCATGGACTAGTGCCGAACAAGGGAAGGAAGCGCCAATATGTACGCAACATAGAAGGATCTCAAAGTAATTGTGCTGGGTAATAGAAATCAAGCAAAATAAGACTTTATGCTGTGATTATATTTATATGACACTCTCAAACATGGGACATAACCTGGAGCCAGCTGAGCCAGAAAGCAGGAGCCCTCACAGCTTTTGATTAGGGTGAGGGTTTCCTGGCCATGTGCATGTGAGAAAGCTTACCCAAATCAATACCTTTTTTGAGACAGGATCTTGCTATGTAGCCTTGGGTAGTTTGATACTCTCTATGTAGCCCAGGCTGGCCTTGAACTTGTGGCAGTCCTCCTGCCTCAGAAGCTCAAGTGCTGGGATTAGAGAAGTGTGCCACCATCCTGGTGATCAAATTCTATACTTTAACATAAGATATTTGTTGCATATTAATTATGCCTAAGTAGAGCTATTTTCAAAAATGAGAGAAGCAACCTGTCCATAGCAGAAGAAAGGACTCAGTCTTCCCTTGTAGCTGTCAGATCACTTAGACTAGCATTTCTTAAGCTTGGCACTATTGGCAGATTAGGCTGCATAGCTGTTCCAGACCCTGAAGGAGGGTTGTAACCCCTGCCTTTGCCCACTCCATGCCAGCATCATCCTCCCTACAGGATGTGGCAACTATACAGGATCCTGAGCCAAGGCAGCTTCACAGTCAGGCTCATAGAAGCCTTTCCATAGCTGTTTCATCAGGAGGAATACTCAAGTGGCCAGGTTGTCGTGAAGAATGGGAAACAGGGATGAGCTGACTAGCAGACGCAGGTCGAGGCACAGAGAGGTCCCTCCTGGCTTCGGTCCATGCTCTGCTCCGAAAGCGTGGTTAGGCCAGCCCTTTTCCGGGGGCTAGCTCTCATGTTTGGCCCCAGAAGCACCTAGGGAAAGACCTCAGTTCTTGGCATATGATGTGTGATTCTAGCAGAGGGGAGGGGCGTGAGATGCACTCTTAGGCACCAGGCAACATAAGGGATGCTGGTTAATGCCTCTGACCAATGGTTTGGGCTATTACCATGGTCAGCGTGGAGTTTCTTAGGACATACACATCACATTTTCAGAGAGTCTCTGCTTACAGCAGTCAAAGTCGAACACAGTCCTAATATCTATCATAGTAGAGTAGATAAATATAGTATGGTCTTGCAGAGGAACACTGAACAATAATGGACAGACAGCTGCATGCACAGGAACTGATCACATACACAATATAGTAATGTCAAGCAAAAGACACAAAAGCATCTATCCTGAATGACCATGTTTTTAGAAATGCATATACAGATGAAAATAAGACAAAGAAGGTCAAATAATTGGTCATTATTCATTAAAGCCAGAGCTTCTGGGGGCTGGAAAGATGGCCCAGCAATTAAAAACATTGGCTACTCTAGCAGAGGACCCAGGTTTGATTCCCAGCACCCACATGGGGGCTAACAACCATCCATAATTACAGTTCCAGGGGATCCAGTGTCTTCTTCTGACTTCCTTGGGCATTGCACGACACAGGAACACTTATGCACATGTAGGCAACACACGCATACACATAAAATAAAAATATTATATATATATATATATATATATATATATATATATATATATATATACACCAGAGCCGCTTTGAGGTAGAGACGGGAGGGAGGAATAAGGACCAGGAAGGGACTAGGCGGCTTAGGGTGCTAACATTTTATTTTTGATGTAAGTGTTCATACATATGCTAGCTTTATGATGATTTGCTAAATGGCACATTTATACTTTCTGCACTTTTCCATATATGTGTTATATTTCACAGAGAAAGTTGTTTATTACACTTGATCATGGCTAAAAGGCCAAGAACTGATGGGAGGTATTTTTCAAGACTGTAGGTCTCAGGCTACCATCTGGCCGGTGAGAGACCTGCATGGGGCCCTCATGAGTGACACCACACCTCCCATGAGCCCACCCGGCAGTGTAGACACTCACAGTGTGGTCAGCTGGCTCATGTTGGTGAAGGAGGAATTGCTTAAGGAACTGATCTTGTTGTTACTCAGGTCCCTGGAAAAAGCAAGAGAGATTGAAAGAAAGGACTCACCCCTGGCTCACTCCCAGGGGCTCTTCCTTTCCCCCATCTGCCCTCAGCCCTTCCCTTGCCAGGCAGCCAAGGCTCCACTGCTCTGGTGCATATGGAGCAGGTAGGCAGACTGCGTTCACAACTGGCTACTGAACTCCATGTGTCCGCCTCCCACCGCTCCTCTGCAGGTAGAGCTGCCGCTCGCCTCTTTCCACCACAGAAATGCTCACTCCACATGCACTGACCAGCAGCCACCTTCCACCTGCCAAGACCAGCAAGCACTTTCCCCGGCTAGTACACTAACTCTCCATCTATGAGGCACAGGACAACCCCATTTTACAAATAAAGACCCAAAGCCCCCAGTGTGCTAGTGATGAACTCACGCAGGGCAACCCAGTGGGCCAGAGAAGGACTGTCCGACCACTGTCATGATAATTGTTTCTACGGTCACCCACAGTGTTGGGTGCAGAAGGTCAGCCATTCCCTCCTCCCTAGCCTGACTGTATATGTGTCCTCGAAATGCGAAGGACCCATCTTTGTACTCCTTCAGTCCACTCTCAGTGTCCAAAGTGCCGCTCCTGGTTCCTGTTGCTGTCTAGAGCTGATGGTACCATTTCTGTGACCACAGCCTGCCCTTTCTCCAGAAAACTCTTCTACCTGGAGCCCCATAGGCACTCAAAGGAGCCCAGCCTGGTACTTCCTGGGCTCTGCAACCTGGGATTGCTGCTACGTTCTAGTCATTGGTATTATGACCTGAGCCTCTGTCATATTTCACATCTGTCCCTCCTCCTCAGTTTCTGCCCACGTCAAGTCAGCATCCACTGGCAGGTTTTACAACACCATCTTCTTACTAGCTTTAACCCTTAGGACCTTCAGTTTTGCCTACTGTATGCAACTCTTGACTCTCAAATGTTATTGACAGTGTGCCTTGCCTTCAGCACCCAGTGAGCCTTTCTCTAACAGAATTCCAACTCTTCCTGCTGTTAGAAGCCTACTTCTTTGCTTATCACAGGGAAATGGAGATATTTTGAACCAAGACAGGTGGTCTAACAGAAACAACTATCCTGACATCCCTATTCTGTCTCTTCTTCCTTCATCATGGATATTTGGACCACTGGCAGAGGTCAGGCCACAGAAAGGCTGGGAAGCTTGTAGTACGAAATCTCTTTCTCTGGCACCAGCCACTGTTCCACCCCATTCCACTGAACCGCTCAAAGAACACTTCAAGGCATTGAGCAAAGACTGGACAAACTGGAGCTTCATCATGCTGTAAACCAGTGTGACTCAAAGTAGCCAGGCCTTGAACTGAATGTCCCCAGCCCATGGCTGCACTGCTTTCATAGCAAAGCCTTCTCAACAAAGGATGTTGACTTACACTCTGCTAGAAGCTCCTTGTCTAAGAACAAATTCATTAAACAGTTCTCACACTGACACTGATGCACTGGATGAACTTGGCTAGAGCTCCATGCCAAACCACACTGCGATGGAATGTTCTCTAGTGTTTTTTTTTCCGGGATGTGGGGCGGGGGGCGGAGTAGAATCTGGCTAATGAGCGGATAAAGGTTATTGAGGTGAATTACTAATTATAATTATAATTATGCTGGAAGGCTAAGAGGAGTTGAACTTATTAGTCATAGGTTTCTTCGGACTATTTCACGGGGTGGAAAGGGTGGAAGGTGGTCATGACAAAAGCAGGTATCTGTCCAAGATGTGGATTCATAGCCGCAGAGTCTTGTATTTGCTTTAGGGGCTGAATTGAACAGAGGGGCTCCACATCACTCTCTATTCATCCCCAGCTCCTCCCTTGCAAGGATGACCCACATCAACAACAATTATCAGCCTGTAGGGAGGTTTGCTGTGGGAGATGGGGTGGGTAATGCTGCTGGCAGGTCTAACCTACGGAGCGCCAGGAAGGACGCAGTTCCTCATTTCAGCCACTAGATGGCAAAACAGTTCCTGGGCACAGGTGTTCCGAGGGGAAGTGGGGAGAGGGGATGGAGGAGTTGTCTGGGAGGGGATGTCACAAATAGGATCTGCCCAGAAAGGGGAGATTCCTGGAAACTGGGGAAAGCTGGGGCCATGGTGGTTGGATGCCAATGTCCCCCTGTCCTCTGAGACAGGACTGGGATTATCAGGGAGCTTGGATACTCACACAAGTTGTAGGTACTTGAAGGTGGACAGCTGTCCTGGAACCAGCGTGAACTGGTTCCCATCCAAATAGCTAAGAAAAGAACACAGCACTGTAAGCCCTGGTCACATGCATTTATACCCACAACCCCTATGAGTTCAGACACCAAATCCCAAATCCCAGTCAGTGACGATATATGACTTTGCACAGGGCTAGTGAGAGAGCTAAGGGACAAGGAGAAGGCATCCGGTGCTCTTGGACTAGTGATTCCATTAAAGGAATGTTCACTTTGGTAGTTTCTATGATGGTAAAAAAGCAGGAAACAAATATTTAAAGGGATTTGTCACCTAGATCAGAGTTGATTCTGATAACAATCATTGTATCAACAGGATTCTTCCTGATATTGTCAAGTGACAAAAGTCACTTTATGTTAAAGGGGAACCCTCACCATGGGGACTTTGTCATTAGGTGACCATAGAGAGAGGACCCAGGAGAAGGTTGAAGCTTTCCTAGAGCCCTTCTAGAAAGCCCCAATCAGCCAGCACCTATTCTTGGGCACCTCTTCCTGTGCCAGGCCTGACTATTCCTCTCACAGGCCAACACAGATGGTGTGAGCCTGAGGGGCTACTCACAGTTCTGTGACATTCTTGGGGATGCCCTTGGGCAGAGCCTGAAGGTGCTTGTTGCTGCAGCGGACCACGGTGTCCAGGCAGGCACACTCCTGGGGGCACTGTGGGCGGGGCAGGCAGCCTCCCTCCTCCTGACCTAGGGAGAAAGGGACAGTGAACTGGTTAGTGGGGGGCATGGCTTCTCACTGGAGTCCTCTGCGAGGCAGGGCAAGGCTATGGGGCCCCTCAGAGCAGAAATCCCCCTCTGACACTGTCTGACCCTCAGTAAGTCTCCTTTTTGGCTGTATACCATCAGCCAACATCGCCAGGAATAAAAGCTTCCTGATCAATTTCCGGGTAAACCAGGAGTAACCTCTTCTGCCTCAGATCCAAGGGGTCCCTAGACAGAGGACAAGGTATAACCACCACTTCTTGAGCCTTTAATAGTGCCTGCTACTGTATCAAGCAGGTTCTCCTTCACAAGGCTGTTGTCATAGCTTAGGAAGCTCTGGCAAAGTCCAGCACTCAGCACAGTGCTTGACCTATTGGTCCTCCAGATAGATGGGTGGGTAACTTTCCATTTCACTGGTATCTGGTGGGGGGAATGGCTGACTTGTCCTCAAGCTAATGAGACAAGCTGGGGCCATTGATCTGGCTGGTGCAGACCATCCAGCATGCCATTCATCTACTTGTTTCTCCAGGAAAGATCACCAGGAACCTTCTACGTGGCTATCTTTCTTTTGATTGGGTGCAGCAAAAGTGATGAAGAGCCATGGTCAGAGTTGCTGAGGACATGAAGAGGCAGTTAGTGTGCACACTCTGGTGACAGTGACTCAGTACAGGCACTGCATTGTAAGTAAAGATGAGCTCACTGAGTCCTCAACACATCCCCCAGCAGATGTGCTACAGGAACCACTTTTAGGGATTATAGGAATTAAAGGCCAGAGTGGCTAAGTAACTTGTACAAGGTCCCCCAGCCTGGAAGGTGGCATTGGGACTCAGATCCAAGCAGATTGCCCCCAGAAGCTGCCCTCCTGATTGCTGGATCCTATCACCTCGTGGCCCCAACATATCAAAGAAATGTTCACATCTTTTTCCTTCTAGGAAGTTATTCTAGTGGGGGGAATCACTTCTGTACAGGAGATCTTTGCAATGGTTTTCTGGAAGTACACTGCATAATTGACCCTGGGGCAATTGGCTAAACACCAAGTCGCATGGTCCCTCATGGTGAAAGGCTTTCATGGGAGGCCCTGCAAAATCCTGTGTGTCCTCATGTGTACGTGGACACACAGTAGGACCTGGAAAACCACACTGTGAATGAGTTGACAGAGGCTCCCCAGGGATGATGTTTCTATCTCCTAGATTATCCTCTGTGCATGTGTATGTGTGAGAGTGTGTGTGTGTGTGTGTGTGTGTGTGTGTGTGTGTGTGTGTTTGTGCGTGCGCACATGCCTGGGTTTTGTTTTTTAACACGGGTTCTAGGGATCAAAGTCAGGTCCTCATGTTTGCAAGGCAAGTGCCTTTACTGACTGAGTCATCTCCCCAGTCCAAAACAGACAGTTTATTTTTAAATATATACATTTATTTTATGTGTATGAGTGTTTTTCCTGCATGTATACATGTACACCATATGCATGCAGTACCCATGGAGGCCAGAAGAGGGCATCAGATCCTCTGGAACTGGAGTTATTGTTTTTAGTTGCCACCTAAGTGCTGGAAACCAAACCCAGGTCCTCTGCAAGAACAGCAAGTATTCTTAACTGCTGAGCCATCTCTCCAGCCTTCTGACTGTTTTTTAGATAAAACAACATTTTCAAAGCCCAGTCAGTAGCAAGAAAATATGATCAAGATGTAGAGTCAGGTTAAAATGAGAACTAATAACTATTATATTAATTTTTATAATTAACTATTATATACATTTTTATACAATGTGTGTATGATGACTTTTTTTTTCTCTCTCTCTCTCTGTCTCTTTCTCTGTCTCTCTCTCACAGGGTCTTGCTATGGAACCCTGGTTGGCCTAGAACTCTCAATCCTCCTGTCTCAGCCTACATTGTCCCATGCCTGATTTGAGATTTTCATTTTTAATTTTAAAAGTAGGAAACAAAATTCCTCTTAGAAAATCTGTTGATTTTGTTTAGGAAACCACCGTGACAGCCTTTCTTGGTTTGAAAGCTGAGGCCTCCCCTAGGCTCCTACTCATCTCCACATGGCCTGGATAGGGTAGTCCTACAGCCAAGGCACCCTCTGAAATGGCAGAAGCGGCAAGTGTGTGGAGACCAGTGTCCAGCAGTAGAGGGAGCTGGGAGCTGATGTCAGCTGGAGAGGAGCTCCCTGTGGGAGAAGAGCTCCCGGGGCAGAGGCTGCTGAGAGACACTTAGGAACAGGGACACTTCAAGCCAGTGACAGGTTCCCACATGTGGGGGCGCGGTGGGACTCAAGGGGCTTCCGATGCATGTGAAGGACAGAGTAGCCCCATGAGCCTGGAGTACTTGAGGACAGCAGGACCTGGTCTCTGGGTTAAACACATTTACACAAGGCAAAACACTGGAGAGACTGCTACTCTCAGTGACGGAATAAAAGGTAATATCTACTTCCTTCTTCCACCTATGTTTTTGCATTTTTTTAAAATCCTAGGTACACTCCTGGCCTTATAACTAACTACACGAGGCAGCTCCAGGCAGGGGTGTCTTCTGTCCCTTCCCTAGGGGCCTATGAGATACTGCCTGCCCGGCCCTTCTGGCCAGCCCCACCCTTTCACTGTCGCAGAGCCCATGGTGGTCCACGAGTTACCTTCCTCACACTTGAAGTCAGGGAAGGCCACATCTTGCAGGGGGATCTGCCGCAGGAAATCTGGATTCTGGCAGCGCGGGTTCCCCGTCACAATCTTTCTCTTCCTCAGCCAGTCACCCAGCCAGGCAAGCTGGCAGTTGCAGTTGAAAGGGTTGGCCAGGAGGTTTCTGAAAGAGGTAAGGCATGTGGTCAGGAGTCTCAGTGGATTCGTCAGGCCCTCTCCTGGCTACATACTGATCAAATTACCTTCTCAGACAATTGACAATTACCTAGACAACCAGGTTTTGGGACCGAGACAGAACTAGCAGTGGAAGTCATGTTTCAAGGGACCAGAAGGACCCACACTTTCCCTAAGGGAGTTCTTCAAAGACCCAAGAAAACCACATCCTAGAAGGCTTCTCAGGACCCACAGCCAGCAGCCTGCCTGTCCACCAAGGCCAGGACTCACAGTGTGGACAGGGCCTGGAGGGTGTCGAAGGCACCAGGGGAGATGGTGGTGATGTGGTTGTCATAAAGGGACAGGAGCCGGACATTGCGCAGCCCCGTGAAGCTGTCGTTGTGGATGCAGCTGATGCGGTTGTTCCTCAGCATCCTGGGGAAGGGGCAAAGAGAGAGAGAGAAGGGAGAACCCTTTGAGCACCTCCCTCAGTCCACCTGGGTATGTGGTACCAGTCACTGCCTACTAGTTTACCAATCAGCAATCCAGGGGGGCTTAGTGCAGGAGCGCCTCTTCACATCTGTGCTCTCCTCCACAGCCTGCTTTCCTGCTTCCAAGGTGTGAGGTGCCTCATGGCTCCACCTCTCCTCTCCATCCTGCCATCACACCCTGCGGCCCACAGTCCCTTCCCTAACACCCAGGGCTCCTCACCATCTCCAGACCACACTCCACTCAATGCTCAGAGACATGTCACTGTCCAGCTTAAAGCTCATTGCTGGTTTCCAAACCACTCACAGAATGATGCCAAAACTTTACTATGGCCTTTGAGAGGGCATTGGCCTGTCCCAGGCTACTTTCTCAGACCAGCACCTGTATGCCCAGCACCCTAGGATGTCTTTCCAGAGTGCCTTTCTCAGCTCTGTCTGGAACAGCCCCTATTACTTATCCTCCAAGACCTGTGCAATTCCCATCCCCAGCTCCCCAAAATGAAAGTAGAAACCAGAACAACACAGGACAGACAAGTCCCAAGAGAAATTAAAATGGTCAGAAACATTCACAAAGCTTGGTTAGACCGAATGGTCAGTAATGAAGGACATCTAAACAACTCTGAGTTTCTGCCTGTCAGACTGAAGAAGAATTTAAAATATAATCCTCAGAATGCCAGCTTTGGTCACAGTGTGAGGAAACAGGCACTTCCACCCACAGTTGGCAGGACAATGACTGGGCCGTCCCTCTTAGATGTGCATTCTGTGAGTCCTCCCAGAACTTCTGCAAAGTTGCTTTCCATTTCCATGGGCTGCTTCACTCTGAGGACTTCATCGCAAGGGAAGACTCACAGGTGCACACAGAATTTGGGATGAAGGTGATAATCACAGAAGGGCTCAAATTACAGAATTAAAAACACTTTAAGTGCCTGTTAATTGCATATAATTATGTTTAGAAGAAATTTTATGTTAATATAAAGGGGCCCATATTTTTAAAAAAGGTTGCTAAACAAAATTTTTTATACAGTTCTACTAAAATATATCCGGGAAGTGGTCATGGTGGCACAAGCCTGTAATCCCAGGAACTTGGAAGACCAAGGCAGGAGGAACGCAAATTCAGGTTCAACGTACGTTACACAGGGAGGCCCTGTCACAAAGGAGGAGGAAAAGGAGGAAGAGGAGGAGGAGGAGGAGGAAGAGGAGGAGGAGGAGGAGGAGGAGAAGGAAGAGGAGGAGAAGGAAGAAGAGGAGGAGGAGGAAGAGGAAGAGGAGGAGGAGGAGGAGGAGGAGGAGGAGGAGGAGGAGGAGGAAGAAACACCATCTATGTGTATGCATTTACATATTTCAGCTGTACAGAATGAATAATTTCTAAAGATTCCAGGATGTACAATGTCTTTAGTGACTACTATATTATGTACTTAAAATTTTGCTAAGGAGATGGATCTTTATGGATGTTAGATGTTTGTCTTATTTATTTATTACTACTATTATTATTATTATTATTTATTTACATGTGTGTTTCTCTGGATGAGTCTATACGTACCATGTGTGTAAGTATCTGTGGAGGCCAGAAGAGGGTACTAGCTTCCCTAGAACTCAAGTTACAGGTGGTTGTAAGCCACCATATGGATCCTGGGAACTGAACCTAGGTTCTCTATAAGAGCAATAAGTGCTTGTAACTGCTGCGCCATCTCTCCAGCCCTGTGTTAGCTGTTCTTACCACACTAATGATAATAAAGAGGACAGGAGTAACCTTCAGAGAGACTGTGTGTGTATAGTGTATATAGATAGATAGATAGATAGATAGATAGATAGATAGATAGATAGATGGATGGATAGTGGTGACAGTTACACAGGTCTATCTATATTGGCCTGTGTACATGTACCCATGTATATGCCTGTGTGTATCACATGTTTGTAGATTACAGTTATTGTAGATAAAGATGAGAAGGGCAACTATTTGCACCAGAACTTGGCATTGGTCACTTGTGGATGGTGTGGTGTTCTGGGTGCTTCTTTTCACTGTCCCTCATGGGTTCTTGCCCCAATGCTGGCCTTTTCCAGGCCCCTCTGCTCCTCTCTGAGCCTTCACCAGAAAGAACACAGTGGCTGATTAGGTCTCGCATAGCACCCAAGAAAAACTGCATAGACGTAAGGGAGAGGGAGTCAGTTAACCAGGAGCGACGTAGAAAAATGGCCATGCTGGGCTGTGGAACAAAAATCCACAGACAACCTCGTCCCACACACACTATATACAAACACCACAACATGTACTCAGAAGACAAATCTACATCGTGCTGCATTCCTGGAACTGAAATATGAGCAGGTGGCTCCTAGAGCTCCATTTTCCAGTATTACAGATACTGCTCTTCTGCAGCTATTTGTATTGAAATGAGTTGAAATTAAATATATTCCACAGCCACACATGTTTCCAGGTTGGAGAGCATAGCTAGGACTGTCTAGGAAGGGCAATGGGGTAGACAGCCTCTCCTGCTGGATAGTGAACACTTACAGAGTCCCCTGAAGAGCCAGTATGGCCTGGATGAAGGGGCTCTGTGCAGTGGTCATGGAGGGGTGCTCATCCCAGGATCCCAGTGGGCTGCCCAGGCCTGGAGAGCTCCACCTGGCTGTGAGCCTCAGAGTCCAGAATTCCCAAGGGCAGTGAGTTCAACATCCCTGTTCTGGCATCTACACCAAGTCACCCAGCAGTCACCAGTCACTCCTGCCTGTGGTCACTCTGACCAGTCCTGATCATGTGCCATGTACCCAGCAGCCTTGACCACAGGTCCTTCCATCCCTCCATCAGGCCCCAGCTCACATCCCCAAAACACAAGAGGACAGGCCTTACCACAGTTAATTAACATGGGATCATCTGTCCTAACAGTCAATCTCATGGCCCCACCCCCTGCAAGTGGGGGCTGTCAGGGAGATCATCTCCCACCCCTCTTGCCCTTTCCCTTCAGTGCATGAAACCACCCAGTGGCTTTGCACGCTCAGCCCCACCCACTCACAGGGTCCTCAAGCCATCCAGACCACGGAACATGCCACTTCGGATAGACTCCAGCTGGTTGGCAGTCAGGTGCAGCTCACTGACAGAGGATGCTCCCTCAAAAGCTCCATCTTCAATTTCTGACAACTTGTTGTTGCTCAGGTTTCTGGAAGAGGGGGCAGGGGATGGCTGTGAGTCCCCTGCACCCAGGAGTCCCTCCCTCCCTTCCTGTACCCATCGCCCCCAACACATAGGAACCCTACCCCTTACCCTAGTGGGTGCTCCCCACCCAAGCCTTTTCCTTTCCATCCTAGGCCAGCATCCTGAGAGGCACCTTCCTATCGATGGGCAACTCACATTTTCTTCAGATGTGTAAGTTTCTTAAACATCCCAGTGGCCTCCAGGATGGAAATCTCATTGTTGTTCAACCGTCTGTAAAAGACAAGAGATAGAACAGTGGTGCACTTTGAAGTGCTTTTTGTATTGAGATTATGGAATGCAAACAGAAGGCCAACTGACCCCATTTCCAAGGAAAGCTAGGCCTGGCACTGGGTGGCAAGGGAGGTGAATGAGAGGACAGTAAGACTGCCAAGCCTGACAACCTGCGTTTGGTCTCTGGAACCGACATGATAGAAGGAAAGAACTAACTCCCATAGCTGTCTTATGAGCACATATACACAAAATAAATAATGAAAGTTAAAAAAAATAGAATCTGCACAGGTAAGAGACAGCTGTATGCGGAAATCTTTACGCAGACGCAGGTGTACCAACTGATATTTTTAGATAGAGAAAAACAATAGTTAAGGGTAGTTTAAGCCCCAGCTTGAGATCGTGGATTCCTGTCTCCTTAAAGAAGGCAGAAGTGTCCCCAAGGAACACCACCCTTGGTTCAGGTTGGTGGCCATCCCTGGATGCCAGAGATTCCTAAAAGGAGGCAGAGGCAGGAGCCATGGATAAGGGCTGCATCCAGCCAAAGCTTCACTCCAGCTGGCGCCTACCACGATTTCTACCCGCCCCGCCCCCCAGAGCCGGCCCAAGAGGGTTGGTGTGTGCCAAGGGTGGTGCGGATGGGCAGCACAGGGCTCACAGCTCTGCCGTGGACTGCGGGACGCGCTCAGGGATCTTGGAGAGCTTCAGGCTGGAGCACTCCACCACGCTGGCCTCGCAGCGGCACTTGTGGGGACACGCCACGTCGCTGCTACACTCGCTGTTCAGTTGGTAATCCTCTGTGCCTGTGGTGAGAGGGGAACAGGGTGAGCCCTGAGGGGCCTGAACAGGCTCCAAGCAGCCGCGGCCCGTCCATGGGCTCCCGAGCCACCATCCTGGGTCTTCCCCCTCCTACCTGGAATGAAGTACTGCTCTTTGGCTGGGGAGAGAAGCAAATGTACCATGATGTAAGAGCAGCTGTCCCATAGAAGTTACCCCAGAAATCCAGCTGGGGCCCTGCCTAGGGCTCTCCCCCCACCCCTGGCCCATCTAAGTGTCAAAAGTCCCCAGGCTAGAGCCACACAGCACCACATCCAACTAGCCCTCTCACTTGCAATGGAACAGACAGGCCCTGTGCTGACCTTACAGATAGCAATGGGCCAGGGGTGCCACCAGGCCCCTGGACCAAGATCTAGTCCCAGAAACAGACTCACATGGCCCATGGCCAGATTTCGAGGGGGTTGCTCCTGCTAAGGCCTGGAGGAGTCTCCTACCTTATCAAGAAGCTTCTCAGCACTTCAACACAGTGGCACACAGAAAAGCTGGCATGGGAGCAGATGGATGGGGAACTCTCCCTCCAGGGCTTCAGCAAGCCCTCCTCCCACAGGCCTCAGTAAAGTGACGGGGGAGACAGAGGAATCACCCCATCCAAGTTGACTGAGTACAGGGCCCACACACTCTGGTGGCCACCAGGATATAGTCCTGGTCCTTGAGCCCACGAAAGGCGCACAGGTGGCTACTACCTGAGCACCGGAACTTCTTGCTCTTGATCTGCCCGATGCGTTTGTTGGCAAGGCGCCGGGGACTGGCACAGCGGGCCCCACTTGTCTCGATGGGGTTGGTGCGTAAGAAGTCTGCCAGCCACTTGAGATTACAGTCACAGATGAAAGGGTTCTGGGCGAGGTGCCTGTCCAAAAGGACAGATGGACCATCAGAGACCAGGGCCGCTCACCCACACATGGACAGGGCTTTGTAGCCATCAGGGGCTGAGCTGGTGTTGGTGACCTGACGCCCAGGGGTAACCATAGGAGAAATACGGGGTGGGGAGCTATCAATGTGCACACCTCCTTCTGTGAAGTCCTCTAGTGCATCACAGTGGAAGAGCCTCTGAGATCTGGGGCTTTTTAGAGGAAAATTGAAGCTTGTCGTAGAACCAGCCCCCTCCCCTCCGATCCTCTCTGTTACCTCGGCCGCTCTTGCCTTCTTTCCTCTTCCCCAGGACACCTCACAAGCATGCATGGATAGAGGAGGGGCCTGGAGACTGACAGAGCAACCCTCTCCCTCCAGATAAAGAAGCTGAGGTGCCAGAACACCATGCGTGGCCTTTGGGCCTCCTCAAGTCATAGCCTGGGTTTCTCCCTCTCCTGCAGCCTTGGGGCCAGGGTGGTGAGGCTGGGCCTACAATCATCTCCCAGCTGCATCTGAAACCACTATTTCCTGCCCAAGTGACTGTAGTGCCTCTCCTTGATCGGTTTCCAGATATTTCATGACCCAGGGAAAGCTCAGGAAGCAACCAGGTAGCTACTGTCTGGGGAATCACTGTCATCAGCAGGTGAGAAGGCGAGAGTGAAGGGGCCAGCAATGGTATCCGCTGTGAGTGCGCATAGAGCTGGTTTTCCATTCACAGGGCCAGTCATCCCAGCAGGTTAGACACAGTACTCCTGAACCACACCATTGATAGGCCTGCCCATCTGTATCTGGACCACCACTGGACTGGATATGTCCTGCGGGGGACTGTCAGTGCTAAGCCAGCCAGGGAAGAATATCCCCCACCCCTGTCCCGGCTGCCACCCCTTAAGCAACATTTATACACAGAATAGAGGGGTGGGGTTGGATTGTACAGGGTGGGGCCACCTCCCGTGACACGTGCACTTATCCATGTGAGAATCAATCAATCAGGCCATCTCACTTATTGGCCTCAACTCAGCTCCTTGCTAGGGCCACAGAGCTCTCAAAACCCAAGTACAACTCTATCTCAGGGTCTGTGCCCAGTACAGACTTTGGCTGCCCCTCTCCCATCCATCACCTTCTAGGCCTGGCCTTCTGGTCCAGACTTGGGATGCTAGTTGGAGGCTGCACTGGTCCAGCTTTCTCTCTGTTGCCTGCCTGAATCCTGGCTCCTCTCAGATCTGTCAGGTAAATCAGGACCCTCCCCTGCCTTTGCATCCTGCTCAGTGCTAGAAGGATGTGGTACTGACTTCCCATGCAGACTGGACCATGTGACACATGGCAGGATTTAGGGGTGGCTGTAAAGCCTCCCAGCTTCCCTCTGCCTGCACCTTGGCGTCCTGCCTCTGGTGAACTGATGTTCCTCTTTACACTACCCCAGCAGAAGCCTCTTTCCAATTGCGAGACAACTTAGTCTATGGGCAGCAGAATGTGCACTTTTTGAGAACGGGATATCTGAATGTAAAACAACCTACAAAACTTGAACGGCTCATAGGGATAAGTGGTTTCTATACAAACTTGCATTTGGAGACAATTAGATTTTGTTGTGTATGCATGTCTGTCTGTTGCTGGGAACTCATGGATACTAGATAGGGCTCTACCCATGAGCAACACTCCAGCCCCAAATTGGAGGTTTTAACAGTTGCAAAAGGCAACTAGGGAAGACAAGAGGACAGTCTCTGGTGTTAGAGGCATGCCCAGCCACACCTGTATAGGTGGAAGTATAGGAAGACAGGACTGAGTCCTTTCACGTTACGTCTGGGGACAATACTCCAATCCAATTATGGATGTGCAGGTTGAAGCTACAGTGAGATTCCACATGGGATGGTTGCAACTAGACAATTTAAAAAGAAAAAGAATGCAGGATGTTGGTGAGGTTACAGGCACTCTGGACACCTTGTAACACTCAGCAGGAGGGCATGTGAGAAGCTACAGCCACTGTGGGAACCCCTGGAACTTCCTTAACAAACATAAATTTATCCTGTGACCCAGTGACACTGTGAGGAATAGAAACACTGATCTGTTCATGAGCTGTATGCCAGCGTCGACAACAGCCGAGTTCACAACAGCTTCAATGTGAAAATGACTGAAATGTGTTTCAACCCAGAGGGTAAAAAGACCCGTCCTCTCTGATGCAGTGGAACATTATTTAGCAGTAAGAAAAGACACTTCTCTGTTTCCTTATGAGTAAAATCAAGGATGAAACACACAAGAGGGATGAACCCCAAAACACTATGCTAAGTGAAAGAAGTCAATCCCCAAAGGTCACAGATTCCATCATTCCACTTTATGAAATGACCTGAAAAGGGCAATCCCCAGATCAGTGGACTAGTCGTTGCAGGCGCTGAGCTGGAAATGGTCTGACTACAAACAGTCACAAGGGATTGGGGGACACTGATGGAAACCTTCTAAACTGGATTGTGAACAGCTGTGTGAGTTTACTGAAAGTTACTAGGATGCTCACTTGGAACAGGGGAACTTTATGTGCTATGGTACACCTCAGTAAAACTGTATTTGTTTGTTAGTTTGGTTTTTGAGACATATCCATGTTGTCCAGGCTGACCTTGAATTATTGGTCTCAAAGGGTCAGCCTCCTAACCAGCTAGGACCATAAGCATGCAGTGTTTGATTTTGTTTAATATTCAATCTCCTAGGGCTGGAGAGATGACTCAGTGGTTAAGAGCACTGGCTGCTCTTGTAGAAGACCTAGGTGCATATCCTAGTACCCACATAGTAGCTAACAACCATCTGTAACTCCAGTTCCAGGAGAGCCAACCCACTCTTCTGTCCTTCTTGGGCACTGCACAACATGGGTGTACTTATTTATATACAAGCAGGCATAACACTCATACACATAAAATAAAAATAATATTCAAAATAATATTAGGAAATATTCAGTCTCCTGGGACAAGCAAAAAACTACAGCAAAATCATTTCTATGACTGATTTCAGTTGCTGAAAATAAACACCTTACTCATGTCTCCCTGTAACCTCCAATTCCAAATGCTTGCTGGGGTTCCCCATGGGCCACATCTTCCTCTCGCTGCCTGGAGGTAAATTAATTAGTAGGAATCGGCCTGCATCACTTGTGGGCTTAATGAGTTTGTTCTAGTGGCGGACATCCTGATGATGTGCAGAGTCCTGAGGGAACAGGTGCTGTACCTTTGACCTACCTGGGTCGGAATCCACACAAAGGCTGTCTGATGGTGAGCGGTGCCCGGCAGGGACCACGCCAACCACAAAGGCTGTGGTGATACTAACAGCCAGTGCCCGTGATGCCCACGCCATGTGGTGCACATCAACACATCCAGCCAGACCAAGGCTCAGGTCCATAAGTAAGAGGCAGGAGACAGAGCACCCGGGTCTAACCAGCCAGTAGGTGAATGTCTCCCTGGGGAGAAGCACTCCAGCCACAGCCTGAGGATCCTGGATTAGAGACTAATCACAGCTGCACTATCAAATGCAGAATGCTGGAATTCCAAGGCCGCCAGTTCAGGATCCTCATTCATTGCTGTGACAGAATATCCAACAAAAACAACTTAAGGAAAGAACGGTTTATTTTGGTTTATGGTTTAAAAAGGGATACAGTCCGCCATGATGGGAAGGCAGGGCACCAGAGGCAGGAGGCAGCCGGCCACCCTGCGCCCCCAGTCAGGAAGCAGGGAGGGGTGAACGCTGGTGCTCAGCTCCCTTTTTCCTCTTCATTCGGGGTGGGACCCAGGGCCACCCACGTTCAGGGTGGGTCTTCCCATCCCAGTTAAGCCTTTCTGGAAACACCCTCATATCTAGAGGTACTCGAAATCCAGTCAGGTTAACAATGAAGGTTAACCATCACGGAAGTCAAGGGGTGTTGTGTTTAAAACAAATAACAAAAGTACCATAGGCAAGCAGACATCTCATATCTCAGAAGTCCTCTTGCCAAAAAAGCAATCAGTCAGTCAGTCAGTCAGTCAGTTAGTTGGTCAATCAAACCCGAGTCTGACCAAGCTCCTAGCTCCTTCAGTGTTCCATCTGTTAAGAACACAAGAGGCTAGAGGAACCTGCGACATGATCTCATAGGGATGCCATTTCAAGTCCAGACTGTGGGGGAACACGATAGAACCAATGCAGGAGTGTTCTAATGAATAAATGATAAGGAAGGAGGAGATAGGCAATGTCCCCAGTTTCATGTACTGAAGGCATGGTCACCAGCAGTGGCTCTGTTTGGGGAGGGGTGGAAACTGTAGGAGGCAGGGCCTATGTGGAAGAAGCTAGTCACTAGAGTTGGCCTCTGGAGGTATCTTTTTTTTACAGTTTAAAATTAAATTATTTATTTATTTATTTATTTAGTGGGAGGGGCACATATGCCATGCAATATGTACGTGTGGTTTATGTATAGGGGTGTGCGTGTGTGTGTGTGTGTGTGTGTGTGTGTGTGTGTGTAGGTCAGAAGAGTTGACTCTCTCCTGCCATGTGGGTCCCAGGGACTGAACTCAAGCTGTAAGGCTTGGCAGCAGATGCCTTCACCTGCTAAACTACCCCAGCAGCCTCCTGGGAGCTACTTATATTTTCTCCCTCTCTCCCTGCATCCCCATCCTGAGGAGAAGAAGCTCCTCCAGCACACATTCCCATCTCCATGATATTCTGCCCAAGCACATGGGGCCAAATGATCATGAACTGAACCCCTGAAACTGGGACCCAAATAAATCCTTCTTCCTTTTCCACTGCTTACATCGGGCACTCTGCCACAGCAAAAAGAAAAGAAACTAATACACTTCTAGAGATAAAAAATTATTTAAGGGGCACATCAACATGCATCAGCCAATCCTGCTGGATGGGCCATGTTGGATCTTGAGTCCAACAGAACATGAAAATTACAAGACAGGGAGAAGTTCAAACACTAATTTAGATATTGGATCCTATCAAGGAATGAGTTGTTGAGCTTTTAGGTGCAATAATAATCTTGTAGGTTTCTTTTCATTTCATGGTACTGAGGATGGAACCCGAGCCCCATGCAAACTAGTCAAGTGTTCTGACCCTGAGTACATCCTCAGCTTTACTGTTTAAGAATCCTTCTTTTGGAGATGTAGAGGCAGCACAAACACAGGACAATGGCTGGCATTTACTTCAAAACAGTTTGGATGGCATGGAAGACCCTGAGGAGGTGAAGATGAAGCAAGACCGGGCAGAAGTTAAGATGAGGATGAGCTGCTTGGATCCACTGCACTGCTTCTAAGATGGATGTAACTTTCCGCAATGGAATGCAACCAATAACTAGACCTGTTCTCTAAATGCCTTGTTTTCCATCTGATTTGACACTATCACTTGTAAGATATACTATTATTTTATGCACTAATTAGAATGAAGAACATGCTGTTGATTTAATGATATGCCACCCCTGAGAACATGTGCCCCAGTTTTCCAGCTGTTAATGTGGAAACAAGATCAATGGGCACTGTTATCGCTGCCATTCATTTAGTGTAGCTGACATTTAGCTAGCATTTTCAGAAGCTCATTTCTACACAAACATCCTTTTAATCTCATAAACATTCTATGAAGATGTCTTGGTTTTGGATAGATAAACGGGTGGCCCAGAGAAGCTAAGTAATTTACCCAGGGTCACCCAGCCAATAAGAAACCTCGCTGGGATCTGACCCAGGTCATCTGTGCAGAGTCTCTAGACGTCTTTCCTTGGTGGGGAGGCCACCTCAGTATACACAGCAGCTAAAGTGGGAAAGCTACTTGGACCTGGGGGCTGTAACCACTCTAGACCCATCTTCTGGGGGGAAGGGAGAAGAGGAAGGGGTGCTCACAGAGTCTGGATAGCCCGCAGGGAGGTGAAAGTGCCCTTGGCAAGACTCTGGATCTTGTTGTCATATAGGGAGAGCAGTGAGAGATTCTGCAAGTCTTGGAAGGCGTCAGGCCGGATGCAGTTGATCTTGTTGGCGTTCAGGAGCCTGTGGGCAGAGCCAGGGCAGGAGGTAAGGGAGTGTCAGGGATGGAGCCCTCACATGTCCTGCACCATTCTAGCCCTGGGCATTCGTAACCTCAGAGAAGAGCCCACAGAGCAGGCCTGGCATACTGGTCTTCCCATGGGCCACTCCCAACTGCCATGTCTTTTTCTACCTGTGCTTTGGGTCCTGCAAGGCTGCTGTAGAACAGTACAGGGACACAGGGCCTTTCCTCCTTCCCAGGATCCCGCAGGGTTCCCATACCCACACAGTGAACAGTGGTGTTCAGATCCAGTGTTGTCTAAAAGACATTCCTGGCCTTATGCTCAGTGCATAAGGAGACAGAGTTGGCCTGGGGGCCCCTACAGTGGATAGCCCTGTTCCTAGTCATGTGGGACACCTCAGGAGATGGGTCACATCTCATGAGCCTCTGGGTTCTGTACCCAAGTAGCTCTGAGGCCACCTCTACTTCCCTATCCAGCCTCAGCAGAGCCCTGTGGCCTCATAGCCTTACTGGGGCAGCCTGTCTTCCATGTTCCTTTCTCAGGTAAGTCTTGTACCCCAAAGAGGCTGAAAGGAGCAGTGTGGTATGAACTGAAATTCCCAGAAAAAAAGCAAACACTCACGTTAAAGATTCTTTAAGGTAGACTGATTGAAACTTTGTGACCAAGGAGAGTTGGAATATTACAGATCCAGAAACAACTTTTCATGGACTGTCTTCAGCCTCTTGAATAGCCATTCATCACCCACCCAAGAGTCTGACCTATCATCCTTGTGACTATTAGGGCAAACTTTTGGAGATATACTAATGGACTCCTAGCTTCCACCAACTCCAAAGCTAAGAAAATGATCAGATAGCACCTGAAACTTGTAGCCGAGATTTTACCATTCTCTAGTAATCTGCATACGTGATGTTCCCACCAGCGTATTTGAAGTGCCTTGACTTATAACTTCCTTTTGTCCCATCACTATAAAAATTTCATGGACTCATTTCTACATTGGAATGTGTTATTTGAGGAAACCTGGATTCATGCTCCCAGACCGTGATCACTAATATCTGGTTCAAGAATAAACTCTGTCTTATTTACTTTGAACTGAGAGCTGGGGTTTGCCTCTCTTGAGGGCCAGAGCCAGAGGAACATGAGCCCCACATAAGGACACCCCAGGTCCTTCCAGACACCCTAGGTCCTTACAGCAGCTGGAGGGTGTACAGGCCTCCAAACACTCCACGGGGTAGGTCTGTGATCTTGTTGCCATAGAGGACCCTGGAGAAAAGACAGTAGAGAGTCAGGGCTCAGAGGCCAACAGGCCATTCATAGCACAGCCTCTGCACTAGTACATTACTATAGCAGCTTGCCAGCAGATGGCACTAAGAAATCTCAAAGCACCTGCCTCCAGGAGGCGGTACCCTCTTAGCTAGGGTCTAGGTCCTCTTGACCCTGTGGCTGCACCCATCCCTCTGCCCGTATAAACAGACCCCACAGAAGTCTGCAGAAGTGTCCTTCCAGAGAATCTCATAAGAGAATAACTTGGTCCAGATCCAAGGAAGAGAAAGTCCCCAAGCAGAGGAGACTTTCAACGTACTGAACACATTTTCAGAGAATCACAAGGTGGGGGGGGAATAGACTGACAGACGGCACATGCCAGAGATCTAGATGGCAGGATTGCAAGTGATGTATTTTTATACTTTGATATTTTCGAAGTTTTCCACAGTGAACATGAATGAATTCCATGTATAATGAGAAAGGAAAAAAAGAACAGTTAAAAAAACATGCAGACAGGAATGTGTTCAGGCAGACAGTTCATCACAGGGGTGGGGGGAGGATGCATTTCATCCCCACTGTAGGAATCAGCTATGCGAGCATCAGTCAGAGTAAAAGCCCTGTGTGTTTGGATTGTTTCATCCCTCCTAGAAGAGGGCACAACAGGAAGGAGCAAAGGCCCTGTGGTAGAGACTGTTGGGGAAAGAAATAGATCAGGAGCCCACAAGAAGGCATTGAGATGTGGCCGGATCGCGTCCATAAGCCTTGCCTTGAGCTGTGAGGTGAGGAATGGAGGAGGCTGAGCAGAGACAAAAAGTCAGAGCTGGCCAAGGTAGACACAGACAATGGGATTCCTGTACTTGATCCTAGCATGCAGCTTCCTATACATCAGGGAAGTTTCCTTGACCAGGACCCTGGGTTATTGTCATATTACCTTTTGGCTCCTCAGACTACTGGGGCCAATGTAAAATAACTGTGTTCACTTCTTAGAGGAAGAGCTCACATGTGGCAACCTAGCATCTGAGCTTTTCAGCCAATGACAGTGGTTCACACTCAGGCTGTCATGTATAGCTGTGGAGGTTGCACATGGCACAATTCAGGGGCACTCTTCACAGTCTGCCTCCTCTACCATTTTCGGCTCTACTCCAGTGGAAGGCAGTGAACTGACAGCCTCTGGTCGTCCCCAGCAGTGGGGTATTCACTCATTCCATTTGTCAGACCTCTAGTCCATACAACCATGGGTTAGTCCTCCCCTTTCCTGAGGGCATCACAGGGCTCTGGCCCATGGAGAGCTTGCTCAGCTGTAGGACACACCAAATTTGCCATAGGACCTCAGAGCACAAGGACCTTGGGAAAATGAGTACGAGCATGCGTTCTTGGGAAGGATTGGGGCTGCACACGTCCCACACACATATCAGCCACCCAGAGAGAAGGGAACCCTGGACAGAGGCCAGAGAAGCCCCATCCTGCATCATCTGCCATATCCAGGTAAAAGACTACTGCAGCTAGTGGTCACCACCCTGTGGGTGACTAGGGAAGGTTCAGGCGTCTTCTGTGGGGAGGATGGACCAAGATGACTGTAGCAAAGAATTCTGGGAAAATCCCCTTCATGGCAATGAGAGTATTCCCATTGCCTGGGCAACCCAGGCTTTTCCTGCACTCAGCCCTGGGCTCTCCTCCCTGTCTCCATGCTGCAAGGATTCACAGTGAGGAGGGGACACAAGCACAGCAGCTCTGGGCTGCGCAGCCAGAGGAGCCTCACTGAGGCCGGGCTGGGAGGGCAGTGGCAGAATTCCATAGCCCGGCTCCTCTTCCCACACTGACTGGAGGGCCATGGGCCTTGATGGCCTCTGGGGACCCCCTGGCCTACCTAGCAGGCTTTGATGCTTCTACTCACAGGGAGTTCAAGGAACGGAGACCCTGGAAGGCATCGGGTGCAATCTCAGCAATCTGGTTGTTGCTCAGGTCACTGCAAATAGAACAGAGGAAGGGCAGCTACGTCCTAACGCTCCTGGCCTTGTGTCCTCTGCCTCCCAGCGCATGGGGAGTGGGGCTTCTTTGAAATCAGAAGAGTAGGGGCCAGCTTCGTGCCCAGGTGAACACTCCGTGGGCTGCTCCTTCTCTGTGTCTCCATCTCCAGAAGGAGCTGATATCCTGCCTGGGCCTTACAGCCCCTTCACAGCCCCAATTCCCAGTTGGAATGGAAAGGTGATAAACAGCATAGGCATGCTCTGGGCATGAGCCAGGCTTGGGTTCAGTGCCCCATCAGGTCTCACAGCCACTCTGCCACCCCACACCCCCAACAACAGCCTGGTATGGGAAAGTCAGGTGGTAGCCCTTGAGCAGAGTGTGGCAGGTGAATCAAGGCCTGCCTGGGTGCTATGAGACAGGACCCTTGGCCCAGGCTCTTCTTCCTGCCCCCTGTTGAATCCCAGGAAGCTCTGGTACTCACATCCTGCGCAACTTTCTATAGGGAGAGAAGGCTCCCGGGGGGATGGACTTGATACCATTCAGCTCGAGGCGGCTGAGGGAAAAGAAGAGTGAAAGCTGAGGCTCATCTTCAACCATTGGTGGGAAAATGAGTTCTCAGCCCCTGCAGCTCTTTCCCCTGTGGGCCCAGAGTCTGACAGGTGGACCAGCACCTACTGTGAATTTAGTTCTGGCATTCCAGGCTTCCATGGCTGAGAGGCCATGGTGATAATAATATTAGGAAGGCACACTGGCAGACCTATCTGACTGGGCTGGACATGACCACGGAGGGACACCCCTCCCCACTGCTTGGGAACTTCCCAGCCTTGTACAGAGAGCCCAGGCTGGTTGAGGCACTGTTTTCTCTCTTTGCCCCTTAGGGCCCTGGGTAGCACCCTCCCCCAGCTCTTCACCGGCCCATCAGGAGAAGCCTGTGTTCTGGCCCCTGCCTGGTCCCGCACTCACATCTCTGTCATGGTCTCGGGCAGGTTGGCAGGGATGGCAGTGAGACCTTTGCCACGGCAGTCCACGATGCCATTGCTGCAGGAGCACATGGCTGGGCAGGAGCCAGAGGAGAGGGTGCAGGTGGGCATGCGTGCTGCCTCACCCTGGCCTGCAGAGACAGGAGGGTGGGACGTCAGACTCTTACACAGGTGTTCCACCCCGAGAACTGCTGTTGGGTCGGGCAGGGACACAGAGGCAGAGTCTGTGGTGAAGACCAATCACAAGAACTTCATGAGGCTGCAGGAATGAGAGAGAAACTACATCCTGATGTGCATGGGAACATCTGGAAATTTGTAGACTCAACCTGAATGGAACTGACCACCACCCAGGGTGGCCACCTCCTATGGTAAGAAATCCTGGCCTAGAATTCTGAAGCTCCGCATACTCAAACCTCCTGAGCCAGGGTCCCCACACCCACTAGAGCTGGGTTTACTGAGCACCCACTCTGTGCAAGCGCTACGTTTAGAGCAGTCCATGCAGTCTCACAGAAACTCTCTTGCTCACCTTGTAGGAGCATTCTGTCATCGTCATTTACAGGAGAGGAAACTGTGTCCTTGACATCCACTAGTGGGAATTCAAGCAGCTGAGTGTTGGAACTAGGGCCAGGCCCAGTGTGTGCTGTCAGAGCTCACACTTTTAAACATTATATAATGTACATGCAACACAGTCTTAAAGGTGCAGCTAGTTGGTAAGGCACCTTTGCATCCCCAAGAAGAGTCCCTGGCCCCTCCCTCAAGACCACCACTATTCTGAGACCTACCACCAAGGATTTATTGATCTTCTTTGTGAGCTCCACCTAAGTGTAATCATATAGTAGGCTGTCCTCTGGGTCTGGCTTTTTCACCCAATATGAAATCTCTGAGAGTCACCATGTACACATCAGTAGTTTTCCCTTTTCATTGCTGAGTAGTCCATTTGTGCCTATGTCCTCATTAGTGAATCCTCGCCCAGGCATGCTTTGGTGGAACATTTGCACACAACCAAGAGTGGAGTTGCCAGACCACATGGTAGACATGCATGGAGATTCTATGGACTCTGGGTTCCCCTTATTGAGAGCCAAGGGGAATCATCTGTCAGTGTGCCTCGGGAACAGGAGAGGCACTAGGAGCCGGCAAGGAGAGAAAGGAGGGGAGGAAAGGCGGTGGTGATGAGAAGGCACAGGAGGGGACATGGAGTGGGAGCAGGACAGAGGGGACAGGAAGTAGAGTGGGCAGAGAACAGGAGTGGATGGGTGAGTGGGGGTCAACGGGTGCTTACAGGTGTTCCGGGGAGGAAGCAAGGGGAGGGCCGGAAGGAAGCAACCGGCAGGAGGTGTGGCACATTAGGCTGAGGCCCAGCACTCACTTGAGCAGCTGAACTCATTCTTCTGCACCTCCGCCACATTGAGGCCTCTCAGGTTGGCAGGTCCAGAGCACTGAGTGAAAAGTCCGATGGTGGGCCTCTGCCTCAGCCACTGAGAGAGCCAGGCCAGGTGGCAGTCGCAGAACAGGTGGTTGGAATGCAGGCGGCTGCAAGGGGAACAGGCAGCTCCCAGCACCAGAAAGCCCCCCTCCCCATCAGCCGTGCCGACCCCCAGACCCAACCCAGGTCTGTTCCTAGCTGTGGGAGGCTGCCTGTGGCTCTGCTCCCCTTCCTCCCAGCCTGCCTGGTGTCACCGTGGGCGCAGTTCATCGCTGAGCTCACATGGTCCCTTGACCAGACCACTCACCCCATCTTCAAGTACAAAAATAAGTCATTTGTTGCCCAAGGAAAACCAAGTCTAAGAGACACTGGATGCCCTTCCGTTCCATCTCCCTTCCTCCTGATGGCTCCTTGGAGCCTGGCCTGGCCGGCTCCTGGGCTGATGAGGTCAACCTCCATCCCCACAGAAACCTTAACCCCCTTCCCACTGGGCAGGCTTACAAGGTCCGGAGCTTGGGCATGTGGTTGAAGCTGGACACAGGGATGGTGGTAATGTTGTTGTTGTTCAGGGTCCTGAAACAGACAGATGGGCCATTTAGCACCTGCCCAGCAGGGGTATCCCGAGGACAGGGCCTGTCTGCTCATGTGGAGGCTCTCAAGCCAGGTGTGACATTTTTCCTAGAGGGACCAGCCCTGGTCTGGGCATGGGGTGGAAGGAGCGTGAAGCACAAACTGCCCTCCAGGGGGCAGCCCTGAGCTGGGACAGGGGGTGGAAGGAGCGTGAAGCACAAACTGCCCTCCAGGGGGCAGCCCTGAGCTGGGACAGGGGGTGGAAGGAGCGTGAAGCACAAACTGCCCTCCAGGGGGCAGCCCTGAGCTGGGACAGGGGGTGGAAGGAGCGTGAAGCACAAACTGCCCTCCAGGGGGCAGCCCTGGTCTGGGCATGGGGTGGAAGGAGCGTGAAGCACAAACTGCCCTCCAGGGGGCAGCCCTGAGCTGGGACAGAGACTGCAGTCTCCCACACCACGGACTCCAAGTCTGGAAGGACAGGGAGACAGAGGACGGAGCTGGAAAAGACCACTGAAAGAAAGGCAGCTTACACACGTGGGGAGAAGGCCGCCTCCCAGCCTTCCTGGTGGGAAACTGCCAGACACCCCGTCTGAGAGACCTTGGCCTGAGCAGCAAGCATGCAGCTAAGGCATAACTCGGAGAGTCTGGCCTCTGCACCCCCAACATCAGCTCCCCAGTCGTGGCCTGTGACCGCAGGCTCAGGACCTGCCCTGCCTCTCTTTGGATTTTACTTACAGCACCTCCAGGCCCCGCAGGGCACGAAAGGCTCCTTCCTCAATGCAGCTGATCTGATTCTTGTCCAGCTGTCTGCAAAGCAAAGGAGAGATGTGGGGATGGGGAGCACTGCCCAGAACAGAATGGGGTGCTAAGCATTTGACAGCACGCTCAGTTATTTTAAAAGAAAAGAGCCATAGCTCCAGTCATTTGGTGTGTGTGTGTGTGTGTGTGTGTGTGTGCGTGTGTGTGTTGGTCCAAAGGAGAGGTATTAATAAAAACTGAGTTTCTTATTTTCAGTTAAAATCATACATTGAGGTAACAGTGGTTTTACATTCCTCTGCCTAGCCGGGCATGTCCCTTGGGAAGCAGGCCGCCCTCCCTCACATGTTGGAGACCACCTAGAGTGTGCTGACAGCTGACAAATGAGTCACCCAGGATCAGTGGCAGCCAGAGCTGGCAGGCAGAGTTCTGGTGAGTGCCAAGTCAGATCGGCCAGCACTGGCTACCTGGAGAGTTTCTTTCAGAGCAAGCAGAAGCTGTGATCTGAGTCTGGTGAGAAAGAATGTGATGATCGATTACCAATGTCTGCTAAAGGCATGGGAGGGGTGTGTGTGACAGACATTCCAGGCATCTGCCGTGCCTGCTGTAGTCAGACCTTGGGAGATGGTAAGCCTGGACCAGAACAAGTTTGAATACTAATAAACTGCTGCATTTAAGTGGTACTCAATAGAGTGTACGTATTTCCACACGTTACTTCAACCTCTGAAGAAGCTGTGGAAAGCACATGGTTATCCCTGCTTTCTAGAACAATATATAGAGGCTCAGTCAGTGAGTTGACTTGCAGCAACAAACCCAATTCCAGACCCAAAGAGGAGGAGGGCACTGGAGGGCTGAGAGCCTGGCTCCCCACTGTTCACACTGCTTTCAACCAAGTTCCCACATGCTCAGCATTCACACAGAATCACACCTGAAGGAGAGGCACTGCCTGACCTCTCCACGCCCATCTGTTCAAGTCACCTCCAAGCCCAGGCCAGCATCTTGGTGGCTTGGACTAGATCACGTGGCCTGGAGAAACCCCATGAGGATTCTGCCACAGTGACCTGAGCCGTGCACTCTCTTCTTCCCAGGCCTATACTCACAGGTTTTTGAGGTCTGTGGCTCCCCGGAAAGCCTTCCTGGGCACAGCCTGGAGAGCGTTCTCACTCAGGTCCCTGGGGAACAGAGAGGAGGACACAAGTTAGGACAGTCATAGTGAGAAATGAGACTGAGGGGCCTCCCAGTGACCACATTCCAGCGCTTGCACAGGCCCCCGTGGCTCTGTAAACTGCTGAAGGAAGGAATGGTGGCATCAGAGAGGAGCCTTGTCCCCAGCCTCCCCCCTCTGGACAGAGGGTAGCTAGAGAGGGAAGCCCCTGCCCCCAGCTGTGATCGGCCCTAGCAGCCCCTGCCCCAGTCTGCTGAGCCCCACGGCAGAGCTGCAGTGCAGGGAGGAGAGGGGCCTCTCCATAGCCCTCAGCCACCCTGCCTTTCTCTTTGTGTTTTGCTTATAAGGGAGCCGTGACTACAGAGACGGAGGCCCACCCAGTCCTGAACTGCAGGCTGCTCTGGGGAACTGCAGAGTACAGAGTTCTGAGAGAGCCCGGGCCCGATGTCCACTTCCCACTGACCCAGGGACCATGGTGCTGCTCCCAGTGGCATCTGCTTCGCAGGCAGAGGGAAAGCTCAGCACAGACTCCATCAAGCCCTTCCTGAAGGTTCTGGTGAGCTGTGGTATTACAAGGGCTCTTGCATACCAGCTTCTAGATGCTTCCTCCAAGTCCCCCTGCAGGACGGGGCCTCAGCACTAGTCTTTGCCTTTTCATGCCTCTCCTGACAACCTCACCAGAGACCTTGCAAATGCCTCTGTGCTAGCTTGCCTTCTCACCACAGCAGGTGTGTCCTGAGGGCATAGGAGGCCCACCCTGCCCCAACCTCAGGAGAATCACCAGAGTCTGCCTGCTGTGTGGGGAAATGCTGTTATCAGACCCATTTTGCAGAAGAAAGGGAGGCCCAAATAATCTAAGCAACATCTTCAGGGTAACCCTTCTAGGAGACGAGGACTCCTGAGTTTGAGTCATGTGGCCAGGCCTCCGCACCTCTGTACAGAAGTCCTGGGGCATATGTTGTCTCCCTCATATGCAGAGGAAGGATTTGAGCTCCAAGATATTAAGTCATTTACCCAAGGTTGGGCCATGGTGATCACAGGCCCTTATCAGACACTCTAGGGTACTTGGAGTAGACAACCAGAAGTCACCTGTGCTAATGGGGAACCCAATACCAGACAGCATGGCAAACCCCTACCCTTCTCCTACCTGGCTCCCAGATCCTCCACAAAGAGCACCGTCCACTGCCCCTCCCCCAGAAGGCTGCCTGAGTTGCCCCACACTGCCACTCAGGTTCCCTACCAAGATAATGAACCTGGGTCAGAGAGAGGGCTCAGCAGGCCAAAGCTCTTGCCACCAAACCTGAGTTCAGTCTCCAAGAACCACAGGGTGGAAAAAGAGAACTGAGTCCTATAAGTTGTCCTCTGACCTCCACAAGCATACTACAGTATGCATGTGCAAACACCCACCCACACACACACACATACACACACACACACACACACACACACGGGGGGGTAGATGTAATTAATAATAATAATAATAATAAATGTAATTTGAAATTGTAAAAAACATTTTTAAAAGACAATAAGTCAGGAGTTTCCCAGCAAGTATACAGGGCCCTGGGTCATGGTGGCATTCAACCTGGCATTCAACCTGGCTCTTCTACTTCCTGGTTGTAGCCTGCAAGTCTGCCCTTCCCTCCTTTGATGGACAGCAGCACCCAGTGACTCACTTGTCAAGAACAGAATGGGGTGGACATGGGAATGGCTCACATCAGACATGGCAGCTTTTTCCTTGTTCTGTGCTGGAACCCCCTTCCTAGAAGAAGCTGACCCCAGATCATAAGGACTCATAGCGTCTCTCTAGAATGATCCTCATAGAGAGAAACAGATGCCTCCACCCACAGTCAGCCTCCACTGGCAACCTCCCCACACCCCCACTGGCAGCTGTAGGGCAAACCCGAGACCAGAGCTCCGTCACCCAGAAACCCAGATCTCCAACTCTCCTTATTCTACGGAAGCAACTGATGACGCAGCCACCAGTGGCCGCCAGTTCAGGGGTGTTCAGGGAGAATGCCTCCAGGCAGTGAAGTTCCCCCAAGAGCCTTTGTGGAAGGCAGGGATATGGCATGTTGACACTAAATGTCCTTGTGCTGACTCAGTGCTAGATGTGAGACTGTACGGCTTCTCCTCATCTCCTTGTGTGTGAAATGGTCCCTAAGTCGCCCACCAAGGGGGTCCTCCACATGTGGGGACTCAGAAACCTGAATTTTATATCCCCAACCCCCATTCTTATGTTGGACTCTAGTTACTGAAACTGAGGGGTCTAGGAAGTAGGGCCTTTAGGAAGGAGATAGCCTACCGCAAAGCTCTCAGGAACAGGACTGATAATAAAAAGAGGCCTCTGAGGCATGTAAAGGCACTTGCTACCAAACCTGATCATCTGTGTTGGATTCCAGGGACCCACAGGCAGAAGGTGAAAACCAACTCCCACAAGTTGTCCTCTGACCTCCACACTGTGCAGTCCCCCATCATCCAACACATATACAATAAACAAACAAACAAATAAATGCAATAGAAAGTTTTAAAGAAGCTTCAAAGAACTGCCTACCCCGACACTGTGAAAAGACACTATGATTTCTGATTTCTGCGAATTACAAAGTAGGCCCTCCACACATACCATCTTCTTGAGCCTTGACTCCCCCAGACCCTTGAGAAATAAACTTCTGTTATTTATAAGCCACCTAGCTTGTGGTATTTTGTTACAGTAGCTTGAATGGACTTAAGACACATGTCAAGTGAGGGGCTTGGGTCTTTGGAGCCCTTGGTATCTCACAAGTGCAGGAGCACTGCTAACAGAGGCATCTAGCAGTTGGGGAGAAGATGGTGCAAGCCACTGTAAGGTTCTGGGTTTGAGAGACCCAGCAGACAGAAGGGACCAGAGACTCTGCTGGGAGCTAAGAGGACCCAGTTTATTAAGAGAAGACCTGCTGGGACTAGCTTCTCCACACTCAGGAGTGGAGAAATGCTAGCCACCCTGGGGGGCTAGCCTCCCTAAAGAGATGGGGGAGACTAGCCCCCTCATCTTGGGGCTGGAGCCAGGCCTCCTGGAAACCGGACTGGTGTGCCTGGCTCCAGATCCAGATGGAGAGAGCGAGAGCGAGAGCGAGAGCGAGAGCGAGAGCGAGAGCGAGAGCGAGAGCGAGAGAGAGAGAGAGAGAGAGAGAGAGAGACCTCCTCAGGACAAGTGCAAACAGCTAACCCTCTCGGTGAGTCGTTAGCCCCGCCTATCTGGTCAGTAGGCAGGAAGCTTATCTATTCAAGAAGTTGTAAACGTCAGTCCCCTTTTTTGCAAGTATTGTGAATTCTGGTTGTTTGACTGGAGTTGCCAAGGTGTCTGCTGGGAGGAGGGAGGGTGCTCAGTCACATCTTACAGAGTCAGTCATGTACTCACAAGGAAGCAGGGAGGGCCTGTTGCACAGTAAAGGGCAGGGAGGTGATACTCCGGAGAATGTGGGGGTGCAGAGGGAGATGGCACTTCCAGGGGGCCCCTCACCTCACCCAGCAGGCTGCTCGCCCTCAGACTGAGCCTGGGAGGGAACTGGAAGCCGCTCTCCACATTCATTATTCCGGTTAATCCTCCCCACAACCCTTCAAGGAAGGTCTGTTACCTGTATTAATTAACCAGTCCACCGAGCCCAAGCTTCCATGCAGGCTTCACAGTGGCTTGCAGGAGGAGGAACAGGCAAAGAGAAAAAGAAAATTCAATGGTGGGTGCTCCAACTGTGCCACAGGCCAGCCAGGCAGGGCAGAGCAGGGGCTCAGTGCTCCCAGAGAGTCAACAAAAGTAGGACCAGTGGCACCCAGTCTATGCATAGTGGAAATGGATCACTGTCAGGAGCATGCATAGTGGAAATGGATCACTGTCAGGAGCATGGCTGCTTGGGCTCTCATCTCAGTTAAGAATTCTCTCAGGGGGTCTATGAAAAATGACAGTGTAACCTCAGCAGCAACGCTGGATCCTTGTAGTAAATGGGCTTCAAGTGTTTCTTAACATGACTGTGTCACAGCGCTGCCCAGGAAATCAATTCTGTAAGGGTTCATGCTAGGAACTAAGCAAGGAATGAAGGCAGCGAGAAGCAGTGAGGCCAGGCAGAGCCTGGCTCAAGCAGCGTGAAGCAGAGCGTGCTGAGGGTGGCTAGAGAGAATGATGTCCAGCGACTCTGTAGACACTGCTCTGAGGTATCAAGACTTCCAGTGTAGGTGGAGTGAGACACCGAGAAGCCTTAGGGTGGATGGGGAGATATATTAGTGAGTTTTCTGTTGCTGTAATAAAACATCACAACCAAGGCAACCCATAGAAGGAAGAGTTTATTGAACTTATGGTTCAAAGGGATGAGAGTTTATCGTGGTGGGGAGACATGCAGGAGGCAGTCGGTGCAGAAAGCTGGCTCAGAAAGCAGAGGACTTCGAAGTGGAAGTGGCCAAGGCTGTGAATTCTCAAAGCCCACCCCCAGTGACATGCTTCATTCCACAAGGCCATACCTCCTAAACGCCCACAAACAATGCCACCAACTAGGCCTAAGTGTTCAAATATTTTGAGCCTATGGGGGATTTTTCTCACTTGAACCATCGAGGAGGTAACCTCACTTGGGAAAACCCAGGCTAGTCCTGGCCAGTCAGCCCACCATAGGAAGCCACTCTCCTGTTTAAGTGACCAAAGGGAACACCCTGAAACCCCCAAGAGAGGCAGGAACAGGCAAGTTCTGGAAGTCTCAAGAAAATGCAGGGAGCTGGCAGCAAAGTGGGTGGTGGGAAGAGCCTGAACTTGCAGCAAGACTTGTGGGTTCAATTGCTTCTTGCTATGCACGGCCATAGGCCCAGGAGACCTGGGGAGCTTTGAAAAATGAGCACAAATGTGTGCCTCACAGGAGTTGGTGAAAGATTGTGTTTAACTTTCTAGCCTCATTTGTATTTAACAATATTCAAGAATTGGAACTTTTGTTCCTCTTTTCCCTAAGGCTTCATTATTGTTTAGAGTGGCCACGAGGGGGCGCCGGAAGCCTTCCCTGGACTTCCTACACAGTGCCTGGTTGCTCCTAAACCAGACTGGTCTCCCTTCGCTGCACTCAACTTTCTGTCTGGTGACACTTGTCTTTGCCAAACCTCTCTGAGATAAGACCACTCATCTCTTTAAGGTTTTGGTTTGGGTCTGGTTCGGAGTGAGACCCAGCAGAAATGAATGAAATACTCCAGCATGGGTATTAACAGGACCCATTTATTAAGGATACGAGGCTAGCCTCCAAACTCAGGAGTGGAGAAGCTAGTCCACTTCTTGCCGCTTCGTGGGTTTTTTGAAGGGGGGAAGGAAGGTAATTAACAAAAACCAGGAAGCTCATCTTGTCAGGAACTTTATCTTATGGTGTTAAGGAGCTGCAGTCAGTGCCTTTACACAGATGCTTGTGAATTCTGGAAGTTTAGCTGGAGTCCCCAGGGTGTCTATCAGTCCCTTCTGCAGATGGCAGAGTCCTGGAACGGCTGAGGGGGTTTCTCTTCAGTGACATCTTACAATCTCCATTTACACCCACAGCACCAGCCCTCAGCCTTCGAGTCACCTTCAGACTTAGTGAGGTTGCCCCATCCTCCTCCACTGTGGCTGTCACAGGGCCCTCAAAGAGAGGAGAATGGCCCCCAATGGGTCCTGGAACAATAGGGGGACCTCCTGGGAGAGGGAGGGCTCCAGGTAACAAACCTAGACTAGCACATGACCTAGCCCTGGCAGGGGAGCTAGAGGACACAGAGCCCTGAGCTAATAAAGAGGAGGAGGCAAGTCCATGAAAAGAGGAAGCCAGGGTGTGGTAGGAAGCACCCACTGCTGGGTGCCACGGGAGAGCGGGCTCAGCAAGCCCTGACCCACCCACTGCCACCGTGAGCCTTGGGCAAGTGACGCTCACTGGCCTTAGTTTTCTCATCTGCAAGTGGAGAAGGAAAGGTGACTCCTATTTGCTTACTGGTCCTTCTCAGCTGACCCCTTCAGTTCCTTAGACCCCTCTTGTCACAGGATCTTTGAACTTGCCAGGACTATTCTTTGTCCACTAGAAAATTCCTTCTGCTGTTTTATCTCAGTCCACAGACACTTCCACTATCTATTAGCTGTTCCCTATTCTGTAGGTTCAAAAAATCCTTTCTCTTCAACACCAATTCAAAACTGCAATGCCATACAGCTTCACTGAGTGTAACTGCATACTGACATCTGATCCCCTCCCATCTTGACCCCTAGACTGTAATCTCCCCAAGGCAGACAGTCTATTTTGCTCCCACTGTAACCTGGGGCCTCATGTATTGTAAGAACTCTACAACTAACTGAATTGAACTAATGAGGACCCCCAATGACCTTCTCCCTCTGAAAGCCTTGCCAGATCAAGGGGATTAGGACAGGCCATGGCATAAGGAAGGCAGGGGCTTGGAGAAAGCAGGGAATTCTACAGCATCAGAGACCCCAACTCCCAACCTGTGCTCTGGGACTCCTTGCACCTGTCCTGCCCAATGAGGCTGATCACCACATGCAGGGAGGGCCCCAAAGCACAGGACTGCACCGAACGAGCAACCAGTATTGTGGACATGTTGTCTTGGCTCTCACTCTCCCTTTCCCACATCCCGATAGATACTGCACATTCAGCACCCCTGGGTGACTTAGTGAGGAAGTTAGGAAGTCACTGAGGAAGGTAGGGGACTGTCCTGGGACCCTCCAGGAAAGAGAAGAAGCTGGAACTCCCAGGAGTCCATTCCGAGGGGTGTGGTAAGTGCCCTATAGTCAAAGATCTTCCTGTAACCTGTTCCCAAGGGCAAAGGGCTCTAAGAAGGCACTTCCACATACCACTGGGTGTGGAAGCCCAGTTGCTTCCCACCCCTCCCTGACTCAGGCACTCTCTCCAAGTGCTTGTTCCAGTCTCCTCCCACACACTGCCAAGCTGAGGAGCCAGAGGTCAGGACCCCATGTTTTCACTGCTAATCTCCTTCATGCTGTAATCTGACTGGTCCTTGTAGGCACACCGCCTCTGAGGGAATTAGCGGGGCCTTGTTGGGGCAAGGCATTGGGTACCAGCCAAGGCCCGACTGGGCTGTAGGCTCTGGCACTTCTCTGCTGCCCCACTGTAGAGTGCAGGCTATTTTGTGGTACTTCAAGGCACAGGGAGGCTCAGCACAGCCCAGGGTTCCAAAGCGCCTTACCTAGGGCTTCCCTGATCAGACTATTGAACTGTGGACCTGGGCCTGGGGCAGAGCAAGCAGCGATGAAGGTGCCTTGTGCAAGTATTTTATCCTGAGGTCAGGGGAGAGGTGTTTCTACCTCTTCCTCCTTCCTTCCTCCTCCTTCTTTTCCTCTTCCCCTTCTCTTCTTCCTCATGAAGCAAAGTAGGAGTAGCTGTCATAAGCTAAGGAAGTCAAGGCATGCAAGCTCTCAACCAGGGCTGTCATTGCTCAGCCTTTGGTTTCTGCCTTTGGGGCTCTGAAGGAAGAGCAGGAACCTGGGAGTCAGGTGTTCCGTGCAGCCTCCTCCTGGCCTGCCGCTGGACTCCAGGCAAGATCCACAGCAAATATTAGGTGCCTGTGGCAATGCCCCTTCCCAGGCTGCTCACTTAGCCTGTCTGAGGGTGACTGGTGTCCTGCACAGTTACTTGGAGAGGACCAATTGTCAGGACCTCAGAGTTATGTCTCAGCAGGCCAGCCCTGACACCATTGTGTCAAGGTTCAGGGAGATGCTGTATCTAGCAAGGTCCCCAGCTAACTGAAGCATACTGAAGTTAAAGGGCTATGTGTGACAAAAGGAAGCATTAAACCCTTTGATGTCCTCAGCTATGACTGATGCAAAAACTACAATGTAGCCTCAGTGCCTGTCTATCACTTCAAAGCAGCAGGCAGGGCCCAATTCCTACTATTTGGGATGTGGAGTGAGGGAAAGAAAGGCAGTCATTGGTCTCTCACCCAAGGCTACCTGTGGGAATAGGGAGTATTCACCAGGGTCGGGGTGATCAGCCACTTGTTTACCATGAAGGCCTTTTCTGCATTGCTGCCGGGTTGGGGGAAAGAGAGACACTGTCAGGCTCTGCTCAGCACAGAGTCCACTCTGGGGGCGTCTGGAAGAGTGGGCTGAGCACTCACTGAAGAATCAGCTCCTGCACTCTAGCACGAGGGAGCCCCAGTCTGCTGAACACGTATATTGTCACAGGAGGCTCCTAGTGCCTGAACTCCTGCCAGTGACTTGGAGGCTACTATCATGGATGGTAGATTTGAGCTCTTCCCTGTGTCCCCTTCTGTTCCATGAGTGCCCATGGTCACGGGCACCGGCAGCAGAGACTTCCCGTCACCCATCATGAGACTACCAGCTTTCCGGTGCGGCCTTCACACACAGCAAAAACCTCATCAGACTGCACTATGAGCTTGGATGGCTGCACCATAAACCACCTTGTGATACTGCCTTGAACTGTCCTGCTTGCTGGGCAACTATGAACCTCAACTCCTAGAAAAGAAACATCCCAGAGGAGGTACCTCCAAAAAGCCACTCACTCTCAGAAGGAGACTGGCTCAGCCAAGGCAAGACAGCCTTGAAACTGGGGTTTCACTCAGCAGGGACACTCAGGACACAGAACTGTTCTGTTCTTTCATTCTGCTGACAGCCCAAGAAGTAGTAGGCCTAGGCCCCAGACTCACAGTGAGAGCACAGAGTCAGGTGAAAAGACCAGATGAAGATGATGGACCACGCAGGGCCCCTTCATGCAAGGCCATCCTCTTCACAAGCACACGTACGGCTGCCCTCTTCGTAGGACAGGGAAGGCCATCCTCTTGATCAAGAGGCTCGATCTTCACCTCAGAGTGCCTAGGAAACCCAACATGTCCTAAGTCCTGAACAGGCATGCAATGGGGAGAGGCAAGCTCCATTCGAGTCACCTGCAACAAGTCTTTAGGAACCCAGACCCCAGGAGTGCCCCAGACACATGGGGTGAGGATCAAGGAAGTGGCGCAGAAGAAAGAATTAACGTGCAGAAGAAGGCCAAGCTGGCTTCAACGCCGCTGTGGCCAGCATGTGACAAGGCAAGTTATTTAACCTCTCTGAGTCTAACAACTTCTGAGGAAAACAGGGCTAATCACTGTTCCTCCCTGCTGGGTTGGGGAGGATTAAATGTCATGTGCCACCTGTATAGTGACAAAAGGAGGTAAAATTGAACCAGGATCATGGCTACCCTTGGGTGGTACAGATGATGGCCAGAGGCAGGTTGAAGAGACCACTGGGTATACATGGTGTTTCTCTCATCAACCTAGGGGCTGGTAACAGAAGTACATTTGTTTTCTGACATTCAGCTAGCTGTCCACTGAGGGGTACACTCTTGTCTCTGCACATGTCGCACTTCAATTTAAAACTCCTCATAGGAACAATGATAGTGCCAACTCTATCAGTAGAGCAGGGGTCACCCTCCTCCATCACCTGGAGGAGACCCATGGGGAAGAAGTCTTCCAGGCTGACACTGGAGGATGCAGGAGTTGCAGTCGTAGGTGTGGGATATCCTCAGGCTGAAGGGAGGCTGCAAAGCTGACAGCACGGGCAGAAACAGTCCCTGCCCCAAAGCCATGAGGGACCTGGACAGTGCCCACAAGTGAGGAGAGTCTGAGTACTGTGGGCGGCACTGTCAGACAGCAAGATAAAGGTATTACTGTACCTCCCGGGGCATCCGACAGCAAAGTCCACAGTCAGGTTCCACAGCTCCCTGAAGAACAGGCACTTGGGCTGGGCTCCAGGGATCAGACCTCTAGATCACAGGGGAGGGCAGGAATATGGCACTGGATGGCAGGGACCTCCGGGAAGAGATAGTAGGACTGGGAGACAGGAGCAGCCAAGCGAGGTCTGTGCATCTTTTCTGCCTTGTTTCAGGAAGCAATGAAGACTGTTTCCAGGTTTTGTTACAAAGTAAACTAACAGCAATCAGAGGAAATGTCAAAAGATGAAGACAGGGTAGGAATATCAACTGCGGGACACTCCTGCCCTGAACAGGCTTGGGCTCCTCACAGCCTAGAGGAAGTGAGGACTGAGAACTCACAATTTATAAATATGAAGACAATAAAGCCTGGGTAAGGCCAAGTCAGCCGGTTCTAAGACTGAGTTTGGCAGCTTCCCTCAGTCTCCACAAAGAGAAGGCTGTAATGAGGAAGTGAAAGGCCCTCACCAGTGTCCCCCAGAGGAGGTCCAAAGATGTGAGTCACCCCTTCTGGGTCACCTCTCCAAAGCCAAGTCACAGATCAGCCAATCAGGGATCAATAAACATCTTCCTTTGTTTTGTTTTGTTTTGTTTTTTTTAATACTTAGGCTTCAGCTGGACTGTTTTCCTTGTCACACTGCCAGCTAGCAGGGCTGGGTTGCACACTCTGGCTCCCCACAGCTGCAGTGGAAAGCTGGGGTCAGGTTCACCTCAGTCCGAACATCAGGAACTGGGGCAGAGACAAATGGGGCAGGCCTTCAAAAGCTGTGATAAAGATCAAGCTCAAGCCAGGAGACTCCCACCAGATAGTTAAAGACGCAAGTCAATTTGATGAATCGGCCATTGGACAAATCAGCCACTCTGTGAATTGCCTTTTGGCAAATTGGCTTTTTAGCAAAATGACATTTGGTAGTGTTCTGTTTCTGATAGATACAGCGATGCTCTCATGAGGCAATTATGCACACACTCCCAGTCTGGCACCATACAGAAGCCATTCTGCAGATGGTCGACCCACCCACCTCACACACTGCTCTGTGCCGGCCAAGCCGAGCCAGCGTGGGGTTTGAGGTACTGAGGAATGCACAGATGGTGCAGCATGCAGACCTGCTGCATTTCTCCCTGCTTAGCCCATCTGGACATGACGTGCAGGTTTGGGGGCGTGGCGCTGAGGTGGCAAAGCAGTAGTTAATTCAGTTTATGAAGAGAGGAAATCAAGGAGAGGAGCAACAGGGCTCAGAAAGGAGGATCGAGGCTGTGCCAGGGGAGGAGGCTCTGCACAGGGCAAGTGGCCAAGTCACAGCAGCTGCCAGTCTGAGCTTACCCAGGAAGAAGCTGGGACCCTGACAAGTGTGGCAGGGTGTCCAATGCCAGGACAGATGTCATGGAAGGAACAGGCTACCAAGGAGTCTAGTGAGCATCTCTAAGCCCAAAAGCATGTTGTTCCTCTCGCTCTGCCCCCTTTCGGGAGACTTCTTTTACCAGGGACCAGGCCCCGGCATCCTCTTCTCCTGAAGAAGACCCTATCAGAGTTTTGACCTCAGGATCATCCCAGAAGGAAATTAGAGCTTGCACTATTGGAGTTACAGGAGGTCAGCTTGGCCAACAGACATGCTGCCCTGTGTCCCCCCCCACAGAACACACAGGGAGACCCACAGAGAAGACTCCTGAATATCTCCAGGTAGCACATACACACAGAACCATCCTGCCACAGGGGCAAGGAAACTCCCTCCTAGTTGGCTCAAAGTGATCTGCAGGATTCCCACCAAAACCCAGAGTAGCCAAGAGTCGCTACAAGAAGAGACTGCCTAGAGAGCTGTCCATGGTCATTTGGGGAGCTGTCCGCGGTTCTGAACTTTCACTGACAGTGCTTCCTCTGCTGGGGCTTGAGGACCCGCCTTGGATCTGTTTGGTCCAGACCTTGTCTAGTCAGCTCTTTTTCTTTTCCCCAAACCACAGTAATTCCAGCTCATAAACACACACACACACACACACACACACACACACACACAGAGAGAGAGAGAGAGAGAGAGAGAGAGAGAAACACTGTGACCCTCTCAGACTCAGAACCATCACCAACCACATCTAGGCAGGGGAGTTGCTTGGTCCTGGGCTTCCTCTCTAGAGGTCATCTCTTAGCCCTGCCCAGTCACAGCCAATGCAGAGAAGGTTGTACCACTGCCTGTCATGCCCCATACACTGAGGACAATTGCTCATGGTCACCTGTAACATGTGATTGTCATTAGTGTTGCTGAAGGTAAGTACATCATCTGGCATGTACTGAGTGTTTCATGTGCTTTGCAGATGCCACCTCATTTAATACTTGAAATACCTTATGAGGTAAATCCTCTCATAGTTTCTTGGATGCCCATATTGAGACAGCATGTGGGGGAAGGAGACAGTATACAGAATTCCTCTACTGATCTCCTTTGTTGGGAGCCCTAAAATACTCTGAAAACTAGACTGCTTTGTCTTACCATTTGCTTCTACTGGGGATGGTAGCTAGGACCTCATACACGCTGCATTTTATTTTTTTATTTATCTTAGTCCGGGGATCAAAACCAGGGCCTTGAGCATGTGAGACAAGCATTTTGTAGCTTACCTATGCACACACCCCTAACATCTATTTTTTTTTATTAAGTCATTTACTTTGGCTTTTATTTGGTTTGTTTACGTTTTGAGACAGAGTTCTCATATGTGATTTAGGCTGGTTGGTCACAAACTCACAGTCCTCTGCCTTGACCTCCGGAATGCTAGGATTACAGACATGTGCCACAATGCTTAAAGGTTTTTTTTTTTCTAGACTCAGGTTGACCTTGGATTTTCTATGTATATAGCCTAAAGATGGCCTTGAACTTCTGATCTTCCTGAGTGCTAAGATTACAGGCATGTACCACCATACCAGGTTTATACAGTGCTGTGGATCAATCCAGGGCTTTGTGCATGTTAGAAAAGCACTCCACCAACTGAGCTACATCCCCAGTCCTTTAAATTTATTTTTAGAGGATATTCTCACTATGCCCATTTTCCAAATAATCAAGACATAATAACTTTCCCAGACTGACTACAGAGCCCATTAGCTAATTCACTCTGCCACACTGGCTCAGCACACTTGAATTATCAAAGTGATGGGCAGGTAGATGAAGAAGCTTCCAGAAGCACATACATGTCAGTGGTGACAGATGAACTTGGAGGCAAAAGGTGAAAACCAAAGAAACACTATGCTGATAAGCCGTCATAACATTGACATTAAGCCATCAGTACAAGGTCATGGTGTGTTCAGGACCCCCTGTTTTATAACCCAGGTAATTATATAATATGTTTTAGACATAGTCTTGTCAAAAATGGTGTAAGAGTCACTGAGACACTGTGCTATGGAAGAATATAATGCAGTCACTGTTGGGACAGGTGTTACCTAGGGACTTTTTGCTTCCCTGGATCTGACATTCCTTTCAAATCCTTGTGGGTTTGAAAGACAAAGAGGTAAGCTATGGGTTCCTTATGAATGAAGATGGCATGGTGGCATGCAGGATGATTTAAGGCCACCAGCCACTGACTTCTCAGAGTCTCTAGCATACCACCTTACCCCAAGGCCACCACCTCAGAGTCTCCAGCAGAATGACACTGAGCTCCTGTCCCCATGAGTGGTGTAAATAATGCTTAACTCTGGGAAATCTGAGGCCTCTAGACCTCCACACAATTAATTTCCAACTTAATTGGATTAAGAAAGTACCAGGGCCTGGTGTGGTGTGTTTCCTTGTCCTCATGGCTGACCCTTAGGAATACCCAGAGGCTCAGGAAAAGTTTGTCAGATGACCAATAAAGCCCACAAAGGGGGACCACAGAGTCTCAGGCCAGAAGCCCCTAGTAATCACGTGGAACTTCTGGATGTGATGGCCGCAACTGTGGGGAGCAGGGGCCCATGGCAGGTACATGTGATGTTTGTGAGAAAGGTGGAGGGCAAGGGAACCTAGAGTCAGAGGGAGATGGGCACAGAGTTAGAGAGAGAATGCTATGGTTTGGCTCTGAGAAGTCCTCCAAGGCTGTGAGAAAGGTTGCCAGCTGATGGTACTACTGAGAAGTGGGGCCTCCATGGAGGAAGTAACTCATGGAGGCATGCTCCTGAAAGACCATACTCCTGAAGCCCCACCCCTTCCTCTCATTTTCTTAGCCTCTTGGCCTTTATCGGGTAAACGGGTCTGCGCAGCCATGCCCTCCCTGCCAAGATGAACTATAACTTTGCCACGGCCTCATAGCTGTGGAGAAAAGTGACCAAAAGGGATTGAAACCAGGAGCCAAAATAAACTTTTTTTTTTTTTTAAAGACAAGGTCTCATTTGCCCCAGGCTGTCTTCAGGCTCACTATGTATACAACTAAGGATGAACCTGAACTGCATGAACTGCAGATCCTCCTGCCTTTACCTCTCAAATGCTGGGAATACTGATGTGTACTGCCATGTCTCATTTGATGGAGTGCTGGGAATCCAACTGAAGGCTTTGGGCATGCTAAGAAGCATTCTACCAATTAAGCTATATCCCCAGCCCCACAAACCTTTCCTTAGGTATATTTTTCTCAGATATGTTGTCATAATGATAGAAAGTTGACTGACATAAAGAAATATGCAATAATAGAATGAAAGAAGAAAAAGAAACTTGAAAGGAAGATAAGAAAAGAGAGAGCCAGATAGGAAATGCGAGACAAGAGGTCCGAGAAAGAGGCCAAGCCCCTCCCCCAGGTTGGAAATGAGGGAGGAACCCAGGGCACTTGGCTTTGCGAAGCAGCACGGGGTAGCCACAAGTCCCTGTCACACCTGACAGCCAGCTAAGGTGCAAATGAAAAGAACACAGCATGTGACTGCCGAGCTCTCTGCTCACTCCAGGATGCTGGGCTCCCTGTCCCAGACTCTCTCGGGGCCTGCTGGGCAGGAGGAGATAATTTGCCATGGCCAGAAGTGTCAGGCTTTAGTGATGAGTGTGAAGACTGCACCCTGCTTGACTAATCCAGGCAGAGGTGGAAACGAGCACCACATCCTAGAATCAAATCTCCACAGAGGTAGGGGTGGTTTACTTTCACTCATATGCTGGTAACAGAACTCTCCAGATGGAGGACTGGAGGCCTGACGGGCTGTAGGCAGTGAGGGGACCAAGGTCAATAGGGACTGGCCATTTTCATGGTGGGGTAAGGCTCTAGAAACAAGGATCATGTTCTCCCTTGCATGCTATGAATCCAAGTGTTGTACATCTAAATCAGAGCCAAAAGGTTTTGGGTTGAATCCTGTCTCTGCTTCTCGCTAGCTGAGTGATTCTGCAATTGTGACATAACCTCTCTGTGTCTCTCTTTCTTTTCCTATAAACTTGGAATAAAAAGTGACCCTGGAAGTTGAGCAGATCTGGTGACTAAGTATGTGGAAGGCATCACCACATGCCAACATAGCAATGCCATCCTGAAGATCATTTCTGTACTTCCAGAAAATACCTGCATGTCTCACTAGGGTTGGCTGTGGTTTGATGTAACTATCGCCTGCCCCATAACTCAGACGCATCGGCTACAGAAGGAAGCACCAGCAGCCCAGAGAGTGGATTAATTGTTATTTTCCCATTTCACATGACCTTGTCAAAGCTGCATCTGAAAATCGCCCTATCAGCATGCCCAGATATGCTCCATGCCTCGATCCCACCACCTCCTCACCTAGACGGGGAAGCTCTCCATCCGTGAGGCCAGCAGCTCCTGTGGAGCCCCATGTCTCTGCTGCCATGTGCTCTGTGAGGTTACACAGGGTGTAGCAGAGCTACGAAGCAGAGTGTCGGTGGGAAAGATAACTTCCAAGCTGAGTTACTCTCTACGCATGACTCGGCATTGTCTCTAGGCTCTCCTCCCCACCTTCTCCTTGAACCTCTCTCCTCTCCCCTGACACCCCGAAAATGGTTTGAACCAGCCTTTGGCATGCGATCCTGTCTGTGTTTGTGCTGCTGGCTTTGGGGCAAGGGCATGCTGCTGATACATTCCCTCCCTTTGTGGGTGGAAACAACATGGCAGAGGGAAGACAGAGCCAGTAGGGTCCAGACAGGACTTAGACCCGCCCCATCTCAGCCCAAAGCCAAGGCCTGTAGTCTAACTGTCCTTGCAGTTCCCAGGCTGAAAGTGCCTCCCATACCATCTGGGCAAGATGTTACATGTCACGGGAGAGTGTGACTCTGAAGTGAAGGTGGTGGGGACTCTTATTTAAGACCATGTGTGCAAGAGGACAGAGAGTGAGACAGATGGTCCTCTGGGAACTATCAGAACTATAATCTTCGACTTCTATTTATTTCAGTTCTGGACACCACCCAGGACACCCTCAAAGAACAAGAAAAGACACCTGTCCTTCAGTGACAACTGTGCCTCGAGGTCTTACTTTCCTGCTTATTGGAACACTGAGGCATCTTAGCTAGGGTCGCTCCTGAGAATGTCAAGCAGGGCTCTGGGCCGTGGCTCCTGGACGTCCACAGCTGAGGTACCTGCGGTGTGCACACCTGCCAAAATCACGGTCAAATTTTGCCTGTGTGCATGGTGCCTCTGACTCTCAGAGACCTGTGACCCCACGGAGTTGACATACCCTGTTTTGAGCTCACATCTCTGGAAGCTCTGTAGGAGAAACATCCTTCCTGTCCCAGCCCTCCAACTGTTAAGCTACAGACACAGCTGACTATGAGAACAACGGAGCTCAAAAGTCAGCCTCTGGGGTATGACACCCATCATGCACCTGAAAGACTTGGTGCCCTGAGTGTGCGCAGTGGGCCCAAGACACATACCACCTCCTATACAGATGCATTTTTGTAGCAGAGAAAAGGCCAGGGGTACGCTTGCCGAGAGCAAGACACCAATCCCAGAGCATGGTATCCTTAACTCACAGAGAGCCTGGTAGATAGCAGGTACTCAATAAATATTTGTTGACTGAAAATGAATTATTCTGAGGAAACAGGTCACTGACTGATGAGCCCTATAAAAGCCACACCCAGCAAGACCCCATCCAAAATAATAGCAATGACTAACACACTGATGCCTCTGCTGTGCGCCAAGCCAAGTGCTCTCCATGCCTCCCCTCATTCACTCCCCACAGCTGCACAACCATTGGCTCCATCTCACATATGAGAAAAGCAGGGCTCAGAGAGAGGGTCAGTGGCTTGCCACACGTCGTCACCCAGCTGGGGAGTCCAGTCTGCCGCCTAAGCTAGGTTTCCCCGCTTCCCATCCCAACCATCACACCAAAAGTCCTGCCCTCCTGGGATTTCTGGGAGAAGTGACAACGGAACAGAGCAGGGAAGAATCTTGGGACTGGGCAAAGGCGGGCAGTGCAGCATGCATACTCAGCTGGGCCGGTGCTCGTGGAACCCAGGGAAGGTACTGGAAGGGGAAGGAGAGAAACAGCACCACGTGGCAGAGGGTGGCAGATGTACCCAGCCAAACCCTCACCTCCCCTTTCTCCTTCCTGTTAGAGTTGTGATTTCATTTGGCCAGCAACATGGCCAGAAAAAATTACATTCCTACTTTTCTTGCATCTAGCAGAAGTTGACGAATGAAAAAGCTTCCAGAAAAAAAATCTGGAAAGAGGTTGATTCCACTGAGAGAGGCCTTTTATCCTTCCTTCCTTCCTTCCTTCCTTCCTTCCTTCCTTCCTTCCTTCCTTCCTTCCTTCCTTTCCTTCTTCCTGTCAAGAACCCATGGGAAATGGCTGGAGCCCCAGGAGCTGTTGTGAATCATGGAAGATAAAAGTTTGGAAGATTAAAACCCAAGAGAACCAGAGTGAAGGCTAGAAGGACTCCCAGTGGACTCTAGAGCGACCGAATTTTTATATGAGAAGGAAACTCCCATCTCTCAGTTTAAGTCAATTTTTTAAAAAGTTTTTGTTGCTTCTGCTGTTGTTGTAGATGGCCAAACCCAAACCCAGCTGTAGAAACGAGCTTTGATTGGAGTGGTGGGGGTACAGTACGCAGCAGGGCATCTTCAGAGGCATCTTGCCTCTTGCGGGGTGGGATCTGCAGCTTTGACCTCTGTGGACTATGGCAGAGAAGTAAAGTCCGGAGAAGATGAATAACCTTCCTCACATACCACACTCACACGACAGGGGACAGGAGAGGGGGTTCATAACAACACAGGATGTTTAAAATTGACCAAACCCAGAAAAGCTGATGACTGCGAAAGTGGGGATTTACAGAGGTAGTAAAAGCCACCTGGGCACCAGCCCATCTACAAGAATGTCCTTCCCTCCCAGAAAGTCTTCGATGTTCCAGAAGGCCTCTTCCATCTGTCCAGAAGAAAGCCAGGACCCCAAAAGCACATTGATCTGTGAGGGGATTCAGGCAGCAAGTTCGGGGGATACTGTTGGAGACAGCACCTCCGGGGTCACTGCCAAGCCACAGGGGACCTTGTGGGAATCAGAGGAAGGTGACCCTCTTCAATTTGCACATCTGCATCTCTGATGAGAATGGTGTCCCCAAGAGGTGACGCCTTATAAGTGTGTAGGTATACAGCCTACACAACTGTATACAGTGATCCTGCATGGCCACATGCTCCTCAGCACACCTACCTGCATCTATACCTGACTTCACACCATGCTCCAGAGGATGTCCCAGCCTTACAAAGTGACAATAATTTGAGGCTGTGTGCCGCAGCTAAAGCAGGAGAGATTTCCGCCTAATGGAGCATGCGATGTTGAGTTTGGACACCTGGGCCAAATATCATTAGCAAGGAAGATGCAGCTGTGGGCCTGTTATGGTAGCATCTGTCCCAGAAACAACTTGGCATGAGCCAAGCACCCAGGGAAAACCAGAGCCTAGAAAAAACTGTGGACCGCATCCAGTTGTAACAAAATGTGCAAGGCATGAATATCTTTGAATTTTATTATAATTAATTAAAGTCATTTTGTCCTTATTGTTAATTTCTTTTCCTTAGGGGGGAAGAAAAACTTTTCAGTTAATGGAATTATTTTAAATACATAAATGCAAATGAACAAATCTTAATAAATAACTTATTTCAATTACAATATCTTATCCCTGTTCTTGACCTACTACTACAATAAGAGAAAAGAGAGAGAGGATAGGGGATGGGACTCAGGGGACGGCAATGTACCTCGGTTGTCAGAGCTAGCTATCAAGCACAAGGCTTCGGGTTCAACTCTCAGCACCCCATAATCCAGGCATGGAGGTACATACCTATAATCTCAGTACTCAGGCTATGGAAGCAGGAGGACCAGAAATTCAAGGTCATCCTTCACTAAACAGTGAGTTTGAAGCTAGCCTGGGCTACATGAGACCCTGAGACTGAAAGGCAGAAAAAGAGAATGCTAGCTCTCACACACCCACGCTCTGCAGTCAGCCGCGGGTGGGTACCTGCCCCGCATAGTCGTGCTGCTCTTGTGGTCCATCCCCTGCTCCATCTCACATCTCAGGTGTCAGCTCTGGGACAGTGTGTCCTGAATGGAGGAAGTGGCTCTAATCAAGGGCCAGAGAGATTGCGAATGAAAACCTGTGCTCCCCTGTCAGCACTGAAATTAGTTCCCTGAGCTGGAGTAGGCCACTACCCCCAGGACAGATGTGAACCCAGCTTTGTGGAGCCTGTGTTTGTATACTGCAATGCCATAAGCATGGTGCTGATAGGGAAGAATGTTCCAGACCCTGAGTCAGAGATCTTGCTACTAGCACTAGCTGTGTAGCCTTGGGAAAGTCTCAAAGTCACTCTGGGCCTCTGCAACTCCATAAGCAGAACGAAGGCCCAGGCTCACTGTTCGCTCAGGCAGGCTTTGCAAACCATGAGGTGCACACAAACCTGGGATCTCATCCATCGAGTGCTGCTTGGCAGGTCTGGCCCATAGCTGAGGGGCTGCATGACCTGACATGCTCCCTGGGGACGCTGAAGCTGCTGTCACACAACCCCCTGAGTCCCACCCCCTAGACTGCTGTACTGCTTCACAGTAGCCCCAGTGGTCAGCAGAACCCACACATAAACAACACACATACACACAACACACCTCCCATACAACACACACACACCCCTAAACACACACTCCATGCAACACATATACAACACCATACAAATACACACAAACAACACAAAAACACACAACACACATCCCATACAACACACACAACATACATAAACACAAGTACACTCCACAAACACACATACAAACAAGATACACATTCATACATATACACACACCACATACCACATACACCACATACACCACACACACACACACACACACACACACACACACACACAAACACCACACACTATACAAATAAACACAGAATCACACATGCATGCCTCGCAGTATACACACACCACTGTTTTCTCAGCCCTGTTTGGCCCATTGTGATTTCAGGCCTGTTAGAATCAGCCCGGCAGATAAGCAGCCGGCTGTGACCACGGCTCAAGGACCCAGTCAGCTGTCTCCTTTACAAACAAGATTTGAGATTCTACTTTTTTTTTAAATCACAGAAAAGCTGAGAAAAGAAAGCAAGTATTTCCTTCCCATCTCCCTCTGCTCCCCCCCCCTTACCCAACCACCACTTGGAACAGGACCCACTAGGCTCACATCCCGTCACGCCGCACCCCACCACAGCCTGGTCCCTAGTTCCCTCTGCGCGCAACCTCGGGCACAGCCGCCTCTCTGTTTATTTTTTGCAGCTCTGATTGAAGCGAGGATCCCGCTGACATTTACACTCCCTCATCATTAGCTCAAAGCTTCCAGCAGCCGAGCTGAAAAGGTTCAGCAGAGAGAGGCTGAGAAGGAACTGTCAGCAGCTCTCATGGCTACCTCTCAAGATGCCCCATGGAACGCACTCCCAGCTTGACTTACCCGAAGGATGACCATCCTCCTCTCCCCAACACTAGGCCCCAGTTGTTAATAGCTTCTATCTCTACCAAGAGTCAGGGAACGTGGTGTTGATTCAGACATGTATGGATGTAAACAGACCCAGAGGCAGAAGAATTCAATCCAATTTAGTTTTGTATTGAACACAAGCCACCAATAGCCCCTTCGTCTTTATTTAGACAAGTTTAAATTGCACAACCATCCATCGACTGACCTTGCAGTCTCTACTGTTCCTCACTGGGACCAGCCTTACTCAAAGCTCTGTTTGCTCTCAGGGATGCCAGGGGACAAGGAAAAACATAGCTGGGGCCTCAGAAAAATGCAGCCCCACCCTTCCTGTGGGGTCAGGCCTGTCAGGCCCAGGCCAGTCTCTTCCCCACAAGCCAGGTGGGTCCTACACCCAGGGACCAAGGGCCACTACCACATCCCCTCCTTCATGTGACTGCATCCCTGAGCCTGAGGAAGAGCCCCTGGATGCTATCTCCTGAGAAATTCCTGGTGGTGTTTCATGTCTGTCCATCGAGGTCAGAGGTCATGGATGCATCTGGAACATTCTGAAGCTCCAGTTGCAGAAGGTCTCAGACATCACTAAATAATTTATTCCTCAGTCACAGAGGTAATGATCTTCACAGCAAAGCTCTTCCAACTTGACAAATAGCAGGGTCAGTTCATTAAAACAGGAGCAGTTAGGGCTAGAGAAATGGCTCAGTGGTTAAGAGCACTGGCTGCTCTAACAGAGGACCCAGGTTTGGCTCCCAGCACACATGTGACAGCTCACAACTGTCTGTAAGTGCAGTTTCAGGAGACCCAATGCCCTCTTCTGTCCTTCTTTGCCATTCCTTATGAAGAGAGGAGACTGGCTGTCTGGCTTGTTCAGTACACTGCTCCTAACTTCTACACACAGCCTGCCAGCCTGGTTGACGTTATTTTCATGTCACATTTTAAGAACATTGAGAAGCTTTCAGCACCATCTGTAAATTGTCATCACTCAGTCATCTGTCAAGGATGGCAAACCCAGCAGCTGGATCGCCACATCTAGAGCCTTGAGACCTGGACTTTCCTCAATACGAGCTGCAGCCGGGGGACATGTGGGGTGTAAACTTCAAGGCCCAGTCCTTGAAGTCAATGGAGCTCCCAGCCAAATCCCAGGGACACAGACATTCAATCCCAATAACTGAGAGCTCTGGAATGCTCCTCATGTGCCACATCATCATATCTGCCCTTCGCAGAGGTCCTCGGGGAAAGCCTCCATGTCAGGAGGGAGGCAGAACAGTTTTCAACTCTTAACACAGTCTCCAAACCCCAGGCCCTGCCCATGACCCAGTCCCCACCACCACAGACTAAGTGAACAGGATGGGTCCCCACCACCTATCACTGCCAGTGATGGGAGACAGAGAGAAGCATCCAGTGCAGTCTGGAGAGGCCAGGAGTATCCTGAAGCCAAAGAGTATCATTGGGGAGGCACAGCCCCAAAAGCGGTCAGGCTGTGCTAAGGCAGAAGCTACTGCACTACACTGACAGCCTATTGACCACACAGTGTGTGGAGAGAACAAGGGGGAAGACACTAGGCATTGGCACCAAGGGCCCTTCACGGTCAGTCAGAGCCATTGACCTTCAGCAGCATCCATGGGCCACTGAAGATTTTCAAAGTCAAGGCTGCTCTGATGGGAGTGAAGTCTTAAGAAGATGACACCGGGTACTAAGACATGATAGCTGGGAAGGGAAAGAGGGGGCGGGGGACCGGGAGAGAGGGGGTGGGGGACCGGGAGAGAGGGGCCGGGGGACCGCCACCTGGGAAGTCAGAGCACACTTAGAGCATCAATGACCAGGCTCTAAAAGTGACACAGCTCGCAACTTTCTGAGATGTGAGCACTGTTGGGGGAGGAAGGGCAGAGGAGTCAGGGACCAATCAGCAGAGGCTTTGGAGCCTACCTTGGGTGACCCTTATAAGACAATACTGTTACAGACAGTGCTATTTCCTAGACATGGGGTCTCCAAGGACCAAGATGGCCTATGTGACATGTTCAGGCCCTGCCTGGCTCTCTGTACTCCCTGGTCACCATGCACTGCCATAACTATTGTGATCACAAACAGGGAGATCAGTGTGGAAGGTATGGAAGCCACTCTTCCAGCCCCTCTATCAGGCCACGGGAGTGGGAGGTCAAGGGCGGGGCCAGGGTCCTGTTTTGGATCTAGAGATTTCCAGAAGGGGAGGCTGCAGTGGGAGGGTGCGGGAGACTAAAGACCTCAGGCAGAGTCTCAAGGCCCTGGGAGTGGTAGAGTTTTCAACCTCATGCCTGCAAGGACACCTTGCTGAGTCCAGGGGAATATCATAGCCAAGAAAACTGATTCAGCTGGCCACTACCTCCTGTGAGTTCAAAAAAGCTGAAACAGTGCATGGCCCTCTGCAACAAAGGCTAGGAGAAGAAGTTATTAGATCTGCCATGTGTCCAGTGGGGTGTCTGCCTGTCTGTCTGTCTGTCTCTGGCTGCTGATGGCTTGTGGCTCCCACCCTGCCAGCAGGCCCCGCCTGACCTGCTTTCTCTGTACAGACACACGTGGGAGGGACACAGGGACAGGAGAAGGAGCACTCCACATCATCCCCCTCTTCCTTTCCAAGCAAATCCAGTTGACTCCAGGATAGTAGTTCCCGAAGGAGTCTTGCCAGGGGGGAAGTGGGAGACCCAGCAGGACCCTGCAACGCCTGCTGGCTGAGAAATGGAATTCATACATGAAAATCAGGTGATGCCAGCCCCAGGCGCCACAGCCACGGCTGACAGACTGACAGCTAATTAGAAAGCTCCGCTTGAGCCTCACATTGAAAGCCATTTAATAATTAAATGTCTTATCTGTATTTAAAATCCTCTGACAATGTATATTTAGAGTGTGGCCAGAGAACCAATTTTCTCACTTCCATCACCCAAAGACACAATATTTGAATCCAGGCACCTCCCCCATTGACAGTAAGTGACATCGTGTCACACAATTTGAACTGGGAAACTTTCCAGCCTCTGGGGACCCTTCCTAGCTCTCGGGGTTGAAGCAGAAAAGGGACCCCCAACCCACAGACTTGTTTGACATGAATATGCCCCTTCACAAGTCACTAGCTGTGGTCTAGCAGGCAAGGAGCAGGTGGGACCCCCACCAGGAAGTGGGGTTCAGGGAATAGGTCACCTGGTGCAGCTGATAGGTGTGCTGTCTGCAGACATCATAAATGGTATATTCATTCAGTCATTAAACTAAATAGCAATTATGTGATAAAGCCAATAATAAAAGCTAGCCTGCTTCCCATTACTGCCATGTGCTGGCAGTTTTAAGGAATGTGAGCCATAAAACACTGCTCCTGCTGAAAGAGAGGCCCCTGCCATCCCACACTCTGTGAGCTGTTTCCTAGGTCTCTCGTAACCCCCAGGGCACATGACCTAGAAGACCTGGGGCTCTGTGTCCTGCTGGGTTGGAGAGCTGGAGTCCACAGGGGAGGCTGCTGCATGTTTAAAGGATGGATAGGTGCAGGCCGTTAGCTCCAGGGGCACAGCATGCCCACCTGTGGGAGGAGGACACAGTAAGAGGATCTCTGTGTGTTCCGAAGGAGCCATACCCGCGCTGCTGGCTGCAGGGTCTTCAGGCTACTAGTGTCCTGGTGGTGAGGCCAGGCAGAGCTCCAGGGAGAAATACTGAATTGGCTTCCCAGGCCTTCCTATAAGCAGAGCTCTCCTCCTGGGATGACCCAGGGCACTGCTCTCCCCTAAGCCCAGGCCACCTCTCAGACAACCAAAGGTGGCTTCCATCTTCCTTCTAGAAACCGAGCCCCTCTTGTTTCTCTTGCTGCCCAAAGGAGTTAAAAGCACTCCAGAGAAGGAAAGCATACTCCAAAGAAACTACATCTGGAAGGGAATTAAATATGACATTGTTCACCTCTCCCTTTAGGCAAATGCACAAAGTCCAGAGAGGTCAAGGAACTTTCCTGGAGTCATCCTTCCTTGCCCTAACAGCCATGTCTCTGGAAACACTATGGTGCCACAGGGGCCCCTCAGCTGGCAAGCTGGGGGTTCTGCTCCTGCCTTGCCCTGGGGCCCATGCCTTTGGAATGTAACACACTCCATTCTCCACCTTCAACAGTACCAAGTCTGATGGCTGGACTAACAATGAGCAATGAAGTGAGTATTCCAGGCCCAGGCAGCATGGGCCCTGCTTTAAGGTGGGTGCGAGTTTGCATTTCTGGGGTGCTGAGTCATACCCAGCGACACCAAGTGCCTCCCCCACCAGCTGATCACTCTTGGAAGTGACCTGACCAACATTCAGTTCAGGGGGACGGTAGGACTGGGAACACTGTTGGATCTGACGCTGATATGATCTTGAACTCAAGCAGCACTGGTCCTTTTGGTTCAACTGCTGCTGCTCAGAGGGAGGGCTGTGACCAGCAGGCCAGTGCCACCAGAATCTGCCAAACAGCAAAACCTGGGGCCCTGGGCCTACAGAACAAGGACCTGCATTAGCATGAGTCCCAGGGGACATGATAAATGGAAAGCTCTAGAACACTGGGAATGTGTGTTCACTGACACACACGTGTGAATGTATACGCTCATTCAAAATCCTCAGTGAATCTGTCTACCTGCTGAGGTATGCCAATCCCTTCAGTCTTGGATTCAAACTCCTCAATAAGGATGAAGGCCTCATCTACCATCCAGTTGTCCTCTGCTCTGGACCCACTCCAGCCTGGCTCTCCCTAAATTCACACCTCATCCTCATCTCTGTTTCCACCTGTGTAGTTCTTCTAGTACCTTCTAAGGTTCTATCAATATCACCGCCCATCTAGAGATCATCTCTCCCACAACGCCACTCTCTCCACACCCCGGAGGCATCTGACCCCTCACCTGTTAGTCAAGCACCCAGAGCCACATGTGGCCGCTTATCTAGGCAGCTGACCGTGTTCAAGTTCTTGTCTATGGAGAACGGGCATCTGTCACATAAAGGAGTCCAAGAGCAAGATGGAACAGACTCTAGAGCAAAGCCAGCCCTGGGGTGAACTCTGCTGTTCACAGGGCCTGTGGAGACTGCAGTGCGATGAGGGCAGGTGTGCAAGTCACCCGCCCGCAGGGAAAACACTGCTGAGCGCTCACTCTCACATGACTTCCTGGCAGAACAGACAAGACCAAACAGAGGTCAGAATCTTCCAGATGACTGCCCAACCAGAGGCGGATAAATCACAGGACATGGAGCATTTGTGGGGGGTCTTAATTAAGGGACTCTGGATGAAAAACAGGGCGGACATAGGAACAGTAGTCAGCACGCCCCATTGGAGGCTCTGCTGTCTTTTACACCATTTCACCAGGCTGCCCCAGCACAGTTCCTGCCCAGAGTTAGCAGCTGGCCATCAGGGCCAGAGGTACTGATTCAAAGGCCTTTGCCAAGGACCCACTGGATCCCCAAGAAGGAGAGGAGGAAGTCAGCATTCAGCACAGACTCTCAAAGGGGACAGGTGTCACAGGCAGCACTGCCCAGTGGCAGCCCCGTGGTTTGGTTTGTTCACCCTGATATCCTCCCCTGCCGGTCTTAGGGCTAGGTAGAATGATGTCCCTCCCAGCTCCAGGGTCAGCTCATCATCTATCTGGTCTCAGCTGCGCACAGGATCCCCTCCAAACCAATATGACAGCATGAAGCTTTTGTGGCAGAGGCTACGGTGATTCTTAGGGACTCCAGCTGAGGCAATGTTAGGCTGGGGTTGCTGTGACCATCTGGAACATGAATGGACAAAGCACAGGAATCGGCCAATGCAGAGGAGACTGGAAGTGTGGGGGAGAGACAGAAAAGATGGATGGTCGGACAGATGTGTGAACGGATGACCAAATGGAAGCTGGGCCCTGGCCTCATCATCTGAGGCCTTGCTCAAGCATCCTCTGATTCAAACTCAGGCATGGCAAACTCTAAAAGGCAGAAGCTGCCAGCATTGCATGTCTATTGCTAAGTTCAGTGCAGACGTCCCTGCCTTTGATCTCAGCCACAGCCGAGTGAGCTGGGTATCACTTCCTCTTATCTTCATCTCTAGTTACTAAGGATTTCCAGCCTGTCCAGGACATGGGAGTCACAAAGATGGCAGAGCTACAACTTAGAAACCAGTGTCCCCCAGGGCTGTGATCTTTGTACCATCACAACCAGGTCAGAGCTCCAGGGAGAGCCCCGGGGCTCTCTCTATAACTGAACACTCAGGTAACTGTACCCAGGAGGGTTGTAAGGAAATGTCTGCCCAGAGGCTGACAGGACATATGACTCTTTAGAGAGAAATGTCAGATCTGCAGGGACATGTTTCAGATTCAGAGCTTCGAGGTCCCCAGAAGAACATGGAGAAATACCGGCATTCACAGTACTGCTGGGCAAAACACGTCCAGTTGGTGGGAACTTAAATTCCTGCATGGCAGTGATACTGAGGGACTGGCTCTAATCGAAGGAGTCCTGGGAGTCCTTCAGGTATTTGCTGAAGATGCAGACTCAAAGTCTAGAAGGGCACCGAATGGGGATCCTATAAGGAAAGTGTGAGCAACGAAAGCCAAAGCACCTTAGGTGGACAAGCATCCACTGTAGCTAGCTGGCTTCCCTGACTGTCTGGCTTATCGTACTGCGGAGCTCAGATGAAACAGCAGCAGCATTCTAACTCTGCTTGGTGAGTGAAGACACAGTGCCCCTTGTTGAGCAAAGCCCCGGCTCTTCCCAGATGGACAGGCATCTTGCCCAGGAATGTGGCTTCTGTGACCTGGTCTCACCTCTCTGGTCACCTCACACCTAACTGCATCAAACAAGGTTCCAGATATGCTGGTTCTCCCTTACCATTGCAGCCCACTTGGGCAAGGGACAGTTCCTGCTCTCAAGACACCCTGCTCTCTAGGCCCTGAGGGAGATGCTAAGAAAACAAAGGAAGCTACTGGAAGCGCACACGTTCTTCCCCTAAGGACTGGGGTGGAAGCGTGCAGGTCCACCTGCTGCCCTCCTGCTGAAGGTGAGGCAGGAGCTAGCCCAGAATAAGGAGGTACCAGCCCCCTGCTGCCACCCTCATTCAATGCCCACTTGCCTTGTAGAAAAGGAAGAGCCTGTCTTGCATGAAGAGAGATAGAGGAGAAGCAAGGCGCTAAGAAGACAGCTGTGCAGGATCCCTCCTGCTCCTACATCTGCCCCGCCCTTCTCCAGAGCCTCTCCCGCCCTTCTTTGTTCGCACACCTCTTGTCCTGTGCTGAACCTCTCTTCTTTTCCTGGGGCTGTCTCAGCACTATAGTCTTGAAGTATTTTCTGGAAGGTATAAAGCAGGCAAAGTGACGGTTAAGAGGGGAGAGTCCCCCTGCCCACTTGGGCTTTAACCTGGCTCTGCCATTTCCTCAGCACGCTAACCAAGCCTCTCTACCTTTCTGGGTCTCAGTTTCCTCATCTGTAAACTGGGGAAAATAACAGTGCTGAGAGTTAAATAAAACAGTTTACAGGAAGCATCTAGCCCAGTAAGTATCCAGCTAGTGTAATAAATGTGAATTTTCATGATTCTTTAAAAGGTTTATTTTTATTTTTAGTTATGTGTATGTGTGGGTATGGGTGTCTGGTTGAGTATATGCCACATGACTGCAGTGCTTGCACAGACCAGAAGAGGGCTTGGGATCCCCTGGAGCCGGAGTTACAGGTGGTTATGAGGTGTCTAACATGGATTCTGGGAACTGAACTCAGGCACTCTCCAAAATCAAGGAGTTCTCTTAACCCATGAGCCATTTCTCCAGCCCAAGTGTTGATGTTTTTGATTTGTTCTTTTTCTCCACTAAATTGAAAGCACCATCAGGGTCAGACTCTGGGTCACCCCTGACCATGTCTACAGACTATGAGCCAAACTAGCTCCCCAGGGGTCATAGTTGGACAACTACCCCACAAGGTTATCCTGAAAGGTCTGAAGCAATTTCAGGGGTCCAGGGGATGGTGAAAACAGCATGCTGACCCTAGCAGGCCTAGGTTTGGGTCAAGGGGTGGCAGTAGGAGTGACTCCATCTTGTTCCCTCCTTGATTTCGTATTCTCAAACTAGGCAGGATCGATCTATTAAATCCCCTATTCCCTCTCCCTTAAGGGTTCAATTCGGAGAAATAGCTAACCACAATGGCACCACCAGACATTGCAACTGTTTATCTTGCTTTGCTCAACAGGAACTAGCATGGCTGTTAGAGCAACACCCTGTTTATCTAAGATACCTAAAAACTTAACCTGTAGAGTTTTAACCAAGTACCATTAAGTTGCTTGACTGCAAATGCCTTGCAATGGCTTGTTTTTGACTTTAAAAACCTGGCTGCCCCCAGTTACTGCATTTCCAATACCCAACCTTGGGATGTAGTCGCTGCGGCTAATAAATTTTACCAATTTCAATTTGTCTCAGGAGGTCTTTTCCCAGTGGTTCCGGCATGGTAACAAAGGGTGGCCCAGGATCAAGAGCAGTGACCAAGGCCAAGTTCCCTGACTAAATGAGTCAAAATGATGACTTCACAGTGTACAGTAAGGAATAAAGAAAGAATGTTTGTGAAGAGCTTGACACACAGTAGGTCTCCAGAAGGACGTGATGAGCTCTCCTGTTTAAGGACACTGAGGCTAGTGTCCCTGCTGGTAATAGGCAGTGCACTCTGAAGTCACTTGTAGTCTCAACTACTTCCCCAGAGCGTAAAGAAGAAAGGAAGACAGAAGATGAGCACCTCTCTCCCACTTGGTTCAACACAGGAGAAGGTTCTAGAAGCATCCCTTCAAGAAACCTGGTGAGAGCTACAGGCCCTGGGCTCTCTACTCCGGGTATCTCCCACTCTTTCTAGCTGTGTCCTGCTCACCCTGTCAAGTGATGACAGGGTGGAGCTGGAGATTAACATTTCAAAGTAAATACTGGATGTCTGCAGCCTGTGCTCCCAGGCTGGTGTGTGCAGCGTGTGCAAGCGGGAGGGTGTAGGGTGGATCTGTCTGTAAGATCCCGAGGCTTTTGCGCCTGATCAGTCAGCTTTCAGGTCCCTTCTGCCACATGTTAAAGAGAAACATCACAGACAAACCCCTGTTCCTGGCCAGGCCGCCGGGGGCCACAAGCAGGTCTGGTCCTATGCTTAGGGGATCTTTGGCCTCTTCCAGCCTGCAGACCCTGGAGAGGTCTGCAGAGCCACATGAGCTCTGTTAACTCACCTGTCTCACTTGAGACAGACAGGTGCTTCCCAGACCCCAGATAAAACAGAAAAGTATCAATCGTACATTCATTGTCCAAAGTCCTTCCAGTCACCAATGAGTTAGATTTCACGTTTTAAAAAAAGGATTTATAGGGGCTGGAGAGATGACTCAGCGGTTAAGGGCACTGGCTGCCAAGCCTGATTACCTGAGTTTGATCCCTAGAATGGTGGAAGGAGAGAGCCAGCTTGCCTCCACACATGCCGTCGCACTTACTCTTATACACACAGAAAATAAATGAGTAAAATGCAAAATACTTTAATGAGAAGATGCACAACTTAGCATCACGAAGAAGATGAAAGACATTGCAAGCCCAGACTGCGCAGTCTCTCACAGCTGGGGGAGGGGCAGGAGGGCGGGACAGGGTGGCGAATACATTGGGTGGTGAACGCACAATTACTCATTTGTTATCATTATTATCCTGTGTCATGAACATATACAGCAAACACATTATAAACTTTTTTTATATATTATCAAAATGTCACTTATCTCAGGGCTAGGGATGTAGCTTGGGGATCAAGTGCTTGCTTAGCACATGCAAGGCCCTGCGTTCAATCACCAGCATCAAAAGTAAATTCAAAAATTGTTTTCAAAAAGGAAGTTGACTATCATATTTGTAGAGACTTCTGAAGGCAGAAAGGGCTGGCACTCTGAGGACTGTGGAAGCCAAACAGCTCTGTCAGCTGAGTCTGGATTATTGAAAACCAGAGACCAATGAGCAACAATAATGGTTACATTACCCCACAGCCCATCACGCTGTTGGCACACACCAGGCTCTCCACATAGATGACACTAATTCTTACAACCACTGTGCAAGATGAGTGTCATTATCACCATGGAAACTGCAACTCTGGGGAGTGGGGGGGACATGACAAGGCCAGGGTCACCAAGCTGATCCCACCACTGATGAGAAAGCAATCACACCCCGTCTGTCCATGCCTGTGAAGCAGCCAAGCAGTCTCTCAAATATTTATAGACATAAACGGTGAATGAACCAAAGCGCAATTCAATCCAACACATATTTATAAATATTTATAACCAAATGTTTGGCTTTGATAAGGCCTATTCTCTGAAGTGCCTGGCGTCAGACAAACAGGGTCTTTTCTGCCGGAGCAGGCTGTGGCTCACCTGGGAACAGCCTCCCATTTCCCTGAACACACATTTCTATCTCCGAGTACATCTGCACCCAGGTGGCCCACTGCCCATAACCCGTCGGCATCAATTTAACATGCCGAGAAAATAGGGCCGGGCCTCTCAGGACTGCAGGATGCTGTTTGTCAGGGAATCTGCCTCTCTGCCACCCCAGATCTGCAGCAGGACCCCAGTGCCCTCAGAATGAGATGCAAGACTCTGGCAGAATGACTCCGAAGCCCACCCTTTCCCCTTGTGCTCACAACCCAACCTGGGAAAGGTGTCTGGGGCACCAAGATCCTGCGCACTGCTCACCTCTCCCTCCACTTCTCTCCTGACCTGGGCAGTGCTGCTGGCATCCAGCACAGGTGTTTCCTCCCCAAGGAACCCCATTTCTACCACACACCACCCTCGATGCTCACCTCCAGGTTCTTTGTATGCCCCTACAGACTCTCCTTCTGCATCCACAGGTGACAGGCTGGGAGACAGGAATTCAGAGCTTTCTAGGTACAAATGTGCATGGCACCTGAGCCTTGTGTCTTAAAGCCACATTAGACAATGACCAGCTGGGCTGATAAGCCACACTCACTGCAGGTCCAGGGTCAGTGCTGTCTCATGGTATTATCTGCCTCTATCTTCATGAGCACAACATGGGCCACTGCAGCACCCATTTCATGGATGGGGAAACTGAGTCTTAGAAAGGTTCAATTCACACAGCCAGAGCCCAAGACTCTCAGACTCCAAGGCCCATGACCTGATACTATTTTTTTTTTTTTAAAGACAGGATCTCTTGTATCCTAACTGGCCTCAAACTCAATACGTATCTCAGGATGACTTTAAAAATCTTTGACCTACTTGTGTTCACCTTCCGAATGCCGGGATTACAGGAGTCCGGTCCTGGTTTTGGGGGCAGTAGGGGACAATCTTGGAGCTTCAAGCATGCTAAGCAAGCGCTCGCCCAAGCTATATCCCCTGTCTAATCTGCCACGGACTTTTTGAATGAGCAACTAAATGCCATAAAAATGGCAGGAGAGGGGCTGGAGAGATGGCTCAGCAGTTAAGAGCACTGGCTGCTCTTGCAGAGGACCCAGGTTTGATTCCCAGCACCATCTCTAAGTCCAGTTCCAGGGGAATCCAACACCCTCTTCTGACCTCCACAGGCATTGCACAACATGAGTGCACTTACACACACGCAGGCATACACTCATACACATCCAAAAAAAAAAAGTCAGCATGGTGGTGCACGCCTTTAATCCCAGCACTCAGGAGGCAGAGGCAGGTGGATCTCTGTGAGTTCAAAGCCAACCTTGTCTGCCTAGTGAGTTCCAGGTCAGCTGAGGCTACAGGGAGACCCTATCTTAAAAAGACAGAAATAAATAAATAAAATGGCAGGAGAGGGACGACTTGAGATTGAAGAGCATCTTAGGAAGCAATACCAATTTTCTGTGGTCATTTTTATGTCTCTAGTCATTTTGGGTTTTGATTTTTGTTGTTTTGAGACAGGGTCTCCCTAGCCCTAGTAGAAATGGAACTCACTCTGTAGACCAGGCTGTCCTTGAACTCTTGAAGAGATTCGCCTGCCTCTGCCTCCTGAGTGCTGGGATTAAAGGCATGCGCCACCATCCCGGCATCCCGGTCATTTTTTAATCATCTACAAATATGTAGTAATAACAACACCTTGGATCTTCTAGAGCCCCCTGGCAATTTCAAAGGGTCTTCCATCCCCGATCAGTTCCTCTGAAATCTTTCCTTTAGGATTTGTGTTGTAGGTTTATGCTATGATGTCCCAAAGGTAGCCTGGGACCTACTCTTAGTACAGAGGAAAGCCACAGGCACAAGGGTCTCACTAGATTCTAGGCAGGGGAGAGAGAGGACATCCCACCCCATCCAGCACGTCCACACCCTCCTCTCCAAGTCACCAGGACCCAGGCAGGAGGTGGGGATGAGGAACCTCACAGAGAAGGTAGAACCTCACAGAGAAGGTAGAATCTGCCAGGTTTTTGGCCACTTCACAGTGTGACCATCCATGATGTTGATGTTATAGGCCAGGGACCAAAGGAACCGGTGAGTAAAAAAAAAACCCCAGTTTCCAGGGTCAACATGGGCGAGTCAGGGAGCCCTCAGAATTGCTAAGGGAGACAGCAGCCTGCAGGATCCAGGCAGTCGGGGGTAACACTATTGCACTTCGGCCTAGATCCAAAGCACAAGCAAGACTGGATTGAAGATCTTGAGTGCCTGGGTCCTTGAATCCCTGAGCGCATGGGTCTCTGGTGTCCTGCCTCAGCTCGGGAAGGGCCTGAATCCCGGGAAGGCTCAGTTTTCCAACCTCCTTGAACCAAAACAAACAAACTAAAAATCTGAGCCCTTTCCAGCCAGGTGGCAACTCTTTGGCATCTATGAAGCTAAGTTTTCTGCCCAATTAGAGCTAATGGCCACAGGCAGTGATCAACATCTGTAATCCCAGTATTCAGGACTGAGGCGGGAGGATCTTGAGTTCTGGGCTAGTTTAAGCTACATAGCAAGACTGTCTCAAAAATAAATAAATAAATAGCCAGGCATGGTAGCATATGCCTTTAATTCTAGCACTCAGGAGGCAAAAGCAAGCAGATCTCTGTGAATTTGAGGCTAGTCTGATGTACATTGTAAATCCTAGGCCAATTAGGGCTACAAAGTGAACCCCTGTTTGGAAAAAAAAACAAGAAGAAAGGAAGGAAGGGAAGAAGGGAGGGAGGGAGGAAGGGTTAGTAAGATGGCTCAGGGAAAGTGCTTGTTGTACAAACCTAATGACTTGAGTTCAATCCTTATAACCCTCAAGACCGTGGAAGAAGAGAACAGACCCACAAAATTGCTGCCTGCTCTCACACGTGTTCTGACACACATACCCCTACATCATACACATACAATAATAACAAATAAAAATTTAAAAATAAATGAAATGGAGCTAGCAATAAGTTCTAACCTGACAAGTTATTCAGAGTATTAAGCAGTGCATGTAAATCCTTAGCAATGGAAGGTGCCTGGCATATGGTACCTATATTATCTTTTAATTCTCTCTATAGGTGAGACTCTTGAAGGACCAAGATCACTGCAAGCCTGCTCACCATCAGATGCTTGGTCACAGAAGAGGCAGTTGGCTAGGAGCAGAAGACTGAGGAGCTGAGGGGCCCTGGTACTCAGGACATCTGAGTCCATGGGGTCATGAAGTCTGAGGGCTGGCCCTTAGGCTGACCTAGGGCACAGCAGTCACTGTCCCAGGTACTTCCCAAGTTGCCAAGGCCCCTTACTATTGCTAGGGACTGGGCCCATTCAAGCCCTCTTTCTGAGAGTGGCTCTCAAGCTCCACTGACCCTCCACTTCCTCTGGAGTGCAAAGCCCAAGTCCAGGTGCTCCCAGGCCTGCATCCTTCCCTTTACACTCTTGGCACCTAGAGATCACCTGTCTTGTCTTCTTTCATAGAATAGCCCCCCGCCTTCCCCATACACAATTTCTTGTGTCTTTCATAGGCCCAGGTAGATTCTGGGGCTCATGGACTTGACAGACATCCTCTCAAGGAGGGTGCTTTGGAGCCTCTGGTTCCCTGCTGGCCTCATGGACCCTAGCTAATACCAGACTTGGGCACTCTGACCCTGAAAACCATGTCTCTCTGTAAGTATGGGCTCTTCTGTCTCTCAGGTCATTGTTGAGGGGCCTAAAAGTAAGCTCTGTCACTGGGCCCTTGGAAGTACTGGGTCCCTGTCTAAAATCCAGTCTATCACTGTGAACCTCCCAACCTCCTCCCTGCTCTGTGGAAACATCATTTCTGCCCCTCCTTCCTGAGGCACCAAGCCCCAAAAGGGAGCCTGCACCCAATGCCAAGGCTTTCAAAAGTTAAGGAAACATTTATTTCTCCTGTGAGGACTAGGAGCAAATGTCATAAAGGGGTCTTCCCATAAAGCCTTGTCAAGCACAGGGCAGGATGGAGGGGCTCAGTGGACAGGGCCCAGTCTCTGGAGTCAAACCTCCATTAATGCCTTGGGTATGCCAGCTCCCCTTCCTGTGTGCCCTTATGTGAGTTGGGCTGCTTCTCTGAGCTTTAATGTGAAAGGAAAATCAACACAATATTCTTCAACGGGCTGTTGTGAGATCACAACGAAATAAAGCATGGAGAGTCCTTAGCTGGTAAGGGTTAAGGACAAGTACTTAAGAGAATTCAGTTATGAAGAGGAACATGGAGATGGAGGAGGAGGAGAAGGAGGAAGAGGAGGAGGAGGAATAGGAGAAGGAGGAGGAGGAAGAGGAGGAGGAGGAATAGGAGAAGGAGGAGGAGGAAGAGGAGGAGGAGGAAGAGGAGGAGGAAGAGGAGGAGGAGGAGGAATAGGAGGAGGACGAGGAAGAGGAGGAGGAGGACTAATTCATCACACCCTCCTATCTCTGCTAGGGAGAATGCCTTCTTGTACTGTTGGACAGATCCCAGGCCTTCTCCTTAGAGTATGTTCTGAGGCCCTAAGGCCAATACAACCTCCCCCAGTCTTCCTAGATAAGAAGTACCTGCTGCCCATGGTCTGTCTGGTCCCCCTAGCTGGTGACCTACCCAGTCCTGTCCCCCTGAACCAAGTGGCCATGAGGCTCCTCCCTGACCCAGTTCTTTTTCTGCAGTAAAGGTGCTGGGGTCTAGGCACCCTGCCCAATTAACACCCTAGAGGATGCCAGCAAGCAGCTGCCTCAGCAGCCCGGTTCCTTAGGGAGAGGGGCCCAGGTGTTCCTGTCTCCTCTCCTGGCAGGCTGGGGGCAGGGGCTGGGGGAACTGCCAAGGCCTGGCCCTCACCCTGCACATCTGAGTTTCCTGTAGTGGGGGACGTCCGCAGCCCACCCCGTCATGATCACATACCGTATGGATTTGAAAGCCCTGATTCCTGCCTGGTCATGGTTTAGTGCCTGTCTGCAAGATTCACGGTTGCTAGGTTACATGGATGCGTGCGCGCGCGCGCGCGCGCGTGTGTGTGTGTGTGTGTGTGTGTGTGTGTGTGTGTGTGTGTGTGTGTGTGTGTGTGTGTTGGGGCTTGGTACCAGTAGGTACCCAACAGTGTCCTGCCCCCCCATTCCTACATAAGTAGGTGACAAGAAAAAGAACAAGCAATTTCATCTGTATACTTCTAAGAGATGGAACTTAGTACTTCAGCAGGAGAAAAGTTGATTGTGCTGTGATTTGGAGAAACCTCCCCTTAGCGATAGCTGAGCACAGAAAGCAGAAGTAAGGGCTGCAAATACAAGGAGCCAAACAGAGGTCATGGGCTGAGGACCCAATCCATTAAAATTCCAGGAGGAAAGAGAAAATTTTGATCTATCTAATTACTTATTCACTCCTTAATTATCAACTAAATACATTCAATACGCAGTATTTGTTTTATATTTCCTTGAATCTTGCTACTTTGATAAAGGTATTTGTCTTCACTTTTTAAAGGATGGACTATTCAAAGTTATAAACTCCTGAAGGTATAGGTTCCCATGAAAATCCCCCGAGGTCCTTTGGCACTCTACTGGAGATAGTGGATACAAACTAGAGGGCTGACGGGCTGGAGACATGGCTCAGTGGTTAAGAGCACCGGCAGATCTTGCAGAGGACCTGGGTTCGATTCCCAGCACCCACATAGTGGCTAACAACTGTCTGAAACTCCAGTTCAACCAACCATCTGTGACTGCAATTCCAGGTGATCTGACATGGCATTGCACAAGAAATGTGCACTTATAAATGTGCAGGCAATACACTTATACACATAAAACAAAATAATAAATAAAATATTTTAAAAAAACAAATTGGAAGGCTAAACATGGAGGGCAGATAAATCTCCTTGGTTGCTGAATCTGGAAAGGGGTATGAGGCTTTTACCACATGCAGGTCAGACCTCAGCTACCAGGAAACTTGGCTGGAATGTGAACTCTGGAGGAGGAGTGTAACTCCCTGAAAGGAGGGGCAAATTGTAATCTGAGTCTGGTTCTTTCTCTCTGAATGAAGGGAGGGGCCTCAAAGACAGATCCTTCCAAAAGTTCTAGGAAGGCATATTTTCAGAATTCCCAGGAATCCACTAAAATGCAAGTTCCTGGCTCCATTCTGAGTGTAAATTACAGTGTTAAAGAAGGGGCCGAAGAAATGGCTCAGCAGTTAAAAGCACTGGCTGCTCTTGCAGAGGACCAGGGTTCAATCCCCAGCACCCACATGTTGGCTAACAACTGTCTGTAACTCCAGTTCCAGGGGAACTGTGGACTTTGCACAACGTGGGTACACTTACATCCGTGCTGGCAATATACTCATACACATAAAATAAAAATAATAAATAAAATATTTTTTTAAAAGAAAATCAAGGGAGGACACTAAGGCCACACTTGAAGATCCTTATGTGCCTGTATCTGAGAATGGATTTTCTTATATTTTCTTTTTTCTTGTTTTATGAGACAGGGTTTCCCTGTACCCCCAGATGGCCTGGAACTCACTATGCAGTCAAGGATCACAGAGATCCTCCTGCCTCTGCCTCTAAAGTGCTGGGATTAAAGGCTGTGCTACCATGCCCAGAGAGAACGGATCTTCTAAATCCTGTGTTTACAGTTCAAGATTCTACTATATTAGTGACACACACTGTAATCCCAGGGGACGCAGGAGGATGGAAACTGTGAGGCAAGCCTAGGCTACATAGTGAGACTGCCTAAAAATTTAAAAAAGAAAAAAATAGGGCTTGAGAGATGGTTCAGCAGTTAAGAGCACTGGCTGCTCTTCCAGAGGATCTGGGTTTGTTTCCTAGCACCCAGGTGGCAACCATCCATAACTCCAGTTCCAGAATATCAGCCTCCTTCTGGCCTCCAGCAGCAGTGAATGACACAAATGTACTTACATACACGCAGGCAAAACACTCAAAAAAAAAAAAAAATTAATGTCAAAAAAATCAAAGAAAAATAAAAAAGATTATGATTTATTGAATGCAGAAGTTCCAAGGTGTCGGGCTCTATCACACACCCTAACATTTCCTGAGGGTTGAATATCCCACAATGCACAGGGCAGCTTCTCCAGAGCCTCATAGTATATGAAGAGTTTAAGTCCATTTTATTGGATAAGAAAACTGAGCCAGAGAAGTGACATGAGAAGGCCAAGGTGAGAGGGTTATAGGCTGAATCCTTGACTGTTAACCCACTTCCCAAAGGAAGAAGAGCCTTCCTGACTGCCTGCTCTCCACTTCCTGTTCAGGGGGCTGGGCTCCCCGCAAGCCTCAAAGTCCAGCCCCCTGCTCTCAGTGGCCTTCCTCAGGCTGAAGTTCAACACCCACAGGTGTATCTGTTACACTTTGAATCTGAAATTTCTTCCATAGGGAAAACTTGGCCCCCAGCTGGTGGCATTATTTAGGAGAGAAAAACCCTGGGAGATGGGGCAACCTGGAGGAACTGGAGGCGTGTCCTCGTGGCTCATCTTGCCCCTCCTCTCCCCTGCCCCCCTGGCTTCCTGACTGTGGTGAGGTGAGCTGCCTCTGCTGTGTTCCTGCTGCCTCACCTCTGACCCCACGTCATAGAGACAGCCCATCCTGAAGTGCAACCATGAACCATAATAAATCTCTCCTCCTTCCAACTGTTCCTCTCAGGAATCTGTCATGGTGGCGTAAAGTCTGACTAGCACAGCAGCCTATGAACACCCTCCTCTAACTCCAGATTTGTCAGCATGTATTTTGACACTGAACTGAGGAGGCACAGTTAGGGCCCAGACCTGTCTTTGGCTCTTCTGCCTGGGAGAACCCATGCTCTGGGGGAGGGGCATTGGCCTTCTGTCCCTGCTTCTTCCACTAAAACTGTGGAAACACATTCACTACACTTGGCATAGAAAGAAATGGAAACAAGGCCTGGGCCTGCCCTGGCCATTTCATTCAAGCACGACCAGAAGCTAGAAGGTCCCACAAACCCAGCCATGTCACTGGACTGGTTCAGGAAGCCATTGTGCTGGGCTCACACCAGCTGTCCTAAGGAGATGGCTGTCTAGACTGGGCAGAGGGGACTTTCCAATCAAGTCAGATGGTCCTATTCACCCTCCTGTAAGACCACAGGAAGCTCCCCAACCCACATAGCCACATAGGGCAGGCAAGGCCCCTCTCCGTCCTGCCGGACAGGGTTGGTCACTCCTCTTTTCATTGGAAGGGGGGACCAGGAGCTGTCCCACCAACCTCACTGCTGCTTCCTGTTCTTCAGTTACAGTGACAAAACGATTTGACGCGGGAACCAAGCTGACATCTGGGTCTCAGTTAGCATCTGACATGGGGCTCACTAATTAATCTGGAAGCACGAGCTGACAATGGCTCCCATCCCGGTGCAGTCAGGGAGAAAGTGGCTGACGGGCCGCGAACAGAAGGTGGTACGAGGCAGGGAGGGGCAGCATGCCAAGGTCACCAGGAGTGACCGAGAATGTCCAGGGCTGAAGAGATGGCGTCGTGGACACCCCCCCGCCCCGCCATTCTCCTGGCTTTGTCATTTGACCCTCAGAGGCCAGGGGGAGGTGGCTCAGCAGCAGCTGGGAGTGCTCTGCTGACGCCAGCTCTGTGTCCACAGCCAGTGAGGAAGACAAAGAGGCCCACACATCTCAATGCTTTATTCTGAACAGTCCTCCGTCCATTAGGTCTGAGGCCAGCATGCTGTTCCATCTTCCTAGGGCTTCAAATTCCTCAAGCAGTCTTGAAAGCTTACAAAGAACCACATATACAATGTCAAAGTAATATGTACATATTCAAAAGTGCTAATTTTTTTAACCTGCATTTATCCCTGGTCAGTTTTTAATTGAGCCTCCATGGGGTCCCACTCACAGAGCCACAAGCTTTACATACACTGCATAGTTAATCTTTATACCAACTCATTGAAATTCTAGCTCAATTTTACAGTTGAGCAAAACAGGTTCAGGGAGCCAACTGTCTAGGATCACAGTTAGTAAGAGCAGGGCCAGACTCAGCACACAGCTGAGCAAGAGAACAGTACGTTGGGCACCTGTAGCTCCCCACAGTCCCTCCACACTCCCCCAAGCCTCCATTTCAATGTGACTTTTAGGGAAGGGTGTGAGTCATAGAATCTCCTATCACCAGGGTTCAGGATCATTCCCTGCTGTCCCAGTGTGTCACACACAGGGCTTCGGGGTTCAGTGAAAAAGGAGGCAGGCCTGAGGGGAGGGGCCAGCAGTGAGGATACTGGACTCACCGGCCCCTTCAACATCTGCTGCCAGATACAAGTGTGCCTGTGATCTACGACCTCGCAACTCAAATCCACAAGGCTCCAACCTGATGCGGGGATGTGTCCCAGAGTACAGGAGTTGACATCTAGGGCCCTTGACCCTTTGTCTTCACATTTACCCAATGTCCAGTGAGCAGCTCCAAGCCTGCCGCTCTGTCACAGGCTTGGCATCCCTCAGCCTCTGTGCCTCACCTCAGTGTTTGCCATGGTGAGTGGGCACCACCTAAGAGGTGTTCTGCATCCCACTGGGTACAGAGTGCTCAAGAAACCTCATCTGCGGCATCACATGGGCTCAGTGCTTCACCAGACTAAGATGAAGGTTCAGCCCCCCACTCTGCTCCTGTCCCCTGTGTGGAGACACTATCTGATGCAAATGAAATGCTATCTCCTGCTCCTTTGGCAGAACAGCTCAGTCAGCTTAGCCAGCATGGTCACCACAGTCCACGCTGCTCCATGCCTCTCCGGCCCATCCACATCTGCTCAGCGCCCCAGCCTGGAAGTGGCGCAGTCACACACCTCACTCCGGCTGGCAGTTGGCACCACTTTGCATCCCTCCTTCTGTGGACCTATTCATCACTTCTGGTTTCCTTTGGCTTCTGAAAATTAATTATCGGTGATTTGTTAAGTTCATTAGCTCTGCCTCTCAACGGCATGGAAGGCCTGCCATCTGGACCCACAGTCTCATTTCCATGTGCGGTGTTCTATAATTGCACAATAAGTGGCTTCACCCTGCGAAGCCACGCTGAAGGCACTCAGCTCACCCCTCCTCCCTTCAGACATGAAGACTCCTCACCAGCATGATTGGGTTTGTCACCGAGAGTCCTGGAGTTGCCCTGCCTCAGTTGCACACAGTCTCTGCCAGCTTTCTCTTCCTCAGGGTTTACCAAACCCCAAGAGCCAGATCTTGGGTAAGTCCTGATCACACTGTCCTCACTTAGGACTCCAGTTACTCTGTAAGGTCATCATTATTAATCTGTTTGCAAAAGAGGAAACTGAAGCTTGCACAGATAAAGTAGCTTATCCAAAATAAGCAACTTCAAGGAGAGCAGAAAGAGTTGAACCCAAATCCTGAGTGCACATAAGAAAAGCCTCAGGCTAAGTACAGCTCTTGCCTGTCTGTGAGACCCAACATCTCACCCTCCATGACAGGCTGCTACAAGTATTCTGAAGGGAGCTTCATTTTGCTGGTCCATTCTTGCCTGGCCTTTGACAGTTCAGCTCAAACACACAGCTTCCCTGCCCAGCTCAGTAGACGGCAGTTAGTCAACTACAACTGCTAGATGTCTGGATTGTCACCCTTAACCACACAATAGTCTTCCCAGGCAGGCACTTATAAGACTCATCACACCCATTTTAGAGAGGACACGAGACACACCACAGATGTGCATCCCAGGCCTCCCAAGGCCATACACTACTGCTACAAAGAGGTAGAGTCAAGGGCATGGAGGACACACAGAGAAGGACCCCATCTGGACCACAAGAGGATGAAAGAAAGCTTCATGTTTCAATTGAGATCCACAGGAAAAGAAACTACCTAGAGAATGCAGTGTGTGTACCTGTGTGTATGTGAGTATTGCAAGCACATACGTGCATCCACACAGTAAAGAGTGTGTGCAAGCCTCCAGCTGGGCAGAAGTGTGCATGTGAGGAACTCAGAGACACAGATGTTCCTGGAGTCACGGGCAACCTGCACATCAGTTCCATTGTTTGCTGAGGACCAACAATGTGCTCAGGGCATCCTTGCCTTGGAGTTGCTCTGGCTCAGGGGGTCAGTGGTAGAGCAGCCTCAACTCTGCTTCCTCAGGCCATCTCTGAGTCTGTACTGGCTGCTTCCTGGTTCTCCCCAGACTCTGTTTCACCCTTGAGATATCCCTCCAGAACCTCCCAGCAACTCTGATCTGTCCTTGAGACAGATACAATGGCCATTTAGTTCAGAAGAGAGATGTGGCTGTGGCTGTGGCTGTTGAGGCCAGGCCTGCACTACAGCTTCACCTGCCCCTCAAGGAGTTTAACCAGCATCTCTAATATAAGTGCTGGCACTGACCTCATCTTCCAGATGACTCAGAGAATAGACTGCCCCGCATCGCACAGCTGAGTGGTCTTCTCAGCATCCTCACTCTCCCCTTCCCAAAGAAATAAGCCCTGGGAGTCAAGGCCCACCCATGCCCAAAGTAATCTGGACCAGCTTCTGCTGCCACCCAAGAGCCCCATCAGCCTGTCTCTGTCAAATGAATCTTTCCAAAGTGCTGTGGCATGGGGAGCTCAGAGCTGCCTGGCAGAGGAGAAAAGCCACACCCATCATCTGTCATCTGGCAGCACGGTCCAGGAGGACAGGCGGATTCAGTGCCTGGGCAGCGTCCAGACTGCCTATCCGGATTCAGAACAAGCATGGCTGATGGGGCTGGTGAGGTTGGTTACTTTATATCAGATTGGAGATCAGTTTAAGAAGTCTTAGAAGCCTGAGAAAGGTGCTGGTGGCAAGAGGTTGGACCTAAGACAGCAATCATTCCTTCATGAAGCTTTTGAGGACACTTGTGTTCCTTTTTGGTGCATTTTTCTATTTCATCTCCATCTAAAGCTAATGATCTCGGGACATCCAGCAGGTAAGTGGAAGAGCTGGGACTAGAACCCATGTCTCATTCCTTCAGCAGTTCTCTGGCATGATTACTCCAAAGGCTGGAGGGGGCAGACTTGGTACTCCTGGAAGGTGAAGGCCTTGTGCTGGGAAGACTAGTGACTCTGAGTGAAATGAGCGTACGCCTTTAAAAATGTCTCCAAATCTCAGACCTTTGGGGCTGCGACTTGCTCCTTAAAGTACTTTCAGGTCTTGAGGCTTTGGAGATGACTCAGCTGGCTAGCCAGGCTAGCCATGTTGGTAAGCTCTGGCTAGCCCATCGTACACTGAATGAGTTAGGACAACCAAGGAGATGCTTGGGGATACAGCAGCCAGTCTCCCTAGTAGGTAGGATGGGGTCTTTCCTGTGACCTGGTCAGATCTCAGTGTACAGACACAGCCCTACCAGCAAATGTCCCGCAGAAGCCCTGTTGGGGTACAGAGCTGAGCCTGGCAGGCTCCCTCAGCTCCTTCCCTGTGTGCAAACCCTGCTCTGTTGAACATGTGACCAGACACTGGAACTTTGTGGATCACGTACTTGCTTATCATTATTGGTGCCCACCAGTGGACAGGGAGGACCCCAGCTAAGTGAAAGAGCAATGCACTGGAAATTGGGCATCTAGGTCTCTCTCTCTCAGGTGTGCTCCCTTCCTGCAAGCGCTCCAGAGAATTCCTGTCAGTTCTGTCTGCCTCAGTGTCCCCATCTTGGGACTTATATTAGGGCCTCTCTCAGGAACTTTCCAGTTCATTTCAGACAAAAAACAGTGGTCCTCAAGTATAGAGATGACCTTTACAAAGTACTCTGGAAAAATGACCTTTACCTAACCCTGCAACACAATGTAAACAGGCTCACTGAGCCCTGGCCCTTCTTGTGACTTGGGCATATGACCTTAATCCTTCATGGCCCTTCTTGCCCCTACCCAAAATAGTATATGAATATGTATACATATGTTTTACATATCAACATCTCTTATCACATTACAAATAACAGAAATTGATGACATCTGTTTATGATTATATATGATCCCTAGACCTAGGGATCAGAAAGGGCAAAATTCTCATATAGGAATTGGACTTTCACTCCTTCATTTCATGCTGAAGATACCACATGAATAAAGTGCAGTCCTTGTTCTGGAGCCCAGTTCTAAGAAAAATCTCAAAGAACAGGTTTTCGGCAGTTCAGGTCTGCACTTTAAAATGAATGCTGAGAGGCTGGCTGCTTTTATTAAGGTGTAACTAAAGTGGCTTAAATGCCACACTCAAGGATGAGACACAGAAACACCAGACACAAAGACCATCCCTGAACTGACAAGCAGTCGCCCAACATGGACCCAGCACCCACAGTCTCCTCAACAGGAGAGCAAAGGCGCCCCTTGGACAGCAGAGGACTGTGGACCATCTACTTCCCACCTGCCCGCTGGCACCAGCAACACCTTGCAGAGGTCAGGCCCCTCTCCCTCCAGCTCTCATGGGTATAGCCGCTGCCCAACCCTCCCCCTCCATCTCTGGTCCATGCCACCCCTTCGCCAGGTTCCACAGTGTTAGAACTCTCTCTCTCTCTCTCTCTCTCTCTCTCTCTCTCTCTCTCTCTCTCTCATACACATACACACCACCCCTACAACACCTCACCAGAGAGGCCCAGGGGGCTCTTCATCGAGTTGGAGAAACAAACCTTTTGAGCAAATGTGTGTAATCATGAAGATGGGCCCAGCGGGAGAACCAGGAGTGTTCATCACTCACCTGGCACGCAGCCCTGCCTCTCTCTCTCTCTCTCTCTCTCTCTCTCTCTCTCTCTCTCTCTCTCTCTCCCCCCCTTCACTAGGGGATATCCCACCAGCTCCTTTCTGCCTGCCTCTCCTCCCTCTGGGTTCAGGGAAAATACCCCCTCCACTCCCGTGCTCACAGGATCCACAGAAAGTGCTGCCACACAGAAAGGCAGAAAGCCCCAAGCCTGGAGCCCAGAGCCTGGAGCCCAGAGCCCAGGCAGTTGCTAAGAGACAGAGGGATGCCCAGCTGGAATTGGAGTGAGAATTCTTGTTTGTGCAGGAACAGGATGGAGAGGAAAGGGGAGGGCATGTTAGCTGCGATAAATTTCAGTCTCCATGAGCTCCTGCTGAGGGAGAGGAGCACTTGCATAGGATTATACCCAGGGATGTCCAATATCTCTAGCCTTCTGACAGCAGGAAAAACTATAAGCCGCATTTCTTCTTTAATCCTTAAATATATGCTCTGAAATACTAAGTCAAAAAAAAAATCACAGGAGGGGATGAAAGTTAGTCATTTTATTTTATAAGATGCACTGCATAGAAGGATCGAGTTTAAGTCTGAGACTTGAGCTAGGAGTATTACCATTCGGTGCTGGCTTCTCTGCTTACCCCTATATGTCCTTGGGGACATATTCTTAACAACTCTGTGCCTCAGTTTCCACTTAAGTGAAAGATGCTACTATGGGTCCCTCACAGGATGCTGTAAGGATCAAGCTAAAGTTCAGTAAGTACTCACAAATGCCCATGTTTCCTGGCGGTGGACTGTGGGACCAGAACCCTGGATCTGTGTGGTACAGCTTCTGTTCCAGGAATGAGCCAGAACCATGGCTCTGCAGCCATCTAAACCAGTTGTTCTGTGAGTAGCTCACACTTGGCAAGGGAAAAGAGTCTCTGGCAGAGCACCCACCACACCTCCGCCCTCCCCTTGTAGTCGGTCTCTGTTGGTACAGCCTAGGCCTTATCCTCACTCCTTCAGCTGCACAAAGGTCCTGAGTACCACCGTCTGCCCACACCTCGGCAGGCATCAGGCAAGGTGGTGTGGACATAGCACCCCGCTCTGAACTTGCTGTTGATAGACTTCAGAGCAGACACAGCCCCAGCTCTTGTCCCCTGCAAGGCACTCTGTCAGAACTGAGGCGCCTCTGTCCCCAGAATCCCAAAACTCCTCTTCAGCCAACTCTCCAGGCATGGCTCCTGGATCCCAAAGGGGGCACAGACAGAGAGAAGAGGGAATGTAGCAGGTTGTCTCACAGGGCCATATTTCAGCCAACAGGGATAAGAGCCAGGGCATCAGGATGAAAGGAGATTGTTCTAGTTTGCCTTTGATTACTATGACAAACACTTTGACCAAAAACCAACTTGGGGAGGAAAGGGTTTATTTTATCTCACATCTCCTGGGTCACAATCCATCACTGAAGGAGCCCAAGGTAGGAACTCAGGGCAGGAACCTGGATGCCGGGGCTGAGTCACAGGCTATGGAGGAACGCAGCCTGCTGGCTTCCCTGGTGCACGCTCAGCCTGCTTTCTTATACAATACAAAACAACCTGCCCACAGGGGACTGGGCTCTTCCACATCACTCAACAATCAAGAAAATATCCCACAGACATGGCCACAGGCTAGTCCAATGGAGGCAATTCTATTGAGGCTCCCTCAACCCAGGTGTGTCAAGTTGACACTAAAGCTACCCATCACAGAGATGCTTGGAATGGTGCTGTACATGGACTGGGGATGGGAATCTCTAATTCCTAAAATAGGCACCTGATGTAAGGCTTGGATTTATTTGTATAAAAAGTCTGGCACAGGAAGAAAAAAGTCTGGCACAATCTGGCAGTTCCTCAAAACTTAAACATAGAATTGCCATATGATCCAGCAATTTCTCTTCTGGGTACATGTTCAGAAGAAAGGAAACAGAGACTCAAAAAGTCATGTACACAACCATGTTCACAGCAGCATTTTGTATTAGGCAGGGGTCCATTCATGAATAAATGGAATATTATTTAACCCATAAAAGGAAAAAATTCTGACAGATGTTACAATATGAATGAACGTGGAAGACCTTATATAGAATGAAATAAACTAACCCCCAAGGGACAAACAGTGAAGGGTTTCATTCATATGAGATATCTAAAGTTATCAAATTCAGGGAGACAGAAGGCAAATGGTGTTTACCTGAGGCTGCAGAAGGGAGAAAGGGAAATGTTCTTTAGCAGGTACAGAATTTCAATGTGGGGGAATGAGCACTCCACGGATAATAATGGTTGTGCAACAGTGTGAAACTGCTAAGCTGTCAAGCTGCACACTCTAAAAGTCTAGGATGGTGGAGCTGGGCCGAAGCTCAGTGGTAAGGCAACTGCCCAGCACAAAGAGCCCTGCGTTCGATCCTCCGCACAGGATTAAGCACAAGTTTAAAACCGATTCTCTCTCTCTCTCTCTCTCTCTCTCTCTCTCTCTCTCTCTCTCTCTCTCCTTGAAAAGACTGAAATAACTGGCCATTGGGAGCAGTATAGAACATTTTGAAGGGTAAATATGGATATGACCTGTGAAATAGAAACTTCCAGAAAACACCTGAGTTCATTCCTGGTACTCCCTGGACCCTGGGCCCATACCACTTGCTCATGAACTATCTGTGATCTCCCTCTGCCTCCTTCTGTATGTTTCTCTAACCCCAGTCACTCTGAGGGATGTGGCACTTGGGGACTGAGCTACATTCAAGACCCTGTCTCAGAGGAAGGAGAGAGGGAAGGAGGGAGGGAGAGAAGGAGGGAGGGAGGGAGGGAGGGAAGGAAGGAAGGAAAAGCCATGCTGGAGCTTCACTTCATGCCGGCTGGCCTCAGAGATGAAGCCCTGGATTAAGAGCTTTCATTAGAACATTGGACAGGTGACAATCCTACTGGGCGGAAGAATCAAGAAGCTGAAGAAGACAAGAGAAAGAACCAGATCACCTGGGCACAATTCCTGGCTCTCCCTCTCCAGCTGACACTGGACAAGGTATATAATGCCTGTGCCTCAGTTTCCCCAGGTATAAGGTGAGGACAGTGTTAGTCAGTTTATAGGCTTATTGGAAGGTATGAATGATCCCACCGCACGCCAGGGTACAGAATGCGCAGGTGGGGAACAGCTGGCGAGTGGCGCGGCCCTGCTATCCGTCCCATCCAGAGGCTGACGTCTAAGAACGTCTCTCCTCCCCTTCCTGACCAGTCCACTTGCTCACATTCTGCCTTTTGGACCCCTAAGGAGCCCAAGGTCCCCTCCATGGGTAGAACTTCAGACGTTCAAGCGGACTCAATCTTGGTGTGAAATCATGGGTGTCCAAGATACTGACAGGAGTCAGTGCCTGAGTTATAGGAGCAGCGTAGGCCAGGCCAAGCAAGGGCCACCCAAACCCTTGCTCCCCACGCAGCACTTCCATCCCCACAGAGGGCCGTCCACTAGAGACAGCCTTCACCTTCCCGGAGCCTCCCTGCCTAGAGGCATCCTTTCATGGCCTTGGCAACCTCTGCCCACAGCTTCTACCAGGCTCTCATCCCAAACAGGCCTCTTGAAGCATTTTCTTCAAACCAATTCTCCCAAGGCACTGACCACAACCCAATCCCGGACCAGAAGCTCTGTGCTTGCCAGACCACACTCTGCCAGGCATGTGGGGCACAATCATGCTACAGTCACCCGCTTGGGCAAGCATTATTACCACCCCACCAGGAGCCAGGTGCTACGAGTGAGTCTTCCCTCCCGCAGATGTGACGTTTCCCAAGTGCGAGGGGGGTGCTGGGCAAAGGGGAGCAGCCTCCCCAAGATACATCTCCTCTGGGAGGTCTCTCGTTTCATTGGCTCATTCTTCAGCGTACTCCTAAACTTCCCATTCTTTCTCCTACCAACAGACATTACAGTAACAGTGTGTGGGGCAGAGACTGCTGGCTTTGTGTTCTAGGCGAGGACTCTGAAGCAGAGAAGTAGAAAATCAGCTCACGACTGCACATCTTGTAAGTGTCAGGGCTGGGATCAGAACCCAGGACCCAGGCCTCCTGTGCATCCCCCTTTTTTTTTGTTATATTTTTGAGACAGGATCTCATTGTGCAGGCATGGCTGACCTGGAACTCACTATGTAGATCAAGCTGGCCTCAAACTCAAAAGCTGGCCTGCTTCTACCTCCCAAGAGCTGGGGTTAAAGGTGTGTACCACCATGCCCTGCCGTCCTCCAATTATTTTTAAAGACTTAATTTTATTTTTATCTGCGTGTATGTATATGCCATTGTGTACAGGTGCCCACAGAGACCAGAAGAGTGTGTCAGATCTCCTGGAGTTGGAGTTACAGGCAGTTGTGAGCTACCCAAGTGGGCGCCGGGAACTGAACTCATCCTCTGTAAGAGCAGCCAGTGTGCTCCACTGCTGAGCCAACTCTCCAGCACCTTCCCGAGTTTTCAAGCGCCCCGGCTTGGCCCCAGTTAGCCAGTGGCTTCAGGCTCCTTGCTCAACCCCTGGGCTGTCAGACTCTTGCTTCCCTCTAAATTCAACTTCCATATGTCACCAACTGAGGTGTTGCTCCGCCGGCCTCAGCCCACTCCTCTAGCCACCCAGATCCTCATGTAAACTCAGGTAATCCCAGTTCCCAGACAAAACCAACCTGAGGGGCCCCAGCAGTCTGGGTTCCTCCTCTCTCTCCCCACATAGGAAAAGCATGTAAACTATAGGACACACTGCTTCCTTAGACGACTACCACCCCTGTGCATCCCTGGGGTTTCCTGGGCCTCAGGTCACCTCCAGAGCTGGCCCCATGATAGGTACCTGTGCCATCATCTCAGGGCAGAGACCTGTTCTCACATGGTCCAGCCAAGCTCCATCTAGGCTTTATGCACCTACTAACCCAGTAACCAGCCATGCCCACTACCCTTTCCCACTCCTGACTTTATCCTGAAAAGCAAACTATCACCCAGCAGTCTCTAAAATGTTGATGTCCCAAGCTGCATTTCCTGGCTCACCTACCCCTGTTTTTCATGGCATATTCCCCTCCTGGGGGCCCATCACCACTAAGCACATGGAGAGTCTTGTATCTTTGAGCTGCTTTGCCTTGTTACTTCGTCCAAATCTCCAATGCCAGCTGGACCAGCAAACCCAGTTCCTTCCCCACCCCGTTCCCCACCTAAATTAAGATCTCCTTTGCCAGCTGCTGCGCAGGTGGAAGTCGCTGAGATGGGCGTCGTTGATAGTCATGAAACAAGTCATTCTCCCTCCATCTTCAGGACAGGCCCCTCAAATCTGCCCCTCCAAGGAGCAAAGATAACTGGTAAACCTGACATCCCCAGAATATAAAGTAAATCAGAGCGAGTCTGGGAATGGGCTGAGGCTGGCTATAACACCATCATCTACGAGAGCCAAAAGGCTCAAGCCACCCCAGGCCCACCACAGACTAGCAGGTACAAGCAGCACACACAGAAGCCAGTCTAGGGATGTTGTTCAGCCTTAAAATAGAAGAACATTCTGACACGTGCTACAACATGGATGGAACATTCTGACACATGCTTCAACGTGGATGATGCTGGAGGACATTATGCTAAGTGAAATAAGCCAGGCACAAAAAGACAGACATCAAGAGTGAGGAGCAGTTTACTGGGAGGATGTTTGACTAATGTGCACAGGGCCCTCAGTTCCATCCATAGACCCCACCCAACCACAATACAGAAAGAAGGGGAGGGAGGTGAGAGAGAAACATTTGATTCCATTCATATGTGATCCCAAAGTAATCAAATTTGCAGAGGCACAAAACAGAACAGTCTCTGCCAGGGGTAGAGGAGAGAGGGAGGATTGGCAGTTAGCGCTTAATAGGCATGAAATTCTTTTTTAAGGTGGAAATGTTCTGGAGATTGGTTGCATCACGAGAAGAAAATGCATAACACTGTTGTACTGTGTACTTTAAATGGCTAAGACGGTCAATTTTATGTTATACCTATTTTATTGTGATGTAAAGCTTCTAAAGTAATGGGCTGGCGAGATGGCTCAGTGGTTAAGAACACTAGCTGCTCTGACAGAGGACCGGAGTTTAATTCTCAGCACCCACATGGCAACTAACAACCACCTGTAACTCTAGTTCTCAAACACCCTCTGCTGACCTCCGCAAGCATTGCATGACATGGGTGCACTTACATGCAGGCGATGCTCTCATACGCATAAAATAAAAATAAAATTTAAAATTCTAAAATAGAAAAGAGTCAGGAGAGGGCTGTTTTGGACAAGATGGGATGGGTCTCCTGGAAGCTCAGAGTTACAGGTATAAGGCACTGTGCTGGAGGCTGGAGGGGAAGAGTCTGGGCATGCTGGGCCAGCTGGACAGTGACCCTCAGCAGCAGCCTGGGTCCTGCATCCCTCCCTCGTCGCTCAGTGCTCTCGTCCCTCTAATTTGCCACTGCCCTTGCTGTATCAGTTTGGATAGTATTTTCAGCTATAACTGGGCCCGTGGACCAGCCAGCTGTGGCGCATCCCACGAAGTACTTGACTTCTTCCTGGAGCCTCCTTGGCCTATAACTGAAGTACCCCCAACCCCCAGTGGGCCATCCGAACTCTAGATCCCTGCCAGACCTCTGACGCCCAGACACTAAGGAGGCCTCACTTCCTGTCTCTGAGAGGTATGTTTGCTCTTCTGTAGTAGGAGGAACATTGGCCTGCCCCATCTCATGCCCCCGAGCCCACCAGCCCCCACCTACCTCCTCCCTCAGCCCCAAGGTCCCCATAGTCATTGGGAGCCACAATTGTGTGACAAATGACTGAGGAGGTCCCGGGGATGCCATCTTATTCTGTAGCCGTTATTGTGCCTGACCTAAACCCAAATACCCAGGCCCCAGTCTCCAGGGTGACACCTGAAGATCCTGGTTTCCTGGCAACCAGGAACAATGGCCCCTGGGAAAAGCACACAGAGTTTGGGAAAGGGCAGCCTTTTCTCTGTGCCCCTGGGTAGGATGGAGGGCTCTCTACCATGCAGTCGGGGTCTAGCGTGGAATGCAAGCCACCGAGGCACAGGGTCCCGGCCACCTCCCTGCGCTAGCTGCATCCTAGTCCTGAGCTGCAGGAATCCCCCGACCTGGGTCTGCATCTCTATACAGGACAAAGGCCCCTTTGACTGACTCTCAGCCCTCCTGTCCTCCATCACCAGGCCCCCAAGTCAGCACTTCCTCCCCAGAGCCAGTTCAAGGTGCTCGCCCACCTAGTGGCCTCTATGGTCACCCTTTGGCCACAGCAATGACATTCTTGTCCCCTTTATTTTCTGAGCAGATTTCCCAGTGTGATGATACGGTCCTAAAGAGGAGGAGATGACACAGGCTCTGACCTCTCACTGCACACCCTGGACAAGTCACCACCCTAAAGATCTCCATTTCCCAGTGGAGATATGGGGATATCTCCGTAATGAATGGAGAAACCAGCCCTCCTCAGGATGTTGGGAAGATTCACAGGAACCATGCACATAGCAGACAGCAGCTGAGCCCGTCTGGGAGACACCTCCTTCCCTGCTGAAGCAGAGACCAGATGGAGAGAGTGCCCAGGTCAGCCATGCCCTTGACCTTGCAGAGATCAGGGAGGCTGAACCCGATGGGTGTGAGTCCCAACTCTCAAGCCTCCACAGGCAAGGCTCAGGGAGGTTCTCAGAAGCTTCTTGCAGCCAGGAGCTCTCCAGTGAGCCCAAAGACACATTAGTGTCATGAAGATGGCTGTTGGCAAAATAACTCCTGCTTACATGAGTGTGGAGTTTTGTTTGCTTTTTGGTGCTGGGAATCAAACCCGGAGCCTTAAACATGCTTAGCACTCTACAACTAAGATGCTCCATATCCCTGGCCCCAACTTTCTTTCTTTGTTTTTGTTTTGTTTTGTTTTTGAGGCAGGGTTTCAAAAACTGTATATTCCCAGCTGGCCTGGAGCTTGCTATGTAGACCAGGCTGGACTTGAACTCACGGAGATTCACCTGTGTCCCAAGTGCTGGAATTAAGTGTGTACCACTATGTCTGAAGCTCCCTGCTGTCTAAAATTCACCCAAGTCCTACCCATCTTAAAAAATCCTCCCAACTGAAATCCACAGGCAGTTTCTGCAGCTCTCGCTGAATGTTTGAGTCGCATTTGATTTCTCCGGCCTGGGGCTCTGTGTCACTGCTCACCAGTCAGCTAGAGGTAGAAGAAGGCTGTGACTGGTGTTTTAAAGATAAAGACTGAGCCAAGCATGGAGGTGCATGCCTTTAATTCCAGCATTTGGGAGGCAGATGCAGGCAGGTATCTGTAAGTTCAGGTCAGCTTGGTCTACATAGTGAGTTCCAGGCCAGATGGGGATATACAGTTTTTGAGACTGTCTCAAAAAGCAAAAACAAGGGCTGGAGAGATGGCTCAGTGAAGAGCATGGCTGCCCTTGCAGAAGACCTGGGTTCACTTCCCAGCACCCACATGGTGGCTAACACCCATCCATAACTCCAGTTCCAGGGGATCCAACACCCTCTTCTGACCTCCGCAGGCATTGTATAACATGGGTGCATTCATATACATGCACACAAAGTACCCATACACATAAAATAAAAATAATAAATAAAATACTTTGAAAAAAAAACAAGCATAAAAAGATGAGATGCTGGATCACAGGAGGAAGAAAAGGAGGAGGAAAAATAAGCAGAGAGAGAGAGAGAGAGAGAGAGAGAGAACCAGAGGCTGAGGTAGACCCTGTGCCCTCAGGCTGGGAGGCTGCTGCACACCCAGCCAGGAACAGCAGAACTGCTGCCTAACTTACCCGACCTGGCCCGACTCTGCTCTGCCTGGACTGTCTTCATCACTGGCGGGTGGGCCAGGTCACACACGGCTCTGAACCACCTTTCCTAGGCCTCTCTGCAACTCTGCTTCTGCTCTGCAGCACAACCCTCATTTCACAGATGAGGCTGGCAGGCAGTACGTATTTGGTCCAGAATCACAATGCTAGACATAGCAGCTACAGGATTTGAACATAACAGCCTCCTCCAACCCTGCTCAAAGCTCCAAAGCTGGGCCTAAAGGAGGGACTCTCTAAGGAAGCAGAGCGCTCATGGGAACTGTCAAGAGTGAGAGTAGCCAGCTGCAGCCTCAGCCCAGAGTGCAGTGTCTTATTGAGCAGCAGACGCCCCAGGAGGCAAAAGGCCCCAAACCTGGTAAGGGGGCTGCAATAGGTACCCACGTTCAGGAGTTCCTGTACCCCTAACAGATCCCCAGGGGCTGCTCCAACTTGAGGAAGAAGGGCAATGAAACACTCACTCATCCCCTGCCTCCCAGCACAGTGACCCAGCCCAGATCTAGTGTGGGAGGCTATCCTAGGAGGATATCCTAGAGGCTATCCTTCAGAGGTATATGGAAGCCGGGCAGGGCACTGGCCAGGCTCCAGGGGTGTGGGAAGCACAGCTCCTGATTTCCTGGAGGCCTTGGGGGAACGGTGAGTTAATGTAAGAGTGAGGCTAACCTGGAACTCACTAGGCAGCTCAGGTTGGCCTTGAACTTGTGGTGATCTTTCAGTCTCTAGTACTAGGATTACCACTATGCCCAACTCAAAGCAGTATGTTTTATCCTTACTTTAAGAATCCTTCAATCAGACATGGTGGTGACACACACCTTTAACCCAACACTCAGGAGGCAGGGCAGGTGGATCTCTGTGAGTTCAAGGCCAGCCCAGTCTACATAGCAAGTTCCAGGCCAGGTGGGACAACAGGGAGACCCTGTCTCAAAAAGGCTGAGGGGGGGGGGGAGAATATCCTTCATCAGGACCTATGAGATGGTTCAGCAGGTAGAGGACATACTTGCCACCAAGCCATAAAAACTGAGTTCAGTCCCTGGAATCCGCATGATAGGTGAGACTGACTCACACGTTGTCCTCTGACCTCCTCATGTACTCAGTGCACACATACACAAATACATATATAAATAAATAGACAAATAAATGATAAAGGTAAAAAATTTCAATCTCTCATCAAAAACAAAGCAAAACTAAACAAAAAGCTTCAGATTCTCTTTCCATTCAAAAAAAAAAAAATCTCCTCCTTAAATAAAAATAAACACAGACCGTTTCTGCTGGGCTTTTTCCAGGACACAGCTGGTGTGACCTGATCACCCTGCAGGGCTGTGAAAGCTAGAAAACGGCAGGAAGGAAAGCGCTTCCCATTGGTCCCAGCCTGAGATTTCAGAGCTTGGCAGATCTGAAGACATGTTCTTAGTGTCTGAACCGCAGGGCAGAAGGAGAGATACCTCTGGGCAGTGGCAAGGGCTCAGGAGATATTTCTCAACCTCTATCCCTTCTGGGTAGGAGCTGGTGGTAACAATAGGGACAGGATTGAAACAGACTGAACAAGAACAAGTCTTCCATGTTAGTGTCAAATGGTAACTGCCAAGTCTACACCTTCAACGAAGACTGATGCTGTAGAGCAAATGAGCCAGGCAGGCCAGCACCCTTCCACTTGGACTTCAACCCAGTCACTCTGTGATGAGGTCAAAGAGAGAAAAATTGCTTTTTTTCCCCCCCGCTGATTTAGCTCCAGCTCCCTCGTCAGCATAAAAAGTATCTGCATTTTATTTCTCTATAGTGCTTCCCAGGGCTGGGAATGCAGCTCAGTTGATAGACGTTCTTGCCTAATACACAGAAAGTCCTGTGTTCCACCCCCAGCACTCAATAAACCAGGCATGATGGTATTCAGGAGGGAAGAGTCCGGAAGATCAGAAGTTCAAGGTCATCCTCATCTACGTAATTTGAATCCAGCCTGGGCTACATGAAACTACGTCTCAAAAACAATACTAACAAATAATAACAACAATAGTATAATGATTTCATCCTCCAGTTAATGAAGACAAATCTTTCTGGGAGCTCAACAATCAGAAAACATCAGGTCCCAACAGAAACACTTTGGGGAAAGGCACTGTCTGACTCATTTTTCTCTTGCTGAAAAGAACTTCATCATCCTTCATAGCCAGCCTGAATTTCCACAATCTCAGCTATATTTGAGTGCCTTGATTCTCTCTCTTCAAAAAAAAATTTTTTTTAACCCTACAAATCATCAAAACTATTTTTGGAAAAAAAAATTCTAACATAATCAAGGATAGGATGAAGACGAAAACATTAGTCATTGGATAATGGAAATGTAACTTGTTTCTTTTGTGTCTTTTTATGGAGGATGTACTGGATAGCTTTAGTTGTCAACATACCTGGGTAAAGAGAACCTCAAATGGGGAATTGCCACTATTGGACTGGCCTGTGGCCATGTCTATGGGGCATTTTTTGATTGTTGAGTGGCGTGGGAGGGCTTAGCCCATTGTGGGTGGTGCCACCCCTAGGCAGGTGGTCCTGTGTGGTATAAGAATGCAGACTGAGCATGGGCCAGGAGACCAATGCAGTAAGCAGCATTCTTCCATGACCTGTGCTTCGGCTTCTGCCTCCAGGTTCCTGCCCTGAGTTCCTGCCCTGAGTTCCTGTCTTGGGCTCCCTCAGCGATTAACTGTGATTCAGGAGATGTTACCCGAATAAACCTTTCCTCTCCAAGTTGGTATTCGTCAGAGTGTTTTGTCACAGCAATTGAAGGCAAACTAGAACACAGAAACTTGGACCTAGATATCAAGCAAAATATAAACTTGATGTTTTCCAATGGTCCTGTTACTGCCATCCACTTAGATGAGCTGCATTCATAATCTAAACTTGTGCCTCTTCATACTCTTTATCCAGACGAGAAAACTGAATCTTGGACTGAAGAAATGGCTCAGTGGGTAAAGCACTTGCCGTATAAGCATGAAGACCTAAGAACTCATGTGACAGCTGGACAGAGTAGCTCACATCTGTAATCCCAGTTCCCCAACAGTTAGATGGAAGATGGACACAGGAGAATCCTGGCAAGTTTGAGGGACAGCTAGCCTGGTGTACCAAGAAGTAAACAAGAGATGCTGTCTCCACCAAGGTGGAAGGTTAGAAGTAATAATGGAGACAGGAAATAATATTAGGGATGTGAAAGGGGACCAGAGGAACGAAAAGACTGGGATGAATACGATCGCGTACACACATGTATGTGTCATAATAAAGCTTCTTCCTTTGTACAACTTTTAAAAAGCAAAAAAGATAACTAAAGTGGGCCACAAGACTTACACTATGTTCTGACCTCCATGCTCACACCATAGAAGTATGCCTGCCCTCACACACAAGCAACATGCACGCACACCACACACATACACACATGCATCTTATCTCACCACACATACACACAAAGATTTTTAAAACAAAAAAACTGAGCCTCAGATTTTGTCCCAGGTTAGTGGCCAGTAAGTAGTGGGCTATTGGGTCCCCAGAGTCTGAAGTCATTTACCATTCTTCTGGTCCCTAACTAAGATTGTTTCAGCAGCACCAGAAAAGACAGTGTTCAAACGGAAGCTACCCTGTGACTTCACCACATAAAGGCCTCAGGGTCACTAGTCCCTTAGGAAATGTGCTGCTGAGACTTGAATTCATCTCCACCATCAACAGATGGCGCTGATCAGCAAAGGACACACTGGTGGGAGCCCAGGGAACAGTCACTATGGTCTGTGGTCAGTGTTCAAATGACCAGATATCCACAGGCTTCCTCTAGGGAACAACTGAGGTTGTGTACTGTGGCCAGCTGGCTGTGAAAGATGCTATTAAAAGCCATCAATAAATGAGTTCCGGCTCTTGCATCCACTGGTTCCTGTAAGAACCTATCCCAAAATGATTTCTTGTCCTTTGTTTCCTGTAAATGGAGGTATGACTTGTAGGAAATTGGTTTGTGTTTTCCAGTCGCCTCCAGAGGAGAAAGACATTCAGATCCCCAGGTGTGGCGGCCAAATTTCAATACATTTGAGACAAGAGAAGATAAACAGCGACAGGATGCATTGGCACAGCTATGTAACCGATGCATGTGCATCTGTCCCTGTGAAATATGGCTATTCACGTCTACCCATTTTCTTTTACATTCTTTTTTTTGTTGTTGTTTTTTTTAACTTCATGGGGTCTGGGAGGGAAAAGGCCAGGCTATAAACTAGCCATCAAACTCACAGCTTACGCCACCCACTTGAGAAATGAGCAAACATAGGCAGCTCTGCCACTTAACACCGCCTAAGCCCAAGACCATATCTAATCCATCCTTATACCAGCGCCTGACAAATGACTGCACGCGGCAGGCTGGTAATAGGTTAGCTGGGTGAGTGAATCCGCCATTCATTCAGAGGGGGAAGCCAGGCCTATATCCCAAACTAAGGCAGCCCACAGCAGGCTGGAGGTGATCTCCAGAATTCCCAACACCATCACTCTGCAACCTTCCTGCTAAGATTAAGCACAGAATTCCCATGGCTTTGCAGAGGGATGTTCAGCATAGGAAATGGGAAGTCCTCAGAGGTCTAAGGCCAGCTGCTACTTTGCAAACACCAATTGGGGGTCACATTAAGGATTCATTCCATGGCCCAGAGCCTTGGGGGAGGGGCCTACAGTGTGCCCCCATCTGTAGGGGGCGGGGAGGGGAGAGGCTCTCTCCTTTCTTAAACATTTTCTAAGGGCTCTGAAGAAGAGAGCCAATCACACACAAAGACAAATAAATAAAACGTTGCTTTGTTTTCTAAAAAAAAAAAAAAGAGAGTATTACTAACTTGATCAAAAAACAATTGGTGTGTAACAAACAGAAGCAAAACCTCCACTGACGAGCACGCTCACTGTTCTGGACTCCAGGATGCCCCAGGTTGTCTGGGGAACCCCACGGAAGCTATAAAAGTCCAAATACAAACTGTGAAATGGCTTCCTCCAAAAACCCCCAGGCAATAAATACTGTCCTCTTTGGGAAGTGACATGTTCAAAGGGTCTTTGTGGAAGCAGTGTGCAGAGCTCCCTGTCTCCCCGTCTTCTAGTCCTCACATGAGGGGCAGAGAATGAGCCCAGCACGTACATGGAGACGCCCCGTTCAGCAGTCCCTCCGCAGTCAGACCCTCCCCCGTTTTTTTGCCCTTGTGCCTGGCATTTAGCCTGAGCCCTCTGCTCGCTCCCCTCCCCCGGGCACTGCAGGGCAGCATGACTTCTCCTTCTCGGTCATCCCTCACCCCAGTCACATCCTTGGGAGCAGTGACATCTCTGGCTTTGGCACTGGGGAAGGCAACACTGGCACCTGTCTCCTTGCCAAGGATCATGTCACACCATCAAAATTTATGCACCAGTCTTCCTTGTACCAGCTTTTCCCAGGTCACCTCCCTGCCGATTACCACCCCATTAGTTGCCATGTGTTTCCCCTAACTGTCGCCAGCCCACACTGCCTCTTTGTTGGCCTGCAGATCCCCACCGGCCCCTCCCCAAAAGGGATGCAACTTAAATGTCTCGTTGTGAAATATTTCCTCACTGTGTCCCATTCCCTCCCAGCACCCTGCTCTGGCCTCAAGAGCCTTTAGTAAAACAGCCCCCAGGGGAATCTGCACTCTATTTGCACAGCACAAGTGACCCCCACCCCCGAGTTGCCTGAAGCCCCTCGTTCTTAGTAACACATTTTCCTCCTTATTGGTATTCCGTCAATACCTTCCTTCCCTAACCCTTTCCTGCTTGGCCTCAGGGATCTGCCCTTTGTAGAAGGAAGCCAGGGTGCAAACACCAGGCTCCTAAGACAAGGACATCCACTTCAAAAGGGGAATGAGTCACTGCAGGAGCACAAGCAGAAGGGGCCGGGTGACAGAGTGACAGTCGGTACCTCTGGCCCAGGCGCACCTTCCAAGAAGCACTGTGCCCACAGGCACACCTTCTGTCTTTCCACACATCTGACATCATTCCCAATGCGATTTATTGATTTCATTGTGTCACATTTGACTCTCAGACACAGGCCAGACTCCAGGGTCTGGTAAAGATTTTGTTTCATAGTTTGCTGGAGCTACTTTGCTAGAGGGTGGCTTCCAACATGAAGACTTGGGACAGACTTCCAGGTTCCCATCACATGCCAGTTCCACAAGTGTACAAGTATGATGAAGTCAGGGAAGAGGACTCTGCAGTCAAGGGTCCCCCTTGTCAAATGGTTCCAGACATAAAAGCACCTCCAGGCTCTCACACCCAGACCCCCAGCATCTCTGTACACACAAGTCCTGGCAGAAGTGGACTCAACTGCTGCTTGGTCTCTTCCAGGAATGGGAGGACAAGCGGGCAGACCCCACTGTCAGCCAGCCTTTGGGAAGCCTGTCCTGCACAGAAGAGAACACAATGCAGTTCCCGGGACCTGCTGCCCACTGGTCTCAGCTTCTGGAACAAACCAGTTCCCTCATTCTTGCAACAACTCCTCACATGGATTTGTAAATGACTCCCAGGGTTCCCGGCCCCGCTACATCCCCAGTGAAATGCTTTCCAGATGGCTCCTGATGTTTGCCACCCTCCTGCAGAGCACTGAGTGACTTCCTCACAAACACCGCAAAAAAAACAAACAAACAAACAAACAAACAAACAAAAACCCCACTATTCTGAGAGTGTGCTTGACTCAGCTCTTCTAAAACCTGACAAAATCGGCTTCTAAACAAAACTTATCTGAAGAGATAAAGAAGGCCACTTCATACTTCATTAAGGGAACAACTCAACAAGAGGACATTACTTTTCTAGACATGCACACCAAACACAGCTGCATTCCATTTCATAAAACATTACTACTGCAGACAAAGCCATGGACTAACCCTAACACCGTAATAGTGGGTGATTTCAACACCTCACTCTTACCAGCAGACAGGTTAGCCCAACACAAAATAGAGAAACACTGGAGTTAATGACATCATAGATCAAATGCACTTAGCAGACATCTACAAAGCATTCCATCCAAACACTGGAGAATGCATCCTCTTCTTAGCATACTACCAGACAGAACTTTCTCTGAAATAAATCATATATTAGAACACAAAGCAAGTGTCAAAGAAATATAGGAGAATTAGAATAAGTTCCTATGTTCTGTCTGACTACAATGGAATAAAGCTAGAAATCAACAGTAAGAGGCAAAATTCACATAAATTCTTGGAGATTAAACAACAAACACAGCACTGAATGATGAAAATGGGCCACTGAAAGAATCAAGAAATAATTTTTTTTGTTGTTTGTTTGTTTTTTCTTTTTGTTTGTTTTGGTGTTTTGATTTGTTTGAGACAGGCTACATGGGCTCCCTGTAGTCCCAACTGGTCTGGAATTCATTATGGAGACCAGGCTGACCTGAATCTCACAGAGATCCACCTACCTCTGCCTCTCCAGTGCTGGGATTAAAGGCGGGAGGCACCAGGCCTAGCTAGGAATTTGTTTTAATTCCTAGAATTGAATGAAAATAAGACACAGCCAAGTGGCCAAGTTGTGATGCACGTCAGCTGGAGTAACTCTGTCTCCAAAATAACCCAAATTAACAAATTTTAAAAATCTATGTGATACAAAGAAGGTAGACCTTTGAGGAAAGTTCATATCTATAAGTGCCTACATTAAAAAATTAGAGGGAACCTTTCTGCTGAGGCCGCTGAAGAGTACCTGACTAGCTGGACATTCATCAAAGAAGCTTCTTTTTGCAACAGATGGCAACTATTACAGCATTCCACAACTGGTCAAATGCAGAGAAAAAAACCTCTGTGAGACACTTGGCCCTAAGTGACACATCTTCAGTGCAACCCCCACACATATGACGAATGCATCTCTTACATCTCACCAGAGAAGTTTCCTGATGCAGCAGATGGTGATTAACACAGAGACCCACAGATGACCAATGTGCAGAGAACAAGAGACTGCAGAGTGCTTATCCCTGAATAGGACACCTATTTCAAACTTCTGCCTCTCAAGACTCAGGGACTGACGTGGAATAGGGGAGGGAACCATTGTACAAGCCAAAGGTAGAGGAGAACCACAAGGAAATGAGTTTTGAGACTCTATATGGTCAGTTGCTCATACAAAACTCACAGCAATGGTGACCCCATGCACAAGTCTCGTGAAAACAAACCAGACAAAATCCCAGCATAGACATGGGGAAGTAGGTAAGAAATCCCAACCCAACCTAAGGAACTTTTGGCAACTGATGGCTGCTGGGAGGGGGTGAGATAGTCTTTCACAGGGATGGGACTCTTGGTAAATTAACAAAGCTCCAGTGGATGACACTGAAGGACATTTGGGAAGACAAATCAGACAAATAATACACTGTACTGTATATATTAGAGAGTATATTAAATCAGGAAGGGCAGGAAGGGGAAGTACGAACAGGGGAGTGGATCTAAATGCCATCAAATTATATTGTATGAAAATCACAAAAATTCAATAAAACTTTTTTAAATTAGAGGGAAAACAAAAAACACAACAGAAAAGGAAAAGAAAAAAAAAAAAAAAACCAACACTCCCTGCCCCCCAAAAAAGAAAGAAAACAATTAGAAATATGGCTCAGCAGGTACAGGCGCTTGCCATCCAGCCTGACAACTTGAGTTCAATCTCCAGAACCCACATGATGGAAGGAGAGAACAACTGCCAAAAGTTGTCCTTTGACTTTCACACTCACGCCACGCTGAGTGTACGCCCACATGCACACATATCTATGCGCACACACACACACAGAATAAACATATAATTTTTAAATGTTTTAAATCAGAGAGCGCGCAACTAAGTAACTTAATGATTCATCTTATGGCCTTGGAAAAACAAGCACAAATCAAACTCAGTAGCATCGGGCAGAAAGAAACAAGATCAGAGCAGAAATTAATGAAATGGAAGCAAGCAAACCAAGAAGAAATCAATGAAACAAAGTTAGTTCTTTGAAAACATAAATGAAAGTGACAAACTCTTAGGGAAATTGACTAAAAGAAAAAGGGAGAATATGCAAATTAATAGAATATGAGATGAGAAAGGAGACATTACAACAGATAGGAATGAAATTCAGAAAACCACCAGGACATGCCTTAAAATTATATTCCAGTTAGTTGGCAAATCCAAAAGAAATGGAGAAATTTCTAGATGCATTCAACCTACCAAAGTTTAACCAAGATAAGATTTTTAAACAAATCTATAACATCCAACAATATTGAAATAGTAACTAAAAATCTCCCAACTACGGGAGTTGTAGAGATGGCTCAGTATTAAGAGCGTTGGCTACTCTTGCAGAGGATTCAGTTCCCAGCACCCACATGGTGGCTAATAATGATCCATAACTCCAGTTTTAGCAGATCTGATGCCCTCTTCTGGCCTCTACAGGCACCTTCATTCATACTGCACATATATACATACATAATTAAAAACAAAATAAATCTTAAGAACTTAAAAATCTCCTAACTAAAAAAGTTTATGGGACGGGGGAGTGGGCTCAATGAGTATACTGCGCACATACCACACAAACATGAGTACCTGTGTTACTAGAACTCATGTAAAAGCCAGACATGGTAGGACATGTCTGTATTACCAGTGTTCTTACAGGGAGATGGGAAATGGAGACAGGAGAATCTCTGGAAGCCAGCAAGTGTGACTTACACACTGGCAAATAACAACAGACCCCGACTCAAACAAGGTAGAAAGCAATGACCAACAGCCAAGGTTGTCCTCGTACCTTCACACGCACACCATGCATGTATGCACTGCATTCACACATATAAACATATACATACATCATACACACACAAAGATAAAAACATTAAGTAAAATTAATTGCTTAATTAATAAAAGGTGTTTAAAAGACCAGGCCCTGGGACTGGAGAGATGGCTCAGTGGTTAAGGTCACTGGATGATCTGGCAGGGGATCCTGGTTCTAATCCAGCACCCATGTGGCAGGTAACAACCATCCATAATTCCAGGTCCAGGGGAATCTCACACCCTCTTTTGACCTCTGGGGGCACTGCATGACATGGGTGCACTCACATACATGCAGGTAATACACTCACACACATAAAATAAAAAATAATAAATAAAAGTATTTAAAAGTCCAGGCCCACATGGATTCAGAAAAGAATACTCTCAGGTCTTTGAGGAAGAATTAACATTTATCCTTCTTAAATTATTCCATAAACTAGAAAAGGAAGGAAAACTTCCAAACTCATTTTAGGAAGCCAGTATCACTGCGCCCAACCCAGGCAAAGATACAACAAAAAAGAAATGATAAAACAATCTCTCTAATGAACATAGATGTAAAAATTCTCAAAATAGTACTTGCAAAAACTGAATTAAAGAACATATTTTTCAAAAGATATAAAAGCAAAGGGGTCTAGTAGAGAAGAAGAAGGGAGAGGGAGGGGGCAAGAGAGGGCAGTGGGGGGAATGCGATCTAAATACATTATGTACATGTATGGCAATGCCACAATGAAACCCATTATTATGTATAATTAATATATGCTAATAAAAACATTTTTCAGAAGCCTGGCATATCCCAGCCAGGGGAGGAAAACACACTCAGTTGGTGTCCTTGAGGAAATCACTGCTCGAGGTCCATTAAACTGTGACAGGGCACCATGGGAAACTGGCTCAAGCAAGCCATCAGCAGCTCAGAGCAGTCATTGAATACTAACAAGTTACAAATTGTCTCATTAAGAAGTGAGGGGGAGAAAGGTGGGCGTGGTGATGCACGCCCACAATCACAGTACTCAGGAGGCCAAAGTAGGAAGAGTTTTAGGCCAGCCTCAGCTCACAGTGAGATCTTGTCTCAACAAAGAAAACTAGGGTGAGTGAGATAGCTGGGTGGGTGAAGGTGCGTACCTCACTGTGAGACAGGACACAGGATATAGGGTGGTAGGCAAAAGCAACCAATGTAAAAACCAATGGTTCCTGGCCAGAAAAGATGTCTTTTTAACCTCACCGCACTCTAAAACCCAACAGTAGAAAGACTTGTGCTGTTAAAATACCTGCATCAATAATGTATCTTCCTGTGTTAACCAGCTGCCAGGCAGGACTTCTCACAACATCAGATAAGCAGAGTCTCACCAGAAGCTGCCCAAACTAAAGACAGCACATTAAAGGAGCTTACTGCATCATGCCCACAGTCGGAGTGTCCTGAGCAACCTCACCACCTGTCCTTTGAGACCTTCAGGATCCCTTGATGCATTCTGGGAGTCCCAAGGGTTCTGCTTAAAGGAGGATCTGATAGGAGATGCTGGGTCCCAGGCCATCACCAACAAAACTGGAGTCTATCGGGGCCACTCGTGGTGCCTGTAATCCCAGCACTAGGGACACAGAGGCAGAAAGATCTCAAGTCCTAGGGCAGTTAGTTGGCTACAAAGTCAGACCCTATCTCAAGCAATCGCACATGCACCAACAGACACAGACACACACACACACACACAATTGGGTTCATCAGACCCCACCCACCATGTAGAAGTCATTACCAAGGCCCCTAAGCCCATCCTCCTCCTACAGCAAGGAATGCCCTTCTTCCTCTGGGATGACTCCTGCATTCCCAGGTCCCCTTGTCTAGCTCCTAGAAGAAAGGGTCATGTCCAGGGCACTCTGCGACTGCCCTCATAGTGGGGTGCCTGGACCACTCTCCAGACACACTACTTCACTTGCCACCAATAGATGGTTTTAGCCTGCAGACCAGCACTGAGCCCTGGACAACCAGCACCATGTATACAGGCCACAAGTCAAGGCTGGACCCAGGCCAAATGGAATAGGAGTTGGCTAGAACACACTGAGTCCACTAAATAGGAGGTAGGGTCACACCCAGACTCACAAAGCCAGGACCCCAGAATCAGAGGAAGGTCAGACAAGTTCAGTACTCTCCTGAAACCTCTAAACAGTCTGTCAGCACAAAGATGATACAGCTCGCCAGCCTGCTGAATGATGCGTGTCAGAGGAAACAAGCCCTGTCTGAGACTCTATCTAGTGAGGAGAGGAGATTATAAAGAATGCTGTAGAGGCTCTAGCTGAGGTTCCAGCAACTGCTAAGAGAGTACTGCTGGGCAATGTCTACCTGTAGCTGGATGGATAAAGAAAATTTGGCATATTAATATTCCAACTGGTGGAGTATTAGTCAGCCAGTAAAAAGAAGAAAATTTTTGATGTTATAATATAGATAGAACTCAAAAAATGCAAAGGAAAATAGTTATAGACAGGCAAGTACTGTTGAATCCATTTATGTGACATTCTTAGAAGAGGCAAATCCATAGAAACAGAAACACAACAGAAATCAAGACAGGGGGTAGAGTTGTTGTTTAATAGGACAAGGATTTGTTGAACTTATGCAAAGGCTCTGGGTATAGATACTGGTGATGGTTCTCAACAGTGACTGCATTTAATGCCACCAAAACAGTCTGGAATCGTTCAAATGGTTGTTACATATTCTTTACCACAATAACTACTACCAAGGAACAGGGGACAGACAATGAGGAAGCAACACTCAATTCTGCCTGGGGAAGGAGGGCCTGAGGAACCTGAGTGGGCAGGTCAGGACACTGAGGGAGAGGCATGCAAGCTGTGGGCCACTGACCCTCCCACCCTGCCACAGGTACAGAGAGCTAGGGAGAGGAACTTCTACGATGTCTGAGACCCAGTCTGCCCAGTCACTCTGTTCTTTAGGAACACTCTGTAGCCCCTTCTGCCTCTTGCTTACTCCAGATTCCTCCCTCTAGAATATTCTAAGTCTGAGCCCATCTAATCCTGCTTTGAGATGAAGCTCTATCCAACACTCTGGGACAGGGAGTGTTCATGGGACAGCTGGATTCCCAGTCATATCTACATGGCCACTCCTTCCACCTGCCACTCCCAGCCCCTGAGTCATCACACTCTCCAATACTTAAACCTATCTTCCTAGAAATCTCGGGAGCAATCTCCTTCTTGACAACTCTCTAGCTTCCAGAATTTTCTGTAATGCATGGTTCTGAGTCAGCTGGGGGCTGGGATGAGTCCAAAGGCTGCACGTGCGCCAGAGCCCTGTGGAGGACGTCCATCCATGCTGGATACAGCAGCCAGCTCTGGCATGCAGCTGTCAACATGAAGCCAGCCACCCTTTTCTCGGGGCTCCCGTGCCAGCCCAGTGGGACACTGGCCTTTTTTCTCTCCCTCTTGACAGCAGTCGCAGATTTAATGATTGGAAAGCACTTTGAGAACCCAGAGTGCTTGGTAATTGCTAACTCATAATCCCCAAATTGTGCTCTGCAGGGCTGAGAGAGGCAAGGCTCCTGCCCTGAGTCTGGTTTACTTAGCTTGACTCTCACACTGGTGTCAGGCTGGGCAGAAGCAAATGCCTAACAGGAGTCTCCACCTAAAGCTCCTCAAGCATGCTGGGGGGCAAGGCCTCCCTAAGCAGGAGAAAAGGGGACATGATAATACTGCAGACCTGGGGGCCCTTCCACCTCCACTAACTCAGCATCTATGATGGTCATGACCCTGAAATCCTGCCTCTTTATAAACATGTACACATACTCTCTGTCTGTCTCTCTCTCTCTCTCTTCCCATTCTAGTTTAGGCACAGATGGTTTAGAAGTAGGCACATGGGCTTGAAGTGGGAAGGAGGGACGTGGATCTCAGCTCTCACACTTCTTATCTGAGACCTCAGTCAGTCACTTAACACTAAGCCCACAAGATGTTAAAAGATACCCCGGAAAAAAATAAGTTCAAAAACGGTTTTCAAATCATACAAGTTTGAGAGATGCAACTCCCTATGTTTCCCCACAGTTGTTTTTTATTCTATTCTATTTTATTATTATTATCACATCTGTGTATGATGTATGAGTGTGGGCTCCTGCCATGGCATGCATGTGGAGGTCAGAGGACAACTTTTGGGAGTTGGTTCTTTCCTTCCACTCCGGGCTCTGGGTCGGGTCGTCAGGCAACTTTACCCACTAAGACATCACTATCTCTCCATAGAGGTTTGGAACACAGGAGAATGTGATAGAGGCAGAAAAGTCCCCTACAACAACCCTTCTAGGGCCAGCTAATACCTAAACCAGGTCACTTCTCTCATTAATGCCCCATTGCCTCACAGACTCCCTCTCTCCAGACAAAGCTCAAGAAATGTCTTTCTGGGAATTAGGATGCTAAGGAGACACAGACACTAGTAAGAATCCCTGGGAAGGGGAGGGGGCCATACACGCGGGAAGGAGGCCCTGGCCAGGCTGGAGGCCACTCAGGAGCACCACCCCTCTCGAGCCGTGTTTTCTCAGCAGCTGGGTAAGTTCAGCAGCTCTGCCTCCTGGCCTAGATGTGTGGCAATAGCGAGGTCACCTTCCCGCTCCGGGTAATTTCCCTCAGAGGCGAGACAGATCCATTCTGCACAGCTCTTCTTTTCGGTGGAAGGGCCTCCTGTCTTTGATGGGGGCTGGGTCCTGGCGGGAAGGGAAGCTTTGTTCTTCTGACCAGTGCTGACAGTTTAATTAAACCCAGCTTGAGACAAGGTCATGGAGGTCAGGCATTCTTCAACAGGGCTGCGCAGACTCACAGCCCCTGCTTCACCACCAGGGCCTTGTTAATGAGTTATTGTGGTTCTTATGACAGGGATATACACACAAGGAAGTAGATGCCCCGAGCTGCCTCAATCACCGCTGCCCCTCCCAGGCCCACAGAGATGGGGAAGTCGATCTTGTCTGGATGCATATGGGCTTCAAGGCTAAACGGAAGCCCAGAGGACCTGTGCTTCCAGAAGGAGATTGTAGAAAAAAAAAAAAAAAACAGCCAGAGGAGAACTGCACAGCAGCCAAGCTTTGGACAAAGGCTGGGACAGGAAGCAGATGCATACCTGGCTCCACCTAACAAAGTAGAGACCGGGGTTGGCTGCTTTAGAGAATTCAAACATGTCCCCAAACTTGAGCCCTGCAAATGTCCATAAAAACAACATCACCACATCATCTATGGATTGCGCGTAGTGGATGAGAAGCTTGCCCCAAACCCAAGTAACCTGCCACCAGAATGAAGCTGTCCCCACAGGAGATATGGTTGCAACAGCTGATGCCTGCTCCCTGACATTCCCACCTGCTGTAGATCCAAGGGTGAGACAGGTCTCAGAGAGCACTGGTAATGGACTGTCATGTCCTGAGCAGGTGGGCACACTCATGTGACCCACACAGCTGTCTCTGTACAGTCAGCAGGGCAGGCCTGCTAGAGGGAGAGATGGGGTCAAGGGTGGTGAGGAGCTGGGCACGGAAAGGTAACTAGGTAGGTCCTGTCGATGGCTGGTGTGGATACATGACAGGAACCGATGAGTGAAGAGTGGATTGGTGGATCGGGGAGGTGAATAAGAGGATGTTGGTGGGAGGATGGTGGAAGGGGACGGGGATGAAGGGCTGGTTACAGCATGGAGAGATGGGAGAGGAGTGTTGGTGGCTTGCCGATGGATATCAAGAGAGTAGATGGATAAGGTGGTTGGGGGATGGAAGGTGGATGAACGTACAGCGGAAGAGAGATGGCGGGATGGAAGGTAGGCAGTGGTGAAGGAGGAGGTCGATGGAGAGCTGAGGATGCGTGCGGGGTCGTGGGTGAACTTCAGCATCAGACAAACCAGATTCAAGTTTGGCTTAGCCCTTAGACATGTCACAAACTCTTTGCTTGCGTAGTTTCATCTATAAAAGAGGGAGATGCTGACCTCACAGAATCATTCTGCTGTGGAAATCAGATCAGGCCGGCAAGCTATGCCTGCCTGACCCAGCACTGAACAGCCTTCCGATCTCTTTGATCATTATCATCACTGCTATGGTGTCTGAAACCTTTCTTGTCCTCTGGGAGATAGAGGTGCTGAAAGGCTGTGGGCTCACTTCTGCAGAGGCTGACTCACGTGAGGAGGAAGTGGGGCTCTCTTCTGAAAGGAAGACACAGAGATGGAGAGATGGCTCAGCAGAGAAAACACTTGCCATCCAAGTGTGAAGAGCAGAGTTCAGATCTCCAGCACCTACGTAAATGCCATGCAGGTGTGGTAGCCCCTGGACTCCTTCGGAGAGACAGGGATCTCTAGAGCAAGCTGGCTAACTAGACTCACAAATTGAATTGGTGAGCTCCCAGTTCAGCAAGAGACTCTGCCTCCATATATAAGAATGATTGAGAAAGATACTCAACACCAACCTCTGGCCTCCATGCCCACTCACATGCCCAATTTTGTACCCACATGAACACACATGCATGCAACACACATACACACATGTAAAAAAAAAAAAACAGGTAAAATAGAATAAAATAAAGGGAGGGGCACTAAGTAACTCCAGGGCCCCTCAGTGGGGGATCCCCCACAGTGTGGATACTCTACCTGTAACTGGAGGGCACTGAGATCTGTTTCCAAGACAACATCACCTGCTTGCTTCAGGGGGTTCCCCTCCACTGCTCAAGAAGATAGCAAGAGGTCAAAAAGAAGATTCTCTCTGTTAAGGACTGTCCGAGGACAGTCCCATGCCAAATTTCAGTCTTTTGACTGCAGAGCCTTTCTCCTGCCTGGCAGCCTGCTCTGGGCACAGGCACCTAAGCCTCCTTTAAAAAAAAAAAAAAAAATTAGAGGCTGGAGAGTTGGCTCCGGGTAAGAGAACTAGTTGCTCTTGCAGAGGAGCCAGGTTCGAATTCCAGCACCCACTCACCCACCTGGCTGCTAATAACTCTGTAACTCCAGTTCCAGGGGATCCAACGCCCTCTTCAGACGTCCACTGGCACTGCATGACGCGAGTATACTTACATATGTGCAGGCGTAATGTTCATACTTATAAAATAAAAATAAATCAAAAAAATTTTGAACTAATGAGTAAAGCAAAGCTTGCTGAGCACAGGTCACTGCAAAGCAAAGGGACAGTTCTGAGATGAGAACGCATCAAGGCTGAATCTCCACAGAGACCAGGGAAGCCAGCACTCCACTCTCATGCTGACTAGCGCTCAAGGATGGGGCCAGTCTGGGACTGAAGCTTTGGCCCCTCCCAAGCAATCCCAGTGTGGATGCCCCCAGCATTTCCCATATGCCACAGAGTTTACACCGATGCAAAAGAGGGATTCGCCTCTCTTCAACCCTCATAATAGCCTTGGGCGCCAGACATTATTTTGGTTCCACAAGAAAAGCAGCAGGCTCCATAGGATTAAAGGAAGCCACATAACGTGACTGGCACTAGTTGTTTGGTTTTGGTTTTGTGGAGCTGGGATTAGAACCCAAGGCCTTTCTCAGGTGCTAAGCAAGTGTTCTACCACTGCATTGCCTCCCCTGCCCGCCAGCACCAGCTTTAACTCAGACCGCAGGGGCTTTCCATTCCTGTTTAAAAAAAAAAAAAAAAAACTGGCTAATTTCCTACTGTAATACAATACAGTCTCTTAGAAAACATCTGGGAAATACAAAAGAAAAAAAAATACCCTCGACCAATCCCCACTGGCATCCTGCAGTCATTTTCCATGCATTATTTAGAGTAATTTATTCAGTAATCAATACAGCTTTGGCTTTTGATATCATGAACATTTGCATTATTTGACATCTCTCATGAAGGCCCATTTTGATGCTGCGTAAGTATTCTATCAAGCAGATATGCCATAATCTAATAACCCTCCCATGATGCTGGATGCTCAGGATGTCTCACCATGCTCCTCCATATTCTATATATTGCAGCAGTGAGCATACTTATGCTTGGGTTTTATTTCCTTAGAGTAGAGCCCCAGTGGCGAGGCTTCCAGATCCTGGATTAAGCCCATTTTCAGACTCTTTATGGACCCTCAGAGTCCTGGTGCCTGAATCCAATGCTAACATCTAACTGTTGATGACCCATCAATTCCAAAGGAATGGACAAATTCACCATCACATGCGGATACTGGTGAAAAGCAAACAGTAAAAAGATTTTTTTTTAAATTTTTTTTTTGGAGACAAGATCTCACTACAGAGGCCTGGCTGGCCTGAAACTTGCTCTATAGATCAGGCTTGCCTCAAACTTTCAGAGACCCCACCACCTCAGCCTCCCTAGAGTTGGGCTTAAAGGTGTGTACACCACCACGGCCAGCCAAGAGAAGGATTTTAACTTTCGGAAGCTGCTCAGACAAGATCAACTGACTATGCCACCTGTCCACCCTGGCCACACCTTCCCCACCATTTTTGTCTCTCTCGAGTCCACTGCCATGCTGTGATATCCTCTGTGAGCAAGGTGTGCAAGCCTGCAGGACTCAGAGAGGATGCCTGAGTAGCACGTTCTGCCTGTGTCAGCTCAGGACTTGAAGCGGTCACGGAGGCCTGTGCACCTCGCACCCTTCCCGCACCAGCCATCTTGAAAAGGTGCCTTTCTGACCATAGCAGCAGTGCAAAGAGGCCACTTTTAACCTCCTGTTGCTGTTTTTGGTCTGGGCTGAAGATTAACATCAGTCAGTACAAATCAGTTGGATTAAAAAAAAAATTAACACCTTAAAATAAAATAAATCTGAAAAGCAACGCTGTTAGCAAACTGGCCAAGACACTGTTTTTGAGACAGAGTCTCCTTGTAGTCCCAGCTGGCCTGGAGCTCGATATGTAGGCCAGACCGGCCTTGAGCTCCCACAGGTCCACCTGCTTCTGCCTCCGATTCAAGGCATGGACCACCACACCTGGAAATCATTATTTTTATTTTTTATGTGTATGAGTGCATTATCTTCATGAGGATAGGTGTGCCAGCGTCATGCAGTGCCCACAGAGGTCAACAGAGGGTATCGGATTCCCTGGAACTGTAGGGAATGGGAATCAAACCTCTTCTGCAACAGCAACCAGTATTCTTAACCATTGAGCTATCCCTTTGGTACCAGTTGTATAATATTTTATTAATACTTAGACTATATTCAGTGTATTGAATGTGACTTCATAACTGTGCTACAACTGTATTAAAATGTTTCTGGGGGCTGGAGAGATGGCTCAGCAGTTAAAAGCACTGACTGCATTGGGCTCAGCAGTTAAGAGCACTGACTACATTGACAAGAAGACCCAGGTTCGGTTCCTAACACCTGCATGGCAGCTCACAGCCACCCATATCTCCAGTTCAAGGGAGGCTTTCTTCTGGCCTTCATAGGCATTACATACAGATGGGTGCATATATGCATATATATTATATACATATATACAATATATATGTATATATATATATGCAGGCAAAGTACTCATTCATATAAATTTTTTTAAAATTCTGGAATAAAGGAAGAAAAGAGAAAAGGACACCTTCTATGGAAATCGGTTGAACAAACTTCTGTTGACCTGATGTTTTCCTCTCGGGTCTGGCCTCATGGAGCCTTTCACTGTGGAGGTTGTTATAGGGAGAGTTAGGGAGCAAGTATTCAAAGATTCATTTGCTGTAGTCTTTGCTCCACCTCCATCCCATCTGTGGACCTGAACATCTGCATTCCAAACTTCTCTGTCATGCTCCCCACTTGTTCCAGTGAGGAACTCCCAGGCACACTTCTTTCAGTAGCAGAAACCTTGAAGACTGGCAGGGGTAAAGGTGGGTGGGATGTTGTATGGTGTGACCAGCCGGCTCCAGGGCTTCCCAGGACAGGAAATGAGGCACAGCTGGCTCTCACAGCTGCTGAGGTGTGAAGATGGTTCCTGGTTCCTTTTGGATGCCAGTCTTACTGCACTCCCCTGCAAACCAGCATCCTGGGCTCACCAGCAGCAGTAACTCCACTGCTCATTTGTGTCCGCCACAGTGCTGGCTCCCTTCCTACCTGAAGGCCAGATCTTCCCAGGATCTTGGGTCTCAGTTCTCAATTTCTGGAAGAACTCTGATTTTCCCATTTTAAGCCAGATAATCTCCTGGGCCTGTGGGATCAGCTGGTGCAGTGGTAACTCTGGATTCGCCTCCTCGATTACGGATACATCACACTTCCCGAGAAGGCATGCTACACTGGGAGGCCATAAGATCTCGAGGCAGTGCCTGGCATTGCTGGTTTCTCACCTGCTGACTTTGACTTAGGGTATAGCTCCATGGCAGAGTGTATGCTTACTTAGTACGTGTGAGACTCAGGGTTCCCTTTCTAGCACCAAAATAACAAGAGAAGGAAAAAAATGCAAGCAGAGAATTTAAGAAAACAGGCTCCTTCCATCCAAGTTCAGATCTGGCCCTGCATAAGAAATGTTCTCCTATCAAGGGCAATGAAGGAAGTTTTTGGGAGAATTCCCAGCCTTGGAACTTGGAAATACCCAACAAGACCTGGAGACCACAGCCTCCCTGGCTCCAGCTGAGAGTACTTAGAGCAGGTATGCCTTATTCGGGCTTCTCCTTCCTTCAGCGGATTTCCATATGCCAGGTTCATTATAAAATCTGGTTACTTAGTATTTGTTAAAGCATGGAAGACCTTTGCTCCAGAATTCCTCTTGAAATATGATACATGAAGAGCACTGAGCTAGGAGTCAAAAGGGCTTCAGACTGACTCAAAGGAAATCACTTTACCTCTCCAACCTTGTCTCCACCGCTGTAAATCTGGGAGACACTGCGTGCCTCGTAGACACATATGCCAAGTGACAGAAGTTCTCCTGTAAAGCTAGTCACTTACCCCATTATCAAGGATGCAACAGACATTCATTCATGGTGGGCCACCCACAGGCATGGGCACACAGTCTCAGGTGGCAGCCAGCAGAGTGTAGGAAGAAAAGTTGGCTCCTGGCAAAATCACACTGAAAAACCCAGAACCATCTGACTCTTCATGTTCCACTTCCCAGACTTTCTCTCACTCCACTAAGCATCAGGTTCCCCATGCACAGGCATGGGGATGTTCCTGTCAGTGTTCTCAAAGTTCTTAAAGGCAGCAGTTGAAAGGAGGGGACTTAGAAACCTCCCAACTCAAAACCACAGCAGCCCTCCAGAAAACTAGCAAGAGTAGAGGGTTGTTCTACATAGTTAGAGAGCGTAAAGCTTAGAAAAACACAGGTTATTAGAAAGCAAATTGGGGACTCAAAGTTAAGAATGTTCTAATATGAAGAATATCTGTCCAATAAATGAACTGCTTGCCTGGGGAAGTGGGGTGATAAACTCCCCATTCCTAAAGGTAGCCAAACAAAGACTGAAGGGCCATAGGCTAAGGAGCTTCAGAGGAGATTCCTTAGTAAGTCTCAAAGGTCTGTTCAATCCAAGATCCCATAAAACAAAATAAACTATAGAACGACTCAGACACATTGGAAAATCATGGAGCACCAGAATTAGCAACTATCCTTGAAACTTGGAAGAAAAGCACTGAAAGCAAATAAAACTATGAACAAGTAATAAGTACACTCTTCTACCTTAACTGTAGAAGTTGAAAATGGAAATAAGTTCAAGAAGGATGTACTCAAATGAATAAATATTCAACCCAAGACAGGCGCCAAAGACTATGAGGAATGTCCAAGAATGCCCACTGCAAAGCTGGCAGCACAGTTGGCAGATACGCCCACCCCCATGACACCCTGCTGTCAGAGGCAGCATGCTGAGCTGGGTGAGCTGGGATCCTTTCAAGCTCTTGCCTGGAGAAGTGCCCCACGCCACCACTTTCTGCAGTAACACCTGGCCTACCATGCCCAGAACCTTTCTTGCCAAGTGAGGAGCATGAGCCCAAGGTTGTAGGTTGTAGAAAGTCTAGGTTCCACTGACCACATCCCGACCCTCCACTGAGTGGGAAGCAAACTTCATGTTACTTACAGCCTGGACAGAGCCTGGTTGTTCTGGAACAGTAGTTCTGGCAGTGTGTGCAGCTGGTTACGGTTCAGCCGACTAGAAACGAGAACAGGAGAGATAAAAATTACCTACATGTCCAGGAGATCCAGAGGACCATTCAGAAAGCACCAGACTCCTAGTCACGGTCCCTGGATTGAACAGCCAGCCGGACCAGAGTACACTCCCAGGCCTCTAGGACACAGTTCACCTGTGGGTGGCGATTTGGCCACACATCACTGCTGGGGAGAATGAACCCCTTGCTGGCTATGGCTAGAGTGGTTTCCCATCCCTGTTCCTCCTGCAGGCTTCCACATCTGCCTCATGATTCACTAAGATCAGATTCCAAGGCAATTGCAGCTGTGAGTTGGATACCTGACCATGTGAAATGTGAGACAGGTTCTAAATGGGGTAAGGGTGATCAAACACCCCAGTTGCTAAGTGCTTCCGTTCATGCTTGCCTAGGCAGAAGTTAGTGGAGTTTGGGAGGGGGAGGACTGCCTGCTTTGGGTCTTTTTCAAAATGAAAATAACTTCATTAATATTTTTTGGACTTTTTGAAACAGAGTCTTCCTGTAACCACAGCTAACCTGGAACTCTCTATGTAGACCAGGCTGGCTTCAATCTCACGGAGAACTGCCTGCCTCTACCAGGTGTTGGAGTTAAAATAACATTTTTAGAATTAATAAAAATGCATATTTTACGCTGAGCATGATGGTGCATGCCTCTAATCCCAGCACTTGTGAGGCTGAGATAGAAGGATAATTCTGAATCTGAGGCCTGCTTAGGCTACCTAATGAGTTCCAGGACAACCCGGGCTAGAGTGAGACTCTTTCCCAAAAAATAAGTTAGAAAATCCATGCCTAAAAAAAATATTCAAATTACCAATCACCAGCATGTTCTCTTACTCAACAGGCTTTCCATGGTAAGCAATAGAGATTTTTTTCAGTACTAAGGATTAAATTCAGGCCTCATGCAAGCAAAGCAAGTGCAGACCACTGAGCTACACTACATCCCAGTCACCCTTTGGTTTTTATTTGTTATTTTTAATTTTTATTTCATGTGTATGAATGTAATTGCGTGCACGTATGTAAGTGCACTCATGTCCTGGAGGTCAGACGAGGGTGCTGAACTGGGTTCTCTGCAAGAGCAGCCAGTTCTCTTAACTGCTGAGTCATCTCTCCAGCCCCCACCCTTTGATTTTTAATGGGCAAGTAGTACTTCCATAATTTTCAGTTTTCCTAAGGGAAGATGGAACCTTTTTAGTGCCGTACACACAGGCAGAAACAAGAAGTTTGGATCTAGAATTTGGTTAATGAGAAGAGCGAGCACAGCAAAAACCCAGACCTATCCTGGAAGACTCTTCCTTCCAAATTTAAGCAACTAATTCCTTAACACTAGATTCCAGATATAGTAAAGGACACTAACTAAAGGTCTGAAAAACTAGACTAAATGACAATAGAATCAACTATTATCGTGTAGTCTGTACTGCTCAGCCTATCCCGGGTCCTGACACCTATGATACAAAGAACCTTGATCCGTGAGCAGCCAACTGAGACATCCCCTGGGTAGTGGCAAGAGCCATACCACACCCAGCACTACCCTACACATCATCTCCAACACTACCCTACACATCACCTCCAACACTACCCTAGCCCCAAGGAATCACAAGAGCCCTGGTGACTCCAAATTAAGATATGAGACTTGCTGCATCTCAATGCGTCCACCAGCAAGGCAACAGCACGATGTGAGTTGCACAGAGATCACCACCAGCTTCCTTCACAGATGGTGACAAACCAGCGCAGCAAAAACCTTCAGGAGGGAGAGGAAGACACGGAATCCCACTTAGCCAGAGGAGCTCACCTGCGGTTACTTCTAGAAGGTCGTCCTTCACCTAGAATGTAAGAATGCTCATTGCCACCACATTGGGGACAGTTCACACACAGGACAGACAATCAGATCTGCAACTTTAGGAGGCCAGCTGGAATAAATTTCCTTTAAGGGACAGGCTCCCAGGGAAATATATCCATCATTGCCTTGGAAGAAAAAGGCACTACCCAAGTAATTCTTAAGGCAGCAGGAAGAGATATTAGATCTCTCCAAGTTCCTTCCCCCAACCCAATATATTAATCCTGTATTTACACTGCCTGCCAATTGCTGGGTTTGGTTTGCTTTGGTTTGATTTGGTGTGGTGTGGTGTGGTATGGTTTTCCCCAAGACTTTTTCATTTTTCTGGCTTCAGCTTTTGAAAACATTTAGGGAGAGAGGAGAAGAATTCAATGAAAACTAGTGCCTCAAAATAAAAATAGCAGCTGAGAGGCGCCCCCCCCCCCCCCCGCCGCCATCATCCTTAGCCTTTAGGAACTTCAGGCAGCAAGATAGGTCTTTTTCCAGCATCACCTCACAGGACAGAAGCAGAGTGAAAGGTGGACGTTCTCTCCAGTGTGATAAAGCTGCCTCTCCACCTTGCATCAAGCTCAAGAGTATCTAATGTCACCATGTTGCCACATGGCTTAGCTTTTAACAGGTACCCAAGATTGGTTTGTGGAGTTTTCCCCCTTGATAGTTGGAATTTTGATGCCAAGCAGGAAGCAACTTGGCCAAGCACTCTCCGAACAGTGGCTGTGGGCTTCTGGGCCCACGTTTCTGCTGCTCCCATCCTGCCTCCCTTCCATACAGCTGGCTCCCTCAGAAACTGAGCATACTCTACACTTGCCAGCAGCAGGCCAGCTGGGGCCATGGCACTCTGATTCTCACAGCCACCAGAGCCTGGTGCATCTGCTTCTCCAGGCACATTTCCTAAGTGCTTGTGAGAATCAGTTCTGCCTGTTCTCAAACATGTTTATGCCATAGATACCTACAACTATAGTTACATAATTTAATTAACTTCATTCACAAATAAATGAAACACCACTAGAAAAAGTCATCTGTATGAAAATTACAATGAATGCTTTGGAAAGATTCGACGGAAAAGGAAAGCTGCTAATTGAAGGGCTGTTGAATTAAGTAAGAAGATTTAATTCTCTACCCAGATTGCTTCCAAGCCCTGAAAAAGAATCTCACGCTACCTTCAAGAAACCAAAACAAGGTTTATATTATATGTGATATGTGTGTAGTTTCAGTGAATCAAGACATAAAAAACCCAAGTCACTTTCTCATACAAAAAAGAATAGAGAAATTCTTGTGAGGTAGGGCTGGGAAAGGAGCTCACAAATGCATACTTCTGTGTTTTAATTGGAGAGTGATGTTCACCATCTGTGTGCTTTACTCTGACTCTCCACCTCACCAGCTTTCATAAGTAACAGACCTCCCCTCAGCCTCCCACAAGTCAGCACGGCAGAGCAGACAGCCACAGCACTGGCCACTCACTGAAGGCACGCACAGTGCATACCTGACACCCCCAGAGATAGAATAATGCCTGCTGTTAAGTAACTGGTGACCTACCAAGGAAAAAAGGAACTAGAAAAGGACAAGGTCCACAGTGACAAGTCATGACTCAAAAAAGAAGCTCCTGTCAAGTCCAAGGTGATAGCAGCAAGCACAATGGGCCATGCCTAGTAGTATCTAGACCCTTGACCCTCACCCACCTTCTCTCTTCTGACGGGGCCTGGCAGCCTCAGAGGCAGAGTAGAATAGCTTAGATCCAAACCAGCCACTCTGAGGCAGGCATTTTGTTCTAAGCTTTTTAAAAAAATGTATGCTTTACCTGCATGTATCCAAGTGCATCTATGCATGCAATGCCCATAAGGCCAGAAGAGGGCGTGGGATCCCCTGGAACTAGAGTTACGGATAGTTGTTAGTCACCATGTGGGTGCTAGGAATTAAACCTGGATCCTCTACAAAAACAGCCAGTGTTCTTAACCCCTGAGTCATCTCTCCAGCCCTTTGTCTTTTTAAAGGAGCAAGCATGGGAGTGAACATCTAGCCTAGCACTGAGTTGCTAACTGCTCAGTTTAGGCCTGTATAAATAACACAGGAGTAGGGGTTAGAGAGCTGGCTCAGAGTATAAGAGCACTGGCTGCTCTTGTAGAGGATCCAGGTTTGGTTCCTAGCACCCACATCGTGGCTAACAACCATCTATAACTCCAGTTCCAGGGGCTCCGATGCCCTCTTCTGGCCTCCATGGGCACTGCACAATACAGATGCACTTACATACATACAGGCAAAACACTCATATACATAAAATAAAAATAATAAACAAGTTTTTTTTAAAAGAAAGAAAATCAGGGTTAAAAAAGAAAGAAAGCATAAAGAATAAAATTGAAGTAGGCTGTTACCTCACCTCTTGATATAATTAAGAACTACTGCTCTGAATTGTTTTCCTTCTCTAGTTTATTCTCTACACATTGATTTTATTTATACAAATCTCACTTCCTGCCTTTTCCACCTAATATTATATTGTGAAGACATCCCTGTGATCTTATCTGTATTTTAGAAACGTGATTTTCTATCTTGTGTCCACCAGAAGAGCTACTAGTAATGTGTAATGAGTATCCAGATATAGCAATTTCTGGCCATTTTTCTGGTCATTTTCTTAATATAAACAAACTTTCTAGTCAAAGAGCATGGACCCCCAACACCTGCAGTCAAACTGCTTTTCAGCACCAGATGGATACCACGTGGAAGAGGTGAGTACCCACTCCTGTTTCATCCCACCAGGTCCTTTTCTTTTTCATCATCATCACTACAAAATGCAGAAAATCCACCAAGAACGGGCTTTAAAAATTGAAAGCTCCACTCAGGAGAAAGCCATGCAAACTCCACTTGCCATTGCTGTGTGTGGCCCTGAGTGACTAGCACAGCAAACTTCAGGCCCGGGGGCTTCCACGACCTCCTCAGGCACTAATGACTCCCTTTATGAATGCACACATCAACAAACGGTAGCTCTCCCTCAGGACATTTGAGCGAATATTGCCATCACATATTCGTAGGGACAAATGGCAGGGCTACGCTGAGGATGAGGATGAGAATCCTTTCCGGTTTTCTTTTGATTACTATCTCACAGTGCACTTTTAGGCAGAGTCAGACCGGGGTCCCCTCCCCTAAGCATCCAACCCTTCCTACCAGCAGCTCAGCCTGCTGCCGCCCTCCCTGGCGGCCCCAGTGTTCTCCCCAGCCTGTGCCCACCAGTACTCACAGCCGTTCCAGTTCCTTCATGTCATCGAAGGCTCCGCGTTCCACTGCTCCAATCTGGTTCTCCATCAGCTGCCTGGGAGGCAAAGGGAAAGGACAGCTACCGCGAGCTGAACAAGGATTTCTAGAAACAGCTGAGCTGAGGAAGGAGCCCGGATGAACTCTGCCAGGGCAACGGAGTCTCAGGAGGGAGATGGGAGCCTTTCTTAGGCCCCATGCAGACCCGAGTCCTGGGCTGAGTGGCCACAACTTCACAAACTCCCCAACTTGTGTTCCTGGGCACCCCCAGCCGCGCTGGCTCCTTGAAGCCCTTGCCTTGAAGAAGGGCACAGGGCCAGCCCTCGCCACTGGGCTTGAGGAAGGTGCTGGGCTGCTTGGGCATGCTCCCTCTTTTGGTCCGGAGCACACATCCAAAGGGCTCAGCCAGGATCGGGGAGGGAAGTTGTGCCACCTGGGCAGAGCCACACATAGAGCAAGCACGCTGTGCTTAGCAGGCAACACACCAGCTGCCTACATCCCCATTCCACCGAGGCCCATCTGCTGAAGAAAAGAATGGAGTGCCCAGGCCAACGGACTGCCTGGCCCTATGGGATTCTGCATCTCCACCTACATGCTCTGTTCCAGAGTATCCAGCTGGTGGACAGCATTTTCACCAAGAGGTGGGATGCTGTGTGATCATTCGGGAGATACTGAAGCCCTTTTCCTCCTGTGGTTTACCCTCTCTGCTCCCAAGCAGATGGGAGCCTCTGCGTGGGCCTCGGACAAGGTTTGGGGCAGGGCAGGTGTAGCACACGTTTCTCTGCTGGAGGCCAGTGGGGAGCAGAATTCTGGGAGAGAGGATGGTTCCCCCAGACTGGGAAGAGAGAAGGTTTTGGTCAAGGTCAGAGAGTTCTAGAGCAGCAGACTCTGTCCAGTGACTCGTTGCCCCTGACCTCACAGAAGATTGGCCACAAGGTTCCTCATTCCTCCAAAGACCTTCAGAACTACAGATTCAACAGTTCTGAAGGAACTGAGGCACAGTCTTTGCAACACCCTGGGAGTGGGAGATGAGGGACCCTGAAGAACGTCTGATGCTGGGTTCCCTGCCAGCCAGGTGCGATGAGGCCCCTGAGTCAAACTGAGTTGCTGTGGAGACAGCAAAGTCATTCCGAGGCGCCAGTTAGAGGAATGTCTCTACTCTCCAAGATCAGCAGAGCAGAAAGGGATGGGACAAGGGGGTGGAGGCCTAACACAAGCATTTCACCTCTACCCAGTCTGACAAGTACTGTGGATGGCTCACTGTTAGTCAGTCAGCAAGCCCAACAAGGCTGGGCCTACCACCCCAACATCTGCCACTCTCAGATACCTGAGCAGAGTCACACCTGTCCTCAATTGTCCCCTCTCAAATCAGGGTCTGTGGCCTTTTGGGGGTTCCTTCTGAGGCTCAGGTTCCAAAAACTTGGGAGATGATGGTCAACTAAAAACATGCTCTCCACCCAGTCCCTGTTTGTGAAACCTAACATCCTGTATGATGTGTTTAGAGGCAGGGCTGTTAGGGAGGGAGTCGGGTAAGTGTGGTCATCTGGGTAGGCCCCATACCCAGGGACTAGTGATGTTACAAGAGGAGGACTGAACTCCGGAGCCCTCTCTGCGTGTTCACAGGGTTGGGCCATGCGAGTCACCATAAGCAGGTGCCACTACAAGCCAGAAAGTGCCTGATCAGGAACCAGCCTGCAGCGCCTTCATCTGGGACCTCAGCCTCCAACCCTGAGCAAAGCCTTCCTGTGAGCTAATCTCCCCATTAGGGCCCGTGGTGTCCAGCAGGCTGGACTCAGAGAGACCTACAGACTCTTCATACCACCTGCTCTTCTCTCGTCCCCAGGAGACAGCAATGGCCAAGACTGTCCAGTCCAAATCCTTCTCTGTGCTCAGTGTTTTCAAGCCGTATGAGAGGCAGCAGCTGCTCTAGGTCAGAACTCAACATCACCCCTCTCCAATTCCTCAGGCCTCACCCACGAGCCCACAATGGAAGCCCTGGGCTAGCCTATGACTCTTAAACTCCCACCCAGAGTTCTGTTTAAGGCCCCAATACCAGAAGTGAGGGAGAGGCAGATGGGGAGGGGAACAGCAGCCTGTACTCACAAAACTCGAAGCTGTTTGAGGCCAGCAAAGTCATTCTTATGAATCCGAGTGATGTTGTTGCCATTGAGTTCCCTGGCAGAGAAAGGGGAGAAAGGAAGTGGTGAGATGGGTGAGGTGGGCCCCCAGGGCTCACCTCCAGACTCCCCACTACCTGGACCAAGTCAGTTGTCTCGCCAGTGTGGTAAAGCCCAGTCCTCCCAAGAAGCTAAACAGGCTGGGGCCTCTGTACAGCCCACATTCTACCAGTAGGAACAACAAACAGGACACACTGCTGGGCAAGCTGTGGAAACTCCAAACAAGACACACCATTGGGCAGGCTGTGGAAACCCCAAACATGGCTCCACCCTGGGGACTCAGTCTAGCTGGAGAGGTAAGAAAGTTACATAGGAACGAGCCTGGGAAAAGGCCATGGAGGACAAGCTGGATGTGGCAGTACACACTGTTAATCCTAGCACTCAGGAGGCAGAGGCGGGTGGATCTCTGTGAGGTGGAGACCAGCCTGGCCTACATAGTGAGTTCCAGGCCCAGCCGGAGCTACAGGGAGTCTCAAAACACCAAAAAAGAAAAAAAAAAAAAAAGCATGGAAGGGCATTCAGGGGCACCCTCACCTCAGGATCCGCAACCAAAAAATAAGGGTGTCAACTCTGACTGTCTCATAGGGTCCACACAGCATGAGCAAGTAAAGGCCGTGGCTGCCCCTGGCACCCCAATATCATCCTGAGAAGCAGCCGCTCATATTCTGACCAGTTCCAGAGCACTGAGGAAGTGAGACTTAAGCTGAGGCCCAAAAGATAAGGAAGACCTGCCCAGAAGGAGGTATAGGACAGACTCGGGTAAGAGCCCATGGAGTCAACCCAAGTATCAGCAGGAAGTGAGGAGATAGGCTCAGAGTTGGGGGCTGTGGGCCCAGGCCACCAAGTGCCAGAGAGAGTAACCAGAGGAAAAGCAGGGAGCCAGTGAAGGATCCACACAGGAGCCCATGAGGCCAGTCCAGAAGCAGCTAGCGAGAGACAGGGCCAAGGAGTGGAAGCCCAGCCGACTATTCCTATCCCAGTGTCCTGACCCACAGCTGCTCAGCTCTTCCTCTCACACCATCCTGGGTGTCCAGCCCTTCCCCCCCTCCAAAGCCACATCTGCTCTTCCCTAGGACCTCCTCCAGGAACTAGAATAGCTCCTGGCCTTGTATCTTCATCATTGATCTAGGGCACCCTAGACACAGACCCCACCTCAGAGTCATATGACCTCACCTTCCAACCTATAAGCGCTCACTCAGCCTCTATCCAGACATTCTTCTTCCTCTAGGAAAGTTCCCCAAAATTTTCACTACTAGAAAGTTTCTGCATTGGCTGAGCCACACACAGAATATACTTAGAACCCAGTTGTTCCATCCGGCATCTAATCTGTCCCCAAGATGGCTCTAGACAATGGTCTAGATCTGCTTCCACTAAGAACTGTGTTTGATATTTGCTTCCATGTACTTCAGAAACCTAGGTCCTCACCTGAGGCTGGAAAGTAACCACTATAACTATCTTGCAGATGAGGAAAAAGCAGCTCTCAGATGCTAGGTACTCCAGAGGATACCAGCTAGCTGATGACAGAACCCACTGTCTGACCCTTGAGGCCTAGGCTTTCAATCCAAGCTGATAAGCCAGTAATTCATTTGTCTCTTCATTGCCCTGTGCCTTGGGACTATCTCCTGAGCCTTAGGAGTGGCTGAAAAACCTCACCCTCTGCCCCACCCCTTTTCTTCTAGGGCATGGGAAGGGCTCAGTGATGCTCCAAATTAGCACAGCCATCAGCAGCTGCTGCATACTGAGCCACTTTCTCAGTGCTATAAGAACTCCTTCTCCATGAGACAGAGTCTTATCTTGTTAAAAAAAAATATTTTATTTATTATTTTTATTTTGTGTGTATGAGTGTATTGCCTGCATGTATGTAAGTGCACCCATGTCAGAGGTCAAAAGAGGGCATTGGATCCCCTGAAATTGGAATTAAGGATGATTCTTAGCTGCCATGTAGGTGCTGGGATTCAAACCCTGTCCTCTGCAAGAACAGTCAGTGCTCTCAACACCTGAGCCATCCTTCTCGCCTGGATGGGGTCTTATCTTATTGATCTAAATTATTCTTTCCTGGAATGGCCTTCTGCAACAAGACCAGTCTCCAAACACTGAGACCATCATCCTTAAGAGCCCTTGAAAACTGACTTCTGCTCCCATCAAGCAGCCTTCCTTTGAGCCATCCTGTTGAAATTTTCAGCTTCAAACCCAATAGTACAGGACATTTTTGGTGGTTTTATTGTTCTCAATATAAAGGTACATCTTATTAGTTAGAAGGATAAAAATGTTAAACAACTCAAATGCTCAGTTGAATTTCAGCACATCCAAGAAACCAAATTAACACTGTGTGGCCATTAAAAACTACAGATATACAAGGAGAGCTGCCATGGCACAGAATGTAGCAGCGAGTTACAGGACAGCCTGTACTCCAGGAGACCTACTTATGCACAGGTGTCCACATTCACACACACACGCGCACACACACGCACACATACACACACATACACACACACCACAGATCTGTTCAAAGGGTGAACACATATTACTAGTAAGATATAAGGTGACTTTAGTTTCTTTTCACTTAGTTTTTAAAAAATCATTTATATTTTTCTAAGCCAATACAATAGCCAAGTAACTGCATTTTAAAAGGAGGGTAACATATGTATGTTTTTTAATTTCCTTTTAAAAAGGGAAAATGAAAGCCATACATAATCCCATCACTTAGAATACTCCCATTAACATTCCGGAATATTTCTCTCCAGTATTTTCTTGGAATACAATTCTTATCTAGCTGAGGACATTTCACAAGTACTTCTTGAAGACTTTTTAAAATCTCTGCCTGGGTCTGAAGATAACAGGATAAATGAGCTAGTACAGCCACTGGTACAGCCTTGGGCTTTGTTGGTTCCCTTTAAGATTCTGACAGCCATGATGTATCTTTCATTTGGTTTCCTGACCCTTTCCCTGCTTCCGCATGTCTAAGACACCTGGCTTGTTTTTATCGTTTTCACTTGGGAGGCTGAAGCAGGAAGATCAGGAGTTCAAGACCAGTCTGGACTACATAGGGAGACCCTGTCCAAAAAAAACTAATACCAAGCAGATACACAAACAATATTGTACAAGGTGGGTGACACTTGAGGAATATATTCCTAGGAAAAGGTTGTGAGGTTAAGAACACAATAAACTGGACATTTGTTCGTCCTTTCACATGGCAACTAGGCTTTGGGAGGCAGCTGACTGTTATATCCCCAGCGCACCACTAACAAAATGGAGGGAAGACAGATGCCGGGACTTGTCCACATGAAGCAGGGCCAGCATGGAACGCAGGAATCTCAGAGGATGGAATTCCCACTAAGGCGGGCGGAGGTGGACTGGCTGGCAGGAACTTCTGATGATGTCTGGCACCTGCACATCTCTTTCCTCACTAAGACAGTAAGCACCCTGGGACACATTCGCCAAAACAGGCAGCCCTCCCCCCATTCACTTCCTCCCATCACTTCACCCTCCACCCCCACCCCCACCCCCACCTCCCACCTCCAACCCGCACCCCACTCCCACCCCAGTGCACAGAAAGACTGGACAGGCAAGGAAGTCAGGTGGCAAAGCAAACACAGTCTGTCTCCCAGGAGCCCCTGCTAGCAGCTTCCGGGAAACACTATCCCAACCCTAGCCTGCCCTCAGGTGCCCTCTCTCTCGGTAGCCAGAGCTAAGTGTTTCCTCTCTGGGGAGAACACCTCCCCTTCCCTGTGGAGCAGCAAAGTTCATGAAGCCCAGACTTCATGAGCTTCACCTCAGAAACATGACCCCGGCCTTGACTGGGAAAGTGACTTCACCAGGGTTGCCCAGCCTTCCCCTCAGCAGGGCTACATTCACTGGAATGGAGCACCAGGAGCTCCAGTCTTCCAACAGGTTGCTATGGAGACCTTCTCCCAGCAAACTGCCTGAGAGACGCGAGTGCTGGAACCCCCAAGATCCCTCTAATCAAAGCAGCAGGTAGTGTGTCCACAGGGGCACCTCTCAGTCTCACACTCAAGAGGAACTCGGGATCCGGGCTAACCTGGGTCACCCGAGGCTTTGCCGTGGGCCCACACCTGCCACGCCTCCTTACTCGGTACCTGCTATGTGCAGTCTGGGCCTGCTGTAAGCATGCTTCATCTCACTGCACTCCACAGCCATCTAGCAGGGGAGTCTGTCCTCTCCAAACTGCTGATGAGAAAATGGTCACAGAACAGGGATGCAGCTGGCCCAGTGCGGCACAGCTGGTAGATGGTGGAGCAAGTGGAACTCAGGCCACGTGATTCCATGTTCCTCCCCTACACCATGAGACCTCAGGTTACCGACCCTGTCCTCAACATCCTGTGCCCTCACTCCAAGCAGTGGGACCTTGGACGGAGCCTAAGTAGCAGCAGCAGGGGGCTCCCCGGCCAACCTAGCTAAGCACTCCATTAATGAGAAAGCGCTCAGGTCCTGGAACAGTCCCTGCTCCACCAGCACACTAGCCTAGCTATATGGCCTTGGGCATGGAGCTTGACTTCCCCGTGCCTCAGTTTCCCTGTCTGTAAAATGAAGATGATGGTGGTACCCATCTCTTAGATGACCTTACTTTAAAACACCAAAGACAATTGCTGGCACACATTAGAGCTCTCTGTAAGAATTACCAGCTGTGATGATTTTTACTGCTACTGTTGTTGTTTTCCTTGAGGACCATGGCTTCCCCCACCCAGGGGAGGGAGGGGGCGAATGATCCCAGGCACAGCTCAAGCTGGTACTGATTGGCAGGGCCAAGCAGAGCAGAAGGAGCCTGCTATTTACATCCCTCAGACCCCAGGACGCTAAAAACCAGGGCAGACTACAGTACAACAGTTCTCTCTCATCCAGCGGTGATGAGTTCACCCCTTTCTTGTCTCAAAGGACGCACACACACCAATGGCAAAATGATCTCACTTTTGTTGGTTCCTATGAGACCCTAGTCTAAAAGAAAAATGTCAGTGACAAAAGATTTCGTAGAAAATCTTCCAAAGGAAGATTACTAAGGAGAAAACAAAACCACAAGGATTTCTTGACTCCTCTTAGGAAGCAAGAATTTGGTCACCATCCTCTGGGTGTTTGTGAAAATACAAAAGGGATCCTCAAGTCTCCTAGACTTCAGAAGGAATACCCCAGACCCTCCTGTCTCAGTTCCCTGCACTTCCTTCACAACTGTTTCCTACCCTGGAATTCCAGCCACTCCCACTGCCTAGCCAACCAGTAGAATGGTCCGAGCCTTGCAGTAGTGATGAGGTGCTCAGTTACCTGTTGTCACTTCGGGTGACCAGGTGCCCTGGGCTGGTTGTTACATCTTGTTCTCCCTCCGAAATCTTGTCCTGGCCAGATTCAGAGTTAAGTGCTGCCATCAGGTAGGGAGCACTGAGGAAGGAAGACCCTTCTCAGCCCTGCCTAGGCAGGGTTCTGAGGCCCACAGAGCGTGGCAAGCCTCCTGCAGGTGGGCTGAGCAGCCCACACGGTCCATCCCATGCTTGCACCCTTGCGCTAGCACCTTGCGCTAGCACCTTGCAAAGCTGCCGATGGGTTCCCCAGATCACCACGCTGGCTGTGCTAAAAGTCCCAGTCAGAGAGGGCTTTAAAAGCCACAATCTGATCAAATCTGATCATGTCCCTCCTCCACTCAAACCCTGCAATGAATCCCCATTGCTTCTGGAACCAAGACAGAACCTCCTTACCATGTGCTTCCTACGGCCTGCCTTGAAGACATCCTGACCTCTGCACTCCCGGCCCCTTGCCTCCCACCTCCCGCCCTCCACCCGCTCCAGACTCCAAGCCTCCTGGTAAGGCCTTTAGCCTGCCATCCTTTCTGCCTGGGAGGCCCTGCCTTCCCACTTGGTCTAACCCAAATTTTCCCTTCCCCTCTGGGAAAACTTCCTCTCACAGAGCGCCACCCCTCTACTCCAAAGCCCAAATCAAGGGGTGACTTTGTAGAGATTTGGGGTAGTCTTGGACTGAGAGCACCACCCCCACACAAGACCAAAAGCTTCTGAGGACACCAGCTAGGCTGTTTATTCAAATGGTAATCTATGATTTTTTTCCTTTGTTTCTTTCTTTCCTTGTTTCTTTCTTCTGTTTCTTACTCTCTTCCCAAGGTCTAACATGGTACACAGCACATTTCAATGCTATTTCTTGAATGCAGGAATGGTTTTGCCTTAACTTGACTTGTTTCCAGTAGCATTGGCTTGAATGGATTCGCCACGTTTTCCTGTTCTTCCTCCCCAAAGGGACTCCCACTGATTAATAAATGAACATATTCCAGTGAAAGTCCCATTCATACAGTGTGCCCCTTGGCAACAGCCTCCTCTCTTCCAGGTCGTTCTGTTCTCCGAGGTGAACTCAGGGTTCACCTAGTGCCCTTCAGGCTGCAACTGCCAAGCAGAGAGCTGGGTCCTTCCAGACACATCAGTTGTGGGGGAGGGAAGGGCTGTTCCCCCAGCTCAGGGCTTTCTCCTGATTTGGGAGAAGCAGAGGAGCAGACAGGAGAATCACGTACCTTCCAGGGACAGGCCCGGTTCTTGCTGCCTTGTCACTATTCTTTCTATGTAACTCCCACTGTAGGTGATGTCACTGACAACATCTTACAGGTGAGGAAACCAAGGCTGCTGGTTAAACAGCGGCACTGGGAAGCCACCCAGGGGCCCAGTGTTTTCTGTTTTGTTTTATAGGTTTTATTTATTTTTATTTTATGTATATTTCTGCCTACATGCAGGTATTTGCAGAAAGTGCATGCAGTGCATGTGGAGGCCAGAAGAGTGCATCAGATCCCCTGGAACTGGAGTTACAGATGGTTGTGAGCCATCCTATGGATGCTGGGAACCAAACTCGGATCCTCTGCAAATGCTGTAAGTGCTCCTAACCACTGAGCCATCTCTCATCCTGGGGGTGAAAGGCTGACTTCTCCTCAGCCCCTTTCCTAAACACCAATTCTCACCTGGGAGGCACCAGCCAGGGTCTTCTGACCCATCGACTCACAGGCTGTCCCTCAGCTTTCGTCACCTGTCTACCCACCCTCACATCTGATGACACCTACCACTTTGCAGACTTCCACTACCCTATACCTGCTGCCCTGTGACTACCCATTTAACTTTCCCACCAGAGGCCCAAGAGCAGTCTAGAGCTGTGCTCCACACGCAGGCCTTTGTGAAAGTCCAGGCTCCACCCAAGAGTTAGAGACCTTCCTGCACTTGTTCCACAGCACCTGCAAGGCAACTAGTAGGTATTCAGTAAACGCAGGCCAACTGCGCAGTCCTGCCCATGGAGCCAGTTACTGCGGATGGTCAGGGTTAAGGTCTAGCACATCCTCCCACCCAGCCTTCCCTGCAAACCTCACTCCTTGCCTCATAGTCCTCCCATTCCACTGAGCCCACAGGCCTGACAGCAACCTCCAGCACTGGAACTGCCCGTCACCCCATGAGGGGCAGAGAGACCGGAGATGTACAATCAGGGGCCCCAAGCTGAGACAGATTTGCTCCTACTAGGCCACGGCCCTTGTGCCCCTGGGCTCCTGGGAACCCATCTCATTGCTGTGGCTTGAGCTAGAGAACACCAGTAGCTATACTTAGCTGCATTCACCAAGCCAGCTCGTTTAAGCGTCGCATCAGTACCTGGCTCTAACCAGTCTTGACTGATGGGTGAAGAAATGGAGGCCAAAAGCTTTTAAGAATTTAAGTTCAAAGTCATAATCTAGTTAGTAAGTTGAGGAAAAGAGACTTGAACCCTGGCATGTCTGACTCTTGGCTTTAATTTGTTTTCAACTGTGGCAAACTACATATAAATATAGCATCTTAACTGATTTAAGTGTTCCATTAAGTGGTGTTAAGCATATTAACACTGTTGTACAATAGAGTTCTAGAACCTTTTCATCTTGTGCCTATGTGTGTGTGTGTGTGTGTGTGTACATGTACCTGCATGCACATATGTGTAGCTGTCTGGAGAGAAGGGCACATGCAGGTGTTGACAAAGGCTAAAATTTGGTGCCTTCCTCAATCACCCTCAATCTTATGTTTTTAAAGATTTATTTATTTTTATTTCATGTGTATGTCTGAGTGCCAGCATCTATGTATGCATACTACATGTGTGCCTGGTGCCTGAGGATGTCAGAAGGTGTTAGATCCCCCTGAATGGGAATACAAGTGACTGTGAGCCATCATGTGGGTGCTGGGAAACGAACCAAGTTCCTCTACAAAAGAAGCAAGTGCTCCCCATCTCTCCAGACCCACTCTAGAATACGATTACCATTATTATTATTTTATTACTACTTTGCTATTATTATTTTATTATTTTCTTTTTTTGAGACAGGGTCTCCCTGTAGTCACAGCTGGTCTGGAACGAGTAGTCCTCGATCTCACAGAGATCTGCCTGCCTCTGCTACTGCCTTCCGAGTGCTAGAATTAAAGGTAAGCATCACCATGCCTGGCTCTCTCCACCTTATTTTTGAGACAGACTCTTTCACTAAACCTGGAAGTTGCCAGTTGTCTAGAATTGTATGACCAGTGAGCCTGGAGTTCTTCCTGTCTCTACCTCTCTAGTGCTAGGATTACAGGCCCATGCCCCAACATCTGACTTTCTATACAGGGGCTGGAAATCCAAACTCAGATCTTCAGGTTTGTGTGGAAAGCATTTTACCAAGTAAGGCATCTCCCCAGCCCCCAAGCCTTTCCATCTTGCAAACTGCAAGTCCATACTGTACTAAAGGGCTATTTCATCCCTCCACCTCCAGTTTCTGGCACATGCTTCTACTCAGGTGTCCCTGAGCCTGACCACTCAGGTGCCTCTGAGGGTAGAATGGCACACGCTTCATACCTTTGTGCCTGGCTGCTCTCCCCAACACCCTGTCCTCAAGACTCATCAGCTCCAGTGTGTGCAGGATTGGTTTTCCTGAACGATGTTCCATTGTGTAGATATCACTCATCTATCCACTGACCTTTGGGCCGCTTCTGCCTTTTAGATATTGGGAATAACGCCACTATGAACACAGATGAACAAATGGCTCTTCAAGGCTCTACATTCAGTTCTTTTGAATTTATACCCAAAAGTGAGATTACTGGATCATATGGCAATTCTACTTCAAGTTTTTTTGAGGAATTGCCACACTGTTTCGCACAACAGCTGCTTTCTTTGATGTTCCCATCACAGCACATCCTCGCCAACAAGTGTTATTTTCTGTCTGGGATTTATTTTTTAATGGTAGCTACCCTAGAAGTGAAGGGATTGGTACCCCAATTCGATTCCAATTCCATGTAATTATCTGTTCTGAGAATCAAACCCCACCTCAGTCCTCTCACTGCTGAGACCACATCCCGCTCCTGGCAATCCCCTTCTCTGCACTGGGATCTGCCCCCAAACAAGTACTCTGCAGCAAGGATCCCCTCCCCAGCCCGCAACAGCCACCGGGCCTCCACAGCCTTTGCCTACCAGTCACTTTCTTCCCACTACCACTGACTCCCTCTGGCAACCCATCTCTCTGCAACCCACCAGCTCTGCTCACCACCCCCCACCTCTGGTTGGGACACCCCCTCCCTATGCCAGTCTAAAACTTGGGTTTACCCTATATGTGTGCCAGCAGGAATCAATGGCGGGAAGAGGAACCAGGTGGCTTTGGTGGCCCCAATGCTAAGCACTGACAGGTGCTTAATAGTGCTGAGTGCATGAAAGAAGCCAGGCCTTATTAACATCTGAAGAACAGCAGGCTGCATGCAGTCAAATTTAAAAGCTACACACAAACACAGCTCATGACTCAGGGACTCTCCGCCAACCACTGAGCAGCCAGCTGTCCTGTCCCCCCTGCAGATGGCTCCACCTCTTTCAACCTCTGAATCTGCAAAGCCCGGTTAAGTAGAACTTCTCCCAGGACTATAGAGCAAAAGGATGCAGAGAAAGCATTTTTCCTCAGAGCCTGGCATCAGAGGTGGGACTATAAATCAAAGTGCCTCTCTTTGCTTTCATCCTTCTCTGACCCGTGGCCTGCCGTCCTCCCCAGCCCCACCACTCAAGGCCTTGTTCCCTCCTTCCCACAGTCAGCATCCCCACCCTTTGCTCCCACAGAAAAGCAACTCTCTGGAAGTACTCACCTGAGTTCCCTGCATGCTGTCCTCTCCTGCCCAAACCTCCCACCACCTACTACTTCTAAGGTTTATGGCCAAGGGCTTTCAGTCATAGACATGATTTTTCACTCTAGTATTGCTTGTCCCAGGAGATTGAATAGTTTTTAATTTTATTTTTATTTTATGTGCATGAGTGTTATGCCTGCTTATATGTAAGTACACCCATGTCGAACAATGCCCGAGGGGGGCAGTAGAGAGTGTTGGATCCCCTGGAACTGGACCAATGGCTATTAGCTGCCATATGGGTGCTGGGATTCAAACTCAAGAGCTCTTAACCGCTGAGTCACCTGACCACCCCCTACTTTTTTTTAAATGCCTAACTCTGAGTTTGTTATTCAACTCTTTCATATATCTAAACCATTTTGAAATAACATATTCTCTATTACTATTTGTCTTTTAAAATCATTGCTAATTTTAAATTTTTTTAGTTTATGTGTATAAGTGTTTTGCCTACATGTATGTAAAGGCACCATATGCCCATGGAAGCCAGAAGGGCAGGTTGGATCCCCAGGAACTGGGGTAAAGAACGGTTGTTAGCTGCTTATTAGGTGTTAGGAACTAAACCTGGGTCCTCTGCAAGAGCAGTCAGTGCTCTTAATCGCTGAACCATCTCCCCACCCCCACCCCCCTTGTCTTTTTTTTTAAAGCTTATCTCTCTGAATTTTTTATTCAACTCTCATGTTTCTAAAACCACTTTGAAATAAAAATTTTAAATTAAAAAAAGAATAAAACTACAGCTTTGACAGCAAAATCTCTGTCATAGAAACCACAGTTAGAACAGCCAACTTTCTCCCTGCAGCCAGCTGCCCCCTCCCAAAGACCCTTCCACTTACTCTCCATTCCAAAGCCAGGCAACAGGCAACATACTGCCCCTCCCCACTCAAAATACCTGGGACAGGTGGCCAAAAGGTCTCATTAACAAACACAGGACCATCTTGTAGAGGCTCCTACTGGCCAAATCTGAGACACTCTGAACTTCAGATAAATAATAATGGCCACAAACTAGAATCCAAGGGATAAAATAGTAAGACACAAGTCTATGCTATTATAGACAGGCAGATAGGGAAGGGAAAGTTCTTACAGTAGAATGCCGTCACACAGTGAAGAAATGAAATCAACGGGGGCTGAACCCAGAAGACAAAGTTCTGAAGAACAGGATATGCACACAGGGCCTCAAAATGTTTCCCCAGAAATTACTTCTTAATAACACAGAAGAAAACAGAGAAACCTAGTAGCCTAACCTCTGATTACCTAGGGATAGAAGCTAAAATCACCAACCCTGGGACAATCAGACATTGTATGTCTTCTCACGTGACACAGAGGAGAGGGCAATGTCATTTAGTTAGCATTCTTAGCTAAAATGTGAAAAACTAAATAAAACCAAACTGAAGGACATTCTAGGAGACAGTTCAATATGTCATGATCAAAACAACAAAGAAAGGCAGGGGCACCACCCCAACTAGAGATGAAGGGCCATGACCTCTAAATATACATGTGATCTTGGGTCAGATTATAAACTCCGAAAAAAGTGTTATAAAAGACATTATTGAGACAACTGATAAAAACTGAATATGAGACAGTCATGTATAGTGGCACATGCCTTTAACCTCAGCATTTGGGAGGCAGAGGCAGGCAGATCTCTGTAAGATCAAAGCCATTTTGGTCTACATAGTGAGTTCCAGGCCAGCTGTGGTTATAGGAATTATTTTGTCTCAAAATAATCAATCAATCAATCAATAAATAAATACAATGTTTTTTAAACTGAATATGAGATGTAGAATAGATAATAGTATTATGCCACTGTAAAATTTTCTGATCTTTTATCAGCCTTATTGCTCTCAACAAATACACAAACAAAGTAAAGGAAAAATTTATAGTGCCTCCAGCCTATTCTTAAATGTTTCAGAAAAAAAGAAAACTTGAAGCCAGGTGTGGTGGCACATGCCTGTAATCTCAGTCCTTGGGAGGCCAAGGCAGGTGGATCATAAGTTCAAAGCCAGCCTATGCTACAAAATGAGATTCTGTCTCAAAAACAAAACAAAACAAAACTAGAGACTGGAAAGATGGTTCAGTGGTTAAGAGCTCTGGTTGCTCTTGCAGAGGACCCAGGTTCTGTTCCTAGCACCCATATGGTAGCTCACAACTGTCTAGAACTCCAATTCCAGGGATTCTGATGCCTTCTTCTGGCCTCCCTGGGCATTGCACACATGTGGTATACACATTAAAAATAAATTTTAAACCAAAGCAATATGTGGACATGTGTGTGTCTAAGTGTGTGTGAGATTTACTAAAGGAAAGGAACGAAATGAGCAACTAAATTTGGCTAAAGATGACACAAGGGATCACAACTTTTCTAACAAAGTGAAAACTATATTAAGTACAAAGGATGTTTGCAAGTCATGAAAATATTCTAAAATGGGATTTGGGTGATGTTTGTACACTTTTGTTAATTTGTTTAAAAATCATTGAACTGTTAAAAATCGCTGAAATCTTTTACACACCTGTACATGCACACAAAGCCTGGGTCTGATGTCTACATAGTACCTTAATCTCCTCTTCCAGAATTAGCTCACCCACACGTCTTCCCTTCTTCCCAGAGACGTGACACTCATCTCTGTGTGCCCCCAAATCCTTCCCTTTCCTTCCCCACTCAAACCCCACTTCTAAGGGGCTACAGTAATCCAGCCTCCTTGTCTTCGTTGTTTTCTCACACCGCCTTCACCAGGTGCCTTCCGTAACCCCATTCCACGCTGACCCGTCACTGGCTACAGGCTGCCCGCAGTCTGTCTTTACATGGATTATTTCACTTGAACTTCGCAGCCCTATAAGGTCCAGGCCATCATTGGACCCATCGCACAGATGAGGGTTCAGCGCTGAACTGCCAAGGGCTCCCAGGTGGCAGCTGATGGAGCCAGGATATGAACCAGGCTGTTGTCACGCCACCGCCTGCCTGTGCTGGAAGCCGCTGCACTCCGTGTCCCTACAGATGTCGGCAGACTTACTCTTTCTCCCCGACCCTGCTGCAAGCTCCGGGAGGAACCGGCCCACACCGGACCTCTCTTGATGCACTGCACATGGCAGGTGCCCAACAGCTGTTTGTCGGCCTCAGGCTGGGCTCCAGAAAAGAGAGGAGGGGGTGGCAAGCTCTGTCAAAAACAGGAGCCAATTCTCCACCCCCAACGCAGCCCAGCTCCCTGGCTACTGCCCAAGGCCCGGCCGTCATCTGCTCTGGGTAATAAGTATTTGTATGGCGATAATTACAGCATTTGGGAAGAAAATCCCATTAAGTAAGAGCCCTGCCGAGCTGCTAATGCCGGCACAGAACTGGAGGCGGCAACTCCGCCAAAGCCGGTCTGCTTCCAATAACAGGAGCTGCCTGTCCCCACCGCCCCACATGGGTCTTACGGGGATCCCAAGAACGCTCCGCCGCCCTTGCTGGCAGCCTTGGGCAGCCTGGGCAGCTGATGGCTAGCTCTTAAGGTGCAGAAGGGGCACCCGAGGTCAGCACATCCCGGTGGGATCCAGGGCTCCCAGCCATTGTCAGCAGAGTGGCCCCAGGTTCCTTTCATGTCCCCGCAGCTCTCTGTCACCTTAATAGCAATAATAGCGCCATTTATTGGGCACTTGCTGTCTGTCTGCCAGGCTCTGTGAGGTATACAGCACTTCCCTCTGCCTATCATCACATTTAATCCTCAGGCCCTGCCTTTGAAGTAGGTCCTATCATCACCCCCACTTTATGGGCAAGAAAATGGGGGTGGGGGGAAGTGCTCTCTTCTCAAGCACTTATCTCAACTTGCAATTATGTGTTTATTCTCATACTGGACCATTCTGGACCTCGAGAGAGGCAATTTCTCCTTTCACCAACACTACCCGGGGTTCAGTAGATAGCAGCTAGCTGTTGAATGAGGGAATATAACCCCTCCGCTTGCCCAGTGTGCCCTAGCTGCCAAGAGGCAGAACAAGGCTAACCAAACACCAGGCAGGCAGCTCTAGAGCGATGCCATCACCACCCTCCACCCTGTATCCAAATTGCAGGAAGCCCAGGGAAAGGACCGTAGGTACATGGCCACACTCTGAGCAGCAGGAGCCCAGGAGAGCAGACTGCAGCTCCACCAACCCTCAGAAGATGTCTCCCTACGTCCACGTGCCCTGAACCCTCCAGCCTTAGCTCCTGACAATATCAGCACCCAATGTTTGAATCATGAAGCATTTTCACAAATGCAGTATGAGTGAGTCCTTGCAAAGGTTTTGGAGGATGGGAGGAATTATCCCCACAGGTCAATGGAAGGTAGAACACCAGCACATGCCATGCTCGGCAGGAAGCCCTATATGCAACCCTCCCTTAACACCTCACTATCAAAGTTATCCTTGTCCCCCTTTATATGTGGGTAAACAGGGTCTCAAAACATGTAAAAAGGACCCAGCAGCAGTATTCAGAGTCCAACAGTAAGTCCAGCACACTGGCTACCACACCAATGCCTGTGACAGTGAAAGACTTTCCTTTACCGAGGCCAACTCCCCTGATCAACACAGGTCTCTGCTGTAGGACCCCAGAAAGTTTCACCCAGAGAGCACAGGTCAGCCAGGCCTTGGTTTCAGTGAGATGTGGTTTCAGTGACCCCTGGCTTCAATCCCATCATTATGTGGACCCCACATGGGTTTCCCAAACCATCAGTCCTGGGGTGCCTTGGACAGCTGTCCTCGGATGTAACCGTTCAGTCCTGTTGAATGCAGTCTCAGGGAGCAGAGCCAGGCCAGGCATGAACCCTGGCAGCATGTGCACAGCTAGTGCAAGATAAACAACCTGACAGAAAGACCCAGGGACATAGAGAATGGCAAGAGAGCAAGTCTTGTGGCCTGACCAGCAGCAGGATGTGCTGGACTTGGCAGCAAACAGCAGCAAGTAGGCTGACTTTCTGGGGGTCCTGCCTTACTTCTTTCCATTCCTGGATGATCTTTGAGAAGATCTGGCAAATGCCTTTCCCTCTCTGCACCCCCTGGGAACTGCAGGGCAAGCCTCGAATACCAGTACCAGGGTGGAGGGGCAGAGCAGTTTCCACACAAACCACACCTTCTTGTCATACTCCTGGACACTCTAATACAAACTTTTTTTTTATTAAGAAAAATTTTCAGGGCTGGAGAGAGGGTTCCGTGATTAAAAACAATGGCCTCTCTAGCAGGGGACTTGGGTTCAATTCCCAGCACCCACATGGGGACTAACAACTGTCCATAACTCCAGTTCCAGGAAAATCCAGCTCCCTCTTCTGACCTCCATGGGCATTGCACAACACAGGAGCACTTACATACTTGCAAGCAATACATTCATAAACCTGAAATAATAATAATAAATAAAATATTTTTTAAAAGAAAAAGAAAATAATCCCCCTGAAAGTCAAGGTCCTTGAGTGGAAAGAAAAGTTAATAGTTGACCGCTGTGACCGAGTCCCTTTGAGCCTAGGCCCTGCAAAGACGTGACTCTTTCCTGGCCTCCTCGAGCGCCTCTCCCAATCCTCACTCTGCACTGTAATTGTTCCATTAGAGTGAATTATTTAACATCCCTTTTCCACTGGCCCCCCAGCCCACAGCGCCTGTGGCTGGACCAGTTTCCTTAGTAGCACTGGGCCCTGCACAACCTCTTCCCAGAAGTCTCCACAGCAAACCAATGGCAATTTCTTCCCACTTGGGAGGACAGGTCTGAGCCCAGAGTTGTAGAAATGGTCGTAAAGTTGCCTGAGTCCCTCAGCTGCTGAAGCTGCCCAGAGAACACACACACAGCCTTCGGCAGAAGACACTTCCCAACCTGGGAAACTGCTGGCCAGGTTCTGACACTGCCCGTGTTGGTCAGGAAGAGTGCTTGCCTCAGTAATTCTGGGTGGACAGAAGCCTTTCAGAATGTTCTTTTCCTCTTCCAGAAGCTCTTCCCCAGGCCTGCCTGGTGAGTGCTCCATCCTCTTTCCACTCCAGAAGCTTAGCACACCTCCTCCCACTCTCCCAAAATGCTCACCCCGGACTCCCACCCAGGCGTCCCCAAGGGTACTCAAAGCTGGAGAAAGGCCCTCCTGGCCCTTCCCAGTCTCTCTCTGCAGCCCCCAGGCCTCTCTTATCTCTGGACCTAGCATGATTCATCCCAGGAAAAGGTTGGTCTGCTTGTCACCAGGCCAGACCACTCACAGCCACAGGCTTTGTGTTGCTCCGGTCACCTCTGCCTGCATTACCTGCACTCTGTTTGGCAAAACCCACCAACCCGAACAACACAGCCCATCTTTCAAGAAGCCCTTTCACCCTAAAAAAGGGCTTCTCAGCCAGTGGTCTTATATGGCCAGCCCTGCCTCTTCCCTACAGCTTACAGGTAGAGGTCCCCTGCCCAGTTCACCACATCATTTTCTCCTCGAAGGCAGCAACAGGGTCATTCCTTGTTGGGGCATAGTTCCTGGCTTGGTAAACATTTGCTGAATGAAAATAATCAGACTTCTCTCCCTTTGCTACCATATTAGGTCCTCCATCAGCAAGCATTGGAACTTGACGCTCTTCCATACATTGCCTTTCATCCTCACAAGAGCCAGAGACCCATCCTGAACTCCGTTTTCATGATGGAAAGGAACTAAGGCTCAGAGAAGTTTGGTAGCTTGCCCAAAGTCACACAGCCAATACTTGGCAGAACTGGGCTTCCAACCCAGATGCTATCACTCCAACAGCCACCCTCAGCTCTCTGCTTTATCCTAGGAAATTTCATTTCCTTCTCACTGATTACAAAAGAATTCATAAAAGTGGAAGCAGACACTATCCTAAACATTCAAGATGGCAAGAAAACAAGGATGTAGAAGATTCAAGTTCTCAAAGCAAAAGAGAAGAGCCTATGTGCCTTACGTCTAGTTGCCAGAGTAACAGCTGCAGGAGAATTGCTCCAGTAGACAAGACAGGGGGAACAGGGTGTCTGTGCAGAGGGAACAGGCCAGGTAGGTGACCAGGTAAACTCAGTCCTAATAACAGACTTTTGGCCTTCAGTTCCCCTCCTGACCTATGCGGGAAAACGCACAGTCTACCCCAAAGAAATTCAGCTAGGTGCTCCCATTTTTGTCCAGACACAACACACACACACACACACACACACACACACACACACACACACACACCACGCGCATGCGCAATTCCCAACTAGATTGCATACAGATTGCAATTTCTCTGAAACCGTCACGGGAATGTCTCAAACCAAGCCAAGAGGAGTCTAGGGCAAGTGTGTGCTCACTAATTGCTGGTCTTGATACAGAAATACCAAGTTTGATCTAGGCAACAGCTCTCCCCAGGGTCTGCCTCTGACCAGCTGGGAGTCATGTGCTCAAAAGTTAGCAAAATCTGTACACCTTTTCTAAGAATCACTGCAGTCACCCAGGACTGTGGGAAGAGCCGCTTTCAAAGCAACCAGCAACATTCTCCGAAGTCCTGATCAAAAATCTCCTGGTGTGGTCACCTCTGACAGCTGTACAAAGGCCCTGCATGTGAGTAAAACTACACACATACAGCTCACATACATAGACCCATGTCCTTACACCCCTCAGATGTGCTTAGGTGCTGGGCTTTCACATAAACCACATTCTGGAAGAGAACAGCAGAACACACATTCATACAAGTCTGTAAACACCCACGCCCTACACACACCACAAGTCCAGAAAGGACTGAGTTTCCTCAAGAACTCAAAAGTAGAAAAGAACAAGGGAAAAGAAATGATGGCTTTATGACTTGTCATGGCCAGTGTCTTTCACACTCAGCTCTCACATTACTGGGGCTCCCAGTCCAGGACGCACCTACCCTCTCTAGGTGCTGAATGCAACCCGCTCCAAGCCCCAGTCCCATTGTCTGCCTGGGCTGGGGATGGGACAGGAGCTGGGTCTTGCTCACACCTGCAAGGGAAGAATTCTCCAGGCTCTGGGGGCAAACAATGGAGAGAATTGGAGCCCAGAAACTTCCCTTCCTTGGCACCAGACAGGGAGTCCTGGGATCCCAGACACACACACACACCACTTAGAACCAGCTAAGCCCATGTGTCCAGAAGACGCTGTGCCTGGAGAGTGTGGGAAGCTTCCTACAGGGTGGCAGGAAAGCTTTCTGGCACAGATTCGAAGGCACCCTGGAGGAATACAGTGCTGGCGCAGTGGGAAGGGCCTGCTAATGCAGAGCGCAGGGGACAGGTGTGAGGATGGGCTGACGGCCCGCCCAGGGTCCTGTGAATCCGGCATAGGGAAACAGCCATGTTCCTGGTTCCCGGGCTCCAGAAAGATGTAGCAAGGCACTGACCTGTCTACTGGCGGTAGAGCCCAACAGCCTTGCACCTCCCACCCCACCCCGGCCCTCGGATACATCTGGGTGGGAGAACAACTTGGGGGGGTCCCAGCAAAGGGACGGGGGCCATACTCACAGGCGCTCGGTGTTCCGTGGGATGTGCTTGGGGATGGCCTGCAGCCCGGTGCCGTGGCAGTCCACTGTGGTGCCCGTGCAGGTGCAGAGGGCGGGGCACGCCGTGGCCCCCAGACGCCACGCGGCTGCCCATAGCAGCAGCCACAGCTCCGGCCGGCCCAGCCTCGCCAAGGACCAGAGCTCGGGGGTCAGCGCCATGGTGCCCTCGCCGCGTCCTGTTCGCGTGTCAGACGGCCGCAGCCGCTGACCATCCCCGTCCGGGGCCGCCTCCAGGTGCCGTCTGCCGCCAAGCCACGGAAGAGCCGAGGGGATCCTGCGCCGGTGCGCCCTCGAGGCCCCGGAGCCACGCTGATGCTCCCAGTGACGGCGTCGGTGCACGGAGGGCGCCCTGGGCGGAGGGCGCTCGGCTCGGTTCCGGGCTCCTCTCCGGTGCTCGCAGCCTGCGTCTCCCTCTCCCTCCCTCCAGCTCCCAACTGACTGCTACGAGGAGGAAAATGGGCAGGCCCCGCGCGCGCACGCACCCCGCGCACACACGCGCGCACACACACACACACACACACACGCACACACAGACGCTCACACCCGCACGCTCGCTCCCACCCGGCAGTCATCCATCAATCGAAAAGCACACATCCAGGACCAGACTCCTCCCCGCTCTCCGCCCAGCGCGGACCACCGCCCCCCTCCTCCCGCCACCCCTCCGCTATGGTCTCGGAGCCGAGCCGCTGGCGTACAGTTTCAAAGGTACAACCTCTGAGGCGCAGCCACAGGGCAGGGGCTGTGGGGAGGAGGAGGCCCAGCTGGACCTCCGCGGTGGGCTCTGTACACACACACACACCTCCGCGGTGGGCTCTGTACACACACACACACACACACACACACACGTGCACGCACACACGGTGAGGATGCGCACATTTCCACTAGTCACCTCCGAACCGTTGGCACCAGCTGCTGAACCAGAGGAGCAAAGGATTTTTGTGCCCCCACCCCCACGCCGTCCTTGATCCACCAAAGCACCAATGGCCCTCAAGCCTCACCACACTTCCTTTGTCAGTTGTTGGTGAACCGAAGCTTCAGGTCCAGGTGGCCTCTCCAAGCTGCTTTCCTTTGCTTACCCTGGGACCTTGAGGGCAGAACCTTGGAAGGACACAAAAGCCCTGTCCCGGATTAGTCTCTCCTCCCTCAACACACACTCTCCCCAGATGGCAGCACCCTACTCCTCCTGGGGACAGAAGCCAGTCAGCTGAGATGAGGAAAGTCCTGCTCAAGCAAAGGGGGGTGTTTTCTGCTCAGACCTCTTCACTGGTGTCCCATTGGGGAGCAGCCTGTCAGAGGCTTTGGAAATCCAGCAGACATCTCCCCCCACTCACACCAGGCCTTCTCCACATCTGACAGGTGGAAGTAAATGAAAAGGAATATTTAGTGCTGTCATCAAAAGGCCCACAATCTGTTTGGGAGAGAACTGGTCACAGGCCACCTGTATAGGATGCCAGGCCTCACACCCCGGTGAGCAAAGACCTTTCTCGCTCTGACATAGTTGTGGATGTGTGTGTGAACAGGAAACCCAGTGAAGGACAAAATTCCCTTCAACCCTAGAAAAGATGAAGCACCTCCCCCAAACCAAAGACAGCTGGGGCTTCCGGGGGCTCCAGAGAGCTCTGGGTGGGAGAGATCTGGCTGAGACATCTGTTATCCCATTGATCACCAGGGTTGATTGGGTGATCTTGCTAGCAAAATGAGTGTCCCTTTCCTTTCTCACTACTCCATTGTGTGTCCCTCCCAAAGCTGCATGCTCAGCCAAAGAGGAGACTTTTCCCAGTAGAGAAGGGCTGTCCTGTCAACCGTCCCCTTGCTAGACCTTCTAAACAAGATCTTGAGATTAGGGTGAGCTGAGGCCAGTGAGTGGGGCTTAGGGTGTGCCCTAAGAACTGGGCACAAGGAAGTGGCTGAGAAGCTCAGAATCAACTGCCCCATTGGAACTGCGGTGGAATCTCTTCTTGGGAAAAAGCAGAAAGAAAGAGATAGCTCTTGGAAAGTGGGGGCCAGGCTCAGTGTGGCAGCAGTTTGAACCCGGAGCAGTGGTAAAGTCAGAACAGGATCAGAGGCGAATGGCCCACCTGGAACTCAAGGCTCAGGGGTTTCCTCTGCTTTCTCTTTTCCATCACAATAAAAAATTTTGCAGTCATAGTGTAGATTGTGCTGTGACCAGCATACCACTTGTATGACTGATTTTGCAAGCTCTGGATCACTTTATTACACGTGTTCACAGATACTTTGTACACGACCTCCATCTGAGCCATAAGCTCTCAAGTTACTAATTCAGTAACTCAGGGAGGAGGCTTTCTCAGAAGGTCCTTATCTGATACAATATTAAGGAACCTTCCACCAGCCAGAGCAGAATGTGAAAGGGCGCCTGTCCTCTCTTCCCTGAGCCACCCTCAGCCTCTGCAGAGGAAGATCCTCATTCCTCAGTATCTGGAGCTGAGTTTACACTTGTGCTCCTTCCCTGACACTCCAGGGGCAAAGCACCATCCCTACCCACCCCTGGCTTCTCCACTTCCTCTTTTGGCACCTACCCCAGCACTGGCCACTTAGTAGGCCTGTCACAGACAGCACTAAGACTATTGAAAATGCCTGATTTCCAACCTTTCGCTCCAGTGGTGCTCCCCTCCCCCAGCCCATAACCTCACAGGCCCTGGCAGCCAGGCCCCATGCTGGGAAGGGGAGAGTGCTGATATGCCCTGGGGTCCTCAGAGTGGCTGGAAGAATAGATGTGGGAGAGGGTGAGAGCAGGTAAGAGAGGAGCAAGATCAGCCTTGCGTAGGGCTCCCAAGAGCTAGCCCCCTTCCTCAAAGCTTCCAAACTAGCCTGGCCAGTGGGTTCCAAGCAGGCCCTGAGCCAAGTCGTCGCTGCCTGGAAAGACCTGGCCTTTCCTTTGAATGGAGGGAAGGAAGGAGGGCAACTCAGACCCAGGACAAAGACCATCCCGCCCGTCCATCACTGGAGGCCCTGCCCCAGCAGTTGGGCAGCTCCCCAACTTGGCTCCCATCCATGGTCCCTCCACCCCAGAACCCGGCGGACTCCCCGATTCTAGAGGCGGCTCGCCATGAATGAACACAGCTCATTAGCGTTCCCGGCACATTTACTCGTTAAACAACCTCCTGGCCGGCCACACACCCCAAGCTGCCCCCCCCCACTTTGCTTTTTCAATTTCCTCTCCCATGCCCCTCCCTCTGTGGGTCTCCCTATCTCCCTCCCTGCAGCCCTGGCCACCTGCTCCCTCTGCACGGGTGGGGTCTAGCAGGCCTGGCACATTGCTTCTGGCAAGCATGCTCCACCAAGCCAGCTCTGCCTGCCGTCTACCAGCAGGCAATTCCCAGTGGAAAATGCAGGGTCAGGTCCCTCCTTCTGAGTGGGATGAGCTGAGCCTCCACTGACATCCCTCAGCCAAGTGTCTGGCAGTTGAGGGCCACTGCCTTCCAGATATTCCTGAGAGTATCTTGCCAGCCCCACTCCCCAACTTTTGTACAAGGTGCACTCCTCTGCCAGTCATCAGGAGGGAAGAACCCAAACTGCAAAAAATATGACAAAATGCCTGCTGCCCAGGCTTCTGTCAACAACACTTACTGAGTAATGATGGACTCTAGACACTGTCCTGGGACTGAGTCATTCGTCAGAGAACTGTATGGAACTAGGCCTCCATGTCCAGGGAGGGACAGAAGGAATAAGAAAGTTCTCTGGGCATAAAAAACATGGTGGCAGAGAATGCAGAGGTGAATGCAGAGTGGGCTGGAAGGTTCCCTAGGGGACGAGGCACCCAAGACCATCTCCAATATGCAGTTACTGGCAGGGCAGCAACATAGGGTGAAAAGCTCTAAGCAAATAGGGCTGCAAGAGGCAAGACACTCGGGCAAGGGACGGCTCCTCAACAATAGCATGTCTTAGTTGCTTTTCTCGTTACTGTGACAAAATATCTGACAACCTAAAGGAGGGAGGAAAAGAAGGAGGGAGGGAGGGAGGGAGGGAGGAAGAGAGGGAGGGAGGGAGGAATGGGTTTATTTTGGCTCACCATTTCAGGGTCTAGTCCAGCATGGAAGGAAGGCGTGGTGGCAGAAGTGTGAGGCAGCTGGTCACATTCTATCTGCAGTCAAGAGGTAGAGAGAGATGAATGCAGTGCTCTGCTTGCTTTCTCCTTTCTATTCAGTCTGGGACCACATCCCACACGATTGGCACTGCCCATGTTCAGAGTGAGTCGTCCCGCCTCTGTTCAACATCTCCAGAGACACCTTCACAGCCCAGAGGTTTGTCTTCTGGATGATCCTAAATCCTGTCAAGTTAAGAAGACTGACCAATCACAGGAGTTTGGAGTAGCACATCCCAGAGGCCTTGACACCTGCATGTCATCAGATTGAAAAGGTTTTCACTGATTTCTTCCCATGTGTCATCTATCCCCTCCTCTCCTCCCTCTCCATCTGGAGCCCCACTTGCACAAAAATTAGGCCACTTAAAGCTGCCTACAGCTCACTGATGCTGTGTAGACTGGGACTCACTATGCAGACAAGGCAGGCCTGGAACTCACAGGGATCTCACGTCCCTGTCTCCCCAGTACTTGGATGAAAGGCATGTGCCACCACATGCCAACTTCTGTGTTCCTTTTTAAAGTCTTGTTATTCTCTGTGTTTCATCCTGATAAGTTTGTATTCATTATCTTCTCTTCTGCCCCAAGTCACTGTTAAACCTCTCTATTACAATATCCCAAACACTGTAGTTTGGGCTCTAGTTATACTACCGTGGATTGAACCTAGAACCGTGATCAATACTAGGCAAGCACTAGGCTACTGGACTACACGGCTGAACTATATCTCCAGCCTTCTGTTTCTTCGTTTGTTTATATTTGAGATGTGGTCTCACTAAGTTGCCCAAGCTGGCCTAGAACTCATTTTACAGGCCAGATATACCTTGAACTTGGGACTTTCCTTCCTTAGCCTCCTGAGTAGCTGAGATTACAAGCCTGCACCACCATCTTAGAGCTCCATAAATATATTTTTCCTCTACCTTCTTGTACACGGGTAATATAGTTCTAATTCTACTGATTTTGTCATCTTTGTTATTTCTTGGCCACTTAGCTTGGGGCATGAATTGTTCACTTCTTTGCAGATCAGGAAACAGAGCACAGGCCAGAGAAGAACCAGGCTATAATCTTCCAAGGTCCACCTCCAGTGACCTGCCTCTGCTAGCCAGGCCCCATAGCCTCCCAAAAAAGCACCTCCAACTGGGAAGCAGGTGTTCAAACACATGAGCCTTGGGAGACACCTCAGATTGCAAACCTAACAGGTATGCACCACTATGCCCAACTTGTACTGTTAAGGAGCTTTGTTCTAGAACAGAGTCACGTTACTTAGAAACAGTCTGATCCCTTTGAAGCTTGCGTTTAAGCTTTCATAGGACCAGAACTGCCTCCAGTCTAGGTCTGACTTCCCCAATCCTAAAGTGATGCCTTCTGCAGGCTTCCCTGGTGTCTTGTGAAGGAGGAGGCTGCTTTTCTGGCTTTGTGGAACACCAACAGTTGCCTGTCAGAGCTCCAAGGATGCTTCTACCTGCTCCATTAGGGTGGAACTTCGTGTAGTTTTAGGTAACTTTCACACCTGGGCTCAAGGTTCCCACCAGAACCAAAGAACTGTCTGCAAGCCTTTCATTGCTGCTCTTTGCACAGCAACCTTTGCCCATCTTCCCTGAGGATTTCCACCTGCATCCTTGTGCTCAGTTCTAGCCCTCGACTCAGGTTGATGCTGACTCCCTCTAGGCTTGCCCTGTGCTCTAGAAGCTCTGCAAGCCTGGAGACCACAGGGCTCACTTCCTTCTGTCCAAAATCATTATCTTCATGATAATGAAGATAATCCTTCATCTCCTTCTGGGTATCTAATGTCTGAAAACTCTTGCTTCATTCTTTCCCCTTGGTTTTCAGATATTTAAGGCAGAGAGATAAATTTGACCCATTGTGCCATTTTGACCCCAAACGGAAGTTTGTAAGAGATTATTGAATAAACAAACAAAGTCTGACAGGTAAGATAGCTCGGTAAGTAAGGCAGCTTGACACCAACCCACATGACCTGAGTTCTTTTCCCTGAACCTATATGGTGGGAAAAAAATAACTGACTCCTACAAGTTATCCTCTGACCTCCACAGCTTCACTATGACACGTATGAAGCACATGTACATACATGCAAACAAATAAATGTAAAAGAAGTTTTTAAAGAGTTTCATATAATCCAGGTTGGCCTTAAACTTACTATGTAATTGAGGATAACTTTGAACTTTGTCCTTCACCCTCCTGAAGGCGCTGAATCATAGGCATGGACCACCATGCCCAGTTTATACAGAACTGGGCATCAAACCCAGGCCTCTTTGCATATAAGGCAAACACTTTACCAACTGAACTATACCTCCATCCCTGCAAGAAATTTTTAACACTACTCTGTGCCCTCTGAACACTTTGAGCTGCTAGGAAGAGATAACCCTACAAAAGACTGTTTCCACAACTCTGAATTACGCCTTCAAGCTGGGAGAGAGGAAGGGCCACAGCAACTGCTTCCCTTAGTATATGAAGCCAGGTACTGGAAAGCCTGAAGGTCGGAGAGATTACATCACCCTGGGGTAGTGATGAGCCACTGGTCAGGCCTGGGAGGAATGTCTGCAGTGGAGACAGGCTTGCAGAACAGTGCTTATGGAGAGTCCAAGGATCGCTGTCTGGAAAGGAGGGGAAAGCGGTGCATCAGGCAGATGTGACTCTGAGTGATGCCAAGTGGTTTCCACCAAAGTCTCAGTCCTCTCAACTGGAAGTTCCAAAGGCAACGTGACTCTCCAGAGCTGTCCAAAGTATGTCAGGAGTGACTAGCCAAACCCCACAGCACTGACAGCCTCTGGATGGAGCCCACAGCACTGATAGCTGGGAGCACCCACAGGCCCAAGTTTGATTCCGGCACCCACATGGTAGTTAACAACATCCTTAGCTCCAGTTCCAGGGGATTCAACGCCTTTTTTTGACCTCCGTGGGCATTGCACAACATAGGTGCACTCACATACATGTAGGTTATACACTCATAAACATAAAAAATAAAAATAACAAATAAAAATTTTTTAAAAGAAATATTTATTGTGCACCCACCATGAGCAAGTCCTGTGCTCTGAAATTAGAAGTGTGAAGGTTAAAACTGAAAGGCAAGTTTATATGGCAGGGCATGTCATGAGCAAACACAGGGAATCAGTACAAATCATGAATACAGCAGCTATTATTTGAAAAATCCAGAGAAAAGGAGATCATTTTTTGAGAAATTATTCTCTTCTGGACTGAAAGAAAACTTAAGTTCCAGACATAGAAAACTGCTCAGTGGAAGAGGCAGGGTCCCAAATCTTTTCTAATCAATACAAACAGGATCAGTTCTAGGACAACTACGAAGAAGTGAAACCGTCCAGACATCAGCAAAATAAGCCCCTGAAAATTCAAGAAAGAACTGGGAGATTAAAGACTTCTTCTTAGTCTGAAAGAAACTAAAATTTAATGAAGTCACTGAAAATTGGAAAGATTGGGGATAGAGCTACAGATGAGCGGTAAAGTACTTGCCTAGCACGTGGGAGTCCCTGGGTTCCAGGCTGCGCAGAGAGAGGTGGGGGAAGGGCAGAGGATGGGGAGAAGGAAGGAAGGAGGGAGGGAGGGAGGGAAGAAGGGAGGCAGGAGATGTCTACTTGCATTAAGTGTTGTCTCTGCATTGGCATTTGGTACTTTAAATCTTGCTCTCCATTAGTATCATATCTCCAAGTCAGATTCCTAGTGGACTGCTCCATGTCTACCTGGATCCCAGGACAGTAACTGACACGTATCAGAGACTGTTCACATTTGATGTAACTCAGGGCTTGAGAAGCGGAATTCACTTATCCCATGAGCTAAAGTTGCTCATCCTTGGACCCAGCAGGTTCTTCTACTAGTGTATGGGTAGGTGTGATTAAGTCCACCAAAAGATGTGGAACAGACTATATATAGCAGCCTCCTTCATAAAAATTCAAATTTGGGAACAGCTCAAATGTTCCACAGGAGAACATATAAGCAAGTTGTATTAGAGAATAATGAACAGACACAGACCACCCAGCAACATGAATGAATTGCATAGGCATTATGCTCAATGAGAGATCAGAAATGAGAGCACATGTTGCTTCATTCAGTTAATATGAAGCAAAACGTAAGCAAAAGAAATCTATGATATAGAGGTCAAAATCAAGGTTGGTGGCTTGAGAGACGGCTCCACAGTTAAGAATGCTTGCTGCTCTTCCAGAGGACCCACGTTCAGTTCCCAGCACCCACTTTGAGTAGTTCACAACCACCTGAAACTCCAGCTTCAAGGGATCCTAAGCCCTCTTCTGGCCTCCTCAGGCACACACACACGTGGCATACACTCACACACATACATGCATATATACACGAATAAAAATATAAAAAACATTTTAAAATGTGAATAAGTTCTGGGTGTGGTGGTATACACCTTTAATCCCATCACTCAGGAGGCAGGCAGACCAGCTAAGGCTACATAATGAGACCTTATCTCTAAATAATAATAATAACAATAACAAAAGTTACAGCTGAGAGCTGAGTGTGGTACCTCATACCTATAATCCCAGCACTGGAGAGGCTGATGTAGAATGATCACTATGAGTCTGAAGCTAATCTGGGATATATACTGAGTTCGATACTAGCCTGGGTTATAGAGTAAGACTCTGTTTCAAAAGACAAAAATCAAATAAAACATAAATAAATAAAGGTTTCCCTGAGGCTGTGTGACTGGGAGAGGGGAACGGGGGCATCTCAGGTCTCTGGAAATAGTCTGTATTCTGTGTGTGAAAGCCTTTATCAAATTATACACTTAAGTTAGTGTACTTTATGAAGTTGTATCTCAATAAATAAGAAAAAAGCATTTCTGTCAGTGATAACAAGTGCCTAGAGAGCAAGTTGCCACTCGATCCCTTGGCTCATAGCTTCACTAATTAACCATTGTAATTCACTCTATAGAGCTCAATTTCAGAACCAACAACTAGAGCTCCTGCGAGGTGTGCTTTGAGACAGAAACTGCTAGCCTTCAGCACATACACTGCCTAAGTATGCCCTAGTCAACAGACCAAGTGTATATGGTGGTGCCTAAGATTAGACCAGCAGTGACACCATGGTCATCGTGGTTTGTACACTTCACGATTTCCCTCAGTGGAATTGCTGACCAAGGAATTTCTCTGAATGTGTCCAGTCATTAAGCAGTATGTGCCTGTGCCTTCCTTCACTAAGGAGGTGAGGGAGGTGAAGTCACCCTTGTTCACTCAGCTAACTGAAGGAAGAAGCCTGGAGTTCACGCCCTGGCTGCTGGCAACTTCCTGAGATCCAGGTTCAGGTCTCAGGAGGGACACTGCAGAGTGACAGCCTGAGGGACACTTGACTGGGAAGAATCTTTGACAGAGGGCCAGGAAGTAACTCAGCACACAGGTAACCATGAGTCCAGAGTCAGCTGGAGTTGGAGTAGGCAACTAAAATAAACTGGGCTTTCTCCGCTACAGAATGGCACCCTGTAACCTGTCCAAGATCTTCTGGTGGCTTCAAATGAAGCCTGTGAGCTGCAGTCACCAGCCTTTTATCAACACTGATTACACTCCCATCAGGGGTTCCCCCTTCACAGCCCTTCACAACAACAAGTCTGGAGGAAGCTGGGGAGAGGAGGGGATCTAACCCAGGCTGGTCTCAAACTCACCGTATAGCTGAGCATGACCTTGAATTTCTGATCCTCCTGCCTCCGGCTCCTGAGTGCTGAGATTACAGGCAAATACTACTACATCCTATTTCTGTAGTACCAGCAGCAAAAACCATGACCTCATGCATACTAGGCAAGCACTCTGCCAACTGATACCCCCAGCCCGTCCATAATTTAAAATACGAAAGCTGAAGGTCAGAGATGAGAGTAACTCACAAGTATCCTAAGGGCAAAAGGATTGAGGATTCCAACCCAAGTCTGCCTTACTCCAAAGCCCATGTTTCTTCTCCAGCTCAGAATTCTACACTCTATCAATCTGTCAATCAAATGCGAGGGAGAGGCAGACACTTCCAGACATTAAAAGTCAAACTTTTGTCTTCTCATGTGCCTTTCTCAAGAAGCTCTTAGAGAATGCCAGATCCTTTGCAAATTACCAAAAACTGTCATGGGGAGCCCTCTGCTGTTTTCCCAGTCTTTACAGGCCCTTAAGAGACTAAACATTAATCCAACCAGCTATGAATATCCATAAGCTCTAGGCACTTATAAACATTTTTATAAGCAATGGATGTGTCTTCAAGTAACATCTCATACAAAACCCAAATACCTGAAACACAGGGCTAGGCATGGTGGCACACCCCTGAAATCCCAGCACTTGGGAGGACAAGGTAGGAGGGTGACAAGTTCCAGGCCAATGTGGGTTACATGAGGCTCTGGCTCAAAAATACAAATATACATGCATACATACAAACATCATACAGGATTGCAGGACTGGGGAGATGGCCCAGTGGATGAAAGTGTTTGCTGCACAAGCATAAGGACCTGAGTCCAAATCCTCAGCACTCACATGAAAAGCTAGGTATGGAGGCACTCATCTGTAACTCCAGCAGAGTTACAGGGCAGAGACAGGAAGATCCAGGGGCTCACTGGCCAGCCAGTCTAGCTGAAATGGTAAGCTCTGGGTCCAGTGAGAGACCCCTATCTCAAGGAAATAAGGTGAAGTTTTGAATAAGGACAATATTTCAACACTATCTGGCCTTCATATGCACACACATGTGCAAGCACAACTACATACACACGCACACTCATGCACACACATGCACACAAGCTGTGTTGCATTGCTTGTGATATGACTTCTCTCCACTGACTGACTAATAAGGAATTTGTTGCAGCTAATTAATTCCTTAAAAAGGAATGATCAAATTAGAACAACACCATTTTGAACTCACCAATTAATTAATGATGTAGGTAATGAGTATCAGTAACTGTGAACATCACCTTCTCCAGTCTTCCATGCACACACATGGATGTGTGATAAGCTCTGCGTCCCTTTTGATGAAAGAACACACAACCACTTCTAGTTGCCAGAAATCAAAACCTGATTTTGTCAAGCCTCTTGCTCTGACAGCTTTCTAAAACTGCAGGTATAGAATATGCCAAGCTACATGATTAGTAACATCCAGACTGAGGGAACAGCGGCCAGTTGAATACCCTGGGTTCTTTAGCATACATAAATTAAAAGTGAGGGTAGGAGCTGGCCTGCAGGAGGGAAAATCTTTGCATTAAGAGAGGCTTTAAGGGGTATCAAAGTAAAAAGTGGGTGAATGCATAGCCACATTCATACTGCATTCCTCACAATAGCCCAGAGAGGAAGCCAAGTGTCCAGGAACAGGTAGATGGATAAAAGAAGTGTGGAACATACATACAACATGACATTATCCAATCTTATGAAGGAGGAGAATTCTGTTACATGCAGCAGCATAGATGAACTCTAAGGACATGGTGCCAAGTGAAATAATGTGGTAGCTCACACCTATAATCCCAGCTCTGGGGAGGCAGAAGTAAGTAGCTATCTGTGTGAGTTCCAGACCAGACATAAACACAAACATACAACAACAAAGACAAATAGTGTATCATTCCACTTGTACCTGGTATCTGGTTAAGAGGATGCAGTGGCTAAGAGTACACACTATTCTTGCAGAGGACCTGAGTGCAGTTCCTAGCAACTCACAACTGCCTATGACTCCAGCTCCAGAGGATTTGCCCTCTGGACTCCGAGGACAGCTTCAGAGGATTTGCCCTCTGGACTCCGAGGACACCTGCACACATGCACATACACACACAGACACACAGGCACATAAAGTTGTAGATACAGAAGTAGTACAATGCCTGAAAAAGGCTGGGAGAAGGGCACACCACAGTGTCTACCTTCTGATCCTTCAGTAAGCCACACCCGCAATCCCAGCACTTGGGAGGCAGAGGATCAGGAATTCAAGATCACCCTCAGCTACATAGAAAGTTCAATGCCAGCCTGGGCTACATGATGCCCTGTCTTAATTTTTGAAAAACAACAAGCTGCTGAAATTTTGAGGAGCCAGGGAGAAACATTTTCTGTAGACTGACAGAGGAGAATTAGAAACAAGGTGACCTGAGGCTGAGCAAATTCCCCTCATCATTACTGAATTATTTTACAATGCCTTCTGCTGTCTCATTTCCTCCCTCGGCCTGAACGGCAGGTCCCACGCCTGTGTGCCTGCATAGCCCACCTCCAGCTCTAGGGACGTTCTCACAGAGCCAGGACAGCTGAGCTCTGCCTGGGGTCACAGAGCATGACAAGCCAGGGTCTCACCCACAGGAGCACAGCAAAGAATACTCAGGCGTCCTGTTGTCAGCTGTCAAATTCCATTTTCTGCTCCCCAAACTCTCTAATGTGAATTCAGCTAACATCCTTCTGCCAACCTAATGTGCTGTCACAGGGTCAGGATTACAAGAGCTGCCGGTCCCTTTGAGGAGTATCCCCACACACAGGCAGAGTCCCTGGTGTTTACACAGAGAGCTTCCTGTTGGGTTGAGGTTTAAGGCTCAGCTCTGAATGCTGACTGCACAGACATGAACAAATCTGAGCTGCACCTGACCTCAGGAGGAGGCTCTTTCAGATCCCTGGGTCTCTGTTTCTGGAGTATGAAGTGTGAAGTGGGTCTCATAAGGGTTTCTTTCTTAAGGTTGTGGGTCTCAATAAGCTGAGATACCACTTCTTTAAAAGAGCTCCTAGCTCAAAGTAAGTCATTAGTAATTATTTCATTTTATGAACACAAAGGCTGGGGTGCAGCTCCGGGGATACAGAGCTTGCTGTATATGTGTATGTATATGTATGTATATGTATATGTATATATGAATTCTTTGAGAATGTCAGGCAATGTATTTTGATCATATTCCGTCCCCCAACCCCTCCCATAGCCATCCCACAACCTTGTTCTCTCTCTCTCTCTTTCTCTCCCCATCCCTCTCTTCTCCCTCTCTTTGTCCATTGAATCCAATTTGTGATCTTCAAATACTCTTGGGTGTGGAACCTACTCTGGAGAGTGGCCAACCTACCAGGGGTCACAGCCTTACAGAAAACTGACTCTTCTCCCAGCAACTATCAAATGCCAATAATTCCTCAGCTAGGGCTGGGACTTGATGCCCACCCTCCCCCACCTCATGCTGGTATTTTGTCTGGCTTGATTCTGAGTAGGTCTTGTGCATTCTGTCACAATTGCTGTGAGTTCATATGTGCAGCTGGCCTGCTGTCTAGAAAACAGTTTATAGTCATCCACCACCTTTGGCTCTTAAAATCTCTTCTCCCCCTCTTCAAAAAGTTCCCTAGGCTTTGGGGGAGAGGTGTGAGTGATATCTATCTCTTTCTTTCTCTCTCTCTCTCTTTTTCTCTTTCTCTTGCCCCCCCCACACACACACGGTTGAGCACTCCGAAGTCTCTTACTCTCTGCACATTGACCAGTTGTAGGTCTCTGTGTTAATCTCCATCTGTTGCAAGAAGTTTCTCTGATGAGAGTGGAGAGATGCATTGAACTATGGGAATAGCAATACGTCTTGAGTCATTTTAACACTATTTACCACAATATTAGTAATGGGTTCTCTCCTAGGGCCTTTGTAAAGCCATCATTTTTAAGTGGATCTTGGTTTTCTGTTACTTGTGGCCAAAAGCCACCTGCAAAACTAGCTCACATTTCCTGAGTATTGTGGATACCAGATGCCTGTTAATCACACCTTAGTGCCCCCGTTACTTGCCATCAGGAGCTGGGAGGGAGTGCCCCATTGCACATCCGAAGATGTGAGACCTGGAAGTGGAGGATGACTTACCCCTCACAAGTGCACCCACTGCAGCGGTAGCCAAGACCTAGATCCACGGCTCCAGGTCACCCTCTTTCCCCCACACCAGCAGCATGGATGGCTGTGCTCCGCATTCATCAGACGCTCCTCAAACACAAGGTAAAGGGATTTGGAGCAGCTCTCATTTCAAACCATAGACACCTCAAGGGATGACTATGTCCAGGAACTTGGACTCAGTCAAACCTCCACCTCCCGGCCTGTCTCTCTCCAGTGTTCAGTGACTCCATTTAGGGCAGCCACTCCCTGAGGCTGGAATCATGGTCACCAGAAACTCTGGTCTTACATCCAATAACTAAGAGCCATAAAGGCTGGAGATTTCCCCTTTCCCCAGCTTGAGTCTCATTGTCCAGATCTGGGTCAGGTATTCCCTTCTCCTGCTAATCACTGAGTCTGAACCCAGGGGCTGTTTCCTGGCTCTGTGGCCCAGACAATCCAACCTCTCTGTGATTCTGTGAGCCATGGGGACTACGGTTCCACTTCACCAGGTTACTTGAGATCATTCATTTATTCCACAAATAATCCTTATTGCATGCCTACTACAAAGGGCTACAGAACAAAACAAACAGGCCCAGTTCCTGGCCTCTGGGAGTTTCTAGTCTAAGTCTAACAAGACAGACAGGCATTACACAAACAAGATTTTTAAATAAAAATGCTTATAGGCAAACCAGTCATGGTAGCTCACATCTGTTAATCCCAATACTCTGAAAGCAGAGGCAGGGGGTCCAAGAGTCTGGAACCAGCCTGGGTTATATAGTGAGACCTTCTCCTTGAAAAAAAAAAAAAAAAAGACATGTAGAACCATGATGTCCTCTGAAGGAAAAGTATAACACTTGATGGAGACGAAGAAAGATCAGCTCAGGTTACACAAGAAACATTTAAAAAGCCTAACAGGGCTTGGTGCAGTCTCAGCATTCAGCTGATGGTCTATCATAGAGACTAGAGCTTGGCATGCTTCCAGCCAGCCTCCTCACGGTGACTGCCTGCAAGAAGAGCTGGCTGACTCTCTGTCCTCCTCTCCATCCTGGCAGCCAACAGAGAGTCTCCTAAGTGATGGTGAGAAAGTATGACGTACATGCATGTTGGTGCAACAGACATCCAGCCCATCAGAGGGCCTGCAGGGGCCCCAGCGCCTTCCCTGGCTCCCAGTCAACCCTAAATGAAGGAAGGTGTACTGGGAAATGTTCACTGCCAAGCAGTCGACTTTCCACTCACCTTTGCCAAGCTCTCCGCTCCTTGGCCACAGGTCCCCAAACATAGAGTCCAGGCCCAGCCCCAGCCCCAGGTGGCCAGGTTGTGTCATCACTTCCTAGTGACCACTTCCAGAAGAGCCATGTGCAAAACTCTGTGATGCCAGGATGTGGAATACTTGGTCCCCATCAGGGCGCTCTAGGCTCCCTTGAGCAAGTGTACTATTTCTTTGAGGAAGACGGGCCAAGGAGCCACAGTACCGGATCATCGCCACTAACACGGGTCTCATCCTGTATCCTCATCACCACCCTAACCTCCACTCAAGCCTCAGGACCCAGTGCCAGCCCAGGCCGCTGCCCCCCAGGCCCCACCCTCCACGTGGAAGAGCAGGTCTGTGTGGAGCTCATGTCTTCTGGAACATGTCAAAGGCTCCCCAGGTCTGGGCAATCAAAACCAGTCCTCTCATGGTAACACCAGGGCCCCTGGCTAACATTTCCAGTGTGATCTCAATAAGCCAAGTATATGAGGCAAAGTCTGCCAGCAATACACTCTTGCCGAGCACACATCTTCCTCACACACTCATTGCCTGTGTTTAGCTCTGTGATGTAATGGGGAGCCGCAGACACAGTTCCGGCCCTCAGGAAGTGTCTGGTCTATTATGGGAGACAAATGTAAATGAACAGAACCACTCACAAGACTTGCTGATTTCTAATAGCAGGGAAGGCTAGAAGGGGAGCCTGCAGGATGTGGAGAGCATGACTGCCTGGGACTAAGAAGTTTGCTGCTGTGATGCTCAGTCTCCCATCGATGAATGAGCAGGTACCATCAACAGGCAGTGGAGGCGGAGGTGGGGGAGAGCTTCACTACAGAGATGCTGAGGCCAGAAGTGCCTCCAAACCCCAGGGTGAAGGCCTGGCTGGCAAATGGCAGAGAGGCAATGGGCTTTCTGGAGGATATGAGGAGGATATAAGATCAGTCAGTAGGTGGGGTTAGAAGACTATCCTAAGGAGCCCTGAGCATGTAGCAGGGACTTGAATGGGGCATGAGCCCTCTGCACTGAGTCACAGTGAAGACAAGGAAAGCTGCTTTGGGGTTTAAAGGGCTTCCTGCCTGAAACCTGAGCTTCCTGCCTTGTTTCTCCTCAGGCCTATTTCCCTCCTTACAGTGACTTGGCCTCCCATCTAGTCCACAACTCAAAATATTTAAAAAGATACAAACTGGAGTGCCTTTAATCCCAGCACTTGGCCCCTGTGATGGAGGTCAGCCTGGTCTACACAAAGTTCCAGGCCAGCTATGGCTGTAGGGAGACCTGCTTCACACACACACACACACACACACACACACACACACACACACACACACAATATATATATACTGAATAGCTTGGCTTTCCAGGTTCAGACACAACTTCATCTTAGTCGAATGGAAGCATCCACAGTTCCTGAACTCTCTGCCCAGCCTATGACCTGTATTAGCCCAAGTCTTCATCTGGCCAGGGATGACTTTCTAATATCTATCCTCAGCCAACACAGATATAGCATTGCTTCCAAGCCCTCCATCCTCTTGCTGAGGACTTGCGGCTCCAAACATAGTACTAGGCCTGGGAGACACAAAGGTGAGAAGATTCTGATCCTGTCAGGAAGGAGCCCAGCTGTCTGCAAAGAGGCAAGCATGTCAGCCCAGGTGGGGTGACAGTGGCTTCAGGAAAGGTGTGTTCAGGCTGCAATGGGAAGTCCACTTTTTGGAGTTGCCTGTCAGAGAGAAGCTTTCCTGGAGGAGGAATTTTTTGAGTTGGGTCTTCAATGATACTGAAGAATGTCAAGTTATCTCCTGGCTCAGACATGACGGTTCTTTAGACTCAAGTAGTACTTCTTCCATGTGCTTACTGGCAGCCATTTGTATCTTTTGGGGGGGGGGGGATGAGATAAGTGGGACAGGCTCTCTCTGCATCACACAGCTAGTCTCAAACTCAGTCTCCTGCCTCAGCCTCCTGAGTGTTGGGATCACAGACATGTACCACCATACCTGGCCATTTCCACTTGTACCTCTTCTCTGAAGTTACATTTATTTAGCTTCTTTGCTGCTTTTATTTATTTTTTAATTATTGAATTTTAAAAGTTCTTTAAATATTCTGGATGCCCTTCAGATACATGATTTATAAATATATTATCCATTTGGGGCGTCTGAATATCCTTTTATATCTTTTGAATCTGAGGTCATATGTATAAACTAATTAAAATTTCATAGATGATTTAAAATTTTCTGATAGCTACCACAAGAAAGTGAACATGAAGACCACATATACATGAACATGTAAACACACACAGAAAAAGTAAAAAGAAACAGATGAACATTGTGCATTGTGGTGCACATCTTTAATCACAGCATTCAGGAGGCAGAGATAGGCAGATTTCTGTGAGATGGAGGTCAACCTGGTCTACACAGCCAGTTGAGGCTACAGGGAGATGTCTTGGAAAAAAAAAAAAAAGAAACAGGAAAATTTTATTTAATAATATATTTCACATAACCCAATATCCGAAATTGTATTTTTTCAGCATGTAATATATAATCAACATTTTCTTTTTATTTTTTATTTTATGTGTATGAGTGTTTTGCCTGCACATGTGTAAGTGCACCCATGTGCAAAGCCAGTGGAGGCCAAAAGTGGACAACAGATCCCCTGACACTGGAATCAAGAGACAACTGTTAGCCACCGTGTGAGAGCTGGGAACTGAATCTTGGCCCTCTGCAGGAGCAGCCAGTGCTCCTAACCACTGAACCATCTCTCCAGCCCCTGCGATCAAAAAAAAATTTTTTTTTGAGACAAGGTCTCCCTTGAGCCCCAGCTGGCCTGGAATTCAGGTAGGCCTTGGCTCCACATGTACACTGTGATACACAGGCACACAGACATACAATAAGTAAACGGAAATTTTAAATTGTTACTTTTTTAGCTCATATGCTAAGTAGGGATTTCATTATGACATTTTCACACATGCATCATCGTATTTGCTCATATTCACTAACCCTAACCCTCCCCATTACCCTGCACAGCCCGTCTGTTCTCCTTCCTTCTCTCAAATAATCTCCCTTCTGTTTTCCACTATTAAGTTTCAATAATATTTGTATAAGCTTTAAATTCATACATTTTTGTTATTTACCTTTTAAAAATTGTGTCTTTACACAGATACTGGAACACTAGGTCATGCAGGGTTTTATTTCTAAACTGTTTTTTACATTTATTTACTTATTTGTGTGGGCATGCATGCGCGCGCGCACACACACACACACACACACACACACACACACACACACACACAAAGGCCACAGCATCTTGTGGTGGTCAGAGGGCAATTTTCGGAAGTCCTTCTCTCATCCCGCTATGTGGGTCTGGGGATTGAACTCAAGTTGTCTGTCCTGGCTGAAAGTACCTCACCCACTGAGCCATCTCACTAGCCCTAAACTAAGTCTGTTTGTTTTTCATTTTTTTTTATTAGCATTGCTTTTTTTAAAAAAAATAACATGTTTATACTGAAAACTTTGTATATGGTGGAGAATTTGGAAGAGGAATGAATGCCAAACTCACAGTACAGCTACAGCGAGAAATTTCACAGTATTGTTGAAGCTTGGTAGTACATTTTTGTCAGTAAATAATACTCAAAATCTATAGTAGGCATATAGAATTGCAAATTTACATTCTAAAATACAATTACACATTTTTAGTTTGAGAGTTATACGTTTAGTTATAAAAGTACTTAAAATTTTTTTCAGCTTCCCAAACTGATTTTTTATCTCTAGAAGTTCAATTTGGTATTTTGCATTTTCTGTGGGGCACAGGTGAAGGTGCATTGGGACTGTAGAAGAGTAAGAGAAAGATGATGGAAAACCTCTTGGTGCCTGAGAATGGGAGAGGTCCAATGTCAAGGCCTGGATGCCAGGACCACATATTGAGTCTAGACTAAATTTTTAATGGTTTAGAATCTTTCAAGTTCACTTCACTTCTGGCTAAAATTTAAAATAAGCCAAAGACAGAAGGATTTAAGGGACGTCCCTCATTCACTCAAGCACTTACTGCCTAATGCTTTGAGTGAAAGGTCACCTCCACCATCTAGTGGCAGACATAATGATTACAGACAATATGACAACTTTATCCCTGAAGGCAAACATGAAACTATTGAACGGTGAAAATGAAATGTGGCTTTTCTGAATTGAGATACAATACCTGTGAAAAATATATACTGTATCTTGAAGAATTAGTGTAGAAAAAGTGAAAATGCCTAACAATTGTTTCCATTGCTTTACACGGATCAGACATTTTGAGGCAGAGGAAGAAGCAGGATGAAGACAGGCAGGTGAGCCCCAGGGCCCGCATCCGGTGTCTGCCTGGGTAACAAGCTCCTTCATTTCCCAGTAATTCCCTCATCCAGTATCACAAGGTTAAACAATGAATGCAGTACAGCATATAGGATGCTCCGTTAAAAGGTGGTATTCTTCCCTTCAGAGCCACTCACTGCACGGTCTAAGGGTGTCAATTTATTCTTTTCCTTCTAGCCTTAAGCCCCAATAATCAGCCTCCCTGGTAGTGGAAGGCCAGCTCAGTGTCGGCCTCCTGGGATACAGACACACACACACTCTGCCAACCGTGCTCACAACACCAGACGCCAGCCCTCACCTGCACCTGCCTTGCTCGGCCAGTGTCACCCTATCCACACACTGGCTCCTCCTCCTCCCAGTGAGCCATCTGTCCCTCGGGCCTCCCTTTCTCTTTCCCCACAACTGGACACAAACTTTTACGCATTGCTACAGCTACATCTGCACTTCAGTGTGGTCCCTAGAGCAACTTCAGCTGAGAACTGGTTAAAAGTCCATGTTGGGGGTCTCAGACCTACTAGACCAGGAACTATAGGGGTTCAGCCCAGAAATGTTTCAGTGAGTCCTTCAGGTGTTTCCTGAAACATGTGAGTCTGAGAGCCACTGATATGTAACTCCTACACTGCCAGTCCCATTGTTCCCAGCTTCCTGTGCTAAGAAAGAGTTCTCTCTCCCACTAATGCCCATCTCCATCCACTGTGGAGACTATCCTATCCCAAGTCTCCCCGGCACCACAGTGTCCATGGCAACCCTCCCCAACATTGGTCACCATCAAACTTATTCAACGTTTCTGTCACACAGTTGATTTTTCTATTTCTTACTCAACCGTTTTAATTTGATACTAATATACAGATTTGATCCTAGTCCTAAATAATCCATAAGTGCAAATGTAATACATAAGTCATATTTCCCACTATATACTGTAGAAAGCTAATTTCTTTTTGTTCGTGCTAGACACATGAACTCTAGAATACTAACAATGAATGGCTACGGAGGGTGTGAACTTGTACTAGTTTTGAGAACTTAGCTGGGCTATTTGCCACCTGGGCATGTTCCACAGTGATTTAAAGTAGACCAAAGCTCTTTTCAACACATTATTTCATTTGGACTCCATGACAGCAAGAGATAGAGACACAGTGAAGTCACAAGAAACTGATACTCTGCAAGATTAGTTTCCCACAGCCACAGGTGCACATGATAAAGTCACTGAATCTAAGGCCCATCACTTCTTGGTGTAGTCTCCTTCATCCATCACCAACCAATGAACACAACTCACCTCCATGTGTAAATGTCAAGCAGACCTGAATTATGTTCTAAAACAAACAGTGCAACTCAACTGGCTGAATGAGACACCTGACCTCCTACTTCCAGGAACTTCGGAGGCTGAGAACTGCAACCATGGAGAATAGAGAATGACCAGTAAAGAATCCCTACACAGCTTTTTAAACTGAGCTAGGCAAATATAACACAAAGAACTTTCTTTATAGAGCTCTGGCGTTTGATTTCAGGTTGACATTTCTTTGTAACAGTAACTGCTAAGTTGCTCATGGGTACAGCTCAACCATGTGGGGATCAAAGTAGAAGCTTCCTGTCTGGGGATTCAGTCCCCCTCTCCCTCTCCCTCCTCTCTCTCCCTCCTCCCTCCCCCTCTTCTTCCTCCTCCCCCTCCTCCTCCTCCTTCTTCTTCTTCCTCTCTCTCTCTCTCTCTCTCTCTCTCCTCCCCTCCCCTCCCTCCTGCCCCTCTCTGTTGGGGATATGCCCATAGAGGAAGGCACTAGGTGTCCTGCAATATCACTCTCCACCTTGAGACAGGGTCTCTCATTGAACCTGAACGTAGCTCCTTTCTAGCCAGCAAGATCCAATGATCTACCTCATTCTTCCCACTCTGCCTCAGTGCTGGGATTGCAGGTGCCCAAGTCAACACCAGCTTTTTCCTGGGTGTTCAGGATCTGAACTCAGTTCCTCATGTTTGCATGGCAAGCACTCTTACCCACTGAGCCATCTCCTCAGGGGCCATTTTCTCTTAATGCTTACATTATGGTGCTTCCATCTGTAAGTCATTCTTTAACATTAGGCATAATACTTGCAATGTTTCATGAACTAAAGACTGAATATACAACAGCAGTCCCATTAGACTGTTACGGAGCTAAGACTCCTATTGCCTAGTGAAGTCATAACTGTTACCCACAGAGCTGTGCATCACCTATTTATGGCAGGGCTAGAGTAAAACAACCTACTTTGCCAGCAGTCATATAAAAGTATAAGCCATAGAACTATGAGCAGTACACAACACTTGACCATGACAGTAAACAGCCATGTTACTGGTTTGTATGTTACTGTGCTATACTTTATCATTATTTTAGGACAGATTCCTCTACTTATTTGAAAGTTTCCTATAAAGCAGCATGGTGCGTTACATCAGCAACATCCTTACATCTTCTGTTTTGCATCTCTTGAATGAGGGCATAAGCAACGACTGATCTTGTCATGGGTCACAGTCTATGAAGTCACACAACAGCAAAATGGTACCATGACACATTTCTCAGAATGTACTCTCGTCATCAAGCAGTACATGCCTTTAGTCCCAGCACTCAGGAGGCAGAAGCAGGAAGATCTCTGTGAGATCAAGGCCTGCCTGATCTACATAGCAACTTCCAGGCCAGCTGGGGCTACAGAGAGACCTTGTCTCAAAAACAAGGCCTGTCTGGATCTGGTCACTGGATGCTGCTAATGAAGGGTAAGACATTGATGGTCCAGGTGAAATAAGACTTGACTATTGTACAACTTCAACTTTTGCTCTTGCTTTTGTTAGGCAAAAATCAAGAGCTGGGCCTTGACCCATAGACTAAACAAGCACAACAATCCCTGGGCTTGACCTTCTCTACCTTCCCACCCAAGCACACCTCCAATTCGGGGACTTCATGAGGATGCTATTTCAGAAACACAGACACATTTATCTCTTTCAATAATATCAGATTTTATTGAATTCATGAGTCATGTCAATTTCATTGACCATAATTGACCAATTAATTCTGACAGTGTGGCACCAGCTATCAGAGGTTCTTTTATATCCATCTTCTTTTGTGTGTGTTTTGTTTGGGGTTTTATTTGGGGGGGGGGGGTATTTGTTTTTGAGACAGGTCTCTCTCTAGACCCAACAGCCTGCAACTCACCACATAGATGGATCTCACAGAAATCTGCCTGTCTCTGCCTTCCGAGTGCTGCGATTAAAGGCGTGTTCTACCATGCCCAGCCTCAATCTTTTTTTCTAATGTTTAGAATGTTTTGCCTCCATGTATGTGAGTACACCCGTGTCATGCAATGCCTTTGGAGGTCAGAAGAGGTTGTTGGAGTCTCCTGGAACTGAAGTTATGGATGGTTGTTAGTTGCCATATAGGTGTGCTGGGAATCAAACCCAGTCCTCTGGAAGAGCAGCCAGTGCTCTGAACTGCTGAGTCACCTCTTTAGTTCCTTTTATACCAATCTTAATTACTAATATTAACTCATATCATATACATTCCACATTATCTGTATGTTACAGGATGGCTGGGAAAGGGTTAAAGAAGCTGCAGGGTGCACAAAGGCCTTAGATAAGATTGCAAGGATCCCATCCCCTCTGGATGGGACAAACCAGACCAGTCAAGACCCCCCGGCCAGGTAATTCAAGTAGGGCCATGCCAAGCACAGGATCACACTGAGCTGAATGATCGCGCACACACACACACACACACACACACACATCTTTGGAGCACTAGGTGGCCTGTGGTGTTAGTGGGTGCTGGAACATCCACTGTAAAGTGTCCCTCCTCTTATACGATGGAGTATTGTTTTCATGGCTGGTCTGATGTGTTTAATAAATTCATGGATCTACTTTTTCTGATTATGGTTTTGATGTGTCCACGTGATTCTAGTTTAAGTAAGCTAGTTCTAATAAGCTCATAGGTGGTGCCATTTTATTTGCATGAACAAGTTATTTATTGGTCTATGACTCCTGGCTGGTACTGGACAGATGGTGGGTGCTTACTGGCACATTCTGCCTCAGTATTTGTCCTCAAAACAGAGCTAGCTGCTGTTTTGTAAAATGGAGTCAGTCAAGGCAAGGCACACAGCTTGAAAGCTACTGTTCCACACATTATGGAATAACTTAAGACCACCTACTCTCTACAAGAGATGGGAACACCTACCTCAGGGAACAGAGTGATAGAACACTCCAGCAGTTCCAGCCTTGCTCTTTTTTTGAAATAGGGTCTTACTGTGTAGCCAGGTCTGGCCTTGAATATACAGTCTCCTAAGTGCTGGGATTAGAGGTATGTGCTACTACATCTGGCTCAATCTAACAACCAAAGCCCAACTCCTCCTGAACCCACCCAGCCATCTTCCCAAGTGGAAAACACGCCAAAGAAGAGCCTTCTGCAGAGACATCACATTGCTCAAAACAAGAGGCCACCTCTCAATCAAAATGAACCAAGAGACCACTCAAAACCTATGAATATACAACAAAAAAATTTAATTTCAGATTATATGAATATAAAAGACAATACATATGATTGTTTCTTTACAATTACATATATATATATATATGTGTGTGTGTGTGTGTAAAATAAGAATAAAAATGAAAATTAGGTGAAACCTTCCCTAAGAAACCTTCTTTTTGTGGTTGCATGACCTGATAGATAGTGCAAAGGCAACTTTTGCTATGAAGAAATGCCTCTGGGGTGAAAGAATGTTTTCCCAACAGGTTTACTAGTCCTAAACATGCCAGGGAATGCTTAGGGACCCTTTAGCAAAGTCTTGTGGCCTGACATAATTCAGTTTCCATGGTAACACAGCACTAGGCTATTTATACTCCACCTCCTCACTAGCCTACCTCCATTAACTCCACCCTGCTCTCAGCATTAGTTGTCAAGGAAAGCCAGGTTTCAACAGTACACTGGGTTTACTCAAAAGCTTTACCTTAGGAAGCCAAATCAACCCCAAATTCTAGGACAGCCCTAATGACAGGTTTAAATCTTGGTCCTACTTCAGTCTAAAGGCTGTAGAGCGGAAGAGAGCAAGGATGAGGCTCTCTTCTGGAGAAAAAAGAAAAGACCTCAGAATGGAGGTTATCAGCTAGCAGTCCCCGCACAAGATTGTAAACGAAACAAGCAGACCCGGAATCTAGAGACAGTCATTCCCAAAGATGGCCTTCTACCTAGGCATGATCATTTATCTGGCCAGTTCCCCTAGAAGGCAGTATTTTAAACCATACATTGATACAGCTCCTCTACGGGAAGCTGAATAGAAGCATTCCTACTCAGGAGAAAAGAATGGCACTACTCTGACATGCAGAGATAAACTGACTGCCTTTCAGGCCAACAAAACAGTTTCCTCCAGAGTCCCAATTTGCCACCACAGTCAGCAGCTCTGTACTACCTATCTCCCAAGGGTGTTTCCTTGGCAATCCTGACTGACTCTGGGAGGACCTTCAGAATAAAAAGGGCCAACTATAGCTTCCACTAGGATTCATGAGCTGCTCCTCTAAAATGCTATGGCCCTCAGATACAACCAAGGTCTCCCAATCCTCTCTCCCTGAGCTGTGGGAATTTTCAAACCTAATCTACTGACCCCAGTCTAAAAATTTACTCCTGTGAAAGGTTAGAAATAGTGTCCACAGCCTCCACCCATTCACCCAGTGCAGATCTGAGTTAGAGATACGGTCTGTCTTTTCATACTTGTATCCCTCTAGCAAAAATACACTATATCCCACGTTGACCTACATCAAAACCTGTGGCAATAAACCCCAGAAAGAAATGAAACTTTAAAGCCACAAGAAGAGGCACTTCCAAAGAGATGACTTCAACAACAAAAATTAACTCACAAACATATTTTAAGACATGTTATAAGTTTAAAAAATTAGTTAAATACTGGCTCAAAAATAAGAACTGTACACCAAGTCGGAAGGGAAACAATAACCTTCCACGGCAATAATAAAGAGTTTTTCATCCAAGTTTCCCAGAAAATTCCACAGGATTAGAATTGTCACATATTAGAGGATACAGAAGGTTATGCTGTTTCTCGATATTTTTTTGCAACTGGATCACAGCTTCAAGAAAAAAATGACCTATAATAACCTTAAAACAAGAAAATGACTATTCAATAAATAAATAAAACATACAAACCCAAGTATACAAGTCAACTGCCCAAGGGCTCAGCCATTGAAAAGCATGCACAGATGGTAAACTTCTTTTCACCACCCTCACTCAGATCACCACCCACTGGTTACTGATTCTACTCATTCAAACCATGTGTCCTCGGTCTCTCAAACAGAGTGCAAACTCCCTGGGTGACAAGGAGGTATCAGGGCACAGCTCTGGTCTCTCTGCCTAATGCCATATTATACTAGGGTAGAACATACTTAAAGGGACCTTCATGTTCAGGAGCACTTCTTTGATTTGATGATGCCAAAAGGGGTTTCTGTTTGATTTCATTATATGCTTTGTACAAGATTCTTTTCTTTTCAAGCAAACCAAACAAAGTCAAACAGAAACCTAGACAAATGAATTTGCTATTTGGTATCTTAAGAATGACCTAAAACTGCTCTAGAAAAAGGCACTTAAATCCATTGTAGATTATTATACCTCTACTGCTCCCAAGCTATCCAGCTGGAAGACAAATACTATACCTTCCTTCACCACTAATGTTCAAGCAACAAAAGAAGTCACAATATGGGAGAGAGGGATAACAGCCAGACACACAGTCACATACTACAGCCCAGAGTCACCTTTCATTTCAACAGTAATGCAGCATTTTCTAAAATTAGGTCAGCAAACCGTATTTTCCTAGGCACCTGGTTTCCCATAGGGACATGAACTCAGTTCCCACATGTGGGGTGAGGACAGCTACATAGCTCAACAGAGCCAGGCCCAAGCCCCAACATTCCTATTTGCCACATGTTGCTCACTGGGCAATGATCATGTCATACTAGATCAAAGTCCTGACTTTGCTCCCCTCAAACATGTGAGCAAACCCCATCTAAATGCCAAAGCTACAGTCCCATCTCCAAATTACTGCCTGTGCCCATTTGACAAGGAGAAGGCCAGCAACAAGCACTCTAAAGCACTAGTGACATGCTACCACTGTTCCTGTAGGAACTCTTCCATTAAATCCAATGAGGCCTGCAGAGACTGCAGCTCATGCCTTTCCTGATTCCAGCCTGCTCTTGGGAGCCAGTCACACTGAGAACTTGATCCCTGGGAATGTGCAACAGGCTGTTACCAAAAGCCAGCCAGTTCTTCCTAGGCACAGTTCGTTGTTTTCACCACAAGCAAAGACTGCAACAAGCCTCTATGTGGCTGACAGTGGCTTTTCTCAAGTCATAGTAATTTGGCACAGAAGTATTACATTGGCACCAGAGATGTTTTAGGTGAGAGGATACTAATGAAAGACGTGGGCTAACAACCATACAACACTTTCACATCACTAAGGGGAAGATAGTAAGGCACAGAGGATGAAAAAGAAAAGAGGGATGAAAGGAGTGAGGGAACAGCTTAATGTTAAAATATATCATACTGAATGAATTCTCTTTTTTCAATGCCAAAGGTCAAATCACCTATAATCTCAGATCCAAGAAATAATAAAGAATTTCTGGGAAAGCTGTAAATTCTTTACAAATAAAATAAAGAGCTTTCTCATGCTCCATATGAAAAAGAGTCAAAGGTATCTTAAGAGTCCATTTAGATTATCAATTTTTTAAAAATGGCTTTTAAAACCAAAAAAGTAAATAAACAACTAGTTATTCCTCAGTATTATCAAAACAAAGAAAAAGCCTCAAATATCAGTTAAAAATAATATCAATACTTGACAGTACTAGCAAGTGAATACAAAATTTCCTATTTTGAGGAAACAGAACTGGCCTGAGCACATTAAGTTAGCACAGAAGCATGGTTGGCCCTGCCTACCGAATGCACTGTGTGAGCTGGCAGCTGCCTTAGTGACCTCCCCATATTAAAAAGAAAAAAAAAAAGTGCAGAGAGCCTAGCACTCTCTCAGAGGCACAGCTTCAAAAACCATCCAGTGAACATGTTAGAGGTATCAGCTGGGCCATGGTATGAGTTGACTTTCTAATTCAAAATGCAGCAAGCAAGCTGCAGGTCCAGACTTCACTGAAAGCAGAAGTAATACCTGTCCCACTAAAAAGAAAATTCAGGGTAGATAACAGAACTCCAGATTCTTCAGAGGAATCCTAGATTAAAAGAGAAACAAGAACATTAGGAATGTTTAAAAATATTTATTTTTATAAATATACCACCTAAAAGTTACAGAATCTACACTTAATATTTTTTTCCAAATAAAAACTAAAGAATTTAATCCTCTACCAAACAAACATCATCTAGTCTGGTTGATCTAATCCCAGCCCATTAAATCTTCTTAATGACAATGACAGCTACCACTTAGAAAGGGTATATTTTGTGCGAGGTATAGCTCAAAGTTTCTTATGTACATTATTTTATAGCTGCAGAATCTGCAGCCTACACAAGCTAACTTGCCCCAGGATAGAAAGCTATCAAGCACTAAATTGGGGAATTTGACCCAAGTCTAAGTGAATGCAAAACTCATGCTGTTACCACTACTCTACTGCCCAGCTCATCAGAAAATATTTACTAAATGCCTCCTGCAGCAAACTGCTGACACCACTGGGAGGAAGAGAAAAGCAAAAACAATGTAGGTGAGCGGATGGGTGTGCAAGTGCACAGGTATGTCTGCAGGGGACTGAAGTCAGGGCTTTGCACATGCTAGGCAAGTACTCTAACACTGATATATCCTTAAGTCTGGCCCTTGTCTTCTAGAAAAGAACCTAGACAGTGATATAACACAAATGAGGAAAATACCATAAATAATAGTGAAGTCCATACTCTTAATAGTGTCAAGAAGAATACAAAGGGGATTAGGGATGCTAAAACCATACTGTCCTCATTTTCAGATGAGGAAACTTGAGTTCGAAGATAATGAGCAACTTTCCTGGGTGGATGGAATGAGGATTTAAATGACAACACACACAAAACTCTGTGCAAACTTCCAGCAAACCGCAGAGGAAAGCCCAGCAGTGTTCTATTGGATTTGTTGCTGTTTTGGGTTGGTTGGTTGGTTTTGGTTGTTGGTGTTTTGTTTTTGTTCAGGGCTTTGAACTACAATGTTATTGCCTTTCCCTCCTGAGTGCTATGATTACAGTGTGCACTACCACACCCAGTTCACAGAAGCTTTTCACCAGAACAACTTAGGACAATCACTAGTTCTGGTATTAAATAATATTCTCTGAACTAAACAGCCTTGAAAACATGTATGATATGCTTTTCAGATCCTTCAGCATCAAGAAAACTTCTCTGATTAAAGCTGAAGCCTACTCGGGGGCTGGAGAGATGACATAATGGCTAAGAGCATTGGCTGCTGTTGCAGAGGACCTGGATTCAATTCCTAGCACATGCCCACATGGCAGCTAACAACCGTCCATAACTCCAGTTCCAGGGGAATCCAACAGCTTCCTCTGATCTCCAAAGATACAAAGTGGGTACACTCACATACACACAGGCAAAACACTCACACACATAAAAAATAAAAATTAAATCATTTTTTTAAAAAAGCTAAAGCCCACCTCGAGAAGGGACATAGCTGTCTTGGAAGTGCACTCTCAGCATTGCTGTTCTTAATCTCACAAAGTAGTTTGCACTTGCTCTATTTTATTTAACAGGTTTGCTTATTTGCAATTTTTGTTTTGGGGTTTTTTTTTGTTGTTTTTTTTTTTGAGCCCCAGGTGGCCTGGAATTTACAGAGAGCTGTCTGCCTCTGTATTGAAAGCATGGCTTAGCAGGTATTCCTAAGAGACACCAGGTGGGGGCTGTGTTTTACACTCTGTCCCTTAATACTTGAGAGCAATGTTGAGTAGCATAATCACCTAAACTCCTTCTGACTAACTACACCGTCTCGGGATTCAAAGACGACATGCCACTGACTGAGAGCAGCGGGGAGGCTCCTCCAGAGCAGAGGAACTGCAGTGAGTACCTTTTTTCCTCTCTTTCTTCCCCTCAGACCATTTCAATCTTGTTGGTGTCATCGTGGCAGCTGGAGAGCCAGAAAATGACTGTAATGAGAAAATTTTACAGTGGCTTAAATGATCAAATGTCAGTGCCATGGACAGTTTTTTACGGATACAAAAATTTATGTCTCTAATCTTAACTAATTAACTGCTGGCTTAACAATGTAGCCCTACTTAATGAATTAGCCTAGGATACCATGAAGGACTATCCCACAGGTAAAACAAAGCTAAGGAGTCCCAGCTCAAATGCTAACCTGCCCTGTGGAGTCTCCCAGTAAGAATTAACTGCACTCTCCAGAACTAGTTTTGGAACTATTGTACTGTATTGGTCATCTGCAATGTAACTAACTATTATTTTTTTTGAATTTAAAACATATTTGTTGAATGACTTAGTGAAAACCTACAGAATCACGGTCATCAGCATGTTGACTGGCCTAAAGAATCATAGCAAAACAAATAGCAGTATATCAGTTTCTTTCTTTCTGCAAGAAAAAGACAGAGACTAAAGAATGTTTTCTTACCAGGTTCATATTTTCTTTGCTGGGCCTCTTCAGTTCACTCATGGCCACAGACTCTGGAGTAGGAGACTTGTTTTTCTTTTCTGACATCATCTGATTTCCCAAGACTTTGCGCTGTTTTAGGAACAGAAAATGCTAATTTATAATCATTTACTATATTATAGTTGCGGTGGTCTTCAAAACTAATTTCCTCTAAGTTAAAAAGAAAAAACAAACTCAGCATTCTGACAACTTCTGCACAGACCCAGGCCACATCATACAAATATGCCAAAGATTTAATTTTTCTTTGGGTGATTTAAACTAATACTAGCCAAGAGCAGTGTGTCTCTGACAACGTAAAAGAAACACCAGGTACTTATGAGAGTTTAGGAGTATTTTGATGTTTGGGGTTTGTTTATTTGTTTGTCCACCAAAAGTGTCTTATTTCCAGCACCTGCTAGGAGTACCCATCCCCTCAAAAGGATACATAGACTGGGTCAACTCCAAGGTTTTGCTTTCCTGTCCTTCCTCACACAGGACTGGAAAATGTGGAGAAATTATATGTGTTCCTAATATAGCCACAAGAAGCCCTAGGCATCTAAAGAGGGTCACATGACTACTGACATTCAGAGCACGACTAAAAGCTCTTTCATCTCTGAATACCTTAAAAGCTGATGTAACTCACTGCCAGAGCTGACAGTGACAATTCTACCATCTTTAGAGAAGTCCTCCCTCCCTTTCTTCCCTTAGAGAATAAACCTGAATTCCAAAGAAAAGAACATTATCAAAATTAAAACATCAAATAAAAAAAATTTTTAAGCAAAACTAAAAAGCTGAAACATTAAACTCTATAAGTAGTAGTAGTAGTATTCTGACATAATAAATTATTTACATAGACACTCTGGATGAACAAGAGATCAATGCATGGCCCACTGTCAGGCATACTTCAATAACTCTGAAGAAAAATTTCTCAGTTTTTGTTTTTTTTAATGTATTTATTTTTGTTCTTTTTATGTATTGAGCAGTTTGCTGCATGTATGTTTGTGTACCACATATGTGCCTAGTGCCCATAGGTCACAAGAGGGTGAGGGATCCCCTAGAACTGAAGTTGCAGACAGTTGTCAGCCACTAAGTGGGTGCTAGGAAGTAAATCTGGGTGTCCTGCAAGAGCAGCCAGTGCTCTTAACCTCTAAGTCATCTCTCCAACGCCTAAAAGTTTTCATTTTTAAAGAGCCAGCTAGAAAGCAAATATAGCTAATATGTGTGTACGTATAAGTTGAAATGGGGACGTCGGGAGCCCCATGACTAGTGGTAAGGCTTTCAGTAAATTTTGAAAAATATATTCCAGGCTGAGCTATGGTAAAGTGCATGTTCAAGGCCCTGGGTTCAATCTTTAGCACCTCAAACAAACATACAATTCACTACCCTACTGCAGAATTATTAAGCCTGCATCAACCATCAGCTCAAAAAAATATATTTTTTTAAATCTCTTCACTGAGGCTGGAAGAGACAGCTCAGTGGTTAAGAGCACTGGCTGTTTTGGCAGAGGACCCAGGGTTCAGTTCCCAACAACCACATAGTAGCTAACAACTATCTATAACTCCAGTTCCAAGAGATCTGATGCCCTCTTTTGACCTCTTTGGGGACTGCCAAGACACAGGTGCACTAACATATATGCAGGCCAAACGTTCATGCATATAAAATAAAAATCAATTTAAAAAAAATTTTAATCTCTTCATTTATAAGAAAAAACATTTTTCTTTATAAAATTTGCTATTATAAGGTCGTGTTTAAAACTGTTATTTTGGTTTGCGGATGTAGGTCAATGATAGGGTATTTGTTCACATGTATGAGGCCCTGGATTCAATCCACAATGCAAAAAAAAGGAAAAAAATTGTCCTAAAATGTTCTCCCTTAGTAAAGAAGTAATGGTCAAGCAGATATACATATATCTACATTTCATGCAACAACTGGCAATATACCTAAAGTCAACTGGAGAAGATCTTTCTAAACAGAAAACCATATCTGGCTAACTAACTTCAATTAAAGAAATATTTATTTGAGGCTGGGGATCTGGTTCAGTGATACAGTATTTCCTACTATACATAAGGTAATCAAATTCATGGAGACAGAGAATAGATTAAGGTTACCAGTGGTCAGAAGTATAAAGGAATGAGGGAATAAAACCCTACTGATGGGACTATACAATGGTATATCTTCTGGGGAAAACAGTATGACAGTATCTCAGAAAATTAAAAACAGAATTACTTTATGATCCACCAATTCCATTTGTGTATGTATGCAGTGTCTAGGGGAGTTATGGAACATCATTACGATGTTCATGGAACATCATTTACAGCAGCCAAAAAGTAGAAGCAATCCAGCTGTCCACTGCTGAATGAATAAACACAATGTTTCTCCCTCAACATCACAAAAATAAAAACAAGCAAACAAAAATACACACATACAAAAAAAACAAACAAACAATTTGGGTTGGGGACACAGCTTTGTTTACTAGAGTGCTTATCCAGCATGCACAAAGGCTCTGGATTCAATCCCCCAGCAGCACAAAAATCAGGTGTAGTGGCGCATGCCTATAATCCCAGTATTTGGAAGGTAGAAACAGGAAGATCTTAGATTCAAGGTCATCCTCCACTACGTAGTAAGTTCCAGGCTAGCCTGGGATACATGAAACCCTGTTGAAAGAAAGAGAAAGGAAGGAAAAGAAAAAGAAAGTAAAGGACACTTACTCGATTGGCACATGGAAAAACATTATATATATGACTATAAACTTTATCAATCATCTTTATGACAGGGAAGTTGGAGGGAAGAACAAACTTTTAATTAAGATTATTAATTTTACTATAGTCATTTCTGAGAAGATGAATTTATTAGAATTCTAGCAAAGATAATTTATTTCAACCATAATAAAATACACATAAAATTTATCAACTTATCCATTTTAAGTACATACTTCAGTGGTATTAATACATTCACAGTATCATAAAGATATAACCAGACCACTCCATTCCCATATTTTTATTCTCCTAAACAAAGGATAAAATAACTCCTCATTCCTTCATACTTCTGGGTCATTGATAACCACTAATCTATTTTCTGTCTCCATGAATTTGACTACTTTAAGTTCCTCAAATAAGTACAGTAATATTTGGCCCTTTGTGACTGGCTTATTTCACTTAGCATAAGGTCCTCAGGATCTATCCATATTGTAGAGTACATCAGAAGGAATTTCCTTCCTTTTTAAGGATGAATAAAACTCTACTCTCTGTACATTGTGTTTATTCAATCATCAATGGACAGCTGGATTGCTTCTACTTTTTGGCTACAGTAAATGATGTCCCATGAACACCACTAGAAAGACAACTCCCTGAGACCCTGTTTTAAATCTCTGGCATATAAAAAGAAATAGAATTGGTAAATCATAAGTAATTTTACTTTTAATTTTCTGAGAGACTGTCATACAATTACCCCATAAGCTATATGATCTTTTGGTCCCACCTGTAGGGTACAGGATTCTAATTTCCCTACATCCTCATTAACTATTGTAATTTTCTGGTTTGGGGATAACAGCCATCCTAGTGGGGAGGAAGTGGTATTCCACTGTATTTTGCTATTTTGAGCTATATGAGTTCCTTATATGTGCTGAATATTACCTCCTAACTAGATATATGATTTCCAGATATTCTCTCCTGATCCACAAGTTGCTTTTTCACTCTGTTGTGGGTAGCAAAGGGAACTTTGCTACCAAGCAAGCCTAATGTCCTAAAAGCCGCTTGCCCCTATACCCGAGGACTAAGAGTAGATTCTAGACTTCTAAAAATTATAACAAGGACCAAAATTAGAGCTAAATGAATGTGCAACTGCACATTCCCTGTCATAAAGACGATTGATAAAGGTTATAGTCATATATATAATATTTTTCTATGTGTTTCAGCTAAAAGAAAAAAATATGAGGCTGAAGAGATGGCTCATCAGCTAAGAGCACTGACTCCTCTTGCAGAGGACCTGGGTTCATTTCTCAGCACCCATATGGCAGCTAACAACTGTTCTTAACTCCAGTTCCAAGAGATATGACGCCCTCTTCTAGCCTATGCATGTACATGGTGCACTTACACATCAGCAAAACACTCATACACATAAAATAAAAATAATTGTTTTTAATTACAAGGTATACATTTGTTAGAGCAAATTCTTTTCAAGTTTTAGACAACGGACTCCTTAATATTGCAAGATTTACATACCTTAATAATATTAAAGACAATTTTTTGAAAGAAAAACAGAACTCAGCATAACACTAATCGCTCTCTGAGGTAACTCAGGATCTTGCCTTGGTTTAGGCATTGAAATGTGAATCCCATAACCAAGTTACCTACTGCCACCTGATGGCAATATTCACTAACTGCATGCAAGTTTAGATGTCTGGAGGCTTGTAAACTGAATCTGTACATAGTGATAGCAACAGCACAGAAATATACTTTCTATTTGCTCTAAAAACAAAATTTCTAATGATTTTGATACATAGTAAGTGAATAAGCAACAATGAAAACAAGAAGTTCACCAAAATTTGAGCTACCAAAATTAATTAGGCTACTGGAAAATCTATTTGTCCAACAAATTCCTTAGTCTCTCAACTTCCTCACTTCTCCATAGATCTAGTAAACTACATAAAGAACCATGAGGTATGAAGCAGACAAGAAGCAAGAGAGACTCTTCACTCTGCACAGGAATGAAGACTGGCTGAGACTCAAATGGGAAAGAAAGACCATTATTTCTTTTATGCCATAGAACCTCTTCTCTAATTTGTAATACAATAAAATGCTTTGGAAAATAAAACTTTTTCCAAATTCTATCCCCTTACAAACTAATGCTTTATAGGATTCCCAAGGAATTGAACAGTTTTTGCACAGAAAAAGTAAAACTTAAATTACCTCAGAATCAATCAACACAGCATGATGCTTACCTTAATATTAATAAGCCCACTGAAAGACCTTGAACGGGCTCTCTTCTGAACCCGGGGAGTAGAAGGTTCTCGCCCTGGTGTTTGGGTCAAAGATTGCTTATGAAACTACAAGAAAATATAGAAAACATATTATTATTAATATTTTTCCATCAAGAGATGACAGTGTGAAGCAACCAATAGCTAAGTATAAATACCCAGAAAAGCAAAGAGTCTGTATATATGTATGGTAGCAGGCTGACAAGCAATACAAAGGCAGAAGTGGCACTTCCAGAAAGAAGTCAAGGCATGTCTGTGAAAGCTGGGCTTCCTGTTTGATTCCATAGAGCCCTAGTACAGTGGGAATTAGACATGACTGAATACTGATCTGGTGGATATGCTGAATGAAAGATTTCCCTTATTGTTCTTGGTAACTACTTTTTATATTGTTATAAATTTTCTAATAAAACTTTAGAAAGCTGAAAACATATTAAATTACTTTGAGGGGTTCCTACAACACATTCTTTAATATCTAAATAAGGAATAATTATTCCTATTTTACAAACAAGGAAACTAAGATTTGGAAAGCTATTTGTCTAAGTAAGATCTGTTAGTAAACCAGAAATATTTTTGCATAAAATAACTTGGACATAGAATTATCAGCACAACCTAAAATAGTTCTTAACTTAACATAAATTGTATACCAGAATTTTTTCCTTTTTTTGGGAAACAAGACTCAGGTAGTCCAGATAACCCTCAACTCTCAATACAGCCAAAGATGACCTTGAGCTCTTGATCTCCCTACCTACATCTTCCAAACCTTGAAATCATAAACCTAAACCACCACACCTAGCTTTTGCAGTGTTAAGGATCAAACCCACAACTTTGTGAATGCTGGGCAAGCACTCTACCAATTGAGCTACATTTCAGCCTTAAATCAGAGTATTTTTAAGTTATTAAAGCTCTTTAAATAGAGCTCATGATTGTCTGATAGCATTATTGCAAAAGGAAATAAGACCAAAGAGCAATTTCAATGTTACCACCATCAGCTCTTTATATGGAGGTATCTACAGTTGAAAAGGAAAATCATACACATCATTCTATAGTCTTATTCAATGCTCTGATTAGCTATTTGCATTCCCATTTAAAAAATAATGCAGCACTGAGTATAATGGCCCATGCCTTATAATCCCTAGCACTTGGGCAGCAGAAAAGAATGAATGCGAGTTCAAGACGAACTTAGACTACACAGGAGAGACCCTGTATTAAAATCACAATAACAATATAGTACCTACTTGAAAGTTCTAGTCTTCTGTCTAACTATATATTTTAAGTTTCAAAACTGCAAATTTATAAATATTCTTAAGTTCAAATTCTGGGTATTTATAAAATATCAATTTTTTTTTTTTTTAAGCTGGGCATGGTGGTTCACAACTGTAATCCAGCACTCAGGATGTTTAAGCAGGGTTCTTTTTTGTTTTATTTTGTTTTGTTTGTTTTTAAACGGGGTCTCTAACTGGCCTGGAACTTCCTATGGAGACCAAGCTGGCCTTGATCTCACAGAGATCTGCCTGCCTCTGCCTCCCAAGTGCTGGGATTAAAGGTGTGCATCACACCTGGAGCAGGCAGGAAGAATGTTTGAAAGTTCAAGGCTAGCCTGGGCTACATATGACTTTGTCTATAAATAAATAATTTAAAATTTTAAAATGTATTCAAGCCAGGTGGTTTGATACACACCTTTAATCCCAGCACTCAAGAAGCAGAGGTAGGTAGATCTCTGTGAGTTCCAGGCTAACCAGGACTACACAGTGAGATGCTATCTTGAAAAAGAAAGAAAGAAAATTATTCACTTAAAGAAATCGTCAATGTCTGGGGGAATAAAGAAAGGAGAGAAAGGGAGGAAAGCGTGTGTTTAAAGGGACCTCAATGAATATGGTGGTACACACATATAACTCCAGCACCTGAGAGAGCCAGAGCAGGACTGTAAGCCCAAAGCAGTCTGGGCCACACAGTGAGACCCTGTCTCAAAATATAATAGAGCTGGTAAGATGGCTTGACAGGTAAGAGCATCTGCTGCCAAGCACAATGATCTCCATTTGATCCCCAGAGCACACATAGTGGAAGGAGAGAAACAACCCCCACTAAGAAACACAAAATAATAAATAGAAAATAATAGTAATAACAATAAAATGGTAAATAAAAGGGACTCTCTCAAAAAAAAATTAAAAATTTTTTAAAGGGACCTGGGGACTTTTCAGTGACACAGTTGCTTTTCAGTTACCCAAACTCCTGAAAATAACCCTCCAAATTCACTGGTTCACCCAAAACAAACAAAAAGTTAATAAAGAATAAATAAAAAAGAGACCAAATGGGTAGCTGGCACCTATGACTGAAATTCTATAGCTAGATAGGAAGTGGAGACAGGAGAATCACCCAGAAACTCTCTAGCCTGGGGTATGCAGCACAGTAGAAAGAAGACAACAGGTACAACAAAACAAGATCAGAACTCCCTCCCAAAGGCTGTCCTCTCACCTCCAAACGAGGCACCATATCATGTGCATACCTGTACACATACAAAGAAAGAAAAAGAGAGGGGGACAGAAAAATAGAGGGAGAAAGAAATATAATGAAAAGAATTCAAATGACAAATTTTGATTCTACAAATACTCAGTCAATTTCCCATAAAATTCTGTTTATAGCACAATTTGCTAGATCTCAGTGTAACTTCAAAAAAAGTGATAAAACACTCCTTTTAAAAGGTTTTGAGGGTGCTGGAGAGATGGCTCAGAGGTTAAGAGCACTGGCTATGCTGCAGAAGACCCAGGTTCAGTTCCCAGCACCCACATGGTGGCTAACTGTCCTTAAATTTAGATCCAGAGAATTTGACGTCCTCTTCTGGCTTCCACAGGCATTGAACAGTGCAGGTGCACTTACATGCATGCAAGCATAACATTCATAAACATAAGATAAACAAAATTTATACACATTCCATAGTATTTTATGTGGAAGCCAGAAGACAGGCTGAGGGAGTAGGCTCTTTCCTTCCACTATGGGGATCCCAAAGATCAAACTCAGGTGTCAGACTTGTCAGCAAGCACCCTTATCTCTGAACCACCTTGCTCGCCACAACAAAGCCCTCTTAAAAGACACTGTCAATTCTTTTAAATAGCTCTGTGTCCTGCATTTTCTAATATATGTTCATATCTTGCCCTATGCTGGAGATTTGACATAAAATAAACAAAATACAGTCTCTCCCAAAGAAAGTACTACAAGTGAAAAAGAAGTGAAATTAAAAGTTGCCTGCTAGAGTTGGATCTGCAATGGCCTCCAAAGTTAGTCAAAGGCCTATTCAGAGGTCTTAACTAAAGGATGGAAGAGGCGGGTCCTCCAAGGGGACTGTGGCACCCTGGTCTCTTCTCTCTCTTCTTTTTTACTTTCTGACCATGAAAGGCACAGCTTTGCCTTGTACATGCTGCTACCATGACACTGGACCTCATCACAGGTCCAACAGCAACAGAGTCACTCAACCACAGACAGAAACTTCTACAACTGTGAGCCACAGCAAACCCCTTCCTTTTATAAGCTGATTATATTAGGGGTTTATACAGTAAAGGAAAGATGACTAATACACTGACCCCGCCTCTTCACCTAAAATTCCAGAGGGTCTGGGACAAGCTTTTTTTTTTTTTTTTGATTCAAGTTTATTTTTATTTTATGCATATGAGTGTGTTTTGTCTGCAAGTATGTAAGTGAACTATACGCATGGCTAGTGCCTGAGGAAGTCAGAAGAGAGCATCCGCTCCTCTAGAAATGGAGTAAAAGATGAGTGCTAACGGTCATGCGGTCATGTAGGTACTGAGAATTGAACCCAGTTCCTCTGGAAGAACAGCCAGTGGTCTTAACTGCTGAGCGTCAGCCTCCTGAGACAAATTTCTTGAGAAAGAAACTACCCAGGTCATCAAGACTCGCTCAGCTCTGAGTTCTCAAAATGGCATTGAAAGACTTAATTTTACTCTCAAAACTCCAAAATAAGCAAACTAGCCACCAGAATTCCTGCTTTCTATAATCAGAGTAGGACCGTACTACATTTCTAACTGTAAATGACTCTGTTAGAAAGAGTTAACACTTCTGCTCTGCCAGCCACTCTGCCTACCTTATCTCTAACCTTTACAAACACAGCCCATGCATGTTATTATTTAATATTTTACAAACCCGGAAATTGGAAGTCAGAAAAAAATATTTGCCAGGAAAATCTGAAGCATTCAGACTTTGAAACAATAATACATTATAACTGCTGCTTCTCTCCAAGGTACATGATCAAAATTAGAGATTCTCTAAACACAGTTAACTGCAGAAAGCCAAGCACTCCACACCTTTCTGCAGAGGGACAGTAGTAGTCTGCTTTCTTGGCTGAGCCAAAGCTTGTGCCAAATGAGAGTCAAACTTAAAAGTGATTTTTTTTTTTTTTAATGTATGTTAAGTGTATTGACTGCATGTTATATACTTGCACCCATGTCTTGGCAATGCCTACAGAGGTCAAAAGAGGGTGTCAGATCCCCTAGAACTGGAGTTATGGACGATTGTTAGCCGCCATGTGATGACAGGAACCAAACCTAGGTCCTCTGCAACAGCAGCCAGTGCTCTTAACCTCTAAGTGATATCTCTAGCCCCTTAAATGTGATTCATAACAGAATCTGTTAAGATTCTCTGGTGATTCTACAACCACGACAGCATTCCAAAAGCCCCATCTCTATTTCCCTGCTCCAGCACCTGTCTTATAAGTTGTTTCTTCTTTGCTGACTCTGGCATGTTATGAACATGTTGGAAGAGCTCTTTCAGTGCCTCTTCTGTATGTTGCTGGGTCTCCTCTTGTTGAGAACAAGAGTCTATCCTGTTCCATTTCTGAGATCTCACCAGCTGAAAGGACTTGGCATGACATGAGGTTGTCAGATCAAGGTCATCCTAAATAAAATTTAATTAAAAACATATTAATATATCTTCTTGGCTTTGTTTTGAGTTCCCACAAAAACCTAAATCAAAAGAAGGGGGAGTGGGAACATGGTATACTACTAAGGAACAAGGAAAATCTTGACACAATTATCAGATAAAGAAGTACCTGTTGCCAAGTGTGGTGGTACACAGCCTTTAGTCCCAGTACTCCAGAGGCAGAGGCAGGCAGATCTCTGTGAGATCGAGTTCAGTCTGGTCTACATAGAGTTCCAGGCCAACTGGGGCTACATAGTGAGATCCTGTTTCAAGAAACACACACTTCACTAATATTAATTCTTTTCTTGTTTGGGTTCAGGTGAAGAGCAGTTTCCTGTTCTTACCTTTGAAACTTGAGTCCTGGAATCAAGATAGTATAGTCTGGCACATTCCCGAATATAAGCAGGAGCCTGGGAAAGACACAAAAAGCAAACCAGGACCTAGCAGTTAGAAAGACCTAAACTTCTTTTAGGCCACAAAAAGAGGACCTCAAAATTTTCTGACTGGTATATTACTTTGGAAAAGCACAACACCAACCAAAATGCCCTATTTGATCAAATGGATACCTCCAAAGAAGTGATGAGAAAACTGTGGAAAAATACCAATGTGGTTGTCACTGTTTTAAAAATCAAATATATCATATATACACTCAAGTGAGCTACAACAAAAATACATTCATAACAATGGTTTGGTTTGGTTTTGAGATAGAGTCTTACTATATTGCCCAAGTTAGTCTCAAAGCTGGTCTCATGTGATCTTCCTGCCTCAACCTCCCAAGTGGCTGAGGTTATAGGTGTGTACCATCACACCCAGCTTTGTAGTAGCATTTTTTAATAATTTATTATTTTAATTTTACATTATGCCTGCATGTATGTATGTAAGTGCACCCATGTCAAGCAAGTCCCATGGAGGTCAGAGAGGGCATTGGATCTTCTGGAATTGGAGTTATGGATGGTTGTTAGTTGCCATGTGCTGGGAATTGAACCAGGTCTTCAGCAAGAGCAGCCAGTGTTCTTGACAGCTGAGCCATCTCTCCAGTCCCTGTGGTAGTGTTCATATCCGACCAAATAAATAAATCCCCAAAGTTCTTACAAATTGCAAGTGGTTTCCACATCACATTTTAGAATCATTGAATAGAAAATATCATTTGTAATTACTATGGGGTAGAATAGCCTATAACAAGTACCCTGATATAGGTCTAAGAAAAATATAAAACAGCAACTCATTATTTCACTAAGACTAAACCAATATAACCATTGGAGAAGAATTTGGCAATAACTAAAAATTATATTTGCATTTGTCTTTTGACCCAGAAATACAGTTTTGGGACTGTATCCTGAAGATATAACTCTAAAACTATAAACCTCCAAAAACAGTTAATCAAATCATTGGATATAATCTAAATGTTTATTAATAGGGAACTGGTTAACAAACTTCCATATCACCCAATCAATACAGTATCATGCAATCACTAAAATAAGAGATGGGCAGGCAGAGATGGAGGGCTTATGAGGTAATACAGGGGGATCCATGGATGAGTGAAAGAAGTAGATAAAGATTAGTAGATAAAGTATCCACTCAACAAAGAAGTGGATAGGCTGGAGAGATGACTCAGCACTTGCTGCTCTTGCAGAGGACTTGAGTTTGATTTCTACCACCCAAATGGGGACTTACAATTGTCCTATAACTGAACACCCTCTTCTGGCCCCCACAGACAGGAGACACACATGTGGTGTTCATACATACATGCATGCAAGCACTAATACTAATTAAAAATAAATCTTAAAAAATAGGGAGGGAAGGATAAAGGAAATAGGAAGGAAGGAAGGAAGGAAGGAAGGAAGGAAGGAAGGAAGGAAGGAAGGAAGGAAGGAAAGAAGGAGAAATAAGAATACATACAGGTAGCCAGGTGTTGTGGCACACATCTATAATCCCAGCACTTAGGAGGTAGAGGCAAGTGGATCAATTCAAGCCTGGGCTACAAAGATCCTTTCTCAAAAAAATGCATATATTATACATTTATTTGTTTAAACAAAAAAAAAACTCTGTAAAGGGATAACAATAATTTAGAATGTGGGACACTCTATAACACAACACAGTTAATACTTCAACAAATCAATGACATGAAGGAAAAGCAAAAGTATTCCAAATTAAAAGTGGCTTCAGTTCTGACTACAAAACTACTATAATGACAAGAGTTTGGTGCTGCCATAAAGACAAACAAACACTAATGGAACTGACTGAAACAAACTGTCACATACAGTCAAAAGGTTTTCAACACAGGGATACCAATGGTGCTGGGAAACTGAACATGCACATGAAAAAGATGAACTTGGACCCTTACAAAACACCACCTATAAAACTTAACTCAAAATGATCAAAGACCTAACAGTAAAGATACGATACTCTTAAAAGGGGGCTGGAGAGATGGCTCAGTGGTTAAGAGCATTGGCTACTCTTGTAGAGGACGCAGGTTCAATTCCCAGCACCCACACGGTGGCTAGTAACCATTGGTAACTCCAGTTCCAGAGGATCTGACACCTTCTTCTGACTTCTATTGGCATTGCACAACACAGATGATGCACTTATATACATGTAGGCAATTCATTCATGCACATAAAATAAAAATACTAAATTTTTTTTTAAACTCTTAGAAGAAAATACGGCAAACACTTCAAGACACTCAACTTGGCAATGAGTCCTTGGATACGACATCAAAGGCATAGACTATATAAAAAAAAATATATATATAGGACTGATGAGAAGGCTCAACTGGTAAAGGTCCTCTGACCTTCACATATACACTGTGGCATACATACATACATGCAAACACAAAGACACAGACAGACGGGGACACACACATACATACACACACACAAATAAATAAATAAATGTCATTTTTAAAAAACAGACAGGACTTCATGAATTTTTTTTTTTTTTTTTTTTTTTTTTGTGCATAAAAAGTACTCTAGAGCTAGGTATGGTGGTGCATGCCTCTAATCCCAGTACACAGGAGGCAGAGGTATCTTTGTGAGACTGAGCCAGCCTGGTCTACAAAGTGAGTTCCAGATCATCTGGGACTAAAGAGAGACCCTGTCTCAAACAAACAAACAAAATATACTCGAGGGCTGGGGAGAACGCTCAGTGAGTAAAGCACTTACCATACAAGCATGATGACCCGAGTTTGAATACCCAGAACCCATGTTAAGGCCAAATACAGTAGTCTATAACCCCAAGAAATAGGAAAATCTTTGGAAGATTTTTTTGTCCAGGTAAACTGACATTAGGGAAAGAAGAGATCCTTTCTCAAGGTAAAGGGCAAGGACTCACACTCCAGGGTATCCTCTGACCTACACACACACACACATTCTAACAAAGAAAAAACTATTCTACCACCCCACCCAGAGACCCTGTCTCAAATTAAAAAATAAAATAATTTTTATTTTAAAAATCAATGGGGTAGGGGGCTGGAGAGATGGTTCAGTGGTTAAGAGTATTGACTGTTTCTGTAGAGGACCAGGGTTCGATCCCCAGCACCCACATGGCAGCTAACAACCGTTGTTAACTCCAGTTCCAGGGTATCCAATGTCCTCTTCCAACCTCCATGGGCATTGCATGACACAGGTGCACTTTTCTACATGCAAGCAATACACTTATAAACATAGAATAAAATAATAAATTTTTTTAAATGGGGTCAGGGGTGCTGGAGAATGGCTCAGTAGTTAAGAGCACCAGTTGCTTTTGCAGAGGATTCCCAGCACCCACATGGTGGCTTACAACCATCCATAATGCTACTTCCAGGGGATCCAATGCCTTCTTCTGGCCTCCATGGGCACTGTATGCACATGGGATACTTACATACATGCATGCAAAACATTCATTAACAAAATATTAAAAATTTTTAATTAAAAAAAACAACGGGGTGAGGTTATAACTCAGTGTTAGACTAGTTGCCTTGCAGGCAAGAGGGCCCTGCAGCAAGCCAAGGGGAGGGTTCAAATCCCCAGTACCAGGAAAAAAATAAAAAATAACAAAAATAAATTAATAAAAGGGCAAACCAAAGAATGGGAAAAATATTTTTCCATAGGACTGAGGCTATAGCTCAATTGGTCAAGTTCTTGCCTAGCATACCCAAAGCCCTGAGTTCAATCCCCAACATGGCATAAAACTGACCATGATGGTGGTACACACCTACTGTCCCAACACTCAGGATATGGAGGCAAAAGGATTAGAATTCAAGGTCATCTTTAGCTACATAGGGAGTTCACTGAGGCCAGCTTGGCCCTAGCTCAAAAAAAAAAAAAAACTATGTATATATCAGCTAAGGGATTAATATCTAAAACATAATGAGAACATAGGAACATACAGAAAATTCCTAAAATTCAACAAAGCAAGCAACCCAATTAAAAACCGACAAAGGAAATAAGCAAACATTTCACCAAGGAATACACACAAGTGGCCAAGAAAGGACTGAAACAGACAGCTGAGGATGAAAGTACTTGTCTAGCATGCCCAAGGCCCTTAGATCAATTCCCACTACCACAAAAAGAAAAAGAAAAAGAAAAAAAAGAAAAAAAAAAGACAAGGGCTAGAGAGATGGCTCAGCAATTAGCATTTGTTGCTCTTCCAGAGGCCCCAAGTTCAGTTTCCAGCACCCTCTTTAGCAGTTCACAACCACGCATAACTTTAGCTCCAGGGGATCTAACATCCTCTCCTCTTCTGGCCTCTGAGGGCACCTGTACTCACAAAGACACACACACAGAGAATTTTTAAAAATAATAAAAGCAAAAAGATGTTCCATATCACTAATCACTACAGAAATCAGAACTAGAATGAGAGGCATCCCACACCCATTAGGATAGCTACTATCAGAAAAAAAAAAGAAAGGGGCTAGAGAGACTGATCACAGTAAAGAGCACTAGCTGCTTTTGTAGAGGATCTGGGTTCAGTTCCTAACAACTTCCTTCCATAACTCTGGTACAAGGGGATCTGATGTCCTCCTATGGCTTCTGTAGGGACTAAGCACACATACATACATAAAGACAAAACACTCATGTCACATAAAATAAAAAGAAATCTTTATAAATAAAAGCAAAGCCTGGTGATGATGTGGAGGAACTGGAGCCTACTCCGCTGGTAGTAGCAATGGGAAACAGTAGAAGCACTGTGAAAACAGCACAGCAGCTCCTCCCAAACTTTTTAATACTTTTTTTTAATACTGTTTTTTAAATATTTTTTTAAATACTTTTTAAAAGTATTAGCACATGATCTAGCAATGCAACATTTTCTGGGTATGTACCCAAAAGAATAAAAAGCAGGGCTTTAAAGGGATATTTGCCATCCATGTTTGCAGCAGCATTAGTCAAAACACTTCATCATAGACACAACCCGAGTGTTAATCCACATATGAATAAGCAGAATGTGGCATATATACAAACATGATACACTTAACCAGAAAGGAAATCTTATCACATGCTACTGTGTAGATCTTGAGACTATTATGCTGAGTAAAACAAATCAGATACAAAAAGACAAATACTATATGATTCCATTTAAATGAAATATTTAGAGTAACCAGATTCACAGGCAGAAAGTAAAATAGTAGTCTCTAAGAGCTAAGAGGAAGGAAAATGGTTCAGAGTTTCAGACTTACAAAAAGGAAAGAGTGATGAGGTTCCATTAACAGTGTGAATGTACCTGATGTTATAGAACTGTATACTTAAGCCTGACATGGGGGTACACTATTATAATTGCAAGCACTCAGAATACTGAGGCAGGAGGACCACTTTACATTCAAGACCAGTCTAGGCTACATAGCAAGACCTTACCTCAAAAAAGCAACCACTGCAATAACAAAGAACTGTACACTTCGTAACTATTTTGCCATAAGAAAAAGGAGAATTAGAACTAGGTGTGATCTTGGACATTCTCAGCTCTCAGATGACAAATTCAAAGAGTTACTATCAAGAAGATATACCCTAAAGGCAAAGATGTGACTGTACAAGTACTCCTAAAAGTTTAGAAATTATCAGCAAGTCAGAATATTTAGTACCACGAGGGGCCTTTCAGGAGAGCAGTTCGCTACTGGGATCCTCTCAATTGAGGCAAAGGGTCATTAGAAGCTTAGATATTGCCCTGCCTGTTCAGCAGAATACCAAGGTAGAGAATTTAGCATCCAAAGATAACATATGTGGCTTTTGTGTAATAAAAACGAAGCCTTTTAAAATCCACAAAAGATCTCAAAAATTCTTGAGCTGGACATGGTAACACATGCCTCAATCCCAACACTTGGGAGGCAAAAGCAGGCAAATCTCTGAGTTCAAGGCCAGCCTGGTATATATAGTGAGTTCTAGGCCAAGGCTACAGAGTGAGAGCCTTTCTCAAAAAGAAAAATTGAAAAAAATATTGAAAAAATTATCCCCTAGAAATATTGCCTACTTGGGCTGAAAGAAACAAAGAGTATAAAATGAAAGGGAGCTGTCAAACTCTCAAAATTTGGTGGGCAGTCAGGCAAGATAAAACTAGACAGCTGCCAACACCTGCTTCATTCCATAAAAAAGGCCAGATGAGTGAGAAGGTGGATCCAGAGGACCCACTGGCCCCCATTTCTAGTACTTGCATGCCACCAACCAATCTGCTTTACAATCCCAAATGGCATCTCTCATCTATGATGCTACTCTGTCCCATCCTCCTTGTCCTATTACCAATCAAACACCATCTCTTACCTACCTTGAAAAGTTTCTGGGAGTGTTTGATCATAAAAGCCATCCCATTATTTAACTTTGTGATATTCTCCTGAAGGTCATTTGCAGTGACCTATTCAGAGGAAAGAGATGAAAGGGCAGTAAGTACCAATAAACTGATTATTCCAAATGCATCATCATTTCTACTCCTAACAAAGGTACCTCAAAATAGGAGTGAATTTGAAAGGCTTTTGGTCTAACAGGTTTCCAATGGATATGACATAACAGAACAATCAGGAGTTCCCCAAATACACTACATGCTCAGTGTTTTATATCTTTGGTTAGCTGGTTCTAAACTTCATTACAGGGCTTCATCTCCTTAATACAGACGAGTGTTAGATTATCTTCCCTAACCCATTTCAGAAGCTTTTGCTAACTCAGAGCATTCCATCATTTTTCACTAGTTATTTATTAAGATAAAATGTTACACACAACATCTCTCCTTAACTTTCCTTTTCTCATTTCTTATCATCTCAAAAATCTTTTATTAGTCATTATAATATATCTATTTCTATTGTCTTTTCAACAACTTGTGAGCTAATCATTAACAGCTACAACATGCCTAGTTAACATAGAAAGGATGAGGAAACAGGCTTCCAACCCAGGTATGCTGGCTCATAATCCCACTACAGAGTAAAATCTGTATGAATAGGTGGGAATCTGAGCTTTGTGTATTTACGTGCAACATTTGCTTAAAAGACTATTTTTTATGTAAGCCATTGATAAGTCTCCATAAGAAGCACATTCAGCTTTATGAAAGAAAACTAAATGTATGGGAAATAAAAATGTTAGGGCAGTTATGACTACTCGGTCATCTCATATAAAGCCTGGAGATGTTATCCCATAAACTCACATCATTCTGTCCTAAATCTTCAGAAATTTGAATTGATTCAATGTTTAGAAATTAATTTGATTTCCCAAGGAGAATTCCTATTAAGAAAGAATTTATACTGGCTAGACAAAGCAAGTATTGTACCTTCTTTAGTAGCAATAATTTTCTAGAGACCTTCCACTAGCAAGTGCCAAAGATTAATTTATAAATAAGTGAGGTTATAGGAACCATATTCCTCAGGTTTGAGGACTCTTGAGTGAACTAATAAAGCAAGTTCCTAAACTCATAAAAGATGAAGGCTGGACCTTGGACCCTTGATAAACTCCCCAGAGTACAGTGTATACGAGAGGCCCAGCCCCAGAAAACCAAGCCCTCTTAACTTTTTCCCTCAGTGCTCACATTTTTTGGCCATAGGACATGGGGTGCAAACATAAGGGCAAGGTTGTAGGCAGACATCTTATTCTTGTCTTGCTTCTTTGCTGTCTGATACAGGAGATCAAGCAATAACTTCAGCAGGTTACGATTGGGAGGAGGGAGGATGAGAAAGAGCAATTGGAGAGCTTCAATCTGCCGCTCCTTATCTGGGATATTGGTCTTATTTCCTTTATCATCAAACTGCATCAAGTCTTGAAAACAAACAAACAAACAAAAAAAACATTGCAAGACATAACAAATACTATCAATCTGACCTAACAATTAATAAATAATCTAATTTTAAAATGTGGAAAAGATTTAAATACAAGTCTAGTCATGGTGGCCTACTACCACTCAGGCAGGCAGAGGCAACCTGAGTTACATAATGATATCTTGTCTCAAAAAGCAAAAAGTCTGGCCTGGTGACCTTTAATCCCAAGTAGAGGGAGAGGCAGGCAGATCTCTGTGAGATTGAGGCCAGCCTGGCCTACATAGTGAGTTCCAGATCAGCTGGGGCTACAGTGAGACCTTGTTTCCCAAAAACTTTAAAAAAGGAAAAAAAGAAAACCAAAAACATGCCTACATATGCCTAACCTAATATCATCTCTTCCATTCTTCCTGAGTTGGACACTTTATGGCTAACCGGCAAGTTAGAGGGAATCCTGAAGAGGATGACTCCAAGAAGCTCCTCATGGTCAGAATTATTTCTCCACTAATACAGACTATCAATAAAAATAGTTCCCTGGATAATAAAACTTTTAAAGAACACCAAAAACCATTTGAGGTTAATTAATATAGAATTTTTAAAAAATTACAATTTTATTTAAGATATTTAGTTTCAATAATTTCACATTTAGGAAAGTCAGTGAATCTCTCTAGAAAAGTTCCTTATTGATATGAAAGTGAAAATAAAAAACTGCCTTCCACTTATCAGCAAAGTAGGTCAAAAGCTGTAACACTGCCACACCTTCCTATGTTCTCAAGAACAGTGAGTCACAGGCAGTGAAGTGGAGGGTGCCAAACACTGCATGAAGAACTCCACAAGACAGCAAATAAAACTAACACCCTACATGTTAACACACTAAACTAACCTCAGCAGTTTCTAAATCTTTTCCAAAGATCTAAAGTCTTATTTCTCCAAAATTTAATTATAAAATTATATGCATACTAGGAATACCTACTCATTTTTTATCACCAAAGTATGAGTGAAAGTGACTTAAAAATCCCAGTTGATGTAGCTCAATGATGGGGGAGCACCTGTTTAGCATATGCAAGCTCTGGGCTCCATCCCCAGCACAAAAATAAAACAAAACCAAAAACATTCATTATACTAGATTCTTTAAAATTCAAGACCAGCTTTTTAATTTTTATCTTTTTTTTTTTTTTTATTGTGTGTGGGTATGATATGTGAGGGCAGGCGCATGTGGAAGTCAGAGGATAACTTCTATGGAGTCAGTCCTCTCCCTCCACCTTTATATGGGTTCCAGGGATTGAACTCAGGTCATTAGGCTTACATGGCAAGTTCTTTACCCACTGAGTCATCCTCAAACCCAAGGCTAGCTTTTTTAATTACATGGTAAAAATTGTTCAAAAAAAAAAACAAAAAACTCAAGGCTAGAGAGATAACTGTATGGTTCAGAGCATGTACTGCTTTACAAAGGAACAAAGTTTCATTCCCAACACCCATTTCAGGAAGCTCACAATCACCTAGAACTCTATCTCCAGGGAATCCAATGTCTCTACACTCTGCAGGCACTGACACTCCCATGCATATACCCACACACAGACTCACACACATACAAATAATTAAAATAAAAATAAATCATTTATAAAAAGAAAAAAACCTTGCATTTCTTTTTTTTTAAAAACCAATAAGCCAGACATGGTACTCAGCATTTGGGAGGCCAAGGCAGGCAAATCCGAGTTCTAGCCTGAACTATATAGGAAGATTTTGTCTCACAGAGAGAGGGTATAGAGAAGAATGGACAGAGGGGTAGAGGAGAAAAAAAAAACAGAAACAGAGAAGAAATACTTAGGGGTGGAAAATTAGGCCCAATTTTGATGGTGTGTTTGCTTAGAGCCTATGGTAACATAAAAGCTATCCAATTTAAGAATGAATTTTCTACCACATAGATATGAAGAATAAGGAAATTATGAGCTAAAATAGAATATTCTCCAACATATACTAAGTTAAAAAAGCAAACCACAGAACAATGTGTATAATATTCAACCAGAGTGAAAAAGTAGTGTGTGTAAGTAGCATACAAAACCCCCGTGAAGGGCTGCATTAGAAAGCAAGGACCATGTGCTAGGGCAAGGTGAGGAGAAGACTTTCACTGCATATTTTTGGGACTTTCTCAGCTTTGAATGATGTGGATATATAGCCTACTCAAAAAACAAATAATGCTTTTAAAACAACTGACTTGAGCTGCAGGTGGTATATGCTTTTAACCTCAGCACTTAGGAGACAGCAGCTTGCAAATCTTTTGTTAATTCGAGGCAGCCTGGTCTATATAGTGAGTTCCAAGAGCTACGTGAGACCTTAATACAAAAAGAAAAAAAAATTTTAAAGAAAAAGAAAAAAAAAATTCCATCTCCATCTCACTTTCTATACTTACCAACAATTTTGAGGTGTGCATGGAAATGTTTGTGGGTCAGCAGGGGCTCCGGTAACTCCCCAAGAAACATCTTCAGCAGGGTGGCAACATCATTTGAATGAAATTCTCCTGATTCCAAGTCAATATCAGTTCCATTATTGAGAGCATCCCTCAAAAGCTGCTGTCGGATACTGTTGCCTGGTACTCTAAACAAACCCTCTACTCGCAGGTCTACTCAGCGTGGACAGGCCAAAAGGAAAAAAAAGAGAAGTCATGATTAGTGAGCACAGTATGCACACCTCTTTTCCCTTTAAAGACCTTTCAGAATACCCTTGAAAAAGAAGTCTGACCTCTACTGGCACTGCATGACACAGGTACACCTACCTACATTCAGGCAATTTTTTTTTTTAATTAAGGAAGTTTGCAAATTTTTCTAGGGCAGTTTGGAGCATATTTAGACCCTGAGCACCTGGAGGTCACTCAAATTTAGGTGGTCCTGCTAAGGGTCATACACCTTCCCCTGAAGTATAAAGGGAACTGAATTTAACCCAGTCAATGATCAGGATGAGTTTGAAAAATGAAATGCAAGAAAAGCCAAATCTCACCTTCCCCGATTCCTCGCAGACTCTCAAGGAACCGAGTTCATCTGTGGAGGTTTGTGGCTCCTGTACTCTGTTTCCTCTAGCCAATAGTAAATCTAGAGTCTCTGCATTGTTCCATGAATAAAACTCTACAAATCACCCTGAAATCTAAGATACCCCCAGAAGCTTAGGGTCATCCTAAATAAATTGTTCCCTTCTAACTACATTCTAAACTCATGTAAGTAGATTTCTTTTTGAAAAGAGAGGTGGGGCTGGAGAGATGGCTCAGCAGTAAAGAGCACTTCCTGCTCTTCCAATGGACCCATGTCAAGCAGTTTACAACTGCCTTGTAATTCCAGCTCCTGGAACTCCAACACCTTCTGCTGACTACCACTGACACCTGTACTCACTCAGACACACATACATATACACATAAAAATAAATGACAAAGATAGACATACAGTTTGAGTTTGATCTAAAAGAAGCTTATCCATGTTTCCATCTTTATATATCCCCCCAAAATCAGGGATCTTAGTTTCTATGCCCACAGGACCAGGCAAGTAATAGCAAAGGAATGGATGGGGCCCACAAAAACTGGAGAAAATACCCCTGTGTCCCAGCAGATCACATCCAAGTGGCAGTTGGCTAAAGGATGATAGATATACTTATCATCCAAATACAATGAAAACCTGGACTCTCCCCATCTTAAAATACTGATGACTGGCTTTATTTTTAATGGCATCTTTTGCCAACAAGCAAAACACAAATGCAGATGCCTCAAACCCTTTCTAGCTGCAAGTTTGTCTCCAGAGCAAGTTCCAGGCCAGCTGGGGCTACAAGGGGACCCTGATTCAAAAAGACAAAAAACAAATAAATAAATAACTAAAATAAATAAATAAATGCACTGCATATGTACTGAGCGTACATATATATATACATATACATATATGTATAAGGTATAAGGTAGAGCTATAAAATTTCTAGGAAGATTTTGGGGGACTAATTGTAGGAACCGGCTTTATCAAAATATTCTGTTCTATTTCCTCCTAGACAATGTCCCATACTGAGTAAGTCATAAAGTGTCTGGGTTGATTTATCAAGACGATACTTTAATCAAGTCACCCCATAAAGCCACATTTCACATATACTTGGCTATGCTAAGCTCTTAGAACAATGACACAGCCTGCATAACTACTAAAAATTGAAATGGTAGGTTTGGGGGGACCTGGCTCAGTGGCAGAGTGCTTGCAACCTAACATGCACAAAGTCCTGGGTTGAATCTTCAGCACCAGGGAGGAAAAAAGTAGTTCAAGGCCAGCCTTGGCTACACAGAGAATTGGAGACAGTCTGGGTTCCACAGACCCTGCCTCAAGTAGCAAAAACAAACAAAAAACTAAAACAGGAATTAGAGGAAAGGTATATGCTAATCATAGAATTCTGAAGATGAGAATACAATGCTTCCTTGAATAAATGTCGTAAGTCTTTAGGGACAAGGAATTCTTTCAGAATTGTCTGAGTTAGAGATAAATATAATTTCATAGACATTATCAAATTTATTTATATTTCTGGAACGACAAGGCAAATTAATGCTTGACATGAAGTTAAAAAGGAAAAAGACAAAAATCTGCCTCCTGAAATTATCAATCTTAAATTTCTGTGTTGATACTTGGTAGCTACTAACTCATCAGTCAGCTCTCAATGGAAAACTGGCTGTTCTTCATTAAATAACACTAAAGTATCAAGCAGTCTTACTTTTGTGCAGATATTCGATCAGTTGGTATATTTGGGCAATGCCTTCCTCTGTCAGTGGGGATCCAAATACCACTCCTTTTTCTGAAAAAAAACATGATAGGACAAGGCTAGATTTCACACAATAGTATAAAACCATCAATGTAAAAGATTGATTTTTTTTCTACATTTAGTTATTTATATGTGTGGAAAGGATTGGCAGAGTATACATGTGGAGGTCAAAGAACAACTTGTGGAGGTTGGTTCCCTCTTTCTACCATGTAGGTCCCAGGGATCAAATTTAGGACATTAGGCTTGGCAGCAGTACCCAAAGAGCCATCTGGCTAGCCCCCAGAATCATCATTTTAAATCACTCAAAGCCAGACATGGTGGTGCACGCCTTTAATCTCGGCACTCAAGAGACAGAAGCAGGTAGATCTCTGTGAGATTGAGGTCTCCAGAGCAAGTTCCAGGCCAGCTGGGGCTACAAGGGGACCCTGATTCAAAAAGACAAAAAACAAATAAATAAATAACTAAAATAAATAAATAAATGCACTGCATATATATATATATATATACATATACATATATATGAGCGTACATATACATATATGTATAAGGTAGAGCTATAAAATTTCTAGGAAGATTTTGGGGGACTAATTGTAGGAACCGGCTTTATCAAAATATTCCGTTAAATGAAGACATTTGAGAACTACTGCAATAAAAAGATATGTTCAGGAGCCAGGTATGGTGACATATGCCTTTAATTCCAGCAGAGGCAGAGGCAGGGGGATTTACATAGCAAGTTCTAGGCAAGCCAGAGCTATATAAGACCTTGCCTCAAAAATAAAAAGTATGTTAGGGATCAAGGGTAAGCTCACGGGCAAAGAGCTTACCTGGCATGGATTAAGCCCTGAGTTCAAGCCCCAGCAGTAAAGCATTGTTTTTAATTTTAAAAATTCTTCAGACTTCCTTGATTATACTATCCTGCTATTAACTATTGTTTTTTAATATCATTTTAACTGTACACAGGAGTGCATTCCTGTAGTCCCAGCTATTCTGAAGGCTGAGGCAAGAAGATCACTTGAACCACCAAGTTTGAGGCCAGCCTAGGCAACAAAGCAAGGCTGGCTATAAAAAACAAAAAATAATCACCTGAAAACCACTTTAGTACAGTATTCACAGGGCATGGCAGTAAACGCCCCCGCCCCCCCCAGGAACCTCCTAAACTGATCATATCATCTCTCAGGCACTGAGTATATTTTCTTTCTCTTCTCCTCTTATCTCCTCCCTTCCTGCCCTCTTCTTCCCCCGCTTCATCCCGTTCCCTCCTTCTCCCCCTCCCCTTCTGCCCTCCCTTTCTCCCCTCTTTCTTTCTTTCTTTCTTTGACAGGGTCTCAAAATGTGACCAGGCTAACCTCAAACTTCAGATCCTCCTGCCTAAACCTTCCAAGTGCTGGGATTACAGACATGCACCATTATGCTAGGCTCAATTACTTCTTCATCTAGACAGTTTTATAATTATTACTACTTTTCAAGGTTCTACTCATGAAAATGAGAAAAATGACACACATAATTACAAGTTCCCAGTGAATGTGTAAACGTTAAGAGTAAAGTCTAAAGCCCAATCAGCAGCTAAGACCCATTACCCTTCAAAGACATAAATCCTACCCTTCCTCTTGAGAGACATAAGAGACCGGAAGAATCCTGCAGCTGGGCCAGCCCCACCAGGCAACTTAAGTTCCACTTCTCCCATCAGTTGAGCTAACTCAGTTCCAGGTAAATCAATAAGCCTTGTGATATTGCTGACCACCAACTCGGTGAACACCTCAGGTTTCTCATGTCGGAGTTTCTCCACAAAAAAGTCAGGATTGAAGATAATAGGCTGACCTCGAAGGGAAGAATCATTGCAAATGACAAAACTGCAGATGGCATCACTGAAAAAAATGGAACAGAAGAATCTTTGGAGAGATCATTTTGTATTTCTTCCACTATGTCCCATGGGTCCTCTGGTTCCTGAATCTATATACAGGCAGAGTTTTCCTAACAATCAGCTTCCTGTAATTGAAGCAGCTGGCCATGGATTCTGTTCTTGTTCTTACCATACAGACCAGGCTGGCCTGGAACTCAGAGATCTGCCTTCTTCTGCCTCCCAAGTACTGGGACTAAAGGCAGGTTGCCACCACACCCAGCTGGAGTCTACTTTTCAGCCAAAAAGTTTTCACAATGAAAAAGTTTACAGTTATATAAAAATATGTATTAATTCAGCTTGGAAGAGATCTGGCCTATTTGTTTATTCACTTATTCAGTGGTCCCTTGTGCAAGAGGCAAGTCCTCTCTGCTCTCTGCCACTGTATCACATCACCAAGCCCAGTTTTAGTTTAAAATTTGTCAATTCTGGATTCCTCTGGCTCGGGCATCAAGTCTGGCTTTTGGTCAGAAAGTTTCTTCTCTCTAAGGTCCCTGATCTTTATTTGACTATACCCCTACCAAAGCTCCTTAGGCTTCCAGAAGTACTGTCTTCCCTGTTCTTTGTTTCTCAGTGCCTCACTACTCGACCCCCTTTGACTCCTAATATATGTTCAATTTTAAAACTCTATTTAGTTGGACCAGCAAGATGGCTCAGTGGGTAAAGGTGCTTGTCACCAAGGTTGACAACCTGACTTTGATCCCCAGGGTTCCACATGGTGAAAAGAGAGAACTGAGAACTGACTCTCTCTTTCTCTCTCACTAAATGTAAACAAAATCTTTTAAAATAAGTTTTAGGAGGTAGAGACCTGATTCAGCAGTTAAGAGCACTTGCTGCGCCTCCTGAGGATCAGGATTCAGTGCCCAACACTCACATCAGGCAGCTTACAATCACCTATGACTCCAGTTCCAGGACAATCTGACACCCCCTTCTGGCCTCTGCAGGCACTGCATGCACATGGTACACATATATTCAGGCACTCACACAATAAAAATAAATGTTTTTACAAATAAACAAATAGAGCAAGACATGATGGCACACACCTTTAATCCCAGCATTCAGGAGGCAGAAGTAGGTAGATCTCTGTGAAATCAAAAGCTAACCTGATCTACATAGTTAGTTTCAAGCCAGCTGGGGCTACAAAGAGTTGCTGCCTCTGAATGAATGAATTCTTTAAAAGAACCCTATTGTTGGGCATGGTGATTCATGCCTATCATGTCAGCCCTTAGGAGACTGAGGCAGAAAGACCAGTCTAGGCTATATAGTGAGACTCTAACTGAAATAATAACAATCATCATTATTATTAAATTAAATTAATTTTAAAAGAATTTTATTACTTCATCTCTTATAATAGACACATCCTTGTTTGTACTTATAATCAGCTAAATCTAATGGCTTTTTCTAACTGTTATCATAAACATATTCATTAAACAGATGAAAAGGTATAACACAAATCAAAGAGTGAAAATTATCATATTTTGCTCAAGCAAAGTTAGATTGACCTGACTCATATAAACACTTCTATAATAAACACAACCACAACTTAAAAGCTGTCCACTGCACCCAGGATATCAAAGTACTATTCCAGGAAAAGTAATACTTCTAGATTTTAAATATAAGTAATCAACATATTTTGCTAGCATGACATGTATTTTTTTCCAGTGGTGGGACTTTTGAATGTTAGGCCAGCACTCTACCTAGCAATAATCTTCAATCCTGGTTTTGTTTTGTTTTAAAGTTTGGGGTGGGGGTGGATTTTTTTGCTGTTGTTTAGATTTTGTGTGTTAGATTTTATTATTGTTGTTTTGTTTTTTGAGACAGGGTCTTACTCTCATTCATTTACTGGCCTGCAACTTTCTAAGTAGTCCTCCTGCCTCAGCCTCCCACATACCTGGCTAATAATTTTTGGGTTTAGTACTGGGAGGTTAACCCAGGACCTAGCACATGCTAAGTAAATGTTTTGCCAATAAGCCACATCCCCAGTACAGTTGATAATTTTTAATATATATAGTATAATGAAAGCAAGGCAGACATGAGTAAATTTCAAAATCCATCTCTACTTCCTTTAAAAAATTATTGCATCATCTTAAGAGCCCAAATTTTCAGTTGCTGGCTACTAGATGCTTCCTTTTCACTAAAATGATAATGCACTTTAGAAAACACATAAGAATTTGGGGCCAGGAGGATAGCTCAGCAAGTAAACACGCTTTCCACCAACAGCTCTACCACCTGTGTTAGGTCCCTGGGACCCATATTATGGAAGGAAAGAACCAACCCTCAAAAACTGTTCCCTGGCCTCCACACAGGTAAGCACACACACATGCATGCACCCAGACAAATAGATAAACCTGCACAAAAAAAATTCTTTTTTCAAAGAAATCATTTAAAACTCTATGGGGCTAGAGAGATGGCTCAATGGTTAAGAAAACTGACTGCTCTTGCAGAAGACCCAGGTTCAATTCCCAGCACCAACGTGGTGACTAACAACTGTCTATGACTCCAGTTCCAAGTTCAATGCCCTCTTCTGATCTCTATGGGCAATGAATGACATGGGTGCACTTACATATATGCAGGGAATGAACTCACACACAAAAAATTTTTAAAATAATTTTTAAGAAAAAATTTTAAACTGGGGCTGGAGTGATGGCTCAGTGGTTAAGAGCACTGGTTGCTCTTGCAGAGAAACAGGTTCAATTCCCAGCACCCACATGGCAGCTAAAAACCATCCGTAACTCCAGTTCCAAGGGATCCAATGGCCTCTTCTGAACTCTGTGACATAGGTGCACTTACACACATGCAGGCAATACACTCATATATATAAAATAAAGGTAAGAAATAAAATATTTTTTAAAGAATTTAAAACTATGAATGTACAAAAAAAAAAAAAGGCTAGGTGTGATGTTATCACTGGTTTACAGTCTACATAGTGAGATAGTGAGTTCCAAGGCAGCCAGGGCTACATAAGTAAAACCATGTCTCAAAATAAACAATAACCAATAACCCAAAACCCCCCCCACAGACTCTGAATACGTGTTCTGAAGCCAAAAACTAACTAAACACAGAGAGCTTAGACTGCTTGTCTCCTCAACCATTTTACGTACCAGGCTATTTTTCCTATATAAATTTAAACACGTCAATAATTATAAGTCAGTTATGATCAGAGGCAACTTCATTTTAACCCTTTGACAAGAGCTCTTTTTTAGTGTCAGTTATTTCAGGTAAGAAACAAGCATCAATATGAAACTATTACTTATAATCACTGACAAACACCAATATGAAACGTAATTTATAATCACTGTCAGTTAGAAATGACCACCAAGAAGACAGAAAAATCAGGAAATGTATTGCCACAAGAGAAAAAAATCATGTTATTATATCTAAACTAATCACTTTATATAATTCACATTCATTTTAAATCTGAAAAACTGATTTCAGATGAAATTAGTTCTAAGATTTATGTACATGAAATGTACATGTTATGTTTTTGAAGTAGAAACGTGCACACATATAAAACCTACAGACTTTCATTTTGTCAATGCCATTGCATCACTCAGTTAAGACTCTAAGCTGTTCACCACTGTTGACCTTTTCAGCACTAAACTCATCAAACACACATAAGGAGCTGGAAGCACAAAAAATCCTTCCTACTGTGTCATCACCCTGAAAATGCTTCCTCCTAAACAGTTTTGAACAGGTTCAGGGGTGCACCTTGCTATTTATAAGGAATACAAGGGAAAAAAAATGTGTTGACAGTATTACCACGTAAGTAACATATAAATGGTCTCATTCGTTCTCAGGTGTCCCCACCCCGCTGTCCCATGATCTTTACTGTTACTATGCCACACTTTTCCTTAAGCTGATTCTTTTCTAACCTCTTCTCTCTTTCTGAGTGGATCTCCTGGAAGGGAAATTCAGATTAAAAATGATTTTAAAAGGAAGAATGGAAGATAAGAAAAGGAAGACAAGTTATGATCTGTTTTCTTTTAAAGTTGTCCGGGTATCACCATACCCACTAATCCTTCTCAAAGAATATACACAACGAAGATTGTCAAGGAATGTGTCTAACATAAGAGATTTCTAGGACTAAAGAAAAAAAAAACACATTTAAGCAAAAACATCCTATTCTACAAAATTTTAAAACTAAGTTCACTCAGTTCAAGGAAAAAAATAAACTCTTACATAAATGCTGAAAGCTTCTGAGGAGGCATCAGTGAACAGGAGATAGGAAAGCAGCTTTCTCCTTGTGTAGTGAAGGACTTTGCCTTTCCCTACCCCAGCAACAGCCTACACAAATTCCAGGCATGTTAGAGGACACAAGGACATATTATGGGACCTGAAAGGCAGTACTTATTAGGGCCCTGTGTACTATTCTGTAAGAACAAAATAAAATTAAAAAACCATATCTGCCAACCTATGGATGAAACTCAACAGCAAATTCCCATCACTTTCTATATACTGAAGCTTGTAATAAAATGAAATACCACATATGTAAGAGTATAAGGATGAGAATAAGTTTTATAATGTGTGGAGAGGAATGATCCTTACTTCATTCTCATCACATAAAAAATAGCTTCCAAAGCGATATGGTTTTTTGTTTGTTTTTTTGTTTTTAAATAGAATTTATATGTATATGTCCATATAAGTTTATGTGTACCTCATGTGTGCAGGTACCCATGGAAGTCAGAGGGTGTCGGATCCCCAGGAACTGGAGTTTACAGAACTGTAGTTAGGAGCCACCCAATCTAGATGCTGAGAACTGAACTCAGGTCCTCTCAAGAGCAGTAAGCACTTTAACCATGGAGCCATCTCACTAGGTTTTTTGCGGGTAGTTTGTTTACTGAGACAGAGTCTCACTATGTAGCCCTGGCTGACCTGGAATTCAATACATAAACCAAGGTGGCCTCAAGCTCATAGAGATCTGCCTGCCTCTGCCTTCCAAGTGCTGGGATTAAAAGCATGCACTGTTGGGCCTCCAGGGCCGCTGCAGCTCCGGCCCGCCCTTTAAGGACAGGTTTGCAGTTCCCTGTGGGGCCGACTGCAGCTGTCAGTTTGGGAGATGGAGGCGTGGCAGGCACCGCCAATGATTGCCTTCTCCCAGGCGGCTGCCCTGGCCAACGGCCTCTCCCCGGCGCTGCCCCTGGCGACCCCCCCCCCACTCCTGAGCCCTTGAGGATCGCCCCCTCCCGGGCTGCTGACCTCCGTGCCAGGCCGGCCCGAGTCTGTGGTGCGACGCGGCCCCCAGGCAAAAATGGCAGCCGCTTTCCAGCACCCAGGCTGCAGTGTGGCTCGGCAGCTCCAGGCAGGGCAGGACACCGGCCAGCCCCCGCTCCGGGCCTCTCGCAGGCTGCTGGGGGCCGGTGTTCCATCACCGGTAGGATAAGCTGAAGGAGGCAGAGGCAGGAGGATCCGTGAGTTCGAGGCCAGACTGCGCGACACTGACAGGTGTCCTCACACGATGCACTGGGAGCTGCAGATTGACGTGGGACGATCGTGACTCAGCCTTAGTGCAGGCTTGCCACAGCCAGACTTCTAACGGTTTCCAACTGTCAAACCAACCGTCATCAACCGTTTAGAATGCAGCTGTCAAAGCCTCACCAAGTCTGACAGCCTATCAGAATGGACTTTGCCTGACTGCAGATTATGTTACAGAGATTGATTGGTCCTTCACTCCCTTTTAGCCCCGCCCCTACCCTATATAAGTTACTTTGTAACGGTTAATAAATGAGATCCTGCTAGACAGACTCCCGACACGGCATGTTTTTTTTTTCCCTCTGGAGTGTAGAGGGGCCGGGTCACGACACTCACCATCCCGCTCAGCCCCTGGAGGAGGCCGGCTGGACCAGCTTCGCCACCGTCCTACCTGCCGGTGATCCCGGCACATGCACTACCACACCCAACTTCCAGCCATAGGTTATTAAATGAAAATTCCAGTGCCAAATAATGGATACTTATCATTGATCAAAGAGGCCCCAAAGGACCCAAAACAATATAAGCTATTGCCAATGCTCACCAGAACAAGATGATAGACCCTATTGGTGAAAATACTATACAGTTTCACTTTAGTTGCAGGACATAGAGAAATCAAGCTGGAACTAAGCTTCCTCCCTGCGGATAGCTTTTCTAGTGCCAGAAGGTGCTGTGCAAGCTGCTGGGAAAAAAAAGTTATCAATAGTCTGACCCAACTACAGACCTTTCATGATACAATACTGAACTGCCAGGCAAGGTATGCCCACTGGTGCAATAGTAGCATGACTGTTAAGGGGTAGTTAGCCACAATCTGACTAGATTTGAGGCCTATCCACATGGGGCAGTCATAGGCCCTAGGACAGGACCTACTACTGTTGTTTTATTACTTGGACATGTTGTCAAACTGTCTTATTTATAGTTACACATATAGATTTTAATTACACTCACAGATACTGCTCTCAGCCTTGGTCAGAGAAGGTTCTTTTTGGAGTCAGTGGCAGGAAATACAGAGATTTATAACTGGCCAATGTGCTAAGACTAAGTGACTATTGAGTATCCAGTCCTAAAATGGGAGATCTAATATCACACACACACACACACACACACACACACACACAGGCTCAGGAAGCACTGAGGAAGAATGGGAAGAAAGAATATAAAAGCCAAAAGATGGGGAGGAATGCTATGAAACAGTCTTCTGGACATGATATAATCATAGCTCCATGAACTCACAGCAGCTGTGGTTATCTGCACAAGACTTATACATGACTGGGCCCATCAGCATTCCATCATAGATGGGAGAAAGAGTCACAAGGCCCCTCCTCCTGGTGGAACTGCAGAGAGTTATGTTTGCTAGGGAAGGAAGAGTCATTTTCTTCAGTGGTATATCCACTGATAAGTAGCCTGTGCTCCAATAAATAACCCCTTACCTATACTCATGCAAGGAACCCTAATTAAACTCAGTGGGTCACACACACAAAAAAAAGACATGAAAAGAGGAGGGAACTTGTTGGGGAAAAAAAGTTCTGCAAGAGTGGGAAATGAGGAGGTGACAGGGGTGGAAATGATCAAAATACATTATATACAAGTATGAAACTGTCAAAGAAATTTTTTTTTTTATTCCAGACAGAATAAGGACCTAAAAAAGAACATCAAACTTTACAAACTTTAGGAAACTTGGGGCTGGAAAGATGGCTCAGTGGTTATGAGCATGTACTGCTCTCACAGAGGTCCTGAGTTTGGTTTCCAGCACCCAGGATGAGCAGCTCACAATTGCCTGTAACTCCAGCTCTAGGGGATCTGTTGCCCTCTTTTGGCTTCATTGGGCACTTGTACTCAGTGCACATACCCCATACAGATACACATAAAAAATAAAAAACTTTGGAAAACATGTGCTTGTTTTGGAGAGTTGGGAGGTTTGTTATTGTTCCAGTTAGCTTGCTATTGCTGTGATAAAATACTGACCAAAAACAACTTGGAGAGGACAGGGCTTATTTCATCTTACAACTCCCAGGTCACAATCCATCACTAAGGATTGCATCCTACATGCATCAGAAATCAAGGCAATGCCCCACTGGCCAATCTGATAGAAACAATTCTTCAACTGAAGTCTCTTCTTCCCAGGTAATTCTAGCCTGTGTCAAGTTGACAGAAAAAGCTCAGTGTAGCAAGCACAAAGACCCAGGTAGGAAGTCTAGCACTGACTGGCAGAGGAGACAAAGATGAAACCAATGCTGTTTTTAAAATAGAATAATTTCTTTCTGAACTGGCAACATGGCTCATGGGGTGAAAGCACCTGCCACCAAGCCAGACCACCTGAGTTTGGTCCCACAAATAATCTGCATGGTGGCACACACTTGTAATCCCAGCATTGAGGAGGCAAAGACAGAAAAATCCCTGGGGTTCACTAGCCAGCCAATCTAGCCTAATAGGCAAACCTCAGAGAGGTTCTTCAGACATAAAAGCATAATTCCCAAACAAAAGGTTGAAAATTTATCTAAATTAAAAATTTCAGAAAAAAAAAATCAGGTGGGGACCGGAACATGATGTACATATATATATATATATGTAGGCAAAAATACTCATACAGTGCCAGGCCTAGTAGCGCACACCTTTAATCCCAGCACTTGGGAGGCAAAGGCAGGCAGATCTCTGTGAGTTCAAGGCCAGCCAGGTCTGCAGAGCAAGTTCCAGGCCACCTGAGACTACAAGGATACCCTGTCTCAAAAAGACCAAATAAATGAAAACACTCATACACATAAAATCTTAAAGTTCAAGGTGGTGAAATTGTTCACCAGATAAAGGTACATATGTGCTGACAAGCCTGACAACCTAAGTGGCTTCAATTCCCAATACACACACACACACACACACACACACACACACACACACACACACACACATACACAAATCATAGAAAATCAAACTGTAATTTTCCCATTATAAAAGATTTTGCAGAGGGACTGCCAGCCAGTCTAGCAAAATGGGCAAGACCCAGGTCCTAGTGAGAGACTGCTCAAAAAGCAGTGGACACTTCAGAATAAAATCCAAGGTTGATCACATGTACACACACATACACACAACACATACAAAGGTTTACAGGGCTGGGGATTGGCTCAGTGGTAGAATGCTTGCCTTGTATACTCAGAGCCCTACATCTAGTCCTTGCACCACCACCACATAAATAAATAAATAAATAATAAATAAATAAATAAAACAGATATGGTCAGAAGTAGGAAAATGGTAGTTAGGCATGTAGGCAAAGAAACAAGCAACTATCTCCAAGAATCAAAGGCAGTACCTATCGAAAAGAATCCTTTTCATAGTCTACAATTGCTATTTTTACCACTAGATGGTACTCCACTTGTAAAGTGATATGCTTGGTGCTGGAAACAGGATCCACTGCTGAAAAATCAATTACAGCAAAACAAAATATAAGTGTGTCTGAGGCTCACTGAAGCCTTGAGTCTGCACAACTCAAGGCAGGGCAAACCCAGCATCCTGCAGATGGATCTTTTGGCTGACTTCTACCCAAACTGCAAACCCACAAAACTAAATGTTTCCTCCCTCATGAATTGCTTAACTTGATTTGTTCTCCAAAAACCACAACCTTGGCAGCATCTATCAAAATACAAGCTATATTTAAGGCTGTCTAAGTCCAGCTTACCATCCTGAGAAAAGTATGCATTCTCTGTACTTTCAACCTGAAAGGCTCTGAAATGTGGTGTTAAGCATGACACTTTATTGGAGAGCTATCAGAAAAGGGATATAGTGACAAACAAAAAAGTAGTATATTCTTTCTCTTCCTATATAGCAAATTTAAATTAAGCCATGGAAGTTGTACCCAGAGACAAAACAGACCCCTTGTTCCCAAGTTTACAGGTTTTCTTACTTACCAAAAACAGTTCAGAGTTGAAAAGTAACACCACAAGATTTCACAGAACAGTATCTACTTTCTTAGATAATCTCTTAGAACATTTGTACCCTACAGTCTGCCTTAAGAGGCACCATCCAATCAAGGTTTTGTAATGTGGACCTCTTTAATTTAGACTCCAACAATCTGCAACGTGTATTTAAACTCTAGATTTGAACTCATACTAAATTTAAATCTGTCAAAAATAACCTGACATAAATTGACAAACCAGAGATGAAAGAATTCTAAGCTGCTTACCTTCTTACCCAAACACTGTTGGAAATCTAATTGAATGCTTTATTCTATGGAATGACAATGTAATGTCATTAAATTTCTCAGTGTTGAAAAATGCCAGTTTAGGGGCTGGAGAGATGGGTCAGCGGTTAAGAGCACTGGCTGTTCTTGCAGAGGACCCACATGGCAGCTAACACCGTCTGTAACTCCAGTTTCAGGGAATTCAATGCCCTTCCTGACAACTGCAGGCACTGAACAACATGGGTGCACTTACATGCAGACAATATACTCATACACATAAAATAAATAAAATATATTTTTAAAAGAAAATGTCAATTTAGTCTCTTATTTACTTGGTAGCTTTTATGCTTTGGTTGTCAATAGAATTGGCATTACTTTTGTTACTGACAGCTCCCATAGATTTCCTTTCCCAACATGGTGTGCAATGAGAAGGAAGCTAATTGCATTAGAAAAGCAGTATCATGGGCCAGCAAGATGGCTCAGTGGTAAAGATTCTTGCTGCCAAGCCTGACAACCTGGATCTGAGTTCAATACCCAGAACCCAGAAAGTAAAAATAGAGAACCAACTCCCAAAAGCTGTCTTCTGACCGCCACACATGTGCTATGGTATACACACACACCTAGACATGCACACATCAGAGGCTGGTGAGATCGCTCAGTGGTTCAGAGTGCTTACTGTTTTTGCAGAGAATCTGAGTTCAGCTCCTAGCACCTATATTAGGCAGTTTATAACTCCAGCTCCAGGGGATCTGATGCCATCTACTGCACCTGCACACACACAGCATACACTCACACAAACACACACACATACATAGAAACAAAAATAATTTTTTTTAATGTAACATCAAAATTCCCTATTTGGAGAATGTTCTATAGGATGTTTTGCTGACGGAGTCCCCTCTTATGCAATTATGTCAAAGCTTTTCTACTCAAATAAACAGAGTCAGACTAGAGAGATGGTTAGCAGTTAAGAGCACTGACTGCAACAGAGCACCTGGGTTCGATTCCCAGCACTCATATGGCAGCTAACAATGGTCCATAACTCCAGTTCCAGGGGATCCTACACCCTCTTCTGACCTCCACAGACACTGTACGATACAAGTTCACTTACTTACATGCAAGCAATACACTTGTGCACATAAAACAAAAACAAAATATTTTTTTAAAAATAAGCACAGTCAAAGCCTCACAGCTTCTTTTCTACAGTCTTTAGATGCCATGAGTCCCAGGCCACGTACTGGAGATAATTCTCAGTATGACCAGCTTAGGTATTAGGTATTATTTCCATACTCATCTGTTCGCAAACCCACACTATCCACGAGTCACCGAGCACTTTCACTCTGGTGGGTCTTATTGGAAATTTGTTAGTTTTTTGTTGTTTTGTTTTGTTTTTTGAGACAGGGTCTCACTTGTTGACCTTGATCCTCTTGCCTCAGTCTCCCTAGTGCTAGATTTACAGGTCTGTACCCCAGCTGACCTCAAATCCTTTTAAATTTTTTTATTAGTAGTAGTATATATTTATTGTTCAAGATGATGAACTTGAGTTTTTGGTTTAGTTTGGGGGGTTTCGTTTTTGTTGCTGTTGTTTGGTGTTTTGGGGTTTCTTTGTTGGTTTTTGTTTTATTTTGTTTTGTTTTTTGAGACAAGGTCTCATTCGGCCCAGTCTGGCTTCAAATTACAGGTATGATGAAGCTGACCTTGAACTCTTGATTCTCCTGCCTCCACCTCCCAAGTGTTGGGATTACATGTGTGAATCACCATACCCAACTAAACTAGCGTCTTCTAAAGCAAGAAAATACTGGGGTGCTGATACAGTTCAGTGGCACCTCGTCATTATCACAGAAGAAAGAGAGGGGCGCAAAGCAGTGCTGGGAACAGTGCCGGTGACCTCACAGCTCTTGGATAGGAGGAGGGTTCAAAGTGCTCTTTTTATTACTGTTTTATAATATCTTGTAACTACTGGTTTATCTACCAAAGAGTAGGTTGGAATGGATAATGAAAATATAGAGCCCAGAAACATGCTCAAGTCATTCATGAAACTTTGATATATAAGGGAAATAGCAATGTATGCCACTGAGTAAAGAATAAACTATGCAGCAAATGTAAATGAAGCATTAGGGCTCCATAAAGAGAAAAAAAAAGGTAATAACAATTTTCTTTAAATGACCCCTACCAATCAAACAGCAAACCATACCCCAAAGATGAAATTTTAAAATCTAGTCTCTTCTGGGGCTAGAAAGATTGCTCAGCAGTTAATAGCACTGACTGGTCTTGCAGAGCACCCATGTGACAGCTAACCACTGTCTAGAACTTCACTTCCAACAACTGTTCATAATTCTAGTTCCAAGGTCTCTGATGCCCTCTTCTGACCTCCGAGGGCACTGCATTAAACGGATGCACTTACATACAGGCAGGCAGGCAATACACTCATACACATAAAATAAAAATAAATCAAAAAAATTTTAATCTAGTCTTTTCTCAATTGAATGGAATCAGCAAAATTCCATTCTTAGACTTTAATTACTAATTCAACTCCCTAGATTAACCTGTCTTTTCAAAATCTAATACCAGAACATACAGAATATAATTTTACACACAGATAGATATTTTAAGTTTTTTTAAAAACATCATTTTAAATATTCAAATTGGTATAATAGCATTTACTAAGTAGGCTGTTAAAAGTCAGACCTGTTTAAAACAGAGGAACACAGACTGAAGGCAAATTTACACATTAGTGGTATCTATTCTTAATGTGTTTGCCCAGCAAAACAGCATGCGGCTCAGTTTCTCCCGATTATAACAAGAAAGGCGATCAGAATATGGGCAGATGACCAACCAAAAGACAAGCTGTGTGGAGGCAGCAGTGTAGGGAGTCCCAGAGCCAATCTGCACACATCTTGGTGGTCTAGCAGACAGCTGTCATCCGGCCTCCTTTTTCTCTCCCTTTGCCACGCTTTCCTTCTTAGACCAAACACTTTTAGTCCCCAAATATATTTAACTAAAAACACTTCCAACACAAGAATCTACAGGTGTTCATATTAGCTACTTGGCTGCAAACATTCAGCTCACAAAAGCTTTCCTAATATAGCAAATGTCTTTTCTGGAAACAGTTATGTCACCCAAAACAGAATTATGCAACATACACAGGAATCTAGAAGGCAAATAAATTCTGCTTGATTTAAATAAATCCTATCTTCATTGTAGATTCTTCTTTTTAATACTTTTTTATTTTGTCCAAAATTTTTTTCTTCTCTCCGCACATGTATTGGAATTTTATGCAAGCTGTGGTAGTACACAACAGTAGGATATGCTCAAGAGTTGGAGGCAGAAAGAGAACAAGCTGGAGAACAACCTGGACTATACCCTGGGCTAGTGAGATGGCTCAGCTGATAAAGGTACTTGCTGACAAGCCTGACAACCTGAGTTCAATCCCCAGAACACATGTGGCAGCTGCAAACTCTCTGCAACTCTAGTTCCAGGAGATCTGAGGCCCATTTCTGGCCTCCACAGGCACTGTACATGGTGCAAGTCTTACATGCAGGCAAAACATTATAATGCACATAATAAAAACAGATAAATTTTTTTTTAAAGTGTTGTTTTTTTTTTTTAAAGTTCAAAGTCAAGGTCAGTCTAAGCTATCTGAGACCCTGTCTCCAAAACAAAGTCTCACAAGAACCCCAAACTTCTCTTTTGCAATATGGAATTGGATAGCACTCAGGAAGCTGAGGAAAGAGAGGCGTTCCAGCGGAGCCTGGTTACTTAGCAAGACCCTGTCTCAATACAACAATAAAAGATTTCAGATTCAGACAAAACTGTGTTAACACCTGTTGATCATGAAGCTAAGAGTTTCAAATTTTAAATTCAGTTAGCAATATCCATGTGGAGGAATTCAAAGTACTCTTGATGTAGAACAGTATTTCATTTGTTCTGATATTCATTACAATTCAGGATTTTCGAGTTGGATGAGGAATGATATGACATTTACCAACCCACTGCACAGTTTCCCAGCAAAAAAAAAAAGGTCAGTCATTTACGGGTGTGTCAAAGACTGAAGAACTCGTCCATATAAAATATCAATAACACTTTGAAACAAGCCCATCTTGGCTCAGGAAAAAAACATCACAAGTCCGGTCTCCCAAGACTCTTGGTCTCTAGAGCTGTTCTGTACAAACTGTAGCAAAAGATACCCAAGTATTGGTCTGGAAGCCGATGCATGAACTCAGTAGGTAGTAGCAGGCGGATTTCTGTGAGTTCAAGGCCAGCCTGGTTTACACAACGGGTTCCGGGTCAAGCGAGGGCAATATACTGAGGCCCTGTCTTTTAAAAAAAAATTTTTTTAAAGATGCCGCAGTATTACCAATCTTACTCTGAGACAACGTAAATAACCTCATTTTACTGGAACACAAACACACACACACACAGAGTCCCCGATATTTGTAATCAGTTAAGACAGATATTGCCTTATGGTTAGGGCAAATCCAGATCATTTCTGGAAACGCAGAATCTCAATACACACGTTGAGGAAAAAAGAAATAGTAATAATTTTCCGGACTGCAAAGTCCTCTGCTCTTCGGCTGCTCTGAGACAGAAAATCTATCACGTATCGAATTTGCCAGGCTCGGTGGTGGGGCGCTTTAAACACCCTCAGTTTGTTTTCAGAAACAGGCATCACCACGTTAAACAGCCTTTAAAGGAAGCTGGCTAAAGTTTAAAAGCCAGTCGGGGGCCCAAATCCCTTTCTAAACGCCTTAAAGCACAGACGCTGCTCCGCAGGACATTTAAAGCACTGCGACGGAGGGGCAGAGCTGAACCGCTCTGGGCTTCAGTGTCCACCCAAAGTCTCGGCGCCAAGGCGGGCAGCACGCCCGGGCCGGAGGTCTGCAGCCAGGGCCGCGATGGACTCCACGCAGGGCCGCAGAGACCCGCGCAGCCCGGCGCCGCGACCGACGTCAACCCGCCTCAGCCCCCACAGGCGCGACGAAGGTGATGCTGTGGGAGCGGGGAACAAAGCCTGGCCTTGTGGGTCACCGTGACTCAAGGCAAGGGCGGCGGCACCGCCGGCCCACAGTCTCGTCTCCTAGGCAGCGGGACGGACAACTTGGCTCACCTCCGGCGGGACTCGCGGGCCGGCGCCTCCCCTTCACTCAGCGCCTGTGCCGCCATCTTCGGCCGAAGCTCCTTCCGCTGCCCCGCCTCAGGCCCCGCCCCACGCCCTTGGATTGGCTAAAGTGTTTCCCCCGTCCCCTTTGCTATTGTTTGACTCGAATTCCCCGCCCACATCTGGTCAGTTCCATGCTATTATTGGTCCATTCAAATATCTAACTGTCATTGGTGCCAATGGAAAAGAAAAGATGTGAGAAACACAGCCCCGAGGCCTGCCGGGAAATGTAGTTTCTCATTTTTGATTAACACTTGTAATTCCTCAGACTTTTATGATCAAGTCAGAAATTTCAACCTATAATTAATTTTTTTCCTAATAAGTAAATCTCAGAGTTGCAGAACTGTGGAACTTGAAAATTACCTTGAGACACACTCGGGGAGATGGGCTCACGAGGCCCCACCCACCCCAAAGGATCTAGAGGCAGTTAACGGTTGCTAGGGGAGGGGCTCATGAACCCCCCACTTAACTCCCCACACACGGAGCCCTCTACCGGCTCCACCCCCAGGATTCATAGGCAGTTAGAGGGAAGTTTTCTTCAGTGGTGTAGCCAATAGTAAATGGGCCAAGCAGCCCTAAGTTAATTTCATTGGGTCACACAAACACAAAAAAAGTCACTGTAGAGGCTGGGGAGATAACTTAGTTCATAAAGTACAAAGACCTGAATTCGATCCCCACAATGCATGTTAAAAACAATTTTTTTTTTTTAAGTACTATGGAGGCATCTGCTTATAAACCCAGCTTTGGGGAAGTGGACTTGCCTTGGGACTTGTTGACCAGTCAGCTTAGCCTACTTGGCAAGCTCCAGGCCAGGGAGAGACCCTGTCTTAAAATATAAGGTGAGGGTGAATCTGGAAGGAGTTAAGGGAGAAATAAGGGGTGAATATGATCAAAAGGCATTAATGCATATATGAAATTCTGAATTAATAAAAATATTGAAAAAAAAAAAACAAAGTGGGGGCAGGAGAGATGGTTCAGGGCTATAAGAGCACTTGCTGCTTTCAGAAGAATCAAGTTTGGTTCCCAGCACCTGGGAGTTGGGGGACGCCTAACAACTGCTGGCTACTCCAATTCCAGAGGATCTGACACCCTCTTCTGGCTTTCTTGGCCACTGAACAGCATGGGTGCATTTATATACATGGAAGCAAAACACTCATACACATAAAAATTAACTAAAAAATAAAAGATGGATGACATCAGAGGAATGAGCTACAACATTGCCCTTCACATGTGCATACACTCACAAACACATCCAACACATCCACAATAAAATAAAAATAAATCACTCTGAAATGCAAGACTGAGACAGAAATTCTTATAAACAAAACACAGAATGTCAGCCAAGGACAGGCAACCCCATATCTTCTAGCTCTATATCCAGGGCCAACAGCAGATCCAAAATATTGAGGTGAATGCATATAGACCTTTTACTCCTTGTTATTCCATAAACACAGTTTTAAAATTACAGCAGTAACTATTGTAATCTAGACTCTTTTCATATGGATGAGTGTGTTGCCTGCATGTGTGGAAGTGCATCTGTGTCGTGCATTGCCTGAGTAAGTCTGAAGAGGGCATTGGATCTCCTGGAACTAGAGTTACAGACGGTTGTTATGTGCCAAGTGGCTACCGGGAATTGAACCTGGGTCCTCTGCAAGAGCATCCAGTGTTCTTTAATCGCTGAGCCATCTTTCCAGCCCTAGACATGATTTAAAGTATATAGCAGGTTTTAAGCAAAGATTATTTCATCCTATATGAGGGTCTTGAGCAGCTGTGGACTTAGGTATCTATCTACAAAGATCCAGACACTAATCAACCACAGATTCCCAGGGATGACTACACTTACTGTACACCCTGGTTCAGAGCCTTCCTGCTTGAGACACAGCACAGCAGTGGGCCACTTCTGCTCCCTTCCACTTGCTCCTTTCCTACTTCCTAAAGATCATACAGAGTTTGCCTCTCTCTAGTGTGAATCATGGGACTAAAATTTTCATGACTTTGTTTCTGAGGCTTTAATCCTCCCTGGTAGAAATAACCACAATGTTCTTACCCTCACAAATACTGAGTCCTGGTGAATACTGAGGTAGCCATGTGAAAACACTGTAAACTTAAAATGATTTTCTGTATTTTTTTATACTGGATTTTTCTAGGGATATTTTTTTCACCTGTGTGTTCTCTCTCTCTCTCTCTCTCTCTCTCTCTCTCTCTCTCTCTCTCTCTCTCTCTGCATTTGGTTTGCTTTGAGAGATTGTTTGTTGACACAGGCTTTCACCTCCTAGCCAGGGCAGGCCTTCAACTCTCCATGTAACCTAGGCTGGCCTCAAATTCATGATCCTCCTACCTTGGACTTCCAAGTGCTGGATTACAGGCCTAGGGCACTGGGCTTGCCTCTGGCCCTTTTCTTCACAAAGCTCTACACACACAGGTCAGTTTCTTAATGAATTCTGCCCTATCTCAGGGCTTCTACACAGATTGCTTTTTCTGGCTGGCCCCCTTTTCACTTTACCATGTTTCAAGTCTGTGTAATGTCTCTGGCCTTACTATTTAAAGCAACCCCCAACCCACTGAGGTGTGGTGACACATGCCTGTAAACTTGGAAAGCGGGGAGGGGGGGGGTTGTGTCTATACTGTGTCCAAAAATATTTAAAAGGTGATGTCTAAGGAACTCAAGGTTGGTATATGTACACCCACAGAGACGTGTACTCCCAGACACAGGAGCACATACATAGACACATATGCAAACAATCAGGAGGGGGAGTCATTTTCTTCAGTGGTATAGCCACTGGTTAGTGGCTTATATTCCAATAAATAACACCCATGCTCATGCAAGAAACCCTGATTAAACTTAGTGGATCACCAAGAAAAACAGACATGAAAATAAGATGGGAGTTTATTGGTAAAAAGAGTTCAGCAAGAGTGGGAGGAGTTATAGAGGGTGATGACAGGTGAATATGAACAGAATTCATAAGATTTATGGAACTGTCAAAGAATACAAGATATTTTTAAATAAAATAACTACTTTTTTCATAAAGAACACTATTCATCACCATTTATATATTTGGGTTGTGACCATTTGTTTGCTGTAAGCATTCCTAGCTAGACTTCCTGCCTGCCACAAGTGAGCAGAAACTACATTTACTTTGTTCCCCACAGAGTCTGCCACATAGTAGCTGTTCAGAAGAAAAAAAACAACTGAACAAATAGAAGCAAATGCTCAAACTACATTATTAAAAAATAAATTTAAATTATATGTATGTTCTAATAAAGGTTTTCAATTGATGAATTCATATTAAAAGTTTGATAAGTGTGGGATAGAGATGATTCAGTGATGAAGCACTTGCTATACAAGCATGAGAACCTGAATTCGGATCCTCTCAACCCACATAAAGCCAGACTCCGTAGCCTGGATCTGTAATCCTAGCATCCCTGCAGTACAATGAGAGGTGGAGACAGGAGAATCCTAGGAAGGTCATGGGCCACCTAGCCTGGGGCACACAGAGATGCACAAGAGACCTTCTTGTGACAAGGACCAAGACTCAAGGATGCCCTCTGACTTACAAGCACACTGAAGCACATGCCTGCCCATACTCACATGCACACACACAAAGATTCTTTAACATTTGATAAATGTGTCCAATCAAAATCCCATTTAATGTTATGTCTAACAAACCATCTTTATTGAGCAAATACATGAAAAGAAACAAAAACATGTATCAATTAAACCCCCGCTTCTCCCCAGCCCCGAGCTAGGGATCAGACCCAGATGCCTGTGTATACTAAGTGCTCTACCACCAAGCTGCACAGAGAGCCCTTCAGTGAAATTTTCTATTTAACTTCAGAGCTGAAAACTCTGAATGAATTACTAATATATACAAAACAGGAGAACCCAAGGCTCAAATTCTGCCTTTTCCCTCAAAGTTTGCCTCCACTTGATTGATTAAATTGATGTTTTCACAAAAGAATCAGTGTTCAAAACATACATTACTATCTATCATCACAACTAGGGAGAGCATCATGAAGAGACATTGCTGGTCCACCTGCCTAATGAAGAATCGTATTCTTACATGATGTAGGAGGAAATATACACAGTAGCTAAAAGCGAGGGCTCTGGAGTTAGTAAACCCAGGTTCAAGTCCCGGCTCCATCACTTCTAGTTTGTGACCGTGGAGAAATTATCTAACTTTCTGGTCTCATTTCCTCCTCTGTAAAAATGAAGGTCATAGTAATTCTCACAGAGCTATTTGGAAGATTGTGTATGTGACAAAACCTGAAAGATGCTCAGCAACACAGCGTCTGGCCACACACTGGGACTAGAGCAGTGTTTTGCGATGACTCGAGGAATATTTAGGATGCTCATCTGTCTTCTGAGAGAACCCATCTCTCTCCCTCTCTCCCTACAAGGAACACACATTGCCCTCAGCCACAGTTTAATCAGTTATTCTGGAGAGGGACTTGTTTCTCCTCAAAACAACTGTTCTGCTGCCATGATTTCTGATGAAAAGCAGACACACTGCTGAATGTTGTAGAAAGACGCTGCCAACTGATAACGCTGATGCACCTCATTTCTGAGAAGGTGTCATCGTTCCCTGAGGTCATCCTTAGTCAGCATGGTAATCAAGCATGGACGTCCAGCAATCATTTGGGACAACTGATTACAGGCATGTGAGCTGAACAAAAGGTCCCAGATGTCCTTACAATAGACTTGGGGAGACAAAATGAACACATAAAAGTCACACACGGGGCTGGGGAAATGACTTAGTTGGTAAAGTGCTTGCCTAGTAAGCAGGAGGACCGAGTCTGATCCTCAGGATCAGCACAAAGAGTCAGACATGGTGGTATACACCTGCACTGGGGAGGCAGAGACTAGAGGACGCCTGGGGCTTGCCGGCCAGCCAGCCTAGACTAACTGAGGAGCTCCAAGCCAGTGAAGGATCCAGTCTCAAAAGACAAAACGGAAACTAGGTGTGTCAGCTCAACCCTTTAATCCCAGCATCCTGGAGGCAGAGACAGACAGCTTTCTGTGATCATAGTAAGTTCCAGGCCAACTGGGGTACAGAGAGACTGTTTGAAAACAAAACTCACTATATAGACCAGGCTGGCCTCCATCTCACAGAGATCTGCCTGCCTCTGCCTCCCTAGTGCTGGGATCAAAGGTGTGCGCCACCACACCCTGCCAAAGTATTTTTTTTAAAGAAATTCAAAATGTTATTTTTAAATTTAGAAAAAGAGTCCTCATATTCTCTCATACATGTGTCTTAAAGACCTGGCCATGTCTACACACACAGGTCTGTCATTACTCTCCAAACTCTTCACAGTGTTTCATGTTACAGATTTTCCTGGTTTATTTATCCTGTCAGGATTGCAAATTGGACAGTTTGCTACAATAAATGGAATGTGGATTTGGGATTGGGACACTGGGTTGAAGAAGAAGCAGGCAGGAAGCCGGCCAAGGTCACATTACACAGAGCTCCTCTACTGATCTTGCATCTGTCCTTGGGTGTTTGCGTCATGCTCAGAAGAGGCAGGCATGAGTGAAGACATCTGTCTGGTTGGGCAGTCTCTGGAGTTCACCCTTGTCTCACACAGAACTCTCCTCATGAGGAATACAGACAGAAGGGGGAAAATCAAAGGTCAAATATTTGTCACTAGCCATCCCAGGCTTCTGATTTCCCTGTCTCTTCCTCTCCACATGCATATAGACCTAAGCGGGGGCAAAGCTTAATGCTCCAGACAGCCCCGAGATGCTGGTCATTAGTGCATCTAAGAAAAGAGAACTCTAGCTGCCATCTCGCGGAATCTTCTCCAAGACTGGCCAGGGCCAGAGTAGGGAAAGGACATGATGAGTCACAGGAAATAAAGAACTAATTCCGGGGGCTAAAGAGATGGCTCAGAGGTTAAAAGCACTGACTGCTCTTGCAGAAGACCCAGGTTCAAGGCTAACAACCATCCCATACATCCAGTTCCAGGGCATCTGACACCCTCTTCTGACTGTAAGCATTGCATGACACAGGTGCACCTACCTACATGCAGCCGATACATTCACACACATAAAATAAAAATAATAAATGTTTAAAAATATAACAAACTTTTTAAAAGAAAAAGCAGCTTAGATCACCATGACCAGCTTTAAAAAGAAAAAAAAAAAATCTTATACAACTAAAAATGACCGAAATCAGGGGCTTGGGCTCCAGGATATCAACTCTGGGAATTATCTTCTCTACCTGGGAAACAGCCAGGTCACAGGCAAAGGCCAGACAAGAGGAGGCACGGGAGCATTTGGTAGCTTTCAGTACCAAGCACAGGGTTGACAATGGGAGTGCAGTGAGCCCTGTATCCTGCACTACAAAGGTGACACACTGTGGCCCCAGGTGAGTACACCACGCCATTAGGGCAGCCACAGTAGAATTAAGAACAAATTTCTGAGAATCCGACCTCTGCCAAGCAGCCAGGCCTGGTACAGGGGCCAGGTCTGAGGGGGAATGGGGTAACAGGTACCTTGAGGTGATTGTGAAAGCCTGCAAACAGATCAGACCCCTTGAATTGAATCTCTCTGTCCCTCCAATCAAAAGCAACTAGACCTCAGGTCAGGGGGCCCCTCATGTTGCCGGTGACTTCCAAGAGAGTAACAAACACTCTGTTCAAGAATAGTCTGGACTATGGTGAAGTCAGGGGTGTGCCTTTGAACGGAGCTCTTGTCCCTTCTTTTCATTCTCTCCCCTCTACCACTTTGCTCCAGCACATATTTCCCGATATAACTTCCTGCCTCACCTCAGGCCCACCAGCAACAAGCCAAATGACCATGAGACTGAAACCTCTGAGCCCAAACCCTCTCCCTTTAAGTTGGTTTACTCAAGTCTCTTATTACAATGAAAAGTAACTAACACAGGGGACGTACCTCATTGATAAAGTGCTTGACTAGCAAGTGCCAAGGCCTTGGATTTCAACTCCCAAGACCACAAAAAAGAAGCGAAGGGGAGGGAGGGACTGAGGAGATGGCTCAGGGGTAAGAATGCTTGCTGTGGAAAGAAGAGGATTTGAGTTCAAATCCCCATCTTGGCCACACAGGCAGGTAAACCCAGTTATGGAGGGCAGAGCCTGGGAGTGTGATAGTCAGCCGGCCTAACTGCAATGGGAAACTTCAGGACCAGTAAGAGACTGAGTCTCAGAAAGCAAGGTGAAGAGCAATAGAAGAAGACACCCAGCTTCCTCCTCTGGCCTCTGCATGTACACACACACAGACACAGACACACAGGCACACACACACACACACACACACACACACACAACTTTTAAAAATGAAGAAGAGAGGGAAGGGGAGAAAGGAAAGAGAAAAGTGAAAGAGAGGCGGGAAAGGGAGAGGGACTAACAAGCCACCTAGATCTCCATCTACCAGGACTGTCCCGTTCCCAGGGCCTACATATCCTCCATTCACAGGATTTATCTTCTTCCAAAATTGTAGGAGGAGAGAGCTGCTTGCTAAATTTACACTTTAGTGTGAATTAAAGAGTACTTCTTCTGGAACATGTGAATGTAAAGGAACATTCTAAATATTAAGGAAAAAGCTTGTTCTCCTAGTTAAATTTCACATTCATTTGGACTTGGAAGCATGAGTACTTTCAGAGACTTCATCCTTGTGTCTCAGGTCTCCATTTTACATTTGCTGTACTCCTAGGTTTGTTAATATGACTGTCTGATTATATGTTGTCTGATTATACGCTGGCTTTTCCCAATACACTGCAGGCTCTGTGGATTAAGGACCATATTGGGTTTTGCTCACTTAACCATTTTTTTGACTGAACAAGTGAATTAAAGAACTTAATAAGTGTCAGGGATTTAGCTAAAAGTAGAACACTTGCCTAGCATTCATGAAACCCTAAGTTGGATTCCAACACTGAAAAAAAAAGTTAATGAAGTAAAATAGTGATGTTACTCAGGTCTTAAGGGAAAACAACACCCCACCAATCACACTGGACATGGGAGACAGCACTGTTTCTTTTCTTTCATAATTTATTTTTTATTCTATGTATGAGAGTGTTATTCCTGCATGGATGTATACAGTAAGTGCACCTATGCGTGTGATGCCCACAGAAGTCAGAAGAAGGCATTGGAACTGGGGTTATGGATAGATGATTGTTAGCTACCATGTGAGTGCTGGGAACTAAACCCAGGTCTTCTGCAAAAGCAGCAAGTGCCCTTAACCACCGAGCCATCTCTCTAGCCCCCAGACATGTTTTTGTTTTGATGCATACATCATTTTTGGGGGGTCCTCTGCAACTCTAATCTCCATTTGTTTGGGATGAGGCTGGATCCTCCAGCCTCAGGCTGAACCAATCACACAGCTCTACCTCTCAACTGAAGGATCCTGCAGGGTAGACCAATCCAAGGCACTAGGAAGAGGAAGTAGGCCAGGGAAGTAAGTGGAGCAGAGGGCAGAGGCTGGGGGAAACTATTGGCAAGAGCTGAGCCTACTTCTTGGAGGCCTTTCAGCTGGAATGGGGAGGATTTCATTCTCTGAAGACTGGGGGAGGGCAGATCTACATGAGAAGCAGGGACATACACAGAGTGACAGAAACATGTAAGACACATTTGGAAGCTGGCATGGGCCCGGCATGACAGGAGCGAAGGGCTTATGTGGGCGTAGAAGACAAGATACATGGCACCATGGCATAGAGCCAGGCCTTTGAGCTCGAGATGCCTCCTGAAGGAGCTGAGGGGGGCTCAGGAGGCAGTCCAGACCATTTCCTATGAGGGTAGTGGGTAACCCGAGCAGGCCTGGGCATTACGAGCTGATCTGTCAGGAATGGATTAAAGGAAAGAGGCTGGACCTGTACACAGATGGCACGGCCGGCCAAGGGAACACTTGAGGGCATGCATGGGCAATGGGACAGAAATAGGGCATGACTGTTGATCAGGGAACTGGAAGAAACCACCATGAGGTCTTGGGAAAAAAGAACAAGGCAGAGAAGGCTTGACTAGTATGTATGAGAGGCTGGGTTCAATATCCAGCACAGAAAAAAAAAACAAGGCAGTTTCCAAAGCCCCAGTAATAGCATCTAGAGTAGTGGTTTGAGAAGGTCAGGCTTTGGCACCAATTCAAACTGAGTTTAAGTCAACATAGAGGCACACACCTGTAGTCACAGCACTTGGGAGAGGGAGGTAAAAGGACCACAATGTTACAGAAGCAAGAAAGACTGCTTAACAGTCTGGGTGGTGGATGGATGAAAGCTAGAGAGATGGCTCAGCGATTACAGAGGACCCAGGTTTGGTTCCCAGCACCTACACCGTAGCTCACAACTGTCAGTAACTCCAGTTCCAGGGAATCTGATGTTCTCTTCTGGCCTTGTGCAGGTCATCTCTCTAGTCTTTAAGTCTATTCTTAAATTATTTTATCAGTGAGACAAGAAGCCTAAGAGGTGACTTCATTTCCCCCCCATACCATCTGGTGACCACAAAAGGATACTCAAAATTCTAGGTTGTCTCCAGCTACATAGAGAGTTCAAGGCCAGCCTGGACTACATGGGACCCTGTTTCAAAAAAGAAAAGAAAACAAAGAATAAAGAAAGACACCTGAATTTAAGCCAGACTCAGTGGCACATACCTCTAATCCCAGCTACTCAGGAGGCTGGGGTAGGAAGATCACTTGAGCACAGGAGTTCAAGACCAGCCTCAGAAACATAGCAAAACTCATTTCTTTAGAGAATAAAATTTTAAAATAAAATACAACCTGACTTTGAATCCTGACTCTGGCACTTCAAGCCTATATGATCTTGGTGAAGTTTTCTTTTCTTGATGCTTCAGTTTTCTTATTTATGAAAAATAGATTATAGTACCAAACTCAGAGGTTATTGAAAGACTAAGGGAAATGGTTTCTGTGAAGCACTTTTCAGGGTTCCAGGAAGAGAATAAATACCTAATGTAGATAAGAGGTGCAAAGTTTCCTTTAGGGGTGAAGCAAATGTTCTAAAATTAGATTATGGTAATGGTTACACAACTCTAAATAGCTAACAACCACTGAACCGAGCAGTTTACATGAGGGATTTTCTTGTTTGTAAATTAGATCTCAATAAAGCTGTTAAATATCATCAGTATCTGGTGGTAGCTGCTATTATCTCTTTGTTTCCTAAGCTGGTTCTCTAAAGGTGATCTCCAAATCACTTCGAGGATTTCTTGATAACAGCATTATCTTTAAAAAGGTCCTGGTTGCCAGACATGGTGAAGCACACCTTTGATCCCAGCACTCCAGAGGCAGAGGCAGGTAGATCTCTGTGTGTTCGAGGCCAGCCTTGCCTACATAGGGAGTTCCAGGCTAGCTAGGTCTACAATGGAGCCGCTGTCTCAAAACAAAAGGTCCTAGTTGACTGAAACAAAAAGAGTTATTTCTTTCTCACACATAGTAGTCAGTGAAGGACTATTTGTTTCTTCAGGACTTCCCTATATTCACTGCTTTAAAAAAAATTTAGGGGCTGGAGAGATGGCTCAGCAGTTAGGAGCACTGGCTGCTCTTGCAGAGGACCCTGGTTCAATTCCCAGCACCCACATGGCGCACAACTGTCTGTAACTCCAGTTCCAAGGGTTACAAGCGTCCCTCTTCTGACCTATTTAGGCACTGCAAGACACCTACATGTGGGCAATACACTCATACACATAAAATAAAAATAATAAAATATTTTAAAATTTGTATGTGTGTGTGTGTGTGTGTGTGTGTGTGTGTGTGTGTGTGTGAGTACATAGTATACATGTGAAAGTCAGAGGACAACTTTGCGGAGTTGGTTCACTCCTTCCTTCCTTATGTGGGTTCCAGGTGAACTCAGGTCACCAGAACCGCTCAGTAAGAGCTTTTACCCACTGAGCCATCTTACCAACCATATTCATTGCTGTGTCATCTCAGATTCTGAGTTCAGTATGGCTGCTGGACCTTAACTATCACATCCACACTCTAGGCAACAAAGGAGAGAAAAAAGTCCTGCTGTTGTGTTACTTACCTGTGATTCCTCTTACTTGGGAGTCTGAGGCAGGAGGATTAAAAGTTTAAGGCCAGCCTGAGTAGTTCAGTGAGATGCTGTCATAAATTTCAAAACAGAATAAATTAAAATAAAACAAACAACAAAAAAAGGTTAGAGAACTAGAGAAAGGTTTGCCCTCTTCTTCAGAAGGAGAGGTTCCTAAACGATACTTTGCGGGGAGGGGGGTTGTTTTGGGGGGGAGTTGAGACGGGGCCTCCCTGTAGCCCCAGCTGGCTAAGTAGCCAGCTATATAGGCCAGGCTGGCCTCAAATTCACAGAGATCTGCCTGCCTCTGCCTCCCGAGTGCTGGGGCTAAAAGTATGTGTCACCAGTTCTGGCCTGATATTTTTTTTAATGAAAAGTTTCATTATGACATTTCTAGACAGGTACTTTTGCTCATAGTCAAACTGAAATAACATTAGGCCACCACTGGGGCTAGAGTCACAGGAAGTTTGTCATGAGCTGTCTGACCTACGTGCTAGGAACTGAAACCAGGGACCTCTGGTAGAACAGTAAGCACTCTTAACTACAGAGTCATCTCTCCAGCTCCTACATAATACTTTTTACTTACATCTCATTATTCAGAACTTAATCACATGGCCACATCTGTTTGCAAAGAGAATTGATAAGTGTGGTCTGTGGCTCTGGTAGAACTACAATTTGGAGCTTATTAAAGGGGGAAATGGTTATTGGGAGACAACAGTCTCCACGATAACTGCTGCTTTTCTAACAAGGGGAGGCAGAATATAAACACAAAAATAAATAAATAAATGAACAAAGTGCACAAAATATCTCTAAAAGAAACAAGCAACAATAATGCTATAGTTTGAATTTTGAACCATGTCATTGTATGATCTATTCAAGTAAATGTAACTGGAATCTAAAAACACATACTAGTTGGGCATGGTGGCACGTGCCTTTAAACCTCAGGACTTGGTTGGCAGAGGTAGGCAGATCTCTGTGAGATGCCGGTCAGCCTAGTCTGCATAGCAAGTTCTAGGCCAGCTGGGCTACAGAGAGAAACTATCTCAAAAAAAAGCAACAACAACAACAAAAAACCCATACACTAAAGCATGCTAACTGACTGCATTTCCTAACTTACAACACTGTACCACAGATAACCCAGGCGTCCAGATAAGCACTAAGCCTCTGCAAACTGCAGACTGCCTCCCCTCAATAGTTATGGGCCAAACCATCACAAGCAAACCACACCCTCAGCTTCAAGGCTTGTTTTCTTGGTACATGGTACCAACTCACATTCTTCAGCCTGTCTTCATCCTATCATCCCCAAGAAGGGTCCTCATGTGGTCGTTCTTGCCTGTGATCAGCATGCTACCAGAGACTTACTAATCCTTTGTCTTCATCCTGATCCTGGTTCTAAGGGGGGACCTGCTAGGCCTGGTGTGATCCAGGCTGTCCATCTTCCAGCTACCAACCCGAGTAGTAGCTGTGAAAACAATCCCATACGTCTGTGTCCTTGGACTTCTCTTCATACTCTGTCCACATTTTCCTCATTTGTATCAGCATACCGGACTCTGTACTAGGGCCCACCCTCAACCAATATGACTTCAGCTTAATTACTCCATTTGCAATGGCTCTATTTCCAAGTAACGTCAAATTTACATGTTACTGGTTGTTAGGGATTTGGAAAGACATTGTTCAGTTGTACATGGAAGTCTCCCACTTCTGGGCTGCATCCCTCTGAACTTCCCGCCTGCCTGTTTCCTCCTTTTATTGATAAGGAAACACTTTACACCACTGCCAGTGTCAGTCCAATGCCACCTGGCCATTTTAACCTCCAGGTTCTAGACCCAGGAGCTCAGGGACCCTGAATACCCAGTGGCTCCTTATCTTCCCGGCTCTATCAGCAGCTTCAAGACATAGCGACTTTAACTTTCCACAGTTTCTTCAGGGTTCCACTGAGGTGGTTAAAACCTCATTCACATCTCAGCATCTGGCTGGGGAGCTAGAACACCACGAAGGGACTGGTGAAGACCGCCCTGTTTGCCTGGAGTCAAGTAAAGTCAAGGATGCTGCTGCTGGCTTTTCAGTCTCACCTTATCTTCTGGGTATGACTTGAAATCACCCACAGAGGGGGAAGAATTTAGTCAACTCACAGTAGCACAGCAACAGAGGCCAAGGAAATTCTTTCACTCAGGAATACGCACCTACACAGCTCTTCCTTGGCGCAACTGCCAACGCTGCGGCAGGCACCTAATTACCCCTCCTCTCTCCTCTCTCCTCATACAACCCTCAACCCTAATCCTGCCTGACTGGGCAGGTTGGAAGAGGGAACACAATTCATCTCCCTTTTTCTAAGGTTGATTGACCCTAAATTTTTTATATTAATTTGTTTTTATTTTATCTATGTGAATGTTATGTTTGCATCGATATAAGTGCACCCATGCATGCAATGACCACAGAGTCCAGAAGACGACATTGGATCTCCTAAAACTGGAGTTAGTCACCATATGGGTGCTGGAAAACATACCTGGGTCCTCTGCAAGAACAGCCAGTGCTCTTAGCCACTGAGCCATCTGGACAACCCCCCTAAACTTAATAGTCAACAAAACTGAAAAAAATTGACAGTAAACACCCTCTTATCCAGCACCTACCTCTTGCCCTTAACATTTGTTATTATAGCTAAGTTTTTTGTTTCTATTTTTTTGCTTGATTGCTTGCTTGCTTGTTTTAAGACAAAGTCTCCCTATGTAGCCCTGGCTGTCCTGGAACTTATTATGTAAACCAGGATGACCTCAACCTCATAGAGATCTATTTCTCAAGAACTGTATTATATAGCATTTTAAAATTTGAGATTGAAGCTGGATATTTAACTCCATTTTAGAAACTGTCTATCATATACAAGGTCCTAAATTCCACCAGCAGCATCAAAAGTAAATAACTGACTAAATACTGAGATACATTTCACATAACATAAAAGCCACCATTGTAAAGTCTATGCTTCAATGTTTCTGAGGTTTTGTTTGTTTAGGTCTGGAGGTGAAACCCAAGGTCTCCTGCATGCTAGACAAGCACTCTCCCAACTGAGCCACATTCTTGGGTCCCAGACCCTTTGGCATTGTTTGACACAGGTTCTCATGGAGCCCATGTTGACTTCAAACTTACTATGTAGCCGAGAAAGACCTTGAACTCCTGATCTTCCAGCCTCCACCTCCCAAGTTCAGGCATTCTAGGTATGCACCACAGTGCACAGCTTTTCAATGGTTTTTAGTATTTTATACCATACAAATATCACTAGTTCCAGAACATTTTTATAACCTAATTAGTCCTGATTTGCTTTTCCTCCCATGCCCTACAATCAATTACTAATCTACATTTGTCTCTATGGAGTTGTCTAATGGGAACATTTTAAAAATAATTTTTAAAAATTTTATATGTATCAGTATATTGCCTGCATGTATGTAAGTGCACCCAGGTTGAGAAATGCCTGTGGAGATCAGAAGAGGGTGTCAGATCTCCTGGAACTGGAGTTATGGACAGCTCTTAGCCATGTGGAAATGAACCCAGGTCCTCTATAAGAGCAGTCAGTACTTTTAACTGCTGAACCAACTTTCCAGTCCCTAATGGGGACATTTTTTATAAATGGGCTCATAGGTTGCCTTTCTTTTTTTTTTTTTTTTGGTAAGTTTTGAATCAAGGCCTTAACTGGCCTATAATTCCCTATGGTGACCAGGCTAGCCTGGAACTTTCAGTGATTCTCTTACCTCTGCCTCTGAACTGCTGGGATTACAGTGTGCTCGAATACCCAGCTGCCCAGCTTCCTTTAGTCAACATAGTTTTCAAGGTTCATCTATGTTGTCTTAACACATCATTCCTTTTGTAGTAGATATTAATTCATTGTGTAGATGTACAATTCACCCATCAGGTATCAGCACTGGGATTGTGCTGCTGACAATATCAGCATTTATGTATGAACATAAATTTTCAATTATTTCAGGCACTCACCTAAGCGTGTGTGTCTCATTCACGTATGGGTCATATTGTTAACATTAACATTTACTGTACATTATCCACATATCTGTCTCTTTGCCTTTCTGTCCATATGTTAAACTATCTCACATTTTACTGCACACATCAGTACACCTCACCCCTAAACTCATCAGCATATCTACTAATAAGTAGAATTCAGTATTTGTAGTTTTAAACCTTTCGTGTAAATTTTACAATGAATTGGGAAATGTATCATTTGATGAGTCTGAACAAAAGCATATCTACACCTGTCAAATCTAAATCTAGATGTGGAGACACAGAGCATTACCCCCTCCTACCAAGGTCCCCTCAAGTCTCTTCAGAACCAGGCTCTGCCCACCCTCCCCAAAGATAGTCATCTATCTCATTTGCTTCCTATTGTAAATTACTTTGCCTTCCAGAACTTCATTCAATAAATATAGCATGTGCTATTTTCTCTGGTTTCTTTTGCTTAGCATACTGTTTGGGGACTTCATTCTGCAATCATCATAATATGAATGTACCTTAGGTCGTTTATCCATTCACCTGTTGGGGACCACTTAGGCTATTTCCAATTTGGAACTGTGACCAATAAGGCTGCTATGATCGACCTTGATGTGACCAGTGTGTTTGTTTCTCTTGGGTAAATATTTAGAATTGGAACTGGGCTACACCTATATAAGTTTGATTCTACCAAAAACACTACCAAAGCCAGGAGGCAGAGAGGGAGGCTAAGAAAAGCCAATCTCTGTGAGTTCAAGACCAGCCTGGTTTACAAAGTGAGTTCTAGGCTAGTTGGGGCTACAGGGAGCCCTTGTCCCAAAAAAGACCAAAACAAAAACAAACCTAACTACCAGACCTTTTTCCAAAGTGACTGTACCATTTTTCATGCCTTCAGTAATGTATTAGATGTGTAAATTTTGAGCTCCCAAACCCCAGTGAATTAATGCTGGATGTGGAAGTGCATGCCTTTAACCCCAGCACTTGGGAGGCAGAGGCAGGCAGATCTCTGTGAGTGTGAGGTCAGCCTGGTCTACATAATGAGTTCTAGGCCAGTCAGGACTACAAACAAACAAACAAACAAAAAGACACAAATTATAAACTGCTACTGCTACTCATTGAATTATTTCATGTTCCTTATCCATCTTTATTTATTTATTTGTTTGTTTGTTTATTTATTTTAGAGACAGGATTCACATAGTCTAGGCTGGCCTCTGACTTACTCTGAAGCTGAAGCTGGTCTTGAACTCCTGATCCTTCTACCTGTATCTCTACAGACATGCACCACCATAACTGGCTCTTTATCTCGCTTTAAAATTTAAATAGGGGCTGGTGAAATGGCTCAGTGGTTAAGTGCACTAACTGCTCTTTCAGAGAATCACAGTTTGGTTCCTAGCATCTACATAATAGCTAACAACTGCCTGTTAACTCCAGCTTCAAGGGATCTGACACCTCCATGGGCCTCCACCTGCATGTACACATAAACATATACATACACATAATTTTTAAAATTTAAATATACAGGTTATGAGCACTATAGGTGATAAATAGCTACCTTGACCATTATTTCGAAGTAACAATGAGTCAAAATTATCAAACAAACAAACAAATTTAAAAAGGTAGACTTTTCCATGATTAAAAATATTCAACAAACGAGGAATAGAGAGGAATGTCCTCACCTTATAAAAACACCAGTCCAAAACCCACAATAAACATCATGCCTGAAAAGATCATGAACAGAACAATGATATCTGTTCTCCCTTCTATTCAATCTTGATGATAGAGAGTATAGCTGGGACAACTAGGCAAAAACCAATCAAATAATGGGATCCAAATTAGAAAGAATAGAAAGTGCTGGGAGTGGTGACACATGCCTATAATTCCAGCACTCAGGAGGCTGAGACAGGAGGATTGCTCTAAGTTTAAGGATAATCTGGGCTGTCGAGTGAGATCCTCCCTCAAAAAAGAAAGGCGTTGGAGGAGGAAGATAAAGGAAGAGGAAAGAAGTCAGTCTCTCTGTTCGCCACTGACATGCCATCTCCTATACAAGTGATTCGCCAGAATGACGTGAAGAATTTGATAACACCCTGTGGAGGTCCAGATTTCCCAGATTTAGAAATTCCATGACTGTCTTTATGCTGACTCTGTAACAAGCTGGGGTTGGCAGGAGCAGCGGCAGCACTTAAGAAATGGAGGCAGGAGATACGGAGAGTTCCACATCACCTCGGGCTATATGAGACTGTCTCAAAAACAAGAAGAAAAAAGGAAAACTGACTCTGTTCTGTCACTCTTCCCACTACACTTGACAAAAATAAACCAAACTCTTTTTTAATCTCTTATTTTCGTCTTTTTGAGGTAGGATCTCCCTGTAGCCCCAGCAGGCCTGGAACTTACTTATATAGACTGGGCTAGCCTGGATCTCAGAGAAATCTGTCTGCCTCTGCCTCCTGAGTGCTGGCATTAAAGGCATGTGCTACCACATCAGCCTGTTTTTTATTTCTTAAAATTATATTCTGTGTGTGTGTGTTGAGGTCAGAGGACAACTTGTGGGTCAGTTCAGTCCTTCAGGATGTGGGCCATGGGGGACTGAGCTCACATCTTCTCCTGAGTCATCTCACCAGCCACTCAGCTTTTTTTTTTTTTTTTAATGTGTATGAGTGTTTTACCGGAATGTATGTAAGAGCACCCATAACATGCAATGCCCATGAAAGCCAGAAGAGGGCGTCAGATCCCCTGGAACTGGAATTAAGCACTGGAATTAGTTACTATATGGGTGCTGGGAACCAAACCCTAGTCCTCTACAAGAGCAGCCAGTGCTCTAAACCACTGAGCCATCTCTCCAGCCCCACCCAACTCTATTTAAAGAGAACTCAACTATCTCTCCCTTTTATGAAATTTGCTCCTGAATTCTCCTTCTTGAAACTGCCCACCAAGACCACAGTTCTCCACTTACCTGGCTAAGCCCTGCACACTGTACTAACTCTTCATTGGCTTCTGTATGTTTCTGTGTGGATGCTTTATGGCTAAGTTTAAAAAACAACTTTATTGTAAAATTGATATATTATAAAATTCACTTTTTTTTGAGACAGGGTCTCCCTATAACCCCAGATTGGAACTCACTATGTAGACAAGGGAGGCCTCAATCTCACAGGGATCAGATGCCTGCCTCTGCCTCCCAGGGTGCTGAAGTTAAAGGCATGGGCCACTGCACCACCCAGCCAGCTACTTTCACTCATTTTAAATCCACATTCAACAGGTGTCTTTTTTTTTTTCCTTCCAGTAATGGAACAGAACCCAGGACTATTCTATTTAATGATTTTGATTTTTAAGATAGTCTCATGTAGTCCAGGCTAGCCTTAAACTTGCTATGTAGCCAAGGATGATTTTTAAAGTTGTGATTCCTCCCACTTTCACCTGCCCAGTTGCTGGGATTACAGGTGTGGGTCACCACTCTCAGACTGTTGCGGTCAGTTTGAAGAAAATCGCTGAGTTTCTAATAGCTCAATAGTAGAGCGTTTTCCTATCTTGTGGAAGTTCCTAGGTTTAATCCCTAAATAAATAAATAGTAAATAACTGGAAGGTGGACGGATCAGGAATTCAAGGTCATCCTCAGCTGTACAGCCAGTTCCAGAGAGTGGTTAAGAGTGCTTGCTGTTCTTGCAGAGGATCCGGGTTCCATTCCCAGAATCCACATTGCAGCTAACAACCGTCCTTAACTGTAGTTCCAGGGGATCTGATGCCTTCATCTGGCCTGCTCTGCCACCAGGCAATTGTATACATGCAGGCAAAACACAGAGACATAAAATAAAAATAAATAAATTTTAACCCAAATAAATAAATAAAATCTTGGTCAATGACGCTATCTCGAAGGATTAAAATGACCAGTGGCTCCGTTTTCATCCGAGCAGTTCACCATTTTCCTCTTTTGCTATCCCTTCATAGCTGCTCTTTCTGCATTGGGCTGGAGAATTCCTTTAATTTTTTTTCTCCCCCCAGTTTACAGGAAAAGCAACTGCCTGTTCCCCAGGACTGCGAACCATTGCAGCCCCTAAACGCCCAGGGGCCTAATCAAGAAACTCTAAATGTGTGGCTGTTTTGTGCAATTTCCAACTCAATCATCCCTACTAGGTAACAGGGTCCCCACCCTCCTTTCCATCCCTGACAACATTTTTTCTTAATCGCCGTACGGGTTAGTTTCACTCGTACCTGACACCCTAGCCTGAAGCCGGCACGCGGACTTCAAAAACGCACCCGCTGAGATTGAACCAGTTGACAAGCCGAGGGGAGGAGTGTGTGGAGGTGTAAGTGTAGGTGCCTGTGTGTGGAAGAAACCAAAGGAGTCCTCCAAGGTGTCCATCTTGTGGAATGCCCATCGGGCCGGGCTGAGGGACCCAGAATCGGCTCCCCAGGGCACGCTGGCAGACAGCAAGCTGAGCGACGGGGCTAGGGGACAGCTGGGCTTCACTCTCGCCACCCCGCAGACTCGCCGCTGCCTAGGGTACGGCACCCCCAGCCCCGCGCAGTGGTAGGAGCCGCGCGACGTCACCCATTGTTTACAAATCAACCCGAGCCGGCAGCATTCCGCCTCCCGCGGCTGCAGGCGCGCGGCGCGACTGCCCGGTGGCCCCGGCTCCCGCGGCTCCGCGGCTTCCGCGTCCCCGGCCCGGCCTCCGCCTCCGCCCCGCTCCCGCCCCTGCCGCGGCCCGCCGAGCCCGCGGGCAGCCCAGCCGCCAGCGACGCCCGCACAGCCGCGGGGGCCCGGGCGGGGGGCCATGCCGTGCCGGAGGGAGGAGGAGGAGGAAGCCGGCGAGGAAGCGGAGGGGGAGGAGGACGACGACAGCTTCCTCCTGCTGGAGCAGTCGGTGACGCTGGGCGGCTCGGCCGACGTGGACCGGCTCATAGCCCAGATCGGCGAGACGCTGCAGCTGGACGCGGCGCAGCGCAGCCCGGCCTCGCCGCGTGCGGCCCCGGGGCCGCCGCCGCCCCCGCGGGCCCTGGCGGCGCTGGCGGCCGACAAGGCCCGGGCCCCAGCGGGGCCGCTGCTGCGGGCGGCCGCGTCTGCCGAGGCTCCGGCGCCCCCGGGGGCCGTGCGCTGCGCCCTGGGGGACCGCGGCCGCGTGCGGGGTCGGGCGGCGCCCTACTGCGTGGCGGAGCTGGCCGCGGGGCCCGGCGCGCTGTCCCCGATGCCCCCGCAGCCGGGCCTGGATGGACCCCCTGGAGCCGGCAAGCAGAGCATCCCGCAGCCGCTGTCTGGTCCGTGCCGGCGAGGGTGGCTCCGGAGCGCGGCCGCGTCCCGCCGCCTGCAGCAGCGACGGGGATCTCAGCCTGAAACCCGCACCGGCGACGACGACCCGCACCGGCTCCTGCAGCAGCTCGTGCTGTCGGGAAACCTCATCAAGGAGGCGGTGCGGAGGCTTCATTCGCGACGGCTGCAGTTACACGCAAAGCTTCCCCAGCACGCTTTCCTCGGGCCTCTGTCCGCACCGGTGCATGAGCCCCCTTCGCCCCGAAGTCCTCGTGCGGCCTGCAGCGACCCTGGCGCTTCGGCGAGGAGCGCGCAGCTCAGAGCTGGGGACGACCTTCTCGTCCCCAGTAGCTAACAGCCAGGAGTGACCACAGCACCAGCCTCTGACTGCAGGGTAAGGGGTTCACCAAGGGCTGCAACCCTGCGAGGCTGGTAGACAACGTTAGCTTTTGGAAACGGGAAGACTAAGCTAAGAGAGACAACCGAAAAATTGGAAGGTTTTCATGGAGAACTGAGGTCGAGGGCCCCAAACTGAAATCCAGGACTTCAGCCAGTTTAAGGCAGATTTTATAGTGCGCACAGCAAGCTGTCAGCAGAACTCCTTATTTGGCGTGAGGCAACCTGGCCGTGCAGGGTGCAGTTTCGCGCAGACTCTTCGGGACACGCCAGCGACCACGTGGCCACAGTGCATGCTTTCAGGATCGCCCAGCGTTGGAACGAAGGACGATGATCCATTTACTTTCAGGACCTTTTTCAGGGCTGGTTCCTGATCCACTTTAGGGGAGGGGGGATGTGAGTAGACGATAATTTCTGGTAGCATCCCAAAATGCCACACTTGAACATTTATGGCAGTTAAAATAACGTCTCATATCATTTGTGGTGCTGGCTTTAATATAGAACATGCGGTACCACAGAAGGACCCTTCTGAGGCTGAATAGAAATAACCCTTTTTTCTGTTCCTTCTTTGCAACTGGTTGCTGTTACCAGAGCGTCAGGGGAAGGCTGTACCCCACGAATGGGAATGCAAGGCGGCAGCAGTGGGTGTTGGGTTATGAACGGGTTTAGTGAATCATGGAAAGAGTGAACCCTCCGTTCCTTCTGAAGTGCGTTTTTAAAGCCGGCCGCACCTCCTTGGGCTCAAGGTCACTGTTTTCCAGGTTGTGCATTGTTGTGGGACCGCAGCACCTACTGTAGCTCCGCTGCCTTGCTAGGAGAAGAGCGAGCTGTTTTGCAAATGCTGGTGTTCCCTGAGGACACGCGCCACCGCCACTAAAGAGTTGGGGGGCGGGGAAGCTCTGAGCGTCTGTGCTTCCCGCCACCCCCTCTACCCTGGCTCTGGGCTTTCGCCGAGATTGCACTGAGACAGTGGCCCCGCGTCCCTCCTTTCTCCCTCGCCTCTGCCCAGCTCGAGCCGGTGGCCTTGAGGATCCTGGGGGCCAGAAAGGGGGACTAGGGAGGAGCTACATGACGGGCACTCCAGGGACACAGCCCCGCACAGCCGCTTTATAATGGGCTCTCCGGGGCCATTTATAATAACAGCTGCAATTCCCTGGATAGACGGAGTTGATTTCCTTCCTCTGACCCTCCCCCAGCTGTGCCAGCTTGCCTTTGTAAGTGAATAGAAACCGCGGAGAAAATGTGACCCTCCAGATGAAAAAGCTGCAGGCTTTTTGCCATTGTGACTGTGGTGAAGTGCTTGGAAATGCTGTTCACTCAGAGCGACTGTTTTGTTTTAGTTTTATAGAATCAATGGCTTGTTCAGCATCCAGATGTGGCTATTGACATATCTACACTTCGCACCGGAGTGTCTGGAATTGTGGCTGTCCTGATTATAGGATTTTAACTTAACTGAAATAACTGTTTTGAATAAAAGTGTTCGGTTTTTTGTTCGCCTTTATTTTATACTTGCCTCCAGCAGGAAAGATGTACAGAACACATTTCTCTGATCTCCATAAACATGAAAACACTTGAAATCCCTGTCAGCCTGGCTTGTGGATGGTAATTAAAGGCCTTTGTGTCTGAGCAGCTCACTAGTTAGACAAGGTCTGCACAGCTGGGTGTGTACCAGGACTGGCATGAAATTAAATGAAAGTGAGGTCAGGGTTTGGACCAGTCCTGGTCAGGAAACCTCAAGAGTCTTTTGGATGTCAAGGATGGCAGTATGTTGGGGAGCTGCCTCTGGCTGGCTGTCTGGCTAAGGACATCAGATCAGTCAGTGCTAACTGGGACCATCAAGTGAGCTATTGGCCAGGAGCTGCTCAAGATGTAAGCCTGATGGGAGCTTATTAAAAGATACACACACACACACATACCTACCTTTGACCTTGACACATATACTACCATTCTGTATCAACAGAGACGACAGCCCACCTTTATCTCTCGGTTCTGAGATAATTCAGTCTGTTCCCTCAAGGAAAGAACTAAGCTGGGTGGCAGAGTGCTAGTGTTTAAATCCACTCATTAAGTGGGGAGGGGCCCTTGGACAAGTTGCTCAACCTCTGGGCTTCCATTTCCTCATATTTATGGCAGAGATGGTTGAGATACAGTCTGTGATGGATGTCTGGCATGTACTAGAGAAAAACAGTATGTAATCCCTAGTCCATCCTTCCCTGACTGATTCAAAGTACCTAGGTGACTGGGTCCTCAATTTTTCATTAAACAGGGTAAGCCATGTTTCCAATATCACTACTTGGAAGAAGTGCTCTTGGACTTACATCCTTGTTAACAGCGCTTTTCACTTAATGTCCCATTATATCTCAAATACATAAGACACTGATTGCCTCTGAGGAGCACCTTCAGAACCCATAAAGTAGGTTGTTTCCCATCACCCGCACAGCAAGAAAAGGGTGATTATTTAGGCTCAAAGACAAGGTGAAGAGGGGGCCTCCTCAGTTCAATGCGTTCATGGAGGGACAGGAACAGGGGCCCTGCTTCCTTTGGGTTGGGAGCAGCCCTGAGATTCTCAACTGACATCCTTAGATATGGAGAGATCGCAGATGCCCGGGTCAGGCAGCAATATAGAACTTTGTCTCCATTCCCAAACTGGCCATGATCAAATGCCAGTACACCAAAGAACTAGCTCCTTGTAGTAAGAATAGTGCCAGGAATTGTTTCTCAGCACTTAGGAAGCTGAGACAGGAAGATTGCCACAAGCTCCTGGCCAGCCTGGACTACAGAATAAAACCATCTATAGATAAATAGCTGGATAGACTCAGCCTTAGATCTCACACATCCCAGTCCTCCCTTGAAAAAAGATACCTGAAACCAAACTTGGTACATGCCTCTAATCCTGGCACTTAGGCAGCCCAGACAGAAGAATGGGAAGTTCAAGGTCATCCTCAGTTACATATTTTGAGACCAGTGTGGGCAACATGGGGCTGGAGAGATGGCTCTGGGTTGAAGAGCATTAGTTGCTCTTACAGAAGACCTGGGTTCAGTTCCTAGCACCCACATGGCAGCTAGCAACTGTCCATAACTCCAGTCTTGGGGACTCCCTTTCCTGGCCTCTGTGGACATTGCAAAGACAAGTGCACTTACATGCAGGCAAAACACTCATACATGTAAAAATTTAAATTTTAAGAGAAAACTAATAGTTACTATGCATGAGGTACTTGAAATGCTCTATAATCCTGTGATCTTTTTTTTTAAAAAAGCCTGCTAAGAGCTGAGGAACTAAGTGGTACAGCTCCTGCCTAGAATATATATGGCCCTAGATTCTATCACCAGCACCACACATACACAAATTCTGTCAAGGTGGGCACAGTGGGGTGCCTATAGTTCCAGTTACTCAGAAGCCAGAAGTAGGATTGCTTCAGTCCCAGAGTTTGAGAACAACCTGGGAGACCCCGTATCAAAAAAATTAAAATCTTGCCAGCTTTTATTAACTCTCCCTCAAATCTCCCTTTTAGACTAGAATATGTCAGAATGTCTATAAATGAATAAATTTCTATTAAAGTTATTAGACCTCTATGTATGTGCATGCACTCGTGCTGCCAAATTAAACCCAAGTCTGCTAAGCAGGCATTCTACCACTGAACTGTACTCCCAGCCTCATAAGACCATTCTGTAGATGGAACAGATGGTCCAGGAACATGGGTAGGACAGAGAGCTCCTCCTAAGTCCAGGTCTAGCAGTCCAGAAGCCAGATCTTTAGGCTCCCAGTCAGGCTGTACAAGTGCACATGTGAATGATACCTTTGCAGTTGTCCACAGAGAAGATTGAGCTAGGGGATGTCAGGTATGCTGTAACCATTTTATTTTTTTACTTATTTTCACGCAGCCTAGGCTGGCCTTGAGTTTGCTGTGTATCGAGGATGACCTTGAACTTCTGATCCTCCTGCCTCCACTTCGCAAGTGTTGGGATTCCAGGTATTATTTCATGCTAGGGGGTTGAACACAGGGCTTTGTGAATGCCAGGCAAACACTCGACCAACCAAGCTACATCCCTTGCCCATTGTAACCATTTTCTTACAAAATACTCTACATTCTAGGAAGACAACTGGCCACAGAAACTACCCAGCTGAGACAGAAGACCAAAGATACACACTGAATGAACAAACAAAAAACTAAAATTAACCAGTTGGCAAATAAGTGATTTGGAGAAAAGAAGGCCACATCCTATAGAGAGCACTCCAAAGTCCGCCACCCTAAGAGCATTCTAAACTCGGCATAAATGCAATTTGGATTCGATTTTTATTCATTTTTGCTCATTCTTTTTCCAGCTTAGAAGCAGGAACATGGAGTGAAGATCAGACACCACTTTCCTATCCAGCAAAGTCTGTGTTGAACCCTGTGATCCCTTCCTTCCAATCAGAAAACAGTTACCTTGGCAACCAAATTACTAACTCACTCAATTAGCTCCCCCACTCTTCTACCAATGCTCAGTAATCACAGAATGTCAGCCTCGGGAGAGCTCAGGCTTCCCAGACTGGGGGGCTCCTACCCCATTTAGTGATGGAGGTACATGCCACATGATGCTGTAAAAGCTGGTGCAGGCAAAGAAGAAAAACTCTCCCGGGCAGTGTAGTGTTCCGACGGTGTGTGAATGCAGTACAAATGACCTGCCCATAATGGTGTCTCCTAGAAGACGTAAGAGGAAAGAGCTAGCCTATGCAGACAGCCCAGAGCTAGCTGTGTGCTTTGGGGCAGGGCCCAGAAGCTCATATGTCAGTAACTCATCTGCAAAATGGGATAAGCACAGTGCCTAACTTGCAGAATGCTGTGAGATCAGATACTATATAGGAAGCAAACGGCACAAACAAAGCATCACTCCTGGAAGTTAAAAAAAACAGGGTCATGTGCAGCCCAGGCTGAACTTGAATTCACTCTACAGCCAGCACTGGCTTTGTACTCCTGATCCTCCTGCCTCCACCTCCTAAACGCTGGGGTGACAGGGATTCCACCTGGCTCAAGAGCTATTATATAAAGGCCACAAATTTGAGTCTTTTATAGAAAAAGCTGCCTCTTACTGACTTCTTCAAAATCAGTCTCATCTCCTCTCCCTTTCCCTCTCTCGCTCTCCTCTCTTCCTCATGCTGAGGCCTCGTAGGTATTATACAACAGCACTACACCGTGAACCCGTCTCTCTCAAAAGGCACGGGGAATCAGGAGCTTGGGAAATGGTTCCGTGGTAAAGGCTCTTGCCACCAATCCTGACAACCTGAGTTTCATCCCCAGGATCCACATAGTGGAAGGAGGGAACCAGCTCCAACTTCCACAACTTGACCTCTGACCTCCACATGAATGCTGAGTGCCCACACACAAGCACACACACACACACACACACACACACAAATATTTAAAAACAAATTTTAAAGGTGGACTGGAGAGATGGCTCAGCAGTTAATAGCACTTGCTGCTGTTCTTGCAGAGGACTTGGGTTTGATCCCAGCATCCACATGGAACACCTCACAGCTGTAACTTCAGCTCCAGGGATTTCAATACCCTTCTAGCCTGCACAGGGACAAGCATGCAGGTGGTACATATAGAGACAAGCAGGCACACACACATACACATGAACAAAAATAAAAATGGAAGGGGGTGGTGATATGGTTTAGCTGGTAAGGGCACCTGATGCCAAGCCTGATGGACCTGATTCAATCCTTGGACCCACATGGTGGGAGGAGAGAACCAACTCCTGGAAATTGTCCACTGACCTCTATATGCACAACATGACACACACTCTTGAACACATGCTCCTGCACATATACACACAATGAACTTTTTTTAAGGCACAGGGAAGCCAAGGTGGTGATACATACAAGTAATCCCAGTATTTAGGAGGTGGAGGCAGGAGAATCACAAGTTCAAGTTCATACTTGTTGACATAGCAAGTTTGAGGCCAGTTTCAGTTACCTGAGACCTTGTCTCAAAACATAAGGACTGGAGATGTAGTTCAGGGGTAGTATGTACAAGACCCAGGCTTTGGTCTCCAGCACTTGAAAGGGGAAAAAAAAAAAAGCACAAACCTGCTTCCTCTGAAGTCACACCACTGGATCTTGCAGCCCAGTTGCAGTTGCATAGGGAAGTGTTAAAGGTAGCTGATACTCGGGCTGGAGAGACAGCTCAGTAGTTAAGAGCACTGGCTGCTCTTGCAGAAGACCCAGGTTCAATTCCAGTACACACATGGTGATCAACAACCATCCATACCTCCAGTTCCAGGGGATCTGATACCTACTTCTGGCCTTTGCAGGTTTGCACATATGTGGAACACTTACATATATGTAGGCAAAACATACATATAAAATAAACCAAAAAGCTTTTAAAGGACAGTTGAGACTAAAGAAATAAAGGAGTTCACTAGGAAAGAGGTAGAGGTCACCTTTTAGCCAAGCCAGGGCTGGAACTTGTGGCGCTGAGGCAGCTGGGAATAGAATGTACAGTGAGGACAGTCTGGAGCCAGTTCTTAAGACATCCCCCATTTCCTATGAGAAGACCCATCTCCTCTAATTCAGTGTCTGTGCTCAGCTGAAGTTTAGCTTGCCTGCTCTCTCCATGTCTGTCTATAATTTGTGCTGAGAAAAAATGGTGCAATTGCTTCCCAGGAAGTGACCATTCAGTTCATTTCGTTTTCTCTCTTCATTCCATTTACTGTCATTATAGAGTTATCTCCGGGATTCATATGTGCATGTCTCCTTCCCAAAGAGATTATATATTCTTTGATGGCAGAGGAACGACAAGATGAAGAGGATGCTTTAGGCAGACTGTTTAGTCACATGGCATGGGGAATGGGCTGGGACCAAGGGGGACTATTTATGGTCACCCAGATCTGTGGCTGGCTGTTGCAGCTTCCAGGCACCAAGCTTAATAGAGGCTTGGATAGGCAAGGAGAGGAACAGACAAAGAGATGTGCCCACAGGCCTGAGCACAGTACCGTGTAACCATAAAAATGTGGGCACTGGAGCTGGACTGCCTGGCTCCTTCCTTTAAAGTGCCGTCCTGTGATCCTGGGTAGGTTTCTTCACCACCCTAGCATCTCAGTCCAATAACAACAAAAGTTCCCACTTGATAGGCTTGTTGTGAGGATTAATTGAGCTAATACTAGTAAAACTACTCAGGCTCCTACCTGAAACATAGCTACATTTAGTAACCGCCTGGGTATTGGCATTCAGTAAATATTTGCAGAGCAAACAAATGGGGTGATTTTAACAGCCTCACACAAGCTAAGGGTGCCTGGGAAGGAGATGATGAGTTGAGGTGCTTAAAAGCCTGAAGATGAGAAAGAGGGAACAGCGGCTAAAAGGGGGAAGCGGGAGGCTGGAAATGCAGCTCTGAGGCACAGCATTTGCCCAGCATTTGCCCATTAAGCCTCTGGATTCGAAGCCCAGAGGTGTAAAAGGAAACGAAAAAGGAAAAGCAGGGCCAAGAGAAGGGTTCCTCTGGCAGGAGAGAGAATTGTGCTTGTCTGAAAGTAGGGGGCAGATAGGAAAGGAGCCATTACAGGGAAGATGCTCAGAAGGATCAGGGTCCTGGTGAAGCTAAGACAGGAAAGCATTCCCATTCTGGGTATTCTGAAGAGCAGGATTCAAGGGGGTCTGTATGTGTGGATGGCCTATATGACATTACCCTGTGTCACAAACTGTCCTACTATAGCAAAGCCCAGGATATGATAGGCAGTTGAAGCAAGTTTGTATAAACGTTCAACCTGAGATGGTTAGGTGTTTCTATGAATGAATTTCCCCATAGCTGATGCTACAAAGAAATGAAAACTAAAACTGATACCCAAGGACCTTAGTAACTGCTCCTTCTTATCTACTACCAACTGACTCACAGGAGCCAACACATTCACAATCCCTGGGTGATAGGCTGCCCAGGCAGTTTATTTGACTTATTGATTTGGGTGGGTTGAAAAGGCACAAGCTTGTTATCATTCTATTACCTTTGCCCTGCCTCTGCCTGTTTCTGTTTAACTGTAGCAATTAGATCGCACAGCCTACTGTTGAGAAATACTTCCCTAGGTTTCCCAGAAAATCTCTCTCAGGCACTGAAATCACAAGCCCCTTTCTTCACCCTACAGCTTCCTTGGCTTCCTCCCTACTGTTTGCTTCTGAATATGCTGTCATCTTCCTCCCAGAAAATTGATGACCTGGTCTTCATAAAGTGCTTTGGACACAGCCTGGCATTGATAAGCACTAGATCCATTTACTAGTGTTTTTATTGTTGTCCTGCCCCAGCATCTGCCAGGCTGTATCAAGCCCTCGCAGCTTTAACTGCCAAATCTTCATCATCAGCCTTTCTCTCTCTCCAAATCCTAGTGATCTAAGACCCTGGGCTGCTGTCCCAGAGGAGCACCTTCAGAACACATAAAGTAAGTTGATTCCTTCATGAGACTCCTCACCAATCCTTCCACCAATATTCCCAACCCCAGGGAACTTAGACACTGGTCCCTATAGAACATGAGTCATCTCAACTGTTTCTCCCCACCATTCTGTGGCCATCTATTCTAAAGGGCCAAAGGTATCCTAGCCAAAGTCTTTCCTGAGTTGAGTACTAGGAATGGGCCATCCTAAGCTGCATTTTTAGAAATGGACTGTTTCCTCAACACAGAAACACTTTCAGGCTAATTGCCAGGGCTTTTACAAATGGCTGGATCGGTACCAGGGGCTGGAGAACATGGATGGAAGTCCAGCAGCTGGAAGGACTATGGCCAATAAAGAGCACTTTCACTGTCATCAAACCCAGGGGCCTTATGGGAAAGGGAATCAAACATTTTGAGAAGACAATCTGCCGTTAGTCTGAAATTCATGAGGCTTCAAAAGGCTCGCACACTCCAACCTGAGGGACCGTCCATTCTATGCTCTCAGAGCTAGCCGTGTCACATTCTGGGAGGGACTGAACATTGTGAAAACAGGCTGAGGGATGTTTGGGGAAAGCAACCCTCTGGACTCCAAGCCTGGGACCATCTGGGAGAACTTTTGTATCCAAGTTGGCAGGACATCATTCACAGCAGTGATTCTGTGGTGTGTGGAAAAGACTGGCTTGTGATTTGAACTCAAGGGCTGTGTGCAGACAGGAGGGCAGACCATTATGCTTTTCCCATCCATTTCCCCTCTGCCCCTGTGGAGGACCACTGTGGAGTGTTCCCTGGACAGTGTTAAGTGCTAGCATCACTAAAATGCTTCTTCCTTGCCAGTGTGATGGCACACAGGTTTAATCCCAGCACTCCTGAGGCAGAGGCAGGCAGATCTCTGTGAGATTGAGGCCAGCCTGGTCTACATAGCCAGTTCCCGGATACAGGGAGACCATCTCAAAAAAAAAAAAAAATTTCCTCCTCACCCCCACCCCTTCCTGACTATAAAGCAATGTAAGCTCTGACAAGAGACAAGAGGATTAACTTTAAGAGCCTAGAGTTCAGATCCAGCCTACCAGCATGTCTTAAAAAGGTGCCCAAAATGCCAGGCATGGTGGTGATACACACCTTTACATCCCAGCACTCTAGGAGGCAGAGGAAGGCAAATTTCTGAGTTTGAGGCCAGCCTGGGCTGCATATCAAGTTCCAGGCCAGCCAGGGCTACATAACAGGACCTTGTTTCAAAAATACCTAAACAAGCAAACTTTAAAATAAGCACACACACCTGGGTATGTGCCCGTGTCAGGGATCAGTTCCCTTTTCCTTAGTTTCTTGGATCCTGATCTTTCCTCCTTTGCCAAAGTCCCCATTCCCTTTCATTCCTGACTATTCCAGCTAGGTTGCAGCCTCCTGGAATGTCTGCACAGGGTAGCATGCAACCTGTCTTAGGTCTTGGGTTCATCTTACAGAGGACCTGAGATTCTCAAGAAAGCAGCCACATGTTGTGTTTGCCTCTTAGGCAACTCCTAGTCCCTTTTAGGTCTCAGTCCTCAAACCTGATGTAGGCTTTTCTAGGGTATGTCCAACTCCATCTCATCCAGGATCCCCAGCACTCTGCATATTACAAAGCAAACGTATACAACACTGAGAGTGGGGATGCTACTGTGAAGTACTTAGCCGGCCAAGGTTTGTAGAACGTTAAGAATTTTAATAAACCCAACAGAGAAAATGACAAGAAAAGTCTCGCACAGGCTTGAATGCATACCTGAAATCCTTAGTTACTAGGGAGGCCAAGACAGGAGGATTAAAGTTTGAGGAGGCCAGCCTGGGCAGCTTAGCCTGTTTCAAAATAAAATATAAAGCTAAATGTCATGCCATATGCCTGTAATCCCAGTATTAGGAAGCAGGAAGATGGCAAGTTCAAAGCTAGTCTGGGTGCAAAAAGAAAACAAACAACAACAACAACAAAAAAAATGAAGCTGGGGAGACGGCTTAGTGTGTAAAACATTCTCTATGTAACCAAGGACCCGAGATTGCATCCCTAACACCCACATCAAAAAACCAAAACAAAACAGATGCTGGAAAGATGGCCCAGGAGCCACTTGCTGCTCTTGCGAAGGCCCTGCACTGGGTTCCCTGCACCCACAAAGCAGGTAACAAGCAGTTACAACTCCAGTTTCAGAGAATCCAATGCTGTCTTCTGGCTTCCATAGGCACTGCGTGGCACAGGTTACACTGACACACACACATGCAGGCAAAACATTCAAACACATAAAATAAAAAAATTTTAAAGTAAGTCATACACACTTGTAATCCCAGTTCTTGGAAGGCAGAGATAGGAGGAACCCAACAGCTTGCTGGTCAGTCAGTCTAGTCAATGGGCAACTATCTCAATTTCAAACAATAAGGTGGAGAGTGATCAAGAAGGACATAAGCAGGGTACACATGCAGGGCCGGAGAGATGGATCGGTGATTAAGAGCACCAGCTACTCTTCCAGAGGACCCAGGATCGATTCCCAGCACCCACATGAAGGCTATGTCCATAACTCCAGTTCCAGGGATCTGACACCTTCTTTTGGTCTCCACAGGCTTTGTATGACATGGGTGCACTTAACACACATGTAGGCAATACATTCACACATATAAAATAGAAAGACGCATGCAAGCACACATACATACTCTAAAGCATATGCAAAAAACCTCTGAAAAACAATAGATTAAAAGGGCTGAGTATATGGCTCAGTAACAGAGTGCCTTCCTGGCATTCATAAAGCCCTGGGTTCAATTGACAGTGACAACACACATCATAACTAGTGCCCCCAACAACCTTAAGTACTACTGTTTTATGAATGAGAGAAGGTGCACTTATACACAAGCTGGCAAAACACTCATACACATAAAAAAAAGTAATTTTTTTTTTAATTAAGAAAATATAAAGCTGCTGGGCATGGTGGCTCACACCTGTAATCCCAGCACTAGGTATACAGAGGCAAGAGGATCTAAAGTCACATAGGGGGACCTTCTCTCACAAAAACCACAAACGGGTAAGGGCAGGAAACAGGGAAGACTCACGCCAGAATGGGGGCTGAGAGAAGGAAGGGATGCCTCAAGAATGTCACCCTTGCCTGCTCACACCAAGCTATTTTACAACTTCCAAATAAACAGCTGTAAAACCTTGTTTTTTCTTTCCCCCAGGACACAGTTCAAGGCTAGGTCTGTCTCAAAAGAAAACAGGTAGTGCTTTGCCAGTGTCCTCCCATTCTTACTAAAGAACCAGAAGAAAACGCTCTTCCCTTCACTGGGTCTTTCTGCCTTCAAACCCAGAAAGCATTATTAGAATATGGTCTCTTTCCTCAATGGGGGCATCCACTCAGCAGTTTCTGAAGAAAAAAAAAAAAAAAACAAAACCCCAGAGGCCAGCAGGTGAGAGGATTCAGCAGAAAGTCAAAGCAGACCATCTGAGCAGAGAACCGACTGCCAAAGGTTGTCCTTGACCTCCACAGGCTTGCACTCCATGTGTGCAAACCCTCCACACATTAAATAAACATTATAAATTAAATATAAAAACAAGAATCCCAGCAATCCGGATGTTGAGGAAGGGGCATCGCTGGGAGTTTGAGGCCAGCCTTGTCTAAGTAGTGAGTTTTAGGCCAGCTAGGGCTACATAGTTCAAACCTTTCTCAAAAATTAAAAAGGAACAAAAAACACCAGAGGCACTCAGAGTGGGTCTACTAGAGATGGACTGAACGTGGCAAAGGCCCCTGAGTTACCCCAAGTACACACTTTGCTTCTGGGGGTACACCGTATGTGTGCTTCCTTCCCTCTCCCATCGCCTATCAAAAAACCAAACCATACTCCAAAACAAAAACCAAATTTATTCAGCAGACTAAATATTTTAATTAAGAAATCCTATAAATCAGGACCACCACAATTTCAGACACTCCGTTGCGAAGTGTACGTCAACAGCTACATCTGGAGATGAACAAGCCATTGAATCTTTAAAAAAACTGGTTTAGCTACCTTAAAGTTTTGGGATGGCACCTTGCTAAAGGTGCCCTCAAGTTTCACAAAGGGAAAGTCAGCGGTTTCTCCTCCCAAAGTCACATTTTCAAAACGGTTTCAGTCACTCACAAAGAAATGGTAGGTGAGGAACCGGGGAGGCCCCTCAGACTCTGCAAAAGGGCCAGAACAGGGCAGAAAAGAGACCAGGGCTTTCATCCAACCCCGCAGAAACCACAAACAAGAGGGCTGCAGAGGGCAGGAGGCTGTTTACAGCCGTTTCTGAGAAAGCTGGTGGGACAGCCAAGATTGGCCTCGCAGGAGGAGGAGTTCTGGAAAGAGAAAAGCACAGAAATCGCAAATAACTCTCCCCACACAGCCTTACTGGCCTGCGTGTCCTCGGGAGACTCCAAGCGGCGACAAAGCAGCCAGGGCTGCACTTGAAGCAAGAGAAAGAAAAGACACCCGGGATGAGTTAGGTTCCAAGAAGCCAGCAAACCCCAACTCAAAACCAACATGACCTTGAGTCAAAGTTGGCAAGGTCAAGTCATACAGAAGTCTACATTGAAACTGAACTCTTCCCCACCTTCAAGAATTCACCACCTGGATCTCACTGCCCACCTCCACTAGTTAAGGGTTAAGTAGGAGAAAGTGAGCGATGCCAACCCACCCTCAGCCAAGTTTTTACATTCTTCACCACAGACCCTCTTTGCGCAGCAATTGTAGCACCATATTCAGTAAGCTCCTCCACCCAAAAATGTATGCCTATCAATAGTTTTCAAGTATTGTTAGAAAGCCCTCGCGATTCCCGTTCCTGCGAGCCCTAACTTTAAACAATCCAAGTACACTATGCCCCCAAAGGGCTAAGTCAGGTACAAGTCCATCCAAGTAGCTGCCATACATAGTTCAGGTCCTCGGCCAGGGAGATTGTCGTCCGGCGGCACGGGGAATTCCGACACGCTTTCCGTTTTCTCTAACAGCCTCGCCCGGCCGGTAACTTCTGAGCTGACGACCGCTGAATGGGCACAGCAGCACAGCTCGGGGTGGCCGGGGGACAGGACGCCGTAGGGTCTGCGCAGCGAGGTCTTCTTCCTCCTCCGGAGCCCGGGGTCAGAGCCAGGCGCCCGAGGGCTGCAGGGCGACCGAGTCCGGTCCGCTTCGGGCTCCCCCAGCCCCTGGGGCGCCCGCGGGGCTCGTGGCAGCGACCGCAGCGACAGCTCGCTGGAGCCTCCGCACCGCCTCCTTGATGAGGTTTCCGGACAGCACGAGCTGCTGCAGGAGCCGGTGCGGGTCGTCGTCGCCGGTGCGAGCTCCGGCCGGGGTCCACCGTCGCTGCTGTAGACGCCGCGACGCGACGGCGCCCCGAAGCCAACCTCGGCGGCACGGCCCCGGCAGTGCGTCGGGCCCCGCGGCCAGCTCCGCCACGCAGTAGGGCGCCGCCCGACCCCGCACGCGGCCGCGGTCCCCCAGGGCGCAGCGCACGGCCCCCGGGGGCGCCGGAGCCTCGGCAGACGCGGCCGCCCGCAGCAGCGGCCCCGCCGGGGCCCGGGCCTTGTCGGCCGCCAGCGCCGCCAGGGCCCGCGGGGGCGGCGGCGGCCCCGGGGCCGCACGCGGCGAGGCCGGGCTGCGCTGCGCCGCGTCCAGCTGCAGCGTCTCGCCGATCTGGGCTATGAGCCGGTCCACGTCGGCCGAGCCGCCCAGCGTCACCGACTGCTCCAGCAGGAGGAAGCTGTCGTCGTCCTCCTCCCCCTCCGCTTCCTCGCCGGCTTCCTCCTCCTCCTCCCTCCGGCACGGCATGGCCCCCCGCCCGGGCCCCCGCGGCTGTGCGGGCGTCGCTGGCGGCTGGGCTGCCCGCGGGCTCGGCGGGCCGCGGCAGGGGCGGGAGCGGGGCGGAGGCGGAGGCCGGGCCGGGGACGCGGAAGCCGCGGAGCCGCGGGAGCCGGGGCCACCGGGCAGTCGCGCCGCGCGCCTGCAGCCGCGGGAGGCGGAATGCTGCCGGCTCGGGTTGATTTGTAAACAATGGGTGACGTCGCGCGGCTCCTACCACTGCGCCATGCCGGGAGGGGGGGTTGGGAACGCACGGGAGGACGCGGAGTCGCGGCGCGCACCCTGCAGAACCGCGGCCCGAGCCCCGAATCTGAGATCCTGTTTCGGTCCACGAGGGACCCCGGAGCGTGGGGACGGCTTTCGTGAAGCTCATGCCGCACGAATAGGACTAGAAGACTTTCACCCTGAGAGAGCCAGTTGGCTTCTCCCACTCGCGGACACACCCACCCACACACCCAGCCCCTAGACCGTCGCGTCCGCTCCCTCCCCACGTGTCGGCAACGCTTGAGCCCGCCCGGCTCCACTCTGCGCACCCTCAGTGGCCGGCTTGGCCCTGGGGAGGGCCGGCTCGGGGGAGGGGCGGTCCGCTAGCTCCGCGGCGGTGGGGGTGGGGCGAGGAGGTGGGCGTCGGGTGCAGAACCGATGCTTGAGCACACAGACCCAGTAGGAAGCGTGTCTGAGGCTTCCTCTTTTTCCAGCCACGTTTCAAAAAAGGCAGGGTCCACAGCCCGATTAGGCTTGACTTTATTTTAAGTTCAAAGGAATATTTTCTCATAAACATAAGATTCAGGTATGATTAATTTATTTTTTCTTTCCAGACTTTTTTCTGTACATTATGTAAACAGCTAAGCAAGCTCGCGCACACACTCTATTACCCAATTTTTTTCAACCTCTCATTACATCATAAACGCTTTTCCAGTTACTGCACGCACTTTGAAAACACTTTAATATTTATGTAAGTTTCCATTAAGTGCCTGTAATTGTTTAAATTCCTTTAGCCTTTGCTGTTTACCTTTGTAAATAAACGTGTGACTATTTTCCATAAAACTTCCAAATTTATGATTCTTTCTTTAGGTTAAATTCCCGGGAAAGGTCAAAGGATACGAATGCTTTAAGGGTTTTTTGTTTGTTTGTTTGTTTGTTTTTGTAAATACATTAAATCAAGAATTGGGTGAATATACACTCTAACATTAATGTGAGTGTATTTGGAGGTTCACGAGAATATGAGTATTATTGAAAAACATTTTTGCCGATTTTACAGATGAATTTAACATCCTCTAATTGCGCATCTCCGATTTTTAGTTTTCTAATTTGTTAACGAAATACGCTTCCTTTTTTGTAAGTAGTCCACTAGTAAGTTTTTTCTATGAATTTTTTATGTATTTGCATGATTCTGCATCCCATAAATTAACCCTTTTCTCTCATATTTAACTATAACTTTTTTTTTCTGTTTTTTTTTTCTTGGCTTTGTATAGTTATTTTTCTCCCAGTATAACAAATTTTAATGTAGTCAAATTTATAAAATCCCTTCCTTGAGACTTCTAACATGATGCTAAATATAAAAGCTCCTTGCCTCCAAAACGTTATTTTAAAATTCAGTTCTATTTTTATTTTTCTAATGCCTTGTTTGTTGTTTGGGATTTTTGTTTGTTTCTCAAAGCCATGTAGGATTAATTTTGGTGTTTGGTTCAGGGAGATAGAATAAAATTAATTTTTTCCCCCAGAGAGCTTGCCAGCCTGGCTATATTTCCTTGCTGAGACAGGATTGTGGGTAGTATACACTAAGGCTCTGTCCTGAGTGCCCAGGTGCTGGTTAAACTGATGGTTATAAGGACTGGGTGGGGCTGGCAATATTTTCACCAGTCTCTTGTGGGTAGTCAAAAGAGCCCTGAACAAGTTATACAAAGATCTAGATTCAGGTGTCATTCCTGCTATATCCTGGGTGTGGGACTCCTGGCAAATCAGTTTACAAGTGTTTTCACTTATAAAATGGAAATGCCTCTTCTGTGGATTGTTTTCTCGATCAAATGAGATGATGGGAGCGGGTTTTGTCAGTCATTACACAAACTTACTGTAGGATTAGGTCCAGTGGTTTACTGACATCCTCTGGGCTTGCTTCCAGCTATTCCCTGGGGAAACAGCTAATATATTAATAATAAAGGTTTCCCCTAGTGCCCTCTAAGTAAAGTAGACCCTGCGGGCACAGCTTCCAGGATTGACTCAGCCCCTAGAATTCTGCCTCCTGTACACTCTGACCTGGCATTATTTGGTGCCTTCTCAAAAGCACCCAGAGGCTCCCAAGTTTCAAGGTGTGTCAGGACCACAACTAGTTCTGCAGGTTTGGGTGAGGGCACCTCTCCTTGCAGGCAGCTCCCTCCTCCATCTCGGTTGCTGGCCTTCACACACTTTACTGCGGAGGATTGGAAGCCATTCTCTCTGGAGAGAAAGTCTCATTTTCATTCTGATGGTACTTACTGAAGAATTTCAAGGGGAATGAAAATTAGAGGAGGGCTTATGGATTTCAGGAGAGTTAAAATGGCAGCCCGCCCCCCCTTAGTAAAATGATGCCTGGCTGTAAGTAGAGAAAGCAGTTTTATGCTCCATTGACTTTAAACATTAATGGGTATGGCAAAGCTATTGTTTCTAACCCAGCATCCCTGGAAGTTGTTTTGTCTTCCTGTCACGGTAATTCCAATAGTGTTCTTACTACTATAGGAAATGAAGCCTTGAGATGGAGGAAAAAAAACAACTTCCCTTTGTAATGTTGCTTTTGTGTGCAGATTGCTATGTAAATATGGCGGGATATGGACATTAGACTGTTCATTATAGAGATGAATGCCTAACAAACACCCTGCTCCATTTTCTGGGGGCACTCCTCAGGAAAGCTCAGAGCAAGAAGTGCTGTGCTGGGCCAGTGGGAGGTGGAGAGGAATGCTTTGGATTAGGAAGCAAAATACAAGATTCCAGAGAGGCCCAGATGCAATTAAAAGTAATGAGAAGGTATCAAAAAGGGAAGCTATGAGAGCCGTGTGCCCGGCACACTGGCTGCCTGCCTGGAAAGACACACTGCAAGCATTCAGAAACACGGGGGAGGAACACAGGACTCAGGGTTCAGTGTTCATTCAGGCCACAGTGAAGTCCTTCCCCAGGAGTTTGCCTGCCGTGTGCACCTTCTTTTAAGTCATCTGCCTTAGGGACACCAGCTACTACAGGGGGTGAGCACTAGGCTTGAAATCCCACTGGATGGGGTCACTTCATCCTTCTGTGCCTCCAGCCTCTAACCTGGAAGGTAGTGGATGCTAAATCCTATGGCCCTGATGGTAGTGCTGGAATTGAGTTAGACTCTAGGTTGCAGAAATATTTTGGGGGTTGTTCAAATGCAAAAAGCCAGTTCTATGGTGCAGCCCATCGGTAGATGAGCGGCTAAACAAATTGTGATATAAACTGGAATCATATTCTGTCACACAAAAAGAATGAGGTACTGATGTTTCTACCTAGGACTACAGATACAATTCAGGTTCCACTCTTTGTTTCAAGATTTACTTGGGCTGGAGAGTTGGATCAGCTGTTAAGAACACTTGCTGTTCCTCCAAGGGACCCAGGTCTATGCCCAGCACCCACATGGTGGCTAACAAGCTTCCTAACTTCAGTTCTGGAGGATCCAGCACCCTCTTTTGGCCCCGGTGGGCATTGCACTCATATGGTACACATACATACATGCAGGCAAAGCACTCAAACACAACATTTTTAAAATTTATTTAGTTTTGTGATGTGTGAACCTGAGTGTATGTTTGTGCACTGTGAGTGCAGGCAGTCATGAGGTGCCGTGTGAGTGCCAGGAACTAAACCCAGGTCCTCTGGAAAAGCAGCAAGTGCTCTTCAGGGTAAAGCCATCTTTCCAGTCACTCAAGTCCCCCCCCCCCCCTTTTTTTTTACTAAGCAAAAATCATACAACTGAGTAGGTTAAAAAGAAAGCAGCTGGGGAGATGGTCGGGTGCTGGGGAGATGGTCGGGTGCTGGGGAGATGCTCGGGTGCTGGTCATGCAGGCATGAGGACCTGAGTTCTCAGAGTCCCACCAACCACTTAAATAGCCAGGTGTAGGGACTGGAGAATTGGCTCGGTGGTTAAGAGCACTGACTGCTCTTGCAGAGGACCCAGGTTTGGTCCCCAACACCCACACGACAGCTAATAACTCTCCATAACTCCTGTTCCAGGGGAACCAGAGCCCTTTTCTGACCACCATGGGCACTGCATGACATGGGTGCACTTGTATACATGCAGGCAATATATTCATACACGTAAAATAAAATAATAACAATAAAATAGCCAGACATATGGAGCCGGGCATGGCGGCCAAATGCCTTTAATCTCATCATTCAGGAGGCCGAGCAGAGACAGGCATATCTCCGTGAGACAGAGGCCGGCCTGTTCTATATAGCGCATTCCATTCCAGGCCAGCTGTTGATACAGGGAGACCTTGTCTTGAAAAACAAAAACAACAACAAAAATCTCATTGTGCTACCAATGTAGATCCGATCTTCTTCAGTTCTGAGGGAACATTGAAAATGCCATATTAGGGGGGTGCTGGAGAAATGGCTCAGTGGTTAAGAGCACTGACTGCTCTTGCAGAGGACTGAGGTTTGATTCCCAGCACCCATATGGCAGTTACCAACTGTTCATAAATCCAGTTCCAGGAGATCCATCACCTTCTTCTGACATCTGAGGGCACTGCAGGACATGGTACACTTACACACAGGCAGACAATATACTCATACATATAAAAAAATAATAATAATAAATTAAAAAAAAAAAAAAGAAAATGCTGGGACTGGAGAGATGACTCATTGGTTAAGAGCACTGGCTACTCTTGCAGAGGACCCAGATTTGATTCCCATCCACCACATGGTGGCTAACAACAGTCTGAACTCCAGTTCCAGGGGATCTGATGCCCCCTTATGACCTCCGCAGGCATTTCATGACACGGGTGCACCTATGTACATGCAAGCAATAAGCTCATACACATTAAATATAAAAGTAATAAAATTAAGTAAATGAAAATGCCGTATTAGGGATAGCAAGATGGCTCCGTGGGGAAAGGTGTGACGACTCCCATTCAATCCTGAGGACCTACATAGTAGACGAGAGAACCCACTCCTGCAAGTTGTCCTCTAACCTCCACTCAAGCACATGCACACACATGCACACACACACACACACACAAATCAAAAGTAATTTTTAAAAAAGGAGAAAAGGGGTCTGGAGAGATGGCTCAGTAGTTAAAAGCATTGTCTGCTCTTACAGAGGACCTGAGTTTCATTCCCAGGATATACGTGGAACTAACAACCATCTGTAACTCCATTTCCAAATCTGGTGACCTTTCTGTCCTTCAGGGACATTGAACACATGGGTGCAGTCACATGTATACAGACAGAACCCTCATAAACATAAAATAAAAATAAAATTTTTTAAAGAGAGAGAAAATGCTTTATTAAGCAGTGACCTACTACTCTAGACTCAGCGTATGGGAGACTAAGGCAGGAAGACTGGGAATTCAAAACCAGCCTGGACTATATAGTGAGAGCCTATCTCAATGAGCCAAACAAGCTGGCCATGATGGCTTATGCCAGTAATTACAGCACTAGGGAGGCTAAAGCAAGTGGACTGATACAAATTCAAGACCCACCTAGGCTACAGAGTGGGTCCTTGGCTCAGAAAAAAAGAAAAAAGGAAGGATTGGAGAGATGGTACAGTAGTTAAGAACACAGGCTTCCCTTGCAGAGGACTTGGGTTCGGGGCCCCAGCACGCACATGGTGGCTAACCTTTCATAACTCCAGTTCCAGGGGATCTGATGCCCTCTTCTTGCCTCTGGGCATTGCAGGCACAGGTGCACTTACATATAGGCAAAACACTTATAAAATTTAAAATAAATAAAGAATAAAACAAGGGACTAGAGAAATGGCCCACCAGTTAAGAGCATGTGCTGCTCTTCTAGAGAACCCAAGTTCAGCTTCCAGCACCATATTAGGCAGCTCACAACTGCTTGTAACTCCAGCTCCAGAGATCTGCTGCCTCTGGCCTCCACTGGATTCACATGTATATACTGACACAGACACACATGCCCTACACAGAATTTAAAAATACAATTTTTTAAATGAGGGGTGGGACTGGAGAGGTCACTCAGTGGTTAAGCGTACTTACTGCTCTTGTAGAGGATCCAAGTTGGATTCCCAATACCCCCATTAGATGGCTCACAACCACCTGTAACTCCAGCTCCAGAGACATCCAGCACCTCTGGTCTTCTCTGGCACTGTACCTAAATGTACATAACTACATGCAGACACACACATACCTATACATAATTAAAAATAATAAAAAGGAAGGGGTCTAAGGAGATGGCTCAGTGGGTAAAATACCTGCATTGCAAGTGTGAGAATCAGAGCTCAGATCCCCAACATCTACATATATGCTGGGTGGGCATGGTAGCCTATCTGTTACCTAACCCTTGGGACGAAGAGAGCAAATCCCAGAGTAAGTTGGCTAGGCAGTTTACTAAAATAGGCAAGCTCTGGTTCAAGTGAGAGACCATGCCTCAATACATAAGGAGGAGAGCAATCAAGAAAACCACCCAACACCAATCTTTGGCCTCTACATGCACATGTACATATACACACATGTACACCACACATACACACACAAAAAAGGAAAAATTGCCCGACTCCCACACTCTAGTTACACATCACGTATGTCTTCTGATCACAGGGAACTAGGCTCCTGTAGTTGCTCAGCACAGAAGTTCAGAGGCAGCCAGAAGACCTCCATAAGCCTGGTGAAGATCTTTAGTAATCCTTCCCATAGGCTCTTCATAGTGCTCACTCTCCTTTCTGCTAAGGGTGTAGGTTGGAGAAGTGGATATTATATAATTGATAGAGGGAAAATGACTGTTTTCAAGAAAATTACTAAGTAAGCAAGATTAAAATTTACCTTGAATATCTGGGTTCAGTCTTGCCTTAGGGCAGCCAGGAAGTAGAGGCGGGCAGAGGGACCGGAACAAGAAAACACCCTTCAAAGGCCACTCACAGGCACACACACACACACACACACACACACACATTCACCTTGAACAAGACTATAGGCTTAGATGGCTCATGTCTTTAGTTCCATCTGTTCAAGATGTCTTTAGTTCCATCTGTTCAAGGGTCAGCCTGGACAGGACAGTGAGACCCTGTCTCAAAAGCGAGAAAAACTAATAATTTTATACCAAAGCTATGCACACACTGTGTTAGTCACCTTTAAGTGGCTGTGACAAAAATCTCTGAGAAAAAACAACTTAAGGGAGAAAAGACTGTTTAGTGTACTATTTTTAGTTTAAGTTTATCATTGCTTTTTGGCCACATCAATGCGGGCCTGTGATGAGGCAGAGCACTGTGGCAAAGAGGGACAGTAGAACTTGCCTCAGGGCAGCCAGCAAGCAGAAGGGGCAAGAGACAAGATGTTTCCTTCAAAGGTACACTCCAAGGATCTACTTCCTCCAAACAGGCTCCACCTCCAAATCGCCTATTCTGTATGAACTTATCGGTGGATTAACACATTGATGAGGTCAGCCCCCTTCATCATCCATTCACCTCTCAATAAGGCCACCAAGGGAGGATCAAGTCTTCAACAGTGAGCCTTTTGAGGGACACTTCATAGTCAAACCATAAGGCATACACATTCACCTTATGCTAAAAATTATGGTGGTCACATGAGTGTGTGGGAAGGTCGGGAGAGATGGCTCGGTTGGTAGCGGTACTTGCTGTATAAGACTAGTGACTGAGTTTGATTCCCAGACTCTCATAAAGATAGGAGAGAAATGGCTCCACAAAATTTTACTCTGCCCACATACATGTGTACATGAACACATATGCTAATAGTTTTTTAATGTTATTTTTTATTTTATGTGTATGAGTATATTGCCTGCAGGTATGTAAGTGCACCCATCAGGCAATGCCAGAGGAGCAGCTTCAGATTCCCTAGAACTGGAATTACAGATATTTGTTAACTGGCATGTGGGTGCTGAGAACTGAACCTGGGTCCTCTTCAAGAGCAGTCAGTGCTCTTAACCATTGAGCCATCTCTCCAGCTCAGCACACTGATAATTTTTTTAAGAAAAAAATTAAAAAAATAAATACACAATGAGAGCAAAACTGGTGGCAAGAGCCTGTAACCCTAATGGGTGGGAAAGTGAGACAAGATGATTGCTACCAGCCTGAGGCTCTAGCTCAGAGCTACACAGCAAGACCCCATCCCAAAACAAACCAAAAAAGGAAAAAAGGCCAATGAATACTTAAAATTAGTGAATTAATTAAATGTAATACATCTCAGTAAAGTTGATTTTTATTTTTATTTTAGTTTACGTGTATGTGTCTGTGTGTGTGTGTAACACATGTATACGGGGACCCTCGAAGGCCAGAAGAGGGCATCAGATCACCTGGAGTTGAAGTTACAGGCAGTTATGAGCCTCCCAATGTGGGTACTGAGAACCAAGCTCAGGTCCTCTGGGAGAGCAGCAAGCACTATTAACTGCTGAGCCATCTCTCCAGTGCCAATGTAACTGATTTTTTCTAAGCTGCTGGGTATTGTAGTACCTATAATCCCACATTTAGGAATGTAGAAGCAGGAGGATTAGTTCAAGATTATCCTCAGCTACATAGTGAGTTTGAGGGCCAGCTTGGGCTACATGTGACCTGTTTCAAAAAGACAAAGAAGGGGCTAGAGAGATGACTCAGCAGTTAAGAGCACTGGCTGCTCTTGCAGAGGAACTAGGTTGGGTTTTCCAGCACATACATGGCTTCCATATTCCTCATGCATAACTTCAGTTCTGGGGAATCTGATGCCCTCTTCTGGCCTCTGTGGGTATTGCACACATGGGTGCCGGCAAGACACTCATACTCATACAGTAAAAATAAATTTTTTAAAAATTTAAGACAAATAAGAGTTGGTGAGATGGCTCAGTGGGTAAAGGCATTTGCCATCAAGCTTGAGGACTTTAGTTTGATTGATCCACAGGATGCATATGGTATAAAGACAACTGATTTCCTCAAGTTATCTGACCTCCACACATACTCTGTGGCAGGCATGCAAGCATCTGCTTATGGGTGTACATATACACATACACACTATACACACACACATATATACGTATATAATGTGTATATAATACTTAATGGAAAGGAGAGGAGGTGGAGAGTGAATCTGGGAGGAGTTGGGTTAGAATGTGAGGTGAATATGATCAAAATACACTTTAATAAAAATATTTAAATACCAAAAAAAAAAAAAACCTTAAAGACAAACAGGGAGGCAGGTGTGGTGGGACACACCCTTAATTCCAGCACTTAGGAGGCAGGGGAAGGTGGCTCTCTGTGAGAGCAAGGCCAGCCTGGTCTACATAGTGAATTCCAGGCCAGCTGTGGCTACAGGGAGACCCTGTCTCAAAAAGACCAAAAAAAAAGTTAATTTAAAGAAAGACAAAGCTGGAGATGTAGCTTAGTTGGTAGAGTGTTTGCCTAATATTTGTAAATCTCTAACATTTGTATTTGTTTGTTATGTGTTATATATTGTAATTAATAGATTTCAAATGTTTTAAACACAAATGTATTAATTAAATAAAATTATCTTTTTGTTTATTTGATTTTTTTGTTTTTGTTTGGTTTTTTGAGACAGGGTCTCCCTGTAGCCTCAGCTGGCCTGGAATTTACTATGTAGACCAGGCTGGCCTTGATCTCACAGAGATACATCTGCCCCTGCCTCCTGAGTGCTGGAATTAAAGGAGTGCACCATCATGTGTGGCTAAAATTATTTTTGAAGATATTATCTCAGGGGAAACTGAGGCATAGAGAATGAAGTAACCGGCCATGCTTACACAGCAAGTATGAGTGTGTCACATACTTTCATTGCTGTCACAAATACCTGAGAAAAACAACCTAAAGGAGGATGGATTTATTTTGGCTCACAGTTTCAAAAGGTTCCTTCCATTCAATGGCTTGGCTCAAGTGCTTGGGTAGAACATTATGGTAAGAGAATGTGGGAGAGCTGTGCACTTCAGGGCAGTCTGGAAGCAGAAAGGGAACATAGGAAGGGGCCAGGGCAAAGAGCACACCCTAATGACCTACTTCCTCCAAAGGTTGTGTCCCACCTTTCACCACCTCCCAGTAATGTTGTTTTATTAGGAATGAAGAGATTAGACCACAGCCTTCATCATCTGACTGTTCTAGGGAAACACCCAGGAATATACACTATATTGGTCAGTTCTCCTGTGCTCTTTAAACTCACTGAGAAGCTGGTTCTGGAAGCAGATCCCATTTCAGACCCAAACATACTAGACTAATCTCAAAGTGTCCTCCAAGGCCTCTTTGTCCAGGGCCAGGTTAGCCTCCACCCCCACCCCATGACAAAGAGAAATGGAAATACCAAGCAGCTAAGGGAATTAAAACATATCTTTGAGACTAGTTGGAAGATAAACCTTTTCTTTTTTTCTTTTTAATTTATTTTTATTTTATGTATATCAATATTTTACTGCATGTAGATAAGTGCACTCATGTATGTAGCTCTGCAGAAGAAGGTATTGGATTCCCTGGAACTGGAGTACAGACTGTTGCTTGCTGCCATATGGGTACCAGGAACTGAACCAGGTCTTCTGCCAGAGCAACCAATGTTCTTAACCACTGAGGTATCTTTAGCCCAAAGTAAACCTTCACCAAAAGACTTTATTATTATTTATCCCCTGGTGATGCAGCACTCAGGAGGCGGAGATAGCTGGATCTCTGTGAGTTAGAGGCCAACCTTGTCTACATATCAAGTTCTAAGCCAGCCAGGGAGACTTTGTCCAAAAAAAAAAAAAAAAAATCCTGTGGTGGGAACAGGAAGCCAGATGCTCATCCTTGGAGAGAAGCTCACTTGGCAACTCCAGCTGATTGCCTCAACTTCCCCAGTCAATTTCTAAAGGATTTGATGATGTTATTTTTGTTTGCTCTCTGAATCAGGCTACTCTAATTGTCTCTGTTGAATGTGTAAACTCCTGATTTGATAATGTTTTACTGCCTATTTGTGACTTGTTATTTGTTCTTTTACTTTTTCCTTGCTACATGCATTATAAACTCATTCATTCAAAATTGAAAGCCCAGTTGTTAAAGATGACAGACATACCCTGAAGTGCATTTACTAATCTAGATTTTTCTTTTTTTCATTAACTCAATAAACATTCATTAAATGCCTGTGTTTTTCAGGTCCTAGGGACCCAGAGCTGGATGATATTTAGGCTCTGCCCTCAAGCAGCTCACAGTCTATGGAGAGACAGTAAACACGCAAGTAACAATGTTCTATCAAGTGTTGAGGCAGAAACATAACAGAGTGCTAGAGCACACACAAAGGGGTGACTGATGAAAGCTTCCTGCGCAAGGGTTAGAGAGGGCTTCACACACTCAGTGCCATGACAAGTACCTTTTACTTGGTGCCATGTAACCAAAACCTTGAATGCTGGTCCATAAAGGACCTTTGAGTTAAGAAAGAGCAAGGCCTCTTCTGCTTCTTCAGGACAATTTCCAACAACAGGACAAGTCCCCAACTGCCAGCACCTGAAGTGACTAAGGAAGCTGTTTGCTAACTCAGGGGGGCACCTAAGGAGCAGTTATCCAAACAGTCAACCCTCCAGAGCCTTGACATGGCTTAGGGACAGAGAGCTAGATTTTTCTTAATCCAGTGAAGTTAATGATCAAGATCAACTCATCCCAATTTGCCTGAGATCTTCCTAGGCTGGGCATTGAAAAACTCATTACCTAGGACATCTCTCCTTTGTTCTAAGCAAAACAACTGATCACCCTAACACAGTGGTTCTCAACTGGAGGCAATTTTGGAAAAGGCAGTTGTTTTAATAGTGGCAGCTGTTACTGTCTTATTACCATATGATTGTGTGTGTGTGCACCTCTGTGTGTGTGCGTGTAGAGACCAGAGGTTGACAGATGTCTTGCTCAATCCCGCTCCACCTTATCTTTTGAACCTGGAGCTTGCCCATTTGGCTAAACCAGCTGTCCGACAAGCTCCGGGGACCCTCCTGCACCCCCCCCAGCGCTGGGATCATAGACTGGCGCTGCTCCACCCTGCTTTTTATGTGAGTTCTGGAAACATAATCTGTCATGAGCATTTTTCCAACTCTCTGAAGACCCCCATATAATAGTTTAAATATTTCATCTCCCTTTCCTTAACGCCATAATGTCTCTAAGCCAGTCTTCTGATGTTGTAACTAAATAGTTGAGCCGAAGTAATTTATGGGGAATAGAGGCTGATTGAGCTCATAGTTTTGGAGCCTGGGAAGTCCAGGAACATGGCCCTGTTTCCTCTGCATCTGCTGAGGACTCTCCTGTGATATCAAAATGTGGCACGGGGGTGTCCCGTGTCAAAACAGCAACAGTGACAGAGTGAGCTGGCTTTTATAACAAGACGACTCCCTTTACCTACCTACCCTTTAATTCACTCTTAGCCAGTCCACAGGCAGACCTCTCACAGTTCAGTCACCTTCTAAAGGCCCCACCTCTCAGTACTGCTATACTGGGGACCAAGTTTCCAAGACATGAAATTGTGGAGCACACATTCAAACATAGCATGGTGCACTCTGACAAACACACCTCCAGGCTCTGGGAGGGAGTCAGTTTGGGAGTATCCACGGAAGGGAGTGCCTGTACATTTTGTTGTTGTTTTTAACTCTTTGTCATGTTTCTCAAGATAGGGTTTCACTGTACAGCCCTAGCTGGCCTGGAACTCACTATGTAGACCAGGCTAGTCTCAAATTTAAAGATCTGCCTCTCTGCCTTCTTAGTGTGCTGGCCTACACTACTTTTAGTGAGAACACTTTTTTTGGTTTGGCCAGTGCTTGAACAATTAGCTGAGTCTTCTCTATCCTGCAAAGCCCTCCATCTGGAGAATCTAGCAAAACGAGAAGAGCAAAGGGCCTGGGAAACCATGGAATGATGAGCACCTCCCAGAGTCCCAGATGGGCATTAGGGATCCCTCAAGTTCACATCCCCAATCGGGCTTTCTCCTCTTTAACACATATCATTGCAAATAAAACTTATGGTTGTTTAAGTGTTTCTACACAAGGGAAAATCTTCTAAAAGGTAATGAGCATACAGAGATGTGTGGAGTACGAATTTGGTGGGGAGTGTCCTTAAGTAGTGTGACCTCTGCACTGAGGAAGTCTCTGAAACCCTCAGACTAGACTGGTGCTCACACCAGTGATCCCAGAACTTGGGAGGTTGAGACAGGATGACTGCTATTAATTAAAGGCCAGCTTGGGCTCTGTCTCAAAAACAAAACGGGGAGAGGAGTAGAAAGCAAGAAATAGACCCTCATGTGTTGTTGATTGGAAGGAGGGAGGAAAAGAATTCCATCCATAATTCTACTTGTAGGCATAAGCCTAAGAGAATCACAGTATTTGTACACTTGTATTCACAACAGCTAAAAAGTGGAAGAAGCCAGGTGTGATGGCACACACCTTTAATCCCAGCACTTGGGAGGTAGAGGCAGGCAGATGTCTGTGAGTTCAAAGCCAATCTGGTCTACACAGTGAGGTTCAGGCCAGCTGGGACTAGGGAGACCCTGTCAAAACAACAAAAACAATTGTAACAACAACAACAAAATAGGAATCAGAGTGATGGATCAGCCTGCCCCTGAGTTTGGCAACCTGAGCTCAATCCCCAGGACTCTCATGGTGGAATGAGAGAACTAACTCCTTGGTTGTAGACCTCTACATTCTTGCTGCAACATACACACACACACACACACACACACACACACACACACACATACACTCACACACTTGCAAAATAAATAAATGTAAGTTTTAAAATGTTTAAGGGCTGGAGAGATGGTTCATCAGTTAAGAGTACTTGCTGCTCTTGTAGAGGACCCAGGTTCAGTTCCCAGCACCCATGTTAAATGGCTCACAACCACCCATAACTCCAGCTCCAGGGGATCTGACACCTTCTAACCTTCACTGGCACCCCCACACAGATGATATACAAACACACACACACACACACACACACACACACACAAATAATATAAAAATATCTAAAATTAAGTCCAGAATGGGAAAATTCATAGGAACAGAAAATTAATGGTTGCCACAGGCTGGGTGAACAGAGTAAGGGGTGGAAGAATGATTGCTCAGGATAGGTTTTCTTTTTTCTTCCTTATTTCTTCCTTTCTTTCTTTTTTGAGGAATTTTCTGGAGCTAGATGGGTGGTGGTTATTGTGAATACACTCAGAGCAGTACTGTCTGCTTTAAAGGAATGAGGTCTGAGGCAGGCACAGTGGCATATGTGGGTAATCATATCACTTAAGAGGCTGAAGGAGGACTGTTGTGAGTTTGAGGTCAGCCAGGACTACACAGCAAGACTCTGTCTCAAAAAATATATAAAAAAGCTTGTAGGCTGGAGAGATGGCTCAATGGTTAAGAGCTCTCGCAGAGGATTGAGGTTCAGCTCCCAGCGACCATATGACAGCCATGTGTAACAACCATCTGTAACTCCAGTTCCAGGGGCATCTGGTACCCTCTTCTGGTCTCTGGGGGCACTGCATGCATGTAGTGGATAGCCGTACATGCAGGCAAACACTCAGAGACATAAAATTAAAATAAATCTTTTTGTTGCTTTGGGTTTTTTTGTGTTATGTGTCCCTGGCTGGCCTCAAATTCACTACCTAATGGAGGATGACCTTGAACTTCTGATTCTTCTGCCTCTACCTCCTTGTAATCCTAGTCATTGAGATGTAGAGACAGGAATATCAAGTGTTCAAGGCCCGCTTCTGATGCATAGTGAGTTCAAAGCCAGACTTAGCTTCATGAACCCATCTCAAAAATACAATAAAAATATAAAAGAAAATAACAACTGTTGGCAAGAAGGTGAACTGGAATCCTCACATATTGTTGTTGGGAATGTAAAATGGTATGTCTATTCTGGGAAACCAGCTTATCAGTAGCAGTTTCTTAAAAGATTAAACATAAACTTACCATATAACCCAGGAAGTCCACTTCGAGGACTTTATTCAAAGGAACTGGAAACATGCCCACACAGACAATGCATGTGAATGTTCACAGCAGTTACTGGTCATAGTTCTGAAACTGGAAACAATCCAAATGTCCATTAACTGGTGAATGGTTAAATAAAATGTATGTATATCCACACAATGGAATGGTATTCAGCAATGTGAGAAAATAAACTGCCAGCCAGACATGGTAGTTCATGACTGTAATTCCAGCATTTGGGAAGCTGAAATGGGACAGTTGGTTTTGAGGCTAGCCTGAACTACATAAAGAGGCTTTCTCTCAAAACAAAACAAAACAGACATGGGGAAACCTCTCTAGGGTGGTGGAAATGTTTTCAACTGCAAGTTGGTAGTGGTTGCACAATCTCTAGCTTTACTAAAAGCCACAGAATTACACAATTACAATGGGCAAACTTTATGACCTGTACATCACAGACACACACACACAGAGTTTAAAGGAAATTTATTGCTTCAATAGAGGAAAAGTCTAGAGTTGTAATATTATTATTTGGAAGTCTCCAGCCCTCGGGGCTATTGAGCACTTGAAACACAACTAGTCTGAACTAAGACATTACATGTAAATGCAAACTGGATGTCATAGACAGTATTGTAGTACACTAAATTCATCATATATTATATGTTATATTGAAACATCTTGGATAGATCAGACTAAATAATTTTGAATTGTTTCACCCTCTTTCTCCTTTTACATGTGTATTTATTTGCTTATTTTTGAGATGAGGTCTCATGTATCTCTGGCTAGCCTCAAACTTGTTATATAGCCAAGGACAACCTTAGCCTTCTCACCATCCTGCTTCTACCCCCGAAGTACCGGGATAACGGATATGAGTCACTATGCATGCTTTATGCGGTGCTAGGACTGAACCCAAAGATTTACACATGCTAGGCAAGCACTTAACTATGTTATATCTCCAATCACTCTTTTTTGTTTTAAAAAACTTACTATTGGGGCTGGAAAGATAGTTTCAGTGGCTAAGAGCCCAGATGCTCTTGCAGAGGACCTGGGTTTGATTCCCAGCACCCACGTGGTAGGTAACAACCATTAATAACTCCAGTTCCAGGGAACCCGACATCATCTTCTGACCTCTACAGTCATTACATGACACAGGTACACATACATGCATGCAAGTAATACACCCATACACATAAAATTAAAATATAAATATTTTTAAAATATTATTTTTGTGTGTATAAATGTGGGCACAGGGGTGACAGAGACCGAGTTTGCTTTTTTTTTCACTTTTTAAATGCAGCTGTTAGAATTTTGAGCCAGTGAGATGGCTTAGTAAGTAGAAGTGCTTGCCACATAAGCCTTACAGCTTGAGTTCAACATCCAGAACCGGTGGTGGAAGGGGAAGACTCCTGAAAGTTGTCCTCTGACCATCACACCACACATCTGCCCTCACTCAGACACAGACACACGTGCACCAATAATAAAACAATAAAATTTAGAATGTAGAAATTTACAACCCAGTGGTTCATACCTGTAATTCAAGCAGGATCAGCCAAAATTCAAGGTCACCCGCTACATATTGGGTTTGAGCCAGCCTGGGCTACATGAGACACTTAAAAAACGCTCAAAGTTGTAATTTCTGCAGATGTCCAGCTTCAGACAAACCACCAACTACTGGTTTAACAACATCACCAAAGACCTGGATTTGTTTGGTTCATGTTTTCCACTTGGTCTTCTTAAGTGTTAGTGTCATCCTGTAGCTGGCTTCACCTGTAAGTGCTTGGAGGGACCTGCTTCCTTGTTCAAGACAGTCTGTGTACAGCATCTTTTCAAGAGGAAGGGATTAGCCTGTGGGATTTGATGGCTTCCCATACTCATCTTGGAACCAGTCCCAGAGACAAGATGACAGACACTGGAGAGTTCACAAGCCCCTGCCAGGCCGAGCCCAGGCCAGCCCTCCCAGCATGCCATTCGACTGAGCTGACTCTGAAGAGAGTTGTGAAGGGACAAGGTGGGATGGATGCTAGAGAGGCATGCAAGGAAAAATCACAATCCAAAAGGAGTCTGGGGCTGGAATGTTAAGAACACTGGCTGCTCTTGCAGAGGACCTGAATTCATTCCCAGCACCCACGTGGTGGTTCGCAACTGTCTGTATCTCAAGTTCCAGGGGATCAATGTCCTCTTCTGGCCATCATGGGCACTGCATAACACAAGTGCATTTACATACATGCAGGCAAAATATTTTTATGTGTTTTCTCTGCATGTATGTAAGTGCACCACATGCATACAATGCTCACAGAAGCCAGAAGAGGGCACTGGATTCCATGGAACTGGAGTTACAGGCATTATGAGCTGCCATGTGGGTTCTGGGAATGGTCCTCAGAAAAAGCAGCAAGTGTTTTTAACCACTGAGCCATCTCTCCAGACCCTAAATAAGTAGTTTTTAAAAAATATCTTATTATTTTTAAATTTTATGTGTATGAGTGTATTGCCCACACGTGTGTTAAGTGCACCCATGTTGTATAATACCCGAAGTGGTCAGAAAAGGGCATTGGATTCCTTAGAAATGGAGTTAAATGGAGTTACAGATGGTTGTGAGCCACCATGTGGGTGGTAGGAACTGAATCTGGGTCCTCTGCAAGAGCAGCCAGTACTCAACCACCGAGTCATCTCTCCAGTTCCTAAATAGGTACTTTTTAAAAGAATTTATCAACAGCATAGTGTGAGCCTGTTTTTTTTTTTTTTTTTAACTTATGACTTGCTGTCCTTAATAGGACTTTCAGGAGCTGGACAGGTGGCTCAGTGGTTAAGAGAACTGGCTATTCCTGCAGAGGACTCCTAGTACTCAGATTGAGCTAACAACTGTAACTCCAGTTCCAGGGGATCCAACGCCCTCCTCTCACCCTCATGGGCACTGCATGACACAGGTGCAGTTACATACATGTAGGCAATACACTGATACACATAGAAATAAAAAAATTTTTAAATTAGAACTATCATGCTGGATATTTGAAATTTTATTTATAGAAATAACTTGGGACCCAGAATGTTGTTGCTAGGCACATGGGGACATGGGTGATGCAGAAGCTCTATTACTCTGAGCTCTAGCTGGAGAGCCCCTGGGCCACCCAGATAGCATGATGGCAGTTTGCATGCAAACTTGCGTCTTGCTCCTAGGTTGTGAGCCACTAGCATTCTAGATACACATGTAATTCGGTCTCTGGTCTTGGTAGTTTCAAACTCCAACTTTTGTCCCTTCTGAGGCTACCACAAGGTGCTTGTCTTACAGCTGACCCTATTTGTAGTATGGCATGTTTTTTGTGTGTGTGTCCTCTGTTGCCCCAGGTCTGCCTGTGTGAGGCTTATCCCTCTTGAGTCCTATATCCTCAGTATTGCCCAAGTAACACTCACTATTCTGATAACTCTTTGTTGTTTTTAATAAGTGTTGTCCCTCTACCCAACCAGCAGAGCTAGGGACAAAACCCAGTGTTTACTAGACAAATACTCTACTACTGAGCTCCATCCCAGCACTAAGCAAGTATTTAATCCTACTTCCTTTTAGGTGAACTTCAAAGAGGTTTAGCCTGAACTGCTGAGTTCACAGCACTCCCCATCAACCTCTATATACCATCTTCTTGACTTCTAACAGGCTCCTAATAACCTTTCTTGAAACGTGACCTTTTCTTAGCCTCCAGGGTACTGTGCTCTCATGGTTGTTTTCTGGCTCACTAGTTATTCTTCTTTTACCAGATCTCTTTGGGCAACCCAACCTCAAGCCTCAGAGATGATCTCTGTTGATATCCCAGTCTATTTCTTTCCCACCCCCATTTTGACATGCCTTGAACTCTCCAGACTGTTACACCCTGCAGCTGCTAATGACTGTTCTCACAAGCCCTGGGTTAGCCCAGTTTTAATTGGGGACAGAGGGACAGGACATGGACCAGACCCAATTTATCTTTTTTGAAAGATTACTGGCTGTTGTGAAGATCATGACTTAGAACAGGGCAAGAAAAGGGGCTGGTGAAATGGCTTTCACCAGAACAGACTATCCCCTCTGCTCCCCTCGTTGGGAGAGAGATCCTGGCTTCCCATCAGTTATTGGAAAAGGCCAAACTTGTGCTCCAGAGGCTCACACACTATTTATTTTTTTTTAGTTTTTAAGACATTCTTTCTCCACTACTTTGCCTGTAGTAGCACGACCCCAAAGGGGAGGAACTATCTGCCTTCCCACCCTCAACATAAAGTCTAAAGATAATGCACCTTGAGGGCAAAAACATAGGTCCTGCCTAAGTCTACCAGTTTGCTAGCATTAGGCTCAGGTATTTGGGTTATGTGGTACCCTAAACCCTCTCATCCTTCAGGTCTTAGCCTCTTCATTCAAATTAAGTCTCCTCACAGTAGGCTTCCTTCAGAATACTGTTACTGTCATGTTAAGTACACCTGTGTCATACAATACCCGTGAAGGTCAGAAGACGGCAATGGATCCCTTGGAGCTAAGGAGTTAAGGGTGGTTGTGTTAGTTGCCATGTAGGTGCTGGGACCAAAACCTGGGTCCTTTGAAAGGGCAGCCAGGGCTCTTAACTGATGTATTCCCAATGCCTCGTATTTTTTCTTGGAAGTCCTTCACTCAGAATAAATGCAGAAGTGTGTATGGGAAGGGAGGAGGAAGGGAGAGGGAAAGAAAAAAAAAAAAAAAAAAAGGCAACAAGAAAACGATGTAAAGAAAGCTTTGCAGGCTAACCCAATCTGCCTCCTAGAAGGCTGAAGAGGAAGCAGCACCCAGCCCTGTACTGCCCTTCCCTGAACATCAGGAAGGTCAGTTCTGGCACAACTCCACCATCTCTTACCTGGATCTGTTCTCTAATTGTTTTGTTTATTTTTGCAGCACTCTTGAGAGCAAAGAGCCCACAAGATATTTCATAATGGAAGAACAAGCTGTTGTGCCAACTTCAGATGGCATTTTCAAATTCATGACCATGCCTCTTGGCACCATCACGTTCTCCCCAGGACTAAGTGTAGCAGGTTGCAGTAACATAGGATTGAACTTCTCAGGCCCAAGCACCACCTTGTCAAACAATGAGTCCTCCCTGCCTCCAGGGGTGAGTGAGTGATATCCCAGCCACTAGGTGGGAATTACAAACCACAACCAGAATCCAGACTGCTGCAGGATTCAAGGAGATGGAGGGCATGAATTCCTCTGGTAAATGCTGTATGAGCTTGGGCTATAACTGCCACTGGCCCCATGCAGGAGATTCATATCCATCTACATGGATCAGGTGTGACTGGTTGAGCACGTAGCCCCTGCCATCAGACCCTGTGTGAAGTCCTAAGGAAGGGAACACATGTGACTCATGTGACAGTCCTCATGTGAGCAAGGAATTGTCCTCAGAATACAAGGTATCAGCACTGCCACTGGCTGATTAGGAGTGTTTGCACTGGAGGGTGTGCCCCACATCCCTGGAAGGAGAGGAACTTGCTGCTGGACTGATTAAGAGGGCATGTTTAGATAAGAATTATTGTACAATAATCAACATACATGGCTGGGTAAAATCTGCTCAGGCTGATACTGTGCCTTGTCATTTTTATGAGTGTATTTACTACAGAGGGCTGGGCTCAGGCTAAGTACTGTGTATGTAACTTCAGCTCTAAGGGCTATAATCTTCAGTCTAAGAGCTAGGTCATAACAACAGTGCTGGTCAAAAGCAAGACCAGGAGCTCACACAACCTGCAGAGGAGCTCAGTGATGCACAGGCCATTCCCAGCACCATTCATAAATCCATCTGCCTGCCAGCCAGGCCTTGGAGCCTCTCTGAAATTTTAACTTTTAACAATCATCTCTAGCTAATACCTGTAGGTCTTTACGGTGATATCATGGCAATCTGGAAACCAGGTTGCCCTCTGGCAGTTAAACCCCTCAGGTACCCACATGATAGAAAGGATTGGTTATCTGTACAAGGCTCTTGAGGGAACAGGCTGTCTCCCTGGTGAGCCAGAAGAGCTGGCTTAGAAATTCAATCCAGGCATGCCACATGTGGAGTCGGAGCCTAATTACATCTCAGAAAAACTCTGCAGCACAGAGAAGTGGCTGAGTCTGAGAGGAAGATCTGGTGCCTGCTACTCCTAACAGGGTGAGTTTAAGGCAAGCTACTAGGATGGGCCTCAATCTGAAGGCATCTTTGGAGGGAGAAAAAACTGTCCTGCTACAGTGACAATCCTAAATGCTTCCCTTTGCTCTGCTTTATGTTCACTTTAACTTTTTTTTTTTTTTTTGGTCTTTTTGAGACACAGCTGACTTGGAACTCACTTACCATATAGACCAGGCTGGCCTTGATCTCAGAGATCAGCCTGCCTCAGCCTCCTGAGTGATGGGTTAAAGGCATGCACCACTATGCCCAGCTTAGCCACTGATTTTGACTTCTGATACAAGGCAGAGTATGTCCTGGCCAGTCACTACACCTTGGGTAGTTACGTTCCCACTGCAAAGAGCTTCTCTTGAACCTGCTAAATTCTGGTCTCTGGAGCCTAGCTCTGGTATGAGTATGCAGCACCAAGCTACTACATATTCTTTGTACCTGACCTGTCAACTGACCACAGCCTCAAAATCTCACTCTGGAGAACTGGGGATATAGCTCAACAGAGTGCTTGCCTAGCATGCAGAAGCCCCGGGATCAATCCCCAGCACTGCATAAACAGGTGCGGTGATATAAACCTATAATCCCAGCAATCTCATCACTTGGGAGGCAAGCAAGGGGGATCAGAATTCAGGGTTATTCTCAGCTACGTATGAAGTTCAAGGCCAGTCTGGGCTACATGAGTCTCCAAAGTGGGGGAAAAATCCATTTCTGGGCATTTCCATGAGCAATCAATGGGACTTGAGGTGGAAGGGGCCAACCTTCCTCCACTGCAGTCTGGCCTTGGAAGACTTGGCTGTCAGCTAACAGCTTGGTAAGTGTTTCTAATAGCAGTAGCTACATTAAGCATAATTTCAGGAAACAGCAAACTAGCTTACATTGTCCCAAATCAGGGTTATTTTCTGGAGTACAGTCATCTATCTGTTCATAATGTATATCAAAAATAGAACAAAGAGTATTCATCATGTCATTTTCTAAATATTGCACACAATCTAGCATCTAGTGGTGGCTTTAAATTCCTGTGGCAGCAATGAGCAGCATACTTATGGGCTCAAAAAGCCTTTATAAATAAACTGAGCTGCGTCCACCAGGCAGATGTTTAAACTGGGCCACTGAAAACAATACTTAGGAAGTACTTATCAGAGTAGGATAAAAACTTTGTTATAGTCAAGTGCAAATTTATAATATAAGTTGGTATTTTAAAACTTTCTTAGCTGGGAGCCAGGCAGAGTGTCAAAAGCCTTTAATCACAGCACTCAGGAGGCAAAGGCAGGAAAACTGTGAGTTTAAGACCAGCTCAGGCTACATAGTGATAGCCTGTCTCCAAAACAACACAGCAGCCAGGAATGGTGGCACATGCCTGTAATCCCAGCACTTGCAAAGCACAGGCAGGTAGATCTGTGAGATTCACACCACCCTGGTCTACACAGGACGTTCCTGCCAGCCAAGGCTATATAAAGCCTTGTCTAAAACAAAATTTAAAAAGCAAAACAAAATCTTGGGGCTAGGGATGCAGTTCAGTGGTAAAACACTTACCTAGAATACACTCCCTGGATTTGATCCCAAGCATTATGTAAATAAACACTATTATCTTTGTATAAAAAAAAAAAGCAAGTCCTGAATATAGAAAAAGAAATAGGAATGCAGCACATTAAGTGTTACTTGAGATCTGTGGGAAGATTCTGGCCCCTACTTTCACTTTTCTGTTCTTCTACATGTTCTGTGATCTTTATGTGACATGCACAGTATGTTTTAGGTTACTCTTTGAAGGAACATAAACAACAAAGGAAAACAACAGGGAAAGGACCCAGAGGACTGAAAACAGTCGCTACTAGAATATCATAAGCAATGTCTCACATGCTACAAACAATTAAAACAAATAAAGCTAGGCATGTGGGTGTACTCCTTTAATCCTAGCATTCAGAAGGGAGGCAGAGACAGGCCTGTTTCTGTGAGATCAAGGCCATTGTGGTCTACGTAGTGAGTTCCAGGCCATCTATGGCCACAGGGAGATCTTGTCTCAAAAAGATCACACACACACACACACACACACACACACACACACACACACACACCAAGACAACAGGCTAATCACATAAAAGAACTAATGAGAACAGCCACTGCTGGCAACGATCTACCAAGACAATCACCACCAAGCTTCTGCCCCAGTCATGAGAAGGAAAACAGAGAAGAGGATCCAGGAGAGAAACCTGGTTAGACTGCCTTTGCAAGGATCCAAAGCTCTGCTGTGCTGTTCAGTGGGAAGGCTGCCTTTTGGTAAGAAGATGGGGTACGATTTGTTTGTTCAATTTCTGAGTGGAGGATAGACCCAAAAAGAGAAAGCCTGGAAAAGTCTAAGACTCTGCCATCAACAAAAACATAATACACTGAAATAACTTGTAGCTTGGTGAAACCTTACAACTTTTCTATTTGCCCTGAAATGGAATGGACCTTGTGTTGATGGACTTTTTAAGGTTCCTGTCACACAGACATCCATGTTGTCAGAAAAGCAGCACTCTACTCCCTAACACGTTTCAAGTACCTGAAGTTTCTAGCGCAGATTAACACTGAACTCTCAAGAGCTTGTACTTGAACTCTCCCTCCAAAAGAACAGAGAGTTCAGCACATCACTAATACTAACCTTTGTAGGTCACCGTCCCCTTTCTCCTTAAAAAGAAACAGCTTCTTGGAAGACATGCTATAATAAGCAGGCTGGCTTCAAGCTTCTTTTTAAAGACATCAATACTAGACAGTTGGCTCAGACCCATCCCTGTTTTACATGAGGCTTCCTAGTGAATGTGCTTCCATTTCCTGAGAAAGGGGCCAGGAAAGGACTACGCTGAATATGCTGCCCCTTGCGTCCAGAAGGTAATAATGGGGGTCAGAATCGGATCATCTTGTAAATCCTTTTTTTAAATTTTTGGCTATCTTTCTTGTTTTACTCCCCCATTCCAGCTTTCAGTGAGCAGAGCGTGTAAATAGCGCCACCTCTTGGCCAAGTGTGGTTCCTCTCAGATGTTTAGCCCAAGGGAGGAAATGCCCTAACATGGGGGACACTGAGTTTAGGAAAAACTTGAGTCCTCTTGGAGAATAAATGGAACAATGCTGAGAGATAGGCTACCAAGAATTATATGGTATTTGCTGGAAGCATTAGAGCCAAAAGAATTAAAACAGAATAGAAACTACTGAAGAATGTGTGGCTCTCACCTCACAGGAAGAGAACATGAGCTGGAGCTTACTGATCAAGACAAAGCATATTCCATATATTAGAGCGTGGGGATAGCTCTGGAGTTCATTGCTTTAGTTGCTTGCTGGGAAAGCACACTCAAAAGGAACCCTGCACTGAGGACGAATGACCTTAGAACTATAGCTCAATGGAACCAACTGCACAAATGGACCTAGAAAGAATGTGGTAAAGGGGACACAGGTGAGTCAGGCTGTGCTGGACCTAGGAAGGGGTCAGTAATACTGCTGAATCAATGAACAAAGACACCAAGGGAGCCTTGTGCACAGAGAGGTAATCCACACTATAGCTCTGACAACTCTCAATCACTGTCTCTTCCTTCTGTTCTCAGTCCTTGGTGCTCAACTCTGTGGTCCAGGGACCAATCATGGGGCATTCACTACCATTCCTGCCTCCTAGTGTCACTTTCTGATTGCAAAGTAAAGTCAGGGAGCCCTCCTGGCACAGATGAGTGCTCCTGAGCAAGTTCAAGCTGACCTCCAGGCAAAGCATCATGCTATGGGTTATGCAGACTGCAGTGAGTTGGGCAGGAAGGGATCAAGTCAGGCCAGGTGCCAGTTGCTGTTCCTGTCCCTGGAGGGGCAGAGATGAAACTGGTTGTAGGGGTGATGCATTTATTCTACATCTAATTACAGCAGATCTCACACACGGGGGTTACTGCTCTGATGGTCATGACCACTTTGGGCAGAAAGCAGAGTACCTCAAGGAGCCTCCTCAGAGGCATCAAGGTCACATGGTTCCATCCCCAGATGCTAGTGATGTTTCTAAAGGACAGTTCTCATTTGGAGCTTCCAAAATCCTGGGCATCTCTCTGGGAACTGAGTCCAGGTTCTGCCAGGCTCACACACCAGGAGCTGGTGTTAAGCAGCAATAGGGACTGGGTTGGAGCAAAGCCCAACCCAGGGCCCCAGGGATTCAGAGCCGACGGTCCTTCTTTCGGAGTTTATGTCCCACCTGGGACCCCCGCTGGGTAGCTTTCACCAGACCTTTGAACTGTCCCTGCAGCTTCACCTTTTTCCTAGAGGGACAAAGAACAGGAGGGTTAGAGCTTGCGGAAAACAGGTAACACCCTCGCCTTACAGTGTTGAAGAAGCCAGGTGTGCTAGTGGAGGCCTGTAGTCCCCGCTCTGAGAAGGCTGAGGACGGAGAGGTCAAGGCCAGCCTGAGATCCTGCTCTCAATAGAAAAATAACAACAACAACAACATCATATGATGGCCATCCCTAGTGAGGATAGGGAGAAGAGGGCTGAAGTGGGCAGACCGTGTAGGGCCGGTCCTTTTACTGCACTCGGCACCATCTCCCTGGAAAGAACCCTCCCTGCCATTTGTCCTCTAATAAACTTACAGATAAGGTCAAGGTCACTCTATCCAACCATCCTTCCCCTAAAGGACCATCTGCAGAAGCCTACTTGTGATTGCCATTTATAACCCCATGTCACTAGGAATATGCATTTGCACTTTGTTTCCCCTCCTACACATCCACATGGTCCTCACACCTATATCAAGCGATACACCCTATTAATGAGTAAGATGGAATAACTATTTTTCTGACAAGGGGAATCAGAAAAGCAAACATAAAAAGAAAATATTAAAAATGGGGGGGCTGGAGAGATGACTCAGGAGTTAAGAGCACTGGTTGTTCTTGCAGAAAACCTGGGTTCAAATCCTAGCACCCACATGACAGCTAACAACCGTCCTTAACTCCAGTTCCAGGGGATCTGATGCCCTCTTTCGACTTCCTTGGGCACTGCACAACATGGGTGCACTTATATTCATGCAGGTATAACCTCACACACAAAATAAAAACAGTAAAATATTTTAAAAACTATTTAAAATGGTGAATATGTGGAGTCCACCGATTTCAGAATCTCTGTATGATCTGAAATTGTGATTTCTTTCTCTTTTTGAGCAATGCAAACAGATTTACTAAAGGAAAGTGAGAAAGAGCTGAGGGTGAGAGGGACTCCAATGGAGGGATATATAAGACTGGGTTTCAAGCCGGGCATGGTGGCACACACCTTTCATTTCTGTACTAGGGAGGCAGAAACAGAGGCAGGTGGATCTCTGTGAGTTCAAGGCCAGCCTGGTCTATATAGCTGTGGCTACAGGGAGACCCTGTCTCAAAAAGACAAAAAAAAAAACCTTAAAAACAAGATTGGGTTTTAAAAGGCAGTTCAAGCATGCATGGTGGCTCACTCCCATAATCCTAGTACTTGAGAGGCTAATGCAGGAAGATCAAGAGTTCAAGGCCAGCATTGGCTAGATAGTGAGACTAAGGCCAACTCCAGCTACATGAAACTGACAAGATGACTCAGCAGGTAAAAGCACTTGCCACCAAGTCTGACAACCTGAGTTTGATCCCTGGAACTTACATAATTGAAGGAGAGAGATCAATACCTACAGGCTGTTCCCTATACACATATAAAAATAAATAACTGTAAAAATGAAATAAAAACAGGGCTGGGGAAAAGGCTCAGTGGAAAAGTGCTGCACCAGCATGAGGACCTAAACTCAGATTCGCAGCATCCATGAAAAGTCAAGTGTGATAGTGCACACCTTTGATCCCAGCACTTGGGAGGCAGAGGCAGGCAGATCTCTGTGAGTTCCAGACCAGTCAGGGTTACAGAGACCTTGTCTAAAAAGAAAATAGGAAGGGAGGGAGGAAAAGAGGGAGGGAAAGAGAGAGAAAAGATAAAGTGGAGAGCAATAGTGGAAGACAAGACACCTAACATTGACTTCTGGCCTCCACATTTACAGGCACAGTCACCCATGTACACATACAACACCACACTCGCAATGAGAATTAACAAACAAAAACAAGCAAGTAGACACCTGAACAACCAAGAAATCTGAATGAGAAAGGGGCCCCCTGTGGAGCCTGGAGCTCCTATCCGCCCCACATGCTGTCATACCTGCGGTTGAGCTTGGTTCTGTTGAGAGGGATGTAGGCATAGGGATCGAGTCGACCCTTCTTCTTCATATCACCCTTTGCTTTCTGCTTATACAGAAACAAACTGGAATCAGCAGGAGAGTGAGGTTCCCCTTCCCTGTCCCTGACCTGATAAGCCTCATGTTTTGTCTTCACTTTATTTTCTGCTTTGAATGGCATCAAAAAAGTTCTCTGGCCCTGAAAAGTCATCTGTCAAGGCCCCCAACTTTAAATGTCATATAACCTGATTGGCCCGTTTTCCCTGGCTTGCCTGGATCCATGAAAGCATACACCCAGGATGGTGAAGGACACAGTACATCCTTGCCATCTCCGCTCTTCCAGTACCAGAAGGTCCCATGCCCTGCCCACAGCTCTCACCTTAGCCTTGTATTCGGCCCCAGGCATGACCTTCTTGGCCACAGGGCGATGGATGCCAGAGCCTCCAGCTGTAGAAAGCACAGATATCATGAAGTAAGGCAGAGCCAAAGTAGCTTCTATCCTAGGGCAAAGGATACCTGCTCTCGCAGGGCCTCTGAGAGACAAATGGGAAAAAGACCAGGAACTTGGTTCTTTTCCTGCCAAGCAATGAAGAAGTCCTCCCTTGAGGAAGGACTGCTCAGTGACTTGAAAACTAAGAGCATTGGGTTTCTCAGCCTAACTCAGATCCTCAGGGGCTGACCAGTGGCCCCTGGGAACACATATGCTCTCCACTCACATAAAATGACCTACATTTTCCAAAGTTACATAGGTTCCATTTGTTTCTAGAAGGTATATAGTTAGAAAGACTCAGGTTCAACTCTTAGTTCTGAGCTGGCTCCACCTACAGGCAAGTCTCCTAACTTGTTACAGTCTTTCCCACTGTGGCACAAAGAGGGAGCTATGCATCCCACTGCGTAGCTGTGGGAGCTGCAGTCCAGAGAGATCAAGGGAACTGCCCAGGGTCCACTGTCACTTCAGCCGAGACTTCAAAAGTCACAGGTGGGGCTGGTGTGATAGCCCACACCTTTAATCCCAGCACTATCCCGGTACTGGGGCAGGGGCAGAGTGGGGCGCTCAGAGCAGGAGGATCTCTGTGAGATCAAGGCCAGTCTGGTCTACACAAGTTTCAGGCCAGTCAAAAAAAAAAAAGTAAGCACAGATGGAATTTTGCAATGCCAACTCAGAAAGACCATCTGAGACAAGAAACTGGAACTTAGACAGGCAAGTGACAGAACAAGGTCACATAGCTGAGCAAGTTGTCCCTGAGGCTTCTTGTCCCATGAACTGTAATTGTCTCTACCCAGTACATCATCCCAGAGTAGAGGAAGAAGCTGAATGCAGAGACAGAAGAGGTGCTTGTAGCAGGGTTAGGATGCTGTGGGGCCTGGAGGACAAACATGCTACCAGAGACTGCCCACAGGAGCCCTGGACTTCCAGACACAGAGTAAGAGCTCTGCTTTAAGAGCCTGGGGCAGAGCCCTGTGGTATAACCCTCAAGAGGAAGGAAGCAGAGGTGCCATCCTGGTGCTTCCAACAGTTGCTCTAGGGGAAGGCAACAGCCCGGGGGCCCAGAGACAAATGCAGAGAGGAATCCTCTGGTCAGGCCCAGCACTAGTCCCCCTGACTCCCTGAGACAGCCTTCAACACTGGTAGCTTCTCCAACCTAGTGTGACTCAGGGCTGGAGCTCCTGGGGTACAAAAGAGGCTAAGAGATGTCAGAAGGGCTGGCTACAAGCCTCATAGAGGACAGATGGGTGGGAAACAGCTGGATTCAGGGGTTCCTCAAAGGGTTAGGGGGTACCATGCAAACCCCCAAGTTCTCCTTCAGCTCCCAGCCCAGTCATGGGTATTAGATTAGTCAGTTTAACTGAGTAAACCTGGCTGTGAACCTCACTACTCTGACGTGCTCTGCAACTCCTCTACCTGATGCAGGTGATCTGTGTTTCCCACGAGAAGAGGAGATGCCTCACCTTGGTACGGAGGAGGGGTCTCCAGCTCATCTTCCTCGGCCTCCCTCTGCCGCTTAAGCTTCTTTTTCTATAGAAGGAGGCAACAAGCAAGGAGTTAATGAGCAAAGTGACCAATCACACCATTGAGAGAAGGAACAACAGCAGTGACCTGCCTTGATCTGTGAAGCTTTCAATCTGCTCTTAGAGAGAGAAAATGCAGGAAGGGAGGCAATTATCCTACATAACACAGTAAGGTGGGGGTGGGAATATGAGGGGGTCTGGGGGGTGGTGTAAGCTGCAGCCTATGCCCTGACAACTGGGCTCCAATCTACTGAGGTCTACTCTAGAGCAATCAAGGCTTACCCAAGGCCTGACATCAGCCTGGCCCTAGCCTTCCTACAGGCAAGCCTTCCTTGGCCGTCTCTGGAGAGAAAAGAAAGCTTTCACCTCACTCCAGTCTTTTTAAAATTTTTATTATTATTATTTTTTGACACAGGGTTTCCCTGTAGGTCCAGGATTAAAGCCGGAATTAAAGGTTTAGTTAAAGGCTGAGATTAACGGCATGAAGCACCTTGTTCTATTAGTCACATAGTTACTGACTTCTGAGTGCCAGGTCCTGGAAGCAGGGGTCGGGAATAATGGGGGAAAGTACCCAAGTAAGTCCTCAATTGACAACAGGTTCATAGCATCCAATGGGAATATCTATCACAGCAAGTGATAAACACTTAGTCTATGCCTGGTGCCATATTAGCAGCTATATGGGAAGGCCTATAGCAGCCCAGTCCACCAGGAGACTTGGACCCAGTTACTAGCAACGAAGCTGGCGAAGGCACACCATATGGTGTGGTGGGGAGGGAGGGGGAATCAGCCAGGAGTGACCTAGCTCCCAGGGCTGGTTTCCACGCTGTGTCACTGACCCTGAAAGCCTCATGAATCTGTAGGTGAGCTCAGGTCCTGGGGTGCCAGGCAAAGGGATCAGGCTGAACCTATGTCAAGGAACACTAGTTAGGTGTAGTCCATTACTGTAGTGAGGACCAGAAACTGGAGGAAGTGGAACTCAGGCTGCACAGCAGAGGATGATGGCTGAACTTGATACTGGTTCTGCTAGTGCATGCCCAATGCTGACCCACTCACTGACCTTCCACTAAGGATGCCTTAGCCCCTAGCTTCCAGAACCATGTACAAGAGGACTCAGAACTACCACACAAAAGAGCCTTGGAATGTTGGTGGCAGGGGCTAACTTGCCATGAGCCACCTGCTGATATGGCCACCCTGGGGCCCTCTGGGTGCTTCAAGGCCAAGATGCCCAGTCCTGCAGCTATGAGCTGGGGGCCCTCCTCAGAGGACCATGGTCAGCCCTTTCTGATCAGGAATAAAAGGTGGCTGTCAAGAGATCACAAAGCCCCCCTATGAAGACCCAGGAGCAGCCAGGGAGGCTTTGAATAGAAGGATTTCCATGGAAAAATGAACAATGATCATAAAGAATAGTCACAACCCACTGAGCATCACCAAGTGATGCTTTACACAGAAACCTGGATTTGAGCCCAGGCAGTCTGGGCCCAGTGACACACTCATTCCCAGTCTCCTACTATTACATGGAAAGTGAGACTGAACTGAGGCTGAAGGGGTATGGGAAGGGGCAGAACTTGGGCCAGAGAAAGAAGAAGTCCTGAAAGCAAAGCTAGGACACAGTAGAATAAACCATGGAGGGGGATCACATGATGTGCAGGGGAAGCCACAGGAGACTATCCCCAGGGCACCCCCACAGGAGCGGAATGCCCTCCTCCCCGATGACTCTCCTACATGATTTTCACCCAGTTTCCCAAACACATTCTGAAGTGTGATAACACTCAATAAGCCAGCTCCTTGGGCCTGAACTAGCAGGACACGAGGAAAAGAATATAAGAAACTGGGGGAAGTTTATCACATGCCAGGTTCTATGCTGATACACTCTACATACCCGTCCATGCTGCCCAAAAATTCTACACAACCTACTTACAACCTCATTTCACAGACCAGATCTAAAGGTTTGAAAGAATTGGCCAAGACCAAGCTAGGACCCCAGAGCCTGTGTCACCACTGGTCTTGCTGCACCTGCTCTTTAGGCTTTATCACCTAAGAGTGACGTTCAGGAAGGCTGAGGGGTGTTGGGCACAGCCAGGAAGGAAGAGAAGGAGGAAATTATCAGCACCACCCCCAGCAATGTCACTCATGGGCTTATGGACACCAGGCTTTGGATGATGGGTTGATATGGAGCCATTAAGAGAGCACGCAACTTTGGGCAGCATAGTGTCAGGTCAAAAGTGGAACAGTAGCCAGGGGGTCAAGTTCCTGGGTTCAGGAGACTGGAAAGACAGGGTTCCCATCTTTGATTTGCATCTATGAGCCCTATAACCTCAGGCAGGCTCTTCTAAAAACAAAGAAGAGCCACTACTTTCTATGACACCAGCACCTGGCACACAGTGCACGTTCCTCATTGAGGACTCTACCCCCATAAGGCCCTTCCCTTGGAGCATGTGGGTCAGGTGCTGTCCTCAAAGCCTGCCCAGCTCATGACCTCCATGGAGACTCATATTCAAATGAACAAACACAGAAGGACACGGGGACTTCAGAGGAACTTAAGATGCATACCCTGGCCATCTTCCTACCTACCGTCCTTGAACACATACATTCCTGTCTGCCCACTGTGCCAATCCTGCAGAACCTATTGAGCACCAATGGAGCAGGGCAGGTGCAGTGTTTGTGAGTGTACTGGAGGGCAGGGGACAAGCTCTAGGCTAAGCTGAGGCCAGTTACTCACACTCCTGACACCAGCATCTTCCATCAGGTCAGCCATCTCTTCATCCTCTCCTAGAGCAGAAGACAGATCCATGAGCACTTGGAAACATCCAACCCACCCTTGCCTCCTGCCTTCTCCTGGAGAAGGGATATCAACTCCAGTCCCAGAAAACCATCCTCCCCAGACTCGTGTCCTTTCTCCATGGGAGATGAAACTGCTGCCTCTCCTTCCCCTCTTAGCAACAGAGTTCCTTAGGAAGTGACTCAAAGAAAACCCTAAGTTTCCTAAGAGTCAGGCCCAGTGCCTATACGCCCCCACTCTGTGCAGAGGACAATTTTATTTTCCTACTTAAAAACCTTTTTGGCCCCCTGTGTGTTGGCACCACAGAGGGTAATATAAAGCATGAAACTGACCATCTGGAAGGAGAAGAGATTTCAGCAAAGTTAAGCTGAAACAGACAATAAAGACAGTATGTACACAGAGGGTAACATAAAGCATGAAACTGACCATCTGGAAGGAGAAGAGATTTCAGCAAAGTTAAGCTGAAACAGACAATAAAGACAGTATGTATAGGTCCTAAAAATGTAGCTCAGTGGACAGCACCTTTCTAGCATGTATAAGATGCTGTGTAAAAACTGTAAAAACAAACCCAAACCAGCCTATCAGAAAGAATTCCTGAAGGACATCCCTGGACTTGTGAGAGTTCTGTGAAAATAGCACAGAAAAATAGCACAAGGTGCTGGAGAGATGGCTCAGAGGTTAAGGGCACATACTACTCTTTGTTTTGAGACAGCTGTAGCCCTAGCTGGACTAGAACTCGCTACATAGACTAGGCTGGTCTTGATCTTACAGAGATCTGCCTGCCTCTGCCTCCAGGGAGTTGGGATTAAAGGCGCATGCCACCACACCTGGCTCATACAACTCTTGCAGAGGACCCATGCTCTGTTCCCACATCCATGTCAGGAAGATCATAACTGTCTTGAACTCCAGCTCTAGAGAGTTCTGACACCTCTGGCCTCTGCAGTAATCCACATGTGTACACACATACCCCACACACAGATGCACACACAATTAAAATAACAAAAATCTTTAAAAAAACAAAAAGCACAAGTCACATTTATATTATGCATAAACAGGAGCCATTAAAGACAAGCATCTGGTGAGTGTGGGGAGGGAGACTTGTGAGAGCAACAGTTAGGAGGACAGGTGAGTTAAGGGCCCAGAGCTAGAAGCAGTGGAACCAAAGCAACCAGAACACAGATATTTGCCACCCCCAAGAACTGAGGATGAAAACCAGGACTCCACACGTGCTAGGCAAGCACTCTATTGCTGAGTAATAGCCTCATCTGGGAAGGCTGATTCTTTTTTAGAAGATCTGGGTGTTTAATGAATGTGGATGTGGATGTGGATGTGCAGGGAAGGACCAGGAGAGACTGTCACTCCTCAAGGCCCTACCTGAAGGACAATCTTAGATGAGAAGTTAGGGTGGTCTCAGAGGCTGGCTCGTCCTGCCTCTAAATGAGCTTTAGGGCTCAGCTCATATCCATTTCCAAACTAAACAAACACAAATCAAAACAGGAGTAGAGAGGGAGGAGGATAAGGAGAAAAGAAGCAGAAACCACACACAGTGACAGGTTCCTCCAAGTTTTGTTTAACTATACAAAGACAGATAAACCAATAAATGAACAGAGACCTTTCATATGAAATCAAATATTTTTAGTGTGGTCAACAAGGTCTGAGGAACTCAGAAAGCTCAGGAGTGGCCTTAGATATAAGTGTCTCAGATCTGTTTCCTTTACGTCCTCAGTAAATGGTCACTACCCGTATGGGAAAATGAGGCCACAGTGAGTAAATGAGTGATCGGGCCAGAGTAGCTCAGCTGAGGCCAGAGGCCGCCGTCCCCCACAACGAGGACAGACCCACCTTTAGTGCCGTCTGTGTCCTCCACCGTGTCCCCGTCTTCCTCCTCACGGATGATCAGGCGGCCATCAGCGCTCACCTTGAAGCCGTGATCCTTCCTCTTGCCCCGCCCAGGCCTAGGCTGGGTGGCTGGTGAGGTAATTTGGCATGAGATGGTGGAAGGCCAGTCCTAACCCTAATCTTCTCATACCTTCCACAGAGCCAACAGATATTAGTCCTGGCCCACTGGCTACCACAAACACCAACCTCCCCGCCCCCGATGGAACTTAGCAGGCAAGACAAGTTTATACAATCTCCCGAGAAAGCCGCTTCTTGCTCACCAAGGACTCGCTGAGCCACCTTGGGATCCAGAAAGTTGAGGGGCTCATCCCCACCACCCTCTTTCAGCCATGCCTGGCTCCTCTGTCGTGCCAGCTTCCGTTGCTCCTTGCCCCGGCCTTTTCCCTCTTCTTCATCCTCCTCATCCTCAGAGTCAGCCAAAATCTCTTCAATGCTAAGACAGAAGCCCAGAGTCAGGGCATTCCTGGGAGAGGAGGGGGCCAAAGGCACTGCCAGAGCAGGATTTTGGCTAGGGGAGACCAGGCCCCCAGGGGCCTCCAATGGTCTCACCTATCACCTTTGCCCTGGGTGGGCTCCTCTTCCTCCTCTTCCTCCTCTTCCTCCTCCACAGCAGCCTGGCTCAGGGCACGGTGCTTCTTGGCCCGGGTCTCAGCTTTTCGAATGTTGACCAGGACTTTGTGGTATTCTGCAGGTAACAGTCCCTTCACTAGCTCAAATCTGAGGAGGGCAAAGAGGAGTTGTCTAGAAGCACTTGCCAGAGATCCCTCTCTGGGGAAGAGGTGTTCAGGGACCAAGGACCCCTCCCTGTAGCCCCTTGAGGAGACTGAATGAGAGTCCCACACTACACTCCCATCCCCATGAAAGTGTACAGACCCAAATTTTCGGATGAACTTGATGAACAGATTTCGAAGCTTCATGCGGAAATGTCGTCGCATATCGTCTGACAATTTTCCTATGGCTTCCATCTGTTAATCAGAAAGGACCAGGGTGTCAAGGGAAGTGTGGTGTGCCTTCCGCCCGGCCCACTTTTCTTTGTTGTCCAGACCAAGGATACAGGACAACTGAGTCCAGCTAAGAGGAGAGGTGTCAGCTCATCTGTTCCTTAGCCCATTCTTTGGCTCAACCATGTGTCTGGAATCTGGAATCCTACTTTTCCTCTAGGCCCTTCTTCACAACACATCTGTGACCATCCAAGATGACAGCTTAGCACTCTGTATATGTTCTCACAATGAATCCTTAGAGCAACTTGATGTGAACGATGCTACCAAAGCCAAGGCACAGGCTCCCAACTGAGGCACAGGCTCACCTGACTGCTGACTGCCACAGAGGTAGTACCTAATCCTATGCATCCTACATAGCCTGACACCATCAAGTGTCTCTTGGTTTCATGTGTCCTTTCTGTCACGCAGCACTGTCTACCCTGTCTAGTGTGGATGCACATGCCTGTCTAGTGTGGATGCGCATGCCAAAGGCAGACCTTATCTGCAGGGACTCCTAGTGAGGCAAGGGGAACAAAGTCCCTATGTATCCTTTAACAGGATATTATAAATTCTAATAACCCTATGACAGATCTATGCTCTGGCCATTCTGTATAGGCTTTTGGAGGACATCTATTCTTCCTGCCTTGAAGCCAAGACTCAACCCATAAAAAGACATACAAGAGGGACCTGGAAGCCTGATATAACTCAACAGCTCAAAGTGGGAAGTTAAAGCAGTTGGGTAGAGAACTGTTTCAGCTTACAGTGAGCCTGGGTTAGGCTCCCCTGGGTAGAAGCAGTCCACAAACTCAACCCCAAATGACTTTTCTGTACCCTAGGAGGGGTATGAAGAGGAACCTTCCCAAATCAATGTCAAAATGCAAGATCTGAGACTTGACCTTGGACATAAATATCTGGACTCAGTCTTATGTGGGAGGGGCTCTGTCCCTGGCCTTTGTTCTGTGGAGGGGCTAAATGGGTACTATGAGATGCTGTGGGTATCTTTGCCTGTGAGACCAGCATTCTCCTTTAAGTACCTCCTCAGGGCTCCCTGTTCTGTTCCACAAAGCAACAGTTCCAAACTCACTGGCCCCAAGGCCCATAGGTCCACACTGGCACCTCAGGACCTACTGCCACCCACTGAAGGGAATGGAGTCTTACCACAAGCTGCACATGCTTGGCAAGGTGTACCACGTCCATGACCACCACAGCCACTTTGATGAAGCCCAGTGCAGACTTGACCACATCCCTGGTTCGAGAGGCCAACAGGAGGCACACGTTCTCCAGGAGCTGCTCCACTGTGCTGGTCCCCATCAGCTCTAGGCACAGGAGCCACTGTCAGATATCAGAACCACCCAGACACAAGACCCACCCTGGTGGGTCAAATATTGGCAGAGCCTTTCTGTGGGTTTGGTATGGTTTTAATTACTACCCATAATGTGACCACCTATAGGTGGGTACAACTTCTCTCATCCATTTCAGGGATAGGGAACAGAGGTTCTAAGAGGTTGGTAAAGCTGCTCAAGGTTTCACATGGTTGGTGAGAGGTGTGACCAGAACAAAGATCTAGGAGCTGACCAACCCTCCTCTTCACCAATGTAACAGGGGACTCAGAACACTAGGGCAGCACAGCTGCTTGGTGGGGCGGTAAGAGGAGAAAGGAGGCAGCACTTTGTGGGAAATGAGACAGAGGGGTGGGTGGGGCAGGGGTCGAGCTCTCCTTTTTGCCTCCTGAAACCTTCTCCTCGTCCTACCCACCACTACCTGTCCTGATCTTTGGAGCATTCCCTACAGTGAGGCTTCCCAGGCCTTCAAGGAAACACTCACCTTTAAACTCGAACAGGAGATGTGTCAGAGCCAGGATGCTACAGCTGACTGTGGTAACTGCGCCCACAAGGCCAGGGTAAATCAGGACAAGGTAGCGTTGCAGAGCCTCTGAGGGCAGAGATCAGGAAAGGTCACGGGAGGGAAGACAGGAGGCCCAGGGAGGGGGCTACAGGCCTTAGACCAGCAGCCAAAACAAGGTGAGAAGCTTTCTCTACCTCTTCCCTAAGACAAATGGCTTTAAGAGGTGCCTTCCCTCAGCCTACAGGCAAGAGTGCACCCCAGCTTACATTCCCCAGACTCACCTTCCTGATTGGAGCCAAATCGCAGGAAAGCACGGCCCATCTCCACCAGCAGGGCAAAAGCATTCTTCCGTGCACCCACTGAGACCTCCTTCGTGCACAGGATTACCTGCCCAAGACAGCCCTGTCAGCACGTGCTACCCAGCTGGCACCCTGCGTGAGCTGCATATGCCCAGAGTAAATTGAGATAACCCTTACCACCACTGACGATGACCCCACTTTACAACTATCTCTTGGGAACATCCTCTAGGGAACCCCACACGCATCCATCCCTTTACCCCACTACCTCTGGGATGAGGGCAGCGATGAACTCCTCGTGTTCAGCTGACAGTTTCTTCACAATATGTATGAGGCACTTCAAACGGGGCTGTGGGCAGAAAGACAACAGTTGGGATCCTTCAGTGTATCCCCCCGAGACTCACCAGTGACACTACTCCTCCGCTGCAGAGGAGGTAGGCCCAGAGTCCTCACCCTCTTGGCAGGTGAGGACGTGCTCCGCAGTGAGTCCAGCAGAGTCTTCTTCAGGTCATCCAGGTGGCTTTGCACAAAGTGGTCCGCAGGGCCCTGGGAGCTGGCACACACCTCCTCCAGCACTCGGTAGGCCTTCTTCTGCACCCCATGGGCCTTACTCTGAGAGGGGCAAATGGGGCACAGGGAGAGTGAGGAAGGGGGCTGGCCTGAACCCCCACCCAGTGACATCCCGAAGCATCCATCGTGGCTAGCACTTGAAGGGATTTAGAGAGAAGCTGAGCCTGTTCATCTGGTCTGGAAACAGTAGCCACAGCTGCAGGGTTGAAGCCAGCCTGGCTCTCCAAGCCACTCCTCTTTCTACCATTAAGTAACAGATACTCATGCTTGGGTTGGTGGCATTAGGATGTGCCAAGGACTGTTAGCCTGCTGCTATCTGGCTGGAGCAATTTCTCCTCTGCCCAACTGATTCCTTTTGATTCTGAAGTTGTTTGATGGGCAAGGCAGGGTACAAAGGGAAGCTGCTGTGAGGAAGCAGCTGGGACCTCCACTGGGTGAACAGCAAGGGATGAAGACAGGGAAACAGGCCCCACCTTTCTGGAGGGGAGTTGTGTGGGGCTCACCTCAAGGTAGGGCCGGATGGTGGAGTACAGCTTACTGATAGCAGCTTCATCTGAATGAGGAGCCAAAGCTACGACCAGGTCCAGGACAGACAATCTGCTCAGAACGGGAAACCAGGAAGAGGCTTAGAACCCCGGAGAAGGGCAGGGGTATCAATGTTCTTGTGCCTACTAGCTTCAGAAAATGGGAGAAGGTTGGAGCTTGTGAGCAATAATCACAGGTAGCACCGTGCTAACCAGGCACTCAGCACACCAGGTAGCGCTCCAGGTGCTTAACATGGGTCAACCTTTTCAGTCCTCAAACACCTGGGGTGCAAGTACTATTATCACACTCATTTTGCAGTTGAAGACTAAGAGGTAGAGTGCGTTTGTAACTTGTCCAAAGTTCACAACTCAGTAAGTAGTGGAGGTGGGATTTGAACCCAAGCCATCTACCTCTAGGATCCTCATTCACACTTCAGGAAAAATGAACTAATCAGACCTCTCAGTACAGCCAGGACATTCACTATCTCAAGGCTCCCCAAATAATCCAAATAATTCTGGAGTGAATCCAAAGGCCTTGACTTGACACCCATATTATTTCTCTGGCTGTTGAGTTCAAGTGGGGAAGGCCTGAGCACATTACCTGGTGAAGTCAGAGCTGGCAGGGTCAAGCACCTTCTCAGTGGCCTTTTCCAGGAAACCATTCACCAACTGACAGCCCCAGAGAGAGAGAAACAGAGTGCCCATAGCAACAGGTTCCTGAATTAGTCCCTATGGTTTAGGAGTCCCATCTCATCCCAGTCACAGTGCTGTATGGAGTGCCCTATTCTCCAGTCACACTGCTGTATGGAGTGCCCTATTCTCCAGTCACACTGCTGTATGGAGTGCCCTATTCTCCAGGCAGTAGAGACCTAGCCTGGTAGTGGGGTCTTGGCTTTCCAATACCTCACAGCAACCTCCCCTCATCCAGCACTCACCTGAGACTCAGTTATAGTGAGGTAAGTTTTGATTGTTTCTAGCACAGCCCGGCGAGGGGCTGAAGCATCCCCAGCTGCAACAGGCTGGCCATAGAGGTTAAAGAGGATTGGCAGGAAGTTCTTGGCAAAGCGGCTTACTTCAGCACGGTCAGCCTCTGGAAGAAGGACTCAAGTTTGCATTGAAGGGACAAAACTAACCCTGCTTTAGTGCTCACTGGGTGGCAGGCCAGAGGAATCATTTTAAGGGATCCTGTGGCAGGACTTGGACGCCATGAACATGCACCTTTCCTCTGACAGGAGAGACAGAGGCCAGGGTACACAGAACAAGGTGCCGCATGGTGTGGCCTCCTCCAGGCTTTGACACTGACTGTACAGTACACAGCAACTGTCAGCACACTGAGGGAGGAGGTTCAAGGGAAGAATCACTGTCAGATTCCTGGGTCCTAGCAACAGCAATACAAATGGACTGCCTAACACTAAGCTGCAGCAAGCAGCACGATTTCCTCACTAGTTCCCACACTTACCTGCCTCACAGCCCTTGGTGATGAGGGTGCGTAGGGCCTGACACACAGTGACCCTCAAGTCTGGACGCTCACTGATGGCTGTGCCCAGTGTCCGTGCTAAACCTTTGAAAGAGGCAGCCACATCTGTGGGCTTTGTGCAGAACCCAGGCAAGAGGGTCCAGATCTGGGGAAGAGGAGGTTGGACAGCACTGTCACCAATGACCTGTGTTCCTGAACTCTCCTTCCCTGTCCTTCCCAAGCTGACTCTCACCTGCCACTGGAGTGTATCATAGATCCTGGACTCCACGGTGCTGCCTGCCTGGGCCAGGTCCATTGCTGGAGGGTGTGACAAATACATGGTGTGACCCTTAGGCACCCTCCTGATCAACTAGCCTCAATTTATCAAAATCAAAAGCCCTACAATGAGGATATGAATATGGGTAATGCCGCCCTGTACATTAAATAGTAACACTGATTATTCTAAATAGTTAGAACAGTTCGATGGGAGCTGGAGAGATGGCTCAGCAGTCAAGAGCACTAGCTGCTCCTACAGAGAACCTGGGTTTGATTCCTAGTGCCCACATTGCAGCTAACCCTCCATAACTCCAACTCCAGGGATCTGATGCCTTCTTCTGACCTCCACAGGCATGGCACAACACGGGTGCACTTACATACATGCAGGCAATAGACTCACAGAAAATAAAAATAATAAACAAAATATCTTTAAAAAACCAAAAAGCCAGATCTATGAAGCTGGGTTTGACAGATGACACCTATGATCCCAGTACTCGGGAATTCCAAGCCATACTTGACTACGTGTCAAGTTAAAGGCCACATGAGACCCCGCTGAAATTAATCAGACAACCAGTGCCCCCAGCGCTTGCAGGTAGCGTTAACAACCCCCATTTGAGTGGCGCTTCAGATAATAATAATTTTTTAATAAAAGGAAAAAAGTTATTTTTGCCATACTGAGAACTGAACCCAGATCCTTACACATACTAAGCTCATATAACAATGAGCTCCAGCTCCACTCCTAGAGAATAAATTTTAAGTAAAATTGCTAACACATGAGGTATAATTCAATTTAGTGAAATAAAATACCATTTTACACAAAGAAAAAATGAAAGAGAAACTACAAACATTTTAGAGTAATTCTTTCTGTAGATGGTTTTTACTTTCCTCTTTAAGTGATTTCTGTATATTCTTTTTAAAAAAAAATTATTTCTTTTAAAGTTTATTGTGTGTTTATGTGTGTAGGTGCATGTGGAAGCCAGGTCAGCCTTAAGTGTTGTTCCTCAGGAGCTCTCCAGTTTATTTTTAGAAACATGGTGTCTGAGCAACCCAAGGCTCACTGAGTAGGCAAGGCTAGTAATGCAATCTAGTAATGCATTCCCCGATCCTTTAAATCACCTAAATGACTTGATATGCCTAACAATGAAAGTACCCTGTGAAGGGTTGTTATATCACAGTGTTCAGGGATCAATGACCAAAAAAAAGTCTGTATATGTTCAGTGTAGATGCATTTTCTCTCCTGCATACTTTCTATCCATAGTTGACAGAATCTGTAATGCAGAACCTGGAGACACAAAGGGCCAGCTATGTATGTGTATGTATGTATGTATGTATATATATATATATATACACACACACATATATACACATACATATATACACACACACACATATATACACATACATATATACATACACACACATATATACATATATACATATATATATATATATATATATATATATATTTTTTTTTTTTTTTTTTTTAAGAATCTAGCCAGAAGTGCCCAAAGGAGCAAAACTCTTTTGTTTCCAGAGGGAAGAATAAGACACAGAGGGTCGAGGCTCCACAGGGACAACCCTCACTGGCCAGCCCCTTCTTGGCTGCCAAATATTTGGGACACTGGGTATGCTGAACTCAGCCTTTCTGATCCCTTCAACTGGGGTTCCTGAACAGTGGAGGGCCTCAGGCTGCACATAGCCAAGGATTCTATACCTTTGCTCTTGAGAATGGTGGCCAGGGGCAAGAAGTAGGTGGTGAAGAAACCAAGTCGTGTTTCCCGGACGTGATCCCGGATGACAGGCAGCAGCCAGCTCCGTGGGAAATCCAGAGTTTCTCTGGGAGGAAGGATTAGTGAGGGAGGTGATAGCCTCACACTCCATAGAGAATTTAGCGGACAACTTCCTCAGAGAGAACAAGTTGCCTGAGTCTCCAGCTCCTAAAGGCCAACCAAACACTTACTCAGAGCCATCAATTTCCAAAGGCACAGCCTGTAGCACAACCTCTGGACCCATGCTGGTCACTGCAGCCCCCACAGCCTGGTCAAGGGCCGCTGTGTGGGGGAAGTGAGGGGAAAGGCGCAGGTCACACAGGGACTGAAGGCACTGCAACAGGAGAGGACATAAAGAGAGACAAGATTGCAGAGCCAGCGACTGACAAAGGTAGTGCACTATGTGCAAGGCCTAGGAACGGTCTCCAGATCATAAAAAACAAAACCCAAAACAAGTTTTTCTGCTGAAAAGGGGAGCTAAACCAGCAGCAGGGTTCTTATTGTCTTTGACCTCACTATAGATACATCTTTGGAATAGGAATTCACAGTCAGACTAGGCCAGGCTTAGCATGAGGTCAAGATTTTGGTCACAGGTGACACACACTGATGACCCAAATGACTCAACTATATGCCTAATCCTTCTCTATGACCCAGGACTTTTTCTTTTTTCAAGTTCTGTTTTATTTAACATGTGAAAAACTAGGAAATTTCACATACAAATATGTATTCCAATGACGCCCACAGGCAATCATGAGCCAATGAACACACACTGAGTAGGCAGAGCAGCACCCGCAAGTCCCTTAACCAGCCTCACTTCTCCGTAGCTTTGCATGGTCTTCTGTAGTAAGCCGTACTGCCAACCCTAACCAATAAGGGCCCTAGCCAGGCTTCTGGAGGGAGAGCCTTGTCCCCAAGGTGGCTCTTACCACCCAGCCAGCAGGGGAAGAGCCAATGAGAAAGGTCCCATGAGGTCAGGAGCTGATGCCCCTGCTGCCCAGGAGTTTGCTCAGGAGTCTCAGGCCTCAGACATTTTACCCCGGTCTAGAGGAACTCCAAGCAAGACCTAGTTATTTAAAGCTCAGCAGTTAAGAGCACTGGCTGCTCTTGCAGAGGAACTGGGTTCAGTTCCCAGCACCCACATGGCAGCTTACATCTATCTATAACTCCAGTTCCAGGGTATCCAATGCTTTTTTCCTGGTTTCTGCAAGCATGAGGCACTTACATGGTACACATACATACATGCAGGCAAAACAGTCATACATGTAAAATAAAAATAAATCTTTAAAAAAAAAAACAGGCCAGATGTGATGGCACAAGCCTTTAGTCCTAGCACTCGGGTGGCAGAGGCAAGTGGATCTCTGTGAGTTCAAGGCCAATTTTATCTATGTAGCAAGTTCTAGGACAGTCAGGGCTACATAGAGAGATCCTGACTCAAAAAAGTCAAATAAATGAAAAAATGTTTTTTTTTTTTTTTAAATCAACACTATGGGCTGGAGAGATAGTTCAGTGGTTAAAAGCACTGGCTGCTCTGCAGAAGACACAAGTTTGATTCCTAGCAACCACATGGTGGCCAATAACCATCTGTAACTGCAGTTCCAGGGAATCCAACACCCTCCTCTGACCTACTCAGGCACTGCACACACCAGTGTACTTGCATGCAGGCAATACTCGTACACATAAAATAAAAATAATATGTATATTTTTTAAATCAACATTATACTCACTAGAATTTAGAGAACTAAACACTGAAAGTATCAGGGCTCCCCAAGTTTCAAAATCAACTTCAGCATGATTATTAAGCAGGTGCCAGGGTTACCACCCACCCCTGTTCTTGGTCTTCCCACAGTGGTCAGTTACTTTTCTGAGGGCCCAGTACTAGGCATTGTGGGCACTGTCAAGGCTAGGTGGATAGAATACATTACTGTTCTCCCCCTGTCAGGAGTATTTAGTCAAGGACCCAAGTGTTACCTCTGCCCTGGCCCTAGTGGCCCCTAGCTCACCTTCTTCATCACAGGATGGGCCTGCTTTCCACATGCCTCAAAGAAGACACACAGCAGCTGCAACACAGAGCTCCAGACCGCATGGAATTTGTATGTCAGGCCCTCCTCCACCGCCCTGCCAAAAACAGCACAGTCAGAGCCACAACTGCACCACCTCGGGAAATAACCTGTTGACACCACAAGTCAAAGACTTCCATTCTAAATGCCTCAGAAATAAGGTATGCTTCAATTGGAAGGAACTACTCTAGCAGAGGTTTGGCACCCACTCTGAAATCCCACAAAGCTCCTGGTACTGGGTGTACAGCCGAGGGTAAGTGGTAAGTAGACATCAGTCATCGTACAGAGCTTCCAACAAGGTACCCCTTGGGCCCTCCTAATGTGGATACCATATTCTCACCTGAACATCTTGGCAATATACTGGGGAGGACCAGAGGCCGAGGAGGTAACAGAACCAATGTCAGCAATGTGTGGAGCCACGCAGTCCTTCAGGATCTCCTGTGAACAGAGGCCCCAGGCTGTGTGGACCACGGCAGCCCCAGAGTCCCACTCACCCTTCCCAAGTGGTTGCTTTCAGAAGTTCCTCCAGAACCATGCTGAGCATCCAGGGTAGCCTGGGTGACAGGGCAATAGGCAGAAGCTCCTGTGCTCTCTGTTTCCCAGTTGAAGCTTGGCTGGGGAGGCTATAGTACCTTGAGACTCTGGGTAGCAGCTGCCACCACTTGTGAATGAGGGGAGAGGAGACAGGTCATTGCAGCTCCAAAAAAGCGAGCAAGATGGCCAAGTCCCAGGTCCCGCTGCAATCTGTCAAGATAAAAGGCTTCTGTGAAGCTTGGTCCTGAGCCTTAAGAGACCTGGGCCATCAAGGGCTCAATCCTCAGAGGCCCAAATAAAAATGTCCATTGACCAGCAGGGCTCCTCAGGGGCCTCCTGGCAGACCATTCCAAAGAGGAATGTCATTCAAGTCATAAGCATGGGGTGAAAAATCCAAACAGCCTTCAGGCAGGATACAGAATGAGGGCTACCTTCTATTATCTCCTTCAGGCCTAGTCATTACATGCACTTCCCAGAGCAAAACTGAAGTTGAGCTCCTTTTTTATTTTATGTGAGTAGTTTGTCTACATGTATGTAATGCGCTCATGCATGCAATGTCCACGGAGTCAGAAGAGGACATAGATCCACTGGAACTGGAGTTAAGAATAGTCATTAGCTGCCATGTGGGTGCTGAGAACGGAACCTAGGTACTCTACAAGAGCAGCTAGTGTTCTTAACTGCTGAGCCATCTCTCCAGCCCCGAATGTCATGTTTCTTAAATACTATTCCAAAAGTTTTTATGTGCACACAGACACACAAAATGACAATAACTGATAAACTGATAATGTGTAACACCACATTCCAACCACCGATGTAACAGAGATTTCATTCCAACCTTGCAACAATAGAAAGATCAAGTCCTATTTCCATTCTGTAGATGGGGAAACAGACACAGAAGTCAAGTAAGTTGGCCAAGGCCACTCAGTGGAATGTGGTGAGAAGGGATTCATACCCTGGCAATCTAATCCCAGTGTTTACAAAAATAATCACACTTTGTAATCTGAGAGATGGCACAGTAGTTACACACACTTGCTGCCAAGTAACTTTCAGAAGTCAGTTCTCGCCTTAGCTCAATAAAACAAGGTAGGGTTGAAGAGATAGCTCAGTGGTTAAGAGCACTGGCTGCTCTTGCAGAGGTCTGGGGTTCAATTCCCAGCATCCACATGCAGATAACCATTCATAACTCCAGTTCCAAGGGAATCCAATGCCCTCTTCTGATCTCCACAAGCATTACACAACATGGATCACCTACATACATGCAGGCAATATACTCATAGACACAAAATAAAAAATAAAAAATACAACATTAAGTAAAATAAAGATAAATGTTATTAAAAAAAAATCATACTTGGGTTGTGGGAATCTGAGTTTGAATCCACAAACTCATATAAAGGTGGCACAACAATGATCCCAGCAATCCTACAGCAAGATGGGGCAGAGACAGGAGAACCCTTGAAGACGGGAGGCAGGTAAAGACCAACACCCAAGTGCTCCTCCATCCTGCACAAGTTGTGGTGGTGTGCACACACCCATATTCATACACGAACATGGACACACACAAATACAAATTTAAAAATGAAAGTAAATATTACACCAGAATGATGCATGATGGCTCACACCTATAATCCCAGCAGTTAGGATGCTGAAGCACAAGTATCAGGAGTTCAAGCCCACAGGTGGTAGTCATGCCTTTAACCCCAACACCAGGAAGCAGAAGTAGGTAGATCTTTGTAGTTTGAAGCCAGTCTGGTCTACATTGTGAGTTCCAGGTCAGCCTGGGTTACATTGTAAGACCCTGTCTCAAAACATAAGAAAACAGGCCGGAGAGATGGCTCAGTGGTTAAAAGCATTGGCTGCTCTTGCAGAGGACTCAGGTTTGATTCCCAGCACCAACATGGTAGCTAACAACTGTCTGTAACTCAAGTTCAGGGGAATCCAATGCCCTCTTCTGACCTCTGCGGGCACTACACAACATGGATGCACTTACATACATGCAGGCAATACACTCATACACATAAGGTAAAAATAATAACTATTTCAAATAAATAAATAAATTTAACAAAACGAAACAAACAGAAAAGTGTTCAGTGGCAGCCTGGGCTACATGAGATTCTGTCTCAAAAAAACTAATCAAAGGACTAGAGAAATACCTCAGCAACTAAGAGCACAGGCTTTGGTTCCCAACATCCACATAGCAGCTAACCATACGTACTGCAACCGTATGTCCATAACCCTCTTCTGACCTCCATACGCACTGTACACATGGAACACTTATGTACATGCAAACAAAATACCCACACATAAAATAAAAATAAATCACCCTGGCATACTAGCGCATGCCACGCCTTTAACCTAGCACTCAGGAGGCAGGGTATGCAGATCTCTGAGATCAAGGCCAGCTTCGTCTACATAGCAAGTTCCAAGCCAGCTGGTGCAACAGGGAAACACTATCCAAAACAATCAAAAAAGATAACAATAAATAATAAATTTTTAAAGTAGATCTATTGTTTTTATTTTGTGTGCATGAGTGTATCGCCTGCATGTATGGAAGCACACCGGTATCGGGAAATGCCCACAGAGGTCAAAGAAGGCACCAGATCCCCTGGAACTGGAGTTATGAGCAGTTGTTAGCTACCACGTGGGTGCTGGGAATCAAACCTGGGTCCTTTGCAAGAGCAGTCAGTGCTCTTAACCAATGAGCCATCATCTCTCCAGCCCCCAAAAAATTATTTCTTAAATAAAACAAAACAAATAAAAAATTGGGCTGGTATGATGGCTCAGTGGGTAAAGGTGATTTTGCCAAATCTGATGACCTGAATTCAATCCATGGGACTCACACAGAATGAGTGAACTGACTCCCATAAGTTGTCCCTTGACCTCCAAAGAAAGGGCAATGATATCCTCCTGACAAAGAAACCAAGGGCACAAAGCATGGTAAGAAGCAGGATGAAACTCGCCCCTAGCCCAGAGTACAGCCCTCAGTGCACTTTGGTGTTCACAGTGAGCTGGTAGACACTTGCTGGGAAAGGAACTGGACTAGACAGAGTCGCCACCCTGCTCTCCCCCTGCCCCTCTAACACAAGAGCTGGTCTCGCACAGTCCACACAAGACCACCAGGCCCTGCAGTTAAATGGCCTTCCCAGCTTCTGACTCATGTCCCTTCCATCTGCATGCAGAGCAGGCAGTCTGGAAGGAGGCCCTAGAGTGCCTGTGACCCCATCCCTACCTGACCAGGTTGATGTGGGCTTTCTCCATGACTTTAAGCCAGGCCAGCAGGGGTTGCAAGTCATTTTCACTGGGAATGTAGTCATACAAGGCCTAGAGGGAGACAATAATAAGTAGGCAACTCAGTCTCAGTAAGCAATAGCCTCAGTGATAATGACCCTTTCCTTATCTGCTTGGCACCAGAACACCCAACCAGCCTGCCTTTTCCCGCTCCACAAAGCCCTTCTGGGTCAGATGTTGTGGCAGTGAGGGGGCTCACACACCCTCCTGTAAGTCAACAGAAGCAAGAGCCCTTCTCTGGGGAAATGCAATTCAGTGCATTTTACAAACAATGGGGAGAGATTTATGTATCCTCCGAAAGTCCAGCAAAGCCCTGCTCAAGCCAGGTGTGGTCGTGCCTGTCTTTAATCTCAGCAGAGGTAGGTCTCTGTGAGACCCTGACAAAAAACAAAACGAAACAAAAAACCCCTGCTTAAGATATCTGTGAACACAAGACCAAGCTGAAATCATTTCTGAGGTTAACCAGATCAGGAAAGAAAGAGTCAGTGTCCAGTTCCCATGGCAACTTTAGTGGGGTTTCTCTTGTCTACAAGCCTCTCTACTCCACTTGGGGGTCCAGCCCACCCAACGCCACTTAATAGTAAGGCAGCAAGGCTGGCACCCACAGCACCCACAGCAGTGCTTCCCAGAGACCTGCCTTGCAGTGCCCCTCCTCCACCATGAGGCCTCACCGTGATGATCTGGGCGTTGAGCTCTGCTGACAGGGTGCTGGGGCTGGGCTTGGCGTGGAAGAGGCTATGGAAGGCCTGCATAGCACAGGCTGTCACAAGCTGGAAGAGACACACAGGTTTAGAAGGGAACCAGAGTCCACAGCTTCACTGGAGCTCACAACCTCATATACCAACTCATGAGCTAAAAGGAAGCCCACAGGTTCCCTAGGCCTCAGGCATGTGCCCACACAGACACTCTGAGAACTGTCACTTTAATATGAGATGGAAGCCACTGAAAGACTTAAGGGCTGTAATATAGCTCAATGCTAGGCCCTTACCTAGCATACACAAAGACCCTGTGTTCAATCCCAGGTACCGTTGGAAAACAAAAATTAGGGCTCAAGTAAAGTGGTTGCTACCCAAGCTTAATGACTTGAGTTCAATCCTCGGACCTATGTAAGGATAGAATAGGAAAATCAACTCTCAAAGTTGTCCTCTGACCTCCAAGCACATGAGGGGTGGTGGCACACTTACATCTGCGCACACACACGCTCTCTCTCTCCATATATATATATATATATATATATATATATATATATATATATATATATCATATACAATAATTAAAGACGAAAGACGTAAAAAGGGCTGGGGATAGTTTAGTGGTAGAGTGTTTACCTACATACCTGAGGTCTTAAGTTAATTCCCAGCAAACCAGCAAAAAAAAAAGGGAGGGGGATTGAGATAGCTTAGCTGGAAAGGGGGCTTGCTACCAAGCCTGACAATCTGAGTTCAAGTCCCAGGACCTACACAGTAGAAGGACAGAGCTGACTTCTACAAGGTCTTCTCTGACCAAAACACATCCACCCACCTACCCCAGACACACACACACGCACACACAACCTTTGACATGTGTACAACCCCCTACCTCCACAAATAAAGAAATGTTTGTTTCAAGTGGAGACCTGGAGGGAGAGTGGGAGTCAATACCTCAGCCTACTCACCCTCACCAGCCCATCATGACATGAAATCTGAAGTCAGCTTCCAAATGAACCTAAGATGACTAAGCCCATGCTGACACCATGCATGGTTTTAGCAAAAGAGGAGGATCTGGGCAGGGAGAATGCAGAGCCTACTTTGTCTTCAAACTAGGTGTCAGCATGTTGCTCAAATTCCTAAATTCAAACAATCCCCCTGCCTCAACCTCCTAATTAAGCACAGATTAGGGACATATGCCTGGTACCAAGTCCTGCTTTTCTTCCCTGCTCAATGAGCTCTCTACCACCGCAGCCCACTCTGCTCTGTGTCCTGAGCTCACCACATGGCTTAAGGTCATCACCCGCAGCAGAGTCTCACTGCAGCTCTTCACCAGGCCTTCTGGGAAGCAGGGCAGCATGTCTTTCAGCAGCGTCAGCATGTGCAGTGTGGTGGTGGCCTCACTGGAGCCTGGCAGACAGAGGGAACTTTATTACTAATCCTCCTGCACTGACCCCACTTCCCCTCCACCTCCCCTGGGCCTGGCTGCCATACTTCCAGACTTCTCAATCTCCTGGATACAGAACTTGGCAGTGGAGACAGCAGCAGGATGATGGGCAGGGACCTTTTCACCAAACATGAAGTCACTGCCCTTGAGAACTGAGCACACTCCATGCTGGGCAGCCTTCCGGATCTGAAAGGCAAGAAGCAGAGACAAGGCCAGATCAGCATCATGGTGGTGGCACATCCAGCGGCTTGATGGAACTGCATACCCACTGTTATGTCAAGACTGTCCCAATTACAGAATCCCAAACTCTCTAGCTGGACACATGGCCCTGAGACAGCCCAGCTACTTAATCTCTGAGCAGAAGGGCCCTCATCTTCAGACAGGGTTGAAGCCATTTAATCACACAGCAATGCTGAGTTCCACAAGCCAAGTACTGCTCCAAGTGCTGAGGAAGTGGCAACAAGCAGTGGACGACTCATCCTTGACTGAGGCAAAAAGTGACAAATATAAAGCAGAAGGTAAAAGACACTTTGTCAATCAAACAAGATTGCTACTTTTTAGAAGGTAGTCAGAAAGTGTGACTTCAGTAAAGTCACACTGCAACAGAAACCACAGGGAAAGAGGCAGGACACTCACTGGATGTGAGGTGAAATGAGAAATGTCTCTATTGGCTCAATGGTCTCCATTTACGGCGCTATCTGGGGAGGTCATGGACTCTGAGGTGTAGCCTTGCAACAGGAAGTATGTCACTGGGGCCGCCTGGAGAGTCCGTAACCTTGCCCTGCTTCCAGTCAGCTCTCTCCACCTCAGGTCTGTGACTAAAATGTGCACTCTCAGTTTCTGCTCCTGCCGCCGTGCCTCCCAAGCCTCTCTGTCATGACACACTCACTCCCTCTGGGACCATAAGCAAAACTAAACTCTTTCTTCCATAAGTTGCTTTTGGTCATAGTGTTTTATCACAGCAAGAGAAAACTGACTGAAACACTGGGCTAACAGAACTTCACATAGTGACAGGAATTATTATAATCCTAAATTTATGAGCAACAAAGAACCACCAATATCTGAGTATCTGTTATCAACAGGCACTGTGCCAGGCGTGAGGAACACTGAGACTCCACATAACTCTACAAGACTGGAATTATCCCTATTTTATAGTTAAGAAGCCCAGGCTTAGAGACATTAAGTAACTTGCCTAAAGTGATATGATATGCGGAACTGAGAATCCAACTCAAGAGTTGGGCCTGCTGGTGCATGCTTGCAGTCCCAGCTGCTCAGGAGGCTAAGGGAGGAGGGTAAAAATTCAAGGACTGCCTGGACTACAGAACAAGTTCAAAGCCAACTTGGATAACTTAGTAAGACCCTGATTCAAAATAAAGAAAAATGGAGAGAGGGGCACCTAGGACTATAGCTCAGAGTGCTTGCCTAGTATGTGCAAAGCCCTAGGTTCAACTCTCAGTACCACAGCAATAATAATAAAAAAGAATCCAACTCAGGTCTGTATGACTCCAGATCCCCACCAAGGCCGCCACATCCTTGCCAGAGTAGAGATAAGTTGAGAGACTGATGTATCAAAAGGTCATTGACAGAGGAGGCTGCAGAGAGACTCAGAAACAGCAGACAGTGACTCTTGGAGAAGGGCCTGCCTCTCACCTCCTCGATTTAAATGGATAAGGTCTCACACAGGGAGCAAAAACTCAGGACTTGGGTCTGGGGAGATGGCACAGTGGGTAAGAGCTGTTGTGCAAGCCTGGGGACCTGAATTTAAATCCTCAGAACCTGTGTAAAAAGTCAGGCATGGGTTACAGTCCACTTTCAATCTCAGTGCTGGGGGTGGTATAGACAAGAGGATCACTGTGGCTTACTGGCAGCCTACCTCCAGGCTCAGAGAGAGACTCTAGAAATTAAGGAATAAGGCCAAGAGTGACAGAGCAGGGTATTCCATACGCATGTGTGGACATGTGCTTTTGTGTGCATGGATGCACACACACACACAACAAACAATAACAACAACACAGGACACAAGGCTATCTCCCCAACCTGGCTCAGACAGGCTGCCCCAACAGGGCAGTCAAGCAGTCTCACCTTGGGCTTGGCATGCACAGTGAAGCTCAGCAGTCCGTGGTACACCTGAAGAGTTACAGGGTAGCCCCATGATTCCAGGTTTTGCTTCCGCAGGAGGATGGCCAGGCAGGAAAGAACCTTGAAGAAAAATGTTTAAGTCTTTCAACTCTACCAGCCTGGTGGGAAAAACCCAACCCTGGAAAAGCCCACAGAGATCTTTCTGAGGCTCCAGAGTCCCTAAAGCACCCAGGGAAGGGAGCCCATCCTTTAACCACATCCACTGATCTTGGGAAGCTGCAGACACTGACCCATCGGAGGGCAGAGGTGGACCCACTGCTCGCCTGGGCAGACATGATGTCCATGAAGGCTCTGGAGGTGTCAGAGAATTTCTTAATGAGCACAGGGCTGGGCACGCTGTGGGGAGAACAGAGAGGGTCACAACAGGGGCCTCAGAAGCACAACGGAGGCGGGCCCTTGTGTTGAGGGAAAAGCACTGATGGCCCACTCAGCAAAGCACTGTCTAGCACAGGAGCTCAGCTTTCCGACACTTAGGTTGGAGTGCTTTCCTTGATATCTGAGCTCCAGCTTGCCTCACCCTCCCCACTAGCCGTTCTCTACGATCCACAAGGAGGCACACATAATCTCAGTCTCTTCTCTGCCCCTCCCCAGCCTAGGGGCAACGATCCAGCCCCATGCCCCTGCCCCAGACTCTAACACTCATTCCACAACCACGATGTGACAGCCCACGCCACTACCAGAGCCTAATGCAGAATGCAAGTTGACACTCAAGGATCTTGTTTTTGCTGTTTTGTTTTGTTTTTTTTAAAGATTTTATTTTTAATTCTGTATATGTGCACGTATCTGGGTGTGGCTATGTGCACGAGTGTAGGTCCCCAGAAGGTCAGATGCGGTGGATCCTCAGAGCTAGAGAGACCGGTGATTGTGAACCACCCCACATGGGTGCTGGGAGCTGAACTTGGGTCTTCTACAAGAGCAGTACATGCTCTTAACTGCTGAGTCATCACTCCAGCCCTTTTTGAAACGGGGTCTTGTGTAGCTCAGGTTGGCTTCAAATCACTAACTAGTCAAGGACGACCTTGAATTCTTGATCCTATCTTTATTTCCCAAATATTGGGATTACAGGTGTGTATTACCATCACTGGCTCTGAGGTATCTTATTTTAAATTAAATTTATTTATTTGTTATTTATACTATATGCCACATGTGTGGGGCCCACAGGGGTCAGAAGAGGGTGACAGATCCCCTAGAGCTAGAGTTACAGGCAGTTGTAGACTAGCTGATGAAACATCTTCTTAAAATGTATTTTTTGTTTGCTGACTGCAGTAAACTACATTCATAAAAATCACCATCTCATGTGTGAGGGTTAGCTCTGTCAACGCAACACTGATACTCACCCGAGAAGAGTCTCAAGGAGGGAATGTCTGCACTGGATCAGCCAGTGGGCACGTCTGTGGTGGATTTTCTTAAGTTGACTGACGTGGGAAGACCCAGCCCACTATGTGTAGTACTATTCCCTAGGCAGGGGTCCTGAACTGTATGAGTGGAGAAACTGACCTGGGCACAAGTGAGCACATAGCACGCATGCACGCATTTCTCTCTGCTCCTCACTCTGAGGATAGGATCAGCTATTTTAAGTTTCTGCTACTTTGATTTCTCTATGATGGATTTAATCTAGAATTGTGAACTAAAATAAACCCTTTCTCCCCTCAGTTGCTTTCCATCAGGATATTTTATCACAGCAACAGAAATGAAACACAAGTACAGTTCCATAGTATTAAGTATATTCACATTGCTGTGAATCACCAGGACACTTTAATTTTCTTTGAAAAACTTTTCTTGGGGCTGAAAAGATGGCTCAGCAGAGGAGGTCCTCTTGCAGAGGACCCAGTTCAATTCCCAGCACCTACATGGCAGCTGACAGCCAGGTCCAGGGGATCTGACGCCCTCTTCTGACCTCTTCCAGCACTGCAGGACATGGGTGCACTTACACACATGCAGGTAATACACACACACAAAACAAAACAATAAATATTCAAAAATGAAAAATAAAAATAAGAAATTTTAACTTACATTGGGCGTAGTAGTACAAGCTTTAGTCAAAGCGCTTGGGAGACAAAGGCAGGCAGATCTCTGTCTCTCGTCTCAAGCCAGCCTGGTCTACACAGTGAATTCCAAGCAAGCTGTGGCTACAGGAAGAGCTTGTCCCCAAAAATCCCCAAACAAACAAAAAATAAAACCAACTTATCTTATTTGTGTGAGTGTATGTACATATATGTGTGTGCTGATGCCAGTGAAGGCCAGATGAATTGCAAGCACTTGTGAGCTGTCTGATACAGGTGCTAGAATCTGAACTCTGGTCCATAGATTGCACAAGTGCACGTAATTGCTGAGCCATCTCCCCATCATTTTTTCTTTAATTTTATGGGTTTTAAAAAATTTATTATTTTCATTTTATGCATGAGTGTTTTCCCTACATGTATGTAAGTGCACCATGTGCACACAATACTCACAGAGACCACAAAAGGGTGTCAGATCTCCTGGTAATGGAGTTACAGACAGGTATTAACCACCATGTGGGTGCTAGAAACTGAACCCCAGTTCTCTGCAAGAGTAGCCAGTACTCTTGACCTTTGAACCATCTCTCTAGCCCCTCATCTCAATCTTAAAAACCAAATATATTAGACTAGAGAGATCTACTCACACATACACACAGACACTTAAAAAAAAAACGTGGGGCTAGAGAGATGGCTCAGCAATTAAGAGTATTTGGTGCTCACAAAGGACCCCAGGTTTGGTTCCTACCAACTACAGGGTGGCTCACAATCATCTGTAACTCCAGTTCTAGGGTATCTGACACCCTCTCTTCTGGCTTCTGAGGGCACTAGGCAGGTGGTACACACACAGGCCAAACACTCACATATAAAAAATAAAAATCTCAACCAGGGTAGGCATGATGGTTCATGCCTTTAATCCCAGCATTCAGGAGGCAGAGGCAGGCAGATCTCTGTGAGATTGAGGCCAGCCTGGTCTACATAGTGAGTTCCAGGCCAGCTGGGGCTTCAGGGAGACCTTGTCTCAAAAATACTAAGAAAATAATAATAATAAATAAATAAAAATAATTTTTAATTTAAAAATTAAAAATAAACATCTCTAAAATATTTGAAAAACCAAGTATCTTGATGGGTGTGGTGGCACATGCCTTTAATTCCAAAACCTGGAGGGTTTCGGGGGACTACCTCTGAGTGAGGCCAGTCAGGCCTACAGAGTGAGATCCAGGCCAGCCAGGGCTATACAGTGAGACACAGTCTCAAAAGATAAAAACCACAAAAAACTTTAAAAAATAATTCTTTGAGCCTATTCACCCTGTCCACACCACATTTCTCCCCCACTTCTCACACACACACACACACACACACACACACACACACACACACACACAGCCTGGGATTCAAGTCAGGCCAACTCACCGCTTCAGGACTAGGTTCAATAGGTAAGCAACAGCAGCCAGGGACTCTGGGGACTCCACTGCTTCCATTGTTGTCATCTGAGGGCCAGAGTGAAGTGGTATGAATAGGTGAGTTTCACACTATACATACAGGAAAGCAGGGTAGCAAGAGAAGGCCACATGCTGTGCAGACAGTTATGGCCAAGAATCCGCTTCAGAGTGTCTGAGGTTCAAATCCCAACTCTGACACTGTGATTTTGACCTAGTAACCTTTTATGACTCTCTTCTTATAAAATAAGAAGTATATTTCATCTTGGCTGGGCATGGTGGTGCATACCTTTAATACAAACACTTGTGAGGCAGAGGCAGGAGGATCTCTGTGAGAAAGAGACCAGCCTGGTCTACATAATGAGTTCTAGGCCAGTTGTGGCTACAGGGAAAACCTGTCTCAAACACAAATTAGGGACTAGAGAGATAGCTCAGTCAGAAGAGCCAGGTTTGAACCCCAGCACCCACATGGCAGCTAACAACCATCCTTAATTCCAGTTCCAGGAGATCCAACATCCTCTTTTGACTTCCTTGAGCACTATACAATACAGACGCACTTACATTCACGCAAGCATAAGACTCATATACATAAAATAAAAACAAAACAAAAGAGTATTTCATCTTGCAGGGTTAGGGACGTAGCTGAGCGGTTTTTAGCATATACAAAGATCAGAGTTCCATCCCCAGCAGTACAAAAGAAAGCAAAAACCATGCCATATCTGTAATCCGAGGGCTGGGGAGGCGAGGGCAAAAACTCTGCTGTGGATTCAAAATCAGCCTGGGTAACATAGTGAGACCCTGTTGCACACAAACATACAAACATACCCTGACCCAAACTGTCCTCAGCTATCAGGTAACTTCTACAAAACTCCATGACTTATTCATGAAAATAAAAATAATAAATGGTATTCTTGTATTACGGAAATGAATTTGTCCTAACTTGTCCCTAAAAGGGTCTTGGGGACCCCTAGATTACACTCTGGAAATAATGTTTCCAAAAAGATCCTCCAGTTCTTACTTATTTTCACAAAGTACTGGACTTTCATCTTTCAAGAGTGGGACAGCAAATTTCACCAGTCTTATCAGCCAGCGGAAAACGACAAAAGTACTCTCTACTATTGGGAGGTTGCTTGGCCCCCCCACAGGCCGGGGCACCATTTTTTCTCTGCAGCCTCACAAATCAGCTGCTCTGAACACCCAGTCCCATATCACATCTACTCACCAGAGCAGCAAAGTACTCAGTCTCTGTCTCCTTGCCTCCCTGGGAGCGAATCACCTCAGTGACAGCAGCCAGAACAGCACAGATCTGCACAGGAGGAAGAAGTACCCATGAAACACCTTAAACCATCCCTAGCCTGGGTAGCCTCTTCCCCTTTTTCCTTCACAAATTAATGCCCCGATGAAGCCTGGAGTCACACAAGACGGGTACATATCACAGGACCTGGCAAACAGAAGGCCCAAGAGCATGATGTGCAAATGCTACCTTAAGGACCCTATTTCTCAGAGAAATACCTGCACAAGTGTGCAGAGTCCCGTGCTACAGTGACAAATTACAACAGCCAAGCAAGCAGTCATCAACAGGACATTAGCAATGGACTAGTATCATTTAATAGTTGATCTTTCTTTTCTGTTTTGTTTTTTGAGATAGAGTCTGGCTATGTATCCCAAGCTGACTGTGAACTCACAGGAATCCTCCTGCCTCGGTCTTCCAAGTGCTGGGATTACAGGTATGTACTTCCATGACCAGAAAATGATTGACCTAAGAGTCTATATGTAAACTGAAAAGAATAAAGAAAAGTACAGGGCGTGGTGGTACAGGCCTTTAATCCCAGCACTCTAGAGGCAGAGGCAGGTGGATCTGTGTGAGTTCAAGGCCAGCTGGCACTAAGGGAGACCTGGTCTCAAAAAGACAATAAAAAGAAAGAAGAGAGAGAGAGAGAGAGAGAGAGAGAGAGAGAGAGAGAGAAAGGGAAGGAGGGAAGGAGGGAGGAAGGGAGGAAGGAAGGAAGTACAGACGGACTAAGGCAAGAGGATTGTGAGAAGTTTGAGGAAGGACTAAGGCAAGAGGATTGTGAGGAGTTTGAGGCCAGTTTAGATCACACAGTAAGATTTAGACCAACCTGGGCTACAAGAGTGAGACCTAGACATTTTAAGAAAGAAAAACAAGAGAGAGAGGTAAACAAACCTTTATTTTTTATTTTAAGTCAGACTATAAGCTTGAAGCCAGACTGCCCACACTAACAGCCCCAACGATTAGAGATACTGAAGCAGAATAATTGTGTGGGCTTAGGAGTTTGGGGTGAACCTGGGCAACATAGCAAGGCTCCATTTCTGTCCTGAATGGTGGAGCACTCCTTTTATCCCAGCCCTTGGAAGACAAAGACGGCCGATATCTGTGAGCTTCCAGCCAGGACTACATAGTGAGATCCTGTCTCAAAATAAAAGTAGAATCTGGGGCAGAAAAGATGGTTCAGATTGCTAAGACACTTGCTGCCAAACCTGATGACCTGAGTTCAATCCCTGGGGCCTACAAGGCAGGAGAGCATCAACTCCCATAAGTTGTCCACATGTGTGGTGTGGCATGCATGTGTCCACACACAGACACACACACACACACACAATGTAATTTTTTAAAGAGTGTTATCTGCTCAAGGAATCTAATATGTAAAGGGATACAGAGGCAGGAGAGATGACACATCATCCAGAAATACCAGATGGGTGTCACCAGAGCTGGAAGAAAATGAAACTCAGGAATTTGACCCACTAGCCCACACCCTGAGCCAATCCCCTACCTCTTTGTGGGCAGCTGAGTTGGACTCCCAGAAGCGCTGTACTTTGCTGAAGGTGACGTTTGTGCAATCAGACAGGCCACTCAGGAATGTGCCCGAGGACTTCTCGCTAAGAGCCACCTCAGGGTCTTGTTCCATAGCAGTTTCAGGGGCTTGACTTTTGCCCAGGCTCAAGGACCCAGACTGCAGCTCATTATGCAACTTCACAGCATCGACTGTCAAGTCACTCTTTCCTGAGAACAGGAGTCACAGTGTAATGGCCAACTTTAACAGAAAGTTGAAAACTTTTTTGGTTGAAAACACAGAATTCTTAAGATACAAACCGAAGGAGTTCAGGCCCCGAACACCAGCGTTTGGACTCTGAACCCAGCCTGTCTGCGTAGACCCATGTATGGTTACAACTCACAAACCAAGAGAAAACACCCCCCACACAAACACACCCCAGTTTCTGTTTCCCTGGACTAATGGCACAGAGACACCCAGAGCCCCCGACACATAGGAAGATGACAGCTTCAGTAAAGAGTCACCCAAGGGATGGGGTGTGTCTCACTGGGAGAAGGCTTGCCTAGTATGCACAACGGCCTAGGGTTCGATCCCTAGTACCAACCACACACTCTAAAGTTGTGACCACGCGTCCCTAGCCCGAGCCGCGGTGCCCCAAACCAGTCGTTTCCCCACGCGGCTCCGGCCTGTCACATGAAAGAGTGGGCCTTCACAGTGAAGCCAGGGCTGACACTGTTCCCCACCACTGACCCCCATCCGACGGGCGGCTGAAAAAGCGGCTGCGAGCGGCCTGGCGGTGGCGGCAGGTGGCGGGGTTGCTGTCGCTGCTGTGGCCTTTCTTCCAGCGCTTCAGCTTAGCCGAGACCCCGGAGGGCAACTTCCCCGAGCGACCCATGTGGATTCAAAGCGGCCGGAACTTGAACTCGCTCAGGAAACCTGTGTCCAGACACGCAAACGAGAGCACAGAACCCACGTGGGTTCTCAGCCGGCTTCAGCGGCCTTCCTCTGACGTCACCTCCGGGATGGAGTCTGTTACTAGGGCAGAAGCAATCAACATCCGGTTTTACGTTTCCTCGCTGCTCCAGGTCTGGGACCAGATTTGGGGAAGGTGTGGTGGTACTGGGAGCTGGGTGCGCTGCCTCCAGTGCCACGGCCCGTGGCCACAGTCGGGGCCTCTGAAAGTGGGAATTCCTATGCAATTAGAAAGAAAAGGAAAAGGACATTCTATGTGACTTTCGACAAGTGTTGTTATAGCCTGGCGTGGTGGTGCACGCCTGTAATCCCAGCAAGCTGGAGGAGTGCCTGGGTCTACAAATCGAGATTAGCAAAACCCTATATGGAACAAACAAACGAACAGAAAAATGCCTCGCTTGTAATCCCAATACTTGGAAAGCATCAGAGGCAAGCGGATCGCTGTGAGTCTGGGATAGTGAGACCTTGTCCCCCTCAAAAAAAATTTTTTAAAGCAGGCTGTGCAGTGGTGGGGCACGCCTTTAATCCCAGCACTCTGGAGGCAGAGGCAGACGGATGTCTGTGAGATCAAGGTTTGCTTGGCCTACATAGCGAGTTCCAGGGAGGAAGGAAGGGAGAAATTGCAGACCCTTGGAGATGGTGACAACCGAGAGTGGACACAAGAAATGTAGTTGCATTCTAGTATTTTGCATGGACCTATTCAAATAACTGGTTACTCTTGGAGACTGAGGTGGCTTCTCTTACAACGAATTGAGCCTGGGGCTTTGAAGCTACAGCTGCTTTTCTTGATAAAGGAGAAGACGCTGAACAGCTGAATACAACAGTCTCCTGACAGGAGTTACAACACTGCAAGGCAAGCAGGAGGAAGTTGGCTGGATTAAAAGTCTGCTTCGCTCTTAGGAAAGACAGCTTTCCCTTGGAAAACATCCTGCACTCCCTGGTTTATGAGTGCCACAGGAATCCCCTTCCACAAGTGAACTATAACCACAAAAGCTTAACAACATTTCTTATGTAATCAACATCCCCCATACAATTTTCATTCCTCTTCTGTCTGATTGTATTGTTAAATCCCCTTACCTGTTTGCTTACCTGCACATAGCCCCCTTTCCTGTGTATAAGCTTGTTAAACCAGACAATAAACAGCTTGCTGCGAGAGACACAAGTCCCAGGATCTGACTCTGTGCCACCGATCTCACCTCCTGGAGTGGGACTCCTGCAACTCGGAGCAAGATCCCTGCACTTCGGAACAGGACTCCTGTTGGTTAAGTGATGTGCTTATATTTCATGTAGTTGTCTGCTTTCCTATGTATCACTTACACCACATGAAAATGTGGGATCTGTGCATCTAAAACAGAGAACCAGTGTTTTTAATGTTCAGCCATTTCTTCAGCCCTTCTGGGTGATTCTAAATCCTGTCAAGTTGGCAAGATTAACCATCACAGTGCGTCTATGCCAAAACAGGGAAAATTCCAAAAATAGTTGATGGCTATTTTGCATGAGTGCAGTGGTATGTCATTGCCACAAGAGGGAGCTCTTCAAACAACCTGTCCTGCTAACCCCATATAGAAAGGCTGCAATGTTGAGTAGGCTGGGTTTTTAGGGTTTTGTTTGTTTGTTTGTTTGCTTGCTTGCTTGTTTTTGTTATTGAGACATTAGCCACATCCAGGATTAGTCACACTCCACTTGGCTAAGAAGAACCATCCATTGAATCAACCCTACACTTAGAACCTCTGAATTGGTACTCAAGTGCCACCACTTGCTGTGTGACCTTAAGCAAGTCACATTACCCTCTGAGCCTCCGGTTTCCCCATGTGTGAAAAGGAAATAATGAATAATGTCTACTCATAGGTTTCACAAAAGCTAAATAAGAGAATGCGGGTGAGGTGCTGAGCACAGCACTGGGGACATGGTAAGCAGATAATAAACGTCAACTGTTATTGCCATCCAAAATGTGACCTTGGGTTCTAAAATACCTACCTATGGTTTAAGTTTAGGAGGTCACAGCCTCCTTTCATAGATGAGAACCTTTGTTCCAAGGGGTTCAGTGACTCCCCAAGGGCACAAGAGCTGGAGGGTGGGCAGAAGCCAGAGACCCAATTCCTGGTTAGAAACCCTTTCTGGGGGCTGGAACAATGGCTCAGCTGTTAAAAGCACTTGCTGCTCTTGTAGAGGACCCAGGTTCAGTTCCCAGTATTCACATGGCAGTCAACAATCGTCCATAACTCCAGTTTCAGGGAATCTGCCTCTCTCTTCTGACCCCGACCAGCACTGCAGGTCACAGGTGCACTTCCATACATATAAGCAATACACTCATACACATAAATTTTTTTTAAAAATTAAAGAAACCCTTTCTGTAGTCACAGCTATGAAAACCATCTGTGAGGCACAAGTGGGAAGAACAGAGCTACTAGACCCAGAGAGCTAAAGCAAGAGGAACAGGAAGGTCCTTTGTATGTCAGTGGGTTTGTAATCTGTTAGGACACCAGGCAGGAAGAAAGGGAACTTGAGGGTTAGTCTCTGGCCCCAAACAAAGAGGAAGTCTGTGGCCTGTTTAACTTAGGGCTCAAGCTCTAGGGAGGGAGAAAGCCTTTATTGCCCTAGATAGTCCATTAGGAAAACCATTGTGGGGCACAGATGCTACTGAGCACTGGGAAGTCTTTGTTTGACCTGAGATAGGTGACTGAATTTCAGTGACACAAGTTCCTCATCTGAATATGTGTTTGCTGTTATGTGAGACAATGTATATGAATTGTTTAGCACTAACCATGGCTGCCTCAGGTCAAGCAATACCTGAAACAAAAGTTGTGTATCCTCTGTGCCTGAAGAAGGCAGAGCTATGTCAACTCCAGGAGCTTTGAGTGGAGCAGAGAAGGAGCTTCAGTAAAGGAAGAGGAAGAATTAGGCTATTTCCACACTTGGGATGAGGGTTGAGCTACTGTCACTGGTTGGTCCACTGTTGTGTGGCTGTTGCTAGTGGGATCACCAGGGAGGTACACTGTCCTTGTTCAACTGTTCAGAGAGGAATGATTCTTAATGAAACTTGTGAAGGTAACTTCTTGTCATGGCAACAGGGCTGTCTTTCTCAATGCTAAGAGTTTTTTCCTTTTCTTTTTCTTTCCTTTTTTCCCAAGTAACTGATAATTCAAAACAGACACCTTCACAGAGTTGTTTTACTTTATAAAAGGAGTGTTTGTTTGGTCAGGCCATTTAAGCACTGCCTGGGACAAGCCCAGGTTTTAGCTATGAGGTCCATTCTGGAGGTTCCTCTAGGGAGGTTCTACAGAGAGAAATTAACAGAGGGCCATATACAATCCAAAATTGGACCTGGGAGTCCAGGCCCCAGTCACTGGTCTTACAAGGGAGATGTGATTCAGAGAGAGGTACCCCTGGCCAGACCTCACAGCTCAAAGGTTTCAGACTGGGGTTCAAGGAGGACACTGTGATGACTGTTGGGGTTAAGAGGTTTATTAGAATTATCAATGCCATAGACAGACCCCACAGCAGTATGAGGTGGGGCTCAGAAGAGAAATCAGGTCCCTTCTTATAAGTCTCTGAGGAGGGGGAAGGTGATACAACAGGAACCTGCAGCCAGGAGGTCTGATTTCCCAGCAGGGGGCAGGGAATGGAATGGGAGAGTGAATCTAGTCACCTGTTGCCTTTTGATGTGTCAAAGCAAACTCACTTCTCCAAGTGGGAAATCTGGACACCTAGAGAAGTCTGTTAGCTAGGGATCTACAAGCAGTGGTTTCAACAGGGAGCCAGCGAGTATTTGTGAGGCCAGGGAGAGGAGAGGGACCGTGTTACAAGTGTTGTGGAGCAGCTGTCTGCTGGATTCTAACAACAGCCAGGTTCCACCCCTGCCTCTGCCGAGGCCTCCCCCTTGTCCCTCCCAATGCCTCCAGCTCACCAAGAACCTTGTGTTTCTGACCAGCCACATGCCGGAAACTCATTCCTGTAGCTATGCAGGAGACTGAGCGTCACAGTGAAGGGCTCCTGGCAGCAGATAACTGTCTTCCTAAAGATTGACAGCCATCTTGAGTTTTCATGAACCACCACCCACTTCCTCCTGTGAATCAAGGGCTCATGTGGGTGGTTTTTGTTCCTTTATAACTGCTTACAATTTTTGAGAAACAACTTTTAGATATAATTCACATAGCATATACTTTACCTATTTAAATTTTTTAATTTATTTTTATTTTATATGCATGCATCCATGTAAGTGCACTCACGTTGTGCAATGCCCTTGGAGGCCAGAAGAGGGCATTGGATACTCTGGAACTGAAGTTAGGAACAGTTGTTAATTGCCATGTGGGTACTGGAAAACCAAACCTGAATCCTCTGCAAAGACAGCCAGTAATCTTAACTACTGAGCTATCTCTCCAGCCCCACACTTTGCCTATTTGAAATACATAATTCAATAGTGTCCTGGTTAGCTTTTATTGTCAACTTGACACATCCAAGAGTCACATTTGAAAAAGAAGTCCCAGTTTGAGTGTTGTTTTTCATCATGGTTTTTATCACAGTAACAGAAACAAAACTAGGACAAGTAATTTTTCGGTTTGTTTGATTTTATTTTTGTGAGACAGATTTTTGCTACATGGCTGGCCTGAAACTCACTTATTTACAGCAGGCTGAACTTGAACTTGTGAGAAGATCCTCCTGCCTCTGACTCCTGATTGCTGGGATTATTGGCATGTACCACCACAACCAGTTTTCAACAGATTTAGTATCTTCCCAGACATTGAACCATAACCACAGCTCAGTTTGGAAAAAAATTTATCACCTCAAAAATTACCCTGCACATCTTATTTATACCGTCAGCCCTCTCAAGTCTCAGACAGCCACCGATCCTCCTTCTGTTCTATAGATTTGCCTACAATGAACATACGTAGTTGGAATCATAATTCGAGGTTGTGTGTATGTGTGTGTGTGTATGTGTGTGTGTGTGTGACTGGCTTCTTTCACTTAGTATGTTTTCAAGGTTTGAGCATGTTGTGGTAGTATGTGTGTCTCAATACTTCATTCCTTTTCATGGCTGAATAGCATTCTACCGTATGTATAGACCACATTTTATTTATCTATTCATCAGTGTGCATGTAGAGATCAGAACTTGTGGGAGTTCTTTTTCTCTTTTACCATGGGGGTTCCAGGGATCAAGCTCAGATTGTAGGACCAGTAGGAAGCTCCTTTAAGACGGAAACATCTCACTGATCCCTTTGTTTTGTTTCGTTTTTGAGATAGAATCTTACTAGGTAACCCTAGTAAGACTAGGTAACCCTAGCCTCAGACTTGCAGTGATTTGTCTGCCTCAACTGCCCCAGTGCTAGGATTACACGTGTATGCCATCATGCCTAGCTCTGCCTGTCTTGTACTCCAGATTAGTCCAATAAATAAATAGGCTAGGAAGTCTAAGTAAATAGGCTGGGAAAGCAGTTGTATGTGAATGAGAGTTGACAGATACAAGGGTTTCTGTACTGCTATGCCTTGAGTATTGCTTCACACACAGCCTAGCGGTAGAGAGCCCGGTGGTACCTATCTAGTGGTCTTTTTTCAGAAACCAAACAAGTTCATAAATCCAAACAAAGATAAGAGCTTGTCCTAAAGCTAGGTAAGCAGTCCAACTAAAGCCAAGTTTTTAAAAAATAACTTGATTATTTTATGTGTATGAATGTACTGCCTGCATGTCGGGCACCCACGTCGTTCAGTGCCCGAGGAGGTCAGAAGATGGCGTCAGATCCCCTGGAACTGAACTCATGGATGGTTGTTAGCCACCGTGTGAGTGCTGGGAACTGAAGTGCTGTTAACCGCTGAGTCATCTCTCTAGTTTCTGAAGCCAGGTTTCAATCCCAGGGGGGTCCTCGCGAAGATTTTCTTCTTATTCTGGTAGCACCAGCTCGGATCTAGTCATCTTTGATGGTGACTGCATTTTGAGGGCTGGGGTAGAGATTCATTCCTCTGGGAAGCACAACTCCTTTTCCTAGATGCTCAAAGGGGCTGAGCATCAGCTTGGCTCCCTTCCTCCCTCCCTCGCTCCCTTTCTGTGGCAGAAATCTCAGACAGTGCTGATCTGGAGAGAGCCAAACATTTGGCGATGAGTTTGAAAGATGGTTCTACAGGCAAAGACATGTGGCATCTTCACAGGGAGTCCTGGCGCTGATTGGCATCTCCTCCTTCTACCACTCAGATAACTCGGTTCTCCCTACTTCTTCTAAATTGGGCCTTCACTGAATGTTCAGTACTCAACAAGGGAATTATTCTGTGAAGAAAATAAATGGAGGAGGCAGGCTGGGGAGGGCTCTGCTGATTTGGAGGGCAGCGGAGCCTAACAGGACAGTGGCTCCTGTTACCTTTCTCAGGTTACAACCCAGAAGCTTGTTCGAAAGCTGGCAGAGTCCTGGGAAGTTCCCTGGGGCCTGAAGAACCAAACGCTGTTCTAGAAGAGGAGCTTTTAGTCCTTAGAGTTCAGAATTTAGAGACTGGCTGGAGTCCAGACTGGACTTTACTCCTTAGAGAGCATTCCTGTCTCTAATATGAGTGCAAAGGGCATGGTGCACAGATCCTTCACGATCAGGTCATCCCCAGGGGAGGAGGAACTGTATTAGTCAGACCTGAGAACAAGGTAAAGGGAGGAAAGTTCTATTTTGGTTCCAAGTTGCAGTTCACAGTTTGCTCCATTGCTGTGGGCCCTTGGGGAGACATAACAAATGGTGACAAAAACGTGTGGTGGAGCCAAGTTGCTCACCTCATGGTGGTCAGGAAGCAGAGAAAGTGTGACAGAAAAGTACTACGGAAAAAATACCCTTCTAGGGCACACCCAAGTGATTGGCTCATCTGAACTAAGCCACACCTTCCACAATTCTTCCACTTCCCAACAGCCTCTTCATTTTTTCTATCTCTTTAGTTTTTCTTCCTTTTGAAAATTCCTTTTATTTCTTTTTGATTAAAAAACTTTTTTTTTCCCCCTTACTGTGTATCCTTGACTGGCCTAGAACTCCCTTTGTAGACCAGGCTGGCCTAGTTTTCACAGAGATAGATCTACTTGCCTCTGCCTCCCTAGTACTGGGACTGAAGGTATGTGCCATCACTCCTGGCTTTATTCAAAATTTGAATTCATCAATGGATTAATCCATTAAGGGAGGCAGAACCCTCATGAGCCGATGACACCCCCAAACCCTGTCTTCATCACTGTGGCACGAGGTACTCAACCTCAGTACACAGACCTTTGAGGACACCACAGTAGAAACACGTTTGGCCCTCATGCTGTCTTCATGGTGGATCGGTGGATCTGGAGGTGGGTGGTTCGCTGTTAGAAGCTGTGCTGGGGCTCTCTCAGTCGTTTATAGGGAGGAGCTAGAGGATAGTGGCCAAGTCACACCCCAGCGATGACCAGTGGCTCTCCATCTGCTTTTTTCTCAAGATTGTGACTGTTCCTCTGCTTTCAACCAGGACCTGAGAGGGTGGAAAAGTCAGCCCTGACATGTCTTGTGTTCAGTAGAGATAAGATTTTAAAAAAAGTCATACAGGGAAATCACACTAGTTTATTCCTGCTCCTCTCTGGTGTTTAAGAAACCTCTCAGAGTTGATAGGCTTTAAGTTTCTCAGACCTGAGATCCTTGGATAAACACTGAATGGGTTGCCCTCTCTGCTCAGGAATTCTGACCACTGTCTCTGCACAGCCTTTAGGGCTCTTGCTACGTGGGCAAGAAAGGCCCCCAGACCCCTCCCCACCCTGGCTCTAGATCTCTCCAGACACAGGAAAGCCCAATCTTGGATCACTCTGACTTGTTACTGACAAATCTGGCTTTTGACCATCTCCTACCTCTTTAAATGGTTCTCTTCACCTTTTTCTTTTAGGTATGAATAGGTTGTTACTCTTTTAGAGTAACAGGATGATTTTCAAGGTCTCTCCCAGCTCTGATATCCAGGGACATTCAGGACCTTACCTAGGGCAAAGCAGTGTGCTGATACGTGTGTGGAAGGGTGGAGTGACTTATAAAATATTAATATGTGGAGTTTGTAGATGTTTGTTTTTTCTTGTTTTTATTTATTTTTTACATTCTGTTTTAATATTTTATTCTTTTTATTTTGTATATGAGTTTAATGCCTGCATGTAGGTAGGTGCACCCGTATCATGTAATGCCCTCAGAGGTCAGAAGAGGGTGTTGGATCCCCTAGACCTGGGGTTACAGATGGTCGCCGCCATGTGGATGCTGGGAACAAACACTGGTCCTCTGCAAGAGCAGCCAGTGTTCTTAACCACTGAGCCATTTTTCCAGCCCTGTTATTTTATGTGTGTTGGGGTATGGCCTGCATGGATGTAAGTACAGCCATGTCCTGCAATACCTGAGGAGGTCAGAGGAAGGTGTCAGACTCCACGGAACTGGAGTTACGGACAGTTGTTAGCCACCATGTAAGTTCTGGGAATCAAACCCTGGTCCTCTGTAAGAGCACCCAGTGCTCTTAACCACTGCGCCATCTCTCTTGTCCTTTTTGTTTTGTTGTTGAGACAGTGTCTCCCTGTAGCCAAAGCTCACCTGGAACTTCCTATGTAGACTAGGATGATTTTGATTTCAAAGAGATCATCTAACTTTGCCCCCCAAGTGCTGAGACTAAAGACAAGGGACACCACATCTGGCAAGGAGTTTGTAGATGTACTGATGCATGTGTAAAAAATTCTGAAGAAGGTAGAGAGCAGCTGAAGAAGAACCCAGTGTCAACCCCTACCCTTATACATGTGTACACATGTGCTGTGCACACATACAGACATATACACACATCCCACAAACACACACAGTTCTGAGAAAGGCTGAGCATTGTGGCACATACCTATAACCTCAGCCCTCAAGAGGCTGAGGCAGGAGAATCACTAATTCCAGATTAACCTACCTGCAAGGCCCTATCTGTAAAACAAAAGAAAATAAGCAAAAAGAGGCTCAAATATTCTAAGGTACCCATCCTTAAGTGAAGCATAAAGGTATTACAGTTTATCAAAATCCTGAGAGGGATTCCTTCTCAAGACTGAGGGACTTGCTGAAGGGAATAGATGGGCTCCTTAGCCCTTTCCAAGGACTAGTGGCACAGATGTCTTTGACCTCTTTAAAGAATTCTAGACACTTGGAGGAGTCCAGGTGTGCTCCTATAATCTCATAATCTCAGCCCTGAAGAGGCTAAAGCAGGGGGATTGGGAGTTTCAGAGCAGCTTGGGGTGACATAAGAAAATAGAGTGAATGAGAGAGAGAGAGAGAGAGAGAGAAGAGAGAGAGAGAGAGAGAGAGAATGTAGTTATTGGCTTAGTGTCCAACCTGGGAACCAGGCATCCCTTACTAGGCATCCTGCTCGGAGTGGGCGGGGGGCGGGGAGAGATCCTGCCATTGGGAGGGGAGCCTGGCCAGGTGCTTATTAAATACTTTTGTCTTCTTGGTCATACTTAATAATATTTGTGAATATAATGCTATTACTATATATTTTAATTTATGACTCACTGCTGGAAACCACACTGGGTCCTGCACATGTCTCATTTTATTTATTTCTCAGAGCAGTGTTTTAATGAGGATATGCATGTGATTACTGGCCTGGTTCATGGATGGGTAAACTGAAAATGAGGCATGACACACTAGAAGTCCTAGGACAAACCCAAAGCAGAGAGATACGTGAATTCAAACTTCCAAAGGAAAGCTGGGAGTGGTGGTGCATGCCTTTAATTCCACTTGGGTGCCCAAGTGGACTTTGGGGGGGCCAGCCCGAGGGGTTGGGGGCAAATAGACTCAGAGTCACGCCGCAGACTCCGGGAGATGGATGGGAAGCAGGCCAAGCGCATGGTACTGCTGACTCACGTGGCCCTGCATACTGGAATAGCACTGCAAACTCTTGTTGAACAGGTGCACAAGCCCTTATAGGTCTGGATGGCCAATGACCTTATGGGGTGGGTCCCAAATACAGCCAGTAGTAAGTTTGTCCCCAGGTAGGCAGGTTCTTTCCAGGTGCTAGTCTCACAACTAGCCAGAGCAGAATGCCACACCCACAGGAGCCAAGCCTCTATTCCTCCTAGCAAGTGGCCTGGCTAGGCCCACTTTGCATTATGTCCAACACTAGGGAGTTGGAAGCAGGGGCACCTCTGTGAGTTCAAGGCCAGCCTGGACTACATAGTGAGTTCCAAGTCAGCGGGGGCTACAGGGAGACCCTGTCTCAAACAAACAAAAAACCAAAAGACTTCCAAGGGAACCTTCCTGTCATACTTCCTAGTCCTTGTAGAAATGGAAGAGCATAACTATGTGAGAGGGCAGGAGGAGAAAGAAATATGGTAGGAGCCATTCTGGGGACATGGATGATGACTGCGGCAAAGGCACAGTCAAGTCTGAAAAGCTAACATCTAGGATGAAGGAGTTCTTCCTGAGAGGCTCTGGACATCCGATCAGGACGGCTGAAGCAGTACAGGAGATGAGAGGGAGACATTTCTCAGAAAGGTTCTTCTCAGAAAGCTCCCTAGGGGGCTGTGGCCAGGAGTCCTTGAAGGTCAATTCTAGCTGTGCAGCACCGGGCTTTTATGAACTTCTGTGTGCGGATTTTAGGGTTTTGTTTTCTCTCAGTAACTGCTCCAAAACTCAATTCCATCTCCTCCCAGCTTCAGAGGAGCCACCTGGTGGGGGCTATCATGAGGCCATTGGACAGCTTGGGTTTGGGGTCCTGGATTCTTAATGACTTCTTTATTGTTGTTTGACTTTTATTTTTTGAGTTAGGGTCTCATGTAGTTGAAGATGGCCTTCAACTCCTGATCCTCTTGCTGCAGTTGCTGGGAATACAAGTGTATACCACCGCACCCAGCTCTATTGTGACCATTTTTACAGATGAGGCTGAGAGGTTCTAAAGATCCGCCTGAGATATATAAATAAAAAGTGAAGAGTGTAGATTGGAACACAAGTGTGTGAATCAAATCCTTCCCTCTCAAGGTCAACAGATGCCTAAAATGCAACAAAACTGGAAGCCACAGAAAGCAAGGCCTGGGAGTCAGTGGCCTAGCTGTGATTCCTAGTTCCTATAATCTTGGTAAAATTAACTATTCTGTTTCCTCATTTGTAGATGTAGGCAACAATACCTGCTTCAGAGGTAATTATGAATGCAGGAGAATTAAGTTATAATGCATAAAGCACTAAGAAGGTTGCTTAGCATGTGGTAGGCACTTCACCACATGTTAAAACTTTTTTGGTCGTCTCTCAAAAGTACAGAACATGTTACAAAGTTTATTGTAAACCCTTAGTGCTAGGCTAGTACCTATCTCATGTCTAATGTTCATGAAGTGGTTAAACTGGAATAAACTAAAAGACCACCTCCTGGGCAGGAGGACTAGGTCCTGACAGGTGGAGGCTTAAAACCACTCTTTGAGGTTGAGGCCGTGCCTAGGATCCACCCCTTTCCGGAATTTCAGTAGCGGGCCTATAGTTTGCTTTATCCTTAGAAGATAACTTGAGTAGCAAACAGGGAGTTCCAGTCCTGTGAGCACTTGCTAGAGAGCAAGGTTTTGGAATCAGCAGTCAAATCAGGTCTTTATCTGCAAAATGGAAATATAAAAAAGTGCTCTACAGAAGCAAATAGCAACAACTCATGTTTACAGAGCATTTTCAGGTAGACAGGTACCAGGTAAGAATTAAGTCCATACATATAGGTCTGAGAGGCTTTGCGATTTGCTCAAGGTACAAATAAAAAGCGTAGAATTCGAACCCAAGTGTCCGAATCAAACTGCTCAGGGAAGGAACAGTGGCCTGATGAGGTCAAAAAGCTTTTCAAAGGATGAAGGCCATTTCATCTTGCCAAGGGGTTTAGGGATTTCTGTAGTAAGGAAGAGGACACCCCGGTTCCGGAGCACTAGGCAGCACGCGGTCATTGGGTTCCTCCGCCCAAGGTGCTTACGTGCGCTCCGTGACCACCGGAGAGCACGTGGGGACCACGGCAGACGACGCATGCTCACTGGCGCCCCGGCGCAAGACTCCTCCCCCTCGGAGGCCGCAGAGCCTGCGTGGGGCGCATGCGCACACCCGGAGGGAGGAGGGTCGTCAAGAGGGAGTGGAAAAATTTCAGCCAAAAGTGCGCGGGAGCCGGGCGGGGGAGCTCGAGTGCGCATGCGCGGTCGGGGTGGGGGTGCGAAGGGTGACTTGGTGCAGCCGGAATCTTGGCAAGTCCCCGGTCGTCCAGTCGTCGTCGCATCCCTATTCTGCAGCCATGGCCGCCTATAAGCTGGTGCTGATCCGGCACGGTGAGAGCGCCTGGAACCTGGAAAACCGCTTCAGCGGCTGGTACGACGCCGACCTGAGCCCGGCAGGCCACGAGGAGGCGAAGCGCGGCGGGCAGGCTCTGCGAGGTACGGTCCAGTCGGGATGCGGAGGGCCCGGCGGGCCTCCAGGCTGCCCGCTGCTCCCGCGCCCGCCCCGCGGGGACCAAAACCGTGGGCAGCCTTTCCGGTTCAGTGTGTGGCTAGAGACTCGCACCAGGGTCCGGAGTCCACTTGTCAAGGTCACCCAGTTGGACTGTGGGGGGCTGTGCCAGGAAGCGGACGCAGGGAGGTTGCCTGTCAGCGCTTAGCGCAAACCCCCTTTCTAGTCTGAGCAAAGGTTATGCTGAATGGAGCCACCTGTAGGCGCCAGAGCTTTCAGGGTACTCCAAGGGGCTGCGGGCGGAGGATGCTCTGTGACTTCCAGTGGCTGTACCCCAGCCTTCCCAAGAGTCGGCTCAAGGCTGGTCCTGGGCAGCCTGGAGAGTGAGGCGGTGCAAGGGGTGGTATTGGGGCGATGAGCTTCAAGACACCAGCAAACCCAGGATTCCGTCTGCAAGAGCTTTGTAGCTCACCAGGATGCCGTGGATATTGTGTCCAAAATGTATCCACAGAAAGTTGTGAGTGGACGGTTTGATAAAGCAGGCAGTTTTTATTTCCCTCCTTTCCATCCCTCCCTGGCCCCCTTCTATAATTTTGAAAAATGACTGGAAAGAAGATTTGTCCAAGGTCATACCTACTTAGTTCTAATCCAGTCTCCTTTTCCCATTTCTGGGTGGAGTAACAGGTAGGTGTGAGGAACTGGCAGGCTGTTGGCCAAGGACAGAAGCTGGGCAAAGACTGGAAGTGACCGGCAGATAATGCTTGCCGGTGCCCATGCACGCCCTCCAAACCTCCGTGATTTTGGAAGGCGTATAAGGATGTATATCCTGTTGCCTGCAATGCCTGCCTGGTTGGTTTGTTCTTGGTGTTTGGATCCAGGATGCTTTCCCTAGCTTGTTAGCTTCACTGTATATAATTTTCTGATGAAGCAAAGCTTTGGTTTGGAAGTATAATCCTGATGGATGAAGGAGTTGTTGTAAACTCACACTAGCTAGTGATGGTAAAGGAAGCCATTTTCTTTAGCTCTCTGGCATGAAGAACTGTATAGGTCTGTGGTGGTTTGCTGGTGCCTAGCTCAGGACAAAGTAAACTGCTTTGTAAGATGATTATATGCTGACCTTGTAATCACTGTCAAATAATAAATCTCATTTCAGTCTTAAATATTGGTGGCATGAAGTTTTAGAAAATCAGAAGACTGCATATAGTCCAGCATACCTCTAATTCCAGCCCTCAGGAAGCTGAGCTGGTAGGATCAAGAGTTCAAGGCCAACTTGAACTGCATAACAAGACTCTCAAAAACGAAAATCAGATGTAAAATTTTAGTATCTATTAGAGTTTCATAAATGATTAAAGGATGAAAGACAAAACAGTAACTGACAGTGACTTGATGGGATTTACACAGTCATGAATCTGATTTCAGAAGGAGGCTAGTGAGAACTGTTTCTCCCTGCAACCTTAAGGCTGAAGGTGGGGGGTGAGGGGGAATTCCAGGGGGAGAACAGATACTACACTTAATTCCACTCTACCCCTGGTTACTCCTTGGTTTAAATTGAAGGCTATAGGGCTTTGTTCTAACCCTTAAACAATCTCTGTTCAGCATCCTAAATGAGGGGGAGGGCGCTTTTGTCCTTGGAGACGATTTGTGTATCCAAAGTGAGTGACCCCATTGCAAGTGGAAATAATTGCAGTGAAACAGGCTGTAGCTTTTCATCATGGGAGCTCAGACTTGCACTCTGGGTATTCTCTTCTGAGTGACTCAGCCTTTTGTTGGGGAGCCATTTCTCATCTGAAGGTAAAGGAAGTGATGGTAGTCAGTGCTCACTGACTTGTCCAGAGGCTCAGTGCTGAGCTCTCTCTTTTCTCTTGTGGATGGTGGTGGTTTTCCTGGCTGTTACTCTGCCCTTCACCCAGTAGTTGGTTCTTAGAGGCTTCATTGTCAGTTGAATGACTGGCAGGAAAATTCACTTCACCTTTCATTAATTACTGTTGCTGACCTCAGTATGAAGCAATACCTAGGAAAGTTTGTGCTGAATTTTGAAGAGGGCCTTGTGCGGTGGGAAAGCAGAAGTGTTTTTTGGCATTCTTCATAAGGAGTTTTTTAAACTCCATATTCAGTTTTTAAAAAAGATCTCCCAGGCAGGCCTTGAACACAAGATCTCCTTGCCTTCTTTCCTAAGTGCTGGAATTATAGGTGTCTGTCCATAGCTAGGTACTTTGCTCAGAATAATCTTTCAGGAAACAGTAAGACTGATTGGCTGAAACCTGTTGCTGGGCCGACAGAACTCTTCATTAATACCCCTCTCCCCCTGCCAACTCCAAACTGTTGTGTGTGGAGAAGAGAGATTGTAGAAACTCCTTTATAATGGAATCCGACATTGTACAATACAACACTTGCTCTTTCTTTAGTGAATGGCTTCTAGATTTGGTGTAACATAAATAGGTATATTCCTCTGAGAGAATAGGCTAGCACTTTGACTGTACTGAAGAGGAATTATGGATTAAGAGTTTCCACACTCCATAATGAAAATAAAATTTCATGTAACAAACTAAAGTTTTATCAGCATTCTCCAAGAACTTTTGTGTTAAGATTTTAAAATCCAGATTTCCAAGCCAGAGGTCTAATAAGTATCAGAAATGATAATTCTAATTAAAGTACATACAGTAGGAGCTGAGAGAAGGGGATTGAGTTTCCAGGCCATCCTGGATACATACATGGCAAGACCTTGTCTCTCAAAAAATAAACATACCAAGGTCCTTAGAGAAATGGATGATAGGAATGATAGTTAAGAGTTAGATTTCAGGTGGGCAGGAGAGATGGCTCAATGGTTAACCAAGCAGGAAGAGTGCTTGCTGCTCTTCCAGAAGACCCAAGTTTGGTTTCTAACACTCAACAAAGGACCACTGTTCATAACTGCCAATAACTCCAGGTTAAGGGAATCTGATATTCTCTTCTGTGTGCACATATACGTAGACATACACATAAAACATTTAGAGGTTTGAGTGCATGGTTCAGTGGAGTAAGGTGCTTATGATCAAGTTTGACAACTTGAGTTTGATCCTCAGGACCCACATGGTACAGAGCTAATTCCTGGAAGTTGTCCTTTAACCTCCACATATGTGCCTGGGCATGTGCATACACCAAGAACCACAAAACAAGACCTAAAAAAATAAAAGAGCAGGTATGGTGGCTCATATCTCTAATCTCGGCACTCTGGAGGCAGAAGTAGGTGAATCCCTTGTGAGTTGGAGACCAACCCAGTCTATCTAGCAAGTCCTGTCTCAAAAAAAACAAAAACAAACCTAAACAAAAAGACTCTTAAAAAAAAAAAAAAAAGAGTTGGGACTGGGAACATGGTGGTGCACACCTTTAATTCTAGCAGAGGCAGGTGGATCTCTTGAGTTCGAGACCAGCTCGGGCTACATAGTAATACTGTCTCAAACAAACACAGAAAGTTGGATTTCAGTCACAGTGTCTACAGATTGTTGTTTTGTTTCTTTGATTTGTGGTGCTAGTGAATGGAACCCAGGGACTCACATGTGCCAGGTATGTGTTCTGCCGCTGAGCTAAATCCCTAGCTTCACAATGCCTAGGTTATAATTTCTCAAATAATGGCTATGATCCAAGATAATTTAAATCTTCATATCTTTATTTTCCTAATCTGGTAAAAATGTTGTAAGGATTATAACCTGGTGGGATTTATATGAAGATGAATTAAATCATGCAAGGTATGTAGTTCAGTGATTGACCAGTGATAAGCCTGCTAGAAATATGTTTGTGCTACATGGCACACGTGTGGAGGTCAGAGGATAACTTGTGGGAGTCAGATCTCTTACTATGTAGGGTCCAAGGATCAAACTCAGGTCATCAGGCAAGCATCTTTACTTACTGAGTCATCTCACTAGCTTAGTATCCTCTTTCTCTTGGGAATTGAAACAGAATCTTAAAATGTGCTAAGTATAACATTTTGGGCATTAGAATAAGCACAGGCCTCAGGTTAGCTGTTAACAATTTATTTAGGCCTGATATAGATGAATTATTGGAACCACTAGGAGGTATACTATTATCTAACTTGATTCAGTAAATTTTGTCTTCCTCCAGGGTAGAATGTTTACCGTAAGGATAACAGTACTTTGCCAAGTAGTTTTTATTTGGTCTACCTACCTATACATGAAATTCATGTGTGAAACAATTATGGCTCAGATTGAACCTCTTTAGGTTCTCACTTTGCACTTCTAATTTTTAGATGCTGGCTACGAATTTGACATATGCTTCACCTCAGTGCAGAAGAGAGCAATCCGGACCCTTTGGACAGTGCTGGATGCCATTGACCAAATGTGGCTGCCAGTGGTGAGGACCTGGCGCCTCAATGAGCGGCACTATGGGGGTCTGACTGGCCTCAATAAAGCAGAAACAGCTGCCAAGCATGGTGAAGCACAGGTAAAGATCTGGAGGCGCTCCTATGACGTCCCGCCACCTCCGATGGAGCCAGATCATCCTTTCTACAGCAATATCAGTAAGGTATGGGCAGACCCAAGTTGGGTCATTTCACCTAAAATCAAAGGTTAGAATCTGGGTTTCACTTTAACTTTATCAGTGTCTGCCTTTTGCCATTAAGTTTATAATTTGTGATAAAGTAGTTAACGTAATCCTTCCTTTGCTGAGGAATTACCTTCACTTGTTAAAAGATGTAGCTGAAAGTTTAGCTTGTGTAATTGAGGTGAATTTCTCATTTTTCACATCTCCATTGCCATATTTTATTTTTAAAAAGTCTGTAACATCCCTAAATTAACTACAAACTAAAGTGAACTGGGAAAGGAATTGTGATGTAACTTGCTTTTCTAAGCACATTTCTTTGGGACTGGGCAGTGAGGGGAGGGGAGGCAGCATGATCACAAATGATCTTCTTCTGCAAGCTGCATTCTGGACCCAAGAGAGATCTTCGTGTGTTATTTAACACCTTAAGAGTTGATAAATGGGGGCCAGGAGATTGCTCAGTGGTTAAAAGCACTGACTGCTCTTCTAGTGGATCTGAGTTCGGTTTCCAGCACCTATATGGTGGCTAATAACCATCTATAACTTCACTTCCAAGGGATCTGATGCCTTCTGTCTTTGTGGCATTGCACACACTGGTAAACTCGCACAGTTAAACACTCATACCCATAAAATAAAAAAAATTTTAGCTGAGTGTTGTGGTACACATCTTTAATCCCAGCACTCAGGAGCCAGAGGTAGATGAATCTCTTGAGTCCGAAGGCAGCCTGGTTTATTTGTAGTGAGTCCAGACCAGTGGGGCTACCAGGACACCCTATCCTTAAAAAAAAGAAAAAGTTGAGAAAGGGCAGAATTGAAATACCATGAAAGCCATTTAATTGATGCAACTGCTGATAATTGGTAAACTACTTATTGCTTAGGATCGCAGGTATGCAGACCTTACTGAAGATCAGCTACCTTCCTGTGAGAGTCTGAAGGACACTATTGCCAGAGCACTGCCCTTCTGGAATGAAGAAATTGTCCCCCAGATCAAAGAGGGGAAAAGGGTCCTGATTGCAGCCCATGGGAACAGCCTTCGGGGCATCGTCAAGCATCTGGAGGGTATGTGCGTGTTTTACAGGATCCATAGGATGATAAAGCAGAACTGTTACCAATTAAGGACTTACACTTTGTACAGAGGTGTGACAGTGTAGGTGAACTCTTTGTGGGAAAACTCTTGTTCTTTCCTTTCTCAGAATGATCTAATAGCTGCTCACCACTAGTTCTAGCACTAGAGAGGGTGAAGCAGGTGATCGAGCCAGCCTGGGCTACAGTGAGAATCTATCTCAAAAAATAACACATACACATGGTTATGAGATGGCTCAGTGGTTAAGAGCGCTGGATGTTTTTCCAGAGGACCTGGGTTCAGTTCCCAGCACCCACATAGTGGCTTATAATCTTTCTTAACTAAAACTGGCATCTATCAAGTGATTTGATATGCATCAAAGTTGTAGATGGATTGTAGCATGATGTCTGATGTCTGAAGTACACGTAGTCTGGCTTCACTGTGGCATCTACATACCACTTACGTAGCATGCACCTTAATGCAGTTTGTTGGTGGCCTATCATAAACTCTTGTGTGCCCTTCTGAACTGTTTAGTGGTTTGAGGAGTTGTAATTGGAAGCTGTTCTCGAAGGAACGGATCTACTATTACACGAGAACTGAAAGGGTGTATTGTTTTATTCCTACTAAAGTGCTTTGTCCCTGGGAGATGAGGAGTAAACCTGGAGGGCTGGTGAGGATTCATATCTTGTGTGGGTCTCTTTTCAGGTCTCTCTGAAGAGGCCATCATGGAGCTGAACCTGCCAACTGGTATTCCCATTGTTTATGAATTGGACAAGAACCTGAAGCCCATTAAGCCCATGCAGTTCCTAGGAGATGAAGAGACCGTGCGTAAAGCCATGGAAGCTGTGGCTGCTCAGGGCAAAGTCAAGAAGTGAAGGCGAGCAGGCAGGAATACCATCCCAAGAGCACCCTCCCTGCCTGGTCATGCTTCCTGTACCTTTCCCCAACACTTGTCACACTGACTACATCTTTAGGATCTTAAGTTGTAGCTGCAGATGGGGACTAGTGGCTCCCATTTTCATTTTAGTATTTTTTCCCCTGCACCCACTCCCGTCATAGAACCCTGTCAGAATGGCACCTCTGTGGTGCAGGTTCTTGGTCCAAGCCCAGGGAAGGCTCCTCTTACCCAGGAGAGTTGAGAGGTAGTCATTACAGTTTTTCTTAGTGCTTTGTTTACTAAGGGCCTGCTTGGGAAGAGGCCAGGGAGGAACCATGCTCTGGTATGACGAATGGGGAGAAGCCAGAGTCCAGTTTTGTCCCTGGAGCCTGTGCTGTGCTCTTCTGCAGTAGGGTAATTGGGGGCTGTAGTCATTCCAGTGGAAGATGAATGTAACCTGCATGGTGATTAAAAGCAACTTCTTTCTCTGACCCTAGAGGCCCTAGCCCCAGAGTTGGGATCAATCCTGAATCAGGTTTATGTGTTACATTTACTTTTACAAAAAAAAAAAAAAAAAATCCACACACACACACATACACATATAAATAATAGTACACAGAAACCTTTCTGAGGTTTCTAGTGGTGGTTGAAATAGTCACATATGTGGTCACTAGAAAATAAGCCATTCCTCATTCCAAAATGGGATGAACTCCTTAGCCTCAAAGTGCCAGGAGTGTCTCCTGATGTGTATCTTAAGTCCCTCTGCCTTGATCATGTGCAGGTGTGTCTTTTACTGTCTCTTGAATCTGGTTCCAGTTGCTTGGCCCTACCATGTGGGTTCAGTACTCATTTTGAGCATAAATGTAATCTTTTTCCAGATCAGTATAATAAAGGAGTGATGTGCAATATTTTATTGTGTGATGTGTTAACACCTCTTGTCTGAGGAGTCCTTTGCATTCTAAAGTACACAGTGAAGCTCTTGTCTGACAGTTTTAGAACCATCAAACACTGACATTAGGAGTGTTTTTGAGATGGGTCTTCCTGTATCCCCAGCTGGCCTGGACTGGAACTTGCTTGCTATGTAAACCAGGCTTGCCTTGGTCTACTGAGATCTGCTTGCCTTTACTGAGTGCTGCGATTAAAGGCTTGCACTGACTAGCACTAGGAGTCTCAACTAAAACTTACAGATCCCTACCTTAGAGCACAAAAGTTTAAAACTGAATGTCCTGGAAAAATGTCTCAGAGGTTAAGTACACACAGTTTATAGAGGATCTGAGTTTGGTTCCCAGCAGTTCACAACTCCCAGTTCCATGGGATCCTTCTGTACTTTGGTGAATGTAAACATCCACACATGTATACACAGTTCTTTAAAAAATGGGAAGGTGAGGAGTTAGAGAAATGGCCCAGTGATCAGAGTACATGCTGTTCTTCCAGGGGACCCCAGTTCCATTCCCAGCACCCACTTGGCAGGTAACTGTTCATAACTCCAGTTCCAGGGGATCCAACACTAAGCATGTGCTACACTTGCATACATTCAGGCAAAACATTCATACACATTAAAAGGAAAAAAAAAAAAAAATCTAGCAAAAGCTTTATTGAGCACTTGCTATATAAAACTAATATTGGGCCTTAGGGATTCAAAGATAAGTCAGTTCAGGCTACTAAGAGAGATACACATTACTGAATGCTTAAGGGTAAGAAAATGCAGCCTGGAGCTTGGAGAGATGGCTTATTTTTTTAAAAAAAGATTTTTTGCTTTGTTTTTTTGAAACAGAATGTGGTGTAGAACTGGCTGGCCTCCATCATACAGAGATCTGTCTGCCTCTGCCTCTTGAGTGCTGGGATTAAGTGTGTGCCACCATGCCTGGCAAGAGATTTATATTTATGTGTATGAGTGTTTGCCCATATTTATGTAGATGCACCAAGTGAGATCAGAAGATAGTTTAATCCCTTGGAGCTGGATTTACTCCTGGGATTTACTCCGAACCACGGCCCCCTGCAAAAGCAGCAAGTGCTCTTAACCTCTGAGCCACTTCTCCAGTCATCAGCCCCCAAATTAAAAAAAAAAAAAAAAATCTTAAAAAAATTGTAAGTTTATTAAACAAAACAAAAAGGCATTTTCAGCCAAGCGTGGTTTGTAGCTGGCCTAATCTACATAGCAAGGCTAGCTAGTGCTACTGGGAGACCATCTCAAAACATCAAAAATAAAACAAAAAAAGCATTAGAGGATAGAGATGGCTCCTGGCTCCCTTGGATGAGAGCACTAGTTGCTTGGTTCCCTGCACCCACATAGTGGCTAGCGACCCTTGGTAACTCCAGTTCCAGGGGACCTAATACCTTCTGGCCTCCTCAGGCATTGCATGATGTGGGTGTACTTACATACATGCATGTAAAATATACATAAAATAAAAAACAGGTTGGAAAGATGGCTCAGTGGTTAAGAGCACTGAGAACTCTCTCAGGTTCAAATCCCAGCACCCATGTGGTATCTTAACTGTAACTCCAGTTCCAAGGGATCCAATGCCCTCTTCTGTCCTCCATGGGCACTGCATGACATGAGTGCACTTACAGACATGTAGGTATAAAACTCATACAAATAAATAGAGGCAGGTGGATCTCTGTGAGATGGAGGCAAGCCTTGTTTACATAGCATGTTCCAAGCTAGCTGTTGCTACAAGGAGACCCTGTCTCAAAAATACCGAATTAAAATAAAATTTAAAAAAGCAAAAGAAAATAGAGGGGCTGATGGGATGGCTTGGCAAGTAAACTGCTTGCACTGAAGTTTAATGACCTGAACTCGACTCTCAGAACCCATGGAAAGGAGAACTGACTCCACAAAGTTGCCTCTGACTTCTACATGTGGTGCATCACATCCATACAATAAATATATATATATATATATTTTTGATCTTTTTGAGACAGGGTCTCCCTGTAGCCCCAGCTGGCCTAGAACTCACTATGTAAACCAGGCTGGCCTTGAACTCACAAAGAGATCTGCCTGCCCTTTGCCCCTGCCCCAGTGCAGGAATTGTGCGTGGGCCACCATGCCCAGCTCAATAAATACAATTTAAAGAAGCAATAGTTAATAGCCTCAGCTTTATCACTCTGCTTAGGTGAATATTAAGCTCTAAACTTGCTTTTGGTAGTGCTTGGGATTGAAACTAGTCTTGTACACAACAGGCGAGCTCTACCTCGTCCTCTGTCCCAGCCACTTCTCAGCACATCTGTTTTATTCTGCTTTTTGTCTTACTTGGTGCTGGAGACAGAACTCACAGACAAGGGCTGTTCCATCAGTTATACTCCCAGACCTGCCTTTTCTTAATCACTGTCCAGAATTAAAACACTGGTTACAGTACCTCTTTCCCTGTTAGAATGTCAGCTTTGTATGGACAGGATTTGCTCACCTTCCCTGCTTCCATCCTAGTCTCCCAGACTGGTGTTCAGAAGACTTGCTCCATGTATCCTTGCTGAATGAATGCTGTCCAACAAGCACTCATAATTCATGAACAACATATGCTGGAGGTTCTGCTTGACCTCTGTTAGAAAGGATGTACCTTAGCACACATGACAGAACCTCTTAAGCTTAACAGTGAGGCAGACCTAAGTTTGTTGTGCTTCTGTGTGATGGTTGTAGGAATTGATCAAGTGAAATTTTCTAATCCTTAGTTTGTAAGGTACAGTAATCACTGCTACATTCCAAGGCCGCTATGAAGTTCAGAAATAAGCTAAGGAAAATGGATAAAACTTGCCAACAGTTTTCATTTATAGCTTATTTTGGGAAAGTATTAGAGAAACTAATCAAAATTGAAGATATATGTATTGTTATTTTTTGAGAGAGGGCTTCCTTGTAGCCCCAGCTGGCCTGAACAAGATCTGCCTACCTCTCCCTCTTAAATACAGGGATAAATACCCGGGTCTATTTTTTTTTTTAGAGAGACAGGTTCTTGCTATGTTGCTCAAGGGGCTCTGAGTTCCTAAATCTAAGCAATCCTTCTTCAACCTCCCAAATAGCATAAGTGCTATGCATAGTCAGAGCCAACATTCTACTCAGAAGAATCCATTTTACATAAGGATCAGACATGCATAAAAGTAAACAGTATTAATTCTGTAGTATTATTTGTAATAGAAAATTAGTTTTATCTAGTATGAAGCCTGGTATTTAGTACATACCTGATAGAAGGCAATCAGATATAACAAATACAATGACATTAAGCATGTTCTGAGCAATTTTATGTAATGTATTCCTTTCTCAAAGTAATCCTATGAGCTCATATTATTCAGATGGGTAAACACTGAAAAAAGTTTAATTTTTTCTTAGGTGATACTGGGGACTGAATCCAGAGCCTTCTGTATGTTAGAAAAGCATTCTATCACTGAGCTATACCTCCAGCCCAATATATTATAATTTTGCCAAGTCATCAGTGTGGGAAACAGATAAAAAATACAAGGAATCAGAGCTGGAGAGATGGCTCAGCAGTTAAGGGCACTGGCTGTTCTGCAAAGGACCCATGTTTGGTTCCCAGCACTCACACTGAAGCAACCATTTTAACTCCAGTTCCAAGGGATCCAACAGCCTCTTCGGGAATTGCACACATGGGTGCACTTGCATATGTCCAAAAAAAAAACACTTCCACATATAAAATAATTTTAAAAATTTAAAAGGTCCAAGGAATCTTTCTGGAGTATTTTCAATAGTGAGCATGGTCAGTGATAGAGCATATGCTTAATATGTGAGGGCCTAGGTTTGATTCCCAGCACAGCAAACAACAAACCCCAAAGAAAAAAGACCGCATGTGGCCCTACAGGTCAATAAAAAATACTTTAGATGATTTTGCGATTGTACTCTAGACTGGTCTTAACCTTACGCTCCTCCTGCCTCAGCCTCTAGGATGGTAGAACTACAGGCATGCCACATTGGGATTAAGAAAAACATGGAGTTTATGAGATGGCTCATTGGGTCAAGGTGCTTGAAGCCAAGTCAGGTGACCTGAGTTCAGTCATTGGAAAGGAGAGAACTGACCCCTGAAAGTTGCCCTCTGACCTCCACATGCACACACAAAAAAGACTGTAATTTAATAAAAAAACCCAAAACAACAACAAAAAACAACAGGGGCTGGAGAGATGGTTCACGGTTAAGAAGACTGGCTGTTCTTGCAGAGGACCCAGGTTCAATTCCCAGCACCCACACAGAGGCTAGCAACTGTCCATTAACTCCAGTTTGAAGGGATTTGATGCCTTCTTCGGACCCCAGTAGGCATTTTACACAACACATGCATGCAGGCAACACACCCATACACATTCAAAAAAAAAGTTAAGACGTGGGGCCAGCAGTGGGAGCCATAGTGCAAGTCACCTTACTCTCATGCTCTTGCAGAGGACCTGAATCCACTACTGACATCGGGCGGGCCAGGGCATCTGATGCCCTCTTCTGGCTTCTATAGGCTCTGCCCACATGTGGTGCACATACAGACAAGCAGGCACACACACATGCAACTAAAAATAAATGTAAAAAATTTAAAACAAAAAAAACCCTGACTGGCCTGGAGAGATAGCTCAGCACTTAAGAATACTGGAGGCGATTATTGCAGAGGAATTGGGTTTAGTCCCCAGCATCTACACAGTGGCTAAAAACTGTCTATAACTTCAATTCCAGGGAATCTGATGCCCTCTTCTGTCCTCTACAAGCACTGAATGCATATGGTGCACTTACATACATGAAGGCAAAACACTCACACACATAGAAATAAAAATAAGTAAACAAACAAACAAACAAAAAACCCCAGAAAAACAAAGAAACAAGATTGGTGATGAGGGTTAGCTGTTAAGTTAATGGGTACTACTAGGGAAACAAATTCCTGATTCCAAAGTCATAACACTGTTTAGATGCTTCTCCCTACTAAAGATAACAGAAGTCAAAAAATCCTTTTACTGAAAAAGTCTTTTTAGTAAGAACAAAAAAAATATATATGTACATATTTGTAAAAAATTAGGTTATTTCCAACATTACATAGTTTTATCTGCTGGTACCTTTAAATGAGATTCATCACCTGAGAATAAAATTCACTCAACAGTTTATAAGAATGTTTCAAAACAGAGTACATTTTCTTCTTTTATCTTTTTGGTTGAGTGTCTCACTATGCAGCCAAGGCTGACCTTAAACTTGAAACCAATTATCTTCCATCTGTATGAGCGCTGGAACCAGGCTCTTGAAAGAATAAATTTCTGGCAGGGTTTTCAAGGAATGGTTGCTGGTTGACCCCAGGTTCCTGAATAAAAACCATGGCATCTTAATGGTATTTTCATACATGTACTTTTGGAAATAGTTTACACTCTCCTTGTGATAAAATGTGTTTCTTAGGTTTGCAAAAATTCAGGCTGTACTCTGGCCACTTTCCGGAATTCTTTAGTGTGGGTCTTAGGGCACTGCATCTCACACCAGCTGATGGGAACCATCTGGACACCTAGTAGAAAGACAAAGGCCAATATTGCATCGTGAGACCCTTTTCTTTTCAGCTAGATATGAGTATGTAGCTCATCAGACCACTTGCTTGGCACATGCAAGGCTTTCAATTTCCCAGCATTAAGGGGATATAAAAGTTTCACTTAGTGAGCCTTGTTTTATACAGAAACATAAACAAAAACAATAAATCCCACATTATTTACTTCACTGATCTATGGGGTGAGTTGTGTATTTCCTTAGATTCAGGGGAAATCATTCAGATCTCAGTAAGCAGTCATGTGTTGTTCTGAGAGATAAGATTCTATCACTGGACAAATATGGGGTGTACTTATAAATACCAAGACAGCTATAACATTATTAGGTGATGTCACCTTGTGATTACTTTGCCTGTGTGTGCTAGAGACTGATCTTAGGACATGCTAAGGGAAGTGCTCTACAAATGAGCTACATCTTTAGCATTTGGTACTATAATTTTACAGGACCTACCATGGTGTATGCCATCCATAACTGCTCAAAATATTTTTTTGCCATATCACATAAAAGTATACATACATGTATAGCCATACTGATTCCCAGAGAACTAGAAAACTAGAGACTAAAACAATCCATTAATTCAAAGTCATGATTCCCAGGGAAAAAGTAAGGTCATGGAAGTATGGACCAACTTACCTGATTCACTGTGGGCTACCACAACTCCTAACTCATTTTCAGCAGTGGACAACAGGTAATTGGACTGTGCATCACCTAGGGAGATCTAGTCACCAATACTGGTGAAGGAAAGTGAGAAATTTTAAGTGTTGCTGCCTTTGGTCACTTCAGTTTTCTTTCTTTCTTTTTTTTTGAGACAGGGTCTTATGTATCCCAGGCTGGCCTGGAACATGCTATGTAGCCAAGGATGACCTTGAATTTCTGATCCTCCTGCTTCCAGCTCCAAGTGCTGAGATTATAGGCATGTGCCATCATGCCCTGCTCCATCCCCTCCCCATTCTTGATAAAGAACCAGAAGTCTGATAAAGGATACAACTTTGGCCAAAACTATGTCACCTGGGCGAAAACTCTTATAAATTTCAACCTGCAAAGAATAAAAAGGAATGTTAGGTGAAAGGTCTAGATTGGATCTACACGAAATTAATCACAGTCTCGTGCCCAGTAGAGCCAGGTTACATTGTATCTCATATAAATGAAAGGATGTGAATTTAGTAACTTGACTAGGACCTGACTTGTTCAAAAAGCACTATAACTGGCTCAGAAAGATCTGAGTATCCAAGGGAAGAGCAATGAATAATAATTCAGTTTCAAAGGCAAAGAACAGAGGAGTGGTGGTGCATGCCTGTAAACTCTGGGGGAAGAGGAAGAAAGGGAATCACAAGTGTGTGTGCAGTGCTCAGGGAAGCCAGAAGTCTCTGGATCTCCTAGGACTGAAGTTATGGATAGCTGCTAGTCACCACATGGGTGCTGGGAATGAAATTCAGGTCCTCTGCAAAAGAAGTCAGTGCTCTTAACCACTGGGTAATTTCTCCAGCCTCCCACCAGGCTTCCTGGTACTGGTGTTACAGACATGCATTTGTGCCTAGACTTCTAAAAGGGTGATAGGGACCTGAACTCATGTCCTCATGCCTGTGCATTACCCACCGAGTCACCTACCTAGTACAACAATAATAATTAAAAAAAATTTTTGTGCCAAGGTATTGCTATGTATCTCTGACTGGGCTTGAACTTGGAGAGATCTGCCTGTCTCTGCCTTCTGAGTGTGGAGATTAAAGGCATGTGCTACTATATCTGACTAATAATAATATTAACAAGAATAATAACCTAGATCTATTCTGATCAATTGAATAAAGAAACCTTGTATGGGAAGAAAGGGATAGTGAGGTGAATTTCATGTTAGAACAGGAAATGTGTTAAATTTCCTTGGACTCTAAATCTCATGGATCTCTGAAACTCATTGGGATAATAATAATAATAATAAAGTCATAGAAAAATCAAACCAATCACCAACCTTGTCTTTTTCAGTTGCTCGGACATCTTCCTTGCTATTAAAAAAAAAAAATTAGAAAGATTAATTATCTGTGAGAAAGAATTACCCACTGGTTCCTAGGGGCAATTTATGCAGTGCTGGGACTCAAATCAAGGTTTTGTGCATTCCAGGCAAGCACTCTATCAACTCAGGTATATCATCAGCCCCCATTTTGCTTTATTTTTAAATCCTCTTTTATTAACATTTTCCTTCTGTCTTAGCAGATACAAAACTTGCTCTGGATCCTGTGGGGAGATCTGAAGTACAAAGGAAAGACTAAAGTAAGCAGAAAAAGGAACCATAATCGCTGTAAAAGCTCTAGTCTGTCCCACTACCCTTGCCTCACTCCTGTGCAGAGGCAAATGTGAATGCAAGAATAGTTCTTACCGGATAGTTCCTCGAAAGGAATTTTTAAGTGGTGTGGATCCAACATAGAGGATGTGTACTTTGGCAAAACGTGAGTTGATGCCAGAGACCTATGGAATGAAGAAAGGAATAGCATCAAAGTAGTAGCAGCTCTTAGTTTAAGGAAGCAGCAACAAACAGGAAATATTAGGATTTTAGCCCAAGTAATCCCACTAAATAGACTCCAAGACAAGTTTTTAAAAATATTTTATTTTAAAAAGTTACGTGAATATGTCTTTGTCTAGGTATATACACCTGAGTGCTGGTGCCCATGGAGGCCAGAGGTTTTTGACTCCCCCTGGAGCTGGAGTTACAGTAAATTATAAGCCACCTGCTATGGGTGCTGAGACTTCCTCTCCAAGAGCAAGTGCTTTTAACTGCTGAGTCAGCTCTCTAACCAACTGAAGGGGTGTTAACTTCTTAAGTGTTATCTGTGGATGAAAATCAGAGTGACTACCTGATAAGGTTATCTTTATGAGAATCAAACCAAATAATATGGTATTGATTTACAAAGTATCCAAGTCTAAGCCATGGGTGATACATGCCTGTAATCCTATCTATTAGGGAGGCTGAAACAGGAAGGTCTATCTAGCAAGTTTGGGCTAGCCTTAGCAACTTAGTAAGACAACTGTCTAAATTTAATAAAACATCAATAACAAACCCCACAAATCTAACATAAATAGATACATATATGGTAACAAATCTAGACCTTTGCAATTCTAGTAAGAAGCTGGTACAGTGGATGGAATTCAAATCCACATTTTGTAGTACCTAACATTTGGATCACTGCCTCTGCAGGTATTTTAGAATATTTTCTTCTTGAGTAATTTATACAGAGAAAAATGAATCTTGATGAGGTGGTACACTGTAATCCCAGTACTCTGGAAACAAGAGGATCAGTAGTTCAAAGTCATCCTCTGCTATAAAGAAAGTTTTGAGGCAAGACCCTGGAGAGATAGAGACAGACACTGAGAGACAGAAATACAGACATAGAGAGAGAAATGTTAACCTGGCAGAAGATGAAGATGGGTAAGGAATACATTAATTAGTTCAGCAACAGTTTGTATCTCCTCTCAAACACCCTGGGGCTTGGGATGTAGTTCAGTTGGTAGATTGTTTGCCCAGAATGCAGGAACGCTTAAATTCTATCCCTAACATTAGGGATGGGGATGCAGGCCTGTAATGCCAGCACCCAGGCGGTGGAGACAGGAGGACTGCTTCACCAAGTTCAAGGCTAGCACTGGGCTATTTAATAGCCAGGACTACAAAATAAAACTGTCTCAAGGGAAAAAAAGTTTCCTCATTACCCTTGGACACTCACTCCTTAGACATAGTCAAAATTTAAATTATATATTAGGGCCAGGTTAAAGAATTATGAAATTTTTTTTTCTTTTAGACACAATATGTCTAGACTGGTATCAAACTATGTAGCAGAAGACGATGAGGAACTTGTTAATGATCCTCCTATGTCCAGCTCTTGAGTGCTGCAATTATAGGCGTAATTTATCACACTCAGTTTATGTGGTGTCAGGGATCAAGAACCCAGGGCCACATGTATGTTAGACAAGCACTCTACAGACAGAGCCAACAACTATAAATGTCAGAATTTATCTGTATTGTCCTGAAATCTTCAGACCAGCAGAGTCCAGTAAAATTTTCTCTAAAAACAAATGAACTTAAACCTTAGGCGGGGGCATGGTAGAACATAACTTTGATCACAGCAGCAGGTAGATGTCTGAGAGTTCATGGCCAGCCTGGTGTACACAACAAGGTCCAGGCCAGCCAGGGTTAAACAGTGAGATCTAAAAAAAAAAAAGCCCTGTTATGCTTAGCTAATTTTCACTGTAATAAACAATCTTTTTTCAAAATAGCATACCTAGAAGTCTTGAAGTTTTCTCAAGACTGACTGCACTGGATAAAAGTCACATTGTTTGCTCTGCCTAGGCAAAATTAAAGCAATAAATATACAGTGGGACAGGGACTCATGGCCTCTGTGTCCTCAGCATACAGCCTCCTGGTACCCCACACTTCAGTTTCTAATTAAGTGTTGTGTCTTTCCTTCAGTAAGAGCTGACTCTCTTCGGGATTCTCTAAATCCCTGCCATGCTGGATGTAGCAAGTTCTCTTCGGGAGTCATACTACATGGGTTTCATTTATCAAACTTATGTCACCAGGCTTGGATGACAAGTGCCTTTACCACTGATCATCTTACTGTTCTCCCTCCTCCCTGTGCCAAATATTTATTAATTACTTTTTATATTCTTTTGTGATATGGTCTCACTATGCAGGACTAGCTGGCTTGGAATGTAGTCCATGTTGACCTCAATCTCATAGAGATTCATCTGCCCCGGCCTCCTGAGTGCTGGGACTAAAGACCTCTGCCACCAAGCCTGGACTAATTTATTTTTATGTTTATGAATGTTTTGTCTGCATGTATGTTTGTGCACCACGTACTGCCTGATTCCTCTGAAGGCCAGAAGAGAGGGTGTTACATTCCTTGGAAATGGAGTCACACAGGGTAGGAGTGCTCCCATCATGTGGATCCTGGGAACAAACCTCAAGTCCTCTGCAAGAGTAGCAAGTACTCTTAAGCACTGAGCCATCTCTCTAGTTTCATCTTTTCTGTTTTGAGATAGAATCTCACTATATAACCCAAGATGTCTTTGAGATCATCAGTCTCTCAAGTGATGTGAATATAGGTATGTGTTCCTATGCTCTGCTAATAAAACTTTCTGTGATAACAGAAATGTTATTTCTTGGGCTGGAGAGATGGCTCAGAGGTTAAGAGGCACTGGCTGTTTTTCCAGAGGACCTGGGTTCAGTTCTTAGGATCCACATAGCAGCTAACAATCATTTCTAACTTTAGTCCAGGGGGATCTGATGCCTTCTTCTGGGCTCTGCAGGCATTACACCTATGGGTGTGCTTACATAAATAGGCAAAACTCTCATACATATAAAATAAATTTAAAAGTTATTTTTGAAAAAATAAATGTTATTTCCTGGAGCTGAGGATGTACTTCAGGAGAAGAGTCTAAGATATTTAAAGCTCTGGGTTCCACCCCTCCAAAAGAAAAGTTATGTGCTGACCACTATGGCAGTTAGTAGCAACACTTGCTAGTGAAATATGGCTAGTATAACCAAGGAGATGAATTTTTGGGGGGAAGAGGGAACAGGACAGGGTCTCACTCTGTAGCCCACACTGGTCTTGAACTCCTGACAATCCTCTTGTTTCAGCCTCCCAAGGGCCGGCATTATAGGCATGGACAGTCATGCCTGGCTGAAAATGAATTTTTAACATTTATCGTTTAAATGAAAATAGCTGCATATAGCTAGTAACTACTATATCGGACACTGCAGTTGTAGAATGTAGCCTACGCACAAAGGTTAGGACCAACTTACCTTACAGGTGACAACAGCTCCCACATCTGGAAGTAACTGGGATTCTGTTTCTCTCATCACAGATACCACAGGAAGCTATAGAGAGAACAATACACAATCAATGTCCTGGCCAAGCCCTAGATAAAAAGTCATCGTGGATTGCAAATATAGGACTGTCTTAGAACAACTGGGGTAACAAGGGCAGATAGACTATGGATTCATTTATAGCCCACAGTAGGGGACATTAAACATGTTGGGAAGAGGACATGGGGCCATTAAAGTAATACTGCCAGAAGATCTATTATGACCTTATAGATTAGTTCTAAGTTTGATGACTATCTTGGAATTTCTTGGTATACAACCACATTGCTTAAAATTATGGATAACTTGATTCTTTCCTCCAAAGTTATACTGCTTCTTTTTCTTATTTTATTGTACAAGACAGAATTTTCAAATTAATATTGGCAATTAGCACAAGACAAATATTTTTAACCTCTTCTCTTTCTGTTTTAATTAATGTCTCCCCTGCTCTTTATGGTTAAGCCTTTGTTTCCTCAACTTACTGAATCCTTCCCATTTGAAGATATCTGTTCAACAAGCTCTTTATGCCAGAACTGCATTCTTTCCACTCCTCTACATCTTCTTAAATATTTTTGATTATTTATTATTTTATGTGTATAAGTGTATTGCTTGCATGTATATAAATGCTCCCATGTTATGCAATTCCCACAGAGGTCAAAAGAGGCCATTGATGCCCTGGAACTGGAGTTATGGGTAGTTGTTAGCCATCATGTGGGTGCTCGAAATCAAACTCAGGTCCTCTGCAAGAGCAGTCAGTACTCTTAACTGTTGGGCCATCTCTCTACCTGTACATCTACTTAACCTTTAGAAGATTCAGACTAAATGTTCTGCTCACTATCCAGGGAAGTAGACACATAGCCTATTACAGGTTCTCATTGTTCTGTGCAACATTCTTTTAAAGAAGTTCTATTTCCAAAAAAAACATGGTTATCAATTTGTGTCTGTGCCTCGTGACAGAAAAACCTAAGTGTATTTAGTCATGACTATATCCCAGCAGTCAGTACATGCTCAGCACTGTCCAGGAGATATTAAAATGCTAAAGAGATACCAATAAACGAACAGTCATGCTGAGGGCATTTCTAAAACTGAGTGACTAGAAAGTCTCTCATTTACAGATGATGAGAAACAATCCTAAATCCAGAGAGGCAAGGTCCAGTTAGTTAATACCTAAAGCATGTAAATTCTTTTTTCTTTTTTCTCCAAACAGTACTGGGGATTGAATTCCATACATGGCGGTAGAACACTACTACTGAGTCACAAGCCTAGTTCAGGGTTTAAAATATTTTTTTCTTGGGGCTGGAAATATGACTTAGCGGTTAAGGGCACTGGCTGCTCTTGTAGAGGACCAGGGTTCGATTCCCAGCACCTACATGGTGGCTAACAACCACCCATAACTCCAGTTCCAGGGGATCTGACGCCATCTTCTGACCTTTATGGGCACTGCATGACATGCACTTACACACACATGCAGGCAATATACTCATACACATAAAATAAAAAATTTCTTAAGGCTTATTATATGTACATATACATGTGTCTGTGTGTGGGTATGTGCACACGTCTAGGTGTCAGCTTATGACAGAGGTGGTGTATCTCTCTGGGCAGGCTGAGCTGGATTACAGATAGCTGTGAGCAATCAGACTTGGATGCTAGAAATCAAACTTGGGTCCTCTGAAGAGAACCATGGGCTTTTAACCCACTGAGCCATATCTCCAACCCAGTTTGTGGGTGTGTGACAAGGTCTCCCTGTAGCCCCAGCTGGCCTGGAATTCATTATGTAGTAGACCAGGCTGGTCTCGTCTCGGTTTCACAAAGGTTCACTTGCTTCTGCCTCAGCCTCTAGAATGCTGGACCAGCTAGCAGCCAAGGTTCGAATTCTTAATCTTCTATTGTGTTATATTTGCAGAAGACACACACACACACACACACACACACACACACACACACACACACACACACATCTATTTAAATTAAGTGCTTTGAAGGAAAGTGCTTAACAATCCTACTCCCGCCCAAACCCATTTTCTCAACCTGTGGGTCCAGAAGGGCTTCTCTGAGAAAATGATTAGCTAGAAAGACTACCTAAAAGAGGTCAGAGTTACATAGGGTGAGCAGGAGTGTATTCCAGGGAGATGACACGTGCACGAAGGCTTCGGGGCAGGGGAGAGCTTAAGAGAATTGGGATGTGAATTGCCAACATGACTAGATTGCAGTCAGTGAGATGGAGACAGCAGAGGCAAAGGCGTAGGCGAGACTGAAGACAGGATACAGTTCACTGCTGGCTGGGATACTCTTACTTCGCATCTGCTCTTTTCCCAACTTCCCCGAGTGTCAGTTACTCAAGCAGGCGAATCAACCTTACTAGCATGCGGCAGCTGAACTTTAGCGTAGAGCTACGACGCACAGCTGGGAGAGACAGAGACCCACTCTGCTGGGGAGGCACTAAAGACGCGTCGACAGTGCCTGTGCCCAAGACCAGAAGTCAAGGGCAGCCCGAGGAAAACAAAGCGAGATGGAAACCCGCTTCCTTTACCGCGCCGTTCTCGCTGGTCTTCGTCAGGCAGCCGGCCAGCGACGAGAAGATGTAGCCGTGCCGGGTGTAGGTGCCGCTGCCCGGGCTCCCTTCCTCCAGGTTACACAGACGTTCACCTGCAGGACAAACGCTGCATCAGCTAATGGCTTCCAGAAGCTGGTAGCCGCAGCCTCCGTCCCTACCTGTAACTGTGTACGGGCAGCGCTCACTCACCAGGGATGCAGTACCTCACAGGAGGTGCCATGTTTGTCTCAGTCCCAAAACCCGGATGAAAACGAAGCTGACTTCTCATTGGTCAGAGTCAGGAGCAGTCTTGCAGTAAGCAATGCGCCTATGGATAGATTTTACACGTGGTGTACGCCATTGCCTTCTCGAAGGCTCACTACATTTCCCAGGTTGCCGCGGGACAAGCCTCTGGGCTGGCCTTTGCGCTCCTGGGCTCGCGCCTGCGCTGGTGGAGGAGGATGGGCTGGCGGCGGGTCCCAGTGCTCTGGCTGGTGCTGCGGGCGGCGGGCCATGGTGGGTCTGCTTGAGCCGGGCCCCGCCCGAGTGCCGCTCTGGAGGGGGAAGCAGTGAACGGTAGAAGAGGCCACGGGGCTCTATTTGGTGCATTTAAAAGCTAGCAGAAGGCAGGTAAGGCCGAAGCCGCGGCATTTGCTCCCCATCCAAGTCCCAGGTGCCTGGGCCTTGTAAGTTCAGGTTCCTGTTTTCTCCACGCTCCGCCTTGCGTGTCTGTGCCCTTCGGAGACCGAGAGCACCCTCAGCTCCAGCGCGCTGAGGGAGGTCAGCCAAACCCAGCTTGCCCATTCAGAGGTTTGGAAACTCATATCCAAACACAGGTTTGACTTGTCTAAAGTCTCTAAGCTGATTCAGGACAGCCTATACTAGACCCTGATTTTCCCCTCCAAGCCCATCTTAGTTTGACCACACTGCTCTGAAGACACCACCTTTCCCGGTTTTTAAAAAAACTACAGCTTTCTCTCTTGTGATATTCCAGTTACGGGCTCTTCCTTAACTTTGGATTAGCAGTTCCACGATAAAATTGCTCCTTTTAGCATATTAGCTGGGAGAGAAGTCTGAACGGGGTAGAATATTGTGCTTTGTTGATGTCTAACATCAACTTAAGGCGGCAGACGTACTGATCACCGTCTTTTGTCTAGATGAAATTTACCATGACTTTGATCTGTTTCTCTTGCCTTGTGGTGGCTTTGAAATTCATTTCTATCTCCTTTTCCTTGGGACACAAATGATGATTTAGAGGCCTGGGTTGAGGGAAGTGCTGTAGCCTGTAAATATCGTGACACATAGCCACCATGGCCTGTGGATACTACTGAGGGATGGGACTACTCAGTGTTTGTAGGGACTTAGCAGAACTGTTCTTTGCTTGTTCCTCCCATTTACTCTGAGGGAACGCGTGCCTTCTTGTCACACTTGATACTGTCCATGGGCCAAAGTTTCACCTCAGTAGACACAGAACAAAAGTAAAAGACCAAGTATGATATTCCTAATATTCCTTTATACTAAAATTTCTCCCCATGTCCCACTAGCATAAAATGAGGGGAAAGCCTGGCCTCACATTTTGTTCACACAATTCTCATCAGCATCTACAACCTTTCCGTTTACATGTTTAATTTCTTGGTTGGATTTGTTCTCTAAAATGTGTTCTAGTTCTTTAGTGCTGATTCTAATAATCATCTCTATTATTCAGGAAGAATGATAGCCGCACATACTTTAGCGTTACCATATTGGCATCTGTAGAATTGACAAGCCTTTCCAGTTCATCTCTCCAGGTCATTCATTCAACAGGTATTGTGCTAAGATATTTATAAACATTTGTTTATAATCATAAAGCTGAAAGGGACCACTGAATAGGAACACAAGGAGATAGAATTTCTAGCAGGGTTTAATGATTTGCCAAAGGTTATAGGGCTACTTAGGGCAGAACTGAACCCTAAATAGGGTATAAGTACATGAGAGTTGGTAAATCATGTTTGCGGCAGGCATTTCATACAGAGCTCAAGAATTCAGGGGATGATTGACAATACTCTGAAAAGCAGAGAAGCCGAGGAGGAATTTTTCTAAAGATTTGTCTTATGTGTGTAGGTACCCACAGAGGTGAGAAGAGGGAGTCATTCCCTGAAACTGGAGTTACAGGTGGCAGTAAACCACCTAATGTGGGTGTTGAGAACTGGACCTCAGTCTCTAAAGAGCAGCATGTCCTCTTAACCACTGAGCTATCTGTCTAGCTCCAGTGATTTTTTTTCAGCTTTTCTTTTCTACATTCCCTGTTAATTCTCCTAGTTCCTAGACAGTCTATTTTCTTGTAAGCCTTGTGGGCTGGATTTTTTTTCATCTTAGGGTTTTCAGGTTTGTGAAAGGAAGTAATTAAATATTTTCTTTGAAAAGCCTTCTGTGGGGATGAGCCAGGAAGCAAGGAGAGCACATTACTCCAGTTACTGAACTGAAACTATCTCCACAGCAAGTAGCCTCCTTCAGTTTCTGCTAGGTTTTGAGCTCCTTGTTAAATTAGTCAGTGGAGTTACTGAGAATAAAGTAGCAGCACTCCCTGGTCATCTCAGAAGAAAACCAGATCACTTTTTTAGTAAAAGACTTTATACAGCTGACAAGACTGTCATGGAAAGTCTGTTAGACCCTCTCTGTCCTCAGTTATGTTCACTGCCTGAGCAATGAGCTCCTGAGCTGTAGAGGTACTTTCAGAGGAGCCTTGGAAAAAACTGAAGAACAGGGAGGTTGCTCAGGAAGCTTGGGGTCAAGGGCATCAGTTGCAGAGATGGTACTTAACTAGAGTAGAGCCAAAAAAACTGAGAGAGCAGATTACTTCCTCTGCTTGTCTCTTTCCTCCTCTGCTCTGAATATCTGAAGTTATCTTGCTGTTGTATCCCTGGGGTTGGGCTGGGAGTGGAATTGGAGACAAAGCATCTTATGTCATGCAAGGAATGGCTAGCTGTCCTGACTAGAGACAAAGACTCATGCTACTCGGCTGTCTGCTGGCCTGTAACCTCAGCCCAGAGGAAAAAGGAGGGGAATATGAATACCTGAGTTAAACCAGAGAAATTCTAGATGCAGGATCCTGTACTTCTGTACATCATAGGCCAGAGCTGGCAGGAGATCCTGGGAAACCCCTGCCACAGTGGCCACCCAGAAGCTTAGTGGCAGCTTTGTTCATGTTGGCAAGCTTTATCCAATGCTATGTCTACAGAGACATTTAAAGGACCTTTAGGAAGCTGTGGAGATGGCTCCATTGGTAAAATGCTGCATAAGCATGAAAACCTGTTTGATCCCCAGACCCCATGTAAAAAGACAAGTCTGTAACCCCAGTGCTGGAGGCAGAGATGGTGGATCTTTTAGCGTGCTGGTCAGCCAGCATAGCTGAATTGGTGATCTCCATGGTTTCAAAACCTAAGGTGGAGAGTGACTGAGGACAACATCCAATGTCTGCCCTGTGGCCTTCACATACATGTGTACACACACAAAAGAACTCCTTTGACTTGAAGTCACCTGCCTCTCCGTCATCCTCACTCTTTTATTGTAGCCCTTCTAGGGGTGTCACCTTGGATTTGCTCTGTAACCACGTATATAATGTAAATATGACTTTTGTGGGCTCAGAGCCTCCAATCCTTACCTCCTGCAATCTGGGACACAGGCACTGGATATTTTGTAGAAAAGTGACGTTTTTTCTTCCCACAGCCGGTGCTGGCTGGCCTAACTCAGCCTTAGTCTTGAGTATTTGCTCTTCAAGCTGATACTTTAGACTTTCTCACTGGTGGGGTAACGAGGGACAGGACTTAGGCTGGATCCTCATATTAGTGTGCTCTCCTAGGAGCCATGCGGGGCCAGCGGAGCCTGCTTCTGGGCCCAGCCCGCCTCTGCCTGCGCCTCCTTCTGCTCCTCGGTTACAGGCGCCGCTGCCCACCTTTGCTTCGGGACCTGGTACAGCGCTGGCGCTATGGCAAGGTTTGCCTGCGCTCCTTGCTCTACAACTCCTTTGGGGGCAGTGATACTGCTGTTGATGCTGCCTTTGAGCCTGTCTACTGGCTGGTGGACAATGTGATCCGCTGGTTTGGGGTGGTAAGTGATGATGCCCAGGAAAGGCGATGTTTTGGGGGAGAGGAAGATGTATCTCTGATGGACCCACACTTGAGTTTTGGAGGCCAACCTCCTACCCCCAGGGAACTTCTCTGGGGGGTAATAGCTCTCTCAGTGTCTTCTTCCTCTCACTGGTATTGGCAGGTATTTGTGATGCTGGTGATCGTGCTGACTGGCTCCATCGTGGCTATTGCTTACTTGTGTGTCCTGCCCCTCATCCTCCGAACCTACTCAGTGCCACGACTCTGCTGGCATTTCTTCTATAGTCACTGGAATCTGATCCTCATCGTCTTCCATTACTACCAGGCCATCACCACTCCGCCTGGGTACCCACCCCAGGTGGGTCTGCACAGGGGATGGGACTGAAGCAAAGTTGGAGGCTATGGTAGTCAGTCCCATGAGTGGGAGGTGGGTGTGTGCTTTGAAATTTTTTTGAGGCAGAAATCTGGTGCTACACTGTGGTCCAGATGTTGTTCTCCTTCCACACAGGGCAGGAATGACATTGCTACCGTCTCCGTCTGTAAGAAGTGCATTTATCCCAAGCCAGCCCGAACACATCACTGCAGCATCTGTAATAGGTGGGTCTTGCTTTGCTGTGAACCATGGCAGAGGCCCTGTTAAAATCCTAGGGTAAAACCTGATCCTGAAGTTTCATAAATCACGTACGGTGATATATACATTATGTCCTAGGCAATGTGCTTTCCATCTGCTGCCATCTACTCTTCAGGATGATCCTGAATTAGACATTCCTACTACTTATACAAAGTGAGGCTCAGGGGGATGAGTTTCTTATGCAGTATCATTTAGCCAATAAACTACAGAGCTGGGTTTGAAGGACTGGCTGTGTTCAAAGTCTATATTCCATCTCAGCAGGATACTGGTCCTTGTAGCAAAGGACTGTCACTGATATTTCAAGAATCTTAGCCACTGTAACAGAGCCTGTGTCCCTCCTTCACAGGTGTGTGCTCAAGATGGATCATCACTGCCGTATCCTTTTGATCGCTTTTGCCTGAGGTCATTGCCTTAACCTCCAGAGCACTGTGCAGGGTTAATGGTCATAAGCTCAAGGCTTTCTAACATCAGCCTCCAGAAAACATGGGGCTTATGAGAAGTTAGCAGACTAGGCATTGTGGGGTCTGACCATCTCTTGGTGAAGCAGAAGGCCCAAAGGCTGTATGGGATGGGTCTTGTGGGAGCAGGTCTTTCTTTTGTAGAATGTTATTGAAGAGATATTTGGGCTTCTGTGCCTGTCCACTGGGAGTGCCTTTTTGCTTGCCCACACAGATATCTGGCTAACTTGTTAGGTTGAATTACTTCGCAGATATATTTGCAGGTGATTTCAGGATTTTCTAGTGGTATTTGAGAACTCTAAAAGGCTTAGGTGATTTTTACCTTAACCTTGGGAAAGTCTTTTCTTGTCTTTGGAAAATAGTTCTTGCTTGGGTGATGGCTTGGACACCCCTGAATTACAGCTGATCTTGTCCTTAATCATTCTCCCACCAGCCTGGCTAAACAACTGTGTGGGCCATTATAACCATCGCTATTTCTTCTCTTTCTGCTTTTTCATGACTCTGGGCTGTGTCTACTGTAGCTACGGAAGTTGGGACCTTTTCCGGGAGGCTTATGCTGCCATTGAGGTGAGCCTATGTCTAGAAACAGAGTGACTCAGTAGTGCAGAAACCTGTCCCTAAGTAATGGTTGGTAGCACCCCCATCTTAAAGGCCCGAGAATATAACCAGCACTGTTTTCCATCCCCCTAGAAAATGAAACAGCTTGACAAGAACAAACTACAGGCGGTTGTCAACCAGGTGGGCAGTCTCCACCCCACTGCCTCCTGCTGCTCAGGCCAGGGGGTTTAAGAGTTACTTAGGCAACTGGGCCTGCTAGTTTAGTTAGAGGCTGGCTGCCAGGCTGCTAGACTAGTTAAGGAAGCTGTCATGGTAGATTAAGTAGCCTGGAGGTAAAGTGAAAGACTGTTACCCAAGTTTTTAACTATCTTTAGGCTGGACTCTGCCTTGTGATGGCCTGAGCAGCAAGGGGTCTGTGTTAGTCTGTGTAATGGGGTTCCAGGGGGACAGATATCAGGCTAGTCTATAAGCATTGGAATCCCTCTTCCAATCCCTAATTCTTTTTAGGATCTCTTATTCTGTGCACATCTTAAGCTTGTATATTGTACCTCTGCCTCCTTTTCAACCCTTCTCATGCCAGTTAGTCCATGTCAGATGTGGGTCTGGTGTCCTCTTGTGGATATGGCCATACAGTGAAGGAGATGTGGCTGGCTGGAGATTTGAGTGGCTTCCCCTGGAGTCCTATTACTGTTGTCAGTCTAAAAGCCCAGGGTCAGCTCCTCCTGTGCTTTGCCATCTTGTCTAGATCTGCTCTACCCAGTGTCTGTTCACGTGATGATACCATCAGGCTTGGTCCACCCATCTGGCTGCTGGCCTGATTTCCTCTGTGGCTTTAATCCCCTCTTTTCTCTGCCTGGGTCTGTATTACTTACTGCCTGTAGGTGTTTGGGGCTCTGGTGGCAGTCGCTGGAAACTAACAGGGCAAAGAAGCCAGGCTTTGCTGTTTTCTTTTTCTAGACTTACCACCAGACCCCACCACCCACCTTCTCCTTTCGAGAAAGGATAACTCACAAGAGTCTTGTCTACCTCTGGTTCCTGTGCAGGTATTTAATCCTCAGTTTTGAGTTTTAAGGGAGGGCAGCATCAAGAAAACCTTTGTAGGTGCCCATATGCAGTCAGTACCTCATCTTTTGAATGACCCGTTGTTCTAGTCTAGCTCTGAGGTTGGCAAGATTCAGAGAGTCTCTCTAGTTATTTTGGGGGTAGGGAACAATAAGGATAGTAGTGTTGCTGGTTTCATCTGAAGCTCAATTTCCCACTGTCTTCTAGCCTAATTCCCATCAATCTTTGCCTCTTTAGTTCCGTGGCACTGGCCCTAGGTGCCCTAACCATGTGGCATGCCGTTCTCATCAGTCGGGGTGAGACTAGCATCGAAAGGCACATCAACAAGAAGGAGAGACGTCGGTTACAAGCCAAGGGCAGAGTGAGTGGGGTAAAGTGTTTGGGTCAATGGGTGGGTAACTGATCCTAAATCCAGTAAATAGGCTATAATCACAGCTGACAAGTCTCTTAAAAGGCCAGAATTTGCTTACCTGAGCTGTAGCTTAGCCATCAATCTCCAAGATGAGGAGATTAAGTAGAAGGTTGTGGAAATGTATTTTTCTTGCCTCTAGGTATTTAGGAATCCTTACAACTACGGCTGCTTGGACAACTGGAAGGTGTTCCTAGGTGTGGATACAGGAAGGTAAAGTAAGAGAGATAACAGAGAGCAGTGCTGTGCAACAGAACTCAGATGGGGAAGAGTCTAATACCCAGAGCAAAGAGTGTGGCTAGTGCCACTGAAGTTTGCAGTTGTGTTTCATCCTTAAGTGTTTAAGTAGCCACATGTGACTAACCTATATTTGAACAATTCTAGACTCCAAGAATAATAATCATTGCTTTTATCTGAATCAATGGGGCCTGAGGCTAAAAATGATTTATGTAGATGAGGCTTCTTGATGACTATGGCAGAATCCTGAGAAAGCAGTTCTTAGGAATGGACTTCTAGGTAGGATGTAGCAATCACTAGTCACCTTTTACTCATATGACAGTATCTGGAATTGAGGGCAACAGTGTGAGAGACTGAAGTAAACTACTTGTGATAGAGGTTCTGAGGTAATACATAAGGCTATCTCTTCCAGCTCAAGAGACAGGGGAAGTCATTTTTCAGAACTACAGTTACTAGAATGGGTGTCATAGTACACATCTAAACTCCCAGTCCTCTGGAAAGGATCAAGAATTAAAGCCCAGTCTGGGCTACATAGTGACATCCTGTATTCCTGTATCAAAAAAGATAGTGACTATTAAGAAACCCATATCCACAGTTAGGTATAGGCAAATTGTTCTTATAGTCCTGACTGGCCCGGGATTGACAGGTGATCTGCCTACCTCTGCCTCCCAAGTAGCATGTGCTACCAGGCCCCACCAAAATCATTCTTTCTTAAGCCCATCTGTCTCTGTCACACACACACCCCTAACCTCACCTGCTTTCTGGGCTTAAACCTTTTCTTAATAAACCCCAACTTTGCTTCATTTGAAAAAAGAGAAAACACCTCAAAAGGCCCTCTAGGCCCTAGAGGATACATTTATTCAAATTACATATTTGGGAATTAGAACTTTGATCACCTTTGCATTTAATGTGTGCTTGCTGCAGAATAAACAGGAATGACAGCCATGAACTCAAGATTAGAGACATTACTTTTTTCTTCTCTTACAGGCACTGGCTCACCCGGGTGCTGTTACCTTCTAGTCACTTACCCCATGGGAATGGAATGAGCTGGGACCCCCCTCCTTGGGTGACTGCTCACTCAGCCTCTGTGATGGCAGTGTGAGCCACATTGTGTCAGCTGCAACTTGATCATCTGTTTTGCTGCCTGTGTTGTCTCAAGAACTTCCAAGGGTAGCCTTTCTTGAAGTCCGTGACCATAAAGAGCCATTAGGCCTGCCTTAGAGTACTGCACAGGGACAGCTTCTCAAAGACCAATTTTCTGGCCACCTCAAAAGACACAATGTGGAGAAATCCTAGGACTGATGTCCCTTTACTCAGGCAAACAGAAGTGCTAGCCCCAGTCTCTAGGAGTCAGACAACGAGCTACCTTGTCTGGTGCTGACCCTGACATCCTCTAGGCCACATCACTGGGGCTTACAACCATCTCTTTCACTTTGGAAAAAGACCTACTAGGTATGTTGAGTGGCTTCTCAATGGAGAAAAGACACCAAGCCTGCTGCCAAGGTCACTGCCATTTCTCATGCTACCGAAGGGAGCAAAAATAAAGGCATTTGATTTGTAAAAACAGAAGCTGTTCACTCTAACCTCACTGTAGGATGGAGAAGGGGGACATGAGGGTCAAGGTTTAGTGAGTAGGTATTCTGATCTTGCTTCCTAATCCCTTACTGGGAGGAACCAAGTGTTCTCCAGAATTCTCTGCCTATGTGGGAGTAGGGGGAATACGTGACAAGCACCATTATGAAAAGAAATCTTTATTCTCCAGCAAGTATACACATACACACACACACACACACACACACACACACACACACACACAGAGTCCCTAGCCCTCAAGCTCATAATCAACTGCACTCACCCCTCAGCAACACAGCACAGCTCTCTTTTTCTGACATAGGATATAGCAGGAGAGCCCCAAGACCCAAGGTTTTTCCTCAAATACAAGTAGTCTCACTCAATTTCTTCAAAAATCCATTAGAAATCAGGACTCCAAAGTGTTTTGCACAGCCATGCAGCAGAGACCCAACACTTGTACTGTGTCCATGAGGAAGACAGGCAGAAGCCAGTAGTCTCCTTGCCTTGCAGGATGGCTCAAAAGTTAGTACTTGCAGGTTAGATTGTCAGAAGGGTCTAGGCCAGAACCAACAGCTCAACTTCCTGGGCTCCCCAGTAGGAACCTGAAGACACAAGAATGTTGTCAACATTAATTATGAGGTTCATCTTGGTCCCATCATTTCCTCTGACCAGAAGCTTACCATTCTCCCCTAGCTGACACGGCTTCCTTGCGTACTAATCTCTTCTTGTCATCTAGAGGCTTGGCTAAGGCCCGGATCACCTGTGGTTTGTATGGCAGTAGCTGTGGAGTCAGAGGAAATCACCTTAGTCTTGGTTGACTATGGACCACGGAAAATGCATCTGTAACACTGTACAACTCACATTCTAAAGAAAGTGAAATGTGCCCCATTTTTTTGACTGCTAAGGTTTGAACCCAGGACTTCAGACACATTAAATATATGTAAGGTGCCCTAATTAATGATCCCAGAGGATACCAAATGGCAGGATGGCCACTCTTACAGGTTGGTCAGAATTTATTGGATCCATTCTGAACCCAAGGAAGAAAAGTCTATGTGTACTATATATATAATTCCTATCTCATTCATACACAGCAGTCATTAATTTCACTTGAAGGCAAAAGGTACTTCTCAGCCAACATGGCAGTGCATACATATAATCTCGGCACTTGGAAAGTGGAGGCAGGATGATCAGGAGTTTAAAGCCAGCCTCACAGAAAGTCTAAGGCCAGCTTGAATGACATGAGACCCTGTTTCCAACAAGTACTTCTGGCTTTTATAAGACTTCCCACAGTGTGGCTGGAAAGGTGGCTCAGCAGTTAAAAGAGCACTGGCTGCTCTTGCAGAGAACCCAGCTTCAATCCCCAGCACCCACATAATGACTTAACAACTCCAGAGAAATTCAATGCCCTCTTCTGACATCCATGGGTAATGCAAGACACGGGTACACTTAACATATATGCAGGCAATACATTCATATACATAAAGATTTAAAAAAAAACAAAAACAAATAAAAAAAACTTACCACAGGAGTGGGTAGGTGAGTGAGAGCATGCATACACTGCAGTGCAGCAATCCGGACAGCCTGGAACACAAGTATACAAGTATAGGTGAGGGAAGAGCCAGGAAAAAATGTATTTGAAGAGGTGCTAGGACTCAACATACCATGGAAGGGCTGGAGCTGAGGTTCAAAAATTTGGTGACCAGGGTATCAATGTGAAGACTCATAATTTGTGGTGCTTCCAGTAGAAGAGGCTGGAGGCAGCCAAGGGTAGAAAGCTGGACCACAGAGTCAGGGCAGGATAGTGCCTCCAGCAGCAAGGAAAGGAGCTAAGAAGCAATGTGAAATACGATTTTCATGTTATCATGTTCCTGGATCTTCCCCCTTCCAGCTCCAGCCATGGAAAAAATAGCTTTGTCCCTTGTTGAGAGGCCTGCAGCACTTACTGTGGGCAGTTCTGGTAAGAGCACAGGCTTGGGTAGCCTGTTCAATACGTGAGACAGACCCTTCAAGTAGTTTGGCTTAACATCTGTGAAAATTAGAAAAAAATACTTACTTTTAGAAACTGGGTTAAAACATTCAGTTTGAGAATTCAATGTCTAACAAGGTAGGGATACCACCTTATCAAGAGTGGTACTGTGTGGTGGATTAAGCCTATAACCTAGTCTAAGCACTCGAAGGCTAAGGCAGGAGGATTACCATGCGTTTGAGGCTAGCTAAAGAATGAGACCAATCTTAAGGGGCTAGAGAGAATTTAGTTAGTAAAGTGCTTGCTGGTACAAGGTGAAGACTTGTGTTCCATTCCCCAGGAATTCAAATAAAAAGACTGGTGTACATCTGTAATCCCAGCTCTGGGGAGGTGGAAAAAGGATTACCTGGGGCTGGTAGCTAGTCTAGCTAAATCAGTGAACTCTATGTTCAGTGAGAAACCTTGCCTCAAACAAGGCGAAGAGCCACAGAAGAAGGCAGCTGGGCTGGCAAGGTGGCTCAGTGGGTAAAGCAACTGCCACTAAGCCTGATGATCTGAGTTCAGCCCCTAGGACTCCAGGTTAGAAGGAAAGACTGTCATATATGCACCATAGCATGCATGACTACACACACATAAAAACATTAAAAGACATGACATCAACTTCCGGCTTCCATATACACATATACCCTCAAACATACACACGACTCCTCACCTTGGGGAGCAGCATGGAAACCTTGGACCAAAGCAGGCACATTATCTGTGAAGAACCGCTGGCGGAACATGATCCGCACATCAGCATGGCCAGCACGGGTCAGCACATCAGTGCAATCAGACATGAGTAGAGAGAAACCATCAGCTGCTGCACGGCCTAGTTCTGGATCACTCAGGAGGCCCATGAGCTGCAAAAGAGAGCCTTTGAAATACGCCAGGGAGCAAATCCTTAAGTACCAAAGAGGAGGATGGAAGTTGTCTCCTATGAATACAAGAGCAATGGGAGCAAACAGGGAAGTTCCTGTTTAGGTCCTAGTTGTCTCAGAAAGGACTTACCTGGGCTGTGAGGCAGGAGCTGAGAGGATGGTATCTGAGTACTAAAGCCTTGGTTACCTGTTATCAGAGAAAGAGCAGTCAGGGCCTGACACTCAAACTCTAGAACTCTGAGGCACAGTTAATATGTGTGCTCAAGGTCAAATAGGGACACTTTATTTAACAAGACATAACTGTCTTGTCTAGACAGCATCTGTTTCCTCCTTACCCAGAGTAGTAGTGTAAAAGCCTGACTACGAGAGGACACAGAGCCCAAGCCAGCCTCCACTGTGTTCACAGCAAGCTGGAGGAATTCATCCAATTGCTGCCCTAAAAAGGAAGGACATGCTGGTGCAATGGCAACAATTTTTTTTTCCTTTAATGACAAAGGTTATAAATCATTTAAGTGCAGAGCATCATTAGAAAAGGATAATTAAAATGTTAAGATGCCAACAGAACGTGGCATAGTACAGTGAAGGGTGCCAGTACTTGAGGAGAGGATTGTGTATTACAGTAAAGACATGATATCATCATGGTGGGAATAAGACAGAAGGAGCAGGTTGAACATACTTTGATCTCAAAGACTATCCGAGGATAGCAGATGAAGCCCTATTAGTCATGAGTAAGCTCCTTTAAAGGAGGACAAGGACTGAACTTGAAGATTCATCACTAGGGAGGCTCCTGACATAGGCCCATCCAGTACCTGCAGGGTGCTTGTTGAGGAGTCCTGCAAAGCACTTGGCAGCAGCAGTGGAGGAGAAGGGACAGCTGTGGCAGCAGCTCAGTTCCAAAAGCTCCCGCATGAGTTGGTTCAGCTGAGGGATTTCCACCTATAGAAAACCTGGCCATGTAATGGACCCAGAAGACACTTGAACGCCAAGAGATATTCAATAGACAGCTACATGAGAAATCAGTATGGAAGAGAACTAACTTCTCTAATGGGGAAGAAAAAGATCAGCTCAGCCTATAGCAATTTTCAGCCCAGAGGTCACCTGGGTTCCAGTGTCCCAAATATACTCACATTTCGTGGTAGAGAGCAAACAAATGCCATGAGCAGTGCAACTAGCCGCCTCTGCCTAGAGGAGCCAGCCTGTGAGAGAAGAAGAGCCCATCGTGCCTGTCCAACCAGCAGTACGCATGCCTGCCTCTAGGCCCATGCCAGAATTGTCCTTCAAATTTCAGTTTTAGGACTTAAATTCCAAGGTTCTCTTCCATCAGAACTCTTAATTAGACTATCACCTGGAATGGCTGGAACCGGCTTGGGAAGCTGTTTTCAGGGAGAAAGGAGGTGTTGCCATCTAAGAAGAGGGGCACAATGCGGGTGACACTCTGGGCAGCTAACCTGGGGACAGAGTACAAGGGGTTATCAAGAAGCTAGGATTAAAGAAAATTTTACTTATGTGTAGGTATGACTATCCACATGTGTGCCTGTTATGTGTAGGTGTGTGCAGAGGTCAGAAGAGGGCACTGAATCCCTAAGAGCTGGAGTTTAGAGGCATGTGTGGGACACTCAGCTTGTTATGTGGCTGCTGAGATCCAAACTCCCATCCTCATGACTATGCAGCAAATGTTCTTAACCACTGAGCCATCTCTCTAGCCCCAGGAGTCAGGATTCTAAAGTAGCCCTCCTTTTGACAGCAGTGTTTTTCAAGGTGAGGTTCATGTTAGGGCCATGATCATTCACATATATAACATGTTAGCTGGGCACACACCATGTGCTCCAAACCATTTTTAGTCCCCAATAATATAAAAATGAACACTATCCTCCTTTTTTTAGAGCTTATAATCTTATAAGGAATTTAATGAATTTCTTCTTTTCTTTTCCTTTTTCGAGAGAGGGTCTCCTTAGTCCCATCTGGCCTGGAACTCACTTTATAGTTCAGGCTGACCTCAATCCCACAGATCTGCCTGCGTCTGCCTCCTGAGTGTTGGGATTAAAGGCATGCATCACCATGCCAAACTCAATGAATATTTTCTTAAATGTTGTACAGGTGATCTGTAGTAAATAAAATTGACCCATACCAACTCCATAGTTCCTGGTGCGAAAAGCTCTTTCCTTTGGCTTTGCCATCAAACATAAAAAGCAAGTTATTCTCTCTACATTTACATACAGGTATAAGAATAGTTGGCAAGGTAGCCATCTGTGGCTGGAGAGATGGCTCAGTGGTAAAGAATACTGGCTATTTTTGCAGAAGACTAAGGTTTGATTACCCACACGACAGCTAAGAACCATCTATAACTCCAGTTCCAGAGTATCTGATGCCATCTTCTGATCCCAGCAGGTACTGCATAACACAGGTGCGCCTATTTACATGGAGACAATATACTTACACATAAAAAAAGTATATATATATATATATATATATATATATATATATATATATATATATATATAAAGAATACTCTCTCTTTCCCTAGGCTTCAAGCCATGCTCAGTCATACTCACTCAGGGCGCAGGTGGGTAGTAGCAGTGCCGATGACAGACGCCAAGGCAGCTAAGACCTCATCCTCCAACAGTACTTTTCTCAGAACTGAGGGCTCCTTCTCTGTAGGAACAAGACACCTACACATGTACATACACAGAACAAGACTGCTACTGTGGTTCAGAAATTCAAATTTGAGCCAATATGGCCTGTAATATCAGCATTTATAAGGCTGAAGCAGGACTGTGGGTTGAGGTCTGAGCTAAATAGCAAGACCCTTTCAAAAAGTGGGAAGGAAAAAGGCTAGAGAAGAAATTCAAATTGCTCCCTGTTTTCCTTGGGACAGGTTGACTCCAGCTTTAAGGGCAAGTTATAATAATCTTTTGGGGGAGAGGCGCAGGGGAATACAGTCCTGTGTAGACCAGGCTGGACTTGAATTCTTACTCTTCCTGCTTTCATTTCCTAGGTTATAGGATTACAGGAGCATGCCACCACCTAGTGAGAGCCAACACTTTTAGCAGAAGTGCTGAGGTTGTGAGAACTCATGGGGCACCAGAAACCACACTAGTCTATCCTAGGGCCATAGAATTCCTAGAAACATTGAGCATAGTGCTTAGGTTTTCCAATAGTGGAAAACGAGGACCAGGGTTCAGTCCCCACTACCCATATGGTGGCTAACAACTGTCCTTAACTCCAGTTCCAGGAGATCTGACACCCTCTTCTGACCTCTGTGGTACTGCATGACATGGGTGCACTTAGATACATGCAGGCAATACACTCATACACATAACATAAACATAAGAAGAAAGTATTAAAAAACAAAATATGTATCCCTTTGTTGCTAATAGCACTGGATTTCGGTTACTGTTACTGGTCATGTTGGTATCCTTTGTCTTAAACTGAAATTTTACTTGAAGACAAAGGATTCAAAATAAGCATGGCAGCACAAAATGCAGTACCACCAAAACCACAGAAGTGGTTGTGCTGTCCAGGGCTAGTGGAAGGCAGACCTCCAAGAGGATAGAGAAAATTACCTGGCATGGAAGCCTGTACAGCCAAGGCAAACAGGCATGGTACAGCCGTCTCATGGAAATACCAGCAGCTGTCAGGGTCCTGTTGGCATTTTTCTGCCACCTGCTGGAGACTCTGACACACAGCAATGACTTCACTGGACCCTGTAACCACATTCCCTGTGTGGAAAGAAATCCATATTTTCTTTAAGGTTTTCCCCAAAGCTCTCCCAGGTATTTTTTTCTTCTCTTTTTTTCCCATTCCTTCCCTCCTCCTCCATCCCCCCATATGTTTTAAGACAGGGACTCATTATGTAGCCCTCGCTAGCCTGGAACTATGTAGACAAGGCTAGCCTCAAAGTCAGAAATCTGCCTGGCTTAGTCTCCCTAAGTAGAGACATTAAATGTGTGTGTCATCATGCCTGGTCTTTTTGACCTTTATTTATTTTTTTTTCCAGGTATTTTCAATACAGCTGATGGAAAGAATAGTCAAAGACAATGACTGAACTGACCAAGATGATCTTCAGAGACTATTTAGGTTGGACTGAGGCCCAGTTATCAGTCCCCACCCTTTAAATGTTTATCAAGTTCATAGAAAACTAAATATTTCATGTTTTAAATAGTGGTTACCAGAACCTGGAAATGGAATAAAGGGGAGAATGGAGAAAGGATGGATACTCATTACCTGGATGCCACTGGACTGGAGGGATAACTGTGTATGTATGTTACAAGTATGTGCATGTGTGTGCACATAAAGACCAGAGGTCAACTTTGTGTGTCTTTCTTAACCATTCTCTACCTTATTTTTTAAAAAAGATTTATTTATGCATATTTACGCATATGAATATTTTGCCTGTATGTATGCCTCTAGGTATGCATGCACATACACTGTGAAGACAGTAAGAGGTCACTGGATCCTCTGGAACTGGAGTTAGAGGTGGTTATGAGACTCTGTGTGGATGCTGGGAACTAAAACCCAGTCCTCTGCATAAACAGCAAGTGCTCTTAACCACCAAATCACCTCTCCAGCCTTACCACCTTATTTTTTGAGACAGGGTCTTTCACTGAACCTTGACTTTGCAGCATCAGCTAGACTGGCTGTCCAGAAAGCCCCAGGGCTGTCTTGTCTTTGCTTTATCATATTTGGGATTACAGGTAAATGCTATGCTGTGCTTCTTACATAGATGCTAGGGACTGAACTTAGGTCCTCATGCTTATGAGGTATGTACTTCATTGACTGAAGTCACTTCCCAAGGCCCAGGAGGAATATCTTCTAATGTTCAGTAGCACAACAGAGTAACAATGGGTGACAACAATTAATTGAATATTGCAAAATAGCTAGTAGATAGGATTTTGAACACACAAAAAGAATAAATATGTTGGGTATGGTTGTCTTATACCTTTAATCCCAGCACTCGGGAGGCAGAGGCAGGTGGAGTTTGAGGTCAGCCTGATCTACATGGAGAGTTATGGGTCCAACCAGGGCTACACAGTGAGATCTTGTTTTAAAAAAAGAAAAAGGCAGGCAGGATGTGGTAGTGGATAACCTTAATCCCAGCACTGGGGAAGTAGAGACAGGTAGGTGGATCTCTGTGAGACTAAGGCTAGCCTGATCTACATAGCAAGTTCCAGGCCAGCTATGACTATAGGGAGACCTTGCTGCAAAAAGATAAAAAAAAAAAGGGGGGGGGGGCTTGAGGGGCTGGAGAGATGGCTCAGCAGTTAAGAGCAATGGCGGCTCTTGTAGACAATCTGGACTCGATTCCCAGTTCTCAAATGGCAGCTAACAACTGTTCATAAGTTCAGTTCCAAAAGATCCGATTACACTCTTCTGACCTCTGTGGGCACTGCACAACATGGGTGTACTTAACACACATGCAGACAATACACTCATACATATAAAATAAAAATAATAAAAAGACATATCATGGGGCTGGAGAGATGGCTCAGTAGTTAAGAGTCCTGGCTGCTCTTACAAAGAACTAGAATTTGATTCCCTGCATCCACATGACAGCTCACAACCATCCTTTACTCCAGTTCCAGGGGATCCAATACCCTTTACTGACCTCCAGGGACCTGTATGATATGGGTGGACTTGCATGCAGGCAATATACTCATACACATAAAATAAAAAATTAAAAACAAAGAAAGGAAGAAATGTCACATTGTATACCACAAATATGTATCAGACTCACACTAAATACATACACACACACACACACACACACACAATTACTATGTATCAATTTTTGGAGAGCTGACCTGTCATTCCTGTATACAACTACAATTAGAACTATAACCTTACTACACTTAGCTCCATGAATGAAGGAGCCCTAGCAGTTACCTTTGTTTGCCTGCCAAAGATGCTGCAGCAGCAGCGGCAGTGTCTCTTTGACAATGCTGGGATGTGTTGAAACAGCTGACAAAGCTTGCAGACAGAGGAGATGCCGGGAACATTTGTTAGGACCATCCTCTCCAGCCACATCTGACTCCCCTAAAAGCAATCAGTGAGACAAGGTTTCACTGTGCAATGGTGTGTGAAGGCTCTCCCTACGAAACCATGCTGACAATGGCTAGATAAGAGATTAGCCCCACATACCTCTCTGTAGCTCCTTAGCAAGCTTGGGTAGGAGGTGGCTGCTGAAGGCTCCAGGATAGAGAGAGGCCAGGGTTCCTGATGCCTCCAGTGCTGCCATCCTACTGGGAACACAGAGCAGAAGAGCATTAGCTGAGCCTTGGCTCCCTGTTCTCTTTTCAAGGCAGATCTAGGAGTGTGGGCTCTCAAAGCTAACTTGCTAACAAGAAAGACATCAGTACCCACAACAGTTAGACAGGGCTTCTTAATGTCCAAGAAAAGAAAGCAGTCCCACATTTTTCAAACCATTTTGTAGCCAAAGCCACACAGAAGCACAGAACCCTGGCCCTTGCTGCATCTGTTGCTGTTGATACAAAGTCAGGGACCATATTGTTCTGCCCTAGATTCTCACCAACTCTGGGAATCCTCCTCCAGGAAGCTCAGTCTGTGCAGGTGACCTACTGCCAACTCCAAGTCCCCAGAAGATAGGAGATCTATGGTTAGAAAGGAATATAAATCTCACGTCTCTTTCCCTACTGCTACAACCCTTCTAAAAAATCCTATTAGCACTCCTAAATCACCCAGTATTGTAGTGAGAAATAAGGCTGCTCTTCACTTAAGACAGATAATCATCAAGAGGAAAGGATTAGTAGCCTTCCTTATAATTTCTCCTTCAAGATGTACCTGGCTGGGCACCCAAAACGGTGAGTGTTCGGATGCCAACAAGTTGAAGCTGGGTGCTGGGATCTGTTATGGCTATGAATACCAATGAGCACAGTTGGTCCTTGAAATCACTCAGAGGCCTTTTATCTAGGGAGAGGCAGAAGTCAGGTTAGAAGGGCTTACAGCCCATCTCTGACTCAGTAGTGCTGCAGACAACTTGGGGCAGATTTTAAGAGCAAGCTCAAACCACTGCACCTCCAAGAATCACACTGGAAAATGGCATATCCCTTCAGTGTGGTCTTGTGATGCAACTTCCAAACAAAGCCATTCTTCTACACTACTCTGTAGCACTGTGCTGCTAGCCTCCTGTGCTACAGGATTAAACAGCCACGCAGAACACCTAAACAGCAAAGTGACCTCACCTTTGTCTTCATAGTTCCATTTCTGCTGCAGCTTTAAGAAACCCAGAATCATTTCAAGAATTGTCCGCCGCTGGTTGCTCTGTAATGTTTCAAGGGATATTGGAGTCAAGATATTTTAAAGGATTTCAATTCTGATATTCTAGAGCTGGGGAAAATTATCCTTTTATTCAAGAATGAGTCCACAAAGAATAAATAAGGGAACACACAACAGTTAATGGGAAAAAATCCCAGATCTACCTGGGTCTAAACTAAAGCTTCAGGCTCTTTGACAGGGACTGTAATAGTCAAGTCCCACCATTTCCTCCTTACCTGACTGTGCTTGTGGAACTGTTCCAGCAGCAAGGGAAGTACGTTGCTGGTGATGTGGTCACAGGCCCGGGCAGATGCACCTGCAGCTGCCTGCAACAGCTTGGCACTAGGCCACACCAGTTTCATGTCTGGTTCACACAGATGGTGCCTACAGTCTAGAGAAGCGGCAGTCACAGACCTGGGGAGTAGGCCAAATACTGCCTGATTCCCCTATTCCTACATAAGGTGGAGACTGACACCTGAACTTATTTGCTAGTAGTTACCATTCAAGTTTTCTTCAATTTAAATAAGGCTGCAACCCTCAAATCACTGAACATGCTGCCCATGAAGGGTCATTGGCTCTATGTGCTCATTCCCCTTGCAGGTTCCATGGTCCCATTACCCTGTAGAATGTTGCTAAGAAAGGAATCAAGGAGGTCCTCAGCATCAGCCCTCAGCACAGAGCGAGACAAACACGAAGTCAGGGAGTGGAGGGCTGCCAGCCCCTCTGCCTCCACTCGTTCACTTGCTGTCTGGAACACCTGTCAGGGAAGGATCCCATGGCTACTGAGGTGAGCTTGCACCAGTGAGATCTCACCTATCTTTTGCCCTTTTCCTTGAGGTGGGCAGGAGTGTTTGAGAATGGCAATTAAGACTCCCAGTCTAGCACCTATTCCCTTTGTCAAGCTCATAAAGTACTCTGTTCCACTAGGAATGATATACACACTTTGCAAAAAATAAGATACTAACTAACCAGTGGTTTTTGTGATCTCTACTTTAAATCTCTTTCTCTCTCCATGATATCTAGATGGTGCCAGAAGCACTATGACTCATGCTCCCCTTGTCATAAGAGGACAGGAAGAATGCACTGTGCAAAGGTGGAAATGTACTATCAACAAGCAGAAAGGAAATATCTCCCATGTCATTTAGATAGAAGTATATCCCCTTGTTTGCTTAATGAAAAATCAGATAGAATACCTTGACCCTGGGGGTAATAGGGAGGAGGACAGGATATATTGTTTCCCTTTATGCTTGACAACTCTCTGTTAACAGTAGTGAATTTCCTAACAAACACTCACCTCTCTGCGGATAGAAGCCCAAAGGCTGGGGAGGAAGTCCTTTAGTTCCTTCTGTTCATACACAGTGCAGCAAGCATTCTGCCAAAAGAACAATGGGCATCATCAGTTAGATCACACTTGAGATCCTCGGAGATATGCAGACACCTCAGTATAATGACACCTAAGTGAGGTGGACTCGCAACAGAAAAACCTTGGGTGTTGTAACAGACCAACACAGGGCAAAGGAAAAAACCTCACCTTGATGCTTATGAAGAAGCACAAAGACTGGGGATGTAGCTCAGTGGGAAAGTGCTTGCCTAGCACATGTAAAGCTCTAAGTTCAATTCCCAGTACCAACTGTCCCCCAAACAATGTGGGTGCAGCAGCACATGACTAATTCCAGCCCTTGGGAGGTGGAGGTAAAAGGATCAGGGGTTCAATGGGTTAAATGACACACTTTTCCAAAAATCTAGAAAGCAAAAAAGAGGCAACCCCGCTCAGTTTTTAGTTACTATAAGGTGAGACAACATGCCTATAGTTGGGTGTGTAGATCAATACACAGGCCCAAATTCTGACCCATGAAGTCCATAAACTAACCGCTGGCTGTCTAAGAATCTGTATCTTTTAGTATCTTTAACTTGTACAAAGGTAGCTGGATCCTATAGGGATAAACACTCACCAGAGTTTGCAGAGAATCTAACTTTGCACTAAGAATCTCAGAATCCACTTTCTCAATCAGCAGGGGAAGCAGGAACTGTGGCAAAGAAGGCAAAATTCAGGCTCAATATAGGAAGTATCTTAGTCACAACAAGGCTAACCATATCCTCACTGCTAACAGTCCTAGAGGACAGGCATTACATCAAGAAGTTAAACTCAAATCAGGAGTTTTGACTGCAAGCTAACCTTGCTGCCCAAGCTATTGTTACCTAATGAGCAAATTAGAAAAGCTAAAGGACTTTAGAAGATCACCTTCTACAGAGGAGATTATTTTAAGGAATAAGATAGTCAAGTATCCTGTATTCAGTCTGAAGATATTTGACACACAAGATACTCGCAGGCTGCTATACCCCTAAATGCAGAGCCTTCTTTCTCCCCATGCTTTTCTCTTCTTTCCTTAGAGCTTTCTCTAGGCAGAGACTATACCCTAACTTAGATCAGACGCACCTCAGCAAATCGTGGTGTAGAAGCCAAAACAGCACGAAGACTCATGATGAGGTCATCTCTCTGGATGCCATAGGGATCATTAGGTGGCTGGAAAGGGAGAAAGCTTATAGATTTACATTTTTCAGAATACCCCTGAACATAAATTTGAACCTGGAAAGCCTGCAGGAGGTAATGCTTAACCCCAATCTAGCACAATAGTACATCATGAAGCCCCAGCAATAAGACATACTCGCTCTTGCATGTCCCTTGGGAATTTTTGTCTTTTAGGCAATTACTTTTGGTAGTGTTGGCCCTGAACTCTAGGCTTTGTGTAAGGCAGGCAAGAACGCTACCTAAGCATTTAAAAAAATTACACTGTACATTACATTTTCCCTACAATTTTTGTTTTCTTAAGGCAGTCTCTATGTAGTCAAGTCTGGCCTTGAACTCACTCAACTTCTTAAGTGCTAACATTACTGACATAAAGTACAACACACAACCTGATCACGTATTTTCTACCTTATTTATTATTTTAACACTTAGAGATAAGCCCCTCTTATCAGTCAGCTCTACTGCTTTCTTCTCTGTATCCATATTAATATTACTATATGTTAGTATATACTGAACAAATATATACATTCAAAACCATAATTGGCTTATCAAATGGTTTTGTAACCTATTTTTTCACTTAATACATGTATTTAAATTTTTAAAATTAATTTTATAGGTAGGAGTGTTTTGCCTGCATATATGTAAGCACACCTGTGTTGTGTAATGCCTTCAAAAGTCAGAAGAGGGCACTGGAGTCCCTGGAACTAGAGTTAAAGACGGCTGTTAGCTGCCATGTGGGTGCCGGGAATTGAACCCAGGTCTTCTGCAAGAACAGCCTCTGTAAGAGTAGCCAGTGTTCTTAACTGCTAAGCCATCTCTCCAGCCCCAGAATGGTATTACTCTTTCATTAACATTAATGTTAGTAGCTGATGCTACTTCATTGTAGGGTTGAGTCACAGTTTATGTAAATGATGGACATTTCTATTTTTTCACCTGTATAAAAAACTGCAGATCTGACAACATACAAAGTATTGATAAACTGAGGTTGGTGGTGCACCCCTTTTAATCCCAGCACTGGGGAGACAGAGGCAGACAGATCTCTGTAAAATCAAGGCCAGCCTGGTCTCTGTAGTGAGTTCCAGGCTAGCTAGGGCTACAGAGAGAACGTATCTCAAACACACACACACACACACACACACACACACACACACACACACACACACACAAAATCTTAAGAAAAACTCTCCTATCTAAGAGTGAGAGTAAGTAAGAAGCCAGGCATGGAATTATATGCCTGTAATCCCAGCACTCAGGAGACTAAAGCAGGAGGACTGCTACAAATTCAAGGCTGTCTTGGTCTACATAATGAGACTTTGTCTCAAAACAAAAAAATCCAATGACCAAATGAAACAAACAAACAAAAAAAAGCAAAGAAAAATTCCCCTATCATTACCTGTAAGTTACTTTTGTCTGGAATATCCCTGAGAAAGCAAACAGTCAGGAATAGAGACTGCTGCTAAAGAAATGGATGTGACAAGAAAACGAACATGAAAGAATTAAATATCTACCCTTTAAATATTGAATTGTGCTCATTACCTCTCAAATAATCAAATGAATGAAATATTCCTCCCTTCTCTAATTACAAAAGCACATATTCCTTGACCCAGCAAGTTACAGTATGAAGCCAGGAATGCTCAGGAGGCAGAGGCAGGCAAGTCTCTGAATCCAAAGCCAGCCTGGTTCACTAGTTTATTCTAGGCCAGCTAGTGCTGCATAGTGAAAATCTGTCTCACAAAAAAATGAAAACAACAAAAAATGAGTTGTAGCATGAGCTGGGGATGTAGCTCAGTTGGTAGAACAAAGTGCTTGCCTAACACACATGAAACCCTGAGTTGGATCCCCAGCATTGCATAAAACTGGTCATGGTGGTACCTGCCTATAATCCCAGCATTTGAGACGTGGAGGAAAAGATCAGAGATGCAAGGTCATCCTAGGATACATAGTTTCAGGACAGCAAGGCCACATGAAATCCTGTATCAAAAAAAGATTTTTAAAAAATGGTTGCATTGGGCTGGAGAGATGGCTCATCAGTTAAGAACCCTGGCTGCTCTTGCAGAGGACCTGTGTTCGGTTCCTAGCACCCACATGGCAGCTAACAATTGTGCATTTACATACACGCAGGCAATACACACAGACACATAAAATAAATATTTTTAAAAATGTTTGCAGCAATGCTAATAACAGCAAAAAGAAAGTATTAACAGCTATAATAGTATCCTATGGAGGACTAGTGAAATTAATTACACAGAGGCATGCTAAACAGTCATAAAGAATGAAAAATTGGCCTGTTATGGTCATATCTCTTATAATCCCAGCACTTGAGAGGCTGAGGCAGGAGAATGGCCAAGAGTTAGAGCCTTGGTTTCATAGTGAGTTCAAGGCCGGGCTGAGCTACATAGTGAAACCCTGTCTCAAAACAAAACAAAAAGAATGAGAAAGCTTATTTGTACACTAATTCTGAACACTAAGACACAGTGCTAAGTGGAAAGAGTAAGGCATAAGAAACGTGTATGTGACCAATGAGTGGTGGAGAATTTGTTTATATACAACAATGAAAAGTTTTGACTTAAGTAAAAAAATTTGTTCATTACGTAAAAAACTCAGTGGTAAACTTTTTATCCTTTGTATTCTTTTTAAACTTTTTTTTTGTGTATATGTTTGCACACACGCAACAGTGCACAAGTGAAGGTCAGAGGACAACTCTGTGGAGTTAATTCTCTCCTATCCTTACGTGGGTTCTGGGATTAGAACTCAGACGGTTAAGCTTGTTTGGCAAGTGTTTTTAATCCTTTGAAGCACCTCACTAGTTGTATTATCTTTTCAAAACTGAAACATACAACACCCCTGAAAAAAAAAAAGGAAAATCAGAAAAATCTGGTAGGTGAACTAGAATCTTTGAACATTTCAAAGGTGTAAGTTCTAAGTTATAAAGGTTATTGATTATGAAAGAGGGCATGGTGGTGCAAGCCTTTAATCCTGGCACTTGGGAGGCAGAAGCAGGCAGATCCATGAATTTGAGGCCAGCCTGGTCTACATAGTGAATTCCAGGCCAGCTGGGGGTACAGGGAGACCCTGTCTCAAAAAAGACCAAAAAAAAAAAAAAGAGAGAGGTTACTGATTATGAAAGAAATGAAAATAATTTCAGGATGTGGTCTAACATGACACTAACTAAAATAAGCTGGTAAGTGATTTTCTCTAACAAAGATGGCTGTGGCACACATTGTTTCCCATGTTGCAATAGAGTATTCATTTCTTCCACATTACTAACGCTTGCAACACACATATCAATGCATCCCACAGTGATGAGACACTGCATATCTGGCAGTAGATGGGAAATCAAAAGAAGAGTGGGAGAAAGGCTCACAAGGGTCAAATACCTCTTGTACATGCTATGCTTAACTATGCCATTTTGTTTTATTAATTTGTTTCTATCACTTGAGATGCCCTCTCCAAGTACGGAATTATATCCTCTTTATATCCTCTATGTTCTTCAGAAATTTATCAACTATAGCTCACACTGAACCCTTGCCTTTTAAGAACAACTAAAGTACCACTCATTTTTGTATTTAATCTCATACTGTTACCTCAATGTTTCAGCCTTTCAAGGGCAGGGACCATGATGTATAATCCTGTACCTCTCATCACTAAGTGCACTCACTGTTAAGGAACTTAAGGAGCCCTCTCAGGTATCTGCTGAGTTGAACCCTTCCTCTGGTGTCAAATGCTTCTGCACTTCCCAATTCATTAAAATAAGAACTTTAAAATGTAAATCTGGGCTGGTGAGATAGTCAGTGGATAAAGTGTCAGTCTGAGCTACAGATCCCATAAAAGCCAGGCATAGTGGTACAAATCTGTAACTTTAGCATGGGGCAGGGATTGTGGAAGATAGGACGGGGGACAGCAGGACAGTGCCTGGAGACAGGTAGATCCCAGAGGCTCACTGGCCAGCCAGTCTACCCAAAAAGGCAAGTTCTAAGTTCAGTGATAGACCTTGTCTGAAAAAATAAAGTGGAGAGGGATAACGGAAGACACGACACCAGCTTCTACCCTCCAGACACACACACACACACCATACATACACCACACACACAAAGCACACAAATACATTTAAAGAATGTAAGTCCAGAGACTGTCTATTTTGTTCAATAGTCCTAGTGCCTAGAACAGGGCCTACATACAGCAGTTATTCAATGAAGTTTCTACTTACAGGGGTAAAATCAATAGGGAAATAACAAGATGTCACTTCAAACAATTCTTCTACAAAAGGTCCTGTGAAAACAGAAAGAATGAGGGTGATGCAGGCTAATTCACTTGAGAAGGTTCAACCTGCTAATTTACTGCTACCACGACAACCAAGACATACCCAGGCTATAGTCCCTGGAGATAAGGTCATGGACGATTCGGAAAGCAACCAGAAGATTACGGGGATCCTTTTCTCCATCCATCACCTGGATGAAGCCAAATGTGAAATCAGCTCCTAGACCTTTTAGCTCTGGGAAGGAGAGAACAAGGTCACTGCTGTCCCATGGGATAGAAAGCAAGCGTGGGCTCTCTCCTGCTGTTACTTGGTCTCCTTTCCTGCTTGGCAGAGCAGGCTCTTTTGTTTTTTTTTAATTCAGAGAAGTACCCAGGGAAGAGATATGCAAATCTTTTTGCATTTCTGCACACATGCATGTATGTTTTCAGAAGTCAAGAATTAAAAATTAAGCCAGGCATTGTGGCACATGATTTTAATCCCAGCACTCAGGAGGCAGAGGCAGGCAGATCTCTGTGAGACTGATTTCTAAGCCAGCTGGGGCTAAAGGAAGACCCTGTCTCAAAAAAGACAAATAATAAACAAAATAAAAACTATAAAAATCTTTGCTACATTAGATGGGTGAACCCTAAGTCTTTATCATTCCTCTAAGAGTACTGCCCTTTGTATACAACTCCTAGGTTAAAATATATCTTACTAATGAGGGAAAGGTAGCAACTTCTTGCTTTGTAGACTCAAGTGTCCTGCCTCTTACCTTCTTCTCGGGACTGCATGAAGTTGGTGATGATACTGAACACTGTGTAGCGATCCACTTGTAGCAGGGACTTCAGGGTGGGGAAAAAGGAAATATGTGAAGACAGTGCTCAAAGAATACTTTAAACAACAAAACTACTACTTGCTTCACACACTAGAAATGGGTAATTCTCTTCAAGCCAGGGTACGACCAAGATAAGAGGAGCTTTAGAGAAGGGCATGGCTGCAGACCTAAAGCACAGTAGTAATGCCTGTAGCCCAAATTTGTTTCATATATGCCTCAGGTTCTTCAGCTGTAACAAGACATTCTTCTGCATTCCTCTCCTTTTCAATAGAAAAGGATAATGTATAAACAAGGTCACTAGTTCTCAAAAAGTTCATAATTCTGAAGACTACCTGTGTTACTATCTAATTATAGTTATGGCAAGTACAAGACAAAGAACACCAACAAAGGAGACTACCAACTGTTAGCACTCACCTGAACATGGACCTCCTGGAAAATGGCTTTGAGCACTGAGACAGCCAGCCCCGGGGGCAGGGTCCCACACAGGCTCTAGGGGAGAAGGGAAGATACGTGACCACTTTTTAAGACATAGCTCTACAATAAGTCTCATTAGTTACAGTGGGAGTCGCAGCATTCTGATTTGGGAGGAAGGGCTAAGAGTAATTTTCTCTATTTGAGTATTTCTCTACAGCTCCTTCCAACCGAGCAGAATTCCAGTCCCCCAAAGGGTACATTTTGTTTGAAGTGTAGAAGATGGGTACTATTTATTTCAAGGTAAAGTGGAGCACTCTCAAAGGTGCCAGTGCCACATAGGGTGATTTACTCTCTAGAGTAAAACTGCAGTAAGGCTGGCTGTCAGTAATTCACTCCTACATTTGGGCCTCTATCCTTTATCACATGAAGGTTCAACCCCAAAAGGCAAGGAGAAGACTGTACAAGGGCTCCTACAAACAGTTATGTGATGAAAAGGAGAACTTACAAGTGCTTTCAAGCCCTGAAGGACAGATGGGATCACAAGATGATGGTCTTTCAGGCGGTTCTCATAGAATAGGATCAGGTGTACCACTGCACAAATCAGATTTGGCTGTTAGTTTAGCAGGTGTGTGGAAGATCCACCAACTATGTTCTTCCATTGTGTCTGTAAGACCATTTCCATTTCAGCTTTCACTACAAATTTTCTCCATCAAGAGAAATATCCCATGTCTCCCTATATATTGGTGCCTTGACTTTGTGAGTCAGAAAAACAGGGAAAGATCTCTTAATATCCATTCTCATATAAATTCACAAGGAAACCCTATCTACCCTAGACTTGTTTTCCTTTTTAAAATTTTAATTTTATATTATATTGTGTGTGTGTGTATACATGTAGAAGTCAGAGGAAAAATTTTGAGAGTGAACACTCTCCTTCCACCTTTACATGGGTTCTAGGGATCAAACTCAGGTCTCCAGGCTTTACCTGCAGAACCATCCCAGCCTTACAGAAGCTATTTTCCTTTTTTTAAAATGTGTATGAAAGTTTTTTTAATGTGTATAAATGTTATGTAAGTGCACTCATGTTGTGTCTGCAGAGGACAGAAGAGGACACTGGATCCCCTGGAACTGGAATTATGGACAGTTGTTAGCTGCCATGTGGGTTCTGGGATCCGAATCCAGGTCTTCTATAAGAACAGCCAATGCTCTTAACTGCTGAGCCAACCCCAAGAATTTTTTTTTTCTTTTCCTCTGGTGCTGGGGACAGAAGGCATTTTCATGAGTTCTACCACTGCCCAAACCATGCTTTAATTTTCTTTTATTTTTTTTGAGAGGGTTGCACTATGGACAACTTTCTAGAGTCAGTTGTCTCCTTCTATTATGGGTTCTGAAGATCAAACTCAGGCTTGCATGGCAAGCACCTTTATCCACTGGGCCACAACAGGAGCCCTCTACATTGTTTTTTTTATTTGTTTCTTTAAAGATTTATAAAACACTGCAAACTTTTCCTTAAAGAGGCAAGTAGTAGGTATCACATGCTTATAGGAATTGGGCTCTGATGTTATTATTCAAATCTGCCACTGAAATACACTGAAAGGATTCTCCAAGACTCTATTTGAAATCCATGTGTCTTATATCTTAATCATCACTATCATAAGGAATAAAGACCTTGAACTAGATGTTGACAGATATACTCTTTTCTCCTATATAGTGGCTGGAATAGTCACAGAGGTCTTGGCCTAGCAATTTGGAAAGACAGTCCTACTAGTGTTGCAAGTACCTTCCTTCTCCTGGAGCAAGGAGTGGCACTGGAGTAGCACCTGTGACAAAAGCTGGATCCCTCGTGCTCGAGTTCGAGGTTCTGGGTTTTCCAGAGAGGACCTGGAAGACAGTAGGATGGAGAAAATCTGCCATTATCCAGTTCAAATGTTTAAAGGAATATTCTGCAGTTAGTCATGCTAACCACCCCTGGAAAAAAAGGAAAGTCACGCCCCCAAAGGAACACAAACTGCCAAGAAGGTATTCCTGTGCTATTAACTCAGACTCCAGTAAAGACTTTTGCCGCCAAACCCATCTCCAGACTAGCTAGCATCATTAGAGGCTCACAATGACACCACACCCAACGGAAGTTTGGGCCACCAAGCATCTCAAGCTGGCACCTAATGAGCACTGTGCTTACTCTCTCCCCAGAGGTATGATTTTGATACCCCTCTGAAACAGAGCTAAGCAGCCTCCCACAGAGTTTCAGAGAAGGCTGGCCGTTGCAGAATCTACTGAAGGAGGACAACAGATAGACTTCTATAAATTAGAATCAAAATGTATGTGTGTACATGTATGGGTGTTCACATGGAGGTCATAAATCAACTTTGCCATCATTTTCCAGGAGTTGTCCACCTTGTATTTCTTGAGACAAAGGAGTCTCATTGGTTAGCCTGGAGTTCTCCAATTAGGTTAGGCTGGCTGGCTGCTGAATCTTCCTGGCTCCACCTATCCATCATTGGTATTACAAGTATGTGTCACCATATATGGCTTCTTACGTGAGTGTTAGGATAAAATACATGCTTCATGCTTGTGCAGCAAGAACTTTACCAATAAAGCCATCTCTCCAGTTTCCCACTCCTTTTTTTGATACTCTCATTCTTAGGCCAAGCTGCCCTCAAATTCACAGCTATCCTTCCACTTACTGTTTCCAAAGTGCTGGGATTATAAATCTGAGTCACCACATTCAGTTATTTTTATAAATACTTACTAAGGGAAAAAATGCTGAAAGCAACCAAGGTCCTAGGTGGCAGGGGGAATTTAACACACACACACACACCTTTATAAATGGGCAGCTATAAAGATGGCTGGAACCAAAGTTTTTTGATTTTTCTTTCTTTTTTGGAGATAAGTTTTATGCAGCTTAGGTTTGCCTTAAACTCCATAACTGAGGAAGAGTGAACTCTTGGATCCTCCTGCCTTTACCTCTTCAGTAACTGGGATTACAGATGCACAATGCTACTATAACCAGTTTTATGTTGTTCTAGGGATTGAACCCAGGGCTTTGTGTATATTTAACAAGCTCTCTGCTAACTGAGTTATATTCCTAGCATTGGTAGTTTTAACTATGAAGGTCTATTGATGTACAAGAAACTGAACTTCATCATCAAACTTTGAGTCAAAAATAAACCCTTTTGGGGCTAGAGAGGTAGCTCAGCATTTAAGAGTTTTTGATGTTCTTCCAGTAGACCCAAGTTCAGTCCTAGCACCTATCAAGTGGCTTATGTCTCCCTGTTAACTCCACCTCCAGGGATCTGATCCTCTTCTGGCCTCTTGAAGCATTTTCACTCACATGTACATACACAGATAGATACATACACACAGACACACACACACACACACACACACACACACACAAACTAGCAATTATAAGTAAGATCAATCTTTGAAAATAAATAATAAACCCTCCATTAAGTTGTTCGATCAGGGTACTTTATCACAGCAACAGGAAAAGTACCTAAGACACATGCTCAGAGAGAGAAGCTAGTCACGAAAGTCACACAAGTCTGTGGCTGTATGTATAAGAAATTTCCACAACAGGCAAAACCATACAGATTGCGAGGGGCTGGGGAAAAGAGGGAGAAGGCAATGGATGCTAATGTGCAGGCATTTCTTTTCAGAGTAATAAAGATATTCTAATACAGATTTGGGGGAAGAATGCACAAATCTGTGAATAAACTAAGAGACATGAAATGACACTTTAAAATGGTGAACTTTGATACACCAGCCTGGTAAGCCTCCTGACCACTCTCAAGGCAGGGCCCACCACTTGTCTGAGCTGCTTGGGGCAACTAGAATCCTAATGGGATTAGATGGATCTAAGGAAGTCAAGAGGAATTCCAGCTCCAGTTAAACAGTGGAACCCATTTAGCCACCCACTTCACCCAAGCCCGTGGGCTGAGTCAGGAGATGGTGTTGGCTTATAGGCTACATCTTTCTCAGGGAAAACAATTCAAAGACAGACTTAGATTAAAGTGCCACAAGAAGTTCAGATCCCAGGAAAGCAGTAATGCATAAAAGTAACTTTTTCAGAGTACCCAAGCAAGACAGGAAGAACATTTTAGAACAGAGGCTCTTACCCAAGGGCTTCTACCACTTGTAACACTGTATAGTTGCCAGATTTCACATCTAGAAGAAACAAAACATGAACAAAATTAAAACAGGGTTCCATGGCTCTAATTACCAGTGTTTCCTGCTCACCCTTAGCTTTGTACCAGGGGCCACTGTGCTGCACAAGATTTGGTCCTAAGGGGCTGGAGAGATGGATCAACAGTTAAGAGCACTGGTTGCTCTTGAAGAGGACCAGAATTTGGTTCCCAATATCCACATGATGACTGTCTGTACCACTAATTCCAGGAGATACAACACCAACTTCTAGTCTCCTTGGGCACTGCACAGATATGCAGGTAAAACACTCATATACAGAAAATAAAAAAATTTAAAAGATCTGGTCCTAGAAAAGAAGCACCACAACCATACTTGAGACCCAAGTATTAAAAATCTGAAAAGTAGGCTAGAGAGATGGCTCAGTGGTTAAGAGCACTGGCTGCTCTTCCAGGGGGCCTGGGTTCAATTCTCAGCACCCACGTGGTGGCTGATAACCATCCAGTTCCAGGGGATCCAATGCCCTCTTCTGGCCTCTGCAAGCTTTGCATGACATGGGTACACGCACATACATGCAGACAATACACTCATATACATTAAATAAAATTTAAAAACTCAGGAAGGCATTGTGGTACACATCTTTAATCTTAGCACTTGGGAGGCAGAGGCAGGCAGATCTCTGTGAGTTCAAGGTCAGTCTGGTCTACATAACGAGTTCCAGGTCCGTTGGGGCTACACAGAGACACTGTCTCAAAAAGACCAAAAAATAAAAATATATTAATTAAATTTTTAAAAATAAAGCTGAAAAGTGAGCCTAGCATCTGTGATCAAAATGTCTGTGTACAAAATTATGAAATGAAAAAAAATTTTCATACACACACACACACACACACAGACACACAAATAGCCTGTAAAGTAGCATAAAGAATGAATGGGGGACAAATGGCATAAAGGAAAACTACCAGAGCCAAAGACAGAGCTCAATTGGTGGAGTATTTGTCCATCACGCACAAAGCCTAAGTTCCATATTTAGCACCTCATAAACCAGGAGTAATGGTACATGCCTATAATACCATCACATGGGAGTTAGAAAAAGATGAGGAGGAATAAGAGAAAAAACAAAAAACAAATAAATATAGCAAAAAGGTACACTTAAAAGAGCTGATTCACAGGGCTGGAGAGATGGCTCAGCAGTTAAGAGCACTGGCTGCTTCTGCAGAAGACCCAGTTCAATTCCCAGCACCCACATGGCAGCTAACAACCATCTATAGTTCCAGGTTCAGGGGATCCTACATGCAGGCAATACCCTCATACACATTAAAAGCAAAAAATCTGACTCACAAAACCTTTAAAGTCCTAGTGTGGTATAACCTCACACCTGTTAGGATGGTAATTATAAAAAAGACAACAGCTGGGTATCTTTCAACACCTTCAACACCTTCAACCCCAGTCCTTGGGAGGCAGAGGGAGATGGATCTCTGTGAGTTCAAGGCTAATCTGGTCATCTATAAAGGGAGTCCTAGACTAGTCATAGTGAGGCATGTCTTAGAAAAAAAAAAGAGGTGCTGGGAAAAGATAGAGAAAAGGGAACCCTTGTACAAGCACTGTTGATAAGAATGTAAATGGGTACAGTCACAGTGGAAAAGATTTTGTAGGCACTTCCTCAGAAATGACTCAGCCATCCCATTCCTAGTTTTATGTCCAAAGGAAATGAAATTAACATCTGAAAAGATAGCCATACCCCAGTGTTCACAGTTCTTTACAGCTTAAATGTGGAAAGAAGACCGAAGCAGAATGGTATAGGTAGCAGTGCATACAATATGTACATAGTACTGTGTTTTTAATCATGTGTGTACATGTGAGTGCAGGCATACATATCCATGTGGGAGCATGCACATGCCATAGTGCACAGGTAGAGAACAGAGGACAACCTTCAAGACTTGATTTTTTTTCTTCCTTTTGAGGCAGAGTTGCTCTTATCTAACCTGCTCTATTTACTTCAGTCTAGCTACCCAGAAAGCTTCTTGGGCAATTCTGTTAGCCTCGCTGTAGGAGTGCCACAATTAGAGATACGAGCCACCCTATCTAGCTTCTTGTCGGTTCCCAGGACTGAATTCTGATCATTGGTTGTGGATGGCAAATGCTTTTACCTACTGAGCCATCTTGCCAGCCCTGTCTTATTTGTTTTTCTTCCTATAGCCCCGACTGGCCAAACTCCCAATGTAGACCAGGCTGGCCTCAATAAGAGATCCCCTGCCTCTGCCTCCCATGTGCCACCAAACCCAGCTTGTTTTTATTTTTTTGAGACAGGATTTCACTCTATAGTCCAGACTGACCTGGCATTTACTATGTAACCAGGTTGGCTTGAACTACTGGGATTCCTTCTGCTTTAGCCTAGAATTACAAACATCAGCTATCACACCCAGCTCTACAGCCTTGTTCGTGAAGAGAGGGTGGATTATTTTTATTTACTTAAATCCCTATAAGACAGAAACACTAACACTGATAGTCTCCGAAGAAACAAGGAATAGCTAAGAATTCAGAGGTAGAACTTTGTATTTTTTGGAGACAGGGTTTCATTATGTAGTCCTGGTTAGCCTCAAACTCATGATCTTCCTGCTTTTTAGCCTCCTGAGTACTAGAATTATATGTATATGCAACCATACATGGTGACTTTTTGTTTTTTAAGGTTTGTGTATGACTGTTTTACCTGCATGCATGTATGTGTATATGCATGCCTGGTGCCTTCAGAGGCCAGAAGAGGCTACTGAATCCCCTTTAACTGGAACTATGGATGGTCGTGTGCTATCTGTGGAGAACTGATTTCAGGTGGTCTGCAAAAGCAGCAAGTGCTCTTAACTGCTAAGCCTAGGAAATATATATTTTAAAGAACCCTCTTATTTTGGAATATATTTAGATTTATGGAAAAGTTGCAAAGACAGTGCAGTTTTGTATAACCCTCACCCAGTTTTCCCAACTTGAAAAGATTTTTAAATTATTTAATTTTATGTGAGTGTTTTGCCTGCATATTTCTAAGTGTACCACATGCATGCAAAGCCTGCAGAGGTCAGTAAAGGGTGTTGGATTCCCTTGAAACTGGAGTTACTGACAGTTGTTACCTGCTATATGGGTGCTGGGAACCAAACCTAGGTCCTCTGCAAGAGTAGCCAGTGTTCTTAAACAGCTGAGTCATCTCTCTAGCCCCTAGTTTTCTCAATTTTATTATCTTACATAATACATTTATCAAACTATGTACATTTGTCAAAACTAAGAGCACACTAGCACATGACTATTACCAAAACTGTAGACATTACTGAGGCTCTTCCAGTTTTCCCATTAATGCTATTGTTCTGGTCTAAGATCCAATTAGTTAAATAATTACTGCCCTTAGTTTCTGCTCATCTGTAAATTTCTCCATTTTCCTTGTTTTTCATGACTTTGGTAAAAGAACTGCTTGAGGGGGCTGAAGAGATGGCTCAGTGGTTAGGAGCATTGGCTACTGTTACAGAAGACCCAGTTTTGGCTCCCAGCACCCATACGGCAGCTAACAACCATCTGCAACTCCATTTTCAGGGGATCTGACACCCTTTTTTTACCTTCTTGGGCATGGCACACACAGGTGCACTTATATACAAGCAGGCAATACACTCATACACATAAGGTACATTTGCCAGATTTCTGCACTGTGCAGTATTAGTCTTCTCTTTCAGGTACTCTAGTCTTAAAATGAGTCATTAAGTCCAGCCTGTATTGAAGGAGAGAGATTAAGTTCTATTTTTCTGAGAGAATATCTACCTAAATTTAGATTTTTCCTATAAAGATAATCTACTTATTACTGTATCAGTATAGACTCGTGTCTATTTTTATACTCTGAGTTACAATCCAGTGTATATAATCCAATTTACTAATATCCAACAAATAAGTCTATTTTATTGTTGTGTTGTTTTATCCTTGGTTGTTGAATTTATTTTTGTGTATGGGCACACTTGTGCCAGAGCACGCAAGTGGAGGACAACTTGTGGGAGTCAGATCTCCCTTCTACTATGTGAGTCCTGGGGATAGAACTTAGATCAACAGGCTTGCCAGAAAGTGCTTTAATCTGCTGAGCCATCTCACTGGCACCCTATAAGCTTTTTAAAGTTGGCTCCTGTATTCTGTTAATATGACATGTTTTATTATATTATTTTAGAATCTTTTGTTCTTTGACAGTTTCATTGTATGTGTAAAATGTATTTTGGTCATACCTGTCCCCAACTACCCCGAACATGTCCACATCTCATCTTATTTATTACTGTCATTATGTGTATGTGGAGATCAGGAGAATTTCCAGGAGTTGTTTCTTTCCTTCTACCATGAGTTCCAGGGAGCTAGGAGTTGGGGGGCAGTGGCTCACACATGTAATCTCAGCACTTGGGAGGCAGGTAGATCACTATAGATTCAAGGTCAGCCTGAGCTAGAATGAGAACTTGTCACAAACAAAACAACATAAAGCTCAACAGCAATAACAAAATCCCTTTGAGTTTATCTTGTCCCTTCCTTTCCCACTCTAACATCAGCTATTTCAAGTAGCTCTGGTTCTTTTTATTAGAAAATGGCTTAGAAACCATGATCTGGGTGTGGTGTGCTATTGGGACAACACTGCTTCTAAGCAGTCTTAGCAGAGAGCTCTGGGAAATGTGTGTATCACAATTCATGCTGTACAAATATCTACCACTATTTCTGATAGCAGGAAAACTAGTTCTCATTATTACTGCTACTGTATGTACAATGGATGGCTGTAAAAAAATTTTTTTTGAAACAGGGTATCACTATGTAGCCTTGGCTGGTCTGAACTCTCTATAAAGACCAGGTTGTCCTTGTACTCAAGAGATCTGACTATATCTGCCTCCCAGCACTAGGATTAAAGGCTTGTACCACCATATCCAGCTGTACATTATTTTTATGCATACATATATGTATGTGTATGCTTGTTTGTATATGCAGATGGAGGTCACAGGACAATTTTGGGTGGTGTTCCTCGAGCACCTTCCATCATTAGCCTGGAACTCTTTCACCAAGTAGGTTAAACTAGCTGGCCAGCTAGCTCTAGAGAGCAGCTGGTTCTGTACCTCTTATTTCACCATCAAGATTACAAACGCTATCATGTCCCACTTATGTGAGTTCTGGGGATCTCAACACAGGTCCTCAAGGCTGCAAGGCTTTACCAACTGAGCCACCTCTCTGTTTCATAAACTACTTTTAGGGATGCCAATCGCCCTGAAAAACACATTTAATTGCAGAATACAGTGTTTTTGTGGAGTTTTATCTTTGGCCATACAGTTTCTAGAGAAACTATTTTTCTAATATCACTTATATCAACTCTTTCACCCACCCCTTCAACTGAGGCCATGCCACACACTAACAACACAGATGCATTTGCCAGAATCTGCATTCCACTGTGGGATGTTAATGAATCTTCTGTGAATCCTTTTGCACTTTCTGAATGTTCTATCTAATAAATATATAACAGCAATTTTAACAACACAACAGAAACACATAGATCTAACTTCTTTGTATTTTCAAGGGGGAAACAAAGAAATGTTGAGTTGATACAGATGAAGGAGTTTTAATTAATAAAGGCATAGCAATTAGAAAATGATTTCCAGAGTCCTTGTTCTGGGTTCTTAACTCAGATGTTTCTAAATGCAGGAATGGTAACGTTTCACTCATATAAGGAAAAAGTGAAAATGGCTTGGGAACACCCTCCTAAACTCCTAGTTCCCCCAAGTCTGCTGTTCTCTTGGCAACAACTGTGAGCTGAGCTGGGCAGAAGCAGCTCAATCTGTTACTAGAGTAGGATGACCAACCACACCGAGGAAAGAAGAGCTCTAGTCAGGATTCACAGCTGTGACTGGCACCAATTTAGCCATCAGGCACTCTTAGCTCTACTTGTGACAGCATGTGGAAGGTCCAGCTGCTGCCCCAGCTCCTGAGCAAGAGCCTAGGGAAAAAAAATGAACAGGCTATAGGGTGGGGGCAAAGAGGCAGCAAGTCAGGCTCACAGGACAAACAAGGAACTGATAGTTGCCTTCCATGCCCAATCCCTTAAGGGCAATACTTTTATGAAGAGAGACATACCTATTTCTGGGTTATAAACCATAAAAGAGTACTGTACCTTTTGGAGAGTAGAAAAGGGTACTTCTTAGAACTCCCTGGCTATAGCCTAGAAAACTCTGCTGAATAAATCCATCTAAAAACTAACTTTAGTAGCAATCATACATAGTACATTAAGAAGCCTAGGAACTGATTTCACTGAACTGAATCATTTTTCTTCAACACCATCAAAAAATTATTTAGTGGATACTGGGTGAGAGTCTATCTCTAGAAATAACCTCAAGTGCTCTAACCTGCCCGCTCAGCCCTATTTAGATGAATCCTTTCTTTCCCCTTTCCCTGACAGGCTCTCCCTATACAGCTCAGGCTCACCCCTTGCCTCAGTCTCCCTAGCACTGGGATCAAAAAATAAAAAATAAGGACTGAGTGTGTAGCTCAGAAATACAGTTTAGCATGTATGAGTTCAGAGTCTAATCCTCAACATTAAAAACAGGGTCTGGAGAGATGGCTCAGCAGTTAAGAGCATGCACTGATCTTTCAGAGGACCGGATGCACATGCATCAGGGGGCTAACAACCACCTATAATTCCAGCTCTAAGAGTATCCACACCTCTGGCCTCCATGGGCTCCACAAACATATACACATGATTAAAGATAAATCTTTAAAAACAACAAACTCCAAATAGCTAAAACTTCATATAGTAAAATGCATAAAGTATTAAGTCTACAGTTTGGTTAATTTTATCAAAAATATACACCTGAATAACCAACCAAACCGACCAATATATGTATTCATCAGCAGAGAACATTCTATCATGCCCCCTATCAGTCAAGTCCCACCCCAAGAGGTTGCCTCAGATTTTATAACTGAAAACCACCACTTCAGCATTCTGAATAAATCAACACGAAATTGACTGCTTATTATTTCAAAGCATCTGTTTGCAAGTAATTTTTCACATTCCAGCATGTTGGTGAATCCTCCTAGTTGAGCCCTTTAGTTTTTAGAGCTTTCAGAAGGACCTAATTTTGAATCAAAGTATCACAAAAATAGAGATAATTAAAGCTACCACTTCACATGAGTTAAGGGAAATGGCAAGAAGCTGGCCAAAATTTTGAATCTATACTCTGAGGATGTTTCACAAGGTGACCAAGTTTAATAAGCTGCTCTAGATCTTATGTGTCTACCTCAGAAATGTCTTTCAAATAGGAGGCTTATATATAAAACTGTTTTTGAATTGCTCATTCACAACAATCTAAGTGGTGTACTTTACCTGTTTTTTTTTGCCTTCCAATCCATTTATACTCTATCTAGAATTATCTTCCTGGTGTACACATTATTTGCTTATTAATCTTCATTTTCTCCTTATTGCCTAAGACCTGACTCCTGCCTTGAGAATCTTCACAATTTACCTCCTAAGCCCTCTAGTTTCTCCTTTCATCAGGATTCATATCATTCAGTCACATAAAACATCAAACTGGTCAGTCCTTGAGTCTGGAATGCTACTTTACAGCCCTAGTCTAAAGAACCACACCCTTACTTTAAGAAGACCCAGCTCAAGTGTCAATACTTGTGAAAACTTCAGATTCCCCACTTTCTTCCTTTTATAGTTCTTAAAAAGTTGTTTGTTTTTATTCAACAATTGTTGAGTATATATGTTATAAAGCAGGTGCTATGCTAGGGCTTAAGACAGAAATACAGAGAGTTTTTAAGGAACCCCACTCTGTTGTGGGCAGAAAGATCTTTTAAACATTCAATACCCACAAGTTCAGTATCACCATAGTGATGCAAATAGAAACCGGGTTAACAGAAGGAGCATACTTGCTGGGTTTATGGAAATGGGTTACTAATTTTATTATGTTTTATTTTCAAGTCAGGGTCTCCACATTATAGCCCAGGCTGGCCTCTTAACTTGTGGCAATCCTCTGACACAGTCTTCTGAATGATTACAAGAATGAGCCACCTTGTGGGGCCTGGGTTATTAATTTTAAGTCACTATACATTTTCCCAAATGAAAATAAGTTCCTTTTCCTTTATAGAAACCCTAAGCTTTCTCAATGTGTTCAAGATCTACTGTCTAGTAATGGACTTGCTAGCACTTCCTAACTCCTCATGCTTTCCTCAGCCAGGCACTACTAGTTCATGTAGAACACAGAAAAGTAATCAAAGCAGTATTGATGTGGTCACTGACCTAGAAGGCACAATCAGATCTCTGTCTGATGGAACTGTAGCCTCTTGAGAATCTGGAGTGGCAGAACTAGGTTCCAGGCAGGCTCTAAAAGGCCCTTTCTGAGGACGGGGATGTAGCTCAGCTGGGAGAGTGTTTACCAACATGCAGGAGGGTCTGAGTTTCATTCTCAGCACTGCATAGTACATGGCTCTAATTCCAGCATTCAGGTATGGAAGGAAGAGGATCAAAGTACAAGGCCATCCATAGCCACATAGTAAGTTTGAGCCCAGCCTGGTTACATGAGGTTTCATCTCAAAAAACAAAACAGAAACCAAAGATGACGATACCACAGACATTGCTCTAAATTATCCTCTAGTCTTCTTTAGCAATGTCTTCAGTTCAGGAACAGTGGTTTCCATAGACGATCAAAAACATGGCAAAACAATATAACAAAGACCAAACAGAAGGAAAACCCAAATAACAGGAAAATTCATTATCTAAAAATGCAATATGTCCAAAATCATTGTCCAAAACCAGCTCCTTTCCTTGTTTCTAGATAGAGCACTTCCTTTTTTCCTGGCTTCAGACTCAAAATCTCAGAATCACCTTGAGGAATCCTTCTTTTCCTTCAGTCTTATAGGTAATTTGACTTCAAATTCCACATTCTTCCTTCAGCATATTTTCTTCTTTTGAGACTCAGGGTCTCACTATGAACATGAGACTGCCTTTGCCTCTGGAGTGTTAGAGGACTAAAGGTGTGGACTACCATGCCTCTTGTTTCAGCATCTTTAATTCCATTCATATAAGTGTTTTTTGTGTTTACATTTTATGTTTGTATGTGGGGGAAGTAAGCATGTGCAGGGAGGTCAGAGGACAACGTTTTGGGAATCTGTCTCTCCTTCTACCATGCGGGTCCACGTTTTTGAGCTCAGCTCAACTATGGTGCCAGAAGCCTTTACCCATTAGGTCCTCTCACCAGTCACCTCTCACCTCTCAGCAGTTGTACTATACAGCTAGTTCCAGGAGACTGGTAGTACAAACTTGAGGTAGAAACGTGAGGGTCAGATGTGGTATGTGTACAGACATGGCTATGAAACAAATCCGACAGTTAGTACATGAGTGGGTGAGAAGTATTTCAGTCTGAGTGAGATGCTGTCTGACAGGGGTAATAAGGAAATGCTGGGGGAGGGGTTGTGGGTTTTGATTCTAAAGTCTAATTTGGATAGGAAAGAGGTAGTGGAGGGGACCAGGAAGGAAAACACTCAGGGAATCATGCAAGAAGGTTGACTGCCTAGAACTAAAGGTCCAATAGGGCAACGGTGAGACTAAAGGCTGGTGCCAGGTAAGACTGACTGCCTGAATTCAAGGCCTCAATTCTTGGGCTTCCAAGCCATTTTCCTTCTACTATTTGCACTTTCTTTAGAGCTGACAACTGTTTTCACCAGGAACCCCCAGGTGAAAAACAAAGTTGGCAGCTGCCTTTGTGATCACAGTTGTTCCTTCTGCACTTTTAATATGTAGGAGAGACTGCAGCTGTGAAGGCTGGTGTCTTCAGCATTATTAACAAAGACTGACTTAGGCTGGAGAAAGAACATCTTATTCTGGGAATAGTTTAAAACTATTAACTTTGCACACCATACATATGACTATGATCTAAGACTGAGAATGTTAACTCAATTGTTCTAAAATTTCCTTTCATTTTATGGCTCCCTCACACAAAGATCTGTGACTCCTAATATTTACAACAGGTCATTTAAATCCTTTTGCCTGGAATCCAAGGTTATAGATAATCCAGCTCCACCAAACCATTTCCTCTTTATCTGGTACTATTCCTCTGCACCAACCTTCTTTTTGTAAGAGGAATAAAGTACAACATGGTTAAATTACAAAGGTGTTAAAGAGACAAAGCTAAGTTAAATTTGAACCACACAATAGTTTAGGCCTTTTTTTTTTTCCAGGCAAAAGAAAAACAAACTTTACAAAAATATAAGAACTTTGCAGTTATTTGAGGGTCTTTTTAAGATGTGTTATAAATCCCCCAAATCCAAAGTGTTGTTTTCAGAATGCACAAATGTGAAAGAATAATTATAAATACTATTGAAGGTATAGCAACGTTTGGGGAGGGGACATGAAAAGGACACATGACTGGTCAGGTGTATACATGTGAAATACAATGTTCAGGATAAAGCCTGTTGTGGTGGTGCATGCCTTTAATCTCAGCACTTAGGAGACAGAAGCAGTCAGATCTCTCAGTTCAAGACCAGCCTGGTCTACATAGTGAGTTCCAGGACAGCTAGGGCTACAGGGAGACCCTGTCTCAAAAAGACCAAATAAACAAAGAACAACAACAAAAATAATGTTCAGGTTATAATTCATTGAATATAAAGTTTATTCCTAAACAAACCATAAACAAACACTGTTCAAAATAGGTATGCCAGAGTATTTAGAGCTAAGTGCAATAACTGCAATTTAAATGAATGGATAGGTCTGTGATGATCAAATTAAAAAAAAACGTTAATATCAGGATCTAAGTAGTATGTGTTCCTTATAAAAATTTCTAGACTATATGTTAAATGTTGGAAAATTTTCATAATAAAAAGGTATTGGTAACACTTTGTACTTAATACTGTAAGCCCTGACAACACACCACACTTGGTAAAGATGTAAAGCAAGAGAGCCAGGTTTTTTTCTTTTCTTTTTTTGAGAAAGGATCTCATATTGTAGCCTAGGCTGACTTAGAACTCACACTCAAACTTGCAATCTTCCTGCATCTATCTCCCAAAGGCTCGCACTACAGATATGCACCACAGAATCCAGTCAGAATCAGGCATTTTGTTCCTCGATGCTTCCAAACTACCTTGTACTTACCTCTTACAGAATGGTTGTCTCTCATCACATTATAAGTTCTTGGTGGCCATAAACCTAATATAGCTTTTTTTATATTCTTATTGCTTTTCAGAATGTTGGGTGAAAAATACATAGTCGATAATGTTAGAAATGCTGAAAGTGAAATATTGCTAAGGACCAGCATATATTCCTAGCAGATTAGCCACCATTTCCATCTGATTCTTTTAAAAATATGTTTTATTATTTTAATTTTATGTGTATGAGTGTATTGCTTGCATGGATATAAGTGCACCCGTGTCGTGCAATGCTGGTGGAAGTCAGAAGAGGGTGTTGGATCTTCTGGAACTGGAGTTATGGGTGGTTGTTACCTGACAAGTGGGAGCTGGGACCAGGTCCTCTGCAAGAGCAATCAGTGCTCTTAACAGCTGAGCCATCTCTCCAGCCCCTGATTCTTTTTTTTTTTTTCTAAAAAGGCTAAACTGGAAAGAATTCCAAGAAATCTAGAATCGTTTGGTTCAAATCTTAGATTAATTTAGATCTAAGAGATTCTAGAAACTGAAAATATGGGGCACATAAAAAAAAATCAAGAGGCATCGTGCACGCCTTTAATCCCAGCACTCGCGAGGCAGTTAGGCGGATCTCTATATCGAGGCCAGCCTGGTCTACAAAGTGAGTTCCAGGACAGCCAGTACTACAGTGAGACCCTGTCTCAAAAAAAAAAACCAAAAACAAACAAACAAACAAAAAACAAAACTCATGGAGCAAATTTATCGAGAACTCTAAGACACACACAGAGGTGAAGCTTTACGGAGAACACCACAACATCTTCACCACTGGCATCCTGGCCCCAGACTGGCTCCTCCCCCATCCAGAGCCAGTCTTTTGAAAGCTAGGGCGCTGGCCACTCCCAGGATGCCTCGAGACCGGGGCCACCGAAACCCCATCTCCCGGGTTAACACTTCACGAACCATGTGGTCTCGCGGTACCAGGTTCTTATCTTAACCAGAGTCCAAGTCCCAGCTCCCCTTCGGCCCAGTCCGTGCCCTGAGCAAGTTTCTCGTCCTTGCTGGGCCTCAGTTTCTTCATCTGAGAAATGTAGAGATTTTCTATGGACTATAGGGAGAGTAGGAACATAAAGGAAGCTTCAAGGAAGAGGCAAGCGACTCTCCAACTTGCTACGGCTCTTCCGCTCGCGTTGCCGGCGGAGCAGCCCGAAGACCAATCACAAATCACCTCTGCCCCTCGCTCCCTTCCCGCCGCGCGCCTCTACTAAGGCCGCTCCCTCCGGCCCGGCCCCTGCAGAAGCTTCGCAGCGCTGCCTGCCCTACCTGCAGCCACCTGGTCAGCCGGCCCCTCCTGCTGACCCATGACGAAGTCTTGCACGAGACCCCACAAGGCGTCCGAAGGCACCGCCGCTTCCTCCACAGCGGTGGCGGCAGCCATGACGCGAGGCAGAGGCGGTGGGAGGGAAAGTAGGCGTTGCCACGAAGTACGCCTCTCTGCGCACGCGCCTCTACAGCCAATCGTTGGGCGCAGGTCTCGGGGGCGGGGAGCGCGTGGGTCACGTGACCCCCGGCTCTTGGTCAGGCGGGTCCCCGAGGGACCCAACGGTCCCTCCCATAGGGGCGGGGCCTTGTTCGGGGCGCGGCGCGGGGAGGGTAAGCGAACGCTGAGCACGCAGACCTGGGCGGTTGAGGGCTCATAATTCCCGGCCGCGGCTCCCCGGGAGACGGACCGCAGGGCGGGCACCTGGCTGGGTGGGGCCAAGGGGCGGTACGCACCCTGGGGGAAGCCAATGAGAAAACCAGGCCCGGCCCGAGGGGCGGTGCCGTCGGTCACATGCGCACCTGGGGCGGGTGGCGGCGGCGGCTTGGGCACCGCCAGCCGGAGGAAGAGAGCGGGGACGGCCCGGGGCGGGGTTAGGCAGGTGAGTGACAGGCTCCGGGGGGCCGGCCCCAGCTGGGAGCCCCGAGCGATCCCAGAGTAGCTGCGGCGGTGTCCGCCCCCTCCCTCCGCCCCTCCAGCCGGGCTGGTCTGGGGCCGGGCACTGTCGCGGCCCCCCCTGGCCCGGCCACCTCCCCCTTCCCTGGCCCTCAAAGTTTGTGGCGAAGCCGGCGTCGGGCAGAGCGCGCCTCGGGGGAGATCCGGGAGCTCCCGATGTCGGGCTGCAGGAGCCGTTGACCCGGGGACGCGGTGGTCCGGGACAGCAGCGTGGAGCAGCCGGCAGTCCGCAGCCTCCGGTGCATGGGGACCGGCTGAGGAGCCAGCATGGGCAACTGCGTGGGGAGACAGCGCCGAGAGAGGCCGGCTGCTCCGGGACACCCCCGCAAGCGAGCAGGTAACGCCAGGGAAGGCAGCGGGGCCTCGGAGCCCCTCCAGTTTGGCCCGTGCGGTGCCTGAACCCTGGGGTTCCCGAGCGACCTCGCTCGGCTCCCGGCGCCTGGACTCGCCCGATGGCTGGTTGGAGCCAAACGGGGCCCTGCCCAGCGCGCGGTGGCTGGGGGAGCGAGTTGGGGCAACTGCGGGCGCTGACCCGGCTGCGAGACCAACTCGCTCCAACCGGGAAGCTCGTGGTGGGGGCGGGGGCGGGGGCAGGAAATGTTTCCAGACCGCAGCGGGGCCGGCGGAGGGGGCTGGCGGAGGGCGCCGTTGGCCTGGCAGCCCCGGCCGGGGTCGGACGTCAGCCCGTCGGGGCGCGGCGTGGCTAGCCTTCGTCCCTAGAACTCGGAGCGAGCGAGGCGAGCACAGTCGCTCCTTCCAGACAGCCACTGTGTCATTATCGGGCTGCAAATTGTGTCTGCCGAAATCCGACTTGCAAAAGCAGTGCAGGACTCTGGGAAAGAAATCTTTATTTTTTTCCCCTCTCACCCCGCAGGGCTTTTTAGAGTCTCCTGGCGGTCTGGGAGTCTAGGAACGGTGGGGTGCGGGGTGAGCGTCCTCTTCGGGTTTGTCAGGATCTTTTTCAGCTCTAGGAATGAGATCTGCTCTGTGGTGATCGGGCTTGTTGGGATCCTTCTGAACCTGAGAATGGCATCTACTCGTTGGCGATCCTTGAGGCCCCAGCAGTGCAGTCTTTCTTTCTTAGTACACCCCTCCTATCCTGGCGCTGCGCCCCAGGAAGAGGCCGGAGGGTCACTTCCTTGGGCTTGTACTCCCTTCTCTGAGGGTGTTGCGAAGAATTTAATCCAAATGATAGACTATGGAGCACAAAGAGATCTTCAAAACTTACCTGAACTTCCAGATCTACCTTCTCCTCTCTATGTAAAAAAAGCCCAGATCCAGAGAGGTTGAGCAACGTGTCCAAAGTCACACAGCTAGTTAGTAGTGCAACTGGGACTAGAATTCAGTCTTCTCTTCCTCTCTGTTGCCACATACTCCTTTTTTATGTAAGAGGAGCCACAGGCACAGTTGTTAATGAAGAGGAAACTCTAGTTGGAGTTTCCTGTCTGCTTTGACACTGAAGGTGCCTGTGTTGTTTTGCTCTTGGAAGCTGGGAAGGAGGCTGGGGGGAGCGTGGGGGAAGCAGGGAAGGATGTCTGTGTGGTGGACAGGATGACTTGTGCAGGCAGAAATGTGTTTTCATAGGAAGAATTCGGTGAAATTTAACATTAAAATAGGTTGGCCATTCCTCTAAGGAAAATTGATTTTCCCTTCTCAAATTTTTGTTCTTTCATTCATCCATTCAGTCAACACATGTTTCTTATTTATATGCTCCGTTCTTGACTTTATGCTTGCTTTTATGGTTGACAGTTCTCTCCTACCTGAATCTCCCCCTAACTTTCCTTCTTGGCTTAGCCTTATCCTGATTCTTTTCCTTCCTTTTTAATTTTTTTCTTTCGGTGCTGAGGATCAGGAGGTTAGAGAAATGTTCTGCTACTGAACTGATTTTCTTTTCTGATTATGCCTGCCCACCCTCATCTGCTAGGTATAAGAGCACACATAGCTCAGTTTGACATTCTGGGTTTTCGCCTTACATGCCCTCCCAGAGAAAGCTTACTTAATCTTATACTCTTTGTCCATTGGTGAGAGTCCTGTTTCCTAATGGCCATCTTAAACCTCACACCCACATCTGAGGTGCCTGCTGGATGTGATGTGAATATCCTCAGATTCAGCTTCTCCAAAACCAAGTTCTGCACCTCCCCTCTTTACTCTTTGGTTCTTTACTCTGATTCTTTGTCCTTTTCCTCCTGTTGGGGAGTCACAGAGACCTGATGGTTCATCCTTCAGCAGGGGCTTGCAGACATGTCCATTTCCACTTGATTTCACTCATGTCTCATTTCTAGTATCTCTAGTCACCCATTTCCCTGAGACTGAAGGGAGTTCCCCACAGAGGGTAAGCTCTCCTTGAGTCATTCATCTAATACCCTCACACAGTGTCCCTCCAGAAGACAGTTGTCAAATTAACATGTTCTAGACTCTAGTTTGTGTGTGCAAAAAGTCTTTCTGTACCTTGTCACTCCTCCGAGACCCTTAACTTTCAAGACAGCTCATCTGGCCTAGTTCCTTTAAGACCTGATTGCTTCCTCTTTCCTGACATTAAGGCCAGCAATGTTTGCTTATGCCATTTCCCCTTCTTTGTTTTCTTTAAAGATTTATTTATTTTTATTTTTATGTGTGTATTTTGCCTACATGTATCTATGTGCAGCAACAGCATTAAATTCCTTGGCACTGAAGTTACAAGACAGCTGTGAGCTGCCACATGGGAACTGAACCTGGGTCCTCTGCAAGAATAGCAAGTGCTCTAATCTCTGAGCCATCTCTCCAGCTCCCCATTTTCCTTCTTAATGAGAGCCTTTCTTCAGAGTAAACCTCAAATCCTGGATCCATTCATCCATCATAACTTTCTTTTCTTTTTTTTCTTCCCTTCTTTTGAGACACGGTTTTGCTGTATAGTGCAGATGGGCCTAGAATTCCCTATATAACTACTGTAACCTAGACTAGCCTTGAACACTCCATTCTCCAGAGTCCTGGGATTACAGGAATATGCCATCACCACCACCACATCCTATCCTCTTTATTTATTTATTTTTGAGACAGATCTCCTTATAGCCCAGCTGGATTGGAACTTACTATGTAGACCAAGCTGGTCTTGATCTCACAGAAATCCATCCACCTACCTCTACCTCCTGAGTCCTGGGATTGAAGGTGTGTACACCATGCCTAACTACCTGCCCTCTTTAAAAAGTTCGTTAAAAAAAAATAACATTTGTAAATTAGCATATAAGATAATGGGTTCCATTTTGATATTTTCATATATCAACATCACTGTATTCTGCTCGTATCCATGTCTTCCTTGAAGTTTCATGCTTAGCAGCCCTGCCATCAGCAGCTTCTGAGAACTCCTGCAGACACATTACCTGTGCCACTTACTTAACAATTATCTGCTCTGTATTATTAGTCATGTCTTTGAAGTTTTGTCCTCTATCAACAAACCACAGTATAAGCCTGGAGACCTGGATTCTGTTCTTTCCTTATGTGTTGGTCTGTCACTGTCTTGCACCCATTCATACAACCATGTACACATATAGTCAGTCAGCACTTAGCACCAAGGCACCTACAGAGGAAGCACTCAATATTTGTTGATTTTAGAAAGTTAACTGGACTTCATCCTACCACTTGAATTTTTTATGCAAACCTTTTGCTGAAGTATATCTCTGTGTTTTTTTTTTAACCTGGTAGTGAATCATTTTAATTCTGTGGGTCCTACTATGAATAGTTTTATTCATAAAATCCAGAGCTACAGGGAACTCTGGAAGATGATAGATTTGGTACAAGGGAAAGAATCCGTCTTAACTTCACAGCATGTACCTGGCATTCCTATAACATCTGCTGCTTACCCTTTGAGAAGAACATAGTTTCATGTTGTAAATCTAATGCCTAGGGCTCAGGGGTAGATCAGTGGTAGAGCCCTGGCCTAAAATGTGAGGGTCCCTCCACTGAATTCCCTAACACTTAAAAATATTATAGGAGGGAGGAAGAAAGACCATTAAGAACTTGAGATTCCCTCCATACTGCCCAATATCTACTGTAACTCTTGCCCTTACTTTATTTTAGTGTAATGGGAAAAGAATCCTGATCAGAGACAAAGAGCCTGAGTGCCAACAAGATGGCTCAGCAGATTAAGGCACTTACTGCCAAGCCTGACAACCTGAGTCCCTGTGACCCAACAGGGTGAAAGAAGAAAGCCCCTCCAGAAATTTATCCTCTGACTTCCACCCCATACTCTGGCATGTTGTACAGGTACTACATGGCACTGACATGTGAGTGTACACACACACACATACACAAATAATGTAAAAAAGTTTTGTTTTGTTTTTTAAGAGAGAGAGAGGGGCTGAAGACATGGTTAAGAGTCCCGGCTGCTCTTGCAGAGGACCTGGTTTGGTTCCCAGCACCCACATGGCAGCTAACAACTGCCTGTAGCTCAAGCTCCAGGGGATCCGACACCCTCTTCTGATCTCCTCGGGCATTGTATGACAGGGGTGCACATAGATGTAGGCAATAAATTCATACACATAAAATAAAAAGAGAGTGAACCTAAGGTCTAGTCCCAGACCTCTGGCCCTGAGCAAGTCAACAAGCCTGTCTGTGCCACACTTCTAATATGTTAGAAGGGGACAGAGTAAGGCAAAATCACTAGAGCCGAATTATCATCTTAAGGGTGATTGTTCAAAACCAGAGTTATTGAAGCGAAATGTACCTTACAGTGCTACCCTTTGTCCTGAATTCTGTCTTCTTAGACTTTGACTAGTGAAGCAGGGACTTAATGCCCTGGTCAAGGAGTTTCGAACTGGGTTATAAGAATTAGATTTGTTTCACCTCCCATTTGGAACTCATTTCTTAAAAAAAGTGGGATTAGAGTTCTCTTCTTTGTTTAGCTGCATTTTAATTTTTCCATGGGTAATAGCAATCATGAATGTCAAAGAAACTAATATATATTTTTTAACATTTTATTTATTATTTTCACTTTATGTATGGGAGTGTATTGCATGTGTGCAAGTGCACCCGTGTTGTGCATTGCCTGTGGAGGTCAGAAGAAGGTGTCAGATCCCTTGAAACTGGAGTTATGAATGATTGTTAGCTGCCATGTGAGTGCTGGGAATTGAACCTGGTCCTCTGCAAGAACAGTCAGTGCTCAAAACTACTAAACCATCTCTCCAGCACCAAAAGTAATATATTTTTAAAGGAATTTTTATTGTTATTCTGAATATACCCCCAATAGACTTAGGTTACTCTTCTCCAAGTGCTGGGTAATCTTCTCATGCTTCCAAGACTACTTGAGGGTTTACTCCTTCAGCAGGGTTCCTGCCACCTGGCATATTAGCTCAGAGAGATTAATATCTCCGCCCAGAAACTGGGTGAAGCAGCCAGTCCCCAGCCATTGGAGAGAGAAATTGAGGTGGTAGAGTAGGCAAGTCTCTTTGTGCAGCCCTATCCTGTGAGAATATGACAGGACTGAAACCCAAATATCTGATCCTGTAATGTGCCAGGTGGATCTACTTACCTTCTGGAATCTCACACTTAGGTGGACAGACCCAGGGCCCTGTTATAGCCTGGCTGGGCTTGGCGCTGTAGTTACAGAGAATATGCTTTTTGTGGAGGTCTTGGCTGGTACTAAAGGAGTAATTAGGTAGTTTCTCCATTTTCTCAGTAAATATTTATTGAGTGCTAGGAAACTTCCTGGCTCTGGACAGACATAGTCCTTGGCCACACAGAGTATACAATCATGGGAAGGACAGACAACAAACACATGGAGAAATAACATATGATCATATATATTCTAGCGACTTCCATGTTTATAATCTTAGCCCTTTCTCTCTAACTCCAGCTTTGAAGATTTTTCTGCCTGCTCTACACATCTTTATTCAAAAGGTTTCTCAGATTTACATATCTAAGCCAAAATGAATCCCTGTTCCCACCCTGCTGCTCCCCAAGTTGCTCCTGTCTCAGTTAATGATGACTTTATTCTTCATTTGTCCAGGCCTGCAAAACTCTAAGAGTCTCCCTTTCTCTCAAGCTCCATATTAGTAAATCGTATTTGCTTTTCCCTCAGTGTCTCCTGAACCGGACTCTACTCTTCTGTACTACTTTCACCCTGGCTAGGCCATCATTGGCCTCTCAACTGACCTTCCTGCTTCTTCCCTTGTCTCCTGACAAACTATTTCCATCACAGCAGCCAGAATGGTGCTGTAAACTGGAAGTCAGATTTTGTTACTCCCTTGCGGCTTCCCAGCTCATTTAGTATCCTTGTGCTGGCCTGCAAGGCCCATGAACTTGCCCATTTACTTTGTTTCTTTTCTTCATTCCTTTTCCCAACCCTGTGATCTGAAGGAGTCCCTTCCTCTCCTGGGCCCTCCCAGGCCATCCTTAAATGTTTTTAAAACTAATTTTTTTATGTGTATGAGTGCTCTCGCTGCATGTATGTAAGTGTACCACATGTGTGCAATGCCCATGGAGGTCAGAAGAGGGAGTGAAATCACCTGGAGGTGGAGTTAAGGACAGTTGTTAGCTGCCATGTGGGTGTTGGGAACTGAACCCAAGTCCTCTGCAAGAGTAGCCAGTGCTCTTAACCACTGAGCAATCTCTTTAGCCTACAGGTATCATTTTGAAATCAATTCCCTTTCCCTTGCTCTTAACATTACTTATTTCCTTCCCTGTTTTATTTTCTGCATAACTCATATCACCACCTAATATTGTCTGAATCCCCTTACTCTGTGCAGTCAGAGATCTGGTCTTGGGTACCAAGAGTGGTGCCTGACATATAATAGGCACCTAATAAATATTTTTAGATGAAATTAGCATGTAACAGTTAGTGGGATCTCTTGAAGAGCAAAACAAGCTCATTTGATTGATCACCTACCTTAGGAGAGCCATCAACCTGCCTTTGTTAGGATAGGTATCCTGAGGAAGGGATTTCGGCCACAATTTCAGAGTGGTGACTCTTCCCAAGACCAGTTTACCCCTCACCCAAGTAAGGGTTCTAGTACCTGGAGTATGATTCCCTGTGGAGCTTCTTCCTGGGAGATAGCAGAACTGAAGCACGAGCACTCAACGTGAAGCCTCTGTGAGGATCCTAACCAGGCAGGAACCTTCATCATTTTCTATGCAGGCTTACCTAGTTTGTAGTCCTTAACCCACAGGGCAGGCAAGAGGTGGCCCCATAGAATGTGAAGCAGGAAGTGCAGTAATATGGAGCCCAGGGCTCTCTACCATTGGTGTGCTAGAGAATTTTTAGAATCATAGAATTTTAGAACTGAAAAGGAACCTAGAGATTCCTTTAACCTCTTTTTTCTTATCGAGCTATTAAAAAAGAGAACAAAGGTATATCTGCTCCCTGCCTAGTTCACAGAAATATGATGCAACCTGTTTAAAAACTGCATCGATTCCTTTAAGTATTGATTTTGTTAAGGTCAAAAAGTACAGAATAGTCAAGGTCAAATGTATTCAGAAATGAGGAGTGTTTAGTTTTCTCTTTACTTTCATGATTGATTGGGGGGGGCACCTCATTTGTTTTGTGCTTGGTTCATCCTCTATATGTAAGTAAAGATATATAGACATATGTATAAACTTATATATGACAATATTTTCAGTTTACCGTGGCAAGAGGTTATGAGGACCAACTCAGCTAACACTTTTTAAAATTCTTTTAATCGCTGCATGGCTTCAGCCCAGGCTTTCATCTGGCCTTGGTGGGAAATGAAGCTGTGGTTCTCTGCTCCACTCTTGTTGTTTATGTGGCTTTGGATAAGCCTCTTGATCTCTTTGAGCCTCAGTTTCCCTGTTGGTATAATGGAGAGACTATCGGTTGACCTCTCAGAGAGGTTGTAAGACTTAAGTGAGAGCTTGGATGAAAAGGAGACTGTGAACTTAGAAAGTTTCTATTCTGAGCTACAGAATTTTTACACAAAAAGACATATCCAGTGATTTTTTTCCCTCCAGATCATTGAAATTTACTCTTTTTAAGGTGCAAAACTAGAAAAGATATAGTTAAAACCTATTTTTGGGTGGGAATTTTTCTGAGCTGATTGATATGCTCCTGAGTTAAATATATGCAGCATAAATAACCTTTTTGCAACTTAGTGTTGTTGAATTCACACTTGTATGTGTAAAGCACCTGCTTGGTGGGAGTGGGGACCACAGAAAGCCTTTTTCTCAAAATCTTCATCTCAAAAAGAAGAGAGTACAGGTGGGAAGAGAAGTGGGGTTAATCAGAAGGAATTTGCTGCCCAGGTCCTGAGCAGCAACATTGATATGTACGGGTGTGAAATCCTGTTCTTGCTTCCTGGGTTTCAGGAGCCTTTCCTACCTAGTTAGCTGCTGTGCTTCTAATAGTGGGAGGGTGTCTGGGCCTTTGGAACTATAGGGCTGAGGGACCATCTGAATGGCTCCCACTGCCCTTCTGTTTTGACTCACATTTCTACCTATAATCCTTGCTCTGTCTTCTTCCTGGAAATGAGTGGTCACTTTTTGGTTGGGTTTTGGTTCTTTTTTTTTTTTTTTTTTTAAATCTTCTTGAGACAGGGTCTCCCTGTAGCCCCAGCTGGCCTGCCCTGGCACTTAAAGAGATCTTCCTGCCTCTGCCTCCTGAGTGCTGGGATCAAAGGCATGGGCCACCATGCCTGACTGGTTTCTTTTTTCTAATAAAAAGCAAAATAACATAAAACAATGTAATAGGCTGGAGAAATGGTGCAGCAGTTTAGAGCATTTGTTGTTCTTGTAGAAGACCTAGGTTCAGTTCCCAGCACTCACATAGCTTGCAACAGCCCTTAACTCTAGTTACAGGGGATTCAGCACCCTCTTCTGGCCTCCACAGGCACTAGGCATGCACACGATGCACTTACATTCAGGCAAACACTTGTACATATAAAATTTAAAAATACAGCACTAGTTAAGCTGAGCTACTCAGGAAGTAGAACAGGCAAATCAGGAGTTCAAGACCTGCCAACTTACATAGCAAATCTGAGGCCAGCCTGGGCTATACTGAGACCCTGAATCAACAAAACAAACAAAACTGTGGCTAACATGCACATAACATAAAATGGATTTTAATTTTTAATGGTATTAGAGATGAAATTCATTCTTGTTCTACCACTGACCTATATCCCCAGCCTTTAACTTTTAGAGATGGTCTCATTATGTAACTCACACTGGGCTGAAATTTGCTATGTAGCTCAGACTGGCCTTCAGCTCACATTTGTTCAATACCTTGCCCCTGCCTTCTAAATGCTGGGATTATAGGGGCATGACACCATGCCTAGCTAGCATGTTTTCAATATTCATCCATACTGTAGTATGTGTCAGAATATCCTTTAAGAAAATATTTTACTTATGGGGCTGGAGAGATGGATCAGTAGTTAAGAGCACTCATTGCTCTTGCAGAGGACCCAGCTTTGGTTCCCAGCACCCACATGGTAGCTAACAGCCATTCATAACTCCAGTTCCAGGGGAATTTTGACGCTGTCTTCTGACTTCTGCAGGCATTGCAGTGCACCTACCTACATGCAGGCAATACGCTTATATACAGCCAGTGCTCTTAACCATCAAGCCATCTCTCCATCCCCAGAATGTCCTTTTAAAAGGAGAAATAACCCTCTTTCATTGTCCGTGCCTCATTTGCTTGTCCACTCATCCCATAATGGGCATTTGGGCTGCTTCCATATTTTGGCTCTTGAGAACAGTGCTGCTACCAATGTGAATGTAAAATTATTATTTTAAAAAAATTTTTTTTTAATTTTATGTGTATGAGTGTATTGCCTGTATGAGTGTTGTGCACTGTCCATGGAGGTCAGAAGAAGGTGTCAGATTCCCCTGCATTCCCAGGGTTGTTAGCCACCATGTGGGTACTGGGAATCAAACCTGGGTCGTCTGGTCAGTGCTCTTAACTGTTGAGCCATCTCTCCAGCCTGAATGTGCAAATTACATAATTGTTTAGTCTTTCAGGTCTTTTGTATATATACCCAGAATTGGAATTGCTGGATCAAATGATAATTCTACTTAAGTTTTTGAGTAACCATAGTATTGGTCCCATTCTACATTCTCTCCAGTAGTGCACAGGGGTCCCAGTTTCTCCACATCCTTACCAGTGCTGGTTTTTTTGTTTCTTTGTTTTATCTTTATAAAACCCATACTAAAGGGCACACAATGATTTTTCATATACTAGACATTTCTGCTAGGCTCAGATAACCCCTTTTCCTGGGGAAATAGACAGTTGAGCTTCTTAGGTCTATGCCTAGAGAAAGGTCAGTAGGTTCAGACTTGAAGCTTGAGGGGTACTTCAGGGGGTACAGTACATAAGCTTGGATGGCTAAGTCAGTGTCTCTTCTGGTCAGTCAGAATCTGGCTTGCTTTTGGGTTTCTAACTTCATGGTTGATGGTTGGGATGGACAGAGAGGTAGCTTCCAGTTAAGCAGAGCATTTCCATGTCCTTGTGAACATGTTCTTTTACATGTGAAAGGAACCTATGGTTACTATGGGAGGAAGTAGGGAGCACTTCAGTGATTTGGCTCCTTGGTGAGCTGTCTGCTGCCCAAAGCCATGTGCGTCTCTCTCAGCCTGTAAGAACAATAATAATTTTTAAGAATTTTCCTGCTTTCAGAGCATGTGGGGAGGGAGAATGTGCTTAGAGTGCACTATACCTTGGACCATCCTCAATCCTGTTCCTTATTGCCCTCGGGAAGAGCAACCTGTTAGGTCAAGGGCTAAAGTCCCTACAGTAGTTTATCAGTGGGGATCTGCCACAGTGGAACAGTCCCTCATTGATTTCTGTTTCTTCTAAGAGGCTGGTTCCAGGGATCTAGAATGAATAGTTTATTATTTCCTGAGCCTAAGCCTAGGTGCCTGTGAGTCAGCAAGCAGCTTGTATCTGACAGGTGAGCCCATGGGCTGCAGGTTTGTTATTTTTGAAGACTCAGAGAGATGCAGTTACTAGCAGATCACCTGGTTCACACCATGTTTCAGGAGCATCAGATGCAGAAGCCAGCTGAGTCCTTACAACCACCCTCAGGGCTACCATTATTACTGTTAGAACAGATTAAGAAATAAGAGTCCCAGGGAGGCAGCCATGCTGCCCAAGGCCACACAGCTTGGAGTGCCATTGGCACTAGAACCCAGATGATCTGATCTCAGAGCCCAGGCTTTTGGATACCATAGTTTATTGTCATTGAAAGAGGAGAAAGAGAACCTCTTTTTATTGTTTCTTTTTTTAACCTTATTTTTAAATTCTTATTATTTTTATTTTGCATGTATGAGTGTTTTACCTGCCTCTATGACAGGGTTTCACTATGTAACCCTGACTGGTCTGGAACTTGCTCTGTAGATTAAGCTGCTCTGGAACTCACAGAGATCCTCCTGCCTCTGCTTCCAGGGTGCTGGAATCAAAGGTATTTGGTACCATTCTTGGCCTTATTTTTAAATTCTTGAGACAGGGTCTTACCTAGTAGCTCAGCTGGCTTCAAACTTACTTTGTATCCTAAGCTGGGCTGGAACTTGTAATCTTCCCACCACCATATCCCAGATGCTGGAATTGTTTTGTTTTCAAGTTGGTTTGTTTGCTTCTTTTGTTTTTTTGATACAAGGTCTTCCGGTAGTCCCAGTTGGCCTAGAACTCCCTATTTAGACCAGGCTGGCCTTGATCTCACAGAGATCCACCTTCCTCTGCCTCCTGAGTACTGGATTAAAGCCATGCACCACCATGCCAGGCCTTGTAAGTTTTTTAAATTGACAAGCCTGATTGCACACCCTTGTAGTCTCTGTGGCAAAGAGGCAAGAGGATCACCCATGAATTTGAAACCATCCTGTTCTACATAGTGAGTTCCAGACAAGTCAGGGCTACCTATTGAGAACATGTCACAACAGAAACAAAAGTCTGTGGGTTGTTTAGTTTTTAAAAATATTTTATGTTATTTTTATTTTATATGTATGAGTGTATTGCCTGCACATATGTAAGTGCACAAGGAGGTCAGAAGGCATCGGATCCCCCTAGAATTGGAGTTATGGATAGCCCTGTGGGTGCTGGGAACCAAACCCAGGTCCTCTATGGCCAGTGCTCTTAACCACTGAACCATCTCTCCAGCCCCCCTCCCCCCATTTTAATTGAGTATCTCCAGGTTCAGTATCTCGCCAGGAGTCATCTCATTTTGTCTTTTTACCTATGGGGACAGCTCTCCCTATAGAAGCTGACAGCCAGGAAGGCAAAGTAGTTGTTGGTAGTCACAATGTTGATGAGAGGCAGAGCTAGAACCCACACTGAGGACCTTAACTCCAATTCTAGTATTCACAGAACATGTGTTATGCTGCAGCCCAGCCCACCCTAAGCTGGCAGTTGTTAGGTAGGCACAATTCCAGGATGTAGAGGCTCCTCTCCCTCTGACATTGGTCCTGCCTTGTCTAGTTTCCCTGGGCCCCAGACCACACACTTCCACATGCAGAAATCCAGCCATCATCCTCTTGATGCAGAGTAGGTGTATCTGGACTTATGGTTGATGGCTGAGTGCTGGAGGCAGTAGAATCCCAGCTAAGATTGTGTTCCTAAAGAGAAATGCCAGGAAAATGCAAATTCTGTTTGTTTCCTCCCCTTCTCCCAGAGTCAACCCCACTTTCTAACTCCCAGGTTCCTGGGGCTTGAAGAAAAGAATTGCCCACGCTTGGTAGCCTTTGAATTATGCCCAGACTCCCAAGGGAAAAGAAATAAGGGAGAGTCATGCTAGCAAAATGCTTGCCGAATCAGGTGTCACTCTTTGCAATTAGTAAGATGAATGATCCCTTGCTTTGCTCAGCATTTTATAGTTTTCAAAGTGCTTTCTCAACTATTATTTGATCCCTGCAGCCATCCTAGTAGGTAGGCTGGTCAGAAATCACTTTTTCCCTTCCATAGGAGATAATTGGAATTTGGTGAGGATGCTAAATGGCCCCAGGCTGTTTACTAACAAACAGCAGATGGGGGTAGGGGACACCTCTGCTCTCGCGTGTCTGAAAGCCTCAGGGCAGAACTTCAGTTTCTGCATCTGTAAAGTGGAAATAGGATTATCCCATTTAGAGTACTCAGAGACTAAGTGTGAAATGTGTGTAGCCATCAGTTGGGCACCCTCACATAACTTAGAAACTGGAGGCTGGGTTGTTAATGAAGATAACCAAGGCAAAGCTCCTCTTACTTTCCTTTGAAGACTTGAAGTTTCCTCCCTGTGTTAGGAGAAGCAGAAGAAAGTAGCCTTCATCCTTCAGTTTGTGGTATGTGCTTGTGGGCACCTCTGACTCTTCTGTAGAGTGTACTGTAGGGCTAGCCATGAGTTTCTTTACATTCTCAAAATCGGTTCTCTCAGCAGAAAATGATGAGATTTCTTTTTGTGACAGGTAACTGTGAGAATTATGGTGAACATTTTATTTTGTTTTTATTTAGTTAGTTATTTTCGGTTTTTTTGTTTGCTTGTTTGATTGGGGATTTTGTTTTTGTTTGGTTTGATTTTTTTTGGACTTGATTGGGGATTTTGTTTTTGTTTGGTTTGATTTTTTTTTGGACTGAGTCTCGCTATATATATCCCTGGCTTGCCTGGAGCCTGCTATGTACTTGAACTCACAGAGATCCACCTGCCTCTTGTTTCCAATGCTGGGATTAAAGGCATGTTCCACCATGCCTGATTTGGTGAATATTTTATTCATATATTTACATGTTATTATTCCATCTCCTCCAGCTCATTAGCTCTCTAATCTTGGGCAAGTAAATTTGACTTGTTTGGCCCTCAGTTTGTTCATCTGTAAAATGGAGATAACGGTACCTACTTCAAAGGGTTGTAATGAGGATTAAATGAGTTATTATGGGTCAAGAATTGTACCTGGGGCATATTAAATATGCAGTAAATTCTAGTTATTATTTATTGTTACTTCCATGCTTGGCAACTATCTTCTATCCACCCCTCCCCCAATTAAGATGAATAGCTGGTGAAGTCAGATGCAAGACCTGATTCCCTAATTATTTCCTGGGTTAGCTATCATTCTTTTAATTCCATTTATTTAAGAAGAGACATTTTAAGGAAGTTGCCAGACAGTGATGTTATTATGGAGATAGCCTTGAATCCAGCTTCATTTTAAAAAATGTGAATCATTCACAAAAACATGAGAACTTCAACTCTCATTAGTAACAAATCACTGGCAGCACTCCCTATCACTCCTGATGATTTCAGCAGCCACCACTGGCTATTTTCTAGGCTATCCCCAGACAGACATTTCTTGCTCTGTAGGTCAAGGCTGAGGAGTACCTTCAGTTTGTTGGGGCTTCTTTTTCAGTTTGGCTGAAATTTCTGGAACCCCTGGGATGTCCTTCCTGGAGCTTTACACATTCATTTGATGCAGGTGATCAGCTGCAAACACTGCCTCTGGCTTCAGAGCCCCTTTCCACACTTGAGGCACAACCCCTGGAATTAGAGTCAAATCCTGTTAGTTTACATGTATTACAATAGTAAGCATTTACACCCATCTTATCTGATCCTCTTGGGGAGGTCCTCAAGATAAGATTTCCTCACTATAGGGGAGGGGCTTTGTGATATTAACAATTGTGTAAGAATTGGAAGATTTTGGATTCTAGACCATTTTTTGGATCCTCTCGGTCTTGGGTTGCTTCCATCCCATCCTTGCTTCATCTTCAATTTCAGCCAAGGGCTCACTGGTCCCTAAACAGGTATAGCTGGTTTACTACGTCATTGCTACTCGTGACCAGCAGTATCCTGCTTCTGTCAGTTCTTGTACTATATCTCCTAAATGTTTTAGAAAATATATTTGTAACAACTTTTCCACCTTTTCCCACCTCCACAGCCTCCCACACAATGTCGGGGATAGACCACACTGTCCTCTTATATGGGATCTTACACATAGCATTGATTTTTTTTTTCTCATTTGCTATTTTGTTTTATTTAGTAAGACACTTGAACTCAGAAGACCTGCTGTGTGATATGATCCTGGCTGTACCCAACCATTGTGCTAAACCACCTCTATTAACTACCTCCTCCAGAAGTGAGGGACACATAAGGCAAAGGGTTAGCTCCATTCCTCAAAGAGCTCACGGTGTGATGAACTGAATGATGCTGGAGTTTCCGTGATTGGTTTTTCCAAATCCATTTCTACCTACCCACCACCACCCCTCCAAGCACATCCATAGTTCACTGTTCAAGAGAACCTAGGAGACAGTGCCCAAGAGAGCCAAGTCCTCTGCACAGCTAGTTTATTCCCCAGGTGGACTCCTGTTTGCTCCTTGCCCTTCTGTCCTCTCTATATTCCTGACTGGTTCACATAACCCAGAGCTCACCTGGGTCTGGCTCACTGTGCTATTCCTGCCCTGTCCTGGTCCAAGTCTGGCTGCTGAGGAGATGAGAGACATTATTTGGCTAGAAACTTAGTGCTACTAAGTACATGGTCCGATAGAATCCTTCAAAATTTTTATCTTCTGTTATTTGGATTCTTTTCCTAGGGACAGAACGGGCTACCATTTGGAGTCAATAGGCACAAGGACAATTACATTTGCTGAGGAATACTTGTAATCTTCAGCTGACCCCTTCTGCTCGAAGATGAACCTGCTATGCCAGGTGCCCTATGGAAGAGGCAGAGCCTGGGTGACTGGCCTGTCTTTGACCATTAGTACTTTTCAAAACTTCAGGTTTGGGTGAAGATGTTCAGCCAGCTGGAATTGATGGCATTTCTCCTTCAGCATCAGGACCGTAGCCCAAAGAATGTTTCCAGGAAGCAGCAGTAGCCTTAGGCCCTGTTGTTCACGTGTCTGCCCACCATAATGTGCCAGTTTGGATATGGGTAGGTGGGGGTCTCAGAGGTGAAGTGATTGTTTTCTAAAACCTGTGAGATTGACAGGCTTACCCAGAACCCATCCTTTTGGGGGGAAAGAACTGTATTATCCTGGATTAGTGAAAAGAACTTGGTGACTGGTTCAGGGAGGTCAATACATTAGTGTAGATGCAGAGTAAGGTAGGCATTCTGGGACCTGATAGGAAACCTCACCCTACTTCCTGTGTCCTTTGTTATATTTCATTCTGCAAACAGGTGTACATGCTATACATGCCCATCACATCATCTGTGGTGGCTCATGGCCTGCTTAGAAGAGGATGCAAAGACATGATAACATTTCTGATAGGGTGATTATCTGGACAAGTACTGAATGATGCAATGTAGGCAAGTTGAGACAAAGGCAATGTGTAGACACTTCAGAAAAAGTTGAGGTGAGTCTACCTGTAGACTAGTGGTGTTAAGGGAAGGTATTTAAGGGTAGCAACTCAGATTGCTCCTTGGGGTTCTGGGTTTGGGGCAGGATTAGAGTAGAATAGGTAGTGGGCATAAATGGCGATAGTTTGTAGAAAGTTTAGTAACTTGAGAAAGGGGTACAGGTGGAAGAGAAACAAACAGTATGATTCTCTTTATTGTAAAAAGACATTCATATAAAAAATGCAAATTATGATACCAGAAACCCAAAGAAGACCATCTTTGTATTCCTACCACCTGGAGTCTCCGTTCTTTTTTGATGTTTATCCTTCCAGGTTTTTTGGTTTTGCTTTGTTTTATTCTTTCTGTCTGTCTGTCTTTGTTTTTTTAGGCAGTATGATCAAATGGATTATGTACACCAAGATTATGTAAGGTAAGTGTTTGGATAAATGGGAACCTTCACTGGTTCTTGTTCGGGGGGAGAAGATACATGAAGTGACTCAGGAGGAGGCATCCAGTATCTGTGAGCAGGCAGGATTGGAGCCGTGTACAATGGCTTCACCACTTAAGATCCAAGACTCATTTTACTACCCCCCTACCTCATAAGAGGTAGGTCGGTTTGATCTCTCCTACAATCCCCAAGGGTCAGGTCAAAGATAAGAATTTCTCCAAAGTTTTCTGAAAAGCTTGCTGCCACCTCCTGTCTTCCCTTCCCACAGATTTTTCTTCCCTGTCTCCTCCCCACTTTCCCCAGCAGCCCTCCTCTCAGGACTCATGGACACAGAGCCAGTTTTGCCACACCACAAGCCTTTCTACTGTGTGAGGTCATTTCGGGGGAGAAACTATATATAGCAGAGGACTAGATCAGGACAGCTCCACATTGTTCAGGCCATTTAGCATCGCCCTTCCGTTGATGCAGGCTGGGTCACCTCAGACTGAGCGCCTGTCTTGTGGGGGCAGGGCTATAGTAGGAGCAGTAAGGTGGAGAACAGGCCAAGGCAAGACTCTGTGCTCTCTATATAAGGGACATGAATTTCTGGCCCCTTGTTGGGATGATAGACTTAGTCTAGAACTGGAGTTTTATTTTTTTTAATTACTGAAAACTGTGCACATGACAATCACAAGGAGAGTTGATATATACAACCAAATGGGCAATGAATTGGTAGAAGCCAGGGAGAATGTTTCCCAAAGGAATTCACTTAAGTCCTGAATTCCTGCAAAGCATACATTTTGAAAACTAGGTAAAACACTCCTCCTAGGTATCTTCCAACCTTAGGACTCTTGGGTCTGGCCTTATGTGTGGTCTCTGGCATTATTGATGCATCCACATGTTTTAGCTTCATGACGTCTTGGAGATTGATGGCCATCTTGGGTAGAGTAGGGGTGTGGAAGAGGGCAGAACTCTTGGGGCAGTCTTTGTAGTAGGGACAGTCAGGATGGCACAGTTTGCAGTTTCAATTTGGCCTCCTGGCCTGTACTGAAGGGCTTGTTATTTCTGGCCTGTTCCTGCTTGCCTTGCCTTTTAGTGCTGATTTGTCCCAAAGAAGAGATGAAAATGAGGATGTAATGCATTTCAGGCAAAGAAAGTGCATTTAATTTGAGTGGCCTGGGGCTGAGCTCCACACTTTACGTAGAGTATTTGTAGAGCACAGTGGTGCCTTTGGCAGAAATAGGAAAGTTAGAATCTGGGGCCAGTTTCCCTTCATTCAGCACGCATTTGTGGAGCACCTGATTTGTATTCTTGGAAAAGTTCAAAAGGGATACCCCAGCTATGTTAGGACCCCGAGATTACAAGTAATACAAACCAACTGAATCTAGTTTAATTTGGTAAAAAGGACCAATAGGCAGGGTCCAATCCCTAGCCCCTGTCTGCTTCTATCCTGGGCTCACATGTCCTCTGGATTCCTTTACAGTTTCAGCCACACTCAGATGGACTGAGGTCTTCCAGTCCAAAGTCTGTACTCCCAGGGGACAAGGTCAGCCTGGTTCTGCTCTGGTCAGGTCTCCACCCTTGGTCTACTCAATTCCTGCCAGGAGATGCAGTCACACAAGACAAAGCAAGTCTGGCATAGGCCACTCCAGACATTGTGCAGGTTAAGGGGCAGCTCCAGAAAATGTGAACTGGTAGCTACACAGCAGCACTGTAGCTCTATGCTCCTGCAGGCCTTCATGAGGAAGGGAACATGTCAGAGTCATACAAAGAGGTGATGAAAGAGTTCCCTTAACAGAGTCTGCTAGCTGCTTCTACAGCTAGGGATGGTGGACTATGGGACAGGACTAACTGAACTTGATACTTACATAGTTCCACAGAGGAGCAGGGGCCGACCAGGTCAGCTCAGTGCTGAGGATGCAGTGAGGCAGTTGGCTCCCGGAACCTGGTTGGAGACAGTCAGGAATGGAAGTAGTTCTGTCTTTGGGGTCTGTGACCTCTCTGTTTTTCTCTCAACGTCTGCTCTTGGCTTATCCCTTGGTAGTCCCAGGGGCCTTCTTGTTCATCAGCTTGCTCCATGACTAAGCATACAGGGCCTTATGTAGGCTAGGCATTAAGAAACACATCTCCGTGCTTCTCCAGTCAGAATGCTTTAGGTGCCGGGGAGTGGAGTTTTGAATGGTAGAACAGAGGAAAGGGCTGAGAAGAGGGACCAAAGTGAGCCAGGGCAAGGGTCCAGGGTGTGCTTGTGCTTTGGGGAAGGGGCAATGAGAGGTAAGGCCTTAAGGCTACCTTGACTGCTGAACTTAGAAGTAGAGCTATGGAACTGAGAGGGAGCCACTGGGAGACTGGCCAGGGGAATGCTGGGAACCTGGGAGAGCACATTTGGAGTTAGAATGAAAAGGATAGTGGCCACCTAGGAGGCCAGGGTGTTCCAAATAGAGGGGGACTGGTTAGAAGTAGAAGTACAAGCCCTTTTGAGAAAGTCTACAGGTTCTGATGACAGGTGGTTGAAACAGTGAGTGGGACTAGAGGTGTGGAAGCAGATTAGGTAGGAGCATTGGGGAGGGGGTTGCACAAACAGGATTGTGTATGTGTGTGTATGCTCTGGGATAGAATCCAGGGCCAGCCTTACATGTGCACTAGCAAGTGTTCTACCCATGAGCTACATCCTCAGCCCTAATTGTTCCTCCAAAGGAGCAGGAGCAGTGCTGAAGAGCTTGTGGTTTCTGGCTAAGGCTGGAGAGAAGCAAGTGCCTTTAAAGCAGTAAAGGAAGTTCTGGGGTGAGGAGGAGATTGTTAGAGAATAGATCTTGTGCCCACAAGCTCTGCTTCTTAGAAACTGTGACCTCGGCCAAGTGGCCCCAGCTTCCTCTTCAGAATGGGAACAGTATCTGCCCAGTCCTTTCACAGAATTGGGGGAAAGTCAAAGGTTATATGTCTGACAATACTTTGTGCATGGAAAGTCCTGCAGCATAGGTATCTTGTTAGCATGGTCTTTGGTATGATGAAACTGCACAGTGACCTTCTGTGGGATCAAGGAGACCTGTTGGACCTGAGATATGACTTGACTCTGGCTTACTCCTGCTCAGGGACACTATTAGCTATTATATCTTACTTGGACATGATATTATTCGGACATGATGTGGAGCACTGTCTTTGTCTGAAACTGGAGGCTGGGGCATCTGAGAGGCTTTTAGGTCTTCATTCCAGGTGACTTCTAATATTCTCCAATGACTGCTCTGTGTGTAGAGAGAGAAATAAGAGACAAGAGCAGGGTTAGGTGAGGCGGGAGATAGCTGAGCTCTCCTGAGAAAGGCAGGCAGTGCAGGAGGACCTGTGGGTAGGCAAGGGTAACCTGTGGGTTACCCTTGATGGTTCAGTGTGGAGCTGCAAGGGTCATTCAGTGATTATGCCCTCTCTTCTGCCCACCCATGCTGGCCTCCTTGACTGTTGTCCATTGAAAAAAACATACCGCTCATACTTCCAAGATACCAGGAAAGTGGAAATGATGAAACTTGCCTAGGAAAGAGGACCCAGATGGGGACCTGAAGTGGTGACAGTGACTGGATAAAGTCTGGCGACTGTTGAGTCTGGGAAGGTAGAAAAGACTCCAAGAAGGGACCCACGGTCAAGTAGGGAAGAAGCTGTGGCTTTCGTCCCATTCTATCCTGCCCTCCCCATGCAGGCTGATTCTTTCTACCCTCCCTCAAGATGGGCCTCAGCTCCCCCTCTGCTGTCCTTACCTGCTCTTCCTTTGCCTCATCTGAGGCTTCTTTTCTCCAAGAAAGCCTGGCTTCTAGAGTTTCTCACTGTCTTTCAGTGTCTTCTTCACCCTACAGCCCCTTTGGCTATTTCTGTCCATTTTTCCCTCCCAGTGCCTCTGTGGGAGCTGCCTGCTCTTCCTCATCCCAGGCTGAACTTTGTATTCTCATGCCAGGTCATTCCCAAACTAGGCTCCTTGGCATATTACTTTTCCTAAAACAAAGCAGCTGTGAGTTCCCCTGGCCTGTCCAGCTGTTCTTGTCCTCAGCCAGAGTCACTTGTGACAATAAATAGGAAATGAAAAGGACAGGGTTGCTAGGTGCCTGTTGTCTGCCCTTCCAGCTGCCTGAATTCCTACTGGGAAACAACCATAGTAATAGACACAATAAAACTAACACTAATACTTCCTGTGTTCACTTATTATCTTTCAGGCACTATGCCATTTTATGTGTATTATTTTATCTTCTATAATTCAGTGAAACTAAGCTGTATATTACTCATCTTCTCACAGTTGAGGGAGACTCAGGCTCAGACAGGTTTTATAATTTGGTGAACACCATCAGTAGGTTGAACCAGATTAGATCCTGTATTGGTTTGCTTCCCATGGCCATTCTAGTTGTGATGGTATCCTTGCCTTCCACTGGAGAGTTGCAGGAGGGCCAGGCAGATAGCTCCAAAGCCTACTTTAGCCTCAGGCTCTCCTGTTCTCTTGTTGGCTGTCTTAAATTTACTAGCACATTTAAGGAAACCCCAGTGTCATTCTCAGAGCTGAGCATTGTGTTCTCCATCCCTTGGGCAGCACAGAGAACATTTGAATGGGAGGAGTCTGAGAATCTCTTTGCCATGGATTCCTCCACACCTTAGACCATTTCACAGTTGAGAAAATGTCTTAAGACTTTTGCTTGATGTTATTCTGACAAAGAGGCATCCCAGGAAGAAATAGCTGCTGAATCCCCTGATTTTCCTCTGCTAATCTCCCCACTTAAATTCTGGTGCCATCCTATTCTGAGTGTACTTGGGGTGCTCCCAGTGTGCCCTGTTCCATGCATTCTGTACTGACTTGGCACATTTCTACTCTTGGTGGTAGGTCTTTCCTTTCATGAGTCTGTGAATGTAAACTGTCAATGGAGAGAGAGAGAATGAATTGTAATCTCTGGGGACTGTGGCAAATGTGACATTTGAAAAGCATATTCAATAGTCTAATCACACTTTGGATTTGGAAAAATATATTGCTTTATAAATGGAAACCTTTGAAAGTAGAATTTGATAAAATCTTGTCTGATATGACAAGAATTCTCAGGTAAATGTGACTAGATCTCTCTGTGTGTCTCTGTTTCTCCTTTTTTTCTCTCTGTGTTTTCTGTGTGTGTGTGTGTGTGTGTGTGTGTGCACGTGTGCACATGTTTAAGTCTGTATATTATCAGAAAGCTGTCTGTGCTTGGAAGCTTTGTCTTTCATTCATCTCTTACGGCTCTACAAGGGTGCACTGGAGGTATCTGCGGATGGGTGTCTGTCTGTGCAGCCCAGGATGGTCTGGAAAACTGCATGGTTTTCCCATGCTGGCCTTGAACTCATAGTTCTCTTGCCTCAGCCTCCTAAGTTCTGGGATTGTGTTGTGATTATCCATCATTATATTCAGCTTGTATTCCTTAACTCTTAATGCCTCATTCTTTCATCTTTTAAATGATGGTGGTGATACTTAACTCCTAGCAGAGCTGTGAAGGCTATCTGGCATCTAGTTGTATTCAGTTATTCAGCCACAGTAGATACTTCTTATCTACCCTGATTTACTGGTCTCTATTGGATCAGATGTTCCTCTGGCTTAGGGTAGCCAATCCATAAAGCTTTGCAACTCTTTGCTGTATATGTGGATGAAGACATCACCTACTCCTAGAGAGTTAAGTAAAAAATGTATTAATACTCTTAATTAAACCAAGTTTGGTAATGTGTCTAAGTAGTCCTGGATTCTCAGAAGGCCTCTGTGTCAGGAAGATTTCTTGAGCCCATGAGTTCTAGAGCAACATAATGAGACCCTCATCTCAAATGGATAATTAAGTATATATTAGCATCTATGTAATATATTGTTAATATATTAATATTTATTGATTCATAGTTTGGTCTAGCTTACCCTAAGTATACTTAGAATGCTTATGTTTATCTATAGTTGGGCAAAGTTTATCTAACAAAGTTTATAAGGAGGTATTGAATAATCATGTACTTTGTTGACTCATAGTGAAAGTGAAAAACAAAATGGTTCTCTGGGTATGCCTTTGTACCAATGTTAAATGGAACCATGCTAAGTCAAGGGCTGACTGAACTTCACAAACTTATACAAACATTGGATTTGCATATATTGGGTCCTGTGCTTGATCCTGAGTATGAAGCTAAACAAAATAGATATGGTCAAAGGACCCACAAAAAAAGTGAAGAAACAGATGATTCTCAAATAATCAGGAAGACCTTTGAAGAAGAGACACCTAAACAGTCCTTTAAAGTCTGATACTGCAGCAGCCATGTTTGTCTCTTGTGTCCCTACCCCTGTTGAAGACTACCTTTGAGTGAATTGAAAAAGAAAGATCTTTCTTCAGGGTAGGGGCATTCCTGCCAGAGCCATGGCTGGCAAAAGAACATGTGCTAGATTTCTGCCTCAGTGGCAGTCTGGTTCTTGTGTGCTTGGCACAACCAAAGGGGTCTCTGGGAAGGGAACAACATGAGAAAGGCTCTTGGATAGCAAAGATACTGACATCTTCGGAAAAGGGAAGAAGTAAGTGTCCTTTTGGTAAGAAAGCATGTTCAGGGAGATGAAGGGAAGCGGTTCTCGCAGTACTGCCCATTGCTGCTGGGCTGCTCAGCAAGTACCTGGAGTCTGGCCTCTGTGAAACTATAGTTGGTGACGCTGATCTGACTTCCCCATGGCAAATATCTCTTCTACCATGTCCTATAGAGAAAAAAACATTAGATGGAACGGGGAGGGATCTTTTAATGCTTCAGGATATACGCCAGAGCTAGAAGCCCAAGTCCTAGAAGCTCCCCTCCCCCAGGACAGGCCTGAGTTCTGTGTTAATTTTGTTATTGGATCTGGAATATGATGGGCCTTTCTACTTTTTTGTTTGTCTTGACACCTAAACAGTGAACTCCAATGCTAATGAAGATTGGTTAGGTCAAATGATGTGGAATACATCATTTGACCTAACCATAGCCCCCAGGACCTGCCTGAGGAGGTGGCATTGAGTTCACCTGACCATTTGGTGTATGGAGGAGCTTGAACTTAAGCCATTGGAGGGAGGACTTTTGTCCAGTTTAGCCATGATTCTGTAGAGCTGGTTGTGACACCTGGCTCATTGCAGGTGTTCAGCACTACTAAAACTGAATAGGTCACTCTAGCACCTCACTAGGAGACTTGGACAAATTCTAATACAGCTTTTCTGAAGGCCTGGCATTATCCATCAACTGCCCAGTGACAGAGAAACTTAGGGATTTTTGGGAAACTTGAAATCATGCTATTTATTACCTAGTACATAGTGTATGTGTCAGAGCTATGTACACTCTCACTGAACCCTCTGAACCTTCATTTTAACCCATGAGATGGATATATCATCTGTCTTCAATAAGAAAGGAAATTGAGGCTTGGACAGAATGTTCTGCCCAGGATCATCTGCTTGGGATTTAAATGGATGTCTGCTCCAAGGCCCACAATTATTGAGTGACCAGAACCTCCACATAGGACTTGCTGCCTAGAGATTTGTTGTGTGATTTTTGTAAACAGAGCCAACGCTCATGGGTGAAACTTCCAGGAAGTTAGTTTTCTGTTCCCATAAGAGAAATCTCAAGAAAGGAGTCTAAAATAGGAACCAGCTGCCTCTGGGAACCCACCTCCCATTCCCTCAAAGGAGCTCAGGTCTGCTCAGAGGAGTGCTTGCATCATCTGGGGCAGTTGCTACAGGGCCTCCAGGACCTCTCTAGCTTCAGCAGGATCTAGTCCTGAAAAAATAAGCCCTGATGCCGTGGCCTGGCAGAGGCTGTTTCTAAATGGTACAAAAAGGGCCATCCTCAGCCAAGCTTGAGCAACAGACTCAAGATTTCCTTGTAGGGACCCATACAGGACCTCTGGCTCCCGTTTTCCTTTGAGAACTGGTCCAAGTTTCCTCCAACAGGAGCTGGGCCTTATCATTGTATGCCTGCCCCCCTTTGAAGTGGGTTGTATAATCACCTGACCAAATCTCTGGATCTGGCATGAGGCTGGCACCAGCATGAGCCTCATGAACAGGGCACACTTACTCTATACTGCTGCTGCCAACCAGCTAACCCTGGGCTTTGGGGGGCTTCAGACTTTGTGTCACTGGGCTGTTTATCCTTTGACTTTTGCTCAGCCTTATTGACTTTCTCTGGACACATAGTTGATTTTGGGATTCAGAAGGGTGTGTTGTGGTTCCAGAGCTCCTACCACATGGCACCAAATGGGTTGAAAAGGGTGTGGAGCATTGTGTAAAACTCAGAGGCTGCAGGAGGAGCAGAGATGACAGTAATGGGAATTGACCATGAGAGACATAGATGAGCCTCCCTCTCATTGGTGGAGGCAATTGGGGCCAGACATCAGAGTTGGAAAAGCCCTAAAGTTCATGCTGTCTAGCTGTTCACCAAGAATGCAGTTGCTCCAGTTAGCATCCTAGTCAGAAAGCCAGCCAGACTTTCCCTTTAGTGAGGCTAGCTCTTGAATGATCAAGTGAATGGAAGTCATTTCTCATGCTAGCCTGGTCCTCTACAGAGTGTGTTCTGATGCTTCCTCATTGCCTTGGTCTTTGGCATTGTGAAAATGGTCCCTGCTAGTCAGTGAATTTGCTTGAGCCTGAGTGTGCCTGCCTTGTGCCTCCCATCTGCTGGGCCTGCATGACAGGTCTGTGTTCCTGTTGTTGGTTCTGAGATTCTAAGGTGGGGAGGAGGGGATAGGCATTGATGATCTGTCTTAGAATGTGATGGGAATCAAAGAGAGGCTGAATGACTTGCCCCAAATTTGTGACTAAGCCAGAAACACAACCCCAGAGGTGCTTGATCCTGTCCTTTCACTCCCAGACATATTCTGCCTTCTTTTTGAATTACAGTGTTTCTGCTGCAAGATTCTGAGTGCTCTTTCTAGACAGCAAAGCTAGAGCTTTTGGCTGCTTTCTTGTTAGGAATGCCCCTGGCTAGATGGTGATGGTGAGTGGGAATGAGCATGTGATGAACCATGTGGTGTCAGGAACAAGGCATCCAACCTTGGAAGGGAATCTGAAGGGTGCCCAGATGTGATGGCTATGATGAAATAAGAGGGCCATGTGGGGGTTGGGCCACTCTGGCAACCCCTAGGGAGTATTTTGTTTGGTTGGTTTTGTTTTTTGTTTGTTTGGTTGTTATTGTTTGCATTGCTAGCTAGCATCAACCAAGGACCTTGTGCATGCTAGGCAAAGGCTCTTTAACTGAGTTATGTTCCCACTTCTCCCTAGACCTCCTTTAAAGGCCTTTCACTCCCTTGTTCTGTTCTTGTTGTCTCCCTCCTTTTTCTTCTGGTGAGGCCTCCCTGAGCTACTGGTCCTGTCTAGCTGCCTTAGCATCCTCTTCCCTGCCCACCTGGAGATCCCTGGATCTGAGATTAGGCTCCTTGACAACCATATATCTGTATACCATCTCCTTCCTAGCTTTGTGGCTGCCTATCCCTTCAGAGTATCCTGTTCATTCCTGGGAGCTTTAACATCAAAACCTCAGCCAGACAGTCTGCACTTGGTCTACTATCCTTCCAGCGACATCTTACTACACAGGGGCATTTTACAGACAGCCTTAAGGACAGGTCCAGTGGTAGGAATTTCATAGATTATGGTGGGACAATGAGGAAGACATTGGGAGCAGTGAAAGGAAATTAACATTTATAGAGTAAATGTAGGTGTAGGCACATTGTATATTTTCTCCTGACACTGACAAGTGCCATATTCTCCACATCTTACAGATCAGGTACTAAAGCTTGCTTAGTACAAGGCCAGTTAAAGGGTAGGATCAGAATGTGAACTCTATTCTGTTTGGCCTCTCTTGATCTGTGGTGTAACAGGGCCTCTGTCTAACCTACCATAATGGTTGGGAGAGATGGGCTAGAGATGTCAGGCAGGACTTACTGAGTAGGTGGTTAGGTATATGGGGCTGGAGAGAGGAATGGCTTTCCTCAGTCTTTGTGTCTTTAGTTCCTGTGGTTCAAAGATCAAGTGAAAACAGGTGGTACCAGGGGTAGCAGATCCAAAATTGTCTCCCAGAGTAGAAAAAGACCTAATATCCTCCAAGTCCTGAGTGGGAAGAGGTTTTGTCCCCTCCCTTCTTGAGCCAGACCATACCCCAGTTCCCTGTTTATGCCCTTCTGCCCCTAGACAGCCATTAGGATGAGTGTGAGGAAGAGAAAAACAGCAGGATTAGCATTAGCATTTGTGTGTATTTGCTTTTGACTCAGTATTTGTTGGTTAGCTTTCTACTGCTGAGAAATACCTGAGAAAATATCTGAGATAATTACCTTAAAAGGAGGAAAAGTATATTTTAATTCATAGTTTCAGAGCTTTCGGTCCATGTTCCCTTGACTTTGTCACTTTGGGCCTGTGGCAGCATAGGACATCATGGCAGAAGAAACTTGCTCATAGCAGCCAGGAAACAGAGACAAGAAGGGCCTGGGGTCCAAGTACTCCCTTCCAGTTAGGTTCCTCCTCTTAAAGGTCCCAGCCCTTCCCATTGGTGCCACAGGTTGATGAACAAACCTTTAACACAGAGACCATTGGGGTGCATTGCACATCCAAACTACAGCATCTTTCTGGCGAACAGGAGTCAGGCTTTCAAACCTCTCTATGGTTTCTGATGCTGCCCTTCCCACCTCTGTCCATGCCATGTTGTGTGTTCCTCTAGAGCTTTTCCCTGACTTGTCCACCTCCATCCTGCCTCTTCTCCTGGCCCATCTAAATCTTAGTAGATTGGCTATGACTTAAGGCTCACTGTTCCTCCAGCTAGGCACTAAGAAAGGTTTTTGAGGACTATGGTGACTTTGTTCCTTTTGATACTCAGCCTATTCTGTGAAGGCAAGTGTGTTCATTAGTGTGAACTCTACTGCCATGTCACTGGGCCCAAGAGCACAGTGGGCTCTGAAGAGCTAGCTTTTTCTGCCTCATGTCATCAAGTTCCCATCCCTGACAGGAACACACCATGGGAAGGACAGCTCCACTATCTGTACTCATCCCAGGATCTGTACTCATCCCAGGATCCAGTTCCCTTGGAGTTGTTGTTCCACTAAGAACATTGTTATCAGGCTGGAGAGATGGTTTAGTGGTTCAGAGCACTTACTTATCCTCTAGAAGACCTGGGTTTGGTAGCCAACACCTATATGATGGCTAGCACCCACCCATTTGTAACTCCAGGTCCAGGGGATCTGACACTCTCTTCTGGCCTCCATGGACATCTACATTCAGGCAAAACACTCATACACATTAAAAAATTTTTTAAAGAAAAAATTATTGCTGTTTGCATGGTTGAAGCTGGATTATCACCATGTCTGGGGTCTAGCAGCCTAGGAAGGGAAGAAAGAAGGCAGAGGGGGTATGCTTGTCCCTAGACCCAGACCCACCATGGTACCTGTTCCTTTAGTTCACATTCCAGTGCCACAGAATACATGGCAACCCCACTGTAAGGGAGACTGGGAATATCATCTCTCTGTGCCCTTGTATACCCCAGAAAAAGGGAAGGATTTGAATGGACATCTGTCTCACTAGAAAAGATGGAGAGTATTTTCATTTGTGTGTGCTGAAAGAAGAATGTTTCCCTGTCAGTAATGTGTCCACTTTCTCTTTGACATCTTGCACGCATGCCCTCCTTTAATAAACATCTGTGTGTCAGACTCTGTGCCACATAAACTTAGTGAACCAGAAGCTGAGTAGCAATTTGGAAACTTACTCTGTTATCTGAAGAGAGCCTATGTGGAAACCAAAGTCTATTCTAGAGATTTTCTTGTTTGCTGGGCATTGCAGACACAGAGCATTATAGAAGGACTGACATTTGAGTTGGACACAGGCATTCAGGATCAACAGCTGAAGGGAAGGGGTCTTCAGGAGAGAAAACCAACAGGAACCCGGAGATCTGGGAGTCCATGGAGGTTGGTGCTGGGGTGTGGTCCTGAGCATAGAGGAAGAGAGTGAGAGGCAGCCATGGCCTAGATGTCCAGATGGCTTATTCTCTCCATTTTGACCTCTGTACCTGTCTCCTTATGAGAAGCTTTCCCTTGTCAGTTTCTAAATTTATGTCCCTTCTTATCACACTGTTTTTCTGCTTTATTTTTAGTGTAAGACACATAAAAAATATATAGTGTAATATACATTGTATTGACTTTATGTTATTCCCAGAATGTGTGTTCTATGAGAGCAAAGATTTTGTTTTGTCTAGGGAAATAGTAGGTACTGAAATATATGAATGAGTGAATGAATTGTTCCGAAGACCATATTTTTGGAAAATTTGATCTCTGTACCATACGAGTTTGGCTTTCATATTTCTAAATTTATTTTTATTTTTAGTTATGTATATGTGTCTGTGTGAGCATATGACTCATGTAGTTGGGTACCCACGGACGTCAGAAGAGGACCTCAGATCCTCGGAGCTCAAGTTACAGATGGTTGTGAGATGCCTGATATAGATGCTGGGAACCAAACTTGAACTCTTAAGACTTATCTCTAGCCCCTGGTTTTTATCTTGTAGGCATTGGGGAGCCATGAAATGTTTTTGATCAGGGTAGTAACATATCACTACTAATAAGAAAGATGGGTTGGAGCAGGGAGAATACCCCCTTTTTGGCCCCAGTCCAGTGCAAAGCCACTTTCCCCTCAGCCCCAGGTATTGCTGGTACCATCATTTAATTCTGAGCCATGTAGAAGAGCTCTTCCCTGGTGAGTCTTTGGTCCTAACAGTAGAGGGGAATGTGAGCTCATCTCTTTTCTCTTGTTGGGCACTGCTGGTAGAAATTGTAATTTAGTGTTTTTGGAAAACAGTTTGGCAAAAGTATCAAGAACCCTAAAAATATCCCTACTCTTTGACCTAGAAAGTCCCCAGTCAGGATTTTTTCATAGGGAATCAAGCTGAAATGTGCACAGAGCTTTTCATCAGTGTTAGAACCATGGCTGGGCATGGTGGTACATGCCTTTAATCTCAGCACTCCAGAGGCAGAGACAGGCAGATCTCTGTGAGTTCAAGGCAGCCTGGTCTACAAAGGAAGTTCCAGGCCAGCTGGGGCCACAGGGAAACCCTGTCTCAAAAAGACCAGAAATTAGAAATTAGAACCATGCTAGAGTTGTAGATTCATGGTGAAGTGCTTGCCTCCCTTACATAGGGCCCTGGCTTCTATCCAACCCTAATTTTTTTATTTTTATTTTTTTTTTGAGACAGAATCTCCTGGTAGCTACAGGTGGCCTGGAACTTGCTGTATAGACCAGGATGGCCTTGAACTCACAGAGATCTGCCTGCCTCTGCCTCTGTCTCGCCAGTGCTGGAATTAAAGGTGTGTCTCACCACACCTGGCCCAGCCCTGATTTTAAAAATTGGAAACTGTCTAATACATAACTTGAGCTCCTAGCAGATTCATCTCTTCATCTCATTGCCACTAAAACTCTACCTGCCACAGAGCTAAAATCCTAGGCCAGGCCCTTTCACTCCTTGACTTCCACAGCAGCTTCAATACCTGATACCTACACCCCACCCTCTACATGGAGTCCAGAGTCAGCCATCACCTTCTGCTTCACTTCTCAGAGATCTTCCCATCTCTTAAGGGCAGTGTCTACACTATTAACTGGCTCAACAGCCCTCCCTGCATTATTGACTATATTGCTATTCTTTATGTTTATAACTTGCTCTCTCACATTTACATACTCATTCCCCTGACTAGCTCTGACCTGAAAGCCCATCTTACTGATTTCTGTCTTGCTTCCTGGCCTGGGACCTGTAATAACATACATATGTTGGAATGAGTGAGTGAATGAATGCATATGGACTGTTACAAGGTTTTTGCTCTGAAGAAGTGCATCCACTACAGCACCTAACACAAGGATTTTTTTTGAACTATTTTATTGTGGATTTCCCTTGCTTGCTGATCAGTACCAGGCAGAACCAATGAGGCAAATGAATTTGTATTGAGCTGTCATAGGTGAATCTGACTAGCAGGAAGGGGTTGAGAATCACTGAGCCAACAACTGCGTCAGATTAAAATAAAAACAGGAGTGAGGATATTATAATGCTAGAAGTTTGAATTGTACACACCATATGATCCCAGCTGTATGTATATGAATTGAGAAGAACAGAGAGAAAATGCCTCAGTGTGTTTTTGCTGGTTATTTTTGGGTGATAGGATATGGGTGACTTACATTCTTTCTTTTTATGTTTCTATTATGTAATTTCTCTGCATGTAGCATATGTTATCTTTCAAACAACCTAAGAAATGAGAAAGGTGTTTGGGAGAGGGGCTTCTGATATATGTGGCATTACCAGGTGATGGAGTCTGTTCCAGAGCCGATCCTGGGCTTTGGGTCTATAATCTGACCCTCTGATGCTCCAAGAAACTGCCTAGTGACGTTGGAAGTATATAGATAGTTTCTAGGCCCAGAACAGGCTGCCTGTGGTTTTGGAGATCCCCAGGGAAGAAAGAAGTATGAATGTGACAGATAGACCTTGTGTGATGGGATTTTAAGAACTGGCTAGTGAAAGAGAGTCTTCAGTGAAGCTAGCCCTGAAGGGGGTAGGATCCTAGAGTGGGTGGAGGCCTAGATACCAGAGAATTATGACATTGGGGACTACATAATTGGCCAGCCTGGCAGGCAATTTGATGCAGGAAGAAACAGCCAAGTGGGGCACCATTGTTGGAAAGGTGAGACAGTTAAAGGAGCAAATGGTCGGGACTGACTTGGTTGAGGAAAGCATCCAGCCAGAGGAAGCCTCCAAACCAAGGTGTGCTCGCCTTTTCCTTGAAGTAAAGCAAGCAGAGGAAGTCGTCTGTCCAGAGATGAGCTGGCTTCTTTGTTATTTAATACCACCTTCCACCAAAGCCTCTTCTGTATCTTTTCCCCTAATGTATTATGTCTTTTTAAAAGCCCTGTCAGTCTTTGCTCCTGCCTTTCTGTTTTTTGTTTCTGGGGCTGACTTGGACTCTCTGGACAGCAGAATGGAGCGTCATGCATCTTTTTGGTCTGCATAGGACCACACAGTACCTGGCCCATAGTCAGAGTAGAAATGCTTTGCATTCATCCACTCTTCCAGTTGGAAAGGTCAAGGCCCAGTGTAGCCAAAGAGGGCTGTGCTTTGGCCTTGTGCCTGGCTCCTGCCTGACACTTCCCTGGGTCACCAAGGCTACAGTAAGATGCTCACTTGCAAGCAAATAGCAACCTGGATAGAGCTGCCAGCCTTAGCAATTCTTGACATCCCGCTGAACTGAAGCTAAGAGGATGCCTGTTCCACCAGCCCAGAGCTGCACCCATAGGGCTTTGTTCCTTTGGTGGCTATACTGAAAACAGATACCTCCTGCTGCCCTGGTTGTGCCACCACCTTCTCCTTTTCTCTGCCCCACTTGAGAGCTTGTCTGGCATCTGTGGTGAAGTGGAGGTTTGGGACAGAGTAGGTAGTCTCCCAGTGCACAGCTACCAGCCTCAAGTTAGTGGCGCCCTCTTTTCAGGGACTGGCTTTCTCCTGGGACCTCACTTTCTCTTGAGTTTGGTGAAGAAACAGGCTGTGTTTCTCCTAAGCTTGGAGGTTTGGGGGGTGAGGATGAGGTTGCTCTGCCCAGCGTGGGGCTACCAGAACACTGCTAAGAGTATGAGGCCTGACCTGTCTGCTCTGCCTCTGTATAGCCCCACACCCCCTCTCCACCTCAGGACTGACTCAGCTCTTTCTTGACACAGATCCTAAGCACTTGTCAGACTCGTCTCAGGAAGGGCAGGTGATATGGGCCATGGCCAGCTGCGCGAGGCTAGCAAGGCCCTACAGCCTGCTATTCCATGAAACCTTACAGGCAGGAGCAGCTGTACCTTCCCTGGCCCCCCTTTTCTTGCCTGCCTTCGCGAGACAAAAGACTGTTCCACTAGGACTTCAGGGGTTCTCTGCCTTCTGCAGGTCCTCTCTGTTGCTCCTTTGCCAGTCTCACCCTCACCTTTTTTCCAGAAGACCTAAGCTCTCACTTGTATGTGATCTACTCCCTGGCTCATTTTCTTAACTCTCACTGAAAACCATATGTGATAGGTGTTTCTGCAGTGGGGAAAACCCAGCCCTGTTCCTATACCATTATGGTTTTGTTTTTTTTTGTGTTGTTAGTGTTTGAGACAGTCTGCCCTGGAGCTGCAGAACTCAAGCTACGCTTCTCCTTCAGCTCACAGGTGTGTGTCACTGAACCTAGCTTCTTTCTGGCTTTTTTGAAGCATAACTCGTACAAAGCAGCTTAAACGAGAATTTTATTTGATCCAAGACATGTTAGAAAGTCTTTCCTTAAAAGTGCCTTATGGGTAGATGGCACTCAGAGTCTCAGCCTTGTCATGACAAGGGTCTTCTGTTGCCCCCTTAAGGCTCCAGACTCTGCCAACCCATGCTTAAGGAATACACAGAGAGGCATTACTCTTTTATGGTTTGTTTATTTGTTTTGGTCTTTTTGAGATAGTGTTTCTCTGGAGCCCTGCTGGTCTGGAACTCACTATGTGGCCAGGCTGGCCTCGATCTCTGTGAGGCCAGCTGGGACTACAGGGAGACACTGTCTCAAAAAACAAACAAACAAAAAGTCTACTCATGTACAAACATTTCCAGAAAAGACAAGACCCATCCCCTGGCCCTCTGATGGTGAAGACTGGTATGCATTCATCCAGATTTTCTTCCTCACAGACACCAGCAGTGTTTTTACAAACTCTAAGCTTGAGTTGCCAGTTTCCTTTATAAAATATTTAAGTAAGCTTTATTCTTAAAACACATAATTACAGTGCATATATATGAGGCACCATGTGATATTTCAGTACGTGTATAAAGTGTTACATTCCCCGTATTATTGATGACCCCAAGACATTTCTTCAGAGTATATAGTTTCAAGGAACACAACTTGTAATATATGGACTTGTATAGATAACAGATATTACGTTCTTTGTTATTCTCTTTTCTTTTTTAAAATATATTTTTACTTTAAGAATTTCATACAGTATATTTTGATCATATTCAGACTTCCTCCCCATCTCTCAGATCCACTCCTACCTTCCTACCCTCCGCCTCACTTCATATCCTCTATTTTTTAAAGGTTTATCTAGTCTAATTTGTGTTTCCCAAATGCTCTTGGGTGTAGGTTCATCCCCTGGAGTCTGGTCAATCTACATGGTGTCACACCCTTAACAAAAATTGTCTCTCCCTCTCCCAGCAGCTATCAGTTGTTAATAGTTCATCATCTAGGGCTAGGGCTTGCCCACCTCCCCAGTCCATGTTAGGGTCTTGTCTGGCTTGGGTTTGTGCATGTCTTATGTATGCTGCCACAAGTGCTATGGGTTCATATGTCCTGTTGTGTCTGGAAAACAGGATTTCCTTGTATTCATCCACTACTCCTAGCTTTTACAGTCCTTCTATCCACCTCTTCCTCAGTGATTCATCCCTGTTTTCTTGGGAAAGCACACAGCCTAGGAAGACCACTGATGACCCCCCTGGCACTTATTCCAGCTCTGACCTCTACCAAGAACTAGTGTCAAACTCACAGTTCCTGCCCACCTCCCTGCCATCTTCTTCTGTGTCATTAATTTAGATTTTATTTATTTTTATTTATGTATACATTTATGTTCTTGTGTTTGTATGCCATGTGTTTGCAGGAGCCCACAGAGGCTGGATGAGAGTGTTAAATATTCTGGAACTGGAATTATAGGCAGTTTTGAGCCACCATGTAAGTTCTTGGGAACCAAACCCTTGTTCTCTGTAAAAGCTGTAAGCATTCTTAACTGCTGAACCATCTCTCCAGCCTCTGTGTCATTATGTTAACACTTTTGTTGGCAAAACTTGTGCCCCATACCCTTTAAGAATGACTCAGTTAGGTAGTAGGGACAGCTCACTTAGACACCAAAGACTATAGATTTATGAGCCTTTTTGTTCTTTCTTCTCTCACTGACCTTCTCTCTTAGGTCTTCTGCTCCTGGCCCATCTTTGGCCTTGAGATACCAAGTCAGTCACATTCATTTGTTTTGGACTGAGTCCTGTCAGTACTGGTCTGACAGGTCATGTACTGGTCCCAAGTTTTAGTTTGGCAATTTCATTGTTAAGAAGTTAACCTGGGACTGGAGAGATGACTCAGCTATTCTTCCAGAGGACTGAGTTCAGTTTCCAGCAACTAAGCTAGGTAGCTAGCTCATAATTGCCTGTAACTCCAGTTCCAGGAGATTCAATACCCTCTTCTGGCCTCTGCAGACAGACACACACACACACACACACACACACACACACACACACACACACACACACACATATTTGGCATACATATACACATGTACATACACTTAAATTAAGATACATAAATCTTTTTTTTTTTTTAAGTTAATTTGTCTGTTAGACATAATGGCACATACCTGTAATCTTAGCTCTCAGGAGGCTGAGGCAGGAGAATCACAAATCCTAGACCAATCTGGGCTACATACTAAGATCCTATCTTTTAAAAAATTTTTTTTTACTGTGTCATCTAAATGGAGTTGGAGAGAACTGCTTTTGGGAACTGAGAGAAAGTTAATAAGATGTTTGTCTTGGCAGGGTTGGGAGTTCCCCTTAGTACCCTGTGGTAGCATAGCCAGTTTGAAATGGAACTAGTCAGCAAGGTCATAGCGATTAGACAAAATGAAAACAGCAGTCCAGCAAGTGCCATCGCTAGAGTTTGATTTGGAGATGCTGCAGACATTTGTTCAGAGATCTATGGAGTACTGACTTATGAAGGAAGAACAATGTCAGTGGGAGGATCGTGAGCTGGAGGCAGTGCAGCCATCAGACCTTGCAAGGTCCAATCCAACTCATCAGATGCCTGCCCAGCTGGTCCTACTGGCTATACTCACTGTCCCACCCAACTGCAGGCCTTCAGGTGCATGGCTGTCACCTGAAACACCTGCTCTTTCAAAGTCAAGCTCACATGGTTCTACCTCTTCCAGGAAGTCTTCCCTGATATGCCTCATTCCCTCCTTTGTTTCTCCACAGCCTTCTGAGTCTTCTTTATGTCATCCTCTGCTTATCTGGTAGTCTATTCATTCTTCCATTCATCTATTCATCCATCACCTACCACCCAAGGAATACTGAGAACCCATTCTGTGCCTAGGGCTAGGGCACCCATGTAGGAAAGATCCAGGCCCTGCTCTAAAGAGATTGCCTTTCAAGTAGTCTAGTAGGGGAGCCAGGAATAAGGTCAGTGAATTAGAAGGGCTGAGGTGGGAATGGGGATCCCACTGTAGTCAGATTGGCAGGGAAGGCCTCTCTGAGGAGGCAATATTTAAGCTTTAGACATTCTTAAGGTAATTAAGGTAAATAAAACTTCCTCAGGCCCTTGAGGCCCTGGCAGGGTCTTCAACCCAGAGGGTGCTCAGGAATCAGGTGTTGAAATGAATCTGGGCCATGACCCTTTTGTTTGGGCCTGTATACTCTGGCAGCCAGTCATCATCATCCTTTCCTGCCTTCAGGTTTCCTGGCCCCACCCCCAGCTGTTATTTGAGCATAGAGAATTGGGTTACCTTGGGGGTGGGGTGGCAGGGTCCTGTGAACTAGAGTGACATGGAACTCAAGGCCAGGCCCATCAGTACCAGGGACAGAATAGCTGTAGAGCAGGGCTGCCAACATCCAGACTACCTGAGGTGCTTTTGGGACTGGTTTTTTTACATAGGGTCTTTCATCACATACTCTGCTCTGTCACCATCATTATCCCTGAGGGAAACTGAGGTCTGATACTTGCATGCTTTTCCTCTAGCAGCAGCAGAGGCCAAAGTAGGACAGGCCTCTGTTGTAGGAGGGTGAAATGAGGAGTATGAAATGCAGGTATGAGGGTGAGGCTTACTCCCACCCAGGCCCTCCCAGCCAGAGTCACACAGAGTCTAGGTTGGAGGCCTTAGAGATAAGCTAGCCTAGGTCCCAGCCATAGCATTGACAGATGTGGAGGAAGCAGTGGGTCAGGGTGTGTATATGTTCCCAGCAGATTGGCCAAATGTCTATACCCTGGTACCTACGTGTTTGCTTGTTTATTTTTGTTTTGTTTTGTTTTTAACTTTTTGTTTTTTTGGAGACAGGGTCTCCGTGTAGCCCCAGCTGGTCTGGAACTATGTAGACCAGGCTGGCCTCAATCTCACAGAGTTCTGCCTGCCTCTGTCTCCCAAGTTCTGTGTTTAAAGCCACTATGCCTGGCTTGTTTGGGTTTTTACTTTGCATGTATATTTATTGTGTGCTTGTATATTTTTTAAATGTGCCAGAGTAACACATTCCAAGGATTTCCTAAATTATTCAAATATTTTCATAACAATGAGCATGAGCATAATGTGTCACAAAACCAAAAAGGGTTATGCATCATTTGTGTGATTCAGCCTCAGCCCAGACAAAATGAGCTCGTCTGGTCAGAGACTTATGCTCGTCTAGCTGTCTACCATGTCTGACCCCAGTAGAAGGCCAGTGAACATTTCACGAATGACTGTTAGTGATCTGAGCAGGTTTTACTTTAACCAGTTCTTTAATCAGTTCTTCTGAGTCTTGCGGCATTTTTCCCCCACAGAATCTTAAGGGTGTGTGTGTGTGTGTATGTGTGTGTGTGTGTGTGTGTGTATGTGTGTACACATTACTGCATAGGTGGTTTGCCTTGGACTTGGACAGGGCAGGGATGTTTTAGAGGGGCAGGAGTCCTTGTAAACTTTCTACTGAATAGATTAGAGTTCAGTGCTATAGCTGGAAGCAGTTTTAGGAACCAGAATACAGAAGGGCCCAGCCAAGGGTCTCTAGTAGAAGAGCTGCCTCAGGCCATTTCATGCATGAAGGGTCCCTTGCCAGGCAGTCTCCTGCTCTGAGATGTCCCAGTTCACACAAAGCTGTGTTTGGTGCTGCCCAAGTGAAGGTCTTCCTACTACATCAGTGGTTCCCACTGAGAGGCTGCGGGTAGACAGCACCAATAGGAGCTGAGGCTCACATGTTCTCCTGAGCCTATGCTCTCACTGAAATGTCAGAATTGTGCATGCATTCCTTTCCCCTCCCCTTCCCAAAACAGCTCCATTCTATGTGGATAGGTATCCTTGAAAACCTACTACTACTACTGCTACTACTAATACTTTTGAAAAGAAGAATTTTGCTGCTTTGAAAAGGAGTAAAACCAAACCAAACAAAACAAAAAATCAGATTGAGACTCAGATCAAGGCTCACTTCCCATTCTCTCATGCTGTTCTCTGGGAAAAAGAGGTAAAGTCCCAAGAAGTGGGAGACAGCGAGACCTTCTCTTTGTTCAGTTTGATGCCCTGTCTTGTGGCCTGGCTAGAGGCTGGGGTTGTGCTGTGTGGAAATACTCGCTCTCCTTGTACTTCATGCAGGTGTCAGGGTCCTCCTGGAAGCTGTTTTCCACTGTTGGCTCACTGTCTTTCAGGGCCACTTCTCTGGCATTGCCAAAGAAATAACTTAGGATGCCTGGGTGGCCCCTGAGGCCTTTCCACAATTATCTCCAAGGCACAACTGGGCTCAGACAGAGCCTCTGGCCACTTCCACCCACCCATACCTAAGAACTGCTACCATTCATCTAGAACCTTCTCTGAAAACAGGAAATGACATGATGCCACGAGGGTTGGGGCCACTGTCTCATCCAGAAAACTGGATCAGGTTATCCTCCTGTGAAAGTGGTGGGAGGCTCCGTTCATTGAGGCCCTAGCTTTTGTTGTTTCAAATTGCTTTGTTGTTCTTATTGCTGTTGCTATTATTGTTGTTGTTTTGACAACAGTCTAACCTTATATTCAAGGTCTTCCTGCCCCTATGTCCCAAGTACTGGGATTATCACCACACTGACTTATTACTCCCATTTCATGGATATGGAGACTAAGGTTCAGAGATTTGGCTGCCTCGGGTTCTCTCAGATTCCAAAACTGCCTCTTGATGTTCCAAATCCTCTTCAGTTTTCTCACCATCCTAGGTGAACTAGTGACTTACTAAACCTGCCACTGGAACATGTGACTGTCAGGGGACCAAGCTGAGTGAGGTGCTCTTGCCAGATAGTCAGTCACCCAGACCAGCTGTGATGGCAGGATGTGTCCTGGAACAGCCAGAGGGATGATAGGATGGACCTTACCTATTTGCCTCCACAGTTGGGAGCCCCCTGTGGGCTGCCAACTCAAGTCTGGCAATCAAGTTGCTGGCCTGTGAGTCACACAAACTGATGAGTCAGGTTTTTCCCTTCTTCATTCTGGAGCAGCTGGGGAGGAGAGGGGTGGGGTTTCTTAGGAAATAGAGCTCCCTCCCTCTGCTCTCCTGTTCATCCTCTTTGCCTCAGAGTTCTTCATTTTCTGTGCACACAGCCACTTGGCCCTAGAGGAAGAGTCCTTTGTGTCCACACACAAGAAGGTGTCTGAGCCCTGGCCACACTGGATAGGATTGTCCTGGGTTGAGGCTGTGTGGAGAAAGGAGGTGGGAGGGATGAAAGGGCCTGCCAACTTTGTTAGTAAGGAGAACAAGGTAGTCAGTCAGTCCAGGTCTCTACCCTCTGAGCCCATGCTCTTGGTCTGGGGCTTGGTTTGTCCTTTAGTCTGCAAAGAGCAGACTATCCTTTGGGCATGCATCTGAGTTCCTCCATGCACGGGGTCCCCTGGGCCATCCATCCCCTGTTGCTGTTTAAACAGCCTGACTGTCCAGATGGTCAGCCTCAAGCAGGCTCAGGGTTCTCCCATAGCACCCGTTGTTAGGCCCTTGTAGAGGCCTGATTAAACACGGAAGCAGCAGCCAGCCTGGCTGGGTAGCAAGTTCCAGATCAGTGCTTCTTGGCATGGCTGTCTTTTGGAACCATCTGGGGAGCTCCTAACCCCCTCTGGTGCTGGGAGTAGGGAGTAAACTCCAGAGTAATTAAGTTGAAATTACCCCTAAAGGGGGTCTGGGGGATGATCCTATTTCTAGTGGACCATACTGTGTTGGTTCTCACAGGAGCTTGTCCTCCAGGAGCTGACAGTCAAGTGTAAGGGCAGCACAACACTGGGATTATGTCTGAGTGTGACCCAGAGCTGGTGTGGGGCTTCAGTCCTGCATTGTAGTAGAGCATGGAGGCTGAAGATCTGGACCCCTTAGTGCTAAGGAAGGAAAGCAAGGGGGACAGGGGCTGCCAGGGCATGGTGAGTCATGAGCTGTAGAGGAGGAAGAAGAAAGGATGAGTCAGGCACAGCTGCCTGCAAGGCCCGAGCTTGGCTTTGGAGCATGAATGTGCTCAGTGAGTTCTCTGTCAATTCACAAACTAAGTGTTGTGTGTCCCAAACTGCTACATGAAGAAGCAGGTTATAAGCCTTGAAAAGATGGGGTTCTAGGTCTCAGGAATGCTAGGCATCTGTGTACATACTTACACAGCTCACAGAAACTCTCAGATAGACAGAAAAAAAGAGAAGCATTTATTTGGAAAGTGTGCTTGGAGGATTATGCATCATTTCATGATGGGAACAGATTTGGGCTTCTGACTGCAGGTTCACACCACTAAGAACACAGACCAGAAAGATAATAACAGAGAACTCCTTACTGGCATGTAGACTAAATGAATCAGAGGGCTTGAGAGAACTTGGAGCCACGCCAGAGGAAAGATTATGAGTATCTTCTTAGCTCTGATCATAATGGGTTTGTTTTGTTTTGTTTTATATGTGTGTGTATTTTGTTTTTTTTGACTGCTTTTTGAAAGAGTTTCACGTAGCCCAGGCTGATCTCAAATTCACTATGTAGCCAAGGATGACCCTGAACTCCTGCTCTTCCTGCTCTCTGCTTCCTGAGGGCTGGAATTATAGGTATGTGCCACCATGCCCATATTGGTCTCCACTCGGGGAACACTTGGTGTGGTGTTTCTGTTTGGCAGAGGTCTTGTGTCTTCAGGGAAGACACAGGAGCCAGTGTTACTTGGTGCTGAGCAGACCTCACCTGGACTTTTAGGTTCTCCCAAATAAACTAAACCAATATCCAGATGTTGGAGATGGGCTTTTCTTTGCTTATTTGTTGTTTAGAGACAGAATCTCCTTGTAGTCCCAGCTGGCCTGGAGCTCCCTATATAGACAAGGCTGAATTTCCATCTTCGCCTCTCTCTGCCACCCAAATGCTGGGATTAAAGGCGTGCACCACCAAGCCTAGTCATGGGCTTTTCTTTATTGGTAAATTTTTGACTAGTCATCAGTTTCTATCCTAGTTCTTGGTCTCGTCGGACATTTTATTTCTTCCTGATTAAATCTGGGTAGGTTGTATGTTTCTATAAATTTATTTGTTTCAACATCTTGTTCTAGGATGTTGAAGACTCTGGAGAAGCAATAGCAGGAAATGTCAGTGTGGAGAACACTGAAATGTCAGGGAGCCCTGCTAAAGAGACAGGACTTGTTCTGTCACAGAGCAGAGCTCAGAGGCATCAGGTCCAAATAATGGTGTTAACCATGAAAGAAATGAGCTAGACAGATGGCTCAGCAGTTAGGACCTAAGTTGGGTTCCCTAAACCTGAAACTCAACTCCAGAGGGCCCAACACCTTCTTCTGGGCCTCCATGGGCACCCACAAACACATAGCACGCACACACACACACATACACAGGTACACACACGCGCTTGCACATATGTGCATGCAAATAAATAAAAATAAACCTTTAAAAAGTAATGACAGAACCAAGCATGGTGACACATGCCTTTAATCCGAGCACTTGGGAGACAGAGGCAGGTGAATCTTTGTAAGTTCAAGGCCAGCCTGGTCTACATAGTGAGCTCTAGGATACCTAAGGCTACAGAAAAACCCAGTCTCAAAAAGACCAAAAAAAAAAAAAGACAGAAACAACAACACTGGAGCAAATATGGTGTTTTCTCTCTCCCTTTGTGTGTGTGTGTGTGTGTGTGTGTGTACATGCACTGTACATGTTAAGGAAGCAAGGGCTTGTGGGCCTGAGTGCTAAGGAAACCTTGTGGGGGTTCAGGTTTGTATGCACCCATACATATATCTATCAGTCTTCTCAGCCTCAAGAGGTGAGAAAATGACCATTCAACATTTTCCCTAGAAACTAGAAAGCTCAAGGTATTTTCCAGGATCACTTAGGTAGTAAGTAATGGAGCTGATGTTCAAGCTCAGGTTTATCTTGATTCTAAAACCTGTATGGATGATCCTCCTTATGATGATACTACCTTTGACTTTACAGTGGCACAAAAGTATATCCAACAACTGTTCTGTTTCTTGCTTTCTATATAGTTCAGTGAATTACATAACCTATTCAGCGCTTCATTGTGAAACAGACTTTATGTTAGATGAGTTTGCCCAGTTCTAGGCTGATAGAGTGTTCTGAGCATGTGTACAATAAGAACTATGGTATGGGTGTGATCTGTCTCAGACAAAACTCAGGTTGAGACTTGGACCTTTTGAGAGGTTGATGGGCCTTGAGAGATCTCCCTGTATAAATGGATTGTTGTTTTCTTTGGCATTTGGCTTTTCTTTTCTTGGCAGGTGCCCACTTGCTCTTTGGTTTTTCTGGTATACTTATAGTAGCACATGGCCTTCCTCATTTAATCCCAGAATTCTCCTGCACTTTGAGGTAAAGAGCAAGATTTTTCAAAATCAAGACAACTTCATGAAGAGAATAATCTTCCTTCCTTCCTTCCTTCCTTCCTTCCTTCCTTCCTTCCTTCCTTCCTTCCTTCCTTCCTTCCTTCCTTCCTCCCTTCCATTTATTTATTTATTTTATGCATATGAGTATTTTGCCTGCATATATGTAAGTACACCCATGCATACAATGCTGGCAGAGACCAGAAGACAGTGTCAGATCCCCTGGAACTGGAGTTACAGGTTGTTAGCTACCATTTGGGTGCTGGGAACTGAACCTGGGTCCCCTATAAGAGCAGCCAGTGCTGCTATCTCTCCAGCCCCAAGACGCTAATCTTAAATTGTATCATAATAATAATGCACAGCATTGACTTGGTTTGGTTATCAAAGACAATAGCTGGCACCATGTTCTTAGACTTTCAGAACTGTGAGCCATAGGCTCTTTTCTTCCTAAATGACTCATTCTCCATTGTTATATTATAGCAAGAGAAAACAGACTAAGACAGTAGGCTACGCTAGGCTGTGCTACTTACCAGGTTAGGTACATTAAATGCATTTTTGGTTTATGCTATTTTCAGCTTACAGTGGGCTTCTCGGGATGAAACTCCATTGTAGTGCAGGGGCAAGTGTGTCCTCGGGTTCTATGTGTCTGTGTTCCATGCCTTCCATATAGCCTTTAGATTCATCCAGCAGTGGAAATTGACTTCCGCATAGTGTAGCAATTGCCCCAGCTAGAAACATATGTGGTGGCTGATTGGTCCAAGCAGGTTGTCATATAGGATGAGAGACTGGTCTCCATGACTGAGCCCTAAACCAACTGTGATGAATTGGGGTCTTGCTTGTTCCTGAGTTTGTTTCTTTAAGCCTGCAGGAGACCTGAGCACCTTGTCTAGTGTGGTGTCCTTGAGGTACAATACAGAAGACTAGGCTAGATCTCTAGCTCCTGTCCTGTTTCTTATAACTCCGTATTTTACTTACTGTTTTTCCCACTGTCATAGGGTATTCAGCTCCTGGCCTTTTCATATTATAGTTAAAACTCAGCCTGCACTGTTGATGGAGTTTAATAGGAAGAATCTATGCCACACATTCACTTGGAAAACAGATATATAGAGTCTGGAGCGAGTCACCTTTCCTTAGTGTCAGTTTCCTCACCTATAAAATCGAGTGCTAAGGCATAAGACATTAAGTTGTCACCCCCAGCTTCAAGATTCTGCCCTGCCCTCTAAGCCACGTGCAAATGAAATGGCATGTACGAGAGAAATGCTTATAGTACTTGTCACCAAGTGGTGTGGAACTCAAGTGGGATATCAGGTCTGGCTGGTACTCACTGGGTTCTCCCCCTTGATGGCAGCTAGGACATCTGGGCTGCCTGTATGGGAAACTGGCAGAAGTCCCTCCCTCCCTTTTTCCCTCCCTCCCTTCTTCCCTCCCCACCTCCCTCCCTCCCTCCCTCCCCACAGTCCCAAAGTAGCAAAGGGAGTTGGCCAGATACAGGAGACTTTTCTAGTAACTCCTAAGGAGCTCCTGATTTATTTATTAGCCGCCATCTCCTTTTCTCCCCTAGGAAAAGTGCTGACCCTGTGCCGTGAGGCTTGCAGGAACACAGCATCCATCAAGCCTGCTCCATGTTCCTATTAAACTTAACCTCATTTAACCCTGCATTTTTCCTGCACTTTGAGGTAAACAGCAAGAGTTTTCAAGTTTTTCAAAGCCCAGCAAGTTCATGAAAAAGATGCTAGCCTTTAATTGCACCATGGGAATGCACAATATTAACTTGGCTCGATTATCAAAGACAATACTGTCTTTTAAACATTGGGCAGAGTGATCTCACTTAGCCTTTACTGCAACCCCATGAAATAGGAGTTATGATCTTTCTACAGATCATCACATTGGATGGTGAAGTCATCTGTCCACATTCACATGGATGTCCCTAGCCAGAGAGAACCCCTACTCTCCATCTCTGAAGACCTTGATGACCAGCTAGACAGCTAAGAGAGGTGGGGTATCTCCTTACTCAATTATCTGTGGTCAAAAAGCTCATGTGGACCGTTCACGTCAGGACGCTGGTTGTACTTTACATCAGTCAGTAAAAGGTGAAGATGAGAATATAGTCACTAAAAAGAAAGAACAGCTGTAATTTTAAATGTTCATATGAACTTAAGTACAGTAACTTTCTGAGCACCTGATGTTTAACTGTATTTGTGATGTCTTCCCTCCAGACTAGCCTCAGCTAAAAATTGTTTGCTATATGGCATGTTAGACCACCCTCCTGAGATATAGGGGCTCTGTTTGTACTTCAGATCACATAGGCTAGTTTTCTCTTAGGAAGTGGGCCAGTGCAGTTGGCTATTACCCAACTCTGGAGTACCACCCTGACCTTGCCTGATCTTCCAGGGCCCAGAGTAAGGGGCTCAAGCCAGAGAGCAGATAACAGTCTCTTTCCCAGCATACACGGGTGGCTGGCCTGTGAATGTGCACGTTGTGTCAGACAGTGAAAGCACAGCCTGTCTGCTCTTGTGAGCCCCCTTGTCCTTTTACATAGCCACCACTGAGGCTTCTGGGTAGGGCTGTTTCTTTTGGCTACCCTTGCAACTCCCTTCACCACAGAGGTTCCAGCCTTGTTGGCCTTGGTTTCTGGCAGCCAGCATCTCATCCTCTAGGGTTTCCCCACTGAACACCTCAGGGACTGGTTTTGGCCCCCTCTGGCCTTCCTCTGTTCTCCTCCCTGTTCTCTTGTCTTTCTGTCTGGGGAAATTCACAAAACAGCCCTCTCCACCCCATTTTCAGGAATTTCTTCCAGCGATTCCTTGTTCTCCTAAACTATCTGCTTAAGTTCATTTGCTTATTCGTGTGGTGCCTGATGTAGAGCCTAGCCCCTACCCCCCAATCAGGAAGATAAACTGGAGGGGATCCCAGCCTTTGGTAGCTGAAAAAGATGGTGGCAAAGAAGTACATTGCACTGGGTGTGGTGCCATCCTGGAGCCAGGAACAGGGTCCCAGAGCATGAGAACCTTTCTGCCTTGGTCCTCCTGCTCTGCCCAGGACCACTTGGGATCCTGTGTACCCCAGGAGAAGATACAGTGTAAGAAGTCTGGTTTGTCACTTAGCAACCAGCTCTACCTTTTCCCTCTCTCAGCCCTGGAGTTGAACCCAAGGGAATGAGTGAGGCAAGGCCTACAGTCCTGCTGAGAGGCCCCAGGTGAGCAGAGCTGGACCAGCATGGTCCTTTCTGTTCTTTTCCTTTCCATTCAAAGGTTACCCAGGCTCTGAGGGTCATCTCAGACTAAGTCTGGCTATAAATACTCCTCCACTTCCTAAAGGGATAACCTGGGTTCTGCTTCCCCTGGCTGTACCCTCTTGGGCTGTGCTGATCCTTCTTGGGCACACAGTTCTTTCTGACCTCTTATCCCCTTAGCCAGGAGGATCACTGCAGCCCCCCACATCTCAGCTGTGACTACTCAGGACAGTTGGAAGAGGGAGGGGAGCTTCAAGTCTTTGTCCTAGCCAAAGGACCCTTGCAGCCCAGGTTGCTGAGACCAGGAAACTCTGTGATTCCTGCTTATTCCTGCATGGAGCTTCGTCTCTCTCAGCAGCCAGCACAAGCCCAGGCTTGTCCATAATCAGTACTTCTGGCCCCATCCCTGGAGCCAGGCTTAGGGGCGGAGCTTAGTGAGCGTGGAAATAGCTGGGGGATTTCTGCTGGTATAAATAGGGCCAACTCCTTGCTTGGGTGGACTGTCTTGGGAAATCTCGGCTCTCTTTTGCTGATCTCCAGCTTGGTATCACATCTCAGGCCCAGCTACTCCAGTCCCTGAGCTACAGGAAGAATCCCTTGGGATCTGAGATCAAGAAGTAAAGGGAAGGCAGGTGTGATGGCACATACCTGTAACCCCAGCACTCAGGAAGCTGAAGCAGAGGATTATGAGTTATAAGTCAGCTTGGACCACAAAGCAAGAACCTGTCTGTGTACACACCACCACCACCACCACCAGTAACAAGACTGCCTGATTTCTCCCCTGCTTCTTCCCCTGCCCCTGCCAACTGCCATTTCTCCACACTTCCCACCCTGCTGTGTCTGTCAGTTCATTCCCAATTCAGCAGTTATTGCTAAGAACCTGGATCACACCTGACACATGCAAGACACGGGACGGCTCAGTGGAAAGCCACCATAGTCTTTTGTCCTTACTGTCCTGAGAATCCTCCCTGTTTTGTGTATTCATTCTGACTTAAGCAGTGGGAGTGAGCGTGTGCACACACACACACACACACATAACTAGCACTAGGCAAGTTGGAAAGGGCCTTTAGTGTTCTCTCTCCCTCTGTCTTCTCCCTGCCCTCCCTTGGGGTGGTATTGCCAGACACCATTCATTATCCAGGCCAAGCCACCATCATTATCCTCCCCCACCCAGACATGGTGCCCTCTTGCTCTCTCCTTCTTTTCCTCCCCAAGTCAGCTTGGCAACCACTTTGGAGACTGCTTGGGCTCATTTATGTTAAGCTGTGCATGAACACACCATTTCCACTTCTGCCCTGATGTGTATACAAACAGGTTTTTGTTTGGGATTTTGTTTTTTGATTGTGAACCTGTACCTTTAATGGCTAAACCATCTCTCCAGCCTTCGGGTGTCATCCCCCCCAGGATTTATTTATTTTTATTTTATGTGTATGAGTGTTTGCCTGCATATATGTATGTATGTGCACCATGTGCATGAAGTACCTGCAGAGTCCAGAAGAGAGCATCAGAACCCCTTGGAACTAGAGTTACAGATGGTTGTGAGCTGCCATGTGGCGTGCTGGGAGCTGAGCTAGGTCCTCTGCAAGAGCAGTAAGTGCTCTTAATTGCTGAGCCATTTCTCTAGCCCTAGGTTTTGTTGGGTTTGTGTTTGGGTTTTTTTGAGACAGGTCTCATTATACAGAACTCACTATGTAGACCAAGCTAGCCTGTAACTCACAGAGATAAGCCTGCCTCTGCTCCCAGTGCTGGGACTAAAGGCATGTGCCACCATGCCAAGCTCCAAGATTTGTTTTTTGAGGGTCTCATATAGCCTAAGCTGACTTTGAACTCCATATGTAGCAGAGGATAGGGTGGTTTTGAACTCCAGATCAAACTGCCTCAAGTTATAGGATTACAGGCATATACCACCATACCCAAGTACAAATAGGTTGGGGTTTTTGTGTTGTTGTTATTTTGCTTTTCCATGCTATGGATTGAACTCAGGGCTGTTCAATGCTCCATGCTAGGTGAACTCCATGCTAGGTGAGCACTCTGCTACTGAGCTACATCTGTAGACCTTAAATTTTATGACAGGGTTGTCCTGACATCCACATGTGCGCTGTGATCCATGCTCACACACCTTATACCCACACACATATCTTGTGTGTACTTGGATTATTGGACTTGTATGGCAAGTGCTTCTGCTAATTGCTGAGTCTGAATCAAATCTGAATCTGTCTTTTTAACCAGCATCCCAGGAGACTCTAATTCAGGAGGTATGTAGACCACCCTTTGAGGCTTCTGCCTCATTTTGGTCAGACACACATTTCTGCTCAATCACAAATACCTTTTTCTATTACCTGCCCACCCCAATCACAAGAACCCAGGATTTTGTAGATGTTTTTCCTGCACTTCCTTCTGGTGGGGGTGTGCCTTGAGTACTAAATGATCTATTAGTGTATTTAAAATCTCTTTTCTCACCTGCATTAAGAACAGGAAACATTTCCCTCACTCCATCTTTGACTTGGAGCTTATCTGGGACAGGTGGGGGTTCCAAGAAGTTGCTTTTGCTGCTAAATTCAGCAGAACCTGTCCTGGCCCTGGACAAAGCTGTTGGCACTGCCAGAGGCTGAAATCCTAGCGCTCTGGGCTTTCAATTTCCTGGCTCACCACCATTCTCATCCCCACTTACTTGCTTCCAGAGCTCTTCCTGTTTTTCTCCAGCTGTTCCCCAGAACCCCATGTGTCCTCTTTCCTTATTAACATCTTTCATGGTGATTAATTATTGTAGAAAACTTGGAAAATATAAGCAAAACAAATCACTGGTAACTGCCAATCATATATAATCATTGTTAATATTTCAAATAAATTCTTCCTTCTATTAGTATGTATATAATGTATGCATACTTTGGTTTTGGTTTGGTTTGAGACAGGGTTTCACTGTGTAGCTCTGGCCGGCCTGGAATTCATTTATATAGACCAGGCCAGCCTTGAATTCACAGAGAGATACCTGCCTCTGACTCCTCGGTATTGAGATCAAAGGCCTGGACCACCATGTCCATCTATTATGAATACTTTTTAAGAGGCAAAAGCCGGAGCACCCAGCACTTCCTATTCTGGAACCTTTCCTCATTGTCACAAAGTGGCTGCCACTGATGCTTGTTACAGATGCAGGTTTTATTCCTGCACTTTTCCTGACTGTTCATTTTATTTGTTTCTGACTTTAGTTAAACAGTTTTGTAGATGAATCTACACCATACTCTCTGTGTTATTTTCTTAAAATAAATTCCTAGAAACCTAAAAGTTGAGTCAAAGGAATGTACTTTGTTGTTTTTTGGTTAAACAAATAAATGCATTTCATAAGATTTTTAGCAATTTGTACATCTGAGTGTTTATATCCTTTCTGTTCCGTTTTCCCTCCCTCCCTCCTTCCTTCCCTCCCTCCCTCCCTCCCTCCCCTCCTCCCTCCCCTCCCCTCCTCCCTCCCTCCCTTCTCCCCTCTCTCCCTCCCTCCCTCCCTCCCTCCCTCCCTTCCTTCCTTCCCTCCCTCCTTCCCTCCCATAGGGTCTCATGTAGCCCAGCTGGCCTAAAATTCACTATGTCATTAAGGATGATCCTCCTGCCTATATATCCTGAGTCTTGGGATTACAGGCCTGTGCCAGGATTTTGTAATACTGAAGATCAAACTAAGATTTTGTGCATACTAGGTGGGCATTCTACCAACTAAGGTAAAGTCTCAACCCAATTTTGTTTTTAATAATTTTAATAATAATAATTTTAATAAAATAAGCCATTTTAGTTTATTTAAATGTATTGAGACAGGATCTTACAGTGTAGCCCTACTCAGCTTTGTATTTGCTATAGAACAGGCTGGTCTTGAACTCATGGCAGTCCTTCTACCTCAGTCTCTTGAGTACTGGGATAACAGGCAACCAGCCAATTTGGTTTTTTGTTGTTGTTTTGTTGGTTTTTAAAAAACAAACAAACAGGATCCTAGCCAGCCTGGAACTTGCTATGTAGACCTCAGTCTCACAGAAATCCACCTGCATCTGCCTCCCAAGTTCTGGGATTAAAGGCATGTGCTATGACCGCCTTATGTGTGTGTGTGTGTGTGTGTAGGTCAGAGGATAGCATCAGGTTGTTGTTCTTGCTTTACACCTTGTTTGAGATAGTCTCTTTGTTTTCAATGTTGAGTATGCCTGGCTAGCTGGCCCATGAGCTTTAGGGGGATCCTTTTGTCTCTGCCTCCCATTTTGCCAAAGAAGCACTGGGATTATAGACACACTGCAGTGCCTAGTTTTTACATGGGTTCTTGGGATTTGGACTGAAGTTCCCAGGTTTATATGGCAGGTACTTTACTCACTAAGCCATCTCCCCAACCCTATATTTTTTTCAACTCAACTAACTACAAAATGTCTTAAGAAAAATTAAAATGATAGCAGGCATGATGGTCCATACCTTGGGAGGCAGGATCAGGCAGATCTCTATGAGAGAGAGGCCAGCCTAGTCTACACATAGAGTGCCACACCAGCAGAGGCTAAAGAGAAATTTTTTTTCAAAAAATGCAATAACATGGGGGCTGGAAAGGTTAAGGCCACCCCTGGCTGCTCCTGAAGAGGACATGGCTTCAATTCTCAGCACCCACACAGTAGCTAATGACCATCCGTAACTCCAGTTCCAGGGACTTTGAAGCCCTCTTCTGATCTTGAAGGGCATTGTACAACATAGGTGAACATACACAAATAAATACACTCATATACATAAAATAAATAAGTAAATAAAATATTTTTAAAATTCAACAACAAATCCAGAAACCAAATTAAAATGCCATTGTTGTTTAACTTTCATACTTAGATGAAAAGCTTCCCTTTTATGTTTTTGTCTAAGTTTTACTTGATTGTACACATCAGACACTCAGGCATGTCCTGTGCATACTAATCTTTGTGCCTGGAGAGCACTGATATTTTTATGCTGCGTTTCACCTCTGGTGAAGGAAACTAAAGCTGGTCTGGAGGTGCTACGACTGCCCTCTGCTGCTACAGAGGGGAATGACATTGAGAACCAACTGGATGGGCTCCTGCTGTTTTTCATGTTTACTCTGCTCCCTGGCTCCCACCCTGTTCTAATCTCAGGCCAAAAAGGCCCTTCCTAGAGGAAGGGCACTTTTAAGACATTGTACATTGTATTCCATGTCACTGCAGATTTCTTTTATACTTAGAGAGGCTGAGGTACATTGTCTATCCCTATGTGAAATGGGAAGGACAATGAAAGTTTGGAAAGTTAGTTGCTGTCTAAGTGGAAGGGAGGTGATCTGGAAGCTTGCTTTAAGTAAGAGGAATTTACTAGGCTCATTAATGTATCCCCAGAAGAGAGGATGTCCGAGGTAGGTGGGTGGTCTCCGAGGTGGTATAGAAGCACTGAAATTATAGATGGTTTACTACCACCCCCAACTTTCACATGGGTTGTAGAGATTTGAACTCAGGTCCTCAGACTTGCAAGCAAACCACCACAGGACTGTCTCTATTGGGAAGATCAGTTCTATACAAAGAGAGCACTCGTGAGAGAGGCATGTGTACATAGTTACATAAGCTCCAGGGGTCATTAGTGTCACACTTCAGTAACCTCAGTAGCCAGGAACAGTTAAGGATAAACACTGAAAAGTCCCAGAGCCTTACCTGTTTCTTTTTTAGGAAGCCTCTGTCTTAGTGCTTAGCTGGGCATGATGGCATACTCTTATAATCCTAGCACTTGGGAGGTGGAGGCAGGAAGATGAGACGTTCAAGACAAGGCCATCCTAGACTACTTGAGACCTTCTCTTAAAGAAAAAGTAAGGAAGGACAGTGCTGACACCCAGGTAGATCACCTTTCTCATTCCTTAGCAGGTTAGGAGTGGTCCATGCACTGAACCTGATCATTGCCCAAGCTAGGAGAAGCAGCCAGCCAAAGAGACCATTGAGAAGTGGCATTAAGCAAAGGAGGAGGAGGCAGGAAAACCATAGAAATGAGCTCAAGAAATTAAAATGCCATTGAGTTGGAGGAGCAGAAGTCCCACACTCCAAGGGTCCCTGAGGGAATTAATGCCATTGGCTGTGTCTCCTGATGGATCACAGCTCTGATCAAGGAGTGATCATACCAGAGATCCAAAGAAAGAGGAACAACAAGGAGCGTAGAAATCATGGGGAGTGGAGAGGCTTGCTGAAAGTAAAACCAAACTTCACCCCAAAACTGTGTTTGCTATAAAGTATACCGTTTCCTCAGTGTCTTTTTTCTTTGATCTGGTTTGATGTTTGTAGCTGGCAGGAGGTTGGGATTCCATTTTCTGGTTTTCTGTATGGAAAACTTGTAACCCCAACACAATTACCAAATAGCCCATCTTCTATCCCTGTGACCCATCAGCTGTGCTCTTTCTCACTGTAAGCAAGGTGGCACACATGCCAGCGTCTGCTTCTGAGCTTGTTCTTCTGTTCCATTGACCCATTTGTCTGTCCTGTTCAGTACTCCGATGACTACAGCATCCTACTTGACTTTGATGTTAACATTGAGGCCATCCTACTTTATTCTTCCCCAGGAGTAATTTCGTCTACACATCTTTTGTTTCTTCATATTTGTTTTGTGTGTAAGAATATATATGTGGCATATATGCATGCCCACACTCAGAGGCCAAAGGAGATTCCCTCTATCACTCTCTACTTTATTCTTTTAAGACAAAATCTCTCACCAAACCTGAAGAGCTAGGCTGACAGCTGGCAACCCCAGTGATCCTCCATCTCCTCCAAGCTCCAGTGTTTAGCTTACAGGCACTTGTGCTCTTACCTCACTTTTTACATGGATGCTGAGGACTTGAACTCAGGTTCTGATGCTTGCATAGCAATCACTTTTACGCACTGAGCTATCTCCCCAGCCCTTATATACAAATTTTAGTATCAGCTTGCCATTTCCTTGAGAAAAAATTCCCAGTTAAAAACTTTATTAGAGGGCCAGGCAAGGTGGTACATGCCTTTAATCCCAGCACTTGGGAGGCAGAGACAGGTGATGAGATCAAGGCTAACCTGTTCTACATACTGAGTTCCAGACCAACTGGGGATACAGGCAGACTCTGTCTCAAAAAACAAAACAAGAATTTTATTAGATGGCTGTAAAGATGGCTCAGCAGTTAAAAGCACGAAATGCTCTTATAGAGAACCTAGGTTCAGTTCCCAGCACCCACATGGTAGTTTACAACCACCTGTAACTCCAGCTCTAAGGGATCCAATACCCTCTATCAAGTCTGGCTATGCCTTTAATCCCAGTACTGGGAAGGCAGGCTGAGCTTTGTGAGATCAAGGCCAGTTTAGTTTATATAGAGAGTTTCAGGCCAGCTGATGCTATAAAGAGGACCCCCCACATCTGAAAAACAAACAAAACAAAACAAACAAATAAATGTAAAAATAACTATTAGAATTGCATATTGTTTGTAGATCAGGTTAGGGAAGAAAGGACATCTGAGTGATTTGTATGTGTGTACAAGTGTGGTGTATATGTGTGCATTGGAGGTGAAGTCATTGTTAGGTGTCTTCTTCTATCACCTTTCTCCTTATTTCTTTTTAATTTTTAAATTTATTTTATTTTTTATGTGTATGAGTGTTTTGCCTGAATATATGTTAAGTGCATCCATGTCATCCAGTGTCCATAGAGGCCAAATGAGGGTGTTGGATCCCCTGGAATTGGAGGTATAGATAGTTGATAGCTGCCATATGATGCTAGGAACTGAGTAGTCAGTGCTCTTAACCACTGAGCCATTTCTCCAGCCCCATCTCTATACTTTATTTTTTGAGACAGGAACTCTCAGTGAGCATGGAGCTCACTGTTTAGGCTACACTGGCTGGATTAGCCTATCTCCACATCCCCTAACACTGGGGTTACAATGAATACTTCCATGCCTCACTTTGATGTAGATTGTGGGGATCTGAGCACAGGTCCTCATGCTTATTATATGGCAAGTACTTTACCCACTCACTGAGCCAACTCCCAGCCCTTGGATGCTTTCTTTAATGTTGCTTCACCTGTGTCTTTTCCATTGTTACTTTCTACAAGTTCTGATTTCAGATGTTAGAACCGGCCCAGTGTGGTGTCACATGCCTTTAGTCTCAGGACTTGGGAGGCAGAAACAGGCAGATCTCTGAGTTGCAGGACAGCCAGGATTACATAAGACCCTGTCTTTAAAAAAAAAAAAAAACCTAAAACATTAAGCCATCTACATTTCAGTGACTATATATCCCCCTCTAGAAGTTCTCTGTGGTTTATATGGTTCTTTTAAAATGTGCTTGGTCTTTATAATCTCTTTACCTTGACTCCTTGAAACAGGATCTTACTATGTAGCCCTGGCTAGCCTGGAACTCTGTAGACAAGACTGAACTTGAACTCATAGAGATCCACCTCTCCTGCCTCTTCCCCTGACTCATATTTTAAAGACTCTATTATTTCTTAAACTAGATGTTTGATAACCTGTCTATAAATTTCAATCCAAGCCCTAGTAAGTCTGGTATGAAACGCACTGTTGCATGTGATCTTCCTGCCTTCATCTTCTGAATGCTGGTAGTACAAATAGGAAGCCATCACTGGCTAGCCTCTCCTCCATTGCTGCCTCCCCATTATCTTATATTTTCCTTGAAGCCTTTTTTTTTTTTTTTTTTTTGGTTTGTTTTTATTGAATGGGTTGGTATTTTGTCTTGTTTTGCTTGCTTGCTTCTTTTCCTTTTTGGTATAAAGTTTCACATTGTAGCAGCAGGCAGAGCTCTCTATGAAGCAGGTTGACCTTGAACTTGCAACAATCCTGAGCCTCTTGGTGCCTGGATTACTGGCATGTACTACCACTCCTGGCTCTGTTGGGTATTTTCAAGGCCTAGTTTGAAGGTGTTTCCTTCCAAAAAAGCTTTGCATGTCCCAGGATCACTTTCTGTTGTATAATTGACCAGAGTTTTCTGCCCATACAAGTAGCTGTCAGTTTGGAGTACAAGCCACAGGATTTAGTCACACCTGAAGCAGCATCCTCTCCTCACTCTGTGGCCTCAGGCACTCCATTTAATCTCTTTACATCTGCCCTGTCATCTGTGAAATAGCATCCTAGCACCTATGGCTTGAGGCTGCAAGGGTGAGGAATAGGGTGCTTGTAAAATGAGGGTGTCTTTTCCCTTTTGCACTGAGTAGCCGCCTACCCCAGCCAATGGGGGCAACCTAGTAGCTGTAGTGGACGTGTGGGCTCAGTCTCAGCTTTGAGATGGCTGTGACCTTCAAGAGAAAAGTTTACCTCAGTCTCCTGAGTTCAATTCTGTCACCACACAAAAAAGAAAAAGTTCCTTGTAACTGTATGGTAGAACATTAGTAATAAGATGTTCGGATTGTCTATAATTTTTAATCATGTAGGAAGTTGATGGTAATATAAATATGGAATAAAATTTTATATTGCCATGCAAATATCTTTTAAAATATTTTATTATTTTATGTATATAAGTGTAATTCCTGCATGTAGGTAGGTGCATTCATGTCATGTCATGCAGTGCCTGAGGAGGTCAAAAAAGGGCACTGGATCCTCTGGAACTGGAATTACACACAGGTGTTAGCTACCATATGCGTGCTGGGAATCAGCTTTGGGTCCTCTGTAAGAGCAGCCAGTGCTCTTAACTACTAAGCCATCTCTCTAGCTACAGCATGAAAATATCATAACTACTTTCTGGAAAAGGGGATGTAAAAAAGTTTAGCCAGGCATGTTGGCACATGGCTTTAATCCCTGCATTTGGGAGACAGAGGCAGGCAGATCTCTCTTGGGACAGAGACCAGCATGGTTTCCATAGTGAGTTCCAGACCAACTATGACTATAGAGAGACCCTGTCTCAAAAAGACCAAAAAAAAAAAAAAAGTAAGTTTAATAACACAGTCTTATTGCAGAGTGCAGGAGAACACTCTCAAAGAGTGAGCAAACAGAGAGTGCCAAAGACACCATTCACGGTTGTTCTTTTTCTTTTTTTGAGGGAAGATCTTATGTAGACCAAGCTGGCCTTGACCTTGAACCCTGATCTTCCTGTCTCCACCTCCCAAGTGATGGGATTATTGGTGAGCACCACCCTTCCTGGCTTGTTAATAGTCATTCCTTTTGAATGGTAGATTCTAATAGCATCTTAGTATGGTGGCCAGAGGCTGGGCTTTGGAATCAGAAAGTTATGCATTATTTGATATCTCTTCTGCCTTATACAAATGACAAGCTCTTAGTTTTCCCTTCTATTGGTTTTTATTTTTGCTTTTGTTTTGGGAGTAGTTCTGTGGCTACAAGAGTGCTTGTCTGGCACGCATAAAGTGCTAGGTTTAATCCCCAGCATTATTTTTTTGAGAGACATAGGAGAAAGAGAAACTGTACGTCCCAAATATCCACTTATGTTTTGGTACACATTGGCTCTGTAAGTGGTGTTACCAAGGGACATTTCTCCTCAGTTTGAATTGTATTTAGCAAAAAGCAAAGCAAATGGGTCCAGCCTAGAGAGAGAGAGACTGGAGTAGCTGACCCAAAGCAGGTCAGTGGTATCCCGCTGGGTTCTGCCCTGCAGACTTTTAAGACATTGTTGTGAGGTGGCATATTCATGGAGATAAGGTGGCCTTTTCTCCCAAATCATTGGGTGGGGGCAGATCTCCCTAGTAAGGTAATTCTTCCCATAATCCTCTTGAAAAGCCTAAAAGAGGGGTCAAAACCACAAAGTGAGTGATTTTATAATGAAACCAAAGTCTCCTGAGAATCCTGACCTGTCATTAATGTATATGCATGTGACAACTGGTAAAGTTCACTGGCATCTTCGTTTCTGGTAATAGTGGGAAAGGAGAACGGAACTGCAGCTTCAAGGATGTTTAACCACAGAGAGACAGGCATTTTGACAGGCAGGAGATACAGCTGTAGTTTTTCTTTGCTACCTCAGGCCTAATTCCTTACTTACCGGTCACATTATCTTTTATTTTTGTTCGTCTACATTGTTTCCGGGTTTCTTTTCTGCTAAATATGTACCATTTTACAATCACAGAAAGCAAAATCAGAAAAATCTAACAACAAGCCAGACCTGGCAGCACTTGTTTGTAATCTCAAAACTCAAAAAGCTGAAATAGGAAGATTGTGAATTCCAGACCAGCCCTTGAGACCATTTCAGAAAAACAAAATAACCTTTAACAAGAGCAAAGATTATGTAGACAGTCCTTAACTTAAGATCTTTTCATTTTCTTTTGTTATTACATTTTGTGTGTGTGTGTGTGTGTAGATGTAACACCCACACAGAGGGGCAACTTGTGGGTATAGGTTCTTTCTTTCTACCCTGTGGAGCTCGGGGATCAGACTCAGGTCATTAGGCTTGGTGGCAAGCACCTGTACTCACTGAGCCAGCTCACCAACCCAAGATCTTTCACTCTTCTGAGAATGCAGAAGTGATAACACATTCAATAGAGACTACACCTCAGCTTTTAGTTTTGACATTTTCCTCTGCTAGCAGTGTGCAAAGTTACACCCTCTCCATGCTGGGTAGGAGCAGTTCTCAGCCAGTCAGTCATGCTGTTAAGAGGGGAAACAGCTGTTACTCAGTATGGACTGTGTTGCCAAGCCATAATGGTCTATAGGTTGCAGGCACTGTGTGCATTTTTATCTCAGAATATTTCCAACTTATGATGGGTACAGTGATACATTGTAAGATGAGGCACATCTGTATATAACATACTTGGCTGACAAGTTGATTTTATATCCCTAAATTGGGTTTTCAGACTCTTCCCTGTGATTAAGAAAGGACTTCAGTGCCCTAAGTATGTAGGAACCAATACAGCAGGGTGCCTGGTTAGACTCAGGTTGGCAGGGGGCCAGGGAGAAGGCAGATTGCTGCCTAATTGGTTTTCAGAGATGTTGAGTCTCTGCCTCTGTCTTTCTTAGGTCGCAACGAGCCCCTGAAGAAGGAGCGACTCAAGTGGAAGAGTGACTATCCTATGACCGACGGGCAGCTGCGGAGCAAGCGGGATGAGTTCTGGGACACAGCACCTGCCTTTGAGGGCCGCAAGGAGATCTGGGATGCCCTTAAGGCTGCTGCATATGCTGCCGAGGCTAATGACCATGAACTGGCTCAGGCCATCCTAGATGGAGCCAGTATCACCCTGCCTCACGGTGAGCAGGCAGGAGCCAGGGCTTTATCGCTGCAGGATCTAGGGGCTCCCTGGCACAGTTTAGAGGTGGAGGAGAACCAGTAGCCACCAACATGCCAGCAGTTTGTCCAAGCTGCTAGAGGTAGCATGAGGGAGTACTTGTGTGTGTGCGTGTGCGCGGGCGTGTGTGTGCGTGTGTGCGTGCGCATGTACGTGTGTGTGCGTGTGGCTATCTGCTTGTTCATTTGAACAACTCTGAGCATGGACCAAAGAAACACAAGACAAAATGGTGGCACATGCTTGTAATTCTGGCACTTGGGAAATTGAGGTAGGATGATCTGAAGTTCAAGATCATCTTCAACTATGTAATGAATTCTAGATCAGCCTGGGTTACATGAGACTCTTATCAAGGGAGGGATGGAGGGACGGACAGATGAACAGATGGTCACAGTCCCTCCTTGCCTACTGAGAAGACAGAAAAACAACAGTTAAACCTACAAACTAAAGGCTTGCTAAAGGCCTGTGTGTGTGTGTGTGTGTGTGTGTGTGTGTGTGTGTGTGTGTGTGTATGTATGTGTGTATGTGTGTTCTGGGCACTCAACTGGAAGTTCGTGCTGCATTATCTTATTTAAATTCCTTGTATGCTTATGAGACTATGAAAGGAGAGAAATGGTAGAACTCCAGCACAAACCTGGGTCTTAGCTTTGTTCCTTCCCCTCACCTGTGTGATCCTGAGCCCTTTGCACCCACAAAGGGAGACTACCGTGAGGATTCAGCAAGATGTATCACCTAGTCCAGGGCCAGTATTATGGGGTACTCAAGACTCAGTTAATGTATTTCCACCTGCAATACATTACACCAATAAGGAAATCGGGACCCAGCCCAACACCCAGCATGTCCACTAAGCAGAGATGTTGAATAAACAAATGAAAAGTAATGTGCCAGAGCTAGTGGAGCCAGCACCTGATGGAACCAGGATGCCACTAGCCCTGTGTTTCTCTGGTCATAAGGGTATCTCAGAGAGACCTAGCTCTAGGGTAAACCTGAGGATTGTGTGGTGGCCATGGTGCATAAATGACCCTGCTTAGATTGCTGCAAAAAAAAATGGACTAGGTTGCTTAAATACTAGAAATTTGCTTCTGATACTTCTGGAAGCTGGACAATCCAAGGTCAAGGTGCCAGCTGGTTTATTTTGTGCTGAAAGTTCTTACCTTTTTGCTATGTCCTCAGATGGCAGGCAGGCAGGAAGAGAGAGAGGAGGGGGCATGCTCTCTGGTGTCTTTCCTAGTAAGGAAATTGATGCCATCAGATTAGGGCCCTTAAGACCTCATATAACCTTATTACTTCCAGGTAGGCCCATCTCCGCATATGATCACATTACAGTCACACTGGGGTTTGGGATTTCAACAGAAATTTAGGGGACAGCATCAGTGCCTGACAGCCGTCCCCAGTCAACACTGATTGGCCTGCCTTTTTCACAGGGACCCTCTGTGAATGCTATGATGAGCTGGGCAATCGCTACCAGCTGCCCATCTACTGCCTGTCACCACCTGTGAACCTGCTGCTGGAGCACACGGAGGAGGAGAGCCTGGAGCCCCCGGAGCCCACCCCCAGCGTGCGCCGTGAATTTCCACTGAAAGTGCGCCTCTCCACAGGCAAGGACGTGAGGCTCAGCGCCAGCCTGCCTGACACAGTGGGGCAGCTCAAGAGGCAGCTGCATAATCAGGAGGGTATCGAGCCATCCTGGCAGAGATGGTTCTTCTCTGGGAAGCTGCTCACAGACCGTACACGACTTCAGGAAACCAAGATCCAGAAAGATTTTGTTATCCAGGTCATCATCAACCAACCCCCACCACCCCAGGACTGACAGGTAGCGGCAAACTCCTGGGAAGAGAGGCCGTGGAGGTCCTCTGCAGCTGCGGGGTCTGGGCCTGGAGCACAGGGCCCCGTCCTGCTGCTGCCTTCCAGTGCTGTGTCTTCTTCAAGGGCCCCTCTCACTGCCCCGCCGTGTGGCTCTGCGAGCTGTGAAGGGACCGCCTTCCAGAGGCCCTGGAACCACCAGTGCTCAGCACGCAGGGAGCAACCTGCCACACACCGGCCTTGCCACCCTTGTTAGAGAAAAGGGCACCTGGAGCTCTACACCCACACGTTGGAGCCACAGGGCCAGGCCTGTAGGCCCTGGAGCCCAGGTCTATCATCAGGCCCCGGCTGTGCTCACTCCAGTTTTCTGCTCAGGGTTGGAAGCAGTTGCTGTCTCCCTCCTACCAGCTCTCCACATCATGACTCTGCCCTGGGCACACTGCCAGTCCCCTGGAGGGGAGGGAATCACCAGTGAGCCCCAGGGCTTGGGGAGCCTGAGGCCGGCCTCCGCCTCTCCCTGCACCCAGCACAATCAGCAGAGATGAGGTGGGCGGCCAGGTAGTTGGGCTTTGTGGCAGGGTCTACACAGGGCCATCTCCTGGCTGTAACCCAGGTGGTGGAGGGTCTGCAGCCTGGTCATGCACCTCAGCATCGGAGCCCTGTGTACAGACATGTCTGCATATTTATCAATAAAGCCTTTTGCTCCTCACCTGCCTAGCATTTGACTTTGAGTTCCACAGTGTGCTGGACCCAGAGCTCCTGCTGGTTTGGGAACAAGTGGGAAAAGCAGAGCATACAACTTGAGCTGCCACTCTTCTGGGTCCGAATCCCAACCCTCTGTGTTCTCATGGGGTCTCAGAAAAAGCCACTTAACATCTGAACTCACTTCATTTTGCTTTAAGGAGAGGGGGTTGTTGCCTGCCCTGCCTCCTGCAGCAGCTGGCAGGAGGATTAAGTGGGAGAAAGGTGTGGAAGTACCAAAGAGTGAAGCAGCGCTAGAGAGGGCAGTGTGAGCTCTGCTGTTCTACCTCTACCACCTCTCTGGGCCAGCTTGGAATGCCAAGAGGCCCCGTGCCTGCGCAGTGCCAGTGTTCAAAGGTCCGTGAGAGAGAACGGAGCTGGTGCCTTGTGTTTCCTCTGGGGAATGTGTGAACATGGGCAGAGGAGAATCTCAGATAAGGTTTCGCTGAGGGCACCATGTGGGCATTGCAGAAGCAGAGAGCTGGAGTGTCCGCTGTCCACTGGCAGGTTAAACCTGGGTCATGATGACCCAGGAACCTGAGGGTGTGGAACTGTGCAAGTGCAGGTCTGCCTTTCCTCCGTGTGGGAGTACTCTTGGTTCTCAGGGAGCATGGCCAGCTCCGATCAAGGGATCCTTATACTTCCTAGTGCTCCTTGTCACCTGGCCTTGACTCCACACTCTGGCTTTCTGAGACCTTTCCCTTAAAGCAACACTGTAAGTCCTGCAGAATCCCTGAGAGGAAACAGATGGATAGTGTCTGTCTATGACTTAAGGATATGTGGTCCAATGTAGTGATGCTTCACTAAGGAGTGCTGTGAGACCCAGGAGCCACCACCAGAGGGCAGAAGTTGCTCCAACTCCTACCACCCTGTTTGGGCCCCATAGCCAGCAGGGCCTGTTCATAGGGCAGCCTAGAGGCACAAGCCTATTTTGAGGCCATGTTTGTTTGGTTTTTCAGGCCCCCTAGCTGGCATTACCTGGGCAGGATTTCTTGACATCCAGCAGGTGGCACTACCATCTAGGCCAGAGGCAGCAGACAGGTTCTTTGTGCAGCCCAGCTGCCCTGGCTAAGACCTAGCTAGTCTCCATCCAGCACTCTGGAGAGGCACCCTCCCACAGCTGTCCTCTTGGGGGGCTTGGCCTTCTGACTTCAAGAGACCAGAGATTGGGGGAGGGGTGACTGCCCAGGCCCTGGCCATGGCTTTCCCTGCTCCCTGGGGCTGCCCGAGGTGAAGGTGACAGGTGGGGGAGGCAGGTGGAGAATTGAGCCTGTGAGCTCATAGCAAAGGCTCCCAGTGGGCGGGGTGGGTGCTCCTGGTCTATAAAGCCCCTGTGCCCTGTGGCCTGCAGATGCAGTCATGGACAACACCATGGAGGACTCCGAGGCAGTGCAGAGGGCCACAGAGCTCATCGAGCAGAGGCTTGCTCAGGAGGAAGAGACTGAGGTGGGAGCTAGGGTTGTGGGGGCAGGGTGAGGGAGGTCACCCTGTTAAGGAGTCCCATCTGTGCTATTACAGGAAAGGAAAAGTGGACTGCCACAGTGAGGGGAGAGGGTGCTGGACAGGTATTTCCCAGGGTCCAGCCAGTCCCCTCAGGATGTTCCTGGCAGGAGACTGTGGATGGTGAGAGATGGGTTTCAGTTTCCCAAACAGGTTAGGGTGGGGTGGGGGTTCTGAACCGAGCCAAGCTTTTTGAGACCCTACTGGGCTTCAGGAGACAGGCTGGGCTGTACAGCCAGGTGCTCTGGGAAAGCCAGGAACATGGGCCCTGAGATCCCCCATGCTGCTGCCAGGAGGCTGGGGCAGGAACATCTCCAAGGTTTGATTCCTAGAGAACAATGACTGGTGGGGGAAGGAAAAGTCAGCAGGGCAAGCACTGGACTCCCTGGGGCCTGGGTAGTCCTTGTGGAGGTCTGTAAGACAGTTACATATTCAATAAGATAAGGAAATGGGGCTGGAGTACTGACTTGTCCAACTCTAAATTTTACTCAAACATGTTGAGCCAGGTGTGGTGCATACCTGTAATCCCGTGTGGAGCCAGAGGTAAAACCAGCTTGCATTGCCTGGTGAGACAATCTCTCAAATAGTCTATGGAGCCTCTGTGCTAGAGCGGGCTGGGCATTAATTTTAGCCAACACTTCTCATTTGCATAGTCAACCAAGAAAAAGGCAGAGGGCAGAAATGTCCAGCTAGAGGCGGGGACAGCAGTGAGGAGCAGGGTGGGTGAGTCACTCCAGCCTTCAGGAGTGATAAGTAGAGTCAAGACGGGATAGTATTCCAGGCTAAAGAAAAGACAGGAGCTATAGTCTTTGTGGTGAGAGAGTGGCTGAAATGAGAGCGTGTGCTAGAAGGTGATAAGGCTAGAAAGGAAGGCAGCAGACAAACCTGAGAAGGCCAGCCAGGTCAGAAATGCTTATTCTGTGGGCAGTGGGTAGCCACTAAATGTTGTAGAGGCTGGAAGAGTTGTATCACCTGATCTGTTTTAGGAAGGCAGCTCTGATGGCCCTAAGAATTTGTTGGAGTGGGAAAGCCTACAGGAGCTCAGAGGCTGTCACCATTTAAGAAAGAAAATATGGCTAATTGAAGGAGCGCAGAAAAGGGGGAGGATCCAAACTGTAAGAGATGAGCTCAGATTTATCAAGGAAGAGTGTGGACAGAGCCTGGGCATTCCTGGCTCTCCAGGAATCTGACTTCTCCCTTAAGGGTGTGGGCACATGCCTGGTTGGTGTTGGGAAGGAAAGTCATGCTGCTGTGTCATTTCTGGAGTGCTGCCCCAAGCCACAGGAACCTTCTATAAGGGGACACAGAGAGTCCTATTCATTCATCCAACAAATATAGCCTCAGGGCATAAGGACACAGGTGCGTACAGAGCCAGCCTTCCCACCCAGCACCCTCTGCATGGCAATCTCTGTGTTGAGCATTACAAGCTTTCTTTCCTTTAATCTGAAGTGCAGTCTATGGAGTCTGGTGGGAGTTTTTTGATTCATGAACCTTCTTCTAATTTGGCAAACATTCATTGAGTGCTGACTTTGTACCAGCCCACAGGGACAAGTCTGAAGAGTCTAAGACATGAATCCATAAATGTTTCCTCCTGCCTAACAGTAGTTTCTGAGAGAGCCTCTGGCTGCCTGGGGCCCCTCTTCATGATGGGAGGAATAGGAGGCACAGAGGCTAGCTCAGGGGTTGCAGCTTACCAGATAAGGTCATCACCAAGAACTATGGGATGGGCAGAGATGTTAAGCCTGTCTGCCATTATCCATTCATTCATTCATTTAACAAGCATTAACTAATCACCTACTATATGCAGGCCCTCTCACAAAGGATGTTGAAGATAGGAGATGATAGCTGATGATCAAGCCACAAACCCATTCTCTAGATGCTCTAGAAGAACCCAGCCAGGGTCCCTGAGGCCATCTCTTCCCTGGAAGAAGATGCGTTGTTTCAGATAAGACAAACACAGGGGGACTTCAAGTCGTATAAATCTGGCAAGGAAGAAGGCAGTAGTCAACAAAACCTTCAAAATCTTCCCTGGAGGTTAGGGGTGTGGTCATTTGGTAGAGAACTCAGCATATGTGAAGCACTGGATTCCATCCTTAATTCCACATTAAAAAAAAAAAAAAGTAATGTGAAGACCTCAGAAATCAAGCCTTGACCTCTCCCTTGGAAAGGCTAACACTGGGGAGCAATGAGAAAAGAGCAAGGCACCTGAATAACATAAGGGGCCATGCTTCTCAGCTACCTCAGCATTCTCCAACCTGAGTACATGTTTCTGGGCTCATGTCCACTTCGAGTGGGATGGGGGACTCTAGGGAAGGAGCACTAGCACTTAAGAGTTACAAATGGAGTAGAACATTTACCTGGCAGGGGAGATACCATGATCAAATGGAGAGCAGGCCTGAGAGAGTTCATACTGAGCCCATGAAAGCTGGAAGCTGCTGCTCCTTCCCTTATGTGTTCTGTATCATTTCCAAGCTTTAAGTTCCACGGATCTGAACATTTCAGTGAAAAACGTCAGTGCCTGACAAAGAGCTGCCAAGTTTTCTAAGAGGGTCACTAAAACATCAGGCTGAAGGTTACAGCATGGTGGTAGAGTTCATGCCTAGCATGTGCAAGGCCCTGGGTTTAATGCCCAGCAAAAAACATCATCTCTGAACATAATTATTAAATTTTATTTAATTATGTATATGTGTATAGGTATGTGCATGTGAATACAGGTGCCCAGGGAAGCCAGAGTCCATTGGATCCCCTGGAATTGGAGTTACAAGCAGTTGTGAACCATCTGACATGAGAAATGAACTCAGGTCCTCTGCAAAAGCAGTACCTACTCTTTAACTGCTGAGCCATCTCTCCAGCTTATCTCTGATCACAATTATTTCACCAAAATGAAATTTTTAATTATTTTTATTTCATATATATAAGTGTTTTGTCTGCATGTAAGTGCACTATGTGCATGCAGTGCCCCATGGAGGCCAGAAGAGGGTGTCAGATCCCCTAGAACTGTAGTTAGGGTAAGTTATTAGCTGCCATGTGGGTGTTGGGAACTGAGCTAGTTCTCTGCAAGAGCAGCCAGTGCCCTCAAATGAATTTTTAAAGCCAATGTGTGTTTGTGTGTGTGTCTGTATATTTATGTATTTATCTGTGTATATATACAAATGTAGGTACTGGGAACCAAACTCTTTGTCTTTTTGGTTGTGAGCCTGAGCATTTAACCACTGTGCCAACTCTCCAGTCCGGGAAAAAATTTTAGATTATATTTGTAATGAAAGTGTACAGATCTTTCCCCTTTGTCTATTCTTTATCCACTAAATAATATAACAGATCACCCCCAGCCCTCCACCCCCACTCTCACCACCCCCCAACCTACCCTCACCCCCCTGGAACTCACTATGTAAGACAGGTTGTCCTCAAATTCAGAGATCTGCCTGCCTCTGCCTCTCTACTGTTGGGACTAAAGGTGTGCACCACCATGTCCAGCTACTATAAATGATCTTGAAATGGAAAACATACAGGACAATGTGTGTAGATTATATGCAGATATATTACCATTTTATACAAAAGACTGGACTATGCTCAGAATTTGTTGTTTTGGGTTTTGAGACATGTATATCTGACCAGCCTGAAATTCACTATGCACACACACCAGGCTGGTCCCTAGCCTGATCTTCCTGCTTCAGGCTCCTGACTGCTTATAGGATTATATGTGTGAGCTACCACTCATATACTTCCACTTGGCTGTGAACCAACTGATAGCAGCCACCAAATAATCTTAAGTCGCTCTTCATGGCTTTCCAGAAACTTCGAAGAGCCGCCCCTGGGAAGCTGCCCATGGACATGCTAGTGCTAGAAGATGAGAAGCACCTTGGGGTGCAGAGTCCGGCTTTACAAAAAGTTAAGGTAAGTGTGGGAGAACTGAGAATCTGCACTCAGGTGACAGCCGAATAGTGATACATGGCTTGTCCCGGCACCAGCAGCTAAGCGCTCTGAGTTTGTAAACAACCCACCCTTTCTCAGCCACCGAACCTACCTAGTCAGAACTCCCTGGATCAGTGCCATCCTGTCCTGGAAGAGAGCTGGACTCGGTTTCTCTCATAAATTCTCCCTACCCACCTCACCTTCGACTGCTTACCTCCGAGTTCCTCCAAAGTACCCCACATTCTGTGCCCCAGTGACGAATCAATTCCTACGCAGGGTCAAGAGCGTGTGCGCAAGACATCCCTGGACCTGCGCCGCGAGATCATCGATGTGGGTGGAATCCAGAACCTCATTGAACTGCGGAAAAAACGCAAGCAGAAAAAGCGAGAAGCCCTGGCTGCTGCCCAGGAGCCACCTCCAGAGCCCGAGGAGATTGTAAGGGGTCTGGGGAGGACAGAAGTGGGCAGAGAAGATGGGGAGCCCCGCGGGGAGAACCCCTTTCCGGCCTCCCACTCCTCATCACCAGGCTGTCCTGATGACTTGACACTCACCCTGCAGACCGGCCCTGTGGATAAGGAGACATTTCTGAAAGCTGCGGTGGAGGGGAAAATGAAGGTCATTGAGAAGTTCCTGGCAGACGGAGGATCAGCTGACACCTGTGATGAGGTGATGGCCCTCCCCTGCTCCTGCCTCTTTTTTGAGACCACATCCTAATTGGATTAGATACTGAACCAGCCCCATCTGGGGACTTGTTTGAAAATAGTCATGGATGTTCTTTGGGTGGGTTAATGTCCCCTATAATGAACATTTCCCCACTCCACAGTTTCCCCAAATCCTTCTTAAACCTTTCCCTAACTCAGACCACCTCCAGGATAACAAATGTCACATGTATTTTTAGAGAAGATGGAGGAATGGATCCAGTTAAAAAGAGCTTAGGACCAAGAGATTTAGGCGTAAACCCCATGATTCTACTCTCTAGTTGTGGGACCTGTGGCCAGGCTGTCACCTCTCTAAGCCTCAGTTTCCTCTGAGTAGTAATATGGCCTACTACCCTCCCAGTATGTTATGGTCAAATGAACCATGAGTGACTCAATAAATACTTATTGAGTGAATTGAAATATTATAAAGAACATGCTAAGATAGGGTACTTTTGTTTCTCATGATATAATCTCATACTTTAAAAATCATTAGTATTATTATTAGTTTTCACAATGCTGGGGACTTTTGCATGCTATGCAAGTGCTCTACCATTGAGCCACACCCTAGTCCCTATTTTTATTATTTTATTGTAGCAAAACACAGTGTGAAATACACATTTTGACCATGTTGATTCAGAATAGCATTTATTACATCACGATGTTGTACACCTATGGCCACCATCCATTTTTACCCTTTGTCACCTGTCATGCATTTTTTCCTCTGAAATGACCTCTTGCCACTTTTTAGGGTTGTTTTTGTTTTTGTTTTTGTTTTGAGACAGGGTCTCACCATGTAGCACAGGCTTGCCTTGAAACTCACTCTATAGAAATGACTGACCCCAAACTCACAGAGATTCACCTGCCTCTGCCTCCCAAGTGCTGGGATTACAGGTGTGTGCCACCAGGCCTGGCTGCTTCTTGGCACTCTTAAGGTGCTCCCTTGCTCTCACATTTGTCATAGGACGAAGGCCATCATTGGTCACCCACCTTGGGCCTGTTCTGCATTGTAGTAAACTGTGACCACGTTTCTTTTCTGTTCTTTAGCCTCCAGGGTCTTTTTCTCTGACCAAGCACTTCCAATCTACTTACATGCTAGGAGTACAAAACAAGAAAAAATAAGAGTGGAGGATCATGAGAGACTGCTCATAACCAGACCGTATGGAGAAACTTGCACTGTAGCACAAGGGTTTCAGGAACCCAAAGCAACAAGTGACTGGAGAGGAAGGGACGTTTGCTCTTTGCTTGAATCAGTAATCAGGTGTGACCCGTGTATTCTGGCCCTGCTTAGCACTGGGGGAAATAGAGTTCAGCAAGACTCAGTCTTCCCTCCAGTGCTCCCTTATATCTAGAGGTCTTCATGGAAATAATGTTATATAAACTGCAGATCATCATCAAGCATCATAGAATGTGAGGGTAGGACAGCTGTGCCAGAGCAGCCAGCTGTGCAAATCATGACTGGATGCTCCAGGGACAGTGAGGAGGCTGGAATCCCAGGACAGGATCTGGAACTGAACTGGTCTGCATGAGCTGGCAGAGCACAGAAAACATGGGCAACCTGTTTTAGGTTGTAGCAAGGCCTGGTCCTCAGTTTGGTGGAATATGAGCTCAGGCCTAACAGTCTCTCTTGGGACAGTTCCGACGGACAGCACTTCACCGAGCCTCCCTTGAGGGCCACATGGAGATCCTGGAGAAGCTTCTAGAGAGTGGAGCCAGTGCAGACTTCCAGGACCGGGTGAGAGGGCAGCTATTGGGTGGAAGGTGAGGTGGACTAATACCGATAGAATTCTACTTCCTGCCAAAACTGTACCAGTAGGCCACTTGACGTCCAGCCCCCGCTCCCCGTTCTGTGACATTGGTCAAGTCCCCTCTCCTCCCTGAGCTGCCTCTGTAGTCTGGCATGGACTAGCTGGACCCTGAGGATTCCCCCTCTCCACTGCCTGGACCCGGTGTTGTCTGAACTACTCCCTGCAGCTTTTCTCTGTTTGTCCCCTCACCCTCTTGGCGTGGGTCCTTTTCCCAGGGGATTTTCTTCCTTGCAGCTCTTTCATTAAGTTCCATTCTTCCCTTCTAGCTGGACTGCACAGCTATGCATTGGGCCTGTCGTGGAGGCCATCTGGAGGTGGTAAAGCTCCTGCAAAGCCGAGGCGCCAACACCAACGTGAGAGATAAGGTGAAGTAATAGTGCTTGATGCAGCACACATTGAGGTGCTGCAAGGAGGATGGGGATACGAGGCACATGGCAGGTCAACTCAAGTGGCAGAAAAGTAGCGGGCTAATCTGGTTTCGACAGTGGCTGCAGAGCAGCCGCAGGTCCTTTGGGGACTGCAGGTACACCAAGTGTAAAGGAGAGAGGAAGCCAAAAGAGCCACCATCTTGGGGTGTGGGCCTACTGAGAAAATGCAGAGTTTGTGCATCTGTGCCATTCTTCATTATCACCCACTCATTCATTCATTTGTTCATCTGCTCATTTACATTTATTTATTTAGTTAGCTATTTAGTTAGTTTTGAGACAGAGTCTTCTTATAGCCCAGTTGGCCTGGAATGCTTTATGTAGGTCAGGCTGTCCTCAATCTCACAGGGATCCACCTGCTTCTGCTTCCTGAGTGCTGGGATTAAAGGGGTGTGCTGCCATGCCCGGGCTTCATTTATTTATTTATTGCTATCCTTCTGTTCATCCATTCCTTTACACATAACCCTGAACAAGTCACTTGGCCTCTGAGTCACTCTTCCCCATCTTTAAAATTTGTAGAATTCTTAGGTAGGTTGGGTAGGAAAATGTATATTAATGAATTTTTCTTTGTTATTGTTATTATTATTTTTATGTGTATGAGTGTATTGTCTGCATGTACGTAATTGGACCAATGCTGTGCATTGCCCACAGAGGTCAGAGGAGGGTGTCAGATTCCCTGGAACTGGAGTTATAGATAGTTGGTAGCCACCATGTGGGTGCTAGGAACTGAACCCAGGTCCTCTGTAAGAGCAGTCAATGCTCTTCACCATTGAATCATCTCTCCAGCCCTATGAATTATTTTTCAACTGTAACTTTTATCATATCTATCACAGTCATCTCTCAATAAATGATATCTATTGTAATTAGTGGTTTGTTTTTTTTTTGAAACAGGGTCTCCAACAGGCCTGGAACTCACTATGTAGACCAAACTGGCCTTGATTTCACAGAGATCTGGCCTGCCTCTGCCTCTCCAATGCTGTGTGCATCACTATGCCTAGTCAATAAATGATATCTATTTTAATTATTAAAAGAAGAATGGGTTGGGGATGTGACTGAGTGATGAGTATTTGCTTAGTATGTGCAAAGACCCTGGTTTTAGTCCCCAGCATCCAAATAAATAATAAATGAAAAACCTAGGCATAGTAGTACACCCCTTCAATCCCAGCACTGGGGAGACAGAGGCAGGACGATTGAGTGTTTGAGCCTACCTGGTCTTCATGGTGAGACCCCATCTAATTTTGTTTAAAAGGAGTAGAGGAGTGGGCAGCAGCAGAGGAGTGGGCAGGGCACACAGCCCGGCAAGAGGAGATCTATGATAAGCTGCCAGGGGACGTGTCACTTAAGCTGTATGGTTAGGCTGCTGGTAGGATGGTGGAATGCTATGCCATCCCCTCCTGTCTAAGGCTCAAGGCCTTGGCACTCAGACTTGGGAGTGGGCTTAGGAAGGAGATAAGACAGTTTTCCAACCCCAGGGGCACCATGTTCCAGGCCCACGAGCCAGTAGTCTTGATTCCTCCCCACGCAGCTGCTGAGCACTCCCCTGCATGTGGCAGTCCGCACCGGGCATGTGGAGATTGTGGAATACTTTCTCTCCCTGGGTTTGGATATCAATGCCAAAGACAGAGTGAGTACTGGGCTCCCCGCTGCTCAGTCCCACAATGGGTGTGAGGGCTGCTGGCTGGCCGCTATGGGCAAGCAGTCCTTCCTTCTGGGACCCCAAGACTGAGCTTCTGAGCAAGGCCTCTAGCCCATCTCCTATCACCCTACAAACTGCCCTCAAATGGCTATGTCATGTGCTACACTGACTCTAGGAAGGAGACAGTGCCCTGCACGATGCTGTGAGACTCAACCGTTACAAAATCATCAAACTACTGCTCCTGCATGGGGCTGACATGATGACCAAGAACTTGGTAAGTTTATTCCTTTTCTGGCTCAGTGACTGGGTGAGCCCTTGCATGGTGAATGATCTTCAGGGGCCCTGGGACAGTCACAGCCTGGGTATACATGTCATTGGCTCTTGGCTATGTCACTCTAATCACTTACCTTCCCAGCTCTCTCTACATGTGTCAAGGTCCAGAGCACAAGTGCAAAGAAACAACAGGAGGGACAGTGAAAAGATGTCCCAAAGGCCCACAGACAGATCAATCACGGAGAGCCAACTAGAAGGGAACCTAAGCACTTGGTTGCTGCAAACATTCTAACAAACCATGTTGGCTCTTGGTGGTCCTCAAGTTTTCTGATGATAAATGTCCTTTAGTCCAAGCTCTTTTTTGGGCCCCCAAAGAAACCACAAAAAAGAGGTATGGGAGGGTCCCTTTGGCACAGGAAAAGGATCAGGAAAGCAGGAGCAACGTGGAGAGGACTGGACATCCTCGGTTTCAGTACTGCAGACATCCAGATTGGACCGTTTATAACGAAGGGGCTGTCCTGTGCATTGTAAGATGGTTAAGTGGCATCTCAGGCCTCTGCCAACAAGACACCATCAGCAGCCATAATTGTGCACCTCAAGATGACTTCACCCCTGGACATTTGCCTCCAGTTGAGAAGCACTGGTATAGATAAGGGCAACTTCTGGTGGGCTTCTGAACCATGAGCAGGTCTCCTTCTGATTCCCCCAGGCAGGAAAGACCCCCACGGACCTGGTCCAGCTGTGGCAGGCAGACACCCGTCATGCCCTGGAACATCCTGAGCCAGAGTCAGAGCAGAACGGATTGGAGGGGCGAGGGAGCGGGCGCGAGACCCCCCAGCCTGCACCAGTGGAGTAAATGCCTAACCCAGACAGGCACCAGTCAGCTGGTATGATCTGCCTGCAGCCAGTCTGGCAGGAACAACCACAAACTAACACAATAAAATGTTGTTTTTGCTATGTATGATGTTTGTTTCCATTTGTGTTGCAAATATGTAGGAATAAAGACTGGGTGTTAGAGTGAGCTCAGGAAAAGGGGGAAGCTGGAGTCCCTTGATTCTTGAATTAGGGGTTCTCCCCTGACTGCTATCCTGTGGCTTTGCGTGTGGTCAGCAGATGGCTTAATACAAGTCTGCCCTGGCAGGATCCTGGCAAAACAAAGAGGAAGCCGTTTGGCTCGTTCTCAGGGCGGGGCCAGGCCAGCTCAGCCAATCAGCTCCGTGGCTCTAAACAGTCTGGAAACTGCTGGGGCTGCTGGCTTCGTGGCTGGGAAACGTGGGAGGAAGGCCCGAGTCCTGCCAGACACTTTTTAGTGTTGAAACCCCAGGAACCCGTTTTCCTTCAGAGGGACACAGCGGTTGTGGCTTTTCTTCATCTGCTTCCCAGCTGGGAAGAAGACTTGCCTGGAGCCTCTAAGGCCTCGCCAGTGCCCACAAGTGAGGGGGGACGCAAATTTTTAACTAGATACGTTGATCATTAACAGTGGGAAAGAAGAATTCCAAACTCGGCTTCCCCCTGGACAGAGACAGCTGGTCCTCGAGCCTCCTGCAAAGATGCTGGGCCCTCGAGTTTGGGCCTCTGTGAGGAAGGGTTTGAGCAGAGGCTTGTCCAGGAACGTAAAGGGAAAGAAGTTGGACATTGCAGGCATCTATCCACCGGTGACCACCCCCTTCACAGCCACCGCAGAGGTGGACTATGGGAAACTGGAGGAGAACCTGAACAAACTGGGCACTTTGCCCTTCCGAGGTAAGAGAGTCTGCCTGCTGGGGAAGTGGGAGCCAGAGATCAGGGAGGGTACACAGCTCTGGCACCTTTGACTAAACCTCACCTGCTCTTGATTCCCTAGTTTTGAGAGGCTAAGTTAACTTCTTAGCTCCCACAGTTATTGTGGGGATCGTATGAGACAATGAAGATCAACATCCTTGCCCACCAGGCCCTCTTCTGATAGAGGGGCATTGGCCAGGTCACATAGCAGGGCATGGCGTAGCCAGAATAATAATCTGGAAGAATCTCATGTGGTGGCACACACCTTTTAATCCTAGCACTTGAGAGGCAGAGGCATGTGGATCTCTTGAGTTTGAGGCCAACCTGGGCTACATAGCGAGTTCGAGGCCAGCCAGGGCTACAGAAGGAAGAATCTGAAAGAATGCAAGTAAAGCAAGTAAAAATTCTAAGGGGTTATACATTAGAAAGTGTTGATTCCTATGATTATTAATGGGAGTGTAGTGGCAAAGGTGCTTTGGTGACAGTGACCAGTGACTCAACTGAGCCCCTTTCATAGCTCGGTACCCAGGTGATGATTTTTCTTTAGGGGACAGGCAACCCATAGATGTCTACATTGAGCAAGGATGCCATGTCTCCTGGGACTTGCTCATGGTGGCCTGGAGGTAGAGGTAGAGGTAGAGCTGAGGCTTGGCTCCTTTGAAGAAAAGCATGAAAATCCTTAGCTTCTGACAAAAAGAAAAAAAGAAACAACAACAACAACAAAAAAAACAAATAAAACCCAACTCTGCTTCAGTTTAAGAGTCAAGGATTATTAGTTAAGGGACCAGAAGAGTAGATTTTGCATCCCAGTGTCTTTCTGCCATCCAGAAATCCACAGAGACCCTGGATTCTGCTCTGGACCGCCCTTCCCTTTTACCTTTCTAACTCCTGTAGTAAGCACAGTATATCCTGGACAGGCTTCAAGGATTTGACTCATGGACCCATACTGCCGTCTGATTCTTCTATTCACCACACACCAAGATATGGGGACCTGTGGCATAAAGAGCAGTGTCTGGAGGTAGAAGACGTCTAATCTGGCTAATACAGCAACTAAGAAATCATGCACCCTCTCTGAGATGCTTCTCTCACTTGAGTATAGGAGTTGAACCTTCGGGCTCTTAGCCACCGGGCTCAAGACAATCCCCCCAGATAGTCAACCATGCAGCTGGCACAGAGAACACAGAGTTGAGGGGGGGCTGTCGCCGTTCCAAGATGCCACCAAAACATGAAATCTGTTTTCTTGCCTTCTGGAATAGACAATACACAGCCCAACACTTGGAGACAGAGGAGGCAACTGTCACATGCCGCTTTGTAACAGTGTGGACACCAAAGCCCTCCAGAGCAGTGTGGGCCTGTCCTTGGTGTATTAATGAACACAGAGATTCTTCTGGAAAGCATTATCTAAAACTCTGTAGTTCGTTTTATCTTTAAAGTATCGCTAATTTTTACTGCTTATTTAGTTTTAATTTTAAAAATTTTATGTGTATGGGTGTTATGCCTGCCTATGTGTTAGTGCGCCCGCGTCGTGCATTGCCCACAGAGGACAGAAGAGCATGTCAAATCCCCTGGAACTGGACTTACAGACAGTTGTTAACTGCCATGTGGGTGCTGGGATTTGAACTCTGGTCTTCTGCAAGAACAGCCAGTGTTCTTAACTACTGAGCCATCTCCCCAGTCCCTGTTCTGCTTATTTAAGTAAAAAAAATTTTTTTTTAAATCAGGGCTGATGAAACAGCTTGTTAGGTAAAGACACCACCATGTGTGATGACATTGATTCAACTCCCAGAACGCATATAAAGGTGAAAAGAAATCACCAGCTCCTGCAAGCTCTCTTCTGACCTCTCCATGCTCACAGTGGCATGTGCGCCCCTCACCAGATAAATAAATGTATAATACTTTTAGGAATATTATTTAATACTTTCTTGAAGATCATATTTAAAAGCCCCACAATAGCCAGATGTGGTGGCACAATGCCTTTAATCCCAGCACTAGGGAGGCAGAGATAAGAGGATCTTTATGAGTTCAAGGCCAGCTTGGTCTACAACAGGGAGTTCCAGAACAGATAGAGCTACATAATGAGACTCTGTCTCAAAACACAAAAACATAAAACAAAAAATCCTGCACAATAAATAATGAAAATAACATGTTAAACCATTAACCTCTGAAATAAAACAATTTCATTGAAATACAAAAATCTTCAGTGACTGCTTCTGTTGTTCAATACAACAAATTAACAACTGGCTATTTTGGAAGGCGAAGGTGGGTTTTAATTTGCAGATAAAGAATGTCGTCTTTAAAAAATATAAACTCAGAAAAAGCTTGTGAATCATATACAGAAGCAGCTATGGAAGGCTGAAAACCAGAAACTGCGTGAGCAGCACCAGTAAGCACAGAGGCTTCTGGCTCTTCTGGTTTCCTATTGTGTGTAGAATGCAGACCTGAGTGCATATCATTTACGATAGGTAAAACATTGGCCTTTAGGAAACATTTCTGCTTTAATTTTTTTTAAAAAAAGTAAAATAAGAGTTGTAACCAAAGATTGGAGGGAGGACTTGTTCAGAAGAGCCATTTGACCCTGAACTCATGCCTGTAAATAGCTTCAAAAGTGGACTTTGAATTGTTATTTCTAGTGAGGTTAGCAGACAACCATAGAGCCACTTTAGCAAGCCTGCAGAGATGAGATTGCCCATAAAACTTTCAGCTTGTACCTATTCCTTCCATATGTAGAGTGGACTATGGTTTATTGTAAAAGAGAAAACATTTTTTTATACATTAAAAGTGCTACCTGGTTAAAGAAAATATTTCAAGTAATACAGCTTTTACAAGACCATCTGGGTATTGCTAAGTGTGCTAGATAGCTTTGGGGGAAACAGCTCAGATGTGTTTCTCACCCAAGATGCACGAGATCCATTCTAGATTGTCCAGGCATCTATGGTAAGCCTGGTTAGCTGGCCCACATGCTCCAAACTTCATCGTGCCCATTTACCAGGGCCAAATTCTGGATCTGAAGGCCATCACTAAGGCAAGAAGATATAGATTACCCTGGAATGGCACCAGGGACCTGGGACCTGGGAAAGTCTCCTCCTATCTGCTCTGCTTTCTCAGCCCCACTGCTTTGTTGCCCCCTAATTGTGACTTCATATTATTCCGGAATGTGCTTCTTGCTGGGCCAGTCCCCTTCTGGACTTTGCCCTGTAATGGGACTAGGGATGAAAGGGAGACAGCATATATTGAGCTGACAGTTGAGATGGGCATGGGCCCGGGGGAGGACAGAGAGAGGAGAGAGAGAGAGAGAGAGAGAGAGAGAGAGAGAGAGAGAGAGAGAGAGAGTACCAGTGTGGGAACAGAGATGGATATCAGTTCAACCAGTTTGCCATGGTTAAACTGATACAATACCTTCTGTCTGTGAGACCACTAGATGGGGATGGAGGGGAAACTAAAGACTGGAAAGTAAGAATTGAGTAGCGGCTGGGCATACTTTTAATCCCAGCACTTGGGGGACAGAGGCAGACATATGTCTATGAGTTCAAAGCCAACCTGGTCTACATAGTGAGTTTCAGGCCAGCTGGGGATAGAGGGGGACCCTGTCCTAAAAAGACCCAAAACAAAAACAAAAACAAAATTTGAGTATCAGAATGAGTTACAAGCAGAAGACAGAGGGTCTCCGAATTAGAGAAATTTCCCTAACACTGACTTTGATGACAGCTGTCAGGATAGGAGACAGAACTCAAGTCTTACACAATGCCTGACAGACCAGGTCTGAATGATGAGGTGGCCTCTCCTTGCCCCACCCCCAGCTGCCTTCCTCACAATGGGGTTCATTACTGAGGTGTCAGAGGGCATCCTAGGGAGGGTGAGGCAGGGGCCTGCCTGCCAGATACCCTTGGGGCTCTGGCCCTTTCAAGCATGAGCCATACCATCTGGGCTCCACCACCCCCAGTGTGCTCTTAGCTCCGTGTGAGGTGTAGGGCCCTGGAGGCCTTCTTGGAGTTCCTCCAGCAACCATCATGCAAGGTGGTGCTGGGGACTATCCTCTTGCTAGGAGGCGGAAGCCTCATTCTGTGGACTCAGAGGAAGAGAAGGAAGACAGTCCAAGAGTGTGCCCAAGACAAGGCTCCAGAGTCCTATCGAACAAATGAGAACTGGATCAAATCTCATTTTAGCCGCGTCTCTGAAGAGAAGTTGCCCACCCACTATGTCTGCGTTAGCAACAACGCCCCTCCACCTGAGAGTGGACATGGAGAGGCCAGCACTGCCTTCCACATGGAGACCATCACCTCTACACATGGAGAAGGAGGCACAACTCTCTGTCGAGACTCTGTTACCAGCAAGCAGAAGATGGCTGGGTCCTCAGTGGCCAAAGAGACCCAAAAGGAGTCCAGAAAGTCCTCGTCCATAGAGGATGCCTCCTGGGCTGCTGTAGCCGCTTGTGCCAAGGAGATCAATGCCAAGGGGCAGCACCTGGCTAATTCTATGCTGCAGCGTGCCACAACTTACCAGCACTCAGGCCATGTGGAGTCCAGGGACATCAGCCCAGAGGAGTTGAAGGCCCTGGAGGAGGTGGAGATAAAGCTGAAAGGGAACTTCTTCACCCACCGGGAAACCACTATAGCTGGTACCAACCAAACACACACTGTCTATGGCCACAGTCGCCACGGCCACCAGAACCATTCAGCCCACCATAGCTACCCGGGCCATCAAGGCCACCAGAGCCACCAGAATCATCATCAAGGCCACCAGAGTCACCAGAGCCACCCAAGTCAATCAAACCAGATGAATCATTCGGGCCATTCAAGCCACCAGGGTCATCCAGGTCACTCAAGCCACCAGAGTCACCATGGTCAGCCAAGTCACTCAAGCCACTAGAGCCATAGCCTGCTCACCCGCAGCCAGCAGATCTATGACTCTTGAAGCGGCTTAACCATGTGCCCCTTCCCCCCAGCAGGGCTGGCTCACATATACAGGCCTGTTTTCTCTCCTATGGGGAAACCTGTGTGGTCCAGGGTGAGAGGTTGCCCCCCAAATCCCTGCTTCCTCTGGCCCCAGCAGGGGTCATGAGTGAGGGAGGAAGGAATGCAGCTACAACAGCCTGAGGCTCCTGAAGACTCTGGAGAGAAAACATGAGGCAGATCGCAGGAGCATCCACGAGCCCCACACTGACCCTACGTGCCTGATCGGAGCCAATAAAGCCCTGTATGCCCTCAACTCTGTGTCCAGGGGTTTGTGTCCAGCTGAGGTCTGGATGGAGGTGGAGGAGAGGATGTGTCCCCGGTAGTCCGGTTAATGGGCCTTGGCTGGGGGCCTCATGGGCCTGACTGGAGACCATAAGACAGTCTCTCCCGGTCTCAGGTGTTGGGATTGCGATGTTGCCAGGGGCCTCAAACCGACCTGCCCTCAACTGCTAAAGGATGAGGAGCATCCAGGTGCTGGGGAAGAGGGCGCCAGCAGAGAGTAAGCAAGCCAGGTAGGGCTTTGGGCCCCATCTTCTTGTGGTCTCAAATCTGTGGTCTCCACACGGTAGTACTCTCCCTGCCTCACTTGCTTTAGGCCCATAGGAATCCATGTGACCACAGCTTAATGTCACTATTGCTAGAGTTGTGACTGTGGCTACTGTGGCTGCTATCAATATTCTACCACTAACAGCTTACGTTTGTGTTTGCTTTGCCTAGTGTGGAGTCATAGCTGCATAAGGAATGTACTATCTCTTATTTTACAATGAAGTTTCAGAGTTTCAGGGAGACGAAATTCATCCGAAGTGACATAGTAAGCAATGTTAGATCCAGCTTGCCTCACGAAGCCCACGGAGTCCCTAGTCCTGCCCAGTTCTTGTCTCCTTTTCCCAGCCACGTAGCTTTGCCTCTCTCATGCTTATTCCTGACATCTTCACACACTCTCTGACAGTTCCTCTGCCCTTCTACAGGCCTGGCACTTCTGGCCTCCTCTTTCTAGGTCCCCAAAAGGCATTTTGGAATGATGAGCGATCCCTACCCTCGTGTTAAGAAGCCAGTTCTCCTATGAATCTTTAGAGAGGTCAAGAAAAGGCACTGCCTAGCTCCAAGGGAATCTTGGACATAGATTTAGATCTTTTATGGATTTATCAGGGGTTCCCAGCCTGTGAGCCTTAAACCATTGGGGCAAATGACTTCAAATTATAAGTAAGTCTATAAACACTCCAAACATGGTGGGTTGATTTTATAGAATACAAATGGGCGTGTTTTGATTTTTCTGGATATTACTAACATGAATGTGCATGAATTTTTAAAATTTTTAAGAAGTTTTTGTTGGTATATGATGTGTACATGTGAACAAGTGAAGATCAGAGGACAATTTTATGGTATCAAATATCACTCCACTTTTGCATGGTTTTCAGGGACTGAACGCAGGTCATCAGACTTGCATCATCAGATGGCAAGCACTTTTAACCACTGAGCCATCATACAACCCAAATGTGTATGAATTTTGATTTTCATAATTGCTTATTTATTTTGAGCTGAGAAAATGCAGCCTTGTTAAAGAAAACTGAGAAAGAATTCCCTAGAGCGGGAGGGATTCCACTGGGGGAATCGTCTATAATTGCATATTTAAATGAGTTCCTAAAATTTTTAATTGAAGGAGAAGTAGAAACAGGTGGGTTTCTGGGGCTTGCTGGCCAACCAGCCTAGCCTACTTGGAGAGCTCCAGGGCACTGAGAGACCCTGTCTCAAAAAGCAAGATAGACAGCTTCTGTGGAACGATACCTAAGGTTGTCCTCAGGCCTCCACATGCATGTACATACACATGCATATTTACCTCCACACGCAAATACCTGCACATAATTTTATTTGTTTTGATACAAGGTTTTCCTATATCCCTAGTTGGCCTTGAACTTGCTATGTAATACCAGACTGGCCTCGATCTCACAGAGCTGCCTGGGTCTGCCTTGTGATGCCATGCCCAGCCCAAGTTTTTAAATATTTAAAAAATCATCCAGGGTCAAATAGCTTGAGACCAGCCTAGATTTCAAGAGACTCTAATGTCAAAAATTTATTTTTATTTAAAAACGTTTTCAAGTTGGCAAAACTAGCAGTGTTCACTTAGCACCCATGTTAATTTACTGGTTCCCATTCTTGTACCATAAAAGAAGATGTTATTGGCAGAAGCTGGATGAGGAAAAAATTCCTTATATTACATTTGTGCCTTTCTGTAGGTCTCAAAGTAGTTCAAAACTCAAAGTTGAAACACAGGTAATTTCTGAGAGCATATCAAAGTTTATTATAGTCATACTGCAATCAAAGTGTGGAGGCAGGCAACTCAAGTATAGACTCTTGGGTGAGGACATTATTGGAAAAAAGACAATTAGATCACTGTTAGATTAGGCAGGTGAGCAGCTACCAGCTATGAGATTCTAGCCTGAGTCAGCTGGGAGGGTGCTGGCTTCCCATAGAAGAGGCTTAATTCCATTGAAGTTCACTGGGAAATTGCTTCGACATTTTGTCAGGAGTTTCTTCCTAGAGGGAGGTTATGAATTATATCATGTAAAAAAAATGTTCGGCTCTGGGCCAGCAGATTTGGAATTTTCTTTTTCTTTTTGAAACAGGGTCTCACTATGTAGACAAGGCTGGACTTGAGTTCCAAGAGATTCTCCTGTCTCTGGCTCATGAGTGCTGAGTTTAAAGGCGGGCACCACCACTCCAGCCTAGGGTGTTTTTATAATTAATAATTAAAACTTTAAAAAACTTTTGTTGAGACAGTGACTCCCTGTAGCCCCAGGTGACCTGGAGCTCTCAATGTAGACCAAGCTGGCCTTGATTTCACAGAGATCCATCTGCCTCTGCCTCACAAATGCTGGGATTAAAGGCATGTGTTACCGCACCTTGCTTAAAAATTAAAAATATTTTGAAATTTTATGTGTATATGTGCATGCTTGAGTGTATGTATGGGACCGCATGCATGCAAATGCACTTGGAGGCCAGAAGAGGGCATCAGACCTCCTGGAACTGTAGTTATAGATGGTTGTTAGCTGTCTGACATGGGTGCTGAGAACTGAATTCGAGTCCTCTGAAAGAGCAATAAGTGCTCTAACCAAGGAAACATCTCTCCTGCCCCTAAGCTACTCTTATATACAGCACCCATCTTGAGTCTGTGCTGGATGTTCTGAGGAGGGGGACCATCACTGACTAGGATGAGTCCACGTAAAGGAAAAAGGGCACCAGGCAGCAGAACAAAATGCCATGGGCGTGGGGCCCAGACGGAAGGAAATGTGAGACCCTTGACACTCAAAGTTTTACACTTTTGAGAGGCTTCTGCTGGGGTCCAAGCAGAAGGGCACATGGTGAACAAATATGCAGAGGCAGGAGAATGGCAATGTGTTGGGGTTGCTTTCTGTTTGTTTTTATGGTATTGGGGCATCCATCTAGGGCCTTGTACATGAGGAAAGTGCTCTCCAAGATACACTACCAGTCTTTTTTATTATATATATATATATATATATATATATATACATATATATATATGTATATATATATATATATATATTGTGTGTGTATGTGTGTGTGTTATATCTTCATGAATATCTTCATGAATATAAGTGTGCCACGTGCATACAATGCCCATGGTGGTCAGAGGAAGGCATCAAAGTCTTTGGAACTGGAGTTACAGACAGTTGTGAGCCACCATGTATGTGATGTATGTGCTAGGTATGGAACCTGGGTCCTCTTCAAGACCAGCAAGTGCTCTTAACTGCTGAGCCATCTCTCCAGCTCCTCCCCATTCCGTCTCAATGATCAAATTGAAGGAAAGGCAACATTAAGAGGCAGGTGAAGGTTAATGCCAAAAAGGGACTGTGAACTTAAAGCTAGGGAGGACTTTGGAGACAATCAGCATTCATTTCATAGAGGAGGCCAAACTGAGAAAGTTTGCCTAGTCCCTGGAGGCCAGGAATAAAGAGCTCTGAGGACCTCTGTGTGTAAGCAGGTAGTAACAGGGGAGCGAAAGGGACAGGGAGTGGAAGCTCAGAGGAGAGATGCTCACAGAGATGTCCCGGGAGATTTCTTGGGAGGAGTCAGGAATGATGAGGAGCCAGGGGGCCATAGTAGTGACCAGGGATACTCCTGTGAGGAAGATTGTGCTTCCTTTGGGCTCCAGGAAACTGACATGTTGCTTGCACGTCCCCAGGCCCACTCACTGCTCTTCCCAGAATTCTCCCTCCAACTTCCACAGTGAGAGGAACGCATCCTGCTGCAGTGGGAAGAGGGAGTTGAGAGGTCTGAGTAAGCATGGCCTCACCTGTGGCCCAGCCACCCTCTGGGTTTAAGGTGTACCTTTTCCTATTCCACCAGAGTCATACCCAATACCACTGAACACTAGGTTCTATTAAAAGTACTTTATAAGAGTATCTCATTTTAACTCCAGTCTTTACGAAAAGTACTGATACCTTTTTTTTCAGTTATGGGAGCTGGAGTTTAGCCAAGCTGTATTCTTTTCTCTTTTTTTTTTTCTTGTAAATTATTACTATTTTTTGTTTTGGAGTTTGTTTGGGTGGAGACATGGTCTCCCTATAGCTCTAATTGGCATAGAACTTGCTATGTGGACCAGATTGACCTCAGTCTCACAGAGATCTGCCTGCCTCTGCCTCCTGAGTACTGGGATTAAAGGTGTACGCCACCATGCCCATAAATTATTTTTGAGCTAGGATCTCCTATGTATCCCTCAACTGACCTTGAAGTCTCTGTGTAGCCCAGACTGGCATTGGAGCCATGGTCCTCCTGCCAGTGATTGCTAGGATGTGCCTCCAAGCCATTTTCTCAAGACCTTAGTTGGTGAATGTACCACACTGAGCTAGCTGGTCCTGGCTCCTCTGCCTTCAGGAGCTCTGCCACAGGCCATTCTATGTACTGCCCTTCAACCTACTTTGCTTGTCCCTGAACCACAAGATCCCTGCCTTTTACACTCAACTGGGCCTCTCACCATTAATGGAGATATGTCAGACCTGCAATTGGACAAGCAGCTGGGGCAAAGGAGTGAGCCCTTTGCAACACCAGATCCCAGACTTCAGCATGCTTTCTGGGACATTTTCCTAGCTGAGCTTTAGAATAGCTCTGTGAGGTAGGACTGCAGTGACTTTCATTCCCTAGAAAGGGAGATGGAGACTTGGAGACCCAGTGACTTGCTCTCTGGCTGCTCCTCCCCTCCCCCACTGTGCACCACACTCCTCTTCCCAGCTAGGTGTGGATCCAGTGCTCCCTTCCAGAGGAAAAGCTGTGCCCTAGGGTCCACTGCTGCCTCCCAGGGCATCACATACCACTGTCATGCCCATGGAGGCCAGATGGCATTGGATCCCCTGCAGCTGGAATTACCAATTGTTGTTAGCCACCATGTGAGTGCTGGGAATTGAGTCCTCTGCAAGGGCAACCAGTGCTCTTAGCCACTGAGCCACCTCTCCAGCCCCATCTTAATAGAAATGGCAAGAGCTTGATTTTGAAATTTGTAGCTGAGGGCTGGTTCAATATTGGCTAAAGCTAAAGCTGCTCACCTGGGTGGGCAGCTTCTTCAAAGGTGCCTGACCCTCTGAGAAAGCAGTGGAACCTCGTATAGGGAGACACTGCTCTATCTTTCCACCTGCCGCCTGATCTGGAGAAACTGGTCTTCAGGACATAATCCAGCTGCAGCCAAATGCTCTTTGTTTCATCCAGTTCCTTGCAATGTTACCAAGGAAAATTTTTTAAAAAGCTACCCAAGGAAAGAGATCCTGGCAACCCACTCACTGTAGCCTAATTGTTCAGTGAACAATGTGGATAAAGGTAGGTGCGTGGTTTGAAGTTGAGTTGACATCACACTGTGTCCCCTTAAAGATGACTCACAGGAAGAATTTCTCTTGGTCTCGGTGCCAGGAAACCGTTTCTCCAGGGCAGCTGCTTTGCTTTTATCTTTCAAGTTCTGCATATCTGTTAGCTGACCAGGTTTCCTTTTTAGCTGTGACTGCCGGGAAGCTCCCCATTTAACTTAGGGCTCATCTCTCACAATTGTGTGGCATGGATTTTATGTGTGACTACTGCTCCCAGCATTCTTTTCTTTTCTTTTCTATCAAATATCTTTTTATTCATAATTGTGGTCTGTTGTGTGCTATATTTGTAAAGTACTTCAGGTTTGATTTTGTTGTTGTTGTTAGTGTTGCTATTTGTTTGTTTGTTTGTTTGAGACAGGGTCTCGTATAGCCCCAAGCTGGCCTTGAATTTACCTTGAACTGTAGATCCTCTTAACTCCCAAGTGCTGGGACTACAGGTATATTTTGTTTGTTTTTAATGGCATGGCATTGTCTGTTACTGTTTATCATAGTCCTGCCACTGAGATAAGATGAAATGACGGAAACAGCTAAAGGAAGAGAAGGTTTATTTTGGCTTGCAGCTTGAGGCTAAGTCCATCATGGTGGGAGGAGACAAAATGATTTGAGGCAGCTGGTCACACGGCATCCACAATCAAGAAGCAGAGAGCCAGGAGCAGGCGTGCTCCTGAATCCAGAATCCCAGCCCAGGGAATGGTGCTGCTCACAGTGGGTGGGTCTTCTCACCTCAGTGAACCTAGTCAAGATAATCCCCATTGGCAGGCTCAGAGGCCTGTCTCCTCAGTAATTCTAGAGCTCATGAAGTTGTTGATTGAGATTAACCATCAGAGGCACTGCAGAAGACAAAGAAGAGGAAAAAGAAAAAAAGTTAAATGGACATGATTCTACCAACATTCATTCTTCCCATGTTCAACTGAAAGCATCAGTTCTGATGGGCTGTCAGAGAAAGATAAATGTTAACATGTGAACTAGTACATGTTAGAAATCTCTCTAATAGATGGTTCGTAAAACAAGAATTGGGGAACTTAAATGAGATACCACTTTTCACCCAGAAAATTGGCAAAAGTAGCTTTGACAATATCAAGAGTTGACATGGATGGACACTAATGAGTGGCCTCTGTTGCCAGGCTCTGCACCGATCATTTGAAAGCATGGCACTTGACAAGCTGCACACAGATGCAACTGTTACATACCTAACTCTAGGAACTTGGGAGGAATTCTAGGCAGAGGCAAAGAAGGCCTTGCCAGAAAATGGTAATTTCAGCATCATTTACAGGAGCAAAAGGGATAAAATAGTTTGAATTAGCCTCGAGGAGAAAAATGAAAAGTGTGATCTAACCATGCAATTAAATACTATGTAACAATTAAGGAAAGTGAATCAGAGTTGTGCTTGCTGCTGTGGACAAGCTTAAAACATAATGCTAAACAAAAATATCAAACCACAAAAGGCTGTAAGCCCGTTCCATTTCTGTGAAATGTAAATGATCTTATCATGGGTCTATACGTATGTTGCAAGTGCGTAAAGACAGGAAAGAAAGCAATGAACACTTGATCCAGGGGAGGAGGACCAGGTGGAAGGTGATGGTGAGGGTTGTCATAGGTGCTGATCACATGGGCACCTGTTATATTAGTGACTATTCTTCCTGGCACAGATCAAATATTTCATTAAAACAAAGGGAAACAATGGGAACAGTGTTAAACACCTTCCAGCATCAGGACAGGGATGAGAAGGATGGGTGGATAGCCATGATGGGGAGGTAGGCCCCTTGAGACTGGTGTTTCTGAGAGGTGGGGGCAGAGGTGGGTTGCAGTGACCCGGCTTTGTTGCAGGCTTCCTGATCCAGGGCTCCACCGGAGAGTTTCCATTTCTGACCAGCCTCGAGCGTCTGGAGGTGGTGAGCCGTGTGCGCCAGGCCATACCCAAAGACAAACTCCTGATAGCCGGCTCTGGCTGCGAGTGTGAGACCACAATGCCTTGGGACCTGGGGTGGCTGGGCTGTGAGGGTCCAGGCTCCTTGGCCCTGGGACTGGGTTCTGTCAACTATCTTGCTTTTGCTTGCCTTCTTCCCCCAACTCCATCTCTCTCCTGCAGCCACTCAAGCCACAGTGGAGATGACTGTCAGCATGGCACAGGTCGGCGCTGATGCTGCCTTGGTGGTCACCCCTTCCTACTACCGTGGTCGCATGAACAGCGCTGCCCTCATTCACCACTATACCAAGGTAGGTGGAATGGGTGGGCATGGGTTGAAGCCTGGGACCGAGAGGAGGTTGGTGGAAGTGGAGGCTGTGCCTGGGGAGAGGAGACAGAGAAGCTGGGAGTGAATTGGTGAGTCTACATCATGTTAATAGCTACTCTGGGACACAGGTGGAGTGCCACCATGTACCAGCTGTGTGACTCTGGACCACTTACCTAACCCCTCTGTGTCAGTTTCCTCCCTTCTAAAATGGGAAGAATGGTACCTGCCCTTTCTCTGTGCCACCCAGGTTGCTGACCTCTCTCCGATCCCTGTGGTGCTGTACAGCGTCCCTGCCAACACAGGGTTGGATCTGCCTGTGGAAGCAGTGGTCACATTGTCCCAGCATCCGAATATCATTGGCATGAAGGACAGTGGTGGCAATGTGAGTGACAGCAGCTCCCAGACCGGAACCTCCTCTTTCTCTGGTTCTAGCATGATGGCTTCTAACTCAGAGCAGCTCTGAGACCTGGGGCCATCAGTCCTGAGCTCCTGCTTGGGCTCTCATTGTTGGGCAGGCTCTCTGAGGCTTTGTCTGAACTTGAGGGCATCTCTCTATGGCCTTGGGTATGTTTCAGCAGCACATACCCAGCTGGTAGCTGAGCTCTGTACCTAGCACTAACGCTGCATTCACTATGACAGGTGACCAGGATTGGCCTGATTGTTTACAAGACCAGCAAGCAGGAATTCCAGGTGTTGGCTGGGTCAGCCGGCTTCCTGATGGCCAGCTATGCCGTGGGTAGGCCTCCTCTGCTCTCATGCTATCCTGGGTGACCAAGATGCACCCAGATATGTGGGTGTGCTGGGAGAGATTCAAGGCCAGAGCTGGGGCTTCTGGGGCCAGTTGTCTGAGCACTGGGTGCTTGAGCTTGACCACGTTGGGTGGAGAAGGGTGTTTGAGTATAATCCTGGCCTCTAGAGATGCCTTCAGTCAAATTCCATGCTTAGATGACAAATTTAGCTCCTCTAATCTCACCCGTAAATCATTTTCTGAGAGCAGAGGCCTGTAGACCTGTAGGCCAGGAGTCCACATTCCTCTGCCCCTGGGCCCAGACAGAATGGGCCTGTGATCTTTGATTGCTTTCAGATTCTGTTCCAGTCCTGCATCCTAGGAGCACCACAGACCAGCTTCTCCTGTCTGTTTTGAGTCTGGGGTTCAGGTGGAATTGAACCCTGGAGGGTAGAGCCTACAGCAAAGCCCCCGGGAGCTGGGATCAGAGGGGCGTTTCTAGCACGTGGGACACAGCCTTGGTTCCCCTTACCTCCGGGCCCTGCAGGCTTTGGCTTTGGTTGGGGTTCTTGCATCTCTCCCCTTTACCATCTAGTCTCTGAAGAGCAGGAGAGAAAGAGGGGCCCCGTTTCTAGCTCCTCCCTGAGAATATAGACAAGAGAGCACAGGCTGTGGAGGTGGGTGCACTTTGAGCCCTGCCATCCACCCAGTGACCCACAACACCAGCCCTCACTGGGCCTAAGTTTCTGCTCTAAAATGCAAAGTGGTATTGTGAGGTAGAGCATCAGCCCTGTCTACCACAGCCCAGAACATAGTAGGTGTTTTCGTTGTTTTTTAAATGAATTTTCCATTAAAAAATTTAAAATAATGTGTGTGTGTGTGTGTGTGTGTGTGTGTGTGCGTGTGCCACAGTGTGTATGTGGAAGTCAGAGGACAACTTTTGAGAGTTACTTCTCTTCTACCTTTTGAGTCCTGGGGATTGAACTTAGGTCATCAGGTTTTGACAGCAAATGCCTTTATCAACTGAGCTATCTTGCCAGCCCCATAGTAGGTATTTTATAACTAGTGACTATTGGCTCATTCCAAATTGTCTTTTTCCTCCAGTCTTGAGGCCACTGTGTTTAGGGGCACTCCTGACTCACCTTAGAATCACACTTAAAGGCTGGCAGGGTGGGGGTGGAGCATTTTGAGATCATAGAGAACCCGTTTCACCACCCAGATGAGAGGGTCTATGCCATGACATCACACAGTCAAGGGGAGGATATGCCTAGACCCCTGACCTCCTGCCCAGACCTCTTTCCCTCCCTCCATCTCCACTGCCCAGTTCACCGGGGGAATAAGATTTCAGAAGAGCACTGGCTCCCATCACCCCAGCTTCTGAGGTATCAAGGTCCTCTTGGGAGAACATCAGGGTGGGAACCAGCTCTGGGAGGGTAAGGGCTGCAGGGAGACAGCTGGTCTGTAGGCTGTGCTCCCTGACCCTCGGTCAGCTCCGAGTAGCTCCATCATCAGACCTCCCATTCTGGACCTACAGGCAGCGTTTCTCTCTGGAAACGGGGGAACACAGAGCATGCCTGTGGCGTGGCCAAAAGGAGTGTAGAAATCCATACATGTGTCCGAAAAATGAAAAGGCCCAGGGTTTGGGATTCTCTGTGGGAAGTGACTCTGACTGATGTTCTGTGTCCCCTCTGGGCAGGAGCTGTTGGGGGCATGTGTACCCTGGCCAATGTCCTGGGGGCTCAGGTGTGCCAGCTGGAGCGACTCTGCCTCACGGGGCAGTGGGAAGCCGCCCAGAAGCTGCAGCACCGCCTCATTGAGCCCAACACATCGGTGAGCTCCCAGACAAGGGCGTGAGGGAGCGGAAGCTTGGGCTGCACCGGGTCCCTGCGCGGTCCTTCCCTTTCAGAGGCCCTTTGAGAGAATGGCTCATTGTGCGAACTCTTGTGCTTCCCCCAGAAAACTTTGGTTGCAGAGTTGAGTTGAGCCCTCTCAGTTCTCAGGCTTCAGAATGCATTGAAATTCGCACGTGGGCTAGTTAAAAACCCAGCCCTTTGAACACGCATTGAACTGTGCTGAGTGATAGTGACACCAAAGGCCTGAAGCCATCCTTAGAGGGTCACCGTGGCCTTCACGACAACCAGAGAGGGTCAGATACCGAGAGTCAGAATGGCTAGGGCAGTGAAGAAGTTGGAGGAGATGTTTCCATGTTCAGGGAGAGTTTTGTCAGAGTAATCTGTTCTACAGTTAAGACCTTGGGCTCTAGCTCTGGCAAGTCAAAAAGAAGCACTTAAGGGGGAATTTTGTCAACAGCAAAGCCACTTTGAAATCTGAGGCAAACTGAAAAATGCATATCCTTATTTTATTTATTTCAAAGTGTGTGTGGGGGTCTCAGTATGTTGCCCAAGTTGGCCTTGAACCAATTGCTCTCAAGATCTTCCTGCTTCAGCTCCCGAATAGCTGGGATTACATTTGCATGCCACTGAACAAAGCTTTATATATATGAAATATATATAAAACTTTTGTGTAGCTGGGCATGGTGGCACACGCCTTTAATACCAGCAGTCAGGAGGCAGAGGCTGGTGGATCTCTGAGTATTCAAGCCCAGCCCGGTTCACATAGCGAGTTCCAGGCCAGCTGGGGCTATAGGGAGACCCTGTCTCAAAAAAAAATTTTTTTTAATTATCTTGAGATAATTGTATATTCACATATAATTGTAAGAAACAATACCACCAAGAGATCTCACGTGCCAGTTTCTCTCAATACCAACACCTAACAAATCTATGGAATAGTTTGCCCGGTCTCCACCTCAAAGGGCTAGGATTAAAGGCATGAACCACCATGAAGAAGCAGACACTGCTCCTTCATTGCCTATATATTTGTAAATATTTTTCTTTAATCTGTATCTTGTCTTTTCCATTTCCTTAACTTCTTTTTTAATCAATAGGGTTTTAAATTTTGAAAAGTTTTAACTTTGGATGAAGTCTAGTTAGTCAATATTTTTTCTTGAATCTGAGAATTCTTTGTTCAACACTTCACTCTGGCTATTTTCTCTTACTTTGTTTCCTAAAAGTTTTAGAGTTACACTGTGTAAGTTTGTGACCCATTTTGAGTTAATTTTTGTTCAAATCCAGAGACTTTGCTGAAGTTTCCTTTTTTCGCCTATCTCATGTTCTCCAAAACCGTCTGTTGAAGAGCTTTCTCTTCTCTGCTCAGCTGCCTTTAAACCTTTGTCAGAAACCAGTGGGGCAGATTTGTGTGAGTCTATTTCTGGGTTCTGTCTTCTCTGCATTGATCTGTGTATCTATCCTTCCACAATACCACACAGGCTGAATTGTTAGCCTCCAATAGTAAGGGTTCAAATAAGTCTAGAGTAGACTGATTCCTCACCGTTCTGTTCTTTTCTTTCTTCTCCTAAATTGTTTTTACCTAATTTAATTTCTTTGTCTTTCCATATACATTTTGGAATAAACTGATCTGCATCTACAAAAAAAATGTTCTGCTATTTTGGTAGGAACTGTTAAATTTGCATATCAGCCTGCATTGTCTTCCAATTCTTTTTTTTTAATATTTCATTTTTATTTTGTGTATGAGTGTATTGCCTGCATGTATGTAAGTGCACCCAAGTTGTGCAATGCCCCAGGAGGAATCGGTCTGTTCTAGAACTGGAGTTACAGATGGTTGTTAGCCACCATGTGGGTGCTGGACTTTGAACCTGGGTCCTCTGCAAGAGCAGCCAATTCTTAACCACTGAGCCATCTCTCCAGCCCCGTCTTCCATTTCTTAACTATGACCTATCTCGCTATGTAACTAGATCTTCTTTATTTATTCAGTATTTTGTAGTTTCCAGAACAAAAGTCCTGTGCATTAGCATTATTTTGAGAAATGTAGACCTATGTAATTTCTGTTGTTTAAGATTTCTTCCTTTCTTTTCTTTCTCTGTTTCTCTCTCTCTGTCTCTCCCTCTCTCTTAGACAGCCCCAGCTAGCTTGTAACTCACTATGTGGACTAGACTGGCCTCAGTTTCACAGAAATTGGCTTGTCTCTGCCTCTGGAATACTGGGATTAAAGATGGTTTAGGCAGCTTTTTTTTTTTTTGAGTATTTATTTATTTAATGTGTATGAGTGTTTTCACTGCCTATATGTAAGTACACCAAATGCATGCAATGCCTTTGGAGTTCAGAAGAAGGCATCAGATTCCTTGGAACTGGTGTTAGGTTTTCATATGGGCTTTTAATCAAATTGAGGTATTTCCCTCTAATACTAGTTTTCCAAGAGTTATTTATTTATTTATTGCTATTATTTTTTAAATTTTATATGTATGAGTGTTTTGCCTGCATGTAAGTGTGCAATGCACATGCATGCAATGCCTGTGGAGGCTAGAAGAGAACGTCAGTCCCCTGGAACTGGAGTTATAGGTGGTTGTGATTCACCTTGTGGGTGCTGGAAACTGAATCCAGATCCTCTGCAAGAGCAGCCAGTGGTCTTAACCACTGAGCCATCTCTTTAGACTTTAAGGATTTTTTTTGTATGAGTGTATTGCCTCCACGTATATAAGTGTACTTGTGTTCTATAATGCCCTCAGAGGTCAGAAGAGAGTGTTGAATCCCCTGGAAATGGAGTTACAGATGGTTGTTAGCTGCCATGTGGGTGCTGAGAATTGAACCCAGGTCCTCTGCAAGAGCAGCCAGGGCCCTTGAACTGCTGAGTCATCTCTCTAGCCCCTACCTCTAAAAGGTTTTGAAAATCATTAACGAGTATTGAATTTTGTCAAATGTTTTTCCACATTGACTGATATGATCATATAACTGCTTCTTCCTTAGCCTGTTAATGTGATAGATTTTGTAATTAATTTTCAAATATTGACACAGATTTTCTTCCCTAGAATGAACCTCATTTAGTCATGGTATATAATTACTTTGATATATTGCTGAATTTCATTTACTGATATTTTTGTTGTGGTAGATTTTTGTTTTTGTTTTTTGAGACAGGGTCTCTTTGTAGTCCCAGCTGGCCTGGAACTTGCTTATGTAGACCAGGCTGGCCTCAATCTCACAGAGATCTGTGCCTTCTGAATCTGGGATTGAAGGTGTGCATCACCATGCCTAGCCATTTACTGATATTTTACTAAGGATTTGTATGTCTGTATTCATGAGGAATAATGATCTATGCGTGCCTCTTCCCCTTTCTTGCTTCTTCCCCGCAGAGTCTGGTCTAACTTCATCAGATGAATTAGGAGGTATTCCCTGCTATTTTGGTTTTGTTCTGGAAGAAACTATATAGAATTGATGTTAAATCTTCGTCAAATGTTTTGTAGAGTTCTCCAATTGAAACCATGTGGCCATGGGGATTTCTTCTTTGGGAATTAGAAAAAAATAAATTTTGAAGGCTGGGCATATTGCTTAGTTGCAGATACCAAGTATAATCCCAACATTCAGGAGGCTGAGGCAGGAGGATTGTGAATCTGAGGCTAGTCTGAGTTACATAGTAAGACTCAGACTAAACGAACAAACAAACAAACCCCCAAGAACGGAAGTTCAGTGACACAGTGCTGCTTTAGTTTATGCGAGGCCCTAAATTTTATTCCCAGCGCCTCTTTCCCATAGCAAATGATGGGCTGGGCTAAAAGTGGGCTTCTGATACCTCCCTCGCCAGAAGGGAAGGGCGCCTCCTTACTGTTCCCTGGTCGGCCTCTATTAACGTCATTTGTGTGTGTTCTGGAAGTACAGCGGGAAGCCTCTGGTAGTCTCCCTAAAGGTGGGCAGTAGTGAAAGTCCTGACTCTTCCATTGGACCACTTCTGATGTCTTCTAGCTGGGCAAGGGATGGGGCAGGAGTTCAAACCACCTTATTTAGCCTCTGCTGGCCTGGGTAGACTTGTGGGCCAGCTCACTCCAGGGTGTCAGGCTGGAGACCCATTGGTGTCTAAAAGTGTTTCCATCTTTCTAGAATGCCACTTTCCTGGTCCTTCACTACAGAGAACTGGCATTTATTGAGACTTATTTATTTATATGTGTGTGTGTGTGTGTGTGTGTGTGTGTGTGTGTGTGTGTTGGAAGTTAGAAGACAATATTGTGGAGTCGGTTCTCTCCTTCCACCTTTATGTGGGTTCCAGGAATCAAACTCAGGTCCTTAGGCTCAATGGCCAGGGTTTTTTACCAGCTGAATCATCTTGCAGGCCCTGTTGGCATCTCATGGTTGCTGGCATCAGTCGCAAGTCTAGGCCAGGGGACTTACCAGGGTGGTGTTCTTTGGGGCCTCGGTACCTTAGTTGTTCTTCCCTCTTCACTCTGTCTTTCAGAATTTTCTTGTCTGTTTTTATATCCTTTCTGTCCAGGTTTTTTAGCTATAGTCATTGGGAAGGACAGGGACAAGTATCTCTACTCCATCTTCTTGAATGTGAAAGCTTTAAGTAATTTTCCAAATTATAAGTAGTTGAAAACAATATATTTCAAAGCAGATATATAAAAACAGAACATTATTTTTAAATGTCTTATGCATAACAAACAATTTATAATTTTACTTTCCTGACTAATGGGAACAATCTCATTAATTTTTTTTCCCCAAATCTATTTCTATAAACAAACAAAAATAAAACAAAACAAACAAAACATTGCCCAGGCTGGCCTTGAACTTGCTATAGTCCATGTAGGTCATGAAATTGTGATCTTCCTGACTCAGCCTCCCAAGTAATTGTTATTACAGGTCACTAGCCGCCCCACCCGCCACTGTGTTTTGATTACACTTTTTTAAGTTTTGCAACAGCGGCAAGTGTCCTGCTAGCCTTCCCTGTAGCCCCAACTGCACCAGTGCCAGACACTTTGTGGCAAGTGTTAGGCATGCTCTAGATCTCCCTCCTTTCTTGCCTCCAGGGGCAGATTCCCTCAGTTTTAGAGGAAGGACAACTGAGGAAAACAGGCTTCTTCCTTGGGTGTGGAGCTCCTTCTGAAAGTAACTCTCCAAGTTGTAAGAACTTGCAGAAATTAAGGCCTTTCAGCTAAGTCCACAGAACGCTGGGCCCTAAACGTTCTGGTATCCCACTGGGGTGGAGGCCTGGCTCTGCCATTCTCATCTCCCCACCAAAGAGAAGGTGCTCCCCTGTAGCCTACCAGTACAGGAAGCAGTGCTCCCAGCGCACCTGGGGATTACTGCAGTTTTAGTGGTGTTTCTGTCATCTCGTCTTTGTGACATCTCTAAGGGGTTGTAGATATGTTCTCACTTTACATGTGAAGCAGCCTTGGCTGCCCCCCTGGGAAGATGGGAAGCCTTGCTGCCATCTCAGCTCTCTGAGGCCGTCTCAGCTCTCTGAGTCCGTCTCAGCTCTCTGAGGCCGTCTCTCTTTACCCCCATCCTGCCTCATCCAGCAAGCTGTTCCTTTTTGTGCCAGCTCTGGGCGCACACTCAGGAATGCCTGGAATACCTTGCTGCTGCCGGGGTTGTAGGCTCAGACACCCCAACAGCAACCTGATGTCACTCTATTGCCCTGTCCTGATTGAACGCAATGTCCTTCCTCTGCCTTCCCACCCAGCCGGCCTCCTGACCCTGGCTATATTTAGGACTTTCTCAGGTCTTTGCCACCCAAACAGCTAGCCCCTTCCCAGAGGCTGAGGAGAAAGCACACCAAACTAACTTCAGAAACCCATGGTAGAAACAGGGTTTTCCCTGGGTACGACTTGGTTCCATTCTGTTGTAGAATTCTTTGCCACCTACAGTTTTTGGGTAAAAGCCAGGCTATGAGGATACCATGGGTGGGAAACGCCCACGTTTGCTGAAGCCGGCCTCTAGCAGTGGACAGTTACTGGCCAGTTAGTTATCCATCAGTTCATCATTCAGCATTTATCATTCGTTCCATTCTTTCTCCACCAGACACTTCATCGCTCTAACCCTTCACGAAACCCATACTTCTAGTTTTGCCGTCCCTCCAGATGGAACTATATTAGTTAATGATTTCTTTTCTAGTTTTTTAGGTCATCAAAGTTTCACTGAAATACTTATCAGTTGTTATGACAAAAGGGAAGAAACTGGATGCTTCATTTGTTCTGTGAAATCCTGTGCGTGGTCTTATACTGGGACAATAGTTCTGGATTCCCCGCTATGATGCACAGCCTTTTAAGATCACGTTGTCCAGTCCATTTATTTTTCTAAGAAAGAGAAGGTGCTCAGATAATAAGGAAATTACATACAGTTACACAAAACTCCTTTGGATAATGGTGCATTGTTTTCTGTAAAAGTATTCAGATAGGGCAAGGAGGAGCTGCGGGGGGCGGGGCGACACTCTGATGCTGGGAACTAGGTGTCTCGGCTGTGCCCAAGGCTGTCACAGTCTTCCTCCTGACTTCGTAGGCCTGCCGTGCTGTGGCTCAGGCTCCAGGGACCTGGCTACAGGTCAGGTGCTCTTGTGCCTCAGTCGTCTGTGTCAGCCTCCTATCCCAACGAGGGCTACTTTCTCTTTCTTATTGAGATTTTTCTCCTAAAAGACCCAGTCTGAGTCTTTCCATTACTGACCTGTTTGTGGTACTGAAATCTGGATTCCCAGTGTGCCTTGTGTACCACAGATTTGTTAGAGTTCTTTTGCTGGGGAGGAGGGTGGGAACTTTATGGAAGCAATAGATGCTTAGATCCCGGGCAGGTGTATGTCAGAGGTGGGTTGGGGGTTCTGCAGTCGCTTCTAACAAGTCCTGTTTCTCAGGTGACCCGGCGCTTTGGGATCCCTGGGCTGAAGAAAACCATGGACTGGTTTGGCTACTATGGAGGCCCTTGCCGTGCACCCCTGCAGGAACTGAGCCCCACTGAGGAGGAGGCGCTGCGCACGGATTTCAGCAGCAATGGCTGGCTTTGATGATAAACAGAGGCCTGAGCCATCTGGAACTCCTGTTCCCACAGCTTGAAGAGGGGCAGGAGATTAGCAATTAGGGGCTTCTTTCCCACTCTACTCCAGGGGGCATTTAGCTCCTTTTCTCACAGTCCGTAACTTCTCACAGTCCTAGTCACCGAGTCTCTAGAGACCTTCAACTGGGGAGGAGCAATTTCTTGCTTGTCTTTTTACCGTGGGTTCTTTCCTCTGCCCTAAGGGAAAAGGTCAGGGATGCAGCCAGAAACTAATGAAGTTGGTTCCTGAAGGGACCACTGCTTCAGACCTGGAGCTAGAAACCTGAGTCTAGCGTGATGTGGCTGGAAGCAGGGCTATCCTAAAAGCCCACATTTAACTCCTCCAGAAAAAGCAGCAGCTTAGGATCAGGGAAGTAAGTGTCTCTGGTCTTGGAAAGGTCTCCAAGCTGCATTCTAGTCACCGAGCCCTTTCCTAATCTATTCTAATTCATCTCATATTCTTGTTTCTTGCTTTGATCCCCATCACTGAGTGACCAAGACAGCCCAGCCCAGTGGCTTGTTACGTTGGTAAATAATGACACCTGGTGGATAGACATCTGGTCTACATTCTAGAAGACTATCTGGATCTGTTTATGTCTGGAACTTGAAGACTTGGACTGAGACAGGACCAGCTTCTTTTTTACAGGCACACTGTTTTATTGTAAAAAATGATTACTATAATAAAGTTTAATAAGTGAAACATATGCTTATGTACTAGATTTTCTGGCTAGATGCCAAGAACCTTCCCAAAGGCACTAGAGCTACAATGGTTGGCCTTTTCTTCAGTGGTTACTGAAGAGAGCCCTCAGCAGTACTGAGTAAACAGCCATTAGAAGAGCGGTGCCTAGGACAGTTTAATGGTTTTTGTTATGTACACACACAAACACACACACACACGGTATGTGCAGGAAGCTATGATTGGGTCTGTCAGTGAATCTAGAGTTTGTCTTTTTGGTCAGACTGGCTGGCAGGGATCTGCCTGCCTCTACCCATTAGCACTGGGTTATAGGCATGCATGAGACATCTGGTTCTTAAGTCCGGTGGTGGAAATCGAACCCAGGTCTTCGTGTGTGTGTGGAGCAAGCACTTTGTCTGAGCCATCTCCCAAGTTACTTTAAAGTTTTGGGGGTTTTGTTTTTTAATTTGTTTTGTAGGTTATTTACATGTTTTCTTTGAGACAAAGTCTCCTTGGACTCCCAGCTGGCCTAGAACTCACTCTGTAGACCAGGCTGGTCTCAGTTCCACAGAGATCCTCTTGTCTCTGCCTCCTGAGTGCTGGGATTAAAGGCATGTGCCACTATGCTCAGCTCTTGTTTTGGTTTTTTTGAGACATGGTCTCATTATGTAGCCCTGGCTGGTCTGGGACTCACAGAGATCTGTCTGCTTCTGCCTCCCAAGTGCTGCATTAAAAGGCATGTGGCACCATACCTGGCCTCCCTAAAGGTTTGAATGGCAGACAGTAAGTGGCAAAAGAGTTCAGCTGAGATGTTTAGAATAAAGACAACAATGTTTAACTCATTTCAGTGATAATACATGACCAGCAACAGAAAAATTAAGATGAAGTTTTAAAATTACCCATTAAAAAGAGAATAGATCCATGTTTAGGGCAGAGGCTAGAAAAGACTATAAAGGAGAAGCTCCAACTTAAACTGGGCACCTGATGGCATGAATCCTTGGGACTTGGCTCCTGGACTTCTTTCACAGGCATCTTCCAGAGCACAGAAGTAGGTTTAGGGCTGAGTAGGGTTTAGTAGTTATGGCTGAGGGAAGGAGGCGAGCAGCTTAGAAAGCTAGCTAAAAGCCCGGCCTCTGGGCTTCAGTGGGCTTGGATTTAGATCTGGAGACTGTCCACTTGTGTTTATGGGACCTTGAGGTATCAACCTAGCTTCCTGAGCCTCGTCTAGATATCTGTAACTTCCAGAGCTGTGGTTAGGACTGAGGTCATACCACACACAAGTGAGCTAACATGGTGGGATGCTTTACTACTGTATTTGCTGCAGAAAAAGGGAAGCTCGAGTAAGAAGTTAACTTACTCGAGGTTCCCTACTAGGTCTCATAATGACTGGTCTTGGGCTTTGTATATTCCTGCTCAGGTTGAGAAGTATCCAGTGGAAGAGGAGCTGGAATCAGAAAGAGAAATCCCTCCCAGCTCTGCCATTTACTAGGCTACACAAAGTGGCTCAGCAGTTGAAGAACACTGGCTGGTCTTGCAGAGAACCCAGATTTGGTTCCCTGCACGCACATAACGGCTAAGAACTGTCTCTAACCCCAGTTCCAGAGGATCTGATGCCCCCTTTGCATTGTATGTAGGCCGCACTTACATACATACACACAAAACATTCAAAAACATAAAACATAAATTAAAAATTTTTAAAGCTGGGCATGGTGGCACGATGCTTTTAATTCTAGCACTCAGGAGGCAGAGGCAGCAGGATCTCTGTGAGTTTAAGGCCAGCTTGGTCTACATAGTGAGTTCCAGGACAACTGGAGTTATAGGGAAACCCTGTCTCAAAAAAAAAAAAAAAAATTAAAGTGCATACCTTCTATTCCAGAAGCTATCTCTCTCTCTCTCTCTCTCTCTCTCTCTCTCTCTCTCTCTCTCTCTCTCTCTTTTCTCTGTTTTCAACCTCAGGTGTCATTCCTCATGAGCTGTCCACCTTGGGACCTGGGGCTTGCTAATTAGGCCGGGCTGGCTAACCAATAAGCCACAGAGATGCTCTTGTGTCTAACCTCCCCAGGGGTTCACGTATGCACCACCTCGCCAAGCTTTTTACACGGGTACTAGGGATCAAACTCAGGTCCCTCATGCTTACATAGCAAGCACTTTACTTAGCTATCTCTCCAACCCCTCTACGGAGGTTCTGAGAAATAGATGACATCATATAAAGGCATTCAGTATCAGCTTCAACCCCTCTAATTACTTTCCTCAAACAGCAATCACGTTGATATTCATGAGGACCCAAGGTTAGACAGACATGAACACCATGTTTAGGCAGTTCTGGTATTTTTATTCCTATAAACACTTGTTTCTGCAGTACAGTTCAAAGAATAAATAGAGGCACACGGCTATAAGTTCTACTACGTCCGCTGTTGAGGAAGATTTGGTGTGAAGGATCTGGGGCTAGGGACGTGGGCTAACAAGAAACCTTGTGATGATCTTGGCAAGAAAATCTGTCCCAGACCTAAATGCCAAGGCTCTTGCTTGAAGAGTTAATGAGCCAGATGTGAGAGCCAATGCTCAGTTCATAGACGCCTAAGATGAGCCTAAGTCTACCAACACCTAAGGAGCTGTGAATCTGATCCATTGACAAACTTGGAAAGAACTCTTAGCTCAAGCCTTCAGGTCACTCTGTGGGAGGCTCAAAGGGGCCTCGTAGGTCTACACTTTGCCCTGGAGTAATGAATACAGGTTATACATTTACATTAGTTTCATACTTGGCTAACCCATAAAGGGATCCTGTCTGACATCTAAGGGAAAAGAGAGGCACAAATGGGGATTGAATCACCTGCTGTAACTCGGGTTAGGAAGACAGCTTATAAACGTTGGGGGAGAAGAAAACAGCTCTTTTTACTGAATCCTTCACAGGGAGAATAAGCACAGAGGAAGACCAGCCTGGAGCCAAGACTCCAACTGCAGGGAATGAGGTGGTACCATTCAGAAAAGCTCTGGCCCTGACTTGAATGGCACTGTTCTACCCAAGCCACCCCATCTTCTTCCTTATTTCTCCACAGTGGTACGTAGGACCGGCCCTAAGTCGGGGCTGGGATCATTTGCCCCATGTGTAGGCAGAATGAAGAGGTTCTATTTCATTTGACAGCAAACGGCGTGAAGGCCACAGCGCTGGGTAGCCCAAGGTCTCAGGAACAGGAAGTATCAGCAAAGGAGAGGCGGCTCCCATTCTCTAGCACAGAAGGGTCAGGGAAGGCTAGAACCACTGCGGGGTTTTGGGGCCAAAATCCTCCACAGTTTTCTGGGACTGAATTCCAGACTGGCAGGTGATGCAGTACATCATGGGCTTCAGTGCCACAGTCATGCTCATATCTGATTATTTGTTCACCTAAAATGAACAAGGGGATTGCACTTTTCCGGCTGTACCCGAAGCCCCATCAGACAGTGAGATTCCTGGCTGACTTGGAGGCACTCTGGGCCCGCTGGACCACGGCAGAACACTTCTCACGCCTCAACAGCTTGTTGTTCTCAAACAGACCTTCATTGCGGGGTATTCCATGAGATCCATCAGGGAAAGTCAGCAAGCCTTGGAGGAGGACAGAGAAAAATGAAGAAAACATGAGCACGGCATTAATGTCTCAGCTTGATGTGTAGGGCCGAAGAGAGAAAAAGTCACAGCGTGGGCAGTCACTGTGGACTGCTGGATTGCCACAGGGGATTAAAATTAAGAAGGCATATTACCACTCCTATTAGACTTACCTGTTACCATCCTACTGAGCTGAAACTTACCAAAACCATCTACTCTGCCATTTTTAAATTCCCCCTCAAATGTCATGTTGTCATGTCGAATGAAGACTCCAACACCATTAAACTTGCCCTGGGCAAACTCTCCTTCATACCTGCAGAGACACCAAGATGTTAGCTGTTCGTGGGTAGACTACCTGTCCAGGTTAATTGAGGCAAGCAGTTGCCAATGTGTGTGTTAGTAAAGGACTGGAGCAAAGCTCATTCTGTGCAGCTCAGAGCGCCATCCAGCCTACCTGTTCCACTCCCAGGCAGCAGAGCGGGTCAGAAGGTGTGTGTATGAGGCCTAAATTCAGGGAAAGAATTAAAGTGACTGAGGTAGAGGGGAAGGTCACTTACCTCTCTCACATTTCCAATCTTACATCTATTTTATTTGATCTGCTTAGTATTTCTATGTTTAATTTAGAGACAGAGTCTTGTTAATAGCCCCGATTGGCTCTGAACTCACTATGTAGCCTCCAGGCTGGCCTCAAACTCAAGATACTCCTGCCTCTGCCTCCCCAGTGCTGGGATTATAGAAATGCATCACCATGTCTGGCTTTTACATCATTTATTTTATTTATTTAATTAATGAATTTTGAGGCTGATCCTAGAACTCACTATATAGACCAGGCTGGCCTTGAATTCACAGAGATCCTCCAGTCACTGCCTCCTAAGTGCTTGGATTAAAGATGTGTGCCACCATGCCCAGCCTTATTACATCTATTTAAGAAGTAATCAATATTTGTGGTAAGATGGCTTTAGTGGGTAAAGGAGCTTGCCTCCAATCCTGATAACTTGAGTTTGATCCTGGGAACCCACATGGTAGAAGACAAGAACTGACTCCTTTGACCTTCATATGTACACCATACCACACATGCTCCTCCTGCCCCCCGAACATACAAAATAAATTAAAATGTAATTTTAAAAATTTGAGAGCAATCAATTAAAGAACTGCTTACCCCTTGTCTGTTTTCTTCAGGGCCTGGGACAAGCTGAGGGCTGAACAGATAGTCACCAAGGTCCCATTTTTATATCAGAGCCTTTCTAGTTAAAAGGCTGAGAAAGGATTCTCAAACCAGCCAAGTGGCCTGAAAGAGGCAGATCAGCTTCCTGGAAGAAGCAGAGACCAGTTGAGCTGTCTGGAAGAGGCTCAGACCAACTGAGCTTCCTGGGAAGGACAATACTTTGTTGAGCTGCCTGCTCAGCTTCCCAGCTTTTGTGAGCCATCACCCATGCTGGCGGCGGGGGGGGGGGGGGGGGGGCGCGTTTGGTGACTCAGCTGTCTTTAAGTCACTTAAGTAACCCCTCACTCATACTCCTGTAAATAATTCTAATAAAATCCATTGATTCACCAAAAAAAAAAAAAAAAGAAGGCTGAAAAAGAAATGACCTAATACTCACCTCGAGCCATCTGAGAAGGTCAGGACCCCAAAGCCATTAAAGAGTCCATTTTCAAAGTGACCCAAGTAGGTGCCACCATCTGCAAACATCAGCTGACCAGAACCATGTCTGCGACCTGAGTAAAAAGGACAGGTGCCAGGTTGGAAGGGGCAGCTTCATGTTCCTTCTCTCTCATTTAGCAGCCCACACTGCCCATCACCTTACCCACAAAAGAAAGAAAAGACGTGGTGGCACTAGCAGGGCCACGTTAGGCGGCTCCTGGGACCTCCGATCTTAGTGACAACCACTAGAGTTGGAGCAAGCATCTCCAAGTAGAATACCATGAGCAAAACATTAACATGTATTTAGGGGGCCTTTACTCTGTGGTAGCCACTCTTCTAACTACCTTTGTGTTTATCATCTTATTTAATGTTCATGATGATCTTAGGAGGTGGGCACAGTACTATCATTATTCTTATTCAATAGATGGGAGAAGAAAGAAGCCAAATAACTTACTCAAGATCTGAGTTTTATGTGGTATATGCTGCAAGAATGCAGATGCGGCAGGCAGCCTGCCCTGCCAGCCCTGTTTACATTTACCTATGTTGCTTCTTTGACAAAAATTAAAGTGCCCCTTAGTATCATGCAGCCTCAAGGAAACCCAACAAACCTGCTTGGCAGCACTGGTTAGAGCTCCATTATATCCACAGGGCCATGCTTACTCACTAACCTGACCAAGATGTTGGGAGCAGTCTTGCCCTTCAGGGTACAAGAGAGTTCTTTTGGTATGTATACTGCCTAGCAGAACCTCAGGATGTATTTCCTCTTAAAGGCCATATTAAAAGGGACATCAATTTGAGAGGAAGAAGAAAAGGCTTGGGATAGAAGGAGGCAAAGTCAAAATGCAGAATTTCTAATGGCTCAAGAGTTTATCAGTTGCAGAGATTTTATGTGAAAAGAATGGGGCACAGGCCTGGTCACAGTGTGAACTGCCCTTCACCTCTGTGAGTGTTGGAAAGCCCTTGGGAGTCTCCTTGGGGAATAGGTCTGACCACAGTGTGAAATGCCCTTCACTTCTGTTGAGTATAGAAAGCTCAGTCACCTTGTGGCAGTTCTTGGCTTGTGAGGACTGAACCCAGGCAATTCTAAAGTGGTCATGTTGCATTTCCAAACTGAACATCATTAAATTACTTCTGGTATAGTTTCCAACATAGTTCATAATTCCAAGAATTCTGCTGTTCTTGTGAATAGATTTCTTCCATCTATAATGAGCTGTCAATGGCAACGAATGTCACTTGTTCTTGACTGTCTCTGCTAATTTCTAGATCTTCTTTAACTTCGTAAGATTCTGCAGTCAGATCATTGAAGTGAATTCTGTACTCTCTAACTTGCACCCAAAGGCATTAATTTTGCTCTGCTGGGTACATTCACATTTAAGATAATACGCTAAGAGGCAAAATGATGTTTAAACACTGTAAATCTAAAAGTGGGAAGATTTAACCCATTTTTGGAAGCAGGATTAACACTAGAATTTTTATTTATTTTTTATGTGTATGAGTGTTTTGCCTGCATGTATGTAGTGCACAACACGTGTGCAATACCTGCAGAGGTCAGAGGAGGACATTGGATCCCCTGGAACTGGAGTTACAGACCATGGTCAGCCACCATGTGGGTGCTGGGAACTGAACCTGGGTCCTCTACAAAAGCAGTCAGTGCTCTTAGTCGCTGAGCCACCTCTCCAACCTTCATAGCTTTTTAAAAGTGTTTGTCTGTCTGTGGATATGTGCATATAAGTGCAGATGCCCGTGGAAGCCCAAAGAGTTGGATTCCCTGGAGCTGGAGTTACAGACATCTGTGAGCCACTTGACATGGATCCTGGAAACTGAACTGAAGTCCTCTACATGAGCAGCCTGTGCTCTTAACCCCTGAGCCATCTCTCAGCCCCAGCACTAGCATTTTTGTATTATTTAATTCTGAAATAGACTAAAGGAAAGATACTAATGGAGCTGAGTCCTGCAGTGGGAAATGAAGACTGATGGAGCTGGATCTCTATCTTAACATGTTTTTCCCTTTTGCCCAAGGAAGTGCTCATCACTGGGTGCCCCAAGGGTCCTCCTCACCCTCTTTCCACTCGCCACGGTACTCCTCCCCACTGGAGTAAGTGAAGGAACCTTTTGTCAGGGTCATGGTGACAGCTTATAGAAGAAAAGGATGAAAACTGCAAGAAACAAAGAGAGAAACCAGTGTCACAGGATGGCTAGAAGAAAGGACTGCAGAGAAACTTTGTAGATACACTCTGAAGACTACTACTCTCTAGTAAGTGCACAGTACCTTGGGAATACTTAACAAAAGCACCCTCTTCAACACCCACCATCAACCTCTCCCAAAGCACTCTCATCCCCTCCCTGTCTTAAAGGTTTTCAGCAGGTCCTATTTTCTGTGAGTTAGGACGGAAATGGAAGCTTAATCTACAAATATTTACTTAACACCTACTTAGGTACTTAGTAGATGTATAAAATAGGCTCTCCAATGATGCGTTATTATAATCTAATTTATAAGCCCAGCACCTGAAACACTGAACTATATTAGAGATAAACAACTAAGGTTGGGGGCTGGAGAGATGGCTCAGTGGTTAAGAGCACTGTCTGCTCTTGCAGAGGACCTGGGTTCCATTTCTAGCACCCACATGGTGGCTAACAGCCATCCATAACTCCAGTTCCAGGGAAACTGGATGCCCTCTTCTGACCTCCACAGGCATTGGACAACACAGATGCACTTACATACATGCAGGCAATACACTCATACACATATAAAATAAAAAACAATAAAACAACCATGGCCCATGTTTGTGATCTCAGCACCTGGAAAGATAAGAGGTGTATCAGTTAAAGGTCATCCTTAGCCAGGTAGTGACTCTGGGGTTAGCCTGGGCTACATGACACTCTGTCTCAAAAAAAGGGTGATGGGGTAGAAAACAAAACAGAAACAAAAAATAATGAACAAAATAAATAAATAAATAAAAGAGCTTGGTGTGGTGGCGCACGCTTTAGCGCCAGTTCTCCAGAGGTAGAATCAGGTGGATCTCTGCGAGATTGAGGCCAACCTGGTTTACATAGTAAGTTCCAGCTGGCTACAAAGAGATCCTGTCTTAAAACCAAAACCCAAACAAAACAACAAAAGAGCAACCTAAACCTCAGTTATTCAGTGGGAAAAGAATTCTGCTCTGACTACAGTTGAGGCCTTATTTAGGAGTCATAGGTACATTTAGCTGAGATTTTGAATTTGAAAAGAACCAAATAGATTTAATTCAAAGTCCTTCATTTTATGGATGAGGAAACAGAAGATTAGAATAGTTAAAGTCTGTTGGCTGACCTGGAGCAAGTACACAGCCTGACTATGTATGTTAGTCCTCCAGCAACTGTGGTTGTTTTAATGCCATGCTAGGTCAAACCAGCTCATAGAGCTCTTTGAAAATGGCAGAAGAAGCCTCTGGGGGATTGTGAAACAATGATAAAAGCAGTGTTTAAGGAAAATGAATGTAGCAACAGGAAGGGTTGGTGCAGCAGGGCTGAGAGAGAAGCTTTCAGGGAAAAAGTGTAGTAATTGAATAGACTGTAAAAAGGCTCTCCGTTCATGCCTTGCAATGTGACATGGCGTACCCTCCCACCAAGAGGCAGAGGCAGGCAGATGTCAAACATATGGAGGCCAGCCTTTCTACAAAGTGAGTTCCAGACCAGTGAGGCTACAGTGAGACTGTGTCAAAAAAACAAAACAAAACAAAGAATGATGCCTGCACAATTCAAATAGCATTGATAAATTTTAATGTGTATGAGTATTTTGCCTGTACGTATGTATTACATGTGTACAATGTCCCCTTGAACTGGAGTTGCAGGTAGTTGTTAGCTGCCATGCTAGGAACTGAACCCAGATCCTCTACAAAAGCAGCTAGTGCTCTTAATCACTAGGCCATCTCTCCAGTCTCTCAAATAACATTTCTAAAATACAACAAACAATTCAGTAAATGTGACTAATGAGGTAAATACCAAGTAGAAGAAAAAACAACTATAATTGTTGCACTCATCTGTTCTTCCTCGATATGCTATGGGATATTTTAACTTTTCTTCCTTTATGCAGCAGTCTTGCTATACAGTTCAGGGTTGACCTGGAACTCCTTACACAGCTAAAGCTCAAACTTGTAATCTTCCTGCTTCTGTCTTTCAAGTTTTCATATTACAAGCATGTGTTACCATGCTTGGCTTTAACTTTGGTCATTTACAATTTATTACACCTATTTTATTTTAATTATTAATTTGTGTGTGTACTTTGGTCATTTTTTATATAGATATTGCAAGCCCAGAAGTAGTCTGAGCTGACAGCAGGCTGCTCTGACTAGACCAAGATCAGATATATCTTGGGCTAAAGAGATGGAAGCATTGGCTGCTCTTGCAGAGGACCTGAGTTCCCAACACCCACATGGAGGCTACAACCATCCCTAACTCCAGTTCCAGAGGAATCCATCGCCCTCTGTTGACCTCAGTGGGTATTGTCCAACACAGGTGCACTCATATATACACAGGCAATACACTCATATACAAAAAATAAAAATAATAAAGTATATTAAAAAAAAATCAGTTATATCTTCTAAGCCCTGGCTCTGTACCCAAGTTCTCATATCAGACATGAGGACACACAAATACTGAAAACCTGGTACTGTCATGCCAATTGGAGAAACATTCATTTCATTTCATTTTTTTTTTAGGTATAGTTACAGCTGGCCTTGAACTCATGGTCCTCTTGACTTTTCCTTTTCAGCAATTTGTCTATTATATACTACCACAACCAGCAAGAAACATTAATTTCTAACTCCACAATGAAGGTCAGCTTTGTGGAAGCTCTTTCAAACATTTGGGGGTTTCTGATTTTTCTCACTTACCCAGTTATCAGTCAGTAACTCCATATCCAGGATCCCTCACATAATATAAGAAATCTCTAAGCAAGGCCAACTACCTTTCTGGCTAAGGCCCCTCTAAACCTGAGTGCTGCTTCACATAGAGAAGATTCTGGAACCCACTGTGCTCTCCATCTTATCAGTGTCCCATAAGATCAGCCTCCAATTTCAGGCTCACAAGCTCTTATCATCAGTCCAGCATCAGAGCATGCGGGGGTGGAGGTCAATGTGACTCCACTATAAATAAAACATTAATGAGAGGAAGACAGGCAGTTTGCCGTAAGAATTGTGAAAGAAAACTCTTTACAGTAGAGCTAAGGTATTTTGATAGCTACAAGGTCATCTTTAGCTTTCTAGGACTAAATGAGTTATAGCACTCACAGTCAGAGGATGGTACAAACTGAAAATGTCACTGGGCATGGTGATACATGCTCTCCACTTTTAACCTGTCAAGTCAGAGGCAGGTGGATCTCTAGGAATTTCAGGCCAGCCAGGTTTATGTAGAATTCTCGAGGTCAGTAAGAACAACATAGTGAGACCTTATCTCAAACAAACAAACAAAAAACAACCCAAAACAAAAACAAACATCCCAAATCTCAAATATCTCCTCAAAACACAGCCACCTGACTGTGAAAGGCTGTGTCCTCTTCGAAATTTTTTGTTTCCTTTTTTTTTTTTTTTTGAGGTAGGGTCTCCTTGTAGCCCCAGCTGGCCTGGAACTGGCTATGTAGACCAGGCTGGCCTCAATTTCATGGAGATCCACTTGCCTCTGCTGGGTTTAAAGGCATGTGCCACCACACCCAGGTCTCTTCTCTTAGACTAGCAGTCTAGACTGTCATAATGAGGTCTGTAACTTAGAAATTGTAGGATAAGATTTTTGTTGTTGTTGTTTGTTTTTGTTTTTTTTTTTAAATGTTTAGCAGTAGTTAACCAACTTATCTTCACTCAAACTTTGGGGAGTTATTGTAGTAGGATTTGAGGAGCCACAACGGGTACACAGGGTTTCCAGGGGTCCATGACTTTGTACTTATTTGGTTTTCTTAAAGGCTACATGAAACTGTTAGAGGCTGGCACTCTGCTGACCTCATTCTGACTTCTGTTATTTCCCTATTTTTGTTTTTCTCCCCATAGCTTTGTTTTTGATATAAACTGAATCATTAGTCTTACTGTTCTTACCAAAGGTGAAGGTGTTTTTCTAAGTCTTGACGTCTGTGTTCTTCATGTTAAATTAACAAAGGGTGTCTAATCATAGAGGTCCAGCGCTGACTGACCATTACACTATTGAAATAAGTTTGTGCTAATGATTAACTGCAAAATCTCGCTTTTGTACTTGGCTTTGCTTGCTTGCAGAAGGTCATGAAAGGCCTATAAAAAGACCCTGTTGCTTCAGTTCAGGGCCGTTTTCCTCTCCTACTCCTGTGGAGAGTGAGTTGGCCCGACTGCAATCGTAATAAATTTCTTGCCTTGCTACACATTCATCTCTGAGCCTAACTGGATCCCGACTCCGAGACCATAACAAAACTTCCAGAGTGGCATGGAACCTTTTTCCACAGGGATCAGAAAAAAAAAAAAGAAGGAGGCATTTGAGGATTATCTATGGACAAAGCTCTAGCCTTGAGTTTTAAACCTGACTATCTTTTATGGTATGCTGTCATCTGATGTTGTAAATATTTTAAGGAAGTCAATGAAACTTGACAGGTGATTTTTTTTAAATTATCAAATATGGTAAAATGCATTTTCCGAAGATTTTTGCAGTATCCCTTCTCTTACAAGTTCTTCAACTATCTAACTTTGCCACCGACTCATCAGAAGTTGGAGTCTAACTCCTCTCTCTTGAATTTTATAAGAGATGGACAGCTTCAAACAATACAGCAAAGCGGAAGCGATGTGCCGTTCTGAGGTTTGATCAAAAAGGTGATGCAATGTTCACTTTGCTGACTGCTATACTCACAGTTCAAAACCTGAGCCACCATATAAAAATGTCTGACTAGGGGCTGGAGGGATGGCTCAGTGGTTAAGAGCTCTGGCTGTTTTTGCAGAGGACAGGGGTTTGGTTCCCAGAACCTACACGGTGGCAACTAACCATCCATAACTCCAGTTCCAGGGGATCTGGCACCTTCTTCTGACCTTGGCAGGCATTGTACAACATGGGCACACTTACATACATGCACTCGCACACATATAATAAAAATAAAATAAAAATATTTTTTAAAAGAATGTCTGACTAGATAGAAATGTATTTTGTTTGTTTGTTTGTTTGTTTGACATAGGGTCTCACTATGTAGCCTGACTGGTCTAAAAGTCACTATATAGACTAGCCTGGTCCTGAACTCATAGAGATCTACCTGCCTCTGAGGCCTTCTGAGTGCTGGGATTAAAGGCATATACCACCACACCCAACCTAAGAACACCTGACTGGGGATGGAGAGATGGTTCAGAAGGTAAAGGTACCTGCCCCTAAACTTTTGATGACCCGAGTTTGATTCCCTGGCCCCACACGGTGGAAGGAGAGAACCAACTACTGTAAGTTGTCCTCTGACTTCTACATATATGCTATGGCATGTACATGTACATGCACACACACAAATAAGCAATTAAATACATATGCAAAAAGTTAAAAATAATTTTTTGGTTTTTTGGTCTGAGACAGAGTCTCCCTGTAGCCCCAGATGGCCTGGAACTCGCTATATAGACCAGGCTGGTCTTGAACTCACAAAGATTCACCTGCCTCTGCCTCCTGATGTTTTTTTTTTTTTTTTAAATGAAACCATCTGACTACCCAGAATTCAGTTAGAGAGGCCATGAGTTATTGTTCCACTCAGCCAATCTTATTTTTGAATTATCTTAGCTTAGGCACCAAGTATCACTGAAGGAGACATTAGATGGTTCCAGCTCCCAGGCACCGAGCTCAAATCTCATCTGAGATACTATGGAGTAAAGAGAAGCCATTTCCATGATGCCAGACCCAAATCTCTGACCCCCAGAATCTGGGACATCATATGGTTTTAAGCTGCGAAGTGTTGGGGTCATTTGTTATATAGCAGTAGTAACCAGACACCATCTGTCAGCCTATCCCTGGCATCATTCTCTGCTATTTTTCAAAAGTATATATTACAAATTTCCATTCCGTTTTGATCCACTGAGATACAGTCAAGTCCCTTCAGTAGTTGCTTGTCAAAACTATGTCCAGTCCCAAGACCAAAATCAGAAGTGCTAATTAAAAGGAACATACGTAGAATTTATGAGTCTCGGACCATGATTGAATACATTTGGCTAGAAACTGCTACATGTGTCCAAATAATTGATACTGTCATTGTCGGGGACAGTGTTTGAAGTTTAATTTATGAGTCTTGTAATTATCCATGCTAATTAATAGTCAGCTGCACAGTCACACAGGCCAGAAGGGAATTTAAGCAGTAACCATGGCTATTGAGACAAATCTAGTTTAATAAAGTATAGCTAGTGCTAATGAAGATGGAAAAGCCCAACATACTTTTTTTTTTGAGACAGGGTCTCACTATGCAGCATTGACTGGCCTGGAACTCACTATGTAAACCAGGTTGGCCTCAAATTCATAATCTTCCTATCTCCATCTTTTTAGCACTTCCAACAGGTGTGCAACAATTGTCCCAACACTTTAATAAGGGATGCAAATCAGTATTTATATGAAGTTTCTTATATAATCTTTAAAAAATATTTTACATTTATATGTATGGACATTTTGTCTTCATGTATGTCTGTGCCCCACATAAGGCACTGGAGCCCCTAGAACTGGAGTTATAGGCACTGTAGGCTGCCATGTGAGTGCTGGGAACCAAACCTGGGTCCCCTACAAGAACAGCCTGTTTACTACTGAGTTATCTCTCCAGCCTCTCATTTGTTTCTTTTAAAAATTTATCAAGATCTCTACTCTGTTAGGACTCTTATGAACCCCCAACTCTGGAAGCTTTCCAAGACCTGCCTTGATTAATGCATCTCTCAACTGTCAGCAGAGAAGTTTCCTTATACAGCAGATGGGGATTAACAGAGAGAACCCTAACTAGCCAGTGTGCAGAGAGTAAGAGGCTGCATGCAGACTGCTTATCTCTAAATAGGACACCTATATCAGACTTCTGCCTACAAAGGTTCAGGGATCATTGGGAAAGAGGGTTCAAAAATATTGTAAGAGTCAGAGGAAGAAGATAATCACAAGGAAACAGAGCTTTCCAGACAGCTGGTCAGTTACTCAAATGAACTCACAGCAAAGGTGACCATACACAAGCACCATATAAATTCAAGCAGATAAAATCCCAATTTAAGCCAGGTGTGGTGGCCCACGCCTTTTAATCCCAGCACTCAGAAGGCAGAGGCAGGCAATCTCTGTGAGTTCAAGGCCAGCCTGGTCTACATAGGGAGTTCCTGGCCAGCTGGGACTACAGGGAGACCCTGTCTCAAAAAGACCAAAAATAAAAAAACCCCCAACCCAATCTTGGGTTTTAGAATCTCCTAGGAGGAGAAAAAAAAAGAAGGTTTTGGTGAAGAAAGATTAGATTCTTTTAGGCAATTAAGAATATTCTTTTTAATTGTGCTTTAAAAAAACTTACTATTTTTATTTTATTTTGTGTATGAGTGTATTTCCTGCATGTATGTAAGTGCACCAGTGTCATGCAATGCCCACCGAGGTCAGAAGAGGGTGTCGGATCACCTGGACGTGAAGTTGCAGCCCAGTGTTAGCCGCCATGTGATGCTAGGAATCAAACCTGGGTCTTCTGCAAAAGCAATCAGTGCTCTTAACCGTTGAGCCATCTCTTCAGCCCATAAATGTGTTTTAAAATGAGAATGAAATAATTAGGTTTAAAAAAATATTTTATTCATTATTTTATGTGTACGACTATAGTGCCTGCATGTAAGTGCAATGCCCAAGGAGACCAGAAGAGGGCGTCAAATCCCATGGAACTGGAGTTACCAATGGTTGTTAAGTTGCCATGTGGGTGCTGGGAGCTGAACCTGGGTGGGCTGATCTTAGCCGCTGAGGCCATTTCTCCAGCTCAAAGGTTTTCAAAATAATAGTTCTAATTCCCTTCAATTTGAAAAGTAAACATGTATTTTACTTCTGTTAGGGAACACTGAGGGATGGATAGATTAAAGAAAGCGAGAAGAAAACACTGACACCAAAAAGATTTTTTAAGAAAGATGATGACTTGAGAGTAATGAGAAGTAGGGAATAATATTATTAGAACACTAGTCTATGCCAAGGGAAAGGGAAAGGAGAACACCTGGGCCGGGTTCTAACTGCGCAGTTATTCTGGTTGGTACCTAAGCAGTTCAGGGACGCTGGATTACAGAGATGACACTCAACAAGCAATAAAGGCAACCATACCCCAAGCCTTGGTATGTGGGACATCTCTCAACTAGAGCGAGGCAGAGACGGCTCCCAGACCAACAAAGCCCTAGACTTCCAGAAGGCAACCCAGTCTCCCGCCGCATTCCAGCCCCGCTCCTTCCTTCTCAATCGGCTGCCGCCCCACATGCTCTCTAGCTCCCACAGGTCTGGCATTCCCTCCAACACAGCCCCTCGCTAAGGGGTGTCGTGTGTTCTCCCGAGCTTCGACTTTGAGATTTGGGACCCCACCCCGCAGCCGCCTTCGGTCGCGCATCCCCAGCCCGAGTCACCTGCTCGCCGCCTCGGTCCCTTCCTGGCGGACCACGCTCTCGCAGCCTCCTCCCACCCGCGCTGTGGGTCAACCTGGGCGCCTCTCCAGGACCGTCACACCCCGATGCTCGGGGCTCCAGCCGCCAGGACCTTTGCTCCGTCCGGCTCCCCACTGCCACCTTCCTCTCCGCCACCTCCACCAGAGGTAGCTCCACTGGACGCCGCCATCCCTGACGACCGCACTGGGCACAATTCCTGATGTTCATTGGCTGTTACCTAGGCAACCACGAGCAACGCCATTCTCTATTGGTCCAGCCCTCCTCCGCGCCATCTTTGTGCGGGGCCAAATGTTTTGAGAGCTGGGGCCAAGTATATGAGAGAGGGGTGAAGCCGAGCCCGCTGACCCTCCTCAACAAAGCCAACTGAGATGGAAGTCCCAGCTCCGCCTATCCACGAAGCCTCCAAGCAGAAATGTGAATCCTTAAAAAGGCCAAGCATAAGCCGAAGTGACCATAGCTCCAAAAGCTCTGATACATTCTTAAAGGGCCCCACCACTGATAATAAGAAGGGAACCTGTGACTGGAGAGATGGTTCAACAGTTTAGAGCACTGGCTGCTCATACAGAGGACCCAGGTTCAGTTCCCATCATACACATGGTGGCTCACAACCATCCTTAACTCCAGTTCCAGGAGAATCCAACTTACTCTTCTGGCCTCTGAGGACATTGCACACATGGGTGTACTTACACACCTGCAGTCAAAATAACTCATACACATTAAAAAAAAATCTAAATGGAGCTCTAGAGACTCGGGTTTATAATTTGTAACTCACTACGCTCTCTTTCCCTCCCTCCCTCCCTCCCTCCCTCCCTCCCTCCCTCCCTCCCTCCCTCCCTCCCTCCCTCCCTCCCTCCCTCCCTTCCTTCCTTCCTTCCTTCCTTCCTTCCTTCCTTCCTTTCTTTCGTTCTTTCTTCCATTTATTTATTGAGACAGCATCTTACTATGTGACCATGACTGGTGTACAACTCAGTATGTAGACCAGACTGTTTTTTAGTTCACAGAGATTCGCCAGCCTCTCTCTCCTGAGTGCTGGTATTAAAGGCATGTGCCCATTTCCACACTGCACTTTTGCATTTATTATAGTGATTTGTCTTGTTATGTCCCAGATCCTTAAAATGTTTAACATATGTTGCCAGTATTGGAGGAAATCTTCCTCCAAACTGCTCTGTGTATCCATATTTCTTTGACTGATCTCTGTGAATGCATCATGATGGTAGATTCTGCTGGACTTGAAAAGTCAGGGACGTTGTCGCTCCTCTCATGGGTCTTACTGCTTATTACTTGTATCTGGAAATGTCTAACTTTCTGCTATTAAGAGAAGGTCAGCGTATGATGACCAAAAAATTGTCTCAAATTGCTTTTCTGAATTTTTTTTTCATTGTCAGGTTAGAAAATGGTAATGATGACAGTGATAAAAAATAATGGCTCTTCACAACCTGCATGAGACCACAAAGCAAAACAAAGGGTAGTGTGAAATTATTTTAAAAGACCAATTCTGTGTTCAAATTCTATCTCTTCCACTAATTGTGTTTGACTTTGAGTAAATTATTAAGCTCTGTAGTCTGTAAAATGAGATTGGACCAATAGATTCAATCTGATACTAACAGTCATTTGGTTCTATAGGCTAAGCTATGGAGTTGATTAGTTGTTAAATTACGGTCACTGAATGTAGTGTCAAGGAAAGGGATCTTATTAGAATGAAGAATGTATATTGGAAAATGCATGGAAATACGGTTAAGTACATGGTGTGAGGCCAAATTATAGAGAGATCTGTAAATTACAGACAAGCTGTAGTTTGCAAAATGTAATTTTTTGGGCCAGTAAGATGGCTTGCCAGGTAAGAAGAGCAGATTACTCTGTCTTCCTGGAACTCAGCGTCCAACAGCATAGGCGTTATAACGGCAGTTAAATGAACAGATCCATGCAATATACTTAAAATAATGCCTGGCACATACTTAGTATTGGATAAGTGTTGCCTCTTCATGTAGTAGGGCATGTTTTGACACTTCAGTAAAAGAGAAATCAAATTCTACATGGTAGATACATAAACAAAGTCTGAGGGGATTTCCAAAGAGAAAACTCAAAATTCCATGAAGAACTTTAAATATGGGACCTTTCCTTGACTACAATTTGAAGTTCATTGGCTAAATGAGCCGAATGATGCCAAATATCATTTCCACGATTCTGGGAAAACTTAATTAGTTGATGTTAGGATAGAAAAAATAACTGCTTTAGTTATAACTGAAAGGAGCAATGGAACTCTACGTAGATCTTTGCCTAGGATGGTTTATTTTTGTTGTGCTGTGGAATGGACACAGCACCTTATATATGCTAGGCAAACAACCATTGAGCTATCCTCTCAACTCTAGAAGAGTTCATTTGGTGAAAAAAACAATTCAAATTATTCTCATACATACAATCAAACAATAACTCTTTCAATTGAATATTTCTAGTGAACTGCGGCAATAATTTGACTGAAGAAACTATGATTATGTGGGCTGGTGAGCTGGCACAGCAAGCACTTGCAGCCAAGCCTGATGACGTGAGTTTGATCTGTACTACACATATGGTAGAAGGAGAAAACCATTCTGAAAGTTGTCCTCTGACCTCCACACACATTGTGGCACAAGCACCTAACCGTATACAATAAACACATATTTCCAAAATGTATTATGATTATGAAATGCTAGTGACTATGTGGTTCCTCTATCTGCTGGTTACTCTGAGAAAAACAAAAAAACAACAACAACAAAACAACAAAAAACATTAGCAGTGATGAAAGAAGGAATGCTTTTTATGTCTTGAGTCCAATCCTAAGTGCTTTACATATATTATGGAGTAGTATTTAACCAAGTGAGGTAGGGGTGATTATTCTCCCTTTATGGATGAAAAAAACTGACTTTAGAGAATAACTTTTCAACAATAATCATTGTAGAGCAGGGATTTAAGCTCAAATGTCTCTGATCCATAAGCCCATAATTTTATATCTTATATTCTATGGTTTTTGGTTTTTTTTTTTTTTTTTGGTCTTTCTGAGATTTTGAGACAGGGTCTCCCTGTAGCCCAGCTTACTTGGAACTTACTATGTAGACTTGGCTGATATCATGGAGATACACCTGCCTTTGCATCCTGAGGGCTGGGATTAAAGGTATGCATGATTGCTTTATGTTTTCAAAAAAGATTTTATTTTATTTTAAATTACGTGTGTGTGTGTGTGTCTGTGTATGAGTATGTGCATGTGAATGCAGGTGTCTCTGGAGGCCAAAGAGGCTGCTAAATACCCTGGAGCTGGAGTTGCAGTTGGTTGTGAGCCCCCCCCCCCACCATGTGGGTGCTTGGAACCAAACTTGGGTCCTCTGCAAGAGAGCACTGCTCTCTCTTACATCTCTTCAACTCCCCCATTTTATTATTATTATTTTTAAAAAAGATTTAAAAATTTGGGCGCTGAAGAGATGGCTTAGTGGTTTAGAGCCCTGGCTGCTCTTGCAGAGGATCTGGTTTCAGTTCTCAGAATCCACATGGCAAACAACCATTCATGCCAGTTCCAGGAGAATTTGATGCCCTCTTCTGATTTCCGCGGGCATTGCATGGCATGGGAATACATACATACCTGCAGAACTACACTCATACGCATAAAATAAAAATAATAAAATATTTATTTAAAAATTTTGATTTTATATGTTTGAGTGTTTTGCCTGCATGTAAGTGCACTATGTACATGCAATGCCCACAGAGTTCAGAAGAGGGTATTGGAGTCCCTGAACTGGAGTTACATATAGTTATGAGCCCCTATGTGGGTGCTGGGAACCAAATATGTCATCTGCAAGAGTAACCAGTGCTCTTAACCACAGATCCATCTCTCAAGCCATTTTTCATTCCACACTTTATTTTAATTTTATGTGTTTGAGTGTTTTGTCTGTGTGGTAAGTGCAACCATGCATGTAATGACTACATAGACCAGAAGAGGGTGTCGGATCTCCTGGAACTGGAGTTTCAGATAGTTGTTAGCTGCCATATGTAGAGATACTAGGAACATTAACTGGGTCCTCCGGGAGAGCAATCTGTGCTCTTAACCTGTGAGCCATCTCTCCAGCTCCTTATTCTACACTTTAGAATTCAGTGTCTGAGTCTTGTGTGGATGTATCATGCCTCCCTCCTATCAAGGTCATTCCTCCAAAACTCTCTGCACTCCTCACATGCCCTCTGCTTGTTGGATCGCCAGGCCCTAGGTAGCCTTATTTAACTCTGATTCCCCTCAGTCAATCTGGCTATTTCCCATAGACCCTAGCTTCCTTCTTTCTTCCCTTCCCCAAAGTCCTATTCATGATGTGCCTTTTCTTTCCTTCTCCCCGGCAATGATTTGCTTACTTCCTTTAGGAGTTAGCTCATAGTACAGACTTGGAATTTTTGTTCACTTTCCATCCAAGTCCAACCCTGACCTATTGTGGAGTTTCAGCTAACATTGTTGCTCTTTATCTCTGACTCCCAGGGAGGTTTTTGGTCCTCAGCGTGAAGATAGAAGCTTATTTTTCTTCTTTTCACTAATAAAAATGAGGCCTAACTCTGTCTAGACACTGAGGTGAATAAAAGTCATGAACTTATTCTCAAGAGACCAAAGTTTTCTTCAGTTATCAGATAAGTGTTAAATCACCGGACCAGACACTGTAAAATGCACGAGGGCTGGGATTTTTAAAGTTATTTATGGAGATAGCATGGGGTGAGGGAGGCATCTTTGCTTCATTGTTGTCTCTTTGGTACTTAAGCATCTACTCAATGACACAAAATCGTCATTTTCCAAGTTTCACAGTCATTACATAGTAGGCACTCAATTAAAAGTGACTAACAAGCAAGCTGCTGTTACAAAAGCGTCCCGAGACCTGTCAGCCAATTGGAAGCTAGGGGCGGAGCTAAGGGGCAGAGGCGCGCCCGACCCGGGTTTGTCGCTTGGAGCATGCGCAGCCCACTCAGGAGGGGCCAAGAAAGCGATTGCGTAGGAGCAGCTTCTGATTGGCCACTGTTTGCGCGCGAGGGGCCGTGCCTACGCGTCGCCAAGTAAACAGGGCAGGCTAGGGGCGGAGCTACGAGGGCGCCGCGACCTGGTTGGCCAAGCCGGAGGTGGGGGGTGCCGCGGATTGGTCGCGGCCGCGAGCTCGGGTGTGTGGAGCGCGCTGGGTCCCCGAGCCGGCGGCCTGAGGGATGGACGAGACGAGCCCACTAGTGTCCCCCGAGCGGGCCCAACCCCCGGAGTACACCTTCCCTTCGGGCTCGGGAGCTCACTTTCCGCAGGTGCCGGGGGGCGCGGTCCGCGTGGCGGCGGCGGCCGGCTCGGGCCCCTCTCCGCCCGGCTCTCCGGGCCACGACCGGGAGCGGCAGCCGCTGCTGGATCGAGCCCGGGGCGCGGCGGCGCAGGGCCAGACCCACACGGTGGCGGCGCAGGCTCAGGCCCTAGCGGCCCAGGCCGCGGCCGCCGCGCACGCAGGTCAGCCTCAGCGCGAGCGGAACGACTTCCCGGAGGACCCCGAATTCGAGGTGGTGGTGCGGCAGGCCGAGGTGGCCATCGAGTGCTGCATCTTCCCGGAGCGCATCTACCAGGGCTCCAGCGGAAGCTACTTCGTCAAGGACTCTCAGGGGGTGAGTGCGGGGGCGCTCCGGGAGTTGCGGGGGGGACGTTAGTGCCCTCTGCCCCCCAAGAGTGGGAGAAGGGGAATTGAAGGGTTGCAAAAGAGAAACTTCAGTGCCAACCCCTAGCCGGATTTGGGATGTTTCTGGAGACGAGATAGGAAAGCCCCGAGGAATGAAGAAATCAATCAGAACCTTTGGATGGGGGAGGCGTGAGTGGAAAATGAAAAGAGGAAATTGACCAGATAAGGGGCAGCGTCCCTGCTGCGGTGGGGCAGGCTGCTTATGGACAGAGGCATTGATGGGTGCTGCTTTCCAGTATGTTCCTTAGCCTTATACAACTGGGGCTAGTATTTGGCCATTGACTTACAGATTTGGGACTTCGCTCCACCCCCTTGTTTGACCGAAGCAGTGTGTAGCTGTTCTATAGGACGGCTAACCCATCACGGACTTTGGGGATTTAATTTCAGCCTCTGGTTGGGGGTGGGGAGGCTTCTGCTACAATCCCAGGTTTCTTATTGACAGTCATTGGTGACAGCGTGGGTGGACTCACCAGTTTTCATCTGTCCTGGTTACTGCTCACTTCTGGGAAAAGGTTCACATCATTGCTTATGGTTCCTCTGTGGAACATTTTTGAAAAAACGAGGCTGCCGTTTTTTACTTTCATTTCTCTCCCAATCTTGCCGGCAGTTTACTTTTAAGCAAAGGCAGAGTTTTACTAACCATTATTTTGTCCCCTGTTTGTCGGGGGATGGGAATAGGATAAGATGGGGCTTGAGGTGACCAGGGCAGCTATAAAGTGAACTTTATCTTTTCCTACAAAAGAATTTAAAATATTTGGCTCAGATCAAACCAGAGATATTAGAATAAGTGGGTCAAGATGTGCCAAATCTTTCCTGTTGAGATTTTCAAATGTTCCAAAATGGTTCTTTTTAAAAAATGTGCTGTTGTTGTATGTATTAAAATGATGTAAACATTTCCTCAAAATTTCCTTGCATCTTTCTTGTGTGAACTTTTTTCTTTAAGTCAGGACCTTCCTCTGTAGCCCAGGCTGGCCTCCAGCTGGAGAACCTCTCAAGTGCTGTGTGGATCAGCAGGGCAGCACGCTGTTTGTCTAAGTGGCCAGGAAGGTCTGTGACTTGTAGCTCTTGATCAAGTTCTTTGAATGATTCATTCACTCAGAGTTGTCCCTGAATTACTAAAAACCAGAGAGTATTTCTGCTGTCATCCTGTTTGTATGAACTGGATTAGGTAAAGCTTTGAGAATTTGCACAAAGGCCTCTGGTTCAACCCTTCGCACAACAAAACAAGTCAGCAAGATGATTTTCTCTTTTTTTTTGTTTGAGAACAGAATGAGATTTAGGGTAGGTGGGAAGGAAATGATTGTTAGCATGTTGGCTAAGAATAGGCCAAGATCTTTTTGATAGCCACTGGAGGGAGAGTCTTGTTTTCTTCATGATGCTATTGGAGCTCATTTGGAAGTATGTCAGGTGATCGGAGATGTGTTTTGGGGCTCCTGATAGTTGGTAGTAATAGGATCTTACTTCTATGACCTTAGTACACAGAGAATGACAGACGGTAGATGTTTTTTGGTGATGTTCAGGATCCTAGTCTGTAATTTCTTAGCCATTATTCTTTGTGAGAGGGGAAATCTACACAGACACCAGCCCAAACTTTTATTTATTTATATATTTATTTGTTTGTTTGTTTGTTTACTTGTTTACTTATTTATTGAGACAGAGTCTCCCTGTAGCCCCCAGCTAGTGTGGAATTCACTTTGTAGACTAGGCCAGTCTCAGTCTCACAGATACCACTTGCCTCTGCCTCTGAGTGTTGGGATTAAAGGCGTGTACCACCACCACGCCTGACTCTGAACAAAATTTACTGCTGTAACTACCCTGCTCCCACTGAAAATGTGGCTTTGAACAGAGGACCACTTCCTAAATGCTGTGAAGAGTTCCACTGGCTTGTAGACACACTGGAGTTGGTATTGTTGCTTTTGAATCTGCCCCAAATGTATTTACTTAACAAATACTTAAATGGCACTTACTATATGCCAGGTACTGTTTTAAATGCTTTATTAATTTATATTAACACACTTATTCCTCATAACCATCTTCAGAGTAAGTGCTATTCTTATCTCCGCTGATGAGGGTGCCAAGATGCTCAAGGTACCCCAGCTAGTAAGGTATATTGTCTTCTGAGGTTATGCTCCTAACACTGCTGCCTGTGAGTTAGTCATCTGAATTTATAGTTTCTCTTTTTAGGTATGGTATTGGTTAGTATTGGACTTGACTATGTGTGGCAGATTTTTAAAAATAATAATGACATGAAAAAAGTTCATTATCTCACATGTGAAGGATGTCCATAGGCTGTTCAAGACCAGGAAAGCTTTTCACCTCAACCCAAGATTCAGCTGTCCCTAGCATGTGGCCTATACCTCATCCTCCAAGACAATTGTTTAAGCTCATTTGCTATGAAGCCAGTTGGAATGACAGTGAGAAAAAATGTGCCTCCACCCTTCAGGGCCCTTCCTAGAAGTTGCATTAGATTTTTCTGCCTACATCCTGTTGTCCATAATATAGTTACTGTAGTGGTTGGGAAACTGTTGGTTTTAATCTTGCCTAGGCAAAAATTAGGGCTCTTGTATCAGAGAAGAAGAGGAAACAGATTGGAGGAACCAGTAGTATGTGTAATAGCTGCTTTTGAAACAGTCTGAAAGATTCTTGAATATGACAGCCTTGATTCTATTTCCCAGTTTAGAATGGTTTCTCCCACAAGATGAGCAAGTAAGGACCTGGAACAGTAAGATGGAAAATGCTAGATTAGAATTCATGGTGGTGTGCTCACATTGCACCGCCTCGATTCCACCCTTGTGCTGCAGGGCTCATGCTTATTTAATACAGACTTTTTTTTAATAGTATTTACTCTTTTAGGTAGTTAGTAATACTGCTAGCATTCCTGTCATCAGGAATCACAGAACAGCATATGCTTTAACTGGTTTAAGAGGATTAAGTGATACACCATATGTGACCATATTTCCTGGTACTTAGCAGGAACATAGTCAAGAGTTTTTCGTTTTGTCTTTTTGTTTTATTTTGTTTATTTGTTTAATTTTCAGACAGGTACAAGTATTTCTCAACTGACCTCAAACTAGCTGTAAAGCAAGAATGACCTTGACCCCGTGATCCTCTTGCCTGTGCCTCCTGAGTTGCTGAGATCACACATGTGCTTCACCTTGACATGCTTCATTTGTTCTATTTTTAGCATGTTTTTTAAAAATTAAAAAAATTATGTGTAGTTGTGTTTGCATGTCTGTATATGTATTATGTATGTGCCTTGTATCAGAAGAGGGCATTGGATTTCTTGGAACTAGAGTTATAGATGGTTGTGAACCACCTTGTGGGTGGTGGGAACTGAACCTAGGTTGTCTTCAAGAGCAGTCAGTGCTTTTTAACTGCTGAGCCCTCACTCCAGCCCCTTTGCCCTATTTTTAAGTTATATACCTACTGACCTGTAGATTAGGCTTTCTTGACTACATGGTGTCATAAAACAAAAGTAGTATAATTTTGAGTGGATGTTCTCATAGCTACTGAGAATAGCAATTCATTAGGTAATGTTATTTGGTCTTTGCATAAAAATTCCAATTACAGTTCCTGCAAAGATATCTACCTACATATTCTAGGAAGTTCACATCATCATATCAGTGATTTTTTTTTTTCAATCTTTAAAAAAATTATTGGGGGCTGGAGAGATGGAGTTAAGAGCACTGTCTTTCTCTTGCAGAGGACCAGGTTTGATTTCCAGCTTCCCATATCTGTCAGTTTCATGAATTTTGAGTAGCTCATTCTTCCCTTTCATGAACTTGCACATGTACATATGGCTGCTCTACCTAAACAGCTAAGTCAGGGACTGCTGCTTCCCTTCAGCTTCTAATGCAGAACACATTAGTTCTTAGAGTGTGGTTCAAGGATCACTAAGGGTTGCTTTTGAGGGCCCAAAGGTAGGAGTATTTTCATAATAATTATAAGACCTTATTTGCCTATCTCTTGTTTCCTTTTGAGTACAGAGCAGAGATGCCTAGCAATCACATGAAGTGGGAAATGGAACCGTTGAATGCCCAGGAGGATGTGAGAAGACGGTGGTCTTCTATTAAGTCAGTCTTTATGGAGATCTGCAAAACTGAAACTGCCAATATTTTCACAAAAATGTTGTTTGGAAAGTTTTTTTTTTTTTCATAAAAATCAGTTATTTATGTGACTGTATAGTGTTTTTATTCAATGAAATTAGCATTTCAGCTTTAATTTCAAATATGGGAAGTATAGCTTTCACCCACAAAAATGAAAGCTTTGGGGGAAATCTTAATACTTTTTAACAATTTAAGGACCTCCTAACTGGGTGTGGAGGTGCATTCCTATAACCCCAGCACTTGGGAGGGCAGAAGGAAGAGGATTGCTGCAAGTTCAAGACCAGCCCGACTGCACAGCAAATTCTAGGTCAGCCAGAGTTAAATGAAGAGAATCTTTTTGTTTCTTTTGTGTATGTATAGGGTTCTATTTGTTTTGAGACAAGGGCTCATGTAGCCCAGACTAACCTTGAACTCCTGATCCTCCTGTCTCTATCACTCAAGTGTTTTGATAATAAGGCGTGTGCCACTACACCCAGGAATTGTAAGTCCAAGAAGTTTAAGAATCATTTACTTTGTATTCATCAAACTTAATTTTTTTTACATTTTATTTATTATTGTGTTTATTTTTACACATGCATGCACAGTGTATGTTTGTAGGTCAGAGTACAACTTGTAGAGTTAGTTCTTTCCCATCAGTGTGTGGGCTCTTGTCAGCAAGAACTTTTTTACTTATTGAACCATCTCTCTAGGTCCAAAACTTTTTTTAAAACTTTTATTAAAAGTCACTTTGGTATATATCCCACTGTGAAACCTGGATGGTTACTTGAACTGAAATTTGAGGTTCTTGAGAAAGAACTCTCTCCCTTTCTTTTCTTTCTTTCTTTCTCTTTGTCCTCCCTCCTTCTCTTGGAGTCCTTTCTGTTGGAGTCTCACTAAGTAGTCCAGGCTGGTCATGTCTGAGGTCTTCCTGCTAGAATTACAGGTGTGTACCACCATACCTGGATGGCTTTGTTTATTGAGATAGGGTCTCCGCATTGTTTCCCAGGCTGGCTTTGTACCCCTTAGAAATGATCTTCCCCTTTAACCTTTCTGGTGGGTAGCTGGGGAACAGGTATGTGATGTTTCACCCAGGTCAGGGGTCTCTGTATCACACCCTCATGCTGATCATGTCAGTGCTGATTAGCTATAGGAAGCTCTTTAGATTCCAGTAATTGATTGAGTATTCTGACAGTGAATTAGGGGGAAGTCTCTTGGTTCCCAGTGCAGTTCTGTTTTTACCCACCTACTTCATGAACTGGTGCTACTTAAGCTCTGTTACCTTACTCCCTTCATTAAACAAGAAGATTAGTAACTAGGTGTTAAGAAAAAATGCTATTCAAATATTGGCACAAATTAAAACTTTCTTCTAGGTGTAACAAAGGAATTGATCATCTATTAAAGAGGAGAGAATAGTGAGAAAAATCAGGCTTTTTATTTTTTGGTTGTTGTTAGCTGAATACCAGTGGGCCTCAGTATGAGTGATTTTACTTAATTCTCTAGGGATGAGGAGCATATTCTTGATTAGTCAGCAACATAGTTGACTATATACAGTGAACATTAGCTTTAGAAATTAGGTCAGAGGTTGTTTTATATTTATCAAGGAAGCTTACCACCTGCTTACACAAACTAGGTCCCGAGCAAATTTTAACAGAGCTGAATTGCACTAAGGCCTATTCTTAGTCCTAAAAAGCACATGCCTGTCTCTCTCTGAATGCCCTATTCCCCCCGTCATTCTCTCATTTATTTAGTCTAGACAGTACTCTTTAATGAAATCTCTGTGTGACTAAGATAACCATCATTTTTCATTCCTTTGAGGAGTCAATTAATGTTTTCCTTATGTTGGAAGGAAATTAAGAAGCCGGGGAGGTCAGTCCACAAATGACACTTGGCTATAATCTTAGCCTTCAAGTTCTGATTTCTTTATGTGGAAGAAAAATATTCCTAATATTTTTCACCCCTCACTAGGATCTGGGATGTCTTTATCCCTTTTTCACTGGAGGCCAGTATGCTGATCTCCACATTGTGCCTCAGTTGGACTGGTGAACTGCTTCAGTTTGTCCCGAGTTGCAGTGTCTCACCGGCCATGCTTTCAGATGTGAGCCTATTGCCACTGCTTTGACTTTCAGAGGCTGGGTTCTAGGTGAGCAGACCCAGTGACAGCTGCTGCATAGACAGGCTTCTTGTGAGTCACTTAGATAAGCAAGTGATTTTTAAAATATAAATACATATTTTACTTTTGACAATAAATATGCTTGACTTTTAAGAGTGAATTCTTTTTGAAGGAAAAAGAAAGTTAGGTCTTCTCTTGCCTTCTCAATTCTTTGCAGAAGTTTTTGAAGGAACTAACCCCAAGATTAACCAGTTAGTCAATTCATAATTAGTTTGTACTCAGCTTAATGGAAGCAGGTGGGTACTTGCTGTCTGCCATGACCTACAACCCAGATGAGCTTGGGTTGACTGTGGATTACGGGGAGGAAGAGTCATGTGATGGGAGATGAATCACTTGGTTAGCGGGTATCTGCTTTTCTCCTTTGAATTACCAGTTTGGGGACTGGAAAGAATGAGATCAATGTAAAACAAACCCAGAGAACCTACTGGCTTGTGGAAGAAGACATTCAGGAGGGAGGGCCATTGTTTATAGGCATCCATATTTCCAAAGATTTTTGAGGATTACGTTACTGTAGGCTAGAGAAGATGGATCCAGGGTTCGTAATTTCTCATGTCCTGATCCTTTAGTTCTATCAGAAATTTAGCTTGTCTTTTTTAAATGTTAAAGAATTTATTTTTATTTTATGTATTTTATTTTACCTGAATGTATGTAAGTGCATCTGTGCATGCAGTGCCTTCAGATGCTAGAAGTGGGTGTTAGATACCTTGGAATTGGAGCTATAAGTGGTTGTTAGCTGCCATTGAGGTCCTGGGAACAGAATCCAGGTCCTCTGCAAGAGCAGCCAGTGCTCTTAACTGCCAAGCCATCTCTTTCCAGCCTCTTCCTTTTTTAATCTTAAAAACAATTTTTTTGTGTGTGTATGTGCATGTCTATGAGTAGGTGCATGCACATGTAAGCATGTGGAGTCAAAGGAGGGCATGGAGTGTTCTTTTCTATCTCCACCTTTTCCTGGGGCCTCTCCCTGAACCTGGGATTAGATTTTCTCTGCTAGGATAGAAGCCAGCCCAGCCCAGCCACGTCCTGTGTCCACCTCAGTCAGAACTAGAGTTATAGGCATTTGCAGCGATGCCTGGCTTGTTACATGGGTGCTGGAATCTGAACTCTCATCCTCATGGATCAGTGCTCTTAACCACCAAGCTGTCTCTCCAGCCCTAACTCTTTATGTAGTTGGTAGGAACAACAATATATACACATTTACGCATGTCTTGGAAGTTGGAGTTTGATAGTATTAAATTTCTGGCATACTATACAAAGAAAAGTCATAGGAGAAATGGAATAGGGATACATGCAGTGAGAGATCAATATATAATCCACGATAAATTAATGCTTCATATTTTGAGGGAAAAGATTAGAGCCCTTGATGTATCCAGTGTTATATCCTTTACAAGAGGACAGAGGCAGTACTGTATTGGCATAGGATGGTTGCCCATGATTCACGATGTATCACCAAGTTGGCTTCTGAATTTTACTCCTAGAAATATAGAAACTCCATGTTGTTTATAGAAACACAAAGAGTTCCATAAGGGAAGAGAGATGGGGAAAGAAGAGCAAAGCAGGAAGAATGAGGAGTCTTGGCTTCTCCCTTGCCTGTGGTTCTTTCTAGCAGTCTGTCTTTACTGTTGCACACAAGCTGGCGTCTTCCAAGCTGGGGAGCAGCCCTTGTCTGTGAGTAGGAATTGTCTCTGCTTGTGCTCTCTCATTTCCTTTTAAATTTCTGATGACTTGGTCTATGACTGCTTTAATCAGCTCTATGTGTAACTGAGAATTGAGCCTAGGGCCTCACAAATGCTAGTAAGTATATGAACTATCCTCCTAGGCTCCTAAATCCTAAATCACCTTCACTATTCTCTTTGTTTGTGTAGAAGATTGTTGCTGTCTTCAAACCCAAGAATGAAGAGCCATATGGGCACCTTAATCCTAAGTGGACCAAGTGGCTACAGAAGTTGTGCTGTCCATGCTGTTTTGGCCGTGACTGCCTTGTCCTCAACCAGGGCTATCTCTCAGAGGCAGGGGCCAGCCTGGTGGACCAAAAACTGGAACTCAACATTGTCCCCCGTACAAAGGTCAGTGATCCATTTTTAATGAGCCTTAGTACTTTGCTAAAGTTCTGCTGGGACCTAAGCTCTGTTAGTGGGACAGAGGAGGGCATAGGGGAGATTGTTTAGGTCTGGGATGCTCAACCTTTTGGAGGTTGGGTGGTAGAATTAGGCTTATGATTTGATCATCTGATGAAAGCTATTTTCAGAAGGATACATACAGATTTTATTTACAAGTTTCATAGAGGCTTCCTGTACATTTATAGGGTTCCTTGGTCTTTGGATTCTAATCAGTAGCAAGCTGGTAGTAACCTAGCTCTGATCCAATATTCACGTACATAATTTCTTTCCGTTTCTCTCTTTCTTTCTTTTCTTCTTTTTTTTTCTCTTTGTTTTTGTTTTTTTGAGACAGGGTCTCCCTGTGGCCTTAGCTGGCCTGGAACTCGCTATGGAGACCAGGCTGGCCAAGGTCTCATAGAGCTCTGCCTGCCTCTGCCTCCTGAGTGCTGGGATTAAAGGTGTGCACCACCATACCCACCTCCCCTGTCTCTTTTTATAAAAGTTAAAAAAAAAATTTGTATATATACACGTGTCTACCTGTGTGTATGTGTTCGAGGATGCCTTTGGAGGCCAGAAGATGTCAGATTCCCTGGAACTGGAGCTCTGCAGGTAGTTGTCAGCCATTCATGTGGGTGCCAGAAACTGATCCACTCCTGTTCTTAACCACTGAGCCATATTTCCAGCCCTTCTTTCTTTTTAAGAGACAGGGTGTTGCTATGTTGCCCAAGTGGACTCTCAACTCCTCTCCTCAGGTGGTCCTCCTGTCTTAGCCTCCCAAGTTCCTGAGACTACAGTTGTGTCTCACTGTCCCTGGCTTTAGATATAGACTAGTTTGTGTCAGCTAAAGCATGTAATGCAAGGTTTGGAAAGAAGACTTTGGTTGGGCACAGGGTTTGTGTGAAACATCTGTCCCAAATCCCTACATAGGACTGACATGGTTTTCCCTCACCTACCTTCATGTTGTAGAATTCTGGCATTTGTCTGAGCATTTCAGAATAGAATCTCTGGCTTGGGGTTATAGCTCTGTGCTAGAATACTTGCTAGCATATGTAAAGCCCTGGTTTCAGTCCCCTTCCTTCATTAAAAAATGCTTAAATATTAGGGCTGTAGAGATGGCTCAGTGGTTAAGAACACTGACTGCTCTTGCAGAGGATGTGGATCCAATTCCCAGTACCCACATGACAATAAACTACTGTCTGTAACTCCGGTTCCAGGGGATCTGAAACTCTGGATCTTAAGTCTCTCTGAGAAGCTATAGGTCTTATCCCTTGGTTCTCTCCTCTCTCCCCCAACCCCTTTACAAAATTTGTAATCAGTATTTAGGAGGGGAGTTTATGGAACTAGTTGAAGTCCATCTTTGGTCCCCCTTGAACAGTTCCTCTAGATTAACATTTCTTCACAGTAGTTTAGAAGGCTAAGAAAGGAGACAGAACTTCTTTTCAAATCTTCATTTTTTTGGAATACTTAGAAGTAAATATGGTTATTGTGGATGTTTGACAATTTTTGCTCCTTTGTTACAAACTCTAAATAGTAAGACAACTAGGTTGTAAATTTCTAGAAGTCCTAAATTATTTCTTGAGGTATCTTTCTCCCATTCTTAGCACCCAACCAAGTATTAGATTTATAATAAATATTTATTAATTACTGGCTGATTGGAGAGTGAGTATCAAATCCTAAAAAACCATGCCCAGATCGCTCAACTTGAGGTCATGGGAAAGTTTGGCCAGGCTTATGTTCCCATTGACATCTATTTGTTGCCTGGTTTGTGCAGCTCATTCTTCCCTTTATAATTTGTTTTTCTCTCTGTGTGATACATAGTATTCTTTGAACATTTTGTATGATGATTAATGCTCTAGAGTCTGGTGTCTAACCTGAAATCCTCCTACTAGGGCTTTGGACTGTAGAAGTTCTTTGAAGTTAATTGCCTTTCTTTGCCATGCAAATAGCAGAGTGCCAGTGGCCCTTTCCTTGCCTGTTTTGTTGGTGCTTCTGGAGTCTAGTGCCCAAGGGTCTGAGGCTTGGAATTCTACTATGTAGCTTTCTCTCTTGTTGGAGATAGAGTCTTGGATAGCTGAGGTGGGCCTTAAACTTATCTTCCTGCTTTATCCACCTGAGTTCTGGATTCCTAGCACTGACCTCTGTAGCTTTTTATATCTGTGACCCATGGGCAAATCAGTTAATCTCCCTAGTGCACACACAAAGTTTACTCTCTGAAAACAGGATCGAAATCATTCTTATTTAGTAGAGTGAGGGTACACAAGATATCCACGTAAAACACATAACCTAGTGCCTGGTTATAGTGTCAATATCTGTATGTCTGGTGGTGTTTTTATGAACCATTCTAATCATTAATGTCACCCCCACAACTCCTTTTTCCCCATCTCTGGTATTCCTCTTTCCTTGTTAGAGAATGTTATGAGTCCTAAGGATCTTTGCATCAAGTCAGCAACAGCAAAAACACTTGTCTTTCATGAGACTGAAATGAGACAGAACTTTACAAGTTTAAATTCAGCTGCTGGAGAATAGTAAGAGGAATCTCTCCCTTCCCTGCCTGCCCTACCCCTTGTGTGACAGGATTCTATCCAGTTAATCAGAGCATCTGTCACTATGGAAACTGGGCTCACACTATGATGGTTCTTCAAATAGTAAGATTCTAATTCTCGCTCATTAGCTGTTTCTGTTCTTTGTTCTTGTGAGGTTTCAGGTGGTTAGAGTTTCATTAGTCATAAGGGGAAAAGTGGTGATTGCAGATAAATCTGACAGCAGAGAAAGGATGCTTTAGAGTTTGAGAGAGTTGGGCTTATCATAGTGGAAATGGGCAAAATAGCCTTAGCAAAGCACTTTTCCTTTTAATTAATTAATTAATTAATTAATTGTGTGTAGAAGGGGAACACATGTGCCAGGGCACATGTGCAGAAATGAAAGGCTGACTTGTAGGATCAGTTCTCTCCTTTCACAGTGTTGGTTCCAGAGATCAAACTCAGGTTGTCAAGCTTGGTGACAAGCATCCTTACATACTGAGCCATAACACTGGCCTCTCCTTTTTCTTTTCTTCTTTCCCTTTTTTTTCCTCTCCCCTTTCCCCCCGTTTCTTCCTCTTCCCTGCTTGAGACCATGTCTTACCCTGTAGCCCAGGCTGGACTGAAACTCAGTAAGTAGACCAGGTTGGTCTCAAACTTGCGTTGACCCTGCCTGTGCCTTCCAAGTGCTGGGATCACAGATCTGCGTTACCATGCCCAAGTCACTCATCACAAAGAATTCGAGGTCCTTCCATGGTGTGCCTCTGCTCTCTCAGATCCTATCATTTCCAGCTACACAGATTGGGAAATATGAACTAAGGATTCTTGGAGATTGTAGAGGCCAGGCCCAGAAGTGAAGTACATACATTACTTTATCAACATTTCGTTATCCAAAACTAGTCATCTGCTTTATCTCTTCCCTGGAAGAGGAACACCATTGCTGAGCTTCTAGCTGTTCTCTGCCATACTGGTCTGGTTCCTTGAACTCACCTCTCATTTGAATGTCTGTTCTCTTTCTTCTTTAGGTAGTATACCTGGCCAGTGAAACCTTCAACTACAGTGCCATCGACCGAGTAAAGTCCAGGGGCAAGCGACTGGCTCTAGAGAAAGTGCCGAAAGTTGGGCAGCGGTTTAACCGCATTGGACTACCACCAAAGGTATAGACTGCATCTGTGGTGGCTTAACAAAGGTTTTGGTGTATAGGGATATAATCATTCAGGTGGTGCCTAGAGACTTGAATGTGGGATTGTGACTAGCTTGCCCTGAGGCTCCTGTCTTCTTCATTTCTCAAAAGTCAAAAGTCTCAGGTTTAGGGAATAATTAATTCTCCAGGGAATATATGGACCTAACATTCCTCACTTTATTCCTCTAGACCATTTGGATAGACTTTTTCAATTTAGATGGATGAATCTATCTTACACCCCCTTCTCTTAAGGAAATGAAGTCACAAAACTCTTAGAAATGTTCCCCTTTTCTGATATGAATGCCACAGGACCTTTTTGGGTCCCTGGCTTGTCCCTAGAGTCTTATACTTTGACTGTACAGAAATGCTTTTGTTCCTTCCTCTCTGTTGTAGGTCGGTTCATTCCAGCTCTTTGTTGAAGGCTACAAAGATGCAGACTATTGGCTGCGGCGTTTTGAAGCAGAACCTCTCCCTGAGAACACTAACCGGCAACTACTGCTGCAGTTTGAGCGATTGGTGGTGCTGGACTACATCATCCGCAACACTGGTGAGCAGCTGGGATGGCCCAAAGCCTTGTATCAGACTTCTGAGATGCAGGGCAGGCCTAGAGGCCTGCAGGGATTGGAGTCAGTGCCTTGTAAGGAAGGATGAGGTTTTTTCCTGTGTTTGGATGATCATGCACATTTAGGGAGAGTCTGGGAGACTCCTTTTGTAGGTTAAACTGTACAGTTACTAGAGGTAGTAAGACCTGGAGCCAGTATTTACAGTTTATCTTAGCCTTTTCCTTGGTCCTAGGCAGAAAATACCTGGCTCTTCCAAAACACAATGAGAAGTATGCTTATCCTTGTTCCTAGTCATTCTCAGAATATCAAGAGCTGTCATAGGGCAGTATTGTATTTTTCTAACTTCTTTAGATAGATGCTTAGATCATTGATACTTTGAAGAAGTGTTCTAGTGAATATTCTGGAACTGGAACTGGAGTTATGGATGGTTGTGAGCCACCATGTAGGTGCTGGGAACCCAACTCAGGTCCTAGGCAAGAGCAGTCAGTGCTCTTAACCCCTGAGCCATCTCTCTATCCCCACAACATACTCTTAAATCAATAGATAAAAGAAATGAATTCATCTGACCTTACTAAATCTACAATGTATTGAAGACAAAAGTCTTTAAATTCATGCCTTATTGGAAGGAAATTGTTGATTCCTGAATCCATGTCCTGACTAGTATAAGATTATGGGATTTTCTATTTCTTTGTGGTTTTAAATCATCGTAGGTTTTATGGTTCTAATAATTTTTCTATTTCATCTAAATCATTGGGTTTGTTGTCATATAGTTCTTAGTGTTAAATGATTTTTATTTGTATAGAATTGTTAATAGTATCTGTGCTTTCATTTCTGATCTTAGTAATCTGAGCCATATCTTTTTTTCTTAAATTTCATCTAACCAAAGGTTTGTCACTTTTGTTGATCTTTTGCTTGTTTGTATGTTTTGGTTTTTTTAGACAGGGTCTCATGTAGCCCAGACTGGCTTCCAACTCAAACTTTCTATGTAGCTTCAGTTACTCTTGAACTCTTGATTCTCGTGCCTATACCTCCCAAGAGCTAGAATAACAGGTGTGTGCCCCATGCCTGTCTTTGTTGATATTTGTTCCCAGATGCATGTGGAAGCTAGGGTGTTGCTTCTCCTCCCACCTTTGTTTTTGAAACAGGGTCTCTAGCTGGTTTAGCACTCATCAAGTAGGTGAGCCTCAGGAATGGGATTACAAGAACATACCACCGGGGCTGGCCTTTTTAAAAAATATGGGTTTGGGGATCCAGCTAAGGTTCCTGTACAAGTACTTTGCTAACTAACCTGTCTCCTCAGTCCTTGCTGCTTTTGGTTTCATTTTCCTGTTACTTGTCTGTTCTCTGTTTCGTGTCTAGTATTTCTTTCCTCTGTTTCTGGTTTAATTTGTTCTTTTTTTAGATCCTTGATATATAAAATTAAATTGCTGATTTGTGAACTTTCTCATTTTGCAATGTAAGCGTTTATAACTGTAAAATTGCCACCAAACACCGCTTCTGTAATGTCCTATACATTTTATATGATATATATTTATTTCTGTTTGTCTCTAAGTATTTCCTAGTTTACCTTGTGATTTATTTATTGTTTTAAGAGTGTGTTTTGGGCTGGAGAGATGACTCAGTGGGTAAGAGCCAACTGACTACTCTTGCTTAGCACCCACAATGGCGGCTCACAGCCATCCATAACTAGTTCCAGGGGATCTGCTGCCCTCTTCTGACCTCAGACAGCATGACACAGGGGCTCTTAAAATACATGCAGGCAAAATGCCCATATACATAAAAAATAAAGTTAAAAAAAAATTTAAAGTATCATTTACACAAATTTGTGGATTTTCTAGTTTTTCTTTTTCTTTCTTTTTTTTTGAGACAGGGTTATACACTGTAGACTAGACTGTTCTAGAATTCACTGTGTAGCAGCTCAGATTAGCCTAGAGCATATAACAGTCCTCCTGCTGTAGCTTCCCAAGTGTTAGCTTTATAGGCATGAACTAGTATGCCTAGCTTCCCACTATTCCTTTTACTACTGATTTTAACTTTATTCCATAATCCTCCTTTAATCAAAGTTTTATTTTCTGTAGTTTGTTAGCCCTGGTTTACTGTGGTCTGAAAATATTAAATGGAAAGATACAGAAATAAATAATTCATAAGTTTTATATAACTTTGTATTTTTATTCCATTCTGAATAGCTTAAAATTTCTTGATGTCTCACCCAGGACATGAATCATCCTTTTGTCCAGCATATCTTCAGCGTAGAACTACCTGTCTATTAGTCACTTGATCTTGGCTGTTGATTTAGCTGTTGCTATATTGTTGTATTTATATTCAAGAATTACTTATTTTCCTGAATAGTGGCACCAAAACACAAGAGCATTAATACTAGCAACTAAGACATAATCAAAGAGAAGCTGTAAAATATTTCCTTTAAGTGAAAATATGAAAATTTATCATAGTATGTATATGAGGGGAAAAAACTCAGTGTATGTGGGGTTTGGTACTCTAGTTTTGGGTATCCACTGGGAATTTTGGAATAAACCCCTTTGGAGAAGGGGGGCTTTTGTATTTTGTTATCTGTCTTTTAAAATCTAGTGACAGTGTGTGGCTCCATTTCTGATATATCCTGGAAAATGTCTGTGTGCGTGAGAAGAAAGTATATGCTGTTGATAGTTGAGAGGAGTGTTCATGTCTGTTAGACCTCGTCTTAACAGGCCTAGCCTCTCCTATATACAGTCCTTTGAAGAATAAAGTAAAAAAAGAAGCCAGGACACAAGTGATATGAGCAAACACTGAAATGATAAAACTAGACAAATCTTTGTGTTTGTTGTTAGGAATTTGTGATATTTTTAGTGTAATCACTATATAATGTCCTATGAAACACTATGTAAACCAGGTGTGGTGATACATGCCTTTAATCCCAACACTTGAAAGGCAGAGGCAGGTGGATCTTTGTGACTCTATGTGGCCTGGCCAGCTGGGGCTACAGGGAGACCTATCTCCAAAAAAGAAAAGAAAAAAGAAAAAAAGGGAAAAAGAACAAAACAGAAAACTACTGAGTGTCAGGTTGTCCTAGTTCTCTCACAAAAAGAAGTGTTTTGTTGTTGTTTTGTTTTTGTGGGTTTTTATTGGTTTTTGAGACAAGAAACTCACTTCCAAGTGCTTGGGATTAAATGTTTGTACCACTATAGGCCTGGCAAAAGTGTTTTTAATAGTTCTTAATTTAGATCTCTTCAAATGATCTAAACAAGGTCCGTATATTACATTTGGTTAATATATTCCTTAGCTACCTTTAATTTTGAAAAAGTCCCACAGCCCCCAATCTTTTTTGTTTGTTTGTTTGGAGACAAGGTCCCCCTATAGCCCCAGCTGGCCTGGGACTCACTATGTAGGCCAGGCTGGCCTGGATCTCACAGAGAACCACCTGCCTCTGCTTCCTGAGTACTGGAAAAAAATCCACCCTATATGTACCACATTTTCTTTATCCATCTATCAGTTGATGGACAACTGGGCTTTTTCCTTTTTTTTATATATTGTGGATAATACAGTAATAAACATGGCTATGAAAGTATCTGTGGCATGTGGCATGATATGTTGACCCAAGGCCCTTCGGGTATATATCCAGATTGGTACAATTAGTTTGTTTGGTGGTTCTAATTTTAGTTTTGTTTTTTTTTATAGATTTATCACGTGTGTGCGTGTGTTACATACATATGAGTGTAGGTATGTGTACCCTTCATAGCAGGATATTGGGTACCTTCCTCCTTCACACTCTCATTACCTTAAAACATGGTCTCTCATTGAACTGGAAACTTGGCTTTTTTCTCAACTGATCTCTTACGATTCACCTGTCTCCATCCTTAATGCTGGAGGCACACACAGCCATGTCCAACTTTTTATGTGGGTACTCCTGAGTCAAACTCAGATCCTCTCCCTAGCCTTTGTTTTCAGTTTTATTTTTTAATTTTATTTATTTATCTTTTTTTTTAAACAGGGTCTCCCTAAAGCCCCAGTTGACTTGGAGCTTGATATGGAAATCAGGCTGGCATCAGTCTCACAGAGATTCATCTGTTTCTGCCTCCCAAGTGCTGGGATTAAATTTTTAAAATTCGTTTTTATTTTAGAGTGTTTTGTGTGCATGTATGTAGATGTACCACGTGTGTTCAGTGCCAGAAGAGACCAGAAAGAGTGCTGGATTCCTTGGAACTGAAGTTAAAGATGGTTGTTAGCCATTGTGTGGATGCTGAGAATTGAACTTCAGTACTCTGCAAGAGCAGCTAGTGCTCGCTCTTAACTGCTGAGCCATCTCTCTAGTCTCTTGTTTTCAGTTTTAAATGAACCTCCATGCTGACTTCCACCTGTAGTGGATATACCAGTTTACATTCCTTTCAGCACTGTATGTATGAGTTTCTTTTCATCCATATCCTCACTCTACTTGTTTGTTTTCCGGATGCCAGCTCTTTATGCTGTCCAGATGGAATCTCAAAGCACTTTGAATTTGCATTACCCTGTTGACTAAAAATGTTGAACACTTTTCCAAAGATTTATTGGCTATTCTTTTTAATTTAATTTTTATTTTTTTATGTGTATGAATATATTGTCTGCATGTGTGTAAGTGCACTTGTGTGGTGCAGTGTTCACAGAGGTCAGAAGTAGGCATCTAATCCCCTGGAATTGGAGTTACAGACAGTTGTTAACTGCCATGTGGGTGCTGGGAACCCCAGGTTCTCTGCAAGAACAGTCAATGCTTTTAACTGCTGAGCCATCTCTCCAGCCCCTTAATGACTATTTTTATTTCTTCTTTTGAGAACTGTCCCTTCAGTTGGTTAATTTGTGGCATTTTTGGTGTTTAATTTTGTGCAGATCTTTATAAATTTAGGTATTAACCCCTTTGGTGTATAGTTGGAAAAGATTTTTGCCCCATTCTGTGGACTGTCTTCATTCTAGTAATTGTTTCCTTTGTGTATAGAAGCTTTTTTTTTTTTAAATAGGGTTTTTGGGGGGCAGTTGGGAGTTGGAGACAGGGTCTCCCTATAGTTGCAGCTGGCCTGGAACTCACTATGTAGACCAGGCTGACTTATATCTCACAGAGATACACCTGCCTCTGCCTCCCAAGCGCCTGGATTAAAGACATGTGCCACCTTGCAAAGCTAAAAACATTTTTTTGATATATTTTTATTTTATGTGTATGAGTGTTTTGCTTGCATGAATGTAAGTGTACCGATGTCACAAAGTGCTACAGTGTTGGCAGTAGTCAAAGGGGGCATGAGATCTCCCTGGCACTGGAGTTACAGAAGATTGTTAGCCGCCTTCTGGGTGCTGGGAACCAAAGCTAGGTCCTCTGCAGGCCATCTCTCTAGCCTCTGGACAGAAGCTTTGTAGTTTCATATAATCCCATTTGTCAGTTTTTAGGATTGTATTCTGTTATTAGAATCCTTTTCAGGAAGTTCTTGCTTGTACCTACATCTTGAATTCTTTTACTTGTTTTCTTCTAGCAGTTTCAAAGTTTCAGATCTTACTTTAGGTCTTCAGGTCATTTTGAATTGATTTTGTGCAGGGTAAGAGATATGGGTCAGCAGGGCATGGTGGTGCATTCTTCTAATCCCATCACTTGGGAGGCAGAGGCAGGTGGATCTCTGTGAGTGCAAGGTCAGCCTGGCCAGCCTGGTGTATGTAGTGATTTCTAGACCAACCAGTGCTACATAGTGAGACCCTGTCTCAAAAAAATGAGCAAAAAGATATGAATTGAATTTTAATTCTTTTACATATTGATACAGTTTTCTAGCACCATTTGTTACAGAGGCTTTTTTTCTAATGTATGTTTTGACACCTAAGTTGAGTGTGGTGGTACACATCTGTAATCCCAGCATTCAGGAGACAGAGGTCAGAGGGTTGCCACAACTTCAAGGCCAATCTGATCTACATAGCAAGTCCAGACCAGCTAGGACTACATAAATAATGAGAGAGACCTTGCCTCACACAAATAACAGTGAAAAAAGTTAGGTGACTAGGGGCTGGAGAAATGGCTCAGTGGGGTTGAAAGCACTGACTGCTCTCGCAGAGGACCCAGATTCTGTTCCCAGCACCCACATAGTGGCTAACAATCATCTGTGACTCTAGTTCAGGGGATCTGGTGCCCTCTTTTGACCTCCCCAGGCTTTACCCGACACGGGTGCACTTATATACATACAAACAATACACTCATACACATAAAACATATGGCCTCAACAGAGCACGCGTCCTCAGAAACCTGGCATGAAAGAGACAAGACAGTCTTCTGATCAAATCGGCAAATCTTTATTCTTTACAGAGCTCTATATACTGCAGCTGCAAGGGGCTAGGTGGGGCGTGGTGGACTAGGGTTGCTAGGAGACAAATCACTGGAAGATCCAGGAGCCTAGGGCATGTGTCGCCAAGGGCGGCTACAGGTAGGGGAACTTGTCTGTTTAGACAATAAGAAACTCTAAAAGGCACTTAAGAGACTCCAGGTTAACATAATTGGTGTCAACAAGTATCACAAGATGTTACATTTGCAGGAAGGGCAAGACAGAGGTCATTTGGTCCCTGGCATATTATATTTATATATATATAATATTTATATATAAATATAGGGATTATAGCTGTGTGTTACTTCTAGGCCTTATTTTTTAAAACTTTTTTTTGGTGTTTTTGAGACAGGGTCTCCCTGTAGTCCCAACTAGCCTGTAGCCCAGACTGGCCTTGAACTCACAGAGATCCGCTTGCCTTTGCCTTCTGGGTGCTAGGATTAAAGGTGTGTACCACCACACCCAGCCCTTTGTTCTATTCCTTTGGTTTACATGCCTTTTTCTGTGACATGACCATACAGTTTTTGCTACTGTGGCTCTAATATATAATTTGAGATCAGGTATTGTGATAGCCTCCTGTATTGCTCTTTCTGTTTAGTATTCCCTTAGTTATTGAGAGCCTTTTGTGTTTTCATATGAATTTTGAGATTGTTTTTTCTAGTTCTGTGAAAAATGTCATTGGAATTTTGATGAAAGTGCATTGAGTATGCAGGTTGCTTTTGGTAATATACTTGCCATTATAATATTCTTCCGATCCATGAGCATGTGAAGTCTTTCCATAGTTCTTTTCTTCATTATCTTAAAGATTTAAATTTTTTTCTTTTTTTAATTTTCTATGTATGAGTGTTTTGCCTGCATATATGTGCACCCATGTGTGCAATGCTGGTGAAACCGGAAGATGGCATCAGATTCCCCTGGAACTAGAGTTACAAACTGTTGTTAGCTGCCATGTCGCTGCTGGGAACAGAACCTGGGTCCTCTGCAAGAGCAGCCAGTGAAATTAACTATAGAGCCATCTATCCAGACCCTATTTAAAGTTAAATACTTGTTTCTTTTTAGGCAGGGGTGGTGTCACAAGCCTTTAACCCTAGCAGTCAGGAGGCGGAGGCAGAGGCAGGCAGATCCCATGAGTTCAAGGCCAGCCTGGTCTATGTAGAGAGTTCCAGACCAGCTGGGGCTACAGGGTGAACCTGTCTCAAAAGCACCCTCCCCCAAATAAATAAATAAATAAACTAAAGAGTCAAGAGCTGTGGAAGCAGCCCAGTTGGTAAAGTACATTCCTAGTGGGCATAAATCTTTGTGATTTGATCTGTAGCATGAAATAAAAAACCAGGCATGATGGCATTCATCTGTAATCCTGGCATTCTAAGGTAGAGGACCAGAAATTCATTGTCAGTTGGAGACCCTACTGGGTTACATGAATGTCTCTTAAAAAAAATTATGTCACACTTAAAATTGACAATATTTTTTGGCTGGAGAGATGACTCAGCGATTAAGAACACTGGTTCTTCCAAAGGACCTCTGTTTTAGTTCCTATCACCCGCATGACAGGTAACAACTGTAACTCCAGTTCTAGAGTATCCAACACTGTCTTCTGACTTCTGACAGGTGGACAACAAGTATATCTCCCATGTAGCAGACAATACATTCATACACAGAAAATAAAAATAAGTTAAAAACAACAACAAAAATAATATTTGCTGGGCATGGTGGCACACACCTTTAATATACATTCTGAATTCTAGGCCAGTCAGTACTATGTGGTGAACTCCTGTCTCAAAAAAAAAAAAAAAAAAAAAAAAAACCACCCAAAATCCCAGACAGTATTTATCTAGATCTTTGAACCATACTTACCCATCTTTTCCTGACTAGCTTGGAACTTACTGTGCAGATGCAGACTAGGCTGGCCTCAAACTCAGAAGAGATCTGTCTACCTCTGCTTCTCAATTGCTGGGATTAAAGACGTGCATCACCATGCCTGGCTACATTGTGTGTGTGTGAGAGAGAGAGAAAGAGAGAGAGAGAGAGAGAATTCCTCACTGTCGCTGGCCTGGAACACTCCTTAATTTATAGTTTTATATTTTATGTTTGGGAAAAGTCTTAGATATTGTCTATTTAAATATTAACTTTTGCCCCAGTTTTCTTTTCCTCCCAGGACTCCAAATATTAGCTATTAGATAGATCCATGTATTATTCTTTCTTTCTGGTGTGCTTCATTTTGGTCATTTTCTTGTGAACTGTCTTCCAATTTGCTGCCTTCAGGATGGATTGTTGTTAAACTCATGGTACTATGTTGAGTTTTAATTTCCATGAGGAAATTCCCAGCACCCACATGCTGGGGTTAAAGGCATGCGCCACCACACCTGACATTGACTCTTAAATGTTTATGGTCTTGTTAAAATCACCAGTGCTTTCCAGAATTTTAAAATATTTTGCCCAGCCTTTTGTAATTGGTCTTATTTGGAGGGTTGGTCCAAGTGCCCCAAATCCATAATCCATCATTTCTAAAATTGAAAATCAGCCAAGGTTATTTCTGCTAACTATATTTCTGTTCACAGATCGAGGCAATGACAACTGGCTGATCAAATATGACTGTCCAATGGATAGTTCTAACTGTCGGGTAAGAGGTTGGTCTATATCTCATCTCAAAGAAGAGGATGAAAAGGAATAATTCTTAAAATATAGACCCATGCAGATTAGAGATTTAGGTCACGGAAGTTAGGAAGAGTCAGAGAAATACAAGGTTTAACATGAACTACTTAGTATTTGAGATATTCTTTTCAATGTGTGTTTTAGTGACCATTTTGCTGAATGATATTACTTGAATAGAATAAAGGAATGGTGTAAGGGCTAGAGAGATGGTTCAGTGGGTAAGAACAGGTACTGTTCTTCCAGAGGCCCTGAGTTCAAGTCTCAACAACCATGTTGGGTGACTCACAACCACTTATAATTCCAGCTCTAGGGGATATAATACCTTTGACCTCAGTGGACACCTGCACTGACATGTGCATACACACACATATGCATGTAATTAAAAATAAAATTTTTAAAAGAGCAAATAAGTTTGAAATATATTACATACTCTGTTCTTTTGAGCTTCATATTGCACGGTAGCATGCAAAGGTCTGCAAAGTACATTAAATGAATCTGCTTCATTTATTTGGCCCAGGGACATCTGTTGCTTTAAACCATGGGATGGTTTTTTCAGACAACTTTGATTTCAGAGACTAGGAGTTTAAAAAGACCTGCCTCCACAGACCACAAGTCTAGAGAGAGCTGCTTCCCAGAAGACAAGTCTAGAGACAAAGCTGTTTTCATGCCTTTCTTGTTCTCTGATTCCTCTCTACCATTCTCACTTTTTCTTTTTTCAGAAACAAGGTCCCAAGCTGGCCTCAAATTGGTGATGATCTTCCTGCCTCAGCCTCTTGAGTGCTGAGATTAAGGCATGCACCACCATGCCCAGTTCTTGTGTGTCTTTTCAAAGCATTAGGAAGCATCCTGAAGAAAAGTTAACTTGGTGTCTCTCCTCTTCCTCTTTTCTCCCCTCCCCTTCCTCTTTATCCTTACCCTTATTCCCACCCTTTGTGAGGGATGGTGTCCAGGGCTTTGCATGTCAGTGATAGAGTCCTTGCCTAGAGCATGTCAAGTCCTCAGTTCAGTCTCCAACACTGGGAAAAATAGTAACAGCACATACACACACACACTGGAAGGAAGGGAGGGAGGAAAGGAAGGAAGAAACGAAGGAAGGAAGATACTCCCAAAACCTACACATTCTTCAGCCTTTTCCAACAAGAATTCATCAGGGTATTCTGATGCAGGAATCCAGAAACTGCAGTCCCTGCTCCTATAATGGCATCAGTGAACCTGTAGGAAGCCTAAAGCCCTGTAGGTAGATAGAGTATCTCTGACATGGGCTGTCATGGGTGGGCTGCTCACTCTTTCCATTGAACCCCATCCTTTTCGTGTATCACTAGGGCATAAACATAGACTACCCTGTTCAAACAGTCACTTGTCTTCTTTGGTTTTGTTTTCTCACTGAAATTGATCATTACAAGTAGTTTCTGGGCTAAGGTCCAAACAGAAGGACCTTGACTGGCTGATACAGATTTTTCTTTCCTTCATTCTCAAGTTTCTTCCTGCTATACCTTAGGAAGAAGGACTTAGACCTAGCTGTCTTTTTTTTTTTGTCATTATCCTCCTTCTGGCAAGTCCTGGATAAATGCACATGTCCCATGATAAGAAAGGGACTCTAGCAGTATATGGTGGTGCATATCTGTAAAACCTATACAAGTAGCACTCCAGAGACTGAGACAGGAGGACCATGAGTTCAAGGCCAGCCTGAGTAACATAGTGAGGCCCTCTCCTAGAGAAAGAGAAAGACAGAGACAAAGACAGAAATAGACAAGAGGAACAGAGTGAGAGAGGAACATTGAGACCCTCAAACAGACGTAAATGAAGGAGGTGCTACAGATGAACCAGTTTCAGGAAATAATATGGAAACCAGTTTAGAAGTTAGATCTAGATAAGTTGAAGAAAGAGAGGGTTGAGGTGGATTGTTTTGCTGCTATTTTAAAGGCCCCTAGCAGGTGGGCTACCCAGAAATTAATTTGTCTTTGTTCTGCAGGACACAGATTGGGTGGTGGTGAAAGAGCCTGTTATCAAGGTGGCTGCCATAGACAATGGGCTGGCTTTCCCACTGAAGCATCCTGACTCCTGGAGGGCATGTAAGTTTCAGGAGCGCTGGGCTGGCTCTGCTCTTGCTCATTGCTAGCTGTCTCACTGCATGTCTAAGAATTAATGAAATATTAAAGCTAGGGTCTTTTACACAGTGGTGAGCACTTAGCAATTATTCCATGGTATAAAATATTACCATTTTTACCATATAGTATTCCCACTAGGGGTATGTGTGTGATTAGAAACTAGAAGTACAGAGGGCTGGGTGTGTAGAATGCTTGCTTAGCATGTGCAAGGCCCCTGGGTTCCACCCCTAACCCTGCAAGATAAATAATAAAGCCTGTACAATGATGAATTTTCTTATTTTCACTTTATATTCTTCTCATTCATTCCGAGAACTCATCTTTGTGTAATTTATTCTATTTAAGTCTCTACAGATAAATTGCTGGTGGTGTTTATTTTTCTTGTTGACATCCTCCACCCCATTATAATGGAGAACTTGAGAAAATGGGGAGAAATACCAGTAGGGAGTCCATAGACTCCTTTTTAGCACTAGTGTTCATTTTCAGGACCATCTGAAAGTCTCAGTGGCAAGTAGTTGTATCTGGATAGGCCTGTTTGTGGAGGGTGATGTGTCCTCTGGGAAAAAGCTCTGCGATTAGACAAGTCTGAGTTTGAATCCTGAGTCCTCTGTTTACTAGTCACGCAGCCTTAGTGGTTTGTGGTTGTTATTGTTGTTTCTCATCTGTTTTATATCAGGGAAAGAGTACTCTCTTTGGAAGTCCCGTTAGAAGACACATGAGCAGGGACTTTTCCAGCAGCAGCTTTTGCTTTTGGCCTTTTCTCTTTTCAGATCCTTTTTACTGGGCCTGGCTGCCCCAGGCGAAAATACCATTCTCTCAGGAGATCAAAGATTTGATTCTTCCAAAGATTTCAGACCCTAACTTTGTCAAGGACTTGGAGGAGGACCTCTATGAACTTTTCAAGGTTAGCCCTGGGGAAAAAAACAAAAAACATTCTTCATAGTCTTTACGATTGGTTCTGCCTGACGCTTGGAAGAAATGTCTTACACCCAGCTGACCTGAGTTAGCCAGAAGAGCAAGGTTCCTAATACAAACAGCTGAACATGATTTGGATGGATTGAAAAAAAAAAAAGTCAGCCACTCGGCTGAGGATGTAATTCAGTCGGTAGAGTGCTTACTTAGCATAGCAAAACTCTGGGTTCCGTTTCCAGCACCGCACAAACCCTCTGTGGTGGAGCGCACGGAAGGGGAGGCAGGAAGAGCAGATGTTCAAGGTCACCTCTTCACAGAGGGGAGATGACAGTCCTGATGATTCACAGTGGTTTGTATCCTTTTTACCCTGTGGCTGCAGGGTGTCCTCAGAGCTCTCATTTTCAAATGGAGCTGTGGAGTTGTAGATGTTCGTTCTCTGTTTCCCTGTCAATGAAAGGGGGCCAGTTCTTAGAGTGCTGGTTGATTTTACTGAACCCATGAACCTTATATAGATTTTCTTTATTAGGAAGTTTCTAAGCGGGGCAGGAAGTACTCTAGTTACTCGTACCCAGCCCACTGTTTCCTTGCTGCTTTGCTTTGTTGAGTATAAGTAGGGGAGAAAAATGGGTTCTTGAGTGGCATCACAGGTCCCATCTTCCTTCTGACTTTCTCTTGCAGAAAGATCCTGGTTTTGATAGGGGCCAGTTCCATAAGCAGATTGCTGTTATGCGGGGACAGGTAAGCTTGGGACGCCCTCCAGTGTCTTTAAAGTTCCTGGTCTTATACTTTTTTCAGCATATACCATACACATTTGTGACACTGCCCTAAAATATGGGAGAGGAAAGGTTGCCTTCTGCAATCTCCTGCCTCTTCCACAGTATCAGTACCAGTGTATTGGTGAGGCACTCACTGAGGGTTTAACCCTGTACTGGTTGCTCTATACACTATTGGTAAGTAAACTCAGTATATTCTTAAGTTGCTTGAGGGAGGCTGTATGCCCTGGTTGAGAACTAAGCTCTCGATATTGGTCAAGAGTTTGCCATTTTTTGCTTACAAAATAGGGTAATAACAATACTTTGCATCATCAGCAGAGGATTTCATGGGGTAATGCATATTAAGTATTGAGCAAAAATAATGCCAGGCACATAGTAAACACACTAACTGTGGTTATAATTTTGTTGAGTTACAAGTTGAATTATTCCCTCTTTCCATTTCACCCTCAAAGAGAGGTATAGAAACTTGGCATTGCCGGTCTTCATAAGCATAATAAAGACTATGCCTGAAGAATGGTCCAGAATGGTCCAGAATGGTCCTCTGTAGGGCACTGGTGTCATGTGTATCACTTCAGAGTCTTAGAGAGCCTAGCAGTTAAGGTACAAACTGATCAGGGTGTCTAGATTTGGCTTCCCATATACTGCCTGTGAGAACTTGAGCAGTTACTAACACTCTCCTTCCTTTATTTCTTTATTCGTATCATGTACCTGCTTCATAGGGTTGTAATGTGATGAATTATTCAGAATAGTTGTAGGGATACCTGATGTGTTAAGTCACTCAGTACATACTAGCCATTATCTTTATGACTTTGTGTATAGAAAAGTCAGCTATTTGAATCTTGTTTTGAGACAGGGTCTTGTGTAGCCCAACTGGGCTTTGAACTCTTGGTCCTTCTACTTTCCTTATGCTGTGATTCCAAGCATGCGGCTGTGATTACCATTACTACTTAAGACTGCTTCCTGAGCCTTTTTTGTTTTATTTTTTTGAGACAGGGTGTCCCTGTGGCCTCAGCTGGCCTAGAACTTGGACTGTAGACCAGGCTGGCCTGCCTCGGCCTCCCAAATATTAGGATGAAAGGCATGCATCACCACGCCTGCGTGCTTCCTGAATCTTTAAAAAATGGACTGGTCTTTCCTGTCATAATTATACATTTACTTCCTCCTACCATTTAACTCAAGGTTCCAAGTCAGAGTACCTTTTGGACGTTCTGAGCTCATTTTCAGATCAGAGGTTTTAAAAGCTGCCTTTTTAATAGCTGTCTGATTATCAACATATTCTGCCTTTCTTAAGTAAAGTAAAGGTTCAGTTAGGCTGGCAGGACTTTCAGAAACATTGAAAGGCACATTACATACTCTGGTATTAACAGAACTCAACATAAAGAAACTGGCTGACTTCCCAAGTCTATATAAGTGGCACATCTGTGCATTTTCTCCAACCTCTCCTTATGCCAGTCCCTTGCCAATACCATAGCAGTCTTCCCATTCTATCCAATTAGGGCCATTACCTAGGGTGGCAAAAGGCAGAAGAGAGTGGGGAGTGAAGTTTTATTTTTCTTTCCATCTTGTGCTCTTGATGTCTTGGAGCAGCCTTTGGCATCTTAACAACTGTTGCCAGAAAAAGCAGCAGGCTATAACACAAGCAAAGGAAGCATTTATTTGAGAATAGGAATTGCAGTTCACTCACATACCCAAGGGTGGACCTAAAACGAGTTTCAGCAAAGGTCGGTGGAAACGAAACTTGAGGAATCTAGCAGAGAGGTAGTCTGGTCTTGCATTACTTGTTTTGAAACTTTCTGGTAAGTTGATAGAGCTTTAGATAACTGATCATAGGCCTCCTGCCTCAGAGAATCAGGGAATTTGCTTAGTCATGCACACTAAGCCAGTTCACCCACCCTTTAAAATGACAGGCCAGGTGTGTTGGCCCACCCCTGCAATCCCAACCTATAGGAGACTAAGGTAGGAGGATCCTGAGTTCAAAGGCAGCCTGAGCTACTTAGCAAGATGTCTGGAATTGTACCTTACTGGTAAAGCATGTATTTAACATGCTTAGGACCTTGGGCTTATTCCCAGCACCACTTTAAGAAAAATGAACAAGGTAGTCTAGTTGTGTTTATTTTTATTCTTTTAGGTTTTATTTATTATTATTATTTGTGTGTGTGTGTGTGTGTGTATGCGTATGCCCATGTGCCATAGTGCACATGTAGAGATCGGAGGACAACTCTGTAGTCAGTACCCTCCTCCTACCTATGTATGGGTTCTGAAGATTAAACTCAGGTAGTCAGGGGTTATGTGGCAAGTACTTTACTCACTCAACCTTCTCACCAGCCATTTTTCTTTTTTGAACTTGAACTCATAACAGTCCTCCTGCCTCAGCTCCCGCAAATGCTGAGGTCACAGGCATGAGCCACCACCCTTTGTCAGGTTTTAAGAAAGTTCCACATAGCCTAGACTGTCTGCTTCCTAACACTTTAAAGTCCCATGAACATCCAGTTCTTCTCTGCATGCAAGATGTTACTCACATCACAACTAGTCTGTCATTTACACCAAAGCAAATGATATAGAACAGGGAAAAGGCCTCACAAACTAATTTGCTTAGCTGAGGTGGTAGCCTGTCTCTGCAACTTTTCAGTAAATTTTGACCCAATTTAAAAATGTTATTGAAAGAAAAACTAATGAAGGGGTAGCATTAGAGTGAGAATTCACTGGAAATGCTGATGTTTTAAAAGATGAGTTGTCTTCGGCTAGGTAGCTAAATGACTTGGTAGCTAAAGGCCTTTGCTGCTGAGCTTCATGACCTAAGTTTGACCCCCTGGATCTGCATGATGGAGGGAGAGAACCAACCCTGCAGGTTGTCCTCTGAACTCCACTTGCATGCACAGGAGCATGATGCACGTACACACACACACACACACACAGAGTAAAATGTAGTTTTTAAAACGAGTTTAAAAATGCATTGTCTTTATAGGAAAATCCAAATAAAGAACAACTATAAATATTTCAAAGCCCTTATAATTTCATAGCAATAAAGAGATGACCTTAGCCAACTTCCCCAGATTTTTTTTCCTAAGCAGATAGGTAGAAAGATCAGCTGTCTATGGCAACACATTTATTTCTGTATCTTTGGGGCTAGAGATGTAACTTAATGATAGAATACTTGCCTAGCATGATTGAGGCCCTGGATTCAATTTCCCACACCACAGAAACAAAAAAAGCAGAGAAAAAAGCATCGCCACATAATTTGTGCACATGTGGTGTGTGCTTGTGTACGTGTGTGTGTAGCTGTGCGGCACTTGTACACGTGGAGCCCAGAGGTCAGCATTGGATGTTTTCCTCAGCTGCTGTCCACTGTTGATTCAAGAATTTCATACAATGAATTTTTATTATATTTGGACCTCCTCCTTCATCTCCACCCTAACCCTAACCCTCCACTCCCAACATAACTCATCTGAGCTGGATGCTGGAGAAATCATCTCATTAGAGTGTCAGTGATCTATAATTTTTACACTCAGTGTGCCTTTGTATGTTGTTTTGGGTTGGAATACACCTAGGTTTCTTGGAATGGGATTTTCACTCTTAATTTTTGTTTCTCTTACACACTGCTTAGAAATGTCATGTAGGGATTTCTTTTCTTCTCAGTGGTTAGAAATGCTTGATTTTCCTCATTGGAGTTGTTTGTAGGCCTTTCCTGCAGGTTACACTTTGGCTGTTTCCACACCTCACTCAGTGCAATGACCCCACTGTGAACCTAGGCATTCTCTCACATACTGATCCCTACAGGGTTTTACTGTGGGAAAATCAGAAGCTAGGTCCTCATAGCAGGCAGCAGTTAACTTGTAGGCCTCCAATCCAAGAATCTCTGGCAGTTTGGAGATTTCACAACTTCACACGACAGCTTTACACCAGTGTCCTCTAGTTTATTTTCTGAAATCTGTAGCTTCCTCAGATTCCTAATTGTGTTGAGGACTACAGCCAAGTCTTGACAACCATAATGGTTATGGGTGCCACCAGGGAAGGTGGGTGGTTGGGGAGTCCAGTTTGGCTCCACCCTTCTGGTGCACATGGGCAGTGCAGCCATCGTTATCATCTCAGTTGATGTGAGTGGTCAGCGACAGGCTCTTCACCATCTGACTCCCCAGTTCTTATCCTTCTTGCTTGCCAAGTTTTGAGTTCAGAATTTTGAGATCAAGATTCCAAAATGAAGAGTCTTAGAGTCATGCTCCTTGTTCCTTGTGCAGTGTGTCACAGTCATGGCTGCCATTGCTCTGGCTGTGCCACCATTTTGACTCGCTAGTTACTTTCTTTATTACTTGCCACATCCAGAGTTCAGAATTTTGAGATCAGTACAGAAGTGCCTGTGGTCAGGTAAATATTCATCTTGTGTGACAAGGTTCCTCACATGGCCCATCGGACACATGCAGTCTCTTGGGAGCTGGCATGCCTTGGGCCCAGAGTCCAGCTGCCTAGCCTTATTCCACCTTTCAAAAAATTTTTTATTAAATATTGTATTTTATGTGTATATGTGTTTTGCCTGCATGTATATATGTGCATTGTGTGTAAGCCTAGTCCCCAAAGAGGTCAGAAGAAGGTGTTAGATGTCCTGGAACTGGAGTTATAAAAGGTTGTAAGCCTCCATGTGGGTGCTCGGAACCCAGCATAGGTCCTCTGTAAGAGCAGCAAGTGCTCTTAATTATTGAGCCATCTCTACAGCCTCCAAGCACTCAGCTTTTTTATGTGAACTCAGGTCCTTGTGTTTGCATTACAAGCACTTTACTGACTTGAGACATCTGCTTTTCCCACCCGTATTTCTATATATTTTAATGGCTTCTTTCTCGTCCCTTAGTTATTTAATATCATTTTCAATGTTGTATTAGTTAGCATTCTAAATAAGTTTTTGATAAACATCACGACTGAAAGCAGGTTGAGAAGGAGTGTTTAATTCATCTTGCACTTGCAGGTGGTAGTCCATTACTGAGGGATGTCAGGGCAGGAACTCAAGGCAGGAACTGGGAGACAGCTGAAGTAGAGACCATGGAGGGACACTGCTTATTGGCTTGCTCCCAAGCTCACATTCAGCCACCTTTCTCATACAGCCCAGACCCTCTTACATCAATTAGCAGTGAAGAAAATGCCCCACAGACATGCCCACAGGACAGTCTGGTTAAGGAAATCCTCCAGTTGAGGGTCCCTCTTCCCAGGTGTGTCAAGTTAATAACCAAGATTAGCCACCACAACTCTTATAAAGTATACTGCATGTTAAACCTAAATGTGTTGTGTATGTCCATGATTTGTCTTAGTCCTTGGAAATGGAATTGGTAGAAATTAAGGTATAGATCAGTAGTAGAGCACCTGCCTAGCATGTATGAAGTTCTAGGTTTGATCCCATCACAAATTTTAAAAGAGGGGGGTGGGGGAATTGCAGTCAATTCATTCTCAAGTTTTTCTGATTATTCTACACTCCAACCCCACACAGCCTGTTTCTTTGAGCTATCCCCACCTCTGAGATCATATTTTCTATTTTTACTGACTTCAAGGGTAAAAAATTGGTATTTGTTTTCATTGGGGGTTGTGCTTATTTCTTTGTTTGCTTGTTTAAGAACAGGATTTCACCATATTGCTCAGGCTGGGGTCAAACTCCGAGGCCTTAAGCGACCTCTCCTCTTGCCACACCCTTCTGATTGGTGGGACTGCTTCCACACTGCCAGCTTTTCTTTTGTAGTTTTAAAATTACTAAAGAGGTGATTTCCCATTTATATTCCTGTTTTTGTATGTAGTGTACTTGTATGATTTTTTCCATTGTTATTTATTGTTTTGATTTGTTAGACTTTTTCTGGCCTCCCCTAAAGAGGCAGACTAAGAACCAAGGCTTTTTCCTCATACCTTTCCTTTTTCTCACTGCAGATCTTAAACCTGTCTCAGGCCCTGAAAGACAACAAGAGTCCCTTGCATCTTGTTCAGATGCCACCTGTGATTGTGGAGACAGCCCGTTCCCATCAGCGATCTGCGAGCGAGTCCTACACACAGAGCTTTCAGAGTCGGAAGCCCTTCTTTTCATGGTGGTAGCCCTAGAGGCAGGCAGAAGAAATCCCGCGGGAAGAAGCCTGGGGACTCAGTTGCAGGGAAGCCAGAGAAGCTGGTGCACAGAAGCACCTTTCAGAGCCCTCCGTTTCTGCTTGCCACCTCCCTCAGGGCTTTCCCATCCACAGGGAGCAGCACAATCAGGGACAAGGGTGCTCCTGGTCCTTCAGAGTGTTGGGGAGACTGGAGTCCAGGCAGGGAGTCCAGGCAGCTTGTCAGGGAGGGGGAGCAACTCCCTTCCAGCATCTCCTGGAGGCAGGTTGGAAAAGTTTCATCTCCCTGACAACCTTGCTCCATTGCAAATCCCTATTATATTCTGCATCAGAAAGAAAAAAGAAAAGAAAGAAAAAAAAAAACCCAACAGAAACAAATTTAAATGCTTGTGTAGCAAAGTCCAGCTCCTGTTATGTCAGAAGCCCTTAATCCAGATCTAAGTTTGTTCAGACAAGACGTTCTAATGCCTGGCAGTTGCTTACTCCCATGAATCAGGCTGTGCCAGAGAGCCATTGGTGGCTCACAGTGGTGGGACAGACAGAAGCCACACCTTTCCTTTCTGTTTGTGCCATACCTTTCCTCCTCTTGCCGTGTATGGTACTGGCTTCTTATGGCAGCGAGCAGGCTTTTGCTGTGCACCTTCCAGAGCCTTTCTACATGATCTCTCTGCTCTCTGCCCTGCTGCAGCTTGCCTCAGACTCAGCTGAATCACGAGAGGTTAGCCCTGGCCGTTCTGTTTTGCTAGGAAATGGATGTGCAGCATGTGAAGGTAATCCACATGGCCTCAGTGCATGCCGAAGCTAGAAGTGTTCTGTGGGAAAATTTATCCCAGCTTGTTCCTGGGTTCTTAGTCTTGGTCCTCTCCTAGTTTCTGTTGTTTTAAATATTTTTTCCAACTCTCTTTGAGGAGTTCAGTTTGGGTTCTGGAGTAGCTCTCTGCAAGGGCTCTGGAGACAGTCAGTTCAAGAGACTGGGAGAGCAGGTTTTTGAGGAGAGGTCTTTAAGCCGTCCCCTAGTGCCTGCCCAGCTCTACATGCATCTTCTTGCTTCCATGCGCCCTCACCTCCAGCTGTGCCCCTTTCCAGGTGTTTGAGTCTTTTCTACACCAAAGCAAATTGGCCTCAGGAGGGAGTAAAAAGGGTGCCATCTGTGGCTGAAGGCAGCAGTGTTCTCACCTATGCTATGGACCCTTGAGGGTTCTTGCACCCTGTGATTGGTCAGTAAGCCTTGTAAAGAACTTGTCTTGAAGGCTGGAAAAAAACCAAAGAAAGGGAATGAGGACCATAGTTGTGTATCTCCTCTGCCCAGTTCTCACCATCCAGGAGGCAGAGTAGAAGCACACAGCCCTCCCATCAGCTGGGACAGGCTGTTTCCTGTTCATTCCAGCCCCTTAGGAACCAACTTGTTATGGGCTTCCACCCAGCTGACAAGAATCTGAGCACTGGATATGCATGCCTTGTGGACCAAAGGCACTGTTGACTACCCTACCCTGACAATCCCATCCAGCTCACCAGAATTCTGGCCTCGGAACCATGTTTGGGAGAATTCCTGCCTTCCAACCACAGAAGCCTGCAAGGCCCCGGTGTGTGTCACTTCACAGACCATCTTCATACCACCCTGTTGGCATGGCTTCCCACTAGGGTGCTGGGAAGAGCTAAAGGCACCTGAAGAGAGCTCATGTGCTCTGTCTTGCTCCAGATCAGCTCTGCAATCAGGAGGAAATTGGGTCCAATGTAACAGGGAGCCGTGCCAGGCCTGGTGGACAATGGTGCAGGACTGCTTCCCTGCCTTTCTTCCTTGAAGCCTGTACTCAGGTTGCCTTGAATGTGGACTTTGGGAGCGCCAGGGGCCCAGAGTGCCAGGGCAGGCTTCTGGGTTGCACTTCCTGAACAGCGGTCCCTCTGCCAGCCTTAGGCCTGTCTCCCTTGTCTAGGAGTGGAGGCTGGGCCATGAGAGTGCTGCTGCCCCCTTTGTTCTTCTAATGCACTGTAGAAATTGTATGTATTGTATTTAAATCAATGCAAATGTATGAATAACAAATCCAGTTCTGACTTTTTTTGTCTAGTTTTCTTTTGGGGAAGGAAGACAAAGGTAGAATGTGGTTTTTTGTTTATTTTTAAAATCATTTTTATTGCCTCCATGTATGTAAGTGTACCCATGTCCTCCTTGGAAATCAAAAGAGGGCATCAGATCCCCTGGAATCTGGGAGTCAAGAGATGTTTTTTAGCTGCTATGTGAGTGCTGGGAACTGAACCTTGGTCTTCTGCAAGAACAGCAACTCTCCAGCCCCAGAATGTGGCTTTAAAGACAAAGTTTGTGTTTCCATAGTTGCAGAGACATGGCTCCTGAGATTATTCTCCTAGGGGAAGGTTCTCAGTACTCCCAGTGTTCTGAAAATCAGTGTTTTCATAACCCACTTCAAAACTCAACTTGAGCCTATATTGGTAAGACACAGCTATAATCACACATGCCTGTCTTAGTATGAATACTTGTTGCAGATTCTTCCTTAGTAAGGAATCTTTAGTATTTTCCCTGGCCACTTCTAAAAGCCAAATTTTGAGGATTAGGTGTAGAGGCACATTTAAGTGAGGTTGGCTTTTCTTCTTGGCCACCAGAGGGCAGGCTTGCCTTTTGTGTGTATCACTTGCCCAGCGTGGTGGACATGATGTGTTAATGAACATATAATCTGAATGAACAGAGAGCCGGAATAATAGGAAAATACCTTACCTCAAGATTACTAGGCTAAGGTCCCCCTTTATAAAGTGATGCATATTCATCACTAACTGCAATAACTGCAGTCTCAGCCAAAGACCAAGTGCCTGCTGTGTGAGTTGTTGATGTAACAGTCTTCCCCTTGTCTGCTTCTTTGGATCAAGCCTGCCTGAAGAGACCTCATTTTTCCTTGCAACTCAAGTCCTTACGAGGAAGCTGTAGTACTGGCTTCAAGACTTGGGGTTGAGAAAACAGAGGAAGCCAGCCCTAATTTTGCCTTCCTGGGGAATCTTCCCATCTGACTTAAGTTTGTGTCTTTGGATTCTCCCTTTGGAGACAGTCTCACACAGTTCCTTATGCAAATGTTTTTATTTCCTACTTACAGTTTTTCTCTTTGCAATGGCACAAGGGTGTGGGACAGCCGATTGAATCATGGTGATAGTAACTGGCAGTTAGCAGAAAATGAGGTGCTGCATCTGAGTACCTATCACTTATCCCAGGGAAATGTCATGCAGTCCAGTTACACTGTCAAGTCAGAAAAGGCTGAGGCAGGAGCAGCCTTGGCATCTCATCAGGTGAGAACAGGTCCCACAACCCCAGTGGATGCCTCTAGTTGTGTTCTGAACAGAGTAGGACAGTCTTGTGACCACTTTTATTAACCCAGGAAGGGCCTTTACCTCCCTAGGCCTTTTGGCAGAAGTCCCTGTGATTCCTGGGGAGGATGCTGCCACTCAAGGGCCCTCTATGGATCAGTGTCTGATCTGGTGGAGGTAGCCTGTGGGGCCTGGCTTATTCCAGTTTCGATGGACTCTGGCAGTCCTCCTGGAGTTCCCAAACTGCTCGCTGGATGTCGTCTCAGTGGCACTGCCTTGTGGGTCAGCCGTTGTAGAACCAGACTCTGGCACTCTGCAGGGAACAAGTGTGTGATAAACCAGTATGAACAGGGAGAGCAGGAGAAGGACTAAACACTGCTCAGGGTAAAATGCAATCATCTCTGCCCTGAAACTTTGTGACTAAGTGAAGCTTTCCAACCTTATACTATGAGAGGGTTAGGCATGGTAAGGGAACGGGACGCTCAAACGGGTTTTTGATTCATGGCACTGTGAGTCAGGCATAAATGACAGCAGTGACTAGGCCCTTACTGCTGATTAGGTGGAGTCACTGTAAGCAGTGAAGACTTACCATCCCAGACCTGGCTGGCACCTAAAAGGACCTGAGAGGAGGACCCTGGAGGGAAACCTGTAGTGATGGGTTTAGTCCCTTGGGGCTCACTACTCCCGGTCTGGCAGTGACAACAGGCAGAGGTAGATGGCCAGAGAGACTGGTGACAGGTGTTATTTCAAGGTAAAGTCTCCAAGGCTTGTCACCATGGATCTCCACAGTTCATTGGCCATTTCTCTACTTTGCCAACTTTAATCAGGCTTGCCTTTGAATGTTGGTTTATTCTGCTACTGGTAGTTACTTTTTTCTTCCAAACAATAATCCCACCTACCCGGCCAAGAATTACTGTGAAATATGGTGGTGCTGCTTTGACTGGACACTTCTTCCAAGGGGAATTACAGGGTCATGTGACTTCAACAATAGGAATCTTTTAGGTGCCAACCAAGTGGTGGTACTGTGTGGTCCTTTCAGCAACATAAACATGAACAGTAGGCAGACAGCTGCCGTTGGATCCACACCACATTGTCAGAGCAGTGGAGCAGGCATCCCTGCTGCCTCTTCCCTACCTGAGCCGGCTGCAGTGGTTCTGTCTTGGGGGCCTTTTCCTGCGTAGCCTCCTCAGGGCTTCTGCCACACGGTGGTCCCCCGCACATTCCCAGATGATCTGGGCCCGCTCTTCAGCTAGCTGGTCCCCACTGCGCTGGAACAGGCCTTGGATCTGCAGCAACTCTGCATCCTGGAAGATGTTAGCTGAGGCCTGCTTGCGGCCCCGGGCTTCAGTTGGAACCTGCCACAGGGGTGGTTCACTCACCACAGAAGCTGGGGTCCCCATTACAGGTGTTCTAAGGATGAAAGAGGTGGAGACATAAGCACTCAACAGGCCCTTCCTAAAGCTGGGGTTTTAACTAATTCAAGGGTGTCTAATATTCCCATTTTCTCAGGAATCAAACTGCTTGCCTTCAAATCACTTAGTTTCCCAGGTCACCTTGGGGAAATTATATTAAAACTGATAGTAGCCTTTATTAAGTGCTTATGTAAAAACACCTGTATTTCATATGATTCACAGCAACTGGTGAGGAAAACTGCCTTCATCCCCATGATGGAAAGTGCCACTTAGGTTAAATAACTGCGTGCTCAAAGGCATGTGTAAGATGCAAGTCTAAGGGCTGGAGAAATAGTTCAGTGGTTAAAAGTAGTGGCTGCTCTTACAGAGGGCCCATTTCACTTCCCAGCATCCACAGGGCAGCTAACAACAGTCTAACTTCAGTTCCAGGGATCCGACGCCCTCTTTTGGCCTCTGCAGGCATTGTGCACATGTGGTGCACTGACCCTGGCTGCAAAACACTCATATACATTAAAAAAGAAAGAATGCAAGTCTACACAGACCCAGGATGCCAGTAACAGGTCAAGTTTGCTTTGCTGGGCACTAGTCCTGCAATAGGCCCTGCTGCAAAAGCTTTGTTCAAACAGCAACAGTGAAACGTAGTGCGCACGGCAATCATAGTTGGTACGTACTTTTATCCCTCTAAGAGTTTAGGTCACCCATGCGCAACCAGAACTAGAATCAGACATGACTAACGCAAAGGACTAGAGGGCCACCATGGTGGGAAGTGCACCACCACTTTCTGGCTGGGCTAACCATGTCTCCACCGCTAGAATGGCACCAGTTTTGTCCCTGTAGAAGTGATGTGAAGACACAATGCTTAGAACACAAGTGCAGTATCCATCCAAAATGCTTGGCATTTTGAACTCAGAATTTGGAATATTTGCACATATGTAATGAGATATCTTGGGGATATCTAAACAAGTATTTCATTTGGTTTCATATATAGATTATACAGCCTGAGGGTAATTTTATTTTTAAATTTTGTGCATGAAAAAGCTTCATGGTGTAGAATTTTCCACGTGTTGCCATTATATCAGCACTCAAAAAGTTTCAGACTTTTGGAGCACTTCAGATTAGGAATGTTCAACCTATGTTCTCTTTTTCCACTTATAAAACTGACAGTAGGTTGAGGACATGACTCAGTGGATAAAACATTTGCTGTATGAGCATGAAAACTTGAGTTCCGATTCCCGGAACCCACAGAAAGCTTGGCTCAGTGCTGTGCATCTGTAATTCTAGAGGTGGAAACAAGACTCCCCTGCTCAAAACAAAGGACCAACACCCAAGGCTTCCTCTGACCTCCAAATGTACCCCATGGTAGGCACTCTACCCACATACACACAAGATAAATTTTTTTTTTAAATTTGGCCATCAAGATAGCTGAGCTAGCTGGCAGAAGCATGGCCTGAGTTTCGTCCCAAGATACCTCACCTCCGCACAGGCAGTGGCTTGTGTGCACACATGCACCAAGTAAATGAGACACTTATCTTCTCTCCTACCTTCAAGAGCTTGAAGATAAGTGGAATCCATGTAATTTAGCAAACATTATGAAACAGACCAATCACAGCTTTCATTTAAAAAATGTATGTGAATGCATGTGTGTGTGTTCCAAATGTGTGAAGGTGCCTGTGGAGGTGAACTGGAGTTACAGGTGGTTATGAGCTACCTGACCTGGGTGCTGGGAACCAAACTTGGGTCCTCTGCAAGAACAGAAAGCATCCTTAATGGCTGAGCCATCTCTTTAGCCCCAACCAATCAGGTTGAAGAAAACCTATTCCAAAGGACCTACAGAATCAGATGGCAATAGGGACAGGAGAGGCTGCAAAGGTCCGCATACACTCAAGGACAGAGGCTGACAGAAGTTCCTCTGTCAATGTCTTCTATCATATTCAGAAAATTAAAAAAAAAACTTTCTTGATTATAGACACTTCACACTCCCCACTTGATCTCCAAATCAGTATGCTTAAAAAAGCTCTGAGATTAGAAAACAGCCTGAAGGACAGGGAAGGCCAAGGAGTTTGGCATTATATAGAACTGGGCTTGAATCTGCTCTGCCACCTTCATCTCCAAGCCATTGGTCAGAGACAACTGAAGACAGGCCTGTGCTTGTGCCCTCCCTCATCACAGCTCTAATGGGAAAGGAGGGGCAGTTTCTAGTAGAGCTGGCTCTTCTGTGATCAGCAGCAGCAGGGCCGTCAACCAGCAGTTGGCCACAGAGTGGCCAAGGAAAGTTAAAATATATTCAAAGACATACATATAAAGGCAGAGTGGAGTGGGATTGGGAAATAAAGCTGTTGAGAGAGTGCTTGCTTAGCATGCATGAGGACCTAGGTTTGATCCCTAGGACCATAAAAGACAAGGTGGTGCACATATGTAATCCCAGGCGTGGGAGGTAAAGGAGGAACATTAAAGTTCAGAGGTGTCCCCATATTCCCCACACCTGGGCCAAAGGCTGGGGTGGTGGTGCATGTCCCTAATCCCAGCACCCAGGAGGGAGAGGCAGGCTGATCTCTGTGAGATCGAGACCAGCCCGGTGGACATAGCAAGTTCCTGCTCGGCTGGGGATAAAGGCAGATCCTGCTTAAAAAAAAAAAAAAAAGTTCAAGGTCATTCTCAGTAACATAGTTAAGTTTGAGGCTAGTCTAGGTTAAAAGGAACTCTGTCTTAGAAAAAAATAAAATAGCCTTTCTAGTTTTCTCCCCATCTGCTGGTAGCAGTGGCCCTTACCTTACCTGCTGTTTGTTCTTTTCTTCTCTGGAAGACCTTGCTTGAGTCATCACTCTACCCCATTCAGACTCCCTCCCTCGCCCAGGCCTTCCCTCCACCTCACCACATTATTCAAGTAGTTTCCACACACACCAGGTCTTTGTTTCTAAGCTAAGAACCTCACTCTTTTCAAAATACTACTTAAAATGAACCCACAGACAATATCCAGATAAATTTATAAAAGTTGTATGTTTTACCTGGAAATGGCAATAAGAAAATCTGCTCCAGACACTATTATGGAATCCAGTAAAAGCCTAGCAGTCCCTGTGGTTATTAACTACCCCCAGAGTTGGTGGATATACATGCTGAGACCAGAAGATAAGTGAAGAAGATGCACTGTCAGGCTGATGAGCCTTTTTAAAGGGCAAGCGTGGGTGTTTACTGTGCATTGGGTGATGTGCATGACATCATTAATCCTCAAAATAACCCTAGTAAATGGGCATTGTTATCGCCATTCCACCGCACAGAGGAGCAGATAAGAGGCAGAAGCAGGGGCTGGGGTCCTGCTCTGTGATTGCAGGCCACAGTTCAAACCACTGAGGCGCCACCTGTCCAGGACCAGAGCCCATTTCCATGAGGAGTGCTTCACTGTTCCCACCAAATTCACGAAAAGCAAAAAGGCATAAATTGTCCCACAGGGTGGAGGAGTTGTACAATCTTTTAGCCTAGTCACTAGATCAAGGCTGCTTACTAAGCATCAGTTCCCTGAGCCTTGAACCAGTCACATCTCCACCAAAGAACTCTAGGACTGCATCCCAGCCCCGCTGAGAGAACTTGGGAAGTCACATCACCAGTTTTCCTTCTGTTGCTTTGAGAGTAGGTTGATAGCAGTGGTCTCAAGGGTTTGCACTGTTGACTCAGCAACACCTTGATGAGGCCAGGTCAATATGGCAGGCACACCCTGCTTGTCCTTTGTCTGCTGAGAGCTACATGTGTGGGCAGGTCTAGCTAATTAGGTACCAGCAAACTCCTCAACCAGGAGCTTCCCTTCTCCTCCCTCTCTAGCCTCCCCTGAAGGCCAGATTTGTTTTGCTGCTTTGCTACTGTGGATGGAGAGCTCAGAATCTGACAAGTTAGAAAATGTCGCACTAAGCACATCAGTTATCAAGCACAGAGTGGACTCCCTAGGCTGATCTGGTGTAGAAAAAGAGTGATGGCCCACTTTTCAGAATCGGCAATCCTTCTCTCTAGGGAAAGAATGGACCATAAGTAAGAGCTGGGAGGAAATGGCTTGGGGCCTCATTGCCCATAGTTATAAGCAGCCTCTATAGGGCTGCAAGGCTTTAACTGGTCAGCCCTCCAGTCAGCCAGAGTTACAAAGGACACAAGAAGTCACTTGGGAGTCCAGCATTCAGCCTCAACCATTTCCTCCATGAATCTTTGGAAGACTTAGCACCTCTAGATTTTGAGGCCCTTTACTGGTAGGAACCTTACTCTGGGATTCAGACAGCAGAGTGAGGCTAGGAACAGGCAGATTCCAGGTAGGGTGGTGAAGCTGGGACAGCTGATGAAGAGGTGAATCAGAACACGTAGATTGTCAGAAGAAGCTTCCTGTCTCACTCAACTGGTTCAATTGTTACTCTCCCCCTAATTTCCAGGACAAGACTTTAATCCAGGAAACTCAGTGTTGACTTGAACGATGATACATTTTTAAACTAGAAAACGAAAGCATGAGGCTATTAAAAGATCTCAAATGGATCTTTCATTTCAGAGCCAACACAGAAGATAAGCATGGGTCTGTGCACAAATGAGCAAAGACTAACTGAAAAGTACTTCAGTTGGACACAATAGGTTAAAAAGTAAATGCCAAATGTTGGAAATGACAAAATTTAACTTATTTTGAGTCAGGTACTAAGGGAACAACTGTAAAGCTCTAACAAAGAAATACATCTTAAAAATGACTCGCTTAGCAGTGGTTTGGTAACATGTAATGATGGTCCACAATGGGGCATTCTCTGTAGCACGTGATTAGCTCTACAGCTATTCTGTCATTTCTCCATCCCATCACCTCCTCTCCAGGAGGCAGAGCACACTTAGGTGGGGGGGCAGCTCCTGCTTCCTACTCAGGTTGTCCTCTTTGAATAACCTCAGTGATGGCAATAATTTCTATAATAAGGGGCCAACGGCCTCTTTGAAAAACAAGGAGAGGCTTTGGCCCAAGCCCCAAGTCAACACTTGTGGCCCTGGCTTGCTACTCTGCACAGACATTCTGGACAACAGCCAAAATCTGTTGCTACTCAAATGGCTGTATGGGTTCCAGGTACCACTGGTTCTCCAAATCTGTGCCCCAGGAAGTGAAGAAACAAACTGGGCCATATCCAGATCCATTTTTAGGCAACACCTGAAAATAAACTAGTAGGTTAAAGAATAACTCTTCAAGAGTTCAAAACCCCAGTTCTGGCAGTGACACTAATCACTGAATGGCCTTGGACAAGTCTCAGTTTCTTCTTGCCTCAGATTGCTCATCAAAATGGTGAGGGAGGGAAAAAAAACTTATTGGGAGGGGGCATGAAATAAGAGAGCGTTCATCCTAGTAGCTGGCATACAACAGACCCTCCATACACTGCACATTGGTTGAATGAAGAAATGATTGGAAGGGAAGACTGTTAACAGGACTATAGAATAACTGTCATCGTCACCATCATTGATATCTGCAAACTCTACTCAGGAGGTCTTTAAAGAGAGACAGGTACTTTTAAATCGTGGCTTTAGGATTAGCCTCACGGAGGTCTCTTGCTGTGTAAAGTCTAGACCAGACAGCACTTTCAAGAAATGGCATTCTGAGGCCCCTGTTAGGAGGCTCTACTGTTAAACTCTTTTCTTCTTTTTGTGACAGGATTTTACTATGCAATTCTGGTTGGTCTGAAAGTCGCTATGTAGACCAGTCTGGCCTTGTACTGACAGAGATCCACCTGCCTCTTCTGGGATTAAAGGCTTGCACCACCACGCCAAGCAGTTAAAACTCGTTTTACAGATGAGAAAGTGGAGCTCTTGAAGTAGTAACTTGCTCAGGGCCACTTGGGTGGTAGGTGATAGAGACTGAGCTATGAACCAGGTGGTCTGACCCCAGGGCCCACGCTCTCAACCACTGTTACTTTTATTCCTGCCAGATGGCGGAGGTCTTGAGGGGAAAGAAGAGCCCAGAAGGTTCTGAAACCTCTGGGAGTCTGCTCTCTGCGTCTGAGGGTTTTGGAGACAGCGAGCGATCCACAGACAGGACTCCCAAGCCACCTTCCGTGTTGGAGTTGGCGTTAGGGCTGAGCCCCTGGGGCGCTTCGCGCCATGACACAGGCAGCTCCAAGCACCTTAAATCCGGACGGGGCAGCGAAGACGCGCCTACTCCGACCTCTCCTCTCTAAGGCTTTACGAAAGGGCGGGCGCAGCGCTGGGCTTCCAGCTGTGAAGGTGATCGCAAAGACCAAGCGGAGGTCACCGGCTGACCAAGGGCTTGGGAAGAGGGTATCCTGGCGTAAGTTACTAAGCGACATCCCCAGCACAGTCGGCCCCGAGGCTCAGACGTGGCCACTCGGCAGACCCACAGGCCCCTAGATAGATCTGGGGTGCGCGCTCCAGCGGAACCCTGGCTCGGACTCCAGTGCAGAGCTAGACCCGACAGCCGGCTTACCTACCTCGATACCCTGGTTGCCCGAGGCGGGCAGAATGCAGCCCCGAACCTGACCCGGTCACCTGGATCACAGCCACGACTCCCCCGAAAGCAAACGCTCCTGAGCCGGGTAACAGCCAATCCTCGGCCACAGTCCGGCAGTGAGCTGCGGAGCGAACCTTCTAAAATCTAACGCGGAGACTCCATGGGCCAATCAGCAGCCGCAGCGGGTAAGGGGCGTGTCTTTCACTGCCCCTTCCCCTCGCTGGCCTCCAAAACCCAGTGCGGAGATTCCCTGAGTCCAATCAGCGACGGAGTGGCGGGGAGGGGGCGTGCCCTCTTTGTGACGTCAGTCCCTGGGCCTGCTTGGTTTAGCTGGCGTGGAGGCCGGGCGGGGCCGCATTCCGGCGAGGGCGTGCGGCGGTCACCCCGTAGGGTGCACGTGACCTGTGCCCCTTTTTCTGGGCGGAGTCGTGCCCTCGCGTCACGAAGTTCTGTAATAGATCCTCGACACCTGCCAAAATTTCCTCACCTCCCAGGCCACCTGAGTTCTGGCTCTAGCTTTGAAGAACAGGAGGGAGCAGTTGTGCTTGCAATTAGCTATGCATGTTTGAATCAGTTACCTAAAGGGGACAGTGCTTTAAAGTGTACTCGTTCGACATCGTTCATAGGGGACTTTCCCTGTCCAGATTCCTTGACAGGCAGTAACAGACCTACAGTCCTTGCCCTGGCGGGGAGTTTACAGCCTCGGAAGAGAAGCAAACACTGAACAACCTAAACATTCATTTTGTGATTACCTCTGTGGTCATGTTAAGCTAAAATGGGTAAAGCAGCGGAACCTCTGGGAAGTCCTGGGAGGCCAGAGAAGGAACATAACCGTCACAGGAAGGAGTTGAAACCTTTTTTTTTTTTTGAGACAGGGTCTCTGTAGCCCAACTAGCCTGGAACTTGCTGCGATCTCACAGAAGTCCGTTTGCCTCAGCCTCTTGACTGCTGGGATTAAAGGTGTGCAACAACCATCTCGCTGTGCTAGGAGTTGAAAGTTTTAGAATGAAGAAGAATGGATCTGGGAAGAGTGTTTAAGGAAGAAGGGAGGACACATGCTGGAGCCAGGACAGAGGTTTTCTCAGGGGAGAGGTCTGGAGTGTCGCTAGCATGGTGGGACGCCAAAGGCATGGACAGGCGATGAAACCTGCCTTTGAACTTCTGAGAGACAGAGGAAGGGAAATAGCTTGATAGTACTTGGGAATAGGTGTTCTACAGCAGTTAGAGTGCAAGCGTCGCCAGTCAGTATTTTACAAGTGTTAGTTCCTTTTTCTCCTGGTGTTAAGTTTGCATTTTTAGGTCACACTAGTGGCAGCTTGGAACTTGGATTGGAAAGGACAGGAATGATTGCATGATTGCAAGGACTCATTAGCCACGCCCCCCTCCCCAACTCCAGGGATCAAAGTCAGATCCTCAAACAAGCTAAGCAAGTGCTCTACCACTGAGCACAGCCCTTGTTTGTGGTTTTGAGATAGGGTTTCACTCTGTAGCCCACAATGGCTTAGAAATTCCAGTCTCCTGACAGCCTCCCGAATACTGAGATTATAGGCATGCACCACCAGGCCCAGCGCCATTAGGCTCTTGATAAATGATGTTTTTTTTCTTCATTGAGGGATTTTTTTTTTCTCTTGTCCAGAAATAATCAGGATGGGTCCCTGGCAGCAAGTCCCCCTAACTTTTTTCTTACTTCAAGGCTGACCTACTAAGTTTAATTTCTCTTCTGTAAAAACTCTAAGAAGGAAGGGTAAGAGCCACTGGCATTTGTAGTATCCTTTTTCAAGGAGAAGGGGGCATTTGGGAGCTAGTCTTCCTCATCACAGTCTATAACTCCTCTTTGTCCCTCTGCACAAAAGCAGCAGCAAGTGTTATACATAAGGGTTTTAACAGTAGTTTCTCTGCTTTCCCTAGAGAGACACACATATACACATGAAAAGAGACACACATACAGAGATATCAACAAAGTTCATTGCAATGAAAGTGTTGCTGCAAAATCTCAGACAACTGCATGACTAAGGAGAAGACTTCAGACTCTTAAACCAGAAGGCCTTCTGACCTAGAACTTTCTCCCACCCCTCAAGCAGTAGGAAGACTAACTCTCAGCCTATCAGTGCTTGAAAACCTTGTGAATCCTGATGCCATCAGCTCAGATGGGCACGTCACTGCAGGAATCGGAAACTTATGGTTTGGGGCTTAGATGTGACTAAGGCTGGGTGGAGAACATCTTGTGTCTCCAAACAGTTTTGCAGGCATGTGATTGTGCTTGCTGCATAATGGAACCATTTCCATTGCCCTGGTTTTATGATTCAGTGCTCCTGAGTGAGAAGATGGGCACTCCCTAGTCGTGTGGGCCATGAAGGACCTCACCAGAAACAGGAACATTTGGGGGTCACAGAATGGTGCACCAGACAGTAACTACCAATAAAAAAGGCCTTATTTCTCTCTCTCTCTCTCTCTCTCTCTCTCTCTCTCTTTCTCTCTCTCTCTCTTCCTCTCTTCCTCACCCTGTCTCCCCTCCCTCTTCTTTCAAAACAGTGTCTTATGTAGCCCAGGCTGGCCTTTGCTCTTGTTTCAACCTCTTGAGTGTTGGGATTAGAGATCTATACTGTCACATTAACTTTACATGACTCTATTTAGAGAAAGTTGAGAAAGTTGACATCAGGAATGTGTCATTCAGGCCAAGACTTGGTTTTACCCAGGGTCCAGATTAAGATGGGATGAATGGGACTGGCAAGATGACTCAGTGAGTAAAGTTATTTGCTTCTAAGCTTCACAACCTGAGTTTGATCCCATGGACTCATGTGGTAGATGGAGAGAACTGACTCCTGCAAGTTGCCCTGCATGCCATGGTGCTCATGCATGTGGCACATGTACGCATACACACACACACACACAAAAATACACACACACAGTAAATAAAATGCAATTTAAAAATTAAGATGGCATGAATAAAGAAAACTTCTAGGTTTCCAACTTGATTAGAGTACAAAAAACAAAATCCACAACTCGGTAATTAAAGATATATACACATCTTTAATAGTATTTTGTTTTGTTTTGTTTTAGACAGGTCTCTCTGTAGCCCCAGCTAGCCTAGAACTCAATATATAAACCAGGCTGGCCTTGATCTCACAGAGATCCACCTGCCTCTGCCTCCTGATTGCTGGGATTAAAGGTGCAAGTCACTACGCCTAACTTTAGTATACTATTATATATACTATATAGTATATATAACATATACTATATATTAAAAATCAAAATGGATGCCCAAATCCATGATGAACAGAATATGAAAAATTCAAATAAAGACAGATTTTTGTTTGTTTTAAATGTATTTATTTTGTAATAGAAACTGTCATTTCCCATCGGCCCCCAGTTCCCAGGCCTGTGTGACAATAATATGCAAACAGACTGGGCTTAAGTAAGGCTTTCAGTCATTTTGGGCTGTAGGCCTTCTATGTGCTTTTTCAGAACCTAGAAGGCTATTTGGATAAGTGCATGTGGAGAACCTATTTTCCCTTCTCAGGTTCCAGTATGGCTCAAATCAGTGCTGCCTTGACCCTTAGGGAAGTAAAGTCTAGGAAAGGGTTTCTCCTTCATCATCCTTAAGCAAGTGATTGAATCTTTGTGCCTCTCAGCTTTCTTAGCTTTAAGATGGGAATATGCGAAGATGAAGATGCAGCTTGGTTGCAGCGTGTACGCAGCGTGAAAGAGACCAGGGGTTCTGTCCCCAGCACTGCAAATCAATACACAAAATGGGAATGTTCTCAGTGTTGCTGTGAGGATGGAAGGGAATACTGTAGGCTGAGTGCTTCAACCAGCTACAGAAGCAGCAAAGGTTGTTGTTTTGAGACAGGGTTTCCTGTAGCCCAGGCTGGCTTCTGACTCACCAAAGATGTCCTGGAACTTCTGATCCTCTTGTAGGCGTGAGTCACCAGCCCCAGTTTATACAGATTGAACTCAGGGCTTCATGAATGCTAAGTAAGCCCTCTACGAACTGACCTAAACCCCCAGGCCGTGAATTGAAATATTTGATAAACAAATGGGATACAGCTCAGTAGAGTAGAACACTTGCTTTGCATGTGTTAGGTTCAATTCCTAGAACTGCAATAAAGTTAATAAATAATGAACTACAAATAATAAAATAAAGATAATTTCATTTTCAGAGAGAGAAAAAACATGAAAACAAATGTTTGTAGTAAATATGTATGGGTCCATGTGTTTATGTGTATGAGTGCTGGGGACCAAACCTGGGGCCTCATAGGTGCCAGGCTCGTGCTCCACCGCTGAGCCACACCCCCTGCCCAAATGCTAGGTCACTTTATATAAGAGACTTGAGCGTCTTCAGATTTTTGTCTTTCCAGAGCCTGTGTTCCACCTTCATCCCCACAGATGCTGGGAGAGCGCTGCATCTTGCTTCAGATGCTAGACGACCATCCAACTCCATCTGTCTTGCTCCCTATCCAGCAGAAGTTGTTGGGCAGCTAGGCATCTCTGGTTCCCTGGTGACACAAACTTGTTCATATGGGCTTCTTATTTTGTGTCCTCTTTTAGGGACAGCAAAGACTTGACAACAGTGTGACTTGAAAGTCAATTCTTGTTTTTCTTGATAAATGGTCATGGCCCAGCTGCTGTTACTGTCTAAATCTAAAATGTCTTCCACAGGTTTGGAATGTTAAGTGCTCAGCTTGTGATGGTATTTTGAAAACTGTAGTGGCTTTAGGAGGTGGGGCCTGGCTGGTGGAAGCTGGTCACCAAGGGCAAGCTTTTGAGGTCGGGCCTTTAAAGGTTTTATTCCCTTGTTCTAGCCTGCTGTCTCTGTTTGCTGGCTCACTACCATGGACAGAACTCCTCCCACTGCCAGGCCATTCTGCCGTGATGGACTGAAATCTCTTTGAAACTGTGAAAGATAAGTCTTTCCCCCTTGAAGATGTCTCTGTCAGATATTTCATCACAATGACGAAAAGGGTGACTAATACAGTTCCTATAACAAAGTACCAAAGACTAAATGGCTGAACAAGAGAAATTCGTTTTCTTTTCTTTCTGAGTGCTTGTGTTATGTGTGTCAGCCTCAGGTGTTATTCCTCAGGCACTGCTCGGATTTATTTTGTTTGTTTGTTTCTTGAGACAGAGTCTCTCATTGGCCTGAAACCTGTCTAATTGGCTGCTTGCCAGCTAGCCCCAGGACCACCTGTCTTCACCTCCCCAATGCTGGGATTACAAGCATCACCACACACAGCTTTTTTATGTGGTCCATGTGCTTGCAAAGCAAGCACTTTACCAACTGAGCCAAGGCCCTGGCCTGAGAAATTTATTTTCTCATAGCTGGGACATCCCAGTTCAAAATACCAGCTGATTCAATTTGTGCTAAGGACTATGTTGTCGGCTTATAGTTGGCTATCTTCTCACATGGGGGGGAGGTGGAAAGAGAGAGAGAGAGAGAGAGAGAGAGAGAGAAGAGGGTGTCTAGCTCACCCTCCTGATATTATACAACTCTGATGATACCAACATTAATGCATTTGTGAGAGCAGAGCCCTCATGAGTTAGTCACTTCTTTCTAGGCTCCACCTCCCAGCACTGTTGCTTTCGGGATGAAGTTTCCAACACATGAAATTTAGGGAACATATTAAAGCCATAGCAGGACTGGCAAGATGACTCAACAGGGAAAGGCACCTGCCACCAAGCCTGATGAACTGAGTTCAGTCCCCAGGACCTACATGGTGCAAGTCGTCCCCTGACCTTTAGACACATGCTATGGACCATGGTATATGTACACACACACACACACACGCGCACACTAAAATGTAATAAAAACATTTTTTAAAACCCATAGCAATTAAAAATGTACCAAAACACCATGTTAAATACCTTAAATACACTTCTTGTCACTCAGCTCTTAATAAAACTTAGAAAAATAAATAAATAATAAGTAAATTGCCATCTAAAAGACAAAGAATGCAATCATTAAGATAAGGTTGAGTGTAAGAAACAGAAGACCAGCATCCTAGGCAAGGTTCTGACAGGAAACATTTCCTGACTCATTTCTCTCCCTCCCATTTCCTGTGGGAACCAATATATCTTATTGGTCAAATCCAATTGAAAGCCCAGTGGAGAAAAAGAGTCCCTGGATGTGGCTGCAGTAGCTTGTTCTCTCAGGGCAAGAGCAGGCTAGAAAATGGTGGAAAAGAATCAGGAGGGACACACAGATGAGGGTGTACCAGCTGTGTTGTTAATACTGTCAACTTGACAGAATTTAGGATCACTTAGGAGACAAGACACTAGGCATGTCTGTGAGGAAGTTTCTAGATTGGGTTAATGGAGATTGGAAGACTCACCCTAAGTGTGGATAGTATCATTCCATGAACTGGGGATCTGGACTATATAAAAAGGAGAAACTAGGGCTGGAGAGATGGCTCAGTGAGTAAGAGCACTGGCTGCTCTTTGGGAGGACGGGATTCAATTCCCAGGACCCACATGGCAGCTGACAACTGTCTATAACTCCAGTTCCAGGGGATCTGATGGACTGACCTCCTTGGACATTGCACAACATAGATGCACTTACATACATGCATGCAATACACTCCTACACATGAAATAAAAATAATAAATGAAATATTTTTAACAAAGGAGAAACTGAGCTGCATGGCAGCATTCACTATCATCTGCTTCTCGGCTGCAGACACACTGTACCCAGCCGCCTCAGGCTCCTGTCACCCTGACTCCCCACCATGATGGATCACACCCTCAAACTGCAAGCTGAAATAAACTCTTTCTCCCTTAAGTTACCTTTTCCAGGTGTTTTGACACAGCAATGAGAAAAGTACTTAATGTTCCAGCTAAACTGGCTTAAGCAAGCAGAAACTTGTTTCTCACACCACCAGAGGTCCAGAGGCAGAGAAGCTTCTAGAACAATTATTTGGTGGGGCAATGGCATCATTTATCATTCTGCTCTATCATTTCAGCATGCTGGCATTATTTGTTCCCACAAACCCAATCTGTTACAGCAGTTCTGTGAGCAAAACTCAACCAGGGTGTCTTCACAAGTATTATGAGTGTTGTTTCTTTGTCATTTTGGTTTTATATTTTTTTATTGTTATTTTGAGACAAGGTCTTGCTATGTGACCTGGGACTGGTCTAGAACTAGAACTCTCTCAGCCTCCTCAGTACTGGAATTACACGTGTATGCCACCATGCCTAGCCTAGGCCTTGAAATATTTTTAAAATTTATTTTTATTTTCTGTGTATGACTGTTTTGCCTGAATGTATGTAAGTGCATCATGTGCATGCAGTGCCATAGGAGGACAGAAGAGGGCATCATTTCCATGGAACTGGAGTTACAGATGGTTGTGAGCCACCATGTGGGTGCTGGGACCAAAACGCCGATCCTCTGCAAGAGAACAGATGAGCCGTCTCTCCACACCCTCACCATGGTAACTTCTTACAGAGTAGTTTCACTCTCCTAACTGAGCTCTGCTGTGCCTGCTTTTCTCTTCCTACACTCTGGCAACCACACATCTTTTTACTGTCTTCGAGGTCCATAGTTTTGTCTTCTTCAGAGTGGCATATGCAGAACCATATGGAACATAGCTCTTGGGGTATCTTTCTTCTCTTTCTCCCCACTTCTCCCTCCACATGTGGGATTAAACACAGATCCTTATGTTTGTTGGGCAAGCACTCTGCCATAGAGCCCCATCCCCAGTCCTGAATGTAACTTTTCCTTCTAGTTTGGCTTTTTTCACGTCTATGCATTTGAGGTTCCTTTATGTCTCCATGTGCCTGGTAGTCCATTTTGGTTTTAGCACTGAACAATATTCCACACTGTTCTGTGATATAATTGTACATTTTTTAAAAAGTAGGTAGAACTCATTTAGGTAATGCTTAATTCGAAAGCATGGGGGCTGGAGAAATGGTTCAAAGGTTAAGAGCACTTCCTGATCTTATAGAGGACCCAGGCAGCTCATAACTACATATAACTCCAGCTCCAGGGTGTCCAACACCTTCTTCTGCAAACATATAGCATACATTTACACACACATTCACACACATCTACGCATAAATAAAAATAATAAAAAAAGAGAAAGGGGGGCTGGGGAGATAGCTCAGCAGTTAAGAGCACTGGCTGTTCTTACAGAAGACCCAGTTTTGAAACCCAGTGCCCACCTTTAATCCTAGCATTTGGGAGGCAGAGGCAGGAGGATCTCTGTGAGTTTGAAGCCAGCCTGGTCTACATACTCTGTCTCAAAAAGGAGGGGGGAGGCATTTATCCTATTCATAAAATGTTTGCTCTCATGAACTAATTACCTCCCCAAAGCTATCCTTGCCTAATTCTATCACATCAGGTTAGGCAATCAGCCCATGAGTAGGTGGGACATACCTAGAGCAGAACATTTACCTTTTTCTCTTTTCATTTTTGTTTATACATAAGTTGTTGGAAGTTAGTGCTGCAATTTTTTTATGTAACAGAGTATTCTGTGAGACTGTGATAGACTTGGATATGTGTGTTTTATAGTAGACCTGGGGATGGGACCCAGGGCTTCTCTGAATCTGCTAGGCAAATACCCTGGCACTGAGATACACCCCAAGTCCTGTCTTTCTTTTTTTTCTCTTTTCTTTTGAGATCATGGTCTTGGTTAGCCTAGAATTTGCTATGTAGACCATCAGGCTGCCCCCGCTTGAACTCATAGAGATTTTCTTGCTTCTGCCTCTCCCAAGTGCTAGGATTAAAGGCATGGGCCAGTCTGGGACCAATCCTTGTGGCCAGTCCACTCACCTGTGCCTCCCAAGTCTGGGATTATAAACATTTGCTACTATACCCAGCTCTGTACTTCTTTAAACCGGCCTACAATACCACATAGTTGTTTTGTTGCACGGACATTTGAATGTGTAGAGAAGTATGTGTATGGAAGGCGAGTCTCCCAAGGGTTGATTGTGCTCATTACCAGTTTCTCAACTTTCAGCAGCAAATCCACTCTTCCTTGGGTTCAGCTGTGGATTAGCCCTGCTGCTTTTGTTTTTCCACTTGACACAACACCCAGCTTTGTCAATAGAGGGAGCTAGTAAGATATGGTAGGAGGTAGAGATTTCTTTCCTGGGTTTTGGGGTGCCCTCTCACCTGGCTCTTCCAGGTCCTATCCTGGGGACCAAGCATCTCCAGCTGCAGCATTTGCTAACCCTGAGAGAGAGAGGCCTTCCTTAGTCTATCAAAGCATCATAAAATCTAGAAAACTTGAAAAATGATGTTAATGCAAAGAAGTTCAGACAGGGGCCTGTGGGAAGATTGGTTTCTCTTCCTAGGGGTCAAGACTTTAGCTGTCTTGAAGGCAGAGATTGACTTCACAGATTGCCTGGAACCATTTGGAAGCTCATTTCTTCTATATCTGGGGCCTTGGCTTGAAAAACTGGAAGACTCTAGTGTTCAGGTGATTCCTTTGTTCCTTTGTTCCTTCCTTTCTAAAAGATTTATTATTTTTATTTATGTGTATGTCTTCTGTATGAATGAATGTCACATGTGTGCAGGTGTCTGGTGGAGACCAGAAAGGGTGCTGGATGTCCTGGAGCTGGAGTCATAAAGCAGTTGTGAGCTGCCTAATATGGGTGCTGGGAACTGAACTCAGGGTCTCGGGAAAAACAGGAAGTGCTCTTAATTGCTGAGCCACCTCTTCAGCTCCCTAAGTGGCTTCTTGATGTGACCTGGAACACAGTGGCCTCAGAGTAAGCTACCTTCTTTCATGGTGGCTTAGGGTGAATTCTAGCAAATAGAGCCCTTCTCCTCCTCTTCCTTCTCCTCCTCTTCCTCTTTCTCTCTTCCCCTCTCTCTCCCATCCCATCCTTGTGTCTGTTTCTCTGGAGGACTCTCACTAACACTGGTTCCTTTCTGTGTCCTATCTTGCTCTGCACAGATTTGCCTCATGCTCTCCCTTGGCTGCCTTGGCTCAATTTCCACTAGGACCTTATCCAAATTAGAGGAAGAGGGTTCTGATGGGACCAGCTGTGTGAGAAGTGGAGCAGCAGAGGTAGATCAGTGGTGACTGGAGGCTGGAGACCCAAGTGGTCACGGAAGGGGGACCATGTTTGCTTTTGCTATGTGGTTGGAGTGGGTAATGTCTTGTAAAGAGTTTTACATGGGGCTGAGCCCTGAGGGGGAAGTTCATGGTTAAAGCAGAATAGGGAACTGATGACACACGCACTATTTTCTGGTGTCCAGGATGGAAATCAAGTTCCTTGTGCTGTCATTTACTAGATTAACATCTCTGAATTTCATTGTCCTCTTGTCACCTAGAATCTTAGAAAGAGTTCAGGAAAGGGATGTAGGTGACACTTAGCACCCAGCATCATCCAGCTCCAGTCTAGCCCCTTGGGGTCCATCCTCCTGCATTCTCATCTTGGGCCCTCCTAGAGCGAGAACTGATTAAACAGCAGACATAATCAGGCTCCCAAAGTTCAGATCTCAGGATGGGCCTCTACACCCTCCCCTTTCTCAGGGCCCTAGCTGGCCCCTTCCAGTTGATTCTAGACTCTGGGACCTTTCTCTTTCTCACCACATGTGGCAGACTGATGTTTGTCTCTCCCCAAACCAAGGCTGAAGTCCCAGGTACAGGTAGTGATGAAACCCTGTATCTGGAGACCAGATATGTGAATTTGATCTCTCTCTTCAATCCATGGCAACAGTGGATAATTGGATAATTCTTATTGTAACACTCCTATGCCTCAGTTTCCTCATTTTAAGTTGAAAGTGGTTTTTAAAGAAGATTTACATATTTATTTTTATGTATGTATGTGTGTGTGCCTGAGTGAGTTTATGTGTACTGCGTACATACAGGCGACCATGGAGGTCAAAATTTCTGTCTCCTGGAACTAGAGATATAAGCTGTTGTAAGCCACCTGATGTGGGTGCTGAGAACCAAACCCTGGTCCTCTGCAAGAGCAGCAATGCTCTTAACCACTGAGACATCTCTCTAGCCCCGAGGGGTTGTTCTAAGTTCCCTGGAGCACTGTTGTAGGAAGTGAACCAGGTGAGGGTGGAGAGCAGTGGGCACTCCGTCTGGCACATAGGCACTCTGTAAACGCTAGGTATTCCTTTTGGTTCACTTCCACTCCTCCTCAGGCAACCTTCTGTGTGAGGACTGTGGTCAAGTGGGGTCAGTATGTCTCCATAACAGGTCCAGCAGGAAGCTGATTTAGCCCCCCTGGGCCTCCTCTTGATGACCTGGGTCTCATGAGCTTCGAGGGTTACCTGTGGCTCCTGGTCTGGCTAGCTGGTATCCCCTGGAAAGCAGTGGCTGAGCCTGCTAGTCAAATGTCTTTACCACTTGCCCAGGCCTATGCTGCTGTCCTTGGCCCCAGCCTCTGCCAAAGTCTGTCCAGAGTTCAGGCTGCTCATGGCTCAAAAAAGGCCTGGGGACTTCTCAAGTGCTAGATTAACAAGCTCAAGAGCCTCCCAGATTTTCACCCAGAGCCTTCCAGAAAGAAACCTGGCCCACCCCAGTAAGTTCTGTTCTCACAACCTACAGGGAGCAACCTTGGGAACAGGCCTGTAGGACAGAGCCAACGGCCCAGAGATGTATGGAGTCCTTGGTCCTTGGCCTAGCTCTACAGTAGAGTCCCCCGCTTTAGGGAACTTCCTGTGTAAGTGAGGAGACCAATGGTATCACAGAGTGAACACTGGATTGTGAGTCAGGAGACCATCCATTATCAGACAGCTGTGTGGCCTCTCTAGGCCTTGATTACTGGTTCCGTAAAACGAACAACTTGAAGGTAGTTTCCTCCAGATCCAGGGCTAGCAGGTATCCAGGGAACGATCCCCTAGTAACATAGTTATAAGATGCAAGGCATTAAAAAAGCAACACACAAACACATAAACAGGACCTGGGAAGTAGAGGCATGAGGTTCAGAAGTTTAAGGGTATCCTTAGCTTCATGGGGCGTTTGGGGCCAGCCTGGTATACAGAAGACCCTGTTTCAAAAAACCAAAATAAAATAAAACAAAACAGGGCTGGGAACAATAACTCAAGGTTTGCGTAGCACGTGGGAAGCCCTCAGTTAAAGCCCAAGCACTACAGAAACGAAAACAAACAAACTTGATGCAAGGCAGCATTCTGTAGGTCCTTGTACCTATCTGAGGTCTAACATCACAGTTTTCTTCCTCTGTTGACTGGTTTATGTTGTGCCAGTCTAGAGCCTGATACTTAATCAGTGTTAAACAAATGTTGAGTCCATGAACTCAGTGGCTTCATGGTAGCCAGATACTGAGGGCAGAACCGGATCTCAGGCTCACAGTAAGCTCTGATCCTGGGCCCTTAGAGTAGGAAGCATGCTCCCCATCACAACTTCTGTTCTTCCTGTGGCTATACTGAGTCATCACTGTGGGACTCTGAGGATCAACAAGGCAGTGTGGCTTCTTATCCCCTGTTCTACCAGGTCTGCTCTTGTTCACACTGCCTAGAACACCTATCATAGTGTGTTAGATTTTTATTTGTCTCTGACAAATACCTGAGAGAAACAATTTAAAGGAGGATTGCTTGTTTGGGCTCGCAATTTCAGAGGTTCCAGTCCACGGTGGGCTGGCTCCATTGCTGAGGGTCTGAGGCAAGGCTGACACATCATAGGGCAGAACCACTCCTGGGTAGCTGGGAAGTAGAGAGACAGGCAGGGGCCAGGGGTGGTCTTTATATCTTTCCAGAGCCCTCCTCCAGTGACCTACTTCCTCCAACGAGGTTCCTCCTTGGAAAATTCTTAGCATCTCTCAACAATACCATCAAAATATAAATCTGTTAATGGACTAACACACTGATTGGGTCAGAGCCCTCTTGGTGACTGGTTTCACCAGCTAGGAAACCAAACCTTCAACCCATGTGCCTTTGGAGGGGGAACACCCCATATCCAAATCATAGCATGGGCTCTGGGATTTCACCACATGGGCATGCTAGTCAGCTTGCCTGGAATTGTTTCATAGATGCTGGCAGCAGACATGGGATTTCTGAGTCAGAGACGGGCAGTATGAGCGTCACAGTTACGTTTGTTCTTGTCCTAAACCTCTGGAGAGTGACGCAGAGGTCCGGATGAACACATATATTGTGACCCAGCTGAGGAGCACTGAACTGGGGGAACCCAACCCTGTTTCCACCACCACCTTTCCTACTATAAGCACTCCTCCACTGTGGGGGAACATATTACATCATTCTTTGAGGTTATAAGGCAGCACATACAACACTGTAGAATCACTGGGTAAAGAACAATCATGGACTTGTAGTCTAGGTATACCCAACAAGCTCAGGACCCACGGAGACAGCCACTGCCAACATCTGTCTCCCTTGTTTACTTGTCTGAATACTACCCACGCTCCATGACACCTTGTCTAAAGAGTCCCCAGATCTTCTCTGACAATACTGTCTTTCTCCATTTAGTAATTTCTTACGACCCTCCGGACTTGTCTTTTGTGTTCACAGCTGTCCCTCAGCAATCAGCAGAGTGCCAGTACCTGAGCGCAGCTGGTCTTCTTCATTCCTGCTTTCTACACTCCGTGATTGCATCTAGTAGGTGCTTAGACCAGACTGGTTGGCTTAGATGGAATTAAGATTTTTTTGATTACACTTTTCCAGAGAGTCTGCTTCCCCGCCCCATGGAATGTTTTCAGGATTCCAGAAGCTAAAAATACCACTCCAAAGGCACTAGAGGACTCTTCCATGTAAGGAGACAGATTAGAGACTCCTGAGGCTGAAGGTTTGTGCTCACCAGGTGGCACCCTAACACACGTGCCTCCTGATGCCTTTTTAAGAAAATGGGAGGATTCTCTTCCTTCTATTGTTCAGTTCTTAGGCCCACTGCTCACAAAAATCCCTTCACCATTCCAGCACCCAGATTCATTTGCTATCAGTCGGTCAGAATCTCAGGCCTAGTTAAGATCTGCATCCAGAGAGCTCTGAGGACGTCTCTCTAGGGATGCAGAGGGAAAAACCTGGAAGTTGGGGTTAGAAGAGATGTAGTAGGTTTGAATTCTAATACTGACACAAGTTCTGTTTCTCTGGGCAAATCACTTAAACTCCCTGGGTCCCTGCAAGAGCAGCTGAGAATTGAATGTGCGAAATACGTAAAAGTACCTGGAAGGTGGCGGTGGAGTTAGCTTTACCTGCGTTCTGCTGAAATGGTCTCTACCACCTCCTAGAACATGGGCAACTTCTTCACTCCTCCAAGCCTGCTGTTCCTATGAGTGGATCAGAGCTAAGAACAATCATTTCACAGGGTTGGTGTAACCATCAAGTAAATCAATGAATACAAGTGCTTGTCCATTCGATTCATAAAACCACACAGGATACTATGTATCCCTGGCCTCTCAAATCTAACTCAATATTTAGTAACCACTCATTGTCTATTTGCTGTGTGAAATTTTACAGATGAAGAAACTGAGGCATAAGAGGGTTAGGAAGCCCCTCCTCCAGGCCTAGCACTAGGAAGTAAAGCAATGGTAAGTTGATTCTAGGATCATGCTGCCTCACATAGGTGTGGCTGTTACTCATCACCATTTACTCATTTATAATATGCATGTGGAGCTTTCTTGAGTCTTGTATACAGGGTTGACAGCGACAGGCCACATTTTTTTTTTCCCCTCAAGAGGGAAAGGGACCTGCTCTGCCAGGACAGAGACCACTGATTTGACAACCAGGACATGAAGGAGGAACTCCACAGTGTAGGATCAGTTGGAGGTCTGATTCAGGCATGGTCCCCCAGATAAAAGGGACTTGTGTAGTTCCATTACTGTTCCTGCAGCCACTTGGCCACCAACTCCATTGATATGTATTGAGGGTCTCTTATGTGCCAGATGCAGACAAAGACAGATAAGAGACGCTAACCCACGGTTATGAGGTAGCAGACTTAGAACAATTACAGAGGCATGGTTCAAATGGAGGCCTAGAAACACAAATAACCAACAGCCTGGGAAACTGGACCAAAAGTTAGTAATGCTTAACCTGGCCATTGAAGGACAAATAGGCCTTCATTGGTGAAGGAAGGAATTGGAAAAACCAAGAAGTTAGAAGTCAGTTGGGGACAGATTGTGAAATATGCCACATAGACAAGACACAGCTCTATGCTGTGGTCAGTGAGGAAAATCCTGCAAAGAACAGCCAGGTCTGTTTGAGAAAGCATACAAAGGTTGAATATGAAGGAATAAGAAGAGAAACTAGCAGTAATCACCAGTTTCCGGGTCTGAGCCCTTCCAGGCTTCATTTTCCTATGCAGGAAAATCATTGTTCTTGTCTCTCGGGTTGTTTCAAGGATTTGCCTGAGAATACATGTGATGGACAGGTACAGTAATGCCAATAAGCCATGGCATAATTGGGTGTCATGCCAGTTGGCTGAGCAGTTAAGCACATGGGATTTGTTGCCTTTCGGAACTGGGTTTGTGTCCTGGCACGTTAGGTGCCATATTTTTTAAATATATATTTTTATTGATTACTTTATGTGTATGAATGTATTGCCTGCATGTAAGTAGGTGCACCCGCGACGTGCATTGCTGGCAGAGGTCAGAAGAGGGTGCCGGAATCCCCGGAACTGGAGCTACAGATGGTCGTTAGCCGCCATATTGGTGCTGGGAATTGAATCCAGGTTCTCTGCAAGAACAGCCAGTGCTCTTAACCACTGAGCCTTCTCTCCAGCCCAGGTGCCATACTTTTAGTCTAGACAGGATGCAAAGATGATCACGAAGGGTTGGTTAAAAGCATTTGGGGTTCCCACCGTCAGTGCGCTGTGGGTGAGGCAGCCAGGCCTCGGATGCACGATCTTTACTCTGATCCAAAGAACTCCAGTGAGCCAGTCTGAATCCAGCTTCGGATAAGATGAGTTCGCAATGGGCAAGCACGGGTAGTGCAAGTGTCCAGGTGAGAACCAGTGTCGGGCTCTTTCCTGGAGTTCAGACTGGTCAGGAGGCCTAGATGGGGTCTAGGACAGGTGAAGGGGCAACCAGCGAGGTCCAGACAGAGGCTGGGAGGACGCTGTCATAGCCAGCCTCCCTCTCCAAGATGGACCGAGGCCCTCGTGGCTGGGGCGGCTCCAGATGTGGCAAATTTGGCCCAGCAGCGCGGGCAGGCGGTGCTGGCGTTCGGCCCTAGCCAGAGGATGAAGGAAAGGGAGCGGAGGGGGAAGGGGGGTGCCAGGGTGGAGATCGCCACGGCAGGAAGCCGGGAGGCGCGAGCGGGGGTGGAGACCGAGGAGGGGACGGGCAGAGGGCGGGTAGCGGGGCTGGAGAGAGGGAGAAAGCGGAGAGAGGAGAGGAAGGGTGGGGAGAAGGAGAGGCAGCCGAGGGCTCCGGGCGGAGGGAGGCGCGCAGGCCGCGGCGGGAGCGGCGGGAGCGGCGGGAGCAGCGGGCCCCCGGGCCGGGCCGCCCCCGCGAGCCAGGCGCCGCCATTCCGCTGCTCGGGGCGCCGCCGCCGCCGCCCCCGCGTCGCGGGGCCATGCTCCCGCCGCCCCCGCGCCAGCCGCCGCCCCAGGCGCGCGCGGCCCGCGGCGCCCTGCGCTTGCAGCGGCCCTTCCTGCGCGGCCCGCTGGGCGTGCTGCGGCTGCTGCAGCTGCTGGCGGGAGCCGCCTTCTGGATCACCATCGCCACCAGCAAGTACCAGGGCCCCGTGCACTTCGCGCTCTTCGTGTCCGTGCTCTTCTGGTTGCTCACCCTGGCGCTCTACTTCCTCACGCTGCTGGGCAAGCAGGAGCTGCTGCCGGTGCTGGGCTCGCGCTGGCTCGTGGTCAACGTGGCGCACGACCTGCTGGCGGCCGCTCTCTACGGGGCCGCGACGGGCATCATGATCGACCAGACGCAGCGCCACAGCTACTGCAACCTCAAGAATTACAAGCTGCCCTGCGCCTACCACGCCTTCCTGGCGGCCTCGGTCTGCGGCGGCCTCTGCCTCGGCCTCTACCTGCTCTCGGCGCTCTACGGCTGCTGTCGTCGCTACCAGGGCAAGCAGGAGGTGGTGTGAGGCCGCCCGCGCCCCGCGGCCGGGAGCAGCGCGGGGACGGCCCGGAATCCCTCCCGCTGCTGCTCCGAGCCTGTGCGCCCTGGCACCTTCTCCCTGCCTGCGTTTCCACTGCCCGCGCCCCGGATCCCCGACGTTCAGGTCTAGTCCTACTGCGGACTAGCTCCGTGTCTGGACTGCCTCTGCCAAGGACCGGCGCTGCGATCCGAGAGGCTGACGCACACACCCGGATGGGCCGCCCTAGGCGAAGCCTCGCTGTTCCTTTCTCCATTCCGTGCCTAGAGCAAGACGTGGACAGGCACCGCCGCGTAGATCCGGGGGAGGCTCCCAAATTGGAACCAGGCTTTCGGCTGCTCCCCTGCCCCCTCCCTCCTGTCCTGAAGTCGGAAAAGCACTCCTTTCCCTGGCCCCTTTTCTAGCCTAGGGTGGTGTAGAAGGCCGTTAGGCAGCTCCAACAGGAGCTGGGACAGGCGTTATAGCTGATGCAGAGAGGATGGACGAGTTTGGTAATAGTTTGGGCCCCTTCCTGTGCAGCCCTGGATGTTTCCTTAGTCTTTCGGGTGGGGCCAGTTGCAGGGATGGTGAATGGGAAAGGCAGAGGACTGTAATACCTTTCAAGTCTAAGTCTATCTCTGCCTTTATCCTGAGGGTTCACGCAGGCCAGGGCCAAAGAACTAACTTCCCTGGCCTCCCAGACTTCACTCACCAGCTTCTGCTGCATCCCACCCCTCAATATTTGTTTGCATTAGGGATCCCACATGACCAACGGGGAATGTTAGAGTGAGGCCCACCCCTTTGGAGACCGAGATCCTGCTCTTGGGAATAACCAGCCTAAGATTAGAACCCACTCTTTTCCCCAAAGCAGTAGGTGTGAGCTTGGAAGTGACTCAAAAGCTAACTCCAAAAGGTTTAGAGGCAAATGGGTCTGTCAATGGTGCTGTCTCCCCCTGTAGAGTCACAGTGCTTGGTAGCATAGGGAGGACTCTGAGAAATCCCACAATAATTTAGTTTACTGCGTTAACGACTACTGGGCCTGAACCATCCCCACCTTAAGATTCTAGGAAGCCCCGTACTGTTGCTAATCGAGTGCATTCCCACAGTCTGGCCCATTGTAGATTTGGGAAACTCCTCTTTCCCAGGGAATTTTTCTAACTGGGGATCCTCCCCAATGGCAGGAGGCAGGTGCCCTCTCACCAGTGAGAGACCTGGGAACTGCTGAACATTCTTTCACAGTGGAGAAATGAAGCTAAGGTTATCCAGGTGGTTTCACAGTCAAAAGGAGAGTCACCTGTAAAAGATCCTGGCATTGATGTCGATGAAATCTCTGTACCCGCCGAGTGGCCCCACCTCTAAGGTAAGACACTCTTGGTTTACTGGAAGGAGTCATAGGCCTTTGAACAAAAAAGCATGGTACCACCTCCTCCAAAAATGAAAGTGTTTTTATTTAGAGCAAGTTGGAGGAGTGACAATAATCACAATGTCCATAGATGTGAAAATTCAGCATTTTTGCCAACTCCTCCAAAGATCTATTTGAAGAAGCTTTCTGTGGAAGCACGAGAAACCATATATTACAGATGGAACCCAGGGCCTCCACTCACTCGGAGTAAGCACCCTTCACTGATCCAAATCCCAGCTCCTGCAAGTGCATTTTCAAAGTTTAGGTGTGGAGATGTAGGGTTTGTCTGCTGTGGTTATCAAGGTGGTGGTTGGAGTGGGAGTGTAGAGGGCTGTGAGTTTTACATAGCACTTAGTGTAGCCCTACTGTGTGGGTGCACTGCTTCAAGTGTTCCATATGTATTTGTGTATTCTTTGAATAACACTGCTGAGGTTAGTGTCAATAGAGATCTCTTTCCTAATCAGTGGTTGATTGGCTTGAACCCTGACAGTCTAGCTTTCCCAGTACCAGGTCCCACTATTATACCAAAGGGCCATACATGTTTAATACTGTTAATATTTTTCTTTGGGGGATGGGGTGTGGCTGAGAGGTAGAGCACCAAAAATACTGTTTCCTGAACTGGTAAAATATGCATAACATCAAACTTCCCTTTTAACCAGTTTTACGTGTGCAGTATGGTGGTTTCGGGTGCATTCACATTGATGTACAGATAGCACAACCATCTACCTCCAGAACTTTTTCATCTTGCAAAAGAGCAACTCTGTATCCATTAGGCTTGTGGGAGTTTGAGCTGGATATGGTGGCACCTTCTGTAATTCAAGTACTTCCACAGTGTTAGAAGGAGGATCATGAATTTAAGGCCAGCCTGAGCTACACAGTGATTTCCAGGCCAGCCAAAGTCACATAGTAAGACATTCTACTTCCCCCTGCCCTCCAAAAACCCAAACCAAAGAAGACTATGGGGATTTCTGCTGTTTTTATCACTTTGGGAAATCCTCAAACACTAACCCTCACATACCGTGTGCTTGTTGGTGGGCTGGTTCCACCGCGTTGCTCCAGAGATGGTTACTTCCCCCGGTAGCAGGCTTTGCCGGGACCCCTCGGGTACCTGAAGCAGCCAGTGACTTTTGTTCTTCTGTTGTAGGTTTTCACGTTCCTTGAGGAACCTGGCCGGCAGCACTGTTCTTCCTGGGGCCAGAAGAAGATTTGGGAGTCTTCACTGCAGGGGGACAGGTGGAAAGCCGGGATACCCTCTGCCGGGCAGTTTCCCCTGTAGCTATCAGTGGAAGAGCGTGGTAGAGAAGACTGATTTTGCCTTGACTTAAGAGAATTCTGGATTCTCCTGTAGCTGTAATTTTGGGCACAGGACTCCAGATACCTGGGATTGAGCTCTGCCCTCCCATACCCTAAATGATGCCTTTCAGCTCTTGCTTTCATTCTTTTTCCCTTTTGTCTTTTTTTACATCATCATCTAAGCTCAGGTCCAGCCCTCTCAGGATCTCCTCAGTCCCAGTGATCTGGGTCTGTGGCCCTGTGACCTTACTCAGGAGCAGACATCTTGGTCTTTTTGGTGCCTCATCCACCCAGATGTGCCTGCAGTATCCCAGAGCTCTCCAACTCGTCCATGTGCCTCCCAGCTTGGCTTCTAGCAGCTTTGTGGTTCCTCAGTCTGCTAGTTGTAAGAATGGTGGATGAGACTGCTGGGACACCCACCTTTCCTTAAATTCCATGGTATGGTCACCTGAAGTGGCCCAAGCTTTTGGATGCTGGCAGTAGTCTCCTTGGCTTATCTCTAACACGAGGACTGGGGCCAGCCTAGGGCCACCCCAGCAGCTCCAGCCTAAAAGCCTGAATCCTCTTGTGGGCCCAGGATACGATTTCTACAGTGGGTACAAAGGCCAGGAGAGGGTACATTTTGGTGTGGGAGAGTGGCTAGGGCAAGGGGCCATGTGCCTTACCCAGTAGTGTAATCAAGGTTACCAGTATGCTTTTCAGAATAAAGTTTGGTTTGTCTGATCTTGTGTTTGTGTCATGGTCCTCTGTGGGAACTTTCTGCTAAGTTCCTCCAACCACCTCCCCTTGCCTTCTGGGAAGGAAGGGAAAATGAGCTCACAGATTTCCAGTGTGGTTAGGACTAGGGGCCAAGGGTTGCCCAAGGGCAGGAGCTGGAGAGAAGCAGACTGTCTGTCCTTTGTTTGAGTTGGAGGGAATTACAGAGGTTCTCTCCTTCCTGACTCCTCTCAATGGGCCCCTGTTTGGGAGTACCACTCCCTGTCATACTGAGAATGGCCATCTTGCAGGGTCCTGTTTGCTTGCAACCCTGTCGTACAGAGGATGAATCAAAGTCCCCAGGACACATAGAGGCAACTTGTTTAGCATCTTGCAGCAGAGTTGGAGTTGCCTGGAGCCCAGTTCTTAGTTTATTCATGCTCTACCTGGCCCATGGCCCTGACTGCCCAGAGGTTGTCTGCCAGCTGTTGCCTCCTGACTGAGATGCCCTGGAACTGTGGGTCTTGGGGCAGAAGGGAGTGGCTTCCTGCATACCTCCTGCCTGTGCCTGTTCCAGGGAAGTAGGATCCTGCTGTCCAAGCTCAGACTCCCTGGGACAGCACCAGCTGGGATCTGATGCTGTATGTACACTAAGCCTGCTCACTCTTCCCGAGAACCTTCTTCAGTATGAAAATTCAAAGGCCTGGGCGTGTACTCGTCTCCCTTCTCTTGGTGCTTTGGTTTGGGATTTCTGGGGTGGAGGGGAATGTCACCCACTGTTGAGTTCCCTCCCTCACTTCCCACTTACCTCTCCGTCTGTATATTTCTGTGTGGGTTTGTATGTGATGTGTATGGGTGAGTACTCACGTGGAGACCCGAAGCTGATATCAGATGTCTTCCTCAATTGCTTCTCTGCTTTATTTTTTGAGATAGGATCTCCCACCGAACCTGATGTCCACTGACTGGCCAGGCTTGCTGGGAAGTCCCAGAGATCCTGCTGTCTCCACTTCATCACTGGAAGTACAGCGTGCCACTCTGTCCAGCTTTTAACTGGGCATCTGCTTATATAGTGAGCACTTCACTGAGAGCCATCTCCCAGCCCTCTAAATTTCATAGACATGTAAAAGTAGCACAGGTTCATTAAGGGTTGGGGAACCTGCTCTGCTTTACTAGCTTGAAAATGTGTTTTTAACTAAACTACTTTAATCCTTTAAGTATTTTATTTATTATCTTTATTATTTTATGTGTATGAATGTATGACTATATTGTCTGCATGTATGTAAGTGTACTTGTGTCATACAATCCCCTCGGAGGTCAGAAGAGGATATTGGATCCCCTGGAACTGGAGTTATAGGTGGTTGTTAGCTGCCACATGGGTGCTGGGAATTGAATCCTGGGTCCTCTGCCAGAGCAGCCAGTACTCTTAACCACTGAGTAATCTCTCCAGCCCCTAATTTAATCTTAAAAATTTTTTTATTGATTGATTTTTATATGTATGAGTGTTTTCCCTTCATGACTATAAATGTATCACATGCGTGCAACTGTGAGGAAAGAAGAGGGTGTTGGACGCCTGGAACTGGAGTTATGGACAGCTATTAGCTGCCATGTAGATCCTGGGAAATGAACCCAGGTTCTCTGCAAGCGTAGCCAGTGCTCTTAACTGCTAAGCCATCTCTCCAGTCTCCTACTTTTATTTAATCTTCATAGAGATCAGCATTGTCACCTCTGACACTATAAAGGAAATGAAACCCTGGAGAAGGAAAAGGCTTTATCCAGGGTCACAGAGCTGGGTAAAAGCAGAACAAGGACTAGAAGGCAGGTACTCTTTTAAACCTTGTGGGCTCTGAAACTTAGGTAGAACTTGGTTTTCAGTCATGGAGACCAGGTATCCAGAATGGCTATGATTTGTGATCTGACTTTTCCTGATGTGTTATGTGTGTGTGTGTGTGTGTGTGTGTGTGTTAGGGAAGGGCTCTGTGAAGTAAGATACTGCTTCTCAGGAACATAATGAGGCCTTTCCAGTCTGGGAAATTCCAAGGATTTACTCATCTATGTCTGTGACATGTACCATTTTCCTAAGTGGAGGTAGGGTGACTGGTGGTAAGAAAGAATTAGTAAGCTAACATTTTCTGGCAGAAAGGAGAAAAGTAAGGATATGAAAGAAAAATATTTCATTAACATAATTTATGTAAATATTAGTTGTTTCATTTTTTACAAATACTTATTTGTAAAATAGAATAGTACTATACAGTGTTTTCTTATAGTAATGTATTAAAACGTAATATATATATATATATTATATATATATATATATCTTTAATTTGGGGCTGGAGAGATGGCTTAGCAGTTAGAGTACTGACTGCTCTTGCAGAGGACCCAGGTTTGGTTCCCAGCACCCACATGGTGGCTAACAATCATCTGTAACTCCAGTTCCAGGGGCTCCAAGGCCCTCTTCTGACCTCCCCAGGCGTTGTGCAGATGGTACACTTACATAGACACAGGCAAAAAACACTCATACACTGTGGTATTTATTATCACACCAACATTACAACTATCCAGAACAAAATAAAAGCCTGATTCTTAAAATTTTAAGAATGGGCCCCAAACCAGAGGACACCCCTTCCCCGAGATGTCTCTCAGAACTGTGTTGATGACTCTCTCTCTTTCTCTCTTTCTCTCTCTCTCTCTCTCTCTCTTGTCTTTTTTTTCGACAAGGTCTCCCTGTTGCCCCACTTGGCTTGGAATTTGCTATATAGACCAGGTTGGCCTTGCACTCACAGACATCTACCTGCCTCTACCTCCCAAATGCTGGGATTAAAGCATGCCCCACCACGCCCGGTGGAACTGATTCTCAAACCCTCCTTCTCTGTGTCTCCCAGTCGGGTCACACCCATGATTTATTCAGAATGGTTTCTTCAGTTTCATTGGGGAAGTACAAGTTTAAGTTTGGCTCCACCCTCAATCCTTACAGATCATCTAGTCTTTTTATCGCTAGGTCACAGATATCCAAAGTCGCGAATCCTTCCCAACTCTCAGTGTTGCCAGTGGGTGGGTGTGCTGCTTGCAACGCTTTGATATGTTCATTCTCAGGCATACCTACATTCATTTATTATCTTTTTGGGTAGAGTACCAAACTGAGTTTGCCAAGAAGACGCCCTGGTTATCAAACCCAAGAGCCTGGTTAAAAGTCATTAGCTCAGATTATGTCCATTAATAAAAGTCATTCCTACAATACACATGAAATAAAAACAAGCAAATAAAAAAACATCAAATTAATTCAACTAAAACTTTTTTTTTTTGCCTAGGTATGTTTTATGTGGTGCTGGAGAGTGAACCTAGTTCTTTATACATGCTAAGCTATACATATACTCTACCAATCGAGGTACATCCTCAGCACTGATTTAAAATTTTTCAAAAAATTTTTTATCTATTTATTTATCTTTTTGAGACAGGGTCTCCCTGTAGCTCCTGCTCACTTGGAACTGCCTATGTAGACCAGACTGGCCTTGAACTCACAGAGATCCACCTGCCTTTGCCTCCCAAGTGCTGGTATTAAAGCTGCGTACCACCATGCCTGGCATTTTATTTATTTTTATTGAATTAAAAATGTTATTTTTATTTTATATGTATGAGTGTTTTGTCTGCATGTATATATGTGCACACATGTTGTGCAATACCAGAGGAGGCCACAAGAGGGCGGTGTATCCCCTGGAAATGGAGTTATGGATGGTTTTAGCTGCCATGTCAATGCTGGGAATGGATCCTGGGTCCTGTGCAGGAACAGCCAGTAGGAACAGCCAGTACTCTTAACCACTGAGCCATCTCTCCATCCCCAAGATTTATTTTATTTTTAATTAAGTGTACGTATTTGTGTGTTTTTGTGGGTATGTGCACATTCCCTCAGAGACCTGAGGCATCAGATTCCCTGGAGATGGCATTATAGGCAGTTAGTTGTAAGTCACTCAACATTGGTTCTGGGAACTGAACTTGGGTCCTCTGAAAGAGCAGTATGTGTTCTTAACTTCTGAGTCATCTCTCCAGGCTCCCATTAAAATTTTTCTAAACAGAAATATACAAAGTAGAAAAGAAATCCAGTCATCCTAATCTCATATTTTAGAAATAAAATCATTGTTAACCATTAAATTTTATTTTTTATAACTAGTTGAACACATGAATGTACACACACATACACATTCAGATTCTTCTATAGTTTGCTTTTTAAATTTGTCAATCCCAAACTTTGAACTCTGCCTATAAAGCAGTAGTAAGGGATGCAAGAATTCTGGAGGGTTTCTGGAACTTTTATAATTTTTTCCTTGTTAACTTTGCCACTCCTTTGGTTGCTTCCCTAAAGATCTTAGAAAAGCCCTTGACAGGAGGACACTGAGTTAAGTGGCATTAAGTGCTTCACTCAGGACTGCACGGTTTCCTATCAAGAGGAGCAAAGAGGGACAGAGCCTTGGGTCACGATATTCTACCCTAGAGTTATTCTTGGAGAAAGGAACCCTGTGGACTTGGAGGAGTGGAAACAGCTGGAATGAGGTGGGGAGGGTCTGAGGCCTCTGGTCTCTCTCGTGTAAAGTACGCTGAAGAGAGGGGAGATGACCAGAACCCACGAGGGAGACTTGGGTCCAGTCAGGATCTGTAAAGCTTGCCTAAGGAAATCCCATGCTGGTTCCTTCTAATCTGAAAGCCAGTTTGCCTTCTCCCCACTCCCTTTTTCTCTTTTTTGGTCAGGTAGCCCAGGCTGGCCTCAAATTCTCCATCTTCCTGTCTTGGCCTAACAAGTGTTTGATTTACAGGTGTTTACTACCATTCCTGGCTAACCTCCCCACTACCCCCACTTATTTTTGAGACAGAGTCTCACTATGTAGCCCTAGCTGGACTGGAACTTGCTATGTAGACCAGGATGGCCCCAAACTCACAGAGATCTGCTTGCCTGTCTTGAAAGTGCTGGGATTAAAGGTGTGTGCTACCACATCTGGCTATAACCTTGTTCTTTTTTAACTTGGTGGTTACTTGATATCTTGTAGATACCAAGACTGAGCTGTTCTCTGACAAAGAACTGATAGACACAGCCTGAGACAGACAAATCCTCCAGGCTTCATACTTGCTTGTCTCTCTAGTGGGAAGCAAGTTCTCTGTGTTATCATCTTCAGGGGGTGCTTGGATCCCAATTGTAAAGCACTGTTGAGCGCTGGGCAGAGGGACAGTTAATTACACAGTGCCTGCTATGAATCAACAGCATGATCTTTCAATCTGGTGGAGTATGAAATGGAGGGACAGTTAATTACACAGTGTCTGCTATGAATCAACAGCATGATCTTTCAATCTGGTGGAGTATGAAATGCTTAAGAGTCATGGAAACAGGTTTTTAAAAGTAAACAGACTTGCTAGGGCACTTGACCCCCAATGCCAGGAATATGATCTGTACTACCATACCAAGTTGTTCCAGGAACTTCCTGGTACTCACACTTTTCCCTAGCCATCCCATTGTTACAGGGGCCTGGCTGTTCTGCTACAGAAACAAATCAGGAAACAGAGATTGGTGGACCAGATAGTTTTATTCAAGTCTGGGCTTGGGGACATGAGATAGAGACTAGCTCATTAAAAAAAAAAATCCCTCATTTTCAAAAAGGGAATTAGCCTCAGGAGTTTTTATGGGGTGCTGGGTGGAAGATTCTCTGGCTTGGAGTAGTTCTTTGTTCTTACAGATTCTTTGAAAGATTTGTAGGATAGAGACTTACTCTGTCTTTTTCTTTGATATTCTTCTTCTGGCTCCATGCCCTGTGCCCTTATTAACACACTAATTTTGCAAGAGAGAAAAAATGGTTATAGGCAGAGGAAGGAGAAAGTGTCATTGAATCTGTCTCCCTGGGACTTGGAGAACCTTGTGGAAAGCATAGCCCCTTAGAGGAGATTAAGTGAAAAGGAGGAAGAAGGTGGGGTTGGCAGCTCCTTGTTTACATCCTAGGTAAAGCCGGGCAAGGGGAAGTTAGTCCTTCTTGGTGAGCCATGGGCTCTTCCTTCTTAAATTCATTTTATTTTCTCTCTGTAATTTTTATCTGTTCTGTTGCACAAATACTTCATCCAAATAAAGCTTGTCTGAGTTTATTTCCATCCTGAGCCAAGGCTGGAAGGAAGGACAGTAAAGAAAACTATTACAAATCTGGACTCTGTCAGCTTTCCTCTTCTCAGTTGACAGTGACCTTAGTTCCCTTCGGGTTTAAGCAGCTTGCAGTGTGGAGCCCAGTTTTCCTGATCCCTGGGCAGGGTTCCTGTCTGCCAGATATGGGGAGGACCAGAAGACAGCTCTGTGGCCAGAACACCCCTCTCCAGGCCAGACCTTGGGTGTGATCACCGGGCCTGATAAGAGCCCTCCTCCTTTCTCAACCCTGCCTCTTACATATTCTTGCTAGCTCCTTTTGTTGTTCCGGAACAGTTAGCATAACTGGCTCTGATTTGTAGGTGAGTTTAGACCATGGAGTCAGATAGGAACCCTAAATTCATATTTAGCTGGTCTGTTCTGAGGCAGTTTCCAAAATCTCTGCATCACAGATTCATCACTCAGCGGGGATAATCCTGGTGTCTCTCCTACAGGACTATGGGAAGAGCATCATGAGATGTGGCTCAGGGGATTAAACGCAGGTCATGTTTATGTGAGACTATTGCTGGGGAGACATGTACAAATTTCTGCTGACCCTAGATAAGGAACCAACAACAGATCAAAATAAGGCTATCACCTCGGTGAACCAATGAATTTTATTGGTGTTACATGAGTATGGGTGAGGGGTTAATACAGGAACAGAAATGATTCAAAGACAGCTTATCACCAAAAGCCTAGCATAAGTGAAGGTTCATGAAGGTTGGAAACCTAGAGTGCACTGCACAACCGGCAGGCAGCTTGACAGGTCAGAGACAGTCTCTTCCAGGAGGGTCTGCAGGTCTGAGCCTCTTTAAACCACGGAGTTCATTTGAGTGTCTCACAGTTTTCACTGCTCACATAAGCTTGGGGAGGAAGGGGACTAGAGCATCTGGTCAGTTTCAGGGGCTTCCTGATGCTCTTGAGTTGTTTACTTTCTGAGTCTTAAGGAGCTTCTCTTCAAGACAAAATATTAGCCTCCCTTTAAAATAAATATTCTGAGTTCTGGGTGCTTCCTTGCAGGTAGAATCTATCAATTGTGGGAAATGGCTATTCAACAAGTTCTCAAACTTGGCAGCAAACTCCCTTACCTGCTGAGCCATCTGTCTAGCCCAATGGAGTCTTTTTGCACTGACTGTGACAATGATGACAATGACATTATTACTGATAATGACATCAACAATGTTAAAGATTCCATGTTGTAACTGTTCTCTGTATTTACAATTTATAAATATTTTTGCATTCTTTCTTCATCTCATTCTCTAATCAACAGATGAGCAATGTAAGTGATCACTATGTTTTGTAGGTGGAGCTCAGAAAAGTGATGTGACTGCATATATATTTTGCAGGGGAGAGAGACAGGGTCTTGGCATGTAGCCCAGACTTGTCTTAAACTCATGATCCTTCCACCTTTGTCTAGGTGCTGGAATTATATCCATGTGTCACCATGCCCAGCTGCTTAGATATTTTGGATGGAAAAAAAATCCCCTGATTTGATCCTGTGAAACCCTAACTAAGATCGAGATCCTAGATGTAGACACCCCGTGTGCCCCAGATATAGACACCCCACGTGCCCCGGAGCTCCCCGGTGCCTTTTGTTCTTCTGATCCTTCTCTTGTTCCTCCTCTCCTTCCCTTCCCACCTCCAATCTCAAGCAACCTCTGACCTGCTTTCTGTGACTACAGATTAGTTTTGCCTCTTTTAGAATCTCATGCAATTGGAATGTACAATGTGTACTTGTTTTGAGGAAGATAATACTAGCTTCTTTCATCAACTTAGCTATTTTGAGATTCATTTATGATACTATGGTAATGCTGTTCTTTCAAAAAATTCTTTACATTTATTTATTTGCATTCACATGGAAGTCAGAGTTGATTATCTCCTTCTACAATTGGCTTCCAAGGATTGAACTCAGGCTATCAGGTCAGGCTTCTCAGCCCTTACCAACTGAGCCACCTCAGTAGTCCAATAATACTTAAAAAAGATTAATTAATTAATTAGTTATTTAATTTTGGACTTTTTGAGACAGGCTCTCCCTGTAGCCCCAGATGGCCTGGAACTCACTATGGCCTTTATGTCACAGAGATCCACCAGCCTCTAACTCTTGAATGCTGGGATTAAAGGTGTGCACCACCATGTGCAACTAAAATATTTTTAAAATATTATTTGTCTGTATGTGCCTGTGTGTATGCGCACTTGTGCCAGTACCCAGAGACTGGAAGCGGGTGTTAGATCCCCTGGAGCTGGAGTTACAGATGGTTGTAAGCTGCCCAATGTAGGTGCTGGGAACTAAAGATTGGTCCTTGGGAAAAGTGGCAAGTGCTCTTAACTGCGGAGCCATCTCTCCAGTTGCCCTTTTTATTTCTTTTTCTTCTTCTTGCTTCTTAAATATTTTTCTTACTCTTTTTTTGCGACAGGGTCTCCTAGCTGAAACTCACTATGTAGACCAGGTTGGCCTCTATCTCATAGCCCTGAGTGCTGGGATTAAAGGCATGAACCACCATGCTTGTTTTTTTGTTTTGTTTTGTTTTTTGTTTTTGAGACAGTGTCTTATTATGCATCCCTGCCTGGCCTGAAATACACTATGTAGATCAAGCCAGCCTGGCTCTTGCAGTGATCCTCCCGACACTGCCTGAGTACTGGGATACAGATGTGTGCCACCATGCCCAAGTAATACGAACATACCTGTACACGCCTTTGTGTGGATTGCTTTAATTTCTCTTGAGTACATAACTAACAATGAACTGGTTCACTCGTGTGCTAGATTTATTATTTATAATTTGGTTATAATTCAGAGATCTGGTGTGTGTGTGTGTGTGTTCCCTGATGTTCGTATGAGGCAGGGTAATTTTGGGCTCATGGGATAAAGTAAAGCGTTTTTTCATCTTCTTTGTACTAGAATAGCTTTTGTTTCTGACTTATTGAGTCGGGGTTTCCTTGTTGCCTCTATGGGCCTGGAACTCACTATATAAACCATGCTGGCCTAGATTGCACAGTGACCCACCTGCCTGAGTGCTGGGATTAAAGGCTCACACTACTACACCTGGCCCTGAAATAGATTTTTAAACCTTTTATTTATTAGTTTGTGTGTGTGTGTGTGTGTGTGTGTGTGTGTGTGTGTGTGTGTGTGTAGGGCACAACGCAGGATGGACCTTAGCCAGGTCACCTGCTATGAGGATTAAGGGAGCAGCTCCTGTGGGCCTGGTGCTCAGGTGCTCTGCTCCAGCCAGGGGTGACACCAGCTTCTGCCCGCTTCTGGAGAGAGCCTGTATGGAGAGGATCCACCCGGAGACAGAATACTATTGGCCACAGCTGGGAACCACCCCATAGAGGGTTGGCTAATCTAACTCATAACACCCCCTGCACTTCCTTGAATAAACGAGTTTGCTGCTGCTTGCTTCTTACTCAGCTCCCGGGGTCTGTTCGTGTGTTTTGACTCCGCATCTACTCACCCCCTTTCGGTGGAGATCCTTCGTCCGGCTCCGGCCAGAGGGACCCCAAGCAGTGCGTGTGTTGTATGGGTAAGCACATGCCATGGCTCTAATGTGGAGCTCAGAGGACAACTTGCAAGAGTTGGTGGTTCTTTCCTTCCACCACATGTATTCTGGGGAAGAAACTCAAGAGCCAGGTGTGGTAGCAAGTGCCCTCACCTTCTGAGTCATCTTGCCATTTCTAGATTAGTTTAACTCTATCATTTTATTGATGAATTAATAGAATTTGTCTATTTTTGTAAGTCAGTGGTAGAGCATTTGCCTATCGTGCATGTGGTCCTGGGCTTAATCCACAGCACTGTATAAAAACCCCAACTTTTAAAAATGTGCACAGTAATATGGGCCTAATTCTGATCTTTCGGAAATCCTCCAAGTCGTTCTCCTCCTCCTCCTCCTCTTCCTCCTCCTCCTCCTCCTCCTCTTCCTCCTCCCTCTCCCCCTCTTCCTTGTCTCTGTGGTACTGGGAATCAAACCCAGGGTCTCATGAATACTAGGCAAGTACTCTGTAGCTGAACTACAGTCCCAGCCCTGAAGAATTATTTGTTTTTATCTTTTTTCTTTTCTCTCTCTATTTTTAAAAAAGATTTATTTCATTCTGGGGCAAGTGAAAGGGCTCAGCAGGTAAAGGCAGTAAAGTAACTTCTCACCAAGGCTGAAGCCCTAAATTCAGTTCCTGTGAGATCTACATGGTAGAAGGAGAGAGCCCACTCCCACAAGTTGTGCTCTGATCTCCACATGTGCACCATGGAACATGTACACACTCACACACAAGTATTTTTTTAGTTATGTGTGTGTGTGTGTGTGTGTGTGTGTGTGTGTGTGTGTTGGTATGTGCACACGTGAGTGCAGGTACCTGCAGAGTCCAGAAGAGGGCATCAGATCCTCTGGAGCTGACGTTATAGGCAGTTGTGAGTTACCTGATATGCGTGCTAAGAACTGAACTGCATGGACAGTGCATCATCTTAACACTGAACCATCTCTCCAGCCCCTTTCCTTTTTTATTTAAACAAGATTTTGCTACGTAGCTCAGACTGGTTTCAAAATCTCTTCTTTAAAACATTTTTTACATTTATGTATTTATTGTGTATGTGTGCATATGTGTATGTGTGTGTATGCTCATGTGTCACATACACCTGTGGAGATCAGAGAACAACTTGCAGGAGCTGGTTCTCTCTGGCTACCATGTGAGTTCCAAAGATGGAACTCAGGTTGTCAGACTTGAGGGCAAGCATCATCTACTGGATCGTCTCATTGGCCTTGATGTCAGCTTCTTGAGTGTTGAGATTATAGGCATGCATCACTGCACCTAGCTTATTCTGTACTGGGGCTTCAACCAGGGCTTCATCCATGCTAGGCAAGCACTGTACTGTACTATCTGAGATACAGTCCCAGTCCAGTATGTAATGTTTCTGAGGAAAGAAGGCTATTAAGCCTGATATGATGGCATATGCTTGGAATCTTAGCACCTTGGGGATGCTAAGACTGGAGGACCAAGAGATAGAAAGCTTGAGAATTAGAAGACAGCCTGAGCTAGATAGCAAGAACTTGTTTTAAAAAAATAAAAATATAAAAAAGAGGCCAGGTGTGGTGGTCCTTTAATCCCAGCACTCAGGCAGGTAGATGTCTCTGTGAGATCAAGGCTAGCTTGGTCTACATAGTGAGTTCCAGGCCAGCTGAGACTACAGGGAAACCCTGTCTCAAAACCCAACAATTACAGCAACAAAAATCCCAACAACAACAAAAAGCAAAAAGAACTCTGAGGTAGTTATCTCCACATTCTCAGGTGGAATAAATGGGTGATGCTCTCTAGTTACTAAAACAAATATAACGTTTCAGGAGCTTAACATATAAAACTTAATTTATTATTCTTATATGCCCTTATTTCTTTCTCACACAAGTTTCCACTGTGGGTGGTGTCCAGGACTAGGAGCCTGTCCATTGTGAGATGATTCCTGAGCTCAGGTTTTGTACATCTTCCCTCCGCACTGAGCTGGCCACTCCAGGAGAGGGGCAGCAGTAATTTTCTGACTTTAAAATGTGTTGTTCTGCAAATGACATTCAACATTCCCACTCACTTCCTTTGCAGTTACATATTCCCTGCCCCCCATGCAAACGGGGCTGGGAAATGAAATTTCCGGGGTGGGAAGCTATTACCCAATAATAATTTTGTACCATGTAAGGTGACCTGTGTATGAGGTGATGTGTGACAGGTTTTTTTGGTGGACGGTTAACTGCTTCTTTCATGGGAGCCACGAGGTTTATTACTGAGACTTTCATTGCTCTCCACTGTGAGATTTTTTTGTGCCAGTGTTTGATGAATGTTTGTTTTCATGCCTGCCAAGAGCTGCTGAGTAAGAACGTAACTGCAGACATTCATTTCCTCGCCGTGTTTGTCCAACAACTCACTGTCTCACAGCTGGAAAGCTCATTACTCACCAGCACTTCTTTCCTAGGTACAAGAATATAAAGATATATTTATTGAACACTGTTCAAGGGCAACTGCAGTAAGCTGTTGATCTAAAAATATACACTAGTCAAACAGTAAGCTTAAATACTGGGGCAAATTTGAATATTAAAAAGAACTTGAAGACACATGTCAAAGATTTCTTTCATCCATTAAAAAAATGGACACATAATTCAAAAGCAAAAGTTCAGGAAGCAATCTTCACTTCAAGGTGTACAATTCAGTGGATTTAGCTTATTTACAAAACTCCGTAGCCATTGGCACTTTCCAGTTACCAAATAATTTCACATTCCCAAAGAAACTCTGTGCCTCTTGCAGTGCTAGGCTGGGATGAATCCAGGGCCTAGTGCATGCTAGGTGAATGTTCTACCACAGCCCAACCAAAACACTGTGCCTCTTGACAGGAACTCCTGTTTTGTCCCTCCCTGTATTTTGTCTCTATGGATTTGCCTAGTGTAGATTTCTCATGGGTATACAATCATATACTATCTAGTCTTGTGTAAATGTTTTCTTCACTTAGAGTATTACTTAATTTTCTTGATACTGTGACCAAATATCTGTCAAGAAGTAACTTAAGGGAAGAAGGGCTAATTTCAGCTTATACGTTGAGGGTACAGCCCATCACAGAGGGGAAGAGATGGCTGGTCACATTGCAACCACGGTCAGAAGGCAGAGAGATGAATGCTGGTGCCTCAGCTTGATTTCTCTGCTTTATTCAGTCTGGGACCCCAGCATGTGAGGTGCTGTCATCCATTTTCAGGATGTCTTCTCTCCTTAGTTCATCCTTTCTGGAAACATCTTGATAGACACACCCAGACACATGCTTCTATGGTGATTCTATTTATTTTATGTGTATGAGTATTTTGTCTGTCTGTATGTAAATGCACCACATGCAATGAAACTTATGGAGGCCAGAAGAGGGTGTCAGATCCACTGGAACTGGAGTTAAGGATGGTTTTTAGTTACTATGTGGGTGCTGGGAACTGAACCCAGGTCCTCTGTAAGAGCAACTCGTGCTCTTAACTAATGAACCACCTCTCCAGCCCCATAGCAGCATCATGTTTTTAAGGTTTGTTTGTGATATAGTATGTATCAGTACTTCATTTCTTTTGGTGTTGGATAATATTCCTTTGAATGGTCAGAATATATTTTGTTTATCTATCATGTATTCATTTAAAATATTTTAAAGTTGTGGCTTGGGACGTAGCTCAGTTGGTAGAGTGCTTGCCGAGCATTCACAAGGTGCTGGGTTTTATCCCAGGTACTACAGAAGCCAGATACTGTGGTACATACTTGTAATCTTAGCATTCAGCCCTTGAGAAGTGGAGGCAGGAGGAGCAGAAAGAAGTTCCAGGTCATCCTCAGCTCCACAGCAAGATCAAGCAAGCCTGAGCTAGACACCTACCTCAAAAGTAATTTTTAAAATGTATTTTTATTTTATGTGTGTGAGTATATTGCCTGCATGTGTGTACGTGCACCTGTGTCGTGGAGTGCCCATGGAGGACAGAACAGGGTGTTGGATCCCCTGGAACTAGAATTTCAGACAGTCGTTAGCTACCTAGTGAGTGCTGGGATTCAAACCTGGGTCTTCTGCAAGAACAGCCAGTGCTCTTAACCTCTGAACCATCTCTCTAGCTCCCTCAGAAGTAATTTTTAAAAATAATTGTGATAGAATAGACCACATAAAGCTTGCCATCTTAACCATTTTATGTGTCCATTTCTGTGATATGTCCATTCACATTGCTATGCAACCATTACCACCATCCACTAGCAGAACACCTGTCGTCTTGCAGAACAGAAACAGCAAATTTACTCCAGTCTACTTTGTGTCCTGTGAATTCAACTCCTCCAGGTACCTCACAGGAATGGAATCAAACAACATTTGTCCTTTGGTGATTGGCTCATTTAGATACGGGGAAAATGGCATTCCCTTCTAGGGTTTTTAGTCTCATTCATGAAAGAATTTAAGAATGGACTCAAATGGAAGCTTTAGGACAATTTTGTTAGAATGTAAGGAAAAATTCTCAGAGCAAGCAAGCCATAAACTCAGCAACTGCCACATGGAGGTCAGACATGCATCGGACTGAAGAATTCAGTTCAAACAATTCAGAAAAGTGGACTAAACTTACAGAGGGAAAGATGCCTATAACCCAATCCACAAGAACTGCTAAGCGGTGGGGGCAGGAAACCATCTCATTAACATACTACGTATTCACCCATCACTTTAATCTTTAGCATAACCTGAGGTGAACCTATCTCCCTGAGGTAATCCTATGACCAACAAAACTGGAAAATTGTTTTTTAAAAAATTATTTTATTACTTTTATTTCCTGTGTATCACTGTATTGCCTGCATATGTGTAAGTGCACCCATATCGTGAAATGTCCTTGGAGGTCAGAAGAGAGTGTCAGAGTTCCCTGAAACTGGAGTTAAGGACCGTTGTTAGCCACCACGAGGGTGCTGGGAATCAAACCTGGGTCATTTGCAAGAGCAGCCAGTACTCTGAATCACTGAGCCATCTCTCTAGCCCTGAAAGTTGGGTCTTTATCCAGGTCAGAGGTTTTATTCTCCTGACTAGCCTTCTCCCAGGGGGCTTTCTGCCACTGTAACATTTTCCCAAGTTCGTCCATATATCATATGTCAGAATCTGTCCCCCACCTTTTTTTTTTTTTTTTTTTTTTTTGAGATGTGGTCTCAAGTAAAGCTGAAAACGATTCCAATGTAAGTATGCATTTGCAATGTGTTGTTTATTCATTCATCTGCTGGTAGCCTGAGCATTTCCACTTTTGGCTAGTGTCAAAAATGACTGTATGGACATGATGATATAAATATCTTTTCAGACCCTGCTTTCAATTCTTTTAGGTATATAACCAGAAGTGGAATTGCTACATCACATGACAATTGTATTTTTAATATCTTGAGCATCTATGCTGTTTTCCACACAGGCTGCTCCATTTAACATGTCCAAATGACCATGCATAAGGTACCAATTCCTCCACATCCTCACTCACCTTTATTAATACCTGTTTTATGTACTTAAAAAAGTTTTTTTGAGATAAGGTCTCTCTGTAGCTCCAGCTGGCCTGGAACTTGTTATGTAGACCAGGCTGGCCTTGATCTCACAGAGATCAGCCTGCCTCTGACTTCCAGCTGCTGAGATTAAAGGCATATACCACCATACACGACTTATTTTTCGAATTTTCAAAATACAGAGTCTGGTTATTTACGCAGGCTGGCCCAAACTCGAAATCCTCCTTCCTCAGCCTCCTATGTACTGGGATAGCAGGTGTGCACTGCCATGCTCAGGTGGGAATTCATTTAAAAATCTCTGTTGAGTATCTGGTACGTCAGTGTTCTATAGTTGGTATAAACTGTAGCCGCCAAGATGTCAAGTCTCAGTGTCCCTGCTCTCAGGAGTTCAGGGGACCAGGAGGAAATGTGCCTACTAGAGGTAGAACAGAGTTTTATGCAAACATAGAGAAGGGAGTGAGGAATTAGGTGGGGGGAGATGTCACTAGGGCTGGACACTTGACAAGGACATAAAAGGTCCTTGTGGGAGGTGGTCAGGTAGAGGGGGAAGGGTATTTGGCTGACAGAGTAGCACACCTTCCAGGATGGCCTCAGTTGTTCTCATCTGTTAATCTTGCTTTTGTGTAATTTAATTATTATTGTGTGTTGTGTATGTGTATGACGCATGTGGATGAATGTGCCCATCATGACACATATGGAGGTGAGGCTAACTTTATAGAATCAGTTCTCTACATTCATTTTTGTGTGGGCTCCAGGGATCAAACTTAGGTCACTAGGCTCATGCAGCAGGCACCTTTATCTATTGAACCATCTCCGTGGCCCCCTTCCACACACTGAAAAGGACTAATCCAGAAAACCAATGTGATATTGTGAAAATGACAGTGAGTGCTTTCTGAGGATACAGCTTAAGACTTTTGATTTCTTGCTTTGTTGCCTATTGAATCTTTTGCTCTGGGGATGTCAGTTACCATACAGAAGGGCACCCAAGGATTCCTCTGGAGAGTCTCAAGTGAAGAGGAATTGTAACCTTCTGCCAGCTTGGCAATGTGGCAGTGCCAGCATGTCACTAATGCTCTTACAGGCCAATGCTCTAGCCCTCTCCAGCCTCAGATGGTGCAGCCAGAGCCAACGCCCAGCTGCAATTTAATGAAGACTCACAAATTGCCAACTCAAACCTCTCAAAAGTCCTAGGACCTTAGAAGCATGTGAGACAGTGCATGTTTAAGTAATTATGCTTTATTTGGGGGAGGTGGGGGCAGGGTCTCATGCAGCACAGGCTGGCCTCAAACTTAACTCTATAACTGAGAATGATCTTGAACTTCTCAGCTGCCATGTGGGTGCTGGGAACCAAACATGGATCCTCTGAAAGAGCAGCTAGTGCTCTTAACCCCTGAGTAATCTCTCCAGCCCTCTTATTGCCTCTTCTACTGTGCTGAGATTACAGGCATGTGTACAGCCCAATTTATGTGGTGCTGAGGAGTGAACCCAGAGCTTTGCTCATGCCAAACATTCTACCAGATCCTAAGCCATTAAGTTTTGTAGTCATTTGAACAAGTACCTGGAAGCATATAAAAATATGGTATGTTGTGAGAAATTCATGGTGGCTGGCGTGGGAGATCTGGCCAGGAACTCGAAGCTGGAGATGCGTCTGAAGCTCGTGGTTCTCTTGAAGAGTGGACGAGGGCGACACCTGGTGGCAGAAGCGTGCTTAACCATCCCTTTCTTACTCTAACCCAGCATTTCTGCCTGGAATTCCTCCAAGGGCCATAGTGAGTTTTATGACTCAATTATATGGGCCATAAGCACACCTGCATATAGATGCAAAAATTAGCCTTTGAAAAATGTCAAGTTAAGGCATTAAGTGTCCTTTCTGATCATTTTCTTTTGTCCTTTAGTCTTTGACCTATCTGCACTCTTTGAGACTAAGAGTGAAGATTCATGATGCTCAAGAGGGGAAGACTGAGTAGGATTCAATTATCAAAAAGTCAGAGTTAGGGATGGGGTGAATCTAAGTGTAGCTTACACAGAATGTTCTAAGACCTGGGTTCCATTCCCAATACGCAAAATAACTAAAATCAGGATTAACCCCCTAATACCGGTCAGTATCTTACAACCAGCGGGGGAGTCACATATTGATGTTGCCATGACTGTTGTCCCATTCTGGTCTTCAGAGCCTTCTTGTATCTTCTAATATTCTGCCCACATAATATTAAGGAATGGGAAATCATATTCCTCAATCTGATATCAGCTGGAGAAAAAAAAATCAACATAGTTACTTGCGACAGCCAGCTCAAGGCCAGACTCAGGAGACAGAGTTATTAGGAAAATGAGATTTGCCTTTAGAGTAAGTTACTGATGGTGGGACTGCAGGTAGTTAGGACATTGAAATTTGTAACAAGGGTGGGAGGGGCTTATTTTCTTTGAGACAAGGCCTTTCTACATAGCCCAGGTATCTCAAACTGGTGAGTTTCCTACTTCCTGAGTGCTAGGACGGCAGGTCTGCTCCCTCAAGCCTAGATAGGGATGAGGGACAGGTGAAATCTGCATCTTCTCTATGCTCATACGTTTTAACTTTTAATTAATTAATTACTTTTAATTTTATGTGTATGAGTGCTTTGCCTGCATGTGTGTAAGTGCAGCTGTGTTGTGCAATGCCTGTGGAGACCAGAAGAAGGCGTCAGATCCCCTGGAACTGGAGTTCGGGACAGTTGTTAGTCGCCGTGTAGGTGCCAGGAACCAAATCCAAGTCCTTTGCAGGAGGAGCCAGTGCTCTTAATAGCTGTGCTATCTCTCCCAAACCCTGTATGTTCAGACTTTTAGTGGAGGACTCACTGCTCTGTATTATGGTTGAGTCAGGTCAGCATCTCCTATTGAACTAATAGTCCTTGAAGGGTGGAATGTGAGCCTTGTTTATCCTTGCCAGTTTCACAGTCATTATTTTGCAGAAATAGATAGGATGCCGGGATTTAGATTGAAATGTGGGTTCTGCCCTTTAGGAAGTCCACATCTAGAATGGGAGGGAAGACTTGTGCAAGAGTAGCCAGAACACAAGGGAAACATTGACATGCATGCACTCACTGGAGGAATATTTGTGTTTGAAGCTGGACACACAAAGGATGGTCAAAACTATTTTCTCAGTAGCCTCAGTCTAGACAGAAGAACTGTAAAGTAAACAAACTTTGCATATACCAAGTGGCGGGTAGGCAGGCCCATGGAGGCCATGAAGTCCATAGAAGCAAGCCCGTAGGATACCTAACCCCTTGTACCTGCTGATAGGGAGGTGTCAATGAAATCTTTGTGAAGGGGGGAGATATGAGCTGAGTTGTGGTGGAGGAATAGGAATTGGCTAAGTAAAGAATGTATGGACAAATGGCATAGTAATACAGACGTGACACACTGGGAGAAGCTCTGGAGGAGTTGAATGTGCCAGGCCCTCAGGGAGGTTACTGTGCCCTTGGGAACTTCTCATAGTCTGAGCAGGAGAATAAGGCAGGAGTATGCAGGGGGGAAGAGTGGCTATGGTCCTTGGGATGCAGATGTAGGCTGGATCAGGAGATGGAGAACTGGGGCTTTCTTAGGCTGCAAGCATGAGAAATGGAGGAGGCCATGGGAACATGTAAGACAGCTTTGGTTATGTGAGTGGTGTATGGATCTTCCAAGGATTCTTTTTTTTTTTTTTTTTTTTTGAGAGACAGAGTCTCTTGTATACTAGGCTGATCTTGAACTTCCTATGAAACTGGGGATGAACCTCAACTTCCATCTCCCAAATGCTGAGATTATAGGCGTGCAGCATTATATCTGGTTTATGAAGTGCTGGGAATCAAACCCACGGCCTCACGCATGCTAGACAAGTACTCTACCAACCGAGATACATTCCAACCCTAAATTTTCAAAAGATTCTAATATGATTTCTGGACTGGGGCTGGTAGTGGTAGAACTTTGAGTAAAAATGAAAATGCATTGGCTTAAGTTTTTAAGGATTAATTTTATTTATATGTGTATGTATCTTTGAAAGTCTATGTGTGCATGTGTGACAGGTGTGTGGAGGCCAGATGAGAACACTAAATTACTTGGGGCTGTAGTTACAGGCATTTTTGAGACTCATGACTTGTCATGTGGATTTGAGCTTTGGTTCTCACTGTTGCATAGCAAGTGCTCTTAACTGCTAAGCCATCTCTCCAGTCACCCAACTAACATTAAAAATCATTATTATTATGTGTGAATGTGTGTGTGTATGTGTGTGCAAGTGTGCTACAGTGCATGTGTAGAGGTCAGAGGACAACTTGCCAGAGTTGGTTTTCTTTTTCCACAATGGGACCTAGTGATTAAACTCAGGTCTTCAGGTTTGTGTGGCAAATGCCACTGAGTCATCTCACTGGTCCACAATTTTTGGACACTCAAAATGAGCCGGGAATTTTTCATCCTTTACCTCATTTAATTTCTACCACAGCCCTGGGAAGTTGCTCTTGTGATTATCCCACATTTTATAGGTGGGAAAACCAGCCAAGCAACTCATCTAAGGAGAAATCCTCCCACCTTACTCATGTTGGGAGTGCAATTAATTAAATTAACTTAACAAATTTATTTATTTGATGAAAAGTAATTTTAAAAGTCTACGAAAGCAGAAATTTTAAAAAAGCACAAAATTCCTACATTCTGTAAGCATTTCATTTAGAGGTAACCATAACTTTATATACAGTTATAAGAAAAACAACAAGAGATCCCACCAGCGTCTCCTAATGGGAACATCTTGCAATCCTTTTACCCTTTCCTAGAATGATTACCACAGGCCAACTCCGGCTGCTGGAGCCACTGATATGGGAAACCCTAGCTAACAGAGTTAATGGTGAGAGAGAATATGATCCCCAGGGAGAGAGGAAGGTAGGAAGGAAGGAAGGAAGGCAGGCAGTATTTGAGGGGCAGAAAGAAAAGTCCCTAGGAGACTTTGAAGGTAGGAGGCCCAGCAAAAGAGAGCAGTATCATGGAGGCTAAGATGGACAACAGTGCTGTAAAGAAAGAGCAGTGAACTGTCCAGTGCAGCAGAAAGCTCCTATGAGGAGGACTGAAGTGTCCATTTGGTTTGGTAGCCAGGATGCCACATTGGCCCAGGGAAGCAGGATTAGTTTTGTGAGGAATAAACAGCAGAGTCTCAGTGGGAAGAAAAGAGGGGCGACGAAGAAATTTCCCATGGCTTTTGTCTCTAGGATAAGGGTGTCAGTAAGATTAAAGCTTTCAGGACCTTTGGACAGTAACAGGCCTTAAGGAAGAGAGAAGAGTTGGAATTTCCAGCACAGCTGAGTCTTAGCTGGTGGAACAGCTGCCTGTATTTCTGAAAGAAGATGCTGGAAGAGATGCTGATAAAGCTCTGTGGCTGTTCAGAAAGGATTCTTATTATTGCCAGTAGGGCAGCTAGGGAAGGCTGTAGGCATTTGACCCCTGCTGAGATGAGTAGGCTGGATTGGATGGAAGCAAGGATATAGGAGGCATGACAAGCTATGGAGGAGGAGGAGGCTGGAGTGCCTGACTCTGCAGGGAACAATAGACAGGTTCAGCTGGCTGAGACTGAGGCACTTGAAGTAGAGCCGCAGAGTGGATGAGGCCAGTAAATGTAGACTAAAGTGGGTGGTGCTATGGTTAGGTGTTACTGGGGTTTGGTGATATATGTGGTTAAAATATCAGCTCCAAGTGGTTACTTATGTCTCAATTTCATCTTCTGTGAAGTAGTGCTAACCCTAATAGAGTTACTGAAGGAGGATCAGATACGATAAATAGGTCCAGGAAGGTTAGTTCACTGCCTGGCTGCTATTGAGCCACAGTAAATAAGGGCTGTCACGGGATGTACGTTCTATGAGACATTCACTGGTCCACAAGGTGTGAGGCGCATTGAGCTGGGAAAGGCCTGCAAAGGACCTCGTCCATAATAGCTACGCACCGAACGCCATGCTCTATAAGGTATAGTTTCTGTCTTTCGCAGGCTCAATCCCAGGGGGGTGGGGAGGGGCGAGGGTTAGCCAGCTAAGTGCCAAACTAAGTGCCGAAACTGGGAGGTCACTTTTCAACTGAGCTTTCTCCAACTGTTCTGGGTCTCCCTGTAACCCCAGACAGCTAGAAATGGCTATGTAGACCAGACGTCCGTCTCACAGAGATCCGCCTGCCTCTGCCTCCTGAGTGCTGAGATTAAGGGCGTGTACCACCTCTTTCTAATCTGAGCTGGGCTCATGTAGCCCAGGTTTGCTTTTAACTCAGCGATCCATCGGCCTTAGATTCCGAAGGGATGGGACTAGAAACGTGCGCAATCACGCTCGGCTCTTCCTTTGTCCGTGCTGTGATGTTCCAGAGCAAGGCCACTGGGTCTGGACCCTAACCTGGATTGAGGGAATGGTTCCTTGCAGGATCGCAGCGTGTTAAACCTGGAATTGACTGCGGGGCAAAGGGGCGCAAGCGCAAAGATGACAAGTGCGCTCACCTGGGCTTGGGTGGGAGGAGCTAAACCCGGAATGGGGCCCGGAGGCGGGATGGGCGCGGTGACGTCAGGCACGCGCCGCCGCAGAGCGACTAGCGTCCCGGAAGCGACGGCGGCGGAGGCACAGACGGCTTTCGGACCTGCGACTTCGGGACCGCTGTGGGCGGAGCGCGGCGTCGGGGTGGGGCGGGCCTGAGGGAACTCTCCCGAGCCTGGTGGCCCTTCCGTTGCCCCTGGCCGTCCCTGCCCCTCTTCCCCTGGGCCAGCGTCCGGGTAGGTGACGGCCATCACGCCCCAGCCCGTGTCTCCGCGGATTGCACCGCTGGGCGCTCCCGCCCGCCGCCACCTGCTGGCCCCGCGGCCTTGGGCGTGGCCCGTCTTCCGCGGCCTGCGGAGATGGTGGTGGTCCAGCCTCTGCGGGCACTGACTTGCCGGTCGTCCTCCTAGGCTACGATCTAGCCCCTGAGCAGGTCCTTTCTCCCTAGCTGGTCCCACTGGGCTTTGGGGTTCCGGGCGGTCTCTTTCTCACCTCTTCAATGATGAGTGGAGGCCAGCAGAGTTAAGAGTGCGGAGACCACCATAAAGGAGGAAGCTTTACTTTTATGTGATAAATGGTTTGTTAGGGAGAGTTCAGGAACCTTTGGGAGCCTCTGGAAGGGTCTCCCAGGCTATGCTTAGGGATGTTGGCAAAGACCTCCGAGAGAGAGAGAGAGAGAGAGAGAGAGAGTTTAAGCTGACACTTGATGGATGAATAGGAATTATCAGATAAAGAGCGGTGAAAGGTATTCCAGGACATCTGTTTTCTTGGGATTACCTGGTCATTATGGCTTATAATGCTCTTGTTAGGTATGTGGGGCAAGGAGTATTGTATGATCCTTAAGACAAAGCTTTTCTCTGAATAGTTCACTTCACCCTACTCAACCTTAGCAGGAACAAAGTTTCTTCCTCTGTGAAGTAGGTATGCCCTCTTACCTCTCAATAAGCACCACATATAATCCAAGGGAGAAATACGTTGGAGACTGGAAGTTCGTTGTTAGTGTGGGTAATTATGGTTACAGGATGCAGCCATCAGAGCGTGAGGGGAGTGGAGCAGAGGTAAGCCCGAGTGTGATGCCTGAGGCTCTCCCGGAGTCGCCACCTGCCCCTACCAAGTCACCAGCATTCGATCTTTTCAACCTGGTTCTGTCCTACAAGAGGCTGGAGGTCTACTTGGAACCCCTGAAGGATGCAGGTGACGGTGTTCGATACTTGCTAAGGTACAGACTATGGAGTTCCCCTTCCCGTTGGGCCCTCTGCCTGCCTGGTCTGTTGTAGCCAGTAGATGGGCTGCTTTTCTTAAGCTACAGTGACATCTAGTTCTGGAGGGTTGTTTGGTTTCTAGATTTATCCATATCTGTCCTGTGTGTCAGCCCTACACAAGAAGAGACAACAACTGGGAACCATCTGGTTTTTCATCAGGATTCTTTGTGACTCGATAAGTTTCCCCAGGGATTTTAGACAGCTTTAGATATTGACCTTCTATAGTTTAGAGCAGGCCTAGGTGTTTGTTTGTTTGTTTTTCCCCCAATCTCTCCCAGTATTAACGTAATTAGTATTAAAATTGGGCTATGATTTTTTTTTTATTTATTAGAGTGTGTGTGTATGTGTAGGTAAGAGAACTTTTGGGATGATTCGCTCCATGATGTGTTCGTTCTGGGGACTGAACTCAGTTTCTCAGTCTTGGCAGCAAGTAAGTGCCCTCGCGCCTGCTGAGCCATTTCACCAGCAGGGCGTAATTTTAAATAAAAGTCAAATACAAATACTTTTGGAACCCACTCCCCCCCAGCATTTTCATTTGTTGTTTGTGATTATTATTCTCAATTTTTTTTCTCATTTTCTTTTGTTTTCACCCTCTGTAATTTTCTTCTAGCTTTCCTCCCCTCTCCTTTCATTGTTTTTGCTATTGATTTTTAAATTTTATTTACTTTATGAGTGTTTCGTTAGTGCACGCATACATGCAATGCCCATAGAGGCCAGAAGAGGATGTCAGATCCCCTTGGAACTGGCGTTACAAATGGTTGTTAGCTGCCATGTTGGTCCTGGGAACCAAACCTGGATCCTCTGCAAGAGCATCTTGTGTTCTCAACCACTGAGCCATCTCTCCAGTCCCTTGCTGTTGTTCTTTTGAGCTAGGATCTTTATGTATAACCCAAGCTGATATGAAACTTGTGTAGTCCAACTTAGACTCAAGAGTCTTCTGTATTACTCCCAGGTACTGGAATTACAAGCCTTTGCTACCTTGCCAGCACAAGCTGGCTTTTTTTCTTATGTTAAAGTATTTTATCTGGGGAGACTGGAGAAATACTTCAGTTTATATCTCCTAATATATTTGCTTTCATCATCAAAATAATGTCATACCTAAACAGTTAATAATAAATAATAACCTCTAGTCAGCTCATATCCTCACTTTTTCCAGGGTTGTTATAAACAGTTGTTTTGGCTCTATCAGATACCTATTCAGCAGGGTGGTTTGCGTGTGGTTTTTATGTCCTATTAGTCTTTTTCAATGTAAAACAGCCTCTTGTTTCATGGTACTGACTTGCTAAAGAGCCTGTGCTTACTGTTCTGAAGAATTTCCTACCTAGACACTTGTCTGATTAGCTATATATAGCTATCTAACTGGAACTTAGGTATAAAGATTGGACCATATTCAAATTAATGACTTTTATTTCCAAAGGGAAATGTGTCTTTAATGTTGCATTATACCAAGAATCACATAAAAGCCAGTGTTCAAAAGACTAGAGGTTCTTTTTTGTGTGTTTGTACGTGGGTGCATGTTTGTCATGACACGTGGTTATGTGCCATGGCACGTGTGTAGAAGTCAGAGGACAACTTGCAGGAATTGGCTCTCTCTTTCTACCATGAAGGTCCTAGGGATTGAACTTAGGTCCTTGGGCTTGGCTACAAGCACCTTTACTTGCTGCGCTATCTTGCTGGCCCAGAGTAGATTCTCTTAACGTGGAGCCTAGGGGGTAGGTGTTAGGGGTCAGTGGATCCCATGAAATTGCATACTAAATTGCATGAGTTCTTGCATGTTTATAGAACAAAACTTTTAGTTTCATCAGCTTGTTTTTAAGACTTTCATCCCTTTCACATGCCCAAGACAACTGTTAGGATGCAGGATGAGTGGAGCTGGGTTACCTGAGTAATGCTGTTGAGTTTGCGTCCTTGTCTCAGTGTAGAAATAGTGGGCTTTTTGAAATCACTTTTTCTTTTTTTTTTTAAAAAGATTTTAGTATTTTTAATTTTATGCGTATAAGCATTTTGCCTTTATGTACGTAAGTCCACGGTTGTGAGCCACCAGGTGGGTGATAGAAATTGAACCTGGGTCCTCGGCCAGAGCAGCTGGTGCTCTTAATTGCTGAGCCAAACTCCCCAGGCCCCTAATTACTTTTCCTTTATTTTCTTTTTGAGACAGGGTTGGGGTATATTGTACAAACTGACTTTGAGCTCCTGGCAAACCTCCTACTAGGCCTTTTATTGTGAAACCTTTGATCAAGGCCCTTTATTCTCATTTATGCCTTTTGTTAATGTCAGTGTTCCTTGAGACAAGCTAGTCAGTGTTCAGAGCTGTCCATGTTTCCTTCTGTAAGGTCACTGCACTCTGGGTGCAAGGGGTAGGCAGGAAGAGAGGCCCTTCTCTCTTTTTGCAATCCTGGTACCATTTACTAGCTGAAATGAACTTTGGCTCTTTTTGGAGAGGAGGATAGTTCTAGAGGGATGGAGCTGTGCATTCTAGTATTCTCACCCTTCTCTCTCTCTCTCTCTCTCTTTCTCTCTTCTCTTGTTTTGCCCTTTTGAGGCAAAGCACAAAAGTTACAGGTATCCTGTCCTTACTTTCTGTTGCTGTTGGTGTAGTGCCTCTTAGCACATAACCTGTCAGGTTTTTCTATTTTTTGGAATCAAAGGTTTGAGTATATGGGGGATTAGTTTGAAGTGGGTTGGAAGGGAAACTCTTTCCTGGCTGTGGTTTCTATGTGCACAGAGGAGGCACTGATCTGTGAAAGTGGTTGTCAGATTAGTTTATGCTTTTGATTGTTCTTTTCTTAGTAAAGAGGATTTGACTGAAGAGGGACCTAATATGACTCTAGCTGTTAGGTCAGGAGCTGCAGTAAATTTCTAAGATTCTTTTGGGATTAGCTACTTCACCATGTGGGTCTCCTAGGATCAAAGTGTCAGTGAAAACATTAGGTCAAGGAGAGTGACATTGGAAGGAAAGTGGCTTCATGGGCTGTGTGATGTTTTATTTTTCAAATAGGATTGTCTATTGTCTTTAGACCTTTTTTTTTAAAGACCTATTTTATTTTGCTTTTACCCTAATAGAAGCCACTAGTGGTTTTAAGGCATATTTAGAATTGTATAGGTGGAATGTGTTGAATTTCATTAAAAATGCAAAGAAAGGTTATTGCCTTTCTTCATAATCCTCATTAAAAAGTAAAAGCTCCAGGCAGGGAAGATAGCTCATTTAGTAAAATGCTTGCCACACAAGCATGATTACCTGATTTTAGGTCTCTAGTACTCAAAAAGTCTGTGCTAGGAGAGGTGCTGCTGATGAGCCAGTCTAACCAAATTGGTGAGCTCAAGGTTCAGTGAGAGATCCTGTCTCAAAAAATAAGGTGGAGCTGCCCATGGTGGCACATGCCTCCAGTCTTAGCATCTGGGAGTCAGAAGAGGCAGGTGGATCTGAGTTCAAGGCCAGTCTCATCTTCATAGAGAGCTCAAGGCCACCAGAGCTATATAATAAGACCCTGTTTCAAAAAATAAAAATGTAAAGTTCCACATAAACTAGTTAACTTCATTTAGTCATTGTAGAGTTTTCTAATTAGAACACAAGGGAATACATTTAAGAGCAAGCAAGATGGCTCAGTGAGTAGAGGTACTTGCTTCTGAGCAAGATGGCTTCAGTTTAATCTCCAGAATCTACAGAGTAGAAGGAGAGAACTAACTTCTCCACTTTGTCCTTCAACTTCCACATATGCACCGTGGCATGTGCTGGCATATATACACGTGTGTGTGTGTGCATGTGTGCACACACAAATAAAATGTAAAAAATCTTTTTAAAGAAAATACATTTAAATTCCAAATGTGTTGTTTACCAACAGTAGACTTGTTTGATTTTCTAATGTTTGTCCATTCCTCTGATGGTTCACCTTGTATATGCTGACCTTAGACTGTGGTTGTCTGTGCTTTCATAATTGTATCTGTGTTCTTGTTTTATTTGCTTGTTTGTTTTTGAGACAAGATCTCATGTAGCCCAGACTAGTCTCTAACTCACTGTATAGATGAGGCTGACCTTGAACTCCTGCCTCCACCTCCACAGTGTTGGGATTACAGGCATGCACTACCACACTGGGCTCTACATCTATATTTTTATTAAGTATAAAGTCTATAAAGTGTCCTTTACCTGGTACTAAGCCAGCAGTACTGTGTGCTCAGCATTCTGAGTCACTGGTCTTTCTTCCTTCTTTGGGAACTTCTGCATTGCCATTTGGTGGCAGGTGGTTGGGGTTGCATCTCTTTTCAGTTCATAAAGGATGTTTGCTGTGTGAATGCTACACACTCATTTTTAGTTTTTAATAAATTAAAATAAGTAATGTTTTTTCCCCCTTTGAATTAATACACATACAAAACAAACTCTCAGATGAATGCTCAGATTTCTAAGGTCACAAGTGGGCAAAGAAGTTCATGATTTGTTCTTTCTCAGTTTCTATGTTGATGAATTTTTGTGCAAAAAGAATATGGTAGACTGGGAAGGTGCGCTGAGGCGGGACTGTTTTTTTTCTTTATCTGTTGTTTTCTGTGGTCTAGCAAGTGGCCTGGAGGGTGTGTTGATACAGTCTTAGGAGGTTGTGAAATAGGAATGAAGGACAGTATTAAAGAACTTTTGTCATAGGAAAACAGACTCTTAACAAAACTCGCTGGAGCATTATCAACCAGGTTTCTTAGCAGATGTTTTATCTGCAGGTCTAGTTTTGTTGCTCCTAGTCTTCTGTCCTAGAGATCTGCCCACATTTCATTGATCCTTGGTCCTCTGTGCCCCTCTCCTTCTCTTGTCTAGGTTGGGTCATCCCATCTGTGCTGCCCTGGCTTCTTTTAGGCTGGGGGAGTGACTGTCCTGTGATCAGAATTCTCTGTGTTGTAGGTGGCAGATGCCTTTGTGTTCCTTGATGACCTGCGTGGGCCTCAACATCTTGTTCCTCACTTTGAATGAGGGTAAGAACAGCTTCCAGAGGGCCAGTGGTTTTTGTAAATTAATGTGGGGGAAGACCCTGAGATACGGTTTTGTGGGAGGGAACCCCTCTTTGCCTAGAGTTAATGTTCTCTTGGGTCTGTTTTGTGTCAGAACACAGGTTCTGACACAAAGATCATCAAGGCTTAGCCTCTATGTTATAAATGATTTAGCCCATCTGTTGAGACTCAATTTCCCTCATCTCTAAAGTGAAGATAATAACAGTGCTTTCCTCATGAGTATTCATGAGGAACAAGAGCTGTGTACTGCCTTAGCTCAGTGCCTCACGCAGAATCTGCACACTGTAGTTGATGGTGCTGTTTTGTTTCGTTGTCTTCTGGTGAATGCATTGACCTTTCTCACTCTGCTTTCCTAGCTGATTCAGGGTTATTTGTGGATGTTGCATGGGCTGAGGGTAGTAGAAGAGGAGATGAGGAGAAATTTTTTATTTTGCCACATCTGTTGTTTATTTTTTGGTCCACAAATGAGTCTGGGGAATGTGGAGTGTGCTGGGTAGCCACGAGCAGGGAAGAGGCACAATGCCTTGAGAAAGATGTGAGGCTAGGTAGTGAATATAGAAGTCCTGGGTGGCAGCATCTTCTGAGGACTTTGTGTTATGTATGCTGTGATTCAGCCATTTCTGGTTGGAAGTGATAGATGGTTATAGAAAAAGCCCTCTCAGGGGAAGTGAGTCAAGGATCTAGGGCAGAATGTTATGTATTCTTTTTGTGTGTTGGTTTTGTTTTGTTTTGAGACAGGGTCTTCTTATAGCCTCAGCTGGCCTGGAACTCACTATGTAGACCAGGTTGGTCTCAAACTCAGACTGTCCTGCCCGTCTCTCCTGAGTGCTGGGATTAAAGGCTTGTGCACACCCAGCTTCCTTTATGTATTCTTATATCATTTATATTTATCAATGTTTTGTTTCCTATGGAGATATGGAGCCACTGGGTTGAAAATTAGCCCTGTTCACCCAAGATCATTTTATTTTATTTATTTACTTATTTAAATTTTGAGACAGGGTCTTACTGTACAGCCCTGGCTGGCCTGGTTCTCTCTCTGTAACCAGGCTAGCTTTGAAGTTATAGAGATCTGCTTGCCTCTGCCTCTGGTGCTGGGATTAAGGTGTGCACCATCATACCTGACTTTTTAATTTAAGCTTATTTTTGATTGTTAGGATTTTGAAATAGGATCTCCCTCTATATAGTCCAGGCTTCCCTGGAACTCTGCTCTCCTGCCTCAGCCTACTGAGTGTTGGGTTACAGACGTGCACTGTCACAATTGGCTTTCTTTTTCTCAGTTGGACTGACTCTTCTTTGATCAAAACTTCTTTGGTCAGGTTTCCTGGAATATGTTTCTGAAGTTGATTAGTTCCTACAACAGATGTTTAATATACATTATAATGGCCTGCTGGTCTCTTACCTTGCTATTGGGTTATTGTGTTATGGGGGAGAAGTTCCTGCTTTGAATTTTATCTCAGCCTCATTATCCTGCAGTCCTCAGGGTCCTATATATCCTGAAGGCCAAATGAAAGACTTTCATTCTGCCTTAGTGGTGCAGAGGGTTAAAATTTCATCATTGTGGAGTTCCCAGCAGCCAGACTCCTGTGTGCTGGCAGCATTTAAAAAAAAAAGAAAAGAAAAAAAATATATACACACACATACATACACACATTTATATATATATATATATATATTTTAAAGGAGGCTGGAGCTCCATCAGTGACCACATGGATGAAGTGACAGCATTTAAGAGCTGACAGGGGAGGACACAGGGAACATACCCTTAGTGAATGGGAGTGTGGTGATAAGATCTCTGAGGTAAAACAAAGCTTTGTGGAAGGGGCTACAGAGTGGGAGTAAGATCCTGAATCCTGCCCCACTGTGTGATCAAGGAAGGTCTCTCAGGCAGGGCCCTGGAGGAGGTGAGAAAGCAAACATGTAGGTGTTGTGGGGAGGCTTTTGGGCCTTGTTTACCTGCATTGCTTTAGCATTCTTGATCTCTTAGGTGCCTGGTACTCAATGGGTGCCTTGATGATTTCGGTGCCTGCTCTGCTGGGCTACCTTCAGGAGGTTTGCCGGGCACAGCTGCCAGAGTCTGAGCTGATGCGGAGGAAGTATCACAGCATAAGACAGGAAGACCTGCAGAGAGTTCGCCTTTCTCGCCCAGAGGCTGTGGCTGAGGTGAAGAGCTTGTGAGTACCGAAGGAGGCCAGGGAGGTGGAGAATGCACCGGCCACCACCCTGAGTGCTGTCTGTGTGTGACAGACTTTATTCCATTTAGTCTCTTTACTAGTTCTGGGCAGTGACTGCTATTATTAACCTCTACTTAAGGGTGAAGGAAGACAAAGGCTTAGGTATCTGGAAAGGGACCCAGTTGGGATGAGACTCCAGATTTAGCTGACTTTACAGCTATGTTCTTTCCTCCCAGAGAGACCACCTAGGGTCTTGATTAAGCATTACCTATGCAAGCCATTGCTTGGTTCAGACCCCTCCTCTTCTATTTACTGCGTAACATTGGAGAAGTCACCTGCTTCCTAAGCCTCAGGTCCCTCATCTGTCAAATGTGATGATTGGGTTCACCCATAGGGTAGTTTTAAAGTTTTCTTTAGTGTCAGGTACCCAGAAGTATAGTGTTAGTCATCATTATCGTCCTAAGCATGACAGAACTGATGCTTTGAGAAGTACCTTGAGACCAGCTTTGGTGGCAGCTGGCTTTTCCTGAATCTGTCCCTGGATCAGGCTTCATGTAGGCTTTTGACATACAGCAGGGTGAAAACAGAAATAACAGAGGTCCAGAAATTCTGAGTCATCAGGAATAGGGCCTGTGTCTAGAAAAATAATTTTTACTGTGGAATAAGTTTTAACTTAGACAAGAGATGCAAGAATAATGAAAACAGCCCCATAAACACTTTAATCAAACAGGATAATTATTAACATTTTGTCACATTGACTTCAGCTATTTCTACATATTTTTTTTACCTGGACCATTTGAAAATTGTAAACATTATTTTTGTTTACCCCAAACAGCATCCTGAGCTCAAGGACATTGTCTTCTGTATTCCCAGTATTGTGATCAGAATTAGGAAAACATATTGATGTTAACATTAGTATTGTTTTTTGCTATATTTCACAGTCCTATTTTGCCAGTTCTCTCTGTATATATTTTCAGGATTCAGCCTAGGATCATACATTATATTGAGAGATTTCTGTCCCCTAGGGTGCTTCAATCCAACGTAAGACCTTACCTGCAGAGCAAGTACTCTACCACTGAGCTGTACCTCACCCTTACAATAGTTTTTATCTTCTTTTAACCAGAAGTGAAAAGTTTCTCATTGTATTAGTTACTTTTCTGTGGCTGTGATAAAACACCATGACCAAGGCATCTTATAGAAGGAATAGTTTATTTGGCTTATTGTTTCAGAGGGTTAAGTGTCCATCGTGGTGAAGAGGCACAGCAGCAGAAGTTCTGGAGCAGAAAGCTTCCTACTTGCAGGAAGCAGAGGGAGAAAGACTCAAAATGGGGCAAGGCTGTGAACTCTTAAAGTCCACCCCCAGTGATAGTCCTCCTCCAGCAAGGCCACACCTTCTAAACCTCCCAAACCAGCGCCACCAACTGAGGACAGAGGTTTCAAATACTTGGAGCCCATGGGAGACATTTCTTCATTTAAACCACCACACTCGTGACCTCGAGTATTTGATACAGTTCATGCTTATTTATCTTGTTGAAGCTTCTTTCGTTTTTGTGTTGGGTTCCCTATGATTGGATTCAGGTTCTACATTTTTGACAGGGTTATGACAATTGTGTGTGTGTCACATCACTGCTTCAATATCAGGCACACAACATTAGGAAACACTGCTTTGATCACTTGGTTAAGGCTTTTCCGCTGTAAATTATCATTGACCTTCATTGTTACTAAATAAGGGTAGATACTTTGAGATTGTGTGAAATAATCTTATGCTTCGACTTTGACTCATGCTTTAAAAGTCGTTGGTGGGTCTTGCCTTAGTAAGTTTGCTACATGGTAGTTGAATAGGTGGTTCTCTGCTATGGTTCCATCTGCATTTATTTTCAGGCCTTCTACAGTAAGGAAGTGCTTTTTCTCATTTATTTTCAGTATAAATTCACATTATTTCATCCATTGGGATATGTATTACTGTCCTTTTTTCTATCTCAAATTGTCCTGGGTTTGGCCAGTAGGATTTCTTTCAAGCTGATTTTTGTGTTCTTTCGGTTTATCCCCATCAGTTTTCAGTGCCTTACTTTGTGGTACAATTGGGTTTTCATCATCTTACACCTTCCCTGCTTCAGCCCCAGAAGCAGCCATGTTTCAGTGGGCTCTTCACGTTGAACTGACTCCACAAAACTGTCCTCTGACCTCCACATGTGTGCCATTACATGCATGAGCCCATACACATAATAATAAGATGAACTTTTTTTTAAAGAGCAGGAGCGTTTTAACTTTTAACTACTACCACAGCAAGGGGCCCCCAAAAGGAAACTGAAATGGATCTGGAGCATCTCTGTTAGATCATCTTCTCCCATGTTCCTGGGATCCAGTAATGTCTTTGTACAGATTGGCCACTCCTGGCCAGCTGTGCCTGCCAGGTCCCATGAACTTCATACTGTCCTGCCTAGTATGTGGTTGGGTGGGGCAGGACCTGCTTGCTCACAGATGCTCCTGTGTCTACAGCTTGATCCAGTTGGAGGCCTTCTTGGCCCGCCTATGCTGCACCTGTGAGGCTGCCTACCGTGTGCTACACTGGGAGAACCCTGTGGTCTCCTCACAGTAAGTGACCTCTCCTCTCTCTACCTTCCCACCCCATAGGAATCCAAAACTTGCACTTCTGCCACCCACACCCAAAGTGAAGCCAGCTGCCTTGTAAAGGCTTCTGCCTCATCTGCTTCAGAGGAAGACAGGGCGCCCTGTGGCCCTTGGGTGTGGATCTGCACATAAGCTTCTGGATTCTAATTTGTTGCTTTTGTTTAGATACTTAAAAAAATTACTGAACAAAAGTACTTTAATAATAGGCAAGGAGCTCACCCTGATATAGCAGCTGATCTCATGTTCAGCTGCCTTCTAGAGTTGGTCATGTGCCTATAGGTTCATGGTGTATCTCAGATCCCATTCCCCCTCTCTCTTAACTAGTTATGTTATAAATGATCTTCTTGGTTGCTATAAAACATTTGGATTTATTTTGCAGTATTAGAGTAACTCGGACTGTGAATGATTGTAATTTACGGAAGCATTCTGTTATATACTCAGTCACTTTGTACTTTTCATTATTAGCCCTACAATGAACATTTTTATGGACTTAGCTTTACTCTTTGAGATGTTTTTTTTCTAGAATGAACTTCAAGATGAAATGGGCGCATCAAATGGGCTGGATGTTTTTGAGACCCTTTCTATATGAATAATGATTATGATTCTCTCGATCTAGGCTTCACCTTGTGTTAGGCCCTGTGCTCATCAATTTCTATTCATTGTCTCAATCTCTAGTAAACCTATGAAGTAGGTGCTGTTTCACTCTGCATTTTATGGGTGACAGAAGTAAGCTCAAGAACCAAGGGACCTGCCACAAGGAAGTGGCAAAGTTGCATTCAGTACCCAGTCTGTCCCTAGACTTCAGAGTTCAGACCCTGTGAGCACAGCTTAGCTGGTGCATGGGCCCCACCTCAGACACAGATGTGGCCTCACCAGTGCCATTTGTTAGGAACCAGGGACTCATTGTTACTTCTGAATGCTTCCTCAACAGTTTTTCACTGGTTTGGTCAGCAAGTCTTGTGGGTTTGTGCCTAGAGCTGTTTCTCACCTGGATGCTCCCAACCAGTTTCCTTCTGATCTTGTGACTTTCTGGTTATCCAGGTTCTATGGCGCTCTTCTGGGCACGGTTTGCATGCTCTACCTGCTGCCACTCTGCTGGGTCTTCGCCCTTTTAAACAGCACACTGTTCCTGGGGAATGTGGAGTTCTTTCGAGGTAATCTCCAGAGAGCCTGACAGCTGGGCCCAGGCCCTGATCTGAAGGCCACTTAGGTCTGTTTGCTGTGCCTGCCACAAGGGGGCAGTGCCCCACTGGGTTCGCCCTTGGAGGGCTATTGCTGGACCTCTGAGGTGTTAGGGGACATCTCTTTAGACTGACACCACAGGGGACCCCTCTTCCTTCTCAAGGCAGATGAGGAAGGGCTGTTTTTACCAAACTGTTACCTGCCTCCTGGGCCATGGCCACTTGGAAGTACCCGCCACATCTCTGTGTGATCCCCTGAGTCTGCATTCTGGCTTCTAAGTGTGGAACAGTCTGGAAAGGCCCTCTGCTTGGGTGATTACTCTCTTTGTTTCCCTGCTTTGGTAGGGTAATTAATTCCAGAAGCTGTAATTTATCGAGTACATACTACATTGAATCTCTGGTAATCTGGGGTAGGTGGTAGCACTTTGTTTTATTCATGAGAGTTGATTAGGTGGCTTCCTGTATCAGAGGGTGGGGTGCTGATGGAAGTGGACATCCCTGTAGTGTCACTTTTGTGTCTCTGGGAAATCCCCTCTGAGAGTCTTTTCTGAGTTTTTTTCCTTTTGAGACAGTGTCTCACTATGTCACTATGTGGCCCAGGCTGGCCTGGAACTTAGTATGTAGACCAAGCTGGCCTTGGCCTCACAGAGACCCACCTGCCTCTGTTTCTCAAGTACTGGATTTAAAGGCTTGTGCCATACTCTCTACTATTACATCTTGTGTCATTTGCAAACCCTGTTCTCCATTCACTTGGCAGTGGTGTCAGAGTACAGGGCATGTCTGCAGCGGCGGATGAACCCCAAGCAGGAAGAGTATGCATTTGAGAGCTCACCACTGCAGGATGCTGGGGGAAGAGGTGCTCTGCTGGACAGCACACCTGCCCCCACCCCGACGGAGGTGAGTGTGCCGCACTGGCAAGAGCCTGCGGCAGGCATGTTGTGGGTCTGCCCTTGTTTGTCCTCTTTTTTCCCTCTTCCTTTTCCTTACCAGCTTGTTATAAGGTGGAGTTCCTAGACTGGCTTCTGTTGTGAGCCTTGCTTTGTCATGGGCTTGGTCTCTTGAATGCTTAGTAATAAGCACAATAAGAATAATTGCCTCTGCTTGGGCTTTCCTGGCACTTGCTCTGTGTCAGGTGCTATTGTGAGTGCCTCATCACTATTAGTGCTGTGGGGCTTATTCCCAGGAGCAGAAGAGAAAGCTGAGGCACAGAGTGACTGCACAGGGTCTTGTTGCTAGTACGTGAGGCTGGGTCTCAGACTGGAACCTGTTGCTCTAGAGCCTGGCTTTTGGCCAGTGTAGACCCAGCTGCATCTTTTTTCATCACCCTGACCCTGCAGGCTGGAGGGTGCTGTTCCCTGTGACTTGTTTCTTTCCTACAGCTGTGCAATTTCCTTGGGGGCAAGATCAGGTATTTTGGAACTTAGATGCTGACTCTAGGGGCAGGTGGCACTCTGCTGTAGGGAAAAGGGTTGCCATCTTTCCCTTTTGTCATAGAGTCTCTCTTCCTAGGACCTCACGCCAGGCAGTGTGGAGGAGGCTGAAGAAGCTGAGCCAGATGAGGAGTTCAAAGATGCAATTGAGGTGGGTGGCCCTCCCCCAGATCCCTCTTACTGACCAGGCCAGATGTTGGGTGGGCCGAGAGCTGTGGGTTTTTATTTTCTTATGTCCACTTGGGAAGCCACAGCTTGTTCTGAACTAGAACTTACTGATTGAAAGGATGCCACTGACCCTTTCTTGCTCCAGTCATCGGTCATGGGTGCCAATGACAGGATTGGCTCGTGGTCTTGTGTGAACCCTTGCTGGGCTGTTGTAAGTTTGTCACCTGGACCAGAGATGGGCTATGATGTTAGGAGGACAGATTTGGAGGAGACCCTTGCCCTGTGCCTTTGCCATTCTACAAACTGAGTTCCACAGATGTCCCTTTGGGAGGGTGGAGAAAACAATTATATAGCCAAGTGCTAGGTCATGGGAAGTTCAGTAATCTTGATTTGGATAGTGATTTAAACTGGTAGTTTGCAGAAGTGTTTTATTTGGCTTGTAAACTTTTAAAAATAATTGTTTGAGCCAGTGTTTTAAAATGTGTAGATTTTAGTTAGAACTGTAGATTTTTCAGCTTTCTAGTATCCCTGTTTGCAGCAGTCAGTGTACCTGAGGGGACATTGTTTCTTTTACATAAATTATGTGGATTGGCAGGGTGGCTCACTGTGTAGAGGTGCTTGCCACTAAGTCTGATGTCAGTTTTAGTCCCAGGAACCCACACAATAGAGGGAGAAAACTGACTCTTGAAAATTGTCCTCTGATCTTCATACTTGTGCTATGGCATGTCCATGCCTGTGTGTGCGTGCGCACATACACACTAAATGAATGTAGACAAGTCATGTGCTACAGTTGCACATAGTCCTCGTGTTGCCTCTGGTTACTGAGGCCTACTGACTCTTGCCGTTTGTTTTTGCATTGTTGTTTGTCTTAGAATAGAGACACATTTCCTGGCTCTTTGTAAAGTGGGAGGTTTTGCAGTGAGCAGTAGTCTTGTGAATTTTCACTAGACCTGTGATACACTTGATTTGTTTCTTAGTCAGACCTGTCCAGTCCCTGCTGGCATTTCAAGTGTAACTGCTACAGACTTTACAAGACTTGATAATGATTGTAGGCTCTGAATGTGGGGAGGGTAGAGGTAGCTGTGGTGTGGGCTTTCAAGCATTTTTGTTGATGATTTAAGTATGGAACTTAACTCAAAAACTTAACTGTACAGGCATTGTAAGGGGTGTTTGCTCTCCTACTCTGTTCTGTGCAATTTGGATAATGACCCGGAGGGAAAATAGTCGCATGCAGCTTTTCTAAGCTTCCTTGAAGCGGCTGCTTTCGAGGAGCGCGTCTGTTAACTTCTCGCTGTGGAAGTCACTCAGTGCGCCTGTCTCCTTTGCCCCTTCCTGCTTCTCCCTCCCTGCTAGCTCTCTCTTTTTTCTCTCCTTCTCCCCCGCACCGTGGGAGGCAGGAGACCCACCTGGTGGTGCTGGTAAGTAGGGTGGGGTGGAAGGGACAGGCCGGGCTGGGGAAGGTTGCTGAGCCAGCTGTGCTGCACTTTATGGGGCCTGCATGCCCAGGTGCCTCTGCATGCAGGACCTTGGGCTTTTCCAAGAGATGGGCTTGAGTGGAACATGCTGTTCCCACAGGAGGATGATGAGTGTGCCCCATGCCCAGTAGAGGATGAACTGGCCCTGCAGGACAATGGGTTCCTAAGCAAGAATGAGGTCCTGCGCAGCAAGGTGTCACGGCTCACAGAGCGGCTCCGCAAGCGTTATCCCACCAACAACTTCGGTATGACAGGGAAGTGGACTAGACGGGTGTATGGTTGGGACTGATGGGAGGGCGCATCTGGGCCACAGGGACAGAGTCTGGGAGTTGTGGGCTCTGACTTGTGACAAGAGCAGGGAGTAAGGATGTCTGTGGGACCTTGGGAAATGAGCATATGTCCCGTGAAGGTGTTGAAGAAGTGAGTGTGGGTCTCTCTTCTTGTCTCTCTTGGTATTGAATATTAGCTGACAAGAAGACAAGGCTTTCAGTGTGGGCTCAGACTGAGCCAGCCTAGGACTGCAGAGAACTGTGATCCTGAGGTAGCAGAGCTTGACTGCTATAAATACTAGGTTAGCCTGGTGTCTTTGGGAAAATATGCCTCAGTTTCCCCTTCTGTAAAAGGAGAATGTATTTTTGTTTTTGGCTTTTTGAGATAGGTTCTCCTTGTAGTTGGCCTGAAACTCACAATGTAGACCAGGCTGACCTTGATCTCACAGATATCTGCCTGCCTCTGCCTGCCAAGTGCGAGGACTATAAGCATGCCATCATGCATGGCAGGAGAGAGTAGTTCTTAATGGGTTATGGGCATGTCAAGTGACTGTACCTGCTAAGGACTAGTACAGCACCTGACTGGCTCTTAGTAACTGGCTGCTGTTCATGTGGGAGGTGCTGTCCTGTCCTGTAGGTTTCCTGTAGCCTGTCTTGAACTTTGTGATCCAGCTAGTAGGAGTAAAGCACATCTTCCTCTGGGCATAGTAGATTTCAGAGGACACTTCCCAGCCAAGTTTGTAGCTGGTTAGCCCTTATTTCTTGGGGTTGTGGGTGGGTCAAGGAAAGAGCTTGATTTGTGAGCACAGCTTAAGAACCTGACTTGCATCTGGAGTCCTGGGAGCAGAGCCAGATAAAGTCTTGGTGAGAGCTGAGAGTAGCTGGTGACCAAGAGTAACTGGTGACCAGTAGCCATTATGGTCTCTGAACTGTGTGTTCTGGTATTTAATGAGATCCAGGTCAGGGATGGGGGAAGAAGGGGAAAGGCCTTGGGCTTCAGGAATTTGACTAGGGCTTCTGGGGCCTGCCTCTCTCCCTAGCAGGATGGTTTTCTCAGGATGAGAGTCCTGGACTTGCTGTTACCTTCTGTGTGTGGATGTCCCTTGGCATTTAAGATCCCTTTTATTTGTGCCAGCTGCTGGCATCTGTAGGTGCTCTAGTCCAGGGCCCTTTCATATTGCATAGTCTCTTCTCTCATGGTAGATGGGATGGGGCAGGCAGATCCTTGACCCAGCAGCAGCCAAGTTCCAGAGGAACTAAGTAATACTACAAAGGAATTACTACTGCTGGTCTAGCAAGTAGTCTGTTTCCATTTTGCAAATAGGTAACCCGAGGTTACTGAAGAACTTCATCTGGTATGTGGAGCTGGACCTCAGATCCAGGTCATCTGATCAGCTCTGTGCCCCTTCTGCCTCATCATTTTCCCTCTGATTTTTGTTTGCCCTGGTGTGTAGAAATCCTTTTTAATTTTAAAAAGTCTGTCCTGTCTTTGAACTTAGTGTTTGGTTAAAGACTTTCCCTACCTGAATGGGCTAAGGCCATGAAGGTGTCTTTAAGGTTGGCAGTGGCAGAAGGTGCTTCTTTCCCTAAGCCCTTCCTGGCTCCTCATACGTCTAGACTACTCATGTCCTTTTGCAGATAAGACTCAATCTCTGCTTCGAGGACAGAAGTGGCAGCTCTGCTCCCAAGATGTCAGCCCCTGGGTCAGAGTCCCCAGGTCAGGTTGACATAGGCTGGTTTGAGGGTTCTCTTCAACTCTTCAGGCTTCTGTAAGAAAATACAGCAAGCTGGGTGGTTTACAAACAACTGCAATATATTCCCCACGATTGCAGAGGTTGGGTGTCTTAAGATCAGGGTGCGAGGAGAGGTGGTTATGGTGATGGCCTTCTTGCTGCCTCCTCAGATGGTAGGTAGGACAAGGCAGTTGTTCAGGGCTTTCATTATAAGAGTAATGTTCCCACTCAGGAGTGCTCTGCCAGTTGCCTCCCAAAGGTCGCATCTTGTAATACCATTGTTTAGGACTCACTATATGAACCTTAGGGGATCATATTGGAAGTTCTTCCATTCTGGCTGTCAGTGAATAAGGCAGGTATATGGGAGGACTGAGGAGCTTCTCTGTGGTCTCTATATGGGAGAGTCTGGGAGGAGATGGTCCAGAGCATCCTTGCCTCCTCCCATCCTGAACACCCCATCACCATTGTTCTGAGAGACCTGCGGGAGCTTAATCTCCCCCCATTCTGTCTTCATGGCAGAGTCATGTGTTGAGTCAGGACGGGAGAATGTGAGTGAGGGCCTTTGCTAAGAGTGGGCAGAAAGAGTGGATGGGTTGTAGAGGAACAGGACTGTTTTCCATCACCTGTCTGAGGTGTCAGCTCTCAGCTCTCCCTGGCCCCAGATGTGCATGTTTACGCAGCTTTCTCCCTGGACCTGCAGCTGCTGTTGGGTGCTTGGTTCTGGCTCAGCCAATCTAATTCAGAGGAATTCCTGGACATGGGCCTGAGTGTTGGTCTTCCGCTGCTCTTTTCCCTGTCCCATTGTCCTGCCCCCGAGGGGAGGTGGAACAGCTGCTGTCCCTTATTCTTGGTGAAAGAGCCAGAGTCTGTGAGCAGCCTCTTTCTTCGACCACCAGCAGGCATGGACTCTTCTTTCTTTTTTCTTCCACCTTGGCCATCTTCTGAACTTTGTTGGCTGCTCTGCCATCTGAAGCTCTGTCGTCTCATCATCCCTAGTCGTTTAGGCAGGTTTGTGCTCCTGCTTGCCAGTCTAGATGCTCAGGCACTTTACCCTCCATGTCTTCTTAGAAGGTTTCTGGTTCCTAGCTTCTCTCTTGGAATCTGATGATGGAAAGCAGGAACACACATTTCTTGGAGGCCTCTCTGTCCTCAGCTATGGGCAGGTGTCTCTAAAGAGACATTGGGAATAGGTCTTGTCTATAGGTCTAATGGATGGTCATTGCCGGCTTGGCTAGATTCCAGGGAGATTTCTCTGAGTGCTCCTTGATTTCTGCCAAGCCTGCAAGTATGGCCACTCAGTGCTGGGACATTCATAAGCTAGAGCTGTGGGTGGCCTGGTGACAGCCGATCCTAGCAGCCTAGCAGCTGGCAGCTTTCCTTCCTGCTCTGAATCTAGACCTTGCTTCTCTGCTTCCTGTACCCAGCTGTGTTGGGTTAGGGCTAGTGCCTTGTGTTTGTCCTAAATGGAGTCAGAAGCAGTGAAGCTTGAGCAGCTTCTGCTGGGTCATAGCTGAGCTGCTTTCTTTGTTTCTCAGGGAACTGTACGGGATGCTCTGCCACCTTCTCTGTGCTAAAGAAGAGGGTAAGTCTGTTGCTGTTTGCTGGGGCCAATGTACTTGTGTCCATGGATTATTTGGGGTTTGAGAGGAGTCATTAATGAAGTCTGACTCCTCAGGTCACAAAGGTCTGATGCCATGTTTTGCTAAGGAGGGTGTGTTTTCCCTGCCCCATGCCTACACCTTCACCAGCTTTATGTTGGCTGTTCTTTCTTATTTCACTCTCATCCCACCTAGGCAACTCTCTAGTCCCACAGGATTGGATGGTGAGAGGAGGGAGGAGTTGGGGTCCAGGTGCCCAGGGTGGGTTCCATTTGACACCGACTTTGATTCTCGTCTGCAGCGGAGCTGCAGTAACTGTGGGAACAGCTTCTGCTCTCGGTGCTGCTCCTTCAAGGTGCCCAAGTCCTCCATGGGGGCCACAGGTGAGGGGTGCGGGCAGTGGGTCGTGGCAGGGGCCCAAGGGGGGTTGCATTGTGGGAACGGAATGAGGACATCCTGTACGGAGCAACCTCCCAAGGCTCCCTTCTCTATTCCTGGAGAACACCTGGTTGAATATTACCTCCATTACTTTGGTAACATTTTTTTAAAGAATAAAATACATTAAGTTTATTAGTACTTAGAAAAAACTTTAGTGTACAGAAATAAACACTGAAAAACATAATTTGAAATTCAGATTTCCCAGTGAGGGTAAAAGCCCCTTGGTAACATGTTTAACAAAATCAGAGACATTTCTCCTCCTCTCTTCAAAGCTGTGCGTGTTTGTTGTAAATAAAGCGTGTTGAGGAGCTAAAGGAGGAAGAACATTCCCCATGTGTACTGGGCAGTAGGGTTGGATTTGGGCCTGCCTGTCATTTGCATGCAGGTAGCACAGCTCTGCATATGTGTTTTTGGAAAATGGGATCACATTTCACACTGCCTTGTGATGTGTTACACTGTTGGACCAAGTTTTTTTTTTTTTTCTTTTCTGATTTTACAAGGAACACATGCTTAGTTAACTAGAAGATTTGGAAATTACAGAAGAAAGGAAGAGAAAAATAATCCTGTAATCTTACCACCCAATGATTTTTAACCACTTTAAAACGTTTTGGGGAATTTTCCTCTGGTATTTTATTTAGAAAAAAAAAGTTAAAAAAATTTTTTCTGTTGATGCCAGAAGAATTTGTAATGCAGAGAACACCTGGGAGAGCCTGCATTGGCATCACCACCCCAGATCCCCCAACTTTCCAGCCTTCTGTGAGGCTGTCGGCTGGGCCGTGGGTGGTCTGTCTGTAGAGGCTGATTCAGTACTTGGCGCCTTGAGCTAAAGGGCACAAAGAACTGTCTCACCACTTTCTTTTTCCTTTCCAGCTCCTGAAGCCCAGAGAGAGACTGTGTTTGTGTGTGCCTCATGTAACCAGACCTTGAGCAAGTGAGAGAGAAGGCCGGCTCTGACTGGCAGCAGTCCTGGGGCCAGCAGTAGACCCCATTCTTCCTACCCTGGGTCCCCTGAGGTGTGTGCTGGGCAAATGTGGCCCAGATGTTAGGTAGGCTTCCTGTCCTTCCCCTGCTGCCACCGGCTGGGCTGGTGATGCTCAGACACCTGAGGGGAGAGGAGCTCCTGAGGCCCTGCCCGTCTGCCCTGCTCTGCCCCCTGTCCCGTGGACTCAGAACTTGCCAAGGATTGCCCACCAGGGGGCAGAATTGATCTAGGTCTGCTGTCTTCTGGACCCTGATGGTTAGGGCCAGTCTTGGCTAGGCTTAGGGATCTTGGAGACCTGAGATTGGGAAAAGTTTTCCCCTGTTGGGTATTGGACAGTCTCTCAGCTTCAGAGGGCCTGCAGAAGGGCTTGTAGCACTATGCCCTAACTCTGCCCTTTGAGTGTCATCCTTCAGGATATGTGTCTCCATCAGAGTTTGTGGGCAGGAGAGCTCTAGATACAGAATTGGAGTTCACAGGTCCCCGGAGGGGAGTGTGTATGGGCACACTGGTCAGGTCCTTTAGTGCCAAGTGGGTGGCAGCACGGGAAGCTCCACCCTGCTGAGTCTTGGCTCCCATGATGCTCTGGTGTCCTCAGCCCTTTCCTTAGGGTGGCTGCAGGACGCTCAGATCACTCCTGCTCTTCTTGCCCCAAGTCAGGGCACCTAACTTGTCACCTAGTGCCACCTCTCCCTCCCCAGCCCTTGTCCCATGGACTTTGAGGCCAGGTGAATGGACCACAGGTCCTGAAGCCCTTGACTTTTGAGGTCCGGGAAGTGTAGGACCTTGCTGGACTGCTTCCTAGAGTCCAGGCTGTTCCTGGAGAGCAGTGTCCATTATGAGGTAAGGCCACTTGGTCAATTTCATGTTCCCTCTGGACTCTGAGGAGCCCAGTGTCTCTCCCTAAGCTGTGAGCAGGCTCAGGTTCCCCTACTCCTCAGGAGCTTCCTTGACTTTTCAAAGTATTTATTTATTTATTTATTTCATGGTTCCTGGGAACACAGCACAGGAATGGGGTGGAGAGGATGAGGGGCTTCTCTTACCTTGGATGCTTCCCGAGAGTCATGGGCTGCCCTTGGGGTCCATGGGCTGCTTGGTACCTGCCACTGTAGCAGTGGAGACATTTCTGCCTAAGCAGGGACTCTGGTGGAAGCTGAGTGAGGGACAAGTGATCTGTCTGAGGCCCTCATTGTTGCCAGACTACACAGGGCTGTGAGGGTTTGGCAGCAGAGACCTCTGGCAGGCATGGGCACCCCTTGGTCCTGGTTGGAGAGATGAGTTACCTTCTTTGTGCTTAGTTACTTTTGAGAGCAGTGGAAAGGAACTCTGGATAGAGAATTGTTAATAAAAGGCCCTAAGCTTATGCTTTTGTCCTGTCTTTGTGCAACACTCTCCAGGTTCAGGTCTCCCAGTGCTGCCCGAGTTTGAAGTCTTGCCATGGATGTGTCTGTGGGGTAGGCCTTTGCATAACATTCTGTTGCAGTTTGTGTGCTGCATCCTAGTCTGTGAGGGAGCCAGGGACAGGGTAAAACTGTGCCTTGTAAGTAGGAGGGGCCTAGCACATGCTGGGTATGTTGACCCAAGTCTTCAAGGCTGTGTCCTGGGGCCTTTGTCCTGGATTTGAGTTTGGGACCAGAATTTGAGAACAGTAAACAATGCAGGCTTTAGAATGGAAAGATTTTAGCTAATCCCTCTGAGAAAGCCAGAAAAGGCCAGTGCAGGAAGCTGAGGGCTGGCAGGAAAGGTTCCTGGGAGGTTTGAGGTGCAGGCTTGTCCTGTAAGCTGGGCTAGGCTGGGTCACTGGGTAGTAGTCACTGTGGCAGGAACTTTGCACACATTATCTTCTTAGTGCTGACAATAAGCCTGTGAGATAGGTATTGTTCTCCCCCAAGTAAGAGCAGCTCCAAGACCACTGCCATCTTACAGTGTACTTCCGCTCCGTGGAGCAGCAGGAGTGAGCTGGCCTGGTTCTTTGGTGTTGGCTGTCGTCTGTGAAGTGGCCTGACATAATGTTGTCTGCATAGGGCTGCTTTGTGGATTAAATGAGACCAGTGAGGCCTGGAGCATGGCACCTTACACAGTCAGTGGACATGAACTCCTTATTGTCACCCTGACAGCCTTTGGACAGAACTTGTAGCTCTGCCCTGCATGGCTTACAACAGTGATTATCTTCCTCTCTTAAGTGAGAGAATAATTTTAGACCATTTTTTGGAGAAGAGTGTCAGGGACAGCTGTGAGTATAGTTGGATAGTTTGATGTCGTTTTTGAAGTGAGAACCCTGCTTACTGTTGATGAAAGGTGACTGGCAGCAGGTGCTCAGGAAGGTTATAGGGTGTGGTCACAGAGGGTTCCCCTCAGGTTCAGTAGTAGCCTCTTTGTCTCTGAAAGGTGCTAATGAGGGCAGACAGGAGGCCATTTTTAAAGTTCAGGTTCGATTGGGAGAACAAAGCCACCAGGACTCAGCAGGAGGAATTGTTGACTTTACTGAGGACTGGGGATCACAGTGAGGGTCTCAACATGGAATGGGAGACAGACCTGATCTTTGTGGAATTGGATGTCTGCATTAAAAACAGTTACTAGTTTGATCTTAGCACCCAGAGATGAGGGACAGGTAGCTAGATTCTGGCAGGGCAGGCCTGGAATCCTGGCCTCTGGCCTGGCTTAGGCTTAGGTTTCTGTTTGTGGTCTGGGTATATTGAAACCTCTTGAAAGCCCTGGGAAACCTTGGCCCTGTGATGGCTTTGGGGTCTTCTGTGGGTTGAGGCCAAATGATTCTCCATTTTCATCCTCTCTCCAGTGGTCTGCCAGCAACTGGCCTCGTTCACAGAGCCCTTGTGCCAGGCAGCCTGCCTAGCCAATATCTCACTTTAACTTCCCATGGTCCCAGAGCTAGGATCTGCTGTCACCTAATTTGGTATTTTAAATGGGTAAATGGAGGAACAGGGAGGTTAAGTAACTGACCCAAAGTGAGAAGGGAATTGTGCCATAGGGGTTCATAGAGGTCGTGGATTGAGGAGCTTTGGGTGAAGGTCACATTCTGGGCAGCTCCCTCTCATTCTGGCTGGTCATCACTCTCTCAGGAGTTAGCCACTGAGCTAATGAGAAGGGCCTACTCACCAAGCACTACGCCCCAGCAGAACAGAGGTTGCCTTGTGCTGGGAGCCCCCACCTAGCTCAGCTCCTGTGTCCCCACCTCCTGCTGGCAGCACCCTGAGTGGCACATTCCATTCTCTGGCACCACTGGAGGCTGGGATTCCTGGTTCCCTTGGCTGCCAGCCTTCTACAGAGCGTACTGTCCCAGGCCTGGACACTGGGTTCCTGCCATACACATTCCAGCAGCAGCCACCCCCCACCCCCACATTACTTTTCCCAAGGAGTGAACTTGAACTGGAATTAACAGCTGGCTGTACGGTTTTGGGATCTGAGCTTGCTTTGTGGAGACCTGAGGCTGGGTGCTGGTGGGGAGGAGAGGAGAGGAGTAGGTGGGACTGGCTGGCTTCTCGGCCTCTGCCCTGGCCCTTGCAATGACAACGAAGCAGGCTCCTGCACCTCTTGGCCTATCTAGGCTTCACCTCTGTAGCTAGTAGCGTAGTCTTCAGCTTTTTAGACTGTAGGTTACCACTCTCCCATGGAGTCTTGTGACTGAATGTAAGTCATGAGAAGTTTGGCAACAGTAAAGGGTTTCTGAACACTCAACAACCAAAAATTAATTTAAAATCAAACTTACAACGAATCTGAGGCATTGCTGGAGCCCTATCCCGAGCTCTTGGCACAACTTCACTGCAGCCTTGGTTCTGACCATACCACATGCACCCTTTGCACTGTGCCTACTCTCAGGCACACTGATGTGAAACACCCTGGTGTGGATTTGAGACCATTGTATGTTATGAACTGAAGTGTTTTCACTCTACATCCTTCTGCTTTTACAGAAACAATGGTTTATAGAAAACAAAGCTTTAGCATTTCTCTACCATTGTTCCTCAGTATATGTTTGGGTGTATGTTAGAGTGTTTAATTTTAAAAAATTGCTGTTTGTGGGCTGGCAAGTGGGTAAAAAGTGACAACCACGTAAACCTGTCTGCCTGATTCCCCAGACTCTGTGTAACAAAGCCTGCAGCAAGGTATTTACATTTTTTAATCCTGGTACTTGGGAGGCAGAGACAGACAGATCTCTGTAGTATTGAGGTCAGCCTGGTCTACATAGCAAGTTCCACAGCTGGGGCTACAGGGAGACCTGCCTCAAAAAACTACAAAACAAAAAAGCTGGATGCAGTGGTGTGCATCTGCAATCCCAGCACTCATCACTGATGTGGGAGGAGGAGACAGAATTCCCCTGGATATGCAGCATGACGGAAACGCCAGGAAGCCGCCTCGACAAGGTGGAAGGAGAGAACAAACTCTTCTGCCCTCCATGTGCACTCTGTAACATTAGCACACCCCCAATAAGTAAAGAAGTAAATTACTGTTTGAATTGCTGACTTGAGTTTCATAAAAAGTCACTGAATTTTAGCTTGGATTTAGGGTCAGGATAGAATTTCAAGGACATTTCTGAAATGTCCTCAGACATACTTCTGCCCTTTTGTACTATGTATATATTAAAAACAGTATTCTCAGCATTGATAATTATAAAACTCAAACATTGGTCATCTCTGAAAAATAATGAAAATTTCTTTATATCCTACAATATCAAACATTCAGCCAGGGTTTAATTCCTCATTTAAAAATAAACAAGCACATCCGTGTCATTAATGCACAAATTTGTTCTCATCTTTATTTCATTTTAAAAAGTATTTTATATGTATGAGTGTATTGTCTGCAGGTATGTAAGTGTACCCATGTCATGCGATGCCTGTGGAGATCAAAAGAGGGTGTCAGATCCCTTGGAACTGGAGTTAGATGGTGGTTAGCCACCATATGGGTGCTGGGAACTGAACCTGGGTCCTCTGCCAGAGCAGCCAGTGCTCTTAACTGCTGATCTATCTCTCCAGTCCCCTGCTTTCAGCATTAATAAGTGGTATGTATATACCAAAAAATTGTTTTAGAATGTTTGATTTATATACCTGTTTTATAAACATGCCTGAGGATGGGCAGAAATTTCTTGGGTGAAAAGAGGTTATTAATGGAAAGAATTTAAGGAGGCCTGGCATAGTGGTTAAGAGCTTGAGTTCGAATTTAGTACCATCATGTGTGCTGTGTGATCTTAAGTGCTCTGAGCTGTAGTCAGTTATTAAAATCACAAGTGGCTTTGGAAGGCTTAAATTAGGATGTAAAAGTGCTTTGAGGTGGGCCTGCTGCTCACCATGACCTGGATATTAGTATTCGATGTCTTCCCCGCTGTTGACTTACAAGTTTAGGTAAGTCCCTGTTTCTCCCTGCCTTCCTGTCATTCAGATATCTAAGTCGATCAATGAATCAATTAGGAATATTACTGAGCACCTCCTATGTGTAGGCATTACTGGGTCATGGTTAATAAAATACAAATAACCACTTAGTGATCAACTTCAAACTGCATTGTATCTGGGAACTTGTCATGCATTTGACAGGTAGTAACCAGCTGCTCTGGGGAAGAGGCATTGTTTTCAGTCCCCTAGCCACCAAGTCTTAGGATTGGAGGCTTCTCTCAGTGTACAATCCCTTGCCCAAGTCCCCTGTTTTTATATTAGAATTTAGTATACCCAGCTGAAAAACTTGTCTTCTGTTCTCTTGCAACTAGGGGAGTGGTCATGTAGCTTAGTCCTGGCCAGGAGCTGGAAATGGAAATCTACCAGCTGGGCCTGGTTGGGGATTACTGCTTTCCTGCTCAGGAGAGCACGGACACACGGCTTTTGCTCTCAGCCCTTCCCAGTCTTGTTGGAATGTGGTGGAGGAATTGGGAAGAAGCACTGTCTTGTAACCTCAACTGCAGGAAATTTGGAGTCGGACATCCCCAAAACACATTTGCCTACCTCTGGACCTTTTGTATGGAAGAGGCTCCATGTGCGTTGGGGGTTCAGCTTTGCTCATGTGGTCAGAGGCCCTGCTACACTGGTCTGAGCTCAGGTGTGCTCCTGCCGACCGGGAGGGAGATCAGTGCAGCCAGTCTGGTTGAGTGAAGGAAGTGTGGGCTTGATCTCGTAGAGCCTCCTTGGCCTCTGGGAGAATTCCTCCTGGTTCCAGATGAGATTCCAGGCAGATGTGGGGGGACAGAAACGGTGGGGAACAGGGCCAGGCCCCTTTGTGTGGTGCTGAGGAGGGCCTTCTTGGGCTTCTTGGAGTGGGCTGAGGGAGCCCTTTCCCACCACCACTCCCAGCTGCCAGGACCTGACAGAGGTCAGCATTGTATTTCAGCCAGAAGTGGCCTGAGTCCTGTGTGAAAAAATAATCCCTGTGCCTAGTGGACCAGAGAAGTGCCTGTAAATATTTGGTTGGAGTAGAAGGCTGGGAGACAAGGGGCAGATTCAGGGAGCTGGGCAGGGTTTGGGCAGGGTGGGTGGCAGCGGCTTCCTCTAAGTGAGGAGAAACAGCAGCTCCAGGCCTGGGCAGAGGCCACCTGACTGCCCAGGGCTGATTTATGGGCAGGTGGTCAGGTCACCTGTTAGTAAGGCTTTGGGGGAAGGCAGCTCAGCTGGCCCACATTAGACTCCACCGAGGGCCTTTCTGGTCATGCCACCTTCCCTGTTTCAGACAGGTGCCATTTCTTGAAGGTGGCACTCCCTCAGAGCTGTGGAACCTGGGGTATTTTGTATTTTGGAGGAGCAGCAGGTCTTGACCACCCTGCTGGCCAAGAGGGAAAGGCTCTCAGGGTACCCGACTCCTGCTTTGGGAACATCTGCTGGACCCCCACATGCTGGCCATTTGCCTGGCAGCCCTTTCTCAAGTCACATTGCAAGCCTTCTCCTTCCTGGTACCTGCACCATAAGGTGCTCCAGCGCCCTCTCCCTGCTCCTGTGGCTTGGTCCTTGTGGTGGCTTGCTCTTGCATACTAAGTGGCAAAGCATTCATTTCTCATGCCTCCCAGAGGTTCTGCTTTCATCATGTGGGGATGGGGCACAGTATTTGATAAAACTCCTAGGTGGATTAAAGTCTATGGGTTAAAATGCAGATTCTTGGGGCTGGAGAAATGGCTCAGAGGCCAAGAGCACTGACTTCTCTTGCATAGGACCCAGGTTTAGATCCCAGCTACCACACGGAGGATAACAACCATCTGTAACTCTAGTTCCAGGGGATCTGATACCCTCTTCTGTCCACAGGCATTGCAGGACACGCGTGCAGTTACATACATGCAGGCATAACACACACACACACACACACAAAATAAAATTTTTAAAAAATTAAAAAAACAGATTCTTGGGTTTGATCTTCAGTATCAGTCACAACTTAATAAATCAGGTTCTATTACAGAAAGTTTGAGTGGGGTCTGAACATCTGAATTCCCAGGCAAACAAACACTCTACCTTCAAGTAAGAGGCATTGCTAGCCCTCTGAGGTTCTGTGTTCCTAGTCAGTTCATGGGTGCTGCTGTTGCTGCTGCTGTTGGTGGTGGCCCAGGAACATGCTTAGGGTGTGCCAGTCTGCTACCTGCAGGTCAGGACCAGTGCTCAGGAGTGTCTGAGAACCCCAGGGAAGAAGGGACATAGTTCCAAGTGGCCTGGCCTTCTTGGATCCTTCCAGTCAGGTACTGCCTGAAGGGAGATTGTGCATGGTTGGGAGTCTTCTGAGCAGCTGGGGAACTTGACACTTCTGTGCCTCCTCAGAAACAAAATGGTCATCTCCATTCCTCACTTAATGGTTGGGATATGAGGGTGACCCTCGCCATGTGTTCTTGGGGAGCATTGCCTTTCTTGGGTCTTCCAAAGGGGGAGGTCAGTGGGCCAGGCCTTCTTTTATAATATCCTTTGGAGGCTGAAGAGCAGGCTCAGCAGTTAAGAGCACCGATTGCTCTTATAGAGGACCTGGGTTCAGTTCCCAGCACCCACGTGGCCACTAACAACCATCCATAATTCTAGTTCCAGGGGATCTGATGCCGTCTTCTGGCCTCCATGGACATTGCAGGACACAGGTTCACTTCCATACATGTAGGCACTCACACACAGAAAATAAAAGTAAAGAGAATATGAGCGTCTTGCTGAAAGGCCTCTGAAGTTCCTTAGTCCCTGGCCTCTTCAGAACTAGAGGTTAAAGAAATCACCTGGTCCAAACCAATCTTTGTTTTCTTTTATTTAAAAACTTTAAAAAGCTTAAGAACCAAATCCATTATCTAGAACTGATGGCCTTGAAATAATTTATCATCAGGACCAAAGGAATTGGAAGGCTGGGGCAAGGGCCGGGAAGCGATGGTTTGTGAGAGCATCTGTGGAGGCCGCTGGCCCGCACTCCAGTCCAGCAGGGGGACTCCAGACAGGGAAGAGGGTGTGGCTATGGGGCACGGAGGCCCTGATTCCTGTTCTTTGGAAGATTGTGATAACACAGACAGGGGCAGTGGAGGAGAACTGTCCTCTAAACACTGAGTTCCCTCTCAAAGGCAAGGCCTACTGTAAACTTTGGACACACCCCCTCCCCAGGCTGCCTGAGTCTCACATCTGTCCCTCACACATACCTCTGTCCACCCACTTTCTCAGACACTAGGGCTTCCCCCAGAAGCGAAAGTCCTTCTGAGAGAGGGAGTCCCAGGCTCCAGAATTCCCGGACCTTTCAGTCATGGAAGGCAGCCTCAGGCCCCATGCCCAACCCTTGGGGCCTGTGCCAGTAGCAACCACTTGAAGCCATCTTTACCACGGTCTGGGTCAGCCTGGGAATGGGGGCAAGGCCAGATGAGCAGGGGCAGAGGGCAAGGCACAGCGGGATGACTGGGGCAGGGAAGAGGGCCTTTCAGTGGGGTTCAGCTGCCCCATAGAAGAAGGGATAGTAGAGGGAGCAGGGGTAGGAGAACATGAACTTGACTGCAAACTTCATTTCCTTGTTCTTCTTGTCCCAGCGGTAGACAGCCATGAGCAGCAGCTGTCCCTCCACTTTGCGGCCCATGACCAGGAAGCTGCCTGTCAGGCTGTCCAGCTGCGGGCAGGGGCAGCCTGCACCATTCTTCATATGCAGGACTAGCCTCTTGGTATCCTTGCGCTTCAAGGGGCCTGGCTTGAGCAGTTTCTTCTTCTTCTGGGCCCCGATCAACTTTCGATCCCCATTCTCTGTCTTGATCTCCTTGATGCGCATCTTGACCACTGTGGGAAGGTGGGCAGGGGGTGGTCTGAGAAGGAGTTGGGTCTCAGGATGGTGGGGGCCCTAGGTTGGTACCAGGATGTTTTCAGAAAGCCTGATGCAGTTGTGAAGCTTGAATGGCAGGGCTCATGGGGTCATTCTGATGTTTACAAGGCTCCTGTGGGCTGAACTTTAAGCCTCAAAGTACAGTTGAGAGACAACGGATATGAGAAAAGTGTGTCCTTCCTGAGTTATAGAGCCTGGATCCAATTAAGACTGGCCAGTTATAGAGCCAGAACTTTCTGTGACATCAAATGCAGGGTGGTGGGCTCTCTAGTGAGAGGATGGGCGGCTGACTGCCTGGAGGATATCTTTGTAATGAAGCGGTACTGGATTCTGGCATCTCTTGTAGAGTCTGGTGGGATCTCTCTCTCTCTCTCTCTCTCTCTCTCTGGGTAAGGTAGTGGTGGACTGGTAATGTTTAACAGCCAGCTCTGGGGAGAAGTCTTGCTCTGTAGCATTTGCTCATATCCACTGTGGCTGGCTACATCATTGGTTCCAGAAATGGGAAAGATTCCCAAAGAACATCCCTGGTGCAAACCCACCATATATAATGTAAGTGTGTGGGTGTGACCATGCAGGGTAGGCACGGTGCATATGTGGTATGTCTGTGTGGAAGTATGCTGTGGTATATGTAGGAGTGTGAGTCAATGCTTAGGATGGGAAGTGAAGGCTGGGCCTATGGATTGAGTCATGGTCCAGATCACTCACAGATGGTTACAGAGACCCAGAACAGCTGGGGACAAGGAGTCCTGAGTTAGGGGTGGGGGCCCTCTGGCTAGCCTCACACTCCTTACACAGTGAACCTCTACCTCCCAAGAAACTAGAGAATGGGGCTGGAGAGATGGCTCAATGGTTAAGGGCGCTGCTCTTGCAGAGGACCCAGGTTTGGTTCCCAGCACCCACATGGTGGTTAACAACCCTCAGTAACTCCAGTTCCAGGGGATCTGACGCGTCTTCTGTCCTCCACAGGCATTGGACAACATGGGTGCACTTATATATATGCAGACAACACAATCATACACATCGAATAGAAATAGTAAATAAAATACTTTTTAAAAGTCAGAGGATAACTTTGTCCACTCAGGGAGGGGTATTGTCCCAGCACCTCTTTTCTCCTTTCCCTTCTCTCTTTTCTTCTCTCTGCCCCCAGATCTGCAATATAGCAGTATTTTCTTCCTACAGAGGCTACCAAAGACTCCTCTGAAGTAAGGATTTAATTATTGCCCCTTTTCCTATTTTTATAGACAAGAAGGCTAAGACACAAAACAGAACCAACTTTGTAAAGATCACATGCAGATCTCTGTAGTTCATGAGTGAGCTTGATCATAACTAGAGCATGTTCAGCTGTCCCAGGATGGGAAGGTTCCAGAATGAAGTTGTGGGGAAAGCTGGCCACAGCCCTCCCTGATCAGAGATGCCCAGAGAAGGGGGGCCCCACTTCCACCTTGGAGTCCCTGTATCCCGTGAGGGCTTTCTTCATCTTTGGACTAAGCCTGCGTCCCCCAGCAATGGAGGCACTTCTATAAACAGTGCCAAGGGACAGCTGCAGGAGCCCTGGCCAGGCAGGGCTGATTCTGAGCCCATGGACCACGGCCAAGAGGTCCTTTGAAGCCTCAAGATGGTGTGCAGAAAGATGCATTTTTTCTTGGGAGAGGGCTTGTGCTTATCATCAGATTCTCAGAGAGGATGATGCCAAAGCTATGATGGGTGTGGGTACATGTGTGTCTAGGCTGCTGGGGGTGGTGTCAGGGCTGTGGCCCTGTTAGTCTGCACTCACCAAAGTCGCTGGAGCACATCTGCTCCATGAGGCCATCAGCACTGTGCTCCATCTCACATTGGGCGCAGATCTTGGTTACTGAAGAGAGAAGGCAGGGTGGGATGGGGAGTGGTTAGTCCAAACAACCATTACAGTACAGGCTTTTCTAGTGACCGCCACCCCCAGCCCACTCCAATTCCTCATAAGGAAATGGGGTGATGACAGTGACACTAGTACGTACTCACTGAGTGATTTGTGACAGTCTAAGAGATGATATTGTACAGGGACAATAATAACACTGTCTTCTAAATTTAATCCCATCTAATACTCAGCCCATGAAGTAATATTATTATTTATATTTGACAGCAAAGAAAACTGAGGCCCAGAGTGGTTAACTTAATCTGTGAAGCTTAGGACTCAGGACTGTGGCTCCCAGTCTTGGGCCAGGGTCCAGGTGTTTGCAGGAATCAGGCAGATGGGTAAAGAGCAGACCCAGTATGGCTCACACTGACCCTCTGGTTTCTCAAAGAAAGCTTCATTCATTTTCATGTGAATTATTTCAACTTAAACTGTTGACCACCCACACCTTCCATCATCTGCCTGCCATCCTCGGGCTACCCGCTCCACCTGACAGCTTAGCTTCTCCTGTGTGCCAGCTTCCAGGTGAAAGTGCCTTCCTGGGAAAAGAGTTCATAGGGGAGTAGCAGAGCATTCAGAACCTAGGACTCTTGAGCTTCCCAGGGCATTCCCATTGGGGCTCTAAAGAAACTGTAGAAGGAGGGTCTGGAGATGACTCAGTGGTTGAGTCCAGACTGCTCTTCCAGAAAACCTGAGTTCAGTTCCTAGCACCCATGTCACACTGCACACAGTTGCCTGTAACTCCACCTCCTGGGGTGGGGGCCCCATGCTTCTGACCTCCAAGGCACAAGCAGTCACATGCATACCCCCCATAATTAAAAGTAATAAAAATAAATATCAAAAAACAAAAACAAAAGCCAACAGAAGGAACCTGTAGGAACTTCCCAGAACTGCTACCTTCTTGTTTAGCTGGCACCATCTTTGCTTGGTATCACTTTTAGTCTCTAGCATAGGGACCCCCGCACCCTCAAAGACCCCATGAAAAAGAATCGGAAGAAGGAAAGGGCCTCCCAAGATCTCCTTGAACTAGGCAGGTAAGGGGTTGTGGCGGTGCAGGGAAGGGCCCAGCTGGTTTGGGAGAGTGGGAAAGGCAGAAAAGAGGGTGCAGTGCTTTTTGTGTCTAACCAAAAGGGCTCATAGGGGATCTTGGTTTCCTGAGTTAACTGCCCAGGCAAGGAATGCCGGCTGGATGCCTCTAAGTATCCTCCTGGCTGGGATGCTGGGGATGCCTGGAAGGAGTCAGGCACACTGGAGGGAAGGGGGAGGGGGTGACCTCAGCTTTGAGGACCAGCACAGTAAGCACAATGAAAGGGAAGCTGAGGCCAAAAAGAGATTAAGCGTAATGCATGAATGTCACACGGTGTAGGAGGGAAGTCGGGCTTGGGTGCTCACAGGTCCCTGAGGCTGGGACGTTCATCGCTGGGAAATGAGACTCAGAGAAGCTAAGTAAGTACCCAAAGACTGTGGAGAAGTTAGGGTTCCAGGCAGAGAAACAAAGGGGGAATAGCCCAGGAGCCCTCTTAGTCCCCACTTCTCCCCTAACCATCACATCATCCCCCTTTCCAAAGTCCGACACGTGGGGTGGGGTGGGGGGAAGCGGTGATGCTTGTCTGGGCGCCCACCATTTAGGTCAAAGGCTTTGTTTAGCGACCAGGACATTGTTGGGCTGAGAAGGCAGTTTATGCCCCCTCCCCGAACCTCGGGCGCCTAGCTGCGAGGGGCAACAGGCCGAGATCAGAATAGGAGAGAACCAGTGGGAATTCCAACAACAACTTCATAAAGGTGGGAAGGAGGCAAGAGACCATTCCTGACCCCTGGACGAATGTGTGTGTGTGTGTTGGGGGTGGTGGCGCCTCTCGGGGTGCGCAAGCTTTGCTAAGGGATTGAGGAAGCATGCTTCGATTCGACCCCAGCTTGCAGGCGCGCGGGGCGGCGATGGCGCTACCTGGAGGCGCGGTGGCAGGCAGGTGCCCGAACTGCACCGCGATGCAGAGGTCGTTGTCCAAGGGGAACTTGTGGCAGTGCAGCATCTCGGGCCAGGGAAAGCCGTAGGCCTCCATGAGCGGCGCGCAGCCGGCGCGCACGGCCTCGCACAGCGAGCGGCACGGGTAGATGGGCCGGTCCAGACAGACGGGCGCGAAGAGCGAGCAGAGGAAGACCTGCGTGTCCGAGTGGCAGCGCTTGGCCAGAAGCGGCAGCCAGCTGCTCGCCTGCTGCTTCACCTCCGCTAGGCTCTCGTGCTCCAGCAGGTTGGGCAGCCGCATGCGCTTGTAGCCCACGGTGTGGCAGAGCGGCAGGTCGGCGGGGATGTCGAGGCACTGCGGCGGCTTGGAGTAGGAGCGGCCGTGCAGGGGCTCGGCCTGCCAGCCGTAGTAGTCGTACTCCTGGCCCCGCGCGCCGTGCAGCGCCCCGAGCAGCAGCGCCAGCGCGGCGGTCCGTGCGCCCCCCGCCGCCCGCATGGCTGCGGCGCCACGGTAGGCCCGGACGGCTCTGGCTCGGCGCCGGATGCCGCGCGCGCCCGGGTCGCGACGCTCCCCGCAGCCACCGCTCGGGCCGTCCCGGAGGGTGGTAGCCTCCTGCTCGCGGCGGGCGCCCGAGTGATCCTGGCGCCTCCCACCTCGAGGCTCCGGCTCGGGTCTCCCGGGCGCCAGCCAATCTGCGGCGGCCGGGCTCCCGCCCCGAGGCTGCCGGCCGGGGAGGAGCCCCGAGCCCCTCCCGCTCTGCTCCCCCTCGCCCCGTCGCGCCCCGTCGGGTCAACGACTCCCCTGCCGCAACCCTGGCCTCGCCTTGCGCCACTCCCGGGACTCCCTGGTCTCTCTCGGCATTTTCCTCACCCTTGCCCTTTTCTCCATCCATCTTATCTCTCTCCGCCACAGCCTCTCCTGTTCCTTTTCTCACTCACTTCACCTGCTTATCTCTCCGCCTCGGCCTTTCCCGCTCTGCTCTGGTTTCTCTTCCCTAACACCTCGGTTGCTCTTCTCCCTTACTCTAGTCTCTTGGTCATCCACAGCCTCCTGGCCCAGGCTGGTCGCGCTTCATCCTACGCTCTTTAAGCATCCACTGAGCTCCTCTCAGATGCCAAGCACCCTGCTGGCTCCTGCGGATGGGAGGAGGATAAGACCCAGACACTGCAGCTAAGGGCGCAGGGCTAAAGGAATTTAAGCTTTTATTTAATGAGTTCCTATGAAGTACCAGGGACAACGTGCCCCAGGCAATAGCCTTATCAATGTCTCTTTCTAATGAAAGCTGGTACTCAGTGTGTGCTATTTGTGTTTCAAGACGGTTTAACACATTGCATAAACATTCTCACAGTAATACTAGAAGGTGGGTAGGGACCATTTATTGTCCCCACTTTACAGATAAAGATACTGAGGCTGGGAGAGGATTAGAGTTGGCATTTGAATCTAGGTAGTCTGGTTCCAGAGCCAGAGTCCAGAAACAACAGCCCAGAGGTCTGGATTCTGAAGGCTCAGAGTGTTGAAATAATTGGCCCTGGGTCACATAGCTCAGATGTGAAGGGGGCAGGATTTTATTTTTGGCATTGGGATCCAGAGAACAGGGCTTAAGCGCTCTCTGTTAAGTTAGAGTCTAACTCTGGGTAGAAAGCTCTGTGGGAGGAGGAAGTGTCACTGTCATCCAGGCAGACATGGGAGAGGTGATTTCCAGGAATCCCATGCTTCCTGTCTTTTCCTCCTGTCTGGGTCCTGCCTTTCCTGACTTTCTGGTGAGAGGAACTTGGAGCAGAGGCTTGAGGGAGAAGAGACTCTTTCTTGTGAGCCTCACTTGACCTCTCCTCTGGGGAGGAGTCTCCTAGGAGGACTTGGGGAGCAGGGGTTTGTTCTGCTGGGAATAAAGAGTAGTCCTCCTGGCCTTGCCTTGAATCTGTTCTTGAATCAGTAGTAGTGGAGAGAGGCAGGGACCACGCCTAAATATTCACCTAACATGTAAAGTACCTGTATAGATGCCAGGTATGGGTGAGGTGTGGATATAGACAGGCACAGAAGACTTGGTCCTGCATCAGCAGATGTAGTTGTGAGAAGACACCAGGCAGAGCCCAGGAAGCAGGAGAGGATCCGGCAGACAGATCATGGCTCAGGGTGGGATGCCAGGCCTTTGAAGTCATGAATGTCATAGGTGAGTCCAGGTTGAGCAAGCTGGGGAATTTCCTTTCCCTTTCTCCTTTCTTTTTCTGCATGTAGCATTGAGAAGCTCTGCAGATCACCACTCAAAGGGTTAAAGGCTCTCTGCAGAGCCAGGCAGTATAGGGTAGTAATGTGCAAGAGCCTGACTCTGTAGACAAAAAGAGCCAGGTTCAAATCCTCCCCAACTACCTGTGTGAACTTGGGCATGTAAGAATGGTTCTGATCCTCAGTCTTCCTTTTTTTATTAAATAGGATTCTTCTCAAGTTATTGTGATGAGCAGAGACGATGAATGGAAAGGCCTTGTGCAGTGCCCAGATGCAAAGAGAATCTGAGAATGTCAGCTCCCATAGAGGTGGGACTTTGGGTGAAAATGTGGTATATGTTTTGAACATCCCCTGAGATACCTTGGCAGGAGCTCTGCGTTGTGCGCTGAGCATTCCCTGTTATCGGCTCCCTGTAGTCCCCTCCCTACTCCCGTCTCTGAGCCTGGCCATCTTGTTCCCTGCATGGGAGGCATGGCCTTAGGCACTGGAAGAGGTTGTGAACCTCCTAGGTGGTTGTGCAAGGTGCTGGCTCTTGGGAAGCTGGTTGGCATTGTGATGGCTGGACCTGGACAGAGCTGGGCATTGTTCCTGTGTCTGGTTATGTAAGGCCAAGACATGGTCAGAGGACTGAGCAAGTCTGGACTTGGCAGCTCTAGGCTTCCAAAGGGCAGTGGGGCCAGGCTGGAAGCCTCCTGGAGAGGATGATGGGCCATCTTGACCTGCCAACTTTGATGTGGGGAGGCCCTAGGTTCCCTGACATGGATGGGTGTTGAGAGTGAGGAGGCCCTTCTGGCCTCCAAGGGCTTCTGCATACATGTGGTGCACATAAATTCATGCAAGCACACATACATGCATAAAAAGAATAAATAGATATATGTATATAATAAAGTGCATGATAAACCAATGGATTTCAGGGTAATTGGGTAAAAGGAATTTATTGATAGGTTTCAGATGGTATATTATTAGAATGATCATGTAATCCAGATGTCATTTGGGGATTTTCTATCAAAGAGGATATCCATGATTATCTGAAAAAGCTATTAAAATATTTCTCCCTTTTCCAAGTACATTTCTGTGTGAGGCCAAGTTTTTGTCATATAGTTCAACTGGAACACATGTAGCAACAAATTAAATGCAGGAACAGATAGCTGCATCCAGCTGTCTTCTATTAGAATGGACATTAAAGAGATTTGCCAAAATGTGAAACAATGCCACTCGTCTCAGGGTATTGCTTCTTTCCTCTCATTGTGAAAAATGTATTCTTTTTCATGAAATTTTCTTATGTTAACATATAATGATTTATTAGCTGAATTTACGAATTTACTTGTTTTCTCATTTTAAATTTCAAATATGTCACATGATAACAGATATGAAACCACTCTTTGGGATTCTGAATTAATTGATGGATTGGTTGGTTGAGGCAAAGTCTCAAATATCCCAGGCTGACCTTGAAGTGCTATAATGAAAAAGAACCTGAATTTCTTGTTTCCTTGTCTCTGTCTCTCAAGTGCCAAGTTTATAGGTGTGTCTCACTATACCCAGTTTGGGATTCAAAATTTATATCTAGAGTGGTTCTGAGACAAAAATGTTTAAGAACTCTCAGTCTATTTAATCTGTCAGTTTCTAAGAGAACTTCCTAAAAACCTTCTCTGCTTGTGATTTTGTTTTTTTATGATTTTGTAGTTGAATTAATTTTGTTTACATACTTTAAAGCTATGTTGTTGGGAGCACAAAGCTTCATGATTGTTGTACTTTGTTTGACTTGAACTTCTACCTTCTTGGTTTCTTTTCATGCTTGGGGTTCCATGAATTAACACTTAACTAGAACCTGAACATGGTGTTTTGTGTATGATCAGTGCTCTACTAGAGCTGTGAGACCTGTCCATACCTCCTTACAAGACCCCAGGGAGGCAGTTTTGGGCAGTGGGAGTGCTCCGAACTTGAGTTCAAAAATCTGAGTTACACATATTCAATTTATTAGCAAGATCTTCACACACCCTGAGTCCCATTGTCTCTCCTGAGATACAGGGATGAGCACTTTGCCCTGTGTATTCCACAGGGTAAACTTGAGGATCAAATGAAATCATGAAAAGAAGGCCTGGAATTTGGATGGAGGGGAAGTTGACATTGTCCTTGGCTTTAGGTAGGGCTGAAGGTAGAAGCAGTCCCTGTCTCTGTCATGTCTCTATATCCTTGGCTGTGGGAGGTCCTCTAGCTCAGGCTTGCTTTTTCCAGGAGAGGCAAGACAGACTCTTGTTGGTATTTGAGACTGCTGAAGTCACTAGCCTTTACAACCTCAGCATTCCCCTCTGGGACACTGTCTTTGTACAGTTGCTGTTCTGTGTGACTAATAGAACTATCAGTGCTGGCAGGGACCTGTTGTGTCCCCAACTCCCGTTATCTATAAGAGGAAAACAAAGCTGGTCATCCTGACTCCAGCCTAGGGCTCTTTTCCTTACACCCGTACAGTCTTTTAACTGTCTATTGCACAGTCAACAACTATTACACAGTCAACAGAACCTCCCAGCTGTGCGGCCCCTTCTGTCTCAGCCTCTGTCTCGTTGGCCAGTTTGGGCAGGCCTTATTGGGATTGCTAGGCACACTAGTAGCAGTGAAGGCCAGCTGTAGAGGGCTTACTGATCATCAAATCAAGTGGCTGGGGAGGTGCACCTAAGTCCTCCTACTGTGAGCCTGGCCTCTGAAGCCTCATTAGGTTCTTCTGGGACCCATGAGGTTCAGGAAACTAAAACAGAGGCCAGGCTAGTCTTGGGCCTGGGACTCAGTGGTGCTCCAAACTTGCCCATCTGAAGGTGAAAAGCAAGTCATCTGAGGGTCAGCATCCTGGTGTGCAATGGGTGGGGCTGTGGTAGGTGAGCCTGTGGATGAAGAGAAGGCCAAATATAATGTTCTCTTCTCCCTGGATTCCCAGAATACAGAAGGGTCTTTAGGATGTGGCTAGTATGCGACCCTGGTCAGGAGCATATCGGAGACAGTCAAATAAATGGTTTGGCGAAGAGCATGAACTCTGGGGACTGGGCTGAGTTCTAATTCAGAAATGCTACTTGGCCTTGGTCTAGTTACTTTACTTCTCTGTTTCATCATCTGTAAAATGGGGGTATTAGTTCTTTATAGAGTATTGAGAATATTAGAATTATTTGAACTTGAAAAAATTTAAATTATTTTTATTTTATGTATATGAGTGTATTATTTGCATGTATGTAAGTGCACCAATATTGTGCAATGCCTGAGGAGGTCAGAAGAGGACATGGATCTCCTGGAACTGGAGCTACAGACAGTTGTTAGCTACCATGTGGGTTCTGGGAACAGAACCTGGGTCCTCTGCAAGAGCAGCCAGTGCCCTTAACCACTGAGCCATCTCTCCAGCCCCTTAACTCATTTTTTGAGACAGGGTCTCATGTCACCTAGGCCAGCTTTGAACTTTAATCTGTCTGCTTCCGCCTCTCAGGTGCTCAGATTATAGGCCTCTGCCAGCATACTCAGCTTCTCCAGTTAACTTCAGAACTTGCTTAAAGCTCATATCCAGAGCTGTTTATATAACTGTTAGTTAGGAGTATAGAACATTGATGGGCGTGACAGTGGGCTTTAGAGACCGTCACCAAATTCTGTAGCTCTTTGTTCCTAAATTTCTCTTATATGCACTCTGATATTCTTTCCTTCCCTTCCTTCCTTCCTGTTAAGCTCAGGACCCCCAGTGGCTCCTATCGCTCCTGGAATCAAGTGTCTGGTTTGCCCAGGTCTCCTTGTGGGACTCTCTCTAAAGTCCTGAAATCCCCTTTGCAGAGGTCATTCCCTCATTGATCTGGTCGTTATGAGATTGTATGTGTTTGTATACTTCTTGACTTCTGCTAGACCAAGAGCTCCACCAAGGAAGACCTTGTCTCAGTCATCCCCATTTCTCTGGCTTCTGGGACCCTGTCAATCACACAATAGGCACTCAATAAATGTGGCAAGGATGAAGACTGAATGAGTGGGTGAAGGCTAAGTGGGAGGAAGTGGTTAAGAAGGGAGTCTTTGGGCTAGGAAGTCTCATGCTGGGGGCCCTGTTGAATTTCTTGGAAGGCACAAGGAAAATTTGAGGATCACAGGGAGACTGTGGAGAGAGAAGGTAGAAACTGAGTGGAGTAAGTTGAGTGATGTCTGGAGAGTGTCCGACAAGCCTCTAAGATCACTTGGCTTCTCTTCCTGCTTCTCTTGAGTACTGCTTAAGGATGGCAAAGCACCCTGCATTATACTCTGTGTTGTCTCATTTTGTGACAATAGCACTGTGAGAGGAGCATTATTACCCTCATTTTATATGAGAAAATAGATTCAGAGAAGGTAGGTAACATTCTCAAAGTCACATAGCTGAGTTCGAGAACCAAGACTAAAAGCCAAGACTTTCTTCTGTGCTCTGTGGGTTCTTGGCTACATTCGAGAATCGATGGTATGTGTGTGTGCGCGTATGCACTATCTGCTATCCTGTTGAACTCTGAGTCAAACTGCCTTGCAGGTGAAGAGAGCCTGAGGGGAGCAGACCCTCTGAGAGACCCAAGCCACTATGAGTTCAGGAGTTTGGCTTTCAGGTCTGAGCAGTGCAGTCTAGGAGGCAGGCTATCCACGAACTCTTAAATACATGAGGAATTTGCAGTCAGCACTTGGAGTGGCTTTCTGGTTGGGAGGCGGGCGTGCCACAGAGCTACCTCTGGGGAGTGAAGACAGCGAGGGCCCAGAGCCAATGACGCTTTTCCTTCTAGGTTTTGCCTCTACTGTTTGAGGACCATGAGAGTTTGGACAAGATCCAATTTTCTGTGCTTTGGTTTCCCAATCAGCAAAACAGGGGCAGGAAGAATTTCTCTGTAGATAGGAGTTAAGACTGCTCTGGTGTTAGGCAGAGAGGGTTTTGTCACAGGACAGAGTAGAGTCCCTTTTCTTGGTCTCAGTCATAGTGATGTTGGATGCTGGGGGCCCCGGTTTTATAAACTGCTATAGTTGGAAGTCATCCTTGATTCTGGGCTGACCACTAGAGGCTGTGGAGGCAGTATGAAGGTCATCAACCATTCTCCAGGACTCTACAAATCGACATAGAACGGCTCATTTGCCTGTAAATAAAACAGTGATTTCTGTGATTTCCGGCTAAATGACGCACTCTCAAGAGCTTCAGTTCCTTCCCAGGCTCACAGAAATCAGCTGGCAGCCCTTGAGGCAGGGAGGGGAAGAGACTGGCTTAATAGGGGACAGCAGCAGGTCAGAGGCCCTGGGGGAACTTTGTGCTCTGGGTGCAGGAGAGAAAGCCGGGCACCCCTAGGAGGGACCTAGGGCAGGATTGTGGAGGGCAAAGCCAGGGCAGGAGTGTTTGGGGTTGGGACCAGCTGTTAGGGGAACCCTGGGCAGACAATGGCCTTATTAAGGAGAGGGTGCGGGCAGAGAGGAACTGGCCATAGCCAGAACAAGGGGGAGGACATAGAGGACCCAGCTTCCTCTTGCTGGCCCAGCCAATGGAGCAATTGTCCTCTGGTGGGAGGGAGCTGGGGCCTCAGCCTGAGAATGGCTGAACAATTGCCCTTAAGGCAACCGAAGTGGTCCTGGCCCCTTTGCCTGGGCCAGAATGGCTCCTCTGTGCTAGTTACTGAGAGTTCAGGTCCCAGAGGGTGCTTCTAGGCTTGGATGTTCAGCTGACAGTTCAGGGCTTTCTGGAAAGGGGTCCTTACTTCCTCTTTGCCCACTTCTGGGAACTTGGACAATGTTTAGGTTTGTCTGTGAGACATGATTCAGCTGGTTTCTGTAGCTCTTTTTGTATAAACTCTACCCCTGCTGATCTGTGCTGGTTGCTCTGCTTGGTGGGTCTCCAGGACCACACCTGCAAAGTGATGATTGAACTGGAAATGTTTCTCAGCTGAGAGACAGCTTGCTCCTACCTGAGCAAGGCAGGGGTGTGGTCATCAGGGTGCCTGGATGCCACACGTACTGTACTTACTGACCAATTTGTTCTGTGTAGCCTGCATGACCAGAGGTATCCTGTCCCAAATACTAACAGAGCCCTTGGTAAGAATATCCATAACCTGCTGCTTCTTACCAAATGATGGAGATGGTGTCGGGGAGCTCAAAGATAAGACAAAGGAGGCAAGTGTGATTAGGACTGGAACTGAGCCCTGGAGCCTGACCCTGCCACAGACCCTGCCTCGATGATATCTTGGGCTGGTCTGAAGCTAGTCATGAGGCACTTGGGAATTCTTGGGTGCTCTGGTTGATCAGACTTCTGTCCTAATTGGTCAGTGTCAGCTCTAATTGGTGGGTCATCTGCTGATATTGTTCCCTGTGTAGTACCAGTTGTTAGTCCTTACCCCTGCACATGCCTCCTGGTTTTGGATTTCATTTCATTCTAAGAGGAAATGGGCAGATCAGGTTTGGGGAATCTGTGAATTGTTGCTGGTCTCCAGGCTTGCTGACTTGGGTATATGCCATAGTGGTTAGAATGCACATTTTGATATCTGTGCCATCTGCACAGAGATCCCATTTGAATGCATGTCGCTCTTAGGTGATTTGGGATACAGTAGACCTTAGACCAGACTGAGAAATACTAATCTTGGCATTGTTTTGTGGTACCAGAGATCAAACCAAAGTCGTTGTGCATGCTAGGCAAATGTTCTTTTACTGAGCTACACCCCTGGCCCATGACTATCTTGGAAGGGCTGTGCCTGGTTTTCTGTTTTACATCACCTCAGCTGCTTGGGTCACAGCCTTTCTCTAGTGTCCTGCTCATTGGCCTCCCTTAGGATAAAATGAGAATTCATCCCTTCTGGAAGCTCCACAAAACCTAGGACTCCCTTTTCTTTCTTGGTTCCATCTCCTGTGCAATTGGTGGTTTAGTTGGATTCATATCCCCAGCCCAGCACTCTGATGGATGGTGGTGTCAGCCAGCTGTGTGTGTCAAGACCTGCACTAAGTGTTCATCACCTTGCTTAAGCCTCTAGGCATGTTATGGGGAGGTGTTAACATTTGTCTCCTATGCATCAGATGGGAAGACAGAGGTTCAAAGGTCACATAGTGGGTAGGCTCCAGATGGATGCCACTGCCACATATCCCGATGCATGGAGGCATCAGTCTTTGCCTGTACCTAGGTTCTCATACTTACTCTTCAATGAGCCTGGCAGGTACTTCGAGAATAGTATCACTATTGAGGATATATAGGGGTTCCTGCTTCAGGAGAGAGCCCCGTAGGACAGCAGCTGAGAGCTACTGGGTTCCTGGTGAGAATAACTCATCTTAATGAGAGGTTTGGGAGTCACAGGTGTTGTCTTATTCCATCCTTATAGCAACCAGGGAGGCATACATAAACAACCCCTATTTTCTGAATGAAGACACTGAGGCTAGTGAGACTGGCTACTTTTACCCAGGCAGCAAATGATGGAGGGGACCAGAACAAAGCTTCAGTTCTTCTTGTTCTGACATTCTGTCTTTTCCCACTGCCCCACAAATCCAGTGGGCTAAAGTCAGGAAAGCTCAAAGGGCTGAGATTGGTCCCTCCATAGCCCACCAGGGAGGGCAGTAAAGAAAGCTCAGGGTCTGCTGAAGACCAAGAGGTCGGTGCCCTGTTGACCTGGTTCTGTGGTGGGGCAGTTGGGGTCAGGGATAGGTGCATTCTTTCCCCTTAATTCATCACCCAGCCTCTGGCTTCCTGGAATTTTTGTTCGGATTCCAAATCACTTGGCAATAAGTTCTTTTCCACACAGTTCCTGCAAACAAGAACTGAGCACCCATCCACTTTCAGACCACACACCTTCCCAAAGATCTGATTGGTAGTAGAGCAGGAGGCCAGGTGGGCAGGAGAGCCAGCGGTCACTAGGAGTTTGGTAGCAACTTCCTAAAGGAGCCAGAAAGGTGGGCCTCTATGGCCAAAGACCCAAGCTAAGCCTCAGGCCACTTTCTTTGCACCTACGGGGTTTCGTGTCAACTCCTTAGGCCCCAGCTCCCCATGCATTAAAGGCAAATGTACAGCCATCCTGGTGAGAAGCTCAGATGAGATCATGTCTGAGGAGAGGTTTGATCACTATAATTGTTTGACTACTTAGAGGTCAACTTTGTCTGGCAGTGTTGCTGAACAGAATCTCTGCATGCTCTAACTCAGTGGTCACTAGCCATGTGTGGGGCTACTGAGGAGCTGAGTGTTTAATGTACTTCTGTTTTAGGGAGGTAAGGTTCACATAATGCAGACTAACCATCTTAAAATGAGCAATCCAGGGGCATTTAATATATTCACAGGGTTATATAATCATCACTTCTATCTAGTTGTAAATGTTTTGTCATCTCCTAAAGAAACCCTGCTCACATTAAACAGGTGCTTTCCCATCCCCTCCTACAAGTTCCTATCAGTCAACACAATGCTTCCTGTCTTTATGGCTTTGCAGATTCTGGATACTTCATAGGGATATCCATCTTTACACACATCATGTGACCATGTGGCTGGCCTCTTTCTCTTAATGTTATATTATGCGATTCACTCATGTTGTAGCATAGGTGATACTCTGTTCCTTTTTAATGACTAAAGAACATTCATTTTACTGAATTTTCAATTTAATAGTCACATGCGGCTGGTGACCACTGTACTGCACCACTGGGAGCTTCTGACGTCCTCTGAGATAAGTGAAGAAGTGGGGCCTCTGTGTACTGGCTGTTCCCTGGTAGGACGCCTGGGAGAAGAGAAGACATGGAGAATAAGAAGACTGAAAGAGGTGGCCCAGGTCTCCAAAGAAGTGCAAAGCTTTGCCTGATGACAGGTGCATGTACAACGTTTTGAAATCTTACTGAGACCTAGTACCAGGCTGTGTGTGACATAGTATTCAATATTGGCAGAGCCCTTTAAAAACATATACATGTGTGGGGCTGGAAAGATGGTTAAGAGCACTGGTTGATCTTGCAGAGGACCTGAGTTTGAATCCCACATGGCTCCAGTTCCAGGGAATCCGACGCCCTCTTCTGACCCCCATGGGCATTGCACGACATGGGTGCACTAACATATATGCAGGCAATACACTCATACACATAAAATAAAAATAAATAAAATTTGGTAAAAACGTATACACATATGTATATATACATCTAATTCTGTATATTTATACATAAAATTTATTATAATATATATATATATATATTTATTTGAAACAGGGCTTTGCTGTATAACCTGGCCTGCCTCAAATGCCTGATCCTTCTTCCACCTCCCAAGTGCTGGGATTACAAATGTGTACCATCATACCCAGCTTCACAGAGATCTTTTAGGTAGGATTTTCCTGTCTTCATCCCTCTTTTACAGAGTGGAATACTGAGTCTCAGAGTGCTGAAGAAGCTCATTAGGTTGCTTAGCTGCTACATGTCAGATCTATGAACCTATGAACCTGAATCTGTCTCTTGCTGAGGCTGGTGATCTTCACCAGAACATCCCTCCTCCCCCCTGCTCAAGGAAGGGCTTCCCAACTCTGTCTCCTGCCAGCCTCTCTGTACTCTGATGGAACCTGGGCTTATTTGAGAGATATGAGGGGTGGCTCTTGGATTAGGGAGTCACCTCTATCTGTTTCCCATTGTTTATCAGTGAGTAACCTGGCCATGCCCTCAGAGGCCCCACTATTAATTGATCTGGGAAAGAGGCTCTGTTAATTGCTGACCCAGAATAAACAAGGCTGGGAGAAGCCAGGCTGATAGCAGAGTGTGTTCCTCCACAGTGTTGCCCTTTGCCCTCTGGGAAAGGGTGGTGGGAAGGGGTGATAGACAGATAGAGAGCAAACGGGAGGAGTGGTCCTGGGAATGACTTTGGGGGAGGGGGATGGAAGCTGATTTCTTGGGGGCCCCAAAGAGTCATTCTGTATGTCCATCTGGAAATATTCACCTGAAAGTTCCTTTGTGTAGGAACTACATGTCTAGAGAAGAGATTGATGGGATTCTCTGGATCTTCCCAAAGTAACCAGTGCAGCATGGGGCTCCAAATCTGGGTCCTACACAGTACTGACCAAATTAACTGCCTGGGCTCAGACATGCTGGTCACTGGCTCAAGGTTTGATGACGTCTCACTATCCCTGTGGCGAAGGATAGAAACTTGTTCATTCAGAGTATAGATCATATAACTTGTTGTCCAAAAGGGATACTTTGGTCCTAGTAACCTATCCCCTGGGCCACGAGTGACCTTGGAATGCCAGGGGGAAGCAGAACGTTTGGTCATCCTTTCTGGGCCCCAGTTTTGGTGCACCTGTGACTCAGGCCTTTTTGTCTCCAAAGCCAAGGCTGGATTTGGGGTAGGCCCAAAGAACATTTCAGTGTCTGTCCCTTGATCAGACTTGGGTATCTGACCCCTTTTGTTACCCTAGAGCCCACACCCCCACATGACAGGAATATCATGTGTAAAGGGATTGCTACAGTGTCAGCTAGACAGACCCCTAAATTCACTTTCAGGTTAGTCAATAAAAAAGCACAGAAAACAAATCAGCTCAACAAGCCTATTTCCACAAGCCTATTGCCTTCCTGGTAACTCCCCTGGTTAGCCAGGATGGGCTGCTCCAAGAAGGAATGACAGCAGCAAGAATGAAGGCTAACGATGATGGAGCCTTGTTAAGTGCTAGGCCTGGTCCTGAGCACCCAGCCAGTTAGGGCAGAGTGCTAAAGACTGTTGCGGACAGAGCCCTTTGGGACCCTGTCCTCCTGTTTCTGCCCCCGTGGAGCTTTCAGGTGAATCTGGTTGGCTGTTCACCTGCCTGCCAACACTCCTACTCCTTTAACCACTCCACTAGAAGATAAGATAACCGCAGCCCATTAATCTAGGTGGCCTGGCACATCACTGGTGCAGATAAGCCCCCTCCCCACCTGGCTCCCCGGGCTGGGCCAGTGGAGGTTGCTGGGAAGTTTGGCCTCAGATCTCAATATCAGGTGTCTGGAGATGGGGGTGGAGCCTACTGTGGGCGCTGGGACAGTGATGTACTGGGAAAGGCAGTGTGCAGGTTGATGGAGAGATGTGCCAGAGACTTGAGTCCTTACTGCTTTGTGTCTTTAGATAAGCCATTGAACCTCTCAGGGCCTCTGTTTCCACCTGTGAAAACTAATGAGAGAGGAACAGAGACTGGACCAGATGGCATGAAAGGTCCTATGAGTTTGAAGGTGCTTGCTAGCTGGTACAGTGAGGTGACGGGTGGATTCGCCCATTGCAGAGACAGGGTGTGTGTGGGTGGAAGAACAGCTTTGGCTAAGGGACAATGAATGGGCTGGATGGGATTTGTCTTAGTCACTGTCACAAGGGGCGGCTGGGTGATGGCAGTGTGGGGATTGTGAGCACCCTGGATAGGTGCTGAGATAATGGAGCTTGATTCAGGTCCCAGCTCTGCTGCTCTTCCTGGACAAAACCTTGGGTGTGTGTCACTTAACCTTTGTCCCCTCAGTTTTCCCTTCCATAAAGTGGGGATGGTGATAGATTCTCTGTGGTCTGGGAGGTTATGCTAGAAAGACCAAAGCAAAGTGCTCTGTTCCATGCCTGGCAGACAGTGGTGGCAGATGGCAGGTGGCAGGCGCTTGGTAAATATTAGCCCTTATCAAAAACAACTGCTGGCTCAAGGATGCTGACTCTAAAACCTATTCATTTTTGTATGCTTTACTTATTTTGATGACCTCATCAGTTTTGGTGGTTGGGAGTTCAGAAGCAGCTTAGCGGGGTGGTTCTGACTCATGGTCTCTCATGAGGTCAAAACCAACATGTGTACCAGGGCTGTAGTCATCCCAAGGCTTGGTGTGGTTGGAGGCTCTGATTCCAAGCCCACTCATGTAGACCTTGGCTAGGGGCCATGTGAACAGGTGTGGAGCAAGTGTGGAGCTTTTTGTTGTCTGCTTTGGAGTTGCCAACCATCCCTTCTGCTTTGCTCTGTACAGCAGAGACCCATTACCAAGCCCAGTTCACCTCAAGGGCAGGGGCTGCTGTGTGGCCCTTCTGTACTAAGGTGCTGTATGCTGGAGACTGACACACATTGTCCCTAATCCCCACACCTGCCTCCTAAATCAGGAACTTTCTTTTGTTAATCAGACTACAGGGGTTCAGAGAGGCTGAGGGATCTACCTCAGGCCACCCAGTGGGGATGCCAGAGGTATCTATGGCCCTGGGGCTTCTCTTTACCCATCTTGGGCCGTTCCCCAACTCAGCCGAGCCACACCTAAGCCAGCTGAGTTCTGAAGGACACAAGACCAGCTGAAGTTCAAGGACAACGGGGCTTTCTTGACTGTAGGCACAGGACACAGGGAAAATGGCCTGAGCTTGAGTTCAGATTCCATCTTTTATTTTCTGCCTCATTTTCCTCATCTTCCTACAGGGCTTCTACACAGGTAGTACCAGCAGGTATGTGTGCTAGCTGTTATTATCAGGATGGAACTAGTCAGCTTGGGCTGGGCTGCTGCTATAGGCTGCCTGCCCTTGGAGGACTGTTCTCTCCTGGTGTGTACCTTTCCTGTCTGGAGTCCCACATCCAAGCCTTGAATAGCCAAAACTACTTGGCCAGCTGTGTCGATAGAGGCCAGGCCCACAAGCCTCAGAACAGGAGGCCCCTAGTTTGGGCAAGATTTGGATCAGACTACTGGTTCCTCTCAGCTGGGTTTACCTTGTTTGTCTCTTCCTGAGCTCAGGCGGGTGGGGCCAGGGAGGTCCCTTTGCTCTTCCCAGAGGATCCCGCAGAGATGTTCAAGCACTTTCCCAGTTCCACCAGCAGAGGGAGCAAGTGCTGTGCCTGGAAACGGAGAGGTTCCAAGTGAGATGGCTGCCTGACTGGGATGCTCTTGTCCTGGATGCCTCTCAGTCTAGCAATGGCTGGAGTAGGGTGATCTTTTTTGCATTGATTGATTGGGTGTGTGGACACATGTGTGCTGTGGTGTACGTGTGGAGGTCAGATGATAGCTTTTGGAAGTTGATTCTCTCCTTGCACCATGTGGGATCCAGAGATTGAATTCAGGTTGTTAGGCTTGAAAGCAAGTGCCCTTGTCCACTGAGCCATCTCACCAACCATAAGCTTCTTTTAAAATTTATTTTTATTATTTTATTTTATTATTATTATTTTTTTGAGACAGGGTCTTATATAGCCTAGGCTGGCCTTGAACTTACTATGTAGCTGAGAATAATACTGAATTTCTGATGCTGATATTAAAAGTGGATGTCATCATGCAGGGCATGGTGGCATATGCCTTTAATCCCAGCACTCAAGAGGCAGAGGCAGGCAGATTTCTGTGAATTCAAGGCCAGTCTGATGTACATAGCAAGTTCCAGGCCAGCTGGGGCTACAGGGAAACCCTGTTTCAAAAAACAAAAGACCAAAAAAAAGAAGGGGGGGGGGGAGACTGTCATCATGCCTGGTTTTATGTAGTGCTGGGGAGGAAACCCAGGGCTTCATGCGTACTAGGCAAGCATGTACCACTGAGCTATTCCCCAGCTTTGGCGAGTGGGGTGATATAGAACACAGCTAGCAAACTTCTCTGAAAGGACTATTTTCAGCTCGCTGGAGATGGGACCATGGGAAAGGAGGAAACGATGGAATTTCCAGGGCTGGTGACATCTCAGATCTCTGCCAGTACCTTCTGTGGGATCCAGAGGAGAATCAGATCCCTCTATGATCTATTCAGCAAACATCACTGAGCACCTACTGTATGCCAGATTTGTGGCATGTGATAGTATATGGCAGGAGTTGTCTCCCATAGGGCTGGTGTCCTACTGGGAGCTGGGCAGGGGCCTGGTGCACAATGCAGTCATTGCAAGTGGAATGGGAGGAAGTGAAGCACCTAGAGAGTCAGAAGCAGGACCCAGTCGTTCACCTAGAAGGCTAGGTGAGACTGAGCTGGAGCAAGGCATGTGTGAGTGGGACTTGCCTCACCCATGATGCCCCACTTAGCAGCAGGCTCCCATAGTTACCAGAAGTCATGAAGAGTCACCTCAGGAAGTCACCACAGGGACTGGAAACAGTATCAGGGAAGACTAGGTCCATTCCACACTCTAAGGGTCATCCACAAGCAAATCCACTGGAGGCCTGGTGTGGCATGCCTAGCTTCTAATCAACTGTGTGACAGAACTGAAGGGACCTAGCTCTGCTTTTTACTTGTGTGTTATCACATATGGGGGACAAACTTTTAAATTTTTTTATTAGTTTTTATTTATGTGTATTGATGTTTTGCCTGAATGTATGTAAGGGTGCCCATATATGCAGTGCCTTCAGAAGCCAGAAGAGGGCGTCAGATCTCCTAGTACTGGAGTTACTGACAGTTGTTATCCGCTATGTGTGTGCTGGGAACTGAGCTCCGGTCCTCTGCAAGAGCAGCCAGTGCTCTTAACTGCTGAGTCACATCTCCAGCTCCACTTATTTGACAGGGTCTCATGTAGCCTGAGCTGGCTTCAAATTTAATGAGTAGCGGAGGATGACCTTGAATTTCCGGTCCTTCTGCCTCCTCCTGCTGAGTGCTGGGATTATAGATGGTGCACTGGCTTATGCATTGCTGAGGATCGAATCCAGGGTTTCATGCCTGCTAGACAAACCTTCTACCAACTGAGCTACATCCCCAGCCCCTTGGCTACAATTTATACTTGAGAATACCAGTATTTTGTGCACCTTTGAGTCTGCTTGTGTTATCTGTTACACTTATATTATTTCATAGACAGGGTTTCATGTAGCTCAGGTTAGCCTCAATTTACTATATAGTTGAGAATAACCTTGACTTTTGGATCCTCTTGCCTCTGTCTCCTGAGTGCTGGGATTACTGGTATGTATAATCATTCCCAGGAATGTGTTATTCAGGGACACGAACTGTACCCTAAAGTCAGTTAAATGATTCTGAACTTACTCTAGAGACACCTGCAAGGGGAGTAAGCAGGATGCCTTTCAATAAGTGAACAGATAAACTAGGATGTATTCATGCAGTTGAATCTTATTCAGCAAGAAAAATGAAATGAGCCAACAACCCATGAAGAGCCATGGAGGAAACTAAACACCTCAAGGAAAGAAGCCCAAACAAAAAGATTACATACTGGAAAAGGCAAAATCAGGGAGATAGAAACAAGCTTACCGAGGTTGGTGGGGGTGGGAAGGATGAGCAGGTGGGGCACATATTATTTTAGGGGCAGCAAAACTATTCTGTTTGACACTGTTAGGTGGATAGATGTTACTATACATTTGTCAAAAATCATACAAGTACAGAAGTACCGGGCAGAGTCCTAATGTAAACTGCAGCTTTTAGTTGTAGTGTATCAAACTGGATCATGAATTGTTAACAAATACACTACACTAAGGCAAGATGTTAACATGAGGGTGACTATATGCATTCAAATTTTCGATAAACATAAAACTACTCCAAAAATAGTCTATTAATTTAACAATGCCATGCATAGCTAAGACTGGATATGTCAAAGGCTGTCCCAGAATAGCAAGGAACTTTTTGAATTAACTGTCACAAAGACTAGGGTGCTTGTTAAAGGCTGAACAATGGGAAGGTGCTAATTGGAAGTTAGAATATGAAAGCTCAGTAGCAACCACAGCACTGGCGTAGAGCTTAGACCAATGAAGGATTTTTTGTAGAAGGGGTTTTTCATTAGTGATATAATTTGGTGGTAAGAAAAGCCTAGATCAATTTCTGGGTTGGTTTTTGTGTTTTAAAATTCCCTCTCAGCTGGGCGTGGTGATGTATGCCTTTAATCCTAGCATTTAGGAGGCAGAGGCAGGTGAATCTCTGTGAATTTGAGGCTATTCCTGGTCTAAACAGAGTGCCAGGCCAGCCAGGGCTACACAGCAAGACCGTGTCTCAAAAAAAAATCCGTGTCAGAGACTGGAGATGTAGCTTAGTTCATAGACAGCTTGACTAGCGTGTGTGAAGCCTCAGATTTGATCTACAGTACCACATAAATTGGGTATGCTAGTGCTCACCTGTAATATCAGCACTCAGGAGACAAGAGACAGCAGGATCAGGAATTCAAGGTCAGAACTGGAGAGATGGCTCAGCAGTCAAGAGCACTGGCTGTTCTTGCAGAGGACCTGAGTTCGGTTCCCAGCATGCACATGGTGGCTAACAACCATCCATAATTCCAAAGCGTTCCAAGGAGATTCAATGCTCCCTTCTGGCCTCTGCAGGCATTGCATGATGTGGGTGCACTTATATACATGTAGGCAAAAAACACTCATACACATAAAATTTAAAAAAGAAGTTCAAGGTCATCCTTGGCTACATGGTAAGTCTGAGGTCAGATAGAATACTTAAGATCCTGTTTTGTTTTTTTTAAAATCCTTGCCAGCATGTTCCTACTGGCCTGTACAATGGGCCACTCCACTGCCCTAGGCCCACTTCTGCCAACAACAAGGCCTGTTCCATCCTCTCTCAGTGTGTCAAGGAACACTGCAGCCCATCTCTCATGACCTTGTTCTTACACAAGATGAGCTATGCCATTTCTCATGTCTTTAACAATTTTTATTTTTAATAGACTTAAGGGTATTTTAGGGGCTGGAGAATGTGTACTGCTTTTGTGGAGTGTTCTAGTCTGTCTTCAGTTGCTGTGACAAAACACTCTCACCAATACCAACTTGGGGAGGAAAGGGTTTATTTGGCTTACATCTCCCAGGACACAGTTCACCACTAAGGGAGCCCAGCGTAGGAACTTGGGACAGGAACCTGGAGGCAGGAGCTGAAGCATGGACCATGGAGGAACGCTACTTACTGGCTTCCTCCTCTGGCCCAAGCTCAGCCTGCTTTCATAAATAATGTAGGGGTGGTATTGCCCACATCACAAAACAATCAAGAGAATACCCCACAGACACTGGCACAGGCCAGTTGGGTGGAGGTGATTACCCAGTTGAGGCTCCCTCAACCCGGTGTGTCACATTGACAACTAAAGCTATCCAGCACTCACAGGATCTGAGTTTGGTTCCCAGTACTTACACCGAGTGGTTCACAACTGCCTCTAACTCTAGTTCCAGGGGATTGACTCCTTCTTCTGGCCTCTGTGGGCACCTACACTAAAGGCACATGCAGAGAGACTGAAAAATAAAATGAATCTTTACAAAACCCCCCAAAATTAAGAGGGTTTTTTGTTGTTGTTTTTTCTGGGTCAGGTCGGGTGGTGAGGACAGGAGCTCCCTGTAGCGCTAACTGGCTGGAACTCACTATGTAGATCAAGTTGGCCTCGCTCCCACAGGAACCCACCTGCTTCTGCCTAGGATTAAAGGTATGTGTTACCTTGTCTAGTATTTAAGAGTACTTTTTATTACTGGGCATGGTGGCTCATGCCTTTGACCCTGCACTTGGGAGATAGAGACAGGGGATCTCTGTGAGATTGAGGCCAGCCTGGTCGCCATAGTGAGTTCCAGGCTAGCTGTAGTTATAGGGAGACCCTGTCTCAAAATAACTGCCCTCAAAAGAGCATGTTTTTTCATACCAAAATTGAACAGGAAGTACAGAGGCTCCCATGTGCCCCCCGCCACGCATAGCCTTCTCTCCTTCTGTGTGGCACATCTGTTGGAGTTGATTTTCTCCTTCCACTGTGGGATCCAGAGGTGGAACTGAGGTCGTTAGGCTCGCACAGTGAGCACTTTTACCACTGCGCTATCTTGCTGGCCCAGTATGTGTTTTGTTTGGGCTCATTTATGAGGGAATATGTACTTAGAATTCCTCTATGTCTTTTCATTACTTGAAAGCGCCTTTCTTTTTCCCCATGGTATAGATGTGTCACAGTTTATTTATCATTTTGTCTCTTTGAAAAGAGCGAAGACGCATTTCACAGAAGTAGCTGTAACATCTGTAACATCTGTAGCATCTATAACAAACCTTCCTGGTGATATCTGGACTTTTCTCTGGTCTGAATTCTGTTCTCCCAGGCTTCCTCGGGTACCTTCCCCAGATCCTTCTCACATCCTCCCTATCTGGGGATCCCACTTTGGTGTGGAAGGATGCGCTTTCCACCTCTCAAGATCCTGACACCATACTGGTTCCTGTGTCTTGTAAATACCATCTCAGGCTTCGGTCACAAGTCAATATGTCTTTCTCTGCATAAGATATGCCAGGTGGGAATTAGGAAAGGAAGACAAATAAGAAGTTCTACTTACCTAAGGCAAAACATTTCCCTGTTGTCGAAGAACTTACGGAATAATCAGGTGAGGAATGTCCTGCAATGTGCTTTTCCTTCTTGCCTTCTGGGCTTCTGTTAAAAATATAACAGGTCTTGGGCAGAGTGTTGGTGGCTCACACCTTTAATCCACCACTCGGGAGGCAGAGGCAGGTGGATCTCTGTGAGATGGAGACCAGTTTGGTCTACATAGTGAGTTTCAGGCCATCTGGGACTACAAAGACATCCTGTCTAAGAAAAAAGTAGGTCTTGGGCTGGAGCAAAGGCTTAGCAATCAAGAACACTGACAGCTCTTGCAGAGGACTCTGGTTCAGTTCTTAGAACCACATGGTCGCTAACAACAATTTGTAACTACAGTTTCAGGGGTATCTGATGCTCCCTTCTGGCTTCACGGGCACTGCACACATGTGGTGCACTTACATACATGCAGGCAAAACACTCATACACATAAAAAAATAAATGAAGAAAAAAGTCAGGTGTGGTGAAGTAAATCTTTTAAAAAATAGTCTTATGGGGCTAGAGAGATGGCTCAGCAGTTAAGAGCACCGGCTGTTCTTACAGAGGACCTGAGTTCAGTTCCTAGCACCCACATGGTGGCTACTAACCACCTGCGACTCCATTCAGGGATCCAATGTTTCTTCTGTCTCCATGGGCATTGTAAGACACAAGTGCACTTACCTACATGCAGGCAATATACTCATACACATAAAAATAATAAATAAAAATTTCATAAAAAATTTGAATTGAATTTTTGTGAATTTCACACAATATATTTTGATCATATTTAGCTCCCCTCCCCTGTCTGCACCCCCTGATACCCCCTGCCCGATTTCATGTAATATATACACATATACATACATATATATATCCACATATATAAGCCTATTGAGTGAAATTTGTGTTCCCAAATATTCCACGAGAGCCCTGGCTAATCCACCAAGAGTCTCATCCTTAAATGAGACTGACTGTCCCACTTCCAGCAGCCATTGGTTGCCAATAGTACCATAGGTAGGGTTGGAGTTTCTTACCTACTTCCCCACATCTATGCTGGGATTTTGTCTGACTTGAGCTTTCATGGGACTTGTGCATGCTTTCACCAATGCTATGAGTCCCTGTGAGTAACTGCCTAGCTGTCTGGAAAATTCTGCCTTTTTCTGGTCATCTACCACCTCTGGCTCTTACAATCTTTCTGCTCCCCCTTCTGAAATGACCTTTGAAGGCAGAAGTTTGATACAGTTGATATAGGTGTCCTATTCAGGGATAAGCAGCCTGCAGCCTTTTATTCTTTTCATGGTGGCTAGCTGTGGATCTCTGTGTTAATCATTATCTGCTGTATAAGAAAGCGTCTCTGGTAAGAGTTGAGAGATAATCTATGGTTATAACAATAAGTCATTAGGAGTCAATTTGATACTATATCTATTTAACAGAGTAATAATATTAGGCTCTCCCTTATGGCCTGTGACATGTCTAACCTAGGCAGATATTAATGTCAGTTATAGGCTCTGTCTTATAAAGAGAACCTTAAATCCAATCAAAGGGTGGTTGGTTACTTCCATAATATTTCTACCACTATTGTACCAGTGAGCATATCTTGCCAGGCCAGTTGTTGTAGCTTGCAGGAGTCACATCTGTATAAGGTATATGATTAATTTTCTCTTCTGGAGGTATACATAGCACCTTCCAGCACTATGAAAGCTAGCCAGTAGAGATGTGGCTTTGAAGTCAGTACCAGCTTGATTTCTCCTTGTTTATTTTGTAGCTCACACCATACAGTTCTAGTGGGTAACCAAGAGCAGGGGCAATGGGTATCACATATCTTTAATCCTAGCACTTGGGAGGCAGAGGCAGGCAGATCTCTGTGAGTCTGAGACCAGTCTGGTCTATATAGCAAGTTCCAGGCCAGCCAGGGCTATGTACTGAGACCTTGCCTCAAATATATATATTCTTTTAATTTTATTTTCTAAATATCCTATTCTTTAATTTTCTGTTTCTAGTCTCTTTATGCTTGTCCAGGTAGTTTCTTTAGACCTAATTTTCAGTTCATAAATTCTCTCAGCTGTATCTAATCTGCTGTTAACCCCATGTCTTGGATCACATCTTTCCCTTCTGTGAGGTAGGCTTTCTATTTGATTCATTTTCACATCTGCCTTGTCACTCTTAATAGTTTCTAGTTCTCTGTCAGATTTTCCAAGCTTGGACTTATAGTTCTTTGTACATAGTGAGCATAATTGTTCTAACAATTTATACCCTGTAATGCCAGTATCTGGTGTACCTTTGAGTCTGCTTATGTTGTCTGTTCTATTTTATCTTACTTTATAGACAGGGTCTCATGTAGGCCAGGCTGGCCTCAATTTGTTATGTATCAAGAATAACCTTGAACTTCTTATCCTCCTGCCTCCACCCCATGAGTGCTGGGATTATAGGTATGAACCACCACTTCCAGTTTTAGGCAGTGCTGGGGATCAAATCCAGGACTTTTTGCATGGTAGACTCTACCAATTGAGTTATCTCCTCTGCCCTGTGTATTAGCTGGTGTCTTAGAGAGTTTGGAATAATATTTTGAACTCTAAGTCTTCAAAATCCAGAGAATATTTTTATTTTCTTCTGCCATAATTCAATTTCAAGGTTTTCTAATTCATGGTAAGAAACCAGAATGCAAGTCTATTCACGGACTGGCTGGTTTCCACGTGGTGCGTTCCCTGCCCATCCTGCACTGATCCAGTTCTGCAGGCTCAGCTTGGTATGAGACTTGGGCTTGCAGCTCACTGGTCTCTCACAAGCTCTGGGCTTTGACTTCTTGTCCTCTAGCCTTAAAAGCCTCCAAAGCATAACTCTGCTCCAAAATCTGATTCCAAGGTCAGCAAATGTCCTTGAGATAAAAACAGCTCTATAGGCTGAACTCGGAACTTGTCTCACAGGTCTCAGCCCAGAAATTCCACAGTCTTTTGCAATTTTCAGCATTTTCAAGATGATGTTTGTCTAATTTTTTGGCTTCCCTCCCTTTCATTGTCCTCAGTGGAGAACTGGCCTGAATTGTGTTGTCTGACTATGTCTAGGAGTTTATGGGCAGAATGAACAACTGTGACCTTCTTCCTCCAGAAATAGCAACCCCAGCCTCATCTACTGCAGGAGGCTTATTTTTATCATAAAGCCATCTGTGCTGGCTAAGGACACAGTTGATCCAGGCTTCAGGTTGTGGACCACTGCCTCAGAGTTTCTCCGTTGTCCTCTTGTCACAAGCAATGATAGTCAAGGAGAGGGAGGTTTGGCCTCAGTGCTGGCTTGGCCACCTGTGAATCCCTTCCCCTGAGTAAGGAAGTTCTTTTCCCTGTTAAGCCTTTATGTCTTTAAATAGTTTCCATGCGATGTGGGATGAAACTCTCCTAAGATTATCTCCTAAAGTGGTGCCTGTGAAAATCCACATCACGTGGCTTGACATATTGAGATGCTCACATGCTTGATGAATATTAATCCAAAGCAGTTGCAAGACGCTATCAATTTAGTTGTAAATATTGGAAAAGTCCCCCAAGCGACAGAAACTGTAGAGGGTTTATTTCTCTCGTGTAGAACAGACCTCTGAAGCAGGAGTTCAGGGCTAGGTGGTGACTCTGTTTTGATAGGGTCTCAAGCTCCCAACATCCTGTTTATCCTCTATCTTTGGTGTATTGCTGTCTGGCCCAAGACACTGCCCACACTGCACCTGTGTTTCAGGCAGCAGGGGGAGGAAGGACAGGGAAAGGTCAGAGTCTCTCAAGCAAGGAGATATGCTGGCAGTCCTGCAATTCACAGGCCAGACCTTGCATATAACTCACATGGAGCTGCCAAGGAGGTGGGGAACGACATCGAGATGAGTGTCACTGGGCTGTTTATAGGACCTTTTCTCTAAGGAAAAGGGAAGTTGGAAGGCAGTTGGTAGTTTCTGGATTTCCTTTCCTCATGGGCTTCAGTTTCCTTACTACAGACACTGGTAGAGAGGCACTATTGGCATCTTGAGTGGCATATTCTTCACTATGCCGAACTGCTCTATGCCATGTAGGACACTTGGCATCCCTGCCCTTGCCTATTAAATACCAGTCACATCTTTAGACGTTGTGACCATCCCTAAGCAAACAACCCCAGTCTTTCCCAACTGCCCCACGTGACAATACTTCTTCCTGCTGAGAACCTATGGACAAAATGATTCTAAAGTCCTTCCACTAGTGGTGTTCTATGCTAGTCTTGTTTCTATCATGCCTGGGTCTCGGTATTTTCATCTGTCAAATGGGTGATGGTAGGTGAGAGGGAATGCAAGTGTCTATTTGAATTCTTTCCGGATGTATTGGAGAGGGAATCATTGTGCAGGTAAAGTTCAAGGTCACTAATGGGGAAAGGATGGGAAGAAGGACAAGGCTAGGACAGAACTTTCCAAGAAATGGAGGGGGCATGAACTCAGAATACTTGGTCTTAAGAGAGCCCTCGTGCTTCTCCCCAGGGCCCTTCAGTGTGCCCCTGCAATGAGGGATGGAGGGAGCAGCTGGCATACCAGTCTCCGTCTGTCATGATGCCCTCATTAGGAGCTCCCACGTCCATTGGCAGGACCTCATCAGTGGGGCCCACCTGACCTTTGGGGAGGCAGATGCTCTGTCTGGCAAACCTGATCAAAGAACTGGGACCAGGAAGCCTCAGAACCTGGGCTGGTGCCCAGGGGTTCTGCCTCTTCTCTTGCAGGCCTCATTCCCTCCTGTCCCCAGGGGAGAGCACCCCATGCATTCTGAGAAGGCCAGGGAAGGATGTGTGAGTCAATTTTTGTTTTAAAAAATTTAATTTATTTTTATTTTCTGTGTGTGTGTATTTTGCCTGCATGTATACAAATGCATTGTGTGTGAATGCCCTCAAAGGTCAAAAGAGGGCATTAGACCCTCTGGAACTGGAGTTACAGATGGTTATTGGCCAACATGTGGGTGCTGGGAACCAAACCTGGATCTTCTGCAAAAGCAGCCAGTACTCTTAACTGCGGAGCCATCATTCTGGCACCCTGGTTCTGACAGTTTTTAATGGTGTGAACCTTGAACAAATTGCTTGACCTTCCTGTCTTGTTTGTTGGCTCATCTGCAAAAATAGAGATAATAATAGACCATATTTCACAGGGTCACCATGAGTTGTAAATGGAACACCACAGGCATGAACGGAATAGTGCTTGGTATGCACTTGGCTTTTTTAGGAAGTTAGTTATCATGATTTAGGGTAAAGCCCCTCCTCTCTGATCTTGTCACCAGAGACATCTGTGCATGCAGTGTGGCTTACAGGGCTTAAGGAGTTTGCCTGAGGTTCCGCTATCAGCTAGCATGGGTAGGCAAAAGTCCAGATCTCCACAACCCCAAGATGAAGACCAGGGCTCCTGCAGTGGAAGAGAACAACCTGGGATGGTTGTTTTGTACAAAGGGGCTGGGATGTCTGCCACATAGGGTAACAGAGGCAGTGGAGGGGGAAGAGGCTCCTGTGCTTAAAGCTTCAGGAAGTTTAGTTTCCTGAGGCTGGTAAAAGGGGAGGGTGAGGGCTGTGAGTATCTTTGATGAAGACAGACTCAGGCGGAATGGAGAGTAGACTGAAGTCCTGCTGTAAGCCAGGTTATGAGGGGCTGCACTCGGAGCAGACGCTTGAGCCTCCAGCTGTGCCTATCATAGGCCCAGAGTTAGAGAGAACTACTCACTGTCACCTGCCCTGGCAGGCATAGATGCGGACACAGGCTTGCACTCTCGGATGGCGTCTCTTTTTTTTTTTCACACCTGTCAATGTGTGCTGGGAGCGGGAGGAAGGAGACGCAAGCGAAATGTTCTTGGAAGCTACTCAGGCCATGGGCAGTGAGGCGAGACCCACCAGCAGGCTTCTTGGAGTCAGGCAGCTGCTCAGAGTCCTGTTATGTTTGCTGCTGGGGAAAGTTGTACACAGTGTGAATGGAGTGGGTCACAATGCCCTGGAGGGACACAGTAAGATTGACAGAGCCATTGTTGGGGACTGCTCATCTTTCCCATGCACCTGCCTGTTCTTATTCGGCATGTGGGGAGAGAGGAAGAACTATGGTCAGAGACAGGATGGCATATTGAATCTGGGGTCAGGAGACGAAGTGTTACTTCCGGTATGCATTACCTCATTGGATATATTTGACGGATGTGTTAGTGGTGGTGGTGTCATCATAAATGTCAATGAATAATGAGTATGAATTAGTTATGACAATAGTTTTTTTTTTTTTTTTTACGGTGCTTGCTAAGTGCCAGGCATTGTGCCAGGTGCTATCTACAAATTCTGTTCCATGTCTCCCGGTGATTGTTTCTCTCCCCAGTAACCTTTGGAGGAAGGTACTGTGATTCCCATTTTCCAAAGGGAAGCTGCACCATGAAGGGCCATGACTTGTTCACAGTTACATAGCAGGTCAGGAGGGGAGGCTGGGACTGGATCCCACCTCATTTGCTCTGAGACTATGCATTGCACTGTGGACACCCCTCTTTCCCACGATTACCCTTGGCTTTCACCTCCCTGGATTTCTCTTTGCTCATCAGCATTAAAATGGTTTTAAATACTCTTATCTGGGTCATGTCACAGAGTAGCAGAATCAGTTGAATGAAAGATGTTATGAGTACTCCAAGTTCACTCATTATTTAATCAATGATAGTTTAAGAGTTTGAATCCTGTTTTGGCTACTCTTGCAGGGACCAGAGATACAGCATTAAGCATCAGTTTCTGCTCTTGGGATCTGGCATGGGGGCAGGGAGACACCTAATTGCCAGATCCGAGAATAAACAAGTTGGGTGGTTCTCAGAACACCCAGTACTGGAAAAAAAATGAGAGAAGCTCATTTGGCTCATCTGGCTTCACATGGATTGGAGAAGAGCCATCTGAGCAGGTGATGGTTGGAGTTGAAGCCTGTTGACATGGAGGAGCCAACCTTACAGGTGAGGAGACAAGGTGTGACTGGTGCTATAGGAAATGGAAGAGAAAACAGTCTTAGGAGCCAGAATCAGGTGGGGTGGAGGACGGGGACTCCTGGACACTGGCAGGAAGTTTGGGATTCTGTTCTCAAGGGCAGTGGGAACTCTGTAGTATTAGTTACAAATGTGTTACAGAGTGCTAGAGCAACAGTAGCAAAAATACATAGAAGTTTGTTTTTTCTCTTGAGAAGACTCCAGCTAATGGCTGTTGATGCTGCTTCAGTGGCTGGTGCTGCCCCCTGGACTTTCTGCTCAGGTTGTGTGGCTGCGGCAGCTGCAGGCATTACATCTCTACTCAGTGAAGCTCGTTTGCCTCTGCTCAAAGCTGCTAAACACTCTGTTAGGATGCCTGGCCAAGGGATCAGATGTGGGAATGAGTAGCTAGAAGAACAGGGCTGGAGGACCCGGAGGGGTCAGTAGGGCACCATAGGGCCTCTCAAAACTGAAGAGCATAGTTGTACCTTCTGGGCCTGGCCTGATGGTCTACATTTCAGACACGCTCTTGGGACTGGCTGAGAGTTTGTCACTCAGACTTTGAAGAATGCCCGTCAACTTCACTGGAGAATTTTAAGTAAAAAGGTGGAAGCACAATTCCTGTTGTGGCTTTGTGTACAGTGCAGTGTAAGGGACAAGGGGTAACATCAGACCAGTTAAGAGACCAGAAATCATAGCCACTCAGCTGAGGGTGATGACAGGGAAGATGGGACTGATGGTGGTTTTAAGAGAAAGTTTAAAAATATTTTAAATTGTCGTCAGGTGTGGTGGTATATGCTCATAAACCCAGCACTCAGGAGGCAGAGGCAGATGGATCTCTGAATTCCAGGCCAGCCAGGGCTACGTCATCCTTATCTTTTTTTTCTTTTTTAAAAAGTGATCATACCTAAGGTCACACTTAGAATCCCAGGACTTGGAAGACTGAGGCATGAAGATGGCTACAAGTTCTAGGCCAGCCTGGGCTAAAGAGTTAGATTCTATCTCAGGCAGTTCTCTGAATTCAAAGCTAGCTTGGTCTACATGGCAAGTTCCAGGTTAGTCAGGGTTACATCACCAACCATTCATTTACAGAATCTTCTTATCTTCTCAAACAGACACCCTGCCTTTATCAAACCATTTGCTTCTGCCCACAGAGCCTCTGGCAACTACTATCTACTTTTAGTCCCTATGAATTCAACTACTCTGGGAACCTAATCTAAGTGGAACCACACTGTATTTGTCCCTGAGTGACTGGCTTATTTCACTTAGCATAATGTCCTCAAGGGTCATCCATGTTGTTGCCTGTGTCAGACTTTCTTCTTTTTAAGGCTGGGTAATATTTCATCCTCCTATGGTCAGACCATATTTTGTGCATCTTCTCATTAGCTGATGGACAGTGGTATTTCCAACTGTTGGCTATTAAGAAATGCTGCTATTAACACAGATGAATAAGAACCTCTTTGAGTCTAGTGGTCAGTTTGGGGATATTGAAGCATCAGAACTGGCTGTAGCAGGAGGCGAGGACAGGGTTAGAGCCAAGACTGCCTCCTGGTGTTTTGGGTCAGTGGTGTTGGGGAGGAAGTAGTAAATTGCTCTGTGACTATCAGTTAACATTATTTTATTCAAAATTACTATTAGCCATGGATTTGTACTAATAAAAGCACCAAAATAATTACTTTAGTAAGGGACACATTTGGAGCGGGCACTCAGGTTTCCTGTTCCTTCAATACCTGCCTGATTGAGTTGGCACTTGGAAAACTGACCCACAGACCAAATCCAGCTACCACCTGGTCTTGTATGGTTTGAGAACTAAGAATAATGTTTACATTAAAACAAAAAGACTGCTTAGGCCTTCGGCTAGAACAGTTGCTCCATTTTGCCTTTGGGCCTGCAAAACCTAAAGTATTTATACTCTAGCCTGTTGTAAAAAACAAGTTGGCTGACCCCTGGCCTGCATTAACTGGTTTGGCTCAGACTGAGGAAGACAATGTGGTCAAGCACAGACCTCTTGTTGTCATGGATGACCTACAAGTATCTGCTGGGTGTCGGACACAGTGAGCATACCGCCCACTCTAAGCCCACCCTCTGCAGCATCCTGCAGTGTACAGCCCAGTCAGCTGAGCTAGTGAAACTGATTAATGCTATCAGGGCGCTGTTTACCGGAACAAGTGATTTATTTAGCATCTAAATTTTAAATGGTGCCTATGCTTCCCAGGAAGCCGTCTGGCTTTGAAAATTACCTATAATAAATGCATGTAATAAATCCATTCTTTTGAACCTAAAGGAAGGTATCCAAATTTTCTATGAGAAAATCAGTTTCTTCTCATCCTTGCTAAATACATGTTGTGTAAATAATTAAAAACAATGGTTTGAATGGGTCCTAAATTATCAGCTTGCCAAAATGCAATCACAGTTCTTATTTTAACAATTAATCATGTAAAAAAAAATCCTGTTTGCTGGCTTCTCCCTAGGAAGGCCCCTCTCCTCTTCTAAACGATTCTGGATCCATGATACTGGCTCAGTTCTGTCTAATCAGTGGGGCTTTGTAGGGAGGCATCAGAAGGTTCAGAGCTTACAATTGTTGGGATTGGTTTTGGGTGGTCCTGTGCAGCCTCACCGACTGCTAGGGTGCTCTGGTCCAGTTTTCATGCTGGCTGCAGGACCACCCCACTCTCAGACTCTTCAAGTCTTGGTTGAGTTCATGCGCACTCAGACCAGGAGCTATATCATAAGAAGTCAGTTTTCTTCCCATTACCAAGAGCCAGGTAACTGGAGCTCTGGAGGTTTTTCGAGTGCAGGGGTCACTTAGAGGAAAAGGTGTCTGGGAGGGGGGATTGGGACCTGATTCTGAGGGGCTTTGGATGCTCCCCAAGAGGGTTTGGATTGTATATTTGTAGGCTCATTCTCAGGGTCCCCAGCAGTGGGGAACTCCGGGTATGCTATTTAGAACTATTCACAAAGGCTTTAAAGCAAGTGGTATCTGATATAGTTGGATCTTGTCCCTGGGTTTCTTGTCTCCGTCACTGTGATGTAGGGCTGGCTTGTGCTCGAGAGGTGCTCCCTAACAGGCCATGTCATCCTGGCTGGTCTAAAGATCACACTGAAAAACTTCTCTCTTTCCTACCGCCTGCACCACGTCTCCTTATTTAGGAGAATTCATTAGCACCTGCTCCACACTCTGGCGCTTTTAAGGGCGAGGATGAATCCCTGGAGCCATCTCATCAGCTCTGAGCTGTTCTTTATGCACTGTGTTTCTAACATGGGCTTGGCCTCAGCACCTGGGTCTCAGCAATAGCAGAGGTGGAGGTTCAGGGCCCGGGACCTCAGGTTTAACCCATGGGCCACGTGAGGCTACATTCTACATCGGAAATGCAGACCTCACCTCAGATTCCCCGAGCTGAACTCTAGAAGTGGGGCTCAAGGTTAGCTTTAGAAACGCTCCCGAAGTGGATCTCATGAGTGGACCAATTTGGGGCCTGTGTATGAGAGAAGCAGAGCTTAGCGGCCTTGATGGATTTCACGCATTTAGCACCCAAGAGAGTGGTATCACCTGCGTGTGTGCTGTATCACCTGCGTGTGTGCCGCTGTTCCCGATAGGCAGAGTGAATCTTAACTTCAATCTAAATCTACTTCCCTGGGGTTTCTGCCTGGAGGCTCTGGTTCCACCCTCCGAAGCTAAGTGGAGCAGACACAGTGCTTCTTGTTCTGGGCATCTGAAAACACTGTCAAACCAAGATTCTTGGCTTTGTTTTGTTTTTGTTGCCCCAGATGGCCTGGATCTCACTATGTAGACCAGGCTACCCTCACAGAGAGCTGCCTGCCTCTGCTTCCAGAGTGCTGGGACTGAAGGCATGTGCCAGCACACCCAACTTCAAGATCCTTGGCTTTCTTGAGCAGTCTTTACCTGGTATGACCTTTGGACATTTTGTCCTTATGCTGTCCTGAATGAGGACTCTGTGCTGTGAAGTTTCTGTGAGTCTTCATTGAATCCTCCCAACATTCAGTAAGTTTACCTTTCTGATTTGCACATTGCAGATGAGGAAATCTAGCTCAAAGAGGCGGAGAGACTAGCCCAAGGTTATGTGGCTAGTTTGTGCTTGAGTTGGGATTTGAACTGAAAGTAGGCTATTATCATGACCCCCACTTTACAGACAGGGACATAGGATTAGAGAACTTAAAGACCCACCTAAGCTTTACCACAGTATAGCAGAGAGGTAGCTGGGCTATGATCCCAACAGCTACATTCTCAGTCTTGGTGCCAAATAGGTCTTTCCCTGTGCAGGAAGTAAGCGGCTCTGCTGCTTAACACAAGGCTGGTCTGCACAATAAGGCAGCCCAAAGAAATACTGGTTAAAAGGATTATTGCTATTATCCTCAGAGCTTGCCTGATATGACTTCTATGACTGTTTATGCCTATTTTATCAAAGAGAAAACTTTTTTTTGGTGGTTGTTGGTTTAGTTTTTTGTTTGTTGAGATGGTCTCACTGTTTAGCCCTGATTGGCTTGGACCTCCCTATGTAGACCAGGGGTCCCGTGAACTCACCTGTGAGAATACATGTTTTCTTATTTGGCATGCTGTAAGATAACTATGCTGTTGTCTGGGGCCATGTGAAAAGTCAACGCCAGTAGTGTTTTCTGAGCCTGGATCATGTTCATACGTAGAGGGGCCCTGAATGAGCTCCTGCAGTGGTTTACTCCCACTAAGCCCCGTTCCATTGTAGGTCATGTCCAACTCTGTTCTGGGACTGCATGGCCCTGTGTTTCATGGCACCTTCTCCAGCTCCAGAGGCTGAATATAAATCAGCTGAAATCAGTCCTTGTTACACTCAACTCCAATCTTCTTGGTATTTGTATGCAGTTTGCCATACAATAGGTATGCATTGGCCTGTCAATTAGCCCATGATACATTAGAAGAATTATAATGACTTTTCCTACAAGGGACATGGGGTTTCTTCCTGCCTTTGGATATTATTGTGTGAGTATGGGATGTTTGTTACAAGGTCTCTCATGATCATGCCACAGAATTTGATCCAGCTGTGATTTAGTAGAGCCGATGATTAATATAATCTGGAAGTTTCTAACCTCCACACTTCCTCCCCTTTCTCCTCCTCCTCCTCCTCCTCCTCCTCCTCCTCCTCCTCCTCCTCCTCCTCCTCCTCCTCCTCTCTCCCTTTTCCCCTCTCCCCTCTCACCTTTCCCCTCTCTCCTCTCTCTCTCCTCTCCCTTCTTTTGAGACAGGGTTTTACTATGCAATCTAACTGGCCTGTAGTTTGCTATGAATACTATGCTGACCTTGATCTCACAGAAATTCACCTGCCTCAGCCTCCTGAATGCTGGGATTAAAGTACACTACCATACCCCTCTCTTCTTTAAAAAAAATAAAGCTTTTAGTTTTATTTATTCTTGTATGTGCACAAATACATGTATGCATATTTGATGCGTGTGCTCGAGCACCACTGTTGAGGTCAGAAGACAACTTTGTGGAATCGGTTCTCTCCTCCACCTTTATGTGGATTCCAGGGTTAGAACTCAGGTGGTCAGACTTGCATAGTTGGACAGCAAGTGCCTTTATTTACTGAGCCATCTTGCCAGTCCCTCCATGCTTGTTAAAATTTCTTTTGATTTATTTGTATGAGTGTTTTGCCTGAATGTCTCTAAGTGCTGCACTACATGCATGTAGTGCCCGTGGAGACCAGAAACGGGTGTCGGATCCCCTGAAACTGGAGTTACAGATAGTTGTTACCTGCCATGTGGATGCTGGGAACCAAACCTAAGTCCTCTGCTAGAGCAGCTAGTGCTCTTCAACACTGACCCATCTCTCCAGCCCCACCTCCATGCTTCTTAAATTAATTAATAAGTGCTTTTTATTACACAAGTAGATACTAGCTAGGTATCTTGTTACTTGCAGCTCAAAGCATGCCATGAATGTTTATGGTCCTTAAATAGATTCCAGGGCCACTCCAGAATTAAGGAGCACATCCAGGCATCTTTAGGTCAGCACATGGCAGTGGTAAACAGTTTGGTGCCAATCACATTGGTCTAGGCATGACGTCTTGGCAAACGAGAGTGCCATCAGTAGGAAGTGGGAGACCACAGTTTGGGTGGTATTCACAGAGGAGGCAAGCTGTCAAATGAAGGGCTTGAAACATGAGCCACTGGGAAGATCCTGACTGCAGCCTGTGTCTTGTACCAGCTGAAGCGCTCTTCTCTGTGTGTGTGTTCAGGCTGCCGGGAGGGCAGTGAGAAACTCTGGCACAAATTTTTCTTCAGTGGGGCTGGGAAGATGGGTCAGTTGGTAAAGTGCCAACCATACAAGCCTGAAGACCCAAGTTCAGATCCCCAGCATATATACAACCCAGCCTTGGGAGCTGAAGACACCAGAGACAGGTAGATTTCTGAAACTCTTTGGTCAGCCAACCTAGCTGAATTGATGAGCTTCAGGTTCAGTGAAAGACCCTGTCTCAAAAAATAAGGGTGGAGAGTGATCAAGGAAATAACACGAAATGTTCACCTTGGACACATGTGTACCCCCTCTCCAATCCCCCTTTCTGCAGCTCGCTTCTGTTCTTGCTTGTGCTATGGTCTTATTCTGTGTGTGGTTCTGGGTTTCAGGGCTTCAACCCAGAGCCCATACTTCTGCCTTCATATTGACCCTGAGCTGGGTCTCAGGTGTGTGCCTTTCTCCTGCCCATGAATTTGGGTGGTCTTGCAGCTCTTTGAGATGCCCTTTGGACCTGCCCACTTACACACTGAGAACAAATCCTCTCTGCTGATAAATTGGTTCCTGGTGCCACAGATTGGTTTTTCTCCTACCTCTGACCTACAGTATGCTGGTAAGAATGAAAATATGCTTTAAGCCTGCTGCATGTGAGGAAGGAGACTGAAGGTTCATGCCTGACCTTTAATTCATGTTGATTTCACACTTGCTGGTTTGAACAGGTCATTTGTGATATACGGAGTTTAACAATGTTCGCTGTTAGAAAAGAGTGCCCAGGCCTGCCATGGCTGCCCGGTAATTAGTGCGTGGACCACAGCTGCAAAGACAGCCAGGGCACAGCTCCTCTCGCCTCCCCCCTCGTTTCCTCCTCCCTCCTTCTCTCCTCTTCCTCCTTTTCTTCCTCCTCATCCCCCTTCCTCCTTTCTTGGTGTGGTGTCTGAGTATGCACGTGCATGTGTGTTATGCATATGTGGAGGCCAGAGGTCAGTGTAGAATACCTTTCTTTATCAGTTTCTGCCTTACTAAAACGATGATCTTTTTCACACTGACTTATTTTGTGTGTAGAGGGCAGCCCACACGTGTGTGTTATGGTATGCATGTGCAGCTCAGAGGACAGCTTTCAGAAATCAGTCTCTCCTTCCACCATGTGTGTTCTGGGGAATCAAACTCAGGTCGCCAGACTTGGCAGCAGGTGCCCTTACCCACTGAGTCATCTCGTTGTCTTTCTACCTTAACGTTTTGGAGACAGAGTTTCCTCACTGAACCTGGAGCTCGTCAGTTTGGCTAGATGGGCTGGCCAGCAAGCTCCAGGGACCCACCTGTTTCTACCTCCTCACTTATGGGATTATAGGCCTGTGCCTCTGGCACCATGCCTAACTTTTTTCTTGAGTGCTGGGAATGTGAACTTGGGTTCTCATGCCGGAGAAGCAAGTGCTGTGCTGACTGAGCACGTCCCAGACCTTACACTCACGCATCTTTATAACCTTCCAATGAGCAAGCAGGCGGGTCTCTGGCTTCTTGGTCCTGAAGGAGGCTCTCTCCTCCCTCTTCTGTTGCTGTTTTCTCTGTTTATCCAGATAAAATTTACATTAATTTTTAAATGAACCATATAATTTTTACATTTTTTCTCTCTTTATATACACATGGGTGAATATCATTCAGATCAGGATGTGGAACATTTCCATTGCTCTGGAAGCTTCCTCATGTATCTTCTCAATAGTAAACCCCAGCTCCCGACTCAGCTTGTCCCAACATTGCCCTTGCTGGAACTTCATGTGGTGTGACTTTACTCAGCACAGGCTTCCCTTTTTTGTTTTTTCTTTTGGTTAGGACCTCCCTAGTTCCAGCCTGCTTGGAAGTCACTATGTGGACCAGGCTGGCCTTCATCTCACAGAGATCTGCCTGCCTCTGCCTCCTGGAGCCTGGGATTAACCTTCAGACAGGCTGTCAGTCACTCTTCTGATGAACCAGGCTCCTCCCTGCTGCACACCATCCTTGACAATCTGCATTTGCACCCACCCCCGCCACCCAGGATGGGCAGAACACTTAGGTACACCTCCCTCTGGCAGGAGTACAGCCAGGGACATCAGACTGGGCCTTTTTAGGAGTGTGTGACTTTGTTGGCTCTTGCTATTGCTGTTGGCTCTTGCTATTGCAGTACCAAGAGGAGCTGAAGCAGGCTGGGGGCCCTGTATAAAGGTTGACAAGAAGTGGCCTGACAGAGGACACATAGGAGGGGCCCTAGGAAGTGAATAGACAAAACTGGAGACCCAAGAGGGGTCTGTGATGCTCACAGAACATCCAGGGATCCTGGAAGTACCTGTGACCAGGTGTAGTGAGCTAGGCAGTAGCCTTGACCTACCTACACTGAGAGTGAGTGAGGGCAGACCTCAGGCAGACCCTGCTGACTGACAGCTGGACTGAGGCACAGTCATCATTGCCCACAGTGTACTTTACGTTTGATTGCTGACAGCATGTTTCATTCTCAGGGAAGGCCCTGGGTATGCCAGCAGTGTGCTAGCACTGATGTCTGAGGGTGACACAGGGACTCCTGTCCTGTGAGGCTCACTACCTAGACTAGACTGCAAACAATGACTCACAGATCAAATTTGGCCCTCAGATGTGCTTGCTTTCACTCCCATAGTTAAAACATCTGGAAACTGGGGCTGGAGGGATGGCTCAGCAGTTAAGAACACTGGCTGCTCTTGCAGACAACTGGGGTTCAGTTTCTAGCCCCAACATGGAGGCTAATAAGTATCTGTAATTTCACTTCCAGGGTGTCTGGCACCCTCTTCTGTCCTCTGTGGGCACTGCACACACATGGTGCACTTACATGCATGCAGGCAAAACACTCATACACATAAAATAAATAAAAATGTAAAAATCTGGAAATTGCCTATAAAAACCAGATTTCTGGTTCCTCTGGACCAATCAGAAGATCTAATGACCTGGGTCTGCATTCCTTCCTGGTGGCGGGTGTAGAATAGAGAAGTGGGGACCTGTCTCACGTGCAGGCATGCTCTCTCCTGTTTGTCACAGCGCCCTCAGCCCTCTCCAGCGTCATTCCTGGTTTTCCTTCAGTTCTTCCCTGCCAGCTCCAACCTTCTTAGTCTCCTATCCCTATGGGCAAGTGAGTTGATCAGGGGCTAAGAGCATCCCAGTGTGTGCTGGGGTAGTGGTTGGGTTGGGGAGGGCAAGATTCTGGGCTGATGGTGCAGAGGCTGTCAGAGTTAGGACCACCTGGGCCACAGTCACTGGGGTGCTATGCAAAGTGCAGACTCACTGCGGCAGAATCAGAGAGAAAGTGTCCTAGGTGATGTCAAAGTCACTCAAATACAAGAATTACCAAGAGAAGGCTGGGGTTAGGGCTGGGGTCAGATGGAAATCATGTTTTCTAGGGAAGAGCTGAGGGCCTGGCTTTACCATCTGCTTTCCTGATGAAGCCTTGTTCTGAGCACTCCCTTTTGGCACCCCCCCCCCAAGCAAAGGGCACAAGGAACACCTTCTCTAGCCTTCCTCCCCTGCACCTGGAGGAAAGGGCACGCTCACCTTTGCCAAGCCTTGTCATCTCCTGGAGTCTTTGAACTGTTACCCAGGCATGGGGCCAACTCCATGGGAAGGACAGGGGCAGCTGGCGGGTAAGAGCCATCTTACCTCCCTTCTCGGCCAGGTGTCTCGATGACAGTTGTTGGGCTCTGGCCAGGGGGTGGGAATCATGGCTCTTGGGCTTGATTGAGGGTCTTGGGTTATTCCTATGGGAAGTTTGGGGTGGTGAGGTACTTGTTGGGGGGATGTTAGGGCTGGGTCTACAGAATGGGAAGTACATAACAAGGATCTCTCTTTTTCTCTCTCTTTTTCTGCAGTGGTGGGGATCAAAACCAGGGCCTACCATGTTAAGCAAGCACTCAGCTCCCCCCAGCTCCGGGAGACATTTATTCTTAGGGTGATACATGTTAACTCAGGTCTTAAAGTGACCCTGGAAGTACATGGCTCCTTAAGCATGGAGTGCTGAGCTATCCGAATGCGGAGGGTCCTGAAGTGCCCACCCCTGAGTATTGACTCCTGCCTGCCCCGCAGAGAGGGGTCTGGGACTGCAGTCAGAGGACAGGAGGGTGGAGCATGGAGACCATCTGGGGACACTCTCAAGCTGACCACTCGGGGAGACTCCAGGGGCTTTAGATTCCCCTTGCCACCATTTTAACCCCTGGCAATTCTGATTTTAATATCTGGGGTGTAGTGTGATTTTTTTTCAAATTTTCCAGAGATTTGAATGCACAATGGAATGTGAAAGCCCCTAGTGTGGAAGGTGCGGGGTGTGGGTGAGCATCTGTGTTTTCAGCCTGGAGCTCACAGGCCTGACACAGACTTCTATAGGAAAGACCTCGGAGGATAGGACCTGTGTGTGAAAAGAGACTGGCATCCAAATTTCACCGAAAACTATATCAACCTTATCTGTTGCCTGAGAGTCAACCCCAAGGGGCCCACGTCCCTGCCAGAATCTTTGCCAGATTGAGGGCATTGCACAGCGTGTCCACAGCTGTGTAACAGGGGGGCTTTATGTAATTTGCACATGAGGTTGATAAGGAGTGAAAGCCGAAACTGTTGCTGCAGACTGCTTTCTCAGACCCTGCTTTGGTCTTTTAAAAATAATACATATTAATTATACATAATGGGTTTCATTATGGCATTTGTATACATGTATATAGTGTATTTTGATCCTATTCACTCCTTATCACTCTCTCTTGTCTCTCTCCTGTTTGTCCTGTTCATCCCTTTTTTTTTTCTACTACCCCTCCCCTTTCAGGGTTTGTGTGTGTGCGTGTGCGCGTGCGTGCGTGCGTGTGTTAAATGATCCAGTGGGTTTTGTTAGGGCTGTTTACAGGAGCATGGATGAGGAGTGACTCACAGGAGCATGAGTACTTTACCAGTGGCTACACCACTGAAGAAAATGTTTCTCTCTCCTCCAGCAGCCGTTGACTTTATATAAATCCTCAGAGAGGAGTGGGGCCTGTGAGCTCTTCTCCTTTCTGTGACAGGGTGTTGGGAGGGTGCAGGAAGGCGTCTTGTATTGGGAATCACATTATCATGACTTTGAGCATGCTACGGCCATGTCATGCCCAGAAGTCAGTGTTCCCTGCTGCTCCCTGCCCATCCTCCTGCTCCTACATTCTTTCGCTCCTCCCAGTTCCTCCGTGAAGGAGTGATAGATGTCCTACTGTGGCTGAGCATCCAACCAGACAAGGTATTTCTGAGGTCAGCTTCCTTAGTGTGAGAGAGGACATCCTCCTTGCCTCTGAATCCACATGTACTCCCACACACTTGTAAATGTGCACACATGTAAATGTGCATACATGCCACAGTTCTGCCAATGAGGTAATTACATTAGACGAGAGATCCTCAAGGAAGGATAGACATAGGAGACAGTTTGATCATCACACCAGAATGTGACTGACTGAGAGGCTTGGTGAGGAGCCAACTCCAGCATCCTTGGCAGATCCCTGCATCCTGGCAGATAGCAAACAGTACAGAACAGGCCACAGAGGCTTCTGAAGATGCAGAGAAAGAGCACTTAAGGTGGGGCTTGGAGGATGCTGAAAGTTGCTATGTAACAATTAACCTATGCAAAATAATTGTCACCCTCTCTTCCAAAGCAGGTGACAGTGCTGTGAGTGCCTTTTTGCTCTGGTGGCAAAAATTTGCTTTATTTTTTGCTGACGGGGCTTTCTGCTCTCACAGAGAGGTTCCTGCAGGAGCAGTGGGGACAGGAAGAGAGCACTGAATTCTACTGTGGCATCTGCTGCAGTCCCTTTTGGTCACTTCCTAGCTCCTTGCATTGGGCTTAGCCTCTGAGCCCTGGTTTCCTTATACACATACGGGGGCTTCCTTTGGCCCTGCGTGAAGGACGGACTGGATTTATCCTCAAACCAGCAACACTTAAAAAACAAGCAGACAGCGTTCTTTTGAAATTTTATTGTTTAATGTGTATGTGTGTTTTGCCTACAGGTATGTGGGTACACCATGTGAGTGTGTGATGCCCGCAGAGGCCAGAAGAGGGCATCAGCTTCCCTAAAACTAAAGTTACATATGATTGTTAGCCACCATGTGGGTGCTGGGACCCAAACCCCAGTGTTCTGGAAAAGCAACCAGTGCTTTTAACTGCTGAGCCATCTCTCCAGGCCCCATACAGCGTTCTTGAAGTATTTGTTTTCAAGACTCTGAACATCAGGCCACAAAGTTCTAGACCCCAGAGTGTCATGATTGTCCCTGCTTACTGCCTCATCATAGAGAGGGGATGAGCTAGGGGAGAAGTAGAAGAGAGCTATTGTGATGTCAGTGTGAAGAGGCAAAATATCACTTGAAGGCAGAACAGCTCTGAAGCATCCAACAAAACAGCAGAGGCATAGCTAATCAGCCAGTGAAGAAGATAAAGCCCAGTCACTGAACCTACCCTAAAAAGAGGCAGAAAGGACAAAAAGTAGTTGGAGCAAACAGAAAACAAGCAACAAAATTACAGATGACCATTAAAGTCTAACCACAGCAATGATCATATCGAATGGAAATGACCTGAACACCAGTTAGAGATGCTCATGTTGGATAAATGAGTCACTGATAACGCTGCCTTGCAGAAATACTTCATAAAAACATAAGCATTTTCAAAGTAAAAGGATGGGAAAAGATACAATGACCAACACTAGTCAAGAGGAAGCCGGAGAGGCTATATGTATATCAAGGTCTATTTCAGAACAAAGACTATTACCTGCTCCTAGATTTAGAGCTCAACCTCTGATCCATGTCCATATTGTTGGAAGCAACAGTCCTTGTCTCATGGGGCTTTGGAAAGTCCCAAGTGTAGTAATACCTAGGAAACTGCTCCAGGTTATAAAACATGACAGGTGTAATTGGATCCTAATAATTAGAAGTAGAATAATCTGAACCTTTATGAAGAATCAGGTTTCCAGGTCTCAACTATTTAACTGGCTAGAGAGAAAGACAACACACACACATATAGACACACAGAGAGAGAGAGATCACATAGCGGTGTATGTTTGACTGTGGTATCCAAAATGTCAACCAAGAATTTCCAGATCATTGGTGGGGACTGGATTTTCCCAGACAAAAAATGTGGAAATGAAAACTTTGCTAGAAGAACCAGCCATAGGCCGTAGAGATGGTTCAGTGGGTAAAGTGCTCACTATGTAAGCATGAAGACCTGAGTTCAGAACCCACATGAAAGCACTGTGGGATTCATCTGTAACCTGAGAGACTGGGTGGAGGAGACAGGTAGATACTAGGGGCTTACTGGCCAGTTAGTCTAGCTGAAACTGGACACACACACACACACACACACACACACACCATCTGTAATTGATGTGATTGGGAGAAAATAACCAAGGCCAAGATGATGAAGGAAATAGGAATGACATAGGAAAGAACTGAGCCTGTTTATTACCACTGATTGACATTGTAAAATTTGTAATAATATGAACTGGGACAAAAGATCAGAATGAAACAGGTACAATAATTCAATATATGCTAAGTTAGAAAAACAGGGTGTGGTGGTAGTATTAATGAATAAAAATGTTGAATAAATAGAAAGAGAAGAATTCGATGTCAGGTGAGTTTGGACGCTGGTGGTTTAAATGAGACATGTCCCCCGTAGGCTCAAGTGTTTGAGCATTTGGTCCCCAGTTGGTTGCACTGTTTGGGGAGGTCGTGGAACTGTTAGGAGGTGTAATGTTGCTGGAGGAAGTGTGTCACTGAGGGGGGGCCTTGAGAGTTATAGCCTCCCCCCACTTTGTGATTAAAGATGTGCACTCTTAGCTTTTGGTTATGACTGCCACTGGCTGCCATGTCTCCATGCCATGATGGACTTTTATCCATCTGGAACTGTAAGCCAAAATAGACTCTTTAATCTGTAAATCACTTTTGGTGATTTATCACAGCAATAGAAAAGTAACTAATACAAACATAAAAGAATACAGAGGGAGCATAGTGGATCCTGCATCCATATTAAGGGAAGTTGGAGATAGTCAGAGAGAGATGAAGATGAGGATGAAGATCTTTCTAAATGTAAATGGACAAGGATGAGGTGAAAATGATTACTGATCTCTCAAAATAAAATCTCCATACCAACGAGGAAGAAAATAGGAATAAAAAGAAATCTAATAGGCAAAGTTGCTCAGACTTCTGCTCTTCCTAGTCATAATCTTCATCACGCTCATTCTCCCTTTCAAGTTCAGGGTCTATGTGTAAGTCCTGTTCAAGAAGTTTTTCCAGGGGCTGGAGAGATGCCTTGGTGACTAAGAGCACTGGCTGCTCTTTCAGAGATCCAGGTTTATTTCCTAGCACCCACATGGTGGTAACAACTATCGTAACCCAACTTTCAGGGGATCTGAGCCCCTCTTCTGACCTGCATCAGCACTGCATGACGTAGGTCTACTTACATGCACGCAGGCAAGATTCTTATATGTATAAAATAACATTTAAAAAGTTTTTTTCCAGTTTGTAGTCAAATTCTCACTCTAGTTCAAGGGAACATTTTAGATCTCATGGGTTGAAATCAAGATCCAGTTCCAGGCTCCAACATATGAAGGAATGACCATAGGAGGTGATGGTGAGCCAGCAGGAGCTGTACCAAGGCTGCACCAGGTTGCCTTGGTGGTCTGGAATGCCAAGTTCTTAGTCAGGAGAGGCCCATCTTTGCTTCAGAGTCACACTGGGCCTTGGTTTTTCTCATCTGAAAGAGGGGATAACTGTCATGACCTCCTTGGTATGGCATTTAAGCCACCTTGTGATTATGCCTTAATATAACCCAGCTGGCCTCAGGGTTCACTTTAAGGCCAGAGTGGACCCAAACTAATGAAGACCTGGTCCTTCAGAATTCTCTCAGAACTGTGTTCTAGAACAAGGGTTTGGCTATGTTTTGTTGAAACAGCATATCCAGCATGAAATGGGGAAGTAAAAGTTGAACACTTATCAGAGGATTATGTACCTTATGACCCCTATGAACTTAGAATAGTATTTACATAACTGTAACAGGTGTTATCAGGTTATCTGATTGTTTGCATTGAGATAAGCACTGTTTTCAGTGCTTTTGATACTCACCATATACACATATTCATACACTGTTGTGGGTAGAGGGCAAGGAAGGGTTATTAGGGATTAAGGTCATATGCCCAGGTCACAAGAGAAGCATGGCTCAGTGAGATTGTCTACATTATAAATAAGCTAAGAAGGTTAGCTTTTTGGTTGCAAGGTTAGATAAAAGTCCTATGTCAAGAGTATGTCTGTATTGTAAAAGTCATTCCTACACTCAGGCATGCCCAAAGGCTCTGATGGGTGCTAACAGAGGGTCATCTTGCCATCTCTCTTCTCTCTGGCCTGCCCCAGGTCCTGCATCTGCTTTTAGCAATTTTTGTCCTATTAGGCGCTCCCCTGCTTCTCTATGGCCAGCTTGCAGCCAGTGGGTAGGTGGATGGATTCTCCTTCAAGATCCTTGAGAGCCAAGCTGGACATCAGGGTCTGGGGACCATGAAGGTTGAATGGGTCTGTTTCTAAAATTTGAGATGAAATTCATATAACACACACCAATTACTTTGAAGTATTCAATTCAGTGGCATTTAGTACATTTATAATGTTATATAATAACCCCCAGTCTCAAAACCGACTGTTTAGGGGCTGGAAAGATAGCTCAGTTCATAAAGTGCTTGCTATGTGGGCATGAGGATCAGAATTCAGTGTCTAGAATCCATGTGAATAAAAAGTCAGTGTGGCTCAACCACCGTAGAGGAAGAAACAGGCAGATCCCTCAGACTTGCTGGCTGGCCAGTCTAGCTGAATTGGCAAGTTTTAGGTTCGGTGAGAGACCTTGTCTCAAAAATAAGATGGAGAGAGATTGAGGAAGACACATGGCTTCAACCTTAGACCTCCACATGCATGTGCACAGCTGTACACGCACATATGAGTACTCTCACACACACAAAATTGAAAAAGAAAAACATAGCCAGACATGGTGGTACCTGCCTTTAATCCCAGAACTTGGGAGGCAGAGGCAAGCAGATCTCTGTGAGTTCAAGGCCAACCTGGTCTACATAGTGAGTTCCAGGCCAGCTGGGGCTACAAGGAGACGATGTCTCAAAAACAAAACAACAAGAAAAGAACTAGAGAGCTGTTTTAGCTAGGAAGGGTGCACCTTGCATGTGCTACTCTGTCAAGAGGACTGGAGTTCCGTTTCTGGTTCCTGGTACGTCAGGGGGCTCACAACAGCCCAGAATTCCAGCTCCAGGGGATTTGATGCACTCTTCTGGCCTCTGCAGGCACCTGCACTCATGTGCGCACACACACACACAATAATAGAATTAATTTTTGTTGCTGTACTTTTTGAGACAGGGTCAGCCCATCTGACCTAGAACTCTCTGTGCAGACCAGGCTGGGCTTGAACTCACAGAGAACTTTTGACTTCTGCCTCTTGAGTGCTGAGATTAAAGGCATGTGTCACCACACTCAGCCACTAGAATAAATCTTTAAAAATATTAAACCATCCCTCCAAGGTGGATGGTGCTTGAAAAGGAAGGAACATATGAGGTGGTCCTCTGGACTCCAGGGCACACATACACACACTTCACTAGCTTAACTTTTACGTCATCCAGAATTCTCGTACCACCCAATGATCACTCTCCATTCTCTTTCTCCTTCTAGTTCCTACAACCTAATTTGATTTTCCTCTTCATGGATTTTCCTATTCTGATCATTTCACGTGAAATGAGTTATTCTCTAAGTGACTTTTTGTGCCTTTAGCATAATGTTTTCAAGGATTGTCCATGTTTTGGCATGTGTTAGTACTTCATTCCTTTTTATGGCCAAATAATATTCCATTTAGTGGATATACCACAATCTCTTTTTCCATTGATGGGTATTTGGTTGTTTCTGTCTCTTAGTTATTGCAAATATTGCTTTTATTTGTGAACAACTACCTATTTAAGTACCTATTTTAGATTCTTTTGAGCATAAACCAAAGAGTCATAGCCTGATTATAATTTAACTTTTTGAGGATCTATCATACTGTTTTCCACAATGACTATCTATCTATTTTATATTTGGCCTGAAACTCAATATGTAGATGAGGCTGGCCTTGAACTCACAGAAATCTGCTTGCCTCTGCCTCCTAAGTGTTGAGATTAATGGCATGCACAACCACTTCTGGTTATTTATTTATTTTTGAATTTAATTTGTGTGTGTGTGTGTGTGTGTGTGTGTGTGTGTGTGTGTGTGTGTGTTCGCCATGGCATAGGTGTGGAGGTCAGAGGATAACTTTTGGGTGTTAGTTCCATCATGGGTTCCTGGGGGATTGAACTCAGGTCATCAGGCTTTCACAGCAAGTGCTTTTACCCACTAAGCCATCTCACTCACACCCTTTCTTTAGTTTTACTATTATATTCTACTGAGCGAAAAGAAAATATACCACCATCGGAAAGTTGGAAATTATTTATTGAGCATTAAAACAAGTTTTAAAGTAATTTTAACCACAGGTGGTGGTATATGTCTGTAATGCCAGCACCAAGGAGGCAGAGATAGGAGAACTGCAGGTTTGAGGACAGGCTGTATTGTATAGTAAGACCTTGCTTCAAAAACCAAGGACTGGGGCTGTAACATAGTGGTAGAGTACTTACCTAGTATGCATGTGGTTCTGGACTAGATCCCTAGCATTACCCAAAGGAAAACGTTTTAATTAAAATTATAAAATTAAAATTAATTATAAAACTATATATAAACATATAATTATTACAATAATTCAAATACATTTATAGAAAGAAAAAAATCTCTCTGTTTGCTCCCTCTTTCCTGAGGCTGACCATATTAATGCTTTAAAAAAAGTTTCGCAGGACTATGGATTGAACCAAGGGTCTCCTGCGCCAGGCCTGTTCTCTGACTACTGAGCTGTGTCCTATCCTACTGTATATCTTTCCACACATTTTCTGGGCACTGATATAGACTTTAATTTTTTCCACATAAATATATCACACTATTCACACCTCCTCTTGCTTTGAAATCCTTCTATCCATTTTTTTGGGGGGGTCTTTTTGAGAAAGGTTCTCCCGGTAGCCCCAGCTGGCCTGGAACTCACTATGTAGACCAGGCTGACCTTGAACTCACAGAGATCCGCCTGCCTCTGTCCCCACAAGTGCTGGGATTAAAGGCGTGGGTCACCCTGTGAAATCCCTCTATCCATTTCTTATGAATGTCTGTTGCATCCAGGCTGAGGGTCTCTACCCGCAGATCTAATACCTATTCGTATCCCATTTAATAAGGTCTGGTAGTCTGGGCCTCAGACTGTATAAAGCTGCTTTGAGTGGTTGGATAATGAATAAAGTATATGAATGTGTTATGATTTCCCTTTTATCCGCATATACAGATTCTTTGTAAAGTGAACACGAATTGCTTTTATAATAAGAAATAAAAAGTAGTCCAGAACTGAGGGCCTGCAGGCTTGGTGCCCAGCTTGTTCCTTAATTTAGCACTTTCTTGGTTCTTCCTTGTTGCATAATGAGTTGTTTATGTGTATGCCTCCCTTGAGGGCGGTTGGGCAGGCTTATTCATCTCCCAGCCCTCTTCCCACAGAGCTGAATTCCAGCCAGGCACACAGGTTAGCTGAACAGCAAGAGGCCCTGTAGGCTTATTTGGAGGCTAGAGAGCACAAGGTGGACCCTTGACTCAGACTCACAAAGGACGTCATGGGTGTAAGTCTAGGGTCTAGGGTGGTTACGCTCCCTGTCTGGGCTTGGGGGCTCAGCAAGTTTGATATTAGCACAGGTGCGTTAATTCCTGGTGGCCTCCATCAGGAGTGGCAGGCGGCACCCAGCTGAGGAACTCATTAGCGCTGCCAGGAACTGGAAGGAAGCAGAGATGCTGGGCGCCTGGGCTCCCTTTCTAGAAAGATAAAAATAGCTGGTCTCTGGGCCGAGGTGGAGAGCTGCACACTCAGGAATGGAGGTGCGAACTGCCAGGGCGGGAGTGGTGTGCGGAGGAGGGGCACCATGGGCCAGGGCGCAGGCTGCCTTCTTAAATGTCTGTCAGTCTGGGTGCCGGAAGCCACAGGGTGAGTGGCACTGGGGGAAAGGATCTGAGGTCTGTGGCCAGGAAGGTGCTGGACTGAGGCACTTCTGCTTCCTGGGACTCCCCATCTGTCCCCACTGACTGGCCTGCCGGGACACATGTTCCTGCTGGCCTCAGACTGCTAGTGAGGATATGACAGTGGCCCACCAATACATGTCCCAAATCCTGCCTCTGCCTTTCCACAAGGAGCTGGCTGCCAGGGGTCGGTGGGATCCCAGAAACCCTTGCCATTTATAGCACTTCTGTGGGAACATTCCTGAAGGCGCTGGGCAGCCTGTGTCTGAGTCATCTAAAAACACTTTATAAATAACCCAGCAGAATGGGGTGAGGTGGGCTGTCCACCCTGTGCCTGGTGCTGAGCAGGTGCAACACCCAGGACTCTGGCTTGCTAGCTGTCCACTCTGATGGGGTTGGGGTGCTGGCAGGAACTTTGTCTGCCTTGGAAGAGATGCTGGGGCAGGTGGGGTCCTTTAAGGCATGATTTTAACGTCCCAACTTTCTGTGGGGGAGCCATAGGGATTTCCAGCTAGGCAAACTGAGTCAGTGGGGACTAAATTCTCTGGATCAGCTGGAAAGACCTTCCCCTGTGAGGTTTCAGAACTTCATTAGTAAGAAATGAAGGTGGAGTGAGGTGAGTGCAGGGGTCTGTTCGGCTGGTATAGTTTGGGTCTCCTGGCAGGCACAGACTGGTGTTCCTAAACTAGATTTCAAGTTATTTATCAAGCCCCCATATACCTACAGTGTACTGGAAACATATTTTAATAAGACTCAGCTGCTTGGTCAGCTTACTGTTAGGGCCTTTGTAGACCAGCCAAGGGGAGTTGTTTGAGGCTTCCCAAGAGCATATTGGCCAGGTGCTACTGTACAGGATGCTACTAAAGACACACCTAGGGCTGGGGTGGGTGATGGGGAGGTGCTAACACCATCTCCTGGGAGCATTCCCATGGTCTCCAGCTCTCACAGAATCCATAGAAGATATGGTTTGGCCCAGTGTACAGATCAGAATAGCAAGGCCTCAGGTCAATGACTTGCCATCCTACACATTGCGGAGAGCTGGAGTGGAGCTTGACCTTGGGTCTGGTGACTCTAACCACACAGGGCTCCCTCGGCATCTTGCTCCTCCTCTTTCCTATGTGCATCAGCTTCTACTATTTCTTTATGTATTTGTATATTTTACATTTTATTAATTATTTTTATTTTATGTGTCTGAGTGCTTTGCCTGCATGTGTGTAAGTGTACCACATTTGTGAAATACCCTGCAGAGGCCAGAAGAGGGGGTTGGTTCCCCTGAAACTGGAGTGATTTTGTTAAGACATATGGCAGGTCCTATGAGACCTCCTCACAGGTCTCTAGTGCCTCCCAGCTCACTTGTGATGAGAGCTGGGGTCCTAGTAACAGTTCTCATTCCCCCACATGACCTGACTGTCCCATGAATCTGATGCTGCTGGAACTCTATGGCTCTGTTCCAACCACACTGGACTCTTTGCTATGCCTTGGACTTGCCAGATTACTCCTGCCTCAGGACCTTTGCATTTGTTGTTCCCTTGCCTTTAGCTGTGCTATCTAAAATTGTAGATGAGCCCCTGCCCGATGCTGACACTCCCCATCTCTCTCCCTCCCTTATTTCCTTTTTTGGCATTTCTCATGTGATATATTTTTATTGTTTATTGCTTGTCTCTCGCACTAGACTATAAGACCCATAAAGGAGGAGTTTTTGGGTGTGTTCTGTGTCCTACTGTATCCTTAACATCTACCTCAGTGTTAGCCTCATGACCAGGGCATCAGATGGCTTAGCAGCTTCAGAAGGTGTTTCCTTCAGACCAGTATCTCCACCGGAGGTCAGGAGCTGCCCAGCTGACAGCCTCCTCCCTGCAGATACTCCTGCTTCTTTCAAAACGCAGCCACTCTATTCCCCTCTAGGCTCGCTGAGCCCTGGGGGTGGTGCCTGGCAGCCTGTGTAACATCTCATTCAGGAAGAATTTCCCTGGATCCGAAAGCAGCCTGGGGCCTGGGAGCCCCAGAGCCTGGGTGGCCTGATTCAGATCCTGGGAGCAGGGCAGCAGCTGAGGCCCCCCTCCATCTGGCTCTCCATGGGAGCTCTCTCTCTAAGGCCTCCTGCCATATGTATCCCCACTCTAAGAGCTGATCTTTCCAGACCCTGGCCTGCATCCAAGCATCTTCAAGATCTTGCAATTCACCATGGACTGTTGGCCAGCTCCCCTTTCTCTTAAGAGCACCTCAGAGAGCCACCTGGTGTCTCAGATCTCTTCCTTTGCAGAAGTTCCAGTGTCAGCCCCTGTCAAGCTCTGAAAGCCACATCTCACATGTTTACTGCCTGGCCTGTTGAAATGACTGGTGTTCTGACACACTCCCCATGTCCTGTGCCCTTCTGGGGAGCTTTATGAGATCCTAAGCTTCATTATGAAGTTTGATCAGTTGAACTGCAGACCTTTGGGGCTTTGGAATAGGCTGGACTTTGTCCTCTGAGTTTCTGTTAGGGACTAGAAACTTGGTGGAAAGAGGACAAGACTTGGATTTATGGACCAGGACTGGGATCTTGACTTTACAGTGTAGCTGTATCACTTGGCTGTGAGTAACTTGCTTGCTCATCTGTAAAATGGGTGGAGTAAAGGTACCACCTCCTCCTCAGGGAGGATTAAGTGAAATGCTTTGTCCCTTAGCTGAGCCTGGCCCAGAGAAAGGGCTCACCAGAGGGGAGCAGCAGTGCGGTGCTGGTCTGGTCTACCCCCTGCAGTGTGATGGTACCCTAGGCTTTCCCTGCCGCAGGATGAGCAGCCCAGGTCTCTGCAAAGCCCCGCAGGCACAGCTCTCCTGGAACCCGCTGGAGGTACACGGCAAGAGCCCCTTCGCCCTGGTCTCAGCTTCTCTCTGGTGGTGGCTCTTCATGCACAGCCTGGTTTTCCAGCCTGCCCTTTCTGCCTGACGAGCCAGAGCCCTGATGAAGTGAATCAACCTGGATCCCTGGAGGAGATCCCTGCTCATCGTGTTGGGTGGATCCTTCTGGCACTCAGCCAGTCCAGTTTTCGAGAGACTTCTTGAGGATCCCAAGTTCCTGTTATCCTGGGTGTAAGATACTCTAGAGAGGGAGGAATCCAGACATGTGAGGAATCCTTACATGTAAGCTGTAAGGAGATTTCTTGGTCTCTGAGAGCCTTTAGTGTTTCAAGGCTTAAAGTCTGTTAGTGAGGGACAGCCTGAGGTCTAGAAAGAGCTTAGAACCTGTCACATGCTACAAAGTTAGTGAGAGCCTGAAGCAGGATTTGGACTGGGGTTTCCTTCTCAGTTAGGGCTCTCTCTACAGCTCCTGACCCACCATTGTGCTAGTAGAGTCAGGTCAAGCCCAGCTCTTACTTCCTGTCCTCAGGCTTTGACCTACACTCCCATTCTAGACCAGTCAGACAGGTCATAAGCAGCCAGTGACACAGTGGGGATGAAGAGGATCATGGTGGCCTCTGATTCCAAATGAGCCACGACAGGAACACTGACAACCGTGTGCCCGCACTGTCTGCACAGGCAGCGATATTCTTCCTTGCTCTGTTGTCTAAACAGCCTTCTCCCATCTTGTGATCATGCTCTCCCCTCCCCACTGGAGAAGGCAGGCACATGAACTATTTATTATTCTTTTGTGCCCGGTTCAGCACTTTGTTTATGCTGCTTTTGAGATCCTGGCTGAAGGCCACAGACTCCCTTGTGTTTTTTTCCAAGACGTTCAGAAGCCAAGTCAGTTTCAAAGGCCACAGTCAGGGAACTAGGGGTCACCTGTGTCACCAGCAGAGCTCACAGATCAGATCAGTCTGCTTAGCCTCTGTGTTATGGGATCCTCACTTTCAGGCTTGGCACCTTCACCATCCTTCCTAGCCACACTTGTCTTCCCTGAAACTTGCCAGAGAGGGGCTTATCTCTGAAATCTTAATACATACTCCCTCCCCCCTGCCCAGGGTTGGGATGGAATCCAGATCTTCCTACATGCTAGGCAAATGTTCCACTGAGTTATAGTCACAACTCCAGCTCAACAGATACTTTAAACTAGGGACAGCAAACCTGTTTGTAAAAAAAAAAAAATGCTCCCAAATGAAGCCTCAATTCCGTAGAAGATGAAGCAAGAAGAAAGACACAGGTCCTGTAGTGAGGGGCCTGCTAGCCACTGAGCAGCAAAAAGCCTACAATTGTAGTTGGTTTCTTCTGCCTTGAAAATAGAGGACGATGTGGTCCCATCTAGCCAGGCTTTCCTGCTGAACCTTTTCAGCTCTTAGGAATTTCATAGAACCATGAGCTGTGTGTTATTTGCATTGGAAGTTGCCACCAACTCCAAGCATGGCTCCCAAGTAGGAGGTGGCACCTCAGAGCCTATTGAAGCCTCGGGATTCCAGGGACTCAACTCTGTCCTTGTCCTAGCACAGATGGGACCCCTGCAAAATCCAATGAATAAATGTCTCCACTCCGGGTTCAGAGCTGAGACCTAATGCATTCCTATTTATCTGGCACTGTTTAAGAGCCTACATAAGTTAACACATTTATTCTCCCAATAGCCTTATAGTCTGAGTGCTGCCACCATTTGAAAGATGTGGAAGCTAAAGTCCTGTGCTCTTGAGCCATGTGCCCAAGGTCATATAGTCAGAGAGCTGCCAGCTGGGACTGGAATCAGGTCTCTGCAAATAACCATCATGTCACCATACCACCAGATTTCCTCTGCCCGACACTTGGCCTCAACCTTCTAAAATGAAGGAGTTATATGTAGCATCTCCAGGCCTGGCTCCCGATGGGCTTAAATGCCACCAGGGTAGCACCGACTTTTTCCATTAGTGAACTGTGTCCAACCTTAAAGCTTTCTCTGGGAGGAAATGGTTCCTGCCACTAAGCCTAAAATTTCCAGGGATTCATTTTGTTCCATTTCACATAATTCTACCCTCCGCATCATCCCCGACACTCCCATTCCCTCAGAGGGCTCCACATCCCTGAAGGCCTTGAGTGTGATTATCCTATTCCATTTAGGCTGGCAGAGCCTGAGTGTGGTTCTTTTCATCTGTTATAATCATTCCCTTTCCCTTGTCCACACATTGTTTTAGATATTTCATCTCTGAACAGCCTCCAATTTGGGGTATCTTTCTGGATCAGTGCCTGCCAAGAAGCTAATGCTGCAATCAGGAAAGATCTCATTAGGGATAGGATGAGGTACCCGCAGAACAGAGTCATGACCTGCCAACAACAGGGCCACCGGGAAGGCCCAACTTCCTGAACACCAATGTGAAGGCAGAGAGGGCTTGCCAAGCATCCTCCTGGGCACAGAGGAGGAGAGGAGAGCCCTCTCTGAGCAGGGGCATGGGTGGCGTCTGTTCACACGTTTCATTTTTTATTGAGTTTCTGTGATTTTATTTAGATCTTCTCTGTTCACATCTCCCCTGCTGTCCCTCTGTTTAACGTGCTCTATTATATGTATAGTAAGGCCTATAGAATCTAATTTCACATGGGCTCAGCTTTTTATTCATTCCACAAAGTTAAACAGTCCTTACCCTGTGCCTCACTAAAGCTAGGCATGGGGTAATCTAGTGAGCAGCAGAATCCTGCCTGCGCAGGCCACGTGCTGTAGTGCCTGGGAAGACCTACACAGAGCTTCATAACACATGGGCCTTGGAAGTTCTGTAGAGCAAGGGGCAGAATTCGAGGAGGGAGGGCAACAAGAGGGGCCCAGGTGCAGTGGGGTGACTAAGGAGGGACTCCAAGAAAGTGACATTAAGGCTAAAACCTGGAAGTGGGCACGACTCTCCCAGAAAAAGATCTGAGGGCCAGGTTTCTGAGAAAGAGGACAGGGTGTGCAAATCCCGAGGCAGGAGGGCCCTATTGAGATGGATGGATGTAAGGTCAGTGTACTTTGGCTGAGACTGAGGGGCTTTCCTTCTGCTGAAAGGACCTGACTTCTCACTACCTGAGACAGGAACACGTACTTCAGTCTAGCCTTGTCCTCTCTTTGTTAGAATAGAATTAGTAGTGCCCCTTCCTGAGCTTAGTGTGAGGCTTCAATGAGAGCTGTAGAAATACCCAAGGCCTCCGGATGGGGAGGAAGGCCTTTTCTCCTTATTCTTACCTCTCACTCTGCTCCTCAAGGAGAAACATTCAAATACCCTGGTTTGCTCTCAGTCCCTCCTCCTCCCAAATGTAGGGCTCTCTCAGCCCACCTGACACCAGGCAGGTTCTGTCAGACTTCAGGAAGCCTAGCCCTGTGGTTTCTGGATTCTAAAGATTCTAGGTGGTGATGCAGTGGAAAGGCTTGTGCCCTCTAAGTAGGCTGCACCCAGCCTTCATTCCACTTGGATTCTCTGTTTTCATCTTTTCAGTTGCTGTAATTAATTATTCCACAAATACTGAAGACTATGTCTGGGGTATATGTGGCACATGAGGAATAAGAATGAAGTAGATACCTGGATGTCCGCCGCTCGGTTTGAAGGGGATGTTTCCTTCCCGTCTGGAGTGCCCCATACACCATCCCCAAGCTTGCCTACAGCTATCCATTTTCTCGAATTTGGTGTGCATGCCTGTGTGTGCATGTGTGTGTGTGTAGTGTGTGTATGTGTGTGTTTTTCTGCTCTTCTTTCTGATGGTTTCACACTTATGTTAATTTACCTAAGTAACATATTGTCTTAGCTTTTACATGTTGTGGAACTTTATATAAATATAACCACACTGGATATGTGCTGCTGCTGTCTGCCTTTTTTGAACGCTGTCTTCTGAGATTAATGTAATGCAGGTTGTAACTGCTATGTAGTATTCATTCTACAGCGATTTTATTATTCCTGCGCCAGTCTCAGGATATTTTGGTTGCTTCCAGCTTTATTGTTATTCTTTTCATTTACGGAGTCCTGCTGTGAATAATCCCATATATCACTGGACACATATATTCAGGGCTGTGAGTCTAGAAGGGTGATTTGGGTTCAGGCTTGTTTTCTGAAATGGCTGAAGCAGCAGAGGCTACTGTCAGTCAGTGGTACAGAATTGTCTCCATTGCTTCCCAGTGTCTGTTTCGTGTGTTGTTGATCTAGAAGGTATACCTCATTGTGTACCCTGAAGCAGCTATATTTGGGTGTTTGTTTTTATTTTTGTTTTGTTTTATTGATACAGGGTCTTCCTATGTAGCCCAGGCTATCCTTGAACTCACCATCCTCCTGCCTCTCTCCTGAGTGGTGGAAGCCACCACCATGCCTGGTCTCATTTTGGGTTTTTCTGAGGTTAAGGTTATAGTCATGTCCATTTCCATCATGTCTCGCCACTTGGGGCCAGCCCGAGTGGACTTTAGGGGGCCAGCCCGAGGGGTTGGAGGTGAGTAGATGCAGAGTCAAGCCGCAGACTCCTGGAGTTGGATGGGTGGGACTGCCGACTCGCGTGGTACTGCCAACTCATCTATTGAATAGGTGCACAAGCTCTTATAGGCCTGGGTAGCCAATGACCTTATGGGTTGGGGTCCCAAATACAGCCAATAGTAAGTTTGTCCCCAGGTAGGCAGGTACTTTCCAGATGCTGGTCTCACAACTAGCCAGAGCAGAACGCCACACCCACAGGAGCCATTCCTCTATTCCTCCCAGCAGGTGGCCTGGCTAGGCCCACCCTGCATTATGCCCAACATAAAGTCATCGTCTTCCCTTCAGAATCTGTTTCCAGACTCACCTCCTTGCCCACTGCAGCAAAAGCTACAATCTGCTTCTCTTTCCAGCCTGGACCCTTTCTCTCTCCTTTAGGATCCTCCTTCCCTTCTTCCTTACCATGTTCAGTGTGATGATTCCCACATTTCATACCCAAATAATGTGGCAGATGGTGTTGGTCTCTTACCCAATCTGGCTGTTTTCAACCCTCTCTTCCTTGTCTCACTCCCCTTATGGAGTCTGATAATGTGTCCTGGCTTCCGTTGCTACTAGACATGGCCAAAGAAATAAGAAACGTCGGATAGGAGGCTTCTGGGAAAGATTAATTCCCTGAAAAAAAAAAAAGGAATTCTCCCTTCCTTCCCACTGTAGACGTTTATATATGAGAGCTTGGTATTTGGTGCTGCAGCAGCTACACTGCAAGTCTGAGGCAATACATCTGAGGGGGAGAGGTCAGTTGCTCAGGGTGTGGTAGAGAAAGATGGAAAAAGCCTGGCTTTTTGGGGATACTGGAGCCACTAGGCTGATTTTGGAACTGCCACCCTCTCGACTTCTTGTTAGTTAAATGTCAGCTCCTCAAATGGTGTTACTAGGACAATCTATTTGCAGCCTAAATGCCCTGACTGATGGAGTCCCTCCGTTCTCTCTTGCCTTTTCTGTTACTCTGTTCACTTGCTCCTAGTAGCCTCCTCCCAACTGAGCTCTCTACAGATACTGTAATGTAATTCTTGTCAATCCAGTTCCTCCTGAACTTGCTATGAGACTTGACACTACTCATCCTCTCTTCTTGGAGATTTATCCTTGGGCTTCTGATATAGTCCAGGGCTCAGATCTCCAGCTGCCATTGATTTCTCCTTATAAGACTCCTCGTCCTTAGGCAACTTTGCTGAGCTGCTGCTACGATCCAGGGGCTGAACTTGACTCTTCCCACAGCTCCTTTTACTTATTTATTCATTTAAGAACTCCTGGGATTTAGGGAATATTGTGATCATTTTACCTAGGTGAGACTGGGTTCCTAGAGATTAACTGACTTGCCAAAGGCCATCCAGGAAGTAAGCAACACAGCTGAGGCTTGGACAGAGGGATCTCCAACTTCAACAGCACCATATACCCAATGCTAGAGAGTAGTCCATCTCACAGTTCTTTTTACCCCTCTACTAGGTCGAATGGTCCATTTTCATGGCATGAACTACAGAGTAGATGCCAAAGTTTCACCTGTGGTCTTGTACTAGCCCATAGTGCTGAAGAATCATGGGTGTTTCTTGTTTCTCTTGTATCTGGAGTTTGTAGCACGAGCCTTATATGACTTGCAACTTTCACTGTGGGGTATGAGGAGAGGTGACACTTAAAATTTCTTTTGGATTTATTTTTATTTTATGTATATCGATATGCACTGCATGTAAGTAAGTGCACCTGTGTGCAATGCCCAAAGAGAACAGAAGATGCCTCTGGATTCCCCTGGAACTAAGGATGGTTATCTACCATGTGGTGCTGGGAACTGAATCCAGGTCCTCTGCAATAGCAGACAGTGTTCTTAACTGCTGAGCCATCTCTCCAGTCAGTCAGGAGACAGTTTTTAGCCATGGGAGCTATAGGGAAGGGGAACATCATAAGCTAAGAAGAAGGAAGAGTGCTCGTGAGGCAGGGAGTGGAGCATTGGCTGGTGGAACTTGGAATGCTATGGAACTGTTCCAGTGCTGGACCCTGCCCTATGACCTGGCCAATGGTCTGGAATTCCAAACTATACAACAGGGTTCAGGAAGTACTGTCTGTGGGTAGGATCACTGAAGAGAGGCTCTGGACTGGCAGACTGACACGCAGCTGCAAGGTGCCAGTCCTGGTGTGGAGGTGGGCAGTAAGGATGACCTTCTTTGCTTCTGGCCTGTGCAGCATGAGCCACCCCTGCAGAAGACAGGACAAAGTTCCTAAAGTTAGTAAATGAAGTAGAAGCCTGAGTCTATCATTCAGCAATTTCAAGATAAGTATAGGAGTGTTTAAAACAGAAATTGCTAATAGAGTCAAACAGTTATTTCTTCTGGGCAAAAGACAAAGTGGAAAGGTATAAAATAAAGCAAGCAGGACCTCTTGCCTCTTCTTATAAAGCTTTCTGTATGTCTGGATTCATAAAGGACTATTCTGCAGAGCCTTGGGGGTGGGGAGAGGTCCCTGCAGGCTTCCGTGGGGAGTGAGGGGGTGAGAGCGAGTGAGCTGTCTCCCTTCATCCAAATTGACCTCTTTCTTTTGTTCTATTGATCTTTCATGCAAGACCTTGTTTGAACAAAAGGTTCTGCAGCTAAAATTGGTTTGAACTTCATGATCCTGGTTGGCTCTCATAATTAACAGTACTTTTAAAGCACCTGTTTGCCTTTATGTCTATGCCGTTTACTTCCTGAACTCTTCTTTCATTTAGTCAGAAGCCTTGCAGTCTCTTTCAGTCGGCTGTGGTTTTCAGTGATGGGTGAGTTTTCTGTCAGTTTGCTTGGTGTGGTTATAAGACTCCATATTTAGTCATTCATGATTGCCACTCTATCTTGTCTCAGGAGCCATTCTTAGGGCAGGGGTCCCTTGGTGGCTTACCTGGCCTCCAGTACAATGGCTGTTATAATGACAGGTACAAATTTTGGCCAATAGTTTTCTGATGTTATCCCAGTCTCCGCAATCCATTATGGTAGCTGTGAAATGTACGTATAGACCTTTGCCTTCCACTCCACTTGCAGATATGTGTTATGGTCTGCCTCCCTGGCACTATTTTTAGGGCAGTCCCCTCATTCATGTTTCTGGGACCTTTATAGTTGTCCCTGTTTCTGCCCCAGCAACTGCTTTCTTGACTGCAGTTTCAGAGGCTCTGTGTTTCCAGGCACTATGCAAATACCCTTATCTTCTTCAGCTGTCTGGGGGGACTAACATAATCCTTGAAGGTCCTGTTCAAATGCCTTGTACCTTTTCTGGACTCCACCTCTCAGGAATCTGTCTTCATCTTAGCATTTGTCACAGACCCTGATTGTCTTGGTCTTTGACATAGGGTCTATATAGCCCAGGTTGGCCTTGAACTTGCTGTCTACGGAGACTGACCTTGAACTCCTGATCTTCCTGTCTACCTCCCAAGTGCTGGGATTACAGGTATATGCCACCATATCTGGCTTCCTTATCCTATTTTCTGTTGATATTGACACATTATCACAGGCTGGGTATGTTATAAAGAGAAGGAATTAATTTTGGCTCATGGTTTTGGTCTGAGGTCAAAGTGTCCTTACTGGAAGTTTTGAGACAACACAGGGCATCATGTATGAGACAGAGAATGTGGAGAGACTTCGTCCAACAACCTTTTATGGTAGAAGATCTACACTTGAGATAACTCACTAACCTATTAATCTATTACTCTATTAAATGTATGAGCATGAATCTCCTGGTCTTCTTAATATAACAGGGACTAAATGTCACCATACATTATGTGTGTGTGTTGTGTGTGAATGGGTGATATGCATGTGTGTACAGGCATATTCATGTTCTCACGATCATGCACCTATGTACCTTGTTCTCACAAGACAGGGCCTTTACTGAATCTGGAGCTCATCATTTTGGGGGGCTAAGCTGGTGACTAGCAAGCTCCGATAATGCTTCTGTCTTTGCTGTCCCCTCCCTGCCCTCCCATACTGGGTTTCCAGGTAAGTGTGGCCATCCCTAGTTTTTTGTATGCTGCATATCTGAACTCAGGTCCTACTACTTGTGTAGCAAGTGCTCTTATCCACTGAGTTATCTCCCCAGTCCCTCAATGTGCCTTTTGGAGAATGTCTATGACCACGTCCTTGGTCATCACTGATGATATTTGGTGTTCTTACGGGTTTGGGAACATCCATTGTTATCTTTCTGGTGAGAAAATTGTGTGTCTTCAATACCAGCTTACCAAGTGAAATAAAGCTTGTTTACTGCTGTCTTTTCTTGTGCTTTAGGAAATCCTGCTAGGTCAGGAATCACTGCCACTGATTTCCAGTAGGGCATCTCTGTAGACTTTTTCTGTTTTCATCTTGAAAGATGCAGTCTGGAAATCAGGTAAGATCTAGAGGAAGCCTCCTACACTTGGTGGCTCCTGTGTGGGGATGAAGGATGATCACATGATCCCACAAGCAGAGCCAGAGACTGCATCCCATGCTGTCTGGCTCCAGGAACTCTGTTTCCTACCATACACTTCCTCTCATCTCCAGTGCACCGTGCAATGACACCATTTAAGACTTTCCAGACCACAATTTCCTCTCAAGCATTCATGTGATTGTTTTCCTTCCAGACCTGATTGCAAATGATCCCCAGTCTTTCCTGCCTTTTCTCCATCTCCTTGAGCTTTGGTAGCGCTTTCCCTGGCTCCTCTGCAGTCTGCAGGAGTTCATTTTTCTCTCATCTCTTTCCAGACCTTAGGATTTCCAAGTCCTTCAGTTGGTTTCTTTTTCTGGCTGTGGACCTTCTTTTGGAAATTTTCCAAGGCAGCCACAGATTGGAAGATGATAACAGTGAATTAGTTAGTAGATCTTCTTTGATGTTATTTTGTGGGTGAACTCATTAATTTATGACAAAAACATCAAAGACCTGGGCTCCTGCATGGGACTGGGCTGTCCCAAGGCATCTGGTTAATAATGATTAACCAGATTAAATCTCAAAGGCTCTCTGCCTCTAGAGTTACAGCCCAGATGACTCGGGTATGGGAACATTCCATCCTATGGTGTCTTATCCAGCCTGAGTCAGTATGGTATGAAGGGTCCCTCTCGTCATCCCTTCCACTATGATGCTTCTACGCCTTAAGGTCCATCAAAGTTGTTATAACTACTCTGGAGAATAGGCTGAGGCTGTTAAGGCTTTCTAGACATTGAAAGGGATCTTCTGTGTTTGCACAGATAACCTCAAGGCCTTCTATGTAGTACCATGTCAATGAGAAAGACTCCCAAGAAAGAGTCAACATCACACTTGGTACTTGGCAAGATTTCTGTATATATAGGTTGGATGGACTTGTTGAGACAAGTCATGACATGTGAATAGTCTCTAGATGGTTGAAGAGGAGCTTGGAATAGAATTCAGGTCTTTCTGTACATTGCAGAATCTCCTGGCCACCTCGCACCTGTGATCGTCAGCCTGCTTCCTCCTCTATCCATAGTAGAAAATTGGCTTCTCTCCTTTCTAAAGCCATGTGCCCTGTGTCTTTTTTGCATTCCATTCTCAGCTGACCTATTAGGAGCTTGTTCCTGCAGTTGCCCTGCTGTCCTCTGATCTACCAATGATTCCCTCTCCACCAGACTTCCTATTAGCACAGCACCGAGATCCAGTGTCTCCATCCAAAAAGAACCCTCCTTGACTGTTCTCAGAACACCACGCAGCTCTTTACTGCACACTCAGGGTCATTTCTTCTTCTCCCTTAGTCTAACTCATAACCCACTCTAATCAGGAGTGCCTCTCCATCACACTGACAGCTCTTCTCAAGGTCACCAGTGACTTCTCTACTGCAAAGTCAGTCGTCATTTCCCAGTTCTTATTTAGGTTCCACAGGAGCAACATTGGGCAGAGTGGGCAAAGACTCTCTTCCTGCTTCTCTGGTGGGCTCCAGGGTACTGTTCTCTTGGATCTTAGACTTTATTGTCTCTTTTAATATTTTCTTGTCTTCTGGGCCAAAAGTGACAGGATTAGTTCTTAACAACTTTTCTGGTTATACCTACTCCTTATAGGAGCTAATCTACTCCATTGGGTTTTAAACCCCATTTGCATCTGGATAGTGCCAGATGTTTTATCTCAAACTCCTATTCTTCCATTAAACCCCATTTGCTTTCTCCACTATTCTATAATGTGCATATCAACCTTTAGACCAAACTCAGCTAAACACAACCTATGTGCCCCTTACCTTTAGGCCTTCTTGTTCTGCCCTTAGTCTCTATCCTAGCCCTTCAGCAAATGGCAGCTCTTTTTCTCCAGTGTTTCAGATCACAACAGTGGAATAATCCTGGACTCTTTCAGACTACATGTGTATACTCTGTATATACTGCTATCACAGTACCTTTCAACTCTGTCTAGACTCGGACCACTTCTCACATCTTCCAGTGCCATACTCTGTTCTAAGCCACCCCTGCATCTTGCCTGGACTAATCACATTGGTCTCAAAGCCTCCAAACTTGCCTGACCTTGAACTCTAGCATCATTCCCCCCCGTGAATCTTTTAAAAACTACAATTAGATATGTTACACCTCTATTCTAAACCCTCTAAGGTTTGCCATTTCACTTACCATGATCCAAAGTCCTTAGCAGGCCTACAACACTTGATTCCTACTTCTCTGATTTCCTGACTTTCTTCCCCTCTCTCATTTCAGTCTGCAGATATTGGTTTAGATCTATTCTTTGGACATCCACAGCCTGCTCCTCTCCAAGGCTCTTGCACTCTGTCTTTTCTGCCTTGTTGTTTGTTTCCTAGGCACCTGTATGTCTATTTCTCTCTTTCTTCAGACATCTGCCCAAATTTTACCTTATTTAAATGTTTTTTCCTGGGCTGGAGAGATGGTTCAACTATTCAGAGCTCTGGTTGCTCTTGCAGAGGACCTGGGTTTGTTTCCCAGTATGTACATGGCATTAAACAAGTAATCCTAACTCCAGTTCCAGGGGATCTAATGTCCTTCTCTGGCCTCCACGGACATTGGATGCATGGGTATGCTTATATACATGCAGGCAAACCACTCATACACATATTTTAAAAGTTTTCCCTGAATATTCCTTCAAAAATAACTTCCCTCTGTCCTTCCCTGCTTATCATGCCCACTTTCCTTTCTAGCAGTGACCGTAAGTCCACATTTGACTTATTTGCTTCTATGTTGCAATGTAAGAACAGAGACTTTGTGTATTTAGTCATTACTGTATCCCAAGTTCCTCGGGGAGTCTGACACTCAGTAGGCACTCAATAAATCGAATATACATTGAATGGATGGATTTGTTGACTGGCCTCATCCAGGCTTCCTTCTAGCCCCTGGGTGAAGAGGATGTTTTTCAAAGGATTGTCAGATTAACATGATCAGAGTCGAATGAGAGGAACAGTGAAGACAGGGATACCACGTGATGAAAGGTTCACTTAGCCGCACTGACCACAATGAGATTCACAGTCTCAGTTTGCACAATCATGCCAAGTTACTCACTGAGCTATAAGCTAGACCAAAACATCTGCTTTTTACTATTTTGGTGTGGTCACTTATTTTCAGAGACTCAGTGTGCTCATATGTAAATTGAGCAGTTGGGGATGTAGGTCCTCTGCCAGTTTACAGTTTATAGAGGGAGGCAGTGTGGTTAGGAGGACTGGCCACACATATGGCCTCTAGAGCTTGACTGTCTTTATTTATTTATATTTTATTTGTATGAGTGTTTTCTCTGCATGTATCTAAATATACTGTTTGCATGCAATGCCCATGGAGGCCAGAAAATGGATTAGATTTCCTTGGAGTTATGGGCAGCTGTTGGCCACCATATAGGTGCTGGGAACCAAACCCAGCTCCTCTGCAGAGCAGCCAGTGCTCTTAATTGCTCAGTCATCTCTCCAGTCCCATGACTGCCCATGTTTAAATTCTTCTCACAGGTGAACTTGGCATCTTACGCTGCTTCCTCATTTGCAAAGTTGGAGTAATAAAAAGATGACAGTACTATGTAACTGGGACTAGGGTGATGTCTCAGTGTGTAAACCACTTGCCGTGCAAGTATGACAACTTGAGTTCAAATCCCCAAAACTCGTGTAAAAAATTGAAATGCAGTAGTACGTTCCTGTAATCCCAGTACTCATCTGGTGAGATGGGAGGCAGAGATGGACCAGCTAGCCTTGCATACTCAGTGGTAAATACCTCAAACAAAATAGAAGGCAAGGACCAATACCCAAGGTTGTTCTCTGACCTTTCCACAGATGCTGTGGCCTGTATGCCCTGACACTCACACATGTAAACTCACCACACACGCACACACACACACACACACACACACACACACACACACACACAGAGAGAGAGATGAAACATGTTAGTCAGTGGTTGTGAGGAGGATTACAAAATACTGTGGTGCATATGGTCTGGCACATAGTAAAGTGCTCAATATATGTTAACTATTAAAATAGAAAGTTTGGGGAGGGGGAATTGCTTTGGAGCAACAAACTATCCTAAAATAGTATATACTATGGAATTTTAAAAGACATGATGATACTGTGGTTAGGTAGGAGGATGTGCTTATTTTTAGAGGATGCATGCTGAAGAACTCAAAGATAAAACCATAGTGTCTATCACTTTTTAATAATGTAGTCAAATATATATCTGTTTCTATCTATCTATCTATCTATCTATCTATCTATCTATCTATCTATTTATATACGTAAAGCAAGAAAAACAAATGTGGTAAATGTTAACCACTGTTGAAGCAATTGGATAGTCTAGTTTGTTGCACTATTCTTTCAACTTCTCCTGTATGTTTGGAAACTTCAAAATAAAAACTTGAAGGAAAAAGAAAGGACCCTAGGTATACAGTAGTGAAGGCCAACACTCCTTTTCTACAGAAAGAGAACCATGAGTTCAGAAGATGAAGCAGTCAACCAAGATTGGAGACCTGGAGAAGCCTGGCAGAGCCAGGTCTCCTGGATTCCATATCTCCCTTGTGTGTGGCTGATGCAGCCAGGCTGCTGAGGACATACCCAGCTCCTCTCAGAGACAGACCCAGGCGTATTATGGGTGTGTACAAGGACACCTGTGTTGGGTTTCCTTTCTGCTTATTAAGCAAATAGGCTGTTTAATTGGAAGGTCTGATGCCAGAAATGTGCCAGAAGCACTGGGCCAGATTACCACCTTGGAGAGTGGGCATACCGGTTTGGTGCCTGTGGTTTCTGAGTGGTGGTGGTAATGGGGTGATGCGGAAGTGTGTGTAAACCCTGGGATGGCAGAGTGGAAGAGTTGACGGGTGGGGACCACGGCCAGAGGAGCATAAGGCGAGACTGCTTCCATCTGGAGCTCCCTGAAAGAAGGGACCTCGGGATAAAGCAGGGGTGAAATGTATGCACATTTAAATGAGAGGATTCTCTGTGATCTGCAGTATCTTCCATTAGCTAAAGGAGTTCAAGGAAGTGGAAAGAAGAGGGAAGAGGACGGAGTATCCACCGAAGCTGGGACAGTGCTGGAGAATACACAGAACTGAATCAGGAAAGCGGAAGCCTGGGGCAGCGTGGGGGAAGGGTTAGAGTCCGGTGTCCGGAGTATTCGGAAAGGTAAAGCGGCACACCTGGCGGTCTGTGCTGGGACCACGAGCCCCGGAAGGCTCGAGTGCTTGCAGCAGAGCAGACCTGCCTCTCTCCCCCGCCTCTGGAAGTCCCCGGAGGCCGCGGTAGAGCGCGCAGAGCTCCCGGCGGAGGGCGGGCGGAGAGGCGGGGCTCGGGGCGGGGCGGCAGCGAGCCGGTGGCCGCGGGCGGGGCTCCTCGGCGGGCACCGGAGTCTGGGGGCCGCGGCTTCCCCTCCCCGCGCGCCCGCCCGCCGAGGCTCTGGCCCCTCCTTCCCCCGTCGCCCCCGTGGCCGCCGCTGCCGCCGTCAAAGATAAACCGGGCCGTTGCCTGCAGGAGCCGAGGCAGCGGGCGATCGGGCCGTGAGGCTCCTCGGGCGCGGCCTCGCGTCCCCCGCCCCGCTCCAGCGTCAGCACCGCGGACAGCACCGCACCCCTCTCCGGACCCCGCTGTCCTGCCCGCGCTCATCTCATCAGCACCGCGGACAGCGCCCCGGCCCGCTCCCGGCCCCCCGCCCGCCCTCCGAATCAGCACCGCGGACAGCCCACCTCGGTGGGCCAGGCGGCCGTCTCGGACCGCTCAGCGCCCCCGGAACATGGCCACCGAGGTAGGGGCCAGGACCCAGGCCCGCAGGCGGTGCCGGCTGCCGCTGCGGGAACGACTCCCCGCTAGGGGCAGACTGGGAGCGAGAGGAAGGCGGGGGCGGGGTGGGGGTGGGAGGTGGTTCCCCTGGTAGACTGCGGAGGGGAAGTGGGGTGGAGTGGCAGGTTGGAAGAGCCGGGCTTTTGGTCAGTGTTCCCTTCGCCCCTGGAGTGTCAGTGTTGCCTATGCCACCCTGACTTGTGGATCATCCACTTGTTGTCAGTAGCGCGACGTCCCAGACTAGGCTGGGCATCCCCCTTGCCTTGAACTGCAGGTTTTGATTCCCTAGAGGACTGGAGATCCCTGCTTGCCTGAGTAAGGGGAGGGAAGGTGGCCTGCTGCTGTTGCTATGCAGTGCAGCTATCCTGCTTCTGAACCCAAAAGCTTGGCCAAGGAAGCCTCTACATCTGCATTTCCTTGGGAGGAGAGTGGGGACAAAGATAGCCTCAGCCCAGAACCTAAGGGTTGGTTTTAATGAATTTCCTGCACAACACCCCCACTTTAGAGAATGACCACTTCGTGCTTTCCCACCTTATTTGAGTTGCTGGTCCCAGAGCTGTCCACATTTGCCTATGTGGGGGGAGAGGTTGCCTTCTTCAGGGTGTGCCTTCAGGGTGGGTCAAGGGTCCTGTTAGCTAAGGGATAATCTTGGTGAAATGCTTAAGATTTATGCCTCTGCCCTTAGGGATTCCCCCTCTCTGTTTTTTTGTGCTGGACATAAGAGTTCTTTATATCCCCACTTTCTGAGTGGTAAAGCTGACATATGTCAACAGCAGCTCAAAGTTTCTTTCTTTGAATTTTTGGAGTGGAACTCAGCTTACCTGGGTCTCCCCAGCTCTGAAGCTGTCTTCCTTTGTGGTGTCTCCCCATTTCCAGTCTAGCTGGAACGCTGCCAAGGAGGAAAGCAAAGGCCTGTGAATGATTCTGTGCAGTGCCTCTGGGCATCCTGGTGAGCAGTATGACATCAGCAGCAAGTGCTATTGTCATTATTCCAGAGTCTCCTGCTGTTGCTTGGTGGTGTTGGCTTCTGATGAGACAGAGGGTTAGATAGGAAGGGCTCTTGTCCTCCTAGAACCCCACCTGCAGGCAGGCCCTGGGCAGATCTTGGAGCCTGCCTTCTAGAGGAATGCACAGTGCTCCAAAAGTGCCTCAGAGACTGAGAACAGGAAGAACTGGCCAAGGAGCTGGTCACCTTCCAGATAGGTCTGCCAGACTGCAGCAGTGGCTGCTGCTGTAGGGAAGAAGGGATAACTTCAGCCAGTGGGTACAGTTAGGCCAACAGTGTGGGCAGAGAAAGTGGCTGCCTGTGTGATGTGATCTGGCAGATTCCAGCAAGCCCATCTGTCCTAGCATCTCTTCTCCACAGGTCTCTGTGGCCCACACATCCCACCCACAGGCTCACACCTCTCAGCTCAGGCCAGGATTCCAGGAGGCTTCAGTTAGGCAGGATGACTCCCCGCTGGGAGAGGCTCTGCTCATAATGCCACTGTGGATATAGCACTTTCCTATGTACAAAGCACCACTGCACGCATGAACGCCTTTGAGCATTTGAGCAGCCCTATGAAGTGGACAGGGATGGTGCTATTATCTGCAATTAACAGATGAGACAACTGAGGCTCAGAAGCTTGTCTGAGCCTGCTGAAGAAGCCAAGAAGGCATCATTATCCCATTTTACAGATGATGCAACTGCAGTGCTGAGACTTAAGAAAATATAGCTGAAAAGCAGCAGGGCCAGGACAAGAATTCATCTTGCGTCCACAATCATTATCTGTTGTTTTTGCATTCAGGGTTGGTGTATCCAATTAGCCAGGATGATGCTTAATTGAGGAGAGTACCAGTGGTCTTGACAAGGCTTTGATTGTGGAGAGAAGCAAGGAGGTCAGGAAGAGCAAGGGTGTAAGGACTTGCACCCCTCCCATTGACTTGTCTGGTCAGCTTGAGGGCAGAGGGACAAAGGAATGTCTAGGATGTGTGGGCTGCTGAGGACTAGCATTTCCCACCTCACAGCTTAACCTGATGGTACTGCTGAGGAAGCTCAGGTTCTGCCAAGGCACAGGATGTGCAGTGTCTGGGCTGGGGTGAGTCATCTCCCCCAGGCTGTTTTTTACTATTAGGATTGAACTGAAATTGCCAGGAAAAACCTGTTAGAGGAAGGAAAACCTCACTCTAAGTTCCAATGGTCATTCCCTTAGCATTCTGAATAGGAAAGTCAGCTCCAGCAGAAGAAAGAGACAGGAAGAGAGGCAGGGGAGAACAAGGAGAGGGGAAGAGGAAGGAGAGTTTGCTTCTGGATGGAAACTGGATTTTTTTGCTTCCTGATTTCTGTTTGGAAGTTAGCATTAGAGGAGGGGTGTGTGTGTGTGTGTGTGTGTGTGTGTGTGTAACACAGAGGCAGGAGGAAGCCTCTTGAGTGATGTGATGCACTGACCTCATTTGGAGAGCTGTAATGAGTCCATTTCCTGAGCAGCAGACCTCTGCAAATTTGTCACTAGGAGCAGAGTTTGCCTGGGAAACAGAACAAATGATCAAGGACAACTGGGAAGTACCTTGTTGGAAGAGCTTCTCCAAGTGGAGTTTGGCTGGTCCAAGATGTTTAAATGCACCCAACTAGCATTATCCAAGCGGGGCATTTGGAAGCCTGATCTCTGAGTCACTGGGTTGGGCTACAGTCAAGTGTAGGCTGAGAGAAAATGTTGGTTCTCACTCTCAGCCCAGGGGACTCAAACCCCTTTAGGCTGCCTGAGAGCCAACCTCGGGGGGCCTCACCCCACTCCCACTCTCAGCCTAGGGGACTCGAACCCCTTCAGGCTGCCTGAGTGTCAGTCCCAAGAATCCAGACCGTCAGATGCAAGCAGCATGAGGAGTTTGTTACACTTGTACAAGTGGGGGGCTTGGCATCCCGAGGCCAAGCCCCCCCTGGCCCTGCTCGGACCAAGCTCTTATAGCAAAAAACCACAAGTTTATCATATATTGACATACAGGGTATAGATTGGCACAAACCAGGGTTACAAAAAGACAACTTTTACATAGTCCAACCTTTTTCTCAGTAATGCCACAAGCATTGTGACACATTACAAATTGTTGACTTGACAAATGTCTTGACCAGGAGTCTATTTTTATTAGAAAAGGGGCTTTTTCTGTTATTATCCCAGACATTATCTCACCTACCACAAGTTGTTGACATGGCTCTTGTGTTAGGAGATGCTGACATAGCCCTTATGACTTTTGGGACTTTTCAGTTAGGGAGGGGTGAGCTGACAAGGAGGTTTTAATGGCTAAAGTGAGGGTCCTGTCTTTTAAGAAAAATGAAGGTCCTACAGAAAGGTGGCTCTATGCCCAGTTTTCTAGCCTTAGGCCCTACCTGGCTGCACACACCATAGCCCAGTGCTGGTGTATCAGCTGAATCCCATGATTCTTGAGTTGAGCCTCACCTACATCCTATGGAATGAAATGGCTTTTAGTGATGATGACTGTAGACCAGGTGGGACCTCTTGTTTGTCTTGGGCATAGCAGGCCCAGAAAGTCATTGCATTCCAGAGTTTGCCTTCAACAACCCAGCCTGGAGGACTGTCAGGTATACAGGTCCCATGTTACCTGCAGTGCCTCATCTCTAAACATCCTTCCCTTCCTTTCATTCTGTGGCTTGGGCAATGGTGCCCATAGATCATACCACTAATTTTTCTCCTCATGAAGTCTTCTTGGTCTTGTCCTTAGCTGCCAGCAGGCTGGAGAATGGTGATAGGAGAGAAGGGGAGGGTTGAGGAAAGTGACAAGTAGAGAGTAGCTCAAGTCCCAGAGTCAGATAAGACATCCCTGAGAGATGCTCAGGCAGAGATGTCCAGGTGAGACACAGAGTCCACAGCCTCAGAGAAAGGTGTGTATCCTGGAATCCTCTTGTAGAATTTGGAAGTATCAGGAATTTCTGTGAAAACTTCTGCTTCCTGAATGCTAAGAAGCTGGCCAGTAAGTGAGTTGGGCCTGGCTCTACCTCTTGTCTTTATTCTTAAATTGGAGTTATAGGAGGTAAGTATTTATCCACAGATGAACCTTTGGCTTGCTTAGTGACTACAAGTTTAAAGTTTTATTTGAAACATTTGTAAATCAAGATATTTGATATTAAGAAAAAATATGGATTTATGGCTTCTCTTGAAAAATTGGAAGTTCCAAAAACCTGGGTGAACATTCTGCAATGGCAACAATCTCCTGGCTCCCCGACACAGGCTATATACTCTCTCATTAGCCACAGGCCCGATGTAGCCCACTGATGGCTCAGCCCCTGGAAATGTTTGTGTTCACCATTCTCAGTAAGATTTATGTGAAGTCAGAGATGGGAGGACCAATAATTATGGAATGGGGGGCAGACTTTCCCAGAGTCATATGACCCAGGATCAGGACTCCTGCTGCCACGTAGCAGACCATCTTTATGCCAGGGCCTCTCAGCACTACACAATGGAATCACCATGGGTAAAGACAGCCAGGAGACCCCACTTAAATCCTGCTCTTCGCCAACTGCGCAGGAGTCTGTGATGTATGCTTCATGTAGGTCTGGGCCACCAAGGCAGGTCTGGGCCACCAAGACCTGGAATACAAATCATGTTTTATCTGTACCTCTACAGACTCCTCATGGCCCAACATACACTCTCCAGGGGCAGAAGCAGATGTCTAGTCACCAGAGTCAGGACAGGATCTGAGGCTCAGGATAGTGCTGGGACTTAGGAGGATGCTGACCCCTCCCACTCCAGAGACTTGAGAATGCATGGACTAAAGCCAAGCGTAAATGGGACTGTTATGTAGGATAGCACCCAGTATCCTTTTTATTTTTAGGTTTTTAATTTTTAAATGTACGAATATATTGCCTACATGTGTGCAAATGCATCCATGTTGTGCAGTGCCCACAGAAGTCAGAAGAGGGCATCAGATTCCCTGGAACTGGAGTTATAGGCAGTGGTTAGCTGCCATGTGGGTGTTGGGAATTGAATCCTGGCCCTCTTCAAGAGCAGCCAGTGCTCTTAACTGCTGAGCCGCCTCGCCAGTCTTAGCACCCAGCATCTTAATAGCTTAGTACAATGGAAGATTATATCCTACTCAGTAAAGTTATGAATGGGAGGCTCCCATGATATCAGCAAGCAGATGTCCTCCAGGCAGTCATTCAGGGATACAGGCCTTTTCCAACTTGCAATTCCACTGTCTTCAACACCTGGCTCCTCTGGCTTCTATGGGAAGGTGGAGTGGCAGTCTTTATGAGTGAAACCTACACGACATTCATCTCTTCCACATTCCACTTTGTTCAGGCATGTGGCTACTCCACATTGCAAAGGAGCCTTGGAATCAACTCTATTGTGTTTCTAGGAAGAAGAAGAAATAGCTGGTGAACAGCAACTCAGTCACTAAGAGACACATCTTTATGGGTCACAGTAATACATCTATGTCTACCCAGATGTGTGTGCTCGTTCAGATAAAGGAAGGTGCCTACGGGAAGAAGCCAAGTCCACGTCAGAATGGTTGAAGCTTGGTTCTTGCTGTCTTTCCATTCTTACCACCACGTTTTGTGGTTTAGCTCCATTTTGCTTTTATCCTGAACTAGGACAAAAAAAATGTCCTTCCAACAGCTCCCTTGCCCCAGTCTTGCCTACTCCCCACAAAACTTCCAGAATGATCCTTCCAGAACTAGAAGAATCCATGACTGGCTCTTACATGTTTGTCAGGGCCTCTGGAAGGGCTATAGCCCTCTTCTTTCTTTTGAAAACACATTATATTGAGGTCATAACTGGACCAAGCAGACATATTAATGATTAACTTAATTATATTTTCAAATCATGTTTATTTATTAAAATTATTGTAGGAGTCTAGTAGGTATCAAGGGGAGACTTTTTCACCAAAACCTCAATTAACAGAATCAAGAAATATTCAGAATAAAGGGGTATTTATATGCTGTTTATTCAGTCTCCAAACTATGGGTTCATATCTCTTACTCAAATCCAAATTTACTTGGGTTTAGGAGAGTCTTAAGTAGTGTTATTGGGACCTTGACACTTCAATCATCTGCTCCTGCTGCCTCATCAAAGCTTCTCTCTCTCTCTCTCTCTCTCTCTCTCTCTCTCTCTCTCTCTCTTCCTCTCTCTCCCTCCCTCCCTCCCTCCTTCCCTCTTCCTCTCTCTCCCTCATTTCCTTCAGCTTTTAAGTATTTCTCACCTGAAATTCTTCCATCACAGAGACCCGTCCTACTTTGTGATCTCATCCTTGTCTCATCCCACTGTCTGTATCTATTATGCAAACCAGCTGAATCTTGATGAGCTCTGCCTCCTGCTCTGCTGTCTTTATTACTCCCTTTTTGTGGGTTAACCTTTTCCTCCTCTTTCAACTTCTGGATGGCTCCTACCACTGCTAACCCCTAACCTTCCCTTAAGACTCAACACAGGCTCCAGGAAGCCTTTGTGAATAAGCATTTCTAGGTAAATGTGACTTTGTTGCAACCATTCATCACAGTCTAATTCATTCTATATTTACTTGTCTTCCTCCCTGGAGCTCAGACTGTCTCTTGCCCAACATCTCTAGAGTCTAGCATTAGTAGGGACTCAATAAATGAGAATGGAGTGACTGAACAGATTCAGCTTAATTACACAGGATGAAGTGGCTGGTTCTTCACCCTGCCCTCGGGGCCTGGTCTCCACGTGGTTCCAATGTTGGGCATATTTCACCAATGGGATGCTTGTCTCTGGTGTGAGAGAGTGAAGCTGGGGAGTTGGAAGAAAGAAGCTTTGTTCTTCTGTGGAAGACAGTCTACCCCCCCAAGTGCTAGGTCAATATCAAATTTGCAAACTGGACAGAAAAGGCACAAATCACCCTACTCCTTCCTATCAGGGAAAGCTATTACTTCAATTCTGGCCTCAGTCCACTTTATCCTGAGTTTTCTCTGGGAAAGTAGACATATCTGGGCTCTTTCTTTCTTGGGGTAAGAGAATGGCATGTGAAAGCCATCTGTAGTACTCCCTGGGTTGTCATAATACTTGGCCTGAACCTCTTTTTACTTTGGACGCATCAGGGTTTCTGCTGTTTCCTATGTTCCCCTCCCCCAGCCTGGTTGTGAGCTCTATTTGCAGGGTCTAAGGCTTCAGTCTTGGTCAGCGCTGGGTTCCCCAAGCACAGGGCTGCTGCTGTGACTAGTTCCTGTTAATTTCTGTTGCTCCCAGAGCCCTGGCTATGTGGCCATCCCATTCCTGTTTGCCATGTTTCGGCACTTTGGGAAAGCCCTCTGTGTTGGTACACTGGTTCAGTAGTCACCCTGAGCATGTGCCTTCTCCCCATGCCCTCAGGTCCACAATCTGCAGGAGCTCCGGCGGAGCGCGTCACTGGCCACCAAGGTCTTTATCCAGAGGGACTACAGTGATGGCACCATCTGTCAGTTCCAGACCAAATTCCCCCCGGAGTTGGACAGCCGGGTAAGGACACTTTTTCCTAAACTTGAGCCCCATCCCCGTGCTGGCACTAGGGTCCTGCTGGAGTATTTTTTTCCCTTTAGGATCATGTGCCAGATAATGTTATGACAGACTTGTTCAGCCACTTCAAATGAATGAATATCAAGTTCTTAACGTTGTTAGCATCCCCTCATAGAAAGTTCTGTGAAAGAACCTCAGGCCTTTCCAGTCTAGCAGCTCTCGAATTTCTGCTGCGAGAGAATCCTCCAGAGAACTTGTTAAACAAATGTAAATCTGTGAGCCCTAATGGGTGAGATTAGGTGTCACCGGAGTGGCTGATGCAACTGTTGGATTGTGGTTTAGAAATCTCCACTTATTGGCAGTTGTCCTTAACTTTGGCTGCACACTAATTTCTTGGGGAGCTGAAAAAAAATCCATATATACCCTAAACCACTTAAATCAGAAATCTCTGAGAGTGGGGCTGGGCGCTAGTATTGTTTTACATCTTATTTTGCAAATTAAATTTTAAGTTAAACAAGTTATTTTTGTCATAATTGTTCAAACTTCCATCTTAAATGAGGAATTCCTGGGTGAACTGGGATTAAGTGGTTCATAGACTTCCTAGGAGGGTAACTGACCCTCTGGCATTGCTCCTTCCCACTCTTGGCTACATTGGGACGATTGTGTGCTTTGGGAAATGGGGGACCTGGCAGGGTAGGGCAAGGTGATAGGGGTCTTTGCTGTTCTGTTCTTCCTCCTTCCTAGACTGAGTCAGCATCTCTTGGGAGTGAGACTTGAATGCACTGTAGGTTTAAAAGTTGCCCAAGTGATTTTAGTGTGCAGCCATCATTGAGCACTACTAAGCCCTTGCTTCAGAGTTGTGTTCTGTTGTTGACAAGGTCAGCATCCCCTGGGAACTCAGAAATGATACAAGGTCTCAGAGCTACCTTAGGTCTCCAGATCCTTCTGGTTCTGCATATGCTTGTGTTACAGCTCAGTTCAGAAGTGGATGAGTCCTTAAAAGCAGGAAGTGACTCACCAGAGTTATTAGAAAGCACTAGAAGAGCCAGGTGCCTGTCGTCTCTGCTTTTCCGATGGACTCTGATGTTCATACTGACGCAATTTCATCCTCAATGGGTATATTCAAGAACAGATGCTGTATGGTTAGAGTAGTTCTCTAAGCAGGGAAGCTTAGAAACCCAGAGGAAGAGCTGGAGGCTGCTTTGCATTCCTTTCACCTGTCTAATACAGAGGAGAGTCTGAGGTTCCCCTGCTTCATCTGCTGGTGGCACTAAGGCAGCCAGCTGAGGGCTGGTTCTAGAGCCTGTTCTTCTGGACTCAGGTGCTGCTGCACCTTATGGCCCATGGGCTGCTTGTGTGGTATCAATAAGTTCTGCTCCTATTTATGAGGGTGTACAGCCTCCCCACCAGGCTACCTTAGATCTGACCTAGGATTGGAGGAGGGCAGCAGACCCTGTCCTGATCTTCTATGATACAGACCAGGCAGATCTGAGGAAGTAGGAAAAGGTGCGACATGGCTGGTCTTTGCTGACTGAATCCCCAGTGACTTCTGGAAAGCCATTAGGAGTCTCTTTTTCATCTAAGCAAATGAAGGGCAGAAGGGTAGGGTATGGGTCATGCCCAGATAAGCAGACTTTCTTCTGTGTGCCCCCTTTGGGTCTGTGTGGGGGCAATGGGAACCCCTAAGTTCTTTACTATTTTCGGGCAGAAATTTCATCCTAGACAGGTTTGGAGACCCCTAAGTCATGTGATGGACACTTCTGGTCTTATGAGGGAGTAAGAAGGAGGTACTCTGCAAACAGGGTTACAGACACTTGAACACATACTGAGTTGGGACATGCCCTTGGAGGTACTGGATTATAGTGAAGAGACAGAACTGGGGTCAGAGATGTGTAACACTGAACGAGTTCACTTAGCATTCACTAAATGTTTACTAAGCACCAGTATATATTAGATACTGGGGATGGGGGCGTGAACACATTCTTCTTACTATTAGATAGTACAGAAAATGTAAAAGTAAAAGCAAACAAAGTTCAGGCAGTAATAAACTGTAGAAGTAGAAGAGAGGGTTTCCAGGGGGCTGGAGCATTCTGAGAGGTGAACAGTCACAGGGATGTCTTAAGTTGAGACCTGAGAAAGTACAGGGAGAGCCCTGGGTGTGAGTGAAGAGAATATGCAGCTGGACGTATAGGCTCAAGACATTTTCAGGAAGCAGGGGACAGAGTGAGGGCGCAGAGACAGGCTTAAAGGTATCCCCATGGGGGCTTGGCAGATGTTCCTTTAATAGGCAGTTAGAACAATGGTTGGGGTGGGGAGGCCAGAGATGGGATCACAAGGTCCTTGTGGTCTCAGGACACAGAGCAAATCTTACCTGAAAAAAAGGGAGTGAGGTCGGGTGACTGCTTTTGAGGATACATGAGAGTAAGTAAAAAGACTGACTCATAGAAAATGCTTACTAAGTGTTTGCTGTTATTATTATGGATGCAGGAGCCAGTTTCCTAGCTCTGTACACACACACACACATACACACACACACACACACACACAGTGGTTAGTGACCTCTTTCTTCTTGAGTTCTGGCACAACCATCACAATGAGAAATGACAGCCACTAGAATACTTGTCTGAGTTTCTGCAAGAAAACATCCAGAATACCATGGAAGTCTCCTGTTTCCAAGGGAGGCCAACAGCCAGGCTTGCTCCCATTCTATAGATGAGGAAACTGAAACCTAGCATGGGAAACCATTGGTCCAAGGTCACACATCTAGTTCATGGCCAAGTCTGAATTGGACTCCAGGTTTCCTGCCTCCCAGTGCTCTTTCTGCTCTGCCTGTAGCCTCTGTCATGCTGTGTGTGAGTATTTCACCACTTCTCACCCATGTGGCCCCAGTGATTTACTCTAGCCTCAGCTGGGGCTGCTCACACTTGGGGGGAGGCTAACAGTCTGCCTCTGTCCCTCTCTCCCTCCAGATTGAGCGGCAGCTCTTTGAGGAGACCGTGAAGACCCTCAATGGCTTTTATGCAGAGGCTGAGAAGATCGGGGGCAGCTCTTACCTGGAGGGCTGCTTGGCCTGTGCCACAGCCTACTTCATCTTCCTCTGCATGGAGACCCACTATGAGAAGGTGGCGCGCCTCTGCCTCCCCTTCCCCAGCTTCCCCTCCATAGACTCACCCTTACAGGCCCCTGTTTCTGCAGGTTCTCAAGAAGATCTCCCGCTATATCCAGGAGCAGAATGAGAAGATCTTTGCTCCTCGGGGCCTGCTGCTCACAGACCCTGTGGAGCGTGGGATGAGGGTTGTATCCTTCCAGCTCTTCTGTGTGAGGGTACAGAGCTGCCCACCCAGTGGGATCTTGGGGATGCTGCTAGGAAATGGGGTCTCCCGAGGGGTCTCCCAAGATTCTACACATCACTGGTCATAGATGTCCTTCCACCTTTAGTTATTAGGGATGCTTGTGAGTTTCAGGAGTTGTATTTATTTAGCTGTCATCAGTGCTTCATATAGGTCAACCGCCATGTAAAGGCTTTGAAAAGGCAACCTCATGTGATTCTCATCACAACCCCAAGAGGGTGGCCCTTCTTACCTTCCTGCGTGTACGAGGACACTGAAGGGAAGCTGGCTCAGTTATGCAGCAGATCAATGTCACAGCAGGATTGGAGCCCAGGTTCTCTTAACTGTGAGGCTGTATGGCCTTAAAGAAATCTGTTAAGTCCTCTACAATCTCATTTAATCTCTCCTGGTGAATCCCACAACCTCCTGCTCACAGAAATTTGAGGCCTAGGATGACGAGACTTCACAGGGTGGCTATCTTGGTGACAGACTAGATGGGTAGGTGGTAGTTCTGCTGACCCCATTTGGAACATGGAAACCAGGTGCACAGCTCCCCACCTGCAGCAGCAACATTAGTAGACTGGATAAAAATAAACTTTACAGCAAAACTGAGAGAAAAAAAGAGTTTAGAAAGCAAAGTTCCTGGAACCACACATTTGACACTCTCTTTTTCACTGAGCCCTCCTTCTGTCCCAAGTATATCGAGATCTAGTGCAGGTATTAATTTGCAAAGGAACGCCAAGGTTCTGTTATTGTCCCCAGTTTACTTATCAGATAATTGATGGTTAGTAGGTTGAAGGGCCTGGCCTAATTTGTGAGTGGGCCAGGGGAGATCAGCACCGGAAGTGCTTGATGGTAACACCATTTCCTATTGTATCTGTGGCCTGGCATCCTATGATGCACCTCAAGAGGCGGGTGTTGTCTGTGGAATCAGGTTGTACACCCTGGTGCCTTGCAGTGTCCCCACACTGCGAGTGCCAGACACTGTGCCTCCTGCCTCGGTTATGGGGGGCTTCCGCTCGCCAGCCTTGTTCCGGGTAGGTTCCCACCTTCCCTGCTCAGCATCCGGCGCTCTCAGCTCCTTAGCGGTGGCCCCAGATCGAGATCTCCATCTACGAGGACCGGTGCAGCAGCGGCAGCTCCAGCAGCGGCAGCAGCGGCGGCAGCGGCAGCAGCAGTGCCGGCGGCGGGGCGGGGGCCCGGTGACTGGCCGAGAGTCCCTGCAGGGAGGTGTACGGCCGGAGCGAGGGCCTGGCTGATCTGCGGAGGCTGCGTTACCAAAGCACCCGCTTCTGAGTCTTTCTCTGGGTCCATTGGGAGGGAGGGGGACTGCCCCTTGCTTTCACGTTCCTAGGCAGGGTTGTCCTCTTTCTGACCCAATACCTTTCTTTTTCCCATGGGACGGGTCTGGATTACCAGAGCCAGACTTTCCTGGGGAAGGCTGGGAGAGCAGAGAACCCAGCTTGGCCAACTCCTCTCTTCCCTAACCCCTCTAAGGAGGGCCTGGAGAAGTCCCACCCCGCATGATCTCTCATCCCGATGCCCAGGTCTGCGCAGACTTTCCCTTCCAACCCTGCTTCCCCGGGGTGGTTGTAAGGCTAGGAGGCCACCACAGGGCTCCTGCCTGTCTATGATCCTACCTTCTCCAAATTGGAGATATGGGGAGATGGGTACCCTGGTGGGGACCTGTTCAGCTGCTTCTTACCTCTCCTGTGGCTTTCCTGTCTGCCATTCAGAGCAGGTGGCCCTCTCAGCCTTGCCAACTCTGAGTCTTTGTAGCCTACCTGGTGCTGGTTGTAGGCACACAACCTGTGGCTCTGGTGGGTCCATGGGGGAGTCTGGTAAAACTTTTTGGAAGGGTATAGCTGGAAAGAGCTTGAACTTCCTGAACTGGAGCCAATTTCTAGATATTAGAACCTGTGTGTGCGAGAGAGTATGCTTATGTGTACTACACATGTGTAGTGTACCTTGTGCATGAATGATATCTATACGTGAGTTTATGGGGGGGTGAGCTCACATGTGAGTTCATATATGTGTACCAGTGTACAAGTGTATGAACAAGAGTCCGTTTGTGTGCATACACATGTGTAGTGTACCTTGTGCACAAATTATGTATGTATGTAAGCTTAAAGGTGGATGAGCACATACATGAGTTCACATGTGTGTACCAGTGCACAAGTATATGAACATGGTGCTTGTGTGTACTCCTACACAAGTGACTATGAGTGTAAATGAACCTGTTTATCTGAGTGAGTACAAGAATGAGAATGTGGGTACAAATGTGTGCAAGATCATGTGTGCAAGAGCTATGGATGCATGTGTGTAAGTGTACCTTTGTGCACAAGTATGTGTGTGATTGTCCATGACATGTGAGTGTGTCTGTGTGCAGAGCAATTTGAGTGTTTGACTTGGCTGCTGGGCTGACAACTGCTGTGTCCTGTCCTGCCTTGTAACACAATGGTCTGCAGCTTCTTCTCCACGTGAGTCCCTCCTAGCCCTCTATAAGTCACTGTCTGAAAGCTGGCTACTGACTTGGTTCTTCCTTCTGGCCATTCTCCCACCTCTGAGTCTACTGTGCACATTGTAATTGGAGAAGTTGGGGGTCATTGAAGAGCAGAGCTAACCTTTGGGTAGCCTTTGGTGCCCCTCTTCCAGCCCCCATGACACAGTGGGGTCACAGATGCTGCATATTCAACCTGCATAGGTGTCAGGACTCTAAGGTACTGCAGGCAAGGCTTCCCTGGACATTCAAGGCTAATGTGCCTTGTAAGGAAAGAGGGACTGGCCAGTCAATGGTGCTCTGACTCCTAAGACCCGGGGATCCGGTGGGAAGGGGGCAGTCTGGGGCCTGGGGCCTGAAGATGAAAAGAAAGGGGCTGTCGACCTCAGTTTGTAGGAGGTGCTATGTGGATAGAAAACACCAGCCACTGCAGGTAGCCTTCTGGAATGGAAAGGTCCCGATTTTCAACTGACCACAGGAACAGCGTGTGACAGCAGATGACACAGAGATGGAGAGAGGTGGCCCAGTCTCTGAGGCTTCAGGGAGCCTCAGCTGGATGAGCCCTGGTGCAAGGAATCCCTCCTTGTCCCTGAGCTTTAACCCCTGACTAATGACCACAGCCTGTGCCCTTCCTGCCTACAGTATAGCTAGGTAGGCATTGTGTCTGACCTTGCGTATCTGTGGGAGGGCTGGGTACAGGTGAAATGAGGCCTTTTGTTTTATTTCTTTTACCAATAAAAGGACTTGCCTAGCTCGAGGCTCCAAGCTGTTTCCTCTAGCCCATGGTGATGGGGTTAGTTCTGGGTCCCAGGTTCATGTAAGAAGATGCCAGGCTGCCTGGGCCAGCCAGCGTATTACACAGAGGAAGCAGATCCAACAGGGCACAGGTGCTCTGTCTTCTTGGAACTCAGTGGAGAACTGGATATTCCAGATCCTCTAATTTTTAATCTTTGGGGAACTTGCAACTTTGGGTGAAAGTAATATCAGTGAATTAGGGAGTACCCATTTCTTGAGTTCTTCTTATCCTGTCAAGGCCCTGCTTGGGGTGGAACTACATGGGCCACTCAGTATAAAGCTTAGAGAAAGCTGGTGAGATAGCTCAACTGGTAAAACATTTGTTACACAAGTCTGATGGCCTGAGTTCAGTCCCTGGAACCCACATAAAGGTGGAAGGAGAGAACCAACTGCAGTTATCACACTTGTTATATGGAATGTGTGCAACGCCCCATCATACACATATGCTAATAACATTTAAAAAAGGACTAGAAAGAAGGTAGATGTTAAACCCAAGAATAGCTATACCTTGGGTTTTATAAAACTAAACATTTACTGATCACCTATGATGTGTCAGATACTTTGCTAAAATATCTTGGAGGTCAGAAGGGGATTTAAAGGTTACTTGAGTCTTTACAAAGCCTGGAGAGGTTGAATAACTTGCCCCAGGTCACATAATTGATGAGCTTAAAACAGGTATTTCTTGACCCAACAGGAAGTTGCCTGAAGTTGTAGCCTGGCTGAGCCACACTGATCTGTGGGCCAAGGATCTGTTCTAGAGGGATCTCATCAGGCTGTGGGGATAACAACTCTGGTCTTGGGGTGGGGTCAGGGACAAGGTGCTGAATGGGACTCCAGGTGGCTCAGAAGTTTCCACTTGCTGCCTTTAAAGGACAGTTGGGTGTGTGCTTGAGCCCTGGGGAACCTGGGTGCCTCTCTCTGCTCAGTTCTGGACTGTGTGTGGGGAGCATGAGGGCCTGGTCTAATGGCAGGGATGGTCATGTTGGAATCTTGCTTGGATAAGAAATTTGCTTTAGCTAGAGGTCAGGTTTGAACCTCAAACAGCTTAGTGAGGAAGACCTGCAGAAAGCTGGGGAATTTCCAAATTAGCAAAATCTACCCCGAGTTCCTGAGTGGCTGGGAGGCTTTCAATCCTCCCACTTTCAAAAGGAAATGATAAAGGTGATAAGAAAATGGTAGCTAACACTTATTTAGTACCTACTGTGTACTACATAATTCATCATGCAGGCCTCCTGGTGACCTGCCACGGTGTGGATTACTATCCCTATTTTGTAGATGAAGGGACCAAGGCTATAGAAGTTACATTGTCCCAAGTCACACAATTAGGAAGTGGTATAGCTCGACTTTGAATCTAAGCAGGAGACTGCAACCTGCAGGGAGGAGGATGGGTCTATCTAGTTTCAAAGTTCCCATAGCCACAGAAAAGCTGGATCCAGCAGATTCCCAGGGAAGGAACTGCAGTTGGCTGTCAGGGTTCAGAGGCCGGCTGGGCCTAGTACCTCCATATCCAGTAGCACGGGTTTGAGTGGGCTGTGCTCAGAAGCATGTGGGACCCAAGGGACAGCCCAGTGAGTGGTAGGGGGAGACCCCGCAGTCAGATTGGGTGAAGCAAAACTCTGTTGGCTCAGTTCTGAAGGCAGTGGCCTCTTCTTAGGGCACAGCCAAGTCATTGCTTCCCTCTGGTCAGCCAGACACAAGCCCTCAAAGGACAAGCTATATCCCTTGGTCCTTTCTGAAAGGACACAGCCATCCTGGCATATCACGAGCAGCTCTCGCTGCATGTTCTCCCCTTGCTGCACACACTCGCACTTGGCTGGCTGGCTTCCTTTGCTCAAAGACTGGCTTCTTTGGTCAAACACAGGATGTGTGACTTGACGATCAAGGGGTTTATAGAAGCTGGGGTGCCGCCAAGTGGTAGGATCATGTACTGCATCTGAGAATCAAAAGACTACAGAAAAGCCACTCGGACTGAGAACCTTCCTCCACAATCCCAAGCCACCTGGAAGCTGCCAGTGGCTGATAGAGAGGTGGGGTAAGGGAGGACTCCTAAGGCAGTTGTTCTTTCCCCCATGGTCATCCTCAGCTGCTTCTAGGCACTGTTGGTCTTGGAATCTCTCTCCCCGTTTCCCAAGCAGAGGGTCCCTTCAGGAAGTGCCCTCACTCAGCCTTGGCTTCATATTTACCGAAGGACCTGACTTTGAGCTCCGACTTCACAACATCATCATAGACTCTAGTCCCAGAGCCTCAGTTTCCTCAGCTGTCAAACAGGACTAGTAACATCACACGACTGTTCAGACCTGAGGCCTGAGGCCTGAATAAAAGCACTGGTTCCACGAAAGCAACCAGACAGGAAAGGAAACTACATTGTTTGATCTCATTAGGGACAAATTCCAAGTCAGACACAAGTTGCCTATGGTGAAAGACTGTGCTTGGCTCTTCCAGGCTCCTGACCCCAAGGTGGTGGAGGAGAGAGGTCTGGGGGCTCCTGGGAATTTCTGTTGTTCTGCTTTTTGTGGAGAGCTGCTAGGACATAGTTCCCACTTCTTGATATTTCTGTGGGCTAATCACATAAAAATTATGCATTTTTCTGTATTTTTGTTCAGGGGTTGATTGGTTCCAAAATAGGAAAAGAGAGCACAACATTGAAATTCGTGTTTTATTAAAGATCTATAAATATAATGCCTTATGTCAAACAAGACAATTGAAGTTCAACACGACATATGTATATATTTAATGTGTGTATATATATTTATATATCTCCTATTTGCTGTGGATAGTAAGTATATACAAAACTGTTTGATATGATGGGGATGAAGCTTCCAAAAGAGAAGGTCCCTGGTGTGTAAGAGAAAAACCTGAAAACAGTCTGGGTTCATACCAGTTCTTAACCTTAAACTTTATCCTCCTTCCTCCCTCTCACCTGTGTGCATAATCAGTATCTTTAACTGGGAGACAGAATCTGTAGCTTGCACAGACTCTCAACGGGACAGGTAACCCACCCCAAAAAGGTGAAGAACAGCTAGTTTTGGGGAAATCAGTGAGAAACTGGCTGGAATGTGTCTGGCATGAAATAAGTGGTCGGTAATGTCAGCTTCTTTGCTCCCTTTCACGGTCTGGCCTGTGGGAGTTTCCACATGATCCATTTCAGATGACTTCTAGGAGGATAAATTTTTCAGGCAGCACCAAGGTAGACGGTGTCCAACTCTCCTTTCAAGAGGTCCTTCAAAGAACCTGTCATTTTAGTATCTGCTGGACGCAGGACGCAGGAACCAATACATAGACATAGCATCCTGGGGCAGCACCAGGGCTTGTGTTTTTGAATAGGGAGGAAGAAGTAGATGAACTCAAGTAAAGGTAATCGGAGAGCTGTGCCAGTCAGGGGATCCCCAACCACTCCCTTAACTTCCCCAAGTCTCAGCTTTGTTATTTGTAAATTGACAGCTTTATGAGAATACATCTTTGTAATGATAATTGGTTTCTCCAATGTAAGATATTACTGTTACTGTGGAAGTGATTCTGGGATCTCGTTATATGATGGCCTCATGATACAGATTTATAGCAGGTTTCAGATACTCACATGGAGTGAACAGATATTTATCCAAGGATTCACTGATTCCTTAATATATGCAGGAACATTCATGTACATTGTTATTCCATTTACTTTTCTGACACTCTGGTGGGTGGTTATACTTGAAATCTGATTTTATACACAAGGAAATGGATGTTTCAGGTTGTTAGGTTGCTTGGCAAGGACCCAAAGTGGAAAGGGTCAGAGCAAAGACTTGAACCTATGTCTCTGGTAACAAATCCTGCTTCATTCTGCCTCAGCATGTCACATCCAGACACAAGATGCTGTTTCTACCTGGATTGACTCGTAAAGACAGATTCCAGACCCAGAGTGAAGCACTCGGCCAAATGCAAGCACAGAAAAATTAGTTTTGCAGGGGGATTGAGGTGCTCATTATTTCGGAGTAATTTAAGTTATTGATTTTTGTAATGGAAAAGTGATTGGGGACCTGCTACCACCTGAGAGCGGTGTTCAGCTAAGCCCGGGATAGAGGAAACATTACACACAGTTTACACGACCTCACATATGGTGGAGGCTCCTTTCCCTGCTGTCCCCATTTAATCAGTAAACCCCACTGTGAGTGGGGATCTCGTCTTACTCGTGTTAACTTCATCCTCCTCATCCCAGGAGCTTGTTACAGGGCCTTGTCCTTGGCGCTGAATGGGAGAGGTAGCCTATCACAGGCTGACAGGAAGAAGGAAAAGACACAGCTGTGTGTAATCTGAAGGCCCCTGGGCAAAGTGCTGCTGAGAATAGGCACCGGCTGGTGCATCGAGGCCGTCGTCACTGTGTAATACAATTGAACTGCAAGTGGCCACCAAATAACTCAGAGTGGAGGCAGTGGTCTGGAAAGCCCCATGCACTGGCAACAGCTCTCAAATCCGTTATCCTGGCCATGTTTTTGAGGCTCTGCTCATACCCTTCTGGGAGAGGAGAAGAGGAAACAAGCTCCTGATCCCACCCAGCACTCCCCCATGCTCCCAGAATACCACGATTTTGAGCAAGGCAAATCCTTCTGGTGTTAAGCATTTTTTTGCCTCCACGTCTAGGCCTGGGGCCCGAGAGGGTGAAGGTACCATGGGTAGATGGGTGGATGCAAGGATGAATGGACAGGTAAGTGGATGAATACAGAGACGATGGGTGCAGTAAGATATCTTATAGATCACATCTGCGTGAGAGAGCTGTCTGGCTGGGGATGGATGCTTGCAGTGTCTGGAGAGGCAGGTGAATGGATGGGTACTGATTTCTGATGGGTACTGTGTTTCCCTAGGCAGTTCTAAACGCAGGCCTGGACTCTTCAAAACAAAGATGCTGTGTTCACTTCATCCCCAAATGAATTCAGCATTTGTAACTGAGTGATAGATGGGAAGGAGTCTTATAGGTCTAATATAGGCCCTGCTAATGACTTATAGATTGTTGTAAAATCATGCACTGCTAGAAGTGAAACCAGGAGTTGGAGGGCCTGGAGCGGATTTTATAATAATCGCCATTATTTCCTCGGCTGGGTGCAGTGCTGAACAGCTTGCACGCCTTATCTGGGGGAGCCCCACCACCATTCCTCAAGGTTGTTACTCCACTGTGTGGGTGAAGCAACTCAGGCCACTGCAGAACGTGGGATAGCATATCCGGGATTCAAACCTGAGTCTTTGAGCCCACAGTCTCTAGTGGAGGAAAAGTTTCAAGCACAGATGAAAGGATGAGAGGAGACAGGGCCATAGAGGTCTTCTATCAGGTCTCTGGAGGCAGAGGCAGGGCACATCTCTGTGAGATCAAGGCCAACCTGGTTACATAGTAAGTTCCAGGCCAGCTGGGGTTACAGGAAGACCCTGTCTAAAAAAAATATTTTTTAAAAATATAAAGAACATGGAATTTTGACACATGAGATACTTTCTGCATGGGCTGAGGTATTGAGACGTTCCAAAGAGACAGCTCCAAGGCCCCTCCCCTCTTTTCTCTCTGTGTCTGCCTTCAGACTGCAAGTCTTGCGTGTGTTGAGATAAGTACATGTGGTTTGGGTATGTCCCTCTGTGGTTCAGGAGCAGCTGAGGAACTGGGTATGTTTTTTCTTCTCCAGCAACTCCACAGAGGGAAGGAAGTTATGCCTTAGCTCGGGATGCACCTAGACATTCTAGGGATAGGGTCCTTTGTGGTTGCTTTGGGGATGGCCATGAAGAAGGGGTTATCTTCTGGGGATGGTGGTGGTACATGAGGCCCTTAAGGCTTCATTGGGTGGAGATACACATTAGCTTTGCTCCTTCCTCACTAGCTCCTGACACGGCCTCCTTACTCTCAACCATACAGATGCCTCCTGTACTGGGTACCTTCATCTTGCGCTTCAGCCCTGAGGTACTCCCAGGGCCAAACATGGCTCTTCTGGTCACTTGGTGGAAGGAACTGGATATGTGCTTTTGTTCTCAAGATTGTGTGTACTCTTGTGCTTCTAAAACACTGGAGCTTTCTGGGGAAGGAGGTGTGAATGGCTTGGCTTGAGTTCTCTGGAGAAGCCCTGGGCAGTGTGGAATGGGAGGATGCCATACAGGGAGGCAGAGCCTGTGGTCCTCAGTTTCCCCATCTGCAGAGGACGGGGAAGAACCAGATGACTGTCCAGGTGCTTCAGTACTTACTGCTTTAGGAATCTGTTAGTGTTGAGGGAGAATCTCTAGGCAAGTTCCCTGGCCCAGCTGACTTCATGCCTACCCTATTTTCTGTCTACATTATTTTATGTCCGTTCTCTTTGGTGATGGTGCCATGTGCTTACGAAGCTGAATTTGGCATAGCCCAGGCCTGGGGAGGTTGGCTCTGCCCTCTTATGTCCATTTGTGGTCTGTTATTCTTTTCCTGATAACCTGCCAGCAACCCAGGGTAACCTGTGTCTTTCATGTCTCCTGCACATCCCTGGGTGTTCTAGACACAAGTGTGGGGAAGCACAGAAACTCTGGTATCATAGACCCTTGACTCCTTTCTCAACTTTGCTATTTAATAATAATCAGATTTCTAAGTTACTGGAGACTTACTCTGTGCCAGATACTGTGTCAAGTTTAATATAATAACTGTGAGGTATCAGAGTTATTGTTAAAGCTCTTTCAAGTTTAATAAATAGCTCTGAAAATTCATATCCATTATACAGATGAGAAACTGAGGTTCAAGGATACCTCACCTACTTTAAATTTTTTCCCCAATGCCTCTTTTTCTCGGGGAGGACATCCTGGCTCCACCCCACTGAAAACAATTTGTTTGCACACATGCCTTAATGTCACTCTTCTCCTCTGCCCTGCCACAGCCCTTGACATCTTCTAACTTTACCTCGTGTTTGTTGCCTAGTCCTTGTTGTATGTCATTAGGGCAGGAATGCTGTCAGTGTTCTTCACAGACAAATATCACAGTCACCAGAACAATGCCAAGCACATAGTAGGTATGTAATCAATGCACGGTCTGTAAACATCTGGTTAAATAACTTTTACAGGTGCCAATTACCTGTAGACTAACAGCATAAGGCTTAAGAGCCCAAGCTGTAGAGTAGACAGTTTGGGGTCTGAATTATAGTTTAGCTAGCTGTGATCTTGGGAAACTTATTCTTTCTGAGCCTCAGTTTCTTTGGCAATAGACTAGTAACATTTGCCTTGTGGGACGGTGTGAGGATTAATGGAGCCATGTATGTAAAGTTCTCGGCATATGGTGGGCATTCTGTAAATGTTAGCTCCTTCCCCCAAGGATGCTCTTTTCTCTTCTTGCTGCTCAGTTCCCCTCTGATGGCCTACACTCTGACCACTCCGTTGTTGTGCAGTAGCCCCTGAGAGGACAGAGCCACTGAGGGTGGGGGACAGTGGCATCATCTGTCATGTTAACCAGCTCTCTAACCCTCCTTCTTCCTCCTTCCAGGATGTGCCTGTTGCCAAGGAGACACAGCATCAGCCTCTGGCAGGTTTCTGGCCCCTGTGGTTTGGGTACTGGCTTCACGAAAGGAATGAGACATGGTGACCCTGGTGAGGGAGGTAAGGGGAGGAACTTGGCTTGATTCCTGTGCCGGGAGTCTGGACAGGGTCTGCAATCTCTGGAAAGGCTCAGTTGGTTCCCTGAGACTATGAAATGTTCTTTGCCTGTCTCCATGTGGCTCTTGGATGTTGGAGCGGAAATCTTGCTTGGGCTGAGGTCCAGCAGCATTGATCCGAGTGTGGTGCTCGAGCCCTGGGAGGGGGCCATAGCAGCCAGAGTGACCCATAATCAAACTCCTGGCCCTAGGAATGGCACCTTCCCAGAGCAGAGCGGGCAGTTGTTGGGGGATTCTCCACTCTGTGCTGGAGGCGGTGGCCAGGCTGGCCTGGTGAGGGCGCTTTCCACATGGGTATGACCAGCTCTTCCTGCAGGCTTTGACATGACTTTGGTAAGATGGCTTCAGATCCCAGCCCTCTGGGGACTCTGTTTCTCCCTTCCCATCCAGCCTTTGAGTCTGGGTAGTGGGAGAGCTTGTGGCTTTTGTTCAAACCAGTTGGCCACCTGGATGAAGTGGGCAGGAATGGCAGGTAAGCACACAGGTAGAGGAGCCAGACTGTCTGGGACCCCATCCCATTTCTGCCTGTTCAACTGCGTGACCCTGAGGAACCATTTAGCTTATTTGTAAAACCACGATGATTATAGCACTTTCCCCCTTGGGACTGTGGAAAAGATTAAGCGAGTTGATTCTTGTAAAGAATTTAGATCCAACCTAGACATGCCAAGTTCACTCGCTGAAAGCTACCATTATCATTCTTCAGGGAACATTCCTGGGATAGGCTATTCCAGACATGGTAAAAATGGTATTATTATTGCTATTATTGTTACTGTTGGGTTTTTCTTGAAAAGTGGGAAGTCTGATAATGGGCCCACTTCTGGATCAGGTGGAGTCGATTGTGAGTTAAACTGGTCTATGCTGTTTTTTCTACAGCTTTGAGCCTAAGATATAACTCAACAAAGATGTCAGGAACCCAAATGGGACTATGGGACAGAGAAAAGACAGAGAAACATTAGTAAAACTCAGACGGTAAAGGTCAAGAATTTGAGGCACCTGGCTCAGAGCACACGGACCCTGTGCTTGGGGGCAGGTAAAGTTGGCTTGGTTCAGTTTCTGCCTGTCCTCTGTAGAGTTTAGCCCTGCATTTTTTCTCCCCTGATATAAGCATCTTGGGCGAGGAAACTTCATGTTCCCATTGGAGGGAGCTTGTCACCTTTCTCATGAGAATAACCACATGCTTATCACACAGGGGGTTCTCAGTGACTGTTTGCTGAATGAGTACATGGACAAATGAGTCAATGTGTGGAGTTTGCTTCCTGGTGCAGTAATCCAAGAATCTAGCTAGATTTTTCAAAGAAGCCCTCCGTGTCCCCTTCTCCCCTTGTACTTGGCTTTTTTACCTGGCTGGAGGGAAGGCAGTTGTTGGGGCAGCAGCCATGTTATTCACTCACTGTTGCCTGCTTAGGGCTCTGCTTAAGCCCTAATGCAGAGTTCAGGTTCAACCAGTAGTTGCTGAATGAATGAATGAATCCCACGGAAAGCCTTCCAACCATGAGTGTGCTCTTAACAGCTAGGGAGCCTTGAACTTCTCGTTATCACAGACCCTGTGACATGGACCTCAATGTGCATGGGGGCTCATGTATCCTCTGAAGTTGGCTGTCACCCTGAAACTCCTAATGTCCTTGGCCAACTGTCTCACTGGTTGTCTAGCTTTCATTTCTCTGGCTGTGGTGTGTGGCCAGTCATGGAGCCTGCCATCTTGCTACTTACCACCATCCTTGCATTTGGAACCAGTCTCTTATGGGCTCCGGGTTTTACTTATCTCACTACTTTAGATCTACTTGTTCATTTCTAAAAAGGTGGCAGTTTCCAGAATGACTAGGGAAAAGTCTGAGTAGTGACAGAACTGCCTATCACCCCTCTGACAAGATGGTGTGAAGGGAAAGGAGCCTAGGCCTAGTTTGGGAACCAGGTAGCTCCATGACCTTGGGCAGAGCGACCTTGATTACTTCATCTCTCTGAGCATCATCTCTGGGACCCTTTCAGATGTTTAATTTTCCGTCAATACGCAGGAATGGGACTTGTAGAAGTGGAGCGATTTTTAAGTTGTTATATGCTTTTCTGAGAAATTGTGGCTGTTTTCATTTTAAAACTTTTCATTTAAGCTCCTGTTCTGAGTGTAAAAACAGCTCTAGCTACAAGGAATTCATAGTTTGTGATTTATTGGGAGTATTATTATGATATCAGAAAGGGATAGTTTTTTTTTGTTAAATATGTTTTTAAAAGGCCTGCTGCATTCTTAAGCATGATTTTATTATATCTTGGAGTGACTTTTCTTCCCCCATGAAGAATATATCTGTGATTTATAACATGCCTTCACTGCTGGAGGCTGGTCATGAGCGTATTCTGTGGCGTTACATCATCCCAAAGGGGGCTCTGGCTACAAGAGCTTCCAGGTTCCTAAGCATATTGCAAAAGCTGAATTGCTAGGTTCTTTCTAGAAATCAGCTGGTCACTAGCCACGCCTATGTCCAGCCACACATGGAGGAGTCAGGGGGTGTAGGGGTATTACCTGTCTCTCTTGTTATTTAGATAAGGGGATGGAGGCCCAGAGAAAAATGACTCCCCCAAGGTAAACTGCCCAGAGCATTGCCTCTGTGTCTGCCCCTTGCACATCCCATACACCTTTCTGAGTCTAAGGCCTGGTTTCCAAGTATAAACGCTGTTGCACACGCCACAAACCACACACACTAGAGCCTGTGCCTTTCCTTAAATCATAACTTGCTTTCGTGTACTCTGTGGCAGAGGGCGTAGCTAATTCAGTATTCCAACAGCATGTACTTGCTCAGATACATTTTTTCTTTTTTTCTCAACTAGCTAGGTACTAATATCCAGCAGAGAGTTTATTGGCATAATTTCTCCAGAAAAGAAGCTGGAAGACTTACAAGTTCAAACTTATGCATTTTTATCAAGAATCCCAAAAGGCCACCCTTTCCCATCCCATCATCACCACCAATCCCGAAAAAGCTTTCATGACCGTGGAAAGTCAGGGTGTGCAAAGCAACAACAGCACAGGCCAAATCAGCAGGCGCATGATACATTACTGAATCAACTGAGCAAGCAACCACCTGGGAGCCATCTTTGTTAAGGGCAAAAGAAGACGCTAACAAGGATACAGAAATGACTGGACTATCTTAGTTCTTCTGGAGCAACAAAGAAGGCTAGATGAGGTGCAAAGGAGACTTTGCTTTTCTGTTTTCTCAGAAAACATGCAAAGAAAGTCTTTACAGACAACTAAGGTTGCATCAGTATCTCCCAAACTTTCCTTTTCAAAGATGGCCACCCCTGCTGTCCATTCAGAGGGAGCACATGGCAGGATCTAGTAGGCATGGGGAGATAGATATAGGTTTCCACAAAGGTTGTTAGTTTTTTTTTTTTTTCCTTTATTGATGGAATTTAAAGTGCATATAGCTGAAGGCAAAGTCCAAGGCCTAGAGAAAGACATGAGGCCTGAGAGAGAGGCTCAGAGATTCTAAAGGCAGCCGAAGAATACCCACCTAAAAAGGCCACTTGAGCTGCAAAACAGACAGGGAAGGAGATAGAAAACAGGGGAGAGAAGGGGTGGGTTGGGGTGGAGGGAGGAGTGTGGGAAGAAGACAAAGACCAGTTCAGAAATTCAGCCAAAAGCGACTCAGAGGAGCTAGTTTATATCCCAGCTATGAAAATACAGGCTGACCTCCCAGTCAGAATACCTGTCTCAGGAGCTGTGAGAAGAACAGTAGCTGCCAGGACACCGCACCCTGAGGCCCTTCGGGTGGGGCTATAGTGGTGGGGCTTCTTCAAGCCTCTCATGGTCTCCCCAGGAGACCTAATGTGAGTCTAGGAGCCTCTATCCACCCAGAAGAAGCAGGGGCCAAGAACCATGATGTGGAGCCCACCCAGAGCCCCCTAATAGAAGGCAACTTCCCTTTGCTGCTGAGTGTGGCCAGGGTCCCACTCACCCACACAGGCCGTGCCATCCTCGTTGGGCTCATAGCCCCGATTGCACCTCTTGTTGGTCCTGCACCTGTAGCTTCCGTAGGTGTTCACACACACGGGTTTGTCTCGAGGGCACACGAATGGGAACTGGATGCATTCATTGGTGTCTGCAAGGCAAGAGGAACTACTTACCAGGGAGGTGTGGGCAGTGGATCCTAGCTTAGGATCTGTCTGCCTACTTGCCCTGTGACCTTGGGCATGTCCCTTTTCCTTGCTGGGTCTGTTTCTTTACTTCAGTGCTCTTGGCTGGCTCCTCCTGTCCTCTGCATGTTGCAAGAGCTCAGGTTCGGCCCTGGGGCTCTTCTATCCAACGCACTTTCTCTGGCTAAACTCTCATTTGTGGATGACCGCAAACTTCCTGCCTCCAGCCATAACCTCTCCTCTGAGCACAAAGCTCATGAAGCCAATCACCAACGCCCTATTTGGCAGTTCCACCTGGATGTCTAGTACACACCTCAGACTTATCATGTCCAAAATGGAACTCTGATTTCCCTCAGCCCTTGAACGTCTTCTGTCCCCTGCTTTCACCTGCCACAGCTCCATTGATGCCTCTACCAGCCACTCAGCAACACCAGCAGAAATCAGAGTGATTCCCACATCCTCCCTTCTCCTCGCCCCAGGGTGTGATCCCACAGCAGGTCCTGTCCATTCTGCCCCACAGCACACGTCTGTCTCTCCGCCTTCCTCACTCCTCTGCCACCACCCTAGTCCCAGCCCCCACCGTCTCTTGCCTGGATTTCTGCAGCGGCTGCCTTACTGGCCTCCTGGCTTCCACGTTTCCCTCCAATCCAGCCTGCAATTCAGCAGCCAGAGTGATCTTTTAAAATGTGAATCACATCAGGTCACTCTCCTGCTTAGCTTCCAAGGGCCCTAAGAACAAAGTCCTGACTCCCTCCTGGAGCCTCAAGCTCCTGCTCGATCTGGTGCTGTCCCTCCACATCATCTCAGCCATAATGTCACCTCTCACACTCATCCCCTTCCACCTCATGCCTTCTCTCCAGTTCTTCCTCTTCCAGGAAAACTCTTTCTGGGGATGGACCTTCTCATAATGTCACCTCTCACACTCATCGCCTTCCACCTCATGCCTTCTCTCCTGTTCTTCATCTTCCAGGAAAACTCTCCCCACAGTTCTTTCTGGGGATGGACCTTCTAATCTTTGGGGTCTCCAGTAGCCCTGACTTCTCGGCCTAGAGTCCCCTGAGAGCATCTTGCTTACAGGGTTCTTAACTAATTTCCTTCTGCTGTGTAGTCCAGTGTTTGACATCTCTCCCTTTCCCCAGAATGGGAGTCCCTGAGGAGGCACTTGACTGCATCTCCAGAACCTGGCACGGTGCTTGGTACCGTTGTAGGAGGCACACCAGTACCTGCTACATGATGGAACAGAAGATTGGCTAGTCCAGGCATCTCAAAGGGTCCTCTCAGCATGTAGAGGAGACTAAGTTTCGGGTGCCTGTGCTGTCCATCTATTATGTGGCCAGGGTGGGGACATGCAGAGTATAGGGGAGTCACGTCTTCTTCCAGCCACCCCAAGCCCTCAGCTATTCTACTTCCTGACTTTGTAGTCTTGCGGCCAGGCAGGGTCCTCCGTGGGCACACTACTTCCCATCTCTACATCCCCTGCTCATTATCCCTCAGGTCCCAGTTTGACTTGACTTCTCTAGGCTGCCTTCTATGAATCCAGGGTCTTTTCACACTAGTGTAGCACCTCCCCATCCCATCCCTGGTCCCATGTGTGATCTTCAGCAGTTCATATGTGGGCCACTCCTTTGGCTGGGAGCTCCAAAGGATGAGTTGGGGCTGGTTTTTAATCACAGATTGGGGTCTAAAGAAGGAAGGATCTTTAGCTTGTCTCCTCACTGCAGATCACCAGGCTGTAGCACATTGGGTTGGAGAGCTTCTGGACACTATGCTGATAGACTGATCCTTTCACATCACAGACCCTTGGGGAACTCCAGAATGTCACTGGACCCTTGTAGAGCTGCCATCTGGAAGCTACCTTCCTCCCCTGTAATGTACCAGGCTGCAATCTCCTATCAGCACTGTGATCACGTTCTACACAGTTTTGCCCAAATGCATCCCACAATCACCTCTGTGCGCATCTGTCAGCCCCGACTCTGGCTGCTCCTCTGGCTGGCTGGGATACATTGCTGCTCCCCTCTACCAGGATGAAGATTGCCCACCATGGTCTCAGTTTCTATGTGACAGTGTATGCTCTCCCTCGGATTCATACTCCTGATGTTAATAGCAGGGAGCCACTGCCAATACCCAGCAGTGCAGTGAGTCAGCCTGTGGTTGCCAATGTCGTTCCCACCTTGGTGAGTCACAGGGAGGCTGTCTCGGAATCTGGAGCCCCAGGGACCGATAGCACCTTCCTCTCCCTGCTTTTCTAGTCCCTGTCTGTATCCTGAGCTTTGTCACAGTCAGGCTGATATTCCCCAGAGAGATCTCAGCCTCTGTCCCATTCCCTGATGCCTGCAGGCAACTCACCCATGCAATGGCCATTGTCCTGCTGGGAGAATCCTTGGCCGCACTGCAAGGTGGGCAGAAGCAGAGACACTTATGAGTTGAGAGGCTCACTACATCTCTGGTCCCTCCTAGTCACAACCACAGAGCAGCTGTCACTTGACTACTGCAAGAGGGAGTGCCCTTAACCTGGGTCAGAGGGGAGGCCCTTCCTCTGCCTTTGCCTCGCAACTAAGAGTAGAGATGGTGTTGGGGGCAGGGAGGGCAAGAACGGATGTAATTCCAACTCCTGTTGGTTTCTCTGCATTTGGCATCTAGGTAACTAAGCTAGACCAGAAACTTCAGAGCTGTGCCTCCAAGAACCTCCAGAACCCTACTGTGTGGTGTGTGCCTCACCCTAGGGCAACAGGAGGCTTCTTCAGACTCTTAGAGAATACCACAAGGACAGCAGGAGACTGGAGATCATTTCTCAACCTGTGCACTGGTTATGTACTCTTAGCTGCCTTGGGTTCCCTCTCTTGATCCGCTTTCCTTCTCTGTAAAATAGATGCAAAAACTCATGCCCTACCAGGATTCTGTGAGAAGCTAAAAAGTTGTGGGTGTGGTAGTGTTGCAAAACTACAAATGGAACTATCATCAGATTCACTCTTGGGATCATGGGTGGTGCTTGCTTTTCTGACTATAAAGCACAGTTGCCTTGGCCCACCTCCAATGGAGCTGGGTCCTGAAGTTTGTCCTCATCCTTAGGGTAGAGGATCTCCAGCACTGAATTCATCTCCTCACTGGCCACACTGCGGCTCACCATCTTGCCATCTGGCCATGTCACTTCCACACTGCTGGCTTCGTCTCTTCCTGTGGGAGGAAGGAGAGAGGTCAGAAGCAGAGGAGAGAGGGACTCTCTGAGTACCAGCACAAATGTATCCACTCATTTAACAAAGACTGTAATTAATGAAGAACTCTTCTAAGAAGTGAGGAAATGAGTGAGAGATTTGAGGTAGCTCCTCCTTGGGACCACACTGTTCGACAAATTGCTCTGTAGTGATGGAAATGCTCAATGTTTGCTCTGTCCAGTGGGTTAGTCACTGGGTACATCTGGGACTATGGTGACTGAAGAACTGAATTTGACATTTTATTTAATTTAAAGTAACATATGCCTCAATAGCCACACGTGGCTAGTGGCTACCTTATTGGAGAACTTTCATTCTAGTCAACAGACTAGGCAGCATGAGGTTGAGTTTAACTTCTCAAATTCAAGGCATGGTGGTAAGTAGGTTGACTTTAGTGTCTCGGGTACAAATATTTTTTTAAAAATATTTTATCGTTATTTTTATTTTATGTGTATGAATGTATTGCTGGAATGGATGTAAGTGCACCCGTGTCATGCAATGCCCGTGGAGATCAAAAGAGGGCATTGGATTCCCACAGAACTGGAATTACAGACGGTTGTTAGCTGCTGGGAATTGAACCTGGGTCCTCTGCAAGAGCAGTCACCTCTGTCTTACATGTTCAAATCTTGGCTCTATCACTTTCCTGAGATGCTGAAAAGAACATGGTAGGGAGCAGGTGGCTGGGAGACCTGGGGACAAATCCCAGCTTTTCAGTCAACTTGATGCCTCTTGGGCATGCATCTTATATGTATATTTATGGAGCACTGCTAGAGACAGAACCTCTTTTGTCACGGGGAATAGCCTTTTTCTCATAGGTGTCTACTCTCCATTGGGGAACCAGGCAAACAGATGAATGATCAAATATGTTGGATATTGACAAGCTCTGTGGAGAAAGCAAAAAGGAGGTATCAGAGTGAAGAGGACCTGGTGGCCAAGGTCTTTCTGTCCAGTGGCTAGGGGACAGACATCCCCCTGAAGAGGAGGCTCTTGAGCTGAGCCGTAAATAAAGACTGGGAAAAAATGGGGCATAGGGAACTCAGGAAAGGCCATTCTGCAGGCCTGAGACACTTACAAAAGACAGTGGTAAAGCTCAGACGAAATTCACAGCCAATCTATTGCACACATCCCTAGAGTAATGTGCTATATCAATGGTAACAAGCAGGTGAAAAGATTTGTTAGGTGTTTAGGCATTGTCAAGGTGTGCCTGGTTCCTGCATAAGGAAACAGGCTAGCCCTGTGGCAAGGTCTGGCTAGTGGTGATGGGGTGGGGATTGGGGGGTGGATGGGCTCATCTTCAGGAAGAGATCTTTCTCTGGTCTCCTGGGAAGGAAGGCAGTACTCAGCATACCCAAGGAGGGGGAAGACCAGCTCCCTCCTGGTCACCCATCAGACCCGACCAGATGGGGGCAAGTGCTCCGGGGAATACAGGGCCCTCTGGGGGGACCTCAAGTTCATATGCTCCCTGCATGCATCATTCCTGGGTGAATAAAGAATATGTCACCATATGTATGCATGACTTTTTTTCCTAATGTATGCAGATACCATTGGAAAACAAATTACATGTAGACATGCTGTTCAGTTCACATTGGCCTTTGGTCATGACTACCATGGTCATGACCAAAGGAAAAGAGATGTCTGAGATATTTTGATATTCTAGTATGGGACATACATATTTGCATATATATTTATTTATTTTCCATAGCCAAGTCAGTTGGAAGCCCTACGCAGACTTTTAGGAGACTCTAGCATAGACTGCTCTGTGCAGAAGTCCATGGTGGGCAGAACCAGGAGAGGAGAGCTGTGTGAAGAAGGAAGGGTCTGGCTGCATTCCTCTGGTCTCCAGATGTCCAAAGAGACTATACTAGCTGCATCTGCCAGCTTCCCATCCTCCCTTCCCATCCCTTGGCCTTTAAGAAGTCTCATGGGGACAGACCAAGGTTGCTGCTACTGGGCAGAGCCAGCTGTCATACTCTAGAAGAGTCCCAGGAAGAACAGCCTCCTTGGGGACCAGAGGACCACAGCAGGACCAGTCATGGGAGAGGCTCAGAGGGCAGGACTTGCACTCACAGCTCTGCTTTTCCACACAGAGCCTCTGTCTTGGAAGGTCCAAGATTCTGTTCTGAGTGTTGCTTCATCTATCCAGAGGACGATTCTCTGCAGGCCTGACTGCTCCCCTCCCCACTCCTGGGGTAGGGAGAGAAGGATGGGGAGGGCCAACTACAGATTTTCTTCAAAGCAGAATCTTGAGGTGCATGAAATTTGGCATTTTAAGGGTATACACTGCCTAAATTAAATGGCACATGAGAAAAGCAAACATTTTCCATTTTAAAAAGAGGAGACAAAAGCAAGTGTTTCTCACCTAAGCCAACAGAACAGCTCCATGAATACATTTTGCAGTCCGACTGAAGCTACAAATAACTCAGAGTTAAGGAATATTCATAGACTATCAAATTCGCAGCCTGCACTGGGGCACATGGCTGTGAGCCAGCTCCTCTCTCCCTCTAGACCAGGAGGGAGGGGCTGTGGGCTGAGTGAACCATCCTCTCAGGCCTCAGTTTGTCAGAAAGATGGGGGTGCTGGCTGAAGGCACCACTGTCCTGGGCAGTACAGCTCTTCTGCCCTGAACATGAACACTGCTGCACAGATCACCTATCACTGCTGCTGCAGTCAGCATGAGCCCTTGCACAGGGTCGATAGTAACGGTGACAGCATGCCCACACTGGCCCAAGTTCTTCATGGTGTTAGCACATCACATCCTCACACCTCTATGCAGAAGGTGCTAGCTCTGCAATCCTCATCTCAGAGATGAGAACACTGTGACTTAGAGAGTCTAGGAGAATTGGCCAGACGCTTACTTAAGGCCTGTGTGGCCCAGAGTCTGCATCTGTTCCAGTCTTGTTTTACTGCCCGCACCTGATAAATACCCATGCGCCAGGCATTGGACGGGGATCTGGGATTCAGCTCTGAATGAATAGGGGCCAGGACTAATTTGGAAAGAACTGGTTCCTGTGGGCACAATGAACACAAATGATATTATAATATGTGGGGAAGGTGTTGCGATGGGACCGGTACCACTTCGTGAGAAAGGTGGGCCGTTCGATTTGGTTGCACAGGAAAAACAAGTTTGCAAGGCAGAGAAGGGAAGAGAGAAGCATTCCAGACAGAGGGAACAGCTTGGATAAAGACACAGGTGTGAAGAGTAAGCTGTGTTTGAAGATGCAGAAGTTCAAGGGGGAAGCAGTTAACAGGCACGGCTGAGGAGCAGGAACTTAAGGAGTGACTTTGGAGCCTTCGTATCCATGAGGTAGACATTTCGTGCTTATTTTCTGGATGTAGACACTGAGGCAAGGTACGAAGTGACTCGGAGATGTCTGAGCTAGGGCTGGAACCCAGGTGGATCCCTCAGCCCCAGGCTGCTGGTGAGATATCGCCAATGTTCCCAGAGCTGTACAACTGAGGGGCCTGGCTCCCACTCTCTGAGGCAGCCCATCTGCTAGACCCATGTACAGGGAGGGGTCTTCCCAGGAGGGGTCCATTAACCAGCAGAGACATAGGTCAGGAGCAGCAGGGAGTTGCCTCTGGCAGCTTTGAAAGGACAAAGGCCAAAGGCCAAGGAGGCACACAGAATTGCACTTTTCAGAATTGCAAGCAAAACAGATGGTGAGAATACAGTCAGTGGAATATTTTTGCACTTTAATAAAGCCATTTTTATGTGGGCCACTGAATTCTCCTTTCCCTAAATGAGTACCAGCCGACTCGGAGGCAGTTCTGAGTCACTTGCAAACAATTAACTGAAAGGAAGGCGTGTGTGTGTGTGTGTGTGTGTGTGTGTGTGTGTGACGCCATCAATACGTGGGATGGGGGAGCCTGAGTGGGTGAGCACAGTAGAGACAGGCGGGGGAAAGTGGATTATCAGCACTTGTTTTTGTTCCACTGGCTCAGCCCACTGGTGCTCAGGAAATTCAGGGGCAGCAGTGTTGGGGCTGGGTGGACAGCACTCGCCACTATAAACAGAAAGGCTTATTTATAAAGCCAGCAGGCAGTCTACACCCAGGGACAGGCCAGGGCAGCTGCAAGGAACTTGCAGAACGCGGCTGGGGTTCCCCTGAGTGAAGGCAGGGTCTGCTGAGAAGGAACATGACCCAAAGTGCCCTGCACAGCCGAGTGGGCCCTCAGGGGACTCCTGGAGAACAAGGCTAGGAAAGGTCCCTGGGTTTTTATTGTCTAATGTGGCATAGCCCAGTTTCTAGGGAGGGAGGAGGGAGTACTTGAGAGGTCTGAGTCCTCTGTCCTTGGTGTTGCTCACACAGACCTAGTGAGGCCTGGAGCATTCAGAGAGGCAACTGCAGGTAGGTGTGCCTCAGCGAGTGCGGCTCTGAGCCTGGCATGCTCTGTGTGGAATAGAAGGGTTAAAGGGGTTGTCTGAACACATGTGCACTAACACATCTCTATACAAACGCCCATTCACCAGGGCTTGCCAAAACATCAGGGAGAGGCAGCAGGGAGTGATTCATGGAGGAGGACAGGAATAGGGTCACATGCAGGGAGCTGGAGCCTTGTGCTTGCTGGTGGGAGGGCTTCCGGCAGCCCTCTCCCCTCTGGATCTGGCTCCTGGGCACAGCTGCACCCCGACTCTGCTTCTCAGTCATGCAGAACCCCAAGGAAGGCCTTTCTTGAATTCCTGTTCTAGATAGCCCCCTTCTCATCTTAAACTGCTCAGAACTGGAAACAATCTAGCTGTCCATCAACATGGGACTTGGTAAATAAATTATGAATGCTGCCACACAGTGAAATACTCTATAGCACTAGAAGAAAATAAAAGAGATGTACACAGATTGGGAGGGATGGCCAGGCTGGACCGTTAAGGGAAGGGAATAAAATAAGTGGAGGAAGTATCATCATTTATGTTTAAAAACCTCCCCAGTAGAATATATCTATAATTGTGCCCCTAATGTATATTGCATGAGATAGAAACATATTAAATGCTTGGGCCTCACGTTTGAAAATTGCTACTTGCCCCTTCCCCTCCTAAACTCCTTCCCTGCTTGGTATTTTCTTTCTTCATAGCACCTAATATAATCTTAATATTGTCCATGTCACCTGTTTATTCTGTTCATCACATGTTCCACGTTTCTTGTCTTTCCACCAAAATACAATAGTGCTGATGTCAAATTCTTGGTCTAGTTACTGCTTGAACCTAGTATGTGTTCAGGACCATGAATGAATTAATGAATCAAATGGCGTTGGGTGAGTGGGGGGATGTCTATTTTTTGCTTACTATTTCAAGAGTATGATAAGATTGTGAGTGATTTTTAAAATTCTTTTAATGATTTGTTATATTGTATAATTTCCCTATAATCAATGCACATTGTTCTCATAATCAGGAGAAATTTGAAAAAGGCTTCTAAGGAACAAGTACTGTGGGGATGCTGCCCCCGTGAGTGGCTTTCTTGTCTCTTTGCACTGACTCCTCATTGCAGTGCCCACTCTGGCTTTCCTGGCTCTTCAGACACCCCTCTGTCCATCATGCACTGTCCAACTTCCCTTGGAGACTCCAGTGTCCCTTTTCAGGCTCTAATCCTATTCCTCCGACAATACTCCCACCACTGGACCCTTGTTCAAGCTATCTGGGCCCCCAGAATGCTCTCTTCAGCTCCGTCCCTTCCTTCTAAATCCCTACTGTCCTGCTAGCCCTCCTTCCAGTCTTACTTGCTTGGCAAAGCTGTCCAGAGCAGAATTAATTTCTCTTGGTCCATCTTCTCGAGGCCCTGGGCCAGAGGGCGCTACATCCAAATCTGCCTTGCACGGGACTCCCTGGGTTCAGCTGCCCGTCCGCCTGGCAGGCTGAGGGCGTTTCCCACCTGTCTCTTTCCCTAGTGTTCCGCCTCTCTTGTCTTCAGCCCTGCTTCTGTCTCTCTTCTCGCTCTCTTTTCCCAGTCCTTCCCAACACCTGGGCTTTCTACCATCTCTCTCTGCATGTGTGTTTGCTTTCCGTCAGTCAGGGAAGGCCTAGACGCTACTCTCATCCCCTGAGGGCCCCAGAGAAAGTGGTAGGGTAGAACCTGCCTGCCTGCCTGCCCGCCTCACTGGGTCCCAGGCCTGTGGAGCTGCTCTGTAGGTCTCAGGTGACCAGCAAGGGCTTGTTTCTCAGAGTGGCCTTCCGTCTAGTTTCTTTCTGGGAGGGGAGCCCTGCGAAAAAGAAGCGTGCATGGGGCCCCCTGTAACACTTTGAGCCAGAGTTCAAACCAAGGGCAAATCCCATGCTTTTCCCAATATTGAGGAGAAGCCCCTGGCCAGGGGCAGAGTATGCGACCCTGAGAGAGGCAGATGGCTCCAGTACCCTTCAGCCAACTGAAGCCATCTTTCAAGCCTCCTAGTGGAGGAATCAGGCTCTTCTCCTTGTGGTAGTAGATTGTGGACAGGGAAGGGACCCAGGAAGGCCCATAATGCACATCTTAAAATATCAGAGGCAGCCCACAGCATGTGGGGCCAGACAGCCTGGGCCTGAGCCCTGCTCTCACTACTGGCCTGCTCTGGGAGCCTCAATTTCCTTTTCTGTCCAGTGGTGTACAGTTGACATCCAGCCTGATACCTGGATAGACATCTCACCTATGAGACCATGGCGGCCACCTTGGTGCTTGGATGGCCTTTCATGGGACACTTGATAGCTGAGGGGATGTGCGTGTCTATGCAGAAAGAGCAGAGCAGCCACAGGAGGTGGGAGTCCCAGAGCTCAAAAACTCAGATCAGAAGTCCAAGGAGGTGATCCGAAACCCACCCTCCCTACCCTCTGGAGCTGTGGCCTGGGTCCATGTGCTTAACTTCAACCTCAGTTTTCTGGCCTGTGAAGTGTGGACTATGATGCTTAATTCATCAAATTCTGATGAGAACTGATGAGGTGTCTAGGCAAAGCCCTTTGTCAGTGCCCTGTACATGCAAGAAGAAGGTCTCTGTATTTAAAAGCCAGAGAGTGTACCTTTAGGGCCAGCACAGCAAATGGCTGCCTTAGAAGTGACAGATGCCCTAGGCTCAGGCTGACCTATCCATGCACAATAACCCCGGAACATGCTCATATAACCAGACCCTGAGTCCCCTAAATATTTATTGCTTCTTTTTCAGACTACATAAATATTGCGCATTCCCAATAAAAGCTAGAGCACACACATATAGCAAAACATATGGAAGAAAATAAAAATCACATTTTCAGGCAGGCCTGGGTTTGAATCTCAGTTGTGACATTTAAGAATTATGAGCTTTGGGTAGGTTTAGTTTATCATTCTGAGCCAGTTTTCCCATTTTCAAAAGGAGGATAATAACGCCCATCTTAGGGTACTTGTGAGGATCAAATGAAGTCATGAGAAGCGAGTGTCCAGTGCCACATCCAGAATGAGCAGTAGCCCCTGTAGCAATCTAGCCACTCAGAGGGAAGCACTGCACATGCATTTCTGTGTTTTCTTTCAGGATTTTCCTGTGCACCTATAATGTGTATCTCATACTAATGTATATAACATGGGAAAAGCATCTGGTTAGAGCCTAGGAATGCTTGACTCAAATGCTTTCTTAACTTTTGTTCTGGTTCTCTGACGGCTCCTTCTTCAGTGCTCCTCAGTCTTTCTCCCATCAACTGTAATCCCTGCACACTCCCCGAAGAAAATTTACATTTCCCTTAACCTTCGCATTTTTTAAAAAAATCAGATTATTTTGAGATAATTGGAGACACAATGTGCCCGTCACCCAGCTGCCCCAGTGGTTATGGCTGGTACCATGGAAGGGCCACATTGAAACCAGGGGTTTGTCATGAGAGCTAGAGTGTGAACAGTTATATGTCATGATCCACACATTATATTCAAATAACCACTGCCACCAAGTCACTACCCATCAGTGTAGAGTTACCTGCCTTTCACCAGACTCTAATCCCTGGAGCTGCTGAGCCATTCTTCAGCTCTGTGACTTATCATTTTGGGAAGGTGACTTTGGAGATGACATTCCTTCACTCACCAAACACCCAAGGTGTTCTACCGATGGTTTATTTCTTCTCTTGTGGACCTCACACTCTATGGCATGAATGTACCACAGTGGGTTGAAGCATTAACCTGTCGAAGGACACTTACATTGCTTTTAGGTTTTGGCCTAACTACAGGAATATCAATGTAGAGATTTTGGGGCAATGATGCTTTCATTCTGTTGAGGTGAACATCTAGGGATATTACAGACAGTTCCCAACTTCTGACCTTACTGTGATGTGGAAATCAACAGACATTCAGTAGAAACTATATTTAGGGTCTTGAATGTGGATCTTTTTGCTGGGTTAGTAATAGGCAGTGTGGTTCTCTCCTGGGATGCTGGGCAGAGGTGGAGCCAAGGACACACTGTAGTCCTAACAGAGGATGCTTGCTTGATATGCTGGGTGATTCAGTAATTTTTTTGCTTATGATATTTTCAATTTATATTGGCATGGAACCCCAGGGTAGACAGAAGCAACTGTAACATGGGGCATACCTAATAGGGTTTTGTTTTGTTTTGTTTTTAATGAGTATCTACGAAGCAGGCTGGTGAGATGGCTCAGCCGGTAAAGGCAATTACCATGCAAGCCTGGGGACTTGAGTTCAATCCCCGAAAGGAGACTGAACTGACTCCACAAAAGTTGTCCTCTGACCTCCACATGTACACATGCCTACACACATGTATCACACATGCATACACACAAATAATAAAAATAAACAAAAAATAATGGATCTACCAAACCATTTTGAGAATGGGTCAGTTGGTGATCCCGGGGCAGTATGAGAGCAGAGCCAGTTTCTTGCACCTCTGGAAGCCGTCCAGCTCCTTGCAGCCTTTGGTATTAGAACTGCTACTCACTCAGTTTCTAATTGGTGTGAGGTAAGTGTTCAGCAGTGTTACAGGTGCATTGTTTATCTGCCTTTGTGAAGTGTACATACTGCTGCTTTTACTCATATAAAAGCCAAGAGTCAGTTTTTACCAGTTAGGGTGACTGTGACTTTGAGAACTCAGGGCTCCAAACCTTCCATCTGAGGGAAGACGTCAGACTTCAGAGAAATACCATAAAGACTGAAACAGCTGCCAGGAGGTCAGCGCATATCTGGTGGAGATTAGTGTGTGAACCAGGCTACGGCTGGGCAGATGGAGGACTAAGTACTTTGATCCCAAGGTGAGCCAAGTCCACAGAGGTGCTGGGATGGGAACTCCTGCAGGTGGGGGCAGTCTTTCCCATTCTCTTTCACTTGAGCACAGGCTCAGGTAGGACAGAAGTTGCTGCCTCCACATGAATATTTACTGTGCTGCCACAGTGAAACAGCACCCCAAGATCCCAGGGCTGGAGGGGGGGTCCCTTAATCATACAGCACACTGCAGGACTCAGTTGCAGGATCTACTAGAGTTTCCTTGGTCCCCGACTCACCCAGGCCAAAATGTGCCACAGGTTCCATCTCACACAGGTAGCCCGAGCCCCCATCGATGATCCGCAGGTGTGCCCCACTCTTCTTGGTGTAGAGTATAACCTTGGCGCCCCTGGCGAAGGCGCCGAACCGTGTGCGGGGCACCACACGCAACCAGTTGTTGCTGAAGCCCTGGAGCAAGGAAAGAGGCAGGCCTCAGCCAGGTTGGAGGAGAGCAGAGAGGCAGAGATCCTTGGAGGGGACGAGAGGAACAGGCAAAGGAGAGGGGAGGAGGAGAAGCGCAGTCGAAGGGGGGAAGAGGGAGAAGAGAGGAGGAGGAAGGGAAGAGGGGCGGGAATCTGGGCAAAGAAAGATTGCTGTAAGGAGGAGGGGAAAACCAAGAGACTGGTAGCGGCGGTGGTGATGGCGGCAGGTTTGAAGCCGAGCAGTGCCTGTAGCAGAAAGCAGGGCACCCAGCACGGGCTTCTCCTGAAGGCAGGCCTTCCTTCTGGGAACTTACGTGCTTCCAGGCTGGGGCTTTCTATTTCCCACCATACTGGCCAACGAGCCCAGACTCCTGTGTCCTCACCCACACCTGGGTCCCAAGGAGCATACACCAAGCTGGGACCTGAGGACCCTGAGGTTGGTGCATACCTGATTTCCCCGGAAGACAGACAGTGGCTGAGCCATGGACTCTCCGTGTGACAAGATGAGGTCCAGCATCCCATCTCCATCGAAGTCAGTCACCACACCTCCTATAAACAATGCAGACTTTATCTCTGGCCATCAGCCACTGGGAAGAGGGGCTTCCAGCCAGGTGTGGTGACCACAGAGAGGAGTGTGGGCGCAGAGAAAGAGCACAGCACTGGAGCAGACATGGGAGCTGCAGGCCCTGCTCTCTCTTGCCCAGCCGGTAGCTCAGGACTGAAATTCAGATAGACTTCCCTTTCCTTCCCTGTGTCCACAGGGAATCGGTGGGTGCAAGCTACGCCCTGGTCTTTCTGACACGCTCTGAATGATATACCTCTATATTTGCATAAACTTTGGCAGTAAATCAAATATTTGCACAGGCGTGTTCTCTTTTTGGTCCTCTTTAGAACCCAGACAGGAGAGAAAGACAGAAATCTCTACTTTATGGAAAGAAAACTGCAGAAAATGAGGCAACCACAGACCTGGGTCCTGGAACTCCCAGTCAAGTGCTCTTTGTCTGACATCAAGCTGATGACCAGGAGGGGAAGGGTCAGACTCGGGATCCCTGCCTGGGAGCAGGACAGAAATGCCTCTCACCCTCCCATCCCCACTTAGCAATGAATGCTCCAAAACTGCTGCTCCCAAACCCACAGATCTTGCCCCTCCACCCAGTAGCCCTGGGAATGGGACAAGGTCCCTTCTGTTTCTGGTCTCTCACCTGTAGGCTCCAAGCTCTCCTCCAATCTCACCCTATTTTTAGTTCTCAGCCTTCATATTGGCAGGGACAGGATTGGCCGCCTGACCCCCCCACCCCCCCACCCCCGCTATGGGCTGTGCTGGGATGGATGGACCAGCTGCAGCCCTCAGGTGCCTCACCTGTGCCCCGGCCCTCAGGCTCTAGAGCATCACCTGGATTGAGCTCCTCGATGAGGGGGTCACCGTGTTCCCTGCGGATGACACTGGTAGGAGAGATAGGCTTAGTCCAACAAGGGCTTCATGGGCCCCCTGGGCCTACAGGTCCAGTCACTTGGTTCCTCCCCTGAGCAGCCCTAAATACCTTGTGCTCTGGATGCCCATGAACTTCTCTCTCTGCTCATAAACTCGGCCTTCACCATGGCGGTTCCCTTCTTGGGTTTTAATTTATGTTGGTAAATATTGATTTTTCCTTCTCTAATGGATGAATTATAGACAGCCTGGGGAAGGGCAGCTGGTGTGGCGAAGGGTAGAGGTACAGAGACCTTCAACTGACCTTCCTGCTGGGTGCTGGGTCCCCTAGTTCTGGGCGTTGCTCAGGGTTCAAGCCCATGTAGGCACTTTCTCCTCAGACCCTCCCCCACTGATTGGCTGTCCTGCCTCCACCTTTATCACTCTCCTGGCCTTTATCGCTTTCTGCCCATGTTAATGCTCGGCACCATGCATCTTATCTCCCTGGCTGGTCTGTGAGCTTGCTGCAGGCTGGGACCTCGTAGTAGTCATTTATCTTTGCATCTCCCACAGCATCGAACATAGTGCCTGGCTCTCAGCAAGTTCCACGCATATGTCTGGGGAATATTAGGGTGAATTCCAGGAGCAAACAGGAGGAAGGGGTCCTTCTAAGTTGCAGGGTTCTTTCTGTGTATTTTGATCGTCCTGTCTCAGCCGTGAGCATTTATTTCTGAGGTGTCTGCTCTCCATGTCTTGCTGTCTCTATTGCCAATGACAGCGTGAGCTTTCATGTCTAGTGCCTCTCATTTGTTGAATTTTCTGGTTGTGGGTGCTCTGCCTCTGCTGGGTGCATAGTGGGAGGGGCCTGGGGCAGGAGGAGTTTGCAGCCTCTCCCTACCACACTGTCTGCCCAAACCACAGAGGACCCACAGAAGGGGGTCTGGGTCCCCTGGGCTGGAGCCTGTGGTGGTTGTAGAAGTTCCAGCACCTGTAGGGTTGAGCAGACACCCACAAGGAGGCATCTAGTTTGAGCACATCCATGCGCACATGTGGGTGACACACAGTGCACCTCGGAAGAGTGCTGGGCAGAGACGCCTCTTGGTTCAGGTGACAATACAGTTAAGGATTCTTGAAGATAAAACCAAGCAGTTTCATTGAATTCATGTATTCAGTGAACAGATCCTTCGATAGCAACTCCTGTATGCTCGTCCTGATGGGGGCTCTGAAGTCTAGAACACTAGGGAGGATGGAGCTTGGAGTCCATGTCAACAGGGAGACAAACCCAGGACTGAGGGCTGGTGAGGAAGTGCAAGCTTACCGCTCCAGGAAAGGCTTCCTAGAGGGAGGAAAGCTAAACTGAAACCTGAACAGTGGTGAGTGCACGCTGCTAGATGAAGAAGGACAGTCTTAGAAAGTGAGGGGAGCACGAGTGGGCGTGGCCCAGCACTGAAAGAAGCTTGGAGTGTTTGGCACTCAGGTGTAAATGGGCAGCGGAGAGGGAGGAGACTGGGACTTCATCTCAAAGCAACAGGAAGCTTCGTAAGAGTGGCCAAGAGAAGAGGGGTGTGGTCACACTGGTATTTCAGCAGCTGGATCACCTGGACTAGAGACCAGGAGAGGACTAGAGTGGGCATAGAAAGCTTCACTAGATCAGGAGGTAGTACAGGGAGACTTGAACAGTCAGGGGTATGTTCAGGTGTGTAAGTGGGAGGCAGTTCACACCCCAGCTGGCCTGGAAGAGTGCCTGTTTACATGGTCATCCTGGGACTTGGGTCTGGTTTGAGTGATGTGTTGTCTGAGGCATCGTTAAAGGACCATAAGGCTTTGGATCTACAGTGCGTGAGCATGCAGCAGGAGAGGCACTGGGCTCCAGGAGCCCTGAAGTTCCTTTTGGTGATAGGTGACACGCCTGCATAGTGTGGGACAAGTGGGGGTTAAACTTTCAGATCTGCTAGCTAACTGACAGTCCCAGCTGCAGCCCCTGAGCTGAGTGCTCAAGACCCAGCCATCTGCCACTAAGTCCCACTTGGGACTTAGTCACATACGTAGGAGGTGGCTTCTGTAGCCCCTGCATGGAAGTTAACACCACCCCAAGAGTTGACCACATGGTGACGGTCCACCGACAGCCTAGGAGCAGCCTAGCTTGGGTAGCAGAGGGTAGGAGGTTGAAATAGCCTGGGAAAGTGGATAGGCAGTAAGGCGCCTGGGTTCTTGGGCCACAGAACCAGAGCACTGGACAATTCAGTGCTCAGGGGCCCTGGCAAGTGACACTTTATTAGCCAGAGAAGGAAAGTGGCATCTCTGTTAACGAGCAATTGATCTTCTGCAATTAATCTAGAAGTTGTGAATAAGCTTTTTGTAAGGCACCTAATTAGTAAATCTGGGGCCTTTAGGGGGTGATTACATTCAGTCAGGATTGATGCTTGGTTAATAATTATATTTTAAAACATGCTTAGTCACAGCTTGTGCCTTTTATTAATAGTTGAGCCCCCTCTGAGAGAGGGGTTAAGGACTCTCTCTGAGAGAGAGGCCAAGCAGGTGACTGACCCAATTTCTGGCTCTAAGACCCTAGGCCTTCTTTCTCTCACCATGAGGTCCTGAGCTCTCTTAGTGTGTCTGAGGGATATCTCAAGCCACATGAGATTTGTCCCCAGCAGTGTTTCTCAAATGTCTCTTTAGTAAGAATGGTCTGGTGTCTGATGTTCATATTAGAAATCTTGGTCCCCAGCCCCTGAGATTTGACCCCTGAGATGTGAGGTGTGTTCCAGGGCTCTGCATAAGCACCTTGGTAGCCCTGGGAGAAGTGTCACCTCAGAAATTCCACCCTTTCTCCTTTGATGTGATAGGTGCTTGAGAACATTGAAACTCTGTTTCCTTTCTCTACCATTAACTATCATCCTCCCAAAGGATACTTTGCAGAGCACCGATCTCTCAAGAAACATCTCTGAAAGATGCGTCCTGTGGTCAAATCTATTTTGAACAATCTGTCTATAAAAAAGTTGAAACACTCGTGGTTCTGTTACTCAGAAGTCTGCAGTAAATAAGCCCATTCTTGCTTACCCCAGGTTTACCTAAACAGACTCGACCCCGAACCTTTCAGTGGCTGCAAGTGTTCTAATTTGTGTGGATGGGGATATGGGCACATCCGGACCATGTCCTCTCCAATGTTTTCCAGCTGCAGCAGGCGTGAGTGTCTTGTCTGGGGCTCTTCCTCTATCTCCTTTCTCTTTTCTAATCAAGGACCATCCTCCCCCTGGCAGGGTCTCCTTGAACTTTGGAATCCTGTTCCCTAATTTCCAAGCCTCTACAGCCTGCATACAGTACCGGAAGAGGCGGTTTGCCGAAGAGCTTCGGTAGGCGATATTGTTGAAGAAGACCTCTAGCTCTTGGTCATTGTCAAAGTCAGCAGCAATGACAGTACGGACAGGGGAGGGTGTGGCAAACTTGGGTGAAGCGATGTCCTGGAGGAGAGAGGGCTGAAGGTCAGAAGACAGGAGGGTGGGAACAAACAAGAGCCTACACCCCTCCACTGTGTGTGTTGAGGAGAGTTCCAGCCCCTCCTTTATCGTGTCCCTACGGGCCCGTGGCACACACAAACCTTAGGCTGCTTGCAGAACAAGGACAGAGTAACAGTTGTAGCACGTGTCATCTCACACATGGAGACTTCTAGCTGCTCCCTGGTCCAGACCACATTCAGCCTCCTGCCAGTCCCCCGAGCAGTCTGGTATCAGCATTCCCGCTTCACAGTGGAGTAAACTGAGTCCTGAAGAGGACTCTTGCCTCCTCTGTGCTGAGTTAGAAGCTAGGAAGGTACCAGAAATCACCTCCTTTTAAATCTAGCCTCCAGTGTTGGCTAGCTGCCTGACTTCAGGGAAGTCACTCAACCCCTTGGATGGATCACTCTTTCCTCATCAGCAGTATGAGGACAGCAGCTGCCGAGGCTTTGAGGACTGCATGTCAGATGTGCGTCAAGGAAGCAACTTGTGTTGCCTCCCTCCTGCCAGCAGCCCCATCAAAGACCAAGGAGATATTATTTCACTGTATTTTTCACTGCTTCAACTTCCTCACACTTGTTTCTTGGAAGCCAAGAATTTGGGACATCTGCTTTGAGCGAGCTATGCCTGTCCAGGACTCATGGGGAGACTCCAGACCCAAGACATCACAGCTAGGACCCTCCAAGTTCTGGCAGTCTCCAGAGGGTCTGGCATGAGGTCTTAGTTCTGGTATTTGCCTCTGAGATGGGAGAATTGCTGTGCAGATGGCTTTGTGTTTCTGAGAATACCCCCACTCTGAGTGGGGTTGTCCCTTGAAGACACTGGGTGCCTGTTTAAATTCCAGGGCCCAGGTGGAGAGAGCTGGGAAGGACAAAGCCAGTTCTCTGGGAGCACCTGCTATGGGCCAGGTCCTGCCCTTGTCCTCTGCTTATATTTGCTTTGGAGCCATAGGAAAGAGCCTTCCTGGCTGAGCTGCAGAGATGCCTGTTCCTGGAGTCAAGAGAGGGCGGCTGTCCTCATCAGCACTGTAATGAGGTTGATTAAGAGCCTGGCCAGCTGGTCAGGGTGGGCTGAGCAGGGTCTTCAGAGCCAGGGAGCAAGGAGACCTGAGGATCTCTAACTCATTATTGCTCCATCGATCCTGGAAAAATGGAAACTTACACAGCCCCCTTGGGGTTGCCCCTCTGCATGCCTGGGCTTCTGAGATAATCTATGTAAAGCTCTTATCAAGGATCCTGGCACGTGGGTGCCACGTGATAAATGGGACTTTTGTTATTATTGTTATTGTGCTGTGAGCTCTGTGCTGGGGTCTCAGAAGGCTGACATGTTCTCTAACCTCAGCCCACTGACATTTGGAGTCAGGTGATTCTTTATGGTAGGGGCTGCCCTATGCAGTATGAGATTTATGCAGCAGTCTCTTTGTCCTTCCTGAGTCCTGACAACCCAAAATGTCCCCAGACATTGTCAGATGTCCTAGGAAAGGGAGGGCAAATGTCTTGCTGTGTATCTCAGAATAGCTATGAGACGGATAAAGACAGAACATATCTAGAACCCCCAGGATCAATGCTCTGAGTTCAAGACAGGCCCCCTCCCCTCCCAGACAGCCTGGGGCTCAAGCCTCCGCAAGAAGAGAGCCCTGAGTAGATCAGCAGGTGGGGCCTCTTCAGAGTTTGGAGCCTGGATAGCTCCAAGCTTCCACAAAGCTGGTATCACCTCACTTTCTTGGGTTTTCTTTTTGGCAAGCTCTAAGTACCTCTAGAAAAATCCTGGATCTCTGAGATCAGCCTCAGAGACCCCATACATTCTGTCACTTTCTGAGAAAGACCACCTCAAGCCCATCGTGCTGGTGGCATTTCCATCACTGGCCATCCAGCAGCCCTTGGGAGAATGTCATCCACCTGGCAGGGGTTCCCTCTGGCTGCCCCAGAGGCTGCCCTTTCTCCCTCTGTGGGCACATTTTCTGCTCTAGGCCTTGGAGTCTGCACAAAGCCTAGGCTGGAGAGCTTTCCCCTGCATGCTGCTTTCCTTGTGACCCTACACCCAGCTCTGGAGAGGCCCAAGACCCTCTGGGCCTGACAGGAGGCACAGGACCAGGCTGCATCTCCTATGACTGGCCTTGACATGCTGCAGTGCACAGTCACTCTTACCCTAAAGCGGACCTTCCCGTGAGCACTCATCTGCAGATAGAGACGATGTGGCCCATTCCAGTTCCCATAGACAATGTCCACTTTGCCGTCACGGTTGAAGTCTGCCAGGGCCACACCTCGCCCGTGCTGGTGAGGGTCGTCTACACCTGGGAAGAAGAGGTAGGACAATGTCTCTTGCCTACTCCGTAGATACCCCAAGCTGTAAGAGAGGCTGGCTCTGGTGCTGTCCCTGCCCTCCTGGGAAGTTCAGGAGGCACAGCTGAATCTCAGGGCAGCATGGGACAGGGAGGAGGAGCATGGTGGAAATTCTGGGGGACAAAAGTCTTTCCTGCCACTATCATTGGCCACAGGAACATTGATTAGGTCACTTCTGCTTAACTCTCTCAAGGGCTCTACTGGTACTTTTGGGTCAAGTTCAAACCTCTGCTTGGGGATCATAGGCCTTGGCTTCCTGTGCCCCTGTCTACTAGCTCATCTTTGCTGTGTCTTACTGGGCTCTTGTCACCACAGTCTTTCCATCTCTTAACCAAGTCTATCCTGGTTCTGGATCTCTGCTCTAGCCCTCTCCTCCCCAGATGCCTCGCAGTCCCTGGTAACCCAACTCGTCAAGGAAGCCTTTCTTGACTTGCACATTTAAAACAGACCTCAAAATAAGCCGGACTCGAGAGAAATACTGCAACGTAGAACTCAGATTTCAGTTCATGCACACGCACACACTTGACACGAAAGACGAAAGGGAGGGCTAAGGGAGGGGAGGAAGAGGCCTCACCGGAGAAGGAGGAAGAGAACAGGGAGCAGAAGAGGGCATGAAAGCAGAAAGAGGGACGACTTGGGGGGAAGGAATGGCAGGAGGGGTGATGCGGAACGAGAGGGCAGTGTAGGCTGGACAAGAACAGAGCATGTGAAAACGTATGCTAACTAAAAAATCGATAAAACACAACCTCCATCATAAAGAGGCTGAGAACAAAACAGCCTCTCCCCCCGCCCTCCCCCAAGTCTTTCTACTTTTCGTTCTTGGTGCTGGTCACAGGGAGACTCTGTTTCTCTGGGGTCTCCTCGCTCAGAGTCTGGTTTCTCTATCTGCCCCACTCTCCCCGACGTCAGCCACGTCCTGGTGGTTCCCCTGTGTGCCTGGGTCCGCCTTTGTGCCTGTGGTTGTCTGGCAGTGTTCAGTAAGTACTTGCTGAATGAATGAAGAGACATAAATAATTTGACAGCAGGCAAACTGGGGATGCTGGTGACAGCAGAGGAAATACTGCAACTGTGACAGAGAAGCCACAGCGGGCCTGTGAGAATCGGGAGGGAAGTGCGCGGCTGCCAACTTGCACCATCCAAGAGGAACAGACCCCTGGGGGATGATGCAGGGGGGTCTGTCTAGAGACAAGACTCAACTTCGAGGCTGCAGAGGCAGAACCTGCCTCCTCACAGTCAGGTGTAGAGAGCTGGGTAAAGATGACATTTTCAAAGAGCAAAAAGCTGCAGGTCATCAGACCCTGGGAAGTGGGTAGCAGATGATCAAGTGGTGGGCAGACCCAGCGCACAGCCACAAGTGGGGTGACCCTGAGGGTGGAAGCCAGAGGTGAGGGCTCTGAAGACTTTGGAGACAAGGCATCCTCACGGGGGAGAGGAAAGGCCTGGGGCTGAGCAGTGGTGGAAGAGACCCAGTTAGAGAAAGAGGGATTGCAGGGCCTGGGGACAGCCCCCAATTTGCAGGACTGAGTTCCTATTAATTCTTTGCAAACTTCTTGGCTCAAACGTCAGGTCAGTAGCCTTCTGAGCTGGCCCATTTCTCTCCTATCTGTGAGGCACCTTGACAAGGAGCTGGTTCCCTTTCATGGGACTAAGTGGTGCCAGGCTGCATTTCACAGAGGCATCTGTTTGGGTGATGAATGCCCTTTGACATGTCTTGTTAAACCCTTGCAATCACTCTGACTTTCAATTACCGGCCTCGCACCTTGCCTCTCCTGCTGCCTGACGCCTCCTCTTACCCCGGCTTGTTCCCTCACCTCTGCTTCCAGCTCCTGCACACCTTATCAAATTCTCTTGGTTTTCTGTGTGATCCTCTTCTCTTCATTCTGTGATTCTTCAGCAGGGAGAACAAACCTCTCCTGCCAGAATACAGCCCAGGAGGGGGATCCTAGCAGAGGGAAGGTCAGGTAGCCCCCACCTCCACCAGGAAAGGGGAGACACTAGTCAAGGAGGTAGGGTGACAGGTGACAAGCTGGGATGGGTGGTGTTCTGGCTGGGAATTCCCTCATGTGGAGTTAGAAGCTGGAAGAGAAGATAACTCTTGTATCAGAGAGAATGGATGGGTTCACACTACAGACTCAGATGCTGTCGGTACTAGCTAGAGCTGGTGGGACCTCTGATCTATGGATCTGTATTCTCAGTTACCTCTTGCCTGTACCTCCAAGGAGGCACACTGAAAGTCTTGTTCATTCTCAGTATGGGAGGAAATGGGGCTGGGGAAGGAGCTGAAGGGCCCATATCATACCCACACCCTTTATTAAGTGATCTAGCAATTTATCATCCAGCAAAATTTATGGTGTGACCCCTGAGTGCCAAGTACTGTGTCAAAAATGGACAGAATCCCAGTTGTAGAGTGCATATAGCAACTATGAGGGCTGTGTGGGAGCCTGAGTGGGAGGTACATGTCAGGAGGCAGGGAGGACAGTGGGTGGAAGGTTCAGTCTCTGTGAGGTGCCACAGGGAGAATCAGAAAAGGCTTCAAAGAGGTGACACCAAGCTGAATGTTGAAGGACACACGGAAGTTCTGCAGACAGAGAAGAGGGAGAACAGTTCTGCAGAGGGATTGGCATGTGCAAAGGTTGATGGGGGACAAGCATAAAGGGAGGAAGAGGAGCAGAGCTGGAAGCCACGGTAAGGTTTGGTGTGCATTTTATCCTGCTTATTATTATAGATGTCTTATTATTATAAATAGACGTCTGTTTCTAGAGTGTTTGCATGTTTCATATATGAGGGGTGGTCTCATCCTTACTCAGAGCCTAGCACCAACTTGACATTTAGCAAAGCTTCTTTAAATGGTTGTTGGACTGCACAACATTTAAGATAAATAGGTGAGGGCTGCTGAGATGGCTCAGGAGGTAAATGCACTTGACTCCAAGGCAGTTGACTTCAGTTTAATCTCCAGGACCCAAATGAATTGACTTTCATACGTTGTCCTCAGACCTCCACATGTATGCCGTGGCACATGCATGCTTTCACACATACACACAAGTACATACAATAAATAAAATGTTAAAAAAAGATAAATGTGGGAGGGGCAAAACTGGGAAGGTTCAGCTTGAGGAATTGTGCTGGGAGACAAAAGCAGTATTCAGAAGTTCATGGGCCAATGCCAGCTGCTGGCACAGGGCATGCCAGGAGCTTCAGCCTCCCCTCCCTGGCAGCAAACACTCTTGTGGCTCCACTGGGCTTGGGGACATGAGGGCACAGGGCAGGTCCACATCCACTCACCAGCACTGGCTGCAGCATCCACGAAGCTGCCGTTGCCTTGGTTTTGGAAGAGGAAGTTGGGCCCGTTCTCGTTGTCGCAGAAGATATCCGAGGCACTGCTGCTGAGAATGGGGCCCACGCTGACACCCCGGCCCGCTAGGAGAGGAGGTGCACCCACAGTGAGTGGAGGCCAGCCCAGCCCCACCTGGAGGATCTGCTGTCAGGGCCCCAGAGAAAGGTAGTAGCTCAGAAAAGCCTTGGGGAGAGAGGGGAGCGGATCTGACCTTTGATGTTTCCCTGAGCCAGACCCAGGCTCCCAGTCTCCATGAATCTGTCGGCACCGAGGTTGAGAAGCTAGACTAAGTCACTTTGTGCCAAACGTTTTGTTCCATGCCCGAGGAGTACAGGGTGTGGTCATCTAACTTACAGCCTCTCTAAACCCAGCTCTACCCATGCAAGCACGGTCAAGTCACAGAACCCCAACCGTCCACCACACCTATTCCAAGTCCCAAATACATCTGCCAACCTATGAGTGTGTTTCTGTTTAAGAAAATGCAGACTGTAGGCTCTGGCAGACCACAGGTACCAGCTAGCTATAGGCCCAAGAATTCTGATTTTGTTTTTCTTGGTGTAGTAAGCGGCTTTGTCCATTGATACCAAACTGGCTGAACAGATTACGGTGTATCCATATGGTGGATCATTCCAGCACTACTAAAAAGATCATGTAGATCCATATGTATTGACTTGGAGGAGTGCCCAGGATTTTTTTTAAAGCAATTTGTCAAGTAATAGTATTATGTGATCTTACATTTATTTTTTTTTAAGTTGGAAAATTCTTGGTATTGCTGAATATACAGGCTTGTATAAGCTAGTCTGAGTTTGGAGAAAAGTGGAGAAGATCACATTACTACCTGGATGAGGCAGATTAGGGGAAAAGGGAATGGTAGTTGGCATCTTCCTTGAATGTTTTTGTGTTTAGTTTGTAGCAACAAGAATTGCCTAAAATATGTGTTTTGTTTTTAAAAGGACAAAAATAAAGCCAACTCTACCTTAGGCTTTGAAGAGTCTTAACATCCAATCTGAAGTCCCTATGTGAATAAGTCCAACCTTAATACTTCCTGAACAAACCATCCCAAACCAGAGAGTTTCAAAGCAAGCCTTTCTGTTCTGGGCTCTACCTACTCTCAGGATAACCCACATGCATCTAGAAAGCCTTTCTAGCCACGCCCCTGGATGCCAGCAAACTGCTGTAATAACCCTCCACCAAGGGATGTGGATTCTAGTCCCAGTTTGAGTTCTTACAAGTTGTGTGACTATAGGCAATTTCTGTTTTCCTTTGAGCCTCAGTTTCTTCATATATAAAATAGGGATTGTCTGACCTGCCTTTTCTATTTCAGAGTTTTTATAAGAATCCAACAAAGGGAGAAATGATGACAGATTACGAGTGTCTAACAGGGGGTGGAGGAATAAATCCCTGTACACTGTTGGTGGGAACGTAAACTAGTACAACCTCAATGCAAAATGGTACAGGGTGTCCTTGGAAAGTAAAGACAGAGCTATCATATGATCCAGCAACGCTCCTGCTTGGATATCCTCCAAAGGAAATGATACCAGCAGGTTGAAGAGATTTCTGCCTCCTATGTCCACTACGGCACTGTCTGTGACAGCCAATATGAAATCACCCTGTGTCCAACAGAAGACTAGAATAAAGCAAATGTGTTATATTTCCACAATGGAATATTATTCAGTTTTACCAAAGAATAAAACCCTATCATTTGTGGACATAACGGTGAATGTGGAGGAGAGACAGATAGGCAAGATACCCTAAGATGTGGAGTTTAAAGATTAAACCCCAGAAACAGGGAGTAGAATGGGATTGCCGGAGACTGAGTGAAGCAAGGCATTAGGGAAAGGGTTGATGTTGGTGAAAGAGAACAGTTAACAGGAGGACTAAGTCCAAGAGATCTATTGTACAACGTAGCGACTATAGATAATAATGCCTTACATGAGCTGGTAAGATGGTGTTTTTGTTTTTGTTTTTGCTCTGAAACAGGGACTCCTTATAGCCCCAGCTGGCCTGGAATTCACTATGTAGACCAGGCTACCCTCCATCTCACAGAGATTCACCTGCTTCTGCCTCCTGAGTACTGGAATTAAAGATTGTGCCACCACAAGACTGTGGTGCCCAGCCCAAGAGACTGCAGGTTTTAAGTGACTTAATCACAAGTAAGTGGAAAGTCATGTTGGTTAGTTCATGTAAGCTATCCCATAAGATATATATTTCAAATGTTGTGTATAATAAATATATAACATTTTTGAAGTTTATTTAAAAATGAGGTGAGAGAGATGGGGGCTTCGTGAAGCCTGCAGCCTTGTATACAGCCAGGCTGTGGACCAGCTCCAGGAGCTTCTCAGAGGCCCTACCAAGACAGCCTGCACCCCAACAAAGTCACTGCATAGGTTTGTAAGCCCATTAAAGTGTGTGTTGCATTGCTCCAAGGAGATGGCTGTTGTTACAGGAGTTAGAAGAACACTTCCTGAACTGGAGTTTTTAAGAAATCAACAGCTCAGGCAGAACCATGTGATGATGGCCAGGGCCCATGGCTGCTCACCTCTGGATGGGTCAGGGGGTTTCCTGAAGTGACTGGGCTAATCTGAGAAGATGGTTCTCTGGGTCCTCAACCCTAAGAGATGCTCCTTCACAATTTATGGGACTTTGTCTCTTGTGTGGAAAGAAACCACCCAGAAGAGCTGTGCTGGAGTAGGGGAGGGACAGCCTGGATGCATCATCACTCTTTTGCTCTCATGGTGGACTTCTTGCTAATGCCTTCTGGGCTTTTGCTTTCTAGACTCCCATGTAATCTTGATTAGGTCTCAAGGATAGTCAAGTCTCAAATGAGCAACTAAATCCCCATTGCTCCCGGGGAGCATCTTTGGAGAGGTAATATAAGCCATGGAGTGAGGTGGTGGCTTTTGGTTACCTTTCCATAGTCAGTTGGGAGGATGCTGAGACATGACCTGGACACTTGTTCTGCCCATTAAAAGTGGAGCTGCTAAGAGACTCCTGGAAGCTGTTCCTGCCATGATTGTTGTTAGACTCAGCCCAGGTCCAGGAAATTCCAGGTAGGACTCAGGACTTGCTGCCATGTGACTCCGGCCTTCTTCCCATGCTGTGGCATCCTCCAATTTCCTCTCTGCCTCTGGCTCCCAAGCTGTGACACATTCCCTTCATTTTCTACAAAGCAGGTTATTTCCCTTTTGGACAAATTTCTAAATCTTTCTAATTAACTAATTGGGTTGGGTTGAAGCCTTGCACCATTTGTAACCTGTAATTACTAGAAAATTGCCATGGTAACCACACTACTAATTAGCAGCAATTTATTGCCATAGCAACCAGACCATAACAGAGATGTTACCCACAACTCCGTGGCAAGTTGGTTGTGCAGTTGGGGAGCAGGTGAGTTCATAGTCAGGGAGCGAGCTCTGGGGGGGCCTGTCTCCAGAAGGTCTCAGGCAGGGGAAACCTGGTGTCTGCACCTCTTGCTGATGCCACAGGGAAATTCTTGAAACCAACAAACCCCCCCTCCATCATAAAGTAGCCTGTCACTCTTCCTCCCTGCCAGTGACAAAGGTATCAGCACATCTTCTGCCAGGACCTGTCCCCTCCTCTTCTTTCTACTTTGTGACACCCACCCTCTCCTCTCCTGAGCACACATCTTGGGGCTACCTGGAGGGCTGTTAGGAACATCTTTATTTAGTCTTGGAGAATACAGTCCTTGGAGAATACATGTCCTAATACAGTAGACTCCACTCTTAACAATTAAGTCTCTTCTGTCTGAAGCCGGCATATTTTCTCATGTTCACAGTTCCTTAGGTGAGGTTACAGGAGCTGTGTTGGTGGAAGGCCAGACCTTACACTCGTAGCAAGTTCAAGTTTGAGCTGTGTGACCTTGGGCATATCACTTAGGCTTCTGTTTTCTCATCTATGACATAAAATTGGTAATAATAATAGCTCCTTCTCAGGGGTATCATAAATATTAAGTGGGATGGTTTTTGGAAGGTACCTTGGAAAATGTCAGGTGCCACATAGTCATTAGCTAGGACTATTTACCACCTGCTGGGCGGATAATATCTCTTTATTTTTGCCCAGCACTTCAAGCTTCAAAGGCCCTTTTGTTATGCTATTGGGTTTTGAATGCTCTTCTCTCCCCGTGCCTCCCAAGGACATAAGCTCACCCTGCCCAGGCTGTATAAGGGGGTGGAGCTCAGTGGGGAAATCTCCCTTTGTGGTTTCCACTTTCTCTTTCCACAGTGCAGTCCTCCCTCTGCTCTTTGTACCAAGCCCCATAGGGCAGTCTTGGTTTACCTCAAGACTTGTATCCCTCAGCCTTTGACCCCTGGCATGTCAGCACTGAAGATTTACACGTAACTCCAGTGCAGGCGGTCCCAGATGACTCCTGTTCAGCCCACAGGGACTGAGTGGGGAAGAAGGGAGAGACTACGGGGTAAATCACAGGCTGCTAAAGTCGCTGATCTAGGGACGAAGCAGTACAGACAGGAATCTAGGGTCCTAAGGTTGGGCCTGAGTTCTTTCCCAGGCCTCTGCCTCTCTGATTGTAGTAACTTGAGAAGGTGTCCTCCAGGCCTCAGTCCCTTGCCTGATAAAATGCAGGGGAGGGGGCGAAGAGAAGACCCTTAAGGCTTTACTTTCAATGCACGAGTCCTCCAAGGTGGACCACCGGATAAACATGTTGGAAATTGTTTCCTGCACCACACCCTGCCCCTGTGGAGGCATAGAGGCAGGCTTCTCAACTAAGGAGTGTGAAATCATGACACTTATCTGCTGAAATGATAGAAAAACGGTTCTGATGGACATCAAAGTCCACAGGCGCTAAAACCATCCAAGACACTATAAGAGTCAGGCTGAGATACTGGAAAATGTGAGACAGGGGAGTAGGAGGTGTGTGTGGGAGAAGGGGGTTGCAGGCAGGTTGGCAATGCTGTAGGGTCTCCCTTTCTAAATTTATTTCCTTCAGAATTCTAAATGGAGATGCCGATGCTGTGTTGGTCCTGAGTGAGCCTGCTGATGCTAGATGGGGCTGAACTGTGAGGCTGTGTGGGAATAGAGGATGTCAGACAAGGATGCTGCAACCCTGCCCAGGTCCTTCCTGTCTTGTCTCTGCAGGAAGCACAAGGACAGGTTCTGCAACTTGGTCCCTGGAAGTTTCCAAATTGGCTACCTGGCGCTGTAGGAAGGAGGGCCTTCTTCCTGTGCCCACCCCTGGCATCAAGGGGCTGAGCAGAAGCTGTGTAAGACCAGGGGGCAGAGCAGAAGCTGTGTAAATGCTGGAAGAGTGAGGTGCTCTAGTTCCAAAGCTCTGTCATGTGTTCTGGGCATTGGGCACATGCATCTCACTGTAAGTGTCACTACACCTCCAGATATGCCACTTTCTTAACTGAGAAATGAAAGTTTGCATATACTTATCACATGTTTTTGAGGATGTGTATGTTATGAAATGGCTAAGTCGAGCTAATCAGCATATGTATCATCACACATATTTATTATTTTTATGGTGGGAACACTTAAAAATCTATCCTCTTGGCAACTTACGAGAACGATGCATTATTATTAAGCATGGTCACCATGTGTATAGCAGAGCTCTTGAACTGTCTCCTTTTGTGTATCTGAAATTTTGTGTATTTTGACCAACATCTCCTCAATTTTCCCCCTCCTTCCATTTCCCAGGTGAGGAAACAGGCTCATGGAGGAACAGTGGGGTTCCAGTAGGTTGTAGGCTCTCAACTCCTGGCTATCCCCCCAGCCTGCTTCTCAGACACTTCTGCTGGCACCCCTTCTCATCAGGAAGGGATTTGTACTGGCACTTCAGGCTATAACCCAGAGTAGGCAGCCACTGGTGTCATTTCATTAAAAATTTCTTGAGATAGCTGAGAAAAACGGGTACAGAAAGTACAGTATTATTCTACTACATACTTACTTGTTTTAAAACAATGACACTCTCTTCTGACAACCACCAATGGTCCTTATGTATCTTGGGCTTTGGGCAAGTGCCTGAACGACACCTCCGGGGGTTCCTGGCCCTGGCTGAGGTGCCTGTCACTCTAGCCTTGCCTGGTCCTCACTGCCAGACCTAGCTGAGCTCCTGCTGAAAAGGCTGGCACCCACCTGGGGAATTGGTAGGCTCCTTGGCCCCCACCGGAAGACCCTAGTCGTGCTGCTGATGGGAGTCTGCCAGAAGGGCTCAGCTGGGCTTTGGACCTCTCTGTCTCTTCCAATAATGACTTCCTATAAATCAGATCTGCCCTCTGCTTTGTTCTACACTGCTTCCAGCCAACAGCAAAACTCTCTACCCAACATCATAAATCCACCTTCATTTTCTCCTCAAATTTCCTTTAAGGCTTCTTTAATCACCACCTTGCAGCCTTGGCAGATGCTCCCTCAAAGACTAAGGCCCAATTCAGAGGTCCTGAAGAAGAGGCAGAGCCTGGGGGAGGCTGGGTTCAGTGGGAAGGATGGAAGAAACCTGGACTCCAGTTGGGGAGGAGATGGATGAAGATGCCCGTGTGGTGTCCAGGCCTGGAGACACAGATTTCATGTCTTCACAGCAGGTGGGCTAGCTCCCTCTGCTCCATTTCTGAATTCAGCACTAGGATCCTGGGAGATGCCCAGGAGAGGACCCTGGTGTCACTCTGTCAGAACTCCAGGGTAGGTGTCAGTGTGTGCCAGGCCATGGACTAGGCATGTCCCATGTCCTCCTCTTTTCATCCTCTAAAACACCGTGAAAATAGAAACTGTCCTGGGAGAGGTGATTTTCTGCTATGGCTTTCCAGACAGGCAAGGCTGGTATGGTGCAGGCAGGATCTGCACATTGCAGCTGGCTCCCCTTAGCAGTTTTGCTAGCTAGTTGGGTCAAGGTGCATGGGGAGGCACCACAGCACGTCTCTCCTTCTCCCTCCTTTCTGGGTCAAGCCCTCTGCATCATGGAACCCACACTGGGTGCTTCCCAGCACTTCCTGGCTCCTAGAGGCCTCTAGTAGTTGGAGAAGTTGGGGCTTGGAAGGTTCAGGGAACCACAGCAAAGGACAGCAGGCTTTCTGCTGCCCCCGGTGGGTATCAGCAGCTGTAGCTCAGATGCCCTCCAGGGGCCCTCAGTCCCCTGAGAGCAGGCATCAGCCGCTAGATGGCACTGTGACCCAGCAGAGTGGCCGTGGCTGCCAGAATCAATAGCATCTGGAGAGGCTTCCCCTCCCCCTCTCGCAGAGCAGAACAGCCTGTGCGTGGTCCGCGCCATTGTCCCGCCACCATGGCCAGCACCTTCTGCTGCCCTGAGCACCTCAGGCCAGACAGCTGCTTCAGCCTGACAACCTGGGTCCACACACTTCAGGGCCTAACTGCCAATGCATATCCAGTGGGTGAGGGCCTCCCCTTCATTGGCCTGGATCCCCTGAGCAGGATTCTCAGGTTGGAGGTCATCTGAAAGGTCACCTGGTTGTGGCAGGTTAAGGGGAAGGAGATGGAGCCTAAAGTGCTGTTTTTTTACAAATCTCCTACGTGACCTTGGGTGAATCCTTTCTCTCTTGGGACCTTGTTGGTTCCCTTATTAAATGGAAGGTCCCCCCAGCCCACATAGCTGCCAAGAAAATGGGGGCTGTGAGGTTTGACTGCAGAGGCCTCAGCCCCCTGAAGAACATCTGGCCACTGCTTGCTTCTCTCCAGCCTGCTCAAGCCCTGCTTATCCCTCCCAGCTTCCCAGGCCCCCAGCACTGTTTTGGTGATGAGCACTGGCCACCTGCCCAGAGTCTCAGCCATCGGGCTGGGCCCAGCACGGTGGCTCTTACATTTGGGGTTCATTCCCATGGCTCAAGGGAGCACTCAGGGTTCATTTTCCAGCCAGATGTCCATGTGTCGTTAACTGAGTGACAAGAGGGGGTTGAAAGATAGTGTTGGGGGGCTGGGGAAGGCGGGCAGACAGAACAGTAACTTGGTGGGCCAAATTGGTTCTTGTCAGCCAAATAGCTTCTGGAAGTCTGCAGAGCTGCTCTGATGTGTCCTCTGGGCATGCCAGCTGCCCCAGCCTCCTCCATGCCTCCACAGAAGCTGTTGCCCCCTCCTTGGGCTGCCCTATTCTTCCAGCACGGATGGCACAATTGGCTGGGGCTCCCATTGCATCTCTGCTCCTCTGCAGTCTTTGCTTGCTACCCCCACTTCTTCCTCTTGGGTTCTGTGCCAGCCCAGCCAGCATGAACAATGCCCCCTTCATGCTCCAGCCTCCCGAATTCTTCCATTCTGTGTGTAATGCGCCCTCCCAGTCCTTGCCTCCCTTCCATCTCATCATTTTCAAGTGCTTCATCCCCCAGTCCACACCCCTCCCTCTCCTGCAAGATCAAGGCACTTAATTGCCAAGCCAGCCCAGTGCACAGAACTGGGAGCTACTCAGAAAAATTGACTGTACCAATCTAGGCTAAAGCGTCTCATGTTTATTCCTCTTCCCAGGGAAACGTGGTTTATTACTGACACTCAGCCTTTCCATGGCACGTTCATGCCCAGAGCTCTCAGGCACTTTGATAGGGCTTATGCCGTGCAGACTATTTTATTGTTTAGTCATTTGTCCCCACAAACTTTGTCAGACAGGTCAACATTAATCTCTGTCTTTTATGGAGGTGGCAGGTTGGGTAGTGAAGGGCATCATCAACTCTGGGCAGGTTGGGACTTTGCTGCTATCCAAGAGTCTGGAGGCAGGAGGATGACCCATATGATCCCTCCTACCACTTCTCAGATCTAGGACTTGGGTTTAGACTGGCTGCTACTTTGGTGGTATCTGTAGTTCAAGTTGGAGCAGATGTATGGGGAAGGCCAGCTAACAGGAGAATTTCTATGCCCAAGTACAGGGTGGGTGTGAGCGAGGCTGAGCTGTTATGCACAGCCCTGGCTTCCTGATTTTTGGCACCTAAAACAGGAACTGGATGGCTCTGCCATCAACAGCCTATTGGCAGATTATCAGAGTTTAGTCAGCAGCCGTTCTGGAATTAGAAAAACAGCCTTCCCTAGAAAGAGCTCCCTGTCAGAGGCTCTGACAATAGGTCCCCCATCCAGAAAGCTGAGGGGGGAGCGTGCCTTCCACAAAAAGTGCTGGAGAGGGTTTGGAACAAGAACACAATTCTTTGAGCTCAGTTATCCAAGACGAGACCCAGCTGAAGCTTAGGGACTTAGCACTCAATTCCTGGCCGCTTATGTGTAAGTAAATAATTTCATCTGCTGTTGGGCAATAAAGAAAGCTTTAAATCTCAGCTCTTGTGATCTGTCAGTTTTCTCCTCTACAACCTGCTCACTCATCACTAGGGTTACAGTGGGTGTGGGGTGGCGGGGGTGAGAGGTTCTTGGGACAGGTTGACATGATGCTTTTTTTCACCCCACTTTTTGGCAAACTCTGCTGCCCTCCCCACCTGCCAGATCTCTCATCTGCCTTTGGAATGGCAGCATACATGGTAAAAGGGAGTGATGCCTTCATCTTCCTCTGATAGGGACACAGAGCTTTCCTGTCCTGGAGGTCGCTGACGAATTAGATGAAGCTCTGCAGAGCCTTAGACCCCAGCCCCAGGCCCTCCATGCCCTCTGCATACCTGTGTACTTGCTGACCCCAGCCTCAGCAGCCACATCTCTGAGTGCCAGGATGCCCCGAGAGAGGTCACTGGCCTCGGGGTCCATTTCAATGAGGGCATCAGGCCCCACATTACCATACGCATAGTTGGCGATGTAGATAGAGTATCGTCCAGAGCCCTGAAAAGGAAGGGAAGGAGGCAGGTGAAAAGTCCTATCTTGGCTCATCTTGGCTCCCCCAGAAGTCACCCCCACCCCAGAATCATAGCTTTGTCAGTGGGTTTGGGAAGGAGGAGCTCACCACAAAGGCTGCGATGTGAATGGCGCCCCCCAGAAGCAGGCTTGCTTCTCCTTCTGTACTGTTCCAGAAGAGCACATCTCTCCCTCTCCCCCACAACCACTTTTTTATAGACAATTTTCTAATGTGCCTCCCTCCAGCTGAGCTCGCTCCAGCTGCCAGCCAGGGTAGCTGCTCAATAAATATTTGCTGATTGATTGATCTACCAGTTCCCATTATTCTCCATCTCTCTCTGTCTCTCTCTCTCTCCCATTCAAACCCACTCCAGCCAAGATGACAAGCAAATTCCTGAGCCTTCTCCCTCTCCTTCCTACTCTGCATTTCTTCCTTTCTCTGTTCTGATGACAGAGAAGGCACAGATTCTTAAGGTCTTCCATCCCCATTTCTTTGGCCTTTATAAGACTGTCTCAGTTTTTTCCCTTTGTATCTCAGAGAAGCCCTGACCACCAGCTTCTTCTTTCAGTGGCCAAATCCTGCTGAGAAAGATTCTTTTCTCCCTGTTATTATAATAGCATTATTTCTCCAGTGGATGCTTCTTCTTCCCTAGAGACACGCACAATTTCTAAATCTATTTTGCAGCTTCTGTGTTATCTTTTCATCACTTCCCTCCAGAGGATATTTCTTGAGCTCCCACTATCTACAAGGTGTTCTTCGATAAATACTGAACACGTGGTCCCTGTCCTTAGGTGGCTTAGAATTTAGTGTGAAAGGAAAGCCAGAAGTAAACAACAAACAACTGTGCTTGAGGGGACAAGACTGTGCTGTTCTTCATCTTGACCCTCTTTGCTTGCTTTGTTTTCTTATCCGGTGGCATCATGAGCAGAACCCTCAACCCACCTAACTGCTCACTCACTCGACACCTTCTTAGTGACTATTTTCACTGAGGAAGCCAATTCAGAACCACTCAAGTGTGTGAGGCCAGGGAAGGAGCTGAGAGTCTCCAGGGCACACAGACATCTACAACCACACAGTGCACGGTGGAGGCGAGGCACAGAACAGAAGTGCTCCTAGTAGAGGCAGGTACCTCACTGTGGGAATATCAGAAAAGGTTTTCCAAGAGGAGTCTCGGCCAGTGGCGTGGAGGGAAAAAAAAAAACCTTCCAGGCAGAGATGAGAGAAGCACGCCTGCTGGAAAATCACAGCAGCTGGCTCAACGTTGTAGAAGGTAAACCGTCAGGGAGTGTTGGGAGGGGAAGTTGGAGGTGTGGGAAGGATGTTGCCTGAAGACAGGATCGCCCTTTCTCTTTGGAGTTTCAACCCCACTATCTGGGAATCAGTGCTTTACAGGTCTTCTTACTCAGCGTGGCCCCCCTGGAACAGCAACATTGGTGACATGGAGCCAATGTAGGAAATACAGAACCTCAGGGACCACCCCAGACCTGCTTGACCAGAATCTGCATTTTTAAAAGGCTCTCGCATGATCACTAAGAAAAACTGGTTTGAGATGCTTTATAACCCACTGGCTTCTTCTTTAAAAAGTTATTTATTATTTTTATTTCATGTGAAAAAGTGTTTTGTTTTCATGGATGTAAGTATACCACCTGTATGAAATGCTCTCAGAAACCAGAAGATGGTGTTGGAGCCCTTGGAACTGGGGTTATGGACACTTGTTAGCCACAACAAGGATGCAGGGAACTGAATTAGGATCCTCTGTGCGAGCAGACAGGTGCTCTTGACTGCAGAGCCGTCTCTCCCTGCTCTTCTCCCTTCCTTCCCTCCCCTTTGTCTTTTTTGAGACGAGGTCTGGTTATATAGCTGCAGCTGCCTGTAACTTGCTATGTAGACCAAGGTTGGCTTCAGTCTTACAGAGATCTGCCTGCCTCTGCCTCCTGAGTGCTGGGATTAAAGGTACACATCACCATCTTCAGCTTCCATTGCCTTCTTGATTAGAGAACTTTGAAAGGTTTCACCCAACAGAGAAGCTCAGTATGTATATTTAGTGATTGGATGAAGAGTGAAGGGAAAGAGCCAAATGGCAAAGTGCACCATGGTGAACCATTCTTGACCTCACCGGCTGTTAGAAAGCTCATCAACAAATGGGCAATTAAGTCCACATAGGCTGAAATGTGCTCTGCTAGCAACTAGTAGATATGTAAAAATCAGTTATTCCTAGTTCAGTTTATTGGGGGTGATAAAGCAGATAAATGTAGACATGTTATAACTGTAGAAATTCACATGTGAACTTGACCATAGTAATTTTAAGAAGGTGAGACGGTGCCGGGGCATGTTTCTGGAGCTCTGGGTCTAAGGCAATGGTCTTCACACTTTGGCTTACATCAGAATCACCTGGGCAGCTTGAGAAACCACAGATGCTGGGCACCATCCCTAGAGTTTTTCACTCAATAAATAGGACTGGAGTGGGTCTGGGGGATGTGCATTTCTAATAGACTCCCAGGTGATGCTGAATAGACGAGTGGTACAGTGCTTGCCTAGCGTGAGCGAGGCCTTAGGTTCAAACCCCAGGATTTCTAGAAGAGGGCGAAAAAAGGAAACAAATTCCCAGACTATGTTGATGCTGCTGCCTAGGAAACTCCACTCTGAGAAGCACCAGTCTGAGGCTCTTAACCTGTTTCTGGTCTAGCCTCAGCCCCTTACTGGCTCTTCAGACTTGAGCACATGCCTCACCATCTGCGGGCTGCTTCTTGCACATGTTAAATGGGAATGATATTCCTTCTGCTTCCTGGCAGGGTGGTTGAGACGATGAAATGAGACAACGTATGTGAAAGGTCTTTGAAAAGATAAAAATGCTATATAAACATGAGGCATAATCATTATCGACCAGGGAACGCTTCTTGTAAGAGATCAGCTTTGAGCTGGATCCAGGAAGGTGGGTGAGTGATGAGACAGCTGAAGATAAAGGACAGACAGGTGCTCCAGGTTTGAGCAGAGTATGAAGGAGGACATGTGGCTGGGGCAGGGGCATTTATACACTCTCCAACCTCAGCCGGTATCATGATCCCTTGCAGGTCCAGCTGAACCTAATCCCACATTTCTGGGCCTCATCCCCAGCATTTCTGATTCAGCAGGTCTACAGGATGGAGTGAAGCAGGGCCTGTGAATCTTCCTCTACCCCCTGCCCCGTGTGTGTAGAGGCCAGAGGGAGGTACCAAGTATCCTTCACTTTACTCCTTTGAGACAGCGTCTCTCGCTGAGCCTGGAGCTAGGCTGTCAATCAGCAAGCCCCAGAGACCCTCCTGTCTCCATTCCTCGCAGAACTGGGCTCCTAAGAGCTTCATGACTATGCCTAACTTTTCATATGGATTCTGGGAATTTGAACTCAGATCCTTTATGCTTGCACAGCAAGTACTCTTACCCACTGAGCCATCTCTCCAGCCTCCAAGTCTTCATTCCTCACAGCGTGGATGCCACTGGTCTGGGGACCACACTTTGAGAACTACCGACTAGGAAGACCAGCCCCCACCCCCGACCCCTAAGCAAGGATGGCTAGGGTGAAGTGGTAGGAAAGCTTGCGGTTAAAAATGTGTCTGTTACCATGGCACTCAAAGCCAGGGCAGCAGAGGAATGAAGAGGTGTGTGCGCTTTGTTTTTAGGAGGCAGAGTTCAATTCCCTGACTTGCCTGCCATTTATTGTGTGACCAAGGTCAAGTTGCTAAATTGCTCCAAGCCTTAATTTCCATATCTGTAAAAGGCGATAATGATAGCTTATACGCCATGGGCTTATGGTAAGGATTCTGGAAGAAGAGGCCTGCAAAACAAGACTCCATACATGGTTGGTTGAGTGTGTGTGTGCTGTTCTGCTGTTACCATTGCTTTTGGGTTTTCCTACGCCACGATGCATTTCTGTCTTTCAGCTTCCTCACTGGCCTTGGCCCCTTCTGACTCCTTCCTCCTAGTTCTTAGGCCCCAGCGATGGCCAAAGTGGTGGCTGAATGGAGAAAGTACCTCCTCCCCTGGAGGTTACCCACTGTAAGGCTCTTTCTAGTTCTCCAGGGCCTGGAGTGCTGGAGCGAGGGCTCTGGGAGCTGGCAGCTTCAGGGTGCCACCCACTGCATGGAGGTGCCAGGGTCTCTCATTGTTTCCTTTTGCCTTCCACATGATTCTTTTGTCCTCTGGTTAAATATGTGGGTGTGTACATGACCTTGTTAGGACACAAAGTACATCTCTTTGTGATTAACTTTCAAGGCCCTCCCTACCGTTCTAGAAGAACCTTCCTGCTTTGTATGGGAAACTTAGTTCTGACTCGGGAAGGCAGAGGCAGGAGGAGCGTAGAAGAGGTCCCCAGCTGGAACCAGGTCTCACACAGCTGGCCCTCCAGACTCCTACGGCTGTTCAGACCTACCCACCTCACTGTCCCCTCCCACCAGGCACGAGTCCAGGTGGCAAGGATTCAGGTCAGGGCTAAATGTGGCTTCACAGCCCAGCTTGGCTTCTCTTCCCAGCACCAGCTTGTTAAGAAATAAATATTTATACCTGGCACCTGCCTTCTCCCAAGGCCTGGAGGCCCCTGCTGTGAAGATTCACACTGAATCCCCAATCCCTCTGTGCCATCTCAATCTGTAGCAGAGCCCACCCCCTTGGCCTCACAACTAGGGCCAGAGCTGTGTGGAAACCAGGCAACAGCTGGCCCCTGGCGCAGTGATGGCTGCTACAAAGCCAAGGAGGTGGGTAGCAGAGGGGCTTGACAGGAGGGATGAATCACTTCCACAGAAGTCTCTGTCTCTGGTAGGGCCTGCTGGGACCCAAGCCTGGGCTCCAGGCTGCAGCTCTTTCTGCCTTTTCCTGTTTAGTCAAGCCATCCTATGTTTTGAGTTGGATGACTCTGGGTAGGGTACACTAGGAGAGTGAGACGGTGTTGACAGAAACTGTTGGTTAACTAAGGTGCTAGGACAATCAGGCAGCCCTATCTCAACCACCTTTGCATTCTTCTGTCATGCCTTTAATAGTCTTCATATCTTTAGAGGGGGGCACACAGCACACAGAGACAGTTACCGGTAGGTGAATGAATCAATGAGAATGAACGAGCACACCAGTTCGTGCTGGACTTTGCTTCATGTCCTGGACATGCCTCTGATCTGTTTTTGGGCCCCCAGCTAACTCACTGCTACAAGCTGAGCCTCAATCCCTCAAGTGTCCAATATTTACAGTGATGACACTCTGGCTGCTTCAACACCGGACCCTGGGAAGGTTTCGCGGGAGAAGGATGTGGAAAGTGCATTGTCACTTACCCTGTAAGTCTTGGATAGTGGGAATTGGTTCCTGCTCTGTGTGGCACACTGGGAACCACCAAGGTAAGGCAGCTTTAGTTCTGTCCTTGAGGTAGCAGTTACCTCCCCATAGGGACCATCTACCTGATGACTTCTCTCCTGACTCACATCATTGTGGGCCCTCTGCTTCCTCCTAGGCTCCCATGTGCCCTTGCACTCACCGTCCTGTCCACACAGGCCACCGAGCGTCCGGCAAAGAGGCTGGCCACACCACGGGCCACATTAACTTCGTCACTTAGGATATCTTCCCACCGATTATTACGGAACTTGAACAACTTGTCTGTGTATGTGGCCACACCTAGAGAGAGGAGGAAAGGAAGGCTGGTGGACAGTGGGCAGGGAACAGGTTCTGATCTCTGACTATGTCTCCTGGCACCTGCTATAAGGTAGTCAGAGGCCAGGAGGCCCTCAAAATGCAAGGCACTCAGGTGTTCTTTCCAGGTGTAAACTTGACTCTGGTTGGCCTAACAGAGAGGCTTTCGCTGAGAAAAACAGCATAAGACACTGGTTACAAGCAGAAGTCTCAGTCTCAGTTACAGATTCTATTCTAGGTTCCAGATTTTGGCCAAGTTGCTCAGCGTCTCTGAGCCTCAGTTTTCTTACCTGTAAATGGGGGTGATAATAACTGCATTCAAGTTTACCGTGAGGGATGAATGAGATGGTACACATTAAAGGTTTGGCACAATGTCCCCAAATGGTAGCTATTGTGAGACAGAAATAATTTCTGCATTTTGTAGATGAGTTACTTGCCAAGGTCTTTTAGAGACACCAGCTCCACACTGCAGGGGTTTGGCATGTCAGTGATTCTGTGAGTGGATGTGAGAGCAATTGAGTAAGAGTGAGCAGGTCAGTGCAAGTGGAAGAGCAGGTAAGGGTGCACGAGTGGGGAGTACAACTGAGAGTGACTGTGAGGGGAATGAGGGAGTGTGCAAATGTGGGAGTGCAAGAGTCAGTGTGAGCATGTGTGTGGTCGAGTGTGTACAAGAGTAAGGGTGTGCAGGTGGGAGAGTTGAGGGTGGGAATAAGCACAGGTGTGTTGGCCCAAGTGTGAGTGTGTGCAGGTGACAGCAGAGTACACACAGTCCATCAGGTGGCTCGCTCAGGGGAACTGGGATGTGAGGAGCACCGAAGGCAGACCCGGGAGACCGGCAGGATGTCTGTGTGTGGATGCTTCTGAGGAGCCACAGAGTCAGGTCTGCACAAAGCTGCTGCAACGTGGGACACCCTGAGCTGTGTGTATAGACTGAGGTACCGGCAAGTTCCTTATCCTTTCGGCCCTCAGTGTCCTCTTCTGATAATCATGGGTGATAGCTGTGCTTTGCTTAGTCTCGTGGTGGTTAATGGTGAGGAGACACATATGCAGCCTGGTCACAGGTCAGGCAGGGTGAGAGAGTGCAGTGACAGCTCTGCACCCTACAGGCCCACAGCGCCTCGCTGAAATCCCTGGGGTCCACATGTGCAGGAATCTAGATTCTTCATGTTTTAGGACAGTAACACAGTGTGTACACTGTTGATTACATAACACCCCCAGCAGGGACTGGGGGCGGCACCCCATAATTAAACACATTAATATTTCTGCAGCGAAACATGAATATTCACATTAAGTGGGATAAATAAGGCTTATAAATAGCTCACATCATCTCAGGACAAGTTTTGTTATCCAGTGAATTTCCTGCAAACTTACAAAAGCACTGGAGGCTTCCAGGGTGTTCTGGTTTTCAGACCTGTGGAGGGACTTGGACAGAGGCCATCATCATCACAGCTATGTGGGAGGTCGTGGCAGGCTTGTTATTGCTTCTAGATATCTGAGGGCCTCTGAAGATGGCCCCTGATTCTGTCTCTAGCCTTTCCCAATAGAGTGCGACCCTTGGGTATGGCTTTCAAGGAGGGACCCCTTAGCTTGCCTTCTCCCTTCCTGAAATGCCACCAAGCACACTCCATCAAAGCTTAAGCTAGGAGAAAGGTGGCTGCTGGCAGTTGAAGCCTGTAGACTCTGATGTCCCCCTCTGGATTCAGCGGGGGACATTTCTTGAGTCACCTGGATCCTGTCTCAGAAAGACAAGAAGAGAAATATTCCCTTCTGTTTGCCTCACCCAGGCAGCAGTTCCTAAAGTGTGCTTTGTGGAACTCTATTCTCTGAGCAGCTTGGAGTAAGAATTCCACGCTCCTTTAGGTTTGAGAAAGATTGTATGCTTGCCCAAATTTTGAAGATTCTCAATAGATGTGAATTATTAAAACTCTGAGAAGGCTACAACAAACTGCTTAATTTTATTGAGCCCAGTCTTTCCCAAATGTATTTGGTCATAGAAACCCTTTTTGAAGACATCCCAGTCCAGCGAGTTGCTGTCTAGGGTGCTGAAGTGTGAACAGGCTTTGGATTTGGTAGCCAAGAAGTTTGGGTGTCCTACGTTGTTGGCTCCTCCCCCTTGCTGGCCTTATGGCTTCTGACTTCACCAGAGATGCCTAGAAGAATAAACTAATTAAGGTAAAATGTGCAACAGCGATGCGGAACCTTGTAGATCATAAATGGGAACGGCAAAATCAATGGCAGCCCTTCTGCAGGCAGAGGCCCTGAGGCTTGGGCGACAGGAGGGATGGAAGCCCATGATTTAGGAAGAGCAAACGCGCTGGCAGCTGCAACCTGGGTAATTAGGTGTGTCAGGAAGACAGATAAACAGCGAGCTGTGCGGGTCGATGGCACAGGCAATAAACACCTAGCACTGGCCCCTGGCCCATGTCAGTGCCAAATCCTGTGTTGCCTCCTGGCTCCCTGTAACCACACTCTATCTTGGGGCCCCTCACTGAGGTGGGCCAGTTCTGAGCAGGAAGGGAGGCTGGTAGTGGCTGGAAGAGGCACTCTCTTGAGTTCCTGGAAGAACGACTGAAAGTGTATAGGTCCAGGAGAGGCTGAAGGACATCCAGGGACAGGGCAAGGGCTCTGGAGGTCAGCCTTATAGGTGCAAGTCTGGGAACTCTTTGGCACAGAGATTACTGTCAAACAGCAGAGCAGCTGAGTGACCGCAACATCCCTTCCCGTGTTGACTTTGGGGGAGCCATGAGTTTGTCCTTTCCTTACCTTTAAGATGGGATAGTGGGATGGCCACTGTCCATCAAGTTGTCATGAGCAGGTTAGTGAATATTTGTAAAGTACATACAATAATGCCTGATACGGGATCAGTTCCATAAACATAAAAGCATCACTTATTGGTTCCTTCTTTTCTTTCTCCTCCTCCAGGGAATTATAGGGCATGAGTAGACTGGTCCTCAACCAGTCACATCCCAGGGGGCAACTGTGACATTAAGTTTAAAATGCCTTACATGACTTAGTCAATGGAAAACCAGCAGAGCAGTGATGCCCCAGGGGAGAAATAACTAGTTTAGGCAAAGGACACGTTTAAAAAGAATGAACCCAGGCTCCTGTGTGCCCTGCTATAATTCCTGACCCCTCATTCTTCCTCTGCCCCAGGGTTTGGAGGGAAATCCTTCCAGTGCCTCCCCCATCAGCATCCTTAATGCCCTTTACAGTCTCCCTAAGAAAATTCATCCCACAGAGACAAATTGAGGCTCAAGGGTCAAATCCTTTGCCTGAGGTTGCACAGCTGTTGTTAGGCAGCAATTCCCAGTTCCAAACAGTGATGTGCTGTGGCAAAGCCTTCTTACCCAGTGTTACAGAGTTTGAGCTGCTAGTGGGAGAAGCCCTTGGTCCTTTGCTAACCAAGGCAATAAACCTGGGAACCAACACGTGTGTGTAGGGGGGGGTGACAGAGGATAACCTTGGGTGTCATTCTTCAGAAGTTGTTTACCATGGTTTATTAAGGCAGTGTCTGCCACTGGCCTGGAGCATGCCTAGTGCGTTAGGCTGCTTAGCCAGTGAGCCCCCACCACTCCAGCATTAAGATTACAAGGGTATGCTTCAGAACTCAACTTTTTCACGTGGATTCTAGGGTCAATCTCAGAGTCACTTTACTGAGTCATCTCCTCAACCCTCCATTTTTGTTTTTGAAACAAGGTCTCATGTAGAACTGGTTAGGCTCAAATTTACTATGTAACCAGGGATGACTTGAAACTCCTGATTTTCTTGCTTCTACCTCCTAAGCGCTCAGATTACAGATCTGCGCCACCACACCTGGCTTTTCCCAGATCTACTGTGCTGCTCTTGCAGCCTCTCTCCACCCATGCTCATCATCCACATAGGATGAGGCAAGAGACGGGCTGGCCTGGGAATGTATAGTTCCTGACCTCATCTACCCAAATGGAGTCAGGCTGGGATGGCTGAGAACCAGGACTCTGCATGCAAGGGAAAGTGAACTGGGGATCTAGAGATGAAGAATCCCCTTCCAGGCCTGGATAACCTCAGGCTCTGAGAAAAGGGCAGAGACTTCGGATAAATGAGGTGGCATATTAAAACCCATCTTGGACTTTATGGGACACAAAAAGCTCCTGGAGATGTTAATGTAGGTTCTTGGCCAGCAGATGTAGGGTGAGGCTTGAGAAAACTTGCATTTTTTTCTGAGCATCCAGCTGATTCCAAAGCTCCCATCCCAGGCACCACACTGTGAGTAGTGAGGCACAGGGTCTTTTGGTGCAGCAGGAGGCAGCCTGGCTGGAGGAACTGTTGGGCAAGAGGTACTTCTCTTGAGAGCAGATGGCTCATCTGTTGCGTGGGCAGAAGAGGCTGGAAGTGCAGCCTGCTCAATCCCCTTTCTCCTCTCCGGCAAGATGACTGACACTTTGTCTCCTCTCTGGGAGGTTACAAGAGTCCCTACAGAAGGTCTCTCTAGGTATGACACACAAACCAGAATCCATAAAGGAAAAGAGTCATAAATCTGAGTTCATAAAAATGAAAGTTTTCCACATTACAAAACCCACTATGAGGACAGACAAAAGAAAAATGACAATCCAGGGAAAACCATCTGCAACTTGTGTTTCAGACAAAGGACTAATTTTCCTAATTTATAAAGAGGTGTTCCAAATCAATAAGAAAAAGACCAATAGTCAATAGAAAAAAATGGGCAAAGGCTAGGAGTAGACAAGAGAGTCAAATACATAAAAATATTCTCAGTCTCACTCACTTAAGAAAAATGAAAATTAAAACTACACTTGGAAATCAATTTTTTCCTATCAGATTGGCAAATACTAAAAAAAAAATTGATGAAACATTGTGTTGGTAAGTGTTGGAAAGTGCTCGCTCATCAGCCACGGGTACATGGCTGATGGGAGTGTAATGAGTGCTGTCCCCCAGGAGGGCGATTTGCCACTTGGAGTTACATGTGTATATTCCTTTGACACAGTCACTCTGTTTCTATGAGCTTATCTTACAAATATCCCTGCAATCATGGAAAATAGAATATTGTACAAGCTCATTCATTAGGTGACATTCTTTGTAAGGAGAAAAAAATTGTAAGTGATCTCAATGTTCACTCATATGGGGGTGATCCAATTAATGGCAAATCTAGACATGGGAGTACTATATAGCCATAAAGGAACGAGAAAGCCTTCTGTATGCTCCATGAAATAATATCTAAAAATCAATTGAAAATACAAACAGCAGAACTGTAAGCAGGGCATGCTGTGTGTGGAGAAAGGAGGGAGGTATATGGACCTTGTTTCTATGAAGCAGAATCAGCATTTAATAAACATATTTAAATTTACTCAGAAGACAGAGGCAGGTAGATCGCTGTGAGATCAAGGTCAACCTGTTCTACATAGTGAGCTCCAGGTTCTCTGGTGCTATGGGAGACCCTGTCTAAAAAAAAGAAAGTACTTTAATATAGGCTTAGGCATGAGAGGAAAAAAAAAGGTGCTCAGAAGGAAAGACGAGACACACCCAAGAACATGGGTATGGGCTTTTCCAAGAAGAGTCACAGAAAGTAAGTGTGGGAATGGGCTTCTTCGGGGGAATATAGATCACCAGCTATATAGATCATAACAGTGCCTGGCACAGAGATGTCCAGTGCTCAGTGTTTTCATTGGGTGAGTGAGAATAAAGTAAGAGGTAGAGTTCATGGTTCACGCGGCCCCATCCACCACCACACTTCTATTCAGGTCATGTGGTGAAGAGGCCAGGTTAGGCCAGCATGGGACCCCCAGGGGGTCTGTGCAGGAGCTGCAAGAGGCTGTGGGCTCCAGGGTATAGAGGGAGGAGGTTCTGGATCCCACCTCTTGTTCCCTCCTTGTCCTGTACATGCTCCTAAGGACACTTGGCCGGTATCTTCCCAGATCAGTTCCACATAAGTGGGTTTCCAGGGGTTGGCCTCCTTAGGACTGTGCTTAGTCTTCCTCCTCTCTCATTCCCTTACAGTTTTCAAGCCATGCCTCAAGCCCACTCGGGGCTCTCACCTTCTCATGTTTCTCTCTTTGCTTCTAGGGTCTCTTTGTCAAGGCCAGGAGGAAGCCTGTGATCCTCTACCCAAGGTAGAGGTTCTGGCCTTTTGTAACCACTCAGTCACCCAGTACTGCCAGGAGTGCTCAGGAAATCCTAGGGCCATGGCAAGTTTTATCATCTACTATTCCAGGTGATCCCTCAAAAAAAAAATCTGCATTTGATGCTAAGCGACAGGTACTTTTGTGGGCCCTGGAACACAGAATGAGCAAGACCAAGTAGGGATAACAAGCTAGTACACAACACACTTCCAGACAGGGAAGCACCATGAAGGCAAACAAAGCCAATTAAAGTAAAAAGGGCACGATTTACGATAAGGTGCTTATTTGAAGAGTGAGTCCTGTGTGCGGTGGGGGGAGAAAATCAGTGAGAAAAGCATTTCAAGCAGGGGAAACAGCAAGTTCAAAATCTTGGGCAATAATGTAGTGAGTAGAAGAAAAAAATGGGTGGTCAGAGAGGCAATCTGGGGCACATCAGCAGACATGGTAGAAGATGCTAAAGATGTTGTACATGGTCTGTGGAAACACTGGAGGGAGGTGAGTCTGGGAAGCTGGTATGGCTCCTGTTGTATAGATAGATAGAAGAAGAAAGGTCAAGATCTTGTCCAAGATCACCCTGAAAGGTTTGCCTGAACCAACTCCCAAAAGACACTGAAGAGTCCCAGCAACTTCAGTACTAACATCCCAAAGACTGCAGCAGAAAAGACTGTCAATACCCCAAAGCCCATGTGATTGCCTGGCTAGGGGTCCCATAGAAAGTCTCAGAACTCCCACAGAGGGCAGGGTGGCAATGGCTGAACACTGTAGGCTTGACCCGAGGTAATGCTTATATGGCACAAATGTCCCCAAGTCATGCCACACCCCCTGTCAATGAATCAATGGAATCACTCAACTGCAAAATTAACTCAAACCCACAGAAGGTCACCAGGAGCTGAACACCCGGGACTGACTGAGGCTGCTGGCTACTGTTGTCCTTGTTCCTGCCCCTCCAGGTGGCCTGGTGTCTCTCTCCCAGAGCCAGGCCTTCTGGGACTTGGTGTGATCTCCCCCTGATGTCTCTCTCTTGGCCCTTCTCCTCCTGTGTAGAGGCTCACTCACCTTTAATTCCTAAGACTCATTTATTCAATTTTAATTAAGCTCCTGGGATGGTAAAGGTCTGGCTGAGGCCACTGGGAGCCACACAATAACCAGCACTGGGGCTCCTTCTCATGGAGCTCAGAGTCCATGTGCTGGGAGAGGATACCAGACGCTGAGAGAAACCGCAGGCTGTTCGGGGGACAGTGTGAACCTCAGGAGGAGAGACTCCTATGTTCTACACACTGAGGCATCCTTGGTGTTTAGAATAGTGCTGGCACTTAGTAGGTGGCCACCAGTTTTTTTGTCTGGGAAATGAAGATACCAAAGAGGAACAGTCCTTGTTGGGCTGAGCATAGAACTGACAAGATTTCCAGGTACTAGCCATCATCTTGGGCTGCAGTGGGGACCATTTGAGAGTGTCACACTCTGAGAATGGGGTTCCACCTCCAGCCTTCTGAGTCAATTTTTGGGAGCACAGTTCAGCTGGAGGTTGTTGAAAGTTCTCTTAGGCAACTTTGTTCTGGGATTCTAAGAGCATGGGGTTGGGGGTGGGGGTGGGGAGGCTTCTGCCTCTGAGACAGCTCTGGGATCTCCTACAGGTGCCCTGACTTGAGAGGGGGAGCCGTCCCTTCCTCTGGCACCCTGTTGGTTGAGCCCAATTAGGACAGTTGTTCCTGCTCCTGCCTCCTGGCCTTCCAGGGCCTTCCTGGGTACCTGTCCTTTCTGCAGGCATCCTAGATGCTGCTCCTTTCCTGACCTTGCCCCACATTAAAGAGTTGATCAGCCCATCAATTAATCGTGTCCTAATCCAATCTCGGCTTAGTGGAGAGAGGGCAGTAAATCCAGCTGGGTAATCATGCCCTGATATTTGTGTTGGGATAATTACCATCTCTCAGGCCTCACTTGGTGGCAAGATGAGATGAAAACCCATAAAACACCACTCGGGGCCGTGGCTCATTGTTTCTTGGTGGTGCATGGCTGGCTACCTGCCAGGCAGTTAGCCACTCCTGCCTCTGGCATAGGGCCCTGACCTCTTCCTTTCCCATTCATGCAACTGGCTGAACTCAACACTCAGGGACAGCCTGGGCTGGATCCTGGACTGGGAATTGGCAGCTGGGGAAGCCTGTGTGTGTGTGCGGGAGGGGTGTTTATGTATTGGGGAGACAGGAGTCCATAGCTAGACTCTCAGCTCTAGGATAGTGCTTGCATAAGTGTGAACTGCAGGGTCTGTTTGCTTCAGACCAAAAGCCTGCTGCTACCTAGCCTCCCTCTAGGGAGCACCATGACTGAGGACTCTCCACAGACGTTTACAGCCCTACAGGGGTGGCTTATCTGAGGGGATGCAGATCAGGTCTGACAAAATGAAGGTCACAGGCAGGGAGCCACCTTGATCTGTAGCTCCAAGAACATAGTTCCCAACTTGTGAAACTCTGAGAGTCCATCAAAGCTGGGCTCTCTCCTGACTCCCAGAGACACAAGAATAATGCAAGCTGTAGAGTGTCTTAGTGTGAAGGATGGATGGGAGTCAGAGCCTGGGTTTGAATCCTGAGGCCTATAGGTTATGAGATCTTGGGCAAGTCTTTGGTGCCCAAGTTTCTTTAGAATAAGGTAGGACTACCAGGACCTTCCTAAGTGAGCTGCTGTGAGGCTGTTTGAGATAAAGCACTGAAGGCTGGCGGTCAGGGTCTGGCATACAGAATGTGCTCCTTAATATTAGTCATTATTGGCCTTCTGAGCATCAGTTTCCCTTTGAGTAGGAAGCTGCTACTCAGTGTGACTCCTGGGCCAGCAGCACCCCAGTGGCTCACGAGCAGTCAGAAATGCAGTCTTCTCCCTAGACCTGCAGTCAGAGAGCATTTATACACACCGCAGGTGGGAAGTGTGCACCCGGCAGTGTGAGAAAGCTCTGAACTCAAGGTCAGCTGTTCTCAGAGCTGCATCCCCTTCCACATCCCTGACATCCAGCACATCTGCCTGGCAGGCAGCAGGTGATGGGCAGGAACCTATGGGAGGGATCCTTGAGCTCAGCTGAAAGCGGAGGAGGCAAATCCTCAAAGAACTCCAGAGCATTTGAGAGAGGCCTAGAGTGGTGTGGGAATGGCCCAGGGATGTCCGTTGGCTCTAAGAGTGATCTAGAGGATTGAGGATGAGCAGGAAGACCACACAGGAGTAAGGGATGGTGGAATGGGGAGGAGGAGGGGCCTCCTTAGACTGGAGGAGAAAAGGATGCTCAGTCTGAGGGAAAATATTGTCTTTCATCCCTCTCTGCCCCTTCCCAGGTCCCAGGGATGAAACTCTAAGCTCCATCACAGGAGATGAAGGGCCATCCTGGGGTCTCTGAGGAGCACAGGAAGGTCCTAGAGTCAGTGGAGGCTGTACCTGGCCTGAGCAACCTCAGCAGGAGCCTGCCTGGTTATCAGTGTCAGGAAGAGGAAGACGGGACAGGAAGAGGCCTGACAACCTGACCCTCACCTGAGAAGGCGTTATTGGTGTTGAGGAAGTAGATCTCCTCACGGCCGTCCCCATCGATGTCACAGGCTGTGACCCCAATGGCATTCCCCTGCCGGTCCCGCAGTGCGTAGTAGGGTGAGCTGCGCTCATCCACTGCAATATTCACCAGCCGTTTCTGGGCCCGGTTGTACTTCAAGACCAGGTTGGGGCCGTTGTACCTGGAGAAGGAATGGGGAGACGATGTTGGGGATGAGCGGCTGGGTCCACCCAGTTCACTGAGATGCAACTGGGAGCAACTTAGCCCCAGGCATGCACAGGAGCCTTGCCTCTGGCATCCCTGGATTGTACAGGAGCCCAGGCTAAGGAAGGGTCAACTAGACCATGCAGGTCACAATACAAGGAGCAGGGTGGTGGAGGAGATTATGTAGCCATTGACAACCCCTCAACTAAGGGCTGGCTGAAGAAAAATCTCCCTGACATTTACTTTGTCCATTTCAACATAAAAGGCACTTTCTCATTGATAACCTTATTGAACTTAAATTTAACAACAATCAGGTGAGCCTGTCATGAGAGACTGCATTAGTGACCCACTTTACAAGGGACAAACAGATGAATGAGGTCCATCAAGGAGACTGCTGCCCAGAGAAGTTGAGTGTCCTTTCTGAGGCAGTGCAGGCATCAGGTGAGTGGGCTTGCCTGTCAGCCCGTGTTTGCACTGAGAATCCACCCTGAGTGAAGAGCAACTGAGATGACCCAGGGAATGCTGGCAGAGCTCCATCTAGGTCTTTGAGAGAAACCTCTTCTTTCAGTCCTGAAACAGATCCAACCTGGCCCTCACCTTTGCCACCAGAAGCCAGGGAAGTCTGGGGGATGCTGGGCGGCCGGTCAGGAGCCTTTTGGCATCCAAAGAGTGAAAGGAGATCATGGGGGCTGAGTCAGCGACCCGCGAAGGCTGGGTACATCTGACATGTTGATGAAGTGTGTCTGAGTTACACTGAGTCAAGGGCGCACTGTTACCTTTGGAGACATATCAGACACATGGGTTCTGGCACTGTCAGCAGCTGGCTCCAACCCCCAGGGACAGCAAGTGCCTTTTGAGTGTTAAATACTAGTCCTGAAAGCCTCAGGCTATCTGATCTTCCCTCACTACTGCACCAACCTTGTAAGACCACTGTGTTTATAGGGCGCTTAGCCTTGCTAAGGGCAATCATGCATTGTCTCACTTGAGCCCCACAGAGTCTCAGAAAGAAAAGGTAGGGACTGTTTCTGAAAAGGAAACTGAGTGTCAGAGAGGCTAAGTGAGGTCCTCATGGGGCTTCCATCTTCAGGGTGGGATTTCTAAGCTTTTTCTGTGCTGTCTATGATGCCATCACTTAGTCCTCTACATGCTTTTTTCTCTAGTATACATCTCAAAGTAGTGACTCTGAGGAATACACATGAACTTCAGGTAAGTGGCGTTGGAGTTCAGGTGGAGATGACATAACCATACATTTCAACAGCACTTCATATGGTTTGCCAAGCACCTCTCCTCTTTGATGTCCTTTGCTATGTTCTTGAGGGGATTGACTGTGCCTGCATAGAGTGGTGGCCTCAGGCTGCCCAGCTCTCTCTAGCTTGCATTTTTGTAAACTGAAAATTAGACTAACTGAGAGAGCCACAGAATGTGTAGACAAGTGTGCCTCTGAGCACGTTCAGCTGGAGCACTTCTGTGTGGAAGCATTCTGCTTTATGCATCACATTCCAGAATCTGTTGAGCAGTGGATTCCTGAGTTCAAGTCAAACAGCCATCGGTCTGGAAGTTCTGTGGACCCAGGCAACCTTACAGGAAGGGCAGCGCAGGTGCATTTCTCCCAGGACAGGTCAGGGGAGACTCCACATAAACTCCGACATTGACCTCCTCTTTGCCCTCCCGCCCCCTGCGCTTCCTGGCTGTCTAGCATGTGCTGGAGGCAGCTCCCAGCAGAAAGGGAAGAACCATGGCTGTCCTATGTGCTAGACGCCAGCTCTTTTGCCCTGAGTCTGGATAGATGGGGGGTAAGGTGTACAAGCTCTGTGTCCTTATGGACTGCCCTCACTCGTCTTCTTGAAGATCATGAGCTGCTAGTTCCAGGGTACCCCTTACGGGGGACTTTAGGGTGAGGTTAATAGGCTGCATTAGTCTTTCATCGGTTACAGAGCTAGCACATGCCAAACCTACATGGGAGCCTGGAATGAGGTCTGACACTCTGCTCACACCTCCCTGGGAATCAGAGACGTGAGGACAGTTCTGAGAGAGGATTCTGAACAGTCACAAGTCAAGGTGGAGCGGGGGAAGGGCTCCAAATGGCCAGGCCTTCCTTCCTCTGGCCGCATTGGCTCGAAGCACTGACACCCAGAGCTGCTCAGCCACATACTCCCCTGCCCCACCGGGTCCCCATCTCCTCTCTCCAGGGAGCCATTGCACCAGCTTGCCTCCTCACCAGCCCCTGAAGATGCACTGCCCTTTCCGAATGCACCTGTGCCTTTGCTCAGCTGCAGCCACCCGCCCCACGGGGACTGCGCTCCCTATCCTCCTGGCCTCCCCCGTGTGAAGCGTGCCCCACCCGCAAACTCCATGAGCCCTTCTCTCTTCTGGATACCCTGCAGCGTTTTGCCCTGGCTTGCTCTGGAGAGGGCAGAGGTGTCTGTGTTCCACATCCCTCCTCATTAAGCTCATGCTGCGGGAGCCCAGAAGCTTGTGGAGTGACCAAGTCTCTGCATGTGCTGTGTCTAGAGCAAGCTGTGGCAGGAGAAGCTACTCCAAGATGCCAGACGCAAGAATAGGGGGGCGCGGGGTAGGGACGGGGAGTGAGAAGTGGGAGGGGAGGGTGGGGTGATGGGAGAGGGGCAAAAGATGAGGGGGTGAGGGGACAGGGTGAGGTGATGGTGTGTGTGTGGAGGTGAAGGGTGTGGAAGCAGAGGTCAGGGGGCGAATGGATGGGGTTGGGGGTAAGGATGTACATATGTGGGGGTGAAGGGTGAGGGATGGGACGAGAGGTGATGAGGGTTAGGGTTCAAGAAGGGGGAGCACATCAAAGCCATCCCAAGCAGCCCTCAGAACAGCCCCCACGTGTAAGCACTGTGCCAAGCCCTTTTTCACCATCTCATTTCATCCGCATGACAAGCCTGGGATGTTGGTCTTATGAGAAACATTTTACAGATGTGTACACTAGAGTGCAGAGGTGAGGTGACTAATCCACAGTCCCTTTGTGCTTCCAGTCCCTTACCCTGAGGAGCCCCGGCAGCTGAATGTGAGCCATACGGGGCCATGTATTTCTTTTCTATGATAACATGCTGGAGACTGGTGAACATCTGTAGGGGGCTTTGAAGCACGTGAAGGCTCATGTCGAAGGAGGGGCCTGCTACACTTTGAGCGACACAGCCTTGGGGGCCTATCCTGGCTCTGACCTTGAGCTTGTTACTCGGTTCCTCTAAGTTTTCAGGCTTCTCATCTGTATCTCATGGCTGCTCCACACACCTGGAGGGACGGCTGTGAGGAATGTGAGAGTATGTGTGACAACACTTGGTAAACTGTGAAGAGTTGCACAATTTTAAGTTCTCATCATTAAAAAAAAAAAAAAAATCGCAACAAGCCCGAGGCGTGACCTCTCGCTCTCCAGTGATCATTTTGTTAGTTCCCAAACTCACTTTACTATTTCTCATCTCCAAACATCCTACCCTTGGTTGGTCGACCTCTGGAGGCATATTTCTTTATTTTCCTTTATGACCAAACTTCTCAAAAGAGCTGTTTTCACAAGCTGTCTCCAATTACCCATCATGCACCCCTGCTCCCCATCCGACCTTGGTCCCTAACTCCCTGAAAGCTGCTCTCGTCACTGCTACGGGTGGTTCTCATGCTCTCACACCGAGGGAGGCCTTTTCTGTCCTTTACCTTTGGCCTCTTGGCTGTGACTGGCATGGTGGCCACCACCGGCCTGCCCTCCACTTTCCGACAGAACTCCCTCTCTCTCCAGACTTTAGGATATCCTCATCTTGTTTTCTTTTCTCTCTGACTTTACCCCACTGTGGGTTCATGTTCCTGCCTGCCCTGCCCGCACTCCTAACACTGGGGTCACTAGGCTCAGCCTTGGTCCCCTTCTCTTTTCTCTCCCCACCACTAGCCGATCATATCCATTCCCATGACTGACAACCCCAAATTTATATCTCCAACCCAGGCTTAGACTCATATATTCAACTGCCTACCTGACATCTCCCCTCATGCATCTGAGATGGAACATGTCCAAAATGGAACTATTGATTGCTCCACTCCTCCCTCCCCCAAATGGGTGCCCAGACGCTAAAACCAGAAGCCTGGGCACCAGGCTTGATGCGCCCTCCCTTTCGTCTGCCCATCTAATCCATCAGCCTGTCTTGTCGTTTCTGTCTCTGAAACGCAGCGTCGTTTTTCTTTTTCTCCCCACCCACCGGTCACCCTCTTGGGGTTGCTTCCTTCTTCTTTTTCAGCACTTGCCCTGCTGATCTAATCTCTCTGCACTGTTGCTAGATGCATCTTTTTAACACTCAAATCAGATCATACTAGCCACCTACCTAAAACCTTTGGGTGGATGTTATGACTTGAGTCTAAAATACACCCCGCCCCCAGGCTCATGTGCCCCAATAGCCAGTTCTCAGCTGGTGGCATTGTTTTGGGAGGTTGTGGAATCTTCGGGAGTCAAGGCAGGTGGAGGTGGGGGTGGGCTCACCCGGAGGGGGTGAGTCTCCGAGGGTTATAGTCATGCTCTGCTTCTGGATCCACTGAAATACGAACAAACTTCAACCACTCTTTCCTGCCACCACCGGGCCATGGCGCTACACTATCTCGGACGTGATGGACTGTGTCCTTTGATACCTTAAGCCACAATGAATCTTTCTTCCCTTAAGTTGCTTCTGTTGGGTATTTTGTCACAGTGACGAAAAAAGTTTCACTGTGCCTGGGGCCTGGCCCCTCTGCCATGCACTGTGCCAGCCTCTCAGAGCTCTCATGGTTCCCTGGACCAAGCCTGGGTGCTCTTGATCACCAACTACCTCTGCCTAGTCTACTCCCCCCCACTTCCTCCTGCTGGGCCCCAACTGGCTCCTTCTCCTCTCTCAGGTCTCATCAGAGAGATCACGCCCTCCCTGCTCTCTCAGTCCATGCTTCTCTCATCCTATAGGTGTTTGTTCTCTTGTCTGTGGCCTGCTTCTCCACGTACACTGAGAACATGGGGAAGACAAGGACACGCCTGTCTGCTTCGCTCACAAACTAATGTGCACCAAGTGCTCAATGAATGCTTGCAGGGCAGATGGAGGAGAAGGGCCCAGGGAAGGTATTCCAGTGTCTGGCCAAAAGGTGCACTGTGCCACCAGTTTTCCAGTTTGTCTCTGACTCTCCAATTTTGGTTATTCCTGAAACATATGTACAAACATATGTACCCAGGACAGCTGATGTCCTGGGTAGGAGGCCATGGTGGTTTGAATGAGAACATCTCCCATAGGCTCCAAATATTTGATGTTTTGTCCACATTTGGTGGTGGTGTTTTGGAAGGTCTTAGGAGGGTGAGGCCTTGCTGGAGATGATGTATCACTGGTGCAGGCTTTGAGAGTTCTTAAGCCAGATTTCCAGTCGCTCTCTCCTTCGTGTACCTGCTTGAAGATAGCACTGCTTAGCTTTCTTGAGGATACTTCCTGTTGCCATGCCTCCCTGTCAAGATGGACTCTTATCCCTCTGGAACTGTAAGCCAAATAAACTCTTCCTTCTAAAAGTTGCCTTGGTCACGGTGTTTTATCACAGCAACAGAAAAGCAACGAATACGGAGAGAGAGAATAACCGACTATTACAGATGGGTATGGAGGACCTGCTTTTCTGTTGTTGTTGGCAATTGCGACTTGTGTGGAAAAAAAATCACTTGGGGGTTAAAAGGGGTGTAATTACTGAGTACTTATAGAATGCCAGGTACTGCGCTAAGTAATTTACACATGATATCTCTTTTTTACATGATAGAAACATAGTTATAGATTTGAAAGATATGTAGCATATCTATTTTCAGAATTAAAAACAGAAAACCTTTCTCATTAAACAAATGGAAATAATCCTAAAAAGTCTGTCTGACATAATAGTCAGCAGAGAAGCAGGGCATGAGGAAGGACGTGTGCATACATAAAGAATGCACACCAGAGACACAGAATGCACAAAAATGGAAGTGAGGTCAGCGAGCCCATACACAGAGAAACACACACACAAACACTGATGAAGGGCAGATCCAGACAAACAGATGTACAGAAGGGGAGACCTGGAGACCCACAGACCAATGGAGCAATGCAGAGTCATGGCATGTGATTGCTGGTCTTGACTGTCAATTTGATCGGATCTAGAATCACCATGGAAACAAACCTCTGAGCATGACTGTGAGGGAGTTCTAGATTGGGCTGAGGCAGGAAGACCCATTTTAGCTGTGGGTGGTGCCATGCCAAGGGTTGAAGTTCTAGACTGAATAAGACGTTGAAAGCGAGCTCAGTGCCAGCCTCTCTCTCTGCTTCCTGACTTCAGGCATGATGTGATGGGCTGCTTGAAGCTCCTTCCTCCATGATGATTTCCTGGCCATGATGGACTGTACTCTAAACTCTGAGCCAAAACAAACCCTCTGCACCTTACAGTGTTTTTGTCAGAGCAGTGAGAGAAAAAGTAACTAAGACATAGCATGTCGGCAGGAGGCTGAGATATTGCCACAGGGAAATAGTCCCATCTGGTGGTTACTTTAGACACTTTCTGTAGAAAACTTTAAAGCTGTGTTGTATTTTCACAACTACGGGCATAGAGGGCTGTCTTATTCCTGGACACTTTGATACTCTCATTTTATAAGTTGAAAGAAATATGTCTCAGATAAAAGCAACTTTCTGAAAGCCAAATAGCAGATAATTAGATAAAATAAATGGAAAGACAAACTTATCTATTGTTTCAAAGCAGGAATTAACAAACCATGGCCTAAAATTTGAACATACCATCTGACTCTTTGCAGACAAAGATTGCCAGCCCCTGGTCTAAAAGGTCATTGGTCTTACATATTACAGGTTTGAAATGATAACAAAACAACAATTTTGAATAAGATTTTGTAAAAATGAGTCTGGGGGAGGAACGTCAACATTTGGATCTATACTGACCCTAAGAGAGTGAGGTTGATGTCAGGATGTTGGGTCTCAGGAAGGAGATTGTGGGCATGGTAACTCTAGGAGAAAGAGACCCCAGAGAGTTAACCACGGTGGGAACAACTTTTTACAGGTGACCTCTTGGGACCAGATGGCCATTTTTAAGGTCAACAAATGAGCAAGCGTGTGAGCCCTTTAAGTGAGACGCCTGGTACAGAGATATGGCAGGTGGTCTCTGAGACTGGTCATTATTATTTCCTCTCTCCTCTGTGTGCTCATGTCACTCCATTCATCAAGAGTTGGAGTCTATTCTTCATTCCCCTTGAGTCAGGGCTGACTTTTCGACTTGCCTGGATCGGCAGAACATGGTAGCGTGATGTTGGGCTAGCTCTGGGCCTAGCTTTTCAGAGGCCCAGAAGCTTCTATCTCTGTGGAAAGTCAGTTACCAAGCAAAAAAATCTGATGACCTTGAGACCATCAATTGCTGCAGAAGCCGGGTCCACCCCATGGAAGAGTGCTGAAGAGCCAGACAGGTGAGCAATGACCTCTTGGACCTTCTACCCAGCCTAGTCCATTTGACACCAGAAGCAGCAGAGTGAATGACACTCTGCTATTATGTGGAGCAGAAAAACTACCCAGCAGGTCCTGGACCAAATTCCTGACCCACAGAATGTGAAGAATAATAAATCATTTTTAAGCCACTAAGTTTTTGGAAAGAAATCAGATAATGATGAGCTATCATCTCAGACAGACCTAAGGGAAAGAAAAATTTATCCTTGGAAGTAAGAAAACGGATTATCTATAAATCAGTGGAGTTCTCTAGGCTAGCAATTTGAATTCATAGCCGGCATGCCTGTCCAATGGAGGGCTGGATACAGCTGGGCTGGCAGCTGGATCTCAGAATATCTGATGGTCTACACAGAGCATGTTGTGGAAGGGTAATAAGAAACACAGGAGGCAGGCATGGTGGAGCATACCTATAACCCCAGTATTTGAGAAGCTCAGGTAGCAGAATAATGAGTTAGAGGCCAGCCTAGGCTACAAGGTGAGACCTGTCTCAAAAACAAACAAACAAACAAACAAACTAACAACAAAGAAATAAATAAAAACAACACCCCTCGGGGATTCCAGACACTACTACACTACTGGCTTTTGACTCCCTGCTCTCTTCTTTTCTTTCCAGCTTGCTACAGTGTAAATATAAAATGGCTCCCACAGGCTCATGCGTTAGAACGCTTGGTCCCCAGCTGATGGTGCTGTTTTGAGAGGTTGAGATGGGTGTCTTAGTTAGCAGAAGTGAGTTACTAGGGACACACCTTGAAGGTTCTGTCCGCTTCTGGTTCTGGCTCGAGCGCTCTGCTTCCCAGTCTGCCAATATGTGAACAGGCTGTGCTGTGAGCTCCTATCTCCCTGGATGAAGCCGTTCCAGCTGCCTTGCCTTCTCCTCCAAGATGGACCATACCCTCTGAAACTGTGAGAAAAATAAACTGCTCTTCTCTTAAGTTGCTTCTGTCAGGTATTTGGTCATAGCAATGAGAAAGGTAATTAAACATTGCTATAGCTAAATGCTATCCATCTTGAATGCACACCTTTGAGCATAGATTATTTCTTTGGAAATGTATGTAATGCTCTTTTTTCCTTTTCACATATTTAATTCTTTGAAAACCACTGAAGTAAAATAGGACCTGAAAACATATGGCAAGGCATTCAGACAGGAGATTCCCAGATTGCATTCTGGAATAGGATCTGTCTGGAGGCCAGGCATTCATTTGTGAAAGAGTGGAGCTTCAGTAACAGGAGGACTCTGAGTGCAATGAGGGCTCTGGGGAGGTAAATTAGATAAGCTTGAAAAGGGCATCCAGAAAGAAATGGCAAGCAGATTTGATCTTGATTTAGGAGCCGGCCATGGTGAGGAAGACCCCACAAAGAGAATGCTCCACTGAAGAAAGTAACTTTTAAGATGAAGGAGATAAACCTTTTGTCCTAAGGGGTGGATAGTTTTTCAAGAAAGGGATGTTTGTTACTAAAGGTCAGGATAATCTGCAGTGATGAGTGTCTGTGTTCGGTAAAAACTCGACACAGACTGATTGATTTACGCCTCATTCCAAAAAAGCTCTGTTCTCAGCATGTGCTTGGTGCCCTTGGAATTTCTTGTATTTTGATGTGCACAGAAGCGCCCAGAAGGCAGAGACTATCACTGGTAGTTCTGTCTCCCACGGCTCCTAGGACAACACTGGGACTAAGCAGGTGCTGACTCATATTTGCTGATGGTAATGATTGTGGTGATGATGAAGAAGGCTATGACTCTTCTTCAATGCGTTTCCAGGAAAGGAGAGACACAGAGAAGCAGGCATTCCATAAACTGTCAAAGGAGGGATCCAAGAGGCAGATGGAGGCTGTTAGTCAAGATTCTTCCATTGGGGGTGACAAACACTCAAGCTGAACTAGCTGAGGAATTTCTTGTCTCAGAATTCAAACTGTAGGAACAGTAAGTGTGTGACTAGACCTCCAGGTGATGGAGGTGAGGGTTGGCAGCCAGGAATTCTGGACTTTGTCTTCTCTCCCTCTTCCTCTTGTCTGTTGGCCTCATTCTCTCACACCATCCTTCTTCAAAAAGACTTGAATGGTGGAAGCATCCCAGTTTCATACATATAGCATCTGTAGCCTCACCTTGAGTAGAAGATGCTTCCTTTCTTTTCTCTTCATCATCATCATCATCATCATCACTGTGTGTGTGTGATATGTGTGAGTGTAGGTGCCGTGTAGCTTGTGTGATGATCAGAGGACAACGTTTCAGGAGTGTGCTCTCTCCTCCCACCTTATTGAGATTGCTTTTCTTTCCTGTTGTTTCTGCTAGGCTCTGTACTCCAGACTAGCCATGCATTTTCTGTTGACTCTCCTGTCTCTGTCTTCCATCACTTCATGGGAGTTCTGAATCGGAAGTGTGTCACAACATCTGGCTCTTTTTTTTTTAAACATGGGTTCCTGATCATCATGTTTCCACTGCAAGTGCTTTTACCACTTGGACCATCTTGCTGGCCCAAGATGCTTTCCTTTCTTAAGTCCCAGTGTGACAGGACCCAAGGAAGAGCTCTGAGTGGATTAGTCTGGGTCACATGGTAATCTCAGAGCCAGGAGCTGGGAGCCTGTGATTAACAACTTTCAAGCAAGAACTGTGTGTCATTAGGAACAGAGGTGTCTGGAAGGATGAGGGCTGTGTCTCTCGGTGACAGTGACTTGTCTGGTCTGTTTTGGAAACATACTCCCCAGGGCCTATTGATGGGAGACAGTGCTTTGCTGGCTCCATTGAGTCCCTGTGTTCTCAGACATATCTCAACACCCTTTCACTCTCCTCCAGATTCCTGAGAAGAAAGTGGGCACCGAATGTGGATCAATAATCTGGTTCACTAGATTCAGGAAACGAGTCTTATTCATGATCTCCTGTATGATCCTCAGGCCTGTGTTCCAGGTGGCAGGTGTAGGCTACAGGCCCAGAGTTAGCCACAAGACAGGTGGATCCGCTTCCTGGGGATTTAGGGAGACCACGAACTGCTTTGTCATAACACGCTTTAGATACCTACTTGGACTTTATGGCATACTATAACTCCCTAGGATCTGCTATCTGAAAATCTGTTAGTCTCTATCTCTTTCAGTTGAGGAGGTACGCCAATTTAGGTTGCAATCATGGGGCAAATGGCCAAAAGGATGCTTCCCTCTTCTTTAAGAGTAAAAAATGATAAGTCAGCTATTGACTTCATGCCATCCCATGGGAATCTTATTTCTAGGCTGGGCACACTGCTAGGTACCATGATGGATATACATGACCTATGATGTAATTCTCTGCCCAGGGTCTTAGGCTGGCATGGTTAAATGAAGAGTGACTCCCAATCCAAAGTGTTCAGAAAACAGAAAGGTCACTTTTGTGGTAGATAAGGTTTTCATAAAGAAGATACATTTGATATATCTTTAGGCATGTACAAGCTTTTAATAAGAGATATGCGAACAAGCATCAGACAAAGAAATAGTGTGGGCTAAGAAGGAGAGATCTGAGAGCAGAAAGCATATTTAGGTAGTGGAGATACTGTCTGGACAACACAGAGATGTGTGTACGATGGTAGTGGAGATAACAGGTGGCAAACTGGGGACACGTATGGTGGTTGAGCAAGCTGGGGTACCTGCAGTACTCTGCCAAGAGTTCAGACTTTCTCTGGGAGGAAATGGGCAGCGGACACTGATGGATTCTGAGCAGGGTGTACCATTATATCAAAATCTCGTTTTAGAGAGCATTTTCTTGTGGCTATATGTATGAAGGACAGAATGGCTATATGCCAAAGGAAAGAATGAAAACAGTTTAAACCAAGCATGGTGGGTCATGCCTACAATTCCAGTGCTTTGGAGACTGAGGCAGAAAGATGGCTATAAGTTTAAGACCAACCTGAGACTACACAGTGAGCTTCAGGCAAGCCTGAGCTGTAGTGTAAGACACTGTTACACACACACACACACACACACACACACACGAAAGATTCCATGTGATATTCCATGAAATCCTTTCACAAGGGTCTTCTGAGATAACTTAGGTGGATTTCTGTTCCTGGCAAGTAAATGATTTCTAAGACAGAGTAGAGTCAAAAAAGGTGGAAAGCAAGGTTTAAAACAAGAGGTGAAGTCAGCAGTGCCAAATGCTTTGGGATAAAAAGATTAAAGACTGGATAAACAAATGGGTTTCATAATTTGGAATCCACTGATGAGCTTTAAAGAGACTCTTTCCTAGAAGAGGCAGAGGGGAGTGCTTGGGGCTGCAGTATAGAGAACTCACTGAGGACAAAAGGGCTCAGAAAGGCCTAGGACACGGCCAGAGGACATGAGGGTCAGCAAGAGTCTCACAATACTCCAAGCCCTGTGCATGTGTGTGGCAGTGGACTGCTAGGATTCCTGGGCAAGGTGGATAGGAGGCAGAAGGAACAGGTGTCAAGCACAGCTGTTGAGTTAGGTCTGAAACTGCAAGGAAAGAAGCCAAGATGGATAAGGTGAGAGAGAGCAATCAAGGAGGAATGCCTGGAGACTATCGTCTTCTCATAGGCCAGTGGGTGAAATTCCTCTTAGAGAGGAATGGGTGGTAGTTAGTTCCCAAGGAAGGAACAGTGGTGGAGACATGGCTATTTGTCATGGTGAATGGACTGCCATTTCAGAGAGTGACACTGGGCCACTGGAAGAATGGCGAGTTATAGGGCAACAGGTGTGGGCTCCAGTCACACAAAGAAGACTGACACTGCCCTGGAGTGAAGAAATCCATGTAGGGAGGCCAAGGCAAGAGAGGGTGTCAACCTAGACAAGAGTGTGCAAGCAGAGGTGGAGGAAAGGCAGGCTTCCCCAGGAAACCAAGTTGGGAGGTAGTCTCATAGTATGTGGGTAGCTGTTTAAGGCCTTAGGATCTAGAATCTGCTTGCCCCCAGCCCTGAGGGGTGGCTGAGTAGAAATGGCAGAAGCCATTTCTTTAGTGTTCTTTACAGTAAGGTGGACTCTGTGGAGGTGTCACCAAAGGAGGGGGTGTGGAGATTGAACATAATGGGCTGAGAGGCTGAGGCACTCGCCTAAGGCAGCTCCCTAGCTCTGTGGAAGCTCTCGGACAATCACTAACTCATCTATCCTCAGTTCTTCACCTGTAAAGTGAGAATGTCAACAACTGCTCCTGTGCTGAGGATGAAGACCTACCCTTTATCTTCAAGGTAGTTAATGCAGTGTATGGCTCAGAGCACATGCTCAGTAAACACTGGTTAGCAAGTCTGTCTTCCTCTTCACATCCTCAGTGCCTGGCATGTAATGGGAGCTCAATAAATATTTCTGAAAGGCTGAATTATTATTATTACCTGGGTAGCCTTGAGTACAGGAGACTGTGAGCTCCACGATGCTCTGGACCATATTTTATTCTTTTAGTCCCAAATACAGGTTTGACAAAGAATCTGCTTATATTTGCTAGGATTCAGTTTTCTCATCTATAAAGTGGGGCTAATAATATTTGCTTTGCCTCAAGGCCAGATACTATAACACATGTAAATGGTAACACAGTTGTATGTTTTACACATACTCTGATGCACACACACACACACACACACACACACACACACATAGTGTATATGGCTATTGTCTGTAGCAGAGGCAGCTGCCTGGGCCTCCAGGGAGCTCTAGCTCTTTTACTCACTTCTACAGGAGCTGACTGATAGGCCTTTTGGGCTGTAGGAATGCCCTGGTTAAGGGAGAAGACAGGGATTGGTGAGGGCCTGGTCAGTAGGCAGCTGTGGTTTTCTCCAGCAGGGAGGAATCTAGGGTTGAGCATGGACTGGAGATAGACAGGAGGTTGCTGTAAGCCAGCCTGGCCTGATATCTGCATTGGACAAGAAAAGAGACACAGGTCACTGGCCCTTATAAGGTAGATAGAGTTTGGTAAGTAGAGGGAAGAGCTGTCATACAAAGACAAGGATCAGGCACACAGTTCAGTGGGGAATGGAGACGACCATCTTCAGATCAGAAAAGGCCTGCCCTTCTGCCCGAGGCTCTGTCTAATCAAGGTCTTAGACTAGATGCTAGGTTTATGGAGATGAAATTTCCCATGGTGACTACCTGCTTGAGATTTGTAACGTAAGTCACTGTTCAAGTTCCCAATTCCTGGAAAGATATGCGGGCCACATGATGTTAGACCCCCATCTCCTTTCACTTGCTGGCACCTCCACAAGCTCTGTCCACAACTTGTGCATACTCGTTTTGCTCACTGGACTCCACTGGTTGCTTTCTTCAGCTATCCCATTCCAATGGGGAAATCAAGTTCCTTCTAGTGTTCTCTCTCATGCTGTAGCTAATGGGGTACGCCTGGCTGTGTCTTGAGAAATAATGGCTAGAGGAAGCAGCAAAAGCCTTCTAGTTGCTATGGAGTGTTAACTGATGAATTCAGCTCTTCATTTTGATTGGAAGGAAATAGTTCTAGAAGAGACTCTCGCTTTAAAAAAATATAGAGCTGCCAACAACGAAATGTGTTCATTCAGAGGGGTCTTTGTTGCCAAGCTGGCTTCAATTCCCTTAGCCATGCATTAACACTAATCAGAATCTGGCTGTTGGAGCAAATGTGCATTAAAGTTTAGGGAGAGGAAATGTTGTGTGTTAAGTATTAGTGAGAAAGTACCAAATTGGACATAGACATTTATTTCTTAAAGTGCTTGCTATAGAAAAATTACCTACCTGACTGGCAGTTAAGATAAACAGTTATGCTAATTATAAATGAAAAGTACAAGACTATAATCTAAGATAGTAGGTCAACAGGCATTTTATGATTTGAATCCTCCATTCAGAATAAAAGTCCTGCTAGGGCTGGCTGGTCTATCCTGATTGCACCAAGCATATTCTTACTACTCAAAGTATATACGGTGGTGGTGAAGGGCTGGTGGTATCATTTATGGGCATGTTAACAATGAAATTTTGAGGGTCCCAGTCCAGATCTTTAAATCAAACTCTATTTTAGCAAGGGGATTCATGTACACATCAAAATTGTAGAAGAGGGCTGAGGAGAGAGCTCAGTTGATAAAGCCCTTGTGCGAGTATGAGAAAGAGTCTGATACCCAGAACTCTCACAAAAAGGCTGGGCATGACAGCACACTTGTAATTAAAGCACTGGGAAGGTGGAGGCAGTTGAATCCCTGGGGCTCACTGGCAAAACTGGTGAGATTCAGGGGACCAGTGAGAGACCCTGTCTCAAAAAAAATAGTAGATGGTTCTTGATGTTGACCTCTGGCCTCCACATGTACACACACAAACACACACATCCACATGAACATGAGCATACGCGAAGACACAAAATAAAACTGAAAACATTTAAAAAATGTTCTGAAGGATGGGTTTGGATCAGTGTGTTTCAGAGAGTAGCCTACAGATGCTTACACTTGAAACTTCGAAGGAGCTGGTAAGAAATGCAAATCTCTGAGCGAGTGCCAACCAATCAGCTGAGTCAGACTCTAGGCATCCACGTTCCAAATGTTCTCCAGGTGGTTTTCAAATGTTCATCAAAATGTGAGTCCCATTTCTAGTCCTTCCCATCTCTTGTAAGGACCAATGAACACATGATGTTCTAAGTCCAGCACAAAGGACTCGGATGAAGCTTGTGTTTGCCATTTAGGTGTTTACAGCAACATCGCTGCAGTGAACACGTTGAGAACAAGCTGTGGTGTGAATACCCAGAAGGATATTATTGATTAATTTACAATGCATTTCAGTTTTCCTCTCACACTTGTGACTATGTCCCCCCTGGGGGTAGAAAACAACAAATGCATTGTCTCCATTCTTCTCAGTGCTGGAGCTGAGTAAATCCTCATTTGGATCCACCATTTGCTCTGCTAAGTCACTGCAGGGAGCCCAGGCTAGAATCAGCCACCCTAGTGTCCTGTTCTGAGCAGACAGCAACTTATTTCATAGGCCTTTTACTCTTTGTTCCCACCACCCCTTCAAGGACTGTGTGGGTTGTCCCTCTGAAGCTGTATCCACATCCAGTTCCCACTGTTCAGTAAGGGTCAGATCAAGCTTTGGCATCTGGAAGCGCTTTGTCCTTTGGGATGGCATGAACATTCTTCTTTTCCTTGTGATGTGTGCATTTAGTTTCTTTAGACATAGACCGTAGCACTCTTTAGAGATAAGAGAAGCCAGCCAACATTGTTTGAAATTCAATGTGTGACAAGCAGAGATGGGACAGCATATGATGGAGTCTGGCTGGAGGTCTCTGATGATTTGTAGCCTCAGTAAATGACCAGGAGGCAGCAGGCTCCCAACAGTGGCCCTTTAGTGGGACAGTATCTATTGTAGGTTACCTGGTCCCAACCCTGGGATTCAAAACACAGCCAGAGAGGCTCAGTGCATTGCCTTCTCTCCCCATGATCTCACAGTCCAGGCAGACACCTGCACATCACTCGGTGTCCCCACACTGATGGCTTAATCCTCTTAGCAAACAAGTAGGCTCATCATTTACCCACCTACCTTAAATCAGAAACTGAGGCCTGAGGTTAGCAATGTGCCCCAATCACACAGCTGGATAGAGGCAAGTTGAGGTCTGAATTTGATTCCTCCAACTCAAAATTCTCATTTCTTTTCCCTAGTCACAATGTCTTCTTTTCCTCCAACTCCCAAACTAACATATTATTTTAACTAGACCAGGAATTCCTTTTGGCAGAATTTTCTCCAAAATTCTGGAGTGGGTGCAGAATGAGCACATGACACCTTCTCAGCAGGTGTGGTGGCCGAATTCCCCCCACCAAAAAACAAACAAACAAAAACCCAAGTTACTGATTCTTTATATTGTGCTTCTGGCAAATTCTCAGGAGATGTAGCTGAAAAATCGGAGCCAGATGGCTGTCGTGGAGGAGTCTCTAAAGCCCGGTGGCTGTGCAGGCACCTTGGGAGGGACATCTCTGCTGAGGAGCACGGTGTGGCCATGCTGGACCTTAGTCCTCATGAGCCTCCTGGTTGCTTTGTAACAGCACTGACCTAACTTGGTGATCCTCCCTCTCCCTAAAAGGCTGCTAGTGAAGTAAAGCGAGGGGAGAGGACCTGCAGCAGGCTCAGTGTCTAGGAGGCAGTACTGCTCGCCTGGAGAGTCCCCCACAGACCTGGATGAAGACGGTGATAAAGGGGAATGTGACAGCACAAATAAGGCTCCTGTCCGCACGATCATTAGACTCAACAGATAAATGCGGCCCCGTTGTCAGAAATGACAATCTGGGTGTTACAAATAACTGACTCACCGTTGTGATTGCCAGAGCACAGGTCTGGAAAGAAAGCAGAGATCTGAGCAGTGACCGAGCTTCTGTTCTGAGGGTCACCAGAGAGCAGAGAGGGTTCCAGCCTGACCTTGCTTGCTGGGTGGCAGAAGTGAGACAGGCACCTTTGATGCATTATTTCAAGAAATCTGGCACATGCCCTATGCCTTCCTCTTTGTGTGGAGCAGGTGCCATGTAGAACATAGGGCTGGGGCCACACTGAAGCAGGGACCTGCATTCATCTGCTGGGCTGCTGTAACCAAAGACCACATGATTCACTGTAGAAATAGTTCCTCTCAAAGCTCTGGTAACTAGAAGTCTGAAAGTAAGGGACTGGCCAAGGGACACACCTTGTCAAGGCTCTGGGGAGAACATATCCCCCATCCCTTGCTTCTCCTGGCTGTTTGGCTTGTGGATGCATTGCTTCAAGATAAACTGTTCCAAGATTGTGAGGATTGTCACATCTTTTGCTATAGAAGGTAATGTGTACAGGCTGCATGGATCAGGATGTGGACACAGATGTTAGGGGCCACCAGCCACCACACTCTGCTCTGGATTAACACTTGTTTTCCTGGATAATGTATCAGTGAGGCTCATAATAGCAGCAGCTGGGTATGTGATGCTCCCCTGCATTTGCTCATTGGGTTTTCTCTGTGTTAGTGAGATTCTATTTGTATTTCCTTCTATGAAGAGGAACAAGGTCTGAAGCCTATGCACACCCCTCCTGACCACTCTGTTCTGTATCCTATGGGCCCCAGGGTTCTCAGAAGCTCCTCCAGACCTGAGACCCTGAGGAGGACAAGAAGGGCTCTGTGTCCTGGACCACAGACCACCATGGCAGCTTTATGTACCAGATTTGTCTGTATGATTTCCTTTTGGTTCCAAAGTATTACATTGAGAAAATATAGTTTGCAAAGCACAGCTCTACACCCTACTACCTGGGATTATTTGAGTAGGAGTCCCATTTCTGGAGTCAGACACGCTGAGCTTGAATCTCCATGCTATACTTTCCCTGTTCTGTATTCTGTATCTGACATCTCTGAGTATCCTGCTACTCGGCTGTGTAATGGGAATATCTGTAGTCACCACCTCAAAGGGCTCTTGGGGGAACTGAATGAGATAATGAACCTATACTGCTTAAAATGCACTCAAGAAAGAATGGCTGTCATTTCCCATTGTCTTTTCTGACTTCTGTGTGCCTCCACTGCTCAGCTCCGGTGGGTCCAGCTGTGCTGCTCTTGTTCCAGCTTCTAGAAGGAATGGCTGGCAGCCCTAGGTGACGATGTGCGACGTTACTTCTGTAGCTCACAGATGAGCATGCTGCCATCCACACAGTGCTCAGAGGGCTCCTATTCCATGCATGGGTGCATAATGATGCATCCAAGGTATAGCCTAGGCCTCCAATAGGATCCCCAAACTGCTGAGATGACCCAATTTATAAGCTGCAACCCCATGAAGAGACATGAGATTTTCTTGTCTTTTATTTTTTTGAGACAGGGTCTCCCTGTAGCCTTAGCTGGCCTGGAACTGACTATGTAGACGAGGCCGTCCTCAATCTCATAGAAATCCAACTGCCTCTGCCTCCTGAGTGCTGGACTAAAGGTGTGTGCCACTGCCTGGTCTGAAACTTGGTGTCCTTGAAAACTGCAAGGTTTGTTTACCCACAGTTTCTAGATGACTTTGTATAAGGCAAATGAAACCTCAGTGGCCAAGCACAATTCACCAGAAGGGGCCACCTATGTGGCATGGGGAAGTGAGCATGCGTCCCTGAAGGGTCCCCAATTACCCTTGATTCTAGATTGGATGCAGCCCATGAGCTCCAGGAGGCAGGCTGATTGACACCAAACCCTCTGCTCTACTCCCAAACAGCTGCTTGGAGCACAGATTCTGATTGAGTTTTAGAATGCATCATAATGACGGCTTAGCATGTATTGACTGCTTACTGCCTGCCAGGCACCCGGCTAAGAACTTCATATGCATGTTCTCACGTTCCCCCAAATGATCCTATTATCCCTTTTTACAGATGAGGTATAGGAGCTCAAGTGACTTCCCAAAGGTCATTTAGCTACAAAGTGACAGTGCAAGGCTCCGGCTGAGATTTGCATTTCTCTGGAGGCTGTGAGATCCATCCAGACAGGGTCCGTCTCTAGTGTTCTTGTGAAAGAATTGGGGCTGTCTGCACTTGGCATCTTTATTACTGACAGGGTCAATTAGACATAAATGTTCTACACATCAACTAAATAAAGCAAAACAAATAACAACAAAACCCCACCATCATCACCATCAAAACACAGAGATGCAAACAAGTTTCTTTGGTCCTGATTCTTTGTGTGGGCTTTCAAAAGAGACAGGGATAAGTTGAATTGCAGTTCTTCCCCTCGAGTGGTGGTGTCAGTGGGATGAACTCAGATGGAGGTATCTGGCAAGGAGCTCTCTGGAAAGAGCACTCTGAGAAGCAGGGTGTTCATTTTAATAGAAGAAGCATCTCTTTGGGGGACTTAAAAGGCAATGCTTCAAAAAGACTTTGGACCAAGAATGAGTATGGCATAGGTGGCTTGGGAGGTGCAGGCTTCTCAGAATGAGGTATAAAAAGGGGTGGCGGGGAAAGGGAGTGATATTAAAAGGAGGATGCCTTCACTGTGGTCCTGAGGTGGGCTTCTCCCAACATTATTAGCAATGATATCAGCAACATCAAAAACTTTAGCAGTAGTAGCAGCTGATATTTAGTGTAGACTTACTATGAGCCATCTGGCCTCTAGCTGAATTAGCTCAATCTCCACACTCTGTATGGTAGAAACTATTATTTATCTCCTATTTACTGAGGAGGAACCAAGGTTCAGCAAGGTCAGTCAATTTGCTTGAGGTTGCACAGACGACAAGCAGCAGAGCCAGCCCAGTTCAAACCCAGGCTTGTGGTCCCCAGAGCTCATGTTTTTATCAGCTTTTCTTTTTGCCTTTTCTATCATCTGGCTGCTTCCTGCCTTGATCTTCTGAAGGTGGATACATTTTTGATGCAGTGAGGTCTGACCCCTGGCTTGTCTCTTCCATTATGTTAGAATATAATAGATCCTCTGCCTCTAGGAGATTGGGTTTGCTGAGTGGTTGTCAAAGGCACACTGAGTATGTATAGGGAGTGATGGTAGATGAGACATGTAGAAACAGGAAGTGGTAATGACATTTGGTAGTGGTAGTATGCATTGCAACTTCCTGTGTTAACCAGAAGTAGGGTTGAGGTTGGGGTTATCAGGGCAAGTCCTCCAAGGCTCTCTTCTCCGGTGCCTGTAGTATTCCCAGTCTCTTTCTTCTTCTCCCCTCCATCCCCTGCCAGAGTCCTGTTGCCACCCTAGCTGGCGAGAGGGTCCCCTGGAAACAAGATGCCCACTGCAGGTCATTTACCAGAAACCTCTGGCTCTCCCAGCCTCAGGGCTTTTTAGGTGAAAGATGTGGTTTAAAAACAGAACTGGGTGTTCTGTACCTTTTCAGGCTGGGGAGAAGATGAGCCTATCACTTGCCAATTGGCAAAAGAAAAGGGACAATTTCTTCTTCCTCAAAGATATTTCAGTGCACTAAACAGAGCGGGGGAGGGGTGGTGTTAGAGATTAGCTATCCCTTTCAGAGTGCTCATCCCTTGATGCCCCAATCTATACCCTAAGCCACACTTTGGTGAGCTACAATATGTTTTTATTTTTAAAAAACAATACATTTTATATATGTTTTGGGCAGTTTTAGGTTTAGAGCAAAACTGAGCAGGAAGGACAAAGATTCTCATAATCCTTCTCCCCTCCCTCTCCTCTGCCAACCCACCCATGACACATTTGTTATGATGATGAGACTGCCCTGGCATGCCGTTACAGTTGGAGTCCAAGGTTTACCATGGAGATGGTTCTTGGTGTTACATATCCCCCTTTTCTTTCTGACAGTGCAAGGAAGTGGGGACTGGCTGGCAGCCACCACGTGGGACGAAGTGTCAACCAATAATGATCCTCAGTCCTTACTTAATCTTTCAAGGGGCAGATAACAAGAAAGGGAGGCAGAAAGAATCTGCTGGGAAAACAACAAGAGTAAATTCCTGAAAAATGGTAACCATTCCCCATTCTGCTGCTTTCGGTGGTGTACTAAGTGTTTTATTCTCATCCCTGAAGATACAAAGAACTGGAGGACTTGAGGAATCTGAGGACAGCAGGATTCTCTACTTAGCTGTTGGGAGCAGAACAAACAGTGTCAAAGAGCAGAAAGTTTCTGGAGGTAATCTGGGGTTAAGCCCTGGTTCTGGGACTCACAAATCCTACATGCAAAATGGCCATAAGAAGTATGTGGCTATTGCACTCATGAACTCACAGCAGCTTAACCACAAGCTGCACAAGACCTACATAAGACAGAACCAGCCCCAAATTCCTACAAGGATGTGGTGATGCTCTCCAGGCTGCATCCCTAACAGAGGCGTTGTTGGCAGTTGATAGCTGCCAGAGAAAGGAAAATCATTCTTCTTTGAGGGTGTTCCCACTGGTAGGTTTCCCATACTCCAGGGGGTGGCCCCACACCCATATGTATATAGGCAGAACTAATTGGACATAGTGGATCATCAAAAAAAAGAAAAAGACAAGAAGTTGGGAAGGAAATGTGTGTGTGGAGGAGGATATGAGAGTTAGAGGAAGAAAACAGGGTGATTGCATTTCATTGCATACATGCATGAAGTTCTCAAAGAATTAAAAAAAATTAAAAGAGAAGTATTCAATATAATGAGTCTCAAATGCCTGTGGACCAGGAGCCCCCGAGACCACTCTAGGCTCAGTGATTTGCTTAAAGGGCACTCAAGACTCAGCCTAGAATCCTACCGACTGTTAAGATGTACTGAAAAGATGGAAAGCAAAATGAGCAAAGGGAGAAGGCACGTGGGTGAGTCTGAGGTTACCAGGCACCCGCTTCTAAGCATCTTCTCCCTGCAGAGCACACAGACAGCGCTTAATTTCCCCAGCAACGAGTTGTGACAACATGTGTGAAATGCTGTCCACCAGGAAAGCTCATTAGAGACTCAGTGCCCAAGGATTTTAAGGGGGCTGGTCCCATAGGCACCCGGTGCCTACCGTGTCTCAAGATGCCTGTCTCCCAGAAGGAAAGCAGGTGTTCATCATAAACTACGCTGTTTATATTCGCAGTTTCGGCACAGTGAACCAGGCGAATCTGTTCTGAGGGTGGTGGGAACCTTCCCCAAAGCCAAGTTCCCAGACACCAGCCACAGGCCAACGTTGCCAGTAGATCTTTCTAGGATAGCAGTCTCAGGCCTGCTGTAACTCTTTTCTGCACAGCCTGCTTAGCTGCTTGGCACATAGCAGATGCTCAATAAACTCCAGTTCTTATTGGCACAATACCACATACTCAAACCTTTCTCTGCAGCAAGAAAAAAGCCATCGTATCACTGCTGCTCTCCTCCAGGTGAGAAGACGTACCACTTGGAAGATGAAGAACAGGTACCTACATACACACTCAGATATGTTACCTATCTCTGTGGCATGATGGTCTCTGTGCACACAAGTAGGTATCTAAGCTAAGAGAACTGCTTGCATAATAAATCTTTCCCCTCCTAAAGTCCAGCTATTATTCTTCCCTCTCAGGTCTTAGTTTGCCATTTACAGTTTGGACTGAGATGCTTTCCAAATCCAGCTGAGTCACTGGTATAAATGGGTTCAAAAGTCTTCCTACTAGCTCCTGAATTGACCTTTGGGGTATGAGAATGATCATCTGTGACTTATGGTCAACGTATTCAGTGTGATGAACTATGGGGAGATTTCTCACAGCTTCACAAGAAGAAAAGTAAATAAATGATGCCAACAGCATTCTGCCAGTCTTCCAGCCAGATGCCTCTGCACAAAGAAACAATGGCAGTTGAGTGTAGACTAGTATTAGCTGGTCAGTGTTTGCTTCCACTGATTCTACATGGAGTTCCAAACATTTATAAGTTATTAGTTTGAGGCCATTCACTGTTCTTTAATCTTTATGTGTTTTTTTTTCTTCTGTTTGAAATAATTTGCCTGTTGTCCTCCCTGACTGCCTCATTTTTCTGGATCACCACAGATCATTAAGAGCACAGCTGCACCTCGTCTTCGAGTTTTATTTCAGATGACCAGATGTGTGCCTGACCAGCCTTAGGCTATGCTTCCTGGTAGATATCACATTCTAGTTTTTTTTTCTATTGCTTTGATAAAACTGGCCAAAACCAACTTGGAAAGCAAAAGGTTTGTTTCAATTTATAGGTTACATTCGGTCACCAAGGGAAACAGGAACTTAAGGCAGGAACCTAAAGGTAGGAACTGAAGCAGAGACCATAGAAGAATGCTGCTTGCTAGCCTGCCTCCTCTGGCTTCCTCAGCCGAAGCCCACCTGCCTAGGGATGGTACCACTCACAGTGGGCTGGATCCTCCTTCATCGGTTAAGAAAGTGAACCACAGACATGCCCACAGGCCAATTCAATGAAGGAGATTTCTTAACGAAGGTTCTGTCTTTCCAGATGACTCTAGTTTGTGCCAGGCTGAACCAGAACATACATGTTCTGCCTGTATAAACTTGAAGGCCTGTATGGAGAAGGTAACAGAAGTTTTAAGTTCTACCTTTGCTCTCTCACAATATTATATTCTATCCCCTAATGACCTACTCCATTCCTCAATCTCTGTTACTTCAAACAAGTGGAACAGTAACACTGTACTCTAGGACATCAATATTTAGGAAACAATGTCATCAAAAGTGTAACATTATGACTTCATTGTACTGTTTGACAGTACAATTTGTAAATGTTAGAACTTTTTCAATATGTGTATCGAATCAAACTAATAATGTTCACAATACTAGAAAATGTAAATAAGCAATCTGAGTTTCAGGTTGGAGGGAAGAGAGAGGAGGACTTTGAATAGAAACAGAGGAGACCAAATAAGACACAGGATCATGCAGATTATTAACTTTTGTGGATCTTATCATTCCAAACTCCAAAGCCCACCTGTACTCTCTCCTAGTCCTTCCTCTAACAAAGAGAATTCTGATAGGCTGAGGATATGGCTCAGTTAGTAGAATATTTACCTACCATGTACAAAACTGGGTTCAATCTCCATCACCATATTAAACTGGTGCTGCATGCCTGTGATCCCAACACTTGCTGGAGTTATATACAAAGTGAGTTATATACAAAGGTCAGCCTGGGCTACAAGACACCATTTCAAAAACAAAAATAAAACAAGCATACAAACAAACAAAAACAGAAAAAGGAGAGAGAGAGAGAGAGAGAGAGAGAGAGAGAGAGAGAGAATTTTCTTTCTGTTTTAGTAGATATACCCAATGATCTAGGTATTGACTACCTGCCTTTGCCTGGGATAAAGATCTACGCCAGGTTACAATACAATCTTAAAGGTTAATTTCCACAGTGCTTGTGTTCTTTTGTGTCTACTGTCTTTGATGGTATCATTTTTAGAACAGAACATCCCAGAAGACAGTTTCCAGAAAGCCACGGAACATCACTGAACTCAGGAATCAAGAGAACGTCCTTCTTGGATATGTAGCCCCTATATCTGCTGTTTTCGGCAAGCATCAGTTGGCTTCACATCACAAAGGACAGGGCTGGGTCTCTCTGTCTAGCTTCTAAGTCAACCCTCTGGCAAGAGCAAGGAAAGAGAAGGCAAGCAGCTCCAAAGCAGCCTTCCCGAGCAAGGCAGAGGGGCGCAGATCACAGCCAACTTCTCAGGAGAACTTTATGATCCACAGAAAAGAGGACACTGCATCAGTAAGAAACACTCAGAACCATTTTTCAAAACTAGCAGCTGTAAAGGAATTAACACAGATCACCATTTAGTGCACACACAGATTCGTTCCTCCCTCAGAGAGCTTCACAGTCATTATTAAAGGACACATTTCAGAACATAATATTATTAGGCTATTGATTGTTGTTTGTTTCGATGTTTAATTCAGTAACAACTTGGGTTGCGGAGAGCTTTAAATAAAACGGATGCTCTGAAGACCTTTGTAAATGTTCCAATTTTCCACTGGCTTCATAAGAGCTTTGGCAATGCCATGGGGAGCAGGGGTTCCAGTGCCACAAGGTTTTATTCGGAGGCTAGCTGCAGACCTGGGCTCTGCGGTCTGACAGTACAGAAAATAGAAAAGGCATAGAGTCGCACATGAATCCAAACAACATCCGCTCCCTCTGTCACCACGCATTAAATGATCCGGGACCGAAATTCAATACACACCTTGGGCACTGTTGCGGAACGGTACCCACACATCTCAGTGCCATCGGCACCCCAGGAAGAACACAACAGAAGGGGGAAAAAGAAAAGTAAAAACGAGATTTCGCAGGACAAGCAGGGAGATAAGAGACTAGCTCAGAGACGCAGCCACAGCTGGACCACAGGATCAGCTCCAGTGTACAGCCAGGACCATAAGATGGCAGCTTCTCCCCTCCCTGGTAGTTGGCAGGTTCACAAGACCCCAAAGGCATGAAGGATATATAGATCTGGAGTCTAGACCTAGATGTAGCTGAGCTCCAGAGTCCCTGGGTCCTGTCACGATTCCTTGTCCAGTCTATCCTAGGGCTTTACTTGGAGCCAGCATCCCCTCCCCATGGCTGGTGCCTGTGTTCTGTCATCTTTATGCCTGGATCACATTTCTGTTGCCTGGACAAATGATTCTCAAACGGTGGCCCCTGACAGGATGCAGCCGCATCATGGAGAGCTTGTTCTAAAGACCCATTTCTCAGGTCCCATCTGAGACTCCTAGAATCTGTCCAGTTGAGAAGTCTAGGGTGGGGTCTGAGAAATGAGCATTTTCTATAAGCCCTGTGGATGCTTCAGATTTATGTTCAGTTTTGAGGACCATTGGCTTGGATGATCACAACAGCCTGTAATAGTCTCCTGTCTTCAATTCATCCCCTATCCTGTCACCAAAACTGATCTTATAGAACTCAAGCTTCATTAGCTGTAATGCTGGTACAGCCTGACACATAGTAGGTGCACAATAAACACCTACAGACTGACTAAATGAAATACATCCTTTATTTTTAAAACTGACAGCTACTGATGCCCAGAAAGGTGAGACAGGAAGATAAGGCATTCAAGGTTGGCTTGGGCTACATAAAGAGTTCAAGGCCAGTCTGAGCAACTTAGTCTCAAAGTAAAAAGAGGTCTGAGGATATAGCTCGGTGGCAGAGGAGCAGCCGAGTACGTGATGCCTTGTATACTGAAAAAAAGTAGGTAGCTCTCAATAAAGTAGAATTTGTCTGATTATTATTTATTTATTGTTGGTACTATTTTTATTAGTGCTTAGAGTCCACGGAACATTTATATCACTCCTGGCAGTTTGGTAAACATCATGTATCTTTGTTTCTTTTAAGTCTCTCAGCCTTGAGAGATGTAAGTAGGTAGTTTCTCCTTCCAGATGAAGACATCGAGGCTCAGAAAGGTTGTGAAACTTGCCTCAGGACACACTAGTAGTAATGAGTAATGAACTGAAGTTCAAACCCAGATGTGTGCTTTCAAGGCTCATTTAGAAGTGTGTGTGTGTGTGTGTGTGTGTGTGTGTGTGTGTGTGTGTATGATGGACTGCATGTGGAGGGTCAGAGGACTACTTTGGAGAATTGATTCTTACTTTCTATTGTGGGATCTGAGGACTGGACTCAGGTCTTCAAGCTGCCCTTTCAAACTCAGACCTCAATGTCCTTTCTCCGTTCCTCCCACTCATCAAATCACTCAGGGCTCACTAGTCTGAACGTGTCCCCCTTTCCAGCTGACTCTTCCTGTTCTCATGCCTAGAGAACTGATTGCTATCCAGAGCATTGCTGCCTCTCACTCAGGACAGGAGGAACCCCTTGCCGATCACATCAATGATCTGGTGATGTATCTGTGCTGTGAGTGTGGAGGTCTCCAAGCCATTAGATGACTGGGATGAAGGCTGGTCCTCAGTTCCTGCATCAGATGCCCTGAGAGTGAGAAATGCATACACTGCCCCCCTCAGTTCTAGCACAGTAGGCTTAGGGTACAGTTGGTGATGTCCCACTCTCCGGGGATGCATTTGCACAGGAGTGACAACTGCTGCTCTTGGGCCTGTGTTAGTCTTTCTTTCATGGGTTGCCTGTAGTAGATGGATACAAAATGCTTCTGTTTGACAGGCCGTGGGAGACTGAATGAATGAGCCCTTTCCTCCTGAAAGTATGGAGGTAGGGTGGGGTATCCCATAAAACACTCATAGGAGAAAAGAAACCACAGCAGAAACAGTCTTTCCAGATGTGGCACCAGCTGTTGGCACGTAAGCAACAAGCCTGAATGTGAACAGAAGACACATGTTCCCAGCCACAAAGACTTGACGTATCGACTTTGGCAAGCCTTGCGGACCATGCGGAGCTGATAATGTTATTAACGCCGAATGTATTTGCCTGACCTTATCAGGTTGTATAAAGAGCACAGGTGTCTAATTAAGTTCGGATGCCAGCACCTCTAACTTCTTTTTTGCTAACTACTGAGCCCATCTCATTTACCCTGATGCTCCTGAAATGATCATCTTTAAAACCAAAGACAGTTGGTCATTAGCATTTGTGAGGCACTAGCCATGATTTGTGGTGGGAGGAATCTGGTGCCCAAAGATGGAAGGTATTTCATTCCGCTTGGCCTGACACCAGCCCAGCTGGTAGGATACATGGCCTTATCACCACATCACACTTGCCATTAAGCTCTGTCTTTCACCTCTGTCCATTCAGTAGTCACACAGAGGACTTGGAAGGGGACCCTGATGGGATCACTGATCAAATGGGCCGATGACAGAAAGGTGGGGGAGGAAGCCAGTTGCTGGGTGTGAGACTGTCAAAGCTCTGACTCATGAGTTATGATGGCTCAGTGGAAGGGCTTCTGCTTGAACTCAGAACAAATATTAAAACAACCGGAAACAACAGTAAACATTTATCTAGAATTTACTGTGTACCAGACATGTGCTCCAAGTCCTTTGCATGTATTAGTTCATTTAATTTCCAACACCTACGAAGTAAGGCCCATTGTTATCCTTATTTTAAACATAAGGAAACTGAGGCAAGAGCAGGTAAGTATCCTATTTAGGGATAACTGACATTATTGGACTGAACTGCATTTCTCAATCCTTTTTACCGACTCTTTTTTTTATTGTGGTTGCCAAGTGCACTTGAATGCTTCCAAAGCTGAAATGCTCACTACTTCTAGAAGATTCTTCCCTCTTCTCCCTTCCCTGCCTCTCCCTCTCCCTCTGTAGCTCTTTTAAACTAACTCAGATTGTTGAGTTCAGTTCTGGCACTTCAGTGAATTTGGACTCAAACCAGGACCCAGAGAATCTGAAGAAGGAGATGGGGACTCCTGATTTGGAAAACGGATGAAGGATGAGGCAGGGAAAAGGTGAATATGAGGCTGCCACTGGGAAGCATCCTTGAGGAATATAGTCTGGCTCTTAAATGTTCTCCCAAGTCTCTGTTTTGAAGCCATGTGCCCAGAGACATGGCGGTGGGAGTTACTAGGATCTTTAGGGGTGGAGCCTACTGGGAAATGTTCAGCTCACTGAGAGTTTGCCCTTGAAGAGGTTTTTCAGACTCAGGCTCCTTTCTCACTTTCTTTTTCTTCCTGGCTGAGGAAGGAAGCGGTTTATACCTTATTACCTGCCCTTGTCATGTGCTGCCTCCCTAAGAGACCTAAAATGATAAGGTCAACCAATTTTTGACTAGAACCTCCAAAACTCTAAGTCAAATAAACCTTACCTCATTGTAAGTTGATTATCTTGATTGTTTGCTATAGCATTGGGAGCTGATGAACACACCTGACGTAGGTTCTTTCTCAGTTGTTTCAAACCATAGACAGAATCAAGGCCAGTACACATGTAAGAAAAGGCTGATTTTCTTTTCGAAGTAAACTTTTTAGATTAGGATAGTCCTAGATTTATGGAAAAATTGTGAAAATATTACAGAGGGTTCCCATATATGCCACATCCAGTTTCCCTTAACATTAATATCCTACATCAGTACACTACATTTGTCATAATTACTGAACCAGTATTGAGCCATGATTATTGACTAACAGCTAGATGTTATTCAGAAATCTCTGGAATTTACCCAGTGTCCTCAGGATTCCTTCCAGGACATCCAACATTACATTTAGTCAGGTCTCCTTATCCCCTTGGCTCTTGCAGGTGGTCATCATCTTTGGTTTTAACAACCTGGACAGGTTTGACAGGTATTGGCTGGGCATTCTGTAGAATGTTCCTCAGAGTTTCTCTCATGTTTTGACTGGTAATAATGGGTTGGAGAAGGATGGCCACCAGGATAACATGCCATTTTTTTATCATGCCATGTCAAGAGTACATGAGCTAATCCTGTTGCTGTTGACCTTGATCACGTGGTGTCTGTCACATTACTCCGTGGTGTAGACACACCTCTTCTCATACTACACTCTGAAGGAAGTTACTATGCAGAGCTCAAGTTTAAGGAGCAGAGGTGCTGCTTTACTGTCTTGGAAGATGGAGTATCCACATGAGTGATTTGGAATTCTTCTTTGTGGGAGATTTATCTGCTCTCTCCCATTTATTTATTTATTTATGCAATCATTTACTTATATCAGTTGAGATTCATTGATATTTATTTTATACTTCGGGTTATAATCCAATACTTCATTCAGATTGCTGCTCAGATGATCCACTAGCAGCTCATGGGAGTTCTTCGGGTGTCTCCTTGACACACTCCATGTTGTGTAGTTTTTAGGTGCTTCCTTCCTTCTTCTTCCAATGCTTCGGGCTCATTTTGTGGTTTCCTATCCTAGTCCTAGGCTCAGCCATCTTTTCAGAGTAAGTTTTTTTGTTAGAGAATGGTATTAGAAACCAAGATATGGTATACTTGTTGTATTGGGGTGTCAGTTGCTTTTAGGGTCTCTTACGTGACAGAGCAAGGAATTATGTGTGTGTGCCAATGCACATATATGCTCACACATAAATATTCCTACAGCTAGCCATCTGTATCTATACTAGGCTAAATGTGAGCTCACACTGATGTCTCCAGCTCTCCAAAGCCATTACCACATGATCAGTCTATCCTAGAGGAGGTTGATTTTTAAACAAATAAAAAGGAATTCTGCTAAGTTAGTACTGGTTTCCTCTAGAAGTAGTGGGCTGCCTGTCACTGAGTATATTCAAGTAGGCCAGGCAAAGAAAGGAAGAGCTAATGGGCAGAATTGGAAAAGTAATACAAGTAATATGTTCAAAGTTTCTTTGAGCCTCATGATGGTGCAGACATAAGTGCCAAATAATGAAAGGCACATATGTGGCTTCCCAGGGGGATTCATGGTCTTCTAGCTTTCAAATATCTAAGATCTGTGCAAGGAGAGAGCTGGCATTTAGAAGAAATGAAGAAAGCACTGTCAACAGGTAGAAAATTTACAGCATTTGTAATCCAAGGAAGAGAAAACAGGCTTAAAATATAAATGATGCTCAAAAAGGTTTTAAATTCACAGACGACAGCCAGAATGGGTTCTGAAAGGAGAATGCTGCAGGCTTGTGTGAGGGATTCTTGCCAGGGCACTGGCACCCTAGGAGTTAATCCTGCTGTCCCTTTAAGAATCCTGGGTGTGCAGAGTCAGAGGGACAATTCTTTGTGTTTTACTGCTGTAACTCAGAGTCTAGCCAGGAAAAGTGGGGCAGCTAGGAGCCCAAGAGAAGGAAATGAAGAATAAACCGTCTTGAGCACACAAGAGGCCGGGTACCTCAGGGAGGCAGAGCTACTTCCATTTAGGATGTGACAGAACTGGAGGACCACTCCCCACAAGAGAGGAAACCCCTCAACCAACAACTTTTCTCTCCTGCTAAAGCCTTGCCTACAAGACATCTTTAAAAGAAAGAACAAAGATGGAGGACACAGAGAATTCACCAGGGGGCTCCAAAAAAATGCAGACTGTGAAGGGTGGAAGGATGGCTCAGCCAATAAAGAGCTTGCCTTGCAAGCATGAGGACCTGAGTTTGAACCCCAGAACCCACGGGGTGGTGGTATGTGCTTGTAATCCCAGTCCTGGTGAGGTAGAGATGGCAGGATTCCTGAAGTTTGTTGCCAGTTGGCCTAGCCTAACTGGTGAGCTCCAGGTTAATAAGAGACTCTATCTTATAGGAGGTCAATGGTGTTACTGAAGATGTGTGTAGATGTGCGTACCGACATCCACACGAACATGCACACACAAGTTCATAAAGATGCAGAGTGTGGGTCCCATTCCAAAGACATTGAGCCTGGAGCTTTGAGATGACGATGATACTAGAATTTTTCAATGACATGTGGAGCATTACTAGTGGTCTGAATACTAAAGTTTGTTTAGAACAGTCCCAATTGATGTTTGTTACTCTGGACAATTTTGAGGTCTCCCCTGCCCCCACCGTGTCAAAAGCATCCTGGATTAGGTAATAAGTCAAATGGTTGTTCTTAGCATGGGTCCATTCTTGAGGTACAGGTGAGAAGACATGTATATGTGGGTCCTGAACATTTACTTCATCCCAGCTCTGATCTGAGAGTATACTCACTATTGAAAGTAAATGTTTTCCGTTGGTGCAGAAGAAGGTTCTGGAAACTCCTGAGCTCAGGGGACTTGGGGACCAGGGAAAAATAGACGATAAAACTTCCCAGATGTTTGATAACACCTCTTCCTTATAGATCCTTAACAATTACTACTTAAGAGAAGAAGCTGGCAGATAGACAGGGCCATCACCCTGCAGCCTCCGGCTGGGCCTCTTGCCCTCCCTTTTCTCTTTCTTTCTCCCAAGTCTGCATTTTCCCCTGTTGGTATCAAAGGGTTGCCAATGCACTCCACCCTGTTGGTGATGAGTCTTGAGATGAAAGAGTTGGCTGATCTTTGGTCAAATGTAACCATGGAAATCTGAGACATTAACTACTGCCTGCTGGGGAAGCCCTGATGGAAGTGCTCAGAATTTCTCTGCTCAGAAGAGATGTGATAAACTTCAGTGGCCCTATCAGGTCATGGATTGGAAACAGAGACCTGGTCATCCCTTTTCTCCCCACCTATGTCACTCCCAGTCTGGTACCCCTCAGAGTTCCAGAACCACCAAGGGTCCAAATCTCTCCTGATGTTGGTGGCAGGCTCAGACACTGGGCATCTCTGCTTGTTTCTATCCAGTTTCACTCTTTGATGACCTCACACAGTATCTGGGCTTTAAATACCAGCTATACACTGACAACTCCTAAATTTATATCTCTACCCCAGACCTCTTCCCTGAACTCCAGACTCATATATCCAGCTGCCTACTCAACATTGCTCCTGAATGTTTAATAGACATTTCAAACTTAACTTGTCAAAAACTGAGCTCCCAATCGCCCATCTGGATCTACTGCTGTCTTTCCTTCTTCAACTTCTGACTTCCAGGTGCTCAGGTCAAAAGCTTGAAGTCTTAGTCTGCTCCCTTCACACCCGTCCTCCAACTCATTAGCAAATCCTGTCAGCCCTGCCTCACTAAGCTTGCCGGCTGTTTCTCACACACTTCTGACCTGGGTCTGCGCCCCCACCACTTTTCTTATTTTTATTTTTGAGACAGGTTCTCACTATGTATGTAGCCCTGACTGGTCTGGAACTCACTAAGTAAACTCACAGAGATCCCCCTGCCTCTGCCACGAAAGTGCTGGGATTAAAGGTGCTCACCACTTTCTTTTGGATTACTGGTCCAACTTCCAAACGATTCTCTTGGCTTCTCTTTTCTTATTCAGTCCATTTTCAACCTGAATATCAGAATGATGCTTTTCAACTGAATTACGTCATGTTGCCCCTTGGTTCAAAATCTCTCTCCCACCAGCTGTCTTCTCACTGAGAGAAAGAAGCCCAAGTCGGAGCAATCAGACAAGGTTTTGAATATGGTTCCTCTCCTCTGAAATTCTTTTTGAAATGTCTTTGTGGTGGGGTGAGGGGGTGGGGTCTCTATGAGGTGATTAAGTTATTAGGTGGATTAATGACTTTTCTTAAGGGACTGGATTAGTCGTCAGAAAAGTAGACGCAATAGAGCCAGTCTTCACACACTGGTGTTTGGTCTCTTCCTCAAGTGCCCACTTGCCTTTCTGCTTTCTGTCACAAGTGAACCAGCACGAGCCCCTTGCCCGACGAAGCAGCCTAGGCTTGGACTCCTAACCTCCATGTGGTGAACCAAAATGAACATTTTTTTCTTTGTCAGTTACTTAGCCTTGAATATTCTGTGACAGCAGCAGAGACCACATTCAGGGTCAATAAGATCTGTGGCTCTGGCTACACTGAGACCTTATTCTCTGTTCTCTCCTCTTTCTCACTCTGCTCCAATTGGGCTGGTTCCTGTGTTCCTGTCTCTGGGCCTCTGTTTGGGCTGCAGCCTTTCCCTGGGGCACTCTGCAGATAGCCATCGAGTTCCCTCACATTCCCTCTTTCCTCAGGGATAGCTCAATTTCTCAGGCAGCCTCTGGCCATATTCTTTAAACTTTTTTCCATGTAAGTTATCTAACACATTGCATGTGTCGTTTGATGTCTTTCTTCCTCACTAGCATGCAGACTCCTTGAGGGCAGGGATTCTTGTCTGATGGCTTGCAGCCATGGTGCCTAGGCAGTGCCTGACTCATGCAAGAGCACTGGCGACCACCATCTTATTTATTCATTTAAAAGGAGTGCCTCTAAAGTAATAAGGAAAACACAACATCTTCAATAGGGAAGTGATCAGAAAACATAAAAAGACAATTTACAAAGAGGAAACTCACTCCAGCTAATGGATATATAGTCACCTTCATTAGGAATACTCAGAGGAATGTATATTAAAACAATGACACACTATATTTCTAGTATCAAAATAACAAAAATAAATCGAATAATACTGAATGCCGACATGCACATGTACACATTGAAAGCCTTACAGTCATGTAAAAAAAACTCTGTGAAAAGTTTTTAGAAAGCTATTTGGCAATAGGCATCAAGGGTCTAAACTTTTCATCCCTTTTGATTGATGACTAACAATGTAGTCCTCAGAGACAGTCTAAATTCAGACCAAAGTTCATGCAGAAGATGATGAATGGATAAACAAAATGTACTCTATACATCATGGAGTATTATTCAGCCTTAAAAAGGTAAGACATTGTAACACACCCTACAACTTATACTACAGTGTTTAGCTTGCAGGATACATTTATCTTTGAGTAAAATATGAAAAACAAGAAAAAAGCTTATGCAAACCATTATCATGGAGATGCTGTGTCCAAAGTAAAAAAGAAACCAACCTAGTATCTATTGATAGGAAGAGTTGTGCAAATTGTGGAATATCCCATGTAATGGAATGTTATGTAGCTGTTAAAAATGACTTTGTGTAGCTATGTGTAGTGATGCTTGCTTTTAATCCCAGGACATAAGAGGTAGAGGCAGGCAGAGCTCTGTGAGTTCCAGGCCAGCTAGGACTATAGAGTGAGACCCTGTCTCAAACAACAACAAACAAAACAAAAACCACTTTGGGGGTTTAGAGGACAGCTCAATGGGTAAAGTGTTTGTCATGCAAGTGTTAGGACTGGAATTTCAGATCCTCAAGTCTCACACAAATGTCAACAGGATGTGGTGGCCTGCCTGTAATTCCAGCACTCTGGAGAGAGGGGATCCTTAGGGCAAGCTGGCCCTGGGTACTAGCCAAATCAGTTCTGGATTCAAGTGAAAGACCCTGCTTCAATGAATAAGGTAGAGAGAGACTGAGGAAGACACCTGATGTCACCCTCTGGCCTCTGTATATGAACATGCAAGCTCATACAAACACACACACACACACACACACACACACACACCAGAAATCCCCACACATTTAGATAAAACTTTTACAACCTGTCAGAGAATTCTTGTGGTATAATTCTAAGTGAAAAAGCAAGACAGAAAATTTGAAATATGAGAACTCAAGTTTGAAAAAAAAAAAAACCACATAGCCTAATTTGATCAAGTCTAAGATACAGAGTCTCCCCGTCCACTGCATTTTTTACCTATCCAAAACATGGAAGGTCTCCATCCTCTCTCCTGTGAAGGCTTGTATCACATGCAATTGCATACTCTTAGTACCACAATAACTCATGATGAGCTCCCAGACAAGGGTGTCTGATCTAATGAAAGCATGTTAAAAAAAAAAAAAAGGCTAAAAGAAGTAATATGACAAAATGTTAACGTTAGCTCTGTATGTGTTTCCTCATAGTTTTCTATATTTTAAAGAAACTTCTGTAATGAGCTTGTATTACTTTTAGAATCAGAAAAAAAACAGTATGCTAACAATGTCTCTTCAATGGCTGTTCACTGTCTGACAAGATAAAGTGCCTCTCGACCCTCTGCTCCTGCTTCTGTGTTCTGGTGCTGTCTCCTTCCTCTCCTTTCCTCAGGCAGTGGGTGCTCTGTAGCTTATCCTGGGCCCCCAACACAGCATGGTCTCCTAGGCCTCCATCTCTGTGAGAATGCACTTCTCCCTGACTACAATGCTCTCTTGGGCTTCCTTTTTGCCTGGTGAATTTCTACTGATTTTTCAACTATCCACCTCAAAAATGTACTCCTCTGGGAAGACTCACTCAGAAAGGTAGAGTTCAGTACTCTTTTTTGTCACTTTGGTATCTGGCCCCAAATTATAAGGAATTTGCTATACTTTCTGTCTCCACCTTCTGAGGAGTGCTCTGCACTTCCTCTTCCTGTCTCTACCTTCTGAGGAGTGCTCTTATACTGCCTGTCTCTACATTCTGAGGAGTGGGCTGTACTTCCTGTCTCTACATTGTGAGGAGTGCTTTGTACTTCCTGTTTCTACCATCATGTCTTCTGGCCTGCCCTTGAAAATCAAACTTCCTCCTTCCCCTTCCAACCTGCATGCTTCCTCTCCAGGTCACCACAGTCAATTTAATAGACATTTCTTCAGTCTTTGTTTTCTGCACTTTCTGGGGCATCTAACTGGTAGCATTTCTTCTATCCTGAGCTCCTTTTGGCTTGCTAAGCTCTCATTTCTAGCCAGCCAATCTGGTCTATATGGTGAGTTCCAGGACAGTTGGGGCTAACCTGTCTCTGGAAAAAAAAAAAAAATCCTTTCTAACCATCACACTGAATCACTTAAAGACAGTCACTGAAATGATGATGTCATCATGTTTCTAGCCTTCCTTCCTTAGCCTCATGGTCCTCATTTAGAGGTCAGCAGATCTGGGGATAGGGCTTAGAGGTTCATGAACTTCCCCCCAACATGAATGGCACAATGAGTGTGCACACTACCTGGAGAGACAGTCACAACACTGTTTCACAAAAACCACATTCTCAGGCTGGCGAGATGGTTCAGCAAGCAAAGCATCTCTGACAACCTGAGTTCAAACCCCAGAAGTAAAGGTGGAAGGAGAGGACTGATGCTATAAAGTTGTTCTCTGACAGGAATGCATGCACGCACTTGCCTATAGAAATAAATACCATTAACAAAACTTGTTCTCCTCTACCCGCGACCCCAGGTTACAATGACTGCCCTGTACGTTCTCTAGGGACCTCATCACTTTTGACTTTAAGATGAAAATACCGCTTAGTTTGAAATCTCCTTTCAAAGAACTTCTAAACCATGGCACTGTGAGGCACAGGAAGGAGATATTTTTGCACGAAGGAAGGAGGTGTTTCTCTAAGTCTCATTCAACCAGTTCTGCCTTACACATGAGGAGGAAGGGAAGAAGTCTCTGAAATGAAGCCCAGGAAGCCTGTGTCAGTGTGTGGCAAGGAGGAATGGACTGAACTAGAAGTTACCATGAAACCAGAACCTGCCAGCAGCTCCCACCAGGCACCCCCTGATGTGTAACAGGCAACTAACTTTGTTGTACGTTTCTGATCACAAGAGGAGCCTCGCACTTCCTGTGTTCCACACCTCCGGTTAATGCCCTGGCTACAAGGTCACCTGCCTACAACTCAGAAAAAAACAAACATCGCTTAGAACATCTGAGTGGAATTCTGACTCCAGGACTGACACCTCAACCTCTGTCAGCACTTTCCAATTCTCTCAAAAAATAAAGAAAAAGCAGATTCATTTAGAGGGGTAGAAAACACTTGGAAAGAAATTGTTTAAATTGTTCTTTTCTTGGGGTCTCCAGAGCAGCTTCACTCCTTGAAGATAAAGAGCGCATTTCATTTCTAATTCTTTGGAGTCCCCTCGTACCTAATACCCCACCTTGCTTCATCTCTTCCCCTCTTAGGGGGTCACTCTGGCTCCTTCGGAGGAGGAGCAGCCTGCTGGGCTCAGGAGCCAGGCTGCTCTGGGGCTGCCTCTCATTCGGGATCAGGGAGCCCGAGCTCCGGATCCTAAGACCGGCATTTACACTCCCTGCTCGGAGATGGGAAAAAAGACCCTTTTCTTCTGCTTGATATATTTAGTAACGACCTTAAAGAGTCTGCGAGGCTGAATGAATTGGTGCATCTCACTGCATTGGAAGCAGCTGCCACGGCGCAGACAGGAGGAGGGAGAGGCTGGAGGGGAAGAGGGGAAGGCGGAGGGGCGGGAGGCGTTGGGGAGAAAGGGAGCGGGAGGCCAGGGAGAGAAGAGAGGGAGAGAACGTGGAGATGGCGGGGAGGAAGCCAAGCCGGTGCTCGGGAAGCGCGGGCCTGGCTGGGATGCTGCATGCAGAGCCCCTGGCTGTCTGGGCGGCGGGCAGCCTGGGATCGATTCCCGCGACTGTGGAGGGTCAGCTCAGCGCGGTGACGGTGGGGGCGGCCGTGGCCAGAGCCTACCGTTAAATCTGGCTAAATGGCAGCACTTAAGGGCCCTGTGAAGGAATCCAATTTGCTCACAAGGATCGTCTACAAATTTATATGTCGGCATTTAACACAAAAAGCGCCTGGACCAATCCCGGGGCAGAGAGGAACCTGGCCCGGCTGATGGATCCACCTCACTTTCCCAGCTCCAGACACCCAGTGGGGGATGGGGATCCTGGCGCTTACCTCCACCTGCCTGCTGGCTGGAGGGTTCAGAAGCTTTGGGACCTCTGAGCTCAGATGCTGGGAGTTCCATGAGACAGATGGAGGGGCTGGCAGACCCCCTTTCTTCCTTTTTTGAGACGGGGTGGGGTGAGAAGCGGGATAGTAACTGAAAGAGCCATATGACTTGGCACCCAAAAGGAAGAAGATTAAAGCCTGGTGCTTCATTCAGCCCAGGTGGGGATGAAACCCCTGCTCCACTGAAGGGTTGTTGCCTTGGGGTACCGTTACTGCCAACACTGTGGGTCATGTGTCTTTGGCAAAGTTTTAGGTAGACCCTTCCCCCAGGCCCGCATAGCCTCGTAGAGCAGAGAGAGCCATAACTGGATGTCCAGCCCCCAGTCACAGAGGCTCTGTCTAAAGGCCACACTCTCCCACCTCCACAGCAAAGCTCCTGGCACAAGTTGCTCAGGGCTTGAAGCAACGGAACAGTTTGCTGCCTCTCAAGGCTGTGCAATCTCAAGCTGTGAAGCCCGGGGAGAAAAAGAAACCAGATCCCTGGTGTATGGATCCTCCTCTTCAACATAACTTACATCAAAGACCCTTAAAAGGAAGTGAAGATAGGAGGCCAAAGCCTCAGAAGGAGAGTCAGGCTCAGCTGGCCTCTGTGGACCCTGAAAGACTCTTAGGGGTGGGAAGCTGCAACCTGAAGAGCCCCCTCGGCTCTCCCAAGCTCCAAGAGGCAGGCTGGCGCAGCTTGCTCTCATCCAGGGCTCCACTGATTAGGTGGCTCAAAAGCCCGAGGAAGGGAATAAACAAACATCTTCAGTAGGTCCTCAGTGCTTACTCTGCTTCTAACAAAGCTCAACAGTTGATTAGTGACTTAAACATGAGGATGATAAAAAAGAAAACCATGTACAGAAAGGCAAGAGTTTCATAGTTAGTGGCTGGGGTACAGGCTGCATGAGTTCAAATTCCAGCCCCCCAAATACTAGTGTTTGGCCTGGGGCAGCTTACCAGACCTTACTGGGCCTCTGTAGTCCCACCTGTACTGTAAGAAAAACAGAAACACATCACAGGGTAAAAGATGATGGAATGAGCTAACTCTTGTAAAGCACTCAGGATAGCGTCTGAGTCACAGGAAGAGCTTAATTCTCAACAGTGATTGTTAGTTTCATTGAACATGCTCATAGCCTGGTTGAAATTCTATCTGTTCCGTGAGCAAACCAGACCTATTGCCATCCTTCCAGAAGATTGTTCCAGACTTCTCCAGTTAGAACTAATCTCCTCTCCTACCCAGCTCCTGGCCACACTTCCACATCGTGTCTGTAATGGGGAGTTTATCACATTCTATTCTTCACACAAGATATCTGTGGATATGTCTGTGGGATCAACTATAACAGATCTCAGTCCTCTTGAATTCAGGACTGCACCTTATACATCTTTGTTTCTCCTTGAGTGGCTGGCAAAGTTCCTTCCAACAGCTCAATAAGTGTTTGTTGAATTGAATACAATACAGAAGCACACAGCCTGGCTCAGTCATTTTTGTTAATTTAGGCCTAGGGATCGTCTCAATAAAAAGGGGGATTTGGATACTCTCTCAGCATCTCTGAGCCTGTTGGACCTTTAGGATGTCACAGGAGAAGTGGGAGTGTTTGCCAAGCATTTTTATGTACTTGATATTCATGTGCTGTTTACTGGCAAATTAGTATTGGGCTTGCCTGGATGTATGGGTATGGTTTGAACAGCTGGACCAGGTGGGCCCCTGACAGCTAAGAGGGCCCAGGGTAATTGATAAAGGGCCTGTGCTCAGGCATCTTCCGTGACAGGTTCTCTAAGTCCTTTGGCAGCTGCTTATCATGACAGAAACTGAACTGTGTGTTTCCACATTTTCTGTCTGGCTGTAAGCAAGAGACCAGAAGGCAAGAGAGGAGCCGTGACTGCATCTCAGTGGGTTTCCTTTAGGTTTTTTGTTTTGTTTTGTTTTGTTTGAGGCAGAATCATACTATTTAGTCCTGGCTGGTGTGGAACTCTATACAGACTAGGTTGACCTCAAACGTACTTGTTGAGATTTGTCTGCCTCTGCCTCCTAAGAGCAAACAAAGGCCTATGTCACCACACCCAGCCTCAGTGGATGCTCTTTGAAATAGACTCTGCTCCCCCCATTGGAGGATGAAAGGTCCTCCAAATCAAGTCCTGTTAGTCTTTTCCATCTTTAGGTAATTCGGGCTAATGCAATGATATCCCTGCTAGTGAAAGCCAGCTGTTTAAAACTGAAGCTCTCCCCAACCCTTGGAGTAATGTTAATAGCAATTCTCCAGGGTCCCAGCACAACTTGAGCCTGCAGCACCAGACTGGGAAGGGACTGCAGACCAGCTCTGAGACCCTTAGAGGGATATGATCTGGTAAGCTGAAGACAACTATGCCATCCTTTGGAAACAAAACCAAGAAGAAAAACATTGGTTTCATGGCGTTAGTTTTTGCTATCAAAACTGAAACCTAAAATAACTCAACAAGTTCCCTATTGGAATTGATGAGCACCTCCTGAGTGTAAATCAGAGTGGCAGGGAACCAATATGCTACCATCATCAGTATGTATAGCCTGACCCAGGCTGCGCCTAAGACAAAGGAGGATTTTACACCAGCCAGGACTCCAGCTTTTGCACTGTGCTGAGGGGGAGGGGAAGTCCCTGCTGCCTCCCCCAGGAGCATATTATCAGTATCTAAAAAGACTTCAACCTCTGATACTGCATCCCTGGCTAGAGTTCAGAGAGGTTAATTCCAAGGACATAGTTTATCTGGTCAAGTAGCCAGAATATGAAATGATCTATGTCCTAACCCCAATTCTCTCACTGGCCATTGGAATACACCTAGGCACGTAGTAGACATCACATATCACTCGGCTGAGTGATTTCATGAACTGGTACTGGGGTCTGCAAGTGTCCAAGAACCTGTGATTGGGGAGGAGCTTCCGGGTAGAGCTGGTCCTGTTGATTTGTGTGGGTGCTTCAGTGGTGATTTTTATAATGGGCATGACCAAAGCTCCGTCCTTCAACCTACAGTGAGAACCTAGAGTAACAATAAGTGGTCACCAGCCTATAGCATCAGCTCCACCCTGACCCTACAGTATTAGAGCAGGTAAGAATAGAGTCCTGCCATCCACTTTACAAGCTCTTGGTATGGTGCAGATACACCCTGAGGTGTAAGACATTGCAGCCGGGGACAAAGGGAATGCTCTCTTCCTCCAGCTCTGGCCTATCAGCACTATAAGGGTCTCCCAAGCTTCCTTCAGTGTCCAATCAGGAGTTGGGGACTAGGGGAAGCCAGGGCTGCTGTCACGCCCTGCTGGCTGTTTGGCTTTTCTTCCTGCAGTCTCTCCACGCCCCTTCCAATTGTAGGGCTGGAAGTAGAAGACAGCTGGCCAGCACCAAGTGATTCTTCTTTTACCGGTGTTTTCGTAGAGTAAGTCAGGCTGATTTAATTTTAATCAGCTGAGACAACAGAGCGTCGGTTCTCTACCCTGGCTGCACTTTTGAATCACCTGAAGAGCTTGAAGATACTGAAGCCTGGGTCCCATTCCAGTGCAATTAAATCAGAATGTCTTGGGGTGGTGCTGGGCACCAGTATCTTTTAAATGCTCCCCTGACAGTTCTAACTTGCAACCCCGGAGGGCTCACAACCATTGCTGAACTGCCTGTCACTAGTTCTCTCCCGCTTGTCTGCTGATAAGAACCACCAGGGACTCTTGGTAAAATTACCAATGCCTGAGGCTGCAAGGCTTGGGGCCTGTGGCTTTAGCAAACGTCTGATCCCAATTTTAACCAAGGTTGGGACACACTGGTTCAATGGTTGTATGGGTCCTACCTTTGCAACCTAAAGCCTGATCACAAGTTTCTTAAGCCTCTGTTTATCCATCTGTGAAATGGAGGAACTAATAGTATCAATCCTGGAAAATCGTTGGGGATTACAGGAGAAAGCAAAGTATCTGGCACCCTAGGAACACAGTGACCACTGGTTACCACCATCCCACCTTCACACAGGTGGGCTCTGGGAAGCTGTTTCCAGTAATGCACTGGCCTTTATTTCAGTTTGGAGTAGACATTTAGGTCTTGCTTTTCCTTTAAATCAGAAATCTTGACTATCACTTGCTTTCGGGCCTCAGAATTCCTAGTGCTGTGTGCAGTGCCCCAAGGGTTTCATGCCTGCCCCCCAGGAATTTAATCCTTCATCAGTGGCACTGTGAGGCAGTTCTGGGATTTCCTCCACAAAGTGTTGCCATTGGGTCTCAAGAATAATAAAGGGATAAAGAAAGCAAACAACTACAAATAACATAGAAATAAACCAGACTAGTGTTAAGACAACTTCGATCATGTGGTTCACTTTCCTCATGCCACAGCTGAAAGGTAGAAGGTTTTAAATTTCAGCACAGGACAGGCACTTAGAGGAAGAGAAATTGAGGCAAAGGTAAGACATGAAGAGACAGAAAAAAGACCTTAGGAAGTGCCTACCAGTCCCCCAGCATCGTAAGACACGCCGATTTAAGTACCATACGGAGATTCCATGGCCATCAGCTCCCTGTAATTCTTGGACAGAGAATTGGACAGCTAAATAAGGAGTGCGTAGCTGAGCTCTGGAAAGAACATCTTGGAAGCCTCCGTTAAGACAATGACTAAGGAGCACGTTTACAACTCCATCTTGCCACATCAGACAAAAAGAAGCTACAGCATCCCTCTGTTTCTTAACAAGGTGCCAAAAACCATCAAGCAGCTAAAAAACAAAGCACCTGCAGCCAATGGAGTTTCTGCTAAAAATTTCCAAATTAGGCAGAGAGAAACATAATTGTTTTCCCCGTTCTCATCCTGAGAATCCCAAAGGCTGAGAAATAAAATTCTTGGGCGATCCTTTGGGTTGTTGTGAATATGATCATTAGAAGTTCCTATAGATTGTAGAAAAGTATACTGTGATGGGTAATCTTGATCGTCTGCTTGATTGGATCGAGAGATGCTGCCTAGGAGATAAATAAAGCACACTTCTAGGTACGTCTCTGAGAGAGTTTCTGGGGCTGATTAGATCATGGGAGCGCTGACTTCATCAATGCTTTAATCCATTGATGGATTCAAAACTTGGACAGACTTTTGGGAGGTGGTAGAGTTGTGGAAAGTTGGACTGGAACCTTAGAAACCATCAGCTAAAACAAATCCTTTCTTTTAAACTGTTTCTCTCAGGTATTTGTCATGGCAAAGAAAAGTCTGATGAACATATGTGCCTTGAAATAGGAAAAAAGCATAAATAATAAAATAAGAGCTACCTCTAAATCAACCACTCATAAAACATTTTAATATTTTGATATATTTCCTTCTAGTCCTTTCTTTGTGCACATTTAAATGTTTTACAATGTTGGGAACCATGCTAGGCAAGTTTTGTATTACGTTGCTTTCTCTTGGTTATGATATCACAAATTTTTCACTCCTACCCTTAAATATTCTTTGAAGAGAATTTTTAGCAGCCACATAGTATTTCATCATGTTGGTGTTCCATAATTTACATAACCGTTTTGTTATTAATGGATATTAAAGTTGCTTCTAGTTTTTTGCTGTTATAAAAAGGTGCAACAAATAACCGTCCAAATAAATTTTTGACCATATTTTCTGATTATTTCTCTGAGACAGAGTTATAGGAGAATTATAGTGTTGAAAGGTCTGTATTATATTTCAGGTTCTTTTACTAATTTGTTTCCAGGTTTTTTTTGTGTCCCATTGGTAGTTCAGCTCCATCTTCACCAATGCTAAATAGCACAATCTGCCTAAATTTTCACCTGTTTTGCAAGTTTAAACTGGAGTCTGATTTTATGGCACATTTTAAAGATTCTTAGTTGAAGCTGTATATTTTCCCCATCTATCGGCCATTTGCATATCTTATTTTGTGAAATATTGGTTGTGATTATTTTAAGAATTCATATGTAAAATGCAATTGCACATACCACCTTACAGGAAAGCCCTGCACACAGCTGCCTCCTTCTGTATCTCACTGTGGCTTGAAGTCATCTAGACTCAGGCTCATAAATGGCTACTTTCACCTCTAGCCAGTGGCGAGAAAGACACAGAAACTATAATCCTAGTCTTCCTTCCTTCCTTCTTCTTCTTCTTCTTCTTCTTCTTCTTCTTCTTTCTTTCTTTCTTTCTTTTCTTTCTTTCTTTCTTTCTTTCTTTCTTTCTTTCTTTCTTTCTTCCTTTCTTTCTTTCACCTTATCTGATTTCATGAAAGCTTCTCACTCACTCAGATGATAGCCACTCTTGGAAGATGCTCATCAATACAAATGCCCTCCCCGAAGTGTCAACATTTATTTTCTCTATGAAGCTTTATGGGCAGAAATCTTTGATAATGTATACATTTTCAGACTTTTCAAGGTCAACACAAAAGTCAAACAAGGTTGGATCTCATTCCAGTGCTCCTTGACATTTGTTTTGCTGATGGTAAGTTATGTCACTAACCATCTTCCAGCAAGAAGTTAAATCAGTCGATGGACAGTAAATCTCTGCTGACTCTGGGGGAGAAGTAAAACCCACTCTGATCTAATCAAATCTAATCATCAAGCTCAAAAATGCTGCTGCGGCGGCTTTAATTTCAGTAACAGATCTTCACACAACTGTCAACATCATTACCAAAACACATCAGAAAATTGGATGAAAGTGCAACACGTAGACGATCATAATCCCCATCATCAATCTCTAACGGTCCCCAGTTGACAATTCAGATTAGAAGGTGAGCCTCCAGGGGACATACTTTGTAAATCAACTTCACAAAGAGTAATATTAACCCCAGAAATACCTCAATTGTGTGAACTTGGTTAGTGGACAACTGAGAATCAGGAATGAAAGGGGCCTCACAACACCTGAACAAAGTTTATGATCTAGTCTATCTGTTATGAGATGGCATGGCACAGGCAATGATGAGTTGGAGGAGTTGTGGCCCATGGAAAGCTTTTCAAATATGCAGAGTGGATGAAGAAATGAGAAGAAGTCAAAAGCATTGAGCAATGGCCAGGTGACGGCAGTTCTGCTGGGCACACCAGGCAGGTCTTCCAGGCCAGAGTCCAGAAGGGAACCTTCTATGTGATATGGTGAGTGAGGATACTTATGAGACTAAACACCAAACAAATATGAAATGTGCCAAGGGGGCGAAGACGGTGGCCACCATGGGGAGGAAGCCCACTGCTGGGTTATTTCTTCAGTCACCCCTGGAGCTACAGAGAGAGATCAGGAAGTCAGTCATGAGAACTTCTTCAGGTCAGGCACTGGGTCAGGAACACAGGTTAAATAATTTGTCCAAGGTCAGAGAGATAGTTAAAATCAAGACATCCAGTGAGAAACTAGCATTTCAATTTTTTATGACAAGAGATAGAAAAAGAATGTTTGACAGAAATGAGTTACAGAACAAATAAATAATCCAAGACTGTCTTAGAGCCTGCCAAAGGTAGAGAGATTCTTCTTCCTCTTTCCTTGGGCTGTGATCCTTTGATCACAAACAGATGGAAATTTCGAGACACCCAGAGACAGAAGTGAATTGTGAAAGCTTCTCTCTTCCTTTGTTTCCTTATCAAAAGGCACATCAAGACTGCCCACCTTTCTTCTGCCCTCTGCTTGAAGGTGGAATTCTTCAATTCTCAGAATGGCCCAGGACTTTTCACTTGGCTATGGCATAGGAGTAGATGGAAGAGGATGTTTCCATTCCTGTCTGGGAGCAGCCAGGAGACTGTGTCAAGATGTGGGTGGGGTAAAGGGGAATATTTCAGTTTATGTCATTCAAATATACATATGCACACAGCACACAGCATGCACACGCACACACACACTCACATTCTTATTTTGGGAAACTTAATGTCAACTCTTTTCTCAATCTAAGAGAAACTTAAAAAGCAAGGAAGCACGCTGCCAGTAATACAAAGGGCTTTAAAGTAGGGTTTGCTGGCGGATGTTCCGTGTTCTCTTAATTCAGATTTGCAGCCCATCCTTGGGCAGGCGACATACATTCTGCTTAAGAACAACAGATAATGGCTGTTGCCTGTTAAACCTTATGTGCTTCACAAGTGAGAAGGAAAATTCTTATGGCCAAGGGTGTGGGTATGGGGTGGAGAGAGGTCTCAGGCTGCACAGGGAGAATTTTCCAAAGGGTCATTAAAAATTTTTTTTTCTTTAAAGCATCTAATTCTTAGGCTTTAGAACATGTCTCCATCACCGTGTGGCTATTCAATACATATACCAGAACATATTCATCCAAATGAGTATCCCTCCTTCTCCTGAGCAGTCATCAGAGACACCAGACATTTATCCCAAGGCTATGACCATTGTTCCAGACACTTTGGGGGCTCCCTCGAGAATTTTCTTCAAATCGATGACACATTATTTGGAATAAGCACAATAGTGGCAGATTCTCATCCTGTGAGGCTGGATTTTATTTTTGGAAACAGTCAAGAGGCTTTTTGGCATTTGTAGCCAAGCCCAGTGAATAACCAGCTGATTGAGCTGGTAATGTTGCTTTGGATCCAAATTGAAGCATGGTTATAAAGTCCTGTGTTCTGGTGTGGCATGGAAACCGGCTCCCAAGGTCATTTCACATGAGGAGGCCCTGCAGTGTGGCGGGATGGCAGCACCACAGGACCAGGAAAGCGACCTTGCTGCAAACCCTCTGTGAAGAGGACGGCATGAATTTGGGTGGGTGATGCTCAGTGGATTCTTTGAGCAACAGAAACAGACTCTGCCTAACTTAAGTGAAAAAGACATTTCCTAACAGGCTATGGAGGAGCTCACTGGTTCAAAGCAGGCTCAGGTCAAAGGACCAAGCTCAGAACAGACAGCTGCAGAAGAAGCCATAACCCCCTGACAGCCCAGCTTAGAAGCTGTAGCTTAAACAACTAAATTCCAAACTATTCTTCCATCCCTGCGTTGTTATGCCCCCAAACGAGACTCCAAGGACCTTCCAATTGGATGTGCTTAGGACTTAGGCCCACCTCTTGCTCTATCCTTCAGCATCTGATGCTAGAACTTCCAAGGATCCTTTTGGCTGCTGTTAAGTGAGGGTGGTGTTCCCTGACTGCCATGAATCCAAAACTGCCCACATCAGGGCAGTTTTAGGAGGAGGGAGGGAATGAATACTAGGCATCAAAAAATGAAAAATGTGAGCCACAGCTAAGCCCTCTTATTATTCTTACTACACTGTATAATATTATGTATAATATTACACTTTGCTCTCTTGTCAACATTTTTCCCACGTTGTGAATTACACTGGCCTCATTAGCTATCTCCAGTTGCATGAGCTGATGGAGTAATTCTCTTTATCTTACAGCGCCTAAAAATACCTAGGTCTGTGGTTTGCTCTTTCTGCAGGCCGAGCCAGACCCTGTCCCTTCTCCTCAGAGTATTCACGGAACCAGGGAGGGAGCCACTCTGCTCTGCTCCTCTTCCCAATGAAGGGCACAGGGCACTTCCTGTTTCTGTGTCCCGCTGCCATGGCCACATTTGGCAGCTACACTGTGTGGTTGGCTGTCACTAGGGACGAGCTAGGGTGTGAGTGACAAAGGCCTTTGGTTGACCAGAGGTGCACTTGCCTCTGCAAAGTGCCAATGTGCCCATAAACACCAACTAGGTGTTTGTTCCCAAGAAACCCAGCCATCAGCCTATCCAATCAAAGCTGCTCTCTCCACTTACCAACAGCTGACCAGCATTTTTTCTCTCTAACCCCCTATTACCTAGTCTGTAAAGCCATGGTCAGACCTTCCCTCAATGGTGCAACATAAGTAAGCCATGTGGGCTGCCTGTCAGCTCTTGAGACACCAATGCCACAGAGAGCAATGCATTTCAGGCTCTGAGGTATTGGGGCTCAATAAATGTCAAAACACAAACTTCTGAGCACTCACACACAATTGCCATGCTTTATTTGGCTAACTAAGGACAATTTAAAAAAAAGACTCCCCAACATCTACCATTTACAATATAGCTATTAAAAATACTTTTTGACACCCCCCAAAGAAGATAAACAAATTTCGCAATTAAAAAAAATGGAGTTTGAGTAGAATTTTTAAAATTTTTTGTTTATTTTTAATCATGTATATATGTATGTGTGTGTATATGAAGCCCTTGGAGGCCAAAGGTGTCAGATTCCCAAAATATAGAATTACAGGTGGTTCTTGGCCACCTGATGTGGGTGCTAGGAATCGAACTCAGGTCCTCCAGAGGAGGAATACAAGCTCTTAACCACTGAGTCATTCTCAATCTCTTTTGAGTAGAAGATTTTTAGCTTCATGAAAGATATTACATTATCTTTATTTAGGTTACTTTGTCACAAAAGAGAAACAACTTCATTCTGGGCTGGCCTAGCTCAGGAACAGGCAACTTGGGAACCAGGGTTGGAGAGAACACAAACAAGCCAGGGCCCCCTCCTGACTCTGGCTTTTAATTACAGCATGACCTTCATTGTGGGACTTTTGCTCTCACTTTCCTCTTTTACAAATCTGAAAGAATAGCACCCTTCACCCCTATCAAAGAGAATAGGAATGAAGGGCGAGGCATGGTGTATGGTCTTCAGCAGGTGGTCGTTAAGCGCTAATGGTCAAGGCCTCCCAAGTTTGAATGAAGCCTGGGCCACCTTCACATTTTGAGACTGTCATACAGATGTTTAGACTTAAAACAGGCTTTCATTCTGATAAACCAATCATAAAGTCAAAAAATTATAGGTTGAGCCATCATAAACTCAGGTACTGTCACTATCCTAAAAAATGAAGGAATGTCAAAACAGGGTTGCCAGAATCATTTGAAGAATTAAAAAATATGTGCATTATAAAGAAATGCTTGAAACATTTTTACACAGACACAGTGACCCTCTGTGATTCCTCATGTTTCACATTTGCAGTGTGAAGTTGGAGTCTGATAGCACCTTGGCCCCCAGGAAAAGGCCTTTTCTTTCTAAGTCAAGGTTCTCAGAGACAGCAAGCTCCTGAGACAGGAATTTTGCTTGTCTTTTTTTTTTTTTTCCATTGTTTTTTTTCCCCAAGTCTGGGCTCATGGGGAGCCTTGATTCCTATCCTCAGTGCATAAATTCGGAGCATGCAGATCCTAGAAACCTAGCTGGTGTCTTCTTTGCATCACTGGCTCTCAATAGGTTTCTAAAAGACTAAAATGGAGGGTTAGAAGGAAAGATAAATGGGTGCTGAAGTGGATGATTTAACTAGGGCATTCCAAGGCAACCAAGGAAGGGCAGGGGACTGTGCTGGAGGCCCCTGCAGGTGCTGATATAGCATGCTGGCATGAGACTTTTGGGGATTTTCCTGTGAGTTTTGTCTGAGTGCATGATGTCTGTGCATGCAACAGTGTACATATTGCTTCTCTATAGAAACTCAAATATCCAGTTCTTTTGTTTATTGCCATCTCTCCATTAGGATGGCAACCACAGGATAGCAGGAACCATGCATATCTCATCCCCGTCTCTACTGTGGAATACAAGACTGTGTGTTCAATGAATGAACACGTGACAGTATGTACAATAGTTATGTGAGTATTGCTTATCACTCTTCCTTTTTGTGTCTAGACTCAGAGCCTCCTCCATTTGGGGATCCCACTCTTCCTTTTTCCTAGCCATACAGTTTTCTGAACTCACAGGGATGGGCTTGTGGCCACTCAGATCTTTTTCTTGTAATTGGAACTTTCTCTCTAGTGTTCAGTCTGGGGAGATTTATGCCTAGAATTACTGGCAGTTTTGGTGCCAGACTCACAGAGAAAGATGCTCTGAAAAAAATTAAGCTGACAGGCAAGGCACAGAAGCCGGGACAAGAGGGAGCAGCACAGAGCCATCCCGGCTGTGGCTGGCCTCCGGCTCCTGTTAGTCCTGACTTTCCCCTGTTGCTTTTGGGCCTGCTTCCTCAGGCTCAGTTGATACGTCCTCTTTGAGTTATGTGGTTGCTTCTGCAGATCTCCGTAAGATCTCCTCTCCCTTTTGAAAGGAAGGACAGGATAGCAAGAGGTTAGCTTCTACTGCAATTAAAAGCTCTGACTAATCTTGCTATTAAAGATGAGAAATCAGAAAGTAACAATCAGATATTGGCTGACAGGTTTAAGATGGAAAGATCTCATGAGCAGATGCATAGAAGGCGACCACACTGCGGCTGCTAACTAATATTCCGAGACTTCTTAAGTGTCAGGCACAGAATCCAGTATTTTGAGTGGAGCCCAGAGGACAAATTTGGGGGCCATTCTTCAGGAGCTGCCCACCTTGTTTTGCGAGATAGGGTCTCTCACTGGCCCAGAGGTCACCAAAGAGGTTAGGCTGGTTGGCCAACAAGCCCCAGGGATCTGCCCGTCTCTGCCTGCCCAGTGCTAGGATTACAAATGTGTGCCACCATAACCAGCTTTTTCAGATAGGCGCTTGAGATCAAACTCATGCTTGTACAACAAGCATTTTTACCAACTGAGCTATTTCCCAGCCCTTGTGCTCATTTTTTTTTCTTAAATGATGTGATGGTTAATTTTATATGTCTCCCTGAGTAGGGCACAGAGTGCCCTGATGAAGCAGAACTTCTGGTCATGCCCCTGAAAATATTTTTAGACAAAATTAGCATTCTTAGTGTGTTTGCTTATTTGTTTGTTTTTTGCTGTATTAAGAATTGAACCCAGGGCCTTGTGCATGCTCTACAAATGATCTATTACTGAAGTATATCTCAAGTTTTATTTTACTTATAGAGCCTTATTGTACTGGCTGAGCTGGCCTTGAACTTGTGATCTTCTTTCAGCCTGCCAAACAGCTGGGATTACAGGAATGAGCCACCACACAGACTTAATAAAGTAGAGAGACTGCCTCAAAGTCCCATCATTCAATCCACTGAAGGCTAGAACAGAATCAAACAAGGCAGGAGGAATTCTTTCCTTATTTCCTGCCTCATTACTGAGGACCTGTTATTGTTATTGTGGCTTCTCCAGTCCTTGGACTGGGATTCACATAATTGCTTCTCTTGGTTCTCAGGCCCAGGCCTTCAGGTTTGGCTGAACTCTATCACTTGCTTTCTTGAGTCTCCAGCTTGCAGATGGCAGGTGATGGAGCCAGAGTCCATAATCTCCCTCCCCTTTCTTCCTGCCCCCTCCCTGCCTCTCATTTCTTTTCTCCTATTAGTGAACCTCAATACAATAGCTACTCAAGCTCTATGAAGCAGACTACTGGCTACTACTGTCTATAGACAAGGAAACCAAAACTTAGGGAGGCTAAAGAGAACTTGTTCTGAGGTTCCTGGGCTAGAAGAAGCAGCTGAAACAGGCTGTGTGAGTCCGCAATTTCCTTCCTACATCTTTGTACATTATTCTTTTCTTGTGTTCCCACTCTTAAGTTCTCTCATCCTTTATGTCTTATCTAACATCTCTCTAACTGTCTCTTCTGTCAGTGACCTTTCTCTGACTACTCTTGATCCCATTTTCATGACAGACCATAAGCATATATTTTGAGACTGTGGTTTTCAACTCTTTTCAAGAACGAAGATACCTTTTAATGTTTAAAAAAAAAAAAACCTCCATATAATGGTAGCTGTATGCACAGGTATTGATAAAGTGCCCACGCACAGATGGATCCTCAGATGCCTTATGAAAACTCTGTGACCTCTGTGTTGGAATTCTCTACTTTAAAATGTGCAGGAGAATCCATACAGCCATCCCTCTCCCCACTATCTGCTCAGCTTGTTACAATATAGAAAAGGTTTATAAATGCTATTTCGGAGCTCTTTTTTGCTCACCATCTGCCTTAAGGCTACTAATTTCTTCTGAAATGTGGTCTTTTTGTCCCTTCTTTAATGCATTTAATTATTTAAGAAGGCATGAACTATGATACTTACATTTTATATATCACCTCTTGATTATTCAGAGGCTGATTAATTCATGGGTTGCCCAAGTCATGTCCTTCCCCTTTCTTTCCCCATTTTGTTTTATCATTCCATTTCTTATTAGCGTTTTGTAGTCAGAATGGACAGTGGAAGTAAGAAATGATTCCAGATACAAATTATGAATTCTGATGAAAGATTTGGTTGGAGGAAGGTGAAATTATTTCCCAAAGTAAGAATTTCTTTAATTCATCAGGCATATTGATTCTCTCTGAGCTCTGTGAAGGCAGGAGTTGCTCCCGTTCACTGTTAACCTCCAGGGCTCAGCAAGGTGCCTGGCACATGGTAGTTTAATAAAAAAAAATGGTAAAATGAATGAATAAGGGCCGACTAATATAATAGGGGCAAATAAACTTTCTCCTAGGTAAGACATTGATTTATAGGACACTAAGTAAAATGCAAGGTATCTTATTTTAGGGTTGCATGTCTTCAGACAACACAGAATAAGAATGTTTAAATGACTGTGTTAAAAATTAACAACAGGAATATACAGTTCCAATTAGAAAACAACATAAAGTTTCACAGTGCCATGTTATCCTATTGATGGGAGGAAGGACAAGGAGGCACTGAGGCTTCTAAGGTCAGGCGTGGCCCAGGCAAACTCCTCCAGTTATATTATGCATCAAATAAACACAATCATCTACAACACACTAACCACTGAACATTTAGCATGTGTCAGGCACTGTGCTAAGCAATCTGTGTACATATCTCATTTGACTCCACCACAACTTAGGAAGTACTATTATCTGATAGCCATCAGAGAGTTGCCAGTGTTCCTTGAAATTTTCTTAAGCTTTCCAGCTTTTGAACCAAGAATGAACTTGTCTTCTTTTTTACTTCCCAGTTTTTAAATTAAAGACTTATTTTCCAATGAAATGTTAGATGTGTTTGAAAGATTGACTTAGATTTTAGATGTGCCCTTGCAAACTTGGAGATATCTGTTATTTCACTTGCTCCTGCTTTCTGACGTTAATGAATGGTCTCAAAAGGAAACTTTTATAATGAGACTTGCCATACTTTTCAAAGTCTCCAGAATCTGTGAAAGCAAAATGGTTTGCACGCCGGCATGCAGCAAGGGAAGGAGGACTCTGGACCAGTTTCCTGGCTCTGGTGCTGTCCAGGACTCTGGTGCTGAAATGACTTAATGACGGCCTTCCAAAGCCAGATACATGGGAGCAATGGCTGATGGGAGTTGAAGGCACGCTGAGAAGGAGACAACTTCAAAAGTTCCTGGAGTAACTAGAATACTGCCCGCCCGGTTTGGAAGGTTGAAGAAATGTCCAGTGATGGCCCTCATGCTGCCCCTTTCCTTCTTCCTTGCTTTAGCTTGAGCGAAAGATAAAGGAAACAGGCCACAGATGAGAAATATGTATGTATGTGTATTTTTAAAGAAAAAAAACAAAGCTAATTATAGAAAATGATATGGAATTTGCTCAGAAAGTTAAAAATAGGACTACCATACGATCCAGCAATCCCTCTCCTGGGTTTCTATCCAGAGGAGATGCAATCTGCATGTTGGAAAGATTTCTTCACTTTTTTTTTTCGAATTGACAAGGTCTAGAACAACACCTCCATACCTAAGTGTCCATCAATGGATGCATGGATATAGAATTTGTGAAATACTCATCCAATGAAATGCTATTCAGCCTTTAAAAAGAAGAGAACTCTGTAATTTCGGACAATGTAGATGAACCCGAAAGACACTGTGCTAAGTGAAACAGGCTGAACACACGTGCAGATACCAAATGATCCCACTTACAGGTTGAACTTAAAAAATGTGGAGTTCATAGAAGCAGAGAGTAGAATGGTGGTTGTCAGGGGCTGGAGGGGGAATTGGGGCAAATGTTGATGTAAAGACACACAATTTCAGTTAGGGGGAATTTGTTCAAGATATCTATTGCATGGCATATTGCTCACAGTTAACAACAGTATATTGTGTTTTGGAAAGATCTCTAGGAACAGAGACTATAATTGATCTCATCACAACAAATAAGTATGAGAGGTAATGTACGTTTTAATTAGCTTAACTTAGTCATTCCACAACAAGGCAGGAGTTGCTCTCAGGTACGTCGACCCTCCAGGGCTCAGCAAGTATCTCAAAGCATCGCATCATGCACAATAAACACACAGCTCTCTCGTGCTTTCTGTTCTGCCTGTGCACAACTGGGAAGAGGTACATTTTGGCACTCACATTGCTAAGACAAGAACTAGAAAGAACCAGGACCGAAGGCTCAGTGATGTTGTCAGTCCCTTGGGACTACTCAGTCAACAAATAATTATTGTTGTTTAATGAAAAGGAAATGAACACAGGGATCCTGGTTGCAGTTGTAAAAGATCAAACCCAAGACATCATACAGAAATTCCACAGAGGGAAGAAAATACTGTATTACAACTTCAGATGAAATTCTCTATTTATAAGAAACTGAAATACCCACCGGGGACACAAACCTGGTAAATGCATTGAACATGGAGTGTTTGCTCTCTCACATATATAGCTTCTGCAGTTATTTTCATATGCGCTTAAACTCTTCTATGACCATGAAGACTTGTGGGAAGGGATCATATTCATGTATTGGAAAAAGTACTGAGCACACATCTATGCACACGGTAAAGGTAGGCAGAGACAATTTGTTTACTTGAATTGATTGACGTTATTCTCAAGGTGAAAGTCCTTGAATCAATCACTTCTGAGTGTAGCTAATGTTTATTATTTTTATGAGTTCTCTTAGCCAAGAACCTCCATTCGTCCATAAGACCCCTACCTATTTCACTGCATCGAACACTGACTATGTGCAAGTCTCCATAGGCACACAGAAATTAAAATGAAAAACATAGAATTCCTGCCTTTAGGAGTCTGCAATCAAATGTGAGAGGAGAAATTTTAGGAAGAATTATTGATTATAATGTGTACAGAATGTTTATTGCTTAACTAAATAACTTTTGTTTGAGTTTCTTTTTAAAATATCATTCAACTAGCAAGAACCTATGTTTCAGAAACATAAGTTAACACTGATTACAGATTGTCAACTATTCATTCATATATATGCACACGTGCACACACATAGGCACAGGCATACATGTTTGCATGCAAATGTTTCCTGTCTATCTTATGCCTGAGTCTCTCATACCATAGAGCCCTTTCTATGGTGAAAGAAGTGAGTTCAAGCATCTCTGAACAGCTAAAAGAAAGGACCAACTAAATATTACTTCATTTACTCACATATACCCTCCCATATCTTCTAGATATTAGAAAGAACTTTGGTGATCTTAAGTCTATCGAGAGCCCCGGACTCCTGTTTGTATATAAGCTTCCAACGTATGCTACCACAAAAGAACAAGAAAATCCAAGATGAAATATATTCTAATGGACTAAAAAAATGTATAGGAAATCAAGAACCCACTCCACAGACGAGTGAGTGGTAAACAAATTAGAAAGAGGAGTCGAGAGCTCTATCTATGAAGAGTCTTCCTAACCCTTGAGCTGACAGGAAGGTTTGTAGGAATGCTTAACCCACATTAAGCCAGGACCTTTGGAAATTGCTAGAGTATTTCCAGGTCAGAAGAACTCCTGGTACTTAGTGGAGGTGGATACAAATCTTCTCTGATAAAGGTGTCTTTTGTATAGGCCTGTATAACTCCCATATTTTAAGATGAAGCAAATATAATTTAAAGGTAAGCTGCCCCAAACAAACAGTAACAAAACAACTACAAACACATTTAACCTTGAAGTATTACAGATATCAGAGTAGTCAAATATGACCATGTAAAAAATGTTCAAAGTTGAAAAGGAAAGAATGCACAAGTGCAGGTAAGCAGTGAAATGTTATAAAAATTATAAAGGAAACTTGAAAAAGGACAGCATAAAACTCCTAGAAACGAAAGTGTATTTGACATTAAAATTCAGTAGCTCAGATGCAATTGAAGAAAGAATTAGTGAACTGGAAGATATACCTGGGAAATTGTCCAAATGTAGCAGCACAGAGACAGGAGAGGAGATACTACAGAAAGGTTAAGAGATTTGGAAGCCAGATGAGCCTGATGTATCTTGAGTGGAGTTCTAGAAAAAGGAGTTGGGAGAAAGCGGGGGTACACTTCAGAGAGAAGCTGAGAACTAAGAACTGTTCATAAACATAAATCCTCAGATTCAGGAAGCACAAGCTGGGTTTTAAAAAGCATAGAGATTTTGGCTGGAGAGATGGCTCAGTGGGTAAGGTGCTTGCTGTACAAGCATAAGGACCTGAGTTTGGATCCCCAGCACCCATGTAAAAGCTGGCATGATGGCACATGTATGGAACCAAACTGCTGGGGAAGGGAGTGGGAGCTGGAGATAAGCAAATCTCATATAGCCAATCTAGACAACACTATAAACTTCAGATTCAGTGGAGACACCCTGTCTCAGAACAATAGAAAGAGAAGAGCAATAAAGGAAGAAATCAGATATCAACTTCTGGTCTCCATATACACACATGCATGCATGCACACACGAACATGTACACATATCACACACATGCACACACGCACCAAAGGAGACTTGCATCTATACATGTGGTAACGAAACCATAAATTGACAAAAATGAAAGAGACAGGAGACAGATCAGCTACACAGGAGTGCCATTACTAGTAACAGGCATTCCAAAGCAGAAATGGCAGCTAGAAGACAGTGTGATAATAACCGTCAGCTTGAAATATATCTTTCCATAATGGAAACCTAATAAAGATATTTTTAGATTAAGCAAAAACCAAGAGTCTACCAGCATCTGGCATTCAGTAAAAGAACAGCCAGAGGAGGTAGATTAGGAAAAAGCATCCCAGAAGGCCTTTTGGAGTGCAAGAGGAAAGAGAAATAAATAAAAAGTAAAATTTGATGTAAATATAAAACATGGCTTTTATATAATAATCACAGCATTGATAATCATTGTAATGTGCAGGGTTAATAAAGGGCAAGACTAAAACACTCCATTATGCAAGAGAGGTACTCACTGTTAAAGTGTAGCAAAGGCCCTGCTTTGTTACAGAGGAGGCTAAGATAATTTTAGACTTTGCACAGTTAAAATGTATCATAAAACTTCAAAGTAAACCACAAATAAAACAGAAGTAGAGGGTATAAACCCCAAACCAATGGACAAAAAAATGAGATTTAGAAAACAAGAATTTCCTCATTCTCATTTTTTAAAAAGTCTTTTAATAAGTAAAAAAAAAAAATCTTTTGGAACAGGGTCTCACTGTAGCCCTGGGTAGCTTCAAACTCATGCCAATCCTTTCTGAGCTTCCTGGGACTACAGTCACGCACCACCTCACTTGGCTATGAAAGTTAATTTTTTAAAAAAGAAAAAAAAAGACATTTTAAAATGTGGAAATTGTAAAGATAATAGGAATCAGCTCAAACATTTTGATGTTCCCATTACCTAGAAGTGGACTAAACTCACAGGAGATGAGCAGAGATGATCAAACAACTTAAAAACTTAAGCTGTAAATACATGCTGCATATAAAAAACATGCATGTGCACGCGCACATACAAACACAGACAGAGTGTGAAGTGTAAAGTCAAAGTATGGAAAAATATGTATCCGGTGTGATAGCTTTCTGTTACTACAAGATATGTTAGCAGTAGACAAAGAGGAAAGGGTTATTTGGGCTCACTGTTTTGGGGGTTTGGGGCCATGACTGGTTGGCCTGTTGCTCTTGGGCCTGCAGTGAGATAGGCATATTTTGGCAGAAATGCATGACAGAACAACAGAAGTCACTTATAGTTAGTATATTAAGAAGAGAGACGAGAGGAGGCAGCTAGGGTCCCACGATCCCCTTTGATGGCACTCCCCCAATGACTGAGGACCTTCTGTAGGATCCATCTCCTAAAGTTCACATTGTATCCTAGGACTGCCAAGTAGGAAGCTAAGCCTTTAAGACAAGGGCTTTTGGCAACCGTTTGAGAGCCACACTAGAGCACCTCACACATCCTAACCAAAAGGAAGCTAAATAGTTATAATAACATTAGGTGAAATGTGTAATTAGAGATGGATGAAGTCATCTCATAATGATGATGGATCCACTCATCAGGAAAACACAAAAATTGTAAAGTTGCACCTAATAAATTTGGCTCACCATATATAAAACAAAAATTGACAGACTCAGAGGAAAAAATGTACCACCACAGTAGGATATTACAAAATAAGTCTCTCAGTTATTAATAATAAAAGTAGAAAAAATTTTAATGAAGATTATGATTCAAACAACATATTAAGCTTATCTTAACAGATATACAGAGAATAGTACTCCTACTTTTTACCATCTCTATGATTCTGAGCAGATCTCTGGACCTCAGTTTCCTCATCTACAAAGTGGGGCAAGCACTGTGCACAGTGTTTTCATCCAATCTAATGTGTCATGGGGGATGAGGCTCACATTATTCTATGCATTTGTAGAAAAGGAAGAACTGCCAAGTCAATGCAAGCTGCCAATTTAGAAGTCACACCTCAGTTTTGGAGATACTAAAATGTAACAAAGAAATGAAACTTAGAATCAATGAGGTGTTGCTTCTCCCGTGGACTGCTGAGTGGTTAAAATGAGAAGAGAGAAATAAAATACCATGTTGCATCTTCTCTCCACTACTTCAAAGCTGGCCTGCAAGCAGGCAAGGTAAATCAGGGATATCATGTGAAATCAGAAGAGGGCTTGCCTGTTTTTCCTTTCTCCGTAGTCTCTTGCCTTTCTCTACATGCATCTCAAAAGTAACATCTTCCATAGAGAGAATGAAGCCAGAGACATAATATCCTCTCAAGAAGGGGATAAAAATGGGGTTGTACCTTCAACTGATATTCTCCCTTAGCAGTTTGCATAGGGTCTTCCAAAACTATGAGAGCTAGCCTTCAGGGAGGTGACTTTCAGGTCAGTTCTAGCTCTGTTGCTCCCAGTCCTGTGTCCAAAGTGTCTTGTTTTCAGCAATAGGGTCTTACCTTCAAGTTCTGGGAGGCAATCAAGGGCTGTGGCAATAGCCTGTGTAATTTTGGTAGTCTCCTGACCAACAACTCAAAGGGAGCTTTCTCCTGCCTGGCATTGTGTTTCTTGTTATGTAATCTTCTGCTCTGCACATGGGCTCATGTAGAGATATTGTATGTGGAATTTTTCAGTTGGGTTTTGAGCTAATTAACTCACAGCAATGGAGACAGCATGCACAAGACTCATGCAAACTCAAGTCCCAATCTTAACCAAAGAATTATTGGATAGCTGATTACTACTGGGTGAGGAAGAGTTGATCTTCTTTAAGGCAATGACCGTACATAGGCTGAATGGACCTCAGGGAATGAACTTGCACTGAGAGACGTCAGGGGAGACTATAGGCCTATTGACTGAATAGGCCTTAACATAAATGACAGAATGAATGAAATTCAATGAGGGGGTTTATAGGGAGGCTGATGGGGAAGGAGGTATAAAGAGGACTAAGATGTTGTATATAAAATACACAAAATTCAACAAAAATATATTTTAAATAAAAGAAGGGAATAAAACCACCTGCTCCCCTGGTCAGTAGTACTTTGTAGGAGAAAGTCTGGGCAAAGAGAAACACAAGAAGAAGGATGGAGTCAGATGCCTCTAGAGCTGAAGTGATCCTGGGAGGGCATGCTGCAGGCCTGCCAAGGGTTGCCAAGGCTCTCCTCTGCCTGCCACCTGAGTGAAGCCAGGGACTAAGAAGGCCCTCTGCCAGCACACCACTTATAAAACAGGGAGAAGAGAGGCCTCAAGGCAAGTGATGAGAGTCAGGGTGTATGTACGCTGAGTTTCTGAATGGATGAAAAATTCAGATGACTAAAAGTAGTCTTGCCATTTTCAGCAGAGGCAATTTTAGTGGCTTAATTATATTACTATTTTTGAATGGCTTTTCATAAAAACTCTTCATTTCTTTGCAAAAATCAGGGTTTTTTGTTAAAATGTCTTTTAAAAAATAAATTTAAAAACAAAGAAACGACAACAAGTAATTCTAAAACATCTTTGACCTGAGAGGCCTGTGTCCCGTTGTTAAACAGATCCTCAGGCAATTTGTTCCCTGCCCCCTCAGATCCTCCCGTGACTCTCTGGACTACCTCTAACCTCTGGGGGTGCCTGTGTATTTTGAGTGACACTGGCCACTTGAGATATTCTCAGGTTGGGTGTGTTTGTCCCACAAAGTGAAATCTTCACTAGATTCTGAGTCCCTTCTCCTACCTCCAGCTAGGTGTAGCAGTGAGCTTCAATGCAGGGTGAATTAATCTGGAGGTTCATCAAGAAACAAGGTATGCTTTAAAGAATTTTTTTCAAGGTTCAGAGAGATAGTTTGGTCGGCAGGCCTAGAGACTTGAGTTCAGTCTCCAGAACCCATGGAAAGGTAGGAGGAGAGAAATAAATCCTGAAAGTTGTCCTCTGACTGCCATCATGGTGCATGATGGTGCAAGTATGCCCACATATGCACATCACACACACACACACACACACACACACACACACACACACAACTTCACCATGTTCTTAATTTATAAAAAGAATCTTTTCAAGACTACACATATCCCTATAACAGGGAACTGACATTGACTTTAAGAAATCGTTTTGTTGATGAGATGCATTTTATTGCTGTGAAATTATAAAAATAGTATTGCTAAAATTCTCCGAGGCGATGGCCATCATTTCTCTGAAAAATGATACCATACCAAACACTGTATTTCTACCCACTGTATTTTGATTCCTATGGCTGCTACGACAGATCATCCCAAACCTAATGTTTAAGCAGAACAAGGTGGTTATCTTACCATCCAGTGTGCTGGACGGCAGATGCTGGTCTCACTGGGTCAAAATGAAGTGTTGGCTGAATTCCCTTCCAGGGACTCTAGGCAATGATCCTTCACGTCCCATTCTCCAGTGGTACCTAGATCCCTTGGCTCTTGTCCCCTCCCTTCACCCCCAATGCCTAGATGGGAAGATTGATCCTTTCCCACATGGGATTACTCTCACCTCCTCTTTTAAGAATGCTGTGATTATTTGCAGATAACCCTCTAGCTCAAGGTCATTAACCTTATCACATCTAAAGTGTCTTCTTCCATGTAAGAAAACATATTCATGGCTCTGGGAATTAGGACCTGGACCCCTTCATGTGGCCGTTATCCTACCTTCTGTGACTACTGACACCCTCTCTGCGTGTGCCTAGGTGAAGTAAATTTAGAGGCCGGGACTTTTGAGCTGGTTAGCAGAGTCTCTCACCAGCTCTTTGTGGGTGGCTGCTCTAGGCAGCAGAGACAGAGGATTGCAGGCAGCTGTGGAATCGCTCTAGAAAGCCTGCTGTGCACTGCTGAGGGATCTTAGGAAAGTTTGAAGAACCGGGTAAAAAGCCCTGGCTCCTGCTCCAATAGCATCTTGATAGAATTCAAAACCAGAGATAGTCCATGCTGAACCACAGCAGAAGAACTGGTACCTACAATCATTCTCCATGCTGCTGATGACAATGATCCTTAAGGTTAAGGGTGACCCATTTAAGAAATACATTTTTGCAGATGAAGCTTTAGAGGATGTCCTTTCTGCCGTTTGAATTAGAAAGTATCGAAGTTCCTCGATCCAGGTTTTAACAGCAGCAGTTTCTTTTGCTGATGGAGAATAGCTCCTTTTTCCTTCTTGGAACTGTTAAATCTAAATTGATAAAGTTCAGATCCGGAACATAGGTGGCTTTACTTGTAATAGGTGCTCAAATAGCTGCTGAACTAAATAATCTCCAAGCTTACTTTTTCCTTTATAGCCTATGAATAAATGGAAAAAGATTGAAACTAGAAGCAATTTACTGATATTCACTAAAATTTAAAGCACACGTATCCTTAATCCAGTATTTTCAGTTCTTCCTGGTATATATCCTAGAGAAGAGTTTGCATATGTGCGTAAGGATGGCATGCAGGGCACTACCACCTTCAACAGTCACAGACTAGAAATAACTTAAATAGCTCGAGGAATGGGGAAATATGTATGGTATGTCCACACAAGACAACTTCTTTTAAAAGTCTACATGTGGGACTGGAGAGATGGCTCAGCAGTTAAGAGCACTGGCTGCTCTTGCAGAGGGCCTGGGTTTGGTTCCCAGCACATACATGGTAGCTAACAACTGACTATAACTCCAGTTTCAGGGAAATCTCTTGCCTTCTTCTGACCTCCACAGACATTGCATGACAAGGGTGCATTTAACAAACATGCAGCATGCAGGCAATACACTCATACACATAAAATAAAAATAATGAATAAAGATATTTAAAAATCTACATGCATATGTCTGAGTATGTTGTACAGGGAGAAAACCAGAGGAATAAAATGCACCACAGTGATTCCTCTCCAAATTATGCATTTTTATATCTAGGTATGTATCAGAAGAGCTTATATATTATAGACTCTCTATCTATCTAAACATAGAGATTTCTAGAACATAAACACCAAGCTGGAAAAAGGTGTTATTCTGGGCAGGAGGAGAGTGGACTTGAAGTACTGGTCAGGGACTGAGAAAGGTAGAATTTTACCTTCATCTGCATTGTCTGATATATATTTTTTGCAACAAAACATTTAAAAATATTTTATTTATTATTTTCATTTTATGTGTATGAGTGTATGGCCTGCATGTGTGTAAGTGCACCCATGCTATGCAATGCACGAGGAGGTCAGAAGAAGGCATCAGATCTCCTGGAACTGGAGTTACAGACGGTTGTTAGTTTCCATGTCAGTGTTGGGAATTGAACCTGGGTCCTTTGCAAGAGTAGTCAGTGCTCTTAACCACTGAGCCATCTTCTCCAGTCCCAACAACAAAAGATATTTCACTGGAATGTTACTCATATGAACTCCCAGTAAAGCATACACAAGACCCTCAGACACTCAAGCCAGACCGAATCCCAGCATAGAGGTGGGGAAGTGGAGAAGAAGCCCCAACCTTAGGTGAGGAACTACTGGTAACCAATAACTTCTGAGAGCAAGAGAGCTGGTTTTCCTTAAGGGTGTGACACTAAGTAGATTAACCAGGCTCCAGTGGATGGACCCACACCAAAGGACATTTGGGGACACAAACTTAACTCCAAGGGCATTAATATATATGACAGAATACATGAAAATCTGGCAGAGGGGCTATAAGAAGGGTCCAGATAGAGGAGAGCGTCTCCATATGATCAAAATATATTGTATGGAATTTGTAATTTGTAAATTTAAAAAGACATTTAAGTGCAATTAAAGGAAAATATATTTTATATTTAAAAATAGAAACTGGAAGCTGAGATAGCTCATCCAGTAAAGTATCTTCTACAGGAGCATGATGATGTGAGTTTGATCTCAGAACCTGAAGCAGTGAGGTCTATAACCCAGTGCTGGGGTAGGGGAGACAGATGGATTCCTGGAGCTCAATGACCAGCCAGCCTAGCCAAATCAATGGGCTCTTCAGGTCCAGTGAGAGATCCTGTCTCAAAAAAATAAGATGCAGAGCAATCAAGGAGGACACCCCACATTCACCTCTGGCCTCCACATGCTCATGCATGCATAAACATACGCCTGCACACAAACCAACATACACACACAAATGTACATGCAACACACACAAACAGAAACCAAATGAAGTAATGTAACATCTTAAGATAGTATCAAAACTGATAACCAAATCTACTAAAATATTATTATTATCTGTATGTGTGTGTTTGTGCCTGTGTGTGCTTGTATGCACACAAGTCTATCAGTATATGTGTGGGGTACGTGTGCACATGTGGGACCATGTGTGTGGAGGTCAGAAGTCTACCTGAGAGTGTCACTCTTCAGGAACCATCCACCTTGTTTCTGAGAAAGTCTCTCACTGGCCTGTAACTCACCAAATGGGCTAGGCTGGGGTCAGCGAGCGCTAGGGATTGTCTGTCTCTGTCTTTTCAGCCTGGGATTACAAGTGTTTAAGACCATGCTTGGCATTTTTTACATGAGTTTTGAGGTTCAGACTCAGATCCTCATGCTTATGAGGCAAAGATTACTGTCTGAGCGCTCTCCAGTCCTGAAATATTATTTTTAACAAGACTGAAAGTTCAAATATGTTTATCCCCATTTTGTTAAAAGCATATGTATATTTGTGTGCATATCTGTATACATTTAAATGTGCTTATATGTTGTATATAAATGTATTTATATGCATGCTGTATCTGTTTATGACACCTATCTACACACAGTATACACATACATACATACCACCCATATATCTGACTATAGTTACAACAATATGCATAAATGCTGCTTTGGTTAAATCATAGATAAATGTCCCATTCTTTTTCATTGCTCTTATTATTTTTAATGGTATCTCCTATATGATCATGATTAATCAGGTACTTGAGTACAATTTGCCTTTTAAATAATTCAATTAGCTTCAGTAAATTAAAAAAGTTTCCAGACATAGTTGCAAAATTAAGGAAAAAACAAAACACTGCTTTACAATCTGCAGCATCTCTTTAAATGAAACCCTTCCAAGTGTGAAGAGTGTGTTAAGGTTTTACCAAATGAATGCTCTTTGTGTAGAAAAACTGATCTAAATCGTGATTTAAACTTTACAACCACTACAATCTCTCTACTGGAGCAGACTCCTGCTGGAAACCGAGAGGGCAGCAGGGTTATCTCAGAGCTCTGGGGATAGCCCTTAGAAAGCTGCTCCAAAGGAGTTGTGCAAGATTGACAGCAACAGGAATTCCTTTCCAGACTCTGTGAGACTGGAGATTGGGTGTTTAGTTCCACTGAGAAAGGGGGAAGCCACTGGGCTTTCCATTTGTCCAGGGAACGGTCCTGACGACCCTCAATGGTCTGTGCGTGCGAGGCTGTCTCTGGGGGTGATCAAATCCTCCCCACTACCCGCAGGGAGGCAGCTATACGCAGACCTCAATCACGCACCTGCAGGTTAGCAGATAAGCCCTCCATATGCGCAGGCACTCGCCCAGCTGTGGCGGAGGAGCTGCAAGCCGCCCCTTCCCTCCCCCATCCACGAGAACAAAGGGCGGTCATTTTCTGCTCCTCCCAGAGTCAGAGGCACGCACATGCCTTCCATCACAATTAACTCAAGAATCCGAAACACAACACAAACCCACCCGCAACATGTGCAAAATCAATGCCATCAATAGCCAGAACGAGGATACTGAAAAAGCAAAGCAAAACAAACCTATTCAAAGAGTAAATACTCAAAGCAACAGGGCTCCAGTCAGACACAGTACAAGGTCAACAAATCCAAGGCAAGTTCAAGTACTGGATGCCTTATAAACTGAAGAGATAGCCATTATCCCACGGGTTGCAGGAGTAAATGCGTTCAGGGACCAGGTAATGGAAAGATCTGTAAGATAATGAGTGGGCCTGCCACTATCAAGACACAGGTGCCCCAGGAAAAGGCATTCCAATTCAATTTTTAAAAATTTCAACTCCTGAGACATGACTCTTAAACAGAGAGTCTACAACAGACTTTAACATAGGTGTGTGGTGGATGAAACAGTAAGAGTAAAAATCGGAGATGCTGCCAAGGAGTCCGGGGGATGAAAGGCAGGGCACGGATCCTGGCTGTCTTAACGTAAAAGAATGGTGGCTTTATATCTTCAAGGCAACAGTGAAACAAAAGCTAAAAGAAACGGCCTATTAAGCTCTCATATGACGGCTTTTAGATCAGTCAAATCCATTTTGACCTAAGTAACTGAGCTGGATGGCAGAATGATCACACACATTCCCTTGGATGGTGCTCAGAACGTGGAGCTTCCACACATTTACAGGTGCAGCCTTGTAGGGAAGCACAGGGTGGACCAAATGACCTCCCAAGGTCCTGATTTAAATACGTCTGTATAGTCAACCCTTGGTTATCCGGCCCCAAGAAGAAGACAGTGACAAATCATCCTAAGCTGAAGATAATAAGTTATATTTGCCTTTGGAATGTATGTTGGTACTTAAATTAGAACGTGTCTGTCTGATTCTCTGAGAATTCACAATGCTTTACAACAGTCACAAAGAAACCCCGACCTGGAGCTGGGAGGCTGCCCGGTTTCGCCATCTTCACTACCCTGTCCTTCTTGTAACTCTTTTCCTTTGCTGGAAGCGAGCAAATCCGGCTCACTCAGGCAGAGGCTGCCAGACACAACTCTTCCCTGGGAGAAGAGATGGGGGTCTTCCTCAACAGTTGATTTAGGATGGAGCGCCTGCATAATCTTGGCCTTATTTCCAGAGGATGATCCCATAGTCCTACAGGCCCCGGGCCTGCTGCAAGAGGGACATGGTTTAACTACAAATAACTGTCTAAGCTTCTTTGCCTTAGAGGACATAACAACAGAGTTCTGCAACTCCTAGAAGAGAAAAGGTCTTCCAGGAGGAAGGAGATGAAATGCATGCCCACTGCCCAAGAAGGAAAATGCTGAATGCTCAAGAATTTCCTGGATGGCAAAGGATGGATGAAATGGAGACCCACAAGAGCCATGTTGAAGCTAGGGCTTAGGTAACCCACCTCAATAGTGGCTCTACTGGAGCATAAACACTGCCTTTGACCTGGAAAAAAACAAGGAGACACTGACAATTCTGCCACCAAACAGCTCTGTCCAAACAGATGAGGTCAAGATACACCTGAGGGACAAGGGCTTCTCTGTTAACTGCCTTCTTTGCAGCTGGAAAATGAGCCAGGAGGAGGGTGGTCAGCCCAGGACTACTGTGTCAGCATGCCTTGGAGAGAGATGCCAGAAAAAAAGGCAGTGTGATGACAAAACCCAAGAAAAGCAGCAGCAACAAAAGGTGCTTACATCTTCCTCTGTGGGAGTGCTCTGCTCTTCAAGCCTTCCGTCACCTCCCTTAGGGCGAAGAAGAGTCAGCAATCACAGGAGGACCCCAAAGGTCTCCTGAAGAGGCCAAGGAGAGGGAGCACAGGACAGAGGGAGCACCGGAGCCGGCTGTTTGCGTGGGAGAAGCACAATCCAATGAAGCCAGAGACACCCTCCCTATAGAGACAGTGAGAGACTTCCCATCTGCTGGGCTTGGCAGAGCCTGCCAGGTGTCCCAGAAGGAGAGCAGGGAAGGTGGGGAGATTTCTGTTCACTGCATGTCTTAGGTTTTCCTTATTATTTTGTGGGAATATAAGATCATTCCAAGGTCTTAACTGAAAGGACACCATGCTCTGCTTGTAACGCTTAGGGATGCGGGTAGGCAGGAGGGAAGGACCATTTCCCCTGCGCTCTCTGTATTCTGTCCCCAGAGTTCACCAAAGGAAAGCTGGTGTCACCAAACAGGAGACAGGGCCAACCAGAGCGCCTCAAAAAATGGCAGGGCTAGGGCTAGTGAGATGGCTCAGTGGTTAGGAGCACTGGTTGCTCCTCCAAAGGACCTGAGTTTGGTTCCCAGCACCCACATGGTGGTTAACAACCATTCATAACTCCAGTTCTGGGGACGGGGGTCCAACACTCTCTTCTGTTCTCTCTGGGCATTGCATGACATGGGTACACTTACATACATGCAGGCAATATACTCATACACATAAAAATAAATGAAATTTTTTTTAATGTTACTTTAAAAAATGGCAGGGTGCTAGGTGGTTCTGGGAATCACACTGGGCATGATTTGACCAGGAGCCATTTGTCCTGATTCAAGGGATGACTGGACATTACAGAGCTGGGCACAGGTGAGCTTCTTGGCTCACCACATTCCTATTTAACTTTTTCTGTCGTACTCTGCTCTTTAAGCAGGACTGAACTGCCATTTTGTGGCCATTTAATTCAAGTGAGATCAAATTAGAAATTTAGTCCCCTGAGCTGTGGCATGGTGGCACATGCCTGTAAACCCAGCACTGAGGCAGGATAACATGCTCCAGGCCATCCTAAACTATGTTACAAGAAACAATCTCAATTTTTAAAAAAGCAAGAATTCACTTCCTTGATCTTATTGGCCATGCTTCAAGTGCTTAACTGCCACATTGGCTAGTGGATATTACATTGGTGACACCACATAGAACATCTGTGTGACCACAGAAAGCTCTGTTGGTCGGCACATTAATTTAAACCCACCCCCTAGAAGGTCTAGAATTGAGTGACTCTTCTCTTCTCAGGGCAGAAGAAATGAACAATGAGAAAAGAAATGCCCTTTGCAAGTATCTTCTTTATCATCATCACTGAGCCTCAGTTTAGCCCTGTGAGGTGGACAGGGTGGAGGTTAGTACACCCATTTTATGAGGAAAGTACTTGGGTTAGGAATGGTTGAACTTAAAATCAGTTCTTCACTGTGTGTGGTGGCAAATGCCTGTGATGCTAGCATTTGGGAGGCGGAAGTAGAAGGACCAAGAGTTCAAGGCCAGCCTCAACTACACAGCAAGTTTGAGGCAGCCTGGATACATGAGACCCTTTTCTTAAAAAATGTAAAACCATTACTTCCATTTCTAAGGTCAATCCTTTTTACTGCTGCATGTGAGCACTACAAATAACGTTACCTGTCAGATAGTGTGTTCCACACTGCCCTAAAAACTCAGGCCTCCCAGAATGAGCCCCATAGGCTCCTGTAGCATTTGTATTGACTGGTTGATTTCTGAAGTGATAGCTAAACTTTGTATAGACTTAAGATGCCTTGGAATTCAAATCCTGACTCATCTATTGGCTATTTATTTATGTTACACAAAGCCAAGCTGCTTACTGTCTTCATTTATTTTGTTTTGTTTTGAGGCAGAGTCCCATATAGCTCAGGTTAGCCTTGAACTCCCTGTTTAGGCAAGGATGACTTTAAAATCCTAATTCTCCTCCCTCTATCCCCTAAATCTTGGGATTACAGGAATATACCACCATGCCTGGTATATGCGGTACTTGGGGATCAAACCTGGGACTTCCTGCATGCTAGGCACGCACTCTACCATTGAGTTACACACCCAGGACTTCCTGCCTTTGAACTTCAAGTCTTCTCTAAGTGAAGATCATAGTGTTTTCGGAAGGATGAAGGTGATGTGTGTTACATATGATGCATGGAGCCTGGCACTTATTGATGCTCAATAAATAATTATCCCCATGATTGGCAGAATTTGCAATGCTCTATTGTGTGCAATAGCCAAGTGAAGCTTCAGGATAAGTTATTACAGTGATCCCTTCTTTACAGATGATGTGTCTGAATCTCAAGGTCATGTAACAGGAAAGCTGTATACCTAGGGCATGATCTCAAGCAACTGAACTCTGAATCTCTGCTTTTCTTGCTACAGAATATTGCTTTCTCAGAAGAGAAGGAGCAGCAGGCAGCAGGTCATAGCCAGAGGAGGTTTAGCTATCCTGCTTGATTTCTGGCTTCCCCTTTTCTTTGAAATAGGCAATTAATGTTTTCTTAGTTTTATGTAAAGTGCTATGGGAGTCAGTGTTCAGCATCTCCTTCTACGAGACTGTCACTCTTATGCCCTGCCTGTGTGGAAGCCTTAGAGCCCCACTGGGAAGGAAGAAATACCTGGATGACCAAGGAGGCTGACCTGTTACAAGCAGCAACCCTGGAAAGCCTGCCAGCCCAGTAGCCTTCTTCCTTCTACTCAATTCCCTGCTGCAGCATAGGGCAATGCCACGGCTGCCCAGAACTGCAGCTCACCCAGCCAGGCTGGAACTGATCACAAAGGACCGCAAACCTGAGTGAGAACATGCACTGGCCTAAGTCACTGGAGTTTGGGGTTTTCACACAACCATATCACTGCAAAAGCTGATTAATATATCTGTCAAACTCAGGGTGGGAGGCACTTACCCTGCCACAACGATCTCAAAGTCCCCATCATGGTCCACATCAGTCACTGCCACACCATAGTTGAGCTGGGTAGGGTTGCTGTCATAGTCCGGGGGCAGAACGGAGTTGGTGACTGCAGTGAACATGGGTTCAGCCCGCTGGGATCCCTCGGTGAGGGACAGAGCCCACAGCGGCAGCAGGAACAGCAACATCCCAAACATCTGAAACCAAAAATTACAAACATTACTGAACAATCCCAGAGTCAAGCAGTCAGGCAAATTAGGGGCCAGGAAAGTCATGGGGGTCATTCCTCCTTGTGTGGTGCCTGGTGTTTGTTTCTGGGGCTCCTGTTTTTTTCATGGGTTCTGCCCTGTTTACCCTTTGCAAAACTTCAGTCTACTTCAATCGCAACAGCTCCCTTGCACTGTTCTTTTTCCTATTCTAGAGCACTCATTGCTGTATTACAGGCAATGGAATTTACTATGCATTACACTTATTTACTGCCTGTCTTCCTCTGCTAGAATACAAGATACACTTTGTCTATTTTATTCACTTGATATGTACCAAGCCAAGAAGAGGGTATATAATGGGCAGTCAGTACATATTTGAGGAAGCAAGGAAGGAAGGAAGGAGGGAAGGAAGGAAGGGAAAGAATTTATATGTAAGCATCTTCCATACTCTGGAATAATGCAGAAATAACAGATCTCAAACAGTGCAGAGGTGGGGGAGATTCTCACAGGTAGTCAAGTCTACAATAATAACAGAAGTGGTGAAGGATTGCCTTCCTGTAGGACATACTCCAGAGGAAGCCTGGCAGGTTCCCTAGGCCAAGATCCCTCCCTAGGGCCGCCAGTCATCACCTCCAGACTAAGAAGCAGTCAGAGGATGTATTCCAGCAAGGTCTGGTGGGGAGCACATCACTCACTTGGAGAAATTAAACCATTGCGTGTGTGTTTTATTATAAATTAATTATGTATAATGCATTGTATAATTCATTATTATATCTCTAACATAACTCAGGATGTTGCCAAGCAGCCTGGGGCCATGGGAGCCAGTGGCACTCACCCAGGAGGCAACTGAGAAGCTAGGGAGGTAGAAGGGCTCTACTCCCTCTAAGTCAGGGCAAAGGAAACACTTAGAATGCTGAAGATGGCACCACTCTGAGGCTCTGCCACAGGTAGAGAACTGGACCTCACCAACAGTGTCAAAGGCTGGCTTGGAGTCCCAGAAACCCCACACAGGTCGAGACGCCAGCAAAGTGCTCCTTTCCTGCCTTCAGAAGGCAGCAAACCTCCCCTTGATGGAACTTGGCTGCTGGCTTGTCAGCGCATCTGGCAGCCGAAAGCAGAAAGCAAGGTTGAGCGGGGCTGACGTCTTAATGAGGAAAGAGCAAAGAAGATCTGAAGACTGTCTCCTCATATGGAGACAGACACTCCTGCCAGCAAACAAGCTTGTGCTCCAGGTCAAGGACCCAGAGGCCAAAACAGAGGCCCTTTAGAGGCTCTAACTGCCTTTTAGAGCCAAATAGAATTCAAGACTTGATGTCTTTCTGGAGAGAGACACCAGCAGGGCTCCATTAAAGGGTAAAAACTAGGTGCAGAGCCATCCTGGGAAGGTGGTTCTTATAACACGTTCAAAGGGTACTTGTTGGGAGTCATGCTACCAAAATGAAGTCATTCCAAATTAAGAGTCATCATCTGGATAAGACAGTTTCTCCTACTGGGCCTGCCAAATCACTAAAGGCAAACATCACTACCAGAGTTCTATTCTACAACATGGTGGGACGTTTGACTGGATAAGGAAAACCGGTAACTGGATTAATGAGCAACTGTGGGGGATCAAGAGCATTTAAGAGTCAGAGTAGACATAATGAAACGTAGCACAGATTTGAAGTTCAATGGACTTTTTTTTTTTTTTGGACTGTATGACCTCTATTGAAGGGACAATAGTGAGCTTCTACTTGAGAACCAAATTCAATTGATTGGCAGTGGCTGGGAAGAATGATCAACTTACAACATGTGAAATGAGTACCTTCTAGAAGTTAGTGAGTGGATTCCTTCCAGGCTGTATAACTGCAATGTGGGTCACTGCAGCAGGGGTCAGATCCTGGTCTGGTAATACAAACCTAACTGATGGAAATTTCTAATGAAAGACCCATGACCCAGCCTCTTAATTTTCACCTTTTTTTCTGCAAAAGAAGTAACACACCTATGAACCGACCTCTCTTTTGCTTGGTGATCTTGACAAGTCCCAATATCATTGGGTTTGAGCCCTCTCTTCAGAAGTAAAATTTTGGGAGGAGATCGCTAAGGGTCCTTTCTAGCTCCAAAATCCTATGATGCAAGCAGATCTTCAATAGCCTCCACCCCATATCTGCCAACTACTTCTATAAACTTCAGACCAATCAGTATGGTTTGCCTTTCTGAGCATATTAAACATGTTTGGAACAAAATAGCTTTCCACAGGGTCCTACAGTAGTTCCCTCCAAAGAGCCAGGGCTATAGAGGAACACCCCATTGTTAATTCTTAAAGTAGAGGAGACCAGTGGATGGCTTCTCCTGGAGAGGCAAGCTGGGGGGAAGGGCATAGAGAATGTGCTTCATACATTTCATCCCACTGCTGTGCCAAAGGTATCCTGTGCATCCACCACTGGGGCTGCTGCTGAGGACCAGTTGGAAGTTAAAGGGTAACTGCTGGGCTGTCCTGGTGATGAATCAGGAAATGGTTATGGTGGAAGCTTACAAGAAGGCATGGGATCTCTCTACCCAGGCCTCTCATGGACTCAGATAGAGAATGTCACTGACATGTTTCTTTCCTACTCAGAGTGGGCCGCAGAACAGCAGCCAGCAGTAGCAGCAGCATTTAGTATTCTATTAGAAATGCAGAATGTTGGGCTCCACCCCAGACCTAATAAATCAGAATATCCATTCTAACAAGATTTTAGGTGATCTGAATGCATGTTAAAATTTAAGAAGCATTGTTCAGTCTTGGTTGTACATTGGAATCACTTGGGGCGCTTTAAAAATTTCTTGCTCCTGACAATGATTTCTTAGATAAGACACTAAGAGGCAACAAAAGAAAACCCTAATAAGATGGGTGTACCAAAATTAGACACTTTTGTGCATCAAAGGACACTATTAAAAGAGTAAAAAGACAACTCACAGAATGGAGAAAATATTTGCAAATTATACATCTTGATAAGATATGAATATCCACAGTATATCAATAAAGATCTCCTAACATACAACAACAACAAAATATGAAGCAATCTGACCCAAAGTGGATGAAGCACCTGAGAAGACATTTCTCCAAAGATATGCAGGTGGTAAGAACACGAGATATCACTAATTGTATAGTAAATGCAAATCAAAACCACAACAACATGTCATTTCACTCCCTTTGAACTGACTGCAGTAATAACAATACATAATAAACCATAAAATAACAGATGCTATTGAAGATGTGGAGAAACTGGAATCCTTGTGTACTGCTGTTGGGAAGAGGAGATAGTACAGCTGCTGTGTGGACAGTATGACGGTTCCTCAGAGACCTCCAGACAGACTGACTATGTGATCCAGAAGCTCCACTTTGGAGTATGTAACCTCCTCCCCCGAAAACTAAAGAAGAAACAGATTTTTCAAAACTTTCATTTGCACTTATTTCATGCTGGGATGTCTCTTTCTCTGTGCAGCCTCCTCCTGGGCTTAGGAACAATGCGTTCCTTTCCGGTGAAGACACATCTCAGTGTGGTGTGGAGAGCTCCTGTGTGGGTTAATGGGACCAATAGCTCCAGAAGTTTGGTGGCATGCCCTGGGTGCTTTGTTGACTTGGGTATGTTCAATGGCCAGAGAATCTTCGTCTAAACTCTTACGTTCAGCATTTTTAAGTATGTGCAACAAAATTTAGCACTGTTCTGGGCCACCAACGCTGCTTCTCCTCCCTATGATTTGACCTGGGCACACTTGCCAACTTCACCACTGTGCGCCTGCAATGGCTCACACTGCTTCTTTACAATGGCATCCTTTAGCTACTTCCTGGCTTTCTGGATAGGAACAAGCTTGATGGTCTGTGCAGTTTCAAGGGTGTTCTTAAAATGAACACAAAGATTTAAACATCTTGATTTGTACGATTTTGTGGGGTTTTCTGGGTCAAGAAAGTAATGAATTATTTTTACAGGTCACCTCGGGCTGCTTACAGGAAAAGGAAGAGTAAAGGCTTCTGGAAGAACTCATGAGAACTCAGAAATAAATATCTACACATCAATTATCACAGCAGCAGTATTTGCTATAGTCAAGAGATGAAGAGATGAAGGATGGATGAATGGATAAACTAAACATGGCACATACCATACATATAATGGAATACCATTCAGCCCTAAAAAGGAAGGAAATTCTGGAATATGCTACGATGTGGATAAATATTGAGGACATTCTACTAGGCAAAGTAAGCTAGTCAAAGAAGGACAAATATTGTTTGGTTCCATTTGTATGAGGTACCTGGAATAGTCAAATTCATACAGAGAGAAAAAAGAATATGCTTTCCAGAGGCTGTGGAGATAGGGCAGTAGGGAGTTAGTTAGTACTTGATGAGTTCAGAATATCAATGTTGGAAGGTGAAAGAGCTCCAAAGGTAGATGGTAGTGATGGTTGAACCTTGTGAGGGTCCTTCATGCACTGAACTGAACGCTTGACCATGACTGAATAGCAGATTTTATGTTCCGAATGCTTTGCCACAATAAAAAAGTACTGATGCCTGGGCCTTATCTCAAAATATTCTGACATAATTGGGGTCCCAGCATGAGATTTTTTAAAGTTACCATGTGGCTCTAGTATGAGAAACACCTCCATTCTAGTGCTTCACGCCTCTCAAATTTTAATGTGTCCATGAATCACCTGGTGATCTTGTTAAAATGCAGATTCTGGTTCAATAACTCTACCATATAGGCCAAGATTTGGTATTTCTAACAAGCTCCCAAGCGGCATCCATGACACCGGCCTATAAACCACAGTGAACAGCAAAGTTCTATGCCACAGCTCCAAGAGTTGTGAAACCAAGCTAACTCCATCTAAGATCTAAGCTTGATTCAAGAACCTTGTCCTTTGCCTCTAGATCCAAGGTACGAAATTTTGTGAATTGCATAGGGTTATGCAATCCCCAGAGATAGCAGGCTCAGTTCATCTTTACACACTCCCAAGAACAAACTGTCTTCAGTTTAAGGTAAAATTCCCACAACTGATAGGGAACGAGAGGGATTCAGACTCTAATTTTTGCAAAGAGGTGAGAAGGAGGGGAAGGGCTGGAACCGGATGGAGTCAAGTTAAGGAGAAAAGAGGAAGGTGCCGTCAAAGAGCAGAACCCAGAGAAAACGGGGTATGGGCAAGAAATTTCCAGCCAAGACAGAGACGCACGCCAGCATGTTCCCAGAAACCATCAAAGGAGGTGAGCTATTAATATTGTTAAATGAAGGAAGGAAGGAAGGTGTCCAAATGGTAATATGAATCAGCAGAAACTGCTTGCAACTTGTCATAGATGTCTAAAAGCTGTTCTTTCTCTAAAGCAACACATGTTAAACTAATGTGCTTGACACTTACCTGAGGACCTTGTGCTAATGCAGACTTTGAACCAAGTAGTTTGTGAGTGTGACAAACTGTCATGCAATGCCCAGGCCACTAATCTATGGAGCTCACTTCCAGTAGCAGGACTCGGACCAGTGGCTCCCAAGCCCTACTGCTCTGGCCCTGCCTCTGGGAGTACTGAGACGTGTGCTGCTGGGGGGTGATCTCATTGGTCCAGGGTTGTGTCTGGATGCTGCATCATTTGGGGAGCTGCCCTGCTGATGCTAATAGGCAGTCTGGGATGAGATCTGCTGCTTTACACTCACGGTCCCCTTATGAGAGTGTCCACTATGATCTGATTTGAAGTGAAAAATGTTTCTGCTCCCAAAATTCATCATAGGCTTGTTGAAGTCTATGAAGAAAATCTATTTAGCTGGAGAGTGTCAACAGAGGCAGGAGATGTGAAGTTTGGGGAACAAGGCATAGCAGGCTGGTACTGCCTGAAGCAGGATGGCAGGAGCCTGGAGTGACCTCACATTTGATATGGCTTGCTTGGGAGCCTCCTGTCACACCGCTGTGAACATCTAAATCCCTTGGGAGAACAGGTAGAAAAGTTAAAAATAGATAGAAAGCGGGTTGAGTGGAGCACTTCTGTGTTCTTGAATGCTTAGGTATCAAGCACCTAGTTGGTGTTAGAGTACTGTGAGCAGTACTCACCAGTGGGAGCAGTATTCAGATGGTGTAAAGTACTACAGAATGTGCACTGGTACATAGTACTAGTACTCTAGTATATAGTACAGTGAGTCTAGAGATGTTTGAGTTCTAGGAACGCTAAGATGAAAACCTGAAAACCTGGTCCTTGCACTCATGGAGCTCTGCAAAAAGGCAATGGAAAAAGGTACGACACTCTGTGTCAGAGCCATGAAAGGTTCTCCAGGGCAGAGGAGCCCAGAGGAGAAGCGAAACCCAAAGGTAGAACAAGCTTTGGCAGAGGGGCACTGGGCCAGAGTAAGGGTGTTTCAGTACATCTTCTGCAGACTAGCTGTGAGGATAAGGAAAAGAAGGGTCTTCCTGAGAGCCAGAGGCGGTGGGTCCTGTGTTTCAGACTGTCGGAAGAGTTGCATCATCATAACAACTTCTTTAAAATGCTCCATAAGCGAACTTTTTAAACAATCCTCAGCAAGATGGAGGAGAGTGGAAGCCCAAAGCTTGGAGTCAGCGACCTCGGATCTGGATCTGAAGCCCAGCACAGCCCAGCAAGTGACTTTGGCATGTTCTCCCATCTTGCTGATCTTGGATGTCCTCATCTGTACCGAGGGATCACCTGACCCACAGTGATGAAAGGTTAAGGGAGTCCCAGGGAAGGGGTGGCTGTGGGGTAGGAGGCAGGTGGAAGGCAGTCTTGGCGGCCCATAGCAAAGGGTGGAGAGTCTTCAGATGCTAGCTCTGGGTCACATGCAGCCAAACTCAGTTTTCTCAGTTTTCTGTGGCCTCAGGACTTTTCCTGAATTGGGTCTGAAAACTGGTAACCAAGCAACCTGGATTCTCTGCTATGGGGTCAGGCAGCTGTGGGAGAGGCTTCCAAGGGCAATTTCCAGGGCAAGCAGTTCTTTTGCAATTATCAAAAGAGCAAGGACACACCTCAAGCTCTCACAAAAGCAAGAGGCCCAGATATTGGGAACAAGCAGGGAACGCAGACCCTTTTCAGACACTCATCAGAGAGCTGAGACAGAAGAGAGAGAGAGAGGCAGCTGCAGGAACATTCTGCCTTGCATGGGCTGGGCCACCCGATCCGCAGAGACCCACAAAAGAGCTTCTGGAATGAAAGTGCCACTGGAGAAGAGCTGACAGAGCAGCCCTGACTCACTCACCCCAGCCACATTTCCTGCAGACCCAAAATGAACTTGGCCTTGAGGGAGGCACTGGGGTCCTCCTGGAGGAGAAGGTCATTCACCATTTGCAATACAGGGGGAGAGATGCTGTGGAAGAGGGACCACAGAGAGACCTGAGACCCCCTGGGGGAGCTGGGAGTGCTTCCCAGGAGGGTCCTGTGGCTGGACTTCGAAGATGCAGGACCAGGGAGGCTGAGAAGGAAGGAGACAAGCAAAACCAGGAGCAGACATCTGGGAGGGTCAGTGGGGGCCCAGCTGTCACCCTGCCTGCCCTCTGCTACCTGGATCACAAGTTGGGAGGGAACATTCACTCCCTACCCCGGATCCTGTCCATTAGAGAGATGGTCCTCAACTCGGGTGTCAATGCCTAGAGACATTTTTGCTAGTCAAATGTGGGTAGTGGTCCGAGATGCTGCTGAATGTCAGCCGTACAGTGCACACGACAGTCCCCAGGACAGAAGCATCTGGGCCTAAATGTCAGTAGTGGCCAGACTGAGAAATCCCACCCTTGAGTAATGTTTCTGCTCCTCCTCCATCAAACCTGCCAGTTTGAAAGACCTGGTTTGGGGAGCCCTCTAGACCGGGTCCCCGAAGAGGCCACTCATCCCTAAGAGGGCTTGCATTTGAGTAGGGCAGGGCACCGGCCAGCCAGCACGTCTGCCAAACAGCTGCAGGAGGACAAAGGTATCACTTCATTCCATCCGCCTGAACCCCGCCTCCCACCCCCACTGGTTCAACTGAGTAAGGGCAGTGGAGTGCTGTTCACTGGGGCTCTTCAAAGCCAATATGGCCACTGAGAGTGGAATTCTTTTGCCCTGCGTTTTCTGGCCACTTCATTCTTCATGATCCCTGGCTCACGTGTCAAGCCTTGGAAGTCTATTGGTGCCACCCAGCGTCTCCATGCTGGATGATGGGTAATCATTTCTCTCCTTCATCTTTCATTTGATCAAGGGAAAACCTGGCTAACTCCGCTCCTCTCCCCTGCTTTCTCATGCCTGTCAGTGCCCCCTTTCTGCCTCAGAGCTGACAGTGGGCTATCCTATGCCAAAGCAAATGATGAGGCACAACATGTACCTACCTCTGGCTATTGAGCATTACTGTGGTTCTTCACATGAATAACCCATGTAATCCTCACAGTAACCATGGGAGGTGGGTACTGGTAGTGCCCTCATTTTACAACTAAGAAAGCTTAGGCACAGAGAAGTTAGGTAACCTGCCCAAGGTTATACATTAGTATACAGTGAACCCATGATTTGTGTTCAAGCAAACTAGCTCCAGAATCAATACTTCTAGACACTACACTAAATGGTTTCTTTCACTCCACCAAACTTGTCTTAAATCAAGTAAGATGGGGATGGGGTTAGGAGAGAGGCAACGGTGAGCTAGATACACAAACAAGGTGCAGACTGTGCTCCAGACTGAGGAGAAAGCATGTGTATGGTGGAGGTGCAGGTCCGTGTAGTACAATGAGGTTCTGCATGATGTGGGAAGGATGCTGCTGAAGAGGCTTACAGAGACAAGAGGCCTTGTAAGGGACCAAGACCAAAGGGTGAAGGGATGACAAAGCTGGAGCAGTAGCAGTGGCTGAGTGAGGAGTGCTTGCCTAGCACACATGACACCTTGGGTCTTATTCCCAACACTGGGAGGAACAAAAGGGAGATCACAATAGCAAAAGAGACCAAAAGAGGGCTAGAAGCAGAGTCGTTAGGAGGAGAGTGGGGCTATGACACGGAGAGCTGGAGCTACCAGTTGCTCATTTATTCACTCACTCATTCATTGAGGATTGTTTGCAACCTGCTTCATGTCAAGTACAGTGCCAAGCATTGGGAGAACCCCAAGAACAAGAGAAAGCCCTTGTGTCATGGGATGCATATTCTAACGTCCTAGTTATGTTTCTCTGCCCTGCTCCCTCTGCTGGTTCATTGCATGGCTGGCCTGGAAGAGTTCTAGACCTCTGCATCATATCCTATATATATTTTCCCCCCCTATGGTGTTGAGGAAGATACATTCTCAGCCCTGTTCTAAACATCGTTCCCCCAGCATCAAGAAAATAGACTGCTTTCCTCTGCTTCTTCCCACAGGGAGAAAGCTCTAGACACTGCCTGTAACAGCACAAGAAAGGAGAGAGCTGGGTCTTTTCCAGAAAAAGGCAGAAGAAAGGCCAGGACACCAGGCTCCAGGAAGTGTCACAGGAGAGCATGCTGCTAATGAAAGGGTGTTGGTAAACGTGAGAGAGGCAGGGAGCCTCCTCGTAATCTCATGGCCAAGGAACAGAAAGATCTCAGTGAATATTATCAATTGCTCAGTCTTCCTGTCCTGTAAAATGGGAAGGCAGGCTTATAGACTGCTGTGAGAATGAAATGATACTGCTGAATGCTAACGTCCGATCACAGCACTGGGCCTAGCAAATGCCCACAAGGTAGGTAATAGTAACAGTAATTACACTATTACTACTAGTAATAGATGCTTGCTGCCTGAACAAATGCAGCTCAGGAGAGGGGGCCAGGTACACAGGTGCCCCTCCAGGAGCAGCTGTCAACTGTTGAGTAGAATGCTCTGGACTGTAAGACTTTGAGGAATAGGCTTGCTTCTGTTACTAATTTGTCTAGGAAACCCAGAGGAGTTCTTTGGCTCCTTAAATACTGCTTTCCAAATGTAGAAACCCTCACTCAATACACTTATATACACATACTCATTCTTCAAACATGTAGAAGAGGCCTACATGCTAGGTTAGAAACCATGAGCCAGGCATGGTCCCTGGACTCAGGGAGCTGAGAATCAACACAATACAATGGGCCAAATTGGGGCAGCAACAGGTGCAAAGACTAGATGCGCCAGTGGGAGGGAAGGATTAACTAGTGAGGAAGGTGGGAAGGACAGGCAACTAAAGGTCTCTGGAGCAGGGGAATTGGGATTCCAGGTGGCAGAGACCTATGGATCAGAAGCATGCATGTGAGACAGTTGGGTGCATGCTATGAATGCAATTGCTAATGCTAGAATGCAGAGTCTGGGACACAGGGTAGAGGGCGATGGGAAGACAGAGGGAGCAGGGAGCTCAGTATTGTGTGGAGGCTGCAGTTAGGAGTCTCTACAGCCTGCATCAGCAAGGTAAGGAGCTTGGAGTCATACCATGGGGAGGTTTTGAAGTCAGGAGGAGACATGATCAGACTTGCGTTTTCAAAAGGGCATTTAGCTTTGGGGCAGCACTGTGCAGGATGTCAGCTGTGTTTCTGAACAGTGTCCCAGAGGAGATCTGAACAGCCTGGGGGTGGAGGTGGGGCCAGCCCCTGGATGACCTCCAAAGTTCTTTCCAGACCTAAGAGTCTATGGGTCAGGTTTTTTTTCCCCCGAAATCATTTAAAATGCATTAGTGGACCTTGCTATTTTAAAGCATCCTCTCGGGAATGGTTGTGTGAAGCAATGATTCACTCTCTAGCTTGTCTTCAGTGAAAATCCAAATTTTCATCTGTTCTACAGGCTTAAAGCAAGGTAAAGCTGTCGGAGGGAGCATCACTGCAGTCACTTGGAATGGAGGAGGGGAAGGATGAAGAGAAGCATCTGTGGACTGCGAAGAGGAAGAGAATCTCAATCTTGCTCAAGGTTCATGCAGCCGACGACCATCCTGGGGCGTGAGCCTTGCACAGGGTTCGAAAACCCTGCTGGTAACAAATGCTAGCTCTGGGAAGGAGCTAGAAGAACAGCAAGCCTCACTGTCTAGGGCCAATTTGGAGAACCACCTAAAAGCCAAAGGTGGCCTCTGCCTGAGAATGGTCACTTGTTGAGCCCATCCATATGCTAAGTGCCATGTTGGATGCGGATCTGAAGCTCAGAACAAAGGACACGGCATCTCTTCCCATGCCATCGGCAGGGCAGCATCTCTTTCTTGGGGACACTTATGTCCACCTTTGTAAAAAGCTCTTCAGATGAGAGGTATACAGCTGTGAAGTGGAACAGAGACCAGTCTTAGAGACCAGGGTGAAAGCTGAGCGACTTCAAAGAGAAGAGGACAGCAGGTTTCGGGAAGGGCTGTGACTCAGGGTGACTGATTGCCTGAGGTCTAGGGTTGGGAAGGGGCAGGGCATTCAACACAGGGATCTAAGCACGGAAACTCACTCTCCAATGTAGGAACCGAGGGGTTCAACATTAGTCCTCTGAGAGGAGCCTTAAGCAAGTGCCTCCTCCAATTCTGACCATAGGAGAAGACTACTGTCCAGTCCTATCTTGCAGACAATACCAGTGGTGTCCATTCCCACCTATAAGAGCTTTACCCACTGCTCAGTTAGGAGGGAAACATCCAGGTTCCCAGGTCTGCGCCTCTCCCGAGAGCCACAGTGAGATTTGCAGGCTAAGATGGTTCATTTAAGACAGATGCTACAAAGGAGCTAGGAGGCAAAAGCTGAAATCTCTACCATGGTGGCTGTTCTCCTGCAAGAAGAGGGTGGTACAAGCAAGGATACATGTCCCTCCAGTCCCTCCTCTGGTCACCAGGACAGTCCCTCAGCTCAGCAGTGATTCCACGACCTTGTCAATGTACTTGTCCGGTGCAAACAAAGATAAGAGTAACTGGAAACAACAGCAAGGGTCATTTTACACTCTGTGCACTCTCCATTCTTCTGTGGCTAATTAAAGCAATATGTCAAAACGTCCCTTGGAAGAGATCTTTAAGAATATGTCTGTTAAGTAAACAAGCTTTTACTAATTAATGCCCCACCTTCCCATCCCTCACTGAAGTTCCCTGTAGAACTTTCCAGTGCCAGTTGCCCCCCTTCCTGCACCCTCACACTCACCCCTCCCCCATTAGCCTGGCTGGGAAGTGACAATCTCCCCTACCCCAGGGAATGGGGACAAATCTAGTCGCCTGCCATTTGTGGAGCTATCAGTTTCTCCTCCGGATGTTGATCAGATTTCCTGGGCTGGAACCAACTCCCAGGGCCAGGGGACTGGAATTTTTCCAAGAAGTAAGCATTTTGTTTCACATAAAGTCCACAGTATTTCTTTCAAGGAAAAATTATTTATTTATTTTTTTGTTTTCTTTTTTTAGATATCTAGGATTTTTTGAAGGGTAAATCTTTCAACTTTTCTCTAAAGATAAAGATTATGATCCTTATCTTTTGTCAAGACCACTCCCTACCACAAACACACACAAAAGGCCATAGGATTGGGGAGTGATGGGTTTAAACTTCTACAGTGAGTCAGTGGCACAGAAACAGAACCTTCAAACTCTCAAATGTACAATAATAGCAATATTAATAATAGTCTCCTAATTTTCTAAGTGTTTTTACAGCTCATATTTATTCTTCATGACAACTTTGGGGGAATCTGGGTAAATGAGTCTCAAGAGAGCAGACCTGAGTTCCAGGCTAGCTTGGTTCCCCACTTGCTGTGGAATCCTGCTCCCTGGATTTCAGTATCCTCCACTGCGAAACAGAACTGGGTGAGAATATTTCCCAAATTGTTCCCACCTGTAACGTGCTGTGATTCTGCTGCAATGCTCCAGCTCAGGATTCTCAGTCTTGGCAACACTGACATTTGGGACCAGATAATTAGTAGTGTGTGGGTCTCCGTGTGCATTGAAGGATTTTCAGTAGCATCCCTGGCCTCTCCACCTCTAGATGATGCTTGTAGCATCCCCTACTCCAATTGTGGCAATACAAATTGTCCCTAGACACTACTGCCAAATGTCTGGGTGTGTGGGTTAAGTAGCCTCTCCAGTCACCACCTAGGGACTTCAATAAGGTCAAGATCATGAACGGCTTGGTGGAAGAAAGGTCTTTCTGGCCCCTCCCTTTCACTAACCCCTTCACACCTTTCTGCACACGTTTCAAACCCAGTCTTGCAGTCCTTTGCTACTCCTTAGTTCTTAAATGCCCTAAGTAGTCTGGGGTGTGTTTGGTGTGATAATGAACCAATTGATTTCATAGTTTCTCCTGAGGAGAGTTCACAGGTTTATGTCCCCTAAGCAACCAGCTAGACTCTTCAGAAATCCACAACAGAGTTCGGGCTGGCCTGGAAGCCTATCTGCAGCTTGCAGGAGGCTCGGTGAGCATGGATTTGTCAGCACTCTTAAATCACTGGGCTCTGAGGCAGGCTTCTCCCAGCAGAAAGATTCCTTCCTTGGGAATCAATAGCTTGGGGTCCTCCATCACAATCAGAATTTTTCTGGGACTTGTAAAATTTCTTTTCCTCAAGCATGGCAGAACCCAAAGTGAAAACCCAAAAGTGGGGGTGGGGAAGAAGAAGGCAAAGAAAGGGTGAATGCTAGTCAGGTTCTGTGCATCAGCCCAGATGTGATCATGACCAGAGGCTGATGTGCAAACCTGGACACTTGTCCCTCCTTGTAAGGGAAAATAAGATCCCATGCACTTCCCAGTGATCCAGCACCAATATCCACTTCCAAATGACTACCTCCTGGCACTGTGCCCTGGGAGACATATCCCAGAGACTGTCTCCTTCTATGTCTGCCTTCCTACTCTCAGCACAGGAACTCTAGCCTTACCATTTAGAAGGGAAGGAAACTGAGGCATGCAGGAATCAAGTGGTGTTTCCAAAGTCTCTCAGATAGTAACTGGGGAGACAGTCCTTACACTATAATGAAAGCAACTAGGGGTTTCACGAAAGGGACAGCCTCTTGCTTTCTGTACTTAATATCACTTCTCAAACTCAATCTTACTCATAAAATACTCAGGAAGTTTATACTTTTCCTTTGCTGCATGTAATTACACTTCTCTGGACTTAACCAGAACCAGACCAAGACAGAATGAAAAGCCATTTCTCCAGTTAAAGCAAGGCAGCCGACAAGGATCTCAAGCACAGTTCTTGGAATTCCACTTAAAGAAGGCGGTGGCTTGCTAGTGCCCACATTATCCTCACCTTCCTCCTTCCCTGCAGATGAAGACACACCTTGTCTGTGAACCTGGAGAGACGACCAACTTCAAGCATCTTTCTTGGCAACAAGGAACCCTTGGGTCAACCATAAGGCCTCTCAAAATTCTAACTTGGCAGTACTGGATTCCTCATGAAGCTAGGCACCAAGCCTGCCAATACTCCAAGATGAATCCCAAGGAAGTCCATATATCATGCAAAGAACCTTGGGAGAGGAAAACAGAGGGACCACCTGTAGACCAGCAGAACAGAAGGGCAGTAGAGATGGGAGTGTCTTCTAGGCTGCCCATGAAGCCATTACATGAGAGTTGTGCAAGATTACAACTTCATAGCACTTTAACCTTGATCTGGGAGAGGCAAGGATAGAGAAGAGTGGGAAATACTTTTTGGAAACTCTCTAGTTATATCCAGGATCTGAGTTTGAGAGGTCCTTCCAGGTGGGGTGTGACTGCAGGACAGAGAGATCCTTCTCTAGCATGTCTTAGAAGAGTAAAGGCCTTGGTCTAGGTTTCAAGACTATCTGGTAGGGGCCTGGACACTTCTAATTCCAGCACATGGATAGAAACCTGGGGTTGCATGCCTTTTTCCTAAAGAGTACTTGGAACAAAGAATTAAGATAATGGAGGGAGGAGAAAGAATAAGTGGGACTTTCTATGATCCCTGTATGTTCTTTATGAGAACTTCATCTCTCTGTTGACTTCTTTTCAAATGAAAATTCCCTCAATTTATTAGCTATTAGTATGCCAAAGTCTAGTCACTTAGTAAACACCAGTGCCTACTGTGTAGAAAACATACGTCCATTTTCACAGCACAGAGGAAGCAGGTCACTGAGTGGAAAGAACTCCAAACAGAGAACCAGGAAACCTACATGTGGTCCCATCTCTTCCACCAAACAGCCATGTGACCTTGGGTAAGATACTTCCTTTACTGGATACTTTACCATCTGTAAACACACTGTACAGAGGGGAATGCTGGCAGTGGGAGTGAGGTGGACTAGATGCTCTCCAAGGCTCCTTTCTTCTAGTTTTTATATTCTTGGGTTCTATTAATTAAAAAACACACTAATACTATGCAGAAAAAAAAAAAAGATTGCAGAAAGCAGACAGGGCTATGAACCAGCTCTGTTTCCTTGGGATGTAGTGCCTCACCAACAAACTGCATTCGAGGTCATGGTGGTAGAAGGGCCTCAGTCACAACAGGTGACAGTTGGGGGCTGTGGGCTAGCTTGCTTAAAGCATTAAGTTACTATGGCTAGTGAAGGGCAAGAAGTGAGAACACTAGCAGTCCCGAGCTAGGTGCTTTTGGCGCCCCCTACTGGATACCAAGGAGCTTGCTCCATCTCTAAGCTTCCACCAACTCCGCAGGAGCAAGGAATCTTGAGAATCAACTCAGGCTGTGACAAGCTGTTTAACAGTACTTCCCTGGTTGGTGGTCCATTCTCTCTGAAAGAGTCTACGTTTTACTCCCTAGCATTACACAGGCTATTGGTCCATTCATTCACAGGGACTCCTCTGTGCAACCATAGGATGCCTTAACCAAACACCCAGGTGCCAAGGAATAAACATCAGAGTTCAGAACACCAGGTGCAGCCCAGATGGAGAAAAAGGAAGAGCAACAGACAGGTATTTCACTGCACAAAACCCCAGTGGAAAGAAGGTCTTGGGAAATGCAGCATAAAAATATTGACTGTAGGCAGACGGGGATGGAGCTGGAGGGTGAGTGGGTATGGACTGATACAGCTCCATAAAATATGAGTAGGCTAAAGCAGGTATATCAGGAGTTTGAACACCCCCATGGATAGGGTTGGGGTAAGGTGAAGAATACAGCCCATACTCATCAACTGAGCGCTGCTAACCAACACCGGCCTTCCACCTTCTCCAGCGTCCATTAGCACCAACTGCAAACTAGAACAATAAACTTGGTCCTGTGGGCCAGCACCAAGACTCTAAACTCTCCTTATTGCCTACTAAACTGATTTTAGAACCTGACTCCAGAAGGAGGTTTTTAATCAAGGCAAAAAGAGAGAAAACACTTTCTTGAAGACCATATTGGAACAGCCGCCATATTCCCACTTTCTCATCCTTCGCTTCTCTTTCTCCACGCAAGTGAGGTACAGTTCAAGTCTCTGGATTTTCTTTAATTCACTGGAGGTATTTCTTGTCCTAAGTTACCATGGTCTCAAAGCTTCCGTGATAGCTTTTCTCTTCCCCAGGCGTTCTTTCCAGGCTCCAGACAGCAAACACCACAGAGCTGTGCCCTACTCTGAGAACCCTCTTGCCTTCTTTTCTGCCTGGCTTCATCTGCGAAGTCCTGCACCCATCCCAGAAGGTACCTCAAATGGGGCCCATGAACGTGTGTCCAAGAGAACTGAAGCACCAGAGATGCACGGAAGCCACGGTAGGTGAACCCACCCAATAGGAATAGTATACATTAGTCATTCTGGGAGAAAGCCCCCACCCCCACCCCTAGGGGAGGCTCCCATCCTGGCTGGGATGACTTTGGATTCTTGAGTTGGTTTCTGAAGAAGCGGGACTAACCAGGGCTCTCAACTACTGTACTGCAAAGAAGCACGCTGCATTGCTGGGCATGCCCCCAAGCCCGCCTGAGGCCCCACCAAAACCTGGATGTGCTTCCGTGGTCTCAAGGAGGATCCCCTGGCTCCCCCAGAACGCCTGAAAACAGCTTGCCTGAACCAGCCCGAAAGGGAGACCACACCTCGGTCCAGCAAAAGGCGGCTGGCAGCTACGCGGTGCTTGGGTCTGGCTCCCGGAGCACTCTGCCACTCAGCGCTGTTCCTGGGAGACAGCTCGGCTTCCCCAGGGAAGAAGCACAGACCCTCGGGGCTCTTCCCCAAACCTGGAAGCGTTGGCACTCGGCCGCGGTCAGCAGCTTCCCCAGCCTCAAGCTGCCAGGCCAGCGGGGTGACTCCCCCGGTACCCCTTACACAGCCTTCACCCGCTCCGCCCCCTCCTAGCCCCAGCGCCCCCCACCCGAACCGCTGACCTCCAGTGCGCCCCCAACACCTTCTCCACCACCTGCAGGCTGTCACCCCCACACCTCGTCTTCCCCATCTCCGCCACCTCCATCCAGCCCGGCGCCGCCTCGTCCCCAGCCCGCGGGGAGGCTCAGCGCGCCAATCCAGCCCAGCGCTCTTGGCAAGTTGGGAGCAGAGCCACCGCCCCCGCGGCCAGGGTCTTCCCAGGTTCCCGGCGGCATCCCCGCCACCCCGGGGGGCGCACGAGGAGGGGTGCGCCGGGCTAGAGAAACTTTCTCGGCCGGGAGGAGTGGGGGCTCCGGGAGCCGATACTTACGCCGGGGTCAGCGCTCCGAGCCATGCTCCGCCTCGCTCAGCCCCACCGCCTGGGGGCGTCGGAGCGCCGGGTCGCTGCCGCCTCTGCCGCCCGCGCCGCCTTGCAGCGCCCAGCCCCGGTCCCGGGCTGGCCTCGAGCCTCCCGCCCCGACGCCGCGCTCTTGCTTTATACAACTCCACTCGAGCGCGCCCGGGCTTATGTAAAGGCTGGCGGAGGCAGGCAGCCAATGGCGCGGCGGCTGGAGCCGGGGCCCAGGCTTGGGGGACGCACGCGCGGCCAATAGCGGCCCGGGGAGCCCGGGGAGCCGGGTGGGGGGAGGGGCGCCTCCCCGCGCTGATTTAGGAGCCGGGATTGCGGTGGCAGCAGCCGGCAGCCAGGCTGGCCCGGCGCGGCGGGCACCGGGGTGGGCGGCGGCGCGGGCGGCGGCGCAGGCGGCGAGGGCGGGTGCCCCCCGCGCTCCACCGCGCTCCGCCGCCGCGTCGCGTCACCTTCAGGAGGCAGCGGGGCCTGGCGAGTGGGGAGAGGGCGCCTGGAGGGGCGCCGAGGACCCGGCGGGCGGGAAGCGGATGTCCCTCGGGGAGAAGCGCGGGGAAAGGAGTGCAAAGGGGGATGGGAGGCCGGCGAGCCCCAGGACCCCGCGGCCACGCTGCGCGCAGGGCCCGCGGTGGCCGCGCTGCCTTCTCTTTTCCTCCGAGATAGCGATCTGGCGTCTCCCGGGCCCGGCCGCTCCGGCCGCGCGAGCCACGCTGATGGCGAGATTTCGCGCTGCGGAGCGAGCGCCGAGTCGATCTTTATCCAGCCTGGGGACGTGTCCGAGCGTCTCCCGGGGACTGCTCAGTATGGAGAGCAGAGCTTCACAACCGTCCCTGCGGGCGGGGAGCCGGCGAACACAGCCCCGCGGTCAGGCGTAGTGGCCCAGGCGACTGCGGGCAGCATCTGCGTCCCCCACCCCTGCGGCCCCGCGGGCACAGTTCCCACCCCATCTAGCCCTGGCTTCAACAGCACCCCAGCTGAGCCTGGCCCACCTGCTCAGACACTTCCCCCGCCCCCGCTCGTACCACCCTCACTCACTGCTTTGCTCACTGTGTCTACTTTCTCCCCATGCCCTCAACCCATTGCGGTGGGTGCGAAGGCTCCGGCGTCTCTGGACCAGGGGTGAGGGAGGGAAGGTGACTAAGATGGAGAAGAACGACTTGGTCAGCAGAGCCCCAAACACTGGTGTAAGGGCAGGAACCTGGTGTAGGTCTACAACAATGACAATTCCCTTATTTTGCACCCCAAAAGAACCAGGCACACAGTTGGGGCTTATAAGTATTTAGTGAATGAATTTCGAGCTTCCAAGAATAGGATCTGTGGGTTCCTGAAAGCCAGGCACAGGGCTTTGGAAAAGAAAACTCAGAAATCTACTCTCTGAGGGAGAAATCTCTAGCACTGTTTATTCAGCCCCCAAGACTTTTTTGACCACTATTCACTAACTAGCTTGGCTTGGATGCTTGACTGTTAAAATTACTCCAGTAAGGGTTAGTCTATGGAAGTCCTACTAACCAGTCCTTGGCTGAACCCTGTTAGCTCCAGATGCTGAGAACTGTCAGTGCTGTTTTCAGGTCTTTGTGCTCTTCCTCTAAAAAGCAGTAGATGTAGATAGACAAAGCTGTCAGGGAACTCAGATTCTTATTTCAGGCTGGGACACCAAAGCCTTTTTCTAGAAAAACATGCAAGCATTTACACCATGTAACCTGTGAGTGTAATTTCAGGATCATTAAGGACAGTGAGTCTTTTGATGTTCTGCCTAATGTCTACCTGTATCTCTGGCCCAATGGTTTACAGTCATCCTCTAAGGGTCAAAGAGCTTCTGGACCTTCTGAGACTCCAATAAATGTGTGGCTGTGTTTCTCAGAAAAATGCTCACTCTTGTGTACACATGGTGAATGGAGTTGTGAATCATTAGAACTTAATCCAGTTCTAGACCCTTCCAGCTAGACCCGTCATCAAGCAGTAAGTAGATTTTGCAGCAGTAACAGCATTCCTGATGTCCAACTCTCCTTAAGCACAGCAGTTGGCTCTGCATCCTACTGGATTATGCCACCACCCTGATCTGAGGGCATCTATATCACACGGCCATGAGGCTGGCACCCAAGACTGTCTTTGCACTTGTCCTATGCATCATGCATCATGGTTCCTGCCACCCTCTTCATGTGGAAATAAGTTGCAGGTTGTCAGGTTCTGTCTGATTCATGTACGTTCCTTAGTCGGAAACTCCAACTCAGGGAGACAGCAAGTGACTGGTAATTAACCAGTTTCACTCAATCCCAAGCATCTGAGCACACCTTTCTTGGTTTTGTTCTCACCTCTCTCCCTGCCTGGGAAGCTGTGAGCAGCAGCCCCAGCTGTGGAGCCTCACCTCACCTAAACCTGACAGATTTAGTAACCAGTGCGGTAATTATCAGCATTAGCCATCCAGATGTGAATAGGTTCTCTGTGCAAAACAACTCTGTAATGATCTCACACTTTCCCACAGCTATCCAGGTAAGGGGATAACAGACCAGAGGTGCTGGGGAAGGGCAGAGAAACAGGAAATGACAGGTGCATCAGGGAGTTGTTCACAGAATAGGCTGGGCACTTCTGGTCATAGAATTCCTAATTCTTCCAGTGTTGCCCATGTCCATTAGAAACTCTTGTAGCCAGGGTGTTTTTGCATTCAGAAAGGTCCTAAACATTCTGTACTATCCTGTGAGGTCAGAGTAGCATCTGAAAATTATGTGCATTCATATTCCTTCAGTGAAATGTAAGAACTTTTAAGATGAGTGTGAGGGTTAAGTGACTTTACATAGGTTTAGGTCGGGTTTTGTACCCAGATGAATTTAAACACCAAAGCACAAAAACAAAAACAAATTCTGAATATTTTTAATTCTCAGAGATTTGGACAGTTAGGATTGCAAACAAGAGATATATAGTGTTTTAGGCTGGTCATCCCAAAAGAAATGAATGTTTTATGAGGATTGGAGAAACAGCAACAGTGGATAGGAAACCACAAACTCGTGCAAAATTTCAGGGGTCTAAAGAAGTAACCCCTTTGCAAAACAAGGATTTTCTTGGTGTGGGCCTCTTTTCTCAGAGAGTCCACATGTACCATGTGTCAACAGTGTGCTTGCTATGAGTGGCAGATGGGCAAGATGAGCTTTTGCAGGGAGGCACGTATGGGTGAAGATGAACAGGATCTCGTCCTTGTAGAGAAGTCACAGCACCTAAGGGATAGTTTGTTCTAGGTGCATGAATATGAGAGACACAGAGAGAAACTTTCTAGGTAGCCAGAGTTAGCTCAGAACAGCTACAGGCAAACTCTTCTAGACAGCATACATGCTGACCAGGAAGGCAGGCTAGAAACAGGAGGATGCTTTTGGGTCCTATGAGCAAGTGAGTGTCAAGGTTGGGTCTGCTCAGGACCCAGGAGGAGAAGCCCAGGGAGGATGCTGTAGGGCAGTGTCTGCTTATGGTGGCCATCTGCACCAAAAGGACTGATGACCAGGTACTTGCTTGCCTGTGTGTGAAGTGTGCTTTGGGGAATCTCCATGTAGCAGTGGGGATGGCTTTGCAACCCAAGGGGCTGGATGAGAGTCTGAGACAGGGGTGGAGATGAGGAAAGAAAACACCTCAGAGAACCTCTGACTGTACAGCTCTCTGTCCTTGCCAGAGTTACCCAGCTAGCAATTTGCTCCACAGGGGCCCTTTGGAGCCCAAGGTCAACAGCAAGGAAGTCTCACATTAACATTTTTATTTATTTATTATTTTATGTGTATGAGTGTGTTATGCCTGCAGGTATGTGAATGCACCTATGTTGTGCAGTGTCCATGGACGTCAGAAGAGGGCATCAGATCCCCTGGAACTGCAGTTACAGACAGCTGTTAGCAGTCATATGGGTGCTGGGATTCGAACCCAGTTCTTCTGCAAGAGCAGCTAGTGCTCTTAACTGCTAAGCCATCTCTGTAGCCTACATTAACATTTAAAGTTAGTCTTATTGCTGGCCTTGGTTCTGCACTGCTCATGGTCCCAGTCATGGCTCTTCTGGCAGAGCTCTGACCGGTCCTCCAGGTTTGGTAACTGGAGTTCTATGTCAATCCCCCTCTTCCGGGTCCTTAGGGTCTAGGATTCTGGGGTCTGATGTTTTACTTTCCTTCCTGTGGCTGAGTGCCACCTGCAGCTCCACATTTCTATTATCAACCTTCCTTTGACATACTTAGCCTGGCTTCACTTCCTCCACCACCAGCTTTCAGTCTTGGCCATCTGGATGGTCAGGTCTTGCTCCAGGTTCCAGCCCTTCCCGGCCTAGCATCTCCAATTTCCAACCCAGCCAGACTCCTGAAAGACAGACATGACTTCATGATTCTGGTTTAAAGAAGAAAAAAGAGGAAAAGTGTCCTTTTGTGGTAGCAGATACTTGTCATCAGCAAATGCCAGGGAGAGCCCCTGGCCTGGGGGCACCTCTGCCAGCTTCATCCTATAGGAGGAGAGAAAAGGTACAAGGTGAATGAGAGAGGAAGGTGGAAGAGGAGGACAGAGAGGAAGAGAAGAATCAGAAGAGAGAAAGGGAAGGGGACCCCCAAGGAGGGAGGGGCGGAGAATGTTTGAAGTCTTTTTCCAGTGTCAAAATTGAGCAAATCTTGTCAGCAGAAAGAGTCAAGCATTGAAGATGAAAAGGGAGCCCAGTGTGTGTGCAAGGGTGAGAGGAAGGGGACACGGGAGAAAGAGAGAGGGAGGAGGGCAGAGCCGGACTCCTCAGGAAGGGCAGAACAAAAGCTGTTTGGCATTTCACAGAGGAGCCTGTTTGAAATCCACAAAGAACTTTATTTCTGGTGACTCCATCCTGATCTCCCTAACCAGGGGTTCTTGGGCACCGTTTGGTTCTCTGATTTGTCCTGAAACTCCACCCTCACCCTGGCACAGAAGTCCATTCGAGATAGGGTAGACTTTTTCCAAAGTTCTGCTCTGGGGACTGGTGGTATGTGATGACCTTCTAGGTGCAAGGATAAATGAGGCTAATAAGATCTCACTATAGACTTTGACAGACAGCATATAAAACAATCTGAATGCAGTACTCAGCAGAGCTCCTGGCACATAGTAGGGGTTCCACAAATAACAATCATCCTTTCCTTCTTGTGCTCTGCGCCACCTGTCACCTCCTCCCTCCTGCCTTTCCTTTCTGGGAAAGGCCACTCACTGTCATCCCTTTATCATCCCCAGCCTTTTAGCACATAGCAGTTACACTTCTTTAGGGCAGATCTGTAGGTCCTTCTGCCTCCAGATTTTCCCACCCCAATCTGCTATAATCCTTTAATTTGTTTGACACTTTACAGAATAAGAAAATCTTCATTAATGTTTACCTATGATGTAGACACGTAAATAGAAACTCAGAGAGGTGAAGTGACTTGCCCAGCACAGCACTGCTAATGAAAGACAGCTGGGATGCAAATTTGGTCTCTTGGGCCCAAATCAGTACATTCTGCACTGTCCAGAGTTGAGTAAGTAATTGATTCTTTCATGGTGTTATTCTTGAGGGTAGAGACCTGGTTTTCTATTTCCCATAAACATCTCCAAGGCCTGGCCCACAACAGGCCCTCAATCAGTGTCAGTCGATTCACTTCTAGGTACCCAAGGGAGCCCTGGGTCCCCCTTGCTCAGCCCTTCCTCCATAGCACGGCCATCACCTCCCTGCCGCCTGCTTAGGCTTCAGAGAGCAAGCAGCAGCCCAGACTGAGGCAGAACTATGCACAATGTAGATGAGGGCTTCCCAGAAACTGAGCCACTGGTCCCCACTCTGGGAGGCAGGAAGAAAATCAGGAGGAATTAGATTTGTTTATGTACAGCTCAGACAGGTAGAAAATAAAAGCAGCTCCATGCTCATTGCAACAGAAAGGAGCTGAGACTTCATGAAAAGAAAGCTTTCTTCTCCCTGAGAGTTGAGATGTTAGAATGAGATTCCTGCCGAGGTTGTAGAAACGGCTCCCCTGGAGGTCTTTAAGAGCTGGAGAGAGACTGGCTTTCTAGCGTGGTGTGGGCATGAAGGCAATCATGAGTGTGGGGCCAGGACACAGGCAGCTGGAGGAGAGCTCAGCATGCATTGGGCCTGACCCAGCATCTCCAGGGGTAGGTCAGAACTAAAAGGTAGGGGTGAGTGGCTGGGCATGAGGGTCAGGGAGGAGAGAGAGCAGGCCTAGTGAGGCAGGTCAGAGGCTCACACAGCGAGAGCCCTCTAACGGGTTGCCCCTGGTGCAAAACTAAGGCCGTCCATTGGTGTGGGGGCCAGTGCGCGGGGTGAAGCAGCAGTGGGTAAAGAGCAGATTCCCAGTCCTCAGGTGGACTTGACCGACAGGGACAGAAGCCATGCTTTTCCTCTGAGCACAGGAGATGCTGAGGCTGACTCATTAAAATGTTAAACACAGGACTGGAGAGATGGCTCAGCAGTTAAGAGCACTGGCTGCTCTTGCAGAGGACCTGGGTTTGATTCCCAGCACCCACATGGTGGCTACCAACCATCCATATCTCCAATTCCAGGGGACCCAATGCCCTCTTCTGACCTCTGCAGGCATTGCATGACATGAGGCGCACTTACACATATGCAGGCAATACACTCATACATATAAAATAAAATAATAATAAAAAAATGTAAAATGATCTTAATAAGTCTAGGTATATCATGGAGGTACATGCAACATTGTGTAAGATTATTGTAGACAAAGCATGAGCCTGGAAAAGAGGTTTTGGGGGCTGGAGAGATGGCTCAGTGGTTAAGAGTGCTGGCTGCTCTTGCAGAGGACCCAGATTCACTCCCCATCACCCATATGGTGGCTAACAACCATCCCTAACTCCAGTTTCAGGGGATTCAGTGTAATACCACGATAGGTATTACATAACACGGGTGCACTTACATACATGCAGGCAATACACTTATACACATAAAATTAAAAAAGAAAAGAGCTCTAAGGCTCCCTGTTGGGTGACCACAATAAGACTCCATTTTGTCCTGTTCGGAGTACTTTGGTAAGGCAGTTTCACCAGAGCTGTTCTCCTGGGTACAAAGCCACATTTTACACAGTGCACAGTTTCTCATTGGGGTCCTTCTCAAGCATCCATGTGCCTTGTGGTGTCAGGCGCTATGTCCTTTACAACAAATATGTAGGTATTTATATTTTTCCTGTGGAGATGAGGAAACAGGCTTCCAAGGATGCCCTAACATTGTCACATAGCAAGGCAGGATAGGATGCTAGGAGGTCCTTTTTGGCAGGTACTGTTATTTCCCCTATGCCTGCTGTCTTCCCCATGAACTGCCATCTATCCCACACCTTTCCTTCCATTCCACAATTACCCTTCCTCCAGAGAACGGACAGGTCATCACCAGCTGAGAAACTCAGGAACACTAGATGTGCTGGAGCCTTTCTATTTCCACCTGGGCCTATATTTACAGGTAAGGACCTAGCATGGAATCACCAGCATCCTTGTGTCACAATCTGAGTATCCACTTCTGAAGTGGCTGGTGGAGTTCCGGTTCAGTGCATAGCCCAGGGTCACCTGGAATGTAACCAATTCGGTGGACAACCCAGGATGGATTGCTTACCGGTGAGCATCTATCCAGGGCTTGTTAGGTGCAAGCTCTGTTAGGCTATGGGGGAACAAAGATAAATAAGACCTTCTCTGCCTTCAAGGAGCTTACAGCACAGCAGGGAAATGATGCCCAACTCCCTCCGAAAGAGATAAAGACTAGCAATGACCTGGAGAGATGGGCCTCCTCTCGGTCTCACCCCTTACCCCACCCGTACCTTTTGTGTCCTGGAACCTCCTTCGGGCAGTGGTGCTGAGAGGCAGGAGGCATTCCTCTGTTTACTAGTTGCTCTATGTCTATGTGGAACTCTCTCACTACATACAGCTTATGTAGTGGTCTCATCCTATTCCTCAGTCAAATGTTCTTTCTCTGTAGTTGCCAGTGGTCACTTCAACCAAAAGCCAACACAACCTGGCTTACCAGCTGACCCTTCCAAGGGATGTTTTACAAGGGCTTATAATACTCAGAGGCTGCACTCTAATACCCCGGCTGCTTTAATGTGCCCAAGGCACCTATGATTATGCTAATGTACCCATGTCATGGATGAAAAGCTGAGCTAAAGGAAGCCACTGGTAAGTAGAGAAGCTGGGACTGGCACTCCATCCTACTGTAGCCATCACTCATACATAATATAGCATTCACTGTGGACCTCATGAGGACTTTGATGTGCTGATGGGGAAGGAGATCTAGGAAGATAAAACAACTTATCAAGCTCAACTGGGTCACAGTACAGCAGATGTCAGGGTCCAAGTTTGACTCCTCTCCAGTGCTCCTCCCAGAAAATTCGCTGCTGAAATCACACTCTAGACCTTGCATATTTCCAGCCACCTGCATGTTTTTGGAGGGGTTGGGTCTACACTGTACTACTAGGTGAAAACTACAGACAAAACAGGCTATCAACCAGAAAAGCTAGAAGACCGCCACCTGGTGGCTTTGTGGATAGTGACTCTTGGGGTGGGTGGTGGCTCTTGGGGTGGTGGGGAGGGATCTAGGCTGGTGTTATGAGCTTTTGTAAAAGGATTTGTCAGCAGCCCATGTGCCAGGTCCTCAAGTTCACCCATCCCTGTCACGTGTCATATGTCTCTCAGCTCCTGCAGGTCACCTCCTTAAAGAGGCTGTTCCAACCATGCACCCAAGTCACTGCCAGCTAACTGCGTGTCCTTTTAAAGCTTAACACTCTCTGAAATTATGTATTTTTTGTCTATAATTCCCTACTGGGCAAGTAAGCTCCCTGAGGGTAAGGACAGCCCATCCCAGTGCCTATATCACACCTGTGCCAGTGGTGTGTCCATAACTATTGGGTGAATAAAGGACTCGACCTACGACTGGTCTTTTATCCGTCTGCCTCCAAGGCTTTCTCCTTTCCCCTGTAGTTTCCTGTCACCCTCGGTTCCGTCTGTGGATACCTCCTCCATCTATCCAGGACCAATGGTGAACCCAGGCCACCTGGTATCAAGGAGCAAAAAGGGAAAAGACTCACACTGTGGTCCTCAGGCTTTGATGTAGTTGAAGTGCCTAGGCTTTTTGGTAGGGTTTGTTGTCAATTCTTGTAATTAGCTTGTATCTTACAGTTATTGCTCTTGGCCATTTAGAAAGGGGTTTAATTGGTCATTCAGGCATGGAACCTAGTCTGTTCTCCAACTTTGTTACTTCCTCGTCCACATTGGGAACCTGGAAAAGTAGATTAGCATCTCAGGATTATAAACTGCCTGTTCTCACTCACTCACACTTGGATGGGCTCCAAGAAGTAAGCTCTGGCTTGTGAATTTGAATTTAGTGTCTCACACTTGTATGGAGAAGCATAGACTCGAGCCCAGTGCCTGTGATCTGCTGGGAGGAGGGCCAGGCTACGTACTTGGCAGGGGTGAGTCTCTGACCAAGACAGAAGTGACTCAGAAAAGTCTTGCTATATAATAGGTATCACTGCCAAACTGTGCTGTTTCAGAGAATGGGGGACCCTGATCCCTAACGAATGAAGGTTGCTCACTGCCAGCTCCACTGCAGTGATTCAGTGGCTGCGCAGTGCTGGAGTAAGCCTCTGACCCTCTCATCGGGCCTACCGTTGTTGCACCGCGTGACCTTCTTTATTTTGGAAAAGTCAGCAGAGCTGGATGACCATTGATTCCCTGCAGCACTGATATTCTGGGCCTTTCTCTGGGTGTTGGAGATGAAGATGCGATGGTGAAAAGGAGACCACTGTCCATCAAACAGCTGGCACTGAGCCGGGTGCATGGCTGTGTCCTCCCAGAAGTTCTACTTGAGGACCGCTGTTGTCAGAGGAGGGAAGGGGGTTAGGCACACACTGATGATGTCACACAGCCAGAATGTCTAGGGTGGAGCCAGCCAATGTGCTCTCAATGTATCACAGGCAGCTTGGACCTAATACCTTCTCTACCTTCTACTCCAGGAAGTTTTGTCCCTTAAGGTGGCTGTCTTTCCCATGGATCTAACCCTCACAGTGACTCGGAAGGGACAGACAGCTCAGTTGGGGTCAGATGGTTTATTCCAGCCCTGCTTTTCACTCCTTGTTAGGCAGCTCTGGGGTGAAAACTGACCTTGATGTAAGTAATGGGCAGTAGACCTCATGCCACAGGCTTGCCCTACGGGACAGCAATTCTGTAATTATACAGATCCAGTGTCCACTGAGGGCTGTAAATGTGCTGAGGCCAACAGTGACAGTGGGAAAAACAACACCGACAGCAGCACCAGGAGCAGCATCAACAGTATCAAGAGCAGCAGCACCAACAGAAGGAATAGCACTACTGACCGCGCCCTGGGCATGGAGACTCACTCATGTACATGTTGCTAACAAGGGGAGTGAAAAGGATGTCCCCTAGTTCCTGGCTGAGTCTCTATCTCTAAGATATGAGATAAGTACCCTGAGGCTGAACTACCAGGATGGACAAGTGTCTGCTTCTGTATGGCAAGAAGCAGGTAACTCACTGGATTTTCCCTATGAAAAATTAGAGAACATGATCTGATGTATTATCTGGTAACAGGGCAGACAGACTCTTGAAGAATTCAGGAGCAGTACCATGCTCAGCGTGGCCACCCACTTCTTCATGCCCCCTCTGCTCCATGTTCCATGTTTACAGTGCTTCTCTCTAGCTGCCCCAAGGCTCACTGCCCTGACCTGTCTCCCCCAAAGTATCTCCTGTTCCCAAATTGTAATTTATAACCTACAACCAATCATCCTGTTCTCATTTATTTTGGGGAAATTTTTAATAGCTGATTGGTATACTTCACACCGAGACATGAGTGACTGACAGTCACCTGTTACTGGCAGATGTCTTTCTTTTTAAAGAGATGTCAGTTGATCTAGCAGATATGTCTCCCTCATGAGATCCCAGCTGCTGTTGCTCTAAGCTCTGTGGGAACAGGTCCATTGAACTAGATAGAGAGGAAGGCCATCCTCTTCAAGGGCTGTTTTCTAAAGGGAGAGGTTTCTATCATATCTCTCTGGTCTCTGAACATAACCCAGTGACACAGGGAGAGGTCCTACAGCACCTTTCTTGTTGGCACAGTCTCACCTTTCAAAACCCCCTCTTCAGTGAGAAACCATTTTAATAAGGCTGTAATTTTGTTACAGAAGTTTGTAATTAAATATCCTTAAAAGAAATGAGGTTGCAGGTCCCTATCTCCCAATTTATCATAGACTTAATGCCCCAAGTTACACAGTGTTTAATTAAGAATGTATCCCCGCTGTAGCTGCATGCAGTTTCCTGGCCATAGAGATAGGAAGTGCTCTGAATTTATCATGGAGGGTGCTCTCTGTTCTTGGGATGTTGTCCTGTTTATTGAGGTGCAAGGTAAGTGTAGCCTTCTTAGTCTGAAATAGTAGGCTTTCTCTCGTCTCTGCAACCGACCCAACCCCATGGGCCTCTCTCTTCCTCAGAGGTAAACCCATCTTTCAGTCCCTCCATAGAAGAAAAGTGCAGAATTACCTTATTTAAGGAACCAGCATGCTCCCCCTGCTGGCTGATGGCTGCCAATACACCTGCATGCTAGAAAATAAGGGGACCTGATTCCTCTGAAGCCACCGGGAGGAGCACCTACTGTGTGTTAGCACATTGCTAAAGGCTAAAAGAAGGACCAGGTTGTTGTTCCTAAAGATCTTGGAGTCTGATAGGAAAGATAGGATGCAGATATATCACACATACACCCCAACACAGTGAGTTAATGTCTATTAATTATGGAATCATGGAGGATGGGGAAATTTCTTCTTCCACAGAGATGAGAGGCTCCTGTGAGGCTAGTCTTTGACCTGTATCTTGGAAAAGTAGCTGGATTTTTGAAGGTGACCAGGGAGAGGATGGCTAGGACAGGAAGATGTTAGGGACCCAAAGAATCCTCCTCTGTACAAACGAGGAAAGAGTTTTGCCAACATCCTGGGGTAAATGCTAGACCAGAGTCTAGAACCTACATTTTCTTATTCCAACTCCCAGTTTCCAGGAATTCCAGGCTGAGGAAGGGCACAGGGTGGGGGGAGGAAGTGCAGATATGTCAGAGAAATGGAGGAAGGAGTTTGCATTGCAAGAAATTCAATCCCACTTACTGAGGAAGTGAAATGGTCCTGGTTAATTTAATTTCCTAATTAGATGGAAGTTCTGCAGAAAGCCTTCGTTGTTAGAAATGTGGATTTTTTTTTAAAAGTCCTAAAATGTTTTATTCTGCTTTTCTACCCTAGCAAGTCAAGCGAAGGCATCCATTTGGCCACTGATAATCCTGGTCCTTCCATGTCCTGTGATAGTGTGGCTGTAGAACAGAATATACAGCCCATGATACAGGCCATTAACAGCTCTTGAACTCTTCAACAGCAATAGATTTTCCAGCTGTTATTTCTTCACCTGCAATATGTATATTTCTTTATTGGCATGGGGCAGTTAAATAAAAACAATCTGATCAAACAAGGGCTCAAGATTCCTTTGCCAGGGCAATTCGAAGAATTTTTTAGAGAGGCCCTTCCAAGCCCCTGGGAAAGGTTGCCCACTCTTAGAACTGTGCTGGGACTTTTACCTGGAGCCCCACAGATCTCTCAAGTGTGCATTGGAAAGGAGCAGGCAGGACATTTTGTTGATGACACTGGCTGGCTCACACGCATGTCCCCACTCTCTCCCCAACAAATTATGAGTAAGAAACAGGGTCTGCCTGGACTAGGCTCCAGCTTGGGCATGGAGGTTAACGTCTCAGAAGGCCCCCAAGGGCCCTGCCTTTGATAGTCATGTTCCGTGTAGTCCCTACCCACGTCTCGGCATAACCGTTAGCTACGTCACACATGCTGGTGCACTGTTTCCTGAGTTTGGGTGGAAAGTGTAGCTTTTATCCCTGGGACTCGCTCTGCCTCCCAGATCACCTGGTCTGAGGGAAGCCTGCTACCGTGTTGTGAGCATCACAGTGGAGAAACCCAAGGGACTAGGACCTGAAGCTAAGCCCCGAAGCAGAGCCTCCAGTGTTTTCAGATGATGACAGCCCTGTGACATCTTGATTGTCACCAGGAGGGAGTCTGAGCTGGTCACACATGGCTCAGCTGCTCCCAGAGTTCTGACACCAGAAACTGGGGGAGATAGAAATGTGAATTTGCTAATGTGCTCTCAGTTAGGGACCTCCCTGGGGTAAGGGTTCCTTTGACACTTTTCTAACATCACAACTAAGTGACCAGGGCATTTTTGCATCCTGAGATCAGGGCTTAGCCAGCTTAGTTCCCTCATTCACACACAGGAAACATGAGGCCAAGAGGGAATGGCCTTGCGTGCAGCCAGGCTGAAATAAGATTCGGGTCTTCTGATTTGGGGCTCAGACTTTCCTTTCTTACCCCCTCCCCGCCCCTAGGCAGCTTTCCAATTTGCTTCTGCTTCATTCATACAGTTATTATAAAATTCCTACTATGTGCTAAGGACTGTGCTGGACCATGGAGCGCTGAAGAGGCTCCCACACACTTGGAGACTTGGCAAAAATTCCTCACTGGAATAACACATACTTATCATACCAGGTGTGGGTTAAATGAATAAATGTTGCTTGCTCTGCCACTAAAGTCTTGGGTCTCTTTTATCATTCTTTGAAAATGAAGCTTCCAGTCCAGCATGAAGTACAAAGACCAAGATTAAGACATAGTATTAGAGCCAGTGAAATGGCTCAGTGGGAAAAGGCACATGTTGCCAAGCCCAGTGACCTGAGTTTAATCTCTATTACTTACATGGTGAGCAGAGAACCAATGCTGACACCTGATCTCCACATGTGCGCTCACACCTATATACACATACGTATACACATAAACTTAAAGGTGTAATAAAAATTATTTTTCAAAAAGACATAGGATCAGCTCTAGAGGGATGACTCAGGAGATAAAATGCTTGCTATGCAAATATAAATATTTGAGTGTGGATCCCCAGCACCTACATAAAAGCCACGCCATTTCTGTAACTCCAGTGCCAGAAGGGGTCCAAAACGGCGAACTCCAGGTTCAGTTGAGAAATCTTGTCTCAAAAATATGGTGAAAGGCAAAGAGGAAGACAGTCAGTGTTGTCCCCTGGCCTCCACAGGCAAGGATATACACACAGGCATGCACACATGGCACACACACACACACACAAACACACACACACACACACACACGCATAGGATCTTAAATTTTAGAATTAGAAAAAGCCTCGTTAAGAAAATGATGAGGAAGTGTATGGGGAAAGTGATCCCTTTGACAGTTACATGATCTTTATGGGCCCCTTCTTCCACGTACATGGAACAGTTTATTTTCAATCATTGGGGTTTCCTAAGATGTTAGAAGCCCATCTGTGGGTGTTCTGGGACTCCATAGGCCAAGAACTCTTAATGTGTTCTAATATGCTATTTTAGATGAGAAAAATGGGCCCAGAGAAGAGAAATAACTTGCCCTACATCTCACAACAAGTTGGCAGTAAATGAGATCTGGTCCTGGCTCCCGCCACCAGAGCCCTGGCTTACAGGAAGTACACACATCCAGAGGAAACACAGCACTTCAGGAAGTCACACAAGGGTATTTATTTTCTCTCAGGGACAGACAGAGTGGCTCAGACAACCAACTCTGTCTCCAGAGCCAGGCTAGCAGGCACCACTAGATGCTTCCTAAGATAGGACAATTAGAGAAAGGGCCTGGCAGAGTCAGATAGACAAGACAGGAGAGTTAGAGTATTCAGCAAAGCCCCCAAAACAGTTGGCTTTGCTGTGTCCTCTGGCTGGTCCTGGGAGTTCAGGTGGCTCCTCTGCCACAGGGTGACTGACAGTCAAAGTTTGGGTGGGAGTTGGTCTTAGACTGTCACACAAACAACCAACTTAGCACAGTGTGGAGTAGTTGGGGTTTCAGTACCAGCTTTTTGTGATCAGGTAGTTAGATTTTGCTATTTACTACCTGTCTACTCACCAGCCTCTTTTTCTAACCTGTGAAGTGGGGACTCTGATGGCCCTCACGCTACAGGCTTGTAAGAATCAAGTAAGTGAGTTTGGCAGAGCACCAAAACCAGAACATGACAATAGTAAGTGCTGTATAAATATATAGTAATTAAGAGCAAAAAAAATCTATATTTCTTCAGGCTTTGTTTTTTTTCTCCACATTTAAAAAATAGTTAGATTTTATCTGATCGTGGTGGCAGACGTCTATAATCCCAGCATTAGGGAGCTAGAGACAGGAGGATTGTTCCAGGTTACAGGCTAGCTTGGTCTATAAAATATCAGACCAGGCAGGGCTGTATACCAAGATTCCATCTCAAAAGAAGTTACATTTTAAAAATTAGCTTTATCGAAGTAGAAATTGTTTGTAGTAATATGTTCCACCTACTGTGAGTTACGGATCATGATTACACGGTGGTTAGGCCTCTGGGCACTGTGTTAAGTATACAATTGGATGCGTGAGTTATGAGAGACATGTATGTTTAAACACCACCACAATCAAGATACAGAAGTTCTGATCACTCCACAAAACTTTCCAGACAGTCTGTCTTTATTTCCAACCCCATTCCAGGTGACCCCCCCTTTGCCAGCCAAGGTAAAGGAGCACAGTTCTATTAATGAATCAACAGTTGTCAGGCTGCCAAAATATATGTAAATCTCTAATATATGTCTGAACCAACTGCTATATTCCATAGGTCCTACTGTCACCTTATCAGACTCACTAGGAAAGCTGAAGTCTTACAATTTTTAATTAGAAATAAATGCAAGAAAATTATTAAGCAAAAGGATGATTTGTGAATAATTGGTGAAGGGGGTATGAGAATATTTATGTAATCCTTGAAGTTTTTCTGTAAGTTTGACATTTACACCAAATAACTAAAAATAAGCAGTAGATAGAGAGGTATCTCTGAGCACTTTAACACTAGTCCCCTGGACCATCTTTAACTCTGCCATAGCCCAGGTGTGGCTCCAGAATGAATGTATCAGAACTCAATGGGTGAAGCCTTGGGCATCGGCTTGGTGCACAAGCAAGGCAGCCAGGGCTCTCCAAGACTCCAGCTTTGGCAGGAGAGGGCCCTGCCAACTGGCTGAGTCCACACTGGCTTTCAGCATAGAAAGGGCCAAGCTTGAGTTTGGCGGGCAAAGAGCTGGCTCAGGTTAGCACAGCAGCTGTGTTTGCGAAAACGCTTTGTGTCCATAAAACACTGTGTGTGTGTGACAGGACTTAGGGCAGTCTGTGTCCTTAGAGAAGAAGTCAGCTTGAAAGTAAGTAAGTAAGTATGCTATAAAATGTCAGCTGCTTAGCAGGCCGCATCTTCTGCTACTGCCACTACACTAGGGTGACCAATCATTCTGCTTTATCTGGGACCCTCCCAATTTTAGCTTCAGTAGTCCTATTTCCTTTCCTTCTGGCCAGACTGGGAGGGCTAGCCACCTACAGCCTATGATGACTCTTAAAATTGCCAGAATAACTTCCGTTACCATTGTATGAGTCAGATCAGGCAGCCACAAGAAAATCACATGTTGGGTGGCTAAACAGTAGAAATTTATTTTCTCACAGTTCTGGTTAGAAAGGCCAAGGTCAAAATTCTTGCTGATCCCTGGTGAAGGCTTTTAGATCCCTGGTGAGGGCTTTTCTCCGGGGCTTGTCAGTATGATTTCTTTCTTGCCATGTCTTCACATGGCCTTTCTTCTGTGCTGTGACAAGGAAAGGGACTCTCTGTTGACTCCTCCTCTTTTGAGGCAGAGTAGGACCCACATTTATAACCTGATTTAACCTTAGTTACGTTAAGGCCAGGTCTTCAATGTGTGAGTTTTGAGAAGATCCAAACATTCAGTTACACGAGCCACTGTCCATCTGACCATTGCCACCATCACCTTAAACTGTGGCTCTTGGCTTTGGCTGTCCCTGCTCACCTCGGAACCGTTCTCATGCAGGCAGGTGTCTCCTTCCATCAGCCCCTCCCATTGCCTTCTCCCATTCCTTTGGTTCTTAGCGTTTTGCTGATCCTGGGGACTGTTCTAAGTCTTAGAATATGGCTTCCCTGAAGTCAGGCTTTTATAAGAGTTAGATCTACAATCCCAGAAAAGAACTCTCTGGTCCTCACAGCCAATCCCTGTCCAATTGTCCCCTCACCTTCCCTTTACCTGACTTTGCTCTGACAATGGCCATCTTAGCAGCAAGCAACCCACCGGCCACGTGGGTATGGAGAGGAAGGGGCTTGTGAAGGTTAACGAGGCTCAGGCTGCTAGTCATCCTGGAGGTCACTGTCACCCCGAGTCGTGCCCCAGAGCCCTGTGCTGGCCTCTTCCTGTCGCCGGGACATCATTAGAAATGTTAATTATTAATTATCACTAAAAGCCCTTTTTGCTGCATTGCTGTTCTCGAGTGCTCTTGCTATCTCTCCTTTCCCTCTTTCTTTCTGTAACTGGATCCTGGTTCCTGGGTCTCCTGTTTTCTTTCTAGTCCTCTTCCTTTGCTTACCTCTCATCCACAGACTGGAGCTGGGGCATCTTGGGGCAACGGAGCAACCAGGGAGAACCACTTGGACACATCCTCTTGCAGAGCATCTGCTTCCTGCTTTCAAAGTGTGGCGGACCCAAGGAGGCACAAACAGAGGAACCTGGGTAGGAAGTGGGTTCCAGTGCTCTGAACTGTGTCTGGGGCACCTACATGACTCCTGCTCCTTCCACTGTCTTTGTAGCTCAGGTGCTAAAACCCCTTTTGGGTGCTACATAAAGAAATGTCATTTGAAGGCATCCTGAGTCCTCCTCCCAAGATGTCCCTATAACCATCAAGGCACTAAATGTCCCTGCACCTATCATGGTATAACACGGCTACTGTCGAGGAAGGACAGCTCAAGGCGAGACCTTGACCAACTATTTCCTCTCAGACCATGCCCTTCAGTGGAAAGAACATGACTTTGGAATCTGGAAACCTGGGTTTGAATCCCCGATTTGCCCTGTGCTTGCTGTGTCACCTTAGACAAATTAGATGAGCTCTCTGAACCTCATCATTAAAACATAGCAATAATCTTCTTTCTCTGGGATATTGAGGAATTTAATGAGATCGTGATCTCCAGCTGTAAGCATGCTTCACTGTAGGTGCTTAATATATATTTGGGTCTTATCCATAAAAAAAGAGATGAAGATTCCTGCCCTTTCCATGTGACAGAGCTGAGGACTTTGAACTTCTGAGCAATTGCTACGTGCCAGATACTATGCTACATGTTTTATACATTCCAACTCACTTAATCCCTGTAACAATTTTCAACAGAGACCCTATTATTCTTATTTATTACGATCATTTAGTAACGATTATTATAACTATTACTTATGAAGTAGGTGAGTCAAATAAAGAAAAGTTAAATAACTGGCCTGAGGTCACGTGCCAGTGAGAAGAGCTGGGTAGCTTTAGGATGGTTTAGTGTCTGGAACTGTGTCATCCAATGATGTAGTCACTTGCCAGATATGGCAACTGAGTCCTCGAGAGTGGCTAGAGAAGTCTGCACTTGGCTTTAATAACACAAAGAAAGGGTGTCAAATAATTCAGTAATAATTTATTGATGGCATTAAAATGAAAATGTTTTTATATATTTTGAAGCTGCGAAATTAATCAGACCCATTTTTCGTTGGTCTGTGTGTGTGTGGTGCTGGAAATCAAACCCAGGGACTTGCACACTTGCTTGGCAAACACTCTTCTGCTGAATGACACTCCATCCCTCTTTGTTCTAGTTTTAATGTTGACCTCTAGAAAATTTTAGCTCAGTGATAGAGCATGCACTGGGTATATACAAGGTTCAGGTTCACTCTTGAGCATTAAAAATTAGTTAATTAAATGAGGTGAGGCTCACATTGTATTTATAGAGGAATGCATGGTGTCTTATAGACACTTGCTTGTAACCCCCCCCCCCCCATGCTGTGGCCTACAGTGAACATGTGTGGAGACTGAAGTGCAGGCCAATGTTTGACATCATGGTAAAGTCACTGCCAGCTCCCAGATGCCGTTTCCCAGGATTCTGTCAATATTAGGAAGTTCCTTCTTATGATGTAGACACTGCCGAGAAATGATGTTTCAAGCATTCTTCAGGGCAGTCCAGGAATGAATGGCCTTGAGAGACCAAGGCTTTGACCCTGAGTATTTAGCCCCTCCCAACCACCGAGCCTAGACAAGGCAGTGAAAGCAAAGGGTTTATTTCCAAATAAGAAAGTTCTCAGTTCTATCTCAGGGAAGGTGAAATCTCCCATCTGCTTCAACCGAGCTTCCAGCCCAGGCAGAGGGAGAGCTTGGCAGGTGCTCCACCTTGGGTTTGCTCACAGGATCCCCCAAACCAGCTCTGCTCAGGCATCTCAGATCCTTCTTCAGATGACAGAGGAATTGTTTGCCCACTCTCAGATGGTTCTACTCTTTATAAGGCTCTTCTTTATACTGAGTCTCCTACAGGGAGCTCAAATTCCAGAAATAATTCTGAATTCTATTTTCTGGACCTGTGCTTCTCAGCGTTCCAGAAAACATGTCAAGGGACTCGGCGTCCCTAAGACATGCTGAATCAAATCCTTGGGGGCGAGGTATGGCCAGGATTCAAATCTCCCATTCTCTGTCCTCCATTCTTCGTCTCCCTCTCCTTCTCCTTTCCTCTCTCTCTTTATCTCTGTTTCTCTTTCTCTCATACACACACACACACACACACACACACACACACACACACACACACGAGAAGCAGGCACACAAATAAGGCCCCTCAGTCATGGTATCATAGTACATAACTGTGTTCAGGTATGATCAGAAGTGACATAGGCTGTCAGTAACTTTTCCTAAAAATAAAGTGGCTAATTTTTCAAATCATTTGCTTCTTAAATGAACGTGTGCAGACTCATGGTTATCCCTCTAGCATGAGGCTTGTGCTTACTTGCTTCTAGGGCACTCTCTGAACCAGAAGAGAAAGGTGTGATGCTGCTGGCAGATAATGGGCACCACGTACACCTACAGCTTGTCTTGTCTCTGCCGGTGACATCAGAGCTGCAGGAGAGCCAGGGATGAGTCACCCATTAACTAACCCTGGGGCTCACTAGGTGGCCAGAGTGAGCTCAGGACTTTGTGGGCATTCCCTTACTTCACCCCACCCTCATTAGTCTCTCAGTAATCCAGACTGGGGACTCATTATGAGCTCATTTTACTAATGAAGAAACTGAGCAGAGAGGTTAGGTAACTTGCTTGAGGTCACCCAGTTGGCAAACAAACAACAAGCAAGTCAGAATAAGGTCATAAACAGGTAGGTAGGTCTGTCTTGGTGGAATCATCTCTTCTCTGACAATGAGAGATGGCTGTAGAGAACTGAATGATACTTGTCCAGGGACCTTGAGAGGATATCTGACCCCTTTCCAGGAGAGGGTCCTAGAGACACAGAACCCAGGGAGCCTGACAGCCTATCCCTGACAGAGTACCAGTGAGCTATGACAGATGCTTTGAGGGAGCTCTTTGCCTTCATGAAGAAGTGCCTAGACCCATGGATAGCTAACAGGCTGCTCCACTGACTTTTATGCCAGTTCTTGGCTTTAAACATTCAACTCGAGGAAAATGCCACACTTTCCAGCAAGAAGCAGACAAGAATGTAAAGGACCAGGAGCACAGCTGTGTGGTGTGGAAGTGTTTCCCACCCCAGGCTCCAGCCCTCTGGATGCCAGTATGTGTGTGGCATGGCCAGTGTGACTTGGATTGCTCTGGTAATGACAAGCCATTGTCCATTCTTTGCTTTCCTGCAAGCACAGGAGACTGAGTGTCTAAAACTGGGATGTGGTGAGAATGTATTGGGCATGTGAACATTATCTGCCACGTGGGTGAGCAGAGGAACACATGTGGGAATGGCTGGTGGAGGTGTCCATAAGGAAACCCATTCTAGTTTTCACGTGGCAGCTTGCTGGGGTAGGAAATGTTTCTCTTGTACTGCCCTCCTCCTGGACCACAGTTCCCCCCCACTCACCAGCCTGCTTCAGGGGTGTGGCTCAGCTCTGCCCATCCCTCTGTCATTCTCAGAGTGCTCCCTTCCCCCTCCCTCCCTCCCTCTTCCTTCCTCTCTCTTCCTGTGTTTGCGTATGTGTAGGTGTGCTTGTGGGGGGGCATGTGTGCACATGTGTGAGGTGTCTGGAGGCCAGGGGACAACCTTTTTTGAAGGGGACAGAGTCTCTTACTGGCCTGTGACCTGGAACTCATCAAGCAGGTTAGGATGGTCAAGCAAGCTCTAGGGATCTGCCTGTGTCCAGCACTAGGATTACAAGTGTGTGCCCGCATGTCCAGCTTTTTTGACATAAGTTCTGGGAACTGACCTCAAGCCCTCCTGTTGCAAGGCAAGTACATTACTGACTGAGTGACATCTCCTGCCTCATGCTCAATTTCTCAATGTCCTTCTTCCCATCACGCCCAAGGTGAACATGGTATTCCAGACAGGACTGACCAGTTCTGAGCATCCTGGGGGCATATGATGGCCTAGACCAGGGACATTTTACTTCCCTTAATGCAGCCAAGATGATGTTCACTTTACGTATCATGTGTCAACCGCATAACACAGTTGGACCAAGCCGAGCCAGAGGCCAACTTACAAATAACAAACAAATAGGTCATTTTCACGTGGACTGCTGCCAAACCAGGTCTACCCCATCCGGTACTCATGCAATTAATTTTTAACCTAAATGCAGGACTCTGCATTTCTCTCTGTTCCATTCCATCATGTTGGTTTTATCCTCATGTTCCTTCCTGTTGAGGTCATTTCTTATTTCCATTCTCATCTGTAGTGGTAACTATGCTTCCCAGGGTTGTGTCTGTTGTAAACTCAATTAGAACACCTTGTAGGTTGTCTTCTGAGTCAAGACAACAATGCCGTGAGGTCAGCGCCAAGGACAGAGCTCTATGGGAGCCACTAGAGATCTCCTTTGGGTTGACACAGAAAAACTAATCAACACTCTTTGACTGTAGTTGCTCATCCAGCTATGACTCTGCTTCCTGTCCTCTGACCCAGTTCTCACTTCCCCATCATGTCCTCAAGGGCACCAGGTAAAGCACTTGTCAAACACCACATGAAATCAAGATTCATATGGTCTGTGCTTTGATCTGCTTGAGCAAACTGCTGCTGACATGTAAAGTGCAAAATATTTATCTATCAGGAAGACAGAGGAAAAAAAATAGTCTGAATGATTAAGAAGAAAGGGGACTCACTGAAAATATGGAGATGCCCATTCGAAATTGAAAGATTATCTCTCTTTCTAGAAAGTACCATCTTCCACTTTCAGGCATGCTTATTTTCTGAAAATAATCTATCATGGGCTGGAGAGATGGCTCAGTGGTTAAGAGCACTAACTACTCCTGTAGCAGACTTGGGTTCAGTTCCCAGCAACCACATGGCGACTAACAACCATTCATAACTCCAGTTCCAGGAGACACATGCCTCTTCTGACCCGTAGGCATTGCACAATATGGGTGCACTTGCATAAATACAGGCCAGACCCTCATATAATAAAATAAAAATAATAAATAAAATATTTTTAAAAATCCATCATGTATCATGGTTATTATATGTGTTTTGTTCTCCTCCATAAACTTCTGAAAATTTTCTTAAGGTACATTTTCATCTCTTTTCACCTAGTCCTAAAAAATATCTACTGTGGGGCCACAAGATGGGTCAATGGCTAAAGGTACTAATAACCTGAGACCCCATATGGTAGAAGGAGAGAACCAACTCCTACAGGTGTCCTGTGGCATCCTCCACATAAAATAAAAATGTAAAATTTAAAGAAAAGGGAAATACCTACCATAGGTAAGGGGTGTAGCTTGGTGGTAGAGCACTTGGCTATGGCCCTGGACTCTATCCTTAGCATCACAGACAAAATTAAAACAGTCTTAAATAAGGGTCTGTTTTAAATATGAACTGCAGAAGTCTGAAAAATATGTAACCTAGAATTTAAAAAGTGTTCTCTTTGTGCCCACAGCCTACAGCTCAAAGCCTTGCATTCATCTGGTACATTCAAATGCCCAAATGAACGTCAGCAGCTCCAACTGCAGTTTCCATTCTATTTATTTGTTTTGCGGGTGGGGGTGTCCATGTCTCTGTGTGGCTCTTCTGTGAAGGCCAAAGGACAACTTTCAGAAGTTGATTATTTTTCCCTCCACCCTCTGGGATGGAACTCAGGTCCTGAGGCTTGGCATCGAGTACCCATGCTTGCTAAGCTATCTTGATGACCCAAATTGCAATTTTCCAGATCAAACATGCTAAGATAATATAATCCAAAGGCACACTAATCTGATACCTACATGCTGAGGAATGATCGCAGGAAAATGTTAAGGCTTTGTTAAACCATTATTAAACCACGTACAAGCAGAAAACTGTGTTCAATAAAACACTGCAATTTAAATGTACAAAAGTCTGAAATATGAGCTGAGGTGTTTTAGGCAGCTTTTGCTGGCAGTGTGCGGCATGACAGTATGTGTAGTGCAAAGTGTGTATGTTGTATGTTCAGAACCAGGGCTGCAGTGAAGTCTCAGGATGCGATACAAGCACTGCCAGAAACAAATCAGACTTATTATGTGTTTAGTTTTGAATTAATTTTTGCTTGTTGCATGTTCTAAAACTTTTACTGTTGCCAAATTATTTGAGACCCACAGTTTAAGAAGTTGCCATCTGCCAGGCATGGTGGCGCATGCCTTTAATCCCAGCACTTGGAAGGTAGAGGCAGGTAGATCTCTGTGAGTTCAAGGCCAGCCTGATCTACATAATGAGTTTCAGGTCAGCTGGGGCTACATGGAGAACCTGTCTCAAAAAAGAACGACAAAAATGAAGCTGTCATTCAACTACATACCCTCCCATATTAGAAAACACCAACACATTCACTCTACCTAAATGCTCTTTTAAAAATCCTTTACTTTATTAACAAACAGCTGCCTGCTTTTACAAAAATGCTTACTTCATATTCCATTCCAGGCTGGGTTCTAAAATCTAAGGCAGTCGTGGGTTCCAGTCCTAGCTCTGTCTCTTGTCACTATATGAGCTTAAGTTTCTTAGCTTTTCCAAGCTTTTGTGTCCCCTCCTGCAAACTGGGAATAATCATAATGCCTGCCTTATGGTACTGTTGGGAAGTTAAAGTGAACATATGTAAGGATGCTGCCCAGGTAGTTGCAGTAAACTGTATCCATCATTGTTAACTGTGTGACTTTGGGCAAAAGTCACTTAACTCCTCTGAGTCTCATTTTCATGAACATAATAGCTGTAAGACTTGAGAGGCTATGGTATGGAATATGTTTTATAAGGTGTCAGCAAAGGTAAAAAATAAAACTCACTGGTTTCTTAGAGAGCTTAGGAAAGTCTTGCTATTTTATATATACAATAAACCCAAAGAAATGTCCCAAGTTAGAGATCCAGGAACAATCTTGGTGGCAGGTATGTCTATGATGCTTTCAAAACTGTCTGCAAAGCATGCTCTTGGAGAAAGAGTCTGTAGCTTTAATTATATTTTCAAAGGGGCCTATAACCCCATAATACTAAAGGTCACTGTCCTAAGGTAACAAGTTATAGGAAAACTATAGTTTCCCAATGTTTCTGTTTGGTCTGGGTTGTGGGTTTGGGGTGTGCAGAGAGTCAGCACCATGTACATCTGGGGCAATTCCCAACATGGGTCCATTTTCCCTGGATCTTTCTCCAGCATCAAGCAATCTATCCAAGATCAATGCTGCCAGTCCCTGCTTGTTTCTGGACACAGCACCTGAGCCTGACATTGCGAGTTGTTCTCTTTACACAGCCCTGCCCATTTTCATCTTTTCATTTTATGCCCAGAATAATCCCAGCCATGCCAGAGAGCTCACTGAGTACCATGGCTCACACATTGTCAAGTGTGATGCTTAGAGATGCTTAGAACAGTGGCCTCCAGAACAGTAGAACTAACATGGTGGGCTCTCAGGAAGAGAGGGAGAGTTTCTGTGGGATGGTCCAGGGTCTAGCTGTGAGACTGATGGATCATCAAATTCAAGGACTGTTTGGTTAGTACAGGAACCAGGTGGGGAGGCAGAGGACTTTTGGTGGAGGGGGTACGCTTTATCAAATGATGCTGTTGATGCTTTCACTCAGCCCTGAGAATGGAGGAGATGGACATGCCCCAGTCCTTTTGAGAAGATGCCATGACTCTGCCCTGCTTCCTGCTTTCCACAGTTATTCCCATATCTCAGAGGCTCCAACTTAGAGCCTCATTGCACTCTGTGCAGCAGGACAGCATCCCTCTTGATTTCTTGATCTTTCTGTTGCCATGGGATATCCTGTTCTTAGACTCAGGTTTGGATGCTGAGGAGACTCGATGGTCTCATTTGGCATACGGAAAGTGTTCTAGCAAAGTACAGCCATGAGGACAGAGGTTTAAAGCCCCAGAGAATTGTGGCAGTAATGGCTAACATTTATATAGTTACAGAGTACGGTTTTGCCAGCACTAAATGCATTTAATTCTCCTAATAACATTTCAAATAAATACAATGATGATCTCTTGCTAAGAGAAAATGGAATTGAGGTATGTGTAAGAGAAGCACATGACCTGGCCAAGGTCACACAGTCAGTGGCAGTGATAAGATCCAGATCCTGTAAAGTTGGCTCAGTAAATACACATAATTTACCATTGTGACACATTGCTTCCCTAAGAGGAGAGCAATGTTTCCTGGCTTTCCTGCCTCGTCTCTGCACACATCCACATCAGGGTCTTGCTGGGACAAGGTTGTCTTGGCCAAGACACTATTTCTCTATTCCTGTTTTGAATGGTGTGTCTGGTCTGTGTCCTCTATAAAGTTGAGACTCATGTCCTAGCCTCCTCTGGAATGATTGTGAGAGGTTCAGATGAGTCCCTGGTGTCAAGGCTCTGTGAATACTAGGCATTTCCCAATAAAGGGTGTCACTACTGTTATTGGGTAAGCATCTTTAAGTGCCCCCCTGGCTTGGGACAACACACCTCCTATGATCCTGTTATAGCTGGTGACTAGAGACTCTACTGACTTCTCCAAGGCCTAGATACCACGCCCCGCCTGATTTTCCTTCAGAGGACTTCACAGGAGACAATTTGTCCTCCAGCCTAGAACTTGACCCAAATCCCAGGAGGAGATGTGCCAAGACACTGGCCTGAGTGCCAATCCATTTGCCCAGATGCCCTGGCAGGATCCCAACACTGTAATCAATCATGGTCAGCCTCTACTAGTCACTTCATGCATTACTTTGTCACTATGCTTGTCTGTCCTCATTCCCACCCTGCACGTAACCCTGTCATCAATGGGTACTGGGCTGCAGTGTTAGCAAGGCAGTTAGTACTGGGACATGGAGTAAAGAAAGAAAGTAAATGAAAGGAAGTAAAGAAAGAAAATGATAGTTACCTGTGTTGTAGTTCTAAGATTGTTCCTTCCAGTCCACCTGTCACAATTTGCAGCAGCAGACTCAGGTAAACATCTTTCTGTTTGGCTAGTGACTCTGATAGCAGCCAGAAGGAAGGTTCCAGTGTTGGCTGAGACCAACTCTAGGTCCAGGTGTCTTGTTCATGCTGAGATGTTCACGGTGCTGACTCTTTTCTCTCTCCACATCCCAGACTGAACAGCAACAATGAGAAACTATAGCTTTTGTATAATTTGTTACCCTAAGATAGTGTTCCTTAATATTCTAGGGTTATGGGCCCTTTTGAAAATACAATTAAAGTTATATATAGAGAGATAGGTCCTGGTTGGTTGGGGTTTAAGGATGGGAAGGGAAGGAATTTCAGTAAAGGCGTGTGGAAGAAAAGCTGATGGGGCCATGCTTAAGAGTCAGGCTTCCTTCAGCTGAGGATCACTAGACTTCCTGTTTGATGAATGAGGGTCTAAGCTTTAGAGAAAGAGAGGTATCTAGTGGAAAGGAGGACTGGTGAGAGCTTATTTTGATGGAAAGATGGGTCTGAAAGTGAGGCTGTCTCAGATGAGTGTTCTATGTGTTTCTTGCTTTACAGGTAGGGAAACTGAGGCTGGGATTGCATAGGTAGTGGCAGAATTAAAACTAGAACTGTCAGCCCCAGACTCACTCCCTGTTCTGACATTTATTAACAGTGACAGTGGACACTCACCCATAACTGTTAGAGCCACAACTTGTCCCCTAATTAGGAGAATACTATTCACCTGCAGGTTGCCATGAGGTCCTCGTGAGACAATCTGAGTGGTGCAGTGACACTCCACCCTCCTTCTTTCCACGGAACACATCCACCTTCCGATCGGCTGTCCTTATCATAGGAAGGGTCTAGAAACTTGAAAGAATAAAAATGGGTCATTCTGAGGGCAGATTTCGGCAGTGTTGGGGAGCAGAGCAGAACAGAAGCAGTAAACAGGGCAGGCAAAATGCTCGGGAGACTCTCGAGGGGAACGTGAGCCTTCTTCCCGCGCTGCGGTGCGCCACTCGTCCCGTTTCAATGTCTCCTTCTCGCTGTCTTGATGACTTTCCTTCCTGTGTCTCCTCCCGTGACCACTCTTACTCAGCCATAAATAGAAGTACATTCATCATTACTTTCTGTTTTTAATGAATAATACACTATAGCCCCTGATCTGAATTTTAAAATCTCTCTTCCTCTTTCTCTCTCTCTGTCAACTTATTCAGTACTCATCCAGTTAGTACTGACTGAACATCTGCTAAGTGCCCAGCACTGAGCCAGCAGTTGGTGTATAGCTGTGAACAAAGCAGTCTGAATCTCCTACCCATGGTAGCTTTTTTCCAGTGGGATGTGACCTGCCTCTCTCATTCCTTGCTTGATACAGACTCTATCTGCATCACTTTGTTCTTTGGCTGATCTCTCTGTCTCTCTCTGTCTCTCTCTCTCTCTCTCTCTCTCTCTCTCTCTCTCTCAGACCCACCCTGCTGTTTTCCAGGACCCGATGACCATCGCAGTTTGGATGAACAGTGCAGAACCATTAGGAGTAGGGCTTTGGGCGCTCAGCAGGGAACACAGTGCTGGCCTTATAACAGAGGCTCAGAAAGATTTACTGAATAAAAGTGGGTAAATGGGAGCTACTTAGAATTGTTTGAGTGAGGGGCAAGGCCAGGTGGTCTAGTGATGTGTGCCCATGGCAGAGCTTTATCCCAGAGCAGAGCCACATAATCCTGGGCCTTCACACAATCGTACACTGTATGGCCTTTTGCTTCTTGTATATCTTTCCTTTCTAGAAACCTTGTTGCTGGCCTTCCCTACAGCTGCTGAGATTTGCAAAGTCCTAGGGAGTGTCTGCAAGGGAGGGAAGGTCCTATTTATTCCAGAAATGTTCTTCTTCAGAGCAGACGGACCCAGGGAGACTGGCTGGTGCTTGCACAGTAAGTGCCTATAATCTACTCAGGGAGGCGAACCCAGAGCCTTATCCCTCTGAGCCAGAGATTAAAGGCTTGGACTTATGATTGCTGCTCGGCTGGGGATCTCTGCCACACACCCACAGGGAGCCCCGAGAGCACAGCTGCCACTGGAGGAAGTCAGCGTGGGGGACTGCCGGTGGCAGGCTGTTGAAAACAAATGGGGCAAAGAAATGATTCCGATGCTATCGATTGGAGCTGATGTTTGCAGAACAGCCGGAAATGACTTACTTGGTTTCAAAACCAATAGGGAAACTAAAGTCAATGAGCCTAGGACAGATCTTGCTGAACCCTGCGAATGGGGTTTTGGGTCCCCAGCTCTCCCACCCACAACTCCCACACATCACTTTACCCAACCCACACCAAAACCCTAGTGGGGGATGGGACAGCCTTCCCAAGCTGGCCCAGCTCCTTCCTCCCTCCCTTTACCCCAGATAGCCTCCAGCCTTAATGCCTTCCTCAGCCTCCTACACTGGCTGGCTGCCACACCACCACATCTGGCCTCTGGTTCCCCCTGGCTAGTGTCATCAAGGCTCCATGGTGTGCAGAGATGTGGATGACCGCTCTCACTCCTTAGGTTCACCAGACAACTGGAGGTTTTGTTGTCAGTTAGTTAAAAGGAACTCCACTAGTAAATTACAAAAACAAATCAGGGATGAGAATTCCAGAGGCCTAGGGATGGTAAGTTTGTAGAGCAGGCATGCTGGAGCCCACAGAACTCAGGACTGTCAGCTAGAAACCGGGGCCCCTGCCCTCTCCTTCCTCCCTGCCCCGCCCCCTTTCCCCTTTACCTTGTTTGAGGTGTCCAAGAAGCAGGTACCAGAATGGGATTAAAGGAGAGTGGTTATATTAAGGGAAACTCCTGGGGGAGAAAAGTGGAGTGGAACTGAGACAGGCCAACCTCTGGCTGGCCTTAGAGCACAAGAGAGGAAGAAGGAAGCTGAAGGGAGAGCAGTTCATCTGCCCTGCCATCTTAAGCAGGTTCTGCAAGGCTGCTGCGGAGTGCTGGGGCCCAAGTGGGCTGCCAGAGAAGTTCAGGGATAGACAGTGGACCTGCATTTCACTCTGTTGTGTTTGGCCCTGGACCCAGAGCAGCCCTTGAGAAGCTTGGTTTGGTGGGATCTGGTGATGCCAGCCCAGTACCCTGAGCCATGTGCAGCTCTACTCCCTGCCCTGGTGCATTCTCAGGGCCTCATTGACTCAGTTGGCCTGGGCATGCCCAAAGCCAGTGCATGGCTGAGTGTGGACTTGGTAGATTGTGACTCTCTCGCGTGCTTTGGACATCTGCATCCCTGGTTTCCTCTTGTTCTCCGCAAGGCCTTTCTGGGCGACTTCTCAGACTGCACATTTCTGCTCTGTAATTCCTGCCTGTTCCTTTGTCGCTGGCTCTCTCTGTTGGGTTTCTTACTTATTAGACTCACTGTTTGACTTTTTCCTCCTAGGATATAAGTTTCTTGAGGACAGGAACTTTTGTCTGTTTCAGTTTCCCAAAGTCAAATAGTACCTGGAATTTGATAACTGTTTGTCAAGAGAAAGCTGATTGTTCTGAGGAAACTTGGGCTCAGTGTCTTCTGCGGCCAGCTGAACCTCAAAAAGTGGCACCTCCCTTAGAAACTAGTGCCACATCCCTTCCAGGGAGCTGTAGAGGTAGATGCTGTGCTGCAGGATTGCTGGCATGGGACAGACACAAGTGCTGGTCTGCTTCGATCACTTACCAGCTGTGTGACCTTAGCAAGGCACTTAACATCTCTGATCTGTAGCTTCCTCATTGGTGATGCAAGAGCAAAAATCTACCACTATCAGAAAGCCTTTAAAGTTGAGTGGGTTCTGATGAGCTCAACTAAGCTTTGAGAGGAAACTTTTCCCATTTAAGAGGCTGCACTCAGTAATGGCTACTCAGTGCAGGGAGAACTTCAGCCTAGCCCAGGTCCCCAGGTTCATGCAGAGAGGGGACTCAGTAAATATTGGCTAAGCCATCCCAATCACCTGAAAGGTTGATAGTATCATCCTTAGTTTACAAATATGAAAGCTGAGATTTGCTCACAGGCACAGAAAAAATGGTTCAGCCAGGGTGTAAACCCACAAATCTCCTGGGTTTAAAGAGGAAACTTTTCTATTCTATGGATCTGCCTGTGGATAGTGATTCCTTTGTATCATCTCACCAACATGGGGGGAGCCCAGGATGCAGACACAGGCTCTTGATGGTCTCAGGACACATACAGCTGGAAGCTGTAGGGTGCATGGGTTACTTCAGTTCAGTGCTGGGGGACAACATGGCCTCACGAACATCGTGCCCACTGACTTTTTTGCAAGCACATTCCTTTCCAGGTTGAGTGAATCATCCTTGGTTGGCAGGTAGATCTCTTCTTAATTTTTTTTTTTTAGCTGCTCCTGAATTCTTGACAATGTTGAGTCATTCTTTGGCAGGACATTGCCAGTGCTGTGGCAGTTGGGACAATTGATGTAGGCCAAGTGGCTTAGTTAGCTAACCTATCAGCTTTCTTTATACATGGCCGAGTTTACCCCTGTTCTAGGGAGTCATTGAAAAAGCAATGCCAGTTCTTTGGTCTCTGCAGAATGCGTTTGCAATTTCAAGGGCGGGCGGAGGTAGGTGGGAGATGGAGGGTTATATCTGTAAACTGGAAGTGATGAAGCCTTTTGCCAGGGCAGGCTAGGTTATTTGTGCTTAAATAAGACCCAGGCATGCACACAAATATACAAACGCTCTGTGATGAAAAGCTTTGGTGTTTATTGTACAAACAGCTGTGTTTGCCTGTAAATGATGCAATGAAAACAGTGTTATAGATAATAAGTAGATTGTGGCCCTAGTCAGGGTCAGCTCTTTGAGCATCCCAGAAAGAGTTCCTGAGGGGGAATGGTGTGAGAGGGGCACCCCAAAATGGTTCTTTCCTCAAATCCTCCAAACTCACCCTGCTTTTGGAGTTGTGACTTTTCATCACTGGTCACTGGCAGGCGGTTAGGGGTTGGGTCTTTTATTAAAGATCAAGGATACAATATCTGATGAATAAGTGGTAATATATTAATGTGCTGGTGCACAATAACAGGTTAGCTATGGAATGTGTCAAGCTGAAATGTCCTGGAAGAGTTGAGAGTATACAGATAAATAGGTATATTTGGCTATAGAGTAGAGACTGGTTTCTACTGAGTGCCATTTTTATTTCTATAAACAAGATCTCAGTTTTTCTTTGGGGAAACTGTCCTCTCTCTAAACCTTCCTAGTGCATGGTAACTCAAAGGGTAGTATTCTGGCTAACGTGGACATACGACCTAGGATTAGCCAACAAGAGCATTGCATTCTTTTAGGTTCTGTAATCGATTCAAGCATAGGCCTGTGATTTGAACCAAGCCAATGCAGCGTCTTAGCCTTGTGCTGATTCTAAAAGGATGGAGTTATACTCCTGAAGGTTGCTAAGCTGGCAGAATGTAAATCTGGGGCATCTGAGTTGAGGTGGGAGATATACAGGAGTGAGAGCCTGGCTGAAAGTAAAGTCCAGACAGAGAAAAGAAAGTGGAGATAGGAGAGGGACATGTCCCTCAGGACATCATTAGAAGCCCTGGATCATGTCATGCCTGCAGCCAATTTATCCATCAACTTTTAAGTTATGTGATACAGTGAACTAATAAATTTATCTGTCTCTGTCTCCCTGTCTCTGTCTCTCTCTCTTTCCATCTGTCTCCCACTCTCTCCCTAAGGTTGTCATCTGAAACAGAACCCTGGCTGAAACATTTTGCTTATATACTGTTCTTTCTGTCCGCCAGGCCATAAGCTTTGAAAGCAGGGGTTTATGTCTTATCTATCTTTGCATCCTCAGGATCTAGCACGGTATTACTAAGAAGGGAAATGTAGCAGCCAAAGCAAGGTGCTAACAGAATTTACTCTAAGCAAAGTGGTCTTGAACAAGATGATGTTCCAATCTGCTCTCCTCAAGCAGAAGCAAACTGATAAGATGGCACTTTTCTGAGCCATTGTGCAAAGGAGCTTAGAGGAAGTAAGAGAATGGATTGTGAAGAAAAGACAGCGATAGAATTATCATCAATAGAGAGTGGTGTTAGTATCCAGAGATGAGATGCGAAACCTGGAACCACAGGAAGGCACATCCTGGCCAATGGGGAGTGGTTGGCTGGATCTTGGAAACAGAAGTCAGTATCCATGGCTTGGCATTTTATAGAGTGTAGGCCCATTCAAAGAGGATAAGATGGAGGGGATATTGCTAACGTGCTTGCTTGGCATGTCTGAAGTCCTGGGTCCTCAGAACCAGAACTACAAAGAAAAAACAAACAAACAAACAAAAACTTAAAATGAACTGGGAATACTGGGGCACGCTTTTAATCCCAGGACTCAAGAGGCAGAGGCAGGCAGATCTCTGTGAGATCCAGGCCAATCTGGTCCAAGCAGAGTTCCAGGCCATCTGGAGCTACAGAGAGAGTCTCAAACAAGCAACTTAAACTGCATCAAAGGGAACAAACTTGGATGAGTGGGATAAGAATATTGCAGTAGACTTCCAAAGTGTTTCAGTATAGTTTGGCTTCTCCAAGCAGCACAGGGCCTCAGGGAGCAGCCCTGCCAGGCACATTTTCCAGCATAGGCCCAGTTCATTCAGCCATTGTGCCATTCCCATGTCCCAACCAGAAAAGACAACGTGACATTTCAAACAACTCGGGACTCTTGATCTCCAAACACTTCTGCAAAGGAGTCCTTCTGAGTGAGAGCTGCTTTGACCATCAGACTCCTTCAATTTGTTCTCGCCTTTATCTCTATATACAGTGCTCCTGAACAGGGAAGGATGTCCCTGTGGCTGGGATAGGTCGAACAGTTAATAAGCCTGAGCAGGAAGTGCAGCTGGGAGTGATGGAACAGAGACCGGCAATCAGTAGTCATCCTTTTTAGAATTCTTAACCATATCCCACAGGAAAACTTGTTCAGTCTCCTTTCTTCTCTATCTTCTAAATCCTTATTCCAGCAACAATAAGAGCTGCTTAGGAGAATGTGTGTTAGCATGGCCCTGCTTCCCCTCCATTACATTATAGAGGACATAACTGAAGAGTCAGGAGACCCAGATTCTAATTCCAGGTCTTCAAGACCTTTATCCCTTAGCCTTTGGAAAGACTTCTCCCTTCCTGAGCTTCTGTGGCTCGTCAATTCTGTAATTCTGGAAACTGGTGATAAAATAAATCTCACATTTTTTTCCTGTTGTACCCTCACCCCAACATGAATGTGATACACTGCAGCCCAGAGCTGGGAAGGCTGAGCATTTGGCCTCTATGTGGGACGTGCTTTGTGGAATATCTGCACTCTTTTCAGGCTGACCCTGCTTTCTGAGCATGCCCTGTCAGCCACACCTCCCAGAAGATGCCCCGAGTGTTTAGTTGGGAAATCTAAAATTGGCATAACTAAAAAGGAGACAAAATGTTGGGCCACCAGAGACCACCAGGAGTTCCAATAAACGAAACTTCAACATTTAAATGATTCAAGCTAAATTCCCTCAGAAAAGTTCCTGAAAATAAAGATTATTCACTTAAACACCAAAGATAGCATTTACGAAAAAGGCACTTTGCAGAGAAATCAATCTTAATGTTGCCTTTCACAATTCCAAACCCTTATGCTCTATTAAGAAATGACCCTTTAAACTGAGTGTGGTGGTACACACCTATAATCCCATCATTTGGGAGGCTGAGGCAGGCAGATCTTTGTGAGATTGAGGCCAACCTGGGATGGTCTACATAGCAAATTCCAGGCCAGTCTGGGCTACATAGTGAGACCTTGTCTCAAAAGACGAAAGAAAGAAAGAAAGAAAGAAAGAAAGAAAGAAAGAAAGAAAGAAAGAAAGAAAGTTTTAGCCCTTTCTTGGGTCTCTGTTACCAGGACCCTCATCAACTGGACCTCATTCTGCCTCAAGACTTCTCTGTAATGTCAGTTATGAGAAAAGCAGAGGGTTTACTGTTTGGGACCACCCTATGCTGAGCACAGAACCCAGGAAGGGTCCTAGCCTTTTGGTTCCCATCTGTGATAAGCAAGGAAGGAGGGAAAGGCGAGAGTGATAGGAAGGTACAGTGTCCCAAAACTTTGGGATTCTCTCAAAACTCCTATCCTGAGAATGGACTTTTGGAACCTCTGGCTAGCCCCTGTTTTTTATTTTCCCAAGGGAAATCCCTTCATCTGTCTTTGTTTTTCTTTGTTTCTTTTTGGTAGCTTAGAAGTTGAGACAATATCAAATGATAATGTCAATAGTGACATTCCTTTCTTGTTTTAGATCATGTTCTTCCCATTATAGCATTTATGTCGATTTGAAAAATAGTAAGACATGTGTATGACAGACATATTGTTTATTCATTCTTTTGGATTTTTCTTTGTTGTCATGCAGATTTGGGAATATCTTTTGTAATAACTTTGGGGCCCCTCTAGGTCCATTATCCATTGACTTGGAATTGCTTGCTTTTTATTTTTCGAGTGATATAACCCTCTCATATACGCATATGCACACATACATACTCTTATGGCATATATTGTTTCCTGCATGTTCATCACTATGCTAAATATTTTACATGCATGACTCCACCTGATTCCCATGATCACCTTATAAAAACAAACATATTGTCTCCAGCTGGAGATGAGGAAACATAGGTTTAGAATTGTAAAAAAATTCCTTCAAAGCCATAGGAATAGTAAGTGGCAGAGTTAGAATTTGGACTCACATATTTCTGATTTCAAAACCCTGGTTCTTAATCACAGCTTAGGTATATGTAGTGATATGTCCTTTGTTATTTTGTATCTTCTTCAGATTTTAGCAAATAGTAAGTTCAAAATTGCTTTGTAATGAACTGATTCATGGTAAGGGATCTGGCCTTGGTTGCCTTGATTCTTATGATTTCATTATTTATTTCCAAATAATGATATTTTAACTTTCTTGAGCATCATAAACTATTGAAGATCTTGGATGGCCTTGATTGCCAAGAATTGCTTTAAGTTCTGAATTCCAAATCAGGAATTAATAGATAGATGTCAGAGAAGTAACTGAGCTAGAACTCCTGACTCCTAATCTAATTAGGGAGCTTGATGATGATGATCTTGTTTACAAACTATGAGTCATCCATTCCATTACCTAAGGCATTCAGCTAAGTTTCTTCATTATCATCACCACCATCACCATCACCATCATCATCAATCAGCATATATTTACAGAGCTCTTTATGCTTGCAAAGCACTTTTCTAGATTCTGGGGATAGATACAAATGAATACAATATAAGTTGTATTGTAGAAGAACTACCAATTCAACTGAGAAATCAGCAAAGGCCTCAGTGTGGAGGTGATTTAGCCTGGCTCTTCATGGGGCAGTTGCTTCTAAGAGAGGATAAATATTGTTGGTGTTATATTATCATAGAAAAAAAAAATGAACAACATAGGCAAAGCCAGATAGGTATGGGGTATATATTCGAATAAATGGAAGCCATTGAAAGGTGGGTATTTAAAAGTTGTTACCTGGGGCTGGAGAGATGGCTAAGTGGTTAAGAGCATTGGCTGCTCTTGCAGAAGACCCGGATTCCGTTCCCAGCACCAACATGGCAGCTAACAACCATCTATAACTTCAGTTCTAGGGGAATCCAATGCCCTCTTCTGATCTCCGGGGCATTGCATGACAAGGGTACACTTACATACATGCAGGCAATACACTCATACACAAAAATAAAGATTAATAAATAAAATATATTTTAAAAGTTGTTACCCACCTGTAGTAAATTTCATGTGGTGTGAGGTAGGGATCTGGCTGCTTTCCTCCAAATGCATTGTTAATTGCCTCAGTATCTTTTAGTAAATCATTTCTCCTTTCTCTCATAATTAAAAATAAAACTTTTTCATAACCAGGTTCCCTTAAAGACTTGCCTGTTTTTGGATTCCATTCTATCTTATTGTCCTCTTAGTCTATACTGGGGCCAGTACCACGTTATTTAGATTCATATAGCTTTGTAATGTGTTGTGACATGTAATAGAACAAGAGCCCTTTCTTTGTTCTGTTTCAAGATAGTTATGGCTATTCTTGCCCATTACATTCTCCATACACATTTTAGAAGTTGCTAATCAAATTCCCCGAAAAATCATGGAAAGTGCAAAGTGAATGCTGTGAGGCATAGAGGAGATGTAATGGACCATGAGGCTGGTAAAGTAATTTGAAGGTCAAATATTGGAGGCTCCAATTGTCCAGTCAATACATACAGATCACACAACACTTCTGAGTACTTCTAAAGAAGTGGAGATAACATCTGGTATCCAGGCCCTCCCTCTCTTAGGCAGCTTGTCTACAATACTTTGTACATAGACGGCTACAGACTGGTTAGAACACTCTTGCCCCCAGAGCCCAGTAGGGTGGGCTGATGAGAGAGAAGCCTGTACCAAAGGAGTAAAGGAAGGCTTATCCATCTTGCCTATTCAGAATTCAGAAGTGACCTGGTTCTGAAGCCCCAAGGTGGCTTCTCTCTATCTTGGTCTTTTCATTGCCTCTGCCCGCTTCACATGCAGCCCATCCTGGCTGCCATCTGTCACAGTTACAGATGATTGGACAAGGATAAGGAGAGAGAGTCAGCCGCCCATTGTGTCATCCTCTGAGAACTGATGTCAGCCTTGGATCAGAAATCATGGGAAGCAACCCTGGCCTTTGGGCAAGGAGAGGGAGCACACAAGCCCCCTGGACAAGCCTCTGAGGACCCTCTGTCCTCTCATCCATCCCATTCCATTAGCTACAAGACAGAGACATGCAGCAAGGATGTTCCTCCCTTCTGCTGGCCTCTCTGGTCTCTCTCTCTCTCTCTCTCTCTCTCTCTCTCTCTCTCTCTCTCTCTCTTCTGCTTTTATTTATATCTTCACTCAAAAAGTATTTATTGAACACTTGCTATATACCAGGTACTAAGTAGGTAATGTGGACAAAATAGACTTGGTATCTGTCCTCATGGAGCTGATAGTCTGGTGAGGGAGACAGCCCCAAGTAAGCTAACCACCAAACATACACAGGCTTCTGTTCCTCTCCAAGCACAGTTCTCTCTCAGGAAGCCTCTGCCATAACGGAAGATGGAGACAGGGCTGGGGGAAGGAAGGAGTGCATTCATACAAAGGGACTCTAGGCCTGACGGTGGTAGAGTGAAAGAATGACTCCTATGTGTATGTTGCAATCTGAAAGAATCTTTAAAAATCTTACCTGGGTTCTCATTTGCTGGGGGCAACCAGGTGATTCTTACATCTCTCTTTTAGAGTCAGTAGAATGCTCCATGTCTAAATAGTTTCCTTATGAAATGGCATGAGCCATAGTGAGTGAATGAGTTTTTGTATTCTGAGTAGAGCGGACAGTGGTGAATACTTTCTCTATCCAAAGGTGGAGAGGAGGAGGGTAGACTATCCCGGACTTCCTAGAGGCCATCTGTACAACGTCCTCCACAGAGGTGCTCCTGGGGTCAGTGACCATGATGTGATGCACATGACTGAACGTCTGTGCTCCCTCTGCAGTTGGGAATCAGGAAGTTCTTGAAAAAGGGAATGAGATGGTAGTATGTCCTTGAATACAAGACCCAGACAGTCTCATGTATTGAGAAAAGCATGGATTATCAGTCAGTTTTTGTGTTTAAAAGTAAATAAATTATAGTGGGAAAGAGGTATAGAGTGCTGAGAATGATAGTTAATAATCTCAGTGGTTTTCTACCTTAAATATTATGTGATTCTATTTTTATTCTTAAGGCAATAAAATAGAAGTGTGCTAGGATCTGTAGTGGGAAGTTTCTGTTTCATTTTAAGTTTCATTTTTTGGAGTCTGTATGCTCTTAGATGTTCCCTTAGCATTAGGTCACATAGTGTTTTGTTAGTGAGTAACTGAATGAATGAGGAATAATAACATATGAAAACAGCATACTTTATTTCCAAGTTGGAGAGACCATATAATACACTTGAAACTGTTAAAGAAGTTGGCTAGGCCATCCATATTAAGTTCTAAACTCTGTCTCCAGTTCCAGAATTGTGGACAGTTCCGTGGTGCTGAAGGTAGAGCTATAATGAGGTTTACGAAATTTCCAATTCAGTGTTCAGCAATTCATTCATCCTATAAACATTTGCTGAGATCCTTTTACATGCAGGCAGCATCCCGATACAGAGGGAAAGAGAAGTCTTTGAGGGTTTTAAAGTTGAATATCACCTTAGAGGAAATGACCAGAATCTATTACAACACAGGTTTCAGAAAACAAACAAACACAGGAAACTCAAAGACGATTTCAGTTTAGAAAATCAAATTAAAAACGATTAGGACTAGCAGAAGGGAAAGGATCCACGAGAGGGAAAATGTGTGTGTGTGTGTGTGTGTGTGTGTGTGTGTGTGTGTGTGTGTGTAGGGTGGCAGATATGATCAAAGCACATTATTCATACACACATACATGCACACATATGAAAATGTCATCATGAAATCCATTATTTCATACAATTAGTATATGTTAATGAAGCTTTAAAAAATAAATTGAGACTGGATAGAGGATTCAGTGCTTAAGAGTACTAGCTGCTCTTGCAGAGTACCCAGGTTCAAGTCCCAGCACCCACATGGTGGCTAACAACTGTCCATAACTCCAGTTCCAGGGGATCTGACACCTTCTTCTGAATGCATGACACAGGTGCACTTACATGCATGCAGGCAACACACTCATACACATAAAATAAAAACAATAAATGAAATATTTTAAAAAATAATAAGCTGATAAAGAAAGATTTTGAAAGTTTTCCTAATGGCTATCATGAATTGAGTCCTTACTAAAAACCAGGCTCTCTATACACATCATTTCTAAACACTTCACAAGACAGGCACCAAGAAAGGAAACGGATCCGAAATCACACGACTTATAAGTAGTGGAGCAGCACTAAGGTCCATGTCTGTTTCCCTACAACTTCGTGGTCCCCCACAAGGTTTCTTTTTACCATGGAAGGAACACAGATGTTTGCTTGTTGAACTTTTGAAGGGGACAGGGTCATCTTCTTTGTTCCTCCTTCTCTTCTAAGTACTTCCTTGCCATCTGAGCCCTGGACAGTACCTGCTAGAAGTGGTAAAGACTCTAGAAACTGGAGATGTGTGAGGCATTCCTTAGGAGTCTTTCAGGAGGACAACAGTTTCCTCTACTAAAACAGTCCTAAGCACATACATCATTAACCCATGAGACCTGGAAGTCTGGCTATAGATGTAGCTTCCAATGGGCCAGCCTTGTGGAGGAGGGTATCATGTACCATCATCATGACTGTCCTTTCTTCAGTCCTCTTTCTCTACAGATAGAAACAAGATGGCTGCCAGGAGTCCTCGAAGCTTACCCTCCTTGCTTTGCAATACCATCATGAAATTATCTTCTTTCTTCTATTTCTGCACAATCACAGATGGGATTCTGAATGGCACCACATAGGCCAATACTGCACATGTTTAAATGGATCAGCCTGAATTGTAAGGCTTCACCTTTCGGGAGGGACGGGCTCCACACAGGCAGGTTGGGGGGTTTCCTGCATGGTTTTCATCCTCTGAGGAGAAGCAGGGAGGCGGTGGGAAGCCAGGCAGAGTCAGGGCAAGAGGCAGACTCTGTTCAGTGGACATTTAGGGACAACAAAGCAGTTATGGTCTACAGAAGTCACTGCAGAGCTCACCTTTATAAGGTAAAAATATCAAACAAATCCACAAAAACCGTGACCCCTCTGTTTATTACAGTCCTCAACCGTTTATCAAAGATGATTTGGCCACTTCCTTCTTAGAGCCTCTCAACACTCTATAGGGAACAAGGGCACGTATTACTTTCCTATTTCACAGGCTAGGAAACTGAGGTGGTAGGATGCTAAGAGACCTTACCAAGGTCACGCTATTGGATAAGTTACAGTGCTGTAACTATCAACCAGCTCTTCAATGTGAGAATTAATTAAAGAGCTATGAAAAAATTCCAACATGAAACGAGATTGGTTAAGTGATAAAGGACAAATCTCATTGGCTAGACAAAAAGCTGCAGAGGGAACAGCTCTGCCAGTTGGATAGGCAAAATCAGGAAGCTTGGCCCGATTGCTCAAGAAGAGAACAAAGAAATAGCTAGAATTTATAGGCGTGAGAAGAGAAAAATCAAAGAAATGAGATGCGACCTGCAAAACACATAAAAGGAAATAGAAAAACATTCTTTAAAATACACTAGGAACAAGAGAAAGATAAGAGGAAATGTTCCTTCTTAATAGATGATGAGGAGGAGCTGATAATAGATGACACCAGAAATGCATAGGTTTTTAATGCTCTGTTCCTTGGGTGGATAGAACTCACTGCATACAGACCAGAAGGCAAGGACAAGGGCCAGAGAGTGGAGGGCAAAGGACAGTACCTGCAAAGGAACAAATAAGTTTGGGTCATTCCGGGCCTAGGAGGATCTAGATGTCATCTCCTCCCACCTCTCACTTCATTTACAATGAAACTGGGCATCAGGAATGGGTACTGAAGTTGCCCAAGGTCACTCAGTTAGTGTTGGCAGAAAGAACTAGACCCTAGGCTTCTGGCTGTCAGTGCAGTGTTTCTCTCCCCCGTGGGAGATGGAGAGAAGAGAGACAGTGATGGATAAGCCAAGCTATATAAAATCGAGTGCCAGAATTAGGCAGGTGCACAAAGGTCTGACTGGAGCCAGGGTGAAAGACAGAGCTTAGGAAACATTAGAGGCAGAAGGTGAGGAAGAGGATGTCCTGTTGTCAGGATTGGGGTCTCACTATTGCTCTGGCCTTCAGCCTCCCACCAGTCTGAATTACCAGGGTCTTAGTCTCAGACTCCCTCTGATTTCAGAGTTTCTGGGTCACTGTTGTCTGATGCATGAATGCTGCCTGTCTTGCTTTGTGTCTGGCACCAGTTTCCTGTTACCAATAAGGTAAGGTAATTCTGACGAGCAAACTGCCCAATACTCCAAGGCTTAAAACTGTAATTATATGTTTTATATGTTTACTTTGTTGAGGGTCAATGATGAGGCTGGACTCTGATGGAAGGATGTCCTGTAGCAGCTGAGTTCTTTCAGATTTGTGAGTAGATAAGCCTGTTGCTGGCTCATCTAGGATGGCCTCAGTTTGGTGCCTTGGATGATTGGGATGTCCAAGATGAATGAGTTAAGGAATACCCAGCAGGCTAGGCCAGGTGCCGTCTTATGGCATGGCAGAGGCACATGACTAATAAGCCCAGGTATACAAGGCATGAAAGCACACAGGTACCTTTCAATGTCCTGCTTGCAGACATACTTGCTTCATCTCACTAGCCAAAGCTAATCACATGACCAAGTCTAGAGGCAGAATAGTAAGACTACAAAGTTGCAGGCTTAAAGGGCGTAATTCAGCCAAACCATTACCTGGAGCTACTCATTCAATGGATCTAGCATTGAGCCACCACTCTGTTCCCAAGGACTCTGTTGGTCCTGCTACTTGCTCTACTTCCTCCTGGATAAACTGTTAAACTGGTTTGGGGCCCTCATGCTTTGAGAGCCCCCTGATGCTCCAGGTCCTCAGTCCATTTGCCAGTGGGTCAACAAATGGAGTATCCTCCCTTGATTCTGCCCAAGTAGACTTTTGAATATTTCCATGTAGGTTAGGTTTATCTTTTAAGAATGATGATGAAGATACTGCATGCCCAGAACTTTCTGCTGCTGCCATGATCCCAGAAATAAGACTCTCCAAAAGGCCTTTAGATGGGAACTCCTAAATCCATGGGCATTCATCAGCACTATTCACCTTCCAGTCTTTCCTGTCTAAGGACATATGTCAAGGAGAATCCATTTAGGTCCTTTACAATGAACATTCCCTGTGTTCACTGTACTTCAGATTCTGTCTTCTGAGATGATGTTGTAGGCCGATTTATATGTTGAAGTCTTACCACCCAGTACTTCATAGCATAGCTATATTTAGAGATGGGACCTTTAAAGAGGCAATTCAGTTAAGATGGGTTCATTATGGTGAGCAATAATCCAATAAGATTGGAGTCCCCATGAAAAGTGGAAATTTGGACATAAACAGGAGCAGAGAAAAGACCTTATGAAGACATGGGTAGAAGGTGCCACTAGAAGCCACAGTGAGTGCTAGGGACTCACATGGACACTAACTTGACTTCAGAGTTACAGCTCTCAGGACTCTAAACCAACAGATCACTACTCCTTTATTTATTAGTGTGCATATGTTGGGTGTCTGTATACATGTGCCATGGTGTGTGTGTAGAGGTCAGAGGACAACTTGTTAGAGTTGGTTCTCTCCTTCTACCATTTGAGTTCCAGGGATTGAACACATGTTGTCAGGCGGCTTGGTGGCAAGTGCCTTTACTTGCTATCTGCCCTAGAATGCTGCTTCTGAGCCGCCGTCTACAGCATCACATTATGGCAGCTCCAGTAAAGAAACAGAGAAAGTGGCCTAGTGAAGGTCTCTTGGCCGTGGCTGTTCTCCAGCGGCATCAGAAGGATGGGAGATAGTTCTCCCTTTGGCATTAAAGCTCACCCAGACAGGAAAACACTCAATGGAGGCATCATCTGCTCTTCATTCCAGCAAGCTGAGCATGCCCAGTCCTTCAGTTTCAGGAGCTCTTGATTCAAGCACTATTCTTGTGATCTTAACTCTCAACTCTGTTTCCTGGGCCAGGTGAAAGCTCCCCAGTTCTAGTTCCTATACTTTCCATTGTCTGGTCCTGCTCTCCATCCTGCACCCGGCCCTCCCGACCCCATTGTCCTTGGCCTATTATCCTATTGCTAAAAGGTCATCTGGATTTTCATAAATTTAGAATGTCCAAGCCCATTGTCTCTTTTTTATAACTCTCAAAAAGACCAATTCTGATTTTTTTCTCGAAGAAGTTCATGTCTGTCTAATCTTAGAAGCAGCGTATAGTACTCTGTGAGGCTTCATGCTACGTTCTGAGGCAGGAAGGCAGTCTGTCAAGGGTCAGATGTTGAACTCAGTTCATAGAAAGGGTTAGGTGATGGACGGAGATGGGTCAGACAGCCCCAGTACTGGCAGGTGGGGGAGAGCCCTGGATCAGAAGTCAGAACCTAGTTCTGTCCATTGAGCCTTATTCATGTTCAGTGTCATGCTCTATACCATCTGGCCAAGTGCTAGAAACTCAAGGGTTTCATGTAGTAGGCATGGATCCTGACATCTTAGTGTGTTCAACTTATCAGTGTACCACTGGGTAGTTAGTTCACTTCTGAACCTCGGTTTTCCCATCTCTAAAGTAAGAAGTTTGGTCTGTGACTTCTCAAGTCCTTTCCTATTCCAGAATTCCCTAAGGATGGTCCCTGAGCTAAGAGGTGATGAGGACCTACATTGTAACCATGGCAACTCTGAACATGGCGTGGAAGGGATGATTCTGAAACATTCTCAGGAATCACCTGACTGATGGTTATGGAGAAGAGGAATAGGCAGAAGTGTCTAAGGTTTTAACCTGAAGGTGTCATTGACAAGGAAAAATGAAACTGGAACAGAGAAAAAGATGAACACTGGCCCAAATTAGATTATATCTTTGTAATTATCTAGACAAGTGGGTCAAACTATGCTTTTTCTCTAAAGAAGAAGAAGAAGAAAAACTATATGAATTAAAGGACATGTGCATGTGAGCATGCGTATGTGGAAGGGGAAGCACTCTCTGGCTATAGATTCTTGTGGATGAAAAAGATCTGGAGGGGCTGGTTTGGTGGGACAGGCCTTTAATCCCAGCACTCACAGCAGAGGCAGAGGAAGCAGTGGCAGACGCAGGCGGATCTCCTGAGTTTGAGGCCAGGCTGGTCTACATAGTGAGTTTCAGTGAGACCTTGTCTCAGAAGAAAATATCTGGAGGTCTTAGTAGAAAGCACACTAACTCATGGGACTGAAGCAATTAAGAGCTCCGGATGCCCTTGCAGAGGATCTGGGTTTGACTCCCACCACCCACCATTTAAATGGAAGCTAACAACCATCTGGAATTCTAGTTCCAAGGGAATACAACACTTTCTGACTCCACAGGCATTGCACGACACTAGCGTACTTACACACATGCAGGCAATACAGTCATACACGTAAAATAAAAATAATAAAAAATTTCTTTATAAAGAAAGCACATCAACTCCAACCACAGGCAAGTGCTGTTTAGGAGAACAACCACCAAATGGAGACACGATGATGATGAGAACTGCACATACAGCGGATATGGTCCTTTTGCATCAGAGGCTGTGGGGCTGGAGAGAAAAATAGCCAGGTCATTGTTTCTTCCCCAGGGAATTATGAGCCTGAAACACTGTCATTCTTAACAATACAATTTTTCATCTTCTAAGGAAGCTAAGTGCTGGCAACCCAATGTAAGCAACACATTAGGAAGCAGAAATGAGTAAGAGAGGGTCCCTGCTCTAAAATTAGAGTGGGGTGGTGTGGGCAGGCAGACACACCTGACTCATACAGGAAGCCTGTGATTTCTTGCAGTGGCACAAACAAAATACGTGATTCTGATGGCTAAGCTGTGTGAGGATCTCATGGAGGAGGTGGCTTTGGAGTCAGGTCTCGTGTGCTATCTATATTGAAAAAGGTAGAGAAATATGAAAAACTACAAAAGCATCATCTATAGACTTTGACTAGAAAAGAAGGGCATCAGGTGCCATGTGAAGTAGAGAATGTTCTGGACCAAGGATGTGATTAAATTTGGAGGTGACTTAGTGGGGACTTAGTGGGAATCTTTGAACATAACCCTGGATGTCTTAGTGACTGCACAGGACAGGAGCAAATACTCTGATTTAATTCAAAGCTAAGTGATACCACCATCCAGGGAATGGGAGAAGTTTCTCCTGGTGGCTGTGGATCAACCAGTCCTGGCCGGGGGAGGCAGGAAAAGAGTCAGTTATCAGCAGGCAAGTGGATGTGGGAGGTTTCAACAATGCTATTTCAGAGGGTGAGACAGGCCAAGCCGCAAAGGCATGGAAGGCTCCAGAGCCTGAGAGATGGTGCAGTGATGAGCTGCTTGGGCAGTGAAGCACAAAGGAAAGGAGCTGAGATGACAGCTGAAAAGGTCCGTGGGGTCAGTGGAGGAGGGAGGCAGAGGGCGCCTGGGTCCTCAGCTCCTACCTGCACTGCCACTTGAGGTTTAGGGCTGTAGGAGAGGGGGCTTTGGGGCTTTGCGGAATCCACACAGCTGGGCTGTGGACCAGTTCAGGACTCTGAACAAGGTGGGAACAGCTTAGATGAGAATACACACAGCAGAGCTTTGGAGGCAGCAAGGTACCAGATGCAGAGCGCTCACCTGGAAGGATAGGAGGCAGAGAATGGGTGCAGGGCCCAGATCCCCAGGCCTCCTACTGGCCTCCTTTGTAGCCTCTGTGTTTCCTTTCCTCTCCTCCTCTCTGCTTTTTCTGGCTCATCCTTCCTGTCGCCTCCTTTCATTCTCTGCAACAAAAATGTATTAAGCATTTATTACATTCGTGCTAGGCTTCTGCACTGAGGTTTAGAGATCCTTTGAGAGAGGAAAAACACAGGCCTGGTCTCTGTTTCTCTTCCTGACTCCTAGTTATAGTCTTTGGAAAACTCATGTGCACCCCACCTGGGCTGGGCAGGATAAACCTTGGGGCTGCCTTGTTCTAATGCCCACAGCCCTGGTTGATGGCATGCCAAGGGGATTCAAAGTAGGGCTCTCAAGTTCTTAGACAAACCCTTCTCTTTACATGAGCCTATTTTCTTCCCAGCCATAATTATCTTGCTAATGTCAATCTTATGTTCCTTCTCTGTTTGCTTTGCTCTAATTCCCGGCTTTCCCACGTGGTTTTGAGAGAAAGCAGGGAAACTTTAGCTGGGAGGATTATTATTAATAATAATAGTGTCTACTACTTATAAAGCAGTCACAAAATGCCAAGCACTATGTTGAACAAATAATCTCACTTAGTGCTTACAAGGAACTCTATAAGGTATATAGATTTTCAGATGAGCACATTGATGCTCAGAGAGATGAAGTTGCTTTGCCCAAGGTCACACAGCTACCAAGTGGCAGAGCCCATATTTGATTCTGGGTTTACCCCGTTCTGTATGTGTCCCAGTAAATACATTAGACTGGGTGTCTTTAGTCTTCAAAGATTCACAGCTATCTGACCCCTGGGATGAGAGACCAGATGGGCCCCTTCCCTTCTAACCCACCTCTCTTCCCTGTGAGTCAGGTACGCTCAGTGCCGTACCATAGAGATCCGTAGTATCCACTAAAGAACAGCTGCATTACTACGCGGAGGGATGGGGAGGCACTCCACCGTCTCTGAGCAAGGAGTGGCCAAGGTAACTTGGCAGCGTAAAGGACAGAGCTCAGACACATAGAACACCCGAGGACAAGGGCAAGGGAGAGAGCTAGTTCCATTTTTCAATCCTGGTGACTTTATTGGCAGGACAAGGTAACCAAGCGTTGCCAAAGCTAGTTCATCAACCTGTACTTTTCTCTCTAGCAGGAGCTGATGCCTCCATTCCCATCCAAGCAGGTTGGTGTCCCAGGGCAACTGCTGGCTCTTACTATGCATCTGGATCTGCTGCCTCCTCTACCTTTTAAGCCCCCTGTTTCCTTCCTGGATTGTCCAGAGATAAACACACTATGTGCTGCAATCTGTCAGGCTTCATCGTGCCTTTTCACAAGCATCTTCATTCTCACTGTGTTTAAACTTCACGCCAGCATTGAGACTCTGTTCCTGTGGGTGCCTGATGGTCCCTGCAAGGCCTCCTGCTCTCTAAGTCTTCTTGCCCAGATTCAAATCTCTGTCCACTCCTTCAGCTGAGTTAAGGTAAGGAGAGACTGCTTGGTTTAATGGTGCACATCTGTAACACCAGCATTGGGAGGCAGGCCTGGCTACGTAGTGAGACTCTGCCTTTAAAAAATTAAAAAAGATATGGGGATACTGAGGCTCTATAAAGTTAAGTCTTGAGTGATAACCCATAATTATTAAGTAGACAAGCCAAGAGTCAGGCCCAGGATTCTCTCTGTAGGCTGTGTTGTCACCTTTCCCACAAGGACTTCTTGAAGGTTATGACTGAGCTAGGCCATGATGTGCAAGCATGGCCCTGATAGTGAGTGAGCAGCAGGCTTGAAGATGGAACAGTGCATATCAAAGAGTCCATCACATGGTGCAGCATGTGACGGGGAGGCAGAGGCACCTTTTCAAAGGGCTCTCTCTGCCATGTTAATGCTTTGAATTTCATCACAGGCATGACCTACAAGGATGGAAGAGGTACAGTCTAGTCTGGGTTTAAGGAAGTGGAAATTCTAAAGGAAAGATCTGACATTCTAGTATTTGGAGAATCAAATGAAAGAACTGAAGTTGAATCTAGTGGTTTGGCCTAGTGATAAGATCCTCGGAGCTGGGGCAAGTCTGAGGCTTATTGGTCAACAGTAAGGAGGACCTCAAAAGACTAAAGCTGGCCATGGTGCTGCATGCCTGTAATCCCAGAATTCAGGAATCCGAGGCAGGAGTATTTCAAGCTCAGGGCCAGTCTGGGCCACATAGTGAGTTCAAGGTCGGTCTGAACTATACCCTTGGACCTTGTCTCAAAAAAAGTCAAGGGCTTGGGGATAGCTCAGTGGTAAAGCACTTGCCTATCATATACAAGGTCCTACATTCAATTCCTCAGCATTGGGGGTGGGGGAGACTTGTATCTGCCAAGAGGCTCTTGGAACATGACTCTTGCCTGGGTCTTAGCCTGGCATAGGGGATATCTGAGGGGAATAGGGGCAAGAAAGGTTCCCAGGGTTCCCATCAGCTGACAGTATAGGTGTCCTGACTAAGATCTAGGGAAGAGACAGGGGTGTTGGGAACAATTATGTTCAGGCTTTGGGAAAACCCATGGGAACTGGTTCTCATGGAAACAGGGGAGGGTCCAGGACTCTGGGGACAGTGCTGAGTGGACCTTATGGAATGAAAAGAGATCTTGGAATGAAGATCTGATCTTCAAGATCCAAGGGATAGAGAGAAGGAACTGTGTCTTTTAATTTTAGTTTCCTTGGAGAAGATCTGACAGATATTCCTTAGCCAATCCCTGAGGCCTGGCTCTCATGGCTTATTTGCCATGGGATTTTCTTGGCATTTGCAAATTATACATTTGTATGTGTGTGCATTGTATCCGTCCCCTCCACTAGACTACATGCTCTGCACTTGGGTTGCTTATTGGTATACCTGGGCCTGGCTCAGCGTGGGCACGCAGCAAAGTGTAGCCGCTCTGTGATTAGCACTTCCTGCATGGCACTGAGCCATACGCTAGAGCGCCTTGTTCTATCATATTAGCTTCAGATCTGTGAAGCTGTGGGGCCAGGACTCAGGTGTCAGTTGCTGGCAGGGTTACCACAACCCCTAGGAAGTGTGAAGAATTCCCAGAGGGCTTTGGGACCATTCCAGGGTATTCTAGAAGCCTTTACTGGATCATTTAAGAGAGTAATTCTTCTTAAGTGGATTTTTGTTGTGGTTGCTCTCCAATGACCAAAACTGCTTCTCTCTCTCTCTCCCTCTCCCTCTCCCTCTCTGTCTCCCTCTCTCTCCGTTTTCCTCCCCCCTCTGTTTCTCATTCCATCCCTCGCTGCAGTTTTTTCCTATGACGTCAGCCAGTAGGAATCTCTGTGCTATGTTGTCACAGTCGTTAAAATTGCCCTCCTTTCACCTAACACAACATCAGCCTGTGGGGTACCAAAGAGAAGATTAGCGTCCCCATTTGACAGGGTGAAAGCGAGACACAAAGAACAGAGCGAGCTGGCCTGGTTACAAGTTCTTAGGACAGTGCCAGCTGGTGACCTTGGTTTTACCACTGCTGGGGCAGCGTCCTTTTCCTTCTGCCTGTGACATCCTCACTAGAAATGACGGTCATCAGGGCATACTTCTTTCTCCCCAGTACCAAAGTTCCAATCCTCCTTGAAGTGCTGGGCAGTCATGGTGTTCTACACAGAGGAAGAGACAAGGAAAGGGAGGCTGTCGCCAGAATCTTTTGTCCACTCACGTGAACTTAATACTCTCAGAGGTTCCCTGCTTGTCAGACACAGCCCTAGGGCTGTGTCTTGTTACTCTTGGTTCCTCAACAGTGCTGTTAGATGGTGCTCATGCCCAGAGCCCATTTTGCAAATAGAGAAATTGAGATCCAGTGAGTATTAGTGACTTGCCAAGGTCATATTCATGGTAGCACAGGGAGGATCAACTCCTATCTATTGACTCCAAAGCCCATGAGTTTCCCATGTCATCACACTGTTTCTCTAGCAGGAGCTCTAGTGCATGCGAACCCTGGGTAACAGTTGCCTTTTCCTTTGGGCAGAAGTTAGCTGCTTCTAGAAACATGATTCATTCAGTCCAGTCCTTCATCCTCCGAAAGGGTTTGAACTGAACCCCAGGGACTCCCTCCCGAGTCTGTTGCCTGTTCAGAGGTGATACTAAACCCTGTGAAACTGGAAAGTTTATTTAGCAGCTTCTAGTGTGCCTGACCCCCCAAGAGATACAGACAGGAAGGGGGGCATTCATCAAAACAGAAAAACAGGATGGAAGATCAAAGAAAAGTCAGGGGGACTGAGGAGAGGAACTGGGAGTCAAGGGGATGGTGGATGACAGAAAGACAGAATGACTCAGGAAGAGGGATGGGTGCCCTGGGGGGAGGGGCTGGGAACAGGACTGGATTGGCGAGCTGCAATTTGTGAAGTTTACAGATAAATCTTGGTCCTTTCAGCAAAGCTTATCTGTAATGGGCTCCGCTCGCTGAGGCCCCGTCTCCTGTAGACATAAATCATTTTCTAATTTATAACATGAATAATTGATTTTGCCTCTGTAGCCTCAACAATAAATCTCCCGATCACACATGCATAAGAAAATAATAATAATGAAAGCGATCAGGATATGCTGCCATCGATTAACTGTGAGAGGGGCCACTTGACTCGCAATTCATGTTTTAAGTATTCCAGGTGGCACTGTGCCCACTGACCACTTCTGCCCCTTGGCCCTGGACTCTGCCTGTCAGTGGTGGGGGACAGGGCAGAGGTGGGGGAGGACTCAGATGGGAAGGGAGTTGACATGGCCATAACTGGGATTTGCTCAAATGTTTCCTTGACAGTTATCATTCATTCACTGTGCACTGAGCAATTTGTACCTGGAAGATCCACAGATAGGTGCCATCCAGGGCAGGAAATTCCTGGTATTTGGCTTCAGGGTATATATATTCCTGGTAAGGCAAAGCTGAGAGCACATGACTGGGTGTTCAGGAGGCATTGGAGAGGAAGCAGGCCTTCACTCTCTTATTGTAGCCACTGCCAAGCCAGGGACCCTGGAGTCTACTGACTCCTTCTCCCTCCTCACTGGGTTCTGCTGGTTCTGCCTCCATGAGGACCCTAAAATTCAGCTGTTCTCTACTCCCTGCTGCAATCTAGTTCTGACCCCATCAATCTTCCCCTGACAGAGCAATGACCTGCATGGCTGTCTTGCCTCCCTTGGACCCTCATGTGCATCTGTTCTCTTGAGAGTGATTTTTAAAGGTGCAGGTAGGCTTTCCCACAGCCCCTGGGGCTCAAGCTTCCTGGCTGATTGGATAAGACTTCCCTGATAGTATGCATTCCCCTGTTCCTTCTTGTCACCCGTCTCAAAGATTTTCTGGGGGTGTTAAAGTTTAGGAGGTTCAGGATCCAGTACAATGCTAGCCCACAGTAGATGCTCAATTAAATGCCTGTCAAATGAATCAATCTGCTGCCTCCAGCCTCTGCTCTGAATCATCCTACATGGAATAAATTTTAATGTTATTTATGATGATGACAATTGTATATATGCATGTGTGGTATCTGTATACAAGATATATGTGTGTGCGTGGAAACATGTGCCACAATGCACATGTGGAGTTGGAGGACAACTTTCAAGAGTCAGTTCTCTCCTTCCACCAGGGGTTCTGGGGTTCAAAACTCAGGTTGTCAGGCTTGTAATCATGAGTGATTTTACCTGCTGAACCATCTCACCTGCCCAGGGATAATTTTATTTTAATGCCATGGCCACACTATTTTTGTTGTTGCTCAAAAAATTGTCACTACTTCCTGGTCAAGACAGGAGGAACTTGTACCATCCGGTCAATCAGGGTTCACATCTCAAGACTCCTCTCAAATACCACCTCCATCAGAACACTGGTTTCCTTGTGTACAAGGCACAGATGGTTCTTCATGTCTAAGTGAAGAGGAAGGCACTGTAGAGTTTGAAGTGGAGGAATGATAAAGCCAACTTTGGGTTGGGTTGAGTATTTCCAAAGTTTCTGGCTGGTGAATAGAGGGGAAGAGGAATGGGGAGAGTGAGGGGGCGTGGCCTTTCACTCTGGTATGATCCCTGTCCAGCACTTGCATATCCATAGAAGTGGGGGCTCACTCAGGCCACAGTGATCCAGCATCAGACTTATATTTCTAGCCAGTTGATGCCAAGTCTGCTGTCATTTTATCCACTCAGTTATGCTCTGATTTGGCCCCCGGGACTGTGGTTTCCTAGCTCCCTGGATCACTGGCCTGAATCCCAGGGTCTCTCTTACAATGGAACCTAAAAATAGAAGCTGTGTTTATAGAGGGAGGGATAAAGAAAAGGACCTAGGTGAAGTTTCAGTAGAGAGACATGGTCCCTGGAGGGCTCTTTGACGAGTTGGGGACTGCCCCAAGAGGTTGTGAGCACAAGGGACAGGCTTTCTGGCAGGAGATGGAGTAGCCCTGATTGTATTTCGAAGGGCTTGGCTTCTCTTCTCTCTCATTAAGTCTCTCATTGCCCAGTCCTGGTTTTACGAGTGTAGGCCTGGGTCAGTGTTCCGTATTCATCCCTAGGAAGAGCCTATGCAGCCATCAAATCAACACAGAAGCACTGAGGAGAGGGACCCAGGCACCATCAAAGCCAAACCACGATGTAGAGCAGAGCAGAGGAGAGCAGAGCAGAAGGTGGCAGTACGAGGCAGAGGACGGGCAGGGTGAGGGCATGGAGGAGTATCTGAAGTGACTCCTGGCCGCCTGGAGCAACACAGTGCGCTTTGGTTGATGATCTCTGCATAGTGTTGCTTCCACCACAGTTCACGGAAGACTCTGCAGGGGGCGCTGAAATACCAGGAGGACTGTGATACAGAGTCCTTGGAAGGTTCCAGTCCTGAAAGAATGATCCAGAGTAGCTACTTTGCTGAAACAATGTTTTCATATTCACGGTAGGAATTCTCAGAAACAGCTGGGATTGGCCTGGCATGGTAGCTCATGCCTATTATTCCAGCACATGAGAAACTGAGGTAGGAGGATTGCTGCAAATGTGAGGCTGCACAGTGAGCTAGCCAGCTTGGGCTACAGAGTGAGGCCCTTTCTCAAACATTTTTCTCTCCAATGTATATTTTTATTGAATTTTGGTGCAGATCTTAATCATATTTAGACCCCTCTCCCAATGCACCCCCCACAGCCTGTCACAGGATTTCATGCATTCCGTCATATATATTAAGGGCTACTGACTTAAGTTTGTGTACCCAGATGTGTGAGCTCATTCACTGGAGTCTGGCCAGCCTATCTAGTGTCATTCCTTTAAAGAAGATCAACTCTGGGCTAGAGAAATGGCTCAGTAGTTAAGAGCACTTGCTACTCTTGCAGAGGACTGGAGTTCAATTCCCAGCACACATGGCAGTTAAGAACTGTCTGTAACTCCAGCTCCAGGGTATCTGAGGTCCTCTCTGACCTCTATGAACACCGCATGACATGGGTGCACTTACACACATGCAGGCAATACACTCATATACATAAAATAAAAATAAGTGAAATATTAGAAATAAAAAATAAAAAAGATCAACTCTCCCTCACCCAGCAGTGATCAGCTTCCAATATTTCCTCGGCTAAGGTTGGGGCCTCCTGCCCATTTCCCTAGGTCTATGCTGTTTTTTGTCGAGTTGAGTTTGTATGAGTCTTGTGCATGCTGTCACCATGCTGCAGATTCATATGAGCAAGTTCCTAGGAGCCTGGAGGACTCTGTTTCCTTATGGTCATGTACCACCACTGGCTCGTACACTCTTTCCACCCCCTCTTCCACAATGGTTCAAGAGCCCTGGGTGGGTAAGTGTTTTAGTTTGCTTTTCCATTGCTGTGAAAAAAACACTCTAACCAATATTAACTTGGGGAGGACAGGGTTTATTTGGCTTCTCCAATGTCACAGTTCATCACTGAGGGAGCCCAAGGTAGGAACTCAGGGCAGGAACCTGGAGGCAGGAGCTGAGGCACAGGTAATGGAGGAATGCTGCTTACTTGCTTGCTCCTCTGGCCCATGCCAGAATAACCTGCCCAGGGATGGCACTGCCCATAGTGGGCTGGACCCTCCCATATCACTCAACAATCAAGAAAATATCCCACAGACATGGCTACTGGCCAGTCCAATGGAGGGAGTTCCCCAATGAAGGTTCCCTCAATCCAGGTGTGTCAGGTTGACAACTAAAGCTATCTAGTACCAAGAGATTTAATATATCTTATCCAGGGCCATACACTCTGCAGTCTCTTAGTCTCTACATTTTGGATAGTTGTGGCCTTCTGTGTTCATCCCTCTCTATTTCATGAGAAAGATTCACTGGTGAGAGTTGAGAGATACATTAGTATTCTCTCCGTTCCCGGTTCTACTGTGTTCTGTGAGCCTTAGGTATAGAGGTTCTATTGTAGATGTGTCACTTAAGGCTGGGCATCTCACAGATGCTTATTGTCTGTGTGTGACCAATTGTAGAGTTATATAATAGTTTCCATCTGTTATAGGAAGAAACTTCTTTGATGAGTGGCAACTGTACACTTGTCTATAAATATAAGGTTACGTATTTAGAATACAATAAGAAATTATGCTTGTCTAGGTGACAGACGTAGGGTTTTCTCTAGGCTCTATGACCTCTTCAGGTATGTGCATTTGGCTGTGTTTACAATGAGTTCCCTCCCATTGGGTTAGATAGCTGTTGATTTCTCCCCAAATAAAATGCCAACACTGTAACAATAGTTTGCTGTGCCGGTCATTGTTGTAGGTATTAGGCTCTAAAACTAGGGTCTGATCATTGATTGATTTTCTCTCTTAGCAGCTTGCATAGTGTCCTCCAAAACTATGAGAGCTAGTCTTCATGGAAGAGACTTCCAGGTCAATTCCAGCTCCACTGCTCCAAGTCCTGTGTTCAAGTATGTCCTGTCTTCAGCAAAAGAGTCTTACCTTCAAGCCCTGAGAAGTAATAAAAGACTGTGGCAATAGCTGTGTTATTTTGGAAATCTCTTGGATTACCCTGACCAACAACTTTAAGGGAGGCTTCTCCTGTCTGGCACTGTGTTTCTTGTTGCATAGCCTTCAGCTAGACACATGCACTCATATACAGAATTGTATGTGTATTTTTCAATAGGCGTTGGAACTAATACATTTCCCTTTGGTTTTTCACACCATGTAAGCATTATTTATCTCTCATCTTTCTATCCCTGTCTGGTCCTCCGTCTTCCCTCCTCACTTAAAGTGCCTCCATTTCTCTCTTGATAATACCTGTCACCTGTTATCTCCCCCTCTCGAACTCCTTCTTCCTCTTCACCCCCAGGGTTCTTTGTGTATACTTCCCTCCTCCCTCCGCAGTTAAATACCATCCTTTTCCCAATTTTCCCCGTGGTAACATCTGTTTCCTACAATCCCTCTCTCTTGGGCTCTTTTTTTCCCCTTTGCTTCCATGGCTCTTTTCATTTTTTTTCTGTGTTCTGTGGTTACATCAGAACACATACTCACATATAGATTTGGTGCTAAGATCCACAAATGTGAGAGAACATGCGCGGCTTTCTTTTTTTATTTTTTATTTATTTATTTTTTTTGAGTCTGTGTTACTTCACTTAGTGTAAGTTTCTAGTTCCATCCATTTACCTGAAATTTTCATGATTTCATCTTTCCTTACTTTCTGCTGAGTAGGACTCCATTGTGTAAATGTACCACATTTTCATTATCTATTTGTCAGTTGAGGGACATTTAGGTTGTTTCCATTTCTTAGCTGTTATGAAAAGAGCAGCAACAAACATGATGTACAAGCATAATGTGTGTGTGTATGTGTGTGTATGCATGAATGCATGTGCCGCAGCACACATGTGGAGGTCAGAAGACAACTTGCAGGAGTTTGTTCTCTCCTTCCACTTTGTAGGTTCCAGAAATCAAACTCAGGTTGTCAGGGCTGGCAGTAAGTGCGTTTACCTGCTGAGCCAATTCTTGGGCCCTGAAAAAACATTCATTAAATGAAAAAATAGTAGAACTCAAATTTAAAACAAACAGACAAATGTGTATCCCTACATAACAAATCACTCAAGTCTTAAAGGCACAGCTTGGCAGGTATTTATTTACACTTATTTACACTCTTATGTACCTGTATAAGTACCAGACCAGCATGGAACACTGCCAAGACGTAACTCTGCTAGTTGGCAGCACTCATCCCCCCACCAAGAGTAGCCATTATTTCTGAATCCCAACACTGTAGATTAAGATATGTTGATGGATATTGAAATTTATTTTTAAAATATTTTATTTATTATTTTTATTTTATGTGTATGAGTGTATTGCCTGCATGAACGTAAGTGCACTCATGTCATGCAATCACAGTGGAGGTCAGAAGAGGGAGTCAAATCCCCTAGAACTGGAGTTATGAATGGTTGCTAGCCACCATGTGGGTGCTGGGAATCAAACCCAGGTCCTCTGTAAGAGCAGCAAGTGCTCTTAACCACTGAGCCATCTCTCCAGTCCAAGATATTGAAATTTATGTCGACTCCTATAAATATATGCCTTTTGGTGTCTGGGTTCTTTCTTTCCCAGAGTTTTGCAAAGATCAAATGAAATCCATAGCCCATAGCATCGTGCCTAATATGGCATCTGCCACATTGTAAGTACACCCCAAATCCCTAAGGAGGCATGGGGTGGTTTGAATTACAAAGACCTAGCTTTGATACCAGCTCTGTGTGTTATCCACTACATGACATTCCTGTCTCAATGTTCCCATCTGTATAAGAAAGATAATTGCTATCTCATGGGTTGTCACAGGAGTTAAATGAAACAATGAAGGTATAAGATGTGACAGTTAGTATTCATTAAATGTCCATCCTGTGTTCTTCATCACTACAGGGCTGAGGCCCCAGACAGTCAGCAGCATTGACTCTAGAGAGTCAGCTAGCTCCCTGTATTCCAGAGGTTTTCACCTTGCACTTACCAGAGTCCAGATTCTTTAGTTATGCATCAAAGGCTGAGGGCAAGGGGCAAAGAATAGGGAAGGAGGAGGCTGAGGACCCGGAACTTTCGGGTTCTATCCCAGGTCAGCTTGCGCAGCTCTGCTTTCATCTGCTGGCAGGTGAGAGGATGTGCTTTGCAAAAAGAGTTCTGCTTCCAAAATTAGTTTGAAACCCATATTCTAACCACAATCTTGCCCAATATGCTGGTCAGATATTGGGTAAAGGGAAAACGAGTAAGAACAACCCATGCTGATTGGCTAGAACTTCTCAAAAAGTTCTCCAGACAAACTACACTCCAGGGCAAGATGTAACCCAAAGTGAACAAAGCAGTTTCTCTCTTGAAGAAAAATCTTTTCTTGGGGTGATACACTCATACACATAAAAAATAAATTTCAAAAATATATTTTAAAAGTATTTTCTTGACACATACCTGTAATCCCAGAATTCAGGAGGAGGCAGGAGAATTGACAGTTTAAGGCCAGGCCAGGAGTAGAGTCTCACACCTTTAATACCAACACTCAAGAGGCAGACACTGGTGGATTTCTATGAGACTGAGGCTAGCCTGGTCTACATAGTGACTTTAGGCCAGCTAGGGCTACAGGGAGGCCGATCTAAATAAGCAAACAAACATAAACAAAAACAAAGAATAAAGAGTTTAAGGCCAGTCTGAGTCACATAATGGGACTTTGTCTCATAAAATCAAGAGCTTGGGGTGTAGCTCAGTTGGGAGAGTGCTTTTAGCAAGAGCAAGGCCTAAGATTTGAGCCTAGAACCCCTGCCAAAACTTTTTCTCACACTGTAAATTGTTTTTTAAGTATATCTATACTTCTATTTATTCTGTGAAGTATAATACAAGAATTAAAGTAAGGGCTGGAGAGATAGCTTAGCAGTTAAGAATAATTAGTGATCTTTCGGAGAACCTGGGTTTAGTTCCCAGGACCCATATGAAGGTTTACAACCATCAATAAACCCAGTCTCAGGGAATATGATGCTCTCTTCTGGCTTGTGCAGGCACCAGGCATTACTTGGTACACATACATATATGCAGGCAAACACTCATGCGCATAAAATAAAATCTCTTAAAAAAAGAATTAAACTAAGCCAGGCATGGTGGCACATCCTTATAATCCTAAGTCTAGAGAGGCTCGGGAACAAGGAATGTGCATTTTAGGCTAGCCTGGGCTACACAGTAAAGCCTTATATCACAAAAAGAGGAAAGAAAGTAAAAAAAAAAAAATCATGATTGTGATGGCTAGTCCTGAAATGAGAGAGAGAGAGAGAGAGAGAGAGAGAGAGAGAGAGAGAGAGAGATTTAGACTTTTCTTAATTGAATTATTTGGACCAGAAGACCCACCCTAAATGTGGGCATTCCTTTCTAATGGTGGCAGCTCATATAAAAGGTCATGGCAGAGGGAAGAGTTTGCTTTTTGCCTTCTCTCTCACTGGTGAGTTCATCTTGCTGCTGTGGCATTCCTCTGCTGATTATAGAACTGACTTCTTCAGACTCCATCGTAGACTGAAGACTAACAGACCTCCAGGAATCCTTCAGGGCTTCAACGCCAGATTGGGGCTGCTGAGACGGCCAGCCTCATGGACTGAGCAACCAGTGGATTCTCAGCCTCTCCAGTATGGTGCAACCATTACTGGGTTACTCAGACTCTATCGTGCAAGCAATCTAATAACGTGTGTGTGTGTGTGTGTGTGTGTGTGTGTGTGTGCGTGTATGTATTCTGTTTCTTTAAAGAACCCTGACTAATACAATTGATCTATCACTTTACATTCACACGGGTCATGGGATCAATCTGATTCTGAGAATACAGATATGATCTAAGAAATTGCGTACATTTGACTATGATCATGGTTCAGGGGGTGCCATGAGACCAGCTAGTGGGAAAGTGGAACTGTTTGTATTGATTTGAAGATTGAGCTGTGGGGGGCACCATGCTTAGAAGGTCTGCTCCAGGGTGAAAACAAAGAAAAGCACAGGAGAGGATCTGAGAGGTCAGGGAATGGGGGGATGGCTCCATACCTTGCAAGCATGGGGACTTGAGTTTGATCCTCAGAATACATAAAAAAGCCGAAAGCTGGGCGTTGTGGCAAGTGCCTGTACCTGGCACTGGAGAGGTACCCACAGATGGATCCCTGGGGCTCACTGGCCAGCCAGCCTAGCCTACTTTAGAGCTCCAGGCCAATGGTAGATGCTGATGCTGAATAAAAGGATGGATATCTCCTGAGGAACAACCTCTGGCCTCCACACTTGTACACACACAAGTGCATACAGCATGTACATGCAGCATGTACTGGTCTGAGAGATCAAGAAAGTCTAGGCCCTGATCATATTATTGGGGACCCTAGATCCAGCCATATCTGAAAGAAGATCTTAAATAGTTTTTGCCACTTAAGCCAGTTTGAGTTGAGTTTCTTTTACCTGCCACCAAATAGACCCCTTCTTAATATATAAATAGATCAAAGCTTATTCATGGAAGCCAATTTCCCTTTAAAGCGGTCACCTTAGGAAGCAACACTGACTCCAGAGTAGTTTTTAGAACTTTTCAGGGGGGTGACCCTTAGTACCAATTTAACAACAAAGTCATCTGGTGACTTCATTATCACGGGAGGAAGGAGATTATTCTGTTTGATCACTGATTTTGTTCACCAGACTTGGCTCTGAATGACCATTTCCCAAACTAAGATCTACCCCATCTCAGAGAGTGAGGGCTTGCAGATGAGGATGCCAGCCAAGAATGAGTGGTAGGCACATCTTTGAATCTGCAATTTGCTTTTCAAGGTGAATGGAAGAGAATTAATTTGCATAACTGATGTGTAGTGTGAAATATCAACCTCACCCTCTGTGGTCATACTTTAAAGATAATAGCAGCTTGCCCTGGCCTCTTTTGCTAGGAGAGCCATATGGACTTCATCTCTCTCTCATCTTAATGGGAGAATTCATTCCCATTTCACAAAGAAGCAAAGCAAGGCTAACTGAAGTTCCAAACACAGCTCTTTTGTCAAGCAGCACACATGTTAGGATCCAAGATATCAGATGGAATTACTAAATAAAGAAAACCCAGAGGTAGGCGAGTCCAGCAGAGAGCAAGATACGCAGCACAGAAGAGGAGGACGGAGCAAAAACAGTCCCTAACCAGAGCAGACTGAGACGAGGTAAGCTGCGCAGGAGAGGCGAGGACCCAGTGCACGGGCACCTTCTGCACAGCTGACGGTGGTCTGGGAGCTCGCTCTAGTCTGCAGCCAATCTCTAGCTGTGCTGGGCCCTACCACTGTGTGCATGAAATGAGCAGCAAGTCAGGAGGGCCCCCAAGGCTTCTGGCCTCCAAACTCTGCCCAAGAAGAGCTTTCTTGCCCATGGAGAGGTTTACTGCATCCAGGCAATTTAATCCTCCCAAGTAGTTGGGCAGGCCCTGGAGATAATAAAGAAAGAAGGTAACAGAGTGGATCTGCAAAGCCTTTAATACACAGCATTAAAGGGTAATGGGAAAATCGATGGGACTATATAACAGGGTCACCCCAACTGCCAGCGGTGCTGTCATTAACGGGACAGTTGGTGCTCCAGTCACCGTAAGACGGCTGGGTCGGGTCCCAGCACTAGGGCCCCAGATGGTCTCTTCAAAGCGCAAATGGTTTTGTGTACTCTTGGACCTCCTATTTGAACTAGAACACAGGGAGATGGCCTTCTTTTCTCTCTCAGGCACACTCCACCCTCCCAGCTTTGGCCAAGTGACTTAATAACAGGTACTACATACCAGTTACTTCCTATGGTCTATGTCTAGGCCAAGAGCTTTCCGAATTATTACATTTAATCCATACAAGTCTATGAGTCAACCAGTATTGCCACAGTACCACAGTTTCCATTTAACATATAGGTAAAGTGAGGCTGAGACAGGTGTGTTGCCCTTGGATAATGGCCAGGAGAAAGGGTGGATGGCTTAGTATAAGACACAAGATACAGAAAAGCTGAGAAGGGTCTCATAGCACATATGACTTGCCTCCTCAGGACAGAAATGGAGTGAGTTGCTGGAGCTTGGGGTGCACAATGGGTCAGTAGATAATATAAAATGATAAAGCAAGTGTCTACCGTTTAGTTCTGTGTTTGTAGTCTCCATTATATCATCTGGTCATCTCCATCCACAGAGTACACACTCCACTGGCTCTGGACTTCAGAGTTATTCATTGTAATTAAAGGGTTGATCACTTAGGAATTGTTACAATTCAGTGCGAAGTCACTATAACCACTTACTGTGTTCTGGCACTGTAGAGGCTAAAGAGCAAAAGGTCTGGTTATTGTTTTTAAACACTTACACCATCTGGCTAGGGAGGGAAAAACACATGGACTAGAAACAACCTTTGAATAATTTTTGGACAACAAAGAAGTGTGAGTGTATGCGATGCCAGCCATACACGCTGAACAGCGGGGGATTAGAAGTAAGGGAAGAGAGGCTCAGCCTCAGAGGGCTTGTTGGAGGTAAAAGCTTGGAACTGAGCTGTTAAAGGAATGAAGGATTAGGATTAGAGAGAATGAGCAAGGGGAGCTTTTCTGGGGATGGACACCGTATAGGCAGAGTTCTAGTGACTGGAAATAATTACCATAATACATTAGGCCTGCAGAAAGGAGAATCCACATTGCTAAAGCAGGGGCCAGGTTGACTGGTAGGGTTTTATACAGCGTGGGAGGTAATGCTGGGCAACGCTGAGCAGGAGTAGGCAAGATGACAGCAGTAGGTTTAGAAAGATGTAAGCTGACGGTAGACACCAAGGATCCTGGAGGTCAGAGGATTGGATTCTGTCTGTGGAAGCAGAGGAAAGCCTTGAAAGCATGAACAGAGGTGCTTGTGGGGACTAGTGTGAATACCAGAAAACAATCAGTCAAGGAGGCTGTGATGGCTGCGCCTTCAGGGTTTGGTGTAAGGGCTAAAGCGCAGAGGCACGTTACGGAGTCTCTACAAAATAAGCTGGCGAGCACTGGCAGCAAGCTGAATAGCAAGGTGAGGAAGTGGGCAGGGGCCAGAGGAAGCCCGGAAGGCTGCACACTGGAAGGCCCACGGGGGAGTGGCAATCGTAAAAGTGGCTATTTTCTCTTAAAGATCATTTTCCTTTGAATTTCAAATGGGAAAAAGAAACCACCACAGCTACTTTCCCCCAGTGTCTCTTCTCCTTTAACAAACTCCAGAGCACTTGTGTTATGAGAGGTATAGAGAGTTACAGTCGCAGACCCAGCAGACTAGCAGCTTGGATTTCAGTCCTAGTTGCCTTTGCTAGCCTAGAGTCCTGGGCACATCATGCAAGGGCAGTAAAGGAAAGCAAAGCCAACCTCACAGCATTATTAGAATGACAGGTAAGCCATGTACAGTGTTTGCCTGGATCCCGAACACACATGTGCTCAGCTCATAGTAGCTGCCCTTATGGCAAAACCAATTTCTATACAGAATACAGTTCAAGTTTTCAATATACCGACATGGCTCCAGACTCAAATATGTAGATGTTGGATAAAGGCTATTGGATGGAGTCAGAGGGAGAGTCTGAGCTTGTTATCCCACCTCACATCCCAGATTCTCAGAATGGTGGACAGCCCCCTCCCTGCATTTCAAGCAGATGGTGGGGGTTGAGAGTCTCTGGGCCTTCTGAAGACTTAGAAAGCAGAAAGAAGTTCAGGACAGCATTTAGAAGACTGCTTTTAACAAGTACTGTAGGTGACTCAGATGCAAACTAAAGTCTGAGAACTACATTTCATCACTGACACGCAAGGTCTGGGCAAGGTCTCCTGCCTATGTTGTCACTGCATGGCGACAGGGAGGTCACCCCTCTGCTGTCTTGTTGGACCCAATTTCCTGTTAATAAGATCTCATCCAGGCCTGCAAGTCTCTCAGAGAAAGGAGGAGCAAAGGAGAGAAGAAAAGGAAAGTGGGTGAGGGATCCAGTGGAGGGACAAGAGGAAACCTGAGAGAGGAAAGGGCCCTAGCTGGAGGCCGGCGTGGTGGTGCCTCTGGGCTGAGAAGGAGTCTAAGTCAGTTCCCTCTGCAGTACAGTCGTGCAGGGTTATTAACGGGAAGAAGAATGGGCCTCTGTATCTCAGCGAAGCAGGGCAAGAGTCATCAGCAGACGTTATTAAAATCCTTTCCTCACCAGTGAAAGACACTTATCGCTCTTCATCAGCACAGCTCTCTCTTTTTGAAAAGGAAAATCAGCTTAACAGGTGGGGACTGTCCTTTTGCTCCTGTAAAAGAGACCAAGGCAGTCTTCAGTCAGTCCGCAAAGCTATGCAGGGTTCACAGAGCTCCTCAGAATGGCAGTGAGGGTGTTTGGACCCCCAGTGTGTTGGCTCTGTGTGCACGAAGGGACTTCTCTGCTGCCACAGGAAGTATCTGGATGCAGTGGTACCTACCAGTGTTGGCTAACTGCTGCAGAAGGGCCCTGCATCCCTTAAACAGGAAATGGTTGGATCTGGGTGCTGCAGCGTGACTGCAGGGGCAAGGCCTGATCTGAGCTGTAATCTCTCCTCTGGTGTCCCTGTACTTGCTCTGGTTTCCTTCCTTCTTCATTTTGGCTTCTGAGTCACAGGAGCCGTGTGTGTGTGTGTGTGTGTGTGTGTGTGTGTGTGTGTGTGTGTCCTGGGCAGAGCAACTCTTGCAAACAAATGCCCACTGCAGCTGGAGCACACGTATACATTAGCCCAGTGCTCCAGGCTAATACACAATCTGGGGCCTGACTGCCCCAAGCCATCCTCCAGCCTGCCCGCTACTTCCCTGTCAGACTGCAGACTAGCAGCAGGTCCAATCGCTCCTTGCCTAACCTTCCTGCCTTGCTTTTGCTCAGGGTGCTGCCCTGCCTGTGAGCCTCCCTCCCACTTTTCCACCAGGTGATCTGCTTAATGGGCCAGCTCATGTGTCCCTTCCTAAAGGAAGCTGTCCCTGACCTTTCCAGGCAGAACTAATTATTCCTCATCCATGTCCCGACAGCAGGTGCTCCTGCTTGAACAATGGCCATGCTCTGTGGTCTGTAATCCTTGTCTGAATCTGTCTCTCTTTATTACATGCAAAGGAGGTGGGGGAGGATTACAGAGCCAAGCAGGGCTTTGTTTGTTTGTTTGAGACATGATCTCTCTATGTAGCACTGAAGTACTTGCTGTGCAAGTGTGAGTACCTGGGTTCAGAGCCCTAGCATCTACACAGAAACTAGCCTGCTGGTAATCCCAGTAGAGGGGAGGCAGAAAGACAGGAGGATCCTCAGACTTAGTAGCCAATCTACCTTAATTTATGAGTTCTAGGCTAATGAGAAACCCTTTCTCAAAAACTAATGTGGAGAAGTGATTGAGAAAGACACTTGACTTTGGCTTCTGGCCTCCGTTCACACACATGAACACACTGTCCCCACCCACACACCCCAAAACAACAGTTAAAATTCTGGGGCTTTAATTTATATTATTTTTTATAATCCTCAGAACAACCCTGCCCAGGTTTTGAGTCTCATTTTACAGACAACAAACTGAGGCTCAGAGATTTTGAGTCACCTGTTGAAGAGCATATGGCCAGTAAGTGGGACTTAACTGGGATTAGAAACTCTGACTGTCTGAGTGTGGTAAAGGTTTGTTGACTGACTGAATGAGCCTGTTCCCAATTCCCTCACCTGGGTGAGTGCCAGCTGCTCATCAGGTAAGCTAGCAAAGGTCTAGCAACAACCAGGTACCGTCAACCCATCCCTTCCTCATCTCCGAATTCAGGCGTTCTCTTCTCTAGGGTACCACAGCAGTGCTTTGACTCTGTTGTCATTTTCTCAAGGGGAAGAGGTGAGGTTCGAGGGAAAGGGCTCTGTCACTGTTCCAGAACTCAGCCCCATCTTGCTCCTGTCCCTCTCTCGGTTCCTGCTGTCTAGTCTGTCTGACTTCCCTCCAGCAGTGCCCCCCTGCTCCAGTGTTCATCAAACTTCCAGTCAAACCCTGGGAAACCTGCATAGGACTGTGTTCTGGTTTCTGACACCAGGTTACAGGTAACCTGGAGGAACAGAGCCCTGGGTAGTTATCAGCTTCTTTTCTACTGGGGGACTCAGCAATATTTCCATCTGCCTACGCCCTAGTTTTTAAGACCAACTCCAATGTTATAACCCTGTAAACTTCCTAACCATAGCAACAGATTCCCCCATTCTATGGACCCAACAGTCCCTAGTGGAGAGAGGTACACCTAGGCAGACATCCAGTGAGGGGTGAATAAATGACTCCTCGTAAAACACCAGAAATAGTCCATGAACACTGTCTCAAATCCAACTCTCTCCATCTTATGGTATGTTAGCCTTGTACTGATCCTCTTGTTCTTTCTTCTGGTTCTGGGAAGGGTAGTCTCTCTTCTCTGCTGTGCCTACCTCCCTCAGGAGTAACCCTCCAACTGCCCTGTGCCCAGCCTCTTAGAATAGGCCAGTGGGCTGCGAGGACTCCCCCGACCCCCTGTGCCTCTCTGTGCTCCCAAGGCCCTCGCATATGGATTGTCCCCTGCTTTAGAAGACCAACAAAATTCACCTCATTTCTACATACACTTAGCAGGAGATGATAGAATCCCACCTGTGTTCTAGGAACAAACAGGATGCCTGGTTCAGAGCTACCTGGTGGGACATAGTCCATGGTGGGAACAAGTTCACACTGTCTGTTCTGTCCATCCTTTTCCCCAGTACTCAGAACAGTGCTTAGTATAAAGCACGAACAAACATGTACTTACTGGGTGGCTGTTGTATGCACTACATTTTGCTGTTGTGGCAATATTTAGCTAGTATCTTTATCAGCTTTTTTGACTCCACGGACCACTATCTACCTTTCCCTTCAGGCACCCCCTCATTGGTCCTCACCATGTCCATAACCCCTGTGCTGGATAACTGTAGTTGTCAACTTGACACACCTTGGTAGAGGGAACCTCAGTTGGGGAACTGCTTCCATTTGGGCTGGCCTGTGGCCATGTCTGTGGGGTATTTTCTTGATTGTTGAGTGATGTGGGAGGGAACAGCCCACTGTGGGCAGTGTGGTCCCTGGGCAGGTTGCTCTGTATTGTATAACAGAACAGACTGAGCATGAGTCAGAGGAGCAAGCCAGAGAGCAGCGTTCCTCCACGGCCTGTGCTTCAGCTCCTGCCTCCAGGTTCCTGCCCTGAGTTTCTACCTTGGGCTCCCTCAGTGATGAACTGTGATCTGGGAGATGTGAGCCCAATAAACCCTTTTCTCCCCAAGTTTGTATTGGTCAGAGTGTTTTGTTAAAGCAATTGAAGCAAACTGGAACAACCCCCATGCTGTAATACCATCTCAGGGTCCCAAGACTCTGTTGTTCTTTGACCTGCTTCTGTCTGTAGAGCCCACAGCATCATAAGCCATTTCAGCAAAGAACTTGGTCATCTCTTGGTGACCTCTACCTTCATGACCAATCCACCTTAACAGTCATTGGCCGTTAGTGCCTTTATTCTTCCTCTTTTTTCTCTGGGAAAGGAGACTGTCTGAGTCTGCTTCAGATCAGCATCACTACAAATGCACATGGGCTTGCTTCAGCTGCTTGCCAATTCTTTTTAAAAATGTGTATTTAAGCAATTTTCTAAAGAGAAAAAAATCTCTTCACCTTCTCACACCAACTATTTACATAATTCAGTGACCTTTCATGAACCATGCCATTGTGCAAGCATCACTTTCCAAGGCAGAAATCAACTTATCTGTCCTATTTCATGCTCCACTGAATTCACCTAACATTTTTCTGTATATACTTTCTCATGTATTGACAGACTACTCATATTTGTCATGTGTAATGGTTATATAATATTCTAACATATTAATGTTCTGTAGTTTGTTTAACTATTCCACAATTGTGGAGCATTTGGGTGTTTTCCAGGACTTTACTGTCATGAACAGGGTAGCCATAAACATCTCTTTGCAAACAGTTTGTATTTCCTTTTCAGTTGCTTTCATGGTATATATATTCCCAGAAGAGGGATTATTGGGTCAAAGGCTAGAAACACTTTTATGGCTTTTGTTGTAAGGTGCCAGACTGTTCTCTAGAAAGACTGGGCTAATTTGCAATTCTCCAGTCTTCTTATTCATGTTTTGAAGCCTCTTAATGAATCCTCCCAGGAGCTGGTCCAAAGCTTCAGGGCCTGCTTTGGACATCCAGCCCTCCTAACCCTCTAGAGGTGACTTCACTGAGACAGGCTTGCCCCCCTGAGGTTCCCCAACTTCCTCCTACATCAACATTTCTGTTTCGAACGCATCTTTTTCCATCCTGGCTTTCCCCTCCTAGGCTGGTCTCTGAGGAACAGGTGTCTAATCTCCTTTCCAACAAACCTATTTGGTTGCACACCTGACCTCACTTCCTCCTCTGGTGCCATCAAGCCTCACAGCTTCACTTACCCCTACCTTTTCACACCATTCACTTCTCTCTCCTGCTGCTCTTTCCTCTCAGCAAATATCACCATCCTCCTTTACCTAAAAGAAAGAAGCAATTTCACCTTCCTTCTGGTGTGTCTTCCATCACCATCCATCTTCCTGAAAGAATGGTCTACCTGGGTCCGTTTCTAGTTCATCCTCAGCCTTCACCCTCTCATCCATGACCAACACCATACTAAAGCTGCCATCTCAAGGCCAATAATAATTTTCGTAATCACCCAAACAAATGACCCTTTATCTGTCATCATCCCTACCACCTTATTGGCTATTGTGTCCTCACTGAAACATTCTCCTGCCCAGGTTTCCATGGCAGTACAATTTCCTTAGAGCCCTGTCTATCCTACCAATAGTGCAGTACTGTAAGAGTCTTTACTTGAACCTCATACATTTTACATGATCTCAGCTTCCCATTGTTTAACAGCTAGGAGAACTGGGTGGAACTGATTCTATTCTGAGCCCTGGTGGTAAGCTATGACTGGTCTCAGCCCTCTCCTGTAAACTTATTTCTCCTACCACTGTGATGGCTTGGGAAAAAGCAGACATGTGACATCAAGCTCAAGATTTGTTGAGTAGTTGAGATAAATTAGTTATTTGTCTCTTTTTAGATATAAGCGATAAAGAGTGAAAACACAATTGCTATTGATATCACTTTACAATCTTCAAGGAATTTAGTATGAAAATGAAGGAAGGGCTGGAGAGATGGCTCAACAGATAAGAGCACCAACTGCTCTTTCAGAGGATCCAGGTTCCATTCCCAACACTCACATGGCAGTTATCTCCACTGTTCATAACTCCAATTCCAGGGATCTGACACCCTCTATGGCCTTGCAGGCATTGTAGGACATGTGTGCACTTACATACAAGCAGGCAAAACTGTTGTACACGTAAATTTTTTTTGAATTAAAAATAAAGAAACTGAAACAAAACATGGTTTAGAGTAGACTCATGGCCTTGAATGAGCTTTCTGAAGCCCACTCTGCTGGAATTTTCTATTACATAAGCCAATATATTCCTTATATTATTTAAATCTTAATGTGTAGGGAGTTCTGTTGTTTGCGATTTAAGCACATAACCTCTTTATGGCTCTCCTTTTGTATTCTGTTTTCCATTGTTCTTACTGTTCCACTATCACACTGATAAAGATGATTCTTCACGCCCCTATTTAACAACTGTCTCCTCTTTCCTAACTCCAGCACTTCTAGTTTTTCGCTGGATGACTATATTTGGATGATTTATGAGGCTTTATTCTTAGCATGGTTAACATCAGAATTTCCCCGCTGCTACCACTGTCATCCAAGCCAAATCACCCTTACTTCCTTGCCTCCCTGTATCTGATTCTTCAGTTGCCCAAGTTTGATACTTTCATTTCCTTATCTCCTTTGTTCTCCATAAGTATGAGCTACCAGGACCTCTCTCTCTGCTGCATCCTGACGTTCACCCTGGGATATCTCAGAGCTGTGTTTCTCAGAGCATGGTCTATATAGATGGTTCTGGAAACTGAGGAAGGATTTTTCTTCCTATGATATCAATATTTTGTTTTTGCCTTTTGGGAGGGGGACAAGATCTCATGTAGCTTAGTCTACCCTTGAACGTGCTATACAGTCAAAGCTGACCTTAAACTTCCAGCCCTCCTGCCCCCACCTCCCAGGTACTGGATGACAGGTATGTGCCACCATACATGGCTTTACAATATCAATGTTTAGGGGAAGATTTGAGTTATATAGCTTGTTTTGGCATTGCAAATATGTGTACTTGTTTGTATGTGTGTCTGTATGTACATGTGTGGGCATGTGGAGGCCACAGTTGAATCAAATGTCTCTCCGCCTTAATTTTGTGGCAGTGTCTCTCATGGAACCCAGCACTCACTGATTGGCTAGATTGACTGGCCATTGAGTTTCTAGGATCTATCTGCCTTACCCTTGCCCAGCACTAAGGCTATACCCTGCTTTTTACATGGATGTTGTGGATTCAAATTCAGGTTCTCATGTTTGTTTGGCAGGTACAGACTGGGTCACCTCTGCTGAGTTTACAGCATATAGAAGCCAGTGGTAAGAAACCAAGGTACTGAGTGCCCTTAGACCTGTGTTCTGGACTGGATCTTTCATTAACTGACTGTGTAACCTTGAACAAGTCTTTAAATTTCTCTGGAATCTCATACTTATTTACCTGGGAAATAAATGAGTTAGGCTGCCCTATTACTTGGGGTGTGGTCCTCAGAACACTTGCATAGGATTCACCTGAGTACCTTTAAAAAGTCCCTGGTCAGAAGCCAGTGTTATTAAAAATGAATCTTTGGGGCCTGGGGCTCTACAGTTGAGCAGGCTCCCTAGGTGATTCTTATTCCCACTCAGGTTTAAAGCCTCTAGAATGTTAGCTTTATTCTTTTCATTCTAAGATATGGGGTTGTTGGATTCAGAAATACTGTGAGTTCCTTGGAAGTGGCAAGCAGAATGGACAAGTGAGTAATCAAGAGGATAATTTTTTTTTTCCATACAGTGTCTCTGCAGAGAACTAAACCCTTCTGTGGTCAGGTTTCTGGGTCACAGTCCTGGGGCCAGGCCACAGCATATGCCCAGCTGCCTGTAGGGTCACAGTCCTGGGGCCAGGCCACAGCATATGCCCAGCTGCCTGTTGGCCTTTTGGGTCCCCTTTCATTCCCTCTCTCCTTTTCTTTTCTCTTCTCTTCTTTTCTCTTTTCTTTTCCTTCTCCTACTTCACTTGCCCAATTTCTTTTGACCCCTTCCTCCCCCCTTCTTCTCTCCCTTGCTTCTTCCTCCCTCCCTCCCTCCCTCCCTTTATCATTTCCCCAAATTCCATTGCTACCGGGCAAACACATCATTATAACTACACTCATTTGCACTTGCCTAATATACTTTTCTTCCACGGAGTCTTTCTGGCTCCCTCAATCAGATGTAAACATTTCCTGCTCAGAACTCTCACAGCACTTTGAATTCCTCTTATGCCATTAATCATCTTTTGCCGTGCAGTATTTCTAGGACTGCTCTATTGTGTGCCCCTGAGGAAAAGGGGCGACTGTCTTCATCTGTGTGCCACCCTCTAGAGGGCCTAGCATGGTGTCTTGCATATGGTCATAATACTTCACATTTCTTTAGTGTATAGCAATCTAAGTATCTTCACAGACATTAGAGAACAGTAACACCGCAGAAGTGTTTTCCGAATGGACTGATGAACAAATTCCTCCTGTTTCTGTCTCAGATTCCTGAACGTGTCCTCTCCTTCGTCCAGCAGGCAGATTATGCAGAGGCAAGGACACTGACCTTGGAGTTAACAGGACTGAATTTGAAACCTTGCTCTACCGTGTAGAAACTGGTGGTACTGGCAAATTGTTTAACTTTTCTGAACTATGATTTACGTGAAGGGTTGTCATGAAATACCTTCTTTTCAAGGTTGGTGTGTTTAACTGCAATTACTTGTGAAAACATCTGGCACATAGAAGATAATTTTAAAGTAGTTTTTAAATAGAATTATTCCCTTCTCCCAAACCTTTGCCTCCATTATAATGTAACTTACAGACAAACACTGGCCTTACTAATTCTTTTTCTCTAGATTTTTACACTGTGTTTTAGTGCACTGCATGAAAAGTGTGCAGAATACATTGTGGACTCAAAAATAGCCAATGTCATAAGGTGAAACAAATATGGAAAACACTTGAACTGAAACGAACAAACTGTCTTCGTCAGGATTCTTTGTCACAAGGCCCATACATCTAATTCAAGCAAGCTTAAAGGAAAAATGAAAAGAATTAATTTACCTTCATAATTGGGAAGTACTAGATAGATCTGGCTTCAAGCATTCAGGGTTAAAATACTGAAGTCATATGCTCTCTGTTTCTAGCTCAGGGCCTTTCTCTGTGGCTTTATTCTCAGCCAGTGGGAAGGATGTATACTGGCTTGTGAACCCAAAGGGAAAAGTCCTATCTGTCTTTGTGTTTCTGTGCAAATATCATTGACCCTGCTTGGGAACTATGCCTATATCTAAACTAGTCAGTGGGTACAAAGTTAGTGGTCCTGTGGTTGCTTCTCATACCTACCATTGTGGCCAATAGGAAGGATGCAGTGATAGGCAGTCCCTTAGACCTCAAAGAATAAAGAAATAGTTTTTTCCAAAAGAAAGGGTACTGGCAGACAAAACCAACTTGTTTAGTGCACAAGTGGAAAGTAATACTTCATTTCTCATGGGATGTTTATATTAGTCAGCTTTGAGATGCAAGATGCCTCAGGGGATAACGGTACTTGCTGCCAAGCTTGATGACCTGAGTTCGATCCCTGGGGTTACACAGTAACTCCAGAAAGTTGTCCTCTGATCTCTGTATGTGTGTGCATGTACTCTGCACACACACATACATATACACACAATCAATAAATATAATAATTATTTTTTAAATGCAGGAGGCCATCAGCTTATAAAGAGACAAGTTTATTTGTGCCATGGTTCTAGAGGTTCCAGTCTAAGATTAGGTGATCTCATGACTTTGGTAAGGGGTGCCAGATGGCAAAGACAGGGAGTGTGTGGTGAAGAAAACTACTTATATCGTGAGCTAGAAAGCAAAGGAAGAAGCAATTGAGGTCTCTCAGTCTCTTTCCATGGCATATTCCTAATGACCCAAGAACCTCTTACCAGGTCCCACCTCCTAAAGTTCCACCACTTCTCAGAAACACCATCCCAGTGATCAAAACCTTTAACACAGGAAGTGTTGGGAGACATTTTGCATATAAACTACAACAATACTCTGTGTGTAACATTGCTCACTTTGTGTTATTTAAAAGGCTCAGCTCATTTACTGAATAATTTGTTTATCAACTATTATTAGAGAAAGTAAACTATTCTGAGTGTCTCCTAATTCTGAATGTCTCAGTGCCAAGAGTTAGGGTAAAGCCATAATAGAGACAAAATACAGCTTTCCTCCTCAGAGCTTCAGGTCAAGGAGGGCTCAAACACCTGTGCTGTACACTCCACAGAAATAATCTCTAGAGAAGAGTCAGTTCCAGGGTATTATCTGGGAGGAGCCCCCCTCATTAAAATTGTCACCTAGTTGGCACAGTTGATTTGTTGGTTACACTGGCCTCTCCTGGCAGAGACATAGGATCAGCCTCTCAGAGGAAAGGTCATATAAAGCCAATTCCCCTCACATGCTTGGGTATACTTCTGACACAAGGCACAAGGCAAAGGCCGGGTTCTTATTGTTGTTTATGCTTTTATCATAAAAACATCCATCATGGTAAAAAAAAAAAACATGGTGTAAAATTTATCATCTTAATCATTTTTAAGTGTATCATTCAATTCCGTTGAGTGTATCCATATCACTGTGTAGCCAATCTCCAGAAATCTTTCACCTTAAAGAGCTGAAAACCTACACCCATGAAACAACAACTCTTGGTCTCCCCACATCTATGCTTGGCAACCACTACGCTACTTCCTGTCTCTATGAAAATGACTCTTCTGGCTTTCTCCTATGACTTGAATCGTGCAGGAACTGTCCTTTTGTGATCGACTTATTTCGCTTAGCATAATGTCCTCAAGGCTCATCCATGTCGTAGCATATGTCAGAATTTTCTTTCTTTTTAAGGCTGAATGACATCCCATTGTTTGTGCATATCACATTTTGTTATCCATTCATCCATGGAAATACACTGAATTGCTCCGATCTTTTGGCTTTTGTGGATGTGCCATGAATGTGGCACAGAAGATCAGTTTTGATGACAGCAGCTTAGGTGGTCTGGGGCTCTTGGCAGAATTCAGATGAGGCACGGTCCCAGGAGGGCCCTGAGCAGATATGCTCTGAGTTAGAAGGGGCAACATAGGGCTCAGTTCACCCTATTCTAGACTAAGCTGTGTTTAAAGGATAGGATAGTCTCCTGGACCTGAGGAAGAATCCATGTAGAAGGGAGAGGATACAAAAGAAAGGAGAGTGCCAGCCTCTATCTAGTTTGCAATTTGAGCAGCTGCTAGCTACAATTTCACACTTTGTTGACTAATCTTCAGAACTCTTGTCAGGTCGTTAGAGGTGACTTCCAGACTATAACACTGTACTAATTACTTTAGGAGAAATCTTTACTTCAAGACCCCTAGCCCTCTGCCTCCCTTTTCTGCCAAGCATTCTATCAAAGCGTCCCTCCCCCCAAACCACTGCTAGTCCCATCTCATCCCCCAGGAGAGCTTGACTTCCCTCCTCTTCTACCTCCTAGGCCCAATTTCACGTCTCTTTGCCAGCATTGCCTATAGCAGACTTGCTAGTTCATCTGTTTATCTTTTGTCTACACTGAACTGAAGTGAGAAGCCAGCTTTATCTAAGTGCCCAGCTGTTCCAACACTGAAGGCTGAGGCTCATTACAGTGGCTTTGAAGTCAAGGAAGGACAGTGACATGAACTGAACTGAGGGATGCTTGGTGGTACCCAGCATAAACAGCCTGTTAGCTGGAGGTTGAGTCAAATAGAAGCAGAGTATCTGGGGGGGGCTTTGAAATGGCTGCTGAAGACAAGGGAATTGCTTGTTGGAACTAGGCGACCCAGGAGCAGGCTTCACGGTGCTGGAGATCAATACAACTCCTTCTAAGGAAACAAACAGAATCAATGCCAGCTGCCCCAGGTCTCAAACTAGATCTGAAAGCCACAGGGCCCATGGATGGAGGCTCCATGCTGACTTGGTAGAATACAACAGTGTATACTTGTTTGGGAGAACTAGGAGACACATTATTGAATTTCGTACCAACAAATGTACGTGGTTCACCAAAGGACTAACACAAAAGCAACAAGCATATAGCAATAAGAAACATATAACTGGACAGTTTAAAGAGGTTCTTAGATGTTGTGAATGGCATGTTCTGTTCCTTTATCCACAGAGACATGTCTCATTGACAGAACACACCTGCTGGCCATTGACAGACTCAAAATGTTCTCACTGCTACCAGGAACCACTACCTAACAGTCCTGTTGGCTCTTCATGTGAAAGTCTGTTATCTTTCCTCGTCTAATTCAATCTAACATCATTCCAAAAGAACTCCCTTCTATGGTTTTCTGGAGAGTTCCTCTGAAGGCTTTGTGAGTATATTTTATTGCATCAGATTCTTGAAACTCCAATTCAGTTAAAACTCACCATGTTCTCATCATAGGAAAGACCCTACATTGCGTAGAGAGAAGGTTCTTCTTTTCTTAATTTTTATTTCTTTATTTTTATTTTATGTGTATGAGGGTATGTGTGTAAGTGCATCTATGTCATGCAATGTCTGTGGTGGTCAGAAGAGAGTATCAGATCCCCTGGAACTGGAGTTATAGACAGTCCTGGGAACTGAACCCAGTTCTCTGCACTAGCAGTCAGTGTTCTTAACCTCTGAGCCATCTCTCTAGCCACAAGGTTCTTCTTTAAGCAGGACCTTCTTCCTTGTAATTGATTCCATTTGTCCTGAACTTGTTTTCTAAACAGCAAAGCAATTCTCTCTGTGCATATGACAAGCCTTCTCAGTGCTTGAAGGAGGCTGCTGTGTCTTCTGACTGTGGTTTGTCTTTTCTAGAGGAAGTCTTTGAAGGTCATTCCAGCCGTTTCTTGTAATGTTTGGTTTTGAGACCCTTTATTTTCCAGCTAGCCTCTACTGGTCATGCCATGCCCTAAACCATCTGTTTTCCTTCTAAACTAGAGTACCCAGAATGCACAACACGATTAATCTGTGACTGGAGCACGATAGAGTGCAAGCGAGCACACAGGGACACTTAGATGGGTCTTGAAAAATGTAAAGTTCACCAAGTTGACAAGTTACATCAAGGCATTTCTCAGCAGGGAGAAGCCAGCGAAAGCGTGGCTGTGACTTATCTAGGGTGGATTATGACAGTTCTTGAATGACCTAAGTGATTATTTTTTTCATAATTTAAAAATTATCCCTAGAATTATAAAAGCTCAGTGTTGAAAAGACCCTTAGATGTGTACAATTACCCATCAAACAATTAACAGGCAAGGCTACACAATTCTTTGCAAAAAAAAAAAATTAGGTATTGAATATCTTCTGTGTGGTGAACTTAGTTCTTTTGAAGCAGACCATTCAATTATTTTTATTCTTCTGTTCAAAAGACCCCATGTTTCAGCTGAAAACTGCTACACTGCCACCTGAGTCAATGAGTGTGTGTGTGTGTGTGTGTGTGTGTGTGTGTGTTGTTCCATGTGGGTAATAAAGGCGAAGGAACATGACAAATAAGCTCAGAATTTTGTCTGTAAAGAACTTGTACTTTTTAGCGGGGACAACCCACAAAAAAGAGAGTAAAGTATTTAATGGAGACATAGGCTAAAGACTGGGGAAGTCCAAAGGAAAGGGTAGTCTGCTCCCAGGAGGAAAGATGACATGTTCTCCTGTCTATGCAACAGCCAGAGGTGTCTATTTACAAACCATATCAGCTCCCATTACTTTCTGTTTAAGACCCTTCAAGGCTTTCCATCACACTCAGAAATGAAGCCGAGGTCCTACAGGACCCCGTACAACACAGTATTCCGCAACCTCTCATTGCTCATGTAACTCACACTTTTTACTCTTGTCACGCTGAACTTGTTCTCCTGTGACCCCGCTGGACTTTAATTTAGGGCTTTGTGCGGGTGCTCCCTCCTTGCCTTCCAGCCTCCCCATGGCTTGCTACTTCACATCATTCAGCCATACAGAAGCATCTGACATCTTCCCAAATCCCACAACTCAACACTTGCTCTCCCTCTACCCCACTGTGTCTACTTCATACTGTTCATTTCTATCGAAAACTTACTATTTCTAGCCTCCTAGAGAATATGAGCTTGTGAAATCCTGGATAATGTCTGTCTTGCTTAGTGCTATACCCTCAGTGCCAAGAATGGGGCTCAGCACATAACACATACCAATCTAAATACTGGTGAAATGAATGAATGAGTTAATTTTGATAACCAATTCTAAAAAGCCAGCAGCAGGTGATAAGAACATCCAGTACTTCAGAGTTTCTAGAAACGAGTCCAATCTATTTGAAAATGAGTCCAAACACTTTCTCATTTGAAATCTTGTTCTCTTTCCTACTTTTTGTGATTTCTCAAAGGATTGTGACTGTGGTTCTAAGATTTGCAAGTTTTTCCAGCTGTCTAGGAGATTTTTTACTAGGCTGAGGTACCAACAAATTGCACGCATGGAGGAGTCTCATCTAGCATGAGGTTACATTTTCAAGTCAGCATGCAAAAGTAAAATTGACATATCACCAGAACTTCCTCTGAACATCTCTAGCATCAAAACAGATAACTGATTCTGTAGTTGTGCACCCAAGGAATTGGTTTGTTTGCATTAGACACCCTGTGGTGTGAAAAATATGGATCTCTGAACACCTGAATCACTCTCAGCCTGGCTAGATGCTTTTTCTATTGGGAGATGTTTGGGAACTAAGGCTGAGAGAACAGCAATTTGCATCCCCTGCTGTAGTCAAGTGGTTTAGAGCGTGGGTGCTGGAGCTACACCGTCTAGTCCTGAATCTTGCCTCTAACACTTACTTGCCATACAAGTAGAGACAAGTTACTCAACCTATGCGTCAGTTTCTTCATCTGTGAAGTGGGATAATAACAGCGCCTGTCTCAAAGGGTTATGTTGATGTCCCAACTCATTAGTGTATACACTGTCCTTAGACTAGCACCTGGCATGTAAGCATTTCCATCAATATTTGCAATCATTTTATTATCTCTCCTCTCATGCTCATGCTGGGAGGCTCAGTGGGTGTAAGGGTAGGCAGAATGTGCTAGACTGTTTCCAATGTAATTGCTTGCTTGTTCTCTCACCTTCTTTCTCCGTTTCTCTTTCCTCAGATGCCAATAGTCGCATTTGTCTGATGTGACCTCCTTGCAAACTGCTCAGGTGCTTTTCCTCTGCTGAAACTCTATGCATTCTTACATTGATTGTCCTGCAGGTCCTATCTGCACACTTTTCCAAAGAGAGGTGAAAGTAAAAGAAAAACAGATATGGACAGACCTGTTTGTCTGATGCACACATATTCCCAGACTTTCCACTCACTGTGGGTTTGGTCTTTTCTTGATGTCCCCCTCGAAACAAAGCTATTGAGTCCGTTAGTTGCTTTCAGCTTTTCCTGGAGCCCTGCCTCACCCTCTAACCTCAGTTTTTTTGGATACTTTTCTTATAGATTCATGTTCTTTCCTTTATTTTAGCTCCAAGAAAGCGAAAAAGTCAGGAAGAAAGGCAACACTGCAGAAAATGCATGAAAAATAGCCACCCAGGATCTTTTTTTTTTTTTTAAATGTGAAGAGCAGCAAAGAGCGAGCCTGAGGGGTTGGCATGAGGAGAAAGGACCATTCATTGTTATATATGGCAGAAGCTGCTGTCCTAAGAGAGGTGATGAATTCCCAGAGGCCAGAGCTGCAGGAGGCATGGGGGCTCTCAGGGGCACCCAGTCTGGCAGCAGGCTAACTGCCAGAGGGTACAAGCTGAGTTTTGACCACATCTAAAAAGTTCAGTTATTACAGATATTTGTTTTCTTCTCAGTCCTGGCATGGAACTCCTTGTTCCTAGATTGATCGTAAGATTAGAGATGGAAATATTATATAAGATCCAGTAAGTGCCAGATATTATTATCATTATCATCTTTTAGCCCTTTATTTGACACAGTCATTCATTTCTTTTTTCATTCAACATATATTTTCTGGGAATTTGTATTCTAGGCAGAATGCAAAACATGGAGGACAAATGGATAAAACAGGTAAAGTTTCCTTCATTAAATAGTCATGTCTAAGAGAAAGGGAGGCACAAACAGATAGCTCTCTTACAGCAAGGTGTGCCATGTCTTAGGTTGGACAGACAGCAAGCACAGTGATCCTAGGAGTTACCAGGAGAAGGGTGAGAAGTTGGACAGGGAAGAAGTGAAAACTGGGCTGAAGAGATGGTTCAGCGTAAGAGCACTGACTATTTTTGCAGAGGACCCGGGTTTGATTCCCAGCACCCTCCATGACTCCAGTTCCAGGAGATCCAACGCCCTCCTTTGACCTCTTCAGGCACTGCATGACACTGTGCAGTTACATTCATGCAGGCAATACACTCATACACATAAAATAAAAATAAGTAAAAATATTTTTTAGATAAGAAATGAAAACTCTTATGGGCTGTGTTAATGATCAGGTTACTTCTGTGTGCAACTGGGGCTCAGTTCCACTGGGGAGCTCTCAGAGACACTGTGGAAACTGTTTCCTATTGTCCCACTAGAAGGTGAAATCTGTGGTATTTTCTCATTAACTTCCACCTTCTGGCCTGCCTGCCCTGACCTCTGGACAACCATATTCTTGGCCACACATAGTAAAAAAGTCATGTGAGGAAAGAAACAATAGCGTTAAGAAAAATTGGCAGAACACTGGGAGTGTCTGTTATTTTCACTTAGGGAAAGAAGCAGAGTGTCATGGAAACTGGGATGGGAGCTCCCAGCTCAACCTGGTTGAGTCTAAGAAGTCTTTTAAGAAATGATGATTGAGTGATATACTACAAGAGCCTCTCCTCTAGAGCTATTCAGTGATGACATGAGCTGAAAATCCCTGATGTCTGGTCACACTAAGGAGTTCAGACTGCAAGTTCTGGCTAAGGGTTAGCTATTGGCTGATTGTCCTATCCATGGAGGTCACGGGGTCAAGAGCAGGACAGATAGAATTTAGGTAGTTAGCAGATCCTTACAATGCTGTCCTCTCTAGGACTGACAGTAAGCTTGCATTTGCTTTTTGTAAAGAGACCCAAGGACTTTTCTGTGTTTACCCACAGCTCACTCCAGATTGGGTCTGTTTGTGGCCTTGGTGCTTCCTTGCAGCATCCTTCCTTACAGAGCTGTCATCCCACAGCGGCCCCACACAGCCTGTAGATGCTGTTGCTCTTACTCCTCACTAGCACCTCCTCCCTGTTAGGACAAGGATGTGGCAATCGGGCTGCCCAGAATTGCTCTCCCCACCTTCTGCTTGCCCTGAGCAGAGTTCAGATTGCACATTTCCCGACACTCAGAGAGACCCATTAATATTTAGCATGTTACATTTCCAAAGCACTTTGCTAACATGAATTGATCTTTTCGGCACCCCCTTGCAAGGCGGCTCAGTATTGCTAGTCCTACTGGGGACATAAGACTTCAGGAAGATAAGGTACTTAGGCTGGGGCCAGGGCTGGTGAGTGATGGATCCAGATTAGCACCAAAGGTCGATGACACCAGTTGTCTATGTCTCCAGACAGAACTCTAGAGTGGCCACGACACCCCTCCTTCCCCAGAATGTCCTGGAACAAATCCAACCCTCAGAAGGTTTGAATAGAATGGATTTGTCATCTTTAAGATCGAACTGCTTACAAGCCAGCTATCATTTATGGACCCAGGCACTTTACATAGATTGTATCATTTAATTCTCCTAACCCATGTCTACCTTCTGTGATAGCACCATTATTTCATGCATTAGAGAACTGAGGCACAGAAAGATTAAGCAGTGTACTTAAAGTTTCCCAGCTAGTAATTAGCAGAGTAAGGTTTAAATTCAGACTATTCAGCTTCTAAGGTCTTAACTATTCTGAACAATTTATGTGTGGGTAGATAGACAAGGTCAAGTGGAATCGTTCTTTGTAAAGCGCTGCCTACTCCCAGGCAATTCATCGTATGTTTTGCAAAATTATTTTTGCAAGTAAAGAGGAAGGGGACTATCTGCAAGAGTGTTCTTTTGAAGAATGAGAGTATAAACTACAGTTGTTGGCTGTTTGGTTTCCTCTGAGTTTTCCTTGGCTTCCCAATCCAAATTCTCACTAAGAGAACAGAGAGAGGGTCATTTTATGCAATAAATGGGTCCATATGCCACATACTGTGCTTAATAAACTAGGACCCATGTTACTGGCATCACTCTAATCATTAGAGCACAGAGTTATGAGAGATCTTTGACAGGGAAAGAAGAGGGAGGAATCAGGAGTAGCTTGTTAGCCCAGGGAAGTTGCAGAAGTTTTATAGAGGTGATATGACTTAGATCCTGATGGAGGTAAAAGAAGGAAAGGACAATGTAAAGTGACACGGCAGGTTTGGAGACCAGAAGGAGGTTCTGTCTGCCTGGGCTCATGGTTCTTGCATTCCATGGGTTGACAGGGGATGCCATAGCTGGATGAGAGACTGGGTCGCAATTCTAGGGTATTTGAAAATATAATTACTTGCAGCGTGCTTACTCTAATCCTCATATTGGTGTTTTGTTGTTGAACTAAAAAGCATAATTTTCTAACAGATATTTGGCAAGTCTGCGCTATATGAAAGGTATTGATCTAGGAGCACTTGATAGGGAATCACACCTTTCAGCATGTTGTACAGCCATTGGAAAGAGCCTGGGACTGAGGGAGTGTGTCCTGAGAAGGAACTTTGAAGAAGAGTTACTCTGGCTCCATCGTATTCCTAAGGGAAAACCAGAATCAGGATGGCAATTTATTTATTACAGTGCGTGTGTGTGTGTGTATATATGTGTGTGTATACAGGTCATGGCACCCATATGGAGATCAGAGGACAACTTGTGGGAGTCTGCTTATTCCTTCCATCATGTGGCTTACAGGAATCAAATTCAGATTCTCAGGCTTGACAGCAAGCACTGTTACCTACTGAGCCATCTTGTCGGTCCTAGTATTCCCATTAAAAACCTGTTTGTTTTCTATTCATATCTGTCCCTTATGAGCATAACTTTACATGATGTGTATTTCTCTCTTCCTTGTTAGTTCTTGATGGTATACCAAACTATGTCCCATATCTTGTATAGCTGAGTGTTCATGATTACCAGTAAGGTAGGTAGTCTTGATGGATCTTCATCTTGTAGTTAAGTTTTAGTGATTCATCTAAGGTGTTGTAGAAGAACTCATCAGGATTCTGGTCTCAAGTATGTTTCCTTACATAGATGTAAGCCTTTTGTCTTCCAGTTCCTGCTAGGTGCTCAGGAATACAGGTGAATGCCAGAGATGCCTGATGGCACTGTGGAATGAGAAATGTGGCTTGTTGCACATACTGGGTTAGGTATTGAGGGTGTGAAAATCAGAACATAGATGATGTCATGTTAAAAGCAAAAAGTCCAGACTAGTTATTAGTCACTGCTCTTAGGTGCTAAGTTATTCTTAGATGATTCACTTAGGATGAATGTGACCACAAAGTTACTAAGTCTTTTCCTTCAAATGGGACTTGTGGCAGAGCACAGTTTAACCATACATGTCTTAAGATCAAGAGGTAGGTGGAAAAGCTTTGATGTACGCCAGCTAAATAGAGAGCGGGTATGTGTGGTAGTGAGTAAAAAAGTTATTTTATCTGTATGAGTGTTTTGCCTACATGTATGTAAATGCACCCATGTGTGCAATGCCTGTGGAGGTCAGAAGAGGGCATCAGATTCTCTGGAACTGAAGTTACAGATGGTTGTTAGCTGCCATGGAAGTGCTGGGAACTAAATCTTTGTCCTCTGGAGAAGCACGCAGTCTGAGCCATCTCTCTAGCCCCAAAGGAAAGAAATTTTAAGTTAGGAGGGGCCAATCAGGACCCATATTTTCAGGAGGAAGGTTTATTTAGTTCTTGTCTGATAATATTCTCCCTTCCATCTTCCATATCATATGGGTAATTAAGGGTATTTTCAGGGGAGCACTGTGGAATGTTCCCAAGCAAGATTAGAGCTTTTCTAATAGACAACTTCATATTTGCCCATTATCTCATATATCTGTATCTATTTCTTGTTGTAATTGTCCACTTTGAAACTAGGCTGGATAGAATCACCTCTCAATCACAGAGAAGACGGGCACCATTGAGATTCCTGGTCTCAGACAGCCTCTGCAAGCTGTTCCAGGATTCCAAAGAACCTGGCTCCAAGAGCCTCCTACAGGAATGAAACAGAGGTGGCAGGATTTAGTAGTTAAGAGCTCAGACTCTGAAGCCAGATGGTTTTAGTCCAAATTTCGTGTTTGTTATTTATTAACACCATGGCCTTGGACACTTTATGTAATCTATGTCTCAGTTTCCTCCAATGCAAAATGACGGTACATGTGGGTCCTACCTAATATGATTCAGTGAAGGCTGATTCAGATCAGGTGTGTAAAGGGTTTGGCACAGATCTGCTACACACTGAGCACTTGTTCACTGCTAAATTTTATTATTTATTAAAGGGGGGACTTTCCTTCTCCAGGATGATTATTTCTTCTCTTTTTTATGTCCTTGAAACCTTGAATCTGTGACCCTCTCCCTAATTTACATTTATGGAACCAGCTCTTATAATATCCTCTCTTTCTTCTGGTTGAGGATATAAAGGAAAAGGGCCTTGAATATGAGAAGTTATTATTATTTTTTGATATTGCTTATAGCATCATCTTGAACCAGTATACTATAATTCATTTTTATCCAAAGCTAAAGCCCTTTAAACCAGCCATTCCTTATTTATTCTGTTAAAAAAAAAAGCAGGGTCTTTTGGTTTCATGTTCCTTTATTGTATTTCGTGAGGCACAGAACACATATTGGATGCTATGTAAATGTGAAATACTCTAACAATAGTAACTGAGACAGATGAGAAACTCAAGGAAGTGGAGTCACCATTTTGAATTTAGCTTTTTATCGATGGGCTGAGCGATTTGGGAGAGACAATGTGGCTCCAAGGCTAAAGAGCCCACAGGGATTTGGATGGCAAAGGTTTGCATCTCAGACACAGCAGCAGCTCCAGTGACCCCAGGAAATCAGCTTCCTTCTCCTGGACCTCAGATTCTCCCCATGAATACTGGGCTCAATGCCACAAAACTGCCTCTGAGGGATATTAAGCCAGGCTATATGCGGTTGTGTAGATTATGCACCATAGAAGGAGGGCAAGTGGGAGCTGGAATGAGGTCCACACTCTGCTATCATACTGTACCCTAGTGATGGGCTGTGTTCATCCAGGGGCACTTTTTTTTTTCTGCCTGTTTTTTTCAATAGCATTAATATAAGAGGAGCTACTAGACTCTGAATTAAGCAACTTGACAGCATAGGGTCAGAGAGTTCAGCATACAGAATGTTACAAATTCATTAGACACAGTTACTGAATGCCTACTATGTACTAGGCCCAATTCTAGGAGTTGAAAATAAGGAGAAGGATACAGCCAATTAGTGCCAGAGGTCCTATCCTTCCTTCTCCAGTCCATCCTCCACTACATTCAGTCTATGAGCATGTCTTGTCTAACCCATCCACTTTGCTCCATCCCACTGCCAGCAGTGGTTTCATTGTATCTCACCCAGACCACTGTGACACATGGATTCCTACTTCTACACAGGTTCTTCATACTAAAGCAAAAGTGTTTGTATTAAAATATGAGTCAGATCCTGAATCCTGAAACCCTTTAGTGGGTATAATTTAATCCAGGGTTCTCATGATGGCCTAAACAATGTATATCCTTGGCCATTTACCTCTTAAAGTCAGCTAGATCAAGCAGCCCTCATTCTATCCACTAAAGCAAAACTGACCGGCCTGCCCTATAAATAGTCTAGCTTTTTGTTTATGCTGCTATTTTTGGTTGCAACATTGTTGGGTTCTCCCCTTTACTATTTCTTTCTCATCCTTCAGGGTTGCGTGGACAGTCACCTCCTTAAAGAGGCCTCCCTAGGCCGCCTTATTAAAATAGTGCACCACCATTCATTACCAGGGCATTCTGTTGTACAGAAGCCTAGCTTAATTTGAAAACAGAATTCTTTATCTTCTGACTTATCTGCTAGATTGTAAACTCCAAAACATCAAGGACCATGCTTGTTAGCTCTTCACTGAGCGCCTTGCTAAGTCTCTGATGCATAGTAATAAATATCAATAATACTTGCTAAATGAAGTTGATAAATGGAATTCATCCAAGAGAGGAATGTCATGATTACACAATGTAAGGATGACAAAGGCTCTGGTGTGTTAGGTGGGGTGGTGGCTGCGGAGCACCCTGCTTTATCATTTGCTGATTTTTATGGTGTAAATACTATCATCTGTTAATGGTTTAAAAAACGTACATAAAAACCTCCTCAGTATCTAACAATTGGCTCCCTGAAGCTGGCATGAACTAGCTCTCATTATCCCTAGAAACAAAGTTCACTGGCAATGTGTGTCCAGGAAACAGGCACTAGTTTGTGGGGCAGCGGGTACTCAGCAAAGTGTCTCTGGAGGAAGGAATGCTTGATCCGTGTTTTACAGGATCTGTGGTTTGCTGACTGTGGTCCAATACTGCTAAACTGGGTAACACAGCCTTGTTCCACAGTAGCCCACATTTAACTGTTCCTGGTTCTCCTAGTCAGTCTACCTCTGCTTACCTGGGCATTCTCATAGTATTTAGTCCAAGTCTCAGAAAATCCTTCCATGAGTCTGGCATTCTGTTGAGTTTTCTTTGAATTTGACAGGGGAAAATTAGACAGGATAACAGTCAATCAAGGATACAGACTGGGTTTCCAAACAGAGGGTCAGCTTATGAAAGGTGAGAGAGCAAGCACAATATAAACAATTTGATAAATATAGATGGATATAGGAGGGAGTGGGGGGAGATTGGCTCCTGATAGGTTTTGTCTGATAGACTGAGGAATATAAATTGATTCCCAACCTGGGCCAGGGTAGTAGTAGCGAGAAGGGGAAAGGGACAGATTACTTTTCTTTCATAATTCTTACCACATCTGATAATTGTTTTTGTTGTTGTTGCTTTTGCTTTGTGATATGAAATTATTTGATTAATATCTGTCTCTTCTAAGAATATTGCTTCCCAAGGGGAGAGACTGTTCTGTTCATTATTTTCAGTACCCAGCAGTAGTACATTGTAAGCAACAAAATAACTTTTGTTAAATGATCAGATCACCTGGGGAACTTTTAAACAGTGTTCACACCTTCCTACCCTATAACAAGATATGGCACACATCTTACTCTTTAACCTCTCAATCACAATATGGAATGGGAAGGAGAGTAATGGAGCTGGGACTCCTATTTTGTAAAAAACTCCTTAATGTGTTCACCTTCATTCCTTTTCTCAAATCCAATTGAATAGTCTTTACAGGATTTTAACCCAAACATGACTTGGATTAAATTTGTTATTTACATAACTCAGCCAATGGCAGTAGAGAGGATCCCAACAGAGGTACTGAGATCTGTAAGGAAGCCGGTAATTAGTTAAGAAATGAAGGGGGGTGGGAATTAAATTAGAGGCAGTGAAAATAAGACAGAACAGATTCAAGAGCTGGAACAAGAAAATCTACGGGATTTGGACGGAAGGGGCAATAGAGACAGAGAAGAACCCAGTTCAAGAGGATCAGTGAACATTACTGGAAAGCAGAGATAGCACTTCGTTTTTCAAGTACTTCTTTTTTGTTATGGTGCTGGAAATGGAACCCAGGACCTCATGCAAGGTAGGCAACCCCTGAGCCATGCCCTCAGCCCCCTAAAGTTTTAACTTTTCAAATGCCTGCAAGACAGGGATGAGGAGAGATCATCTAGGAAGTTAGGAATACAACGAGGTAAGGAGAAAAGGGGTTGGAATCTTTCTCTCCAAGAATTCCAGAAAATAGTATTTAAGAGGTTAAAGAATTCTAGGAGTCTGAGTAGAATGGTTGGGAATGAGGAAGGCAAATCTGGATAGTGTCATAGAAAATAAATGATAATGTCCAACAGCATCAATTGACTAATTCTTAAATTAGACATGCCTGAAAATACCTCCAGGGAGTTTGGCAACAAGGACACTGCAATAAGGACATTTTCCGCAGAGGCAGAAGCTGCAGTGTAGAACACAGCGCACACACATGAGGAAGTGGGGACACTACCTGTCGACTACGCTCGAAGAACCTCGCCTGTGGACGGAGAAACAAGTATGGTAAGATTGAGAGGGACGTGAGATTTGAGTGCGGTTATATCAACGCCCTTCCGCCCTTAACATTCCCCAGCCCCGCCCTCACATGGCGCGACCACACCGCGGGTGGACTACAATCCCCAGAAGGCCCCGCGGCACGGGGGGGGGGCGGGCGGAGCCAAAGTCTGGCGCGCACCCCAGCGGCGAGCGGAAGAGCAGGAGCTTTTCCGAGGCAGCGGAAGCGGAGAGCCGCGGCGTCCTGGTAACCACGAACCCCTCTTCTCTCTCCCTTCACTCCCGGAGCTGGCACTCGCTGTCCCCGCTTCTCCCTTCTCGTTCTGGTTCAAGGCCTTGTTCCTCCTGTGTCTGTCACCGCCAGTCTTCGCTCACGTGCTGCGCAGGGGCAGGCCGGCGCCTGGGGCGGAGGTTAGGTGGGGAGCTCCCGTCCTTTGACCCCTGCGGCCGGGGGTCCAGAGAGCAGCTCCGGGGTCCTTCTGCCTTCCGTGGGGCGGCGGGCCCGCTCGGGGCTTCTCCTTAAGTGCTTTCCGCGTAGGCTTGCCACCTTCCCTGGTGTCAACAGGTAGTGAGCGGGATCTCTAGGGACCCCCTCGGTGCTGCAGGCCATCGAGACCGACCTGGAGACGACCTCCGGCTGCGGGCGATTCCCGGGCCTCGTTAGCTAGCGCGTCTGCTCCGTTGCCCGGAGCCCCGGGCTATGGTGCTACGGAGGAAACAGTTTATAAACTAGCTCTACTTCCTGCTTCTTTTGGGCGGCCCTCGGAAAACTCCTAGTCTCTTTATCAAAAGTTTTATTCAGCAGTCCGGCGCATCTCAGTTGGGACGGAAGGAGCACAAGATTTACAGTTTAAATCCTGAGAGAAGGCTCAGTCGGCCACTCGCTGGATTTGTGATCTTTTGTAGTCTGATTACAACCATTTCAGTTTCCCTGTCTGAAAAAAAAGGGGTGGGTGGTGGTGCGTGACATAGTCTTAAATATTCTGCCTATCAGGGTTGTCGGGTTCAGCAAAAGTGATATATATATATGAAAACTTTGGACTGTAAAGAATGTTTAAAACACAGCCTTAGTGTCTTCCTTTTTCCAGACCAAGTCAACTACATTTAAAAATCTTACTCTTGAAGATCAGAGTTAATAAATGGGGGTAAAGTCTCTTTAGAAACTAATGTAAACCATACAAATTAACATACCAGGTTTCTAGTGGAGAGGTAACATTAGGGCCTTCACCACCTGTGGAGTCAGTTTTAAACTTTTGTGAGGCCCATCGGAATGTGGACTTATCTCGCCACCACACGCAGCTATATGCCCCTGTTGCTCTGTAACAACTTTTCTTAGGCACTGCACATAAACATCTAAGAACTTCGTAGTACCAGTATGCCATTGTGAGATTTTTCAATATCACTTAGGTGCTCGGTGCTAGGTACTTTCGCCTATATTGGGTGTACTTGCTCAGAGTCTTTGCGCACAGTGGAACTTTAGAATATAAACGATTTCAGTGTGCTTTCTGACAGAGAGATCTGAGATTCTCAGTGGTTCCTTGTCTTTTCTTTTTTTTCCCCTTTGTAGTGGAAGTAGGTATTTTGCAACTAATTTTTAAAGGGATTTAGGATATAGTAATGGTATTTTGTTGTTTAGAGACAGGGTCTCATTAAGTAATCCTGGCTGGTCCAGAACTATGTAGATCAGGCTAGCCTCTAACTCACAGGGATCTACCTACCACTTCTTCCTTACTCCTGGGATTAGAGGTGGCACCAATAGTTTTTTTTGTTTGTTTGTTTTTAAAGCTTGTGTGTGTTTGAAATCATTGAACAAAAATTTGAATTCAAATCCTGATGTTGTGACTAAATTTTTCCATTGATTTCTCAAATGAGAATCACAGCATTTACCTCCTAAGATGTCTGTAAGATTGTATGAGATGTGGCTGTAAGAGCTTAGTGAAGGCAAGGGCAAGTAAGTTTTTTTATTGTTGCTGTCATGATGATTTGAAGTGATGTTTTAGGTATTTTCCTGAGATTCAATTTGTTTGTCAAACAAGGATAATCAATCCTTCCTCTACAGACTTTAGAAACTACCATAAGAGCTGGCAGTGGTGTCAACACATCTGTAATCCTAGCATTCCAGACACCAAGACAGGTGTCTCAAGATTGAGGCCAGTCTGGCCATTTTTGTAAGATCCTTTCTCAAAAACCAACAGCAAAAAACTGTAAGTTGCAGTTCTTGGTTATGGAGTTTTTTGTGTCTAACAATTTCATTTTCAATAAAAATTCCAGAAGTTGACAGTATAACTGTAGTAGAAGAGGGTGTTGAATCCCCTGGAACTGAACTTAGAGCTGGTTGTTAGCTGAAGTGTGTGCTGGGAACTGAAACTAGGTCCTCCACAAGAGCAGTCTATGCTCTTAACTGCTGACCCATCTCTGTAGCCCCAACAAGGACAGACTTTATAGAGTAGTTTTTAGGTCCCTGATTACCTCTTCCCACCCATATTATACATTTTAAACTAAGATGTTTGACTTTAAAATTAGTCTAATGTGGGTCTAGAGATTAGTGATTTTTTGTTTTTAAAGGTTGAAATGTAGTGACTGTTGTAAAGAATTAAGTTCAAAGAAACCAAGGAGGGAAGCCAAATAAAGATAAATGATTTGTCATGACAAAATCTTAGGGTTAAGAATTACTATTTTTACTTCCTCCAGGTACTTTATCAACTATCTGATATTTGCATATCTGAATGTTAAGAAAATTCTTTTTTAAATTTATTTTAATATGTCTTCTGTGTTTTTTTTCAGATTTATTTTTACCTTTAGTTAGGAATTGGCAAGATTATTTTTTTTTTTCCACAACAATGTATAAAAAGTTATGACAAGTCTGGCATGGTGGTGCACGCCTTTAATCCCAGCACTGGGAGGCAGAGCCAGTAGGATCTCTGTAAGATCCAGGCCAGCCTGGTCTACATAGCAAGTTCTAGGCCTGCTGTGGCTACAAGGAGACTCTGTGTCAGAAAGACCAAAAAGAAAAAGTGTAAAAAACCCTATGACAGTAAGAAAGTTATGCTCATTAAAATCTATTTTGTGCATAGTATGTTGTTTTCTTTGTTTTAAACACTTGGTCTCTGACTCTTTTTGAAGGAAGACTTCATTCTCAGCTGTAAGATTTGTGTATGCATAGTAGATGCTCAGTGAATTCTGCTGAATAGTTCTGATTAGGAACATTTTGTTGATTGTCTTACCTCGTGAGGCACAGTCAGGAGAGGCCATTCTGTATCATGGACAAAATCTAAGCTTTGTAGGCAGACAAAAGTCTGAATCCAGGCCCTGCTGGGTGTGACCTTGGTTTATATAGTCATTCCAAATTCACTTTCTCATCATCTGTAAAGTACAGATAATAATATTAGCCTGCATGACTGAAAAGATAGACATTGTTTGAACTAGGCACATACTAGGCAAGCTTAGTAGAAAATAGAGTTGTTAGTATTTTTATTATTTTTATGATAGCCATGGATTTGGTTATAGTATTCATTCTACTAATGTTTCACATGATCAGTATGTTTCTTTGGTAACCAAGGTTAAGGTGGTAGACTGTGAGTGACCATGGAGACTGAAACATTGCACAGCTAATTGGCCATCATGGAGTTTGAGTCTGTGACCTTGTTCTCAATTAGCTTCATGAGGTAAGTATTCATAGATATCTGGCATATTTTTTATTTGGCATTCATGCAGCTCATTACATATAAGTAAATGAAATAATGCCAAGAGTAAAAGTATAGATTTTTAATTAAAAATGTATGAAGAGTAGCCCTCATATTATGTACAAAACTGGCAACCAATAGGATGATCGTTGACAGCCACTTACCTGAACTGTAATTGAGGCATTTCTTTTCATTGTTGAATTATACTTGTAGATTTTCTGCCTTCAGAAATGAGTAGACTATTCATGTATTGAAAGAACCTAACTTCTGTGCTACTTACCACAAAAGGTGCTCTTCTTAACTTGTGGGGAAAACATTAATGAGCCCAGCAGGATGGATGAAGCCTGGGTAACTCCTAAGAGCTTATTGAATTACAGAGAAATTTAGTTGTCAGAGCATTAGATAGAAGAAAAGTTATAGGGTGTTGTTCAATGGCAGTAAGCCTGTATTTGGAGAGAATTTTCTCCTTGATAAACCATATACCAATTTTCCCTAGTCTATGGGGGCAGTTTTTCACTGTATCTTGTTAGCTTTCTATGTAGTTTGCCATTTTTCAAATTCACTTTATTAATATTTGTTGTCTCTTGTATCTCTTTTTAAAAATACCAAACATGGCCAATTTGGGATGGCAATAAAAACAGAGACAAAATGAAGCAGTGTTGGGAAACCAGAAACAAAAACAGGAGCCCTAATAGAAACTAAGTATCTAGTATTGTGAGGTTTCCAAGTAGTATAGATTAACCTGTGCACATAATGATACAAATTTCTGGAATAAACAAGTGCTGACAGTCCATGACCCAATATTAAAGTTGATAGTTAAAACTGGGGAAGGTGTGTTGTTGTCCCTAGTATCAAATTTGCTTCTTAGAAAAGAATCTGAACATGTTTTAATATTGACTCTTTAGTCAAGGAGTGTCACTAGAATATTGAAGAAAGGAGGAAAGTGCCTGAATTTAAATCATCTTCCTTTGAGTTGTTAACTACTCCCTGCCCCAAACTGTCTTATTTAAAGTGGTCTGGTCAATTGCATATTGTACATTGGACCATCCTTAAAGTTGAGAGAGATTTTACTTTGAGGAGTATGCCTTTAATATGAAGCTCTGCTAATCTGGCAAGGGAGTTTTTTCTAGTTAGTGTTTGTTGTGTGGGATTGCATTCCATACTTACAGATATAAACCAGCCATTTTGTACATGGAAAGCAAATTACCACTGAGCTACGTACACATCCAACTTTGTCCCCTACCCCCTCATTTTTTGAGTCAGGGTCTCACTGTGAAGCTCTGCTGGCCCCAAACTCACCAAATCTGCCTGTTTCTGCCTCCTGAATACTGGATTAAAGGCGTGTACTAACCACACTCACTCTCTTTTTATTTCCTTTATTATTACTTCTTTTTCTCTTGTGTCTGTGGAGTGTCTGTGTGTGACATATGTGTTTGCGCTGGTGTTTGCAACCATGTGCATATTGGGGTCCAGTGGAGGTCAGTTATCCTGTTCATTTCCATCTTATTCCTTTGAGACAGCGCCTCATACTGAACCTGGAACTTGTCACTTATTAGATAGCTGGATGTTGATCTTCCTGTCTCCACCCCCGTAGCCTGACGTTCAGTGTGTTGGGCCATGTCTAGGCTTTTTACTTGGGTGCTGGGGATCCGAACTCAGGTCCTTATGTTTATACAGCAAGCATTCTTGCCCATTAAGCCATCTCCTCCGCAGCCTAGTATTTCTCTTTTATTTAGTTTGCAAGTTGATCAGTTTCTAAACTTGGTCCTTGCCCTACCCCATTTTAAAAGTCTTTACTGTAGAAAATTTGGCAAATCAAGAAACAAACACAATCAGCCCATAAAGTAGCTTCTGAAATGTATCATTTTTGAGTCCATAATTTCTTGTTCATTATTCCTAAATTTGAACTTTTCTGAAAAGGCAAAGTTGTTTTTTTTTTTATTTTTATTTGGTTTAGCTGTGAACCCAAGGTCTTCAACATGCTTGAACAAGTGCTCTGCCATTGAGTGGGCTATTGCCCCTACCCTGAGACTGAAAAGTTTTTGTAAATTTCTGGTGTTCTCTAATCTGATACAAAGTTATATGTAGTTAGTTGTATTCTTTGTCATGTAACAATTCATGCTTTTTCAAAAAAAAAAAAAAAAAAAAACCAATAACTTTTTTTGTTTAAATTTTGTGGTGCTGGGTATTAAACCCCAGGCTTTGTGTATGCTAGGCAAGTGCTGTATCTTTAGCTGTTAATGTGTTTAATTATAAATTATCCAAACCCTAGTTAAATGTGATCCTGTAGATGCCAGAATTTCTGTTAAGAGTTGTATGATAGAGCCATACAGGAAAACCAGTCTTATCACCTGATGATTTTTATCCTTTGACCCTAAAAATGTTTGACTTTGCTTGATTACCCATTTTATTTGCCATACTTCTTTATAAGTGATGATTGGCAGTTTCTAAGAATTAATCTGCGAAGGCATAAAATTTACTATTGGCATGATATTTAAATGATGTGTGATTGCTGAATATATTTTAAAATACTTTAGGCTGGATTAACACCTTGGAACAAGGTGCTTCCATAATGTGTGTTGGTTAAAAGGGTTGGCTCAGAAAGTCTGAATGATTGAAGTTTGAATAATGTTTTTAGTATGTTAGTTGTGTATCCTGAGTGAGTCATTTTATTTGGGTCTCAACTTTCATTTTAAACTAGAGATGGTGATAATACTTCCTACTTTGTAGGATTATAAGGATTAGCTCTTAGGTATAGAACAGTAACTTCCAAGTGTTGAGAGCTCAGTAAACATTAACTGAATATCACTGACCCCTCAACTGCTGTTGGTACCATCATCACTTTATCTTATTTCTTTTCTTTATTTTTATTTTTATTTTTTTGGCCTTTTTGAATCAGGATCTCCCTGTAGCCACAGCTGACTTGGAACTTGCTGTGTTGACCAGCCTGCCCTTGATCTCACTGAGATCTGCCTGCTTTTGCCTCCCAAGTACTGGAATTAAAGGCACATGTACCACCACACCTGGTTTATTATTTTTTTATTTTAAAAATCAGTTATGTTCTTGTATAATTATATCTTATACTATATCTAGGCTACTAAAGATAAATTTGGAGCTCAAAGGATCAGACATATAGATTAAAAAAAAATTTGTTGTAGAACTTCATGACAGAAGAGAGAAAAGACTGAATATAAAATACTGGGAAAAATCAATAAGGGAGCATAGGAGGAGAAACCAGCAAAGAAGCAGAGAAAGAAAACAAAGATTTTTTTGTATATTCATATAGAAGGTATTTTAATTAAAATTGGATTTGATTGCTGCCAAGTAAGAGAGACTTAAAGATGATAGAAGTTTATTTCTCTCAGTGTGCAGAATTCTTGTGTCATGCCGTGGTGTTGTTGGTCCACTGTGCATAGTGTCCTTTCTTTTACATGGTAACCTTAGGGAGGTTGGTCCCCAGGACTGAGGTGGGAGGGTACTCATAAAAGACAGAGTAACTCTAGGAACTGCTACAGTTTTAGCTATTTCATTGACTTTCCAGCAAGCAAAAAGGAGAAGATCTCTTTCAGGCTGTTTCCTGGAGGTTGCACATACCACTTCTGCTCTTACTCTGTTGATAAAACTGGGTCATATAGCTATAGCTTGCTGCTGGAAAGTTGGGAAATGTAGGCTTTATTTTGGATCTTCACTGTCTGTGAATAAAGACAAGAGTAGTTAGAATATCTAAATGTAGCTAGAGAAAGAATACAAGATAGATTAGCAATTGTTTTTTAGGAGAATTAAATTCATTACTGATGATCCTTGAGAGAGGATATGAAACTGTGGACAAATCTGTTCTTACAAATTGAGTCAACAGTAAAGTTGAACATCCCTAATCTGAAATGCCTGAATGTGAAGCACTACTGGTTCCCAATTTTGAATAAGGGTTACCCAGCCAGTACATTGTTTTAGAGTATAATTTGTTTATGAATCCTGGATATATGTATGTGCACGTGCATACATGTCTATTTCCATTTGACATTAATGTCGACTACAGTTACTTCATATGACAACATTTTGCAGAAAAAAAATGATGGTAAATAAACCTTTCATAATCTTTTGTTTTGTTTTGGTCTTTCTGAGACAGGGTCTCCCTGTGGCCCCACCCCCAACTGGCCAAGAACTTGTTATGTAGTCCAAGCTGGCCTTGAATGCACAGAATTCTGCCTACCTCTGCCTCCTGTGTGCTGAGATTAAAGACAAGCACTACCATGCTCTGCCCATCTTTTGTTGTTTTAAGCCTGTAGTTTTTTACGATCTTCCACCACTTAGCATTTTAGTTTTTTTTTGGCCAGTGTTTTTAATCCATCTCTGTCTTTTTATATTACTTTTCTCTCTCTGCCGTTAATTGTACTTCCCAAAATAGATAAATGAGCAAATTTAATTAAATGTGTTATTTGCACTGTCTCCTGATCATTAATGAATTTGTAAGTAAGGTCAGACCCACAGTCTTCCTAGTGTTACAGTTACTGAATCCTGTCTGTCTACCCATACTAGTAATTATTTATTTTAAATTATTTTTAATTTTTAAGGCTTCCATATTTTGTGCTTATGCTTTTTCAGTATCAGAAATATAAATCCCTAACAAAAGAGAACTTTCTCCAAAGGATTTTCTTGTTTCCTTCAATTGAAAATATTTTATTTGTACATTTTGAATGATGAATAATTTATTTAGGCTCAAAGTATGTATTGCGATTTGGCTTTTGTTTCTTTGAATTAATTTTCTAAATTCTTTATTTTTAATCAATAGGAATACAGTTTGTAGACATAATTTAAAAAGTCGAATAGGGGGCTGGAGAGATGACTCAGCAGTTAAGAACATTTGCTGCTCTTGCAGAGGACCTGAATTTGGTTCCTGGCACCCATGTCAAGTGGCTCACAACCACTCCTCCAGGAGGATCTCATGCCCCTGGTCCCCAAGGGCGCCTGCATGCACATGCGTGCACACACAGAGACACATGCACAAACAAAATTAAAAGTGAAATAAACCTTAAAAGTCAACTAGTGAGAAAAGGATTTATAATAAAATAGTTGAATAGTTTTTGCCTACTCCTCCTATAATCTTTGATCCCCAAAAGTAACTGCTTTAAAGTCCTTAAGCTATTTCCTCTGGCACTATATATTTCTTTATTTTTAAATGATATATTTATAGCACTATCATCAGTTTATTCATAAAATATTAAGTTTTAATTATGGTAGAGAAAGCTTCACTCTTAAAAAAATGATTTATTTTCATTTGTGTGTGTGCGTGTGTGCACCATATGTATTGGGGAACCTGAGGAGTGAGGAGGAAAGGACATCACATCTGAAATTGGAATTTCAAGTGGTTATCAGCTGACCAACATGGGTACTGAACTCAAACTTTAATCCTCTGCACCAACAGTGCACATTCTTAACCTCTGAACCATCTTCAGCCCTAGTTTCACTTGTAAATGACTGTGTCGACTAGCATTCCTTCCTTAGCTTCTCAGTTTTGTTATATTGTAATATTTGGCTATATTAAGTAGTGTTGCATTTACATTATAGCTGTGCAGATTTTATTCCTGATAGTACTAAATGACCTCAGTGTGGTTTTCTACAAGGTCATAGTAATTTTTCAGTTCCAGTTATCCTCCCCTCTCCCCCCTCTCCTTTCTTATCCCACTCCTCCCTTCCCTTCAGAAACTTCTTTTTTTTAGTCTTCCATTATCCTACTATTTGAGTGATCACTAGGTCTACTGTACAGTCTTTTCCTGAGATGATGTAATCTGTAGACTTTTCTCTCCTGGGTTTGATTCCGAGTTGTGTCAGAACCTATATCTTCCTCATTCTTCATTTACCCCCTTGCTTAGGTGGAGCACATCCTTTAGTAGTGTCTGATTGAAAAGTTGGTGCTATAGAAAAAGAGTGGGAAAATGGCAGCATGTAAGATTTCTGTTTGTTACACAGCCTTTGGTCTGATTGGTTGCCTTCTACTTTTGGTGCAGAGGTGTCCTGGAATCCCATTTCCAAGTTTTCCCTCACTTCTGTCTCACGTTGGATGTCCTGTTTTCCATATTCATACTTGTCCAAAGGATAAGACCGTCACGGTACATAAAATAGCTGATGAGGCATAATCACTTGAACATAACAGATTGTTAATCCTGTACACATCTTTCTGTCCTTTAACTTCTCAAATTTTGTTGCTTTTGTTTTCTTATTCTCTCTGTGGATGTGTGACATATGTCTATTGTTATTTTAGTAGGATTAGGCAGAAGAAGCAAAATTATATGTATATGTTACCTACTTTATCCACAAGACTGAAATTATTTGGTAAGATTAGGATATTCTGAGGTTGGGGTTGCTCAGTCCTGCAAAATGCATGCTATGCAAACATGAGGTCCTGAAAGTGGATCCTTGCTGCTTTCCTACACCAATGTTACAATTACCTGAACAAAAAGTCTGACTCTTGTATTTCGTTTTTAAGAGGGACCTTGAACTCAGAGGACTCTTGTTCCCCTGGATTATCTATTGGGACACGCTCTCGGAACTGTGCTGTTGTAACTGTATCTGGAACTGTGTCCTTGAGTCAGACCTCACCCATAATTTTATTCAAAATGGTTTCTCCAGCTTCAGTTGGGGAAGACCGTCCTGTCTTTTCTTTCCTGGTTCTAAAATATCTCATTCACCCAAGGACTCATGTCCTTCCCAATCTTCACTGTGTGCAATGGAGATGAATACACCACCTTTTGAAATCTTAATTCTAAAGCATACCCAAATTCATTATCTTTGGGTGGATTACTAAATTGAGGTTGCCAAGTATTCTAGTCTGCCTTCAGTTGCTCTGATTAATACCAACTTGGGGAGGATAGGGCTTATTTGACTTACATCCCCCAGGTCACAATTCATTGATAGGGAGCCCAAGGTTGGAACCTGGAGGCAGGAGCTAGATCACAAGCCATGGAGGAATGCTGCTTACTGGCTTATTCCTCTGGCCATGCTCTCCGTCTGCTTTTGTAAACAATGCAGAGCAACCTGTCCAGGGGTGGCACCACCAGTGGGCTGGGCCCTCTCACATCACACAAAAATCAAGAAAATACCCCACAGACATGGCCACAGGCCAGTTCAATGGAGGAAATTACCCAGCTGAGGCTCCCGCAACCTAGGTGTGTCACGTTGACTACTAAAGCTATCTAGCACACCAAGGAAGCGAGGATTAGGTGTAAGATAGAGAATGTGATTTTGCTAGGGTTAATTAAAAGTCATTAGTCCAGATTATGTCCATTTTATAAAAGTTATTCCTACAGATCCTCAGTGCTCACAGAAAAAACAGTGTGGTGGCATGTAATCCCTTTGTTGGGGAGGCAGAAACAAGTAGATCCCTGGAGCTTGCTGGCCAGCCTAGCCATATTGGTGATCTCCAGGTTCAGTAAGAGATTCTGTTTAAAAAAAATAAGATGGAGATGATTTAAGAAGATACCCAGCAGTGACCTTCACACAGACACATACACTGACAGACATACACACATGTGCACACATGCGCACACAGACACAAGACTGGGATATTCTTATTTGAGATACTATACTATTATAGTGTTAGTAAGTGAAATATTACTAACATTGTGGTGGTCAAATTAGTAACTAAACAGGCCTGCAGAAAGGCTACTACTGCAGAAAAGGATGTCATGCCTTCCTTGATTTTGACCTCTCTTTAATTGGAAAAAAAACTCACAGTAGTCTTTTATCTTTCTTATAAGGCAAGTAGAAAATAATGTCAAGGGTGAGGATAAAAATCAGAGTCATTTTAATTCCACTATCTAGAGGTGAACAAAATCACATTCGGTTTTCTTACATATTGCTAGGTTCCTTTCTGATGGCATTGTACAAATTTGAATTCCCTCTAGAAATGTGGGAGAGTTAGTTTTACCTCATCTTCATCCTTATTACATTCAGTGTTAAATACCCTGTCTACCCCGATAGGTAAGAAAATGAGATCTCTTTATAGTTTGCTTATTTTCTGCCTTTTTTTTTTTTTTTTTTTTAATCAAGACAAGATTTTACCGTAGCCCAGGCAACCAAGACTAGTCTTGAAAACTCATGGTGATGATCCTTTTACCTCAGCTCCTTGAGAGCTAAGATTATAGGTGTGAACCACCATGCCCTGCTTCGTTATGGTTTTAATATCCATTTCTCATACTATCAGTGAAATTGAGTTATTTTTATAGGCTTAGGGGTTATTTTTAACATCTTTTGGTCTATACAATGTCTTGTATCTTTACTATTATGTTACTCCTCAATTTTTAAAGTCTCTTTTAGGTATAATAATATTAGCTGTAAAATGTTTATCAGCGATGTGTTTTGCAAGTATTTTCTTGCAGTTTGTCAGTTGCCTTTTATTTATAGTGTTTGGGCATGGATGTGTTTAGGCTTTGATGTAGTTTTTCAGTCTTGTTTCATCTGAATTCTGATGTGAAGTCAGAACACCTTCTCTTGTATCATGAAAAAGTAATTCATGTATATTTTCTTTTGAGTACTTGTATGATTTTAGTTAATTTGGATCCATGATCATTTGAAATTTTTTGTTATGACTATTGTATGGATCTAACAATCTTTTTTGCAAACTAGTTGTCTGAACATATTTTTTTTTTAAAAGACCAATTTTACTCCAGTGATTTTTTTTTTTTGAGATGCCACCTTTATCACATATGAAATTTTCATCATTTCTGGATGTTTAAATTTTCTTTTATTGCATATGATATGGGTATGTGGGCCCATGAGCATGTATGGAGGTCAGAGGACAGTTTTGTGTAGTGGGCATTTTCTTTCTACGTTTATATGTGGGTTCTTGGGGTTGAACTCAGGTCACCAGCCTTTTGAGGCAAGTTTATCCACTGTGCCACCTCACTAGCCCTATTTCTGTTTTTGTTTTGTTTTTTTTTTTTTTTAACTTATTTTTTCATAGCAAATGGCTTGCTTAATGCATGATATTGAATAGATTAATGTATAACTCAGAGATTTTAGTTCAACAGTTCTTAACTGTGCCGTATAGTCTAGTGAATACATTCCAACTCTAAGTGTAAATGAAAATCTGTTCTTACAAAGCAGTACTGAGTCTACAAAAACTATCAGAGCTACATGGCTTGCGTTTCAAAGTTGTTAAGAGTCAGAAAGTACTCTAAAATGCCATTTAGCCAACTTCTTTGCCCCTTTATGTGTGTGTCCCCTCAAAGTTAGTACAATTTTTTTTTTCCCAAAATCCAGGGTATGGGGTGGAATGGGGAGGGTGCTTGAGATATGTCTCCGTTGGTAGAGTGCCTGCCTCACATGTACAAAACCCTAGCTCAGTCTCCAGACTGCATAAATGGGTGTGGTCTTATATACCTGTAGTTCTAGCCTTTAGGAGGTAGAGGAAGGAGGACTAGAAGTTCTAGGTCATCCTCAGCTACACAGTGAACTCCAAGCCAGCTTGGGTTATAGGAAACCCTGTCTCAAAGCAAACACACAAAAATCTTTGGGTATATTTAATACATAAAATTTGATGACTGTGACTCTGTCTTTTCCAGGTAAAGAAATAAGTTCAAACAAGCTCAGTGAGCTGCCCAAGAACACTGAGCATTGAAGGACAGGACCACTACATCTGTCTCTATGCTACCACAACCAGGCTGCCTGGCACAATGCTAATTAGATTATCTGTGTTCTCTTTTCTATCTAAAGCACCATATTTTTTTCTAGATTAAGGGGTCATTTAAAAATCCACCAGACCGTTTAAATTTTTATACAAGTCTTATAAAAAGGTTTGAAGGAATCTGAACACCCATTTCTTCTATGTTTCAAGGATAAAGTACAAAACCTGAACAAAAAAGAGAGGGTCTATTTAGAATTATTAAGACCAAAGCAGCTGGCAGTTTAGAAGAGCTGTTTTAAGTTTTCTGAGGTGTTCTGGAGAGGCACGATACCTCTTCTAATGGTTGGACAGGCAGCAAAAGCTGTGTGTGGAGACCAACATCTAAAATAGAGTTCTGTGGGCAGAAGGTTCATAGAAGCAAGTGCTGTCAAGTATTCTACCCTTCCAGCCATCACTACCACATTCCTTCATAGGAGGACCTCACACAGTGTCAGGCGACTTCTAAGAAATATTACGATCATGGTAAACAATTCTACTTGGTTTAGTTGATGTGAGTAATTTAGGTAGAAAAGACAACTTCTCTCAGAAGTTAGATTAACTGTTGCCTTTACCTTGTCTACCAGGGCACCAATGAATGTCTAAGGGTCTTTGAAGAGAAAAGTTCCATTATTTCTTTTCTTTCTTGAGAGCTGTTTTTTCCCTCCTTTGGCGAGTTTGCAGTATTTTGCTTCCCCCTGAGCCAGAAAATTGTCCATTTCCTTCTGCCGGCCCTTTGTGGGCTTTGAATGAGTGCTTTCAAGTTATCTTCTCCTTCTTTAAGCCCCAGCTCCTTCCTGCTCAACTGTGTGTCTTTAGCTTTTTCCTGAGCCCTCTTCCTTGCATTCATCTTTTGTTTTGACTCTGAGGAAGGCATTGTAGGATGGGACCTCTCTGGTATCAATAACTTGTTGAATGATGTTCCTTACCTTGGGTTGCTTTGTGTACTACACACAAAGCACATACTCCATGATCTGATCCATGTTGCCCTTGAAGTCCATTTAGGCCTGTTTATGTCAGCCAGCTCTTCGGAACCTTCATATGTGTTTTTCAAAAGTTTGAATGCCCTCTAGAGATATCTTTGTAAACAGTAACCTCCAATTTGCCTCTCAGTCCTGGTCTCAGTTCAGCCCAGCAGAGTCCTTGACCACTGCTTGCTCTCTTCTCTTTGTCACTTAGAACTGCATAGACTCTCCCGAGGATTTGGAAGGTGGCGTCTCCCTTCTGGGCCTCGTCCACCAGGTCGGGGTGCATTTGCAGGGACACCCTGTGGTAGCCACTGTGGATCTCCCAGTTCTAAGACTCACACTGCACACCCAGCACGCGGTACAGGTGGGCCGTGCCAAATACCTGCTTGCACAGCTCCAGCAGCCTGGTGCAGGAAGCAGCAGAGTGCGTGCGTCCCAGCTGCAGTCACTCCTGCCATTCCCCCTTAGTTATTTTTGTGTCTGCATTATTATTCCACTTTTTATTATAAAAGCTTGATGGTATATCAGGGAGTACTTAAAAAAATGTGTGTGTATTTGTGTGCACATGAATGCATGCTGGTGCACATGTGTGCACATGCCTGCTGAAGCAGGGGTAATGTCAAATGTCTTTCTCAATTGCTCTTCTCCTGATTTTTTTTTTTCTTTTGAGATAGAGTCTCACTGTAGTCCCAACTGTTCTGAAACTTGCTATGTAGACCAGGCTGGTCTTGAACTCACAGAGATTCACCTGCCTCTGCCTCCGCCTCCTCGGTGCTGGCCACCATGCCCAGCCTCCACCTGATTTTTCTGAGACAGTCCCTCACTGAAACTGGAACCTATTGATTTGGCGAGGTTGACTGGCCAGTGAACCTAAGGGACCCTCCTCTTTCTACCTCCTCAAGCATGCCAGTGCACTTGCCTGCTTATGTGGGTGCTGAGGATCCAAATCCAGGTCCTTAGGCTTGTGTAGCAAGTACTGACTGAGCTGTCGCCCCAACTACAGTTTAAAATTTTTAAAATATTTTCTTAAGTGTTAAAACCATTTTATTTGTTAAACTTCATTATCAGCTTGTCTCTCTCCATTAAAAAGCTTGCTGATGCTTTCATTAAGTTAATAAGTTAATTTAAGAAGGACTGACTGTGATAATGAATTGTGTTTCCTAAGAACAAGGAATGCCTTTCCATTTGTCCATGTCTGCTTTTGTTTCTTTCAAGAATTCCTCCTCCTCCTCTCCCTCCTCCTTTTCCTCCTCCTTTTCCCCTTCCTCCTTCTGTCTCTTCCTAACTCTCCTCAAGACAAGGTCTTGCCATGTAGCCCCAAGGCTGGACTCAGACTTGCTTTAGCCTCCTGAATAGTGGAGTTACAGTTGAGCTCTACGGGGCTTAGCTTCAAGAATGTCTAAAATGTCTCTTCATTTTGGTTTTGTATGCTTCTTATTAAATTCTCCTTTTTATATTATTTAGTTTTTTGTGGCGCCAGGGCCTTGCACATTCTAGCCAAATACTCAACACTTTATTTTTCCTGCCCTTTTAAAAATTAAGTAATATCTTGTAGATATTTATATCGGCATAGATATATATCAGTCGTTTAAAGTATCTAGTTTTATATAATATGAATATACCATGTCATGGTGTCAATTAGATTTGTTTATAATTTTCACAACATAACAGTTCTGGAATAAGTATCTTTGTAGAAGTTCAGATATTTCTGTCTGTTATATGCCTCTAGGGAGAATTGCTTGGTCAATTCTTATACAGGTTTCTTAAGCATATTATTAAGATGCTTTCTATATTAGTAGGATGCGTATTTAGTTTATTGTTTGCTTTTTTTTTTTTTCTCCTTTGAGACATTCAGCTTGCTTAAACCTCATTCTACTGATTTAACCAAAGTGAGACTTACTCTTTTTAAGAAAGCTTCCCTGTTTGGTATGCAAGACAAGAATAACTTTATTTTGCATTTCTTTGTTAGTTTTTGTGAGTTGTTCTTGATTAACTGATGAGGTTTGTTTTTTGGCTAGCCCACCTGCTTATTGAGCATCTGCCATGTGACATAACTAGTTTCTATTGGAGACCACTACAGTAGTGACTGGAACTTGAATGTCTTTTTGTATTTCTGGCAGTTTGTTCTATTTTATTTTTTATCTCTTTATGATGGCAGTTAGAAGGGGTTCTTTCCCATTAGACTGTGCCTCAGAGGCCCAGAGATGATATGTCACTTCCTTACTCTTTGTTGATGAGCTTCTAAGAAGCTGTGCCAGTATTTCCATCAAACCTTACTATTTATGAGGTGAGATAATGAAAGTGTTTGGGTGGGTGTGGAAATACTGTATAGTATTTATGTCTTGTTATGTTTAAGTGAGGCCATTGGTATTGTATGTTTATTTATGCTAAATGTGTTTGCTTATTTGAATTATTTCATTGCCATCTTATTTTGTAACTTAGGGGGAACAAGTTTGGAAGTGTAAATTTCTTGCTTTTGTTTCCTAACTTTTGTAGACTCGGTGTTTGTTGATTTTGGAGTTATTTTTCAGAGTTGAATTACTAGCTTTCCTTGGTTTAGACTCTTTCTGAGGTTAACAACTGAGAATTAGAATCCTTACCAAGTTTTAGGTTTGTTGTAATTCATATAGGGAACAGCAAAGATGCAATGTTATTATAGGGGTTTAATTAACTTACTCAGGAAGAATAGATGGCCATTTAAATCCTCAATAAAGTATAATGAGTAGTATTATTAAGAAACTTGGAAATGAAAAATAATTAGATAATTTTAATTTTTAATATTAGCCTGTAGGTATTTATTTTTCAATTAACATTTTTTTTCTTTCAAAGAAGACTTAGTATATTGATATGAACTGCTGTTTTGTGAGAATTATTCTTATCCACATTCTCTGATGGTCAGTATTTCAGTATTCTGTAATACTGAATTCAATATAGTATTCAGTATTCCAGTATTCTGAAACTTGTTTTGTGTATAGCCAGTGGCAACTGGGAAACTGATAGGTAGGATGGAGGCTTTAGTGGTAATTAGAGGGTGGGTCATAGCCACTGTTGGAAGATAATGTACTTATGTTGCTGAAGCACATAGCAAAACTTAGACAGAAACTATGTGATACTGTAGGTGATTTGCAGGATATGTTTTTCTTTTGGGGAGACAGTATCTCTATGTACCTTAGGCTGGCCTTGAACCCTTTGTAACTTAGGCTAGACTTTTGATCCTCAAGTCTCAACCCTCTAACTAATGGGATTACAGGTATGTGCTGCATTGCCCAGCTCAGAGGTTTGTTCTAAATAGTATGCACAGCAAGACATAGTCAAAGTAAATGTTGAAGTCAAGACCTGAATTTAAACAGTGTTCTCAAATAGAATACAGATATGAAGAGTCATAGGCACAGGGGGAAAGAATGAAATAAGATTCTCCCTTGGTATTGTTTTTAATAGTTTTTGCTTTTGTTAGCATCAGAAAACTGTCTTTGAGACATTTCTGGATAAGTGTGGCTCAAATGAGTGGATGTGTGAGTATGTCTGAAACAGCAGGAGCTCCTAAAGTAAGCCAAAGGGAGTTTAATCTTGGTTATTTAAAATCTCCTTGTACCTGTCTTATTAGGAGTATTTTTTTAAAGAAGAAACCAATTTGCAGTTGGCTATAAAGAGTGACATTGTGTCCAGGAAAATGCTGTGCTAACACACTGTACTGTCCCACAAGAGTACTTCTTAAGTCCCCAAGTGCAGTACTGATGATCTGAGACAGCCTGTGAATTGCTGAGCAGCAGTTGGGGACGATGGACAGAATAAAGTGGTTATATGTAAGCTAAAGAGGTGATGGGGAGGAGGAGAGATGAGAGAAGAGCAGAGCAACCCTAGGTTTGGTAGGACGTTTGAATGCAGCCTCTTCTGGTGGAGCCTACTGTAAGGATGTGGAAAGTTGGGGGTTGGTATAGTAGAAACACTTACCCTTTCAAAGTGTTATTGTTCTCTCATCAAAACTGTAAGGTTGAAACGGATAGAATTTAAATTTTTGAAAAGACTAGATACATTACTTTATACCAGGAAATGAAACTGTAATTATTAGAGTAATGGAGATGGGAAATAAGCACCTCCAGGAATTGTTGTAGTGGTATAAGGCCAGTTAACATAACTAGATCCTAAATTGCTTAGCCTTTTAACATAGGCCAATGTATCTGATTGATTGATTTGATTTGATTCACAAACTTAAACACAGCTGACACTGTTTCAAGAATACTTGAACAACCATAGCAGTCTGTTATATATTAAAGAATGAAATTCTAAATCACAGAGGAGCATTAATGGGGACAAGTCACAATTCTGTTTTTTCCTGTACAGAACAGTTATACTGAGGAGGTAGGAACAGACCTCTGTGATTCAAGGCCAGTCTGGTCTACATATTGAGTTCTGTCTTTAAAAAATGCTTACACAAACTACAGTTTAAATACTCAGAAAGTTGTGGATTTCAGGCCATTTTAGGCTTGAGACTTTTGAATTATGGATGCTCAATTCATAAAGTTTGTACAAACATTCAAAAAAGAAAACAAACTGTTCTAGTCCCAAGCATTTCAGATAGGGATTCTCAACCTATAAATATATATTTTTTTACCTATTTATATTGTCTGATTATAAATTCGGAGTTAGACTTTGGAACATGTTCCTGTTGATTCTGTTTCTGCTTTTAGGTTTTGTGTGTTACTGCTTTGTCATTGATACCATTAGATTGAGTAAGTGTGAGATAAGCGTGAGTCTTATGGTTGCTTGTCCTGTCCTCGCTACGCAAATGAAATATCATAAAAGTTAGGAAGGGCAAATGGAAGGTCAAATGTAGTGATTAAGGGAAGACTAGAGCCCTAGAGGTGCTAATAACTATCACTTCTCAAGTTGTTTGTAGGCCTAGGCTTGATTCTCCACTGCCCTGTTTGAATGCCTAATCTTTAGTGTTGAAGGCCTTCCACTGTACAGTCTTTCTGACTGAACTCTCCATACCTTTCCTATAACAAACCTTTGGTTTATCTGAACAAACATTATGAACTGAATGTGCCTTCCCTCCACCCCCATCACATTCATGTGTTGAAATCTAATCCTTAGTATAATGGTGTTTTAGAGGCAGAGCCTTTAAGAAGTGATTGGTATGGGGAGAAAGCCCCCCTGGATAGGATTAATGCTCGTATAAGAAGATGCGAAAGAATCATCGTGTTTTTTTTCTGTCTTCTGAGGATGCTAAGAGGGGTAACATAAAAAGGGCCCGCACAAAAACCTGGTCATGGTAGCTCTTTGATGTTGCCAGATCTGATCAGCTGTAGAACTGTGAGAAATTGCTGTTTTGCTGTTGTGGTTTTGTTTTGTTTTAATACAAAAGTTACTTTATTGTAATGAACTCACAGATAACAACATCTAGTGCTAGATTAACGTAGCCATTATAATAAATACTTGTCCGGTGCCAAACTCCATAGACTTCAGTGAATTTCTTTATGGTTAGCATAGCCATTTTGAAGCCTTGGAGCTTCGCTTAGGGTTTATATTTTCACTATCAGTTATATTTGTGTGAACTTAACCCCATAAAGAAGAGAAGAAACCACCGCAAATTTAAAACTAGTAAAACAATTAGCTTTATAGCAATTGTTTATAAGCCACCGTGTCTAGTACCTTCTGACTTACTGTCTCTTCACATGTTCTGCGTATTCTGTCTACATGGAATGTTTCCCCTAAGTTCTTTCTGAATAACAGTTTCCAAAGGCCTAGTTTTAGTACCACCCATTTCATGACATTTTTCCTCGGCCATTCTAGGCCTCAAAGGTGTCTCTTGCGTTTGAATTTCTATCATTTACTACTTTTCTTCCTTTTTGGCAATTATATGTACTCCTTTCAGACAGCTTCATTTCCCATGTCTCCATCTTTCCTTAGAGAAATCTTAAGTGTGTGTGGGGCGGGGGGCACTGCATTTCCATTCATGTATTTCAAACTGTTGTTACTTGTAGTCCTGCTTTATAATCTGCCCAGCATAAATTTCACTGCCATGTGTACACTTAATAAATACTTGCTTGATAGTGAGAAAATGCCATTACCTATTATTAGCTCTTATCTCTTAACATTTATCTTTCTTTTCAAATCATAAGAATAATAGATTAGAATGCACTTTAAGTATTTGAGCAGTGTTTGCTCAGTAGATTATTTTTCTTTGAAAGCCTTCTGTAGCCTTCTGTGCAAGCTTTTTGATCCTTAAAATAACATTGCTGTGAAGATGTTTTGTATTCTAAGGTAATTGTTATGCTTGAAACTCTTAATTAGTAAACTTTAAAACTGCATAGAAGCGAAGTTCTTATTTATTAACTTCATAATGTTTTCTTTGCCTGCTTAGGGTACAGCTTGCCTCTTTTGATTTCTCCTCTCTCTGGGCGCAATTATCTTTTGTACATTCTGGCATAGCTACAAGGAGAAAGGAGGTAGATAGAAGTTTGGAAGTATACCTATATAACATACAGACCCCACCTTCTTTGCAATTATTCATTTCTGTTGCCATTGTGCTTTGGTATGTATTAAAGTATTCTTTGCTATGTTTTGTAGTTCATTATAGTTTTCAGAAGGTTTGTGTTCTAGGCTAGTGTAGTAGTTAAATGCAGGATCTTGAATTCAAGATCAACACTTGGAAGATCTGTGGTCTTAATTAGGTGTAGTAGCCTCAACTTTTAATTTCACGTAGTGATTTATGGACTTTAGCCTGTGCATCCTAAAGAGGGGAAAAATAGTGATGCATGTGAAGGCTAAGATGTAGAACCCAAAGATTTACCCATTTGAACTCCTTTGTTGTCAACAATAGGATGACATTTTAACTTAGAACAGACCCAGGAGAGACTATTTTAAGTAAATTTAATACAGAGCAACCTCTAGGTGTATAGGGAGGAAAATAATTTTTAGTTTAGATTTTTTCCCCTCTTTGCTTGTTTGCTACATACTGCCAAGAGTATATGCATATAGGAAGCAGAGAAAAGTGTGCTTTCTTTCTACCTTTCTGTTAGACATTGTATTTTTCTTGTTCAGTTATATTAAACTTTGAGCTGAGTGCCCTTAGAATGATATGTAATAGGTGCTAACGTTAAAGTTGGAACAGATAAGTTGGTGAGCCAAGGGGTTACCATGTCAGTGGAGTGTGAGAAAGACTACATTGCAGCCTGTTTCCCAGCCTATAAAGTGTGAAATCAGTTGATGTTCATGCGTGGTGACTATAGCTAGTGGAGTGTAAAGAGTTTGGAACATTAATTATGTTATATTGCAAGAAAAACCTATTCATACTATATTTTATGTATTTTGGGACTCAAGAGTCTATTGGAGTTATGGATTACATTTATATTCTTTTATTGTCTCGATACTCAGGTTTTTCATGAAATGTTTCTTCTTATTGTTCAAATTGTATTCTTTTTGTCCACCTGCATGCAGAAAAGGCAAAAGTTATAAATACCCAAGAAAAACACATTAAAATACTGTGACTATTACATTCTATGAAAGATTGATTCTGAAAGTACCATTTTGTGTTTGACATATGAGTTTCTTATTTGAAATATTATTATTATTATTTTATTTTTGAAGATGGTCTTTCTGTATAGCCCAGGCTAGCCTTGAACTTTAGGATCACCCCTCTAAGTGCTGAGATTATAAGTGTACACCACTATGTCTGGCTCCGTTGCTTCAATTTTAAAAGTGCAGCATTGGAAGTGTATCCTTTGATTTGAAGCTTTCGTTTGTCTAAAAATTATTGGCTTTACTGGTCATCATTCCCATGTTTCTATGTGCTTCTTAACGTTTTCAAATGCTTGGGGGAATTGGAGGGAAGAAGTGTAGAAATTATTCTTATGGGAAATACAAGAGAGAAATTCCTTTCCTGACACCTGCTGAGGTTCTTTACCATATGGCTTTAAGAGTGAGGCAAGGTGAATGAGGAAATTTCAGAGACAATAATGAATTATTATTGTCAGCACTTTTAAATTTGGAAGGTTATTGGAAATAGATACTCCATGAAAGCATTCATGTTCTTTCATTTTTATACTGGTTGTTTTCTTCATGTTATTGAAGCTGTCTTTGAATTTTCTTTGGTTGCTTTGCCTTTACACAAATTCTAATCAAATTGTGAATACTTATGGAAGTAATGCATTATTTGTGAGACAGACCATCTTGCTGAATATCATGCAGTCTGATGTAGTAGATAAGTATGGGAACTTTGATATCCTAATTAACAGTTAGAAGCTAGACAGTCTTGAGTTATTTACTATTTTAAGTTGGGAGGAAATGAGAACACACACATATAATATTTCACATATTCCCTATGATATGTTAAGCACATGTTAAAGTAGTGATTATTCCTTTTCCTCTACTACGATTACAGATACTACTCTACTACAGCTTCACCTTCATGTGAAACAGAAGATCAGAAGATATAATTAGACGTGGTTCCCAGCAACAGACTTTGAAAAAATTAAGTCATTATTTCTTAGGCATGAGCTAATAGTTCTTTCTTAACCAAAATAGAAATTTTACAAAGACATTTCTAAATGTAAAACCTGGATCTTCATACTGGCTTAAGACAGCTACATAGATGAGTATAAAAATGAATTATTCTAAAATACATTTGGCAAATGCAAATAAAAGTCTTTCTATGAACTTAAGGATTATATATTTCAAAGAATTGCTGTTGTTTACTAATTTAACACAAACTTTAAAAAATTTTTTTGGAGTGAAATGACCTGCTTTGGAATCCTTAAATATTTTTTTTCTCATGCCAGCAATAGTAGAGTTTTTGTCCATTGTGTAAGGCACATTTTTGTGGGAATGAGATAGGAAAGTTGTCCTGATCATTTACACTAATGGAGATGAGCATTAGGGTGGATAATATATTTGGATTTGATGTGCATTATGTGACTATTTTTGCAGCACAATTAACTTCCTGATTAAACTTTGCTCAGCATATATCTTGAGCATATACTTGGTGGAAAACTGTGATAAAATTATTAGTTTAGTTGATAAGTGATAGGGATTCTGGTCTGAATTTTTACTCAAGCAGTTGTAAGTCTAAGATAAATTGTCCAGCCAGTTTTTCATTTTTAAGATGAGGAGGTTATACAGTGTATATATATATGTTTTTTTTTTTTGAGGCTTCCTTTTCTGCTGTAAAGCTCTCTCAGAGCTGTGTGGGAGTAGATTGTAAGATTAAGAGATACAGTTAGAGACACATTCTGGCCACAAGAGGGGGAAATCCTAGTTTTCCTCTTGTACTTTGTTTCTGACCAGAATGTGACATTCTTGGAAATAAAAAGGATATTCTATCCATTTAGGCTGAGTTGTAGGGCCTCTTGCTCTCTGGTTCTTCCTGTTTCTGCTTTTTTTCTTTTCAATCTTCTGGATAAAACTGGGACAAATAAAGAAGAGTAGAAGTTGTCAGGGTTTTGCCAAATCTTGTTCTCTAAGATAATTAATGATTCTCATGTGACCAGTGTGCAGCTTGGATGGTAAACACCATAGTAGTGAGTCAGCAGATTTGAGTCTTTGTGGCCACTTTGCTCTCTCCTAACGGAGAAACACATACATTCAACACTCATTACCCAGCCTCTTGCCAAAGTACCAAGATGAAAATGAAAGGTCTTTATAACCTAGATTATGGCCCTTATAACCTAGGTTGAAGTCTTGTATTGCCATTAATATTTATGTAGCCATGGACCTTAAAGCCTTGGATCTTTAGTGTATCCTTATTTGGAAAACTAGGATGTTGAATTTTAGCCTATTTGATCCTTTCTAGTAGTATAAGATACTATGAAAATGCTTTAATATTTAATCTGAAAAGTGGTGCTGTTCATAAATACAATGCTATAACAAAGGATTATATTTTAAACATAGTATGTTATTTTAGAGCAGAGTTATAGAAGTTCTAAAGAAAGACAGTTGTCGCTCTGGTGAGGCATTTTACATACCCCACAAAGAGATAAACAAATTCTCTGGGTATAGGCTCAGAATGGCAGCAGTTTAGTCAGCAGGTGGAGCACTAGGGACCAGGTCATCCTGATGGAGATATCGTCTATGGTGAAGCATTTAGAAATTATTTGGGGATATGTAAGCATAGAAAAAGAGAACATGTGGATTCTAGGATTCCATATAGTAAAGCTAAATTCAGCCTATTTTTCTAATCATGAGTGGAAATAATTTTGATACATATATGAACCTTAAGTTGTCAGAGAGCCAAGGATGACAGGGAAGGTACAAAGGCAGGCAAGGAATCTCAAAAGGGAGATAAAATGAGTATTTAGAAGGTAATAACACAAATGAAAGCACAAATGAAAGGATTAGGAGTTTCAGTATGATATAGAAGAGAGTATAGGCTAGTTAAGCAGATTAGATAGATATATTTTAGGATTCTGTATAAAAGACTTAATCTGTCCTGGTTTGAATCACCGTTCTTGGTGTAAGGCTCCACTTGATTGAGGTTACTGATGGTATCACTGACAAAACTCTTTGATGATTCTAATAGCTTCACACTCCACTGGATACACATATTCACAGATCTGCTCACCATTGCTGTAGAGTTCATTTCCCAGAAATAAACTGGCTAGTAAAAAATTTGGCAGACAAGCCAGCTTTTCAAGTACTGCTAGGAATAGAGCCCAGCTGTTCCCTTTGGGCTTTGAGCTGTTGGAATTCATTGTGTTAGCAGGTAGAAAGAATCAAACTGTAACATTTTGAATCTAGTTCATGACAGCAAAGCAGAGGTGTTAAGATTTCTGTTCTAGAGGTTTATAAGGCAAGTAACTTAAGCTGATTGTGTGTCTTAATATTACTGGGCTTCTGACCGCCGAAATATGGCTTGGATCGATGGTGGTTTGGAGAAAGTAGAAAGAGGGCTATCCATCATTCAGAGGCTCCATAGAAGCTGGCTGATAATGCTGCTTTCACCAAGCAGCCATCTGTCCATCCATCCATCAGTTGGATAAAATGAGATTTAGCGGAACAGGCAGCCGTAACTCTGAGACACTTTCTAACCAACAATTGCAGCCCTGGCCTAAGTCTGACCACAAAGCACAGCACTGGGGTTTGGCGGGATGTGGCAGCCAGTACAGTCTCCTTCCCGTCACTGCCAACCTCAAATGTATTTAGTGTGAGGCTCTAGCTGAATCTTCCTTCTCATACAAAATTTGGCTAAACTTGGGGTTATGAGACAGTTACTGTCACTGAGCTCCAGACTGTTTCACAAGGTGAGCAGGTGTAACACTGCAGGTACTTCTTCCTGGTTCAGTGTAGTAGTCAGATGAGATTCAATTAGATTCAAATAATTTAATTTCATACAAATTATTTTTCTTACTAATTTAAAAATTCACCCAGATTCTTAGTAACAAAAATTGAATTTTCATTCTTATTTTCTCCTATATTAGTGATTTTTATATGAAAGGAATAGAAAATATGGACAGAGAAATAGGTAAAAGATTAGAAGCAAGAAACTGAATGGCAACCTAAATGGATAATGAAGTTCTGAATAAGTGCATTTGTACTTTGTCTTTCGAGCTCCTTTGCTTTTTCAGAATACCAAGCCTTCTAAGAGGGCCTCTTGATCAGTTCTTTGTGCACATGTTGTCCATCCTGGTATCTTTCCTAATCACACCAGCTTTCTTGACTGCGTTCTTACCCTGGTCACTTAAGACCCCAGCTCCTGCTCTTTGTTCTGAAGCCTTGGTTTTCACTTCATATTGAGGGAGGGGTTGAGGGAGCCTAATGTACCGGAGATGCCTCGGAAATGAGAGCCTTGGATGAATTCCTGGGCTTATTGATCCACCGGCAGTTTATGCATCCTGACATTCATAATCTCAGTAGGCTGTTGATGTTCCTGATTAATGGGCCCAGGGGCTGTCCATCCGTCACTTCACATTAATTACTGAAGAGGTGTTTTTCCAGTGATTTACCTGACAGTGGGCTGTGATAAATACCCCTAAGCAGAGTGGGCAGTGATTAATCACAGGACCACACCCCTCCCCCCACTCCTTTCCCCTTAACCACAGACCAGCATTGGGACCTGACCAAAGCGTGTCCCTCCCCATAAGCTATCCATCTCCATAATTGCTTGTGGATGCATATTTATTGGGACATGAGACCTGAAGATCACATTTTAGAATTTGTGCCAAAGATGATGAAAAATAAATCTCAGTAGGAAGAGTATTTAACATGTTTTTACATGGGGCAGACAAGTGTGTATGACTTGCTCTTATATTGCTTTAAAATGTCTAAGAGGTCTGTTGCCTACCTACCATGTATATAGTTAGCACTGGGATAGTTGCTTCCTGAGCTTGAGAAGAACTAAAGTGGGCTGGCTAGATGGCTCAGCATGTAAGGGCACTTGTTGAGCAAGCCTAGTCACCTGAGTTCATTCTCCAGAACCCTTGTAAATGTGGAGGGAGAGAACTCTACAGAGTTTACAGAGCTGTCCTCTGACTCTACATGTACACCATTGCATGTGTGCCCATACATACATCATGCAATACACACAGACAAATAATAAATTTTATAAAACGAACATAAAGTTCAGCTTTTGTGTTTGTCGTGCTTGTACATGATTCAAAGGGGATATTTGAAAAAATGTAATTTAAGTACTATTTTGAGATACTAATACAATCTGACTGGGGAAGATCTACAGGGTTTCATTTCTTCATGACCATAGAACATCAAATTTAATTTGAATGTTTAAAAGCGTGCACTGCTTGTGTATACCAGACCAACATTCTGCTGTTGAGCTAAACCGAAATGTCTGGCTATGTTGACTGTTAGGTTTGTCTTTTGAATTTGTGTTTCAAAGAAGCATTTTTCCACGTGCTAGCTCTCTTCATAAGTAGGTGATTGGTTTTTGTTACTTGAGTTTTTGTTCCCTGATGGGTTATTTTCTGTGATGTGGTTTTTAGTAGGTGCCTCAGTTTTCCATGGATTTCAGGTATGAGACTTTTCCCTCCGTTAGCATCTATTGATTTCCTATAACTCTTCATCCTGAGCTAGGACCCTGTGAAACCTTCCCTCTCCACCTTCTCTAGTATTCAGTATGTATTTTAGGTAAGGAAACATGTCCTGCCTTTCCTTTGGGGAACCTTTGTTCAGATTTGAGGTGGTTGTCTATCCTTAGATTTTTAGATTAATTGCTTTGTGAATCACATATTTTCTTGAACCCAGCAAAGGTCACTAGAATTCAGGAAAAAAAATGATTTTAAACATTATCAACCTTTCAGTTTTCCATTTCTAGTTTTTGTTTTGTAAATGAGAACAGCATGCTTTCCAGCTTTCTATACCCCAAGCAGCCACCATGATTCAAGATAGCATTGGTTCAGGTAGGAAGGTATGTGCAGGGATTTTGAGAGGTTATCAGTTTTTACTTCTGTATTTAACAAGCTACATATGTGATATCTTTTGCAAAGTAATGATAAAATAGGATTTCTGAAGGGTTTTGATGGTTCAGTGAAATTAGGTATGTGAACACAGTCTAATGCTTCATTCATTAACTTCTTTGGTACATTAAAAATTTAAATTATATTGCCATGTACATGCAGTGTCCTAAAGGGAACACAGTCTTTGGCATTTTCCTGTTTGTTTGTTTAGTGCCCCTCTGTTCTCTCCTACCATATAGATTCTTAGGACTGTCAGACCAGGAGGCACTGAACCATCTGACTAGCCTTAACAAAGACTTTGTAATCTCAGAAACAGTCATGGTCTTAGTGTATTTCATCATTTTTATTTAATTAGAATGTATTTACATAATAATCTGTAAAATGAGTGATACTTTAAAAATAGAGTATCACTTGGTTGATAATGGCATAAAATTGCGGTTTTTAAGAATGAACCATGGGGGTTAGGTAGAGGAGCTTAAACATAAATCTGATTTAATTTTGTTGTCACCATTGGTTTACATATAGTTTTAGTGCCTGTAAATAATTAACACTTGTCATGTGCATGCCTTACTAGGAAAAAAATTATTGCGATAAGTCAAATAATACAATAAAGAATTTATCTTTGAAGAATGCATTTCTTTTTAGTAAACTGTGTATGCGCACAAACACACACACAAGCACACAGTCTCAAGGAAACCTTTGAATTAGTACTGCTTTGTGTTGGCACATTTTCTTTTGTACTTCATTTAATTACTAAATTATGAATGTCATCCACATGCTAGGAATGTTGATGAGAACTATGAATATACAAATAAAAGGCTTTCAAGCAGCTGAGGGGTTAATTGGGAGTCAGACAGGCCAACATTTTGGTATGGCAACTGGGAGTAGAGAATACCTAACCTGTGTTTATTTACTCAAGCAATAGTTGTTGAAATTGATAGTATACAAGTATTCTATAAACATTTAAAAATCATTTAAGATCTATCTCAGAAAGAAGCAGCCCTAAACCATTGCTGGCAGGTAGGTTTTTAAATGACAATGGAGAATATTGAGTTTATATTTGCTATAGGATTGACATATGGTAAACCTACACATAAGGTTAGACCCCTGGAAAGTTTTGCTTAGCTTTGTTGGCCCATTGGTATTCCTGTGGCTTCTCAGTTCATGGTAATGTTTAGAGATGTAAAAGGAAACAGGCCTTCTGATGTCCTGGGCATTAGATAATTGATATAGTTATTTATCTTTTTTCTTTCTAGAGCCTTGTCAAATGTTAAAACTGTATGAGGTGGCAACACACCTGTAATCTCAGTAGTCAGAAGGGTAAGGCAAGAATGAGACCAGCCTGGGCTATGCATAAGGCAAGACTCTGTCTCAAAACAAAAAAAAAAAAAAAAAAAAAGAAAGAAAGAAAAATGCACAGAGAAAAGAATTTTAAAGTAGACGGTGCTAACCAGGACCAGGCACAGTGGCACATAACTAATTCCAACAGTTGGAAGGTGGTGTCAGAAAGATTTCAGATTTGAGCCCAGCCTGAGCTATATAGCTCCAGACCAGTTTGGGGTACATGGCAAGAACTTGTGTAAAACAAAAACCAACCAGATAAAAAATCCACAACAAAAAGATAGACACTCCTGAAATTTCCACAGGGCATCTGTGAGAACAGCCTAAATAATTCTTAGCTACATTCTAGTTCTTCAGCTTTAAGTATATTGTGGACATTCTCTGGTCCTTATTTATCTCATTTTAGAATTAGGCAAGTTAGATCTTATACGTGATATGTTGTTCCCAGTGAAAAATACTTGGAGGCATTGGCCTATTCATGGCCCAGTCTGGCAGGTTGAATACAGATATTTGACTTCTCATTCATTCTGCATTCTACTTCAGAATCTAATTCTTGTATACCTTTGTGGAATAATTTTAAATGATCTTATTTCTCTTTAGTGCAGGTATGTTAAAGAGAAACCTTGGAGTGATTTCTTTACCATAGATTTAAACATTACAGATTGTTAATTTAAGTTGTAATATGTATTTATTATAGTTTGGTTTGAATAGAAAGAAGTTAAGGGAGCCTCCAGATGGATGTAGGAATTATTTTGTATTTTCAAGTGTGAAAGCCCAAGCACATTAAGAAGACTACAGCAGAATCAGTTGTGGCTCATTAGTGGATTTCATAGATTTAAACCTGAAGCCATGTCTCCATTCTCCAAATATTTTTTATGTTATTGCATAACATAAAATTGAGTATATTCCTGATTTATTTATTTTTAATTTGCTAAAGAATTTTTTTTAATTTTTAAAAATTAAAAAGCATTTTATCTCTTTATGTATATGAATAAATGGATTGACTGCATTATGTAAATGCACCTGTATTGTACAATGCCTGCAGAGGTCAAAAGAAGGCGTCGAATTTCTCTGGAACTAGAGTTATGGATGGTTGTTAGTTGCCATGTGGGTGCTGGGAACTGAACCCAGTTTCTCTGCAAGAGCAGTAGAACACGTGCTCTTAACTGCTGATCCATCTCTAATCTCAACTTATTAGAATTCTTAAATTTTAAAAGCTAAATAAATGTGTTTTAAAACTACATAGCAAAGTTTTATTGAAGTTATTGGTAAGCTCCATCAAACTTAGTAACCTGTGCATGGTGAAAACATAGAATACAGAATGTAATGGGAGAATGTATTTGCAAACTGTGTCAGAGAAGGGGTTAATATTCAGAATATATAAAGGATCCCAGGAACCCAATAACAAATATCTTAATTAAAATAGGAGCAACAGGGGCTGGACAGATGACTCAGTGGTTAAGACCACTGGCTGCTCTTGTATTGGACCTAGGTTCGGTCCAGTGCGCATATATGGTGGCTAATAATTATAACTCCAGGTCCACAGTATCCAACATCTTCTTTTGTCTCCTCAGGCCTTGCACAACACAGGTACACTTACATACTTGCAGGCAATACACTCATACACATAAAATAAAAATAATAAGTAAAAAAAATTTTTTTTAAGAAATAGGAGCAATAGACCTGAATATGCTTTTCTTTAAAGAAGGTGCTCAGATGACCAAAAAAGTATGTGAAGAAGATTATTAGCATTACTAATCATTAGAAAGTGAAAATCAGAGCTTCAGTCATCTATTATATCAGACCTATTAGGATAGTCTCTGTCAAAAACCAAACCCAGAAAAGAAATGTGAGCCATGATGTGGAAAAAGTGGAACCTTTGCACATTGTTGTTGAGATTGTAAATTGGTACAATTGAAATGGAAAGTAGCGTAGAAGTTCTTCAGAATATCAAGAAATAAAATTACTATATATTCTAGGTATCTAATGTGTAGTTGACAGTTTTTTTTCTCATTCTGTATTTGTGTCTTCATTTTAATTATTTACTGTGCAGAAGCTTAATTTCTTATAATCCTACTTTTCAATTCTTAGAATTATTTCCTGTGTTAGTGGAGTCCTTTCCAGAAAGTCTTTATGTCTATATCCTGAAATATTTTCCCTAACATTTTCAGAGATTCAGGCTTTACTTTAAGGTCTTGATCCATTTTAAATTGATTTTTGTTTTGTTTTGTTTTGCTGGGACCAAGGTCTAGTCAAGATTGTCAAGAAAACAGACAGGAAATGCTGGGAAGAATGTGGGGAAGGAGGAGCCTCACACATTGCTGTTGGGAATGTGACTTGTACACTCAGTGGAAATCAGAGTGAAGGTTTCTCAAAAAGCCCAAAATAGCATTACCATGTGACCCAGCTATATCATTCTTGGGTATATTTTCAAAGGGCATTATGAAAATCCAGTTTTCCAGTGCAATTTGTTAAATAGACTTTACCCCAATGTATATTTTTAATCTGTTAAAAGTTAAATGATTATACCTGGGTTTATTTCTGTTTTATTCCATTGGTCCACAGTAACTTCCTGTTTGTTACTGTATCATGATTTGAGATCAGGTATTACAGTTACTCCAGCATTGCTATTTCTGTGAAGGAGTACTTCCGCTATTTGAAGCCTTTTGTGCCTTTAAATGAATTTTCTTTTTTTCTGTGAAGAAAGTCATTGGGATTCTGATAGAAATTGCATTTGAACCTGTAGGTTAGTTTTTGGGAGTATAGCCATTTTCATAGTATTAATTTTGCTGGTGTGTGAGCATAGGAGTTCTTTTCATTTTGTAGTGTCTTCTTCAGTTTCTTTCTCCATCTCTTAAAATTTTGGTTGGTTAGGTCTTTTCCTAGGTATTTTATTTATTTACTTATTTTGAAGTTATTGTTAGGATTTTCTCCAATTTCTTTCCTGGTAAGTTTGTTATTGGTATGTTGTTACTGTTATTGGTACGTTGATGTGTATATGCTACTACTTTGCTGAAAGCATTTATCAATTTCTAAGAGTTCTCTTGGAGTCTTTAGGTTTGTTTCTTTCCTTGTTTTTTAAACTTTCAGTAAATAGGATCGTGGCTTCAGAGAGGTGGCTCAGGAGATGTGTTTGCTGCCAGGACTGATGACTTGAGTTTCTCTCTTGATCCTACTGGATGAGAGGGGAGAACTGACTCCTGTAGGTTGTTCTCTGACATACACCTACGATAAATACGTAAATGAATGTCCAGAAAAAAAAAAAAAACCAACAAAAACCATTTGAGTAGAGAATCATGTCAAATAGGGATAATTTGGCTTCTTTCTTATTTGTATCCATTTTATTTCTTCCTCTTATTACTTTATGTCTTTGAGCACTGTATTAAGAGGGATAAGCATACTTGTTCCATACTTGAGAGGAAACACTGCCAGTTTTTTCCCCATTTAGTATAATGTAGGCTATGGACTTACTGTCTGTAGCTTTATTTATGTTAGATTTCTTCTGTTCCTAGTTCTAAATTTTTTGTAGACGTGTCCCTCTATTACAAAACTACGAGTCATCTGTTGTTGTATAATATTATTATATCTTTTTTTGAGACAAGGTCTATCTCCCTGTAGCCCCAGATAACCTGGAACTCATTATGTAGACCAAGTTGGCCTTGAAGTCACAGAAATTTGCCTGCCCAGCCTCCTGAGTACTGGGATTAAAGGTGTGCACCAACATGTCTGACTGTTGTTAATTTTTAAGTGCCATGTTAAGCCATATTCTCTGTACTTAGAGACCTCATTCTTTGGATAGTAGCCTATAGAGACCAAGTGAAAAAAATTTTCAGTCTGATTTGGTCATCAGAATTGAACACTGTATGAAAGTTTGTTGATGAATAAATAGTATCTAGTCATCTAGCACTTCAAGGATACAAACTGACTAAAAAAATGTGTTTATTTATGAATGTGATTTTTAGACCTATTTTTATCCAAATGATAGAACTGATTTTGTACAGGCTTTAATCTTGAAGTTTTGATAAGCCTTAAGTAATTCTTTACAAGATTTTGAATGTGTAAGCTATATTAGGTACATATACAGAGACTTTAATTGTCCTTTGAATATATTCTGAGAAGTACAGAATATACTCTATGTGATAGCTCCTTTTTCTAACAAAGATGAAGCAAATATTGTTAGAATAATCTCATGATTGCTAGCTTTATATTTGAAAATTCAAAGCCTGTTTATGCCTTTATGAAGTTAACCATTTCATCCACATTTGCATTGTTTCTCCATTCCCCTCATCATTTATCCTTACCACATAGGCAGTTTCTAACCCCTTCCACTGAAGAATCTGTCTCTTCAACTCCACAATTCCATTGTTACTAACAACCTTTATCTTGCCAAATTCAGTAGAAAATTTTCAGTTCTTTTTGCTTGACCTTTCAACACATTTAATATAGTTGTTTATTCTTTATTCCAAAAATATTTTCTGTATTTCCTTCCGAGATGCTGATGCTCCTTTTTACTTTCTATGCTCTTTCTTATCTAGTTTCTTTAATGACAGCACAGCACCTCTCTTCCTCACCTGTAGGTGTTAAGTTTTCCCTGTGGCGGATTTCTCCAGCTTTCAGCATGTCATTCCTTCCATGATATTATCTTACTCTTTGGTTTTCATCTTTGTGTTGATTATTCACAAATGTTCACCCTCAATTCTTAAATCTTCTTGCACCAATTAGACTAATTTTCCCGTTACTTCTTTATCTGTACTAGAATATCTAGTAGGTACTCAAATTGAGTATGTCCACATCAGACTCTTGATTCTTCTATTATTTTGCCTTCCCTTCAAAATATGGTTTTGGTTTCTTGTGACTCCCGCCATGTCTACCCTCAGCATGCTGCAATAATATAATAATGGGGTTCCCTTCTGCTTATCCTCCTGTACTCATGTATTGCTAGAAAGATCTTTACCAAAGATCAGTCAAATGATGTCATTTAACTTGTTGAAGACTTTTAATAATTTCTGAGCACATTGACAGTAAAATGCAAAGCTCTTGCTGTAACCTGTAAATCCTTACTTTGGTTGGCCCTTAGCTGTCTTACTAACCTGTCTTTCCCTTCTCACTTTGTGCTTAGCAGACTTGTTTCACTGTTGCACTTTTATGTGCTTTAGGGCTTTTGCAACTTCCCTGAATCAATCTTTCCCCATAATTGTGTGCCACAGTGACTCAATTCAGTATGAGTTCAGGTGTTTACTTTTCAGAGTGGCCTTCCTGCTTTACCACAGAAAGCCAACATATTTTAAACCATGGAGGTGGTTGAAGGTGCTTCTGGTACATCTAGTACTACCAAAACAGTAGAAAATGAAGTTGGAAGTTAGGCATAGCTAGAGGTGAAATTAGGCAGGTGTAGGAACTTTTAGTTATAGTACTAAATTATATAAGGCTGTATCTGCTATGCAAGATATTTAAGTTCCTATATGACTAAGTCTATGGATATGTCAAGGACAATGACTTCTGGAGTTGTGTTTTGAATAGCTGGCTACTGATCAGACTATGAAATTGAGGAAGAAAGAACAGTGATTATTTTTGGAGAGCATAGTGAAAATTTACACATATATAATAATCTTAGAGTACAGAAATCTTTTGGCTTATTGCTGTGTTAGATCTTACATTTAACTTCATAAGTACATTAAATTTACTTTCAGTCAATCCTTTACAAGTGGAATATACACTTATACACTGCTGAATGGAAGGAGCTTGGCATCTTAATTTTGCCAGTTTGTAAGACTAAAAAAAGGAATGCATTGCAAGTACAGTAAAGCCAGGCAAGGTGCTTTCTTAATATGTAAAGAAACATTTCTAAATCTGGGGCCCTCCACAGTTTCAACATGAATTTAAAAGGCCCTGTTTTAGAGGAAAAGGGTTCAGATGGAAAGCAGTGCTCCTAAATTTATTGATAGAAATTTTATCTTACGTGAGTGTTGTGTAATTTGTCTTTGGGATTTATGGAACATTAGTAGATTTTTTTATTTGATACTTTAAAAAATCACTATGAATTTGTAGAATTAAAGTGTTTGTATAAGGGTAAGCTTATTTGTGTGTTCATGTTTTGGTTAATTTCTTCATATATTTCCATGTTGCTGAAGTGGACAAACCAAAGGAAAAACTGACAACCTCTGTTTTTGGCATTAGGATGCAGAAACAGAACAACACATTCCCACTGGAAACATGACTGGAGACACTAGGGTAAACACATAAATGATTTTACCAGCCAATCAAAAACGTATACAAGTAAACAGATTGAAGTTTATGTTTTAAAAAATACTTATATTTTTTATGTGTATGAATATTTTACCTGCATGTTGTATATGTGTTACATGTGTGCAGTACCTGTGGAGGCTAAAAGAGGGCATTGGATCACCTGGAACTGGATGGTTGTTAGCCACTATATGGTTGCTAGGAACTGAATCATCATTCCAAACCAAAATTTATGTTTTATATAGCCTACTGTATGCAAAATTGTTGTCATTTCTGCATATAGTTGATGTAAAACATATATATATATATATATAGAGAGAGAGAGAGAGAGAGAGAGAGAGAATTTAAAACATGGGTACTGTATTTACAATGTTTCCACCCCTCCCCTACCCCCTAAGACTCTTCCCACTTTCTTCCCCCCACTTCCTCTCAGTTTTATGACCTCTTCTTTAATTATTATTGTCACACACACATGTACATATGCATATATGTTTATAGTAATGCACTTAGTGGTACTTATGTGTACATGTCTTTAAGGCTTATTACCTGGCATTAGATAACCTATCAGAAAGCTTGTCCTTGGAGAAAACTGATTTTCCCACCTTTAGCAGCCATTGATTGCTTATAGCTCTTCATCTAGATGTGGGACTCTGAAATTTCCCCCATTCACACTGGCATATCCAGCGGTGGTGTCATTATGCGGGTCTTGTTTAGACAACCATATTGTTGAAATTTCATGGATGCAGTTTTCCTCTCATGTCTAGAAAATGCTATCCAGCAACAAGCATTCTGGTCCTTCGGCTCCTACAGTTTTTCCCCTTTTCTGCATGTAATGATGTTACCTGAGACTTAGGTGTAGGGGGTGCCTTGCATATGTATCATTTGCGACTGGGTGCTCTACAAGCAACTATCTCTGCATATTGACCAATTGTGGAGCTTTATAATAGTCTCCATCAATTTCAAAATGAATCTCTTTGATGAATGGTAAGAGCTACATTCATCTGGATATAAGGATAAGTATTTAGACTGTAGTAAGAAATAATATAGGCAGTAGTGGGTTCTCCTCTAAGATCTGTAACCTCTCTAGCCATGGGTATTTGACTAAGTTTATGGTACTAGACATGAATTTCCTTCCTATTGAGCAGGCCTTAAGTTCAATTAATACAATTGCTGGTTAACCCCAAGATAAAAGTGCCACCCTTGCACCCTTAGTGATATTTTGCTGGGCTGATTATCATTATGATTCATAGACTTTATAGCCTGGGTCAGGTCATTGATTGGTTTTCTCCCTTGGCAGCTTGCATAGCAAGCATCTTCCAATACTTTGAGGGCTAGTCCTTAGGAAGGAGGCTTCCAGGTCAGTTCCAGCTTGATTCCTCCAAGTCCTGTGTTAAAATGTGTGGTAACTTCAGTGGTAGGGTCTTAACTTAAAGTTATGGGTCAATATGACAATAGCCTATATTATTTTAGAAGTCAGTTGGACTATTCTGACCAACAATTTTCAAAGAGAAGTTTCCCTTGTCTGTCAGAGATTTCTGTTAGATAGCCTTCAGCTACACACACACACACACACACACACACTATATATATATATATGTATATATATATATATATATTTAATTTAGTTTTATTTTATTTTAAAGTAAGCTTATAAAATAATGCCTTCCCTATGTCTTATTCAGGCATCCTTTTCCTTACTTCTTCCTCTGTGTTACCCCTCCCCTCCACTTAAAGTCCCATTACCTTTTCCATTTCCCTTTGATAAAATCAATGTAAAAATAGTAATGAGACATTTTATTATTTGTGTGTGTGTGCACATGTGCACATTCATGCCATCTTTGAAATCCAGAAGCCTTACATCTCATTTCAGACCAACTACACTTAAAGTGCTCAGTTGATACTTGTACTAGTATTTCAGACAGTGTAGTCTAGTTCATTCTAAACAAAATAGTAGAGGTTACTCAGTATTCTGCAACAGTTGGGAAAAAGGGACTTACATGCTGCTTGTTTTAATATACTGTCAACCATATTAAAGAGTTTCCTCTTTTCTCCATTCATTAATTTCTTACCTATATTAATTTTGTTCAGTAAAGATCTGTTTATGAATGGTTATTGTCTTTAGTTTCTCTCATGCTTGCTTATTACAGTGCCCTATTTACTAAAATAATCTGTCCTTAAACTTCAGTGATTTTTGTTTTTAATTAAAAATACTGCATGTTTGTCATAACAAATTTAAATAATGTGAATATATTCATATAATAGTGGTCCTTAAAAGTCTTTTCCTCTTTCATTTCCTGCTTTCTCATATATAACTACTGTTAATCATGTAGATCCTTCTCCTTAAGAGTATACTTTTATAAGAAATTCTTGCTAAGTGAAAAAAACGGTACTTGGAAAATACCTTTTAAAAGATGGCCTTTAAAAAATGGTGACTAAAGTTTCAGTACTTTATTTATTTTTTTTGAGACAGGGGTCTCATATAACCAAGACTGGCCTGAGACTCACCATGTAGCCAAGGATGACCTTGGATTTCTTCCCTGTACCTCCCCAGTGCTAGGATTGAAGACTGAGCTACCACCCTAGTGCTGGGGATCATACCCAGAACTGCCCAATGAGCTACATCCCTCTCCCCTCATTGCTATTAATTTTGGAAAGATTGTCAGGAACAGTCTTCAGAAATGGAAACATTTATTTTACCTCATTTTTAGTAAATTTAGGTTGTAATTAGAACTGTACTGTTCTCAAAATTAGCAAAGGATAGAGTGTGTAGGTGTATCTCAGTGATAAAGCATGTAGTTAACATCTTCATGCTCTGTGCTCAGTCTCTAGTGCTAACCAAACAGAAAGATGTGACATCTTTTGATACAAGATTTCTAGTAAATTGCATAATAGTCTGTGATATGCCCTTTATGTTGTTTTTCATTATTCTAGCACTTACCATGTAGAGGACCAGTGCAGACCTTTTCTACTTGCAGCCTTTATTTTGCCTGAGAAATTTTTATGGAACTCTGGTTGTATAAGTATATATAATATGTATTCAGATCAAACATTTAATGATAATAAGTCATATAAATTTTTTGTAAACCGATTCTTTTGTATTCGTATCATTTATTGAATATAAAAAATTGCATACTAATGATATGAATACGCTTATTTTCACATAAAGAATTAAATCAGTGGCTGGAGAGATGGCTCAGTAGTTAAGAGCACTGACTGCTCTTTTAGAGGACTGGGGTTAGATTCCCAGCACCCACATGGTGGCTACAACTGTCCGACATTGCAGTTCCAGGGGGTCTGACACCCTCTTCTGACCTCTTCAGGCATTGTGCAACATGGGTGCACTTAGATACATGCAAGCAGTACACTTATAACACATAAAATGAAAATAATAAAATATTTTTTTAAAAAGAATTAAATCAAATCTTGCAGCTTAGAAAGCTGATTCACTGGGTAAAGACACTTGCTGCTAAGCCTGACTACCTGAGTTTGAACTCTGGACTCTCTTGGTAGAAGGAGAGAACCAACTCCTGTAAGTTGTGTTCTTACCTCCACATTAACACAGTGGCAAACATGCCCACACACATAAATACAAGTGCATACACAAACAATAAATAAATGTGACAATTTTTTAAAAAAGAATTAAATCTTGGCTGAATATTTGGTATTATAGGGCATAGAGCATCTTCAGTGTTTTTCATAATATACCATTTATTTTTATTTTATGTCTATCAATGCTGAGAATGTTGCTTCACGTAAAAATTTAGTATTAAATAACAAGTATGTTTTGGGTTGTTTTAGAAGCTGTTAGAAATTCTGTTCTGAATCATAAATCAGAATTTATTCAGTTTAAAATTTTTTAATTGAATTTTTGTGTATTTTATATAGAACATCTTAATCAACTTTATCCTCCCTTCCCCATTGGCACTTGCCCATACCCCACCCCACTGGATTTGATACATTTGTCATTTGCATTAAGACCTGTCATGTCAAGTTAGTGTCCCCAGATGTCCCTCAGTGCATGTTCATCCATTGAGTGCTAGTCAGCCTATCTAGAGTCCCTCACCTTAAGAAGATCAACTTTTCCTCACTTAGCAGTAATCAGCTGCCAATAATTCTTTGACTAAGGTTGGAGCCTACAGACCATTTTCACATTTGTGTTGGGATTTTTGTTGGCTTGAGTTTGCATGGGTCTGGTGCGTGCTGACGCTATTGCTGTAGGTTCCTACGAGCAGAGTCCCAGGAGCTGAAGGGCTCTTATTTCCATATGGTCATGTACTTTCTTCCTGGCTCTTAGTATCTTTCTGCCCTTGTTCTACAATGGTCTTTGGGCCCTGAATGGATGGATTTTAACATAGGAGTCCTGTCCAAGGACCCACACTCTGTAGACTCTTATTCTCTATGCTTTGGCCATCTGTGTCCTTTTGTTTTCAAATACCTCTGTTGCATGAAGGATCGTCATTGTTGAAAGTTGAGAGATATAATAGTATTTTCTCTACCACTTGTTCTACAATGTCCTGTGAGCCTTAGATGTAGAGGTTCCATTGTAGATGTGTCAACTAGGATTGGGCATTTCACAGACAATCTCTCTGTGTGGCTATTTGTGGAACTCAATAGTTACCATCTGCTGCAAAAGAAGCTTCTTTGATGAGAGTGATTGAGATACTTGTCTAAATTTAAGGATTCATATTTTGCACATTTGTCTAAGTATGTGACAGCCTATGATCTATGATTATTTGCACAGGTTTTTCAGTACCACACATGAATTTCCTCCCATTGAGTGAGCTTTTAGTCCAGTCAAGTAGCTGTTGATTACCCCCCAAGATAAAAGTGCCTCTCCTGCATCAGTGTCACTTGCTGTGCCAGTCATTGATGTGGTTATTAGGCCTTGAATCTGGGATTGGACCATCTATTAATGTTCTCCCTTTCTAGCTTGTGTAGTGCTCTCCAAAGCTATGAGAGCTAGCCTTCAGGGGAGTTGGCTTCCAGGTCAGTTCCAATTCCATTGCTCCAAATCCTGTGTCTAAATACTCTCCTATCCTTAGCAATTGGCTCTTAACCTTCAAGTTCTGGGAAGCAATCTCAAGGGCTGTGGCAATGGCCTATGTAATTTTGGTAGTCTCTTGGTCTACCCCGGTCAACAGCTTAAAGAAAACTTTGTCATGTCTGACACTGCTTCTTGTTACATATCCTGTAGATATGCACATGGACTCCATGTGGATATCGTATGAGTAATTTTTCATTAAGTTTTTGGATTAATATGATTACCTCTGTTTTTTTATACTAGTTAGGCATTATTCATCTCTCTCTCTCTCTCTCTCTCTTTCTCTCTCTTTCTCTCTCTGTCTAACTCTTCTTCCATGCCTTCCCCATTTAAAGTATCCCCATTTTCCATATTCTTTCCTTAATAATTCCTCTCTGCTATGGTCCCACCTCTCTTGAGCTTCTTCTTTCCTTTTATCCCCATAATTGCATGTGTAACCCTGCTTTTCCTCCTCCCATTTAAACACCCCCATTTTGCACATTTCTATTTTCCTGATTCCTGCAATTACATCAGAATATATACTCACATTTTCATTATCCATTAGTTAGTTGGGGGACACTTAGGTTGTTTCCATCTGTTAGCTATTGTGAAAAGAGCAACAACAAACTTGGTTGTAGAAGTATCCATAATAAGATGAGTTCTTTGGGTATATGCTAAGGAGTGGTATAGCTGAGTCATATGGTAGATTCATTTTTAGTTTTTTAAGACTTCTTCACACTGCTTTCCATAGGGTTGCACAAGTTTGCAATCCTACCAGCAGTGAATGAACATTCCTCTTTCCTCACATCCTTGCCAGCATTTGGTATCATTTGTTTTCTTGATGCCAGGCTGACTGGCATAAGATGAAATCTTGAGGTGCTTTGAATTTACATTTCCCTAATTACTAATGATGTTGAACACTTTTTAACATGTTTCTTAGCCATCTTTACATCTGCTTTTGAGAACTCTCTGTGTAGATCTTTAGCCCATCTTTTAATTTGGTCATTTTTTTTATTCTCTGTTTTTTGAGTTCTTTATATATTCTGGTTGTTAAAGCCGTGTCCAGTGTGACGCTGGTGAAGATTTTCTCCCATTTTGTGGGATCTCTCTTCACTTCTTTGGTCATTTCTTTTGCTGTACAGAAGCGTTTTAGTTTAATGAAGTCCCACTTGTTGATTATTGATTGACCTTAATTCCTGACCTTAGAAAGTCCTTTCCTACACTTATATCTTGTAGGTTACTGCCAATGTTTTCTTCTAATAATTTCAGAGTTTCAATTTCACATTGAAGTCTTTGGTCAGTTGGAGTTGACTTTTGTACAAGGCGAAAGATGAGGGTCTAGTTTCATTCTTCTACAGGTGGAGATCTAGTTTGTTAGCAACATTTGCTGATGATGCTATCTTTCTTCCAGTGAGTGCTCATGGCCCCTTTGTCAAATATCAGGTTGCTAAAATTGCATGTACTCATGTTTGAGTCTTCTGTTATGTTCCATTGGTCTACAGGTCTATTTTTGTGTCAGTACCATGCTATTTTTATGACTGTAGCTCTGGAATATAATTTTAAATCTGGTATAGTAATCCTTCCTGCATAGCTCTTTGGGTTAAGGAATGCTTTTGACTATCTGATGCTTCTATATGAATTTTAGGATTTTTTTTTCTAATTCTGTAAAGTATGTCATGGGGATTTTGATTGGCATTGCATTTAATCTTTATATTGCTTTTTGTAGGATGGTCATTTTCACAATATTAATTCTTCCAGTTCATGGGCATGGGAGGTCCTTCCATCTTCTGGTGTCTTCCTAAATATCTTTCTTTAAAGATTTAAAATTTTCATGATAGAAAATCTTGATGTCTTTGGTCAGGTTTATTCTGAGATTTTTTTTTTTTTTAGGCTAACATGAATGGGAGGGTTTCTCCAATTGTTTGTTATTGGTATATAGAAAGGCTACTGATTTTTGTAGATTAATTTTGTAACTTTCCACTTTATGGAGAGTGTTTATCATTTCTAGTGTTCTCATGGAGTTTTGGGAATCTCTTAGGTTTAGTATCATATGTGCAAAAGGGGACAATTTGACCTTTTCTCCAATTAGTACTCCTTTAATTTCCTTCTCTTGTCTTATTGCTCTAGCAAGAGTTTCAAGCACTCTATTAAAAAAGAGTGGAGATTGTGAACATCCTTGTCTGGTTCCTGATTTTAGTGGGACTGCTTCCAGTTTTTTTCCCATTTAAAATGATGTTGCCTGTGGGTTAATTGTATATAGCTTTAATTATGTTGAACTATGTTTCCTCCAGTCCAATTCCCTCTAGACATGCGGTTTGCAAGTATTTTGTTGAGAATTTTCTCATGTATGTTTATTAAGGGTGTGGGTATATAGTTTTCTTTTTTGTTTGTGTCCTTACCTGTTTTTATATTAAAGTGATGCTGGCTTCACAGAAGTAATTTGTGCATTCTCTGTTTCTATCTTATTGAGTAATTTAAATAGTATTAGTTGTAGACCTTCTTTGAATGTGTGGTAGAATTCTGCTGTAGATCCATCTGGTCCTGGGCTTTCTTTAGTTGGGAGGTTTTATATTGGGCTGTTCAATTTCCTTATATGTTATGGATCTGTTCAGACAGTTGATTTCTTCTGGGTTTATGCTTAGTGAGTCCCATGATTTTAGAGACCCATCCATTTTTTTTTTTTTTAGGTTTTCAAATTTAATAGAGTATAGATTTTTAAAGCATTCTCTTATAATATTCTGGATCTTTTGCTGTCCATTGTGATACTTCCCTTTTTATCTCTGATTTTGATCTGAATTTGCTCTTTTGTTGTTGTTGTTAACTGGGCTAAGGTTCTCTCTTGTTAATTTTCAAAGGACCAGCTCTTAGATTCATTGATTCCTTGTATTGTTTTCTTTGTTTTTCTTTCATTAATTTCTTGTCTGCTGGGTTTGGGTTTATTCTTTTTCAGAGACTTGAGTTGCAATATTCAGTCATTTATTTGTGCTCTTTCTGATTTTTTAATGTAGGTACTTAGAGCTATAAACTTTCCTTTTAGGACTACTTTTAAGAGTGTTCCAGAGGTTTTATTGTGTTGTATTATCCTTTTCATTTAGTTCCAGGAATACTTTTATTTCTTTTTTAATTTCTTCTTTGACCCAGTCATCATTCAGGAATGTGTGGTTTAGTCTGTATGATTTGTATAGTTATTAGGGCTTCTTTCAGTATTGATTTTAAGCTTTATTATATTGTTGCCTGATAGAATGCATGGAATTATTTCAGTTTTTAAAAATTGGTTGAGGTTTGTTTAGTGCCCCAGCATGTGGTTGATTTTAGAGAAAGTTTATGGTGTGCTGAATCAAAAGTATATTCTTGAGTGGACTATTTGGTAGATGTGTGTTAGGTTCATTTGATGTATAGTGTCATTTAATTCAGATGTCTCTGTTTATTCTTTGTCTGGTTGACTTGTCTAATGGAGACAGTAGGGTATTGAAGTCCCCTACTATTACTGAGTTGGGGTTAGTCTGTGTCTTAAGGTCCTGTAGTACTGTTTTTATGTATGAAATTGTGTGCACCAGAGTTTGTTGTATATATGTTCATGATTATAATACCGTCTTGGTCAATTGTTCCCTTGATCAGAATGAAGTGATCTTCTTTATCTCTTCTGATTAGTTTGAAGTCTATTTTGTCAGGTATTAAGATGGCAACCCCTGCTTCTTTATTAGTGCCATTTGCTTGGAGGATTTTGTCCATCTTTTCACCTTAAGGTAGTACCTCTGCTTGAAGGTGAGATGGGTTTCTTACAGACAACAAAAGTATGAATTTTGTTTATTAATCCACTTAATTAAACTTTATCTTTTGACTGGAGAATTCAGTCCATTGATATTTAAAGTTATTGAAAGATGTGTATTGGTTGCCATCATTGTAATTTCTGTTTGCATTCTTGGTCTAATTTTGTGATTCCATAATTATACCATCATTTAGTTTCTTTCTGTTGCCCCTTGGGTATAGTTGTTCTTCTTTTCCATTCTTTGTATTGTATTGCTTCCAGTATTCTCTGAAGGGCTGGTTTTGTGGGCATTTATTCTTTTAGCCTCTTTGTGTCATGGAAGATTTTTCTTTCCCCTTCAACTATAATAAGCATTTTTGCTGGGTAAAGTATTCTGGGTTGGCATCTATGATCATTTAGAACTGGGAATACTTTGGTCCAGGCTCTTCTGGCTTTCATAGTTTGCATTGAAAAAAGCAGCTGTAGTTCTGATACATTTTCCTTTATGTGTGACTTGATTTCTTTTGCACCTTTTGGTATTCTCTCTTTGATCTGTACATTTAGTGTTTTTACTCTGATATGCTGTGGGGTTCTTTTCTGGTCCTGTTACCTTTCTTTAATTTTGGGAAATTTTCTTCTACAATCTGTTAAAGATCTGGTCTATACCATTAACCTGAAATTCTCTATTCTCTATGCCTATGCTACATAAATTTGGTCTTTTCACGATGTCCCACATTCCCAGCATATTCCATTCCTGTGTTTTTAAAAGTTTTTTCATAATATTTGCTTGATTGGTCCAATTCTACTTTTATTGGCCAGTCTTGATACTGTTTTCCATTTCATTCATTCTATTGGTGAGGCTTCCTCTGTTGTGTCAGATTGACTTACTGAGTGAGTTTTTCACTTCTTCATTTCATCTTGAGTTTTCTTCAATATTTCTATCTCTTAGGTGAATTCACTCAGAAATTTATCTCTATATTCGTTTAGTTCTTTGATTTGTTTGTGTCTTCTTTAAACTTGTTGAATTCTTTGATCATGTTTATAATTGTTCTTTTAAATTTTTTGTCCTGGGCTATCTCTAGGGGGTTCTCCTTCTAGAACTCTTCTATGGGACTGGTTGTGTTTGGTGGGAATATATTATTTTGGTTTCCCATATTATTTTTCCATTGTGATTTTGGCATGTGGATTTCTTTTGTTGTTTGTGTTTCTGGTATGGAACTCAAGCCTTTCTTTGTTGAGTTGAAGTCTGCCGTTGTTTATATTATTGGTATGCCTTGGTTGTTTTCTTATTGGGTATATAAAGCTGGTTGGTCTAGCCTTTGAGTTCTTTTTGGTTTTACATTGGAATAACCAGGTGGCTTTAGTCCAGCTACTCAGGAGATCCCGCAGAGGCCCAAGTCAGGCACCATTTAGGTACTTTTAGGCTTCCTCCTAAGTTCTGGGCCCCTACCAGTGAGCAATCACAGCACAATTTGGGAAGCTGACCAGGAGGAGGCCTGATTTAGGCACTCTCAGGCAGTCTCCAAAGGTCTGGGCCCCTACTGAAGGACAGAGAAGCCTAGCCCTGGAGCAGTGGGAGGGGCCACAGGTTGTAAAATTTAATTTTATTTTACATATATGAGTGTTTTGCCTGCATGTGTGTGAGTACATCTGTGTCACACAATACCCAGAGAGGCCAGAAGAGGGCAATGGATCCATTAGAACTGGAGTTATGGATGGTTGTTATTAGTACCACCGTTTGGGTGCTGGGAACTAAACCTGGGTTCTTTAGAAGAGCAGCTCGTGCTGTTAACCTCAGAGCCATCTTCTAATGATTTTTTTTTTTTTAATGAAATCAAGTTAACAACTCAAACAGCAATTTTAAGGGTAAAACATTCTAACACAGTACAAAGGTACATTTATTTGATATATGCTGAGGGATGACAGTAGGAAAATTGTTTTCTGTGGTTAAGCCGTTGTTTTTAGAAAAGCAGAAAATTTTGTATGTAGAGTAAAAAACTGTACCTTATAACATACAGTTGTCTCAAATCTGAGCCAGTGTGTTTCAGGAAGTGCTGGTTGCTATTGTGTGCAAAACTGTACTCAGTGCAGAGTATGCATGTTGTGTGTTCAGACCCAAAGCTGCAGTGCAGTTGTGGGATGCAACACAGGTGAGCACTGCCAGAAGCACCCCAGATTCATTCATACTTACATGAGACCCTAAGTCCCATTCCAGTATGTATTTATATTTGTGTAAAATATGTGTATTTGTCAAACCAAATCAAGAATACTCAAACAGTTCTTTCCCATTTCAAGAGAAAAAGAATTAAAATATATTTATCAGAAATTATTCCCTGATAGTGCTACAGATGCAGACTACCAGATATTCAAAGAACATAAAACATAGCCATAGATACAGAATTTTAAACATATGTTCTGTGTTTTGCAGTAACCTTGATGATGCATAGATCAATCTCACTTGAATATACCGTAAAGTCCTCAGTATTGGCAAGCCATGTGAATAGTCAGAGAGTGTTCCATAGTTTTCTATTTTGAAGTACCACATTTATTATAAAATGAATTCCTGTATAGATAGGAGACTATCTATATATCTATATATCTATATATCTATATCTATATATATATATATATATCTATATATATCTATATCTGAGACTTTTGTGCTTAGTCTTTTATTTTGAATTTTATGTCTGCTTACTGAATCTTGTATTCAGGATATTTGCATTGGCATATTAATATATGAGAATTGTAGTAGTCTGTTAGTATACTCTTTACATATCACATTAGTTATTTTTCCAAATTGTCTAAGAGGATACCTGGGTTAGAGCTCACTCTGTACTTCACTTAACACACTTCTTTATTCTAAAATATTTAATAATTTAAAGAAATGTAAGTATGTGTAACATATTCTTCAAGAAATAGATTTGTTAAATATATTGCGAAAATATTTTACATTGAGAATGTTTTCTTGGGACTGGAGAGATGATGTAGTGGTTAAGAGTACTGGCTGCTCTTGCAAAAGTCCTGGGTTTGATTCCCAGCACCCATATGGTGGCCAAGAACTGTTTGTAACTCCAGTTCCAGGAGAATTCAATACCTGTTTCTGATCTCCACAGGCATTGAACAACATGGGTGCACTTACACACATGTAGTCATTACACTCATACACATAAAATAAACATTTTAAAAATTAAAAATAAAAAAGAATATTTCCTTGGGTTTGAAGAGATAGCTCAGCAGTTAAGAGAAGCGACTGCTTTTGCAGAAGTCCCAGATTCAATTCTCAGTACCCACATGGTAGCTGACAACCAACCTTCAGTTCTAGGGGAATCCGATGCCCTCTTCTGATGTCCACAGGCATTGCACAGCACAGGAGCATCTACCTATATGCAGACAAATATGTTCATACACATAAATGAAAATAATAAAATATTTTTAAAAGAATGTTTTCTTACCCTCAGTTTTCCATTTACTAACATATGAATTGATTTTGTTTTGCTTCCTTTTCAGAGGAATTTGGCATGGCTTTAAAAGGAGACACCTGGTTTGGATGAATCACTGCATTTGAGTACCAAACTCAGTTCTGTGTTTTCCAGAAAAGAACAGAAAGGAGAAAGACACATTATGTTGTGTCTAGTGAAGGGACCAATACCTTTGTCTGAGAGACATGCTCTTTTTTTCTTTCATTTTATAAATGGAACATTGGATAAAATAATAGTTGCCTTTGACTTTGATTTTACAAAAGTTAGAAAATGTTTTTCAGATGGACATTTCCTATTATGACCAGCTATGACAGAGATTTTAATATTGAATTTTTAACTTAGGAAATCTTATCATCTGTTGTGAGCTCTAAGATACATGGTTTTTGCTTTCAGAAAAATGCCAAGGGCTGGCTGGTAAATGTGGAGTTGGGAAATCATCATTTTGCAAGCAGCGTAAAAGTTGGATCAGATAAAACCCATCAGATTTAGCTACATGCTCTCAAAAGGTTCAGGGAAAATAACACCAAATAAAACAAAACAAAAAACAACCAAACATTCAGCCTGGGTGGAGGGAAGGAAGGAGGAAGGATGAAACAAGGGCATGTGCGATTGTAAACAATAAAGCAAAAGTGGCAACATGTTAACAGTATGTTAATGCAAGTAAAGGGTGTATGGACACTTTTATATTGTTCTCTAATTTTTGTAACTTATCTATAATAAGGTTGAAACAACCAGTCATTGTGGCACATGTCTGTAATCCCAGCACTTAAGAGGCTGAGGCAGGATTGTGAGTTTGAGACCTGTCTGGGCTATATAGTGAGTTCAAGGCCAACTGGAGACACATTGAGACTCTGTTTCAAAAGAAAAAATGTTTAGACAGTGTACATGGTTTAGTTTTGGTAGACTGCTATGAACCAAAGAAGTAATAGAGCTTAAGAGAATTTGTTTACAGACACAATTAGCTAGTATACCCTTTAAGTAGTTTCTCTCAAATATTAGATGCTCTAAATGAGTCTTTTTAAATCCTGGATTTAGTCAGTTCAGGTTAAATTATCCATTGAGGATCTGAAGGGCTAATATCTTGTTGACTGAAGAGAAATGTATGTTCGGATAACAAATACAGGACAGTACTGTATTGTGAAAATGTAAAAGCCTGATTTGTTTTGTGTTCGTTCACATTCTTATGAAGATGGATCAGAAAGGTACTTAAAGTTACTGGTAGTTTTTTCTTAAGGAACTTTGAAACTGTAGAAGCAGGTAGAAATGTGCTCAAGTATGATCCCAGTGTTCAAAAGTTGCAGAAAAAAAAAAAATTGGCCTAAAATGTTTTAAAGGTGTGTGTTAGTAATTGACTTCCCTCCATCATAGAGGAATCTGATTTCTTACTCCCTTCAGAAAATGCAATTTTGAGCAAAATTGCATGCTGATGGCCTTTGTGGGATAAATTAGCTGCAAAATGAGAATAACTAACTCTCAGTCAAGAAGCAGATTAGATTGGTAAAACCCCTTTCAACATTGCTTAAAAAGATTGAGACTGTATGGGGTGGAGTGGAGGTAGGGGGTAAGAAATCAAATGTTACGAATAAATATCTGGCAGCAAAATTTTGTGTGTGTGCATGTGTGTGCTTGTATGTGGCCGCTGGATACTGATGTCTTCCTCAATCACTCTCCACTTTATTTTTAAGTAAAGTCTTCCTTTACCTAGAGCTTCTGGGGATCCTTCTTTTTCTGTCTCTCCAGCCTTGGGATTACAGGTGTGCACCCACTAGGCATAGGTTTTTTTACATGAGTGCTTGGGATTGAACTGGGTTCCTCAGGTTTGTGTGTCAAGTACTCTACCCACTGAGCCATCTCTCCGGCTCCCTATGTGGGAAAATTTTAACTTAAGACACATTTTTCTTTAAATTCTATATGACAGTCTGGTAGTAAAGGTCTTTCATGCCTACAATTCCAAAAGGAGTTCATAAAAATTTGAGTAAGTTTTAGATTAAATTGACAGTATCTTGAAAGTCCACAAGATGGGGACAGTCCTCCTTTTTGTCTGTAACTGATTCTGAAAAAAGTCACAGGGAGTAGTGTGTTAGAGCATTTCCTACTGACCTTGAGAGCTGATTGTTAAAGTTTTAGGAATTTTGTAGACTAATTGTAAAATCAGCCATTATTAGAAAAATAAGGCACATAGGCTCACTATTAAAAAATATTAAAAATTTAAAAGGTAATAAGTACTTGATCACTTTTATTATGATATATACTCTTGAAGTAATGTGCATCTTACATTTTGTGGTTGAAAGATTATAAAATAGTATGCTTATTTGTATCTTGTATTTAACTCTATGTTTAATGACATTACATTGATAACTAGAAATCGGCCATGTTAAGATTATTTACAGTACAGATGTTGTCTAGACTTACCATGGTGGAGAAAATGCTACTAATGTAAACATTTCATGTCTTTAGCTATTATATTGTGACTAGCTTAAAAAATGAGGATAGGGGCTGGAGAGATGGCTCAGTGATTAATGGTACTAACTATTTTTGGAGCCAGGTTCAAATCCCAGCACCCACACAGTAGCTAACAACCCTCTGTGACTCTAGTTCCAGGGGATCTGATGCCCTCTTTTGACCTTCATGGACACTGCACAACATGGGTACACTTACACATGTACATGCATAACACTCATAAAGTAAAAATAAATAAATCAAAAAAATTTTTATGATGAGAAAAGTATATAATTTGAGGACTTTAAAGACCAGTAGCAGATTAGACATAGTTGCATGACTTAGAATTTGAAGAATACTTCTAATTAGACCACCCCTATTAGAAATGCTTTCTTTGGTATATGCCAGTCATTTAGACTGCATCAGAGCTCATTTCCTGATAATAGCATTGGAAAAATTCTAGGAACACAGGGTTTTGGTTTGTTCTGTTTTTTTTTTTTTTTTTTTCATATATTGAGATAAACTTTTGTTTAATTTCTGCGGATTCTGGAGAAAGATAGAAGCATAGAAATGTGAAAGAGAATTTTTGCCTCTTCTGTAGAGTAGCCCGTTCTTGAGATAGAAAGTAAGCTGCAGTACCTTCATTGAAACCTCTTTGGGCAAGATGCATGCCTTTTCTTAGTTCTTATAATTATTTGTTATACTGCATTTTTCTGTAATCTAGAATCTAGAATTTGTTGCTCTTTAAAGCATCCTCATCACATTTTGGCTTTTCTTGACCTTGTGGCTGAAGTAGAAACCTTCATATGCTTCTGGTAGATTGTACAGCAGTTAATCTTCTGTGCTCTGTGAGATTTTTTTTTTTAAGCCCCCAACCAAATCTCTGTATATATTGTGTCTGTTGCTTTTATGTTGTCTTTAGTGTGTCAGTTCAGAGTATAGAAATGATACTGAATTATAATTTTATCATTTTTGATCTTTACTCATCCCATCAGTTTTGTGTCAGTTGGACATTTATTAAACGCTTAATGTTTTTGGTCTATGTCTGATTGTTATATAAAATGTTAAATTTGGAAGCATTGTGGGAGGGTAAGTCTGTAATTGTCCCTATCCCCTGTAAAGTCTCTTCTACCCACTATTGCTACTTCTGTTATTTAATCAGTTGTGAGTCTACTTACAAGCTATTTTAGGTAGCCCACATCTCACCATTTGAATCCAGAAGTCCATCATAGTATGTACTGATGGTGTTTTGCTCATTGAAATTAAGATACAGTATGATTATTACATCTAGAAATACATATCTTAGTATCTTTGAAAGTTAGACATTCTTGAAATCTGGCATTGCCCACTATTAAAATCATATTCTTAGGCCTGCATGGTGGCTCAGTGGGTAAAGGTGCTTACTGCCAAGCCTGACAACTTGAGTTTAACCCCTAGGATTCACATAGTGGAAGAACAGAACTGACTCTGATCTCCACACTCACACTATAGGGACACAGTGAATGTAAAAATTTCAAGTTCTATTCTTCCATTAATGGAAAAATAGAAAGTCCATGAAGGATGTTGGGCTAGATATTAAGATAACAAATAGAAAAGGGGTCAAGCCAAATGGTTCAATGAGTAAGGGTACTAGCCACCAAGTCTTACAACCCGAGCTCAATTCCTAGCATCCATTTAATGTAAGTTGTCCTCTGACCTCCATGTGGGCACAGTAGCACACATGTTCACATAAACTAAATAAATAAAGTAATTTCTAAATAATAGAAGATGGGCCAGGCATGGTGGTGCAGCCCTTTAATCCCAGCACTTGAGAGACAGAGGCAGGTGGATCTCTGAGTTTGAGGCCAGCCTGGTCTACACAGAGAATTCCATGCCAGCTGGTGTTACAGAAAGACATGTCTCAAAAAGAAAAGAAAGAAGATGGGAGGCTAGATGTGTTCAGCCTCTCCACTTGGGGTGGCTGAAGCAGGAGAATGTTGAATTTAGGTCCAGCTTGGGATCAGGAGACTATACTATATTTTTAAGAGACAGAGATGGGGGAGGGAGGGGAGAACATTACTGGAGATACTTGGATCATGATATTTCTTGGGTTGTTTTAAGAAAGAAGAGAACTTAGGAAATATTCTGGATCAGATGACTTTTTAGGAATGCAGGATAAACAGGATTTATTAGCCTTTCTCTCTTCTCATTGTTTTGAAATATATGTTGTGTATATATGAGTATATCTTTGCTGTAGATAGTACCTTCTCTTTGTCCTAATACTTTCCTAATTCATAGCACTAGTTTGAAGATTAAAAGAATAACCCATCATGAAATTGCTTAGCATGTTCCATTATATTTAGTAGATAATAAAGATTTATTAAATCTTGGCTATATTTCTCAAATTCTGTTGATCAACTATGGTGGAGGTCATCAGGAAGTTAATAGTGTGAGTTGGCTCATAAATTTTTTTGTTCTTCATCTTCCTTCGATATATTTTATTACTACTGGAAAAAAAATTAAGAGTAGGTCACTTGAATGAACTATATCATATACTGTTTTCCTTTATCTGAAATGCTTGACATTGAAGGGTTTCAGATTTCAGAGATTTTTTTTTTAATTTTAGAATGTATAAACTTTACTGTTTGAACATTGCTGATCCAAAAACCTGAAATTCTAAAAGTTCCAGAACCCCAGACTGAGTGCTGACATATCACTTTCAAAGTTTTGAATCTTGGATTTTGAAATTTTAGATTAGGGGTGCTTGACCTACAGTAGAAAAAAGCTTTTTCTTTTTCTATTTTCGTCTTTAATTGACACAAAAGAATGTGTATATTGGGTTCGTTGTGACTTTTTTTGTACACAGTGTATAATGGTCAGATCAGTGTAGCTCAGTGCCTTTCTCTTTCTGTAAATTCATTGTATAACTGACATTCAAGTTCCTCTCAAGTCTTATTTATGTGCATTTATGTTGGGCAAGTGTGACTTTTAGACTCCTCCTTGAATACATTCTTCATAGAAAAATTTAAGCTTTTAGAATATGGAGATGGTTATGCTTTATGAGTACTTGGTAGCCACCACTGTTACATAATCCGTTTTTAACTTAAGACTAAGAAGTTTAAAAAGTAGATAAGGGCAGTTCTGCCTTCAGCAGTGCACAACAACCAATTCCAGGACTGCTGGGAACCAGAGAACCTTTGTTGTTCTTCCCCTTGCCTCTCTTCCTGCTCTCTGCCTACCAGTATCCCCGCTTCTCCCTGCCAGGGAGGCCAGGGGAAGGACAAACTATCCCCAGTGCCCCTCCTGTGGTGGTGCCAACCGGGTTAGGGGATTATGTCTTTGAAATCTTAAAGAGATGTGTGTTCCAATTTGAAATTTTTAAGTTAAGGAACTAATGGGGGGTGCAGGGTTGGAAGGCCCCCCGGGAAGGGTGGGAGAATGCAGTGACATGAAGGGAGACAGGGGAACATTAGAGTAGGAAGGGTTAAATGGGGTGGGGGATTGGAGGGCGGGGCAAAGGAGGGAGTGTAAGGAGAGATAAGTAGCACTAAAAGCCTTAGAAAAAGCCATATGAAAACCTACCACTGTAGATACTTCTTGAAGTATATACATATTTGTTATTAAAAAAGAGATTAAAAGAAGTTACCTTTTAATGAGGGGACATTCCCTCTTATAAATATCATAGACTTAACAGTTAAAAAAAAAAACCCTCAATGCGAGAAATAGACTCCATTTCTAGAACCTGTTGACCAGGGATCCGTAGACCCTCAAACAACACTGGCCATTGCCCTTGCTCTTGTTTAACCACCAGAGCTTGATAGTAAGACCTTGTCACTGAAGACACTACATACATGAACTATAGAACAAATAAACAAAAATCAAGCTGGTGCTAACTTCAAAGCTTCATCTCTACTGGCTAGCATTCATAGTGCTGGAAGAAGAAAAAAACTAATCATCAACTTTTCCAGCTGTGAATCCTGTGAACTACAATAACAGCTGGCCTGACAAGATAATGCCTACTGGGGCAATAGTGGCATAAATATTGTGGGAGTAACTGCCACCTCTGTAATTGGGTTTAAGGTCTCCTTTATAGGATGGAGTCCATACCTGACATTAGTAGCAGGCTTAAGAACTTGAGACTAAACAGATCGTAGGCCATAGGGAAGAGTCTAATGCCAATATTCTACTAAATGGTTATTGTATTAAACTAACTTTTAATGATTCATATATACACCTATAGATTAATAATGTCATTAATATATGACATATATATTGTATATCATATTAATTATATATACCTATAGATTAACATATATCTCAACTCTGACTAGAGAAGTTTCCTTATACAGCAGATGATGATTAACACAGAAACCTACAACTGGCCAGTGTGCAGAGAACAAGAGGCGTAGAGTACTTATCCCTGCATAAGTCACCTGTATCAAACTTCTACTTCCCAAGGCTCAGGGATCATTGCAGAAGACTTGAGGCAGAAAGATTGTAAGAGCCAGAGGTGGTAGATGACCACAAGGGCCAGAATTTTCCAGATAGTTCATATGAACTCATAGCAGTGGTGGTCTCATGCAAGCTCAAATCAGATGAAATCCCAGCGTAGATATGGAGTAAAAAAAACCCAAGCTAACCTAAGGAATTTTTGACAACTGATGGTTACTGGGAGGGGAGAGTCAGTGTCTTACAGGATTGGGACTCTTGGTGGACTCAGTGGATGAACTCACACTCATGTACATTTGGAGACATAAAATTAGACTTTATAGGACTTATTATAAATGTTCTTCCTACATTTTTTTCTAGTGGATGCTGCATTTTATTCTGAATATGGTACCTTATTCAGGTCTAAGCTGGGGGAGATTTTTTAAATGAAAAGAATCCTTTATTATTACAGATACACACATGTGTAAAAGCCCATGTGCAATGAAAATAAAAGTAGATGAAATTTGGAGGGTAGAAGTAACTAACTGGTTGGAGAAAGTATGAAGAAAAGGTTTTTGGAATTTCCTTAGTCATACACCTAATTGTGTCAATTATGGCAGATTTTACTTTATTTATTTATTTATTTTTAACTCAAGGATTGCTGTAGGATGGATTAGTAGGCCCTCTTCCTAGTCTAAACTTTTCCTTGATTCAATTCATTATTATGAGTTTTTCATTATTAAACCTTTTTCTTTCAGGTCTGCCATGCAGCAAGAAGCAGAGACATGCAGAGCTCGAACCAGAAGGCCTGACATGGCACTTTATGTCCCGAAAGCTCGAAGGGATGCAGCACTCCTCAGGACAGCTGACAAGAAAAAGTGTTGTGAGTTGCCTGACTCTGCAGTGAAAGAACAGAAAGAAGGTTGTCTTTCCCCAAAGAAGATCTTCCAAGATAAACTCGCTGCTCAGAGACTAAGTGTTAGTCCGGACAGACAAGAGTGTAGCTATAGGGAAGGAAAGAAATCGTCATCAAACCTAAGGAAAGACATGTGCCTTCAGAAAAGAAATAAAGATAGGGTTTGTACTAAGAGAGGAACCATGGAATCCAAAGAACTATCATCTCCAGAACATCAATACAGAGCCCCAGGTGATGGGATTATAGCTAGCATACCTTTACAAAGACATTTTACACCAAAGGAAATGGACTGTTTGGAAGTTGAGACTGCAGGAGTGACAGGACATGAGGGAATACTTGCATCACATTATTATTCAGAAGTCAATGATGCACAAACTCTAAGCAAACCATTCTGGGATGTGGAATTTTGTGATTTCAGTGGACATGAACCAAGTGGGGAAACTTTTGAAAACAGCAATTTGGAAACCAGAATTGAAACTGAGGCCAAAGTTGTGGAGATAGTCTCCCAGTTCCCTAAGGTTTTTACCACTGTGTTGAAATCAGAGAGTGTGACTATACCAGTAAAACTAAGTTCTGATTCTGAAATTAGACAACAAACCATGGAAACATCAGAGGGAATGTTGAAGCTCAACAATGGGAACATCTGTGCTGTGTCTGTACCTGGATGTCCAGATGATGTTGATTCACCTTGCATAGATGTTGAAGCTGAGAATGATAAAACCAGCAGAATAGGTTCCATCTTGGGTCAGATAGGTGTAGACTCCATTCCTGAAACCACGGGTAGCATTTCTCATACGGTGGCTACAGACAACAAATTAGAGAGCACAAATGGCATTATTGATCCAACAGTGACTAGAGAATGTGAAAGTGACAGCACTGCTGAGGAGTTATGTGTAAGGTATGAGCCCTCTGATACAGCTGTTCTCGCTCATGAAATAAATATAGATAATGGATTTAAGAGTGCAGGCGACAGTACCAGTAAACCATCTGTGATGGACATTGCAGGTACATCTTGTGATCATCTAACTGTAGGCAGCCCTTGTATAGTTGCAGTTAGAGAATCTAATGAGACATGTAGCAGTACAAGTAATTTCTCAGATTATATAGAAATGATTGTAGGTGCTACCCCTCTTCATGTAGCTAAAAGTGAGGCTGACTCTGAAAATGTTAGCAACCCGACTGCTTGCTCAGATATTTATGCTGAGAGTATTTCATCTAGTTTTACAGAGTCAACAGGAAAGTTGATAGAGAGCTTGTCAGATTGTGCTTCCTCCTTACCTATAAAGAAGATTGCTGATAGTAATTGTAACACTTTTTTGGATTCTGAACTGAGTGTGTCAACTGAGACAAAAGTACTTTTGGAGAGTGCCTTGGGCAGTGATCTGGATAGTACTGGTGATATAACAGAGGCATTGAGTGAACTGAGAACTGCTGAAGACTTTAAAACAAAAGAGGAAGATGACTCAGGTAATACAGAAAGTGGTGTATCATTTTCTGGTAGAGATTCATCCTTGGAAACATCTGTAGAAAGAAAAGCAACTGAAACTTCTTCCATACAAGGAAGTATTGCTACTGAGGACAGCTGGGAGTCTCTGTTCAATGATGATGGTGACTGTGTGGATCCACGTCTTCTACAAGAGGTATGTTCAGCTGAAATTATTTTATGTTTAGACAGTCTATAAATCTGGGGAGTCTAGATTCAGAAGAAATTATGATATATTATATATTCATAGATTCCCTTACATTTAATTATGAACTCTTCAATAGACTAATAGGAGTATAGCTTGAGAAAGGAATATCTGATAGAGATGCAAAAGTTAACAAAGTTACAGAATTGTGCTCTACCTTTAATTGCCAAGTCCTAAGAGATGTTACTGAATAGATTAAATATGTATGTGATGAATTCTGGCTGTTCATTGAGGAAATAAAGAAGGGAGCCTTCTTCAAAAAGAGTTTTCCTTGTTGACAGCATACATTTTTACATGAGCTGTTTGGGGGAAGGGAAAAATTTATAGCTTAATTATCCACATTGTACTATGAATTTTGGAGTGTTTGGGGAACTGAAGAGAAGGGGATGAGAAAATAGTTAAAACTGAGTAAATGACTATTGAGTATCTGTAGGAATTATAAGTGAATAATGAATGATATGCTGACTTTGCAAAATGTGGAATTTGAAGACATCTTACAGATTCTTTAGCTCTTAGTCTTCATTTTTGTATTTTAATATTATCTCCAGCATTTAAACTTTATTATAAATTAAAACCACTGATTTTGCATAGTAGAATCACTTTTTTTTTATTCCTTATTGTGGGTTCACATAACATTCGTCTGGAAGGGGAAAGGGAATTTGTTTATAAGATCCCCAGAGATCCATCCCGCCTCTAGATGAGTGGTAGCTAAGAGGAGAGTCAGTTTCCTCCAGAATGAGTTTCCAGGTGGGTTATCCCGTCCTGAACACATGTACATATGAGTACCATTAGATGGATCCAGTAGGTGGTAAGGGGTGTGTGAGTGTGTAAATAACAATAATAACTAAAGAAGTGGTTACAAAATTGAGAGGGAATGGGGAGCACATGGGAAATGTTAGAAGGAGAAAGGGGAAGAGGTGGAAACGATGTAAATAAAATACTCATAGAATTCTCAAAAGGAAAAGCAAGAACAAAACCCCATTTTCAAGCTTAGTAGTCATCCTTTCAGAAAGACAGATCATGGTTTGTGTCCCGATCTGTCATTAACAGTTGAAGCTGTCATTTATGTAAAAATATTTTTATTCTTTGAGAATTTCATATATTTTTTATTGTATTCCTTCCCCCAGCTCCTTCAAGATCCATCCTAACCACCATACCCACCCAGCTTCATGGGTTTTGTTGTTGTTTTTAATTATCCAGTCCAATTTGTGTTGTCCAGATGCTCTCAGGTCTGGAGCCTGCCCTGGAGCTTGGTTAACCTACTAAGGGACACTATCTGTACCTGAAGGTTTTGTTTGAGCCATTCTAAAGAGCTTTTTAAATACTAAGTGGTGAGTTTCTTGTTTCTGGAAATAAAGCCATAAGTTTAGAAAAATTATCACACACCTTTAAAAGAGGCTTTTGAAACCAAAGAGGACAGCATATTGGACAGTACTGACTTACTCTGTCAGGTAGTTGGCCCTGATTCTTAGGTATTTGCATACACTGAATTTCATTACTGTAATAAGTGCTGATTACAATCAAGTCAGGAAGCATCTTAAACATTCCTTAGAATGAAATAGAGTAGAGAATAGTTGTGAGCGAACATCCATGAGCCTTTTGAATTTTTATACAAAATTGCATATGTACAGTGCATTTCTTCATAGCCTTTATCACAGTCACAAAGGCATGCTTCCCAGAGTATGATACTTGGACCAGCAGAATGAGTGTCATCTGGTAACTTCTTAAAATTGAATCTTCTTTAACCCTACAACTTATTTATTAAAGTTTAAAGTGATTTTTGAAGCATGTAAAGTTTGACAATATCTGCCTCGTGGTCCACATAATCTTTACTGTCTTATCAGAATGTGAGAAGGGAACTGTAGTTAATGGTCAGCTCATAGATACAAAATCACTATCAAGCAGAGGTTTGAGACCCAAGTCAGGTTGGAAAATACTAAAATGGAGACAGATGAATGTAGAGAACTTACGAAGAATCAACACATTAGAATAGTACTTTAACCTGAAAAAAGAAACAATGTTTATTAGGAGTTGACAGAAGGAGTACTTGAGAGAATAGGAGAGAAAGAGTAACTCCTTGAAAAGAAAGGCACGACACAAATGGTAGTAACTAAATAATATCTATGAATAATAGAGATGATGGGGGCAGACTCAGGGACTCAGGTGCTGTCAGAGTCTTTGGTTGGCCTCCAAGGGCATTTAAAACATTGTTTCTGGACCTCAGATTCTTAGGGATAATGCTTACAGAGGAGGAAGATTCATATACTGATCTTTCAGACCTAGGCACAAAAGAATTTAGACTGCAATTCAGTATTTTGAAGAGTACTGTAACATAGTTAAAAAGGATATCGGCATGACCAAAAGCTGAGAATGGCAAGAAAACAGAGTGTGTAGAGATTTAATCTGAAAACAGCTAGTGCCTGCGAGTCTTTGGATTACTTAAGGAGGAATGTTAAATGATAAGAATGGGTAAGAACAGAAAAGAAGCTGATGGACTGTGAATGCAGGTAACAAATCCAACTCTGTTATCTCTTTTTGAAAGATGACACAAATATAATAATATTAATAGCCCTTTGGTCACTTTTACTCCTAGTTTTTAATGTATGTTGCTCAAATATGCTTTATTAAATACAGAGTTAGAATGTTTCCCTACTTTGAAAATTTTCAACCTGAGGCTTTTGACTGTTTTCCCAGCTGGCCTATTTATTTGTTCATAATGATTAGCCATGGAAGCCTGTCTAATGCTTCCAGTAGACAGCAAGGTATGCTGTCAAGTAGGGTATGGCAGCCATTGTTATGTGACATTAGAACCTCTAAAACTGTTCAAAGGAAGGTAGAACATAGTTAAGTCATTAGTGAGCTTCCAGAATTGCATCTCTTGATGAATCACCAAAGATTACATTTAATTTTCTAAAGCCATGATATGAAATACCCAGAAATTGAAGCTGGTAACTAGAGAAAATATTGATGTGACTTAGCTCTCTTTGGAGTTTGATGCAAAAATCACAGAAATTACTATTCTCAGGGGTAGGGATCGGAGACAACTTTTATAGCCCCTGCTACCTCCTATGGTGGTCAGCAAATTTGTGGGTGGGAAGACTAGTTACATACCAACAGTACAGCTCTGATATTGACAGATGTTGGTATTGGACACCTTCATTAGCCATTTTAGGTCTTGGCTTGAGTTTTTACATAGACGTAAATAGGTAGGTAGCCTTCTATTTGGGAAGTCTTGATTGAATTTTTGCAATTTTCATATAATATAGTTTGGTGATATTTAGATTCCCTCTCCTATCCACGTCCCCCAGCCCAATTTAAAGTACTCTCATTTTATATATACATATATATATAAATGTATATATAAAATAAGGCCTATAGAATCTGATTTATGTTCCCAAATATCCCTCAGTGTGGATCCATCCACTGGGCCCACCAAGAGTTCCATCTCTGTAAGATACTGATTCTCCCCCTCCTAGCAGCCATCAGTTGTCAGAAGTTCTTTAGGTTTACTTGGGATTTCTTATCTACTTCCTCATGTCTATACTAGGATTTTGTCTGATTTGAGCTTACATGGAACTTGCGCATGGGGTCTCATTGCTGTGAGGTCATATGAGTAACTAACTAGCTATCTGGAAAATTCTTTGTCCTTGTGGTCATCCACCCCCTCTGGTTTTTACAGTGTTTCAGCCTCCTCTTTCTCAGTGATCCCTGAGCCTTGGAAGGCAGAAGTTTGATGTAGGTGTTCTATTCAGGGATAAGCACTCTGCAGCCTCTTTGTTCTTGGCCAGTTGAGGGTCTCTGTGTTAATCACCATCTACTGCATAAGGAAACTTCTCTGGTGAGAGTTGAGAGATTCATTCACCTATGTGTAGAGGTTGCATTGAAGATGTGTCACTTAGGGTTAAGTGTTTCACAGACGCTTATTCTCAAGTTCTGGAGCTCTGTAATAGTCTCCATCTGTTGTAAAAAAGAAGCTTCTTTGACGAGGGGTGAAAGGTACATTTGTCCTGGCTAGTCAGGCCCTCTCTAGCCAGGAAGCCTTTTTGTTACAGAAAGAAAGCCATTAACCTTGTATAACAAATGGGAGGAGGAAAAACAGAGGAAAGGAACTCCACCCTTTCCTACTCTGTGTGTCAGTTGGCATTCTTATAGCCTCTTGTCTCCCTGTGGTCTAAAGCAAAGATACTATCCATATTCAAGTGGAGAACCCAAGTTAGAAAGAAAAAAATTACAATTCACCCACTTCGGGTATGTATGAAGTACAGAGGGAAGAACACTGTATTCCAATCTCTAGAGATCCCTGCAACAAGGATGTAGTTGTTATCCCCATCATTTTGCAGTTAAACAGCAAATATTGAACACTTGGAGTGTGAAAAACTAAATTGCAAATAGCTAGATGTGTTACTCTTATGTTTAAGACACTGTGCTGCATTCTGGCTTTGCTCTAAAATTGAGTTGCATTTAGTGAGAAAATAGGTAATTATATAGCCAGATAGTCACATAGCAAGCTGAAAGGTAATTAGATAAGTCAATGAATAAAGCTGCCATTAAAGAGACAGACTAACCCTTCTTGATTATCTGAGTGGCATAGACAGACAGTGACTCTAGGAAGAGACTACATCTCTCCAGAACTGAACTGGTTAATACACTTTTCTTATTGGTGAGGCTGTGGAGTTAAGCGAAAGAGAATAGTTCTCACTTTCACCCCCAATTTCTATTTTATGTTTCTTTTAATGAATAGATTTATAAAAAAGATTTTTATTTTATGTGTATGAGTGTTTTGCCTGCATGTATGTAAGCACACCATATGTATGCAATGTCCACAGAGGGTAGAAGAAGGTACCAGATCCCCCTGAAACTACGAATTAAAAACAGGTGTTAGTTGCCATATGGGCGCTGAGAGCTGAACTTGGAAGAACAGCAAGTGCTCTTAACTGCTAAACCATCTCTATATCCCCTGAATACACTATTTTTTGTGCAATTTTAGGTTTACATTTGGGGTGGGAGTATATAGTTTCCATGTGCTTCCTCATCTTTCTATTAGTTTATATTTTCAAAGTGTTTTTATTAGTTTCAGCTCATCTTAACAAATTTATAATTCATATTTTTATCAAACTTTCTGAACTGATACCTTTTTGGCTCCTAAGTGTGGATTTATAGACATACCTTTAACTTGTATATTTATTTGACTGCAGTCACTTGGGCTGTCCTTGGTGGATCTGATTAAATTATCTCCTCTGTTGACTTTGTTAGTGGATGATGACTAGAGATCTTTGGTTCACACAGAAAGCGGGAACATTGAGTAGGTTCTGTTGTTGGTGTTGTTTTAAACTAGGTCACTCCTAAAATTAACAGTACTTCTGAATACTGTTAGTTTGTTGAATAATATTTTTCCCTCTGAAACAGTGGACAAACCCAGTAGTGTTTTAATTCTGATCTTCTTTCAAAACTAAAGAAGAGCAAACAGTTCTGGTCCTTTATTGTTAGCATAAGGAGGCATCCACATTTGAACATTCTTTTCTTTAGTGAATTCCATAAGATGTGTTATGTAGTATTTGGCTAGGGCAGAGGGATATTTGATAGTGACCAGACTCAATATTTATTCCATGTAATTAATTCGTTGTCTGTTCAGAGGCACTGTCAGCAATGGGGAAGGTTAGGTAAGGTTAGCAAAGGAAATCTTCACCTTGGTCAAGGAGGAAACAGACATCAACAACTCTGTTCAAATTAACAATCCATTTATTTTGAAAAGTATGTTAGAGCAAAAAGCATACCATTGAGAAAATTCAATCTTATATACACTTAGATTTGAATTAATTTTATCATTTGTATCAGAAAATACCTCCGAGAGGAGTGACTTGCTGGAGTGTTGGGTAGTCTAAATATATTCAAATTTGTTATTGTTTTTGTTTGTAATGACTGTGAAGTTGAATGTGGGAATATAGAGATTTGCATGAGACCTGCTGCTATAATAAGTTACTAGAAACTTAGTGGCTTAAAGCAATACAAATTTGTTACCCTACAGTTTTAGGGATCAGAAGTTCAAAATGAGGCCCTACTGGACTGAAATCAGAATGTTGACAGGCCTGTGCCCCTTTCTGGAAGCTATAGAGGAGAATGTTTGCTTGCCCTTTTCAGCCATTCTAGGCTGTCCTACATTCCTTGGCTCGTGACCCCCTTCTTCCTTCAGAGCTGGCAATAGCTAGTCAAGTCTTTCTCATATAGCACTTCAGTGATTCTTCTGCTTCTGAAGTCTTCAAGTTTTAAAGACACTTATGATTACAGTGAGTCTAACTTGGATAATCTTCCTATTTTATTAACAGTCTTTCTGGTACCTTAATTCACCTATGCCACATGATATGGTGGTAATTTTACAGGTTTCAGGAATTAGGATGTGAACATCTTTGGGAGGCCATTATTCTGCCTACTCTGCATGGCTGTGGTAATTTGAATGTTCCTCTTAGGCTCCAAGTACTTGGACATTTTGTTCCCAGTTGGTGGTGATGTTTTTGGGAGGTTTGGTCTTGCTGGAGGAAGTGTATCACTAGGGGCGGCCTTTGAGGGTTCTTAAACCTTGTCAGATTTTCTAGCTGCTCTCCACTTCCTGTACCTGCTTGAAGATGTGATTGCTCCATTGCTTGGCTTTCTGCTTTGGCCACTCCTGCTCCCACCCCCTCACCCTCCCATCCCTCCACCCCTGCCATTATGGACTCTTAAGTCTCTGGAATTGTAAAGAAACTAACTCTTCCCTTTGTAAGTTGCCTTGGTCACTCAATGAATAAGGTAAATATGGCATTAAAAATTTTTTTAATCAAAGTAACGTTTCTGGAAGTTATTCTGTAGTCTGTTGTATGACAGACCTGTTCAACTTTGCTGTTGATGTTTTCCTTCCTTTTCTTTCTTCTACAGTAGCGCTTATCCATAAATCCTTAATGAGAGAGGCTGTTGTCCTGAACATTGGTGCAGGCATTGCTTCTGGGTTTGTTTACTGTAAGGCTGTTATGGTATATTATGGGTAGATAACTAGATGAGCAGTCAGGGACTGGAATTATGATTCAAACTTTGTCAACAACCTGATTTTTAACCATTTAGTTTCTCTGTGACATAATTCTCCATCTGTATATAGTAATTAGGATAATAATAATAGTAGCTCATCTGACAGAGATATAGATAACTTTATTCCAAAATAATGTAGCGTATTTAAGTTGTTTGTCTATAGAGAATAATTCAAACCTTTTTCTTCTTTTTAAATCTTAAACATTGTAGAATTGAGCAAACAAAAGTCTAGTATCCATGCCAGCTGATTTCTACTTTCCACCATTCTTTTTTTTTCTTTTATTCTTCACATAGACTTGAGTGATTATGTCACAGTAAGTCAAGTCATATTTATAGGTCAATTTTAAGGTTAGACTACTAGCCAATAAGAATCTGCAAGCCCTCACTTTGGAGATTTTTTTTTTCTTTTAATAGCTTGTAAAAGCAAGTTGAACATATGAAGAAATATTTCGGTTTCATTTATTCTGCTTTCTGAGAAGGAAGACAAGACCACTGGTAAAAATCCTCAAATGTTTGCTTCATAACTGAAATACTTGGGGCTGGGAGGATAGCTCAGTGTCTAAAGGCACTTGCCATACAAGCATGGTGACCAAAGTTTGATTCCTAGAATCCATGTAAAGGTGGAAGGAGAGAATAGACTCCATGAAGTTGTCCTCTGGCCTTCACATGTATGCCATGGCACAAGCACACACATAGACATTATGGATATATATGCACACAACAATAATTTTAAAGATTATTTACTCCAAGTCATTTGCAAACTTTCCTTTGGTCTACAATAGAAGCATCAGAACAAATCACATTCTGAACCTCTCATCTCTTTATTCTGCCAAACATTTCTGAAACATAAAAAGAAAAAAATGAATATGAATATAGAATATAGGACATATTGCCCCAAAACATGTGACTCCTAACACTAGTTATTTACAATAGAAATAATATTATGAACTACATGTGTAACTGAATTAACTAGCTATATTGGAAAAAGTAAAAACAGGTATAATTTATGCATTTTAATCTGATATGTCAAAAATATTTCAGTATGTGATTAATATAAGAATATATTAATATAAGAATATATAATATAAGAGAGATGACTCAGTGGTTAAGAGCACCAGCTGCTCTTACAGAGGATCCTGGTTAAATTTCCAGCACCCTCATGGTAGGTAACAACTGTCTGTAACTCCAGTTCCAGGGGAATCTGATGCCTTCTTCTGACTCCGTGGGCATTGCATGACACACTGCACTTACACACATGCAGGCAATACACTCATACACATTAAATAAAAATATAAAAAATAATTTATTAATGAGATATTTTACTTCCAATTTTTGTATTAAATCTTTGAACCTTGATATGTATTTTATGTTTAAAGCGTATCTGATATGAACTAGCTACATTTCAAGTACTGTGTAACCTCATGTCAGGTAGCTACAAAATTGGGCAGTCTATATCCATCTCAAAGATGTCTATATAATCAGTTCAGGTATCTATTCCTCTTGTCTTAATGCGTATACTGCTGTGTCTGGTCTATGTTGGTGGTTCTACCTTTGCAGTTTGGCTTTAGTCCTTACTTCGGTCTTTTTACCCTTTTATTTTCTGTGACACTTCCCTCTTTATGCCATGTATATGTCTCTCCTAGCTCTCAAATTCCTATGAATGCTTTGTTGAGATTCTCAGGTAAGAGTACATTGACAGTTTGGTCTCCTACCTCTACAGGAAGTATATTTTGAGTAGAAATAGAAACTGTTCTCCAAAGTACCCATACCATGAGGGAAATAGAAGTTCTTCCTCTCAGAGAAAGTTGGGAATCTTTGATGATAGTAGAATCTGTATTAATAGAAAACTGATTAGGAGTATGTAATTAATAGCCTTTTATAACCATTGTTCATGAAATGTTGAATAAGGATTATGGGGTGTATTAGTGACTTGTCTTGTGGTGGTGAATACTTTAACCAAAGCAATTTAAAGAAGGACATATTTTGACTCACAGTTCATAGATACAGTCCATTACAACAGAGAAGTTAGCCTGTCACATTGCATCTGAAGAGAGTGATGAATGCTAGTGCTCAGTTCACTTTCTCACAGGCTGGCCTTGATTTCACAGAGATCCACCTGCCTTGGCCTCCCAAGGGCTAGAAAGTGACAGGGTGTCACTTTCTCCTTTTTATTGGGTCCAGGACCCAAACCCATGGTGTGATTTCACCCACATTTAGGGTAGCTCTTCACACCTCAGCTAGCCTAATCTGAATGATTCCTCAAAGGTATGCCCAGAACCTTGTCTCCTAGGTGATTATAGATCCTGTCAGGTTGACAATATTAACCATCACATGAGGGTTTGCTATTATGAACACAGTTTTTAATCAGTTGCAGATGCCAGAGTACTCAATACTTGAAATTTAAGTATACAAATTCAATTTTGCTTACTAGGTTAGAGCAAAGAACCATAATCAGATTTTCTTGCCAGACCGTCCTGTCTTTTTCTTCTTCATAATCAATTCTTAGGATTTATATTTCTAAAGATATTTTATCGTCTGCATTTTGCCTCTCACAATGCATTGTTTAATTCTTAACTTGTAAATGCACAAACATAGTGTTTTGTTTAGTTTTTGCAAAGTAAATCAGAAAGTCAATGCCAGCAATCAAAAATGAAATGAACAAAGCAATTGCATTACAGTAGCATCAAAAAGAATAAAGTACTTAGAAATAAGTTTAGCAAAAGAAGTCCGAAACTGGAACTGTAAAACAAAATGGGACCATGGAGATGACTCAGTGGATAAAGGCACCTTCACCAGGCCAGATGACCTGAGTTTGTCCTCAGGGACCCATGTGGTAGAAGGAGGGATAATGTTCAGGTTGTCATTTTGTAACCCCCTACCACAAAATATAAATATATAATAAAATTCAAAGTAGTGAATGAAATTAAAGAAGTTAAATAAGTAGAAAATATTGTTTCTGTGTTGGGAAACAATATTTCGATTTTTTTCTAAATTGAATAACAGTCAACGAAGTCCTACTTGCCTATTTTTTCAGAAATTAACAGGCTGATCGTCAAGTTCTTCTAGAATGCAGGGCCCCAAATAACTGAAGTGATTTTGAAAAACAAGATTGGAATACACAGACTTCCTGATTTGGAAACATAATATAAAATGTGGTAGTCAAGATGATGTCAGATGATACTCTGGCATACAAATTGATGCCTAAATGATTGCAAACTTCTGTGGTCCTTGAGGCTCTGAGTTACTGTGAATTATTAACACTAACCTACAATAGTTCTAAGAATTTGTTAATAGTTTAGCTGATCTCTTCTTGCCCACTTGTGTGGTGGTTACTTCTTGACATGGTCTGCTAAAGAGAAAATTATGTGTGTATGAATTTTGGATTGCTTGGCTGTCCTAAGAAATAGGTTCCCTGTATACTCAAAAAATATGATTATAGATCACTTGCCCTTTTCTTTGGTTAGAATGGCAAGAACAATCTCTTCTTGCTTTCAGCATTTTAAGTGATTGGAACTAATATAGCTCTTGACCAGCTTAGGTGGGGTGATTTCTTTGAGTGCTTATTATTCTGGTTAACTTTCTACTGCTGTGATAAAAACACTCACCAAAACCAACTTGGGGAGGAAAATGGTTTATTTGACTTACAGTTCATAGTCTATCATCAAGGGACACTGAGGCAAGAACTTAGGGCAGAAACCTGGAGCACAGACCATGGAGGAATGCTGCTTACTGACTTGCTCCCCTGGCCTGTGCTCAGCCTGCTTGCTTTTATAATACAGAACCACCTGCCGGGGGTGGCAGTTCCCACAGTGAGTTGGGCCCTCCCACATCACTCAACAATTAAGAAAATGCCCCATAGACACAGCCACAGGCCAATTGAATGGAGACAGTTTCTCATTTGAGATTCCCTCTAACCAGGTGTGTGAAGTTAACTAAAGCTATCCAGCACAATTGACTCCTTGTCAACTTGACATACATACATCTATTAAACCACAACCTTTCCATTTCTTGTCCCCAAGATATGTTAATATAAATACCACAACATAAAACAACTTAAAAATTTCCACAGTCCTTTGAAAATTCATTTTAAAAATTAAAAGGCTCTTAACTGTGGGTTCCTGTAAAATCCAAAACAAGTTAAGTTCTGTCTTCTTTCAAAAGGGAAGAATCAGGCACACTTAAGCAAAACCAAAGTCCAGCAAAGTAGCTCAAGGCTGAACATTTGGGATTCATTCATTTATCTTCTGGGCTCCAAAGGGCTTGGGCAGCTCCACTTCTCTGGCTCTGCATTCACAGCACACATAGCTTATCTGTAAACTTAGACTTACTTCGCTCCACACCTGCTAATGCCCTTGGTGGTCATCCCATGGTTGGTCCTGGCATTCCATTATGCTGGGGTCTCCATTGCATCTGAGGCTGCAAGGAACGCTTCTGGCCTTAGCTCCTCTCCATGACTCCTTCATGCCTTAACCAGAACCATGTAAGAGACTCTTACACATAACCAAGTCTTGCTTCCAGCTTGAGATCAAGCCTTTGAGTGCCCTCTGGTTCACAACTTCTATGTACTGGCCCTGAGGAAATTCTTCACAGATTTCACCTCGATGATGCTGGTCTTTTGTTAACTGATATTTCAGCCCCAGCTAACCAGGATCAATTGTCCCAGTAAAGCAAAGGTTTTTATTTCAGTGGTACTAGCCTCTTGTTAATCATTGCTGATTCTTCAGCTGCAGCTGACCAGAAACTACATATTCTCAATTCAAAATATCTTACAAACAGTCCTGATAGTCTTTGCTTCCCTTGAAACTACACAAGCCAGATCTTTATTATCTATACCTTTTTCAGCATTATCCTCCAGATTCCTACAAAACAGCTCACTAAGCTCTAAAACTCCAAAAAACTTACACAATCCTCCCCAAAACAACTGGGCCAGGTCTGTCACAGCAATAGACAATTCTCTGGTACCAATTTCTGTATAGTTACTTTCTGTTGCTGTGATAAAACACTATGACCAAGGGAACTTATAAGTGGAAGAGTTTATTTGAGCTTATGGTTACAGGGGAATTAGAGTCTGTCATGGTAGGGAGGCATGATGGCAGGAGATGGCCAGAGCAGGAGCAGAAAGCAGAGACTTGCATCTTCAAGCAGGCACAGAAAGCAGAGAGTGACTGGATATTCAGTAAGACTTATGAGCTCTCTAAGCTCACCCCCAATGATGTGCTTCCTCAAGCATGGCCACACCTTCTAAGACTTTCCAAAATAGTGCCACCAACTGGGGTCAAAATGTCAGAATACTTGGAGCCTATGGGGGACATACTTTTCAAACCACCTCACTTATGTACCAAGCAGTATTCCAAACATTTAGTGCCTCTCATTTAGTCCACATGTCTGTCAAAAGGAGGAGGTATTATTATCCTCTTTTTTAGATATAAAACAGGATTTAATAGAGAAAATGTCCTGGAGGCACAAGAATAAACAAGCATTGTTACCTAAATCACCTTCCCTTTTCCTCTCTCCTCAATAAAATGTAAATCTATCTGGCACTTCTCAGAGGTCAGGAGATACATTCTTTGCATCACAGATCCTCATTTTCTTTGCTTCTACTGCTACTTCTTCAATAGAAAAGAGATACACTATAAATGACAGAAGCTGCCTAGTTGAACTTTTGATCAGCAGTTTCCTTTGAGAACTAGTGTCATTGGTAGTCAGTTGTAGCATGTTGGTTTTATAACAGGTGAATCACAGAATTTTCAAGGCCTTGCTGCTGCTTTCTCCTTACCCTCTTGTTTCTAGTGTGAAATAGTTAGTGGCTGTAAGGTTTGTTCTTTTTTAATGGGGTAGAGTTTTAAGTATTTTCATTACTATTCATTACTACTAATTTCTTCATAGCCTTAGGTAGTTTTTATACTAGGGACTTGAAGTTTAATTACTTATGCTACTTATATTTATCTTAACAAATTCTTTTGTAAATGCTCCCCACTTTTTAATATATTCAACAAAAGGTAATCTAAAAAGGTTTTTATTTTTAAAACTTTGTATTATTTTTGTTCACTTCCAGAAAAGAAACTATGAGATGAGCCTGATCAATAACTCAGTTAAAACAAATATTAATTCATCTCTTCAGCTTTTGTCTAAGATTTAGTTTCCAAGATAGGCCATTTGTAACTCATGATATTAATCCATATTTTCTTCCTCCAGCCCTTCCCACCACACCTCAGGGCCTTGCATATACTATGTTCTGAGCCATATCCACACCCCCTGATTAAGTCTATATGTTCACATATCCTAGTTGATAGGTACAAATTAAGTTTTATGACTTGCCTATGGTTGGGATTTTAATACCTTTCCCCATATTCCTGATGTATAGCATCAACTAGGTAGTCTAAGTAGTAAATACCTGCACATTATTTGTATTCATGAACACCATTAATACAGATACAAAACCAAAAGTTAAAGAACAGGAACATGGAGTGGGCAAGCAGGATTGTTTATATATGTAACGGTATTTTGTGATGTCTTGACTTCCCATTAACTGGCCTTAAATGTGTTTCTTTTTCCCTAGTTATCAGGGAATATGAAGAACAGAGAAAGCATTCAGGAGCCTAGATTTGATTATTACAACCATGAAGTTCCAGATATTGACCTCAGTGAATGTGAATTCCCACATGTCCTTGAAATCTATGACTTTCCTCAAGAATTTCGTACAGAAGATCTTCTACGGGTTTTCTGCAGTTACCAGTAAGTATTTGCAAATAGTTATTAGTGTTAAAGAAGAAGGTTGTCCTAATAAATTTTGAGGGGAAAAATCATGTATTGTGTTTGCATTCCCAGTCCTTTATTTTAGCATTCAGGTTTGTTGTCTTGTCTAGATCCATCAGAAATCCTCATATCAGGTTAGTCTCAAGTGCTCTTTAGACTCCATTGTAGCATTTAAGAAGACCCCATTGGTCTAAATCTGTCTTCATGGTACATTTAGTCAATTTATTATAATTATTGAAATCGTTGGACTTACGTACTAGTATATACTTTTATATTTGCCAAATGTCTTTTTGTTTTTCCTTTTCTTTCTAGCCTTATAAATTGAGTTTTTATTTCACTTTTTTAAATGATAATCTATTTCTGTTCTTTGATGGTTACTCTAGAAATTATAAAATGTATACTTAACCTATTAGTGGCTAAAGCTAGATCTTTTTAGTTCCATTTCCTACCTCTCACCCAACTTGTATACTATTGTGACTGTTTGATTCTTTTTCTCTGCCTGTATGGGTTGTAGTTTTTAGGTACATTTAACTTAGTCTACCTATAACCACTCAGGTGTTTTTCTTTTCTTTTTCTTTTCTTTTCGTTTTAAAGGCTTAATATTATCTTCATTCTTTTTACACTAATTATTTTTTACTGTACAGGGGATAATCCAAGGTGGCCTTTATGTGCTAGATATTGCTGTACCACTGAACTACGTAACAGTCCATCAGTTTCACTTTTGAGAGACTTTTATTTGGGTTTATATTCATATTTTAGATTGGTAGTTGCTTTCTCCCCAGAAACTTGAGGATAACTGTACTGCCTTTGGCTTCCTCTGTGAGAAGTTAGGTGGTGGTTTAGATTGTCACTTCTTATTATAATCTCTTGCTCTTTGGATGATCTTAAAATTTTCTCTTTGACTTTGGTGTTGAATATTTTCACTGTATTGTGGGCTTTGAGGATTTTTTTTTTTTTAAGTTTATCCTGACAGAGATTATTTAGACTTACCAAATCAGTGATTAATTTTTTTTTAATTGATTTTGGGAAACTCTTAGACACCTCTTTGAATACTGCCTCAGTCCCTGTCTATCTTTTCAAATCAACCAAGATATACAGATTGTATGTATATTAGGTTTCTCATTTAATTCTCTTGTTACCTCTCTTTTATATATTCTATCTCTTTGTCCCTGTGACATTCTGAATAATTTCCTCAACTTTGGATTCTGCTTGACTCCATGCCCCCCATGCTTTATGTTGTTAAATCTTTGTATTGTATTTTAAAAGTTCATTTTATTATACTTTGCATTTTAAAAAATATTTTTAAAACATCTGCCTGGTCATCTTTTGCAGCTTGTCTTCTGTATTTAATTTCAGTAGGCTTCACATTTCTTTAAGTTTATTGAGCTCAGACCTTGTATAGCCTCAGGTAATCCGGTTACCTGAAGTCCTTTTAGTTTGGGTTCCTGACCCTTTACTTCTGCTAGCACTTATAGTGCCTACCTTTGGCAGAATTCAGTTGGGTTTTTTGTTTGTTTTTGTTAATGATGATGATAATAATTTTTTAAAATTGTTGTTGTTGATTTTTTTTTCTTTTTACTGTGAGTTAATCATTTTTCTTGGAATTGTATTCATAAACATTAAGACCTATAATGAAAAAAATGAGGCTTCTCCTAAAGCCTCTTTGCCTTTTCTTCCTCCATGAGCCAAAGACACTAACAGTTTAGGAACTCTCATTTATTGATTTGAGGTTGATTTGATTGATTTGAGGTTGATTGATTTGATTGATTTGAGGTTGATTGATTTGAAAAAAATGAGGCTTCTCCTAAAGCCTCTTTGCCTTTTCTTCCTCCATGAGCCAAAGACACTAACAGTTTAGGAACTCTCATTTATTGATTTGAGGTTTTTCTCTCCACTCAAAATGGGAAAATTATTTTTTAAATTGTTGTGTGTCACAGCTGCTTTATTTTCACACATAAAAATGTATGTGTATTTGCCATTCCAGTCTTGTAGTGTGGTGTCTAGTTGTCCTGCCCTTTTAAGTTGATGTGATTGAACAGTTCTTTTAAGTCACCCTCATTCTAACTATAATTTAATAGTTTCAAATCTTTAAAGTAGGGTAAGCAATTTTAGCCTATCTTCAGAGTTATCTTAGAGCATATTCCTATGGGCGTTTTTTTTTTTTCCCCCAAGTGACTTTTCTTTAGTCTTCCAAAGTGTTCAAATAGCATTTTCATTATTTGGGGTTTTTTTATTGGTGGGGCTTCCATGTAGCCCAAGCTGACCTTGAACTCAAAATTCCCTCTCTCTCCTCTTTTGATTACTGGGATTGTAAGCATTAGCCAGCATTCCTGCTCAGACCTGAGTTTTGGAGATACAGCAGTTTTCTTCATACTCATAATCATTCAGTTTTGCTTTAAATTATATAGTGAGAAATTCAAGTCTGTTACAAGTAATATATAGAATAATCACAGTAACTCGTAGTATGTGTGTAGGTGGTACCTTTATAGGAGAAAGTAAAAAGAACCAGAAGTATACTTATTATTTAGCTTAAGATTAAAAAAAAAATTAGACTACAGGAACAAAGATAATCCAGAAAGTTGTTAAGGAAAAGATTTTTGTTCAGGGTCTAGAAGAAAATATCAAGAAGGGTTATACTTTAATGTTTCAATCCTAGTATGACAAATGAATCGAATCTACTGTGTAATATTACAAATTTAAACTTAAAATTCAATTTATTTATATCTACAGTGCTAAAATTGTAGGCATGCCCCAACCTTCCCAACTTTACATTGAATTTGTAGGATTCTGTTTCAAAGTGTAGCTATTTTTTCACAGTTAGTATTCTTTATTCCTGTCAAATATAGCCCACTTTGAGACTTCCTCTCTCCTCTGAATGTCTGCTTGGTTAACTCCCTTGCCTCTTTAAAGTCATTGGATTCTACCTCCTCAATGAAATCTGTGATCACAACTTCATTTAAAATTGCAATTCCCTCTACCTTCATAGTTTCAATCCAGCTTTTTTCAATAGCATTTCACCTAATCTCTATACAGTTTACTTCTTTGTATGTTTACTGTTTATTACCCACTTCCACTAAGGTACACAAGGGCACAGTTTCCTTGGTTTTGTTCATTAAGATTTCTTGGTACATTTCACAGTGCTAGATATATTGTAGATCTTCAATAAATAATCTGTGAGCAGATAAATGCTTTTATTTGAGAATAGCAGTAGAAAAGTGAAAGTGTACTTTTACTACCTTGAAAGCAGTGTCTTTACTTCATCCCTCTGTCATCTTATCTTGGGATCCTCCTTGCCTTCGGTGAGGTGCATTAGAAGACTTGGTTGCTATTCTAATCAGGATTGTGAGTGCATGGCCATACCTGAAGAGGAAGTGGTAGGTGACATTCTTTGGTGTTTGTCTTAGGAGCATATTATTTTGGTTAAGAAATTTTAGGTTGTCTCTGTATTACACAAGATTTCTAGGTTGCAAATAAGAAAATACCAATTCAAACTAGCTCAAGTAGCAAACGAAAACTGTTGACTCATCTTCCCAGAAAACTCAGATGTGATTGCTTTTAATAAATGGTTTACGGGTTCATGCTGTCATCAGGATTCTCTCTTGTTTTCTGTCTCTTTCTGTCTCACATCTGCTTTTACCTGTTTTTGCATTATTTTGGATGGTGGGGATTTCTCTGTTCTTAAAGCTAATAACCTCAGAGAATGCTGCTTGTTCTTCATCACTCCTTTGTTTCACCAATTCCTGTGTCATGGAGTCAATACTTTGGATAGTCTGGGAGACCCTTATTTGCTAGCTCCTAACTCCTTTTTAAAGGACCAGATAGTTAGGCAGCTTTGTGCTACTGTCTTCCTAACACGGCCATAGACAATGTATAAGCAAATGAGTATAGCCAAAAAGTTAAACTTTATTTCTAAAAATAGTTGGATTTTTGTTTGTTTTGTTTAAGACTGGCCTTAGACTTTTGATCCTCCTCTCTTAGTCCTCCAAGTACTGGGTTTTTAGACTGGTACCTCCATGTCTGACCTGGGTCTTATTCTCAGTATATCTTCAAAAGAAGAATTTTAGCCAGGAGTAATGGTGCACACCTTTGATCCCCGCACTTGGGAGGCAGAGGCAGAGGCACACTGATCTCTGTGAGGTAGAGGCCAGCCTGGTCTACATAGCAAGTTCCAGGCCAGCTGTGGCTACAGGGAGACCTTGTCTCAAAAAGATTTTAATTTTTTTTTTATGGGGCCAGAGAGATGCTCAGTGGCAAAGAATCTATACTTTTCTTGCAGAAGACCTGAATTTGGTTCCTATTACACATGTAGGCATCTCTTAACCATCTGTAACTCCAGCTCTAAGGGATCTTATGCATCTAGCCTCCTTGAGTACCTAAACTCATATGTACATAGCCACACACAGACACACACAAGCAATATAAAAATATTAAAAGTAAATCTTTAATGTCAGATATGATAGTACATGCTTTTTAAAAAAAGAATTTGATGCAAAGTGCTAGAATATATAAAATTGTCTAGTAGCTATGTTCTCATTTAATCAGTTAGACTTAATTGGGAGAGAGCAATTGAAAAGACAGCAAGGGTGAATGGATCCTAGAAGACAGTTAATCTCTGTTGTGTGTCTTACTGTTAAAATGTAGTATAGGTCAGTCATTAATTCATTGCAGTTTTGTTTAAGACTCAATATTAGGTGCTATTCTATTCATAATAGATCTTTAGATATAGTTAGTAGGATTAAATCTTCAATTAGAACGACCTTAGATTTCCATTAATAAAAGTAGATGGTTGTTAATAAAATCAGTGATCATTTTGTTGATATCCAGAATTTCCTCAATGATAATTGTTTTTTGTTGTCTTTGGGAAGAGCGGAGGGGGACATTTCTTCCTGTGTAGCCCAGACTGGCCTTGCAACTCTAAAAGCACTCATCTCCTCCTCCTCAGTGCTGAGATTACAGGCATGTACCACCAAACCACATTTAAAAATAGTTCTTGTTAATTACTTGCTTCTCTTTACTTTGTTTCTTCCTAACCTTACCTATAAGAACGTTCTTCCATAAAATGTAATGCCTTCTCAGAAGAATTGTAAAGGATTGTGAAGTTCCAAGTCTAAAAGGCTTTTAGGCTGTCTAGATCTTTCCCATCCATTTTTGTACCATCTTACAGCAGAAACTCGTAGTTGGGCCTTTTCAATTTTCAAGTCCTATGGTCACTTTATGTCTAGTTAGCATAAGCCTTTAATTCTCAAGAAGTTCTCTCAACTAATCTTTGGAATTCCCTTTATTACTTTTCTGTCAAGGAAAAAAAGTTAGCACATTGTTAAAAGGAAAGGTATTTTGGCTCCTTTTCTTCTTTTATTGTGATTTATAATTTTTTAAAGGTCACGATGCATAAACCTATAATAATGCCTGAGTCAGATGCCAGAGTCAACTTAGTGTTTCATCACCATCTTCATCAATATTATTAATCTTGCTGGTGAGCATTGCTGTCAATAATAAAAGTAATAAGTATAGTTCATTTATAAGATGCCTACTGAGTGCTCATCATCATGCTCTTGGCCTTGTTATGGATGATCTCATTTCTGTTTTCACAACTCTATTAGAAAGGAATTGTGCCCAATTTCATAGATGGGCAAACCTAGCCCCAAGAGAGCTTAAGGTCTCAAAATGGCAGAACCTTGAGTTCATTCATTTCTGACCTTGAAACCAGTGCTCTTTCCAGTGAATGTTGAACCCATGAGCAGTTTTAAGCTCTTACTTGAAAAAATTTAAAGGGGCCCAAGAAACCCTCAAAACAATATAGGCTATTATTGCCTTTGCACTTGTTGCCCACCCAGTCTTAAGGGTAGGACCCTATTGCTGAAGACACCATTTACTTTGGTCACATGACTTAGAGAAATCATGCTAATGCTGAACAAGAAGCCTTCTCCTCAATGGCCAACTTTCATAGTGCCACAACTTGGTAAGCACGCTGCCAGGAGAAGAAAGGTCTTACCCAGCTGTGAACTCCATAAGCCACAATAATGACTCCCTTGACAAGATATGCCCATTGGTGCAATAATGGCAGGAATATATTGGGATGAGGGGGAGGGTAACCAACAGCTGTTTGATTGGATTTAAGGCTCATCAGAAAGGAACTGAAGCCTGGTACTGTAAATCTGCCCCAAAACTCATGGTTAGAGAAGTCGTAGACCCTAAGGGAGAACCTACTACTGTCATTTTGCTAAATCCATATAGTATCCGAATACCTTCTTCTAAATACACACATAGGTTCATCCAGTTCTCACCTCTCATCAGAGATTTTTTTTTTTTTGGAGACAGGATCTTCTTATAGCCCTAGGTGGCCCTGAACTCAGGATGTAGACCAGACTGACTTTGAACTCATAGCGATCTGCCTGCCTCTGCCTCCCAAGTGCTGGGATTAAAGGCCAGAGGAACTTTTTTACAGTGGATGGAGGTTACCACAGAGAACCACAAATGATCAAAGTACAGAGAATAAGTGGTTTGCAGTGTTCATCCTATCACATTCTCTTCTGTCCTGGCTCAGGAAGCATTGAGGAAAGAGGTAGGCAGAAAGACTTGTAAGAACCAGAGGTCAAGGAAGATAGTTGCATAAAACAGTGGTAAGCAATTACACTCATTAATTCTCAACAGCTGTGATTGCCTACACAAAATCTGTCCAGTCAATATGCCAACATGCGTGGGTGCTCTGTGTGAGGTCGGTGCCTGGCTGTCAAGGAAGAGAAAGCCAGTTTTCTTTCGGATAGGTTGCCCATACTACAGTGGACAGGCCTATACCCCACATGCATATGGGCAACACTACTTAAACTCAGTAGGTGTCATATATATGTATGCACATATGTGTGTGTTATCATCCTTATATTCTTCGTGCTCACTATTAGCTCTGTTCTGGAATGAAAATGGTGTTTTACGGGTTGTAAATGTTTGTTCGTTTGGTTCTTTCTAATCTGGGTTTCTCTTACTATGATTTCCTTTTCCTGAAATTTTCTGGCTTTCACATAGCTTATCGTATCCCGCCCTGTACCTTCCTTGTTTAATAACTAAGAAAGAATAAGTAAGCCTTGGTGATTATAGTTGTCTTTTTTCCATTGCTTGACTTTTTGTTTTAACAATTTGAAAGACATCTCTCTAGCAATGTAATATACAGTTTACATTTGTGACTTCTCTGCTTCCTTTATTCATTTCTTCTTGTTTCTTGTTCATAACAGCACCTCTTGTAAACAGTGCATTAAATTCTTTACCTCCCCAAGGGATTTGGGAGGATTAATTAGTTGACCTATTAAACTGCTGGGACATATCCAGGTAATTCTTTATGATGGAATTACTGCTTTTACGGTGGCTTCTCAGCTCTACATTGTGTTTATGTTGTCATCCCCATTCCATCTGTCTGCTCGTTGAGTATTTTCTCTCTATTTTATGGAATGCTTTGTAGGACTGTTTAAAAGACATTTCATAATAGTAAATTTTATTTTAAGAAATATAAAAATTGTTGTTTTTTTTTTTTTGTTACAGAAAGAAAGGATTTGATATTAAGTGGGTAGATGATACACATGCCCTAGGAGTATTCTCCAGTCCAATTACAGGTATTCATCCAATGACCCTCATGAATTTCATGTTCCTTGCTGTTTATTTTCTCCTGCTGCTTGTTCCTATTTCCCTTCTATTCCAGTCAGTTGGTGTTTTGTTCAGCTAACAGATGTAGTTGAGTAGATGCTGGTTTTTGAGGTTTGTTGCTTTGGTGCCCATGTGTTCTCCTCTCCCTTTTCTCTTTAATCCAGTAGTATTGGGAAAGATAGACTCTTCCTTCCAAGGTTTTTGGCACTTAAAAATGTTAGGCATGATAGTGCATAAACAAATTAGAGATAGAGAGTTAAGACCACAATGGGAATAAATCTTAACAGTATTTTTTTTCCGTCAGAAAAACAAATTTAAAATACTCTGAAAATATGATTTGTCCTTCACACACATACATATTTTGGGCTCCTCAGCCCACATAGCCTGAGCTTACTCAGGAATTTACAGAGGTCAGGTATGTCAGATTGCTGGTTCCTGTCTAAACCATCTCTAGAGCATGGATTTGCATGGGCCAAATAAAATATTTTTGGCTTTATGGCATAAAAAGTTCTATCTTTACCTAACTCAGCTTTTGTAGCAAGAAAGCAGTCACAGGTGGTATGCAAATATATGGGTGTGACTCTTTATTAAAGTTTTATTTTTGAAAACAGGATTGGCTGGATTTGATGTATCTAATCACAGACATAAAATAATCTACCACCAACTTATTGTTTACAGATTTTTTTTCTATATTTTTCTGCTTGCTATGAAAAACCATAGCCAATGTAGCATCTAGCAAATGCTTTCTAAGTATAGGTTTCCTTCTACATTATTCTACTTCATGTCTTCTACTTCCTGTTGTTTATTCTTTCTTGCAGCTCGGGATGCTTTGGGCATTAAGCATACCATGGTGAAGATCCGACCCTTGTCACAGGCTACAAGAGCAGCCAAAGCCAAAGCTCGAGCTTATGCCGGTGAGTCTATGCCCTTTGCACTTTTTTTCCATGTTGATGGTGAAGTTATTGGTCATTCCAGCAATTTTACACCATCTGAAATTCTATAGATGTCTTTTTTTTTTTCATGTTAGGAGAAATGTAATGTTTTTAAGGACAAAAAGAACAAAGACCATTTTGGAAATATGCCCTCTGAGAAGCAGCTTGAAGAGTGGGGAAACTAAAAGCAAGCAATACAGTGACCAGTTTCTAATGGCATCGCTACCTAGTTTACCTCTGTTTTAACTGTGTTGTAAGAAATTGTGTTAATGCAGTTAATGAAGCCAGGGTTATTTTGTGCTTTGACATGTTAATTTCCTCTGATCATCATCCATCAGAGTTGTATTAATTACTGCTGATGCAGCCCTTGTTAGTCTGTTTTGTCTATTAATTACTGAGTTAAATCACTTGGAGCTGCAGTGGTTTTCCTTCTTATTCTCTCTTTCCCAGAGTTCCTCCAGCCAGCAAAGGAGAGACCTGAGACGTCAGCAGCCTTAGCCAGAAGGCTAGTCGTTAGTGCTCTTGGGGTTCGCAACAAACAGAGCAAAGCTGAACGGGAAGCGGAGCTCAAGAAACTACAGGAAGCCCGAGGTGAGTTGATGGCAGTGATGTTCTCTGGTCCTCCAAGAGTTCACTATGAGGCATGTGTTTAAACAAAAAGAATGAGGTCCATTCCATCTTGTTATTTCCGTTTCCAAGAAAGAAGCCTGTCAAGTGTACGGAAATTGTTTTCAAGTCTTCCATTCAAGATGTATCTCCTTCCCCCCCACACAAAGGCATCTGAATCCATTTTCCTACTGTTACTTTCAAAGAGTTAGGCTTGGCCTTCTCAGTTCTTTCCTGGCCTTTTCTACAGTTTGTGCTCCACACTCAGAGAAAAAATTTTCCTGTGAAGACATAGCAGTCTCCCAGACTGAAAACTTTATTTGCTGTGGTTTTACTGGGCCATGATTGCCATGATGGTGCCACGATGGTGCCACGATGTAATCAAATGGTTTAGATCTTTGTTAGAAGACAAATTAAAGAAGAGCCAGCAACTGGCATTGGTGATAATAACTGTAAAAGGGACTTTTGTCTTTTTAAAGACAGCTCTGATTAGCCAATTAGAGTCCATTTAGATTAACCTGTCTTCTGACTTTCTAGTACCTAAGCATTGTCAGAAAATATTTCCACATATCTACAAATAGGGTTTTTCTTTCTTACAGTTTGTAATTAAGGTTAAAATGATGTCTTTATAGCCTGTTGAATTATATGTAAAGACTTGGACTTAGGCCTGACACCAAAGTTTTTTTTTATCACCCTTTAAGCTTTAGATAGGCTCATTGCCTTAACCCAAGATTTCCTAGAATCAGTGAAGACAATTCTGAAAATTCCACTTACTAAAAAGTAACTCCATTTTTCCATTAAACAATTGAAGTTTCAAATTCTCTGTTTATTGCCAATCTAACAAGGCCATTAATACTTCCTGTCCACTATGCTTTGGTGATAGCAGGAAGCTTTAGGACTTTCAGCTGCACTGGCCAGATAACCAGTGAGAAAGTGCGTCATGGCAGGTGCTATAGTTTTAAATTTGAACCTAATTTACCTTAATGATTATATTGAGGCATTTCTTTTTTTTTTCCTTATGCACTGTTCATTAAAAGGACTCTTATAGGAAAGGATTCTTCTGTTTTTTATAGATGGTAGTAGCAACTAGATTAAAGAAGAATGTTTCGTATCCTTAAGTTTTGTTGATTGGCTATTACTGAAGAGAATGACTTTTGGGGGTAACTACAGTTATCTCAAAGATGGGTGGAAAGAGCTTGGTATTTAGCTGTAGAGCTTAGTATGCCCAAGGCCATGGGTTTGATCCCTGCACTGAACAAAAAAAGCAGAGGCGGATTAAGTATAGGGTGATAACAGTGGCATCTAATGGAGATAGAGTCCTTTTGCAGTATACAGGGCCTCCCTTATGTTTAATATCCCCTGTGTCTACAGATGCAGGAGCCATGTATTTTAGCATCTGAGTATTCCCTCTAGTTCTTGGCAGGCTCATCAGCACGAAGCTTCACTTGAAGTGTTTGCTTTAAATGCCTTGCTATTCAGAGAATATTTCCATGATGCAGTTAAAAAATGAGACTTTTGGCTGAGTGAGCACCCTATTGCTTTTGTTTGATTGTTTTTTTGTTTTGTTTTGTTTTTGAGACAGTTTCATTCTCTATTCCTGGCCAGCTAGGAACTTACTATATAGTTCAGGCTGCCTTTGAACTTTTGGAAGTCCTACTTCAGTCTCTGGAATGCTGGGATTATAGATGTAAGCCCCCATGCTGGCCTCTTTTGCTTTTTTAAAATGGACCATTTGTTTATTTGAGATGATCTCATTGTTGCCTATGGTGAACATGAGCTTGAAGTTCTCCTGCCTCAGTTTCGCAGCTTTCTTGGTAACTGGGACTCAGAGACTTTGTTTGTGAATAGAGGCCAACTGGGATATATTCTATCTATTGATGTGCATATTACAGAAGACCTCTCTTTTATTATACTTCAGAGCTCTTCTATTCTTTGTATCTGAGAAAATGAAATTGGAGAATTTATCTTTCTGCCATTTTTTGTGTTTGATCATTTTCATATAGTTGTGGGAGCCTAGGCTTTTCACTCAGATGTGTTCTTTTCTGTAGAAATTTAAAGTACTGTTTAGGTAAAGTAGGGTGTGTGTGTGTGTGTGTGTGTGTGTGTGTGTGTGTGTGTGTTCCAAATGGGATTAGTACAGCATATATAACTACAGACTGCCTGCATCCATATCTTAGCTCTGCCGTTTACTGTTTATATGAACTTTAAACTATTTAGACTCTCTGGAGGCCACTGTTTCCTCATCTATAAAGTGGAAATCAGATGAGCTAATTCATGAAAGATACTTGGTCATCTTCAAAAGCCACAGGAATGTGTGTTCCTGTGGAACTAAAATAGGTGCATATAACTGCTTTTCTTATTAGTAATAGAAACAGTGTCATATGTACTGAAACCAGCATACATTTTGGTGTATAATTTTTAACTTTATTTTGAAATTTCTGTAATACACTGTCAAGTTCCATTTGTTATTCACTGAATACCTACCCAGTGTAAAGCAGTTAGCTTCCATGCTCAGGAGAAGACAGAGCTTTTTCCTCTCCTTAAGACTTACACTCTAGTAGATTATCTACATTAAGTAAAGCACAAGAAATAGATATTTTAAGCAATTGTTTTTTCTTCCCACCCTTCTGCTCTCCCACTGCTCTCTTTCTCTTTTTGTGTGTGGTGTTGAGATTGGACCCAGGGCTAGTGCTAAGTATGTGCTTCACTGTGCTGCACCCCTCACCCCCCAGCTTCTCCTCTCACTCCGTACTTCTGAAGATTTAATGAAAAAGTGAATAAGGTTTCTGTTGGTGAAAAAGACTGAAAAGAAACCCCCCAATTTTGGTGGTATTGTGTCTTGATAACTGTGATGGGATAGTATTATCTCCAGTTTAGACCTATCCCCGAGAAGTTAAGTAACTGGCCTCTGGTTACCCACCAGGAAAATGAAAGGAAGGATTTAGATGTAGGCCTCTGTATTTAAAACTCGTTCTCTACAGTACTATGATCCCGTTTAAGGGATTTTTAGGATAACATTTTTTTTTTCCCAGAAAAAAATTACCTTTGTAAAAAGTCTCCAGAGAATGCAATGCAAGCTTCTTTTTAGTTATATATGCCAAAGATTAGCAGCTTTTACTATCAGAAAAATTTCCCTTTAGTGTGACCTAAATCTACATGGTAGTTTAAACCAGTTTCCTTTTCCTTTTTTCCTTAGTTAGAAGTATACACCATCTGGACATTGTTCTCTAACAGCTTTTAATTGTAAAGACCACCTGGACGTGGTAGCACATACCTTACTTTAATCCAGCACACAGGAGGCAGAGGAAAGAGGAGGCTCTCTGTGAGATCAAAGCCAGCTAGAGCTATAAGGAGACTCTGTCTCAAGTAGAAAAACAAAAACAAAAACACAGATCATTAAGGAATGAGGGAATCTGGATATAATAGAGATTTTGCCATTAACTAGTTATGTGGCCCCAAGTCACTCATTAACTATCTATGTGCCACCTTCCACAAGTGAAAAAAAGTCTTGCCATACCTAACTCTGGAAAATGTTTTTTGGTACAATATAATTTAAAATGTAAAATGTTGAGAAAGTGCTTTATAATTCAGTGCTATTTTTTCTGTAACCATTGGGAATTTGGTGTTTTGTATTATAATGACTTGAGCCAGTAATGGCAAATTTATATTATATACTGCTGCTATCAGCCATTACACATGACATGTTGCAGAGCAGTCATGACATTCATTTTTGGTAAATATTGACATGACCATTGCCAGTTGATCAGAATTAGCATGGGAATTGAAGTCTATATGCTATTTCATTATAGGTCTGTTCATAATGCTATATAATAATCTAACCCTTCTCTGAGCTACATAAAGAATGCCCTTGACAGAGAGAGTGTTTAAGATACTGAAAAGCATGTGTTCATTATCCAGATATATGAACCACATGGTTCCTTTAGTTTTTTTTCTTCATAAATCCTAGGATTTTTACCCTATACTTTATCTGAGTTCTTCATACAAATTTTTTCCCCTAAAACCCAAAATTGAGTGCTACATATGAAACATACCTAACCTAATGAGTTTGGAATTTGTAATTTTGAGTTTTCCTGGTAGGCGTCTTCTATCTTACTTGAATTTTTCTGTCTCTTTAATGGGAGGGTTGTGCCTATCCCTTTAATGGAGATTCACAGATTAAAGCTGTTTCTAAAAGAATTGAGGAAAAGGAAGTACCCAGATCATTTTACCCAGATCATTAAGCAAATCACATTGTATAGAGGTAAAAACCTTTAGTACATAGTTCTTGAACATGAAAAGTCTCTTTTGGTCCAGGAGAGTGCATAACAGATCAGAGCTATACTCAGAGTGGGAAATGAAAGCATAGATCATCCTTGAGTGCTTTATATTTGACTTAATCAGGTGTTTTCAACCAGTGATTCATACTGACTGATAAAACCACATTATTAAAGAACTGATCTCAGGAAGACATAAAATTTTTCCATGTTCCACTTTTCTAAGCATTTGATTTCTTCCTAAAATTAGAAATGGTATCATTGCTTCTCAGAATAAACTGCTCTCATTTTCAAAGTCTGCTATAATTTTATTTCAAAATTTATTTCCTTTTTACTCCGAGGAGTAGGTGATTAATTGGCTGGTTGTAAAAGGCCAGCTTTTGGTCCATAGGCCTACAAAGTTAAGGAAGTAAACAATTCGATCATGTAGTTTGATTAATTAAATCACTAAAAACTTGGAATCATCTCTCTATAATACTTGGTCTACTGTAGTAGAACAAATTTGCTCATGGTGTTACCTTTTGGAAATCTTTGTAGACAGCTGAGTATTCTGTAGTATTCTTTGTTTTTGGTTTTGTTGTTGTTTTTTTTCTCTCTCCTATTATCTGAAGTTCCCTTAATTGCTAACCACATTTTTCATGTGACTTTTTTTTTCTGAGATGTAACATTTACCTGTTTTGTCTTCTTGAGTGGTCTTTAATAAACTTACTTACTTTTCCTAAATGAGAGACAAAAATGTCAGCACAAGGACTAACTGACCAGTTCAAGTATTGCTAAAATAAATAGCATGCAGTACCTTGAGCTTAATCCACTGATAATCATTTTCTGCAGTTAAATGCCCCCAGATGAGATCCCAGTCAACTGATGATTATATAAATACTCAGTAAACTTTATCTAAAACCTCACTAAAATGAAGAGGTTGCTTAGACTACTTCTCGCTCCATCAGATCTGTCACACCATGAAAGAAGGCAATTAAATTAGTTTGACCAGACGTATTCTTCACAAAGCTTGCTGATTATTGCTCCGTAGGTGGCTATAAGTGGATTTTATGATCGTATTTTCAATGTCTAAATAAATTTTTGAAAGTTTTTGCAGCCCTAATTTGCAGCTTTTTTCTTTCCTTCTTTATATATAAATTTATTTCTCTTTATATATATAAAAGGCATTACACCAAACTGGCTCCCTTTCAGTCTTCAACACTTTCCATTTTCTCAGCAAGAAATGCTAGCTAACTGCTTCATGATTTCAATCTGTTCATTCAATAGGCATTTCTGTCCACTTATGTTTTTATACTGGGGCATGAAAGTCTTCAGGGCCAGTTTATGTAAATTATTTAGGTTAATAATTTCCTGCTAATGTGTTAATGCTTTCTTCTTCCTTAGTTCCTTGCTCTTAAAGCTGCTGTGGGGCTCTGTTTACTTAGTGTACTCTTTTATTAGAGGTAAAGGTAATGGGAGCTTTTATGCAGCCTGTCGGCTGTTGTCTGCTTGCTTTTCCCTCTGATAAAGGGACTCGAGTCTTTCGGTCAGTACATTTTCTTCATATGCTTTTCCTTTTTTCTCTTTAATATTTTCAGGTATCAGGATAGTAGAAAGTGTACTGCTTAAAAATAAAGACCTGGGTTCCAGCTTCAGTTCTTCAGTGATTAAGTCCTCCAAGCTTCCATTCCCCATCTTAAAAATGGAGAAATTACTTTTTAAGTTCCATTTGACCCATATTTCTCTGTGCTGTTCGTCACCTGTGTTGTGTTTGCTTTGTGTTTTCACTTTTTCTTGGTGCTTCTCCATTGGTTTTCCTACTTTACCACCAGAATCTCCTCTTACATTTACATATATTTGATAATATAGGGTTCTATTTTTTAATTAGAAAATGTTGACATTGGGGACTAGAGAAGTAGCTCAGTGGCTAAGGGCACTGGCTGCTCTTGCAGGAAACCTGGGTTCGATTCCCAGCACCTACAGGGCATCTAACAACCATCCTTAACTCCAGTTCCAGGGGAATCCAACGCCCTCTTCTGACGTCTGTGAGCATTGCACGACACAGGTGCACCTGCTTACATGCAAACAATACACTTATACACATAAAATAAAAATAATAAAATTTTAAAAATTGTGTGTGTATATATATATATATATATATATATATAAAATCTTAATACTAGACATATTTCAGAATGTGCTAACTTTCCAGATCTTACAAAGGTGACACAGTATCTATAACATATGTCTTGTAACATCAGAATCAAACACATTAGCATTGATATTTCTTCAGCAATTTATAGCCAGTTTTTCATTTCATCCAAGGCTGCTTTACAACTAAATCTACTCCTTACTATAGAGACTAAACCACCTTGTGGGTTGTGGGTTAGTCAGTTTGCCGTTGTTCATGACTAATCTTGTCTTGTAGTTTTCCATGTTACCTTTCTGATTTGTTTCCTATTTTATTGAAGTTTTTGAGTTCTAATAACTCATTTTCCTGATTCTTTGCTTCTCTTTGGAATTTATTACTGTTTTTTTATTCATTTCACCTCAGGCTGCTTTGTATCTAAATCTACTTCTAACTTCTGTCTTTTTAAGATTCAAAACCATATTATTTTCTAAGAAATCCTGGTATCCATCTGGGTAAGTCAGTTTTCTTTGGCATTGCCTCCAGGAGAATCTCAGCCAATCCAAGCCTGTTTGCTTTACAACTCTGTTCCAGTGCATAGTATTAATCAGCCTTCAGTTTGCAATTTGCTGATCCTCTTTTTTTTTTGCCTCTTGTAACTTTGCTGCTATATTCAGATAATACCACAAGATGGTGCCCAAATAGCAAGGAATTTCTCTTTTTCACATTTCCAAATGCCAGTCAATTTCCTGACCAACTTCCTGCCCCTTAAAGTACAATCTAGTATAGTTCAGGAATTTTATAAGCAGTTCTGTTGATTTGGAAAGATAGGTTGAAATACCAAATGTTAACTCTCAAGGCACCTTACCTTGATTTCTATAATCTACCTTGTTCATGACTTACAAAGTCTTTAATAGACATTGTCAGTCTGGAACAGAAGCCCTTATAAAGAAGCATTTAGACTTGGTACCTGCATTTTATGAGATTAAGATGAATGACTTAGAAGAATTATGGTGCATAAGGGAGTATTTGGACAGTGCAGTTGTGAGTGGCTTGCTAAGTTACTCAGACCGGTCTTGAACTCCTGAACTCAACTGATCCTCCTGCTTCATTCAGCCTTTCCAGAGGCTGGGACTTAAAAGCATGTACCTTTGTTCTCAGCTAGTATTTTAAACCAGGGTCTTTATGAAAGTGAAAAGTAGTCTTTGTTTCTTCTCTATTATTATGTGGTCCTTTTTCTTTATTGGAGTAGTATATTCCAGAAGATTTCTGGCTTCTGGAAGTGCTCTGCAAAATACTAATATTAGTTTGCCTCTGAAATGCCTTTGCTCTAAGTTTATATTGGACACTAATAAGTGAAGCCTACTGGCTTCTCTTGCCATTTGAGCACTTTGGAAGAAGAATATTGGCATATTCTTGGATCTCTATCGCAGTGTACACAGGGAATAATATATTGATAAGTACACAGGAAATAACGGGCGGTTATTTTAAAGCATTGAACGTAGCTGAAGAGTAGCATTAAATATATCAGCAAGACTAGAATCTGGATCCTGTTCAGTTCTGGTTTATTCATGTACTTTTAATTTCTATTTGTTCCAGATCTTTAATCCTGGCAGAGGCAGAGGCAGGAGGATCTGTGTGATTTCAAGCCAGTCTGTTCTACTTAGTGAGTTCCAGGACAGCTGGAGCTACAGGGAGACCGTGTCTCAAAAAGACCAAAAAATGAAAATAAAAATCCTACAGTGAACTCTGGGTTGTAGCTTAGCAGTACAGTATATGTTTAACATGTGCGAGGCCCTGGGTTTTATTGCAGCATGACAAGAAGAGGGGACAAAAGGTAAAGGGAGACTTGGAGTAATTTTGATTCCACTTACAAAGCACTTAGAAAGTTGAAATTATCAACCCCTAGAATCTGGTGAAAGGTAACCAAGAAATTCACCTGTCTCATAGATAAAATTTGTCTTGTAATTTGAATTAGGGAGACTTTACTGACTATGTGAAATAATCATGTGTTTAACACTGCCCTTTATTTACAGAGAGAAAACGGTTGGAAGCCAAGCAACGGGAAGACATCTGGGAAGGCAGAGATCTATCTGCAGTTTGAACATCACTTAATGAAAGGAATTATTTCCATGAATTAGGAAGTGTTTCCATACTCTTCATACAAGACGATCCTTCTAGAGCTGTGTACATGCAAATGAGCATGTTAAAGGAAAAGTGAACATGATGAAGACTGGCAGGGTATAGGGAGAAGACAGGTTCCTGTCCTCACTCCTAAAAACAGGTTTTCAGTGTGGTGGATATAAAAAAGCCCCCATGTGGGAAGAAACAGGGAAGAAGTGGCTTCCAAGAGTCCTCTGGATAGAACAGGTTCCATTAGTGTGAGTCACAGTTCTAAGCAGTCTAAAGCAAATACCAAACAGAACAGAGTACTCATGCCTGCAGTGATAGGAGTTGGAGGCCTGCAGCAGCAGGTTATTCCTTAGTACCTCACAAAGCTAAGAACAGCAGTATTGTGGACAGCAGAGAAGGATGAGTAGAAAGCAGTTCACACAGAGACTGCACACAGAGACAGAATAGGGTCTGGTACACTTGACATACACGAAACCTATACTACTGGTTCCAGAACTCCAAAGCCGGTGAACTGCAGCAGATGTGGGTATTTGGACTTCTGAGTTTGTCCTAAGCTCGGTGCTTGGAGCTCCTCCAGCTGCACAGCAGCTAGGGGGCTGCCACCTTCGTCCCGCATAGTAAACCCAGTCCTGGGGAACTGTGTGAGCTCTGATTCAGGCAGTAATATGTTATGAGAGAGAGACATTAAAGGTTATTTTATGATATAAGTCATCCTGGTGCTTATGAATTTTGTTCGTCTCCTTGCCCCTCAAAGCCCAGATCAGCTCTCTTATCTTTATGCTTATGATGCTGTATTTGGTTTAAATGGATTTGTTGTTTTGTCAAACCTCAGTGAGTAGCACGCTCACCGTCTTTTCTAGCCTGGAGTATACTTTAGGATTACTATATGGTAGCTCTCCTCTAGCCATGGCTTCTTTATGTATCTTCATGCCAATGTTTTGTTTTTTTTCCATCTCTTTCAAATCTGACACCCTGCAGACAACACCTGCACACAGCATGTTCTTGGTATGATCTTAACTTGTGCCAGAGACACTTGGCAGGCAGCACCAGACCATCCATTACATGATGACTGCCAGGATGAAATAAACACCTCTAGTCAGTGAGAGGTTTCCCAGAGGACGTGGACAGGTCAGAGCCACCCTCAGGCTCTTCCTGTCTCACAGCTGCATTCTTAGTGGTTTTGGAAAGTGGTTCTACACTGAAGAACCCGGCAGTGCCAGTCAACAAGATCACTAAAGTGATAGAAAATGATACCTCAGTGTTTTCAGCTAGGGTAGAAGCCTCTTAAAAAAATGATTTAGTACTCATGACAATGATGAATTATTATTAGCTTTGTCTAGAAAATGGTAGAATAGGGCTCTTCCAATATTCCTCCTTGGGTCTTCGTCCTGTCCCTGCTCCTAGTCCAGTCTTGGAGCCCTGTCATAATTTCTCAGTATTGTTTTGTTCCAGGTTGGCTTTTTCAGTGAGCCCTGTCTAATGCTACCAGGCGTTATTTGGAGATTAAGTTGTTTTCTTGACCGTCTGTCTACTTTCACTTTGTCTTTGGCTTATACCTGTAAGAGTTTGTGTTCTGTCTTCACAGAACAGACTTCTTTAATATTTAAGTACGTCTCTTTGAACAGTGTGTGCTCTCAAAGAAAATGCAGGACATTACAGCATAGCTTTATATTGGATGATAGACTTCTATAGCACATCTTTGCTGTTTTGATCCTCCACCCCGACCCTGGTCTTATATCTCAAACCTAAGACCTCACACATGCTGGGCAGCACTCTACTGGTGAGCTACACTCCCAGCCCATGTTTTGGTTTTTGAAGGCTATGCATAACCTCGGGAATAAGAGGAGGTGACTGCTTTTGTCTCTTGCCCGTGATGATGTTTCTGTCTGACTACATTTTATCTTTTAAAGATATTGTTGATAATATATGCCCTATGTTTACTACCCTCCTTGTTTTTATAACTCATATTTTAAATTTTTTCTCAGTTTAATACAGTGTTTTAGCAGCTTATCTGACATCTTACAATCAGTCACTTTTTAATTTTATGTGTATGAGTCTTTTGCCTGCATGTTTGTAATGTTTGTAAGTGTACTACACGCATGCAGTGCCCATGGGTGTTTGGAGTTAATGAACTGTGATTAGCCACCATGTGGATGCTGGGAACCAAATGCATGTCTTCTGGAAGACCAGCTAGTGTCACCATCTCTCCAGCCCCACAATCAACCACTTTTAACTCTTGGGATTTATTCTTACAACCAGTCTCAGAGAATGGATTTTTTTAAGGCGACATTTGAAAATTATGGGGGATTGCTGCCTTTACCATTAATTGAAAATGTGCTTTTTAATTATATTGTTCCAGTAGCTGGGGTTGCCAGAGGTAAGAAGTAGTCCTGGCCATGGCCCAACACAGACAGCTTCAAGGTTGTTCAGATAGTAATCAACTACTTGGTTGTGTCTGAACTTTGCCTTTGTAAGAGGAATTAACTGGAGAGCACCTTAGAGCTGCTAGTGTTTCATGGAAGGAACTTCTTTAAGACAAATAGGTCTTTTTGAACAATATGACTATTGTAACAGAAAATGATGTTAGCTACTTGGGAAGACAGCTCATGTACTCTGCTGAACATATACATCTTGTGGATGTTAATACTGAGATCTCAGGGCTACCTAGATTTGAATTCTAGCTTGTTCTTCAAAACATGACAGTCTTTGTAGAATTAGGTAGGCTAGCTTCTGAAGAGTAAGCTGAGGCTCCAAGCACTTCAGTTTCTCTGGGGCCAAAGTATGCCAAGGTGAATGTCTTCTGAGGTTTTTGGTTCTGTCTGGAATTTAGTGGTTGGTATTCTGTTAACATTCCTCAGCTAGTTGTAAGTCATGCCAGCCACCAGTCTTCCCGTGTCTTTCCCTTTCAACTCAGAAGTACAACAGTCAACCCTTGTATAGCTTTTTCCAGGAATTAGAACTGGCTGCACCTATCAAATGTGTGATGTGGGCAGCATGACTGGAACCAGAGCCGGTGGCTGGCTGCCTGGCCTGCTTTTTCTGGCCTCTTGGAAACTAGATCCAGCAAGAAGCTAAGTGTAACCTTCCTGCCCAAATCTAGTCATTAGTCACCATCTCCCCTCCAGCACCCTCAAGCTAGCTGCACATTCTTTCACAGACCATTAGCTACATGTGTGAGTATAATGTTACTGTTTGGAAGATGTGTGCTAGATCCAAAAGGAAATCAGTCCTTCCCTTGTTTACCTAAACTGCCATGCCAGAATAGGTTCCCTGTGCCCAGTGAAGGAGATGAAAGGGTGGAGGAGAGGAAGGAAGAAAGCACTTCTTTGTATTCACAGAGGGTACCCCAAAATATATCCTTTTTGACTCTGTCAGGGTAGCTCTTGTACTGTGGGAAGAAGAGTATTGTAAATTTGCTCTGTCATTCATTTTGGTTTTACAACTTCTATTATAAAAGTTTATAGTCTTTGGATTGTACTTTTGCCTCCTTTTTACCCCTTAACCTCTCTGGCCCTTGTTTCAATGTTAAGCCTGGGGAGGGTAACTGAGAAGCAGACTGTAAGTCAGTATCTGACTAGAGTAATATACTAGGGTGGGCTGTCATGAGTAGTCTGTGTTCCTGTACATCCTCTTCCCAGCTCTGGGAAGGCAGAGAATATAGTGTGCTGGAAACTACACAATCACAGCTGGTCTTGTTTCTGTAGCAGTCCATAATGAGCAACCTTTATTGGCATTAGGGAGGGTGTCAGACCTGTAAGGATCATCGCTGTGTGTGTCAGTGGAGAAAAGGTCAAGACCACCTGAGCAAGAGCATAGGCAGCCACTTCTAGCAGGAATGGTGCCCTTTCCCAGTTCAATCCGCAACTAAATTAAATGTTCTTCTCCCTTCTGGTTTCTCTGGTCTCTTGTCCCTTTACTCTACCAGACCTGTCTTATTCCTACAGACAGTAGATGTTCTTTCCAATTTGTATTTATTTAAGGTAAAGTTTACTTAAGACCTGCAATGTAGGGTGATCCTGAGATGTATGGCAATCCTAAGAGACTGGATTGCCTGCCAGGTATAGGACATGTTTTTTTCCCTTGGCAGAGGATCTGAGAGAGGCTGGGTTTCTGGAACCTCAGCAGTCTTTCTGACCTCTTTCTGCTCTATAGGAAAGGCCCTGCCTGGGCACTTCTGTGAAACTTGCCTTCCAGCCCTAATAACTGGGGTTGTTGACCCATCAGGAGATGGTGGGGTGCCAGAGGCCTGAGTTATAGGGGTATTAGAAACACCCCCATGTGTGGTAGGATAAAGATACAGACATGGAGAGAGAGGATAAACAGAGGGACTGCATTCACCAATTTCTCTGCCAGGTGTGACTTTGACAGTTATTTTGCACTGAGCTTGTAGCAGAGAACTGACTCCACTTCTTTGTGTACTTTGGTTCTCTGTCCTCTGCTCCACCAATCATTTGTGAAGTGCCGCGTAGATGGGGGCTTGGGCCATAGTTCATCCCTCAGAAACCAAGAGCTCCTGAAGCTGGGAACTCTGGTAAGTTTCAGGAAAGACTGAGAGTCTCCTTAGAAGAGAGCATAGTTGACCAGAGCCTGGAGGCTGAACTGTGTAGGCCACAGGCCCTCGAAAGAGGTCCAGAGCCATCCTGAGAGAGAACACTACCATCCTGGGGTGGTAATCTGGCCATCAGAAGGCTTCCTGAGCGAGTTCTTGGTGCTCCTTGTCACTGGCCCCTTTTCCTGTGAGTCAGGGCTCTGTGAATAGCATGGCTCCAAAAGTCTGAGGTATCTGGTGTGTGAGCAGAGCTGGGAGTGTACAGCAATGGCTTCAGATCAGGTTGTTCCTGAGTCGCTGTTCCTGCTCCAAGGAGAGCTCTGCATTGGCTCGGTATGAATCTCCTGTTGGTCAAAGGGAAATAGCTGAATAGCTAAATCTACCTATCCTCCCTCATTCCCTGAATTTCACAACGGGCTTATTCTGCCCAGCTTGTCCTTTGCATTAAGTCAGTCAGAGAGACACCAGCCACTCTCTAGAAACAGCTTGGTCAGGAAGAGCAGGCTGCTGAGTGAAAAGGGCTAGCCTGGTTCTTCATTGCTCCCTCCTCGGGTTCATTCTGTGCTCTGGGTACTGGCCACCCTGTCTGCCCTGTCCTCTGACTCTGCTCTAGCTCTGCAGTGTCAGTGATAGTCCAGAACAGCAGCTCCAGCCAGGCCACCCTCTTCCATGGCATTAGCTGTCACCTGGCTCCAAACGTCCCTTTTCTCCTGCAAGCCTAGAGAGGACAAGTATCCCTGTTTCACAGATGGAGATTAGGAGTTACTCGTGTTCCCTGAATCAGCACTCTGAAACCCAGGGTGGATCCCAATGAGTATTCTTTCCTCGCACACATACATATAATTAAAATCTTTAGAAAAAAAGAAATTTGTGTTGTGTTTTCTTCAGCGTCTAGGGCTAGAGACTAGATTTGGAAAGCAACCAAATCAAGGGCTTTCTTCTGTCCCTTCTCTGTCCTCTACCCTTTTATCAAAACCCTGCTCAGATACCACTTCCTACAGATCTTTTCCAGCCTCCAGGTTGTTGCTTCTTTTTGCTTGCTACCCATTTCCTTTTGTTGTGTACTCACCAGGTTAAGATTATCTATTTGTGTATCTGTACACCTTCTGTGACACAGAGTTCTTGTAGCTTCCTGCACGGCACAGTGATCAGCACACTTGTAGGACTTTAATGCATGTTTACTGAAGGGCCGGCTCTGCCTCATGCCTTAGTGCAAGTGTGCTCTGGATACTCACCTTAGAAAATCTAGGCATTTTTAAACTATAAGATAGAGCAAATCTGTACACAAAAGAACAGTCACCTCTGACACGACAGTCCTTCCTCTCTGTCGGCATTCTACCTGGAAGCAGTGACTGTAGCTGGAGGTGACAGTACAGATCAAAGGGAGCTTCTTTTCCCTGTGAGGTAGTCAGCTTAAGGTGAAGGGAAGGCAGCATAGGAAAATGACAGGAAAAGGGCGGAAGTACTGGACTGGAAAAGAAAACCGATGTAGCCTGGGACAATAGAAAAGATCCTGAGACAGATTGAAGACTTAAGTTTCTGGTCAGACATTCATAGAGGCAGACGGACAGTTACTGGGTGAGGTTTATGGTCAGACCAGTGTCACCCATCTCTAGCCATCTGTATGCACCTACAAGGCACACCCAGGTATGCTCTACGCGTCCAGCTCCCTCAGCCACACAAGGCTGGTGTCACAGTGGCTCGGTTACCTGTGTGGCAGCTGTGCAGCCAGACCCGCTGCCCGTCATACTTGCAGTAGCAGCGCATCACGTTGTTGGAGAAGTCTGATTCTGCCACATCGTTTGTGGGATTGACGACCACCTGGAGTGAGAGGGGGCAAGTGAAAGTGGGTGATGTGCTTTCTGAGGTGACATGTAAGGTCCTCACAGAGTTCTATAAAGTAACATCTGTGCTTCACTAATCCCCCCAGGAAATAGGCATCCGTGTCCATTGAATCAGGACTCAAACCCAGGGCCTTGGGGTGCCTGTGAGTGTTCTTCAACTACAGCACAGCTTTTAAAAGTGATAGGCCTGTTGGAGACCAACAGGAAACTGCTGTCGTCTGACCCCTGGAGGATTTGTAAGTGCTGGAGAAATGAACGGTTCCTGTGGCTGGCGGCTGAGCGTCCTTACCTGGAAGATATAATCCCCTGGACTCACATCTGTGATGTCCACCCACTGGCAATCAATGTCGTGCCGGTAGGTGTCCCAGCAGCCTACAGTCACCCCCTGTTCCCCAAAGTTGGCACATGCATAGCGTCGTTGTAGTCCTGTGGAGAAGAATGCACAGTTACCATGGCACCAAGAGGCACTTGTGACTAAGAATTGTGTGGTCTTCCACATGCTTTCCAGTCAGTCCTCACACTGGCTTTACCAGCTCAGTGCACCTACACCAGTTCATAGGGACCTATGGGTCAGTTAAATGACTTACGTGAGTATAGAATTCCATTACTGGCAAACGGAACTGTGACAAAAACATTCTTACTTTGGAAGTCTAGTAAGAATTCCTGTTGGCCTAAGAGATGTGGTTGGAAATTCTGACTCTACTATGTTAATAATCTGTCTACCCATGTGTCCTACCAGCCCTCTAACGATCTGCTGTTACCTGGATATGTAACTAAAGGATTAGAGACTGTAGGAATCCGAATAGGAGTCTGATGTTTGCTGCCCTCTTGAGAGCTGCTGCTGTTAGCTGAGATAGAACGTGCTAAACCTTCGTAAAGTGGTACAGAATGCTGGGAATTCAGGGGAAGTCAAGACTTTTCTACCTAAGATTTCAGAAGGCAAGAAACTGCCTTGCGTGCTATTGCCCAGCTAGAGTCTTCCAGTGCCTGGGGGCTTTGAGCAGGGCAGAGAGGCGCTTGAGCCCAGAGGCACGTGAGGATACAACAGGAGTATATTAGAAGGGTATGTTGGTAGGAAAGCAGGCACCTGTTGGGCAGTTTGTGTCTTCTAGACAGAAGCTGGCCTTGTGCCCCTCAGCCACTTTGGAGCCATTGAGTGTGAGCAGGTCATAATGAGTGAAGACCTCAATGCTGTGGTAATGTCTGAGGAAAAAGCAGAGCAGTCAGTCCCGTAGCAACAGAAGTAGGTCTTCTCTGGAGAGGTTGTCAGGGAAGGCTGAGGCACTGGGCCCCGTCATTACCCAGGGAGGAAAGTTATAATAGCAGGGCAGTGCCTTTCTCCTCTCCAAACCCAAGATTAGTATGGTCCACAGCCTTTGCTGGCACTCCTGCCAGGCAGCAGGGCACAGCTGTCCCCTTTACATAGAGTCTTAATTCAGGGAGAAAAGGTAAAAGACACACTCCCCTCCACAGAGCCTCCAGAGCAAGACTGAGGTCGAGGCAGGGGCACTGGCCCAGGGACCAGCCTAGGAGTGGAGAGGCTAGGAGAGTTTGCTCTGCTCCATCAGCCTGGGACCAGATTGCTGCCATATCTTCCAACCCAGTGGTAATGACAACTCTGCATGCTACAGGAAAAGGTGCTTATTATCACAGGCAAGGCCAAGTCCTCAAAGCGCTGCCCATTCCTCTCAGCTTTCCTTATCCACTGCTGTGTTCCGAAAGAAAAAGTACATTTTCCCCTCCACTCTGCCTCCGTCATGGGCATTGTCTCTCTCAGGTCTGGAGGCTCCTGATAGGAAAGGATGTTTGTTGTCTCTTTTCCAGCATCAGTCTGTTCCCTGCCATCCTTTTGAGGCTCTGCCTTGCTGCTGCAGGAAACCAAGCCTGTCCTGCAGAGCCAGCATCCTATTTTGGGTCACCAGGTTTCTGGAGTCCCCACTTTCCTGCTTGCTGAAAATAAAGTATGCCTAAAGTCTAGTATGGGGTAAGTGTCTAATAACATGTTAGCAGAGACCAACTGCTGGTGATCACATCTGGCTGGGATGCTGCTAGGGTAGCTGTCTCCTGCCCCCCACCCCAGCACCACCCACATAGGTACATCCATGGAAGATGTAAGAGAAAGAGAGAGGCCAGGTGGATGCTACAGAGATCCCCCATATTCTTCCTTGGGGGCAAGACTAGCCAGGTGTTTGTGAAGGTAGGCTTCCCACTCACCATTCACACTTGACCTAGGAGTGTTCGCCTGAGGCCAGGGAAGATCAGACAGTGTGGCCTGTGGATTCTGCTTTTGGTCCTAACCTCTAGAGCCAAGTTGTGGATATGTGCTGACCTGTGGCACTGATGCCAGATCCAGCTGTGGCGTCCAGCCTTGGGACGAAAATCAGCCCGGCCCAGGTTGTAGATCTGTGAGGAAAAACGCAGCAGGCGCCGGTGCCCGTAGGGCCAGTTCATACGGTCAGCAGACTGGGAGAGACAGTTCTCCTCATGGGCACAGTACAGCAGGCTGAGCGGACGGTCCTCCAGGTAGGCTGTTTCTTGTACCAGCTGGGCATTCATCACAAGGTCTGGAGCGCCTGGGGAGCAGCGGGCCAAGGTAGGAGGCAAGGTTAGAGCCTGCACTCGGCATGAGCACAGGCTGGCCCTCGGACTACCAAAAGAGTGCAGAAAGAAAGGAGTTGAGTCAGAAGATGTGAGTTCTGATAACAGGCCATCACTTCAGCCTGGGAGGTAGCTCCTGGGTCATAGTTAAGATTGCTGGTTTGGAGCCAGCCCACCAGAGTTCATTCTTGGCTGAATTCCTGACTATACCGTTTGCCAGCTCTGTAACTGAATAACATTTTTGTGTCTCATTTTTGTCATCTGAAAGATGGAGATCATATTAATGATAATAATGGATAATACATGTAATGTGCTTAGGTCACTGTCTGGCCTGAAGTAAACGGGAAATGCATATAAGTTATCATTCCTTTTGTAAAATGCTTTTTATCTTATAAAGTGGCTTTGTATAACTTAATGCAGAAAATCCTCTCAAAAAGCTCTACTGATACCTAACTTGGTGCTTCAGCCAAGTCCCTCTTTTTCCCTGGGCCTCAGTTTCAGTTCCTTTAGTGTCTGTCAGGCTGGAAGGGAGAGTTGGAAGAGTGAGTCCAGGAGCCTGCCCTAAACGCTACTGTTCAGTCTGCTGGTCTGGGCCTGTGTTCTCTCTATGCATTCCACTGTAGCCTGAGCACATCTGCTGGGACCCATGCACTTCTCTCTCAGGCATCCTGGGCATCTCCAGTGCTGCTCTGCATGAAAATATCTAGTCTGGAGTCAGTGAAACGGCTCAGCCAGTACAAGCCTGAAGACCTGAGTTCCATCTCTGGATCCCACAGTGGAAGGAGTGAACTGAGTCTGAAAAGTTTTACATACATACAGACATACATATACACACACACTAATAATAATAACAACAGCAAAATCATTTTTAATTTAAAAAATATCAAATCTGCTGATGCCTGGGTCTGACTAGGCACCTCAGGGTTCTTAACCTCTTCTGAAGACACTCGTCTCTACCATTGCTGTCCCTTGAGTGTCACTACAGGAATGTAGAGGTTCATTGCTGTTGCCGTGAAATCTCAGAAGAGAAAAGCGACCTTTCTCTAGGCTTGCTCATGCCAAGACACAGGTATTTGGGGTTTAGGCATCAGGACAAGGGTGTCTGTAGGTGAGGCCGTGTACTGATGAAGCTGGGTGTGAACACTGGCTTGCTTCACTGGGCTTGGCGAGTGCTTTGCTACATGATGCCTGTCCTGTCACTAAACATGCACTTGAAATTCCTGTGGCTTATGTTGAGCAGGGCCAGGACATGATCATTGACAAACCTGAGTTCCTGAGGGAAAGGAAAGTTTTCAGAGGAAATGGGGGCGGAGCATAAAAGAAGTGAGAAGAGTCGAGAGATTGGGGTGACCACAGGCTGCAGGTGGACCCTCTGCCCAGCTGTTAGGTAGCATCAAATGGGCTCAAGAAGCAGCTCTCACTAGAGGCAAAAGAACAGAGAAGTTCCAAAGTTGACAGGCAGGGGAGTTCAGAGCAGGCATGCTATGAGGCCTTTGTGCTGAGGGTACCACTCTGACACCCTGTCCAGGGGAAGGTGAGGTCAGTGGGCCCCAGGGTTCTCTCCAGGGGACTGCACAGAGAGCTCCCTGACAGGTTAAGATGTATCTGGATTGGAGTGTGGCTGGGAAATAGGTCAAGTGGCCACTGGGGTTGATGCCAGCCTGCAGCATTTGGTTGGGATATAGTTATCTTGGCCCAGGCCTTGTTGGTCAGTGTCAAACAGATGCTGTTGCCCTGAAAATCTGGGTCTGTGGAGCAAACTTTTGCCACAAAATGGTCTTGTTCTCAAGCCTCTTGGACAAACTCCTCAGCTTGGAAGGAACCCACAGCTGGGTCTTAGGCTCTGGTGTGCCTCACATTCATACAATCTCTGCAATGTCTTTCAGAGTGTTTCCTATAAACAATAATGAATGTATTTTTGTTGTTACTCAGTTCCAAGAAAAGTCGTTACTCTCACTAAGTGTAATACACCATCATGCTTCCTACCGCTTTGCTTGTTTAAACTGTTGGGGCATGCTCCCCAAACTGGAAAAGCCTCTTATTTTCCTTACGCTTCTGTGTTTTCTGTTTCCATTCTTACTCCAGTCCCTGAGGGGAGGAGGGCCCGACAGGCTTTACTTTGCCCTTTTTTGGCTGGCCTTCGTTTCAGAGATCTGCCTGCCTCTGTCTCTGCCTCCTGATGCTGGGATTAAAGGCATGCGCCACCATGCCTGCCAAAGCTTTGCGTCTTGATAGGACAGGCAGCTCCGCCACAGCTTCGGGTCCGCTCCCTGCCCCCGCCCGCCGCCGCCGTATTACTCACTGTTCATGCAGGCAACTCCAGCTGAGAAGCGCCCTGCGCCGTGGGAGCAGTGCACGGGCCCGTGCCGCGGACACTGCTGCAGGGCCAGCTCTGTGCCTGAGCAGCGCACCCCACTCATCACCACGTCTTTGGCCTCAGGTGTCCCCTGCCAGTACCAGGTATCCTAAGAAGACAGCCAGCAACACCCCGTCAGAGTGGAGAGGTGGCCCAGGGGTCGTCTCTGATGCCTCTCTCTCCCATTCCCACTAGACCGAGTCCACAACAGGCCTGGAAATCTTTATTAATGAGAGCCCTAACCCATGGGCAGTCCATAGCACCTGTGGGCCCCTCTGAGGCTAGAAGTTCCTCCCACGTATTGGGGTAAACCCCGGCTGCTTATGGCAGTGTCCCCATCCCTCTCCAAGAAAGCAGCTCTCTGCGGTTAGCGCAGGATGGGCCCGGTCCTTTTGCCCCATGCCAGGTAGTATGTTTCCATGCCCCAGCTGTTCCTAACACAGACACTCAGGGCAGAGCCCAGTCCTCTGAATGAGGTCTACCCTTCCATTACCTAGCAGGCCCATACAGGTACATGTGTGGATGTTTCTCCACTGCAACCATGCCTGAGTCCTTTTGATTTTTGTTTCCAGTCTTTTGCCTCCCATACAGTGTCATTTGTCACTTGGACCACTGCAGCAGCTCAAGTGCCTACGGAAGGGTTAGTCTCTACCCCAGCTATTTTCCAGGCGGCAAGAAAGTTTCAGTGACCTGAAGTGTACGAGTGAATGATCTGTCCCTGTCTTCTTTACCCCTGAATTTCACACCTCTTCCTCTTGAGAACCACATTGCAGCCCTTGGCCCCTGATTTCCTCAATCCAGTCAAGCTTTCTCTGGCCACAGACCCATGTAGGGGCTGTTTATTTCCCTTGTATGGATAACTTCAATTTATGATTCCTATGGGTGAAGCTGTATACCAAGTTGTGTGAGCAGCCTTCACACAGCTGTGCTCTAGTCTACCACAGCATACCCCTCACCCAGCATCATGCCAACCCATAGCTTCACTCAATAAGTGATGGATGAATGACTGAATGAACAGTGATGAATGAATGGCCAGCAGCTCCAGCAGAAGTTTTGGTACTGTCAGTCCAAGACGCTGCGGTTGTAGGAAGGAACCAGACAGGAACCTACCTTGATGGCGAAGTTGGCAAAACCCAGGCCAAGTTGCCGACAGGTCACCATGGCTTCAGTGAGTCCCCAGTGGTCGCTGCACACGGTCCCCCAGCGTGGGACCCCATTCACCTCCACCTGCACTTCCACCACACCCTCTTCGGGGTTGCGCCCCCCAGCTAGGCGTACCTGTAGTGGTCAGAGAGGCATGTAAGGGATGGGAGACCCAGGACTGCAGCCTGCCCGCAGGCCCTGCCAGAACTGACACTTGAACCTGAACAGCCCCCAGTGCCACTCCCCAACGCAGCCAGCCTTGGGCCCTGGTCTGAGGTGCCTTCTTTCTCAGCTTTACCCAGAACATCGGAGTGTGAACCATGTCCCTCTGCCATCTGTGGGACTGCAGAGGGGTCAGGAGACAGAAGAGGAGAGAGGGCTTTCTAGGCCAGTGTGAAGACAGGCAGACCGTCCTGGCAGAAACACTAGCTGTCTCTCCTGAGCCCCCTCCCCCTGGCTCCAGGTTGTGTTTCCTAGAGACCTGTCTGAGGACATACTCAGACCTAAACCCACCTGATTTTGGAAGCCCATGTCAGGAATGTTGCACCTGACTGCAGCATCATTCGAATGTTGACAACCATTCTGGGACCCTTCCAGGGCCGGGCAGTCGCTGAGGGTCCGCTCATACCCGCTGCAGCGCACCTCACTTAAGTGAATGGGCCCTAGCCCTGTGGGGGAAGAGTGTACCATGTGAGGCTCCATCTCTAACCCATACCTGTGACTTCTCCCTGGGCGTGAACTTCCTGTTCTGGGCCACCAAGAGAGAGCCAGGAGCCTATTTGGCCTCTCCTACCCACCCTTGACCTCCTTGCTCACCTTGACCCAGCTGGGCCCCAAAGAGGGCCTCTCTTGCAGAGCCAAAGCCAAGCTGACGACACACAACGCTGGCCGAGATGAGGTTCCACCTGTGGTCACAGACTGTACCCCACTGGAGGTCCACAAGCACTTCCACCCGGCCCTCGCCCACCTGGGCCCCAGAGCGCAGGCGCACCTTCAGTTCCTGCTGGAGGAAGAGAAAACCTGCTTCAGGAAAGGCAGCCCAAGGGGCTGAGCCACCACAGTGGATCCCAGGGCCAGAATCCTCCAAGTTGTATGGCCAGGGCCAAGGCCTGGCTTCTGGCCCTGCCTTTGACTTCTCTTAACTATGACCTCGAATAAGCCAGCTTTCTCCACCTCTCCTTTGATGACACTGGTATGTGTGTCTATCACCTCACTAGCACTTGCCCACCTACTTTTTATAACAAAGAGTCAGGCTCAGGTTCAATACCTACAGCCTCAATGGGCTGCAACTACAATTTAATTATTGTTTTCATGGTTGCCTTCTATTCATGGCAAGTGATGTCAACTTTCCATTTATGGTGGGATGACAAATGATCCCTTTTTAAAATAAATCTCAAGACTCTACCATTCTGTGAGCCAAGCTCCTGCTCCCAGTCTGGTACCTCTTTCCTCTCTCCACTGGGCAGGTGGGGACCTTCAGGCCAGTCCAGGATCCCATGGGGCTCACCTCTGCCCGGGACTCCTTGCGCTGGGGCTTCGGCTTCTGTGGGTGAAAGTGGGGCCCTGCCACACAGCTGACCACAGCATGCATGCCACCTGGACAGGCCGGCCGCTGCTTGCCCCGTCCTGGAGCCACCTGCACCTGACACTTGGCCAAGTGGGGTTCCGTCCCCAGACAGTCGACCCGATGAATCCAGAAGGAATTCTTATTTGTCAGGCTGTTCAGTCTGGAAGACAAAGGGAATGTGGGTGGAGGAGAGCTTAGGTAGGGATGTGGGAGGCCAGAGGAGAAAGAGAGGAGAAGAAGAGGGAGGGACGGGGGAGGAAGGAAGAGCCCTTCGCGCCATGCCCCTTTGCTTGCCCTCTGAGATGCCACTCCTACCTAGACTTGGGATCCTTCATCTTCAGGTTCCAGACTTTCCTGTGGTAGAAAAAGCAGATGGAGGTGGAGGAGTCCAGGAATTACCCTCTACTAGCATGGTTCCTCAGTTTCTCTTAAATTTATACTAGGTTTCTTAGATTACTTTTTTGCAGAACTTTTTTCAATGCTGAGCTTTGCAAATGGCCCAGATAAGATTGCCACCTCACAAATGATAGCCCCCAATTTACAACAAAGGCGAGCAAGGTCCCCCGGCTCATCCTACAGTCTCCACTGTGCTGGGCCTGCCCCTGGACTATGCAGCTCAGTTTTGCCCTTCCCCCAGTCCAGAGGAAGGGATCTTCTAAGAGAAGAAGTCTGAGAAATGTCCCCTGGGAAAAGAGGATTTTGAGGGCCTTGCTGGGGTTATGGGGAGCTGCCAGCCAGGCTGTAGTCAGGGCTGCCCTCCTCCAGGGTGCTGGGTGAGTCAGTAAGGCCTGATGTGCAATTAGCTGATAAAGAGCCAAGGGGCCACATCCCTATCATGTTTAAGGATAGAGCCTCGTAGCTGCTCCTCAAGCTCCACATTCAGGACCAGGGTCACACAAGCCAGAAGCAAGGAGCTTGTGATTGCCTCATGAAGCAGGACAACCCAAGTGAATCAGGGTAGATGATGTGGAAGCCTCCAGGGAGAGCCCTCCGTCATGAGACATGCTTGAGGGTGTCAGTGGCACAGCTGGTAGGACTGGAACTGTGGTGGTTATTTATGGAGCTGATGCAACCTTCTGTGACAGTTTGGCCATGTTTCTGACAGAGTATTTTTATGTCTCTTTTTCCCAAACTCCCCAACCCATGCCTTGCTTGCATGCAACCCAATCACAGCCTGGCTTTGATCAGAGTAGAAGGAATTCTGTGGACAACAGAGTGGATGGTTGAGGCCCAAGTGCTTTGCCCAAGGCCCACAGTGAGTTACAGATGAGCCAAGACCAGAATGCATTTCGTCTATACTAACGGGTGATGCTGTGAAGATCTTCATGTAAATCTTTAATGGACACAACATTTTATATTCAGTTGCTTCCATTGTACACTGTAGTCGATTCTTTCTTTGAGTTGGCAAGCACAAAGCTTATTTTCTGACCACTTCTCGGTGATCACAGAACCTTGAACCTCCTTGCTCACTCTCTTAACTATCCTGAGGAATCTATAACCCAGCAAGTCCAAGCACTGTCCTCAGTTGGGCTGTTTCCCTCCAGCCCCAGGTGTTGAATGGCCTGCCGCAGACCTCCACCCTCACCAATACATCTCTCCTGATCCTCTCTGAACTTCAAGGTTCACAACACACACACACACACACACTCACATGCATGCCCAGGTAGGCAACCCTGCCCCTCCTACCTGTAGTAATGGTTGTCGGCAGGCACTTGGCTGGGAAAGCCCAGCATCCCGCACACAACCCGGCTGTTGTTCATGGTCCAGCCCTGGTCACACACCTGCCGCCAGTGGCCATCGTACCGCACCTCCACAGCCCCCTCAGTCACTGGGCTGTGCCTCTTGGCACTGGCAAGGATGGGCTTGAGGCGTACCTCTTCCAGCCGCCGACCCTGAAAGGCACAGAGTCACCTCACTGTGGACTATGTCCCTGGGGTCTTGAGCCTCCTACAGGCTACTGCAGATCTACACTGAGAAAGTCAGGCTCAGACTCCTCCAGCCCACCCTCCTATCTGTCACTGTTAAGCCCAGAGAACAGGAGGGAAAGTAGCAGGCAGGGTCTCTGTCCAGACCCTTTTCCTCATCTCAAATTTGTCAAACTGGAGAGGAGGCCCATCTGTGCCCTTCCCTGGGATCAGGACAGGTGGCTTTGGGAGCATGAGGCATCTGCTGGGTGTAGAGGGACCTTTGTGCCACCCTGAGAAGAGCTGAGATGAGCAAGAACAGTTCTTAAGAACAACCCCTGGATCCTTGAGCCTATGGGACCCACCCGCTTAGCCCTGAGTGAATTAAACCAGTGTGCAGCCCCTCTACGGTGGCCAACAACACATCCAGTAGGCTGGGGTGAGCTGTCCTCGGGCAGAGGCTGCCTAGCAAGCGGAGGATGGGAACAAGAGCCCGGCCCTGCTCATTGCTGTTGTTTGGCTTGAGCTGTTTTTAGCTCAGAGTTGTTTGTGCTGGGAAGAGGCAGCAATTGTGGCCAAGCCTGTGGGCAAAGCGGACCCCTTGCCCCACATCTGCCTCCCTCATGGGGAGCAGCTTTTGTGGTTCCCAGCAGGCCTGAAACAGCTCTACATCATCAGGCTGGGCAGGATCGCTGCTCAGCCCAAACTCTGCTGGTTCCTTTTTCCTCCGCACTCACTCTACAAGATGCCCTCAGCTCAGGCCAGGCCTGGAACAGCCTCCTCACCTGGGGCCCAAGGGCATTGGAGACCTTCTCAGAATGGTAGCCGCGCAGGCGCTGTGGATGGCACACCACCCCAACGTCTTCTGAGTGTCTGCAGTCACTGACACCCCAGCCATTAGATCCACACTGGTCCAGCGTGCTCTCAGTGCCCAAACAACGCACATTGTCTAGCCAGATGGGGCCTGGGAAAGGGGAGGGCAGCCTGAAGGATGGGCGGAGGCCTCTCCTGGTGGGATCCCACAGTGAGCCAGTATCAGCGAGCAAGGAAGAGGAGGTAATTGGTTCTCTAAGGGGTCTTAGTACCCACACCCATTGCTTCCTCTTAGTGTCAGGTCCACAGAATCTATTTCTAGAAAATGGCAGGTGGGTCTGGTGATCAGACCTACCTCTGTCCATCCACCTAGCCATTGTCCATCCATCACTTAGTAAGTACCCACCATGTGCTAATCACCATGTTCAAAGAAGTTAGAATTTAGTGATGATGAATCTAGTGATCTCATTACAAGAGAGAATGTGAAGGTTGGAGCGTACTCAGGATGGACCTCCCAGAGGCCATTTCAGCTTGTCATGAAAGACTGGTGGGCTTCCACAAACTTCTGTTGGAAGTCCAGTGAGCTCAGTCCTAAGGGAAACTGCCTCCCATCTTCTTGCATCTTGTGGGGCACTGTGTCACTGTCACTGTTGGACAGTCTTGTCCTCTGTCTGCCAAGCTGGACTGGTAAGCTGTGGACAAATGCCTTCGGCCCAAGTCTGGTGGCACCTGCTTGCTTAGGATTATAAACTTGTTGACCTTCCACAAGAAAAGGAGGAGCCAGGAGAGTCCTCCCAACCATCCACCAGTCTGCCTCGGCTGTAGGAGGGGGTGGGGCGAAGGGTACAGAGTGGAGAATGACACGAGTACCCGTCTTTCCACTGTAGGACGTAATGGGACCCATGACTGGACGGAGACTTTCCTGTGTGGTCTCGGGGAGGGAGAGGCCACGTTTCTGTAAGTAACCCCCTCACTCTGTTAACAAGACCAAATAAACTCTCTAGGATTTTCCAAATTGCTGGTTTGGGGAATTTGTAACTTGATTTGTTGTTAGGGACCGAGGAAGGATGGGGGGGCTCACACCTCCCAGAAGGAATTTAGCAACACTCACTTACCCTCTCCTTGGCCATACTTGGCACTGTGTGCCCAGGTCAAAGCTGACTCAAAGCCCAGCTGTCGGCAAGCCACTGTGGCCTCCTGGAGAGCAAAGTCGTCATCGCACACAGTGCCCCACTGGCCCTGGTGCAGCACCTCCAGGCGGCCCTCCTCTGGCCTGTTGGCTGGGCCCACCAGCCGGAGCTTCTTAGCACCTGGTGACTGTGGCCTGCTGGAGGGGGCCTGGCCTAGCAGCAGCAGCAGGAACAAGGAGATGGTGGCTGGTGGGGACCACATCATGGTGACTTCAAGGGCACCTGGGGACAGAGTAAATGATCTCCACCACTACCTATGACTGAGCCTATTCAGTAGTGTATAGGTAAGTAGAGGAGAGCCTACCCTCCAAATAGTCCTGGGGAGCCTCCAGGGTGCCCTCAGGTCAAGAACATCTGCCCAAGGGAACCGCAGTTGTCTGCTTTCTGATGATCCCAGCACCCTGAGCCAATAGTAAGATGCTACTCCCCCACCTAAAAAAAGCACATGGACTGCTGGGGTAGGGAGGATTACTAGGGGAAGCAAGGACTCTTCTACTCATTGCTGTGTGACTTGGCCAAGTCTCTTAAACTCTAAGCCCCAGTTCCTTGAGGTGAGGAGGTTGAGCCAAATGTTATCTGCTGTCTCCTCCAGCCTCCACAGCCTGTCCTTCAGCCACTGCTCAGGCCCATCTAGCTGTATGGTTCAGACCTCGGCAGTGACACACACTCTTGGAGGACTTGCTTTGGTCCACGTGTTAGGTCTGGTGTTGACACACAGAACTGAAGACATTATATACTCCTTTCTCTTACCACACATAGAGAAGGGGAGTTGGAGAAGGCTTTTTTAAAAAAGACATGTTTGCTGGATATAGTGGCTCCAACCTGTAATCCCAGCACTTGGGAGATGGAGGCAGGAAGATCAAGAGTTCAAGGTCAGCCTCAGTTACACGGGGAATTCAAGGCTAGCCTGGGCCCTGTCTCCAAACAAACAAACAAAAACAGATCACTAGCCTGGGCCTAGTTGGAGAGAGGATGAGCAGAAGAACCATCTGTGCTGGGAACTTGGAGGAAAAGTGGGAAGCAGCAGACCCAGATGACCAAGTGCCCTGTGCACCTAGCAGGTCAGAAATGAGGGTCCCTGGGAGGGTTTTAGGCAGGGACACACACATCAAAGGGACAGACCAGCTGGGCTCATCCTCTGCCCTCAAACCTTAGCAGCCTTGTGACCCCGTGACCAGGGGACAGGGCAGAGCACAGAGATGAGCCACAGCTGGACAAAGCTACCTACACCACCTTTGCTGAGGCTCTTCCACCCACGGCTCTGGAGACCACCGGAGGAATGGATAGCGGAGACCCGTCTCTCACACCCTGCCAACGCTTACGTCTTCTGAGTAGATGGCGTTTTGTTGTTGTTGTTAACAAAATCTCACTCTGTATCGAGGGCCGGACTCAAGCTCAAGATCCTCCCACCTCTACCTCACAACTGCTGCAATTACAGGATGTACCAGTATAGATGACCTCTTGGGGATTATCAGTTTGGCCCAGTGTTAGAACACAGAACTGAAGAAGTTAAATATACTCCTCATCCTCACTATGCACAGAGAAGGAGAATTGGGAGGGCTTTTAAAGAGGGGCATGATAGCCAGGAGTGATGGCATTTACCTATAATCCCAGCACTTGGGAAACGGTGGCAGGAAGATCAAGAGTTCAAGGTCAGTCTCAGCTACCTGGCAACCTTGCTCTTGGGGGCATACACAGCATATCAACCTGAGCAAGGGGAGTCTCTGGCCCTACCACTTCCTTCCACAAAGCTGATATCCTTGTTCCTTCAGTGCCTCACATTGCTCTTCCACCCAGTGGCCTTGACCCCTGCAGGTGAAGCAGAATAGAAATATACTAAGTGCGCTTGGGGAATGAAGCATCCCCCGTGCCCAAAATGGTACCAGGTATGAAGGTGGCACTCCAGAACTATCTGTGGCTGCCTGCATGTATGAGAAGTGCCATGGCATGGGGCTTGAGTCCAGCCCAGGCAGTCAGATTGCCTGGGTTCAAATTCCACCTCCTCATTAGTGTAGGTGATGTGAGACAACTTTGTATCTCAGTGTCTCCTCTCGGTAAAATGGGGGTCACAACACCTCCTGAATAGGACTGTTCAAGGAATGGATACATGCTAAGTCCTTAGAAGAGCAGTGAATCATCAACACCACTCTAGCAGCTCACATAGAGCCTCTGGTCTTCACTGTACAAAGGAAGGGGAGTCCACATCCATCTCCAACTGCAGGTCCCTAGATTCACCCCGGTCCCCTCCACCCGTGCTGTGAGGCCACACTCTTCCTCATCCCCCACCTCAGCTGAGCAGCTGCCTCTTCCCAAGTCCTTCCAGATGCCAACACTGCCTTCACGTCACTCCCCACTCTGGGGCTCTGGAGGCTCCCACTCTGTCACCAACCATCAGAGTGTTCTCATGCTTCCCGTGTCCCCCTGTTCTTCTCTGTGCCCTCCTAGGGAGGTGGATGCCAGAGCCTGAGCCACACCAGTCACCAAAGGAAGAGCATTCCCACCCTCAAATGACATGGGGGAGTAGAAAGTATGGGACCCTCTGCCTGGGGTCACTGGGTCTGAGCTGAGAGATGATCATAGGCTACCCCGACTAGACGTCAGAGTGCTGCTAACTACCATCAAGGGTGTCTGTCTAGTGTCCCATTTTTCCTCTCTCAGAGCCTCAGCTGCTACACCTGTAAAAGGAGGAGTGACCCTGGGAGATGACCTGCTCTCAGGGCCCCTGCTGGCCTGGGCCAGTCTGCTGTATGGCTTGTGTGGAAGTTCCTGTGGCATGGAGGGGGTCTCCGAAGCCATGCACAGTCCCAAGCCTGCAGGTTCTTGCCTGGGGACAAGGGTGGGCTTCTGCTGCAGGACCTTGGGCTCTGGGCGGGGGATGTTCCCTCCCATTCAAGCTGCAGACACAAGGCCAGGGTCTCTCATACCCCCCACACCCACTCTAGAGCCCCATAACTTTTGCTCATACTAGACCCCCCCATAATTCTCCAAACAGCCTTCATCTTCCGGTGCCCAAGGTTTTTCTGTCTGCTCATTTTCCTCAGACTGTTAAACTCCAACACATCCTCCGACATTCAGCTCAAAAGTTGCCACCTCCAGGGAGCCGCCTCCCACCCCTACCCGCCCCCCCTCCGTCAGTTCTCTACCTTCCTATCTGTTTCCACGGCACTGAGTGCGAGAAGACTCGGCTGAGAATCAGCGCTTAGGGAAGGAGGCAGCCCCTACCGTGTCTTTCCTCAAGTGAAGAAGTGAATCAGTGAGGGGAAGGAGAGGAGAGGGGAAAGTAGCTGAGGATGCTAATAGTAACACATTTATTTAGAAGCATTTCTTGAACACCCATCTCTGTTTTACAGATGAAAGATCAGGCCCAGAAAAATGAAGTAACTGCCCTGGCTAGGATTCAAACAGGCAGCCTGGCTAGAAGCTCAAAACCGCAACACTGATGGATGATGGAAGAAAATAGAGGAGAGAGAAGGGGAGGAGGAGAATGAAATTTCTCCATTGCTGGTTATGACCCAGGCTGCGATGTGAAGGCACTGGGCTAAGTACCGGGCACCCAGTGCCACCAAGTGGCAGATTCTGGACCCTGGCAGCTCCAGGCAGAGGCACCTGCTGCGGGTGCTGCCAAGGGACACTGGCACTCGGCCTGGCCTGGCCAGTAGTGGGGTCTGGAGGACGGCAAGTGCCCAAGAAATTGCTGGAGAGAGCATGGGGGTGTTGTCCTGGGGCCCCAGCTGTGGGTCACTCAGTCCCTTCTCAGTAGCTCAACAACGCCCCCGGTCTCTCCTCTCCCGCGTCACTGCCTCTGTGGGCCAAACAGCCTGCAAATGGGATCCCCCTGCGGGGCTGGAGAGGGTAGGGGCTGCAGCCCTCTTCTACTCCTAATTGCACTTCCGCACCCCAAGAGGTCAGCTCTAGGTTGGTTCTGCCCTGACTCTCAGTCCTCCAGGTCACAGGAGTGACACCCGACCCCGCTTTGCCCTATCCCCTGCAGCGTCATGGGTGAGAAATGGTTACACACAGTGTGTTCGCAAACACGACACGCAGGCACCTATGGGGCCAGCACGAACCACCCACGCAGCCTTGGGCCAACCTCCCCGAGTGAATACTTGTCCAATTGGAAAACAGACTGTTAATTACCCAGGGGCTAGGCTGACTGTCCAAGAAACCCCCAGCCCTCGAGTCCCCAGCCCTCAGGAATCCTCAGAGGCCTGCAGACCCAGGGGAGACAGAAGTAAGGGCAGACAGACAGCAAGAGGCAAGCCAGGGACCGCGGAGGCAGGAGCTCACCCGCTGGATCAGGCGGTCGAGGCTGGGCCGGGCGCCTCGGCGGAGCAGCGCTAACGGGACTCCCGGGACACCCCGGGGGCCTTTTATCTGCCTGCCGTCCGCCCCCAGCCTCGGCCTTCCCGGGGGAGGCCACAGGCCCCGCCCCGGGCGCGCCGCCGTGCGCCGGTGCCCCGCCCCGCCGGCCCCGCCAGGCGTGCCGCTCGGGAAGCGGCCTGGGCGGGAAGTCTCGGGCCGGCGGGAGTGCGGGAAGGGGAGGAGGGTGCGGGGAGGGACGGAGTCCCGGGAGAGGCGGGGAAGCCACCGGGACGTCGGGGTCCCTCTGCGGGCGCGCTTCCCTCTTCCGCCTAAGGGGGGGTCACGCGAGCCACCAGTCCTACCGCTGCGGTCCTTCAGAGGGAGCGCCCCTCAGTCTTGGGTCCTGGAGTCGGTGGGCTGGCTAGGCAGGCCAGTGCAGGCTCCCTTCGAGGCTGAGGGTCCAGTTCAGTGGTAGGGTGCTGCTGCTGCGCATGCTGAATAACGGGAGGCTTCTCTGTGCTCTGGACGACCGAGGTGTGGGGTGAAGCTCTGCTCTGCTCACTGTACAGTTGGGAACACCGAGTCCTGGGGAACAAGGTTTGCTCACTGGTGCCATTAAGATACCAGAAGGGAAAACTTAAACCGTCCCTACTTAGCAAAAGTGAAGGAAGAGTCCTGGACCCTTGTCAGGCTCACGAGGGAGGGAGGGAGGAAGTGGAGGTATTGAGGAGGAGGGGGCTATGGAATAAACTAAATTAGCAATGGTCCAGAAAGGGGAGTACCCCAGGTGACTGAGTCTCCGCCCGGGCTCCAAACGTCCCACAGTCTCTGTTCCATTCAGTGCCTGCAGGATGCCATCTGTGAAATGGGCAGAGGCTTCTAGCCTTCCAGCTTCCTCCCTAATCCCAGAGCAATCAGTGATATGTCCCTCACCTTGCCCCCACTTTGCATGGTGTCCTTGCAAAGGCTCCTTCATTCAGCAGCCAGTATTGATTTTCTCCTATGTGCTAGACAGGGGGCTGGAGTGCTAGACGCTCGAAGGGCGCTGTTCCAGGCGGAGGGGGAGGATGATGTGCAAATAAACGTGACCTGAAAGCAGAGGGTAATAAGGCTCAGGATGGCAAAGTGGACCTTGGAGATTCCTGGGTGAAGACCAGGTCACCCTGACCCTGTTAGGAGGGACCTGTCGTCCATCCCTGGCTGCTCATGTTTATGATGTCCCCCCAGTGGCCCTGCCCCACCCCAGCTGGGCCTGAAACATTCCCTAGGATGAATCAACAGGAAAGAATGCTCCCAGCCTCAGGTCAGTGTTGGCTGCAGCAACCGGCTCCTCCCCCGGGGACAATGAGACAGCTGTGCACCAGGGTGCCAGGTATGCCTGGGCCCCCGACCCTGTGCACAACCACCTCTTATGCTGAGCCAGGAGCAACATGGAGGGTTCCGCCTGCTGCCAGTCACCCAGGGGGCCTGGCTGCCCAGAACTAAAAATACCCTGGAGCCCAACGAATGAATGGATGATGTCCGGAAGTCCTTACATTGCAAGACTGGGCAGAGGCCTGAGGAACAGGGGAGGAGGTCCTCCTTGAGAAATGGGTGGCTAGGCCTGGTCATAACTGTGGTGGAATTTGTCTCAGGTACCATCCTCATCCTTAAGTGCTACTGTGTGGGCGTGGGGGTGGGGGTGTCAGCTGGTTCTGACTGGATTGAGATGCTGTGGTTTAATTCAGTCTTCAGCTTCCTCCTTCCCGCCTGCCTGAACTCTGAGAACCTTAGCCCAGTGTCTGTGATCCTCTACCACACTCTTTGTGGGCAAGTCTGTGTCCTTATTTTTATTTTTTTAGACTTTTTGAGACAAGGACTCCCTATAGCTCCAGCTGACCTGGAACTTGCTATGTAGCCCAGGGTGGCCTTGAACTCACAGAGAGCCACCTGCCTATGCCTCAGTTCTCCTTGTCCCACCAGCTCGGCTGTCTCCTCCCGGAGCTCGTCTCCTGCCCCCAGTGCCCTGTACATCTTACTTCACCCCTCTCCCGAGCTTCTCGTATTCAACGTCTCTTCACCTGAGAAAGGTTGCTGTCACTGCCACCATCGTCCCCCTCTCTGTCAGTTCCCCCTCCTCCTCTAGACCACTCTGTACCCTCCCTACTCTCACCTGCTTCCTTTCCCCCTTAATCACATACCCTCCTTAAACTCCCCTCCAACTCCTCTCCAGCTCCTTTGGAAATACCTCTCACTCCTGTCCTCTACCCGCCAGGCCACCTGCAACCCCTTGATTCCGTCTCAGCGGCTAAACACAGGCACAGCACAATGCCCGGGCATGCTTCTGTTCAGGTAAATTAAAGCCATACGTTCTGGGGGAAAATGAGACTGAAGAAATACAATACCAGAGCCTCGAAGCCCCTGAGGTCCCTTCAGGAGCTCACCATGTCTGCACTGACCTTCTTACCCGCCAGTAATTGAGCCCCTTTTTCCTCAAGCAGCACCAGACAAGTTAAATTAAAAGACATTTCTTATGCCATGATGTTTCCCTGGGTCCTTTATAACAACAAATAAAGTAATTGCATTGCTTTTAACCAGTCTGTCTTGCCAGGCAAGATTCCCAGGCCTTAGTGGGCTAGCCTGGGAACTCCAGTGCCTGTAAGATGGCTCTTTTTACCCAGGGTCTTGCCTTATCTAGGAAAAGTGATTGAGGGCAGAGCTACATGGAACACTAAGGACGTACACATAGACCTAGCTCAACCGTTTGTGAATTACCTCTGGAATTGATTAAGGAGTTCTGTGGGAAATAAGAATTCAAGAAGAGAGCTATTGACTACAGAGAGCTGCATCTACGCTCAACACAGATCCTTGTAGCTTTACCTCCTCTTGAATTGGAATTTGTCAGTCTAGACCTTTGGGAGCAATTTATAGACTTTTTTTTTTTTTTTTGGTGAGGAATTGATTTTTATCTTCCTAGCCAGAACATAAGATTGTTTGTGGTTGGGACTGACAGATTCTGAAGGGTTAATTTTTCATGTAACCAGTCTAAAATTCAGCTTCTGGGAACTAGGAGGGCACACTGAGGAAATGTGCTGGCTTGCAAGGGGATTCAAAAAGGGCTTGCTGAGATAAGAGGTTATGGAAGACCCCTCGGGAAGCAGAAGCTGAGCCAAGAAACCCACCAGCAAGCTGGGGAAAGACACGGAGCCATTGACATCAAAGAGTAACCAAGACCCAGCCAGAGGACAGACAGATGGGAGACAGGCTCCACCAGAAGCCAGGGCTCAATTCACTGAGCATGTTTAGACAGAATAAGAGGTATACCCGGCCTTCACATCCTGGACCAGCAGTTCTCTAAGAGTCATCTTGGACTACTGGCGCCATCAGCATCACCTGGGGATGTGCTAGAAAGGACAGTTACCAGACTCCACCCAGACCCACTGCATCAGAAACTCTGTGGATTGGCCCTTCTCAGTAAGCCTTCCAGATGATTCTAGTGCCTGTTGATACTGGAGTGCCTCTGCTCAGGGTTACACTCTTGGAAAATGTTTGCTCTGACAGATTCTGGAATCCTGTGGATGCCATTTTCTTTAGAATCTCAGACCTGCCTGATAGACTCAGCCTTCGCTGGTCTTCTTGCGTCCTGCATGGTGGACTGGATCTTTGGGAATTCTAACCTTCTACATCCAGGGTTATCCTCAAATAGATTTAAATCTCTTCATGATGGGGTGGTTGGGTCATACCTACTGTTCTACTTAAGAGTTCTAAGTAGAACTCTTGTCCCCAAGGAGTCCAGCCTGTGTGTAAAGGTAATTCCTTTTTATAATCCCCTGGGGGTACCCACCTTTCCTGGGTCAGAAATATGAGGTCAGGTCACTATATGGATTCTGGATGAATCTTCCTTTGGGATATAAAATTTCGCATTTATTGAACACTGTAAGAACCACTGTCATTGTGAACATCAGACTTATATAATCTGAGGTCTTCCCAGAGACTGTGGCCAACATGTGCCATCAAAACCCACCTGCTGTGGCAAAAGGACCTGGAACTCATTCCAAATGTTCTCCTTCCCCTTAGAGTTGGTCTTGGTCTTTATAACTCAGTTGACTCTGAGTTCTTAGATAATCCTTCATCCCAAACCATTCCAGATAACTCACTAGTCAAAGAAGAGTTAAATACCTGTAGGGTTTTAAATTTTTTTCACAGAAGGAAACTGCCCAGAAAGGACAAAAAAAAGCTTCATTTCCTGACTGCTCACTGCTTGCTGTAATCTACTTTTCTTAGGACAGCCTGACCTCTGTGTGTTGACTGAAATATCGAGAGGAAGACAGATAACCAGCGTCTCCTTTTAGCATTGAATACTAGTAAACAAGGTGGGAGAAAGGAATTCCACTAATGTATCAGCAGAAATATGCTTCTGAGGGGAAATTCTTTCCTGTCTTCATTACCAATTAATGTGCATAGCTCCTGCCCACCAGTGCCCTTTGAATTACTGTCGCTGTGGTGAGCTGGAGTGATGGGAACTTGGTTGAACCCCTTAAGCCTTTGGCAAGCAGCTGTAAATCAAAGGTAATGGGTGAATGTGTCTCATTCAAGTCAGGGTGTTGTCTTGTATTAACTGCTGGGCATGGATCCATCACCTTTGCAAAGAGAGCACTTTTCTAGGCACCACAGGAACACAAAGAAGCATGTCCCGACCAGCAGGACAAATAACAACACACGACGATGATGTTGCTTCAGGCTACAGCAGCTTCCTCTTTATTTTTCACCCTTATATACCCACGCATTACATAAGCAAAATATGGCCAACCAATCAGCCAAAAGGTCATATGGGCCAACCAATCAGCCAAAAGGTCATATGGGCCAACCAATCAGCCAAAAGGTCAAGTGTTACATCAAGGTCCTTGTGATCACGTGCAGCCCACACGCTCATCATGAACCCGGATCTTCTAAGATCCAATCACAATACACTTCCTTAAACTAGAGGTCCTCATCCTGGCAGTTGCCAGCCACCATCTTAGGTGACTGTGTTGGAGCTGGCCGGTCCCCAACATCTCCCCATTTTATTAACAACAATGGCCGGGACACGTGCCTGTCTTAGGTCATCCATGTCAATATATACCCTTACCCATCATGGGATATCTCAGTACTGTATGCCTGAGAGTCCTGTCTTAGGTTGGTGTATATCTCATGCAAATCTTACCCATCTCTGGCTACCGGTCCAACATATTCAACCATATTTGAGGGGAATCACCAGTTTGGACAGCAAGCATGGCTTGTCTAATGATGACTAGGTCTCGTTGCCACACTTGTCTCATCCGACAAAGGCACCAAACATACAGGATGGTTGTTAACAGGAGGATTCCACTCAAAGTCATGGTGCCAAACCATTGCTGACTCCAGGCTAAAACTCTAGTCATAAAGGAAACAAATTGTCCAACATTTGCAGTGGAGACACAAGTAGCATTAATAGAAACAATCTGAAACCACAGAGAACGCGTCAAATTTTCAAACTGAGCATCCCATATACCATTCAAATACTTGGACAGTTCCCTAGATAAATTTGCTGCAACACTCAAATTAGCATATTGCACAGGGGTAATACAAAGTGCTGTATTATGTGCATACATCTGATGTATGCATCCTATAGAGAGAAGTTCCTGTACAATGTCCATTTCTTCTTGCAGCAAATCTACTCGCTGATTCAGTACAAGTATGGCCGCTCTCAAATGTTGATTCACTTGTACCTGTACTTCCAACGCTGATGCTGTCTTTTCTGCCAAATTATTCACAGTCTGTGCAGCTGGTATGCATAGCAGAAATATCTGTCCAGAGTTGTTGTTGGTCTCCATTAGCCTTCTGTACCAGCATTATCAGCAGTATCACCACTATCATCACCATCTTTCTCAGCTTTCTTCAATACCGGTTTCACCAAGTGCTCTGGAATCCAAATTGGCATTTGAGCATTCTGTGGAAAAACACAAACAGAGCCTCGGGTCCATATTAATACTGGATCCGGACCTTTCCACTGACCTGATAAAACATCTTTCCAAATCACAAGGGGATGTCCCTTGGAACGCCTTGAGTCATAGTACCGCTCCATGGTGGAACAGCCCTCAGTGTCTAAATTTAAAAAATTTAAGGTGAAAGGGGATATGGCTAGTTTGTCTCGCGGGGCAAGGAAGGTGGCCCCAATTCCCCCTTTTTGTTTAAGGAGCATGTTTTTTAGGGTGCGGTGCGCACGTTCAATGCTTCCTTGGCCTGTAGGATTGTAAGGGATGCCTGTAACATGGGTGATGCCAAAGGCATTGCAGAATTGCGCAAAGGCTACAAAGGTGTATCCAGGGCCATTATCATTTTTCAAAATTTTAGGCATGCCCAATACAGTGAAGGTATGTAGACAATGTGAAATAACATCCTTGGCTTTCTTGCCTGAATGCACCAAAGCCATAAGGAAGTTAGAGCAGGTATCTTATAGTAGCATGAATGAATTGTAGTTTCCCAAACTTAGGATAATGAGTCACATACATCTGCCAAATGTGATTGGGTTTAAGGCCCTTAGGATTGACTCCAACAGATGGAGCTGGGAGAAGGGGGAGACATTGGGGACAAGTTTTTACTATCTGTGAGCCTCATCTTTTGTAATAGGGAATTTAACCTTAAGAGTGCTGGCATTCACATGAAATTTAGAATGAAAATCAGTTGCTTCTATATACGCGTTAAAAACATGTGGATTGCGTGTGGAGAGGTCCGCATGATGATTGCCCAAACTCATCAGACCTGGTAGAGCAGAGTGAGCGTGTATATGGTCTATGTAAAATGGTTCTTTGCGATCCCAAATTAAATGTTGTCATGTGAGAAGCAAATTATGAATAGAGGACCACGTAGCAATGTTGGTACCGATTTCCAAATTTCGAGTTACCTGTACCACATAATCACTATCTGGTATTATATTAATGGGTTGGGAATATGTCTTGAAAACTTCTATAACCACTAGTAACTCTACTTGTTGAGGAGAATTAGTAGGGTAAAGAAAAGTCTGGACAACCTGATTACTTATCATCGCCCCTGTGCCAGATTTGGATGCATCAGTATATACCACTAAAGCTTTTGGAATAGGTTTATCACAAGTACATCGGGGGAAAATTACTGGATGACTACTAAAAAACTGTAGTACTGGGTGTGCCGGTAAGTGGTTGTCAAAGGGTGCATCGGCACAGGCAGCTGGAATAGCCCAATTGTCTCTATGGTTAACCAAATATTCTATCTGCATAGCTGTATGAGGTAAAATAATTTTAGCAGGTTGGCGTTGAAAAACTGATCACGCTTCTTTTAGTGCCTTGAGAGCTAAAAGTGCCACTGCATCTGGGTAACAAGGCAGGACCCTATTAGGGGAGCATGGTAAGTGCACCCATAAGAGAGGGGAGTCTTGCCAGAAAAGCCCTGTAGGCAGGTGATCTGAAGTCAAAATAATGTAAAGTAATGCCTGTGACAAATCTATGCATGACACATGAGCCTTCTCTAAGGCCTGTTCTACAAGCCGTATAGCATGTCGAGCCTCTGGAGTAAGTTGTCTAGGTCTGTCAGTATTTTTAGATCACAAAGCTTTACTGACCATAGGGACTACCTTTCATTTCCAAGAAGTAAACTGAAAAGATTTTTAGGATATTGATTTTCAATGCTGAAAAAGGATATGATCTTTCACTTTCCTGCTCTAAACTGGAGTGTTTCTCAGACTTGAGACAGTGTTGTGGCATTCCTTCCCTCAACCCAGGAATGCTCTTTCCTTCCTAAGGAAAAATTATTCTGAAAACTTAATTTCTACCTAAGACATATTTGTTAGCCAACTACAGAAGCCATGCAAAATTAAACATAAAATACAACACAAACTGCCACATTTGTTCTAATAAAATTATCTAGAAACTAAACATATGATGCAGAGAAAAACTACTCATTAACAACACCTGCTTGTAATAAGTGACAAGTCAGTATTATTCCAGTGTTTAGCTTTGGAAACATGAAATGCTATAGTTAAATAAAATGAAGACATTCACATTTGAGGTTGGTTGTCACACGTTACACTTTAAACACCTTGAAAAGACTAACTCTCTAGACCACTTTGCAGACAAGTTTAAAACTGTAAATGTAGAGACAGTACAAAAATCCCATTAACTTAAACATTAATGATTTAGTAAGCAGTTGTATTCTGGTCATGAGGCAGACCTTGTTAAGGACAAAAACTTATTTGTACATGCTTAATAAAATTTCCTCCAATGTCCTTTTCCTTAAAAAAAAAAAATGCCAAATGATTTTTTGCTCTTTTTTCTGATCTCAGATTCAATTATCTTAGTATTTCCTTCATGTGTATTAAATTTTATTCTGATGCTGAACACAACTATGTTAATCTATTAAATATTAGTACACTGTGCAGTGGAATTCCAGTTACCTACACACAACACGGACAATACACAGATGGCTAGCCTTACCAGTCCTTCAGGCAGAACTCTTCCATTGCCTCTCTCTGGGGAGACCTGCAGTTAACTGTTAACAGTATCCCTTTTATTTACCAATCTTCTTCTTCTTCTTTTCTTCTCTTTTTTTTTTCCTTTTTTTTTTAAACCGTGTGGGTTGCCGTACAGGCCACCACTTGTCCTGACCAGCAGGACAAATAACGACACACGACAACGATGTTGCTTCAGGCTGCAACAGCTTCCTCTTTATTTTTTCACCCTTATATACCCACATATTACATAAGCAAAATATGGCCAACCAATCAGCCAAAAGGTCATATGGGCCAACCAATCAGCCAAAAGGTCAAGTGTTACATCAAGGTCCTTGTGATCACGTGCCACCCACACGCTCATCATGAACCCGGATCTTCTAAGATCCAATCACAATACACTTCCTTAAGCTAGAGGTCCTCATCCTGGCAGTTGCCAGCCACCATCTTAGGTGACTATGTTGGAGCTGGCCGGTCCCCAACAGAAGCAAAGGTCCAGATCTTGCCCTCGGTGTAAGCCATCTAAGTCTTGAATCACACCCCTATCATCATACAAAAAGTATGAATCCCAGAAGCCAGTAAGATCTTTCATTTACTTGTTCATTTAACAGATATTTATTGAGCACTCACTGTTTATATAACTTCGGGGGTCTAATGAGGATAATGAAACCCAAGTTTCCTAAGCTCTATATACTCCTGGGGCCACAAGTGATAATGGGCATGCTTTGTAGCACTTCCTGTACTTGCCCCCACCCCTGATCAGGTGCTCCCCCAGTTTTCACTGAGGGGTTTTGGTGGGGTAGTAGCCATGAACCCACAAACAGGCTATGGACAATGGTTAACTGCGGTGCCTTCTGTCCTCCTCGACCCCAGCTCTGTACCTTCTCTGTTCATTCTGATGTTCATTACCCTGGAAGTTTCTTGACAAACATTTACAGTCTTACTGGCTAGTATCCACTGCAAAAAATGCCAAGACCCTGCCAGAGGGACTAGCTCATGATACCCTGAACACTGCCACTTCTTGAGGAACAGGGTGGTGCTTCCTTCAGAAATGAGGAGAATTCCTCCCTGCTGGGCTACCAAATTGTCATGGTTAGTTTTGATTGTCAACTTGACATAGCTTAGAGTTGCCTGGGAAGAGGGAACTTCAGTTGAAGAATTTCTCATGTCAGATTGGCCTATGTTCATGTCTATGAGAGATAGTCTTGATTGATGATTGATGTGGGAGGGCCTAACCCACTGTGGGTAGCACCATCTCTAGGTAGGTGGGCCTGGGCTGTATTAGAAAGTTAGCTGAGCATGAGCCGGTGAAGGAACCAGCTTTCCTCTATAGTTTCTGCTTCAGATTTCTGCTTGAGTTCCTGCCCTGACTTCCCTTAATAATGGAATACTTGGAAAGATAAGCCAAATAAACTCCTTCTTTAAGATACTTTTGGTCAGAGTGTTTTATTACCTCAACAGAAAAGCAAACTAGGACACATACCACCTATGTCCCATCCTGTTTCACTGACGTGTGGCCCATCTTTTCATTAATATCACATATCAGCTTATGATATATATATTGGTCTTTTTTGAGACAAGGTCTCCCTATAGCCCCAGCTGGCCTGGAACTGATTATGTAGAACTCACAGATCCGCCTGCCCCTGCCTCCCGAGTGCTGGGATGAAAGGTGAGAGCCAGTACGCCCAGCAGCTCCTGATGTGTCTTACATCACATGCTGTGAGCCCTCCAAAGTGATTTTCTTTCCAAACTGCTTTGGTTATTGTAGTTCCTTTGAATTTCCATATATACTTGAAATCGACTTGTTAATATATACCAAAAAATGCTGCTGAGATTTTAACAGAGATTGCACTGAACTTATAGATCAGCTTGAAGAGAGATGACATTTTAAGAAAAGTGGGCCTTCTGATGCGTGAACAGAGTGTAGGTCTCCATTTATTTTGGTCTCTTCTGGTTTCCTTAATCAGTGGTTTGTAATAGCTAACGTATTCCCATAATTTTGTTAGATTTATATTTAAGTATTTACATATTTTGGCACTATTATTAACTAGTACTTAACCATTAAAAATTCTAACTAGTCACTGCTAGTACATAAAAATGCAATCATTTTTCACATTGACCCTGTGTCTTATGGAATTGCTGGACTTCTAGTAACATGTATATTCCTTTGATGAATAGAGTTTGATTTCACTTTTCCAGTCCATGTCTTTCACTTCTTTTTCTTGCTCTGCTGCACTTTCTTTGACCTCGAGTACAGGGATAAAGAGATGAGCTGACCCTGAACACACTTGACTCGACCTCAGGCCTCAGGGAAAAGCGTTCTATCTTCCAGCCCTAAGAATGACGTTAGCTATGGGTCTGTTTCATCTGTCAAAATGATGCTGCATTTAATCATAGTGTTCTTTATCCTTTTGATATCTACAGACTCTGCAATGATAACCCTTGATTCGTTCCTGATATTGGTAATAGAGTTATTCTTTGCCAGTCATTCTAGCAGACTCAATTTTGTTGAGAAGCCTTTTGTGTTATTGATTTTTTTTTTGTATTGTTTTTCTGTTTTCAATGTGATTGACCCCTGACCTTACTACCTCATTTCCTTATTTGGCTTGATTTCTGTTTATTTTATTCCTTTCCTAGGTTCTAGGTATGAGATGTTAGATTGTTGACTGGAGACTTTTCCTCTTTTCTCTTGATGGCAGTACTGGGGATTGAACCCAGGGCCTCATGCATGAGGCAAGAGCTCTACCATGGGTTACAGCCCCATCCCTCTCTTTCCTAATATAATAATTTAGTTCTATAATTTTTTCCTCTAAGCACTGCTTTATTTGTGTCTCACAAGTTTTTTTAATTGAAGTTTTGTGATTTTCATACAATATAATTTGATGGCATTTAGATCCCCTCCCCTGTGTCCACCTCCCCTTATTGCCCCATCTGATTTAATGTACTTTATCACACATACCCCCATATATAATGTATATGCATTACATATATGCATTACATATTATAATAAGGCCTATAGAGTCTAATTTGTGTCTCCAAATGTCCCTCACTGTGACTCCATTCAGTGAATACTGGTTAACCTACTAACAGTCCCATGTTTGAAAGAGACTGCCCCTCCCAACAACCTTCTGTGGCCATAAGTTGCCTTGGATGGTGTGCTAGTTACCTTTTTCTTGCTCTGATAAAACACCATGACCTAGGCAGTTTATAGAAGGAAGAGTTTATTTAGCTTACGGTTCCAGAGGGTTAGATCCATACTGGTGGGGGAGTCGTGGCAGCAGAGGTGGCTGGAGCAGAAGGCTGACCACTTACAGAGTGACTGGAAACCCAGCAAGGCTTAAGAACTCACAAAGCCCTTCGCCACGGACATGTTTCCTCCAGCAAGGCTGAATCTCCTAAAACCTCCCAAAGCAGCACCACCAACAAAATGTCCAAATACCTGGAACTTACTGGGGTCCAGTAAGTTCATTCAAACGAGCACAGGTAGGGTTGGTTCGTTCAGTTCAATATCTTAAATTTTTTTTCCTTGAGTTTCCTTTGTGGCCTATAAATTCTTTAGAAATGTGCTGCTTCCTGAGTGGTCCAACGTTGTTTCCTTTATTTCCATTTGGTTCTCTTTTGGTCAGATAACATACCCTGTGATTTTTACAAATTTGTCAAAGTTTATTTTATGGTCAGGACGTGATCTAAGTGGCATATGTTCTAGGAACAATTGAAAATAATGTATATTTTGCTGTAGACAGCTTCTGTATCAAATGAATCCTGGTAACTGGTAGTGTTTTGAATTCTGTATCTTCCTGATGTTCTGTCTGGTTTGTCTGTAGGTTGTTCCAATACAACTGTTAATGTCTTCATCTATAATTAGAGATTTACCTACTTTTTCTTTTAGTTTCACCAAGTTTTTCTTCACATTTTGTACTCCTGTCATCTGTGCGTAGAAATTGAGAATTGCTATGTCTTTTGAGCAGTGACCCTTTTAACCACCCTCTTTGAGTCTGGTCATTATCTTTGTACTGAAATAGACTTCATCTGATACGAATATATTTAAACCTATAACCTTTTTTCTTCCTTTCTCTTTCTCTCTCTCTCTCTCTATTTTGAGACAGTGTTTTAACCCATGATCCTGAAACTCACGATCCTCTCGCCTCAGTCTCCTGATTGCTGAGATTACAGGTATGCATCTCTATCCCAGCCTGATTTTCTTTGATCAGTGCTTACATGTGTACCATTTGATTTAAAAAATGTGTATATGTATGCATTTGAGTGTGGGTTTGCACATGTGAGTGAGTGTCCACAAAGGTCAGAAGAGTGTGACAGGTCCACTGGAGTTGTGGGCAGCTGTGAGCTGCTGGAAAACATGGGTGCTGGAAGCCAAACTCAGGTCCTCTGCAAGAGCCATACATGCCTTTAACTACTGAGCCATCTCTCTAGCCCTATGATATATCTTTGTTTTGATTATTTTTTTGAGACAGGGTCTTCCTTTAGCCCCAACTGGCAAAGAACTTACTATGTAGATCAGATTGGCCTTGAACTCTACAGAGATCTTCCTGCCTCTGCCTCCGAGTACTGGGATCAAAGGTGTTTGCCACCATGCCCAACATGATATATCATTTTTATCCTTTAGTTCTAAACTAACTTTATTATTGTTTTTTGAAGTGAGTTTCTGTAGATAGAATATAGTTGGATCATGTTTTTTAGTGTACTCTGTGCTTTAATTGGCTTTTACATTTATATTTAGTGAAGTCACTGTGACCTATCAATACTTAAGTCTCACATTTCATTTTGGTTTCTTTCTTTCTGTCTTTATCTTTCTCCATTTTTTTCTTGCCTTTTTATGAGCTACATCAACATTGCTTGGAATCCCATTGTGAGTATTGCATGATTTGTGTGCCCATCTATTTATATAGCCTTTTAAAGAGATTCTTTTAGGTATTGTATGTTTCCCTTTATCACAGCCAACTAGTATTTCCCAGTTAGAGTAGACATTTTAGAAATATTATCTCCCTTTGTATCTTGTATCTCTTTCCTCTCCCCATTTATAATATGTCTCAAATGTTTCTGACATCAGACTGTATATAATAATTTTGGGGTTTGACCATTCAACGTAATTTAGAAAATTCAAGAATAGAAAGAACTTGAGTGTTTACCCATCTTGCCAATTTTCTGTTTTTTACCCCCCTTTCTAGGGTTCCAAATTTCCTTCTCTTTCTTTTCCATTAGAGAACTTCCGCTTGGTGTTCTTTTAGTGGAGATCTCCTGGCAGCAAATCCTCTTGTTTTCCTTCACTCAAGAACGTCTCCACTGCCCTCGTCATTCCTGAAACACTTGCTGGCTATAGAACTCTGGGTTGAGCATTCTTTTCTTGAGGATGTTGTGTCATTTCTTTCTGACCCGTGTGGTTTCTGGAATCTGTTGTTGTTCTTGTTGTTGCCCTATAGGGAAGGTGTTGTTTTGTTCTTGCTGTTTTCACAGGTCTTCTTTGTCTTTGGTCTTCAGAAGTCTGACTATGATGTATCTTGAGAGGGACTTGTTTGAGCTTATTTCTGCTCCGGCTTTATTCATCTTCTTGATTTTATGGGTTTATGTGTTTTGTAAAACTTAGAAGTTTTTCAGCCATTATTTCTTCAAGTACTTTTTCATCCTATTCTCCCTTTACTCTGTCACAGGATGCCAATGGGATGGATGATAAATGCAAGATCTTTCTGTTATAATCTACAGTTCCCTGAGGCTCTGATCATTCTCTGTGAGTCTATTCTCTATGTTGAGATTAAGTCATTTCTTATTCTTTCTTCTGTTCTTTTGATATATTCTTGAGATATAAAATTTTGCTTATTGTATTTTTCTTGTCCCCAAATTTCCTTTTTATTCTACCTTTATTTTTCAGTTCTACCTCAGCCTTCACTTAAGTGGTATGAGAGAAAAACATTTGTTTCATCTTCCTGAAAGCAGAAGTCCATGCTTCCTCCTGTTTTGCTTCAATGAGTTTGTGTGGGATTGATATTATTGCTTCTTTAAATGTTTGGTAGAATTTTCCACTGACATGGAAGTTTTCTTTGTTGGAAGAGTTTTAACTGTGAGTTTCTTTAATGGATCTCGGATTATTTGGATTATCCAGTTCTCACTGAGTGAGTTTGATGGTTTATGATTTTCATCTAGGTATTCAAATTTTAGCTGTAAACATTTCTTTTTCACATGCCCTCATTTTAGTTTTAATATCTTGGGATCTGTAGGGCTAGTCCCTTTTTTTTTTATTCTTAATATTGGGAGCTTGTGACCATGTGTAGTAGCATGGGCCTATAATCATAGAACAAGGGAGGCTGAGGGAGAAGGATCATGAGTTCAAAGCCAGCCTGGGCTATAAATATAGCCAGACTTTGTCTCAAATCAAAACAAAACAAAACAAAAAACTGGTGCTTTGTGTCTTCTCTGTCTGGCCTTGGCCCATCAGATCTTGAGGAATGCAAGCATGCCTCACCTAGGAATGGTCCCTATTTGGTGGGTTGCATCTTCTCAAAGGAGGCTGCCTTCCTTAGTAAGGGGCAGAGATGCCTCTGTCAGCCTCGATAGTTAAAGGGAATCTGAAGGCTCACAGCTTACATGCATATCTACCTCTGCACCCTGCAATGGATCTTAAGGTCCACTCCTTGCCTCCCAGGAGCCTCAGTTAAGCATGGAAAGCTATTGACGCTGTGCCTATGGATCCTTTGCAGTTTTGCCACCACTATGATCAGATCCTGTGTGTAATTGTTGGCAGTCTACCATGTGTCTACAGAATTAGTGGGTCTTTTTGCTTCTAGAGAGGTCTACCATTTGCTGGTTCACACAGCAAAAGTAAATTATGCTGTTCTAGAATTTACCCTGAGGATGGTTTCTAAAGACCACTCTTAAGTCCCCGTGAAAGTGGTACTTGAGACAAAGACTAGGGTTAAAGCTGTTTACATGGATCTTACCTCAGAAATAAAGGACCAAGAAGGGAGATACAAGCAAGGGATGAAAACCCAATGGGAGTCCCATTACCGAGCTGGTTTACAAAGGATGCAATCAGGCCTCTAGTCAATGAAGACCTTCTTTGACGATTCTCCTAAGAGCTTCCTCACTGAGGCTGGGGGAGTAGAACATTCACTTACCAACTCTTCCCCCTTTGTGTTGTGTGTTGTGAGAGTCACCTATGGGGAACTTCGTACCTAAAGGATATGGCATGGAACTTAAAATGTGTCTTGTCTACCTCCATGCTCTGAGGGCATAATCTGGTTATTGTGGCAATCACAGCCATAGTCTTTGAGTTACTGTATAGTTCCTATAGCACAACCTCTACCATATGCCTAGGTTTCCTGTAACCTAATCCTTATTCTGTTGCTCTCTTGGTTAACCAGACTTCTTTAGTGCTGGTTCTCTCCCTGAGAGGCAGCCTGCCTGCCTTTCTTAGGCAGAGGTTGGCTCTGTTCCCAGATATCTGCTACACTAGAGGACTGAATGGTACTAAGCCTCAATTCCTGGAATCTGTCAAGGTGACTTTATTTGATAAAAGGATTTTTGAAGATGCAATTAAGGCTCTTGAGTAGAATCCACTTCTCACTTCTTCTCAAGAGTGGGTCCTATATCTAGTGATAGGTATCCTTTAAGAGAATGGAGAGGGCTGGAGACACAAGGGTGCAGGGAGAAGGCCGCGTGAAAACCAAACCAGATTGGCATGGTGCTGCTACATTGTGAGGCCAGGAGTGCTAGAGCCATCAGAAGCTGGAAGACACAAGAACATGTGATGGCTAGTGTTCATTGTTAATTTGACAGGATCTGGAATCACTTGGGAGACAAGCCTCCAGGGACCCCTGTGAGGGATTATGGAGACTAGATTAATCTCTGGGTGTACCTGGACAAATTATTTTGATTAGGTTAATTGATGTGGAAAGATCTACTCTAAAGGGGGCAGGCAGCACCGTTTCTGGGCTTAGGATCTGAGTTGGAACATTTTTTGCTCTTCCCTTCCTGTCTGTGGGTACAATGTGACCACCTGCTTCAAGCTCCTGCCATCTTGATTTCCCCACTATGTACCTCAACTGTGAGCCCAAACAAACCCTTCTTTACGTTGCTTTTGTCAGGCATTTTATCACAGCAATAGAAAGCAACTAAGACAGAAAGCTCCCCTCCCTATCCCCTGCCTCCCCAGCCTTCAGACAGCAAAGTCCTGTTCACATTCTCGCAGTCTGTAGCAAATTCTCTTGGCAGCACTAACAAGGTCATACAACCATCACAGATGGGAACGTTGGCAGAGAGGCGATCAAACCCCCGACTGCTGTTCTATTGCTGCTGGCTGCTGGGAGAGTTCACAGCTATTGTTTGCCCTTTGCTGACCTTGTGAACCTCACCCCCAATACAGCTGGGGTCTTTATAGCCACTCAGTTTTGTTGTGACCTATCCTGTGCCTCTATTTAACCCCCAAATGATTCGGAGAAGAGGCTGAAGGTCAGAGGACTTTGCTTTGCCAGAAGACAGAAGTAAAGCCTCTTTTATCATCCCCTCAGACTTTCCCATCGGTGGTTTTTGGGTTGACATTGATCTTTTGGTTTGTGTTATTTGGAAAGAATGAATACCAATTTTAGGTAATTTTGACAGAAAGGAATTTATTGGGAGGCCACAGCAAAGTCTGGACCCTGGTGTGGTGGGGGTAGGCTAAGCCCAGGAGACCTGCTCATTAGCCAGAACTAAAGGTGTTGGATCCAGATGCTCACCAGTGAAGTGGCCTCAAGACATCTCACGTAGGTCTGAATTCCCAGCAGAGTTCTGTCTGGGTTAGATGATGCCTGTGTTCAGGGGAAGATGATGGGGTGTAGAAAGGTGACCCTTTGACACTCTGCCCATGACAGCATGGAATGGTGGGGTAGCTTCTCAAAGAGGGAGTGAAGTGTAGGTGCTGAGCAAAGGGGAGAGAACACCGGGTGAAAACAACAGCTGCCCAGCAGTGGATGAGAGTCCGTGCTGTTCCTCCGCTTGCTCCAGTCGCCTCCCTATCCTGCCCCATCACTGTCTTCCTGCTCTGTTCTTCAGAAGGACCTGGGAGGTCACAAGGCTTTCCTTGGCTTGTTTTCTGTTCGTTCGTTTGTTTTTAAGACAGAGTTTCATTCTGTAGCTCAGGCTGGCTTGGAACCCACCATGTATCTCATTCTAGCCTCAGACTTGTGACAGTTCTGCTTCAGCCTCTTCAGTCTGGAGAGTCTATAGGCTTGAGGCACCATTCCAGGCCCCTCCCCCCTTTTAGCTTTAAAAGATACCTTGAGTCATCGATGAGCGATAATTAGACTGTGATCATTCTATTTAAGCGCCTCACTTAATCAATTACAACCGCCCATGCTGTCTCCTAGTATTGATCATAGAGTTCCTTGTTCTGAAAATCTTCAAGCACCCTCCTGGGATGCAGCCACTGCCACTGTTAGTCTCCTCAGCATACCAATGCCCTGTGCCGAAGCAAACCTTTCTGTGGGCTGTTTGGGATCCTTTCTCATCTTAATTGTTTCTGAGACAGGACCAAGTAGCAGCTCCTTCCATTACTAACCTGAACCTAACTGAGAAGGAATGGCTTAGTTAATGGGGCATACAGCTCTCCCAGGTGAGAGGGACGCCTCTCATGCTTCAGATCCCTCTCAGAGGACACAGGAAACAGTCTAGAGATTGGTCTTGAACCCTTGTGAGGATGATAATTGAGGAGAGGTGACCCTGGATAGACACCAAACTGCCCCCATTTACCCCCAATCATCGTGGTGGGCAGTAGTGACTTAGGCCTGGCCAGGGACCTGTGGAGGCAGGACGAGGCTAGGCAGTGCAGAAAACAGGAGGGACTGGAGGTCAAGGGCAAGGAAGCCTGCTGCCATGGCTTTAAACCGGGCTGCACGTTTGAACAAACTCACATCCTGGTCCTGCTCCTGGCCTGTGAATCAGAATCTCTGCAGTAGGGGCTCCAGGCATCTTCATTTCCTTAGGTTCCCAGGTGATTTTGAGTTTGTTTTAGGGTGAGGTAAGGTCTTACTGCATAGCTCAGGCTAGCCTAGAGTTTTTGCAACCTGCGTGCTGGAATTACAGCTTCTCAGGCAATACTGTTGCACAATGAAAGTTATCATTCACTGGGATAAAGCAGGCTTCTTGACCCGTGGACTCGGGCTTTGGGAATCTGTGATATCCCCCTAAAATTGTTTTTCCTCTACTTTATTTATTTATCTGTTGTGTGTTTGTGCATATATGTGGAGGTCAGAGGACAGCTCATAATAGATGGTTTTCTCATTCTATCATGTGAGTTCTGGGGATTGAACTCAGGTTGTCAGGCTTGACGGCAAGGGCCTTTATCTACTGAGCTACCTCACTGGACCTAGATGTTTTTAGAGGGGCCTGAGGCTCTCCACATGATACAACTCTGAAGCTGAGGGAACAGAGTTCCTAGGCTAGGGCTGAGGAGAGTAGAGCTTTGGTGATTCTGAGGCAATTGGTCTCCTGAAGCACTCCTGATCATCCCCACACACTGTTCTTTCCTTCTTGAACTCGTCCTTGAGATGGTTTGTGTGCTGGATAGCTTCAGTTGTCAACTTGATGGGCTTGAGTAGAGGGAACCTTAATTGGGGAATTTCTTCTTTCGGACTGGCCTGTGTGTGCGTCTGAGGCGTTTTCTTGATTGTTGAGTGATGGGGGACCCAGCCCACTGTGGGCTGTGCCACCCTGGGCAGGTGGTCCTGGGTTGTATACAAAAGCAGGCTGAGTACAGGCCAGAGAAGCCAGCCAGCAAGCAGTGTTCCTGTACTGTGTGTGCTTCGTTCCTGCCTTCATGTTTCTGCCCTGAGTTCCTTCCCTGGTTTTCCTCAATGATGAATTGTGATCAGGATGTGTAAGGTGAAACAAACCATTTTTCTCCTCCAAGTTGCTTTTGGTCAGTGTTTCATCATAGCAATAGAAAATAACTAGGACAGCCTGTGACCAGCCTTGCTGGGGAACTGGGCAGACAACTCCCATAAACTACAAAAAACAGCCGCAGGCTCATTTCATCTAAAACTTATGCAGCAGGATCAACCTCCAAACCTTGCAAGGCAGTGGCTCTCAGGCTGGCTTCTAGATTAGCAGCTTTATCATCAACTGGAGAACTTTCTAGAAATGCCAGTTATCCAGTTCTTCCCAGAGTTCCTGAATCAGAACATCCCATTGGGGTCCAGTGTCTGATAGGCTCTTGGTGTGAGTGGTTCTTGGGTAGACTAAAGCCAAGACCCACAGCTAAAGAGTGGGCACCTCTTTATTTGTAGACAGATGTGTTCTAGGTTCACTGAGGACAGGTTGACACTATTCAGCACCAAGAACTTAGAACAGCAAAGCTGAACGTTGAAAAGGCTACAGAGGCCCATGGAGGGGGCCTCCTATGTAGGAGGCCACTGGAGGATCTGGTGACCATGATCATTTTCTGGATTAGAGAACACAGAAACGGGGGCAGGAGCATGTTTTCCATTCTATTTCAAACCTACAGAGACCTCTGGGTCATTCTAGCAGTTCCTTAAGTATTGTTGGGACTTGAAAGGCCAAAGCTAGGGATGTGATTATTGATGAGCAGATTTGACACTGAGGGAAAGTTCCAGGCACCTCTGCACTGAGGTAGCCCTACACTGTGACTGCTGATATCCTCAGATCATGGATGTTCCCTGTCCTCAAGGAGCTAGCCCTCCTGTAGGTAAGATGAGAGCTACATACTGGTAACTGTAGCCATGAAGCTGAAGTGAAGAACTTCAACAGATGGATGCTTTGTGGGTGTGAAGGACCGAGGGAGGCTTGCATGAGAGGAGCGCACAGGAGGGTGTCTCCTGGAGGAGTGGCCGTACACGAGGCTTGAGGAGCAGGTGGGTAGCTAACTCACAGTATAACCCTGCTGCAGCAGGGAAAAGCAATACAGAAAACATGGAATCATGCCCAAGTATTAATTATAAAGTGAAAAAAGCAAATACCAACTGGAGGTGTAGCTCAGTGGTACAACATTTGACTAGTATGCTTGAAGCCCTGGGATTGATCCCCAATCCTGCAAAAAAATATATTTAAAAGATTTAAAAGCAAATATCACTACCTCAGTACAAGTAGAAGGATGCCATTCTATTAAAGATGAGGCAATCAGTTATATATATATGTAAGTATGTCAATGTGTTTTCACAGATCTACAGAGACACAAACAATAGCCAGCCTCCGTGGAAGAGAGTGAGATCAGAGGGGGTGAAGGGAGAGGAAGGCATTCACTCTGTATATTTTTTGGTTCTACTTATTTTTTAGACAATTAACATGTCTCATCATGCTATTTTCATACTTTGAAAATATTTTAATATTTTTATTTTCATTTATGTGTGTGGGTATATTGCCTGCATATATGTAACTGCATCCATGATATGCAATGCCCACAGAGGCCAGAAGAGGACATAGGATCCCCTGGAACTGGGTCCTTTGAAAGAGCAGCCAGTGCTCTGAACCACTGAGCCATCTCTCCAGCCTCTGTTTGTATACTTTTTAACAATTAGAAGCACTCAGGAGGCTGAGGCAGGAGTATCCCTAACAGTTCAAGGTCTGCAGAGTGAGATTCTGTCTATTGTGATTTTTTTTAGCAGGTATTATATCACAGCAACAGAAATGAAACTAATATACTGTCTTAAAAAGAGTAGTTGGAACTGAAGAGATGGCTCAGTGGTTAAGAACACTGACTTGCTCTTGCAGAGGAACGGGGTTTAATTGCCAGCACCCACATAGCAGCTAACAACAGTCTGTAACTCCAGTTCCTGGGGATCTGACACCCCTCTTCTGACCTCTGTGGCATTGCACGACATGGGTGCGATTCCATACATGCAGGCAATACGCTTACACACATAAAATAAAAAACAAATAAATAAACTATTTTTAAAAAGAGTAATTGTAGAGTGGGCATAAGTGACCATAACCCTCTATTTTGTTGTAGTTGGGGAGATGGTAGTGACTGGGGAAGCCTAGCTGTGCACAGCCATGAGAGTATGAGAGGAGAATGAACTTCGTTCAGGGGTTTGCAGCCCCAGTGTGCACCAGACTTGCCGTTGCCAGTGAAGCTTCCTAGGCCCCATGGCAACCACCCTGAAGCGGTGGCCCGTGATGCTGACGCCAGGGTACCCTTAAAGCACTTCTGTAACAGCTCACAAAAACACCTCCCTCCCTTGGCTTGGAACCTAGCTGGCTCACTGCCAGCCTTGCTGGTGAAGAGGCAGCTGGCTTACTCCATTTTCGTGAAGCAAAGATGCCCAAGGTGTCAGGAGCATTGTGTGGAGCAGCCCCAACTCCGAGGTGCTCTCTGGTGGTACAAGTGTCATTTAGCAATCAACCACTATCAGTGTGTTGAGCCAAATGCCGCTGCTCTTTCTTAGGATATGCACCTACTGAATGACGAAGGGACAAGGCAAATGTCCCTGGGCAGTTTTAACAAGACACCTGAGCTACCTGTCTCATCCACCCTTAATCCGTTTGGATTCTAAGCAAGTAGAGAAAGCCAGAATTAATTAAATATTTAATTCATGTCCATTAAGACTGGAATATTGGTTTTAGTTCAAATTTATGACATGCTTGCATTTTTTATAGCTGCCCATATATTGCCTATAGGCCATTGGCTCTTTTCATATAATAAAGCGCTCAGTATATTTATGTCCATTTTATAGGATTTGGAGCATAACCTGAGTATTTGCAGTGATTATAAAGACATCCAGTATTTGCTTTTATGACGTTGTTGGTTGTAACCATGATAAATTTGTTGTTGAGTCACCACTGGTCAGGTCGTAACCACAGTTATGACCTAGTGTCTGTGGGGAATAGGGGCTGCTTTACCACAATCCATTTTTACTATGATGTTTTTAAGATCCTGTAGAGGCAAATGTGAGGCTATTGGTACTGACAGTGCCGGTAGAAGGATGGCGTCCCCTCACCTCACATTGACTAAAGCAATGCTCAGAAGCAAAGTTCTTCAATTTAAGACATGACTTCAGTATTCCTTGTGGGATGGATGGGCTGCAAGTGACATTCTATAGGGAAGGAAGTCACACAGGTCTCCTTTTGCTTCTTTGCTTGACTGGCACCGTGGACCTGCTAGACATGACTCTTGCCCAATTGAGGAGGAATTTTGGAAGTCTTGGGCTTCTACTGTCAGTAGAACTGATGTTTAAGTCAGTTTGAGTTCAGTGGGCAGAACTGGCCCTCCTCACCTGGTGGTCTGTTCCTAATAAATTGATTTTGCATGACTTTAAATTTCTAGAATGGATGAAGTAGGCCCCACTCTGTTTTGTGTACTCTAAAATCTGACAGAGAGGCTCAGAAACATGAAATGAGGGGCTCTTTGAAGATGAAAAACAAATGCCAAGCAAGCAAGAAAGATGACTAACCTTTTCTGAAATGGTCTCAAAAGGAAGCTTAGAGACATCCTGAATTTATCTGGCCCTTTCTGCCAGAAATGAGTGCTGTCCTCTGGGTCAGCTCCAGTCCCTGCCCCAGAAGTCTGAAAGCAGTTCATATACTACTGGAAACTTCTATATTTGAAGCAAAGCATTTGCAGATTTTGCATGAACACAATATATCTTTATCTCAGTATTTCTGGATGACTTTGTGTCATCAGCATGGCCTGATCAGAAGGTGCCACACCTGAATCCTAAGCCTTTATCTAGAACTTTTTCTGATGCTCCACAGAGCCTGGCTATGCAACAACTGAAATACCACAATTTGTGGCCTCATCAAACCTGCAGGACTTATTCTGAGCAAAACCTGAAAGTCAGAGAAGCAGAGAAACCTATTCACAGGTACACAGCAGAGACCTGACTCGGCCAGTTCTCTTGAAACCCAGCCTAAGCCCCTCCCAGATAAGAGCAGGCTACCACCTCCACCAGAAGCTTCCATCCTGAGGGGTTTCAGTGCTAAGCGTGCCTGGCATGCTGGAGGATTCTGTAGCTGGTTCACAGTCACCTCTGTCCAGAGGCACTATGTGGATGAAGGAGCCAGTCTCAGAAGCTGCAGACTCTTAATTGATTCCATTTATAGAACATTCTGGAAAAGGCAAAGCCATGTGACATAAAGAACAAATCAGCAGTGCCCAGAGGTTCTGAGTGTGGGGAAAGTGTAACTTCAAAGGCTGACACCAAGTTTCAGGGAGAGGGGGCTACCAGTACCCTCAGCTATGATTGTGTGTTTATAAAGCTGCTCAGTGGAAGACAGCAGGCCTATGGGCTTCCAAAAATGCACCATCAGTCAGGGTTCTCCAAAGATATAATTATCCTGTTGTAATCAACATCTCAGCAGGCCTAAGGGTGTAGTTCATTGGTAGAATGCTTGCCTAGTATGCTTGAGATCCTGAGTTTGATCTCCTGTATCCCCAATCACTAACAAACACTAACAACACCTTAAGGAATGTGTACTTCAAATACAATAAAATAAGGTAAAAGACTTAAAAGAAAGGATCCATCCAATTCTGACAATACCCAAAAGAGAGACTTCATCAAGACCAGGGCCAGGCCTGATCAGGACAGACCCAGCTAAGGGAAGTTGCAGCAGCCTTGTTCCTGGGTGATGGTTCCTTTACCTCTGGAGGAATATTCCCTACTGAGAGCCCACTTCCTCCTCCCACCCAGTTGGCTCCAAGACTTTTCCTGGTCTTCTGAGGCTGCCTAGGAGATGCCAAGGCCCTTTGTCCTCTGGATGCTATGGAGCAGCTGGCTGGCTCTAGGGAGAAAGGTGTGTTTGAGTCACACACAGCTCTTACCTGGAGCTCTGCCCACTCCTGAGGATTCTAGAGAAAGGAAGCCCAGCTTCCACTTCTAAATCATATGTCAACCAGCACCCTGCTACTAGACAGTCTCCAGAAGTGGATTAGCCAGAGTCAGCCAAGCTAGCCTGGGACCTGGGATATGCAGGCATGAATAATCCAAAGATGCTGGGAAGAGGGACCAAGGGGTGGCTAGTTCAGAGGTACTGATGCCTATGTTGGCAGAGCCTCCGGCCCTGTCTGGGCTGCAATTCACTTTGAAGCTGTGGATTGTGTGATGACCCAAGGCCGCAACAGGAGGCGAGAGCAAGAGAGGCTCTGGTGGTAGATTTAACCATTCGTGGTTCTAAGAGGAGAATTCTTGGAGCGGCATCTTGTGGCACGCATGATGGGGGAGGTGGGCAGAGCTGGGCCATCCCAGGCAAGTCTGAGGCTGCCAGCCTCAGCAGCCAGTACTTTTCCGCACTTACTCATGGGGCTTCACGTACAGCTCCACCCACTTGGGCCGGAGGCTGCCTACATTTTTCACCTTTCAGCTATCATGCCAAGGAAGAAATATCAGCCCAGGAGGAAGGTTTAGACCAAGTTCAAAGGGCTGGGGAATGGAAAGTCCTTTGAAACCTGGCTCAGATGGTAACTGCCTGACCCAAATTTTCCCTTTTCAAAAACATGCTCAGAGCTCAAAGGCCCGGGTGTCATGTAGACATGGGTGTGACAGAGTCGCAGGGAAAACAGAAACCAAAGCACAGCTGCAACTTCACTCAGAAAAACCTCAGGCCTGAGGTGGGCTGGCCTCTAGAGGTCAGCCTGTGTGGCCTCTGGGGACACCTTCAGGAGGAGAGACCGGGGTCCACCCAGGGTTCCTGGCTGAGTTTTTTAGATCCAGCTTCTGTCCCGACAGGACTGTCTGCTGTGCTCCTACTGCTTTGGGTGTCTTAGTTCCCTTAGACATGGAAGTTGAGACCCAAGTGGTGGCCCAGGCAGACACACAGTAGGGCTCTTCATCAGGCTGTATTTCTGCAGCTTGAGCTATGCAGGTAGGAGCTTCCCAAATGCCACCCTCCACGGTGACAGAGCTAGTGTGGGCTAGGACTCTGTTCTGCCCGGCTGCTTCTCAAACACCGCACTTTGCAGGCTTCTCCATCTAAGCAAAGAACTCCCATCCTTCCTCCTTCCAAGGACAAGTAGGCTTGGCCTAAGAAGGACAACCCCAGGCTTCATCCACATCTCATGGCTCCTTCTCCCCTGTAGAAAGAAAGAAAGAAAGAAAGAAAGAAAGAAAGAAAGAAAGAGTGAGAGGAAGTGCGAAGACCCCAAGGGACCCCTGTCAGGCAGCCTTTGCTTGGGTCCTGGCCCAGCTGGAGCTGCTCAGCTCAGAATTATTTGGGCACCCACTGCAATGGCACACTTGGGGCTCACTCAAACCGTACTACCTGGTCCCTTGCCTTTCCATGGGCCTGAAGCACTCTAATGAAAGCAAGCTCCTCCTCAGTTTCAACATTGCACTCCTGGGGTTCCTTGATTCTCTCCTACCCGCTGTAGACCTTGGGCTACATTCTGCGTGATGGCACCTCCCAACCCAACCCCAGTGCTCTGTTCTCTGCTCCGTGGAGTGGCTCAGACTCCACAAGTCACATGTTACTTTTGACAGATATTTCCTCTTAGGTTCTGCCAAGGGGGAAACTAGAAGGAGACAAGAAGGCAGGAGGAGGGAGCTAATGCTCCTGGAGACCTCACTCAAGGAGGGTTCTTCGTTCTGGCAGTTGAAGCCAGTTTCTGTGTCTAGCTTTGGTGCATAAATCTAGACCCAGATTTCCTACATCCCTCAGATATACCAAGCAGGCAGCACCCTTCCTCAGAAACCTCATCCCAGCTCTAGCCGCCTGCCCAGCTCCTAGGCTTTAATAACCCCAGCCTTTCCCTCTGTTTTTGCCTGAGACTGGAGGCTGCTTTTTTTTTTTTGCCATTAATCTAAATTCTCTCTCTTCTCTCTCTCTCTCAGTCATTCAATACTAGTTTAACCCATTCTCTAAATTAAATTCTCTCTTAAAATGACTGCTGTGGTTTCTGTTTGACCAGACACTGGCTACTACACACCCCAGGGCTGCCAAGCAGACTATGCGAGGAAGCTATAATTTGCCATCTGGTTTTTATCCATCCAAGAAGTAGGTGGCTGCCACCTTACTCAGTTACTACATTGTACTAAGGCCATTTCAGCCCAAAGCAAGAAACCCCGATACCCCAGCCAGCCCAATCAGGGGCAAAGTTATGGATTCCCTTCTATCCTTTGAAGTAACAGGACCTGGAAATCACTGGAGGACGGGGAGTGGTTATCTGACCTCACCTCTCCATGCAGATACCCGCATGGTCATGAGACATCCCTCCAAGAGCCCCACTTCCAGAGTTCCTCTCATATCACCCTCTGATGCCCACCTTCCTGTTCCCAGCCAATTAGGAGATGGTTCCTATGATGTGATAAGGTCCCTAGGGGCCCAGAGGGAGTGAAAAGAGATTCTAGCACATACAGCAGCCAAGCTTGAGTTTTGCTCAGCTTGGAAGCAACAGAGATTCAGAACGGGAAGAGAAGCCAGAGATGGACGGTCTCTGCCATACCATTTCACTGATAGACCCAGATGGTCAGCTTGGTGTAAGGCTGCATAATTTTTAGAAGCAAACTGTGGCCGAGTCAGATTTTTTCAGTCTTCAGAGAGTTTCTGGCTCCTCCCATGGGCCACATTAAGATTACTCAAGTCTCCAAGTCTCTACAGGCCAGCTGAGGTCAGTCTGCTTCTGCCTAGTGTCCTTTGCCCCAAGATTTCCTGTGAAGTCAAAAAAGAGCTTTGCTAAATAAATACTGACAGCCTCGAGCTTCCTCTCAGTCCCGCCCCCTGCTCTTTCTTACTTTCTACATCTGGTGAAGTCCCTTGCCTCCCGTTCCTCTGCCTGCCTTCTTCCTTCAGTCTCAGGAGAAAGCAAACTGAGCACCAGCATTCATCTCTCTATTGTAGATGCAGTGTAACCAGCTGCCTTTCACTAAGACTGTTTTTTCTCAAACCTCAGGCTGGTAAGATACCATTCTACTGAGGGTTCCCAAGAACTGGGGTGACATCCCATCTGTAGGAGTCCAGACATGCCATTCTATTGATCAGCCCAGGTTACTCCCTAAGGGGTTTCCTTTGGCAAGCTTGTTAGTTCAGAAGAAAGACATCTCACACCCTCCTAGCAGCAACAGAAGAGGCTATTCTCAGAGAGTATGTCTAGACTCTGTCCCTAGCATGAAAGAATCTCAACTTCCATTTGTGGTAGTTCAGAGTCTCTGAAGTCCAATGAGAATCAAAATCACCTGGGAAGCTATTTAACAACACGCTCCTGCCTGCCTCCCCACTGAATTTTCAACACAGTCCCAGATTTTAACTCTCTAATTGATTTTGATGCTCAGCCAAGTTGGAAAGCACTGCCGAGATAGATAACAGAGGTGCCTCAAGGCTGTCATCAGGTTTATGCTGAAAAAGAGGATGAGGGTCTGAAGTGCACGGAGAATGAGAAGATGCAGTTAAACCTTTGGAGACTGAATATCTGTCCCAGAACAGACTGTGTGGGGTCTGATTCTAGGCTCAGCTCTCTGATTCATCCTTCTTGCTCAAAGGTGTCTCCTGTAGGGTCTGACTGCCTTTGGAACATAAGCTGAGAAACTGGAGCCCTTGCCACTCTGATATTTTTCTTTACTGGATGACTCTGGGACGACACATGCCTGTAGGGCCTCTGTGAAAATATGTTGCTTATGATATTTCCCCACGTAGAGTTATCCAGTGGCATTGGGAAGTCTCACTTTGATTTTGATGAAGATCATTACTTTTTGTTATAGTGTCAGTCTGATAGTAATAAAATTGCATTTGAAAATGAAAAACTAGGTCTTGGAGCAGATGACTCAGGCAGTAAAGTATGCATGAGAACCTGTCTGGATCCCCAGCACCCATGTAAAAAGCCAGGCGCGGTGGTGATATGTACCCACAATCCCAGTGTTGAGAAGGCGGAGATAGCGGGATCACCAGAGCTTGCTGGTCAGCCATGTCTGCATGTATGTAAGTGTACCTTTGCCATGCAATGCTTGTGGCTCCAGAAAAAGGTGTCAGATCCCTTGGAACTGGAATTAAGGGTGGTTGTTAGTCACCATGTGAGTGCTGGGAATTGAACCTAGTGCTCTGTAAGAACAGCCAGTGCTCTTAACTGCTGAGCCATCTCTCTAGCCCTTGTCTCTACCATTTCTAAATTCTTATTATCTATCTCATCTACCATAAAACAGCTTCAGAAGTTTTATGTATCATCCAGCATTTGAAAATGGGTTCTAACTAGAAGTTCAAGCGACTCCACTGGACATGCTCCATTCTGCCTTCCTGGAAATGACTCTTCCTACTCCAGTATATGTGTTCCCACCCCTAGTCTGGCCCATTTGGATCAAGGGTGATTCCAACAGATCCAATAAAATTTTCTCTTTTAGCAAGTTGGAGTTGAGACTGACAACATGTAGTTAGTATAGTTCAGGTCTATTTCGGACCTGCAATATGCGTGTTTAGGAATATCGGAGGGATAATTTGCGGAGTGCTGGGCAGAGCAGAGATAACTGCCTGCAGGGTGGAGGGGGAGGCACCACTGGAGTGGAGGTGGGAGATAGTGAGGATCCTGCAACCTTATGACTCCCAGTTCACAGCCCTGCTGAGAGTTGTGACCAAATGCCTGAGTGGATAACTTAAAGGAGTTGGCTAATGGTTTTGGAGGTTCAGTCTGTCATAGTGGAGAGAGTGTGGTGGAGAACAGCAGATGACTTCATGGTGGTCAGGAAGGAGAGCGAGACAGAGAGAGACAGAGAGACAGAGATATGTAAAGAAACAGCTAAAGAGAGAAACAGAGACAGACAGAGAGAGAGAGAGAGAGAGAGAGAGAGAGAGAGAGAGAGAAGAGCCAGCCAGTGGAGAGGATGAGAGAATGCTGGTGCTGGCTGGTTTTCCTCTTTCCTACCTTTTAGTCCGTCCTGGCCCCAGCCTATGTGATGGTACTGCTCACATTCGGTGTGGGTCTTTTCCCCTCTGGAAACATCCTCACGGACATTTAGAGGTTGACTTTATTAATCCCCTGAGAGCTTCTAAATCCAACAAAGTTGATGATCAAGTTTAACACATAAACTGACACCTGTTTTCTGTGACTTGCAACCATTGAGTTCTAACTCCTGAATGGGAAAAGGAGTCACCAGCCCAGTGTCAGGAGCAACCTAGGCATAATATTGAGGCTAATGTGGATATTAACATTAAACATTTGTTTTAGGACACCAAATATATGCTAGACACAGATAAATGTTTGACATTAATCAACTTTTGAAATCTCTACAACCCTTAAAGGCAGATGCTATTATCCCAGCTCATAGAAAAAAGAAGCCGAGGCTCAAGGAAAAGAGTCTGTCCCTCTACACATATAATAAAAGGTAGAGCAGAAATTCAACCCAAATTAGTGTGTCTTGAAAAATCCATTCTCTTTAACACGGTTAGACTATCTTGTCATGTTCTGTAAGACCCAGAAGAATGCAGATTCTGGAAGACTGTTAATATTACACACACACACACACACACACACACGCCCAAGAGAGCAGGGACAGCAGATCCAGCTCAAGGCCTGAGGGTCTGCTAGGTCAGATAGCAAGTGGAGGCTGTCCAGTACCCTGGAGAGCTCCCACAGAGCAACAAGGACTAAGCCCACTTGGTTGCCTTAGGCAAGAGCCTACCTGGCAGCTTAGACCCTATCAGGGCCCTCAAGATGCTGACAGCTCTTAATTAGCATGGACAGGGAGAATTTACCCTGGGGATATCCTAAGTCATCTTCCGAGCTCCCAACCCCAGCCTAACCCACTCTAAGTTTTCTCTGCATCAGTATTTGGGAGTGAATGCTGATTTAGGGGTCCGCATCATCATAGCCAGAGTTGAAAACAAAACTTAATCTCTTTCTAGCTAGCCCACCCTTTCATAGATGAAGAGACCGGCAAATGTGATCTGTTAATCATGCCCAGTCTCTGTCGGCGATGTAAAACCAAACTGACTGCTTTGCATAATAAAAGGTTAAAATTATGAGCCGTTCAGGGAACAAATAAAGCTTGATCATTCAGGCTCGAAATGTGTGACTGACATCTTTGCACTTGCTCCACTGTCACAGTCCGCCCTCCTACAGCTGTTTATTTTTAATCCACACTTCCCCAAAATAGATATTAATAATTTTCCTGCAGCGTCTCTGGCAGCACCTTCTGCATCGACCAAGAGCCACAATATTTCCTTGACCATGTGCATTTGGGGTTTTCCTTGACATATAAATGGATCTTTTGCTCGGTATTTAAGCTGTTTCTTTGTGGAAAGTGTTGGCTAGTTCAGACTTCCTTAATACGTTCTCCATGACTGCATTTTGATGACGTTAATGAAATCGTTCTGAATATCAGTGGGCAGATAATGAGTCCTGAGGCAGGGACAGGGCAAGGGCCCCGATGGAGGGAGGGGTAGGGTGAAGAGGAGAATGGTGGGTAACGTTCATTTTTATGCTCTAAAGGAATGGTGACGGTGGGTTTTAGACCCCCTAGGCCTGCCTTTCCCCCAATCATCTGGAGAGTTGTGGTGAGGAGAATCCCGAAGTTTAGCAGTTTTGTCCCTACCCTGCATGGGAGACTGAACGTGTAGGGTTTTCCTTTCTGGGCTTAGAGATACTTCAAGGCAGGCTGTTGATGGTTTGGGGATGCATTTGGCTATGTGCTCTTCCTTTTTGCCTTCCTACAGTAGAGACCTCCATGCCTGCTTACCGTCCAACGTCCTTGTTTTCTAGTATCCCACTTCTGTACTGATGAAGGAGCTTGCAGCCCATTGGCCCCTTCTTCCAATCAGAGACTGGTCTAGGCTTCCATCTCTACCTTGGGACATTTCCTTGGTCTGGGTAGGGTAGAGGAGGCTCCATCAATCTGCTCCTGGAGTTTATGGCTCACCAGAAGCTATCTCTTTCAGGCTGAATTAATCATTCATGGAATGAAAGGGAAGAATCAAAGTTCTCAACGGGGACCATGTCTGAGAGGAGGCAGAGTCATCAGTCCAGGCTACCACACAGTTCTGTGTGGAAGATGCACAACAAAGACCAGAGGTCCAGTTTGTGACTGATGTATCACATATTTGTGGATTAATTAAGACCGGGTACCGGCAACCGAATGACTCCCATTAACAATATCAAACCTGACAACACTGTTTCAACAGCTGGCATGGATTGAGGGGAGTCTCTGTACCTGCCTGAAGTGAATCTCATTCTGCCTGTTGTGTTGAATCCCAGCAACATGAGACTAAACTTGTTTCTAAAACTTCTATTTGGAGTAAAAAGACTGAAAGTCATTGAAAGAGTATCTGGGTGTTCTGGAGACAGTCACATGACTGTCCAAACCCCAGCTGACCCTATATGGACTACAGGGACTGTAAAGCTCAGTGACCTTGCATCCCGTGACCTTACATCCCGTGATGTTGATATCAGGGGATGCAGGCATGAAAACGATGCTCATGTGCTTTGGAATCTGGAACTGAGAGTTGTTTAAAAATTCTGACCTCATAATATACACAGGGTTGGTGCAGGAACCAGATCCCTCCATCCATCCCTGCAAACAGTAGTTTTGTTTCATCCCTCCAGACATTCCAGAGCTGCTGGAATAACTGCTCCTCAGAAGGGCCATTCAGTAACTGCGGCCCTACCAGGCTCCTCTGGCTCTTCCCATAAGAAAACCAACAGGAAGTTAACATTGGCAGTAAGAGAAGGGGCAGCTGCAGAGGGCACTAGGTGGGCCAGCTGTGCAGCTATCGCTCTGGGCAATGGATGGACCTGGCTGAGTAGCCAGTCAGAGAGTTCCCCAAGGTGGTCATCAGAAGGCCAGTAGCTGTGGCTGCTTCAGCATGGGTGCAGACACTACCTTCCCCCTGGGACTCAGTTCCCCAGCTGATCAGTCACAAAGCTGGAAGATATGATCTCAGAGGAACTCAGAGACTCAGATAGCTATAGGACTGTAAGTGCCTGGGAAGGGGACAGCTGACAGTTGGATTTATGTCCACCTTGGCCCTGTTGCTAGAGCCTGGGACTCTCAGACCACCAGGCAGCTTGGATAGAAGAAAATGCATTCCATTTCCATCTGGGAGCAAAGCACTGCCCCAGCCCAGCTCTGTGGCCCCAACTCCAGACAGCTGCTCTCACAGCTGGAGCACACAGAGGTGCCAGAGCAGTGAAAACCCTCAGGCAATTGATTTTACAGAGACTCCCAGGTTGTGTGTGTCTTCTCCGCCCCCCTGGAGAAGCTGTTCCCAAAGCCAAACATCTCAGGGAGTGCAAAGCTGATAAAAATAGATTTTAGTCAGAAAAGCAGAATCTGGAAGAGGAGACAAGGACCCAGGCTTTCTCCTTCCTGAAAAAGCAGCACAGCCACGGGCTGTACTTGTGGAAGGGGCTCCCTGCCCTCTGGCCTCTTCTGAGACACTGAACACCAGTTTTGGAGCATGTCCTCACTCAGGGATAAGTCCGGAGATATCCAGTATAAGAGAAAATGGGAGTATGGCCCTGGCATGTGTGCCTTGGCTGTCAGGAGACTACAGAACTGGGGAGCAATGGGCAAGTGGTCCTGATATGTGACAGGAGGAAGGTTGACATCTTCACTTAATGGAGAATGGGAGCTTGGTTGTTAAGCAAATGGCACTTGGCCAGGCATAAGAATAAGTGGGTTCATTACCACCAGGTGACTGTGGTAACTTTTACTGGGTGCTGGCTATACAGTAGGCGCTGTCCCAGAGCACAAGTAGTCTAACCATAGTGCTATATAGTCAGTGCAGGCTGCCATCACAAAACACCATAGGTTGAGGGTGGAGTGGGCTAAACAGTAGAAAGTTATTTCTCACAGTTATGGGAGTCTCAAAGTCCAAGACTAGGGTGCTGTGATTGGCCAAGTTCTGGTGGGGGCTCTCTTCCAGATGTGGATTTCCGGCTTCTACTGCACTCACACAGAGGATGGAGGAAGGGAGGGAGGGAGGGAGGGAGGGAGGGAGGGAAGAACAGAAGGAGGGAAGCAGAAAAAGGAGAAGGGGGAGGGGGGACAGAGAGGGGAAAGGAGAGAGAGAGAGAACCCTGAGACCCCTTTTATAAGTCACCAACCCCACTCATAAGGGCTTCACTGCCAAGGCCCTCACAGGCCCCACCTCCTAATGCCATCACAGGATTTCAATGTGAATTTTGATGACACAAACATCCAGTGCATTGCGTGTTATTAGCTTCATTTCCCAGGCAGGAAGGAGCTGTAAGAGTGGTTTGTCTGAAGCCATCCAGCTGCTCTGTAGCCATGCCAGATCCCAACTCAGGCCTCTCCAACCATCAGCCACATGCTCAACCACATGTAGTATGGGCCATAGACCTTCTGTGGAGCATTACACACTGCCAGGATGGGAAACTGCCCAGGGAGGATATGGCGGTGGGCGGGGGGCAGTGACAAGTGTCGGTGACTTGGGGATATTCAGTACTGATGTCCTATACAAGAGAAAATGGAGTATGGGCTGGACACATGTATCTTGGTCATCACGATCCTGGGGAACTGGGAAGCACCAGGCAGGTGGCCCTTGTCTGGCAGTATTGCAGAATACAGTAAGTGGGTGGTTGGTCCCAGAGAGGGCTGCCAGTGAGAGAGCAACCCCATCTTTGATTGAAGGTTCTTTGGAAGCCCTCAGAGGCTCTAAGTCAGAACCTCAGGCCTGCCAAGTTGCTCTCTGGGGAGGGGCTGAGAGCTGATCTTGAAACCTCCTTGGGCGATTATGAGTTGGCTGATCTCAAACCACACTTCAAGAGTGTGATAAGAGATGTGATAAACTCAGGACAGGCCCCATCTCAGAGAAAATGAACTGCAGGAAAGCAGTCCAGGCTGGAGCTTGGGCACCAGAACCTGAGAGGAGGACCAACTGCCACCAGGTCAGACCCTTGGCTCCCACGGGGAGCCTCCAGTTGGTGGAGTGACTCATGGAGTAAGAGTTAGCATGTAGGTCTGATGTGATGGAAATCGGAGGGACATTGTTATTCTCTGTCTAAGACTTTATACAGTTTCTCATACTCTGGAAATAAACCCAACTCCCCTCACGTCCTTTAAGATCACACCTCATCATGCCCCCGGCTCATTTCTCACTCTCTGACTTTGCCCCATCCAGCCTCTGAATCTATGTTGCTCTTTCTTCATGATTTTCCCACCTCTGGGCATCCAGATCCACTGCCCCTTTTGCTCTGAGGAGCTCACATCTAGTTCCTCTCCAGTTCTAGGGAAGACTCCAGGCCTAGGATGCCTCTCTGATCTGATGCCTCCCTCCCTCCCAAATCCCTGTCCACCTCAGCTCCTCTCAGCTTTCTTTCATGGATCTCTCCAGTGTCCAGGATGCCTTGTTTCCCATGCGCTTCCAGGGGACCATCAGCTCTCTGAATCTGGGAGGGAACGCGTGATCAGTCTTGTTTACCTGCACACCCTTAATGCCTTGCTATCATCTTATTAGTGTTGGAAGTGGGTGGGCAATAAATCAGTTGTGAAAAAAATCTCACTGGAAACTATGAAACGATTTTTCGACATTTAGTCTTTGGGCATGGGAAAGTAAAGGGAATTCATATCCCTTCCGGCCTTGATGTCCAGGTGTTCTCATAGGTTCTTAAAAGGAAAAATACACAGACAGCACAGTAGCCATTGACAACGTACCCTTCCTCACCTCCCCCAGAAAGACCTTCCTAACTACCACCAGCCTCAGCTGGCTAGTCATGACTGATCCCTCTGTGGGTGCTGCATCTTCCTGAGACTGAGATGCTCACTATAGCTTTATCGATTATGCTGAGGTGGAGTTTGTGTGTCTGTGGAATAGCTGTGCATGTCTGGACTCTTCCAGATGTCATTAACTGACAATAAGAGGACCTCCACTCAAACCAGTTTAACTGGCGAAGAATGTATCTAAGAAGAAAAAGGTGGTAGAGGCACCAGATGAGGTGGGCACCTTTCAAGGGCTGGACAGAGGCAGTTGTGATGCCCCCCTCATTCCTCTCCTTTCCTCTTCCCTCTCTGTCATTTTTCCTTTCCTGTCTCCCCCTTTTCCTCTCTCCCCACCATCATTTTGGGCTCTTGTATTTCTGTGGGAACTTCATTCTCTCCCACTGAAGACTTTCCTATGCGTGGTGGTGTACGAGCACTGCCAGTCCGAGGCTTCCTATACCACTGGTTGGTATCCGTGGAAGATGCGCCTCTTGCCACCTGTCTTCAGGTGAGATTGCATGAGAGTGTCCAGTTTGGCACTGTTTGGGTCATTTCAGTCCTCCTCCTAGTCCCTGTGACTGGGAAGGGGACTGACTGAAAAACCCTTTGTTACCTGCCTCCCTTCAGCTGAAACACACACAGCTCCACATGAGCAGAGAGCAGGAGGAACAGACCGTGAAAAGAAAGAGCCATGGCATAACAACAGACGAATATATCAGTGGAATAGAACTGAGGACCCTGATCTAAGTCCATGCACTTACAGTCACCTGATTTTTGACAAAAGGGTAAAAAACACACACTCAAGAAAAGATAGCATGCTCCACAAATGGTGCTGGTCAAACTGGATAACTACATACAGAAGAATGAAACTAGATCCCAATTCTCACTATGCACAAAACTCACTTTCGAATGGATCAAGGACCTCAACATAAGACCTGACACTCTGAATCTGATAGAGGAGAAAGTAGGAAATACATTGTAACTTCAAGGCACAGGAGAGAATTTCAACATTATATTGATATTGTAGGCATTGAGACCAACAACTGACAAATGGGATCTCATAAAACTAAAGAGCTTCTGTATAGTAAAGGACATCATCATCCAAATGAAGAGGCAGCCTACAGAATGGGAAAAGCCTTACCAGCTATACTTGTGACAGAGGGTTATTATCTAGAATATACAAAGAGTCCAAAAAAAAACCTAAACATCACTTCCCTAAATATTAAAATTGGGACAAGAAACTAAACAAAGAATTCTCAAAAGATTAAACACAAATGACTAAGAAATATTTTTTAAATGTTCAACATTTTAGTCATCAGGGAAATGCAAATTAAAACTGCCTGAGATTTCATCTTACCACAGTCAGAATGGCAAAGATCCAAAAGATAATAACCAATGCTGGCAAGGATGTGAGGAAAGGGGAATATTTATTCAGTGCTGGTGGGAGTCCAAACTGGTTCAGCCATTATGAAAATCGGTATGGAAGTTCCTCAAACAGGTAGTAATAGATCTACCATTACAATCCAGCTCTCCACTCCCCCAGAGTACTCACTATCCTATGATGGAGAGACCTGATCAGGGAGGTAGGCAAGAAACCCCAGCACTAGCTGAAGAACTTTGGCAATTGATAGCTGCTAGGAGAGGGAGAGTTATTCTTTAACGATGTGATGCATGTAGCTTGACCAAGAACGGGAGTATGGGCCTAAACCCAAGAGCATTTGGGAAACACAAATTAAACTTAATAGGACTTAAAAATATAGGACATGCAATGGGGTTGGTAAGACGGTGGAAATGGATTTGAGAAGAGATGGGAAAGGAGTCCTGAAGGAGCGCGTCTGAATGTGATCAAAATACATTGCATGAGATTCTCAAATAATCAATAGAATATTTTTTAAAGGGCCATGGGAAAAAAAGGTGCTGGGGAAGTTGAAAATAACAGCAGTTTACCAAATGACCTTATAATTGCTTATATTTTAGAGGGTCTGTAGTAAAGATGGGATGTGTATCTTTTTTTCAAAGATGAAGCAGTGCTAGAGAGATGGCTCAGTGATTAACAACACTTGTTGCTCTTGTAGAGGACTGGAGTTTGGTTTCCAGAATCCATGTTGGGTGAAGCCCAACTGCCTGTAACTCCAGCTCCAGGATATCTGACACTATCTATCTTCTGGCCTTCTAGAACACACACACACACACACATACACACACACACACACACACACACACACACACACACACACACACACACCCTAAAAAATAAAATAAAGATGAAGAAGAAATCAGGTTGAGAGAGGTTAATTAAGTTGCCTAAAGTCATTCAGCACGTAAATAGCTTTAGCTTAGCCCAAATTTATCTGTAAGTGTGTTAATCCTCAGGCTCCAAGTCTCACCTATTATTCCTGGTTACAGAGATGATCTATTACTAGATGCAAACTGGCAGATGACTTCACATACTCTCACTTGGGAATTGTATTTGTCAGAACAGTCTTGGTAAGGATACAGTGACAAGCAGACCCAAATCTCACTGGCTTAAAATTACAAAGTTGTCTTCCTTATCACGTGGACGTGTTCATTACTGGGCAGCAAGAACACAGGGGCTCAGGAAGATGGGCAGATGGGACAGCTACCATTTCAAATATTGCCAGTTACTGTCAGAGTTTGGAAAGAAGCTCTCAGGGGTCTAGAAACTTCCAATCATAGTTCTTAGGCCCAAAATGGCCACGAAGATTCAACCAAACTCTGAGAGGGATCACAAAATGCAAATATACCCTGGGACCTATAATGAGGAAACCAGAAAAATTTAGAGAACATACTAATGATTTTAAAAGTAGAACTGTAATTTTATGTAGTATATAAAGTGGTTTTTAATACAATAATTTTATTTTATATCAGAGTGTTATTAAAAAGTATATTATAAAGTTTATTTTAATCTCTCTTTATATCCATAACGTATGAAGATGAATTTGGCATTTTCCTCATTAAGTGTATGATAAATGTTGTTTAATTTACTCTAGGTTAATTATGAAGAAAGGTGATTTGTTGACAAATTAAATTTGATGTATTATATGCTTTATTTGAGAACCAAATGTATTTTAAAATGCAGATTGCAATTATAAGTTGCAGCACTAAAAATAAAACCTTGCTTTCAGGACCTCAAATTTAGAGCCATTGAAATTTTTGTGTTTTAAAAAATCACCTCATTCTTTTAAAATGTAAAGGATTTTCTTCTGTTGAATATTGGGATGAAAGGGAGAGTTTGAAATTGCTATTTGCAAGCATGTCTTAAAAGCATTATGGGAATGTATCATCTTTATTCTTAATAAACAAAAACGCTAAATTGGCTCTAATTGCCACCACATTTTCCCTTTTTAGTATTGGTTTATGGAGTGCTAGGAAAATTTTAGAATTATTCCATTTTTTTATGTTCCTCATGAACTTGATATTGTATTTCCATCTCAGTCTTCCTTATGTTTCTTGTTGTAAGCCAATGGTCCATACTAAGTGTAAATTAAACTGAGGATGACTAAATGCAAAGACAATTCAATACCATGTGCTGGTGAAACCCACCGGATGGTTCTCAGTGTGCAGCTGAGCGGTGAGCCAGCATCTGGAGACTCAGTCACTGCCAGGTTGACCTGGTCACACACAGCTGTGGGCAGGTGTGCAGGTGCGCCTCCTGCAGGCTTCCTGTACATTCAGGCCCTTCTATTTGAAGCAGTAAGTATTTCACCATTGACCGAAAAGACATGGAAACATACCGTCATTGCCTTGAAGCATGCTGATCCTTTGCAATCTGGGAGTGGGGAATGTTTCCTAGCAGACTATCATAGCCTGGGCCACATCTGGGACTGCAGCTTCCTAGTCTCCAGCCCAGGATATTTCGTATAGGTTTGGATGCTTGTTGGTGGTACATAATCCTTATTACATTATATTTAGAGAAAGAAATATTTTTTTAAAAGAAGAAAAGACTGGGACAGGAGAGATGGCTCAGTGGTTAGGAGCACTGGCTGCTCTTGCAGAGGATCCAGGTTCTGCTCTCAGCACTGACTGGTGGCTAACAATCTTCTGTAACCCCAGTTCCAGGAGATCGGACACCTTCTTCTGGCCTCCGCAGGCATTGCATGCACATGGTTTACTTACCTACATGTAGAGAAAACACTCATACACACATACTCATAAAGAGAGAGAAAAAGCGAGAGAGAGAGAGAGAGAGAAAGGAAGGAAGGAAGGAAGGAAGGAAGGAAAGAAGGAAGGAAGGAAGGAAGGAAGGAAGGAAGGAAGGAAGGAAGGAAGGAAGGAAGGAGAGACAAAGAGCCCTTCTTGACTACATTCTGTCTCCTGATTTAGTCTCCAGCACTGTCTACGCTGTGTCTGCACAACCCAAGCAATGAGGGAGGCGGTGGGACAGAAGGACCGGGCAGCTGGAGAGGAAGGCAGATGTCCTGGCCAGTGTGTGAACTCCCAGGCTGCGGCCTCCCTGCCACAGAGAGCAGAGATAATGAAGATGGAGCAAGTTCAGAGAAGGGCAGCCAAAGCCGTGCAGGAGACATGACTTACGGGACAGAGTTTAATTGGTTTAGCCTAAAAAGCCCATTATGCTCTCTAGTGGACACAGTAATGCTATAAATATCTGCAAGGTGACAACGAGGGAGAGAGGTTGAGATCTATCTGGCTGGGTGGGACTGTGCAGACAGGCTCAGAGGGAACACAGAGCCTGATGAGGGTTGGAACCCACTCAGGCTCCAGGACTTTTTAAAAAATTTTTGTCAAAACCCTCTGTCCTGTGGCCAGCTTGGCTATGGGAAATGGATCTACAGCAGCATCTAGATGAAGTGAAGGCCTCGGCCCAGGACCCTTCTTGGCACCCTTTCCAGGAGACCACACAGCCCCCTGGACATTTTGTCAGGGATTGACTAGAAACCTCCCTGGGGGATGGCCAGAGGCCCCACCCAGCCCTGACATCCCCTGTAGGGAGGGCCACATCCAAGCTGGAGCAAGATAAAGAGGCAGGCAAAGGCCAGGGTGCTGGGCTGCCTCCTGCAGTAAGGGCGACCGGACAGAGAGGAGATCTTGGAACTGCAAGACAGGCCTAGCCATGCCTTGGAAGAACTGAGCTCACTAAATCCTCAGCGGGAGTTGGCTGACAGCTGTGGCCTGGAGGGCAGGAGTTGGCGCCGGGGTGGAGGACCTTGTGTACATGTGGAGTCAGAGAGAGCAGGACCAAGTTGAGATTCATCTCAGGAGTGGAACAAGCTGGTCTTTGTGGTGGAGCGGAGACCAGAGGAGTTCAAGCTTCCGGCCTGGGTGGATATTCCTCGATGGGGAGTTTGGGGGTGAGAAGACTGTGGTCAAGGAGCCTCATTCCTTTCATGTACTGGATGAAATGCATGGACTCTCTGGTATGAGCAAAATCTTAAGGTTCAAGGCGATGCGGTCTAGGGCAGAGCAGCAAGGCCTGAGTGCTCCATACCACTTCCCAGAGAAGCGTCCTCCATTCTGTATCTGCGCTTGATTCATGTGCACATATGTGTGTAGTATGTACGTGTGTGTGTGAGTGTCAGATTTCTTAAGCCTTAAGTGGGGGCTGAGGCTGAGGGAGTTCTTGGAGGGGCTTTCCATCCCTGGTGCAGCTTCTGCCAGTTGGATAGGGGTGGGGTTCCCCAACTGACTTGGGAAAGTGATGGGCTAGAGAAAAGAGGGGCAGAGAGACCTGTGGCTCAGCAGCAGAAGGATGAGAGGAACTCCCTTCCCATCCAGCACCCCCACACTACGCCTTGGCTGATGCCTGTATGTGAAAGACAGGTGTCCTGGCGCCTTGGAGCCGGCTAGTGCATTACTGTCTGTTTTTTTGTGAATATCACCATAACTTTGCTTAATATCTCCAGTTTGCCCAGGAAGATATTAGACAGAGAGGACAGATAATGAGAAGTAAGTCTCACACAACCAGGAAGTGGTTCTTTTGGCATTTGTTCTTCCGGACAGGACTAGCCCTCCTCCTCCTCCTTCCCCTTCCCACCCTCACCTCTGGAGTCCTGCACTAGCTCCCAGGGTTTTTCAAAGCTCCACTGGCTGCCAAGTAAGCCCACACATTGGCAAGCCTGCTAGCTGGCCCATTACCAGCACTCTCCTGCCCTCTTATGGCCACCCCCCGAACCAGCCTTTGATTCAAGCCTCAGGACGCTAGTGTGGCCTAGGGAATTGGGCTTGACCCTGACCCCGAAAGGGAGCCTGTGGGTGAGAGGAAGAAGGCTTGATTCCATCTTGAGCCAGAGAGTTGCTCCCCGAAGGGAAGACCCTTTGGGCCACCCTAGGACTCTTTTTCTACTAGGGAATAAAAATAGCCCTTCAAGGAACTGCTCAGGAACGCAGCTCTTGGCTGCCTTAAAACAGAACGGCAGAGTGATGAGTCCTCCATGCTCCAGTGCCTTCTGTCTCTTTCCTCCCAATTTCCTTCTCAAACTCTGTTTAACCTCCTGCTCTCCTTCCATATGCTCAGTTTCACCCTCTGGGCTCCAGCCCCGACATCTCTGCTCTGTTAATCTCTTTCCCTGAAATTCTGGTCCCTGCCCAGTACTCTTCATGGCTATGGACACGTCTCCCTCTCTTTATGGGATGGCAGAAACACAGCAGGCGGTTTGTAATGGGGAAATTAGTCCCAGCCCCACTGCCCACATCTAGCCAAGCGACTCCTTAACAGTGGTCATGGTGCTTCTGGCGTTTTGTTCTTGGGTTTCAGGTCCTTGGATTTGTCACTCTGTAGCCATCTTATCGTGGAGTTCTGTGATCCTTGGGATAATGCAGCTGTGTGAGCGCTCATTAGATTCCTGGGGGTTCTCAGTCACTGCATATGGGGCTGTCCAAGGAAAGCAGCCAACTGCTATTCCGCCACAGGAGCTGTGCACTTCCTCTCTCCTGGCTTCATTATTGTCATTGTTGTAAGACAGCAGGGATGTCAGGAAAGAGTTTATATGAAACAAAAGCTTGTACCTGAAAACACTTAAAACTTGGGGTGGGGGCGGAGTCATAGGAGCGCATATAACCAGATGTATTGTTTCAAAGAACGGTTCCGGCATGCGTATTTTCTTCTTTTTATTGTTTTATGTGTTTCCTGGGCATCTTTCTCCTCACCTATCATCTCCATTTTCTGGAAGAATACATTGACTTTGTTCCTGAATTAGAACATGTTCCTAAGGGGCAGGGCTAAGGTCTTACCATCTCCAAGCCTGGCACAATTTCTGTACACAGCAGTCCCTCACCAGTGGAGCTAAATGTGAAGATTACTGCACAGGGGAATTAGAATGTGCCTAGGTTGGAGGGGCAAGTTCAAGCTCAAGAATTGTACAGAACATTAGGGAATTTGGGAACATGACCAGGTCCCTGCCCTGGGAGGCTGTTCAAGGAGTTGTCCTGCGCAGGGGTTTGTAATAAGGACTGCTGCTGCCCACCCTCCACTCAGGAAAGGTCCCACACCATCCATTGTCACCTTGTCAGAGGATCCCATCTCAGAGGACATCCCCTTGAGAGTGCCCCAGGGCAGGTTTCACCGGAGATGTGCGCCAAGGGTCTTGGGCATGGTGCCTGGCTCATGGAGACTGCTCAGAAGAAAGGTGTCACATGGTTCATGAGGGAACCTGGTGCTTGGAATCGGGATCTGCTTCCAATTCCAGTCTTACTCCTTCTAACGTGTGTGACTTGGTGTCTCTGACTCACTGTTTTCTGGATGTTAAAAAGAAGATACCAGGAGTCCCTCCACCAGCATCAGTGACAGGACACACTGGGTTAGGTGATATTGACAGCAACGCCTAAATGGTTTCTCTTGTTCCTTCCATGATAATTTCCTGACTCACCTTCATTTCTAAATAGCAACTGACCCTGCAAAACTGATCTTTTCTTCTTCTGCCTCTCTTGGTTACTCACCCATTCCCAATGTGGTCTCTGAGTCTTATCATCCTTCTTTATAAAGTGGAGGCTAATCCATAACTCACAGGGTGGTGTGAGGACAGGGATGATGTATAGCCCCTGTGTCAGGCTCCCGTGTAGTTCATGCTCAGTAGAGGCCACTTTGGTTCAAAGAGGGAAGGAACATACTCAGATTGTAGGAGTGCTGGCCTAGGATTGAGTTAAATTTCCAGAAAGGGAGTAATAGTCGAACTTGCCTCTGAAGAGTTCCTAGGACCTGGTAAGCAGAATTAGAGAAAGGACTTTGTTATGCAGAGCAACTGGGTCTACAGAGCCTGCTGGTGGGATTCTGTGAGCACCCACCTGGGCACTGGATACTAGCAGCCAAGTTCTATTTGAATCTCCCGGGCATATTTGGCTGGCCTGTGGGCTTCCTTGCATGACCTTCTGGAAAGGCACATCTGGTTGAGAGAGTCACACCCTTGGTTAGATTGCAGGGGCAGCTCTGGCCCCACTTCATATGTGTGGTGGCCCTTCATGCTTACACAAGCCACGCTGTGGAAGGGAACCACTGGTCAGCCCCCACCGAGGCAGGCAGTGAATCAGGACCCATAGCAGCTTCAGGGTCTGTCCTGCAGCTCCTCTTACTGATGATCTATCAGGGCCCAGACACCTAGAGGCAGGGCTCATGGCCACACATTCCTTCCAGCATCATAGAGCCCTCAGTGCAGGAATGCCGTGCTTGGGTGTAGCTCCCGGGTTCGTTGTTACTTGCTCAGGTTTGTGTCTTTCCCTAGGTGGGGTGCATAGGTTACCATCCTTCTGAGAACAAAATGGAGTTGTGTTTTTAAACACACAGGGAAACAAGTGTGAGCAAGACAGGCTGGAGTGACGGTTGCTCGAGTCCTAAGCTGTGGGTAAAGACAGCACACAGAGGCCAGGGTCGAATCACTGTCACCTGCAGGCTCCTCCCAAGCCCCCGTTGGCTTTGCTGCCAGACCCAGCGCAATTGTGGGGGCAGCGGCAATAACTCCAAAGACCATTCTGCTCTGCCCTGTCCCCACTCCCAAGGCTGCCCAAGCTGCAAGCTCCATTGGAGACAAGAGTCTTTCCCTCAGGGACCACGTGACACATCAGATGTTTGGATGCGTTACCTGGTCTTCTGCCAAGAAATTACAGTAGCCGCTCTTTTTGACTGGCAGAACAGTACGTGGTTTATACAGTCCTACCACCTCACAACAGCTCGTTTCCTCCTTCTGACAGTCTCATGAGGAAGGCACCAAAATGCCCATTTTATGGACAAGGAAACTCAAAGACAAGAGCCTGTCCCAAATCCCATCTCTATCAGGTGACGGAGTGGGAACACCAGGCTGGTACTTGTAGCCTTCACCGTGTTCTTCCAGCATCCATCCATCTCTGTTGGCCAGAGCCACAGGCTGCAGCTCCACATGGAATGGACTTAGCTGATGATTATGAATGATCTGCTTCAGGTTAAGTAAGAGGGACACTGTGGTTTTGACTCAGTGCAAACACCTTCCTCAAGGACAGGCCTCTGGGCTGACTGTGGGTGACTGGATTCTGAAGGGATGTATAACTTCAGTAACTGGGGCCAGTGTTCTCAAATCTCCCTTGGCATTTACAATGATAGCCTGTGAAAGGTTTGCATTTTCCCCCTCGACAAGAGTACTTTCCCAGTCTTTCAGTTTCAGCTTCATCTTTTTTGTTTGTTTGTTTTTGAGACAGGGTCTCCCTATAGCCCCAGCTAGCCTGCAATTCATTATGCAGACCAGGCTGGCCTCTATCTCACAGAGATCTGCCTGTCACTGCTTCCCGAGCACTAGGCTTAAAGGTGTGTGCCATCATGCCTGGATTTTATTGTCATCTTGTTTCTGTTTCCGGACCTTGCCCAGATTTTTATAGTGTGACAAGAGAGAGGATTAATGCACCTACTGTGTGTCTAACATGCTTGATTCACTCCTTAAAACTTCTAAGTGAGCACAGGAGATAACAAAACTCAGGTTCCAGATGCAGAAGAGAGTCTACAATTTGTTGAGGTCACACACATTGGGGAATATAGCACTAGGATCTTGTGCCGAGTGTGCCTGGTGGCTTTTCCCTGGTCTGCAAACATGAGAATCCTAAGCTAGCAACACTTGGGCCTGACAGAAGGCTCTGCAGGTAGAAGCTCAATGTCTAAGCTTGATGACCTGAGTTTGATCCTTGGAACTCACATAGTGGAAATAGAGAACTGTTTCTACAGAGTCATCCTTAGACTGCTACATGAACACTGTGGTACACAGCAATGAATAAAAAATAGAAAAAAACAACAACAAAAAGCTGACAATATTCAGGATAGGAATTTAAGTCACATTTAATTGAACCAAAAGTAGAAGCTTTCCCATAAATGAGGAACACTTGGGGGCTTGAAAATGCCTTCTAGATTTCCAGGGACAAAGACCTTGGAAGCTGCTGACAAGTACTCGTGAAAAAAGGTGTTAGCATTCAATTAAATTAAATGAGCTTATATTACTACCTGCTTAGATCCAGGAATGTAGGAGAAATCAGAGACCTGAAGGTGGTCCCTAGTGTTCTCTGAATGGGGGCTAGGGTACTTCTGATGTTACCACCCTGGCACCCTCATGCCACTGTGGTGGGAGAAGAGTCATCTGAAGAAGTCAGCAAGCATAAACTGGAGGGCCTTGCTTCTGGAACCTTCTTTGGTAGCTCATTCACACTAGCATTTTCCAAGATTCCAGAAGGAAGGACACTGGCTTAAATTTCTTCAGTCCAGACTTTGCTGAACTTATTTGCTGATGGTGGTCCCCTCCCTCCAACACCCTCTTGCCCCTGGGGACTGTTTATTACCATCATTGGCATGGTACAGGCAGCCCTTTTAGTCTGCTGGCAGGCGAACACATCCTCTTCAAGTTTCAGTAGACCATCAGGTTCTGTGGGGGCTGTCAAGGCTTCTCTTTGCTCTCTTGGATAGAAAATGTGTTTGCTACAGCCCAGACTAAGCTTGGCTGCCTTCTTAAAATGGTGTCTTTCCAAATTGGGGGATTACTCAAGCCTCTCAGCCTCTGAGCTAGAGGGATCCCTCAGGTCAGCAAACAAGTGTTCGGGCACGTGAGTGTGGTTGTGGCTTTCCTAACACATGCAGGAGCGGTTTCCAGCAGGAGGTTGACGCAGCCTGAATTCTAAGCAGAACACACTGAAAACAACAGAAGGGCCCCTTTTGACTCCAGCGTGCAGGCTTGGCTCACAGGGTCCCGCTTTCATCTGTGCTGAGGTCACCCTGCCACGGGCCAGACTCCCTGCATTCATGTGCAGGGTGAAGAGGGGTGGGCCACTGTTTACAGTGCACAGCATCCAAGCCTTGACCTCAGGCCGCAGGCTCTTCTCAGAGGTGACACGTAGCCAGGGCTGTTTACCCAGCAGAGCTGGTGTGAGGAAGTCACTTAGCTTGTCAGGGCTGTGGTAAAAAATGGAATGCCTTTGTGGGTGTGGTGACATTTTTTTTCTTGGTTGGGAAACAACCTGGCAGCATGACACGAAAAGGATGCTTTCTTGTGTCCTACCAGCCTGACCCTGCCTCAGACTTGTCACAGAAGTTTTCTGAGCCTTGGGCTCTTCTGTGAGGCAGGGGGAAAGAATCCTTGCTTTACAATGTTTCGATGAATTTAGAGGCCCCCTGAGCTCTGCCTTCAGGATTGGGTTGTCAAGGGTATGTAAGAATCTTGGTAAACTTTACCAAGTGGTCACTGTTTCTAGCCTATTTTGAGTCACGTGCATTTAAGTCTTCTAGAAACTCTGAGGAGGGATGCAATGCAAAGATTCTCCTCATGTTACAGAGTAGGAAACCAAGACCCAGAGAGACCTCCTGCCTCGTGTTCCTGGATGGAGCTGGGATTTCTGACCAGGTCCGTTTTTCTGCAGAGTCCTACATCTCAGTTTCATCTCTGCTGTAGAGGAAGTGTTTCCCTTTGGGAGGGATGTAGTGAGGGCTGGAGAACTGTAGGACCCCGTGGTCCCGAATTCTTTCTTAGGATCTGTCAGATGCCCCAGCAAAAGGCAAGGGGAAGGAGAAATGGCCTTCTTACTCTAGCCTTCAGATCTCTCTCTCTCTCTCTCTCTGATGGCAGGGTCATGTAGAAACACAGCTGCTTTGTTGCTGTGACATAATTAGTGGTGAGGACATTAAAATTTTTTTCAAATTTATTTTTATTTTATGTGTGTGAATGTTTTACCTACATGTATGTAAGTGTACCCATGTTGTGCAGTGCCAGTGGAGGCCAGAAGAGGGTGTCAGGTCCCCTGGAATTGGAGTTATGGAATGGTTGTGAGCCACCATGTAGTTGCTGGGAACTGAACCTGAGTCCTCTGCAAGAGCAGTCAGCTCTTAACTACTGAGTATCTCTCCAGCCCCTGGTGAGGACATTTATCAAGACTTCATCTCACTTCATCCTTTCAGTAACAAGGGAGAGACAATCAAATGCCTCATTTCATAATTGGAGAAACTGAGGTACAGATAAAAATTGTGCAAAGTTATATATCAGCAGGCTTCAAACCTTAAGCCCAAACCCAGGATGGCTAGTCCCAGACCTATCTAGTGTGCATTATGCTGTGTTTTGTGTCTGGAAGGGCTGAAGAGGGAGGTCAAGGTCTGTTCTCAGGCTAGGCCTGTAGGAGAAGAGGAGGGCCCTTCGCACTCATATCCTAGGAAGCCTCGGGCTTCCATCTACCTCGGGACTCTTTCCATCTACATTCAGACCCTAGTGCAGGGTATAAGAAGAGGGATTTATAGGTTACTTTTCTTGTTGCATAACCAAATACTTGACAAGAAGCAACTTAAGGAGGAAGAATCTAGTTTGGCTCACAGTTCTGAAGATAGAGTTCATTGGATGGGGACGGTATGGCAGCAGGAGCCTGAGGCAGCTAGTCACATGGCACCCATAGCCACCGCCACGAAGCAGAGAGCTGACTGCAAGTGGGGCTGGGCTATCAAAACACAAGACTGGTCCCCAGTGACATGTCCTCCATCAAGGCTCCACCTCCTAACGATGCCACAATCTTCCAAAACAGCACTAACAGGTGGAAACAACAGATGGTTCAAACACATGAGCCTATGGAGGAGGTCATTTCCCATTCCACCCACAAAGGGGAATGTGCTGATGGGAGAAACTGAGTCACCTGCTGTGATGGTTACTGCTGTCAACTGGATATAATTTGGACCCATTAGGACTCTGGGCATGCCTGTGGGGATTGTATTGATTGTGCTAACTGATGTGGGAAGACCCATCTTATCTGTGGGCAGGATCATTCTCTAATCAGGTGCTTTGGAAGAGTCAGCTGAGTGCTGGCATTCATTGGGCTGTCCCTAATTGTGGATGTGATGTGACCAGCTCCGCTCCCTCAAGCCTATTGATTCTCCATTCTAATGGAATAGACTGGAACTATGAGCCAAAAGAGCAGGAAAAACAGACTAAGAAACCTGCTCTATCTCTGTGATGACCACATCCACAGTAGCTTTTTCAGGAACTTAGGTTCCTCTCCCCTCTCAGCCCCTAGACCTTGCCCTGTTCATAATCCATGCACTTTTCCTCAATATACAGAATCTCACAGTCCTCCCTGCTACTCAAAAGCACAACATGAGGTGCCAGGACTGGGATATTACTGAGGCAGTCAGGGCTGGGAGTGCCAGGTTATAGGATGCTGTGCTGGATGGAGTGGGGGTGGTTCTCACTGGCTGAGCCCACAGCCGGGCACCTATTTATCTACTGGTTCCTTTGGCACAGTTTATTAATCACGTGTATGATTGGTGCTGGGGTTGAGATAGAGGCTTTAGAGCTTGTTGGACTGAACTTGAGTTCTGTCTCCACTCGCTGCTCTGTGTATCGGGGTCCTCCCTTCACAAGTAAACCTGGAGGTAGCACGGCTCCAGAGCTGTAAGGAGTCCTCTGAGTTACAGACACTAGACGCAGGATAGATGGTGCTGCAGTAAGAGCTGAACAAATGTGGCTGTCAGTGCTATTATTATCTCTGTCCTTGCGAGTTCACTGTCTGGTGAGGGACAGACATTAAAGGAAGCAGATAATTTCCTAATGACTTGGGCCAGGAAGTGATGCTGAATTGCTTGGAGCAATTAGGTCAGGATTCCTGCCTCTCTGCTCTTTATGTAACTCTTGATGTCAGTTCTGCTTTTTATTCTGAGACTGATGTCCAACTGCCAACACTCCTGCTCTAGCCCATGGGGTACCAGGGCCCAAGACAGGGATCTTTACACACTTTGGTTGGTTTCACCTTCCAAAAGGAGAACAAAGCTGCTGGGGTTGGAAGAAGCAATTGAGGCTCCTTTACAATTCTACTCTGCAGACAAGAGACAATGAGATGGAAAACCCAAATGGCCAAATGAATCTATAAGAGCAAGACATTTCACAGTGTGATGACAAGCTGCTCATGAACCCATTGTCCCCTGGCAGCTGATAAGCATTTTGGAATCAACAAAACAAAAGGGATTAGTTGGGGAGGGGAGGGGTACTGGGGACCCTCACTCTTTGGTTTAGTGCAGTTCCTCCAAGGTCAGTCAACTCTGTAGATAGATAGGGAGGGTGTTCACCACCCAGTGGTAGACCCTAGTTCCCAAATATCACTTGCTGTTTTTAATTCATGATCTCGGACTCCAGTGCCCTAGACATTCTCAGCTTTTATCAAACCTGTGGTCATGTCAAATTCTGATTCTAGTTGTAGAAAGTAAATAATCTGGATTTTGCCTTTATATTGTCAACTTTGTACTCCAAGGTTCATCTCCAGAAGGTACCTTTCTAAAATTACTTTTTAAAATTGGAATATCATCTTGGAATAAATCACAGTGTGTCTGGAAAACTCTCCTGGGAGGTAATGTGTATTGGACTTGGGTGAGATGGGACCGAAGCTGGGGGTGATTCAAGGCTGCTGGCTGGGAGGGCCACCCCAGGAGTGTGACCTGTAGAGCTCAGCATGGCTGGAGCCCAGCAAGACCCTGTAGTCCTGCTGACCTGAGACCATAGGGAAGAACCAGAGTAAGGAAGGGGAAGGCTACTGCCTGGAGCTGAGATTCCCCACTAGGGTGATCTTGTCTTGGTGGAGGTAATTGATTGAATAAATATCTGTCCTTAACCTCAGAAACCCATGAATGCGACCTTATTTGGAAAGGGGTCTTGCACATGTAATTGTCTAGGTGGGCTCCAACTTATTATACTGGAGAGGAGAAGGTGACCATGTGAAGAGTAAGAACTTAAGAGTTTTGTAGCCACAGCCAGGAAGTGTATAGTGTTCCAAGCAGCTGGAGGAGTGGAAGGGTTGTTCTTCTGTGGAAGAGGTTAGTCTACTGTGATTTTTGGTCTTTGGCACCAGAATTATGAGAGAATACATTACTGTTGTTTTAAGGTCCTGTGTTTTTGATGATTTACTGTGGTGCCCTAGGAACTGAATGCAGCAGGTACAGAACTAAGTGTGAGAGAGCTGAACACGTGGATGGTGGCTCCTGAGTAGGCAGGACCTCTAGGGACAGCAGACCCAGGGTGGACTGCTGTGGGACGGAGGGATGAGGGTCTTGAGCCTCTCATCCTTATGGAGCCTGAGCGCAGGCCAGCGAGGAGATCCTGCTGGAAGACTGGGTAAGCCCCAGTCTGGGTGGCCCTTCCCCTCATTCCTGCTTCTTTGTCCTTTCACTTAGGACTTCTGGCTTGTATGGTCATAAGGACGAGGCTTGCCCAGGTGACTTAAGGCTGTGTGAGAACACAGGTCATAGAATACAGATCATCATCTCAGCAGCAGCGAAGTCACACTGAAATCTGGTTCCCTCTGGTGTCCCAGCAGCTGCAGGGTTTTAGGACAGTGCTGGTGGATCTGAGGAAGCTTTCCCAAACCACAAGGTACTTCTGACAAGAGAGCTCAGTATCTGGAGCTGAAAGGGGCTTTCTGAACTTCCAAAGACTGAGTTTCCACTCTTAGCTACTGAGTCATCTCATTCCTGATCTGCCCTTTCCCCTAAGTGCCAACACATAACTGGGTGGTCTTGGCAGTAACAGCATGAATGAACAAGCAGCATATGAAAGCTAAGCATGTTCTTGCACAGCCAGGCGCAGCATGCAGCGTTTCTTTTCTCTTCTTTCCTAGGACACCTGTGTTTGTGGTTGTGACGGTATACTGTACACATTAATATAGTCATATTTTTTGCTAGTAAAATTGTTCCTGGCTCATATAATGGAATTAAACATATCAGTATTTCATAGTGTTCCGCAAAAAGCCACATAACTTCCAGGAGCTCGGCCACATGGACAAGTTTGAGAACCACTGATCTATAATGAAGGGTAAAATCATTGAACACAGAAGCAAGCAGAATGCTTGAAAGAAGCCATTTGTCACGAATCCATCGGTGTTCAGGGAGGGGATAACTGCATGAATGCGGGTGATCTGATAAATGTAAATCTTTCAGAAAGTATTTGGGAGATTGGGGAGAGTTCAGGAAGTGAGTTCAGATCCCCAGCACCCGCATGGGAAATCTGGACAACACCCAACAAGGTCAACGTCCTGTCTCCACCTGTATGCACGTACATGTGCGTATGCATCTGCATACACATGTATATACACACATTCACTTTACACATACTTGTTCACATCTAATAGATTTAACATGAGACATTCCTAAGGACCTCTTTTGGTTCCAGAGGTAAGCCAAAATATCAGCCTCCTTCCACCATGAGCCAGATGTGGCCTCATCTTGTCATGGCCACACTTTGATTTGTCCATCCAGCACTTCTACCTAGACATATGATGTATATGAGAACCACATCTCGGATATTGGCCCACAGCTCACATGGGCTACCTGTGCTCAGCTAATTCAGGGAGACCTAAGGACAGGAGGCTGTCAGTCCCTGGGCCAGAACTGTATTCTACTGAAAGCTAGAAGGCCACCTCGAGGCCCAGAATCTCCTCTCTGTAGCTGTTTACATTCTGCAGAGAGCAAGCAGCCTGGAGGCTGGCCTCCTACCAGCAACTCCTACCCCCAGCCCCCGCTTCTCAGCTTGGCAAAAGACTCACCCCAGCTAGAGTATGGCATAGTTCTCAATCACTGGACACCCCTAAACTGGGGACAGGTCAGAAATGTTTGATGAACACCATTGGGTGGCATTTGCGGGAAATAAAGAAGACAGAGATGATGAGGGCCATTTTATAGTAGTAATTGTCATAGACTCTTGTGAATAGTGATGTAATAGTTATCACAAAATAGGGATTAAAAATGAGAAAGAGCCAGATGTGGTGGCATACACCTTTAATCCCAGCACTTGGGAAGCAGAGGAAGGTGGATCTCTGTGAGATTGAGGTCAGCCCTGTCTCCATAGTGAGGTCTAGGCCAGCTGTAGCTACAGGGAGACCCTGTCTTAAAAAGACCAAAATAAATAAATAAATAAATAAATAAATAAACAAATAAAAATGAATAAAAAATGGGGAAGAAAAGCAAGCGATGTGCCTTAGACCTGGAAAGGGTGACTTTGAATTAGAAAGAAATGTTTCTTTATAAAATGGACTCACAACTTGCTCTTAAGGAAGTGGTAAGCTTGGGCATGCTGCCCATTCAGCAACAACTGCTCTGATCCCTACTGTGCTTAAGACTGTTCTAGGCCCCGCAGACATAGCTGTTCACAAGACAGGCACCATCTTGCCTTTTAAGGTATGAGCTCTGGAGGGAAATCCTGGAAGAAGGCAGAAACCACAATATCAGATGATTCAGGCTATGAACAAGGAGGCGCCTCTCCTCCAGTTGAGAGGATGGCGGAGGGCATCCTTGGGTCACTGGGGTGAAGAACCCTGGGGACTCCCCTCCACACAAGAGGGGCTACCAGGAGCAAGTGGTCTTGAAAGCTTTGCAATGACTGGGCCTATTCCAGAAACTCAGACAAGGCAACGCTCTTATAAATATTTGATCTTCTTAAACGGTATGACCGTAAATATTATTTGGCTGTCTTGGAAAGTTTCAAGTGCCTCATTTTAATTTCCTGCATTAGGATTCTAATGAAGAGGAAGGGCTCTGGGGATAGGGCTTACTGGCACACTCCAGGAGCCTCTGGGTAGAGGGTGCTGGCAGTGCTGGGAGAGAGGCAGCTGGAAGTTAGTGCTCAGGTGCAAGTGATCCAGGACAAAGAGACTGTTCAGGGGGTTCCTAGGGACAGGGTGAGGGGTCTTCACTTCCTGTGGCTCTCAGAGGCGGGGGAGCCATCCAGGTGAAGAGCAACGGTCTGGAGCCAGCTTCGGCTTCTGATTCTCTGGGAGGGCCCAGGTGTAGTACAAAGCCTCCTCAACCTGCGGCATAGAGACGTACTGAGCCCAAGGCTATAGCAGTACTAGTCCTGAGGCTCCAGCAGTCTAGGGTCATGAGGGATGGCGGGGTTGGGGGCTGTGCGGAGAGGGCATGGTTCTTGTAGCTAGAAGCCATTAGAAACCCCAGGGATCACCTGATCCTATAATGAAGCTGTTGAACTTGTTGAAGCATTCTCTTTGCGGTGCGTACAAATCATGTACAGAAGGAGAAATGGGGACACAGAGATGTTGGGTTACCTGCTCAAGGTCACACAGCTACTCAATGACCGAACTTAAGTGCCATTTATTTCCTGAGGTCTTTGGCACGGAGATCATGCCAGGGCCTAAAACAAATCTACCCCCAGGATGCCTGCTGCTGATGATTTAAAGGGCCCCACAGTGCTTAATCTTCCTGCCGGGCTCCCTCATTTTAGAAAATGTTGAGATTTAAGAGCCCGTAAAACTGAGCTATAACATGCCCTGCCAAGAGTCTTGTGCAAGCTCTCTATCCTGGCTGCCCCCAGCCCAGGGGCCCCGAATTTGTCCTAGGTCACCCTGGGACACTTTTGTAGTTGATTAAAGCTTCTGGTCTCCTTGCAACCTCAGGAGCCTATCAGGCCACCTCATCCTTGCTGGGGTAGGAGAGAAATATGGAGCAACAGTCTGTAGTTATGAGCGTGATCCCCACATTGTTTAGGGCATGTGATGGCAGTGATGGCCGCAATAATGCTGGGCATCAGGGTACAACCTGGTGACAAAAACCAATGAGTGTTGACAAACATTTGCACAGGGGTCATGCTCTGGTGGCCACAATCAGACACTGGAGCCCATGGAGGCAGCCCTGAGGCTGTCAGCAGCTACCTCCCAATCTGTTTCAGTGCTCCATTCCCCAAAACACACACATTCTCTAGCCAAGTCTCCAACACCTAGGATAGCCCTATCCTGACCTGGTACCTCCAACCACAGGCCATATGTACCCCAGGATAGCTGTGAATGTGGCCCAACACAAACTTGTAAATTTAAAACATTAATTGTAAAATTAAAACATTGCAATTTGCTTTTGTAACTTGATTATGCTGTTCTTGAGTGTGAACTTTGTAGATGACAATACTGGATCACAATATCAAAAGTTTGAACACTCCTACGGGTGGCTCAAACCGCATGTATGGGATGGAAGGATGGGATAGGAAGGAGGAAAGGAGGGAAGGGCATATTCATTACAAAATGTCCCCACTTCTTTATTTTTCCACGAATCCATACCTTTCCTGTGTGGATTTTAAGCTCCTTATTTGGAGAAGTGGCTGGGTGGGAGCGGGGGTGAAAGTTCCCCCTCCTTTCCTTAAATCTAGGTTGCACTTGTGACTTGCTTTGGCTGATGAATTGAGGTGGAAGTGATGTTCCAAGTCAAGGCATAAGACCCCTTAGAACCTCTGAAGTTTTCTGTGGAGCCTGTACAGCTACCAAATGAATGAGCCTAAGCTGGTTAATGATGGTAACAGATATTCATCCTGGGTCCACCTCTGCCTCTCTCACAGCAAGTAGAGCCACACATATATGTAAGAGGTATGAAAAAGCCCAGACAGGGTCGGCCACACCTCCTTAGATCTGCTTAAGGAGGAGCCAGCCTTATAAGAGACGGTGAATGCTGGACACCCAAGCCCCTTAGCTTAGAGGGGTTACTTATGCTGCGATGGTTAACTGATCCAGGATGTATAATGGGAAGCTGGTTATTCCAGGTCAGCATGTTCCCATGCCCCATCTTTTGAGAGTTTGCTCTTCTCTGTCCTAGGCATTTCTTCTGCCACACCCTTCCCAGAGCCTTCCATCCCATATATAGACTTTTATCTAACTCCATATCCAAGATGTTGTCTAAGCTCCCCCAGTTGGGTTCAGCCAACACTTCTAGAATCCCTCTGTATAAAGGACATTGTGCCAGGTCCTGTGGTGGTAGAGAAAAGTATTGTGACTGTTGCCTTCAACTCGCTTAGCAGTAATAGCAACATTAATGGTCATTGATAACTAAATAGTACTTGACAATACGTAAAGAGCTTTCCCATGCATTGAGTATTTGAACTTAGGACACAGCAGCTCAGATGAAGATGCGGCTACTGCTGAGTAGTCACTGTGTGTACACCCATAATGGATGCTGGTGAAACAAATGCCTAGATCAGGACCCCTGCAAGGCTTTTTCCTTCATCAGAGGCTGCAGTGGTTGGGCCCACTTCCTTTGTGCCACTTCCTGTTCCTGAACAGCCAACTCAATGTCAGGTACATGAGAAACACTGTGGGGTCATGTCCTGGGAGGACCATTGCTAGGTCAAGGCCTTCTAGACCTGGCTCCATGTTCTAAATTGCAGGTAGACAAATCAGAGTGTGGCCTGGGAAAGTGTGAATGGAAAATTGCTGGGGAGCAGTCCAGGGCACCTGGGAGGATATTGGGATAAAGAGCGTGAAGGGAGATGGAAAGGCGCCTTTCAATCTGCAAGAAGCCCTCTGAGTAAGGGGGCCCAGCTTTTCCACTGTTGGCCAAGAGGTAAGGCTGAGCAACATGAATGCAGAGGAACTTCCAGAGGACTGGAAAGGTCGCTGTCCCTTCTGCTCAAGAAAGGGCTCTCTAGCTTCACAGCCTCACAGCAGAGCAGGGTCTTCCTCCACCCAGAGCCTCGCACCTGGCCACAGTTTCTGTTGGAGACCTGCGATGCATGGAGCAGGGGTCCCTCACCTGGCTGGGGTCAGAGGACTCCGTGACTTCGCAGGTCTTTTCCCTGGTGAGTTCTTGAGAAGAACTCCAAGTCCTACCAGTTTTTTTGAAGATGAAAGAAGGGCAGTTGAAAGAAAGTAGCCATCAATATGAGAGCCTGGAGGCCACTGAGAACCCGGAAGTCATCTATTCCTGGGTACACACCTTCCTATAGGGACTTATAAAAAGGTTCTCTCTGTAGAAAGCTCCACAGGCCTGGGTTACAAAGACCTTGCCTGTAATTACACAGCCCCGAGGCATCTATAGAAATGCGATGTGTAATTTACAGTTCCCCTCTGAAGAGGCCAGCCCCTCTTTTTGTCGTGATCAGTGGCTCATCCTTCCCAATTAGAGGGTGCAAAAGCCACTGGGTTAGCCAGAAGGCGATGCAGAGACAGGCAGGCAGGGAGGGAAGAAACGAGGGACTGCTAACGGGCAGTCTGAAGAGCAGTGCCACGGAATTGTGGGATGCTGGCGGTGATCACGGTGATAATGTTGACATTTATTGAGTATGCCAGGGACTGAGCTTTACAGGAATTATTTCATTTAAGCCTCCCAATGAGGGGTGGACAGGTGGCTCAGCAGTTAAGAGCACTGCCTGCTCCTACAGAGAACTTGGTTTTGGTTCCCAGCACCCATGTAGCAGCTAACAATTGTCACTAACTCCAGTTCCAGGGGTTGTGACACCTTCTTCTAGCTTCTGGAGGCTTTGCATGACACAGGTGTACTTATATAAAATAAGCCTCCCAATGATTCAGTGTGGTAGACACATTTTTTTTATAGAAGGGTAATTAAAGTACAGAGTGTGTAAGTAAATTAGCCAAAGTCTCACAGCCAGGAAATGGCAGAGCTTATATGTGAACCTAGATCATCTGATGTAAGCCTGAACTTTCAGTCTCTTTACGGTCATGTCATATGTTGCCTGTCTTTGCAGTGCCTGTGGAGGGCCATCTATATCTGTCTTTCAGTCATCTACAGTCCCTCAGGGGTGATGGCATCAAGAAACATTTCAAGAGGGAGGAGCGATCCCACCATCTCAGGGTATTGATTCCTTCTCCCGCATGAGACAGGAGACAGGAGGGAAAGAGTTCTGCCTGGTGGCATAAATTAGCTCTGTGCCCTTGGATTTGTGTCTCTGTGCTGCCTCCTTGCCGTTCAGGTGGCAGGCCGGCCTGCTGCAAAGCCGTTGCTTTGGGGCGATTCACGAGCAGAGCATGGCAAGTGCTGGGGACAACAGCTTCCACACTGAGTCTGGACAAATGGCAGAACAGAGCAGAGGGCAAGGCAATTTACAAGGAATCTTAGCAGCCAGGCAATGGGCAGTAAACCAGAAAATCGCTGAGGAAACTCAGCAGAGCATGAGCTAAACGAATTGCAGGATTTGTGAACCAATTTACACCCATCGGAGGAGGGTTGGGAGAGGCAAGGATGGCTCCACCAGCCACGGCAGAAAAGCATAATGCTGTCACCTCCAGCAGACTTGTGGAAGGGCAGCGAGGACACAGTCTCACTGAGGGTCAGCTAGCAGGGCCTCTGGGGCAACACTGTGTGGACTTCTGGCCAGACTGTGAGGATTCTGGGATACTTGTCACTGCTATGGAGGATGGATGTCAGGTGCAGGGAACAAAGGTTGCAAATTGAGTGGCCCTTTCCCCTGCTCCAGGGGTCAGTAAAAGAAAAACCAAGAACACTTGACCAGAACTGGCACCACCTTTCGTTTCCATCTCCAGGAAACCGTTTCTTAAGAAATGGATCTTGTTGTTCATGTGAGGTACCTTACAGGGAGGCAGGAAAGGCTCATGGCAACATGGAAAGCCAGCAGAGGGGGTGGGTACCTTCTCTGCAGGATGACATTGGCTCATGTCTGCTCAGAAACACATTGTCCTCTAGGGACAGATCCACCTGTCCCTGGGACCTGCCGAGTAGTGAGGGCCGGGAGGAACAGGTTTTTAGGATATAAACACATCCACCTGGTTAAACAAGAGCTCTGCAAGGACATACACAGGTGAACCTGTCACTTTCAATCAAGCCATGACCAGAGCAGTGTCTGGTTTGATGCAGCCTGGCACATTCAAGTCTCAGGTGGGTTAGTTAGCACTAATACTGGCGTGTGCAGGATGCAAAATTAGTCTTCTGTGATATCTTCTCAGGTTAAATTAAACACTCTGCTTTATACCTCTTCATAAAGGGACTGAGTTAGTGGCCTTTACATCATCTGCGACATAATTAACTCAAGAAGAGGAGGGTTTCTTTTGGCTCATGGTTTCAGAAGATTCAGTCCATGGTTGGTTACTCATTGCTCTGGTGGGATGCTGGGTGGCAATGTCAAGGTGGACATGGCTTACCTCATAGCTAGGAAGTTAAAGGGGAAGAAGGAGCAGGGGGTCTCAGAATCCCCTTTAAGAGATTCCTCCATGATCTAAAGATGCCTTTCTTTCTAGAAGTTCTACCATACACTAGCAGCACCACCTTGGGGACCAAGCCCTTAACACTGGAGTGTTTGGGGTTATTTGATAGACAAGTGATAACAGGGATCAGTGTGCTGCCCCTGCAGTGTGACTCTTGCTAGAAAGTGGGGAGCAAGGCCTGTAAGAAACAGGCCTCAGTTTTTCCATCTTTAAAATAAAAGAGTTGGGACTACATTGTTTCCTAGGGCCACATCCAGCTCTGCCTCATTGGCTTAATGCTGTGTGCTTGAACTCTTGGTTCCCAGCTGATGGAAGGTTGTGGAACCATTAGGAGGTGGAACCACGCTGGAGGAAGTGGATCACTTGGGGAAGGCCTTGCCATTTTATAGCTCAGCCCTACTTCCTGTTCACTCTCTGTAGGGTACTGCTGATAGTGTGACCAGTTGCCTCATGTTCCTGCTGCCATGCCTTTCTCATCACGATGGACTGTCTTCCACTGAACCATAAGCCAAAACAAACCCCTTTTCTGTTAAACTGCTTCTTGTCAGGTATTTTGTCACACTAATGAGAAAAATAACTAACTCACTTAGTGATTTTCAGAAATGCCGAGTTCAGGCTCTGCCCTAGAGGAGTTGTGTGAACCAGACTTCCCAGAAGCTACACAGAGATTCTCCCAGAAGCTTCTGGAAACCTACCCCAGTTTTCCCATTGCTCTCTTGCCTTGTGTTCTCTAGCTTATCTCTAGCTCAAGGCATCTCTACTAATCAGTGGCACAAAGATACCAAGAATCAAAACCAGCCCTGGCCCTGAGAATAAAGAAAAGGAGACCCAGCTTGGGCTGAAATCACTGGTCAACTAGGCTGGTTGGGACATGGAGGGACATGAAAAGGTGGCAACATGGTGTGATCCCTGGAGTTGGACACAGCTGAGCTTGAGGTTTCCCTCCACGGCGGAGGGGGAGACAAGGTGTGTACAACAAAGGTAGTAATAAAGCCTGCCATGTAATTCTGGGGAGCCCCTTCAATAACAGTGCACGGTGTGTTGTTGGTACATGCTTCGTAAGTACTGGGTATCATTAGTGTCTCAACCCAAATTCCAGGGACTAAAGGGATGCGTATTCTGTATCTCTTTATTAGTATGACATTCGGAAATTCTAGTCCTGTGGAACAAGGTGGAAACCAGTACTATGCTATGAGTTGGGGTCTTGGGACAGGCTAGGACTGTGAAGAAGTAGAGTTTGATTTCTGGGAGATGTGGTCTGAAGAATTAGCATCAAAAGATAAGATTAAGAACCAGGTCTTCTAGGAAGGCTGTTTCACAGTGCATCTGTCAGCATTTTTTGTATAATGAGCAACCCTAGCATCTCAATGGTAGGTAACACTAAGCATTATTGTACTCATGAATCTGTGAATCACCCAGGACATTCTGTTTCATAAGGCCCAGGCCAAGGCAGCAGCAGCCAGGAGAGGCTGTGCTCATGGACTCAGAAGAAACAAGCAGAAGCTCACCAGGCCTCTTTAGGCTTAGACTTGAAACTGGTAAACTGCCACTTCTGATCCATTCCAACGACTGAAGCAAGTCCCAAATCAAGCTTCAGGTCAAAGAACAAGGAAGTCTACTCTGGCCATGTTGAGGCCATGGCAAAGGTGGAACGGAAGGAAGAGGTGAAGAACTGTATGCTCTTTGATTTGCTCTGTCATAGAATTGGTTCTGAAGGGTGAGGTTGCTAGGAGGCAGATATTGCCCGAAGAGATACACCCAGAAGTGGGGAGACCCACCAGAGGAGGTGCAGGCGAGGCTTCAGAAAAATGGTGCCTTCTATTCCCGGGAGTCCCACAGCACTGACCAAAAGCCCCAGTGGCCAAGGCCTCTCCACTTGACCCATCCGTTTCCAGGCACCCCAGCATGAAATCAGTGACTCTCATCCTCACCGGGAAGAAGCCACTGCCACGTCAGAAGCGGGTGCATGTAATATCCTTATGTAAGACTTTTACTGATACACTGGACTGGAGAGGTGACTCAGTGATTAAAAACACTGGTTGCTTTTCCAGAGGACCTGGGTTCAGGTCCCAATGCCCACACTGAAGCTAACAACTACCCTCTTCTGGCCTCTATGCGCATCGTGCACTTACGTACATACAGGCAACATACTCATAAACATACAACAAAGATAAATAAATTAAAAAACTTTAGACTTTCACTGATGCAGGAAAATGTCCAGTTGACATCAATATATGACAATCCATTCCTAACAAACTCATCCTTCTCTGTCAGCCCTAATCTCCTCAAGTGTATCTTACAATGGTTTCTTGAGTACAGTGGCTTAGGAATACTGAGGCTATTGAAGGAAATTATTAATTAACAAGGCAGGCATGACTTTAAAGGACTGGTCAAGGATCAAGACAATTGTTTATTTATATATTTATTTATTCCTACTAACTTTCAAACAACTTTGAGATGATTTACAATGAAAAAGATAGGTCCCAGGACAGCAAGATTAAATATAAAATATCCAAAGTTATACGGATAGAGGGAGGAAATGATTAAACCAGAAACCTAGCAGAAGATAGTTACTGCAATTGCACATTAAATTGAGCTAAAGCGAAAGGGGAAATATGATGAGTTATTGGATAAAAGAAAGTATAGCCATTTGTCAGGGGAGCCAAACTTTTCCCTGACACTCTATGTGAGCACAAATTTATCACAGGAATTGCAATAGAAGGGACAGAGAGGCATATAATAGACACTCTCTTCAAAGACTTTTGCAGAAGATGCAGAAACATTCTTCAGACAGTCGTTTATTATATCGACCCTGGATAAAAGCTGAGGACTTAGGGATGAGCCCGTCTAGATTTAATACAGCCCTAGCTAATGGCTTATAGATTGTTTCAGGCTCGGTGTTTGGAAGCCTATTGCTGGAGCCTGCCATCAGAGTCTTGCGGTCAGTCTTGGAGAGGTGTGTGCTGCTCTTTTCCTGGGAGTCAAGCTGGGAAAAGATTCCTTGGCTGGGTACCATGAACATAGCTCATGTCCTCCTTCGATGATGATGGGCTAGAAAGGTGGTTGGTGTCCTGAATGGGCAAAAGGTGGGAGAGCCTGCCATCCAGGAAGAGGCAAGAAAACCAGGCTGTTGGTGCAGCATAACTGCATCTTCTCACTGACATGACAGAACACACAGGTGAGAGAGGAAGACAGGAACCCCACCCACATGTTCACAGCAGTCATTTCTGGGTTGTGTGAACTTGGAGGACTCTATTTCCTTTATATTGTTTTAAAACTTGTTACAGTTTCCCCATGGAGACAGTGAAATATCAGTATAAAAAAATTAAAGAGGGGGGCTGGGGAGATGACTCAGCGGCTACAGTGCTTGCTGTGCAAGTGTGAGGACCAGAGTTTGGATTCTGGAACACATATGGGCAGATGTGGTGGCTGCCTGTACCCACCACTCATGGGGTAGACAGAATCCCACAAGCAAGTTGGCTACACTAGCTACTGTGCTTGCCTTCAGTAAATTACAGTGCAGGGAGAATACCTGCTGTCAACTTCAGGGCTCTACCTGCCCCGGGTGCAAGAGTGCATGCACACGCACACGCACACGCACACTCACACATGCAAACACTCATATACACAAGCAAGTAAAAACTGAAAAGGGATTTCTTTTTCGAAATCCTGAGCTTTGATATCTTTTGATTATGAAGAGGTGTCACAGTTAGAACCTCTGTTCTCTGGAACCTTTTTATTCAGGTGAGAGTAAGACTTTCAAAACCACAGCCTCTTCATTCCTGTGGCTTTCTCTCTCACAGGCGCCTAAGCCTGATGCCAATTTTCTGATTGTGGAATAAATCCTGAGTTCTTCATCTCACCAAGGGGTTAAGAAAATAATGGCAGGAGTGTCTGGAATGACGCTCCATCAGACTGAAAGGTGTTACTGCATTAATGAACTTCTCTGGCAAGAAAACTGGTGTACAATATGCATCTTTACCCTACATTAATTTTACATATGGGAACTTGTCCTAAGGAAATTACCATGACTTCATGTGACTGTTGGGTCGTAAAGTGTATTATTATCTATGTAGCATCATGGAGAATAACCTAAATAGTCACTATTGGAGATCTAGTGGAGTAGTCATCCTAAGGAAGATGATACACCAATTCCAAAGGACAGCTTGGAAGGGTTCTTAGGGCACGTGGCCTCGCCTCGCATTCCTCTGCTAAGAGAATAGTGCCAGTCGGAAAAGTTCATGCAGAGGACCACTTTTATTTTTGGAAAAAGAAAAACTGTTTGTGTCATTAGGAATATAAAATTTTTCCTTCCATATTCTTTCCTTTTTTCTTTCTTTGTACTTATTAAAATTTCTGTTTTGAATATGAATTTCTTTAGTAATAAAAGTAAAAAGAGTATTTTTTCCCCCAGAACACAAAGTGCTGCTTCATAGTTCTGTTTTTTGGAGGAAAGCCCAAGGAACTCTATTTCTTTAAGACAAGATCTCACTACATAGCCCAGGCTAGACTGGAAATCACTATGTAGCTCAGGCCGACCTGGAACCTGCAATCTTCCTGCCTCTACTTCCCTAGAGCTGGGATTACAGCATGTCTGGCTTTAAGTAGCACATCTGGAGCAGGCTGGCCCTGGTTTCAGGATAGGACATCACTGCTGGATGGAACGAGGTGCTTATAGATCATTTGTTGGCTTGCCCTTTCCTTCCTGCGGTTCTCTGATTTCGAAAGGACTGGTGTGAGAGCCCAGGGCCCCTGCGATCCATCCTCCACCTCTTCTGCAGTACCAGCCAACGCAAGAGTGAAGAATTAGCTCTGTGTGATTATGGGGCTTGCTTCGAAATAGAGGCCTGTGGTGACGCACCCTACGGGATTGAAAAATGATGGCGGCCAGAACAGGAACAATTGCTGGTCCTGACATCAGGCTGGCTTTTAAAAGATGACACATTCTTCTCAGGATAAACCAGCTTCCTAGAGACAAGGCCCCAAAGCAGTGCCCCGTGCCTCGTGTATACACTCCGGGAGATTTATTTGACTTTTCGTTATTAAGTTCAGCCCCGTGAAAATCCATCTCAGTCCAATTTCTTACTGTGTTGCTCGTCTTTGTAGACAGGCTAAGACAGACGAACATTTTTCCTCTTCGTTTCTCGAGCTTTTAAGCCCTCCAACGTGAAGGGACTGTCTTGAAGGAGAAGAATACATTTGGACACATTGCTGGACTTTGTGCCCTGAAATTAAGGGGTTGAAATAAAGACAGGCAGGGAAATAAAATGCCATTAGGGCAAAGGAAAGACCCTCAGATGACAGGAAACCTGAGCTTGAAATCCAACTGAAGCTTAAAAAGAGTTTCGTTGTGTGGATGAGTCTAAAGTATAGTCCAGAGCTGTGGGTGGGATTTGAAGGTTCTGTGTTTCATGGAAAGCCAGGGAACAGGGTTGAATGATGACACCAAAAGTTGGATGCTTTGTGTGTGATGACCCACCAAGTCTCACACAACTGAAGGAAGCGGCTGTCCTTATGCATGCCAGGTGAAGAGACCAAAGACCAGAGAGATTGAGTAGCTTGTCCCAAGAAAGCCACACAGCTAGAAAGTGGAGTGTCTGACTTCCACTGTGCGGACCTACTTTCAGCACCAATATTTATTATTAACAAATTACCAAAGTGATTAGGACAGGGTATAATCCTTAGCATTGATCAAACAGCACCAATTGTCTCCCAGAGATGCTTAATTTAAAAATTTCAGTGCCTTTTGTTTCTGGCAGAATCCCATAGCTAGGTTTTGAGGTGGTGAGCAAAGAGTTACTTCCTACTCTCTTACCAAAGCTGTACAGCTTCTCATTTGTTCTTGTGAGAGATTTTTAAATGTATTTGATTTTGCCTTGGCATTTTGCGGTGGTCAGCAGGAGGGTGAGGGGCTGCACTTGGCTCACTGAAGTGGATAACGAGAGGAACTTTTTAGGAGGCTTTGCGGTCAAAGGGAAGAAGAACTCCCTGCCTGTATCAAGCCTGCAGGGTCTGGTTCACTGTTGCAGTACAGGGTGGTTTGATAACCCATTTTAATAATTTATTTTGAAGTACTTTCACACTCACAGAAATATTGCAAGAATTTCCATTATCTCCTTACCCTCCTTTCCCAAAGGTCAGTGTTCGGCTCCCTTCGCTTCCTGGCCTTCTCTGTATATATGAACATCTATGATCATTATTCTTCTTCTGAACTGTTGGAGAGCAAGTTGCAGCCACGAGGCCCCCCGTGCCTACCTTCTTCAGTGTGCACTTCTCTAAATCAAGGGCATCTCCATCACAATGACCACACGTCTTGCAAACTGGGAAATGACGTTGGTATAATATCATTTCATTCAATTCACAGACCTTACTCAAAATTTGACAACTGTTCTCTTTCTTTATCCACAACTTGGACAATGGTTGCTAAAGTGCTGACAGGTGACTCCATCATCTCGTCTACATTTGTTTGTTGACGCTAAGAGGAGCCGGCTCTTCCAATTTACTTACCTACCCCGCCTTCCTCTCTAGCTGCTCATATCAGTACAGACATTAGGTCACAATCCATTAACATCACTATTTATCTCTCCCCAGTTGTCCTAGATTTGGCTAGTGAGGCCCTTCAAACTGCTTCTTGTGTCTTTTTAACAGGTCTGTGGCATCCTCTGACAAGTAGATTGTCAGAGATTTCTGGAGCAACAAAGTGTTTTATCCTTTCTTTGTCCTTGCTCTGCTTGGTAATCAGCCATTTCTCCAAATCCCTATTTCCTTAAGTGGAGGGAGGTAACTAGAAACCAACTTCTGGGGTGTCATTGCTTTCTAGATTTTTATTTATTTGTTTTTCTGTTTTTTTTTTTTTTTTTTTTTTTTTGCGTACAGAGCTAGGAATCACCTGTGCATACGTATGCATGTGTTTACTATGCACAGTATATTTCAATGTCTAGGTATATGCAAGCACACACCAGTCTATCTTCATCTCTTTGCTCACAAGTTCACTGCAATGCTTCTAATTATGACCTGTCACCTCTGGGGTTTATCTTTCCCCTCTTGAGATGGTTCACCTTCATTGCCAACCTGACTGGATTTAGAATCACCCAGAAGACACATCTCTGGGTGCATCTGTGAAGGCCTTCCTAGAGAGATTTAACTGAGGAGGAAAGACCCACCCTGAATGTGGGTGACACTATCCTATGGGTTAGGGTCCCGGACTGAATAAAAAGGTCAAAAAAGAGAAAGAATACTTGGGTTCCGCTCCCTCTGCTTCCTTACTGCAGACCATGCTGACAAGCTGCCTCATGCTCCCAGCATGCCTTCTCCACCATAATGGACTGGACCTTAGGGCTGTGAAGGAAGCAAACCCTTCCTTCAGTTGCTTTGCCAGGCGTTCTGCCACAGCAAAAAGAAAAGTAACTTGGCCAATGAGATGGCTCAGTGGGTAAAGGCGTCTGCTACCCAGCCTGACAACCTGAGATGGATACTCGGGCTTCATATGATAGGAGAAAACTGACTCCTACGAGTTTTCCTATGACCTCCACATACATACCATGTCATATGTGCACAACATAAAATATGTAAATAAGTAATTATAAAAAGTAACCAATAGCTTTCCAAAAATTTGTCTCCAGATATTCTTCTTAATCATATTTTGCCTAGTTCTTTCTTTCTTCTTTACTTCTTCCTTCCTTCCTTCTTTCCTTCCTTCCTTCCTTCCTTTCTTCCTTCCTTCCTTCCTTCCTTCCTGCCTTCCTTCCTTCCTTCCTTTGTGATGTGTGTGTGTGTGTGTGTGTGTGTGCGTGTACACATGCAACAGTTCATGTATGGAGGTCAGAGGACCTTCTATACTTTGGGTCTCTCTCCTGTAAAGTGGTGTAAAATGAACACCTAAGGCTTTTTGTTAATAGCACTGGGCAACGAGATGGCGAAGTCACCACAGCTATCCTTGTGAACAACGGTGCATGTGTGGAGGTCAGAGGACAACTTGTAGGAGTTGGTTCTCTCCTACCGCATGGTTCTCGGGATTGAACTTTGGTCAGCAGGCTTGGCAGGAAGTGCCTCTACCCACTGTGCTACCTTGTTGGTCCCCAAATATTTTTAATTTATTTCATCCCCTTCTATAACCAATGGACTGACAAAGCCTACTGGCTCTGAAGCCCTGGTCCTGACACTCCCATCGCAGCCCATGGGAGCGTCCTGAGCTCTAGCAATGCCTTCTCCTTGCCCTTGTTGTCTCTAAGCCACTGGCTACTGCCACCAAAGGAAGGGAGAAGAAGACGGAAGAGAGCGGGAGGAACACTGGAGGACTTGCTCATTCTCTCCAGTCTTCCTGTCTCACGTTCCTCTGTAGCTAACACAATTGCGAGCCTTCTTCCTTGTGGGGAGGACAACCTCATTCATTCCCTTGCGCCCCCTTCCCACAGCCACGGTCATCAACAGCAGTGACTCTTTCTGTCAAGGGTTAGAGTGGAGAGCGGTGACTCCAAGTGGTGACATTGGGTGGTGGAATGACATGTGAACCCTGACTTGCTGTGGCCCCTTCAGCATACTGGTGGGGCTTCAGTACCGGCCAGTCTACCGAGAGAATAAGGGCAGGATGAATACAGTTTCCGTGGAGCCTCAGGTCTGTACAACTTTGTGTCTTCTCTTTAAGAAAGTAATATAATGTGGGTGTCTTCAGTTAATTCTTTTGTTATTGCTATAACCAAATGCCACAAACGGGACAGTTTATAAAGAATAAAGGTTTACCTAGCACATGTTTCTGGAGGTGGGAGGCTGAACAGCTGCGTTGGTGAAGGTCTTGTTGTGGGGACTGAACAGGGTCTCAGGTGGTGCAGTGTCAAAAGATACACTCTGGATAGAATCCATTATCCCATTAACTCATTGGAACGAGCCTCTTCAAGGTCTCTTATCATCATCTCTTGGTGCCCCCAATAAGCATTGAATTTCAACATGAGATTTGTGGGGGGCATTCATGCCATAGCAATGGGTCCACAAGCCCGCAGCCCTCAGATGTGCCTCATTTTTCCTTATGGTTTTATTGAAATTAACCTGTGACTTTCTACTCCTTGCACCAGGAGTCAGCACTTTGGGTGATAAGGCACAGACAAGGAGCACTAGCCAGTGCTCCCGGCTTTCATTCTCAAGGCAAGCTCAGTTAAATGTGTTGTCCCTGAGAGAACGTCCTCTTAGCCAGACTACTGAGTTGCTAGATAAGATTTGGGATTTTGCAGCTGTAAATAAAGAATCAGAAGTTATAGTCTAGGCATCGCTGTCCCAGACTTTTTTGTCCTGTCTGCACAGCTTCCCTCTAAATCAAATGCTGTGTCCTTCAGGACTCCTTGACTTGGGATTGCTGGGGTGCTTTCCATCCAGTCCGAGAGCTGCAGAGTTCTGACCAGCCGCAGGGACTTGTGGAACTAAGTTAACCCTTTCTGCAGGACGCAGTGGGCACCAGGCAGGTTAGACTAAGGAATAAAGGTTTGGTGGACTTGCGAGCAGGGGGCAGAGTAGTGGCCAGTTGACCTGCTGACCCCACCTTCTCATTCTTATTAACAAGCAGGATAGCAAAGAAGTTCCCCTTACCACTGCCTTCTTCCCCTACCACTAACCCTTGACAAGTCAAGATTTGTAAGTGACTTGGGGGACCTTTCATCAGCTATGTCATGAAGGAAAAACTCAGAGTTCTAGAACAGGAGGATTTTTGTCACTAGGGGGTCAGTTCCTCCTCAACTTGTAGCTGTGCATACACTGAGCAAGTTCCTGGCCTTTCTATACTTTGGGCCTCTCTCCTGTAAAGTGATGTGAAATGAACAGCTAAGGCTTTTTGTAAATGGCACTGGGCAACGAGATGACGAAGTCACCACAGCTATCCTTGTGAACGATATATTGGGCTCTGAGTGTCACATTCCTTCACTCTGACTTATAGTAGAGATGTGACTTAAGTAACCATTTTTATCCTGCTGTACAAATGAGGAAAACCAGACCCAGAGAGGCTGCGAAATTTACCCAATGTCCCAGAAACTGGGACACTGAAGAACTTTGCTCAAGGTCACCTTGTTCATCTGAGGGACGGATTTTTAGTTTCAGAGTGGAGGATCACAGCAGGTTGTGTTCCCTTTGATTTGGAAAGGCAAAGATTTGGGGAGATTTGTTGGGTGTGGGGAGCACAAGTCTGTGGTCCAGTAAGAGAGGAAGGGAAGCTTCTTCTCCTCCCCAAAGGAGAAGGGCATCGGCATCAGAGCCTAGTGAAGAGTTCTGAGATTCTGGCACTTTCTGTGGTAGAAGAGAAGCAGCTCTCTGTCTGTGGGCTCAGAAATTCACTGACCCTGTAGGCAGCCTATGACCTTGGCTATCCCAGAAAGGTGGCCCCAGGGCCTCATTGAGAAGAATTGGGCTGCCTGGGCACAAGTAACCAATAGCCTTTAACAAACAGTGTGCCAGGGAGGGTCAAATGTACTTTTATGTTTCTAGTGACTCTGAAATTTGAATTGCTACATTATAACTAAGTGACATCAAGCAGCTTATAATTTAAGACCTACATAGGCTTTGGCTAATTTTTTCGGGCCAATTTGGTGATCTCATAAAAAGAAAGTCTTATGATGAGGTATTACTTGGAGGTATCTAGACCACAAAAAGGATATTTGCCTAGAGATACATCGAGCTTAGTGGCAGGGCCGTAACTAAATGCCTTTTGGATTTAAGAGCTTGGGCTGAGGAGTCATTTTGAAGCGAGGCCCATGTCAATTTCTGCATTTCCTCTCTGATGGAATGTGAGCAAGCTACTTACCCGCTTACCCCACCCTCCTAAGGTTTTATGAGGATTAAATGAGATAATGCAGGCCTAGCATGGCTGATGCAGGGTGAAGACAAATGGTTATTACAGTGCAATGCTCTTGCTGTGGCTTAGGAGTATTACTGCCTTCCCAGTTCTGCTGAAGCATTGCCATCCCTCTTCAGCTTTGTTGACATATAACTGGCCAGCAGTGTATCGCACACATCGATGTGTTCAGTTGGATGAGTCTCCACATACGTACACACCTGTGAAGCACTGTTATGGTCACAGTAATGACCATCACCCACAGAAGGTTTCTCATGCCTTTTCCATCCCTCCAGCCTCTTTCTCATGCCCCAGCAAACTCTGATCGGATGTTTATTAGGCTGCTGATTCTAGAATTTTTGTAAATGGAGTCTGTGGTGGTTTGTATGAGAAATATCTCCTACAGGCTCAAGTATTTGAGTACTTAGCCCCCAGTTGGTGGCTCTGTTTGCAGGAGGTCATGGACTCTTTAGGAGATGGAGCTTTGCTAGAGGAAGTGTGTCACTGGGGGGTGGGTTTTGAACGTTCCCAGCTGTGCCCCACTTACCTTGTTCTCTCTGCTTCGTGTTTTTGGTCAAAGATGTGATCTCTCAGCTTTTGGCTTCTGTGGCATGCTTGTCGCTCGCTGCTATGTCTCCCTGCCACGATGGACTCTTAGCCTTCTGGAGCTGTAGGCCAAAACAAACTTTGCTCTCTAAGTTGCTTTTGGTAATGGTATTTTATAACTGCAGCAGAGAAGTAAAAGTCGTAGAGTCTGCACTCGATTTGAGTCCTGTTCTTTGACTGAGCATAACTACGTTGAGATTCATCCATCCTACCTATCTGTTACTGGTATGGCTTTAAAAATAAATCTTTTCCTGTCCATGGTAGATAAAGCATTTCCAAAGAAGGCCAGTCAGGAATTTTCTAGATCTTGGCTAGACTTTCTGATCATGGACTCACAACTGCCTGGGGTTTCTAACACACACATTTTGAGCATTCTGACACTCCTGTGTCCCATAGTGAGCAAGAGTACATGGCCCTAAAGCCACAGGACTTGCCAGAGTACACATCAGGATCTTGATGCACAGGTCTGAGAGGTGTCCTGGCTGAAAACCACTGTTCTGAAGTCATGCTGCTACTAATTCCCAAAGCCACTTGGACAGTGACTCTTAAGGCAAAAGGAAAAGAACTCAGGCAGTACCTGACGGTGAGGTGATGTTCCATAGAGAGCAGGTGCTCTGTGTTTCGCTAGGTGTCTGTGGGCCATCCTGTGAGTGTGGCGCAGAGTGAGCGTCTCTATCCTCAAACCTCAGCGTCCTAAATGCATCCAACTCAGAAAAGTTTGGGGTCCTATATGACATGACAAATGGAAAATTCCACACCTGACCTCATGTGTCAGGTTAAAGTCAAAATGCAGGATCACTAAAACTGCCATATAGTATTGTTTTCAACTTGTGTCTATAATGTCTGCATGAAACATGAATGAATATCATGTTTAGATTTAGGCCTCATCCCTAAGATGTCTTATAATGTATATGTAGAGATTCCAGATTTTGAAAATTATTGGAAATCTGAAGCACTTTTGGTTCCCGACTTTTCAGATTAGGAATACGCGCATCCTGAACCTCCAGGCTTAATGGCCACATGCAAAAATATGCCTACGACCTGGGTGTATTTTGGCCTTCTAGACACACATGACTAGAGAGCCACTGTGTGTTGCCCATCAGGAAATACACAAGGGTGTGCCGTGACCTGCCCACACACGCAGTTTCAGAAAACCACACTCAAGAGGGTGCGGAAATCAATATCAAAAATGAGACACTCAAGTTACCACAAAGAGCTATTTTTGCTTATTCCAAATTGCTCTGTTTCTGTAAGTAGCTATTTTCAGTCAGCCGCTTCCCTGGCTATGTATAGGGACAGCTTGGCAATTTAAACACAAGTGGGAAGTGAAAAGAAATCTGCAAATAGGCTCATACCCCAGGGATAAATCTGGGGCAATTGAAAAGGTGGTGGGAGTTGGTTCTCTTCCCAAATACAGAGCCACTTCAAATTCCACTCACAGACTGGAAACCATCAAGAAATAAATACCCATATAAACTGGAGGGCCACTTTCTAGTAAATGTTCAGGGTTTAAAAATAGGGATTTCAAAGGCAGAGTCTCCTATTTGTGTGAGGGCGGCTCCCTGGGGTGTCTTGCTTGCCATCCAGGGACATGTTTAGATGGCAGGTAAAGGAAGTTGGGGTCTATTTTTAAAGCTTTCTGGTTTTCTGATCAATGCCAGGAAGCACGTAGAAGAGGAGAACGGTACTGGGAAGGTGGCTGCACACATTTGTCCAGTGAGTCACTCAGCAATTATTTACTAATCCTACTGTCCCGAAATACACTGAATCTGCCCACTGGGCTGCGTCCCTTAGCTGCCACCTTGCCTTAGCTGTCCTGATGTTTCACTTTGGCCAGAGGACTTCCTGTTTTCACTCATGGCTCCTGCAGTTCATGTTCCTTCCTGAAGCCCAAGAAAACCTTTAAAGTGCAGTTTGGACTGACCCACCACTCTGCCAAACATGAATGCACATCATAAACAGCTTGGAAACCCTTCCTTAATAGTAGGTGTCTCCAGGGAAGGGATGAAGAGAGACCTTAGTGGGGTTTTCTGTTTGTTTGTTTCTTTTTGTTTCTTCGTCTTTTTGAGACAGGGTGTCTGTATAGCCGCAGCTGGCCTGGAACTCACTATGTAGACCAGGATGGCCAAGAACTCACAGAGATTCACTTGCCTCTGCCTCCCAAGTGCTGGGTCGTGCACGCTCGGCACGACCTTAGTGTTATTACTGTGCCCGCTTCCCCATGGTTTGGATTTTATACGCTGTGCTCATATTTCTTTCAAAATTTTAAAAGCCTTGCAAATGTTCAATTTGCTTCCTACACTTCCTCTTGCATCAGGGTCCCAGGCAGTAACAACTGTGGCAATTACACTCATCTTCATGGCCTTGAGGAGCAGAAGTGGTCACTCAGCAAGTGGATGTTGTTAGAGAAATGAACATTCAGGAAGAGGGTGCTCAGAGGCACAGTCGCCTGAAGATTGGCTGGACGATTGGCTGATGGGCTGGTATTGGCAGTGACAGATGTCATTGTACACATCTAGGCTGGGGCCCTGTGCCCTTGGATGGGTAGTAGTGTAGGGACCCAGGCTACCATACTGTTCTGTGACTCTTTGAGGTGTCCTGATGGGAGCATGGTTTTGGCTTGAGTGCTCAGGGGATGTTCTCCGTGAGGCCTAATCACTCTCTGCTTCCTTTCTTTCCTACCTTTACTATCTACCAGACACCATAGAATTGAGTGAATTTCCTAGCTTCACATGTGCAGAAGCCACGCACGTGCATGGGTTTTGTGAGAGGAAAAATGAGCACAAGATCTACGTGAAGTCAAATTCCATGTTGCCACTGAAGTGAATGAGGGAAGGTTCACTGTGTCCCACCTCAAGATGAAGAGCTACAGGTCAGTGGATGCCGAGGGAGGGAGGATCAATTCTCTCCAGGGGCGAGCTCCCTGAGAGGTTATCTAATCCTCAGTGAACAGCCCTAAATGCAGTGACACATGAGCACCGCTAAATGGACTCAGTGCATTAAATATATATGTCTATTTATAAGTGTATGTATATGTAACAATAATAATCAAGGAAGAGGACAAGAAATTGTGAGGGAGTGTCCCCACACTTGGGAGGAGCTGGAAGGGCCCTGAGAAGGATGGAAATAATTCAAATACAATACTATGAAATTCTCAAAAAAATTATGTTAAAAGGGAGGACGAGACTCCAAGGAACAGGGCCAAGAGGAACAGGCAGCCCAAGCCTTTCTAGCTAACTTTGACCTTGAGGCTTTGGCCTTAAAGAATTCATTTCACCCAGATGCAGAGCGCCTTTTCTCCTGGTGGCTTGCTTTGTCCCCAGTTCATTGCCACTCCTGGATGTAGCTCCTTGTTTGACGTGCAACGTCAAAGGCTGTCTGTAAGAACGACACATCCTTCTAGCTGTTATCATTCTTACCAGGGAATAAATAGAGATATTGTTCTGATTGGACATACGCTTTATGAAGCCTACCTTGTTCCCTGTGTTCTCTTAGACGTTTACAAATTGGTTGAACCGTGTTTTTATTTTTTTTCCACCACCTCAAGGCCATACCATTTTTCTTTTTAATATACAGACTATGCCTTGCACAGAGTAAGTGCCAATAAATATTTGTTGAATTGATTTTCCTGTTCAGAGACATGGCAGAAAGACCCTCCTGCTTTATGAAGATAATTCTTTAGTTCGACTATTCTTGAATTTCTTCCTCATGGACACTGGAGTTGACAGCCAGTGTGGGGAAAAGTCTCGGGGTCTGGGTCAATAAACACAATGTGTGACCCGAGGCTGAGTGTGGAGTAGGGTAGGTAAGGGAGTCCTGGAGTGGGTTAGGGTTTGGATTTAGACTGGTCTCTGGTCCCCCAGAGACCATGGCTTGGATGTTATATTTGGGGGAAGTGATTGCATCATAAAGGCTCTGGCCTCATCAGTGGATCAATCCATTGGTGGATTTATAACTTGCTGACACTATTGGGACGTGACAGAACCTTTAAGAGGTTGGGTCTAGTTGGAGGAAGTATTTCACTAGAGGTGTTCTCTGTGCTCTCTTTCCCTCCATCTGTCTCCTCCTCCATCACTTCCTCCTTCCCAGAGATGAGCACCTGTATTTTACCACATGCCTACCATGATGTTCTCCTTCACCACCACTCAGGAACAACGAATGACCATCCTGAAACATCTGAAATTATGAGCCCAAATAAATCTTTCCTCTTTTAACTCGATTTCATTAGGTATTGTGTCAAGTGATGGAACAATGACTAAGATAGGTGTAAGGTTAGGGTTCGAGAGACACAGCAGACAGAAGGGACCAGAGACTCCGCTGGTAGCTAACAGGACCCGGCTTTACTGAGAGAAGACCAGATGGGACTAGGTCCTCCGCACCCATGAGTGGAGAAAGGCTAGCCCCCTGGGGCCTAGCCCCGCTCATTCCCATCTTGGGGCTCCAGGGAACCGGGCTAGTGTGCCAGACTCCAGGTCAGGATGGAGGAGCTCCCTCAGGGAGAGTGCGAGAGGCAAATTCCCCAGGGGAGCAAGCTCAGCCCAAAAGCCCAAGTCCCAGGTCCAGTCCCAGTCCAAATCTAAGTCTCAGAAGCCCGTCCTAGTCCCAGTCCTCAAAGCCTTAAAAAACTCTCAGCCCCTTCCTGGCTTTTAGGGGAAGGGGATTGCTATGACATCTGACTGATGCTTAAGGCAAGCTTCTAGCCAAGAAGTAGTCCTTTTTTACTGCTGTTTGTGAATTTTTTGAGTCCAGAACCTTATCTGTTAAGGAAGCTCGGTGTCCTTTGTGAATTTGGTATCTGGAGTCTTATCTGAGCTATTTGCAGGGCCTGGATTTCTGAGGAGAAGTTGTAAAAGTCGGTCTTTCCTCATGCATGTTTTGTAAACTGTGGCTCCAGGTTTCCTTCCATCTTCCTGAGTTTGAAACTGTTGGGGGTTTCAGTCACATCTTACAATAGGTGGTAAAAAGGAGAACAAAGTCTAGTCTCATACGGTTGGGGGATAACCATGAGATGGAGGCAGAAATCAAGTTCATGAGTAGACAGTGTATGAGGAAGAAATGAAGGAATGGAGAATAAAGGGGTTCAAAGCCGAACTCGAACACAACCAGAGAGGGTACGTTAGACATCCTGAGCTTGCATATTATTGTTAGGGTGGAAGTTATTTAGGACCACGCAACTATACCAAGACACATTCTCAGGAGAGAAACCAGGTGGCTCATAGTCAGCACGAGGAATGAATGAGGGAACAAATGTTTTGAAAATGCTGTAAGGTGAGAAATGTCATCAAAATGAAGGCAAATTAACAGGATTCGGAGCAACTCGCATCTACCAAGAATTCTTCCCAGGTATCCTCAGCCTTCCTGTTCCTCCAGATGCTTTGCTCAGGAGCCCACCATCACTATGTTTGATGAGTTCTTGGGATTGGCTCATCAGTGTCACAGTAGACAAGGAAGCAGGCTCAGAAGGTAGCAAAACAGATGACTAAGTGCTATCCAGCTACTCGAAGGTTATCTGAATTGGATACCCTAGTTTATGTTTTTACTTTGTTTGTTTTTACTGTTTCTTATTTTACTTTCATCTCACAGGTCATTTGAAGGACAGCCATACTGGTCATTATAATTAGTGGCACCTAATTGTCACTAACAGTTGAGTATATGGCAGGTGCCCTCTCAGGTTGCCCTCCAAGCCTTCATAATGCTAAGAATTCCTGTAGCTCAGATCCCTGGTGAGTCAGCTGCTTAGGAAAGGACGGCCACCTGCAGGTCACGGTGGGAAAGATTAAACACTTTAGCTCTCAGAGGAGCAGTAGGAGGCAGGGATCACGATTGGGGACATATGTAAAATGGGAATATTTAAATGGGAGGGGGAGAGGGAAGGTTATACAAGGAACTATGGGGTAAAGGGGAAGAAGGAACTCAAGAGAGGGGTGACCATAGTAGGCAGGTATGGGGAAAATGAGGCACTTTAACTGGGGAGGGAGGAGGGACGGTTAGCTAGGGGGAGGAGAGATAAATAACGCTTAGTCTGTGTAAAAAAAAAAAACCAGAAGGAAACATATTAGTTCAAAAACCTCCTGATAAATTGTACACACACTATCTCTACATGAGTCCATGTGTATAGCTGAAGACTACATAACAAGAAACAGTGCCAAACAGAGAAATCTCACTTCAAGCTGTTGGCCAGGGTAGTCCAAGAGCCTCCCAAAATTACATAAGTTAGTGCCACAACCCTTGATTATCTCCCAGAACTTGAAGGTAAGAAAGACCCTATCACTGAAGACAGGACATATTTTCAATATAGGACTTGGAGCAATGGAGCTGGAACTGACCTGGGAGCCACTTCCCTGAAGGTTAGCTCTCATAGTTTTGGAGAACACTATGCAAGTTGTTAAGGGAGAACAACAATTGATGGTCCAACCCCAGCTTTGAAGCCTAATAACCAAACAATGACCAGCACAACACACTATATTGGTGTAGCAGTAGCCCTTTTATCTTGGAGGTAATCAACAGCTAACTAATTGAACCAAAAGCCCACTCAACGGGAGGGAACTCAAGTATGGTACTATAAACATAGCCAAATACACACGGCTGGAGAGGTCATAGATCTTAGAGAAAACTCCAAGGCTGTCATGTCCCTTGACAAATGTAATTTCTTTTTATATGCTAAATGTGGATCCTTATATTTACAGACAAGTATGCCAGTCATTACTCATCTTTTGCAACAGATGGAGACGATTACAGAATTCCACAACTGGTTACACACAGAGAGTAAGTGTCTGTAAAATGCCCAACTCTAAGTCGCACATCTACAATGGAACCTCTATACCTAAGACTCACAGAACATAGTGGAGCAAGGGGTAGAGAGAACACTAATGCATCTCTCAACTCTCATCAATGAAGCTCCTACATGCAACAGACAGCAATGAATCCAGGGACCATTGCAGAGAGGAGGCATAAAGATTATAAGAGCCAGAAGAGGAGGTGCATGACCATAAGGAAATCGAGTCGTACAGGCTTTTGAGACCTTCATATGAACTTATAGTAATGGCATTAACATGCACAAGACCCATGCAAACTCAAACAGACAAAAACCCAGCACAGAACTGTGGAAATGGGCAGCAGGCCCCAATCTTAGCTGAAGAACTATTGGGGAACTGATTACTGCTGGGTGAGGAAGAGTTGATCTTCTTTAGGGAATGACTCCAGATAGACTGACAAGACTCCAGGGATGTCAGGGAACAATAACTTGACTCAATAGACGTTAACATAAATTGCAGAATGCATGAAATCCAGTACGGGGGGGTCACTATGGAAGGGTGCCGATAGGGAGGGCAGTTTAAAGATGATTACGATTATGATGTTGTATATGAAATACATAAAGGGTCAATAAAAATATACAAAAAAAATACCCTTTAGCTTCCATGGTACAGCATGTCCTTGTGATGGTTAATGGTGACTGGCAATTTGACAAGATCTGAATCACCCAAGGGATAAACTTTTGGGTATGCCTGTGAGAATGTGTCTAGATTTGGTTAATTGAGATAGGGCGACCCATCTTAAATTGAGGGGCACACTTCTGTGGGCTAGGGTTCTAGGTTGAATAAAAAGAGATGAGCTGAGTACCAATATTAATCTCCCTCTGCTTTCTGACTATGGATACAGTGTGATTAGTTGCTTCAAGTTCCTGCCATTATGACTTCCCCACCATGATGTACTACGAGTCAAATAAACCCTTCTTTAAGCTGCTTTTGTCAGGCATTACAGCAATGAGAAAAGTAACTGATACAGTCCTACTCCCTTGGGAAGTTAGTTTCTTTTGGTTCTACATGGTTAGTATATATTGCCTACTTCCTGACACCCCTTCATTTTCTCTGATGAGTGTAAAAGAGCCCTACAGTATCTCAAGGGTGGTCGCTGAACTTGCCTGATTGACCTGATCTAGGTAACTAGATGGTACTTGCAAACAAGAGGGGCTGGTATAGAGCCACAGGCAGGTACGGCAGGAAGATGTTGTAAAGAGATAATTAAAGAACCAAATGGAGAATGAGTGGAGGCCCTCTGGTATATAGGTTTCCAAAAAGGCTAATAAGGAGAATCCCTAAGAAAGCTGGGTACAATCTTCTCCAGTTTGTCCCTTCGGGAATGAGAAGAAAGGGCCAAGAATGTAAGGAAGGGCAGAGTATCCAGGGGATGTGCTCAGTCATGGAGCTGAAAGTGGGTTTTTTAGCCACCTCATTTAGCAGCCTTCTAAAGCCCACCATCTCCTTAACTGCTAGGAGCTTCATTCTGCTCGTTCCCCAAATTCTCTATGACCCACTGGCCCAGTATGGTTGTTTCCCCACAGCTGTGCCCTATGACCTCTATGCTGGGGCTCCCTTCCTGTGCCTGGCCACGTCTTCTCCACTAAATCTTAGCTATTAACTGAGGGGCCACTTGAGCTCCCAGATATCTCCCCTGTACCTCCTAATGGGGAAACCAGCCCCGCTCTGCAACCGAGTTTCTTGATGCTGGCCAGCCTCTTCCTGCCTCCCCCATCCTCCAAGACTGATGATGACAGCAAGATGCAAGATATGTTTTCCAAACCACCACAGGCACTGCATAAGTCTGCGAGTGCACGTATATGTTAAAAACTGCAGACAACGCTGCTAATGACTGAACTAGAGCTAGCTTGGGAACGAAGCAGAAGTTACCAGTAATCTTGTTAATGTTAATTTGTACAGCCAGGCTCTGTGAACAGAGTGCTGGTGTCAGAGGGTTGCGAATTCCCACAAGCTCAGTGGTTATGTCACTGCTGAAACAATTCTCAGTTTCCTCATTTGCAAAATGGGCTTAATTATCAAAATATTGCCCATCCTATTTACCTAACAAGACTGTCCTCTGGATCAGAGAACACAAAGCTCTGTGAAACTGGTTTTAAAAGACTATATTTGTACACAAGACTATTAGTTCTGTAATTAGTAATTGCCTTGCTCAACATAAGTGCTCACTAGAATTTAGAACAGTAGTTTGGCTGTGAAAAGACATGCTATTATTTCATGGCATTTTCTATCTGCCAGCCTTGTTTGTTGGCTTGTATGGTTCTTGCCTCTCCCTTTGGACTATAACTCTATCTACTTATACAGGAACTTTGTCCCTGTGACTTATAGCCCTGTTCTTTGTGCCATGAGGTAACTTGGCTGTAACATCATGCTCATTGAGTAGTTTATGAGGGTCTGAATGACAGCTTCATGGCTTGGAAGGAGGCAAGGTTGGGACCAGTTAATGTGGGCTTCATTCTGGTAAGTGCAAGCATATTTTAATTAGAATTTTCTGTTGGTATAGAAATAGAATATATTGTGGGAAGCAACCAGTTCATTTAGGAGATAGAAACATGAATGAGAACAAACGTGGGATAAGAGATCTCAGGATTTTGAGTAGGACAAGAAGATCTGTTATTAATGTCTTCTAAATGCTAACTCTATTTGTGTTACCCAGAATGTGGAAACAGGGCCCACAGAGGTGTCAATGACATTTGAAAACAGAATGGATTGGTTCAGGAGGCAGTGCTTCTTGGTAGAGGTGAAGTTCACAAAGAGGTGGGGGGGCAGGGGCTGGGGAAATGGCTGAGTGGGTAGGAGTGCTTATGTAGAAGACCCGAGTTCAAATCTCTAGCACCCACCTAGAACCACCCACGTGGCTGCGTGTGGGTTTGTAACCTCAGCAGTGCCGGTGAGAGAAGGATTACTGACGCTTGTGGTTGCCAGCCCACCTCCAGGTTCGGTAAGGAATTCTGTCTCAAGGGAATAAGGTAGAGAGTAGAAGAGCGGTAATGCAGACACTGGATGGATGTCCTCTATTGGCCTCTGTGCATCTGTATGCACATACACTACTCACATATACAGCACACACACGCATGCACACACACGCATGCACACACACACACACACGCACACACACACACACACACCAGGTGGGACAGATGTGTGGTGCTCATGCTGTAGATGGACTGAAGAACTGTGATGCTAGAGGAAGTATAAGAGGGCCTCCACGTTTCCACTTAATCCCACCCTATGGGGCTCTGGATGCAAATGTCAAAACAGAGAAAAAGAAGGGGAGAAGGAAGAACTGGAATGGGGAGGTGAGAGGAGGGGCCAGAGAAAGACGAGGGAGACTCGGGGACCTCTGCCATCTTGCTTCCTGGAAACATCCTTCTATTGTTAATCCAAGGCTCTCCTCAAGGAACCCTGGGTATGGACCACTTCCACTCAGAACAACCTGTGCTTTCTCTCAGGCCAGACCTATGTCCTCACTGGACACATGGCTTGGGTCAAGCCATCAGTTCTTCACCGCAGTCTTCTCTTTAGAACAAGAGAGGCACTGGTCTGTTTCACACTGAGCTGGCTACTATAGGACCTCAATACACCCACACCTGGGTAGGAATCAGGAGCTATTTGTGTCCCCTCTGCAGTTCTGTGCTGAAACTGTACTCTCAGTGTGGCTGTACTTGGAGTTGGGGCCTCTAAGGAAGTAATTAACCCCAAATGTGGTCCTTATGAGAAAAGATAATCAATATTCCTCCCTCCCTCCATCCTTAAGTTTACACTAAGGAAAGGCCACTTAAGAAGATGTCGAGAAGGTTCAAGAAGGGACCCTCATTTGAAGCTGAACAGACCAAAACCTCAGTCTTGGGCTTCTAGTTTCCAGAACTGTAAGGAAATAAATGTCTGATGATTAAGACCCTAGTCTGTGGTATTTTGCTATGTAGCCCAGACAGATTAAGACACTGTTCAGAGGGAAAATGTTTCAAAGGGAATGCATCATTCCAATGGCTGCTCTCCTGCTTATTAGCTCAGCATACATTTTCCCTTTGTGAACCTCAGTGTTGTTAGTAAAATGTAGATCACAACACTTATCCCAGAGACAAGGATCAAGAGAGAAGTTTAGCGTGTCCGGAGCAAAGCAGAGCATTTAGGAAATGTTAGATTTAAAGAGAGATACTTTCATCTTGAGACAAGAATATTTTGGAGTGACCTCTTGAAAAAACAAGAGAACCATAACACAAACCCCTCCCCCATCAAGGCCACCTCCTCAGGATATTAAACTTGAATGGGTTTTGGGATTGATAGCAGATTGGCCATCTCCTGTCAACATCAGCCTCTTCTAGGCCTCTAGTGTTCGCATTTGAGAACTGTATTCTTCAGGGAATTTTGGGATCACAGCAAAAAAATCAACCAGTCTACTAAACATTAAAGTCTACCTGCCCTCCTGGGATGAGTAGACATAGGTAATAGTTCCATGTGCAAAAATTCCAAGAAAGAATGGGTCCCGTGAGGCCATAATTCACATCCAGAGTCACTGCCTGAGGGGCAGCTGGAGGAACCTCATAGAAGAACCAAGTGTGGTCCACTTACTAAATCAAATCAAAGACAGGAGAGATTTACAGCTTATCTCAAAACATCCCAAGCAGCAATGCCAATTCCAGACAAACAGCAGGAGAGGGTACTTGGTGCCAAATTACAGGCCTTGCTTCTGAAGAGCAGCTGCCCTGGATGTTGGTCTCAAACACTTCTCAGCATGCTGCCTCTTCCTCGAGTGCACATCTGGACTTGCAACTAAAAGCAAGAACTATACATTTTTCTTGCTGTTGAAATATGGCTCTCCCAGGACTCAGCAGGTTGGGCCAACACAGACACTTCCGGCATCCTGACCTCAAAGAGCCCACATTCACAAGGATGACAGAAGGGAAAGCTTCCAAGTCTGCGATCGGCTGTCAGCTAAGAATTCAGGCATCCTTGCTTCACGCCGAGAGGAGGCTCTTAAACTTATCACTGCCTGCGCAGAACAAAGTGGAGAAGGAAGTAGGAAATGTGATTAACATGTAACTACAAAATGTTGCTGCCATCAAAACAGAAGGGAGAGAAGTTCACATTAGCTAAGAGGTGTCTGGACTCATGGCCAACCACGCCACTCCCCAAAGCCCCAGCCTTCTAAATAGCAGCCATCTTGTTCCACCAACAGTGACTTTTGCCAGCAGTCAGTCACTGGATCTAGAGATCCTGTCCAGAGTCAGCATGCAAGGGCTTTTAACACCAGGTACATTTGACATTCAAACAAACCAAGATGTTGGGGGTTAGACAGATGGCTCAGTGGTTAAGAGCACTGGCTGCTCTTGCATAGGACGTGGGTTCAATTCCCAGCACTCACATGGTGGTTAAAAACAGTCGGTAACTCCAGTTTCAGAGGATTCAATGCCCTCTTCTGACCTCTGTGGGCATTTCATGGCAGGGGCGCACTTACATCCATGTAGACAATGCACTCATCACATTTTAAGAAAACAACAAACAGGAGAAATGATGGGAGTCGATTCCTAAAGGTGTTGGTCAGGTTTGACCTGTTAGGATTAATTTGTTGCTTTCTTTTTTAAAAAAGGTTTATTTTTTATTTTTAATAATGGTATATTATTAAGGTGTGTCTGTGTTTGGGTACGTGCACCGGCTGGGAGAGGAGGCCAGAAGTATGGGATGTCCTGGAGCTGGAGTTACAGGTAGTTGTGAGTCATCTGACATGGGTGCTGGGAACAGAACTCAGGACCTCTGCAAGTATACCAAATATTCTTAACCACTGAGCCATCTCTAGCCCCCAGGTTTGTTGTTTCTAAGTTAAAGAAATCATACTGTGAAGAAAAGAGAAAGAAAAAAAGAAAAACCTACAGGAGCTTGTCTCTAGAATACGTGCCTCCATCCATCCTGTGCTCTGAAGTGATTTTCTAATTGGGATGAAAGAAATTGTTAAAGAAAGCATATCATAATTAGAAAGCTGAGGTGGCCTTATCTTGCCAGGGAACACTCAACACGAAGAGACTTATGGGAAATTTCACTGTACTTATGTGAACTGAAGACTGAAGCTTATAGCTTGGATAGCGGGGAATGCATCCAAATTTTCATGCTATAAACCCACAAATGTGTCCATGGTAGTTAAGACAGACCCTAGAATTCATTGTTCAGAACTTTCTTTTTAAGTCCAGTATATTAGGGCTGCTCACACTTCATGATCCTTTCTGAGCTCAGGCTGGTTAGAGTTAGTAGATGTGAAACACAGCATCTACTTTGATATCTCTAAGGTGAATTTTGCAGCAAAGTAGAAAGTTGCACAGCATGGAGTAGTTGAGGCAGGAAGACAGGTGCTTCAAGAGTTTGCTCTGAGCTGTATCACTTCTGTGTAGGGAAAATCTCAAGAGTTACAGGTGCTATGTGTGCCTACAGCCCTTTCCTGTTGCGGGCTCCAGCATTCCAGGGGCTTAGCCTCTTCCACCCCTCCTGTCAGAGTGTTTTCTTTTTTTTTTGGTGTTCTCCCAACCTTGATGCTGCACATTTCCCAGGAATGTCCTTCTGGGTAAGCCCCAGCTTAGGCCTCTTTAGTGACCGTTTTAGTTTGCTTTCAATTGCTAGGACAAAACACTCTGACCAAAACCAGCTTGGGGAGGAAAGCTTTAACTGGCTTACATCTCCTGGGTCACAGTTCATCACTGAGGGAGCCCAAGGTAGGAACTCAGGCTAGGACCCTGGAGGCAGGAACTAAAGCACAGGCCATGGAGGGACACTGCTTACTGGCTTGATTCCCTGGCTCATTCTCAGCCTGCTTTCAAATTATACAATACAGAACAACCTGCCCAAGGTTGGCACCACTCACAGTGGACTGGGCCCTCCCACATCACTCAATAATCAAGAAAATAGCCCACAGACATTGCCACAGGCCAGTTCATTGGAGACAATTGCCCAACTGAGGCTCCCTGAACCCAGGTTTGTCAAACTAAAGCTATCCAGCACAGTGACTTTTCTTGTCTCTCTCAGAGAGAATTCTTGCTCTTTCTTGTTCTCTTACAAGCTCATTCTCTTGTTTGGTGTTGTTACTCTAGTATTCTAAATTCATGTCGTTCCATTATCTGCTGCAACCTACTTTCTTCACTCAAGATTTATTAATATGAATCAGAAGAGCCTCCAGATTCTTTAGTGAAACCAGATAGATATGAGAATGTTGCTCTCATGAAAGTGTCCAGCATAGCTTGACACTGACAGCTCTAGCCTAAAGAGCCACATCTTGGGGCAGTGCAGTGTGCTGTGTGATAGAGATACCTTGATTTGAGTGCTCCCACAGTTACTGGCTGTGAGACATGGGTGAAGAACATGTTCATTTCAGGACTCCATCTTCTGATGTGTGAAGTAGAGATAGTTCTAGACTCTATTTGATGTTAGAATAAGCAAGTTCACATTTAGAGTGGTACTTGGAACACCTTCAGAACCCAGTGAAAACAGCATCTGTTCTTTGTAGTGAAGGAATAGTTCTGTATCTCATGTACAGTGGCTATACAGATTTCTACACATGAAAAAGGGCAGAAGTTTGCGCACCCAGTATCTGTGTTCCAGTTCCTTTGACCCTTGAGAGAAATGTGCAAAGAGCATTTCTGCCTTATCTTTGTTACTTACTGTGAGTCTGTAATTATTTCAAGATTAAAAAGAAATAGACCAGTAAGGTAAAAAAAGAATGAGATATGCACAGGTCACTGCTGTTTAAAGATGTAATATCCTGGCCTGCTCTGCTGTGTGACTCCAGAGCCCTCATGAAGACCAGCTACTGGGTGACTGTGGTCCTAATCTTTAGATCTGTTCCTGCCTTAGTCTCACAGCTTCTCTCCAAGCTAGACCTGAGATCACTTTTTAAAAATGTATTTACTTATTTTTATTTTATACGTATAAGTATATTGTCTACATGTATGTAAGTGTGCCCATGCTGTGCGAAGCCTGCAGAGGCTAGAAGATGGTGTCAGATCCCTTAGAACTGGACTTATAGACAGTTAGCTGCCATGTGGGTACTGAAACCAAACCCATATCTTCTGGAAGAGCAGTTAGTGCTCTTAAACCTTGAGCCATCTCTCCAGCCCCCTGAGATCATTTTTAAGCAGCACTCCAGTGGAAACTCTCCTGGGTATAGGCTGCTCCTCCTTTTCCAACAGCACTGTGTGTCCCAACTTCTCTGTGAAATCCAGACAACAGGAAAGGCTGGCCTGAGACAACCCCATGTCAGGGCTAGTCTCGGTGTGAGCATGGCTCTTTGGGTCTGCAGGCCTGGTCTTGGAGAGAAGCTGAGGAGTTTAAGAATTGCTGTGGCTACAGGATTGTGAGCATGGGCCAAACTTGTGAGTTCAAGTCCCAGTAGAAGTCCTGTCTTAAAAGATGCAGTAGCTTCAGCCCTGTGATTCTCTCCCAGTGAGGATGAAAAAATACCCTGCATCTGTCCAGACAGAGACAGAGCACATCAGTGAGGATGAAAAAATACCCTGCATCTGTCCAGACAGAGACAGAGCACACCAGTGGCAGCATTATCTTCCATGAGTTTATGTTTTTAACATTGATGCCCAGGGCGGCAGCTTCTTTTTCCTCCTCCTCCTCCTCCTCCTCCTCCTCCTCCTCCTCCTCCTCCTCCTCCTCCTCCTCCTCCTCCTCCTCCTCCTCCTCCTCCTCCTCCTCCTTTTTGTCTCCTTGTAGGCCCAGTTGCCCTACAACTCACCATGTAGAACAGGCTGCCCTTGATCTCATGGAGATCCACCTCCCTCTGCCTCCTGAGTACTGAGATTAAAGGCGTATGCCACCATGCCCAGCCACTGTGGCCTTATTTTTGAAGGCTGTGTGGCCTTCAGGAAATGAGGTCAAGCTGACTGAAGTAGGTAAGTCTTTAAAGGTTTGCCCATACCTGATTCTGGCTGCTCTCTGCTTGCTGGTTCACAAAGATGTGAACAGCTGCGGACTCACGCTTCCACAGCCGCAGCTGGAGCCGCTCTCGCCACCCTGCCTTCTCTACCCGATGGACTGAAATCTCTTTGAAACCATGAGAAATCTCTATTCCCGTAAGTTGTTTCTGTTAGGTGTTTTGGTCACAGGGATGCAAAAGCTGATACAGAGAATACAAAATTGTGACGAAGTCCAGGGTATTAGTTACTTTTCTGTTGCTGTGGCAAAACACCATGACCAAGGAAACGTTTATTTGCGTTTACAGTTTCAGGGCTAAGAGTCCATAATGGTGGGGAAAGCATGGCAGCAAGGTGGCCGAATCAAAAAGCCAAGTGATCACATCCTCAAGCAGGCTCAGGAGGCAGAGCAACTGGGAGTCTGGCAAGGCTTAAGAGCTCACCAAGCCCACCCCCAGAGACTTGTTCCTTTCAGCAAAGCTGTACCTCCTAAGGCCTCCCAGAACGGCACCACCAACTGGGAACAAAATGTCCAAATACTTGGACCCTATGGGGGACATTCTCATTCAAACCACCACATCTTGACTGAGTGATAAGCACCAGAGTGAGATTGCAGGGTGTGCAGGGAAGCAAGCAAAGTGAGCAGGCTTGGGAGGGAAGGTGACCGGCAGGGCAAAGTTGTCAAAGACCGCCACGGGCTTCAACAGTTAGACCATGGAAGAAACTTCATGTGAACCTGATATAAAGTGTTCAAACTGTTCACAAGGGAAAAGGTAGGCTATCTGGTGCTTGGGTTCTGAGGCTTGCAGAGAAGATCCCTCCAGAGTCTGCTGAAGTTGGAGGAAGGGAGAAACAGAAATTAAATCCAGCTGTCAGAACAGTATGTCTGTACTTTGCGTTTCCTGCAATGCCTCAGTGGGAAACCTGGGGTTGCCTCTGAATTTCAGCTTTTTCTGCTGAGAAACAGGGGTAGAAATAGAATTTCCTTCCTTGGGTTGTTGGAAAGATTACCTGAGGAGGCTAATAGGCTCCAAAGACAGTGATTTCCACTCAGATGTTAATTAATACTATAATAGTTGCACAGAAAAAGGAAGGGATTTGTACTCTGGGGCATTTTCCCAGGAGATGGAAGAGGTTAGGGGGTGCTGTGGCTTCATACTACAGTGCTCCATATGTCTGGAATTGCTGTGTAGGTTAAAGTCATACAAGCAAAGGAAATCATTGTGAAAATACACACAGGAAAAATTCTGGACAGAACAGGTTTGCGGGACTGGGGACACATCCATGGACTCTACAAAGAGTAAAGAGGAAAAATGCAAAGTACACAAGCAAGGCTGCAAGGCCTTGTGATTCAAGGGCTGAATCAGGAAAATCAAAGTTCTAGAAGAGAGAAAGAGGAGGAGGGAGCCGATGCACAACTGCCTGTGAGTTTGTTCTTCACCAACGAGGCACTCAGAGCTACTAGGAACAAAATGGGGCCGTCAAAACCGAGTGACTGAGGAGAAAACGGGAGGTTTGGAAAAGCAATTTCCAGATGTGTTGGGGAACACAATTATGACTCAAACTGTACCGTGAGGCAGAGTCTCCTCCGAAACGCCAACGCAGAGTGGAACAGCGAATTTTAGAAACTTTGCCCACGAATAGAGGCCCAGGAGAGGAAGCATCACTTCTAGGTCAGTTCATTAAAGGGCTTTCTGCTAGTGACGGCCTTATTGTCCAGAGATAGATCTGGGGTGTGCTCCCTGCCTGCCAAGCCTAGTGCCCTGTCCTGCCCATGGCACCTCTGCAAGAATGTTTGGTCTCAGGGCTGGTGTCTGGGCTACATTAATGTTAGTGATGATGAGAGCTAACAGAATGATTCAAGGCACAAGGATGTTACCTGAAGATGATCTTGTCTGACTTCTGGCAGTAGTGGCCAGTTTGATATGGCAGTTATACCCAGCCCCGGCCTCTCAGTCAGTGCTACCTGGCTTCTGAGTCCCGTGTCACGATCTCCCAATCACATCTCTTTGGACAGGGCTGTCTACTCCAAGCTGTAAGGTTCAGGGTTCGAGAGACGCAGCAGACAGAAGGGACCAGACTCCGCTGGCAGCTAACAGGACCCGGCTTTATTGAGAGAAGACCAGATGGGACTAGCTCCTCCACACCCACGAGTGGAGAAACGCTCACCCCCCCTTGGGGGCTAGTCTCCCCGAAGAGATGGGGGAGGCTAGCCCCCTCACCCCCATCTTGGGGCTGGGGCTCCGGGGAACCAGGCTGGCGTGATCAGCCCAAGTCTGAGTCTCAAAGCCCAGTGCAGCTCCCGCAGCAGCAGCACCAGCAGCAGCAGCAGCAGCAGAAGCAGCAGCAGCAGCAGCAGCAGCAGAAGCACATTGTCCAAGTCCTCAAAGCCTTTAAAACCTTCAGTCCCCTCCTGGCTTTTAGGGTGGGGGGTTGCCATGATATCTGATTGATGCTTAAGGCAAGCTTCTGTCCAGGAAGTAGTCCTTTTCCAGAGCTGTTCGCGAATTCCTTGCTTATCTGCCAAGGAATTTGGGATCTGGAGTGGTTTGCAAGGCTTAGATAAGCTCTGGCTCCAGGTTTCTTCCAGAGTCTGAAACTGTTGGGGGGTTTCATTCACGCTTTACATTCCAGCCTTTTAGTCATGGGAATGGGGGCGCAGTTTCTCCTCTAGCTACTTCCTGCTGACTGTTTTGGGCAATGGTAGGGGGATAGGGAATGACACATGAGGCTGAAATGGGTTCGAGTCCTCATCATGGTTAGGCAGCCGTGCATATTTCCTGGTGGGAAGGTGAGTAGAAGGGTGAGAGCTGGTGGCAGTCCTCCAGTGTAGGTAAGCAGAGGGACTGGTGCTGAGACACTTCCTCCTGCATAAGAGACTGTAGACCAGGTGAGGAGATAAGCTTGACAGGCCTCCCCCGCTCCCTGCCCCCTGGTGGGATAAGAGGACAGGATAAATCCTTAGAGGCTTAGCTGCTGGTAACACTGTTTCAGACCTGAAAAGGTTAATGAAATGGGAGAGTTGACACTTTGTAGGGATCAGGTCCAGGTAGAGATCAAAGACAATTTTGCAAAAAATTTAAGGGGGTAGAGATGGGAGAAAGATTGGCCCATGATGGAGGTCAGACAAGTGAGGTGTGTAAAGGTTAGCTTCATACATAGTCTTTGTTCCTGATTGAGACACATCCTGGCCTTATATCCAATCCTGAAGACCACCAGAAACTGTCAAACTCAGAGTCACAGACACAGATGTGGTCATTAACAATGGTTAATTGCTTAAGATGTTCTGCATAAGACTAGATACTCCCCTTTTAACAACATTAAAGCTGAGAGGGGTGGTTGGATATTTAGGTGAGAGTCCAATGACTCTGCTTAACAAACCTGTAAGTGGACACAGCTGAAGTTATGAAGTTGGCAGTTTGGCTCAGAAGAGTGCTGTATAGTACCACCTTACTAAAAGAACACACATAATGTTATGAATTGGATATTATTGGTGTATACATTACACTTTATAAACTTCCAGGTGAGCTTGTAGAAAACGTAAGAAATATAGTTGAGGGGGGGGGAGGTATCTCCCAATGCTTTAATAATTTGTTTAAATTAGGAGGGGTGTCCAGGGCATGAAAGAATAAGGAAATGTTTTATTTCAGAGAAGACTATTTAGATCATAAAGAGAGGCAGTAATTGAGAACAGTGAAGGATGCATTTTAAAGTCTGACCCAAGGAATGAGGGCTGCCAGGGGTATTTTAGAGAATTCAGGGAAGAGGTAGAGTAGCCCTGGGGTGTGGGGAGGCCTATTGACTCCCATCATGGAGAGCTGCTAAGGGTATGTCTTACCCAAGTAGGAAGAGGAGGACAGACCATGTGGTCCCCTACTACAAACAGGCCTTTTGTCTACTGTGGCAGCGGCTCTGGGTTCCTCCATTGCTATGGTGCCTAAGGTCAATCCTCGGTGGCCAGGCAGATGAGTTCTGTCAGTGAAGAAGATCTGAAGGCGGGTTGGGGGATCTGGGGACCACATGACTGGCCTACCTCGATTCTGCAAAGAAGGGCAGTCATCCTCCAGGCATCCCCATTTTCCCCACTGTGGGCATGGCCCTGGCAGTGGCTGCTGAGTTGGGGCAGGCTTGTGCCCAGTGTCCTTCGTTGTCACCGTGGGCCTGGCAGTTGTTGTTGCATTGATGCTGAGTTGTTTGGAGGTCTTCTTGGGAGGAACCCCGAATGCTACCATCAGTAGTTGAGCCTCCTGTATCGGGTGGCACACTCAGTTTGCCTTTTCCTGTTCCTCTGGGTTATGGAGTATTTTAAAGGCCGTTTTTCAGCAGCTCTCCCTGGGAAGGTAAGGGGCTTTGGGGCATTTGTTAGTGGACAGGTTAGGAGAGAGAGAGCATTTGTGCCTGGGCAGCAAGGTAGAGTGTAAATATAAAAGGAGGCGAGATAAGTAGATAGAGGCAGGAACAAAGGAGAGTCAGGTACAGGAGTTTGAGTGCTTGGGTGGGAACGGCACTGCCCATGAGAGCTTTCACCTGCAAGATATCCAGAGATCTCTAGACTGACAGCTGCTGAACAGAGGCATGTTGGAATTTAGGACCCAGAGGGAACCTGCCGGAGCAGGACAGCCAGAGACAGAAAACTTACAGCTTGGAGTTTGGGAGTTCTGGGCTTGGGCCCTAAAGTGGGAAGGGGTTTGTGTAGTGTCCCAAGAGAGTCAAGCACCGGAGGGGCAGGGGGAAGAGGGGTGGCAATGCAGCCGCCTTAGCAGGCTTAAAGTCTGCAGCAAGTTTGCGGGTGGGCCCAGAGGGAGCCCTGGCCTGGGGACCTGGCCGCCAGAGACAGAGTACAGGCGGGAGTTTGAGAGTTCAGGGTGTGGGCCCTGCAGCGGGGTGGCGGGTCGCACAGTGTTCTGAGAATGTGGCAAAGCACTGGAGCAGGTGCTTGTAGTGGAAATGGGTGGGGAGGATAAAGTGAGGGTGGTTGGCCGCCGGAAGGGGGGGCTACGAGGGAATCCTCTGACAGGTAAGCGTCTCTACCGCGTGGAGTCCAAAAACGAGGGGGATAGCGTGGGAACCCCTGGCGTTCCGGACGAGACGAGATATGTAGGAACTCCCCACAGCAAATAGGCGTCCCTACCAGAGGGGAAGTTCAAAACCAGACGAGAGTTGACAGGGCTCCAAGGAGCGTAGGTGGCTGACACCCAGAAATGGGGAGAGAGAGAGAGAGAGAGAGAGAGAGAGAGAGAGAGAGAGAGAGAGAGAGAGAGAGAGAGAGAGAGAGAGAGAGAGAATGAGAATGGGTAGGGTGGGGTGGGGCCCAGTTAACTACACAGGTCCCAGGCAAGGCTGCAGCCAGAGGCAGGAGGGTGAGAGTGGGGGCAGGGTGATTAAGAAGAGCCGAGGGAAAGGCCCAGAGTGGAAACAGCCTGAGGCTAGGCCGCTCCTGGGGCACACAGGCAAGAGTGCTTGAGCCAGTGTGTTTTGCTCATGTTTGGCCGCAGGACGCCAAGCCGAGATGGGACCCACGCTGGAGGAAATGGCAGAGGGAGGGAAAAGCTAGGCAGATTCCTGGTTCAGGCAGGTGCGCGTAGGCGCTGAGTTTGAGCGCTAGGCTCAGGTGGAAGTGGCGCAGAGGGAGGGAAAGGGCAGGCGGACCAGCTCCCAGTGGAGGCCGGCAGAGGACTGACCTAGTACACAAGCACGGACAGAGGGGAAGAGGAGAGGCCAGGGAAACCGACGAGTTCCTGGGCGGGTGAGCTGCCGTCTGCGCTGCCAGCATGACCCCCCTCTGCCACCATCACTCAGGTATCGAGACGAGCTCAGGCAAGCCACCCTGCTCCTTTCTGTCCCCTCAGTTTGTGAGCACAAGGTATGTTTTAAAAAAATAGGAAAGGCCAATCCCTTTAAAGGAAATATCAAAGGAATATCAAATACGGAGGAAAATGGTGAGGCGGGTGGGACCTTAACTGGCTCTTCCTGCCCTGTGATTGGCTCTTTGTGTTCCTGACCATCCCGCTCTCTCTCTTCTGAAAGCTTCTTTCCTTGTTTCAACCACTGCCCTTGACCTAAGATTTTCCCTTCTCTCCTGGCTGGGTCTTCTGTTTTTGAACACTTCTGTATCTTGCTTTTGCAGTCCTAGAAGCCTTGGGTCTCGGTTATCTGAATGTTGGAATCTCCATCCCATGCTGCCTACTGGATTGAACTGGTTCACACTGAGGGGTGAATGAGACTTCGCTGGGGAATGTGTTTGAAGCTCTGGAGCCCTGGAGAGATGATGAGGATGGACGTAGTGTAGTGGTATTAAACCTCTTCACATCTTTAGGGGCACGGATTGTCACTCATCCAAGAGAAGCTCTTACCCCACTCTACAGACACATCTCTAGAGTTGTCAGGGGAGAAAATTAAACAAAAGATGTGAGAGTCAAAAGGCTCCCCTTCTGGAAGCCTCCATTTTAAAGCTAAGGTCAAGGACAGAGTCCCTGAGGCTGAGGTTGTATAATCCATCAATGTGGCAGAGGCTTCATCCCCAACCCTGCCTCCTATAAGGGCATAGACTCCTCATCTGACAAATGTGATCAAAGACAGGCAGCATCATGCTAAGCATTTCGTTCCTCTGCTCTGACATATTAGTAATATGGATATTTGAGCTGTGAGATCCCATTAGCTCTCCCTGACCTTGGGGCTTTAAATTATCCACTGAGTTCGTTTTAACCAACATTTATCAGCAGTGCCCAAGGCTCTGAGCTCAGCATAGAAAGCAGTGAATTGCCTTTGAAGGCCCATGCTGTAACAGGAGCAAGTCTGTGAGACTGTGGGACAGTATGGAATGATGAATGAAGCAAGAAACCTTATCTCTGAGGCCAGAGGCCAGGACTGTGTGTGTGCTGCTTGCTGTGGAGAACCATAGAAAGGAGGTGAGGTCTGATGTGGACCTGGGAAAGGTCTTCAGAGAGAAGCAGCCCCATGAGTACAGAGAGGAGCAGGTGTGGGCAGTGAGTGGAGAGAGGCTGTGCAAATGGTTGGTCCAGACCACAAAGGGCATTGTCTTTGAAGGCTAGGAGTCTGAAGGGCATTGGGAGGTCTGGATTCTATGCAACTATCTAACAGACTTGAATTTTTAAAATATTTTATTTATTATTTCTATTTTTTGTGTGTGAGTGTATTGCCTGCATGTTGTGCAGAGAGAGGTCAGAGAGAGCATCAGATTGTTATGCATCAAGACCCCTGGGAAGGACCACTCAGACTTCGAATGTTCCAAATTAGTTGAGTTTAGCTGGCCAACAACCGCACTCTGTGGGTCGGGATTTAGAGGGCACAGCCTTGACTGGGGGAGGGGATGGGACAACAGAGCTTATAAACCTGATGGATCAGGTTTATACAAGAATGACATGTTTGTTCCTGCAGGTATGCAAGCAAGCAATTACAGAAGCCAGATAAGCATTAAGTAAGCAGTTACAAAAGCAGTAGAACATTAACTAAGACATTCTGGGTTTCCAGGTGTGTGTGTGTGTGTGTGTGTGTGTGTGTATTTTTTCTATGGTTAATTCTTCCTGGAACAGCCGTGTAATTAACTCTTCCTGGAACTGTCTGCCAGAGTCATAGCTTATAAAAAATGGTGACCTTGTACAAAATGGAGGAACTCAGGCTATCACGTTACCTACTGGCTCTGGGGCATGAGTCAAATTGTTGACTTGTCCTGATCTAATGGCTCATACTGGGTCCTCAAAATCATAATTTTGATGGTTTTAGGCACTTTCTGATATACCCCATTAAACAATTTAGGAGGCATGGACCCACAGTAAAGGCTAGGAGTGGTAGCAGGGGTCCAACAGCTGCAGTTGTCAAGGTGGTGAGTCATGGGGACCAGGAGAACATTGACTGGTACCAGTTAAAGGATGCTTCTCTTTTTTTTTAAAAAAGGTTTTGTTTAACCAGGGGGCTAGGGTTTCCCTGATTACTACTGAATTATTGCTGTAAAAAGAGCAAGTTTCACCCAAGGCCATACATGAGCTTCCTTCCTTTAGGAATAGCAAGTCCAGTTCCCTTCTGTTCTGTAACTCCATTTCAGCTAGGGAAGCAACCTGTCTCTAATAACTGTCAGATGAAGTCCTGAAAATGCCCAGTGTCTCAGTCTATCTGAAAGCTTAGAAACTTAAAATTTTTGCTACCTTTGGCTAGAGTGATGGCACCTAAGTCAGTGGAACCTGCAATTCCTGTGTCCACAAGGAGGGGAACAAGAATAGCAATGGAACTGCTCTTGGCCCTTGAGAGGCCAGGATTAAGGTGGACGTGTTCTCATCCCTTCTCTGTGCTATAAAGATAAACCTGGATGAGGACATGGACCAGAATGTACATGTCTCCATGGTGAGATCTCACTCTACCTGTTCTGTGGCCACATACTTAGTAAGACCAAAGGTACATGCGCACGAGGTGGTCTCACTGGCCCAAAAGGAACTCTGAGAGGAATCCTGAGAATTGTTGGCCTTGATTTGATAACTACAAGATTGGGCATATGGGAAGGTTTCCAGCTGATAGAGTGAGGATATTAGACAAGGTCCTTTACCCTGGAGGTCCCCCAGAATTAACATGGGTTTCTCCCGACTATAGGGAAGATCAGACTGTTGTGGGGTTGCAGTAGTTGCAAATGATAGATGGCTTCTATTCCTATACAGTGAGGGGGCTGGGGGGTTCAGCCAACAATACCCCCCAAGAGTAAGGGAGGTTTGGTTGATCCAGGTACAGGTCATGCTGACCATACCCGGTTTGGGGTTCTCTTTTGGCAAAAGCTGAGAATCCAGGCTTCTGGGAGTATAAAGGATAAGAGTGGAATTGCCTGGAGATGGGATAGACAAAGGAGGGGAGGGGTGCCTAGAAGTGACCCAACCTGCAGCAGGTGGGGGACTGGGATGGTGCATGGGGGACTGCGCAGGTTGCTTAGGTACTGGCAAGCAACTGGCCAGGCCAATGGGGACCAGTCAGTGAGGGAGTACTTTTCATTGGACTGTAAATTCGGTCCTCAGATCTGACCCATCCCACCATAATTGGAAACCCCAGGTTTGTCCAGTCAGCAGGTGTTTTGAACTGAGTTCATTCCAGGTTACAATAGTTTTCTGGACTGGGTTGCAGGCACCTCCATTACATGAAGTTGGGGGCAACAGTCTTTTTATAGAGATAAAAGTATCTTTACATCTGTTACAGGTTGATTTGATCTCATAATCCCAAGCAGGCAGCGATATTGATTATGTTCTTGACAACAAGAGTCCGTGTTTACTGGACAGGCATAGAATTGGTCACCCTGAAAGTATTGTTTAAAGACTAGGTATTTATAATAATTTCTTGTGCCCTCCACTCCATAGTTTGAAAAGAGATAGATATTTAACTCATAAGGGAGCAGAGGTCCACCTTAAAGATAGGCTGGGAGGTGGCATTATGGACTGTTGCCAGGACAGCCCTGTCCGTGGTTCTGGACAGCTCTCAGTTCTAGTCTTCCAGTTGAGAGATCAGCTAGGTCCCTGCCCCTCCTCCAACATTTAAGAGAAGGATTACTACCCATAGGATCAGTCCTAGTGCTGATGAACCAGCTTGACCTTTAGGGGATTGGTGGAGTCTCTGAGGACCAATCATGTTCCATTTTTCAAAGTATCTGCTTTTAGGTGAGAGTGATGAATCCGAGTGGGGATATCTGCTATATTTACTGCCTTTGGGGTGGTGAGGGTGACAGTGAAGGGACCCTTCCAGGAATGTTTCAAAGTCTTGGATGGTATTCACCACACTCAGTGTCTCCTGGCTGGAACTGATGAGCAGGCTTAAGGCTTGCAGGGGAGGCAAGGGAGGGAAAAAGCAGTGGATTCCTTTTAGTGTTTCCGGAACATTCTTCAGAGACTTGAGAAGAGAGAGATTAGAGATTTCTGCTAACAAGGGGACTCTTGGCCTCAGGAGTAAGGAAGGGGGCCTCCAGAATAAGATTTCAAATGGGGTGAAACCTTCGAGATAGGGGGCAAAATGGGCTCTAAGGAGAGCCAGAGGGAGCAGATCAGTCCAACTCTTGCTGGTCTTGGAATTGGGTTTAGTTAGGGTCTCTTTTACTGTTCTATTTATTTTTAACTTGTCCTGAACTTTACAGCCTGCAGGCACAGTATAGTTTCCAATTCATTTCTAGAATTTTAGTTACCTGTTGAGATATTTTGGCAATGAAGGGCAGGTCGTTGTTAGATCCCAGAGCTATAGGAAGACTGAATCAGGGCACTATTTCCTGTACTACTTTCTTCGTGGCAGTGCTGGCTGTTTCAGTTTGGATAGGAAATGCTTCCATCCATCCCAAATAAGTATCCACAAAACCACGAGTTACTTGTAACCAAACCTGGTGAGTGTAGTGAAGTCCAATTCCCAGTGTTCTCCTGGTCATGCACCTTTCTCTCTAAATCGGGGTAGGACTTCTTCCCCTCTTTGGTTTACCTAGGCACAGATGACACAGTATCCAATGGTGTTGGGGATCTGTGATCCAATTTGGGATGTAATATTTCTGGGTCAGAGTAGTTCTTTTAGCTTGATAGCCCACAGGTGGATTGATTGGTATATCTGGATTTATAGTGTCTGTCCCAGGGACTTAGAGAGAATTGGTCTTTTTGTCAGGTAACATTCTTGTCACTTGGTTGTCTTTCTTTGCTGGGCCCATTGTTTGTGCATGCGAGTGTGTGTGTGTGTGTGTGTGTGTGTGTGTGTGTGTGTGTGTGTGTGTATAATGGAGTTGTTTCAACAGGTCAGGTTCTGGAATGGTTGCCAGTACTTTGTACTGGCTCCAATAATTGGAGGGGTCCCACTGGCGTTTGAACAATGGTCTTCACAGTTTCATCAGTGAACCTGTTTCCCCTGGCCTCAGGGGATATCCCCTCTCTGATGTCAGGGATGTGGATGATAAACTAGCTTCTCTGGGAACCATATAGCTGCTAACAGAGTCTGATTTTTAAACATTTTTTGATTTCTTTGTCAGGGTCCCATGAACGTGAGCCATAGCAAAGGCATATCTACTGTTGGTATAGATGTTGATTTTTCATCTGCCTCTCCAGTGAAGGGCCTGGGTCAGGGGAATCAACTCTGCCCACTCTGTGAAGGTTCCTCGAGAGAGGGCTTGTGCCCAGATGATCTCATGCTTAGTGACCACTGTGGCTCTGGCATAGCAAACCCCATCACAGACATAACTACTGCTGTTGGCATAAACTGTTGCATCTGACTCTGGCAGTGGATGATTGATCAGGACTGGGAAGCTATGTTACACGTAGTCTGTTACATCCAAGCAGTCATGAACTGGAACCTCTTCAGGCTCAGGCAGCAGGGTAGCAGGACTCAGAGTAATAGCTGAGGCATGAGTCTAGGAGCACGACCTGAAAATGGGTGATGCAAGCATTTGACATCCACCACTTTGGAGTTCCTCTCAGTAAGGTCTCTACTGAACGAGGCACAGTGACAGTTCCTGCCCCAAAGTGAATCTGTCGACTTCTTTAGGTATCAAGGCCATTGCAGCTACGGCTCTAATACAGCCTGGCCACAGGTATGCTACTGGTCTCTTCCAGGGCCCAGAGTCCAGGTTAAAACTCCTGTAGTTACCCTGTGTTTATCATCCATGAACAGCTGGAAAGCTTTAGAGATGTCTGGTAACCCCAGAGTTGGTGCAGAGGCCAAAGCCTTCTTCAACTGTTGGAATGTCTGTTGTTCTAGTTCCCCCAATTTGGCATGGGGGTGGTCTCCCTTAAGCTCTTGTATAGAGGCTTTGCAATTTCAACAAAACCTTATATCCAGACTCTATAATATTCAACAGCTCCCAAGAATTCTCTTATCAGTTTTTTATCTTTAGGCTCTGGGATATTCAAGATCACCTTGCTTCATCCTTGGAACAGCATATGTTTTTCTCCCTCCAGGCAATATCCCAGATAAGTCACCTCTTTGGAGGACAGTTGGGCTTTCTTAGTTGATAATCTGTATCCCAGGCATTGCAGAATCTCCAACAGTCCTTCAGTGGCCTCCTGCCATTTCGGTTTTCTCTGTAGCAATGAGTAGGTCATCTACATATTGAAGCAAGGTAATCATGGGAACCCTTGGCAGAATTCAAGCAGGTGGACACTCAAGACCTTATCAAACAGGGTAGGGGGATTCTTAAATCCCTGTGGGAGTTTAGTCCAAGTGGGTTGTCCAGTGAACCCCCTCTTTGGGGTCTGCCCATTCAAAGGTGAAAATGGACTGACTAATAGGAGCTAAGGGTAATGTGAAGAAAGCATCTTTTAAGTCCAAGATAGTATACACCATCTTTTAAGGGAGTGTAGATTGATGTGAGTTTATGGGTTGGGGATAGTCAGGTATATTGTCTCTGTCGTTTTGTTGACTTTCCCAAGGTCTTGCACAGGCCCGTCATCTTGAGACCTTGGTTTTAGGATGGGGAGCAGTGGGGTATTCCACAGGGAGTGACAAGGAAGGAGAATATTCACTTCTCTGATGTAGTTTATATGCCCTCAGATGTCCAGTTTTGCTTCCCTTGGCAGAGGATACTGCTGAATTTGGATGGGTGTAGCAGTACTTATAAGTTGTATAATGATTGGGGTGGGTAAAAAGCTAATTCTGGGGGATTTGTCTCAGTCCATACATTTAGGAACTTCTGTTATAAGATCTCTAAGAGTTCATCTGGTGGATCCTGCCTGAGTTGGGCAGGCACCTCCTGCTCCAGGAGGTGATACTCCTCTGAAAGAGGGCATGTCATCAGGACATTCCCTGGCTGCTCTGCCCCCTTCAGATGTAGTGAGGATTCACCCTCATAAAGGTTATAGTAGCCCCAAGTTTTCTTAGGAGATTTCACCCTGTTGGGGTTATGGGCATTCAGGCATAACCAAAAAGGAGTGTGTTGCAGTACCTTTTCCAAGATTTGCTCTCTGGCAGTTGTCTAAGTATATGTTCCAGTACTAGTCGCCCCTTGGATCATGGTTCTTTCTTTGTCACAGTCCCAGAAGCTGGTTAACACAGAATGGGTTGCACCTGTGGCTACTAAGAAATGGAGAAACCTACTGCCAACTTTTGTAGTGATGATGGGCTCCCAGAGGCTCATTGGAATGGTGGAGCCCCAGCCCTGGCAACCTGCCAGATTTAGAATCTTGTTCCTGGTCCCTGTTCCTATGAGGGCATTCATTTTTCCAAGTCCCTTTTCCTTGCAATAGACACACTGGCCTTTTTCCAACCTTGCTCTTGATGGGTGTTAACTGCTGAGCCACCCCTCTAGCCCCCCCAAAATCAATTTTTAAAGATTCTTTTAAATTCAGTCTCTCCTTTTCCTTTTCCTGTCCCATTTTTCTCCCCACCACCCTTCCCTCCTTCCTCTTCCATCCTCTCTTCCTCCCTCTTCTTTTCTCTCTTTCTCTCTTTTCCCTCTCTTTCCTTCCTTATCCCTCCTCTCTCTGCCTGTCTCTGCTCACCCTTTCCTTTCTTGGTAATATTGTGTGTGTGTGTGTGTGTGTGTGCATGTGTGTAGAAAGCTGGCTACTTCTCTTGCAGAGTTTCCCACAGTCTGGGGCTCTGAGGTTTGTGAAAGTTCCCACCCATGATGCCATTTAACATGTGTTTCCTGTGATTTGGGGAGTCTGAACTACCTACATTCTCATCAAATTGATTTTTTAATTTATTTGTTTAACAAATAAATCTCACGAAGTATCGTGAGATCCCTAAATTCTTTTGACTTTCCGTGTTGTGTTAGTTACTTTTCTGTTGCTGTGAGAAAAATCATGAACAAGGCAACTTATAGAACGAAGAATGTATTGGGCTTTCTGTTCCAGAGAGTTAGTAGTCTATAATGGCAGGCAAGGCATGCAGACAGGAGGTGACTAGAGTGCTCACATCTTCATGAAGGCACAAGAAGCAGAGAGTGACTGGAAATCTGGCAAGGTTTCGGAACAAGATGTCCAAATACTTGGAGCCTATGGGGACTTTCTCATTTAAACCACCACAGTTGTCATCTGAGTAATATTTTTCATTTGTTTTTGAATTTTCATTTCAAGCATATGAGTGTTTTGCCTGTAATGAAAGCAAGTCATCACATGAGTGTAATGACCACAGAAGACAGAAGAGGATGTTGGATACCCTGGAACCGTAGTTACTTACTGTTGTTAGCCATCATGTGGATGCTGGGACTGAACCCAGGTCCCCTGCAAGAGCAAGTGCTTAAACTGCTAAGCTATCTCTCCAGCCTCATCATCCAAGTGATTTTTAAGCTGGGAAAGGTCTGCCTGTGGTGCGAAGTCCTGATGGAGGCAGGAGGCCAGTAAAGATGCTTCTGCTCTGTCCAGTCCAATCTGGAGGATCAGCTTGTGTGAACCAGGGTGAGGTAAGGGCTCACTGGCATTTGTAGGCGGCCCCCTGGAGTTGCAGACATCCCTCTGGTTCTACAGCTTGTTTTCATGACCTGGAAGAAAGTCTTGAAGAAACTAAATACAGCAAAACAAACGAGGCTCTTTTTTGGTGTCTACCCAAAGCTTTGCTGGGTGCATAGGGTTTGCAATGTGCTGCCCCTCCCTAGAAACATAACATCCTCAGGGCTTATGAGGAGGGATGGAAAAGATTACCACACAAAGAGAACCCCTTCCCTGTGTGGTTTCATATTTGCTTTTTAAAGGTGAAAACCAGTAGCTTTTAATGGCAAATGCTTAAATAGAGAAAAAGTTCCAGATTGCAAAATCTCGCCTTCCCCAAAAGGGAAAGAAACAGTGTTTGAAAGTGATTTAAAATATCCTTGAGGATTAAAATATGCCCCTGTCTCTTTGCCCATCAGCTAGTCTCTGATTTTCCTTGAAATTTAATAGAGGGGAGGGGAGGGAGAAAGGCATATTATACCTCTTTTTAGAATGAGTGCACATAAAAGTATCCAGTAATACAATTTCCAAATATGTAACTAGGCTTATTTTCTTATAGTATTGAGTCATAAAATTGACATTAATTTTAGAAAGCATTTTGATTCTAAGGGGTAATAAAATCATATTTGATTGCTGTGAAACATTCTCAAGTATGTTTTTAAGGGAAAATAATGTGTTTTGGGTAAGTATTATGGAGCCAAGTTATTCAGAATAATAACTATAAAATGAAAATACAAACATATTTTGAATTTTGGCACAGTACCTTAGAGATATGCAGCAGCTGTAACAAGTGTAACTGAATCTCACAGATCTCGCTGGGCCTGTCACCATCACGGCATCCACTTGCTATACTCTGCAGTTAGACTACTGCAAACCAGTGCTGATGGTTCTATAGTAGGTATCTCTGAGTGGTTTGAGGAAGGTGATTTTTAAGAACGATAAGTTGATGTAGTGTGAAGAGTAAAATAAAGCAGAGAGCACGGTCTGCTCAGCCTGATGTGGAGTTCTAGAAGACGGTTGGATGATGGCTGGATGGGAAAAGTAGACTTAGATTTGAGGTCTGATACACCAAAGCTTTTAATTTGACTACCACCTCCTTCTTGGATGACTTTGAGTGGGCTGAGTAAGGCCTTTCAAGTGTCTTCCAGTGCTTCTTGGGAGTAAATTCAGTCCTTTGGGATGCCTGGGAAAGGATCTCTGAGGTACCATCAGCCTGCCTTTCCTCTGTGCTTTTTTTTCAGGGAATTGAAAGTCTGAGGAGCCTGAGATGAACATCTTTGAAAGGGAAAGAATGTGACACCTAGAAAAGTCACAGATGCCAGTTTCTGGGCTCCTAGACTAAGACTGGTCACTCAAACAGAGACAAAAGATGAGGAGACATTCTCTAGAGAAGTCATGTCTCTTTTTTGACAGTCTGGGGTGGCAGAAAAGAGTAATTCCCTGGCTTGATCTGGAAAAAAAAGTAGAGTTTACTTTAACTTTGACAAATACTTTGAGATAAACAAAGGTCTCAGGAGGCTTAAAGAATTCACAGTCACAAAAGTATATCAAGAGAGCCTTGGCGATGGTGTTCATGCCCATGTGGGAAGCCATTGACAAGATATGGAACTTCTAGAACTCTGGCATTCATCACTACCTTTTGTCCTTATGTAAAAACATCTTTGCTTGATTTTTTTTTTTTTTTTTGAGACAGGGTCTCACTATGTAGCCCAAACCTCAGCTCCTCAAGTGCGATGATTACAGGTATATGTTACCGTACTTGGCTTCATCAAAACTTCAATGTAGGGAATTTTAAAAGCTAGAATACAATAACATCAATATAAATAAAATTTGATATGGTTAATGAGTGGCAGAACATTCCAACCATAATATAGTAGAAGTGCTAGACTTATATAGTGAACAAATCCTTCAGCTTGTAGCTAGGTTTGGAGCCTCTGAAGGGAAATGCTACTAGATACAACTGTAAGATACTGTGCCCCATCTATTATCTTTTACTTAATCTAATAATTTGTATGTCTATGTATATTTAAAATATGTCACACATTATTGAAAGGTGTATATGAAATCTAAATAAAAAAGTAAAATAAACATCTAGGTACTTACCATTCAGCTTGCAAAACAGAATGCTACCAGTAACTGAGTTTATCATATAAACTCCTTCTAGTGGACTTCATTCCTCTACTCAAAGATAATTCTGAGTTTTATGTTAATCATTTCCTTAGTTTTATTTTTATACATTGTTTTCTAAGATTTCTGTTTGTTCAATTGGTAGGCCTCCAGAAAAGACTAACAAAAGCTGTCCAGTTTCCTAGACGAGAAAGCCAGACAAGAGACAGCCTTTTTCTTCCGCTGACCACCAGAAGTAACAAGGATTCAAGATACATGGCTGTATAGAAAAACAAATGCCATTAGTCATGAACTATTAAAGATCAAAAGAGCTTGTTCCTAAGCCAAAGGATTTTGTTAAACTCTAGCTGACTCCCTTGGATTATCCTATTTCCCCTACAGAAAACCATGTACCATTATTCAATTCCCACTTATTTTTCCATTTCTTTCCTCTTTGGTTCTGGTCGGCATAGCTTGCAGGGTGTGACTTGTAAGCTACTTGAGGATAGGGGTCTTAGCCTGAGCTTATGTCCTTCATAGGGCCTCTCTCAACACTGAGCATATAGTACTTAGCACTTTATTAGAACCCACTAATTGACAGATCCGCTGAGATCATATTCAGCTAAGCCTAGTCACGGGTCTCTGGTGATTTGGAAGCCAATGACCACCTATTCCAGCAACGTGCGGTAGGCTAAATAGAGAAGCTACAGTGTGCTCATGGTACCCGTAGTTGTTTTTGTTATTTGTCATAGAATCTCATTTTGTAGTGTAGGATGACCTGAGCTTACTGTGTTCCCCATGCTGACATAAAATTCATGAAAACCAGGCCTTTAATCCTAGCACTCAGGAGGCAGAGGCAGGCAGATCTCTGTGAGACTGAGGTCAGCCTGGTATACATAGCACGTTCCAGGCCAGCTGGGGCTACAGGGAGACCTTGTCTCAAAAAAAGCAAAAACAAAAGCAAAATAAAAAAACAGTACTCCTGATAATTCTCCTGCTTCATTCTCCTGGAATTACAGATTCAAACCACCATTCCGGGCTCACAATTGTTATTGTAAAATCATTTATTGTGATCTACTTGGTTCTTTATTTCTAAATGTTCCCCATTTGCTACCAAAGAAAGCCTTACTATAAAGCTCCAAACTATCATGAGAGGACACTCACTACCCATGGAGTGGAAACAAGGCATAAACGGTGATCATTTCTATTGCCAATCAGGAAAGGAGCTGAAGTTTGTTCGTATCTGTTATGCACCAGGGCATATGCCAGGTGGTTTAATTTTTACCTTATTTAGTCTTTATACCTCCTCTTTGAAGCATAAGATCTTCCATTTACAGATGAGAAAGAATCATGCAGAAACACTGGGGTTCTTGCCCTTGAAGTTAGTAGGTAGAAATTTAAACCTGTGGGGTTGGGGAGCTGGACAAGGTTGGCCCACTGAGAGGAATGTAGATTGATCAGTGAGAATCACCATGAACCAAACAGTAGTCTGTGTAAATGATCTACTGAGTAGTTCCTGATCCTTACTTAGGATGGCACAGTTTCTGGGCAGGCTTTTGTTATTAGCCATGATACCCATGGGTACCCACTGTACCCTGTTCTTTACCATTGAGGCTAAAGGGAGGAAGGGGAGCCACCCATGTACCCCACGGGGCCAGTATCATAGTCTGATGGCCTGAGATCACATTTTTATTCTTTTTCCATTGCCAAGTTGTGTTACCTGAGACTTAACAGGCCATCAAAATTCTTTCCATATTTAGACATAGGTTTCTGATCATCTGAAAGTGCTTGGTTAAAGGTACAGCTCTGGACAAGCCACAGTAAAGACTCAGAGAGCCTACTGGTGTGATCCAAACTGCAGTGCATTTGGCATGTGCATCTGACCGGCAGCACAACCACTTGATTGAAGAGTTATCTAAGCAGAATTCTGGCTCCGAGTAAAGGAGGAGGTCAAGCCATCCCTGTTAAGGTTCTTACTATTCCAACATGAAAGTCTCCTGCCTCCTAGGCTGTGGGAAGCGGCAGGAATTTGGCCAAGTCAAAGGATAATTATCATCCAGAAAAACAAAAATGCTATTTTCAAGTTCAGCGAAAAGGGACTTGGATGGAAGGAGTTGGAAACATAGATCACAGACCATGGTATTCACAGCAACCGATGAGTTTCTACATTTCAAATGCCAGGGTAAAGTCTTGATCTTCTGGCTTCCTACTGGCGTCCTGAGCCTCTTCAAAGCCAGAGAACCAGCACATTCCTTTGGGTAATTCACAGTGGCCTGCGCATAACCCATTGACCTCTCTGTCCACACCCATCTCGGAACAAGGGTCAGATACATCGCAGGGAAGGCTTGTTCTGCTGGAAACACACTGGCTGACTTGGAACCAGACTGATGTAGCTGGACTTTCCAACTTTACCTCAACCCACCTTCAGCCTCGTCACAAATTCAGTGCCCTCTTTATCCACAGATGAAAGGGGGCAGTTGTCTCACTTGGAACTAGGGTACCAGAATGTTTATTCCTCTTTGTAGGGCATATTTCTGGACCTGTCCCCTTTTCCTCACAAAGTATCCAGGTTCACAGGTTCAAAACTGTCCTTTGTGCATATAATTCACTATTAACATGATACTAATTCAAGACCTTGCCCGGCACATTCTCAGTGTGCTGGTCACTTGGTGATAGAGGAGGAGTAAGTGGTGAGGTAACACAGAGGAAGGAATGTGGAGACTGGTTTAGCAGATAAGATGAAGACAATGAATGAGGAAGAGAAAGTTTACATGGAGAAGAGGGAAGTTGTAGACAGAGACATCCAGGACATGGCCAGGGAATATAACTTGAGGGATGGGATGAAGGAAAGTACCTACTACGTGTTAGATACCATGCCAGGGCCTCTACATGTTTTGTTTTCACATAATCTTTATAACAGAAAACATTCGCACTATAACCCATATTCTTTGGCGAAGGAACTGAGTTTTTAGAAATTCTACGTGGCTTGTCTGTTGTCACTTAACTAGGAGGTGTCAGTGATAGATCAGGAAGACTCAATCCACCCAAAGCAAAGGTAGGGGTTCGGCACTCTTGGGAAAATTTCTGGAGAAGGATGTTAAGTTCCTGTTAGGTCTTTATTGCAAGAGCTCCTTACTTTTGTTTTCTTTTATGTGGCTGAAGTTATCAGGCACAGGCAGTTCAGCTGTTCGATTGACAACCATCAGACCCTTACCTCACACACATCCATGATGGCAGCTGCCTGGGAGAAGAGTTCTAGGCGGAAACGAGGCTAGATGTGAATGCTGTTGTTGGTTCATAGTTCCTGAGTCTGGATGGGCTGTGAATTACATTGTTGCTTCTTCCAAAGGTCTTTCTGGAAACCACAACTTCACCATTTTCAAAGAGAGTGCAGGAGCCCCCTTCTCTAGAAATTCCTTGAGCTATCATCATAAGAGCCCCTACTGCTTTTAAATATCTCTGACTGCCAGAGGAGAGTTCAGTTCCCCCGTGACTCCAGTATTTGACTGGCGATCACAATCATCATGGCCTCCTCTCCCAACAATAGCTTTGCTTTGAGAAAATCCGCTTCAGTGAGGCGACTCTAGATGCTCTGCCACAGCTCTGGGATGTGTCACTTTGGCCTTGACAGTCCCAGGTGACCCTTGAATGACTCTTCCTACAGCCACTCCAAATGACCCCCATTCATTAGCTCATAGCCGTCCTCAATTTGGTTGGGGAGGAGCACCTTCCAGGTCCATGACACCAAACATACATATATGACTGACAGTTCCCTTCCCCCCCCCCCGTGGGGCACCTCCCTCCCATGCACTATTAAGCCTATTGCAACAGTAAGCTCCAATAGAGCCTTATCTGAATAGCCCTATTACCTCCTAGTGGTATTTGACACAGGTAGTGTGGGCTGAGCTGACAATCTGAAGAGCAGACAATTCCTGGGGTTGCCAGCCCCAAGCACTCCCAGCTCTACCTAGAAGGAGTGCAGAGCAGCAGGGAGCAGAACCTGTAGAGAGCCAAGACTACAAAGAACCGGGGAAGGGTTGAGAGAGCGAAACCAGTGGAGAGCTGACCCTGGAAGGCCGAAGACTGAAGACCCAAGACTAAGGATGGCAAGAGACTGCAAGAAGTTGATGTCTGTTGATTCGGCCTTTGGAAGAGTTCCAGAAAACTCTTAAGAGTTACTAGCTCTGGCTACTGAGGCACTAGGGGATAAGGGTCCCAACACCTTAACACTCTGAGCTATAACACCAGCTGCTGGGTGCTGGTGAGTGGCTCTGAGAGTAGATGATCTCAGTACCCTCAGCTCAGAGTGGCTGACAGTGAGGAAGCTGTGTTTCACCTGGTCCGTTTCTAACAGAGCAAAAGAACTCTCAGATAATTACTGATGGCGTAGACTTGTTTCTAGGAATTTTTTAGCTTTGGTCAGAGAAAACTTTCTATTCTTTTACTTCTTAGTAAAAAGATAATAAAGAAGAAAATACAACAAAGGAAACAGAAGAAAGTTGATGATCAACTGTTCTCTGGTGGTTGCAAGGACCAGAAACAGATTCTAGCTACCTTAGATGGGGAAACATTTTATTGAAGGGCATTGGGTTAATTTTATAATGGAAATGGAGAAACATATCAGAAGGTTGCTAAGAGACCTTGCAATGTAATGGCAATTAAGAACTCTGGAGCAGGAAAAACTCTGAGACAGGATTAGACATGGGGAAGGCAGACAGGAGTCTTCCCACTGCTCCCCGAGGTTACCCAGAACAGAAATCTTTGTTTCCCCAAACCGACACATTCTTGCCATATGTTACCTGCAAATTACCCAGTATGTGCTGTTAATCTTTTGCTTGCATTACACACACACACACACACACACACACACACACACACACACATATGTATCCCTGCCAAAAAAAAAAAAAAAAAAACCTGGAACAAGGCACTGATTCCTTCACGGAAGGATATGTGTGTTAGTCCCGCTAAGTGGATGAAACTTCCCCTCCTCACCTGACTTTGGCTGCTGGTGTCTGATTTTCCCATAACAATTTCAGGCCCCAAATGAAAACAAGGACAACGAGGTTTCAAGAAGGCCAACACCAGAATGGGCTGGGGTCTGGGCAGAGAAATGAATGCCAGTTACATGGGGTTCTGCCCTAAAGGAAATATACTTCCACTCTATGCAAGAGTTGAAGTCCTAGGAAAGGACTTGCCTTGCTGTACACCTTAAGCTGGATGAGATTATAGCAACAACTCAGCACCAAAGGATGAGATCTCTGACTCTTCAAAGTGGAAGGGAAATGGGCACGGAGCACCCAAACAAATGACTACTTTGCCAGAACCTTTTAGGTGTTGCCTCTAGGTTTTAGGGCCTACATTTCTACCCAACTCAAACTGCATGCAGGCTGGGTTAGGGTACAGCAGGTTGAGTTTTACCCATGCCTTTGGGACTGTCACAATCATTATCACCATGTTCACCTTGCTGAGATGAGCAGAATGGCCACATCCTCTGAAACTGAGGCTAGAGGGAACATCTTAGAAATTAGTCTTCATTCAGAATTTATCCAGTTAGATCCATCATCAGCCCATAGTCTACCAGCTAGACACATCTTATGAAGACTACTCATTGTGCAGAATCCATATGAGTCAAGCGAATTGAGTTGAAATCTGGCACCATGACCAGCTATACTCATCATCTGCCTTCAGACTCTCAGTTCATGCTGAAGAGCTACAGTCAATGGATGCTGAGGAAAGGAGAGGGAGTCAGCTTTCTCCAGGGACTAGCTCCCTGAGAGGTTGTCTTATCCCAAATAGGCAGCCCTAAGCACACATGAGCACCACTAAACGGACTCAGTGGGTTATATGTATGTGATATATATATGTAGTGTGTATATGTAACAATAATATAAATGTATATATGCATGTATGTATATGTAGCAATAACAATGAAAGAAAAGGATAAGAAATTGTGAGAGTGTGGAGGGCATGGGAGAAGTTGGAGGGGTAGAAATAAGGCAAATATACACACATATATAATACATATGCAAAAATACACACACATATAATATATGCAAATATACACACATAATACATATGCAAACGTATAATTTATATGCAAATATATACACATATATAATTTATATGCAAATAATGCAAATATATACTCATGTATAAAATTTTCAAGAAATAAAAAAATGTTATATTAAAAAAGAAGTGTAAGTGTAACCTAATAGTCTGTCAGGCAGGGATGAACATATTCTAAGGAGGAAAATCTGTATTTTTGCCTATCAGACAACGGATAGAATGGACCCCAGAAATGAGAATTTCCCTAGGAATCCCTTGCTGGGAGAGGAAATGGCTGAAGCCCTGGGGGTGTCTAGAGGAAAACCTTGTCTCCAGGAGAAAGATTTACAGCTTGTCAGATGACTTTGTAGGAGAGACTTGGAGCTGAGACCCCGGTGCCCAGAGATCACACCTTGCTGGATGCATATCTTTTGCTTTCTATTTAAACACTAACCTCAAGTCAGGGCCTGAAGAGGGACTCGGGACATGTCTATGGATCTCACAGTTTCTCTTCCCAATATGACCACATGGAATAAATTTCCCTTTTCTACTTTCCACTGTTACTTTGGCTTTTTTAGTTGGTTTACTGAAGATGGATGGTTGAACCTGGCTTGTTGGGTCATGGGATGTGACCCCTAAATATGGTAACAGGAGGTAGATAATAATGGGGACTCTGCCTCCAACTATGCTGTTTTAGTAAATGAAAAAAAATTGTCACAAGTATGCACACTGAGATCTGTAGAGTCACCGGGAGTCATTGTAAATGTCACTGATAGCAAGAGAGCCCAGGCTAAGTGGAGAGGTCAGGAAGGCACCTGCAAACTCAGTGACTAGAGTAGAGCCTCTTGGGGAGGTAAGGCAGGTCTCTAGGGAAAGCAATCACTGGGACTTTCTGCTTCTTCTCCATTCAGCTCTCAGGAAGCTCCTCCACATTCCTCCTTCACATACCCCATGGCTAAATGGCTGAAGGGCAGACCTATTAATTCAGTCAGTGACTATAAACTCTCTGTTTTCTAAGCTCTGTCTTCTTTACTAAGAACCCAAATGTTCAGCTCTTCTTGACAATTAAGTGTCTTGAGGCTGAGTGCAGACAAAGGTGGACTGTCTCCAAGATTCCCTGCCTTCTCTCTCATACACTAGCAGTGTGCAGGGTGGAGCCTGATGAAGCACCCCTTCTCTCTTTGCCACCTGCATCTCATTGGCTGGCTGTCCTTTGTGCAGCTGTGCTTCAAGATGAGCGTTTTAGTCACTGCTTTCTAATAACTTGATTGCCTGCTAATCCTAGAGAACGTGAATTCCTGTCCATATACCTGACTTTAAGCCATCTGAGCACACTTCCATCTAACATGCTAATATTCAAAACCTCCAAGTCCTCTAGCCTCTCACTATTGCACTATGTATCTCCAAGGGTACAAACCAGAAAGACCAATTCCCACCCCTTCCTGTCTCTTTAACTCTACATGTTTAATACAGAGCCTGAGGACTGAAGGGACATGTTATAGAAACCTCCAAGAGTCAAGAGCAAGTCAGGTGAGGTCAGCAGCCAAGTCAGGCGAAGGAGAGTGAGTTTATTCACTCCGGTGGCTGACACTCCATAATGGTGCCAGCCCCCAGCCGAAGTTTCTGCAGAGATTTGCAGTCATTCAGTCCTGGCTGTGGGGGGGGATTCCTGTTCCCCCTCCTCATTCTTTTAATTTTCTATTTTTATTTTATGTGTGTGAATGCATTGCTTGCATGTAAGTGCACCTGTGTAGTGCAATGCCCACAGAGGTCAAAGGAGGGCATCAGATTCCTCTAGGACTAGAGGTTTCCTAGCTGACATCTGGGTGCCAGAAATTGAACCCAGGTCCTCTGCGAGAGCAGCCAGTGTTCTTAACTGCCTTTCTCATTCTTATTTATTTATTTTTTTATCTTGGGGCCTTTCATGGTCCAAAGTTCTTAGCAACCATCCTAAAGGTTTCATCGCCATCACATTGCAAGACCTTTTAAGCAACAATTTGATGTTTTTTACTGCCACCACAGTCGTAATGTGGACTGGATCTTATACCAGTCTTTTCACTATTTTCTCATGGTCTTCCTCATCCATGTCTCTTAGTGACTGTTGTAGACCTTCTCTTCTTGAGATCTTCGTTCCATGCATCTCTTCATTGCTTATTTACTCACCAGAGTCCTTCTTGGACTTTATTTTCATCCATGTCCCTAGCACCTAGTACATAGCAGACTGTCAGTAATCACTTGTGAAATGAATGATCAGATGTGTGGGCAAGCCCTGTGATGCTGCTATAATATATAGTACCTCTAATCAAAGCCAGGGATTATTAAAGCAGTATCTTGGGAAGGATTTTATTTACCCACCTTTTCACTTTGGGAGCTGGAAGAAGGAACTTGCAGTATAGATTTTAATTATAATGATATCCAATGAAGTTTTTTGCCACAGGGCTTCTAAAGACAGGTCTTTGTCTGAGACTGAACCTAATTTATGAGGTGAGAATTTTATATAGTTTATTATAAACTTAACATAATTATATATTTTGAATAGCAGATACACAGTGGGATTCTAATAGGAATTCCCAGTTACTACTCACCAAGGACTGGTGAAAATGCTCAGTCAATGTGGCTAAGGAAGTGTCTTATTACTCCTGGTTGGATTCATCATCCTGTGTTGCTGGCCTCCAAGCTATACCTGCCTGACACTGGTCAGTCCTGTGATGTTCAATGTCTTGTACTAAGATTCCCCTGTAAGGAATTGCAGAGGTTTCTTAAGTTTTGCTTGCAGTCAGATACAATTCAGAGTTTTTAAATTAAAAAGATGAGAATGGAACAATTTGGACAGAGGGGCCCAGAATATCAGAGTTAGAAGAGATATTGTCACTGAGTTCATGACGCAGGGGATTCTCCATTTTAGACACCAGTGCCAAGTGATACTGGGCCCTTTGCCAGAGAGAGTGCAGTGATCATTTGCTGATGTTGGCCAAGCAAGGGATGAGGTGTTTGTGGCCTACGTTTGTATTTGTCCTTCTTGCAAGAAGGAAGGGTCAAGGGTTGGAAGAATTGAAGTTGAAAACAGAAGTGGATTTTAGGGAAATGGAAAGCTGGTGGCAGATAGTGTTCATATCAATTCATATTCAAAAGCACTTTCAAACAGACAAGGTTGGGAACAAATTGAAACATCAGAATGCCTGGTTATGAGGCATTCTGTGTGAGGTGAAACAGATCTAAGTCTAAACAACAGTATTACTCTGGATGACTTCTGGTCCTCACTGAGTATCACCAGAAGGGTAGGGATAGGAAAGCAACACGCATCTCCGCTGCCCCCAACTTCAGTCAAGTGTAAGCTTTGTGGGACAGACATATTATGAGAATCTTGATCCTTAGGCATCTGCAAACCCATCTCATCTTCAGCAGAAAAGTTGCTGCCATTTCATCAGTAAAAATCAAATTGGTTCTTAGAGCCTAAAATGTTGGAGACACATAAAACAATCTATAATTTACAGAAAAGAACACCATGATAACATGTAATATATACATATTACACACATGTAATTATATGCATATGTATCATGGGGAATTACAAAATAAATTATTGCTTATTAGTCAAAATAACCCAATGAGATAAAAAGAGATCATACAACTTGTAAACTGTCTGGCTCTGTAGAGTTTGATGCTACAAGGAAAACACAAAATTTCTCATGTTAAGCTTTGAAATTTAAAATCTGAAAATTTCTGATTATAGGGGCTGTTTAAGTAAACGAAAGCTCTATGCCTTGTGGACTATTGTGCACCTGTTAAATGTCATGCTTATTATGAATGGGAAGGTTTAGAAGAAAGTGAGGAATGATTCTTATGAGGGCAAGGAAACTACAGTCTTATAAACAGGATGATCAAACCTAAGGGACAAAACTGTTTCACTAGAAACAGCCACTTTTATTCTTCCTGGGGGAGGTGGATGCAATGTGGTTAAGGCCCCCTCTTTGGCATCTATCAGGTATCAAAATATCAGTGAAATTTGTGCTCAACAGCTATAATCAGGGGCGATTTATTTCTTTTGTTAGTTTTCATTGCATCCGTTGTTTTTGTTTATTGTAGCTATAGTAGAAAAGAGATAAATAAAAAAAGGAAAATGATATTTGTAACTCTGCCCTAGATAGATAAATTTTGGCATTTTCTTTTCAGACATTTTAATATGCAGACAGACATGTCAGCACATTTTTTAGAAATAAAGTTGGGAACATTCTTTGCTCCTGGAGAATGTTCAGGAGCATCAGCCTCACATGGGTCAGTACCATCCTGCCTTGACCAGGCAGCCTTCTCTCTCCTGTGGCAGACCAGAGTGCTCTGGAAGCCAGCTGAGTTCCTCTGTCACATCCATAAGAAGGGGTTGGAGGCAGGAATAGGAAATTGTAACCTGCACAGTTACTGCAGAGACAGTGCCTTTGCCACAAGAGAGATGGGCAGGATGGCTCATTGAACCCATGACCTTGACAAATGGTGTGTGTACAGGCAAATGCCAAGTGATCTTGCAAGACACATTTGAGCTAGAGCAGGACACCATCTTCCAGGAACCCCTCAGAGAAGGAGGGTTGCCAGCCAGGCTTCCCATATCCCTTGTACAACATGTACAACACAGGTACTGAGAGCTGGGAGCTGACCGCCCATCCCTGCACTCAGGGGAAGGAGGCCCCAAGGCTGTCTGATGCATGCACAGGAGCGAGGAGAGACAGTGAGGACTGGCTTCTTCCATCAAGCCTCTTTTTGTTCCTAACTAGCCGCACAGAATGGAGAGAGTCCACCTGACTCAGAGTCACTCAGAGGCTCTATAATAATTTTCTGGGTTATACCACAAGCTGGGTGGCTTGAATCAACACAAATACATTCTCTCACAGTTCTGAAGGCCAGAAGGTATTAGTAGGGCTATGCTCCCCTCCAACCTCCAGGGGCTGATCTTTCCTGCCTCTTCTAGCTTCTGGGAGCATTGCTTCCATCTCTGCCTCTGTCTACACCTCCTCCTTCTTTCTCTCCTCTCTTCTTATGAGGACACCAGCCACACCTGGATTGGAGCCCACTTCATGACCATCTAAAGTTGATCATATATGTATATAAAGTTTCTACCTCCCAATAGGGTCACATTCCCAGGTACTGGAGATTAACATTTCAGTGTATCTTTGGGTATGATACAATTCAACCCATAACAAGACCAATAAGGAGTCTGCAGAATCAATTTTCTCCAGTATTTCAAGTCAATCTTCAGGGATTAACTAAATGCCACAAACATCCCTAATACACCTCTGTGTTAGAAGATGTTAGATTGGGATTGACCAGAGTGATGTGAACACGAAAGATGAGAGACTGACCTCAGGAGCAGATTGTTCTTTATTAAGAACAATGAAGGTGGTGACAGTTTTTTCTTTGCAGGATTTTAAGTTGTGCCCTCAGGCACAGTTAGTGGGCTGCTTATAAGGGTTAGGGGATTGGGAAAGAGAGAGGTGGATTGGGTTAGTGCTGGTCACTGTCATGGTTTGGAGGTTTTGAGACATTACAGGCTATTTGTTTTCCCAGATAACACAGTTTCCAGGTTGGGGGTTTTATAAGTTCCTAGGTTGGAAATTAGCTCCAATCTGAGGTTTACCTAAGATTTACTCAACACAAAATGGTGCCTTTGAAAGTTAGCTCAGGGCCCTTTTAAGTCCAGGCATTTTTCCTTCACTCTGGAACCCTTAGAAAATCCTTCTTTGGTTTTGTTTTATTTTTAGACAGGGTCTCACTTTAGGCCAACGTGACCTGGAACTCATCTGCCGTCCAAAGTGCTGGGAATTACAGGTGTGCACTGCCATGCCTGGCTAGGAATCTGGGGGTTTGGAAGAGGAACTATAGCTTTGGAAAAAAGTCTTTTCTGGGCCTCAGTTTTCTAATTTATTAATTGAGCTACATCAGAAACTTCCAAAGTGTGGTCTGACACCCTAGTGGACTGAGAGTCATTCTGGTGACATTAGCTGACCCCAGAGGGCAAATCTTTCTGTGGCTTCTGTGGTGGATCAGACTTTCTCTCTCCATGTACGCTCGCCCTCAGATATGAAGGCTATGTGCTTGTAACCCGCAAGAAAAATTGGCATTCATAAACTAAAATTAGTGCTCCCAGAGTTTCCTGAGAACTAACATTTGTTATTCTATACTATACATAAGCAGAATGCTTTTTGCTTTTTAATTGCTTCTGAAGTTGTTTTCTCTGCTGTGGTTTCTGGTTGCCATTAGTCATGCTTTTTATTTAGAAATTACTATTGGTTTTGTGCCCTTGTTATTCATTTAACCTGGTGAGAATTGTTGATGTGTCCTAGAATATTTACTTGAAGAGTTTTGACCTATTAAATGGTTCAATATTTATGTATGATATATAATTGAGTAACAGTAGAAAAAATTAACCTCTCATATGCCCCATTGCTAAAGGAGATAAGTCCATAATCCCCTTATGGCTTGTTTGTATGAGAGGGTGACCATTGGCCCCACTTTGGCCAGACTGAAGGGCTAACCAGGATGTAGAAATTTCAGACCTAAAACTAGGAAGGTTCTGGACAAGCTGCCACATTTGGTCACTCTATTATATAGGGATATTTCCTTTGTGCTCACATCTGTGGATATGAACTATTTAAAGTAGTTTCTTTATTCTTTTTATTTTTGTGTGTATGAGTGTATTGCCTACATGTATGTAAGTGCACCCGTGCCACACAATGCCCTCGGAGGTCATTAGAGGGCATCCCCTGGAACTGGAGTTAGGACAGTTGTTATCTACCATGTGGGTGCTGGGAACTGAACCCAGGTCTTCTGCAAGAGCAGCCAGTGCACTGAATCACGGAGCTATCTCCCCAGCTCTATATGAACTATTTTAATAACTTTCATCTTAGAATCAAAGTTAGTGCAATAAAATCAATAGGGTTGTTTTTGAGATCAGAGCTACAGGATAAATTGGAGTGTACAGTAACAGGCTCATTAACACAAACAGGAAGTGAGTGGTGAAAACTGTATGCTCAACAAGCTTAGTGTAACACCTTTATTCAGTCTGTATGCAATTCTTACCTGCTTCCCACAAGCAAGCCCTCTAACCCATTACCAAGCTCTGTAGAGGAGTTGGTATTCTTTGACCTTACTCAAGTAGGTATAGTCAAAATAATTTAGGAACTATTGGTTAAAAGATTTGAAATATGGGGCCTGATGAAATGGCTCAATGGGTAACAGCCCTTCCTCTGCAGGCATGAGGACTTGAGTTTGAGTCCCCAACACCCACATGAAAAGCCAGGTGTAGTTGTGCCTGTAACCCCAGGATTGCTGGGTAGGGACAGCAGATCCAAAGAGCTTGATGTCCAGTCAGTCTAGCCAAAAAAGGGGAGCTTTGAGTTCAGTAAGAGACCTTGTCTCAAAGAAATATGGTAGAGATTGACAGGAGATACTCAATGTCCTGCTCTGGCCTCCCAACACACACCTGTACACTCACCTGTAAACACACACACACACACACACACACACACACACACACACAACAAAACAAAAACCCAAGCTTGGAATGCTTCCCATCCTGCTGCTTGCTATGGACTCACTTTGACTTGCCTGGTCCACTCTTCTAAGCAGAGGGTAAGAATAAAAATCAGCCTCACAAAACACCTAGAGAGATCCTTATGCAACAGGCTAAAGGCAGGTATCCCTGCTCACCCAGGGTAAATTTCAAGGATAGTGGCTACCAAGATTGTGAACTTACCTGGCTCCATCATTTTACAGAAAGGAGGAAGCAGGGGAAAGAGAGCTGCAGTGTATTTACATGTGTGTGCTCAGAATGTCAGCACTGGAATTAGGAGCTTTTTACTTTTGCATTAACTTAGCCTTCACAGCAATGCATGGAGTATGGCTGAGCCTGCTTTGTAAGTCATGAGGCTCAGCTGAAATCCAGGCCCCAGCTGCCAAAGAGACCTGGCTCACCTCCCAAGGAACCCAGGATTCAATTCACCTAAGCAGAAGGGTCATTTTCAAACCAAGAGAGGGACAGGAGCCTTAAAAAGCCCAAATAAACAAGAGGTTGACAATTTAAAAATAAAACCAACACAAATTCAATCTGGAATAGAAACTCGTCACAGACCCATGCTTAGGGTTCATTGCCCCTGATTTACCCATCCTGGACCACCCCAAGCCCACTGTCCAGGCTGCTATTAGGACAAAGCATGCCAGATACCACGAAAAGCAGCAGAATCACCAGCGGGAGGTGACTTTCTCTACATACCGTCTCCGCCTTCCAGCTTGCAACGACTGTTCTAACTTGGATGTTTCCACCCACAGTTGTCTTTAATAAAGGGTAGGTGACCATCAGGTGACCTGATTTCTGCTCAGCCAAGAGAGTTTTTTCTGTCCCCTGGCAGGGGACAGACACAGCAGTCCAGACAGTGTTAGTGTTGGGACTGCCATTTATTTAACTGCTAATCCCACTTATGTGAAATTAATTTACTCCACTATTAAAACTCACTGAGCTTCCTGCCCTGATGGGCTTCTATAATTCACACCCGACTGCTCCATTATTGCTCCCATTTCCCTGCACTAAAGGGCAGCAGCTGAAGCCTACACTCGGGGTGACTCACATTATGAGGCTGCTCTATGCAGAAGAGGGGTTTTCTCATTATGGACTGAAGAAGGCTATTGTAAAAGCAGTGTTGTTTTTCTCCCTCCTAATAACCATCTCCCCTGTGAGTACCCCCATTCCAGGGAAATCTGTATTTGATTATTAAACTTCTTCCCAACTCCAAATATGGGCAGCCCTAGTTTCTATTGTGTGCAGATGGGTCTCTGAATTCTTTAGTAGAAACTGGTCTCTGGGTTCTATCTGTCCTGATCCTGAATGAAATGTAGATGACTACACAGTCTCAAAGTAGAACCTCTTTAACACACACACAAACAGAGAGGTGCTTCCCAAGATGTGGCTTTCAACTAAGGTTCCCAAATTCAGCTCCAGGTCTGAGTCTCTCACCTGCCTTAGTCAGAAGTCAACAAGGAACCACTTTTGTGGAGGTTGCTGACTGCAGACTCTTACGGAGAGAGCCACACTGGCTTCCTCATGACACCCATACATTGAGAACTGAGCTTCTGGCTGGGTAGACAGTGAGGTATGACAGACTGGAGGTCTGTTCTAGCTTTCTGGTAACATGCTCCCATTTCTAACTCACTCCCACCTTTGGAGAGCTCACTGGAGTCTCCGGGAGAGAGCTGTAGAGGGGGCAGAGGCTGGAGTCTGCCTCTGGGCCTTTGCCAATACTGTGAATGAGATCACTTAGACCAGTCAAGGGGCTGGACATCCTCCAGCATGTGTAAAGCCCCCTGAATAATGAAGTCCCCCTTCAGCCTGGCTCAGGTTCTCAGGGGCTTGAGGCTCGTGCCTAGCCCCGTGCCCATCATCGCTTTTTCACAAACCCTCTTCTAGCCCACAGTGTGCTCTTAGTGTGCCCTGTCAGTTTCTACCACCCGACTTTTGCCCCACTAGAACTTTAAAGCCCTCCTTGCCTTTTATACTCATCAAGTCTAGTCCTCGCCTAAGCTCTCTTGAGCTCTGCCCTCTGCTGTAAGAAATGTTTCCTGGCCCTTCTGGCTCATAGCAGCTCACCACCAAACTTGTCTCTCTAGCCCAGGAGTGGGGTTGTCTGGAATCCTTGCATGTCTTCACTGCTAGATTGTGACTGTGCAGGACCACTGCTTCATATTGGTGGCCGGTCCTACACAGAAACTGGTTAACCACTGTGGGATTTGGTGACCATGAAACCAATTGTCTCTTAGTTGGGGAAGAGTATAGCTTCTCGCTTAGAATATGACTTTTAATGTAAGAAAGACAACTTCATCTAGATGGTATCAACTACTAGCAGACCAGTTAATATCATTGTGTAGGTTATCTGCTATATAACACTGATGCTTTATTAAGGAACCCTGATTTTCTCTGGATTCAAGTGAAGTAATTCAAGTGTTACATTTGGACAATGCAGGACTTGGTCCATGATCAGAGCTAATGAAACAGCAGCTACCATGATCACTATCAGATCCTGTAGAGGCTGGTACCTCAGTTGCAGTGTGTTGGCCAATAGTAAACGAACAGAGATACTAATTTTAGGGTTGGCACTCAGATAGAATGTCAAAATGACTTTTGGAAATTCAAAAGGAGAGCGATCAGAAGTCAGCCTCCTCCCATTTCTCCCAGTCACTCAGCAGTTTGCTGATAGACTCACCTTTGACTGTTCCTCCAGGTGGTACAGAGCTTTGCCCATGGGTAGGTATAGTGACTCTGCTCGATCAGGAAAACCGGAGCTTGTCTCCTGACCTTGAGCATAACATGTAGCCCCTGAGGAAGGTAGTTCCAATTACAGTCACAGAGTTGGAGGAGCCCTTCCAAGGCAGATTGATTTATTGGACCAGAAATACAGAATACAGTAGAGCAACTCACACAGACTTCTGCTTTTGGCAAGCTGCCCTGCCAGCTTCCTTAGCTCCTGTCCTGTTGTATTGATCTGTGTGTGTGAGTCTGTGTGGTTTACTATAGGGGAATGTGTGTGTGTGTGTGTGTGTGTGTGCGCGCGCGCGCGCGTGTGTATTCTCATATTGGGGTCCCTTCCATGCAGGGAGGCCCTGTGCCCCCAACGGAGGGGATTTGCTCCTTTTCTTTTTTGTGATATCTTTCCTTTGTTCTCCTCCAGGTGGGCCCAGAATGTTCCCATACCTTCTCACTCTGTCTGCTCCATTTCTGAGCGCAATGACACATCATTTTATACAGAATGAAGGACCTTGTCTCTACTGTGTGCCTCTTCCAGGCAAAGTGTCACCATCTCCATTAGTCACAGAAGAAACAGAGTCGGCAGAACAAAGAAGTTGCCCGAGGTCCAGGGTAGTAGACTGTGATCCACACCTGGATGCACTCTGTCTTTTTGTCCTCAGTAGTGGTTGACTCCAGACTTTCCCTTCCTGAGAGGCAGATGGCCAGCCACCATGGGGTCCAGATCACAGGGTCACTGAAGCGCAGAAGCACAGTTTCAATTCTTACCATCAGACATATTTGTTCCCATAGTGGTTGTGGCTGTGAACATTCTCCTTTGCATGAGTTATTTGCTGCTCTGTAACAGATTATTACTTGGTGGAGTCAGATAACTGTTTTCATACAGTTTCCACTGTTTAAGAATCCAGACATGGGTTAGCTGAGCACTGTGTAGAGTCTCACAAACCTGTACCCCAGGAGCTGGCCGGGCTGCATTTCCATCTGAAGGCTGTTATGGGGACATCCATGTCCCTTCTCATGGGGTTGTTGGCAGGATCCATTTCTCTGAGGCACAGGACTGAGAGCTTCCATCACCCAGGGAGACGGGCTGGAGCTACTTTCCACATGGACTTTTGCCCAGAGAGCCAGGGTGAAGGAGAACTTGAAGGTCCTGAATGCTTCTCTCAAGGTCACCACTCCCCATAAGTTTTCCTGGAAGGCCGTGTCTTACCACCTCACACTGGCTTCTCTAATACGATATAATCCCAGTCACGGGTCACTCACTGGACTGGAGTCCTGCATGACTGAATTGCCCTCCCTGACCCTCCTCCTAATGGGGCCACCCACCCTGAACTTGCCCGATATGACATAACCTCAGTTCTCAAGCCCCTCCCCCTCTCCAAAGGGAGAAAAATATAAAAACACAGAGTCCTTAACGGAAGGTGAGCTCTCCTCCGGGTCCTGGGCTACAAGGTGTTAGCCTCTTGTGGCTCCCAGGACATGGGGAGATGCCCTCTTGGGTTTATTCTCTAATAAATCTGCTTGTTCTGCAGAAAGTCAGTTTTTTGTCTTCCTTCCTGCTTCCTATTTCCTTACACAGGGAGCCAGAGAGTCCTGTAGGAGGTGTGCTGTCACTTTATATGACGGAATTGCCTATATTCAGTCACCCTTATCATTAGAAGCAAGTCACAGGTCTCATTCGCTCTCAAAGGGACTAGATTACACAAGCCAGGTTCCAAGTAGGGATCATCGTTCGGGAACACTGAGGGTCTTCTACCACGACTCTGTGCATTTCTCAGCTTTCCTTTTCTTACTCTCCTCTTTCATCTTCCTTGCCAAGTCTAAAAGGGCTTTGATGGGCAATGGGATCTATAAAGCAAGGACGCTAATTAGTGACAACTGAGCTTCAAAAAATATTTTAATGGAGATAAACACATACACACACACACACACACACACACACACCACAAAGCTGCAACTTCCTAAGTGTGGCTCAGCTTTTAGGAAGCAGATCACACCTGTGTAACCATAACACACAGATCAAACTATAGATATCACCAGTCCCCCAAGTCTCTCTATGGGCTTCTCCCAACGTCCCACTATCCTCAAAGCTGAAATTCTAACAGGAGAGCTTTCCTTTTTTGCTCAATTCACAAGTGGAATCCTATAACACGAGTTATTTTGTGTATGGTTTTGACTCACCATGGTCCGTGGATCTAGACTGTCTGTTCTCACTGCCGAACGACATTTTAACATGTGAATCTACACACTTATCCATTCTATTATTGATAGGCATTTGGATACTTTTAGCATCCAGTTTGGCAGTCCTACAAATAGTGCTGCTACAAGCACACTAGTTTAGGATGAGTATCCCTAATCTGAAGAATCTAAAAAAAAAATCTCAAATGTTTGGAAACCCAACACTCTGGAGTGCTGATGCTCAAAAAGTTTCAGGTTTTCAATTTTCAGCTTGAGGGTGCTCAACTAGTGCAAATTATACAAATGTTCTCCAATCTAGAAAACTGAATTCTGAAACACTTCGATCCTGCACATTTTCCACAAGGGACACTCTGTGTTTAGGGTGAGTATCATACACATTTACGTTAGGTAACTACTTGGAAATGAAACCCCTGGGTCATATGGTACAGCTATTTTGGTAAGCTATGTGTGAGATATCCCCTCACATCCCCTCTGTGAGACAGGCACCATTGTCTCCCTTATTCATGACAGTGTTTGAGCCACCTCAATCCTCTGCAGGCCCTGAATGACCAAACAGGAGTAAAGGCCAACAAGCACAGACCTTCCCATTATTAGTCTTTTTTATTATCTTTTTCTTAAGCATTGCTTTGGAAGATTTCTGCATATTAAGCAAATGTCCTTTGCTCAATATCATTTAATTTATCTTCCAACTCTCTTATTATTCAAAGGCAAATCTAGCAAGCTGTAGAGTTGCTGATCTGACAACTTGCATTACAGAGCTAACAAAATTCAGAAAGAATCAGGAAGTCCACACCGGTAATTTTCTATCGTGATGTTTTGAAAATTTCCAGGTAAAATATGACCATTTGATTTTAATTGCAGGTAGTTAACTCCTGGCAAGGTTAAATTTTTTCCAGGTTTGCTATTTGTGTACATTCCTCTTATTTTGTTCTCTCTCTCTCTCTCTCTTTTTATTCCCATCCCTCCTTAGCCTCACCCAAATGCCATTCTGCACTCAGCTGCTCTTTGTCCTGTGTCCCAGCCTCCACACTGGAGAGCTATCAGCATCCCACGGAACCCAGGCTGTCAGCTGCTGTGCAAACTCACAAGGCCCATCATTTCTCAGTCACATCTGGTATTCCTCCCACCAGGATGGCCAAATCCCTTCTGGAGCAATAAACCTCACATGTCGCTGAGCCTCTGGTCATTGTCACTGCCGCTGTGTGACATAATGACTTCACCAGGTGAGCTTCCTGTGCACTTTAGGTTGTTAAACTGCTCCTGGGAGGAAGTGTTCCCTCTTGCTTTGGGGACTCAGGCAGCTGTAAATCAGGTAACAAAAGGACCCTGACTTGTTTATCCTGGTAGGAGTTTTATGTGCTGAAGCCAGTAAGGGACCTGTTTGCTTGATTCATGGCCAATTTGCAGAGTCATCACTTTGGGTAAGGCTAACCCATCCTGCTCAGCGGGTTGGCATGAGCTAGGGCCTTGTAGGCACTGAGGCACCCCAGAGTGCTGAGGCCTGATTTCTTTTTCTCCATCTGGACCAAATGGTATCTTTCAAAGATGTGAGACATCCGGTGGGGAATCTCCGAACAGTGGGAAGTTCTTCCTCACAGAGCTAAACAGTTTTCTTCTTTTCCCTTGGCCTCTTCCAAGTTCCTCCTCTGTTAACAAGAATGTCTGAATGGACAGCAGCTGTGCCTGTGAGCCAGCCACGGCAGACAGGCTTTACAGGGGGGAGGACTGCCCAAGAGCAGCTGTCTGGCAGGGGGTTGGTGTTAATTAGCAATCAAGGCCAAGGCTGAACAGTGTGCCCATAGTAAATTATGGTCATCCTCACATGAGAATATTAGGCAGCTATTAAAAATAATGTTTTCAAAAGAACTTTTATGAGATGAAGTAAATTGAAAGACAGATGTAAATCACATATAGACTATTAGAATATATCCCAATTACGTGAAAGACTAATTGGAAATACTGTAAAATGATAACCATGGTTATCTCTGCAGGCAAGGTTATGTGAGAGATCCCCGGAAAGTGTTCACCTCACCTACAGAGGAGAGGACTTGGCATGGTGGCTGTAGCCCCATATTGAGAGGCTGTCAGTATAGCTGCATTACCAGGGAACAGTTGTATGATTCTTTCTGACAGTGACAGCCCAACTCACTGCAGAATGACACTTGTCTATACTGAAAAACTTAGTGATGCGGCAGATTTAGCCAAGGACATGAAGGAGGTAGAATCCTCTGGAATCAGGAAGGTGGCTCCCACAGAGACTCAGCTGAACCCACTTCATAGTCACTCTTAACTGTTTCCTGAGTGTTTCTAGCCGATATGCCAAGATCCTCCCATTTATTATGACACAGTTCTATCAGTACATAGAAAAAACATGGGGCTGGAAAGATGGCTCTGTGGTTATGAGCACTGACTGCTCTTGCAGAGGACCCAAGTTCGATTCCCAGCACCCATATGGTGGCTTATAACCATCTGTAACTCCAGTTCCAGGGGATCTGACACCCTCTTCTGATCTCCATGGGCACTGCATGACATGGGTGCACTTACACTCATGCAGGCAATACGCGCATACAATGCAATGATAATAATGATAATAAACCACGCAAACTCTGTACAAAACATTGTCTTTAATAAAACAACCCAACTCATTCATGGAAGTGAACTTGTGCTAAGTGTAAATTGTGCACTGCCTGAGAAACAAAGGCGTTCCCCTTGCTAACAGGCTGCCTCCAGTGGCACCTTTGAACAGGGAATCTTGGGCAGGTGGCCCCATAGGGGACTGAGGAGTGCAGGGGGAGTTCTCCCCAGGGTCAGAGCTGCTCTGCTCCAATGTCACATGCTCTTGAGGTCCCTAATCACCACGTGGGCTGCATTGCGTCCAGCAGCTCCCATGACACCTCCTCCTGGAACCAAAGTTCTGCTCAGAAGCCCTCCAGGGAGGGACAGGAAGGGCTCACACAGAGCAGTCACAACTGGAACAACTGACAAACAGACCTTGGCTTCCCCACAGCTGGGGGTGGGCAGGCTGTGGCATCTCTGGCCTCCTGTCCTGTCTCCCAGCCCACCTGCTATACTGGGGAGGCACTTAGCACCTTAGCAGGTAGAGCTGGAATGCTACTGAAAATGAAATGCTAATGAAATCAGGGCTGGTGGGGGAGATGGAAGGCACAGCTCTGTTGGGGAGGCTTTGACCCACAGGTCACAGATGGTGTCACCAGGAGATGAGCTCAGTGGAGTCAGCATGGCTTGGAGTTGGTACAAGGAAGAATTTTCCAGCTGAGAAACATTACTGGCCATTTCTGATCCCAAATATGCATGGGGAATTAAGTAAGTCTTCTATAAGCCCAGATTGGATTGAAAGAGTTGCCTTCATCCTCCATCAGAATGTGTCCCCACACCTAGGCGAGGGGAGGCATGCCCCAAGCTGAAGGTGTGGCAGTCTGGCAGAGATAACTGACATGCTTACCCTGCATGGAGGATTCTGAACATGGGGATTGCTCCCCACATTCTCCTCTGTCTGCAGGCTTCTGACTTTCCTTAACCCCGAAGTCCTTACAGCACACACAGAAAGTGGGACTCTGAGTCACTCACCAGGATGGGCCCCACTTCCACAGAGGTACAGGCCCTGCACTGGACAGCGGTAGCTGGAATGCTGGGGCACTGGGCGGGCAAAGTAGAGCTGGTCCAGGGACATGGCACAGTGGAAAATGTTCTGCGGAGGCAGGGCCACAGTCATTAGCTTAGGAGTGCTATGGTCTTTACCCCCGTGATGGGGGTTTCCTCCTTTCTGTTATCTAAACCTGGTCTTTCTGCTTCCTGGTTATTTTCCTGGATTCTTAATTGCAAAGAAGGAAGAAGACAAAAGAGAAGAGGAACACATCCTGGGCTGTGGGTGAAGTTTCCAGAGGTGTATTTCAGCTGGAAAGCAGAGTAGGGGTCTTTTCAGAGAGCGGGGAAATGGAGTAGAAAAGAGGGGGATTGTAAGGGTTTAATGTGGACTACGAATCCCCCAGTTTGGTGGAAGAACTAGAGAGTGACCAGCTCCGTCAGCACAGCTCCTACTGGGACATGTGTCTTTGGCTAAGGTACCATCTGAGCCTGGTCTTGGGGCCCAAGTTCTGTCATTGTCAGTAGCAGACAAGGCACAATGGAACCTGAATGTGGTTCTGCTCTTTGGTGGGGGCCAGACAGAAAGGAAGCAATGAACATCTTGGACAAAGAGACCAGCATCTGAATGTCACCACAAGGATGTCCCTCTGGCTGCCTTCTTGCCTGGTCCCTGTGTGAGTCACATCTTTCCCAAGTCTGTTCTCCTCCCACCTTCCTGTCTTGATGACCACAATGTCCTGCTGTCCTCGGCCTCTCTGGTGCATCCTACATGTCATGTTCACCTTCCAAGGTACTCTGTCACCAACACTTCTCACCCACTTCATGCTGATTACTCCCACACAGTCCCTGCAGGCCCCCTCCCTCCCACTGCCTGGCCTTCCCTGCTGTCTGGACCAGTGCTGTCAAACAAACAAAACAAACAAGCAAACAAACAACCCCCGCCCCCCAACAAAACCCAAGGTGACCAGAGCCACAGATGTACTTTTAGATTTATTAGGAGCCATATTTTAAAAAATAAAAGGCAAATTGGTGACATTTATGTCAACAGTATATTTTATTTAGCCTAATAGACCCCAAACATGCTAATACCCACATGTAATCAACTTCACATTACTAATCTGATGGCCCCACTGTGTCCATGCTGGGTTTCCAGATGATGTGCAGCTCAGCTCGCACTGGCCTTGCTGCCTTGCCAGGGCTCCATAGCTACTGTGGCTAGTATCTGCCAGGTAGGAATGGCCTCTTTATGCTGTTCCAGCCTCCTCACACAGATCTCAATTCCTCACAGGGATCCTGGCCTTCTCTCTGAGCTCCTGGCCTCCTGGCTAGGCTTTCAGCTCCCCTGGCCTTTGGGCTCCCAGTCTGATAAAGTGAAGCAAAGGACAAGAACCTGCTTCCTGAGGGAGGGTCTCTCTCTAACTGGGGCTGATGAGGAAGTCTAAGCAGAAGTGCCATAGGCCTGGTGACATTCTTAGGGGTCACCTGTGTCTCTATGTCTCAGTTCCTCTGCCCCTACTCATCTCTGGTTTCTACCAGTGGTCTCCTCCTGATGAACCTGTGTAGAGTTGAGTAAAGCAGAAAGGGTACAACAGGTGGGCAGACAGGAGCGGGAGAGGGGGACTACACTCACCCCTCCAGGAAGCCCGAAGACTCTCTCCAGATCAGGCGGGGTGAGGATGTCTCTGCCCAGCACAGAATTCTTAAAGCCAGGGGCGTAGGCCTCGATACAGTCAAACACTGAGGAGCGCAGGTAGCAGAAGCATTGGGAGAAAGAGAAGATGTTAAGGTTGCAGAACTTCTAAGTTTCCTAACATTTATGAAATTGTACGCTTCAAGGGCATTATTTCATCCTATGCAAATTATATCGCAGTAAGTAAAAGTGAACAAAATGAAAACCAGCCCATAAGCAAACAAATACTTTATCACAAAGGCCTGTGGCCAGCCAGGCTCCACTCTTCCCATCTCTTACCCTAACCTTAAGGGCAAAGCTATTTGTCTATTCTTGAATATATGAGTATTTTTCACCTCATTGCGTTGCCCAAGCTGTTCTTTTGCTTGGAATACCTTTTGAGGTCTAGCCAACTCCTATTCATCCTTGAAGACCCAGTTCAAATGTCTCTTCCCGTGAAATCTTTGGTTCGTGACTTCCTCTTTTTTGGAATACAATGTACTATAGTGATCTGTTTCTTAATTAGTCTCCCCAACTAGTCTGTGAGCAATTGGAGGGTGAGAACTGTGGTGTCATTGTCTTCTTTAAAAATTATTACTGAGAGGGTGTGTGTGTGTGCGCAAGTGTGCCATAGTGTGCTTGTAAGGTTCAGAGGGCAGTTTTTGAGATCTGGTTTTCTTCCTCTATTGTGGGTTCCAGAGATGGAACTCAGGGCATCAAGGTTGCATAGCAAGCACCTTTAGTGCTGAGCCATCTTGCTGGGCTGGAGCTGTGTCTTTTGGGTTTTCTTAGCTCAGTGCCCGACCACAGCAGAACTTCACCATGTTGATACCAGGTTACATTGGGCATGTCTCTCCTCTTGGGATAGCACCTGCAGTGTTCACTCTGAATGAGGCCATGTGTGGGGTGTCTTATGGGTCCCATGACCAGCTATGACTCAGGAGAGCAGCTAGTGTCTCACTCGTTACCTCTGTCTGCGTAGGCGTTTCTCTCCTGCTCATCCCAGACCTTGCCTCCTGCCAGGGTGTAGGGTGTGTATTGAGTGAAGAGGGAGACAACATGGCAGCCTGGGGGAGCCAGGGTGCGATCCAGTGATGAAGGGATGCAGAGTTCAATCATAGGCCTGCAATGCCAGGGGAGGAGAGAAGGTCAGGACTAAAGAGAAGAGCAGGGCAGGGGGCGGGGATGCTACAACAAGGCTAATTGTCACTGAGGACATAGTGGTCACTGTGAGGACATAGTGGTTATTTACCTGCCTGGATTTAGCAAGCATAGGATAGTCCAGTCTACCTCTATGGAGCTCCTCCAGCCCATGCTGGTCCCAGGCCTCAGGGTCCTGGCTCATCCTTGCCTGCCTCTGAGGCATGGGCCCTTCTTGTCTTTCTTGTCCATAGACCTGGGCTTTAATCAAGTCCCCATTCAAATGCCTCCAGGGTCCAGATGGTGAGAACCGTGGAAGGGCCAGGTCCAAGACAGCAGGTGCCCAGGTGGCCAAGATTCAATCAAGCTTGTCCCTCCCCTCCTGGCCCAGGCACCTTCTCTGGAGCAGGCCAAAGCTGAGTACCCAGTCCCCACAGTATGGTGCCCTGTGTGTGGCCTACCATGTTTGCCTACAGCCTACATCATTTCTACATGAAGCACAATTCCCTTAGACCTCTAGATACAATTGGCCCCCTATAACTAGGGACTCTGAATTTGCCAACCACAGATAGAAAACACTATGAATAAACAAAAACTGCATCAGTACTGAATATGCTGATTCTCCCTGACCTAGTTATCATTCCATAAGCAACACTGCATGGCAGCTATTTACCCAACATTTACATTGAATTGGGCATTATTGTAAGCCATCTAGAGATGACTGAGGGTCCTCAGGGGGATGTGAGGAGGTTAAATGCAAGCTCTGCTGTTTTATGGAAGGGACCTGAATGTCACAGGTTTTGGTAAGCCATGGGATCAGGGTGTTGGAATTATTTCTATAGACCCCCACTGTATGAGGATCTTTGAAGGCCACGTGAAATGCCCCTTCTAGACCTGCACCTTGTCCTGTGACACTGGACATCTGTTCGCCTCTCCTGTGTCACTTTTCCAAGCCTTAATGCCTAACATCCTCTCAAACCTTTCTTCCCCAAAGCATGTTCACCTCATACATGTCTAGCTTAACATGCCCGGTACCTGGCCCCTCCTGTCACTTCTGCCACCTCCACCCTGGTCCTTTGCATTTTGCCCCAGTACCCAATTATAACACGTGTCCTCCCTTTTTCCCAATAGTGGTCAGAGAGATCTTTTAAAACAAAAGTCAAGCTTAGCACAAACCCTCCTGGAGTGAAATCTAAGGGTAGCAGACTAAGCCGAGAGGCTCCAGTTGCTGTCGCTCTGCCCCCTCCTCTCTAGGTCCTCTTTCTCCAGCCACTCCAGCCCTGTCCCTCTGCCCCCAACATAGTACCATATCCCTGTCCCAGGGCCTTTGCACCTGCTCTTCCCTTTGGGTATTCCTCAGGTATCCATGTGACCTGTCTTCTTGCTTGCTTCAGTTCTTTGATCAAATGTCACATTATGAGAGAGGCCTTCCCTTTCAAAAAGCAGCCCTCCTTTCTCCTTCGTGCTTATTCAATGCATGCAGTTGATTGGTTTCCAGTCAATGGAAGGTCAACCATGGAGGCAGGTCTTGCTGATTTTCTTGCTGCTCTGTGTCTGGGTCCCTGACCCAAGCCTGACAAAGAGTACAGTCCCAGCTGTGTGGACCAATCTTGCCTTGTCCCTCTCCTTCTTCACCTTATGCTATGAATGCTGTGTGCCTGGCTTATCATAATATTTGTGTCTGTTTCATGCCCCAGGTCTCACAACCTATACCTAGTACAGAGCCTGGCATTAGTAGGTTTGCAGTATACATTTGCTAAATAACATAGAGGATGAAGAGCGTGGGCCCCACAGAGCCTACTTGCTGTCTGCTCTCAAGGATGGAGACACAGCCACATGAGAGAGGAAATGCTTTTAGGGCTCAGATGAAGGGGCTCCCGGGACACTGAAGGGGACGGGGACCAGAGGCTGCGTGAGCTGCACATTTTGTCATGCTGCTGAACTAGAGAGCCTCTTCTTTGCTTCCAGGAAGCAGCTTCTTCTCACCTCAGTTCCAGTGCTGCCCTCCTCAGGACTCTGCCCTCCATTAACCTGTGACACTCCCTGACAGGCCTCATCTTTCATCTTCACTGCCTGCCCTAGTACATGTATTTCTTGCCCGAGATACACTTCCTGGTTTTGGAACATGAAGATGGACTTGGGTAGATCAATCCTGGGTCAAGGTATTAGTGCCAGGTGGAAGAGGCCAGTCCCTGGCTGGGTCTGGATAGTGACCGCCACCTCAGGCCCTTGCATCAGAACATCTAGGAGACACCAAGCCCAGGTCCCACCCACCTGTGGGAAGGCACACCACCCATGGCATCTTCATAGGCCTGATGGAGGATCAGGATGTCTTCGCAGTTCAGGTGGATGGAACACTGATGATGAGGCTGCGGCTGGTCCTTGGGAGCATTAGGGGCAGCCCGGAAGTTGGGGAGTCTGTCCACAGCCACTGACAGACCAAAGGGTCAGGTTAGGTCCCTAGCCACCAGAGGGTCCTCTCTCTATAGCCAAGATCTGCTTGTCAAGGTAGTGGAACAGAAATCTGAAAGTAGGAATAAGCTTTTCCCTTCAAGGTAGAGCTCAGGGTAGGGAACAGATGGTGTGGTTGGGGTTTCCCAGACTTGGAGATTCCCCACACAGAGAGTGTCAAAAGACAGTTTTGCGATCGGGCACCTCTTACCATTGATCTTGGTAACAGGAGACTGGGTGTCCAGCTGGGAGATTCCCTCCACGAAGGCCTGGGGAAGCCATTCCTGGAAGGACAAGGCTCTGTCAAAGTTCTAGGATAGCCAAGGACCCACAGAAGCTGCTCAGACTAGTCCTTCAACCTCTGCCAAGGAAATCCTCTTCATTCTCCAGAGCTCAGCCCCAAACCATCTCCTCTATGGAGCCTTCCAAAATCCCCCCTGCTCTGTACTAAGTACTTCTTCCCACAGTCTAAGCTGGGAGGTAGCTCTTACTGTATCCTTCTTGGGACAGGGACAGGGACAGGGACAGACATCTGCATTCTTCTCATTCCTTCCAGTCATAAGCTCTGTGGGGTCTTGCTGGCTTAGAACTGCTTTCACTCATTTTTCACTAACAGCTGTTGAATACTGTTAGTGGAAACATTCAGATAAGGCGACGCTTTGCTCCCAAGAGCAGGCCCAGTTATGGATGAGAGCTCCTGCTCAGACATACATCTTTTGTGAACAGGGCAGGTGTGGCCACTTGCTAGGATATTCTTAAGTCCTGAGCCCTCTCTGGGTGCACGCCCCTTTCTGTGTCTCCCTGTAGTACCCTTCTGTACTGACCCTGGACCTGGCATTAAGACTGGACTTAGCTAATGCCAGCAAATAAAATGGATCCAGATTAAACAATCCTGAGTTTGCATGACTGAACTGGCTGGTAGCTGCCCTCTACCAGGCCCGAGAACATGTCTGAACTGTGCTGGAGGCTGAAAGATGCATGGAGCAGAGCCTCTGTCCTTCAGCAGAGACTGTCCTGTACCAGTCATAGCCAGTGAGTTCCCAGACAAAGGAAAAAGTCCAGCTGACTATCTGTTCCACAATTACTGCAGGTGATGTGCAAGTCCCAGTAGCTAGAACTCAGTCACGATCAACTGACTTCTCCAGGTCTGCACACTAAGGTTTCTTCATATCTGCCTAGACTGTGGGTTTGTTCGTTTATTTGTTTTTTACCCTTTGCCAGCGTTAGAGTATGACAGCAGGTCACTGAGAGATGGCAGACCCACAGCTGGTGAGAGGAGAGAAATTCAAATCCAATAGTTGTTAAGTAGTGGAAATCAGAAACCAGACCTGGGCTCAGGGCTTGGCCTGCTGCCAGCTGCATGGCCTAGATCCCCTACCCTCTGTGGACCTGACTCCTCACCCATGAGGCTGCTCTATTGTTTGCAACTTGCCCACTGCTTCAAATGAGGAGACTTAGAATTCCTGCCTCCCACTTGATGCAGTCCGGGTTGCCGCCTCACTATTCCAGGCCCTGTGTGGCAGATATTTTACCTCCACTCCGACCTGTCTCACCTGCGGTGTCAGTTTCAGGAAGGTGTCCTGCGGTGACACACAGGACAGCACCACTCTGCTCCTGACCTCCAGGCCATCCTGTAGCACGACTCCTTGAACGCGGCCTTCATTGCTCACTTGCACCTTAGTCACTGTCTGGCGCCCGAGGAAGAGGCCCCAAAACCCCCCAAAAGGAAAAGCCAGGTTGAGAATGGTGGGGTTTCTATTGTCTGCACTGCTCTTAGGCACCCACATTTCCTCATCTCCAATTCATCCCCTAAACTGTGAGCGTCCCAGGGAAGATCTGACCTACTCCCTCACTGTGGAGCACAGCTGATCATGGTGTGGTCACTGGTGACTCTGAAGGGGTGGCCACAAGAATGGGCCTCGCTGACAACAGTTCAGCCACCAGCAGAATGCACAAGTGTGGATCCTGGATTCTGAGCCCTACTTTGTGCATCAGTAAATCAAGGGTCTCTCCAAACCTGACTGTTCTATCCCACAGCTAGGTCAGTGATCGGGGTTGAGGAGAGAGGCCCGTACCTTTTCTGTGAAGATACTTGCTCCATATGCAGTGGCTGAGCTTGCAATGGCATCTGAAAGGGCACCCATGCCGCCCTGGACATAGCCCCAGGCGCCCTGCATCCCCTCTAGACCCCCCATCACATGGTGCAGCAGCACATACCTGATGACAGAGCACAGTGTCAGGGGATTCCATGTCCTCAGTTTTAGTTTTAGATCGGATCTCCCTTCCCCATCCAGCCCTGAGCCTTTAAATAAGCTCGAGGCTCTTGTAAGAGTGCTTAGCTCTCTCCCATCACAACACATACCCTCCCCATGCACATATGTGACACAGAGCTTTGTTAAAACATGGCGTGACCCTCCTCTCCAGCCCCATGCACCGAGCACCAGCCTGTCTCTAGCTCCCAAAGGCATCTCCACTTAAATGTGTTCCTGGTAGGATGTTAAACCCATTATGGTCCCCATTCTCTGAGCTGTTTTCTTCCAACAGTCCCCAACCTAGTGAACGGTACGCTCAGGTTTCCAACAGAAATCCAGGTCTCAACCTTGACCAACTCTGCAGAGCTCTCAGATGCCACTCCTGGCTGCCTCTCACTTCTCACCCTTAACTAGCCAGAGCAGGGCCTCGGGGCTCCTCTGCTCTTACTCCCCTGCAGATCATCCTGTGTAGAGCCTAGAGTTCTAGAACTCAGCATCTCCTGCTACCCCTCCTGTCCTTCAATGTTGCCCGAGTGTAAAGTCTAGTCTCATCGAGCGGTGTCCACAGCTCCTGCCTGGTGTCAGCCTGGCCCACATGTCTCCTCACTCACTTCACACCCTTACTAAATAGTCTGTTTGGTTCCTGGACAGAGCATGTATGTGTCCATGCCACTCCAACCTCTGCCATCCGGTGCCAGCTTGGAACTCCTTCCATCCTCCTCTTCTGTTGAACACATCTCTCCTCTTTCCTTACTCACATATCAAATATTTCTTCTTGCAAGCCTTCTTCAGAGCAATGTAAGTTTCCCTGCTGGGCTGCTATCTGAACAGTCTCTGTACCGTCCTTACCTGCTCTAGGTCTCTCTCCAGTTAGGATTTCTGGTCCCCTTCACTATGGCATCCCTAGACCCAATCCAGTTAGGATTTCTGGTCCCTTTCACTATGGCATCCCTAGACCCAAACATAGGCAAGTACTCATTAGTTGTTCTTGAACAAAGAAAAGAACTTAAAGGAACATTTCATAAACTGGACAGTTGCTTTCCTGAGACTCAGAGAATAGGATTGGAGGCTGGGCTGGATAGCTTTAGTGTTGAAACACCTGGATTGAGGCAGCCTCAATTGGGGAATTCCCTCCATTGACCTGGTCTGTGGTTATGTCTGTGGGTATCTTCTTGATTGCTGAGTGATGTGGGAGGGCCCAGCCCACTCTGAGTGGTGCCACCCCTGGGCAGGTTGTTCTGTACTATATAATTTGAAAGCAGGCTGAGCACGGGCCAGAGGAGCAAGCCAGTAAGCAGTGTTCCTTCATGTCCTATACTTTGGCTCCTGCCTCCAGGTTCCTGCCCTGAGTTCCTACCTTGGGTTCCCTCAGTAATGAACTGTGACCTGAGAGATAAAAGCCAAATAAACCCTTTCCTCCCTAAGTTGGTATTGGTCAGAGTGTTTTGCCACAGCAAATGGAGGCAAACTAGCACAGAAATTGGTACCAGGAGTGGGGTACTGCTGTGACAGACCTGACCCAGGTGTTTGGGGAAGGACTGTGGAAACATTTGGAACTTTGGGCTAGAAAAGCCATTGAGTGCTTAGAGTTTGCTACTGTGGAACTTGGAACAGTCATGTTGAAAGAGTTGTAGACAATGGAGGCCTGGCTTGTAAAGCTTCAGAGGGAAGCAGAGACTATCAGGCATGTTTATATGATATTTTGATTTGAGAATCTATGAGTTCTGGTTGACTGGGGCTGAAGAATCAGCTGTAAGTAACAAGACCAGTATCACCATGGCAAAATCTTCTGGGAAATTTTTCCTCAGGATCAGCACACAGAAGCTATGGTTCAGAGGGGGCCTGAGCCTTCATCTCAAGATGGAAGCAGGACCTAGTAATGTGTAAGAATCTCCTGCATGGTTCTGGTGTTGAAGGCGTGAAGAGGTCACGGAAAGCAGCTGAGGCTTAGCACCCTGAGAGACCAGGAAAGGTCACTGGTGAAAGCGAAGCCTCAGTTGCAGTGAAGCTCCCAGGATCGCAGGGGTCATGGAGAGAATCTGAGGTTTTTGCACCAAGAGATGCCAGAAGAGCCCATTGGTGAGGGTGCAGCCTCAGTTTTGGTGGAGACCCCAGATTTTTGGAAATGCCAGGACCATGGGAAGACCACCAAGGACAGCAGCAGGTGTGGAATGGAGCCTGCCTGGACCTGTGAGATGAGTTGTGTGTGCTGTGGATGGCTGAGCACCTTTGGAGGCCAGAATATTGTGAGTGAATCCTATATGTCCAGCCTTGAGCTACCTTGATGGAGTTAGGTTTTGCTTGGGTGTGCCTAATTTTTCCCTTTGAAATAAGACAGTACTTGGATTTTATAGGAGTCCAAAGTTAAGAGACTTAAAAGAGACTGTGAACTGTGAAGTGTTTGAATTTTTTAAGGACTGTGGGGCTTTTAAGGATTTACTGTCTTATGTTGTGATATTGTTAACATCATACCTTGGATATAAGAAGTGGAAAGCTTATGGTTTAATAGTAATGCTTTTGTGTGTCAAGTTGACAAGGGGTCAATTGTGCTGGATAGCTTTAGTTGTCAACTTGACACACTTGAGTTGAGGGAGCCTCAGTTGGGGAATTTCCTCCATTAAACTGGCCTGTGTCAATGTCTATGGAGTATTTTCTTGATTGCTGAGAGATGTGCGAGGGCCCAGCCACTGTGGGAGTTGCCACCTCAGGCAGGTCGTTCTGTAGTATATAAGAAAGCAGGCTGAGCATGGACCAGAGGAGCGAGCCAGTAAGCAGCATTCCTCCATGGTCTGTGCTTCAGCTCCTGCTTCCAGGTTTCTGCCCTGAGTTCCTACTTTGGGCTCCTTCACTGATGACCCAGGATATGTAAATCAAATAAACCCTTTTCTCTCCAAGTTGGTATTGGTCAGAGTGTTTTGTTACAGCTATTGAAAGCAAAGTAGGACAGAGGTCCAGCTACAAGATCCAGCTTGGCTGGTTTGTCAAGAGATCCCAAACTGCAGCAAGCACTGCCAACCCTTCTCCATGGCTCTGGGGCGTTCAGGACTGGCTTGACCTGTGTTGAAAAGCTACCTCCTAGCGGTGCTCTCGGCCCTGAGAAAGAAGCCATGCTGAGGGCATCTAACTGCATCTTCTGGTGCACCGGAAATGTCTCAGCGGGTAGCAGGACTCCCCATCTCTGTGCACGTGCACACACAGAGGCACACATCCTTCCATTCCTGCTCTTATAAGGGGCTCAGTAATCCGAAGCACAACCACAGTGCTGTGTATGAATGTCCCTCTCAGACTGGGCTGGAAGCACACAGTTGCTCACAGTGAGAAAGGCAGTTTCCTGTCCACACGAGTCAGTTGTATGAGTGTGTCTTGGAAGAGGAGGGACAGCGGGAAGGGAAGGGTGGGTCAAGAGATACTGAGGTAGGGAGAGGCTTTTCCTAATGATACATGGAAAGCTCAGGAAGATTTTTGGGGTCAGAAATCTTGGGTTCCACCACTTATTAGCTGTGAGACTTTGGGAAGGACACTTCTCTGAACTCTAGTTCTCAGATGTGGCTCTGAGGTTTCATCATGTCTGAAGGGCTGGGCTTGGTGCCTAGTGCATTGGATGAGCTCAGAGAATGACAGCCTTTGTGGGTCTTGGCCTCATTTTCAATGGAAGTGTGTTCTCCAGAGGCCTCTTCCTAGGCCCCACTTACCCACTCCCTGGAGTATGGGGACTTGTCATGGCTCCAATCACAGCATCTGTTGCCAGAGTAGCTTTTAGAGGCTCAGACTCAAACCAGTGGTCCAGCACCTGGAGAGCAAAACCACAGAGGGCTCAGGGGCCTGTGTGGCAGGAGAGGTCGCCAGCCATTGTTGGGCCGTGGCTGGGTAGCACTCACCTTGGAAATAGGGGCTGTGAGGACCTGGTAGTACTGGGGGAGCTGGGCTCCTAGAATGTGCCCTGAAAGAGAAGCACCAACATCAACAGGTCTCGGGAAGACAGCTCCTGTCCCCAGGGTAGAAGAAAGGAAGAGGCAGAGACTTCCGGTGGAGGCAGTGTGACATGAGAACAGGCTGTATTCCGTCCTCTCAGGAGGCTTTGGGCCCCTTTTTACCATCGTTATCTCTGAACCTGCTTCTTCGTAAAATGGGAGTCAGAATTCATATGCTATTATAGGATTAAATGAGATAGGAAAGATCTGTAAATTCATGAGTGCAGACTTCAGCTGTTAACAGGAGTTTTGGAAAAATCTGACTTGCACCTGACTTATTCTCTTACTTTATTATCTTGAGGTGTCCATTCCCCTGATGCTGATGCAGAGCATTAGTGATTGAGCTGTAAGGACAGGGCTTGTAGATTCTGGCCACTGTGAATACCTTGGCGTTTGGCAATAGTAGTTCCTTAATAAATATACCTATGATTGTCTGTTGTACAAAGCTTTTTGATCTGGTAATCTGAAAAGCAGTGACTACTTTGGGTGTTTGTGACAAAGTCCACTAGCTCCTCCATCCTCACACTCTTTGGTGGATAACTTCAGTGCTACCCCACTACAGTGTTGCTGGTCTGACTGGCTCTGGGTCTTGACTCTGGCCTTATCTATGTGGCTCACTTACCCAGTGGAATGCTTATAAATGTGTCACAAACGGAGGCCTGGAACTGTCCTAGACAGAGGATTTCCCTCTGTTTCCTCCACTGATGTAAGCATCTGCCCAGTCTAGCACGCTGCTTCCACATAGAAGATGAGAGATACCAAGAGCAGAGCTGGCACTACTGATCTCCTCAGCCATAAACACGAGGCCCAACCGGATCAGCTGAGCCACTGAACAAAAGACTCGTGGGAAGGGCATATTTTTAGATGCCTCTGGAGTTTTATGGAATTCTTTTTCTTGGGACCATGGCTGAGTCAGTGTTTCTCGAGGATATGGAAACGTGCCTATGTACCTTATAGGGTGCTACAAAATAACAGCACCCTCGATGAAGTGGCCCTCTCAGACCCATGGCAGACCTCACTAGGTGGTAACAGAGCGTTTTCTGTCTACATTTAGTCCTCTTTCTCACATGGGGGCAGCTTCACATTCTCTTGGCCCTTACATCTTGTTCTAGCCATGGCTATGGCAGTGAGTTTCGTGTAGGCTTTGATCTGCTTCATACATTGACATCCCAACAGCATCACGTGAGGCCTCAGTCCTGTAAGACATGCCCGCTCATTCTTCACTGGGCTTTTCTGGGGACCATGTCAGGTCATCCATAGATGTACAGTCCAAGGGTAAGTTACGGTCTTATGGAGCAACCCCTCATGAGTTGGGGATAGGACCCCTTCCTTCTCCTGGCACTGGTCCTGTAATGCAATATTTAAAGCTTTCCAGAGGGTTCCATGAGGGTCAGAGTCTTGTCATCCATGGTGGTGGCCAGTGCCATGACACAGGCACTCTGTCTAGTTCCTTCCCCTGTTACTCCGTGTTGGTGTCTTGTATGTGGGGGGGTCACCTTTCTAACTGAGCATATGCCCTTGTCCTGGGTCCTATTTTTAGGATAGGGCAGAAATGGTCTTAGGAAAATACATAGTGGTCTCTGTGGGCCACAACCCCTGAGCTGACCACATCCAACAGGTGTCTTGGAGCTTTGAGTGTAGGTTTAGGCATCTAGAAAGTGGGTTTGCTTCTATGAAGATTTCTACCCAAACTGCAATTCATACACTTTTTTAAAAAAATAAATAAGATCTAACTATGTAGTCCAGGTTGGCGTGGAACCCACTATGTAGCCCAGGATGGCCTGGAACTCACAGAGATCTATCTGCCTCTGCCTCTTGAATGCTGGGATTAAAGGTGTGCCACCATGCCTGTCCCAATTCTTGCATTCTGGACTCACCTGCCTTTAGCAGAGGCTTCAGTGTAGACAGAGCCCTGAGTCTCTGCAGCAGGGATCCATGCTGGAAGGCCCTCATGTCCACTGGGGCTGCATCTAGGAGGGGGTCGATGGCCAGCACCAGGCGGTTCATGAATTCCTCATACCTGGGAAAGGCCTGTAACAGAGCTCCTGGTCAACATTCCACAGGCCAGAATCCTACAGGACACTGTCCCCATGGCCTGTCCCCTGCGCCACCTCCATACAGCTGCCAAACCACACAGGTATGGTCCTGATGGCTCCTCAGTCACAGCTGCAGATGTCCAGGAGGGACTCAGCTTGGTTCTGCTGAGTCTTCCCACATCCAGGTCTATGTGTTACATGCAAAGGGCAGAGAGGCCTGTGCAACAGAACAGCCACCAAGGCCAAGGGATCAGCATGGGTCAACATCAGCTACAGAAAACTGGCAAGTGTCTGAGGGTCTAGGCTCTGTGATAAAACATCTAGAAGCTTCTCTCTCTGTTCTGTATGTGACTGGTGGAAGGTGGATCTCTTTCAGTGTGCTGACTGCTCTTTCCTCATCTGTCTGACATCTCTCATCTCATCCCCTGCAGCCAGAAAAACATGCATTGTCCTGCACGCAGAACCCATTGTCCACAGCCAAGTTCTAATCTCTGACTTCCTTTTGTAGGCTGGGTAATAACAGGGATGAAAGTCTGCACTGCTAGAGGTTCTTGCTTGATTCTTACCCAGAACTTTGAATCTATACGCATGGATGAACCCAGGAAACTGTGCTGTTACATAAAGTTCTATAGTAAAGAACATTAAAGTACATTTAAAGTTCAACAGCTTTCCTAGACCAGGCCTATGAAATGACAACTGTCAAATACAAAATCGGAAACTGGGCTCCTTGGGTTCCACAATGGGAAATGGGCCCTGGCCTTCCCATTGTCACTAGCAAGCTGGGACACAGCCAGTGGGACCTGGCTGTGTGGTCACTAGCAAGCTGGGACACAGCCAGTGGGACCTGGCTTTGCACAGCCTCCCATCTAGCATGGCTGACACTGGCAGGATTTGGGGAAGGGTGGAGGGAGGGATCCTCAGCCTGCTGTACAAGGTGCTTATGATTATGTGAGGACAATTCTGCTCACCAGTCAAATGTTACGATCTCGATCTGAAATGGCCCCTACAGGCTCCGATACTGGAACAGCTAGTGGCATTATTTGGGGGAGGTTGTGGCTATATGGCAGGATCTAGGGCTGTATAGGCAGGCTTTGGGCACTATGGGCTGGCTCCAGTTCTCCTGAGCTCTCTGCTTCCTGTGTGCTGACAAGGTAGAACCAGCTACCTCTCACTCCTGCTGCACATAGAGCCACTCCTGTCACCATACAGTCCACGCCATGATGGATGGTGGCCTCTCAAACCACGAGACAAAATAAATCCTTCCTCCCTTAAGTTGCTTCTGTTAGGTACTGTGTCACAGCCTCGAGAACAGTAACTAACGCAGCCAGGCTTAGGAAGCTCTGAGTGAAGAGGTGTGTGCTCCTGCCTGGGCTTGTCTGGGCTTTACTCAAGGATAGATTAGCATAGCAGAAAGCAAGGGCATCGACTGCATGAACATTGTGTCACAAACATGCCCCTTCTGAGAGAGGATTCTGTGCCACACCCCAGCTGGAATCCAGGCTGATACAACGGCCATTCAAAAATATTTCCTTAACTATAGAACCTGCCATACTGGGCCCATTACATCACTCAGTGCCTCCTCTGGACAAAGCTACCAAACAGGTTCCTGGGCTCTAATCCAAGGAAATGGCACCTTCCTCACCTGATGTGCTTTCTTTCTCAGACCTGCACATCACCACGGGCATTTTCCTACTTTGGGTGTCATGGGGTTAATGCCAAACTAAAAGAACATTTTCTTGATCTAAGTTCTTCCTGTGGGCTTTTACAGGCTTTCGGGAGGGTAATACTTGGGATTCTGAGTGAAAGCAGCTGAGGTAGAAGGGGCTCACAGTGCAGATGCACAGCAGGAATTCCCTTCTGAAATTCTGCATACGGAGACCACCTGGATGGCAGCCTAATGTAAACACACATGTGAGGGTCCCCAGGACCTACTGCTCTTAACTACTGTCCACTCTCTCTTCTCAGAGTCTCTAAGGTCAAAGGTCAGCATGGACTGATTCACCCAAAGCTCCCACAGCCTTAGTTAGGGTCCTCAGACAGTTCCAGGAGGTCTGTTTTCTCTCAAGAGCCCTCCCTGGGCTGGTGAGGGAGGGGTTCAGGCCTTGATCACCCTTCCTACCTGGGCATCCTTTTGTGAGAACTGAGAGATTTGCTTCTGGTTTTCTGCCATGTCTGTGCCCAGCAGAAGGGACCTGGCCACCTTGCTCAGAGTGCCCTCCTCCAGCATTGGAGTAAAGGAGTAGGGATTTCGGAGATGAAGTCTCAACCCATATTTCTGCAGAAAACAAAAAGCACAGATGTTTAAAAGATCTGTTTCTGCTCTTGGCCTGTCTCCAGGTCATATGACTAGTTAGTCACCTGTACGCAGGGTCCCAAGGTGTAGACCTGATTGCCAAGTAGAAGTTTATACAAAACTGTCTTCCTCAGACACAATGACGGACCACATGGTATCATGGTGTCACACCACATCATACAACACCATGACACACAATACATATATTCCATGCCATAACACACCATACTTAACCTGTATCAGGGAGGGCACTTGGGTCTAGACTTACACTTCACACAACTCTAGAGGTATGACTATCCTCGCTATACAAACAACACAATAGAAGTCTGGAAAAGTACTTTGCTCCAGGTCACTTTAGGAAGTAGATCTAGATTTCAAAGTCCTGCCACATCTCTGTCTCCCTGGCCCTGAAATACTGTTCTATAAGTGCCTCACTTCAGAAGTAAATAAGTAAACTCTAGAAAGACAAAATCAAGCAGTGGTTATGTGAAAATCCACATATATAAGATAGACAAATTATTTACATAAAATTTAAAATTTACATTCTATCTTATTTACTAAAAGGTCACTTTAATTACATCCCTTGATGCGTTTAACGCATGACTTGATTTACAGATGTTTACCTAGCACACAGACCTTCCCAAGAGTGCATCTGCTTCTCCAAAGGAAGCAGATGCAGCAAATGGGGCCTGTGTGCTGACAGCGGTTGGGCTTACTGAGGCTGTTACCTGGGATTTCTTTGACCTCACTTTTTTGAGGTCTTTGCTCAGCTGTCCCTTACTAGCACCCCTCCCCGCAAACCAGTGTTCCTAGTCTCCTCATCCTGCGCTTCTCCAATATACTCATCACCATGCAGTTGATTATTTGCATTTTGTCTCCCATCTCTCTGAGTAGAACACTGTTTGAGACTGGGGCACCGTTTTGCCTTCTGCTGCACCTTTCACGTGGGCTCAGCACAGTCCATATACTGAGTGGACGGATGCTATGTTGCCGGCAAGTTATGACCTCAGAGGACAAAAGCAAGATTTGTGACTGAAAGCATACAGAAGCCCACAATAAGACCTTTCCAACATTCCTGGGGTCGCCCCAACCAAAGCTCATCCAAGCACGGAGAATTCTGCAGAGCTGAATCTCGACTTGGGTAGGAGCTGGGTAAAGACCTTCCAGTTTTTTCTAACATTAAGATGGCAAAATCTTGATACCAGGTTGGAAGAACGTCCAGTTTGCCTCCTAATATGATGAACTCTTAAACTGCAGGGGTACTCATAGTCCCCCAGCTCCCTCACCATTGACATCCTTTCCATTACCAGATCTCATCAGATCTGTCTGTAGAAACTGCCCATGCCTCTCTGCTCCACATGCCTTCATCCCAGACCACCGTCTTCTGGCCCACTAGCAGCCACCTCATGCATCTACAAGCCTTGGTCCTCTCTCCACCATGGCCCAGAGGGACTCATGAACCGCACTCTACTTCCTGGTCAGACACTTCTTCCAGCTTCTCACAGTCCTAGTGTGAACTGCCCTTGCCTCCTCTCTGTTGTCTGCATCCCGTCTGCCTGAATACCCTGGACCTAGTCCCCAGGCCTTGATTAAGTTCTATCTAGTTTTGATACCATGATCTCCCCTGCTCCAATAATAGCTTCTTTAAAAAACTTATCTACTTATTTTTAGATTATGTGTATAAGTGTCCTGCCTGCATGTATAAGTACACCCATGTCATGTAATGCCCATGGAGGCCAGAAGAGGATGTTGGATTCCCTGGAACTGGAGTTATGGATGGTTGTTAACCACCATGTGGGTGTTGGGCACTGTACTTGGGTCCTCTGCAAGAGCAGCCAGTGCTCTTAACCCTTGAACCATATTTCCAGCCCCTCAAAGAATAAATTCTGACTTTGGGCTTTTAGTGACCCAGTTCACAGAACTCTTGGACTTGAATCTATTAGAGCAAAGAGCTGTAAACAGTGGCTATGTGCCTTCTTCATTTCCATCTTTGAATTCAGACAGAGTTCCAAGCTGGTGCTGATGTGAGCGGCACATTGTCCAGCGCAGGTGGTTCTGAGGTTCTTTTCTCTGAGGCGGGTGACGGCCCCACCAGCACGGCAGGAGCTAGGCTGGCCTCAGGAATGAGGAGGTGACTGAGTTCACGAGGCCCTGGCAATGGTGGGGGAGGGGGCATGCCAGTGGACAAAGGTCAGCGGACAGTGAGAGAACACGGGCAGGTGGAGAGTTTCCAGGATCCCTTCTAAACGGCCCAGGAGCCAGAAGAGGCAAGAGTTCTCTGAGACAAATGGAACAGGGGTGGTCAGTAACTCCCTCTTCCAAAAGTCTGAACCAGGTGAGAGAAGACCTCGCTCGTTTCAGGAAAGATCTCCTCTATACACATTGAAGAAAAAAAAAATCCTATTTTACAACAAAATAAAGCCACCTAAAGCCAGAAGGTAACAACAACAAAACGAGGCAAGAAAGTGAGGAGAAATGTTCCCTTAATGAGATATGCGCAACCGACCCCGAAGTCCTGCTTCCAGAGGCAGTTGCCTGCAGACCTTCACTGCTGGTAGGGGAGGTGGGGAATTGGAAGATTAAAAAGGAAGCGATTTCAAGTGGTGCAGTGGAAAGTCTGCAACTTGCTTTCAAGGGCTGGTCTTCCAAGGCTAGATTAAAATTAAACCAGCACTGGCCTCTCAGCAAGTGATGGAGATCCTCAGCTGCCTGTTACTAACAGTGAGGTTAAAGACAAGTGAAGGCAGGGGCTTTAAACTGGCCACAAGAGCTAAGGGGTAAACTGATGACAGTAAATACAATTAGTCCCTCTTGGTTTGAAGCTAACAAAAGTAAAAGGTACACTGACAGGAATACATGCTGATAAATGCTGTTACTGATTCCTTCTTGGACACACAACGGGAAAAATGAGGATGATATGCAGTTAGTTATCATTCCTCCCTATTTTAGATATATTGTAAGTTCTAGGCCATACAGAGAAACTCTTAGTGGACAAGAAGTCTAGAACAAGTAACACCAAGATTAAATACTGTCTCCTTGGTTGGCTTTAAAACTTGGGCTGGAAAGATGGCTCAGTAATTAGGAGCACTGTCTACTCTTCCAGAGGACCTGGGTTCGATTTCCAGTGCCTACAAGGTGGCTAACAACTGTCTGTAACTCCAGTTCCAAGGAATCTGACAGCCTCTTCTGGCTTCCATTGGCCCTGTACAACATGAGTGCACTTACATGTATGCAGGAAACACACACATAAAATAAAATAAAACTTAAAAAGTTGGGGTGCCCGAGGCCCATGTTACCCTGAGAAGATGGAATCTTGCACTCCTTCAAGAAAAACTACCAAGAATAAGGCCCTGGTACCCAAGTTTTCCTCTTTTCCTGAGGATCTACCTTGTGTCTCTCAGGTGTAGCTTCTTACTTGCACTCAGTTAAAAGTGTAGCTTTTCTATCGTTTATCTTAAAGTTCCTTCCACCGACACCTTGGTGCCTCTGCTCATGACACCTCCCTATAACTCCAATAAATTATGTTCAAGTTCATTCTGTATCTGCTTTAAAAGTCTTTTTTATCTTTGAGACCAAGAACCTATAACGGGAACTCTGTGCCCTCAATGACACCATTTTCTGCTCATGCTGCCAAAAATGACAGCAGACTCCAAAGTTTAGTGAGGTTACATTAGGCAGTTGTGCAACTCTGGTGCCCAAGACAATAGACAGGTACTCCATGAGGACCAGATGAGATGCCAGGAGGCAAGGGGAGTGAGGGCTGAGCTGGCAGCCCCTGCCTAAAGCACCAGTCAGGCACCACCATGCAGATCCAGGGTTTGATGCTGACAGACCTTGTTCTTCAAAAGAGGCTTGTTTCTCATTGAGATTTCCCAGGTTTTAAAATACAGCGTGGGTGAGACAAAATCAGTCTATGGAATGTGGAGGGAGATGTGTGGAACAGACAGGAGAATGGAAGGAAGATCTCAGGTAGGGAGCTGCCGAAGGCGTGGAATACAGCACTTTCCGCCCACCTCAGGAAGATGGAACCATCACCCCATCCCACTACCAGGCCAAGGGGTGGCTCTACCTGCAGCTCCAGGTCCTTGTAAATCTGTGGCCTCAGTAGACTAAGGAGATAGGATGCTCGGGAAAACTTAAATCCTGAAACCAAATCAAAAGAGCCAGTCACCAGTGGTCATCATCTCCTCCCTCTCCCACAACTTCTTGGGGCTCACCTGGGATGATCTCCTCAGTAACTGCTGCACCCCCAATCACATGGCGCCGCTCGAAGACCACAGTGTTCACCCCCACTCTCTGTAGGTATGCTGCCTGGGAGGATACAGTGCCCTTTCTTGATCCACTGGGGCTGATCAAGGTGTTAGGGAATCTCACTGCAGGGCTCCTGCCGTCTAGACGTTTTCTCAGATCTGGTGTATCTGTTTCTGCTCCTCTGCTTCCCAGCTGAAGGTGAGGCCTGGTGCCCTGGGGACTCAAGTTATATCCAGTCTACCCTACCTTGGATGTCTCTGTCCTCCAGCTATCCTCCTCCTCTAGGCTGGAGCCTTGAGTCTCTACTCAAATATAACAAAAGGCAGTATGGTGAGGCTGAGAACGTGGAGCCAGACTCTCCAGGTTCAATTTCTCATGCTCTCTTTCTGGGGTACCTGATTGAACTGGCCTCAGTTACCTCATGTACAAAGGTAGGGCTGATGATAAAAGTACTGATTTTCCTGCTTCACAGGGCTGCTGGGAAGGCTACCTTAGTTGCTCTCTAACAAGTGCTTAAACTGGTCCCTGGTGTCTATGCAAAAAAGGAAGCTGTGGTTATAACAGGACTTTATTTGGAAGAATAATTGATCTAGAGGTTTCTATTAATTTCCTCCCAGTACTTAGTGGGACATCAATAATATTTGTTGAACTGAGCTAGCTCTGAGTCTACAGTCCTAGGAGAGTCTTCCCACAACTGAAATCAAGGTGACACTATTAGGGAAGTTCGGAAGTCACTTTTGGAAAAGTTCACTTAGTAACAACTACAAGGCAGTTTCTGTGGCTCTCTCTACTTTACAGATGGGAAACTGTGGCTTGAAGAGGGAAAGAGCTAACTTCAGGCTCCCAGAGAAGCTGAGTAGCAGTATTGGGAACCTATTCTCTTGACATATCTGATATGTTCTTACTGAGAACAAAAGGAGCAGTCCCCTGGCATTGGGGAGTTGACCTGGCATTCAGAGGTAAGCCATGATGCTCTAAGAGACATATACTACTTTATAGAACAACAGCTTCAAATCAGGTTGCTCTGAGAACAAAATGAGACACAACACAAGCAAGCCCATTGCAAGATTCTGTCCAAACACAACAGGCCTCCAAAATACCAGACACAGTGGTGGCTGTGTCTACCAGTCACCAGCATCCTTGTCCTAGGCTCCATTCCCTACAGATCAGTTTTGAGGGTCCCAGGTTGTTCTCACTATCTAATAGCATAGACTAGAGACTAGAGTCCAGAGCAAAGGCCCATTTTCTCGGATCCCATACTGGTTCTTTTGAGTCCTTTCTTGCTGGGGGAGTTCAGAGCTCTCTCTACAGACTGCCTCCAATCTGGAGTGAGAGCCCTTCCAGCCCCAGGCTCCTCTACCCTAATGACACGCTTTTTCACATTTTCATCAGCCTCAGAGTTTCCCACAGGCCTTAGGGGAAGGACAGGGAAGGAGCCCATGATGTCCTCCCTAATTGGCTACAGATGTACATTCAACCCAGCCCCAGATCAGCGCTGGATGCATGAACAGCCGGCCGTGTCCTTCTCTCATGTGACTGCTATCCCACTTGCTTCCTCAGCCTGCTTCCCCAACTCAGCTGCTGGGAACCACTTGCCCAGGGGCCAGTGAAGCAGAGCCACAGAGGTACTTACAGCCACCAGTCCATTGTGTCCTGCAGTAAGACAGAAGAGAAACAACATTACTGGACACACATTCCTTGAAAAGTGAGGTTCCCCATTCCTGTCCTCAGCCCAGGATGATCACTGATGGTTATCCCTTCCCCCATTTGGATGTGGGAACAGCATCTCAGGAAGAATCAGAAAGTCCTGGTCTTACTGGCACTGACTTGCAGAAGTGCTGCCTCCTTGCTCTACAGTGGAGCAAAGGGCAAAGAGAAGTGCACAGTCAGCCAGGCTTCTGTGCCCAGAGGGGAACAAGCTGCCATGTGAGGGGGCATCACTGTTTATATGGCTGGGAAGAGAAGGCAGCCATTCACTGGTGCATGGCAACAGGGGTCATCCAGTCAGGTGAGTGTCACTCAAGTGGAAAGTGGCTGCCACACGTGGCTTGTTTGGCCCAAGTATGGCTCATACCAGGCACAAGTTACCCCAAAAGGCTTTATCCACACAAGAGTGACTGTTGATTCCTGGGAAATATGAACAGTTCAAAATGGAAAAAAAAAAGTGATTAAATACATATAGTCTGAAGTTGTGCATGAATATTTTTAGGTGGGCTTCAAGGTAACAGCTGCTGAGCAAACATTTTAGATGGGATCCCTGAATCAGACTTCCAAGTCTCACAACAAGCGGCGGTAGTAGGGACTGCCCTAGCTCCAAGAGCTTGGAATCATCAGGGAAGTCCTGTGAATGTTGATTCCCTGACCCCTCCCCCTGAGGGTTCATTTCTGCAGGTCAGGGTATGTGCACTGGAATCTAATTTCTCACAAGTTCCTGGTAATTCCCACACAGGTGGCCTCAGAGCTACACTGATCACACAGGCCCTAGGCTGCTCTGTTCCTCACTCTCCAGACACAGTACAGCTGTTGGGGAATCATTCATGGGCAGAGAGCGGGCCCAGAGGTCATCAGCCAGCTCAGCTCCCAGGGCACCTTTTTCTCTTTGGTGACAGATGTCACTCAGCCTTTCAGATGTCAGTAGACTACAGGATCACTCAGCACTGACCTGGACCCAGTGTGAGCTCACATGAAATGCTCAAGTCTTTATCTGATAAATGCTCATTAGGGGAGCAGCAATGACCCCATGATGAATGTCTCCATGGCTGAGGTGTTTCTGTTTTAAATTTCCCACATGGAGGCTTCCAGAATTTTACAGGTCACTGAGCTAACTTCTCATCTATTAATGGGATCTCTGAAACTGGATTTTTCAAGTCTTTTTGCTTTAGTCGCAAGAATAAATGTACTTACACTGTGATCTGGCATACAGCAGACTAACAAATGTTTTCACAGAACCAAAGCATCCATGCACTGTTATTAATATTTACCATATAATAATCTATTTTGTTATGTTTAATTTTAAAAGTGCTAGAAAAAGCTGGGTGTGGTAGCATATACCTTTGATCCCAGCACTTGGAAGGTGAAGGCAGGCAGATTTCTGAATTCAAGGCCACCTCGCTCTACATAGTGAGTTCCCGGCCAGCTGGGGCTACAGGGAAACCTTATCTCAAAAAGACCAAAAAACAAAAAAAGTCCTAGAACAAAACAAGTGCTGGTTGGAACTTGCCACTGGTTTGAACCTGCAGTTGGAGAAGCCATTCTCTGAATATGCACCCAAGTTAAAGGCAGACATCCTTGTTATTTACCTGGCCTGGCCCTTGACCTTCTCCTATGTCAGGCAGAGAAGACCCCGGTGACCCCACCATGTGTGTAGGGAGGAGAATCAGTAATAACTGAGAAGTTCCCCTTCCTGGGTCTTCTGCCTCAGGATCAGCTAATCTCAAGTCTTCAGGGGATGCTTAGATAGAAGCAGGTGGCCCTTGAAAGCAGTTCACTGAGCCTGGGCTCTGTTGCCACCCATATCCGGTTTATTCCTAGTCTGGGCCACTGGGTAGATGTGCTGACAGCAAGTCCCCTCATAATCCTAATACCCAGGGTCAAGGGCCAGGAATCTGCATTTTGACAAGCTCTGATAGTTATTCTCCTGGGCACATTTAGTGAAATGATGAAATTGGGGTTTCTTGGAGGTGACTGGCAGAGACTCAGAGATCCTGCTCTGCTCTTCACTCAGGCCTGGATGCCTTTCACCCAGGTTTGGTGCCATGTTTGGCTACTGCAGCTACATGAAGAAACCCAATAGGGGGCAGGAGAGATGGCTCAGCAGTTAAGGGCATTGGCTGCTCTTACAGAGGACTGGGGTTTGATTCCCAGCACCCATATGGAGACTAACAACCGTCTATAACTCTAGTTCCAGGGGATATGACTCTCTCCCTCTTCTGGCCTCTACGGCCATTGCATGATACAGCTGCTTCAGATTTGCGCTGGAATGCACTCACACATGTGGGCAATTCACCAAGGCACCTGGCCATCCTAGATCAGCTTCCCTCAGCAGATGACAGAGCCAAGGGTGGTGTACTACGTTCCTCTGAGGCTAAGAGTTGGGAATTTCCATTTCCTGGGTGGCCAGTGGTACTGGAGCTGAGTCCCACTGCCCAGAAGGTTTAGGGGCCAGCTATCCAACTCAGCTGTTGTTAATTAAAATATACAAACATCCCATTAGATGAATTACATTAAGAACAGAGATAGTAACCACTCAGAACTCAGCACTTTTTAATTATTTTACTACACTGGCCTATTGTCTAGTTCTTTAAGTCACCTGTCTCTAAGAACCTGGATAGGGGACACAGTAACGGGCTATAGTACATCTCTCCAAAATCATAGTCACCAGCCTTCTTCATCAAAGGCCATGGGGGGAAGACTTAGCACAGAAGTCCGCAGGCAGACAATCTCAGGCCTCGATCTGGCATCTTGTAGGTGATTAGGCTTAAGAAAGCGATGGGAGCACACTAACCACACAGAACATGTAAATGCGAGCCTGGGTAGCTGCTATAATGGAAGGATATTTTCTTTGGTTTTGATGTGTATTCTTCCAATTCAGAAAAATAGTATCTGACTGAACAAAGTCACCATCACTGAAGAAGGATTGAGGTCGGGTCACAAATCTCAGTAGTTTTGCTTTTTTATACTTTAACCTTACAATACAGACTATTCGTTTCATAGCTGCACCATACTGGAATTGTAACCATAGGTTATAACTAGGAAAAAAAAGTAAAGAAAGCCCTAAGAACCAACTGAAGAACATGGCATTGAAACTAACAGTACTGTCTATTTGATTTGTAAACTTGTGTGCCAGTCTTTATTTCAATACTGACCATAAACATACATAAGTCTGCAGATAATAAACACATGGATGTGTGTGCATGCCCACTTTGGTTCTCTGGGACAGGCCAGGACAAACGTTCTGCAGCTCAGGATGGTTCTCAGCACACACACAAATGGAGTCAAACCATGACTGCATTTGAAGCTGTAAAATGAGCCTTGTCAAAATTTGGACCTCTGTTGGAGCCCAGCTGGACATAAATATCTTTAGGCCCTGACCCTGTGGATGAAAGGCCCTGAGGTTGGGAGACAGCCTGGCCTTGAGCTGTTCCTCACCCAGTCACCCAGCAGACTGGAGTACTCTGAGCCTGAGGGTCAGCAAAGTGTCACAAGACTACTGAGGCAGCTGCTAATGTCTGAGGGGCAGGCAGGGAGGGCTGCCACCCTCTGTGGACTCACACTAGGGTCTCTAGGACTCAGTCCTACTCCTCCATGACCATGCCCACCGCCTTTCTATGAAAAAATTCTGGTTTCTTCTGGGGATGGTGACTTCAGTGGTGAGCCAGTGACCACAACTTAGGTCTCAGGATGGCTGGATGTCGTTTGTCTGCTGTCCCCTCAGGTACCCAGTTTCTTCCCAGATGCTTTCCTAGAAGGAATTGGGAACTCACTCATTTTGCAGGTGTAGAAAGGCTCCTAAGCTCTGCTGGTCCTTTATCATTCTAGATTGCAAAACTCAAATCTAGATAGCAAGAGCATGCTCTAGAACACACAGCAAGCCCAGAGTAGAACCAGGACCAGAACCACAGGCTCCTGATCCTCATTCCAGGGGCTTGAGTTACAGCCCAGGTTCTCTCACTCAGAGTATAAGAAGGCGGGAGCTTGTGTTGGCCCTTCAAAGGCCTCTGGGCAGGGGCTGCCTTTCCGCCCTGAGCTCTGGCTGGCCCCCTTAAGTTTTACCTGCTCCTATCACCACCGCATCGTACTCAGCCTTCAGGCGCCCCTCCGCTCCCGAGGGAGCTCGTTTCCAGGCTGGGCCGGGAGAGGAGTTCAAAGCCCTGCAGAGACCTCGGCGGCTGGCAGCCATTTCTGACCCCAGCAATTCGCTGGCAGTGTGCTTTCTGCACCGCCCAGGCAGGAGGCGGGGCTAGGGGAGGAGGGGTGGAGCTTAGCCTTGGGCCCTGATCTCCCGGGGCTTGGGCTTCTGACTGCACAGCGCAGTCAAGGGAAAGGGACTCAGAAGTGGAAGCGGGAGCGGTGGACCCAAGGCGGAGGCCCCGCCTCCCTTATGCCTCACTTCTCTTTAGGGTTCAGTGCCTGGGAGGAGAGACGGGGATCCTGCCTGGTGGCCGAGACAGTCGAGACAGACTTGCCTCCAACACCACCCTTCAGTACGACCAAAGCAGGGAATTCGGCCAGCTGCAGAAAAGGCCTCTTCTGTCCCGGCAGCTGTGTATTCTCTCCTGAACACCACCCACTGAAGAAGCTAGTTAGTCTGGAGGGCAAGTTCACTGGCGACCCTGTCTTGGGGCTCGCGCCTTTGAAAACTTGGACATTTCTTTTTTCTTTCGTTTTGTGTGTGGCATCGTTCTCATTTTCCAAGGATTCTCGAGAATTAAAGATCACACCAGCAAATCACCTCACGCAGTGTGCTTTTTTACTGTTTCTGTAGCCCGTCTTGAATGGGGAGCCCTTTATTCCTGTCAGTCCCTCAGAAGCCCATCTCCTGGGAGAAAAGTCAGTCACCAAGAGTGGAGCGTGCTGGACTCTGATCCTTCTAGCCCAGAGTCTTAGGAGCCTGTGTCAGAAATGACTCGCACCCAGGAGGAGGTGTGGAAAAGCCGGCGCTCAGTAAAGAGGCTTCTGAGGACCCCTAGATTCTTGAAACCCTCTATATACCAGGAAAGGCTCACACTGTGTGTGAATCTCTGCTAAAACCAGAGTTAGAAGCCTCCACCCCAGTGTCATCTGTAATACAGACAGCTCTCTGTACCCAAAAGGCTCCACATCTATGGATGCAATCAACTGGAGATCCAAAATACTTAATAAAACAGTTGTGACTACACTGGACATGTAGACATCTTTCTTGTCATTATTTCCTAAACATGCAGTGTAACTACAATTTAAATAGTACTTACATTGTATTATAAGTAATCTAGAGATGACTTAAAGTAGAGGGGAGGGTTGTATGGGTTAAAAGCAAATACCACACCTTTTACATAAGGGATTTAAGCAACTGCAGAGTTTGGTATCTATGGGGGTCCTGGAATCCATCCCACAGTTACCTAGGGATAATAACAGTATAGAAAAAGTTAGGGGCTGACTAAAGTGGACACCTCATATCAGCTACTAAGAATTATGGGAACACATATTTTTGAAGGTTTATTATTTTTATGAGTATTTTCCTGCATATATGTATAGCCACCACGTGTGCTTACTACCCATGGAGGACAGAAAAGGGCTTCTGACCCCTTGGAACTGGAGTTACATACATTATGACCTGCTACATGGGTGCTGAGAACTGAAACCAGGTCCTCTCCAAGATTAGCAAATGCTCTTAACTGATGAACCATCTTTCCAGCTCCGACTTTCATGTTTTTAAAAATGGGTATCCTAGGGGCTAGGGAGAAAACTCCACTGGTAAAGCGCTTGCCACACAAGCACAAGGACCTGAATTTGATTCCTGGAATCAACATAAAAAGCAGAGTGGTAACATGAACTTGGAATCCCAGTGCTGTATAGGTGGTGGTGGTGTGTGTGTGTGTGTGTGTGTGTGTGTGTGTAGGGAGATTCTTGAGGCAAGTCAGTTCTTGTAGCCAAATCTGTGAGTTCTAGCCCAAGAGAAGGACCCGGTTTCAAAAACACAAGGTGGGCGGCACCTGAACCTGGCCTCCATAAGCACACCTCCACACTGAACACATACACACAAAATAAAGATGGTATCATAGCGGTGGCCTCACAGATGTTTTTTTCACATTAGTTTTCTTTTTAGTTTTACCCTCCCCAAATCATGTTACCAGCCATCCTCTATGACAGTGCTCTGCCACCTGTGGAGGACTCTGCCCCCAGTACCTACTCTCCCAAGACCATTCTTCATCAAAGGATGGATACCGAACCCAGGATCATGCACTCTCGGGGGTCCTCACCCCTTTCTGCAGTGGGTATTCATTTCTGCCATGCACTACCCTTCCCCTGCAGCACACCTCTTGCCCTGAGAAGAACAGGCTCTGTGTCACAGTGCTCTTGTGGGCCCCTTCTCGTATCCATTCTTCAGAAGGAGCCTCTTGGTTAGAAGGCAGGGGCTGTACCCCTCAGAAGTGCTCTGGGCTTACCCATCTTCTTGCTTTTAAGAACAGAACTTGGGCTTCATATTGACCATGTAAGTGGGAATCTCTGGGCCAGGAGCTCAGAACCACAGCCCCAGGAAGAGGTGAGCAAGATCGGAGGGGCTAGGACCTAGCAAAGGCTTCTCACTGTCAACACAAAGGCCAGAAGCACACAGACACATAGGATTTGGATGAGAAGAACCAACATTTATTGAACACCTAGTGCATGTCTGGTGATCCTGACCATCCTGAGAGGTACGTGTTTTTGGCTTCACCTAGAGGCACAGAGTGAGGTCAGGGGAGGAAGCACAGCTGGAATGCAACTAGCCAGTGGAGCTCCTTTTATCCAGGGTAGGAAGGGGTGGCTTCGGACAGCCTGAGCACTAGGGACTGGCTTCTCACTCCCCTGATGACCTAGAGAGGCAGCTGTGAAGGAGGAACTGCTGCTATTTCTGACCTCGCAACACTTATTTGTGGTGACCAACAGAAGCTATGGTGTCCCCCTCCCACCAGGAACAAGGTTTTAGGATGAGGGCTTCTTCATTAGCTTGTGTGAAGGGGGTTTAGGTGGGGTATGAGGCACTCAGGGATGCCTTGGGGTGTCTGCACAGATACTGGGGATCGGATGAGCTCAAGCTGTGGGAGATGTCTGTAATTGGGGTAGCTGGGGATCAGGCACAGAGGCTAGCACACCCTGACCTAGGGCAGGGGTACACGTGAAGCCTCCCCGAGGCGCCGGGCCAGCTGACTGGCCTGATGTACCAGCAGGTCAGTGGGGATGACAGACAGGTGCAAGGTTAGCAACTCATAGCACCTGATGGCTTCTGTAGGGCGGCTCTTGCTGTAGAAGCGCAGGAGCTTCCTGGGGGAAACAGGAGGACACGACTCAGACAGGGTCATGGCTCTCTACCAAGAACAGGGCCTCTATGGCCACAAAGGCCCCCAGAAGCCTATTCCACAGTCCTCTGAGTATCACTAGGACTGTGTGATGCCACCTTCTGCTCCTTACTGATCTAAGGTCCAAGCTCAACCTAGGACCATGGTTCCTCCCCTGGGGCTCTTAATCCTCAAACAGTGGCATTGTAGCTACGAGTGTGTGGATGTGTGACGTTTGGGGCCCTTACAGAGGTCCTCCCATGCTGCCAAGGCTGTGCCAGTACCGGGATAGTAGCGACTCCAGTGTGCTCTGTGGGTGCTTTCCTCCCTCATGGGATGCTGGGCTGGCCTTGAGGAGCTGCCAGCCACGTGGGACTCCTGGCAGGTTTCTTATATTTTTTTAGTCTTTTTGAGATAGCATCTCCCTGTAGCCCCAGCTGGCCTGGAACTCACTGTGTAGACCAGCCTGGCCTTAAACTCACAGAGATTTGCCTGCCTCTGCTTCCCAAGTGCTGAGATTAAAGGCATGCGCCACCATGCCTGACTTTCCTACCAGGCTTCTATCTTTTCAAGGTGGTTCACCCTAGAAGGAGCTGCCACCCACAAGGATGTTGACCCTCATCACCAACATCTGGGGCACATGGGGCTCCAGTGCCAAGCCAGCATCACCTGTAGTAGTCACCTCCCAGCACGCCAATGGGGACGGAGTCATCTGAGAGGACAGGCACATCGATCATCTGCAGTTTGTAACCCTGTGGGAGGGAAGAGGATCTTACAACAGGAAGGGAAGTGCATGAACGCTGGTGTTCTGGCATGGCCCTACTGTGTGCTCAGTGTTCTGGCATGGCCCTACTGTGTGCTCAGTGTGAGGACAACGTCTGTACCTCTGTCTAGCTCCCTCATGTGGCGGGTAGAAACAGTCACCACTACCTTATAAACAGAGAATGTCCACGGAGCTTTGATGGGCATTTGAGGACTCGTGAATGCCCATGAGTGTGGTGCCTGGCTTGCAGATCTAACTACTATCAGTAAGTGAACCTGGGTTCGTTAGTGAGGAGCATGGGAGGGCTCAGCAAGGGTGACATGGGGTAGGGTGGGTGTCATGCAGGGTCTTGAGAAGCAAAGTGTTCCTAAAGAACTACTTCAAAGGTCTCTACTTCGAAAGAAATGGGAATTCCCAGGGTAGGACAAGGTAGGAGAGGAAACTAAGGCCTGTTGGGGTGTGTACAGTGTTCCAGACACAACCATGGTTATCCCATGGATGCTCTCACCTGATGCTCGAGTCGTACCACAGGCTCACCCTATGGGGAGCAGGTGGTACCACAGGCTCACCCTATGGGGAGAGGGCTCAGATGTTCAGGGACCATGTAACCCTGTGAGGGCTGGGGGCTGCAGTCAGTGTTCAAACCTAGGCCCGCTGCTACCTCTAGCAATGCTGCACGCTAGTGCCCTACGGAGCCAACTCCAGCCTCAGAATTCTTGTCCCTAGAAGCTAGCAGTTATCAAAGGAACTTTCTAGCACTTTGAGGGCACAAGGCACAGATGGGAATCTGGGGGATAGAACAGTGAAGCTTGGGTTCTGGAACCATTACTTGGGTCTCTGTGGCATCAGTGTGTCCCTATCTGCAAAATGGGGTCAACCAAACCTGTCCCAACTACTTCTTGAGGGTATGACGGAACAGCCATGACGGGCTGTACTATGTCCCTGTACTATGGAAAGGGTGAGTTGTCACTCTCAGTGAGTGGAGAGAGCAGGTCAAGAGCTGGGAGGAGACAGGAGTGGGACAAGTGACCAAGAGGCTGTGGGGGAAGAGGAAATGATCCTTAGACTACAGTAACAAGTGACAGAAAAACATGAAGAGAAATGGGAGGAGAGGAAAAGAGAGGGAGTGGGGAAGGGCTTCCCAGACAGTGGATCCCAATGAACTTGCTGCACTGCATCCCAGGCCAGGGGGTACCTGACCCTGCTGGCAGTTCTCCTTGGGCAGTCTGGTTAAAAGTTTTGAACATGGGCTCATCTCCCCATACAGCAGGGATGAAGGCACACTTCTCTGTATGGGCCAAAGCTACTATCAGGGTATAGCGTCCCTTGTCAGGGTGGGGAGCGCGTCCCATTGGTTCACTGCTACCTGAATGCTGCCTGGAGAGTGAACTCAGTTCTACCCCCAGTGCTGTGCTTACCCGTTGCTCTGCCAGGGACAGGAAGGGATGAAATAGACAGTTTGAACACAGCGCAGAAGAAAGGTATCCAAGGGTTTAGAGCAGTGTCATCTCTCAGGACCATCCTGCCCAGAGACCTGGCACACCCACCATGTCATTCTCGAACCACAGGAAGTAGGAGCAGCGGAAATCCCCCTCCTGGAACAGCACTGTGGTGCAGCCCTTCTGCAGGTACCTGCGTGCCAGCCGTACCAGATCCCAGACCTGAGGACGGGGAGAGTGTTTAACACTACCCTTGGAGCCCTGGCAGGTGGCCTCACTCAACTCTGTAAGGGAAGAAGCCAAGCACAGGGCTGAGGAGTTCCAGGAGGCCAAGATTTCTCAGAGTTGAGACACTGCCTGGGCTCAGAGCAGCAGGAAACAACATCACAGGATGGACGCCAGGGAGGGCTGCTGTCCAGCTGCTGGGGGTAAAATAAGCGTGAAAACGCTTCCCATAACTTTATTATACACACGGCCCATGAGTTTACTAATTCGTGCTCACTGAGGCCAGAAAATAGCCAAGGAGATTGTTGAATAAACATAAGAAACCCTGCCTGAGTAGGGTCTTCCACTTGGCCAGGCCTGGAGGGTTGGGAAGCAATGGCATAGGTTCTAATGGCATAGGTTCTGGGCTGGGGTGCTGGGAAGCATACCTAAATATGCAGTAAACCCTAAGTCCTGAAGAAAAGTCAGTTAAATTGGAAGAATTAAAAAAAAGATGCTTCCTTAGTAGAAATCACCTCTTTTTAAATTCACCTGGGGTAGGGTGTGGCTTGCAGCAGAGTACTGGCTCAGTATGCATCAGGCCTTGGGGTCTACCCTCAGCATCATAAAAATTAAAGAGAGTTCTGATGTCCAAATTGGTTGGCATTGACCTTCTTCAAGTTCATCTAGAAAGTCCTTGGTGAGTGAGTATTCATTTATGCTGGGTGGTGGCCGTGTCTTCCTCTGAGCCAGCTCCCAGCACTCTGAGAATGCTAGGCATACTGAAGCATACCAGGACAAGCTGCCACTGTGCCCTGAGGCCCACTGGGTCTGGAGGATGAACCACTATGACTCTGGAGCTCGTGGAAGGTGTCACTAGGTTCATAATGCTGGTGGACAAGCGTGGCAAGGGTTAGGCTGGAAGGGATCTGATCCTCAGAACCCAGATGGGCCTATTTCTCCTGGGTCAGGGTCAGGCCTCAGTGTACCCCACCAAGACAAGAGGGAAGAGCATCTGGGACAGAGAAACAGTTACCTTGGCTTTGACGAAGGTAGCCAGGGGCCCCTTGCCCAGTTCTGACGACATCTTTTCACTGCTGCTAAGAGAAGGAGCCACCATCTGCCCTGCTGTGCGGTCCACGTAGATGAAATGTACCAGGCCTGGGAAGTCCTCCAGGTAGGTGAGGGCCTGAGTTAAGGGGTTTAGAGCCGACTGCAGGGGCACCTCTACCCTGGTACTGGGTTCCTAGCTTTACACAGCTGAGGCTTGGAGTGACAGACTACTCCTCACACAGGCTTCACTGCCACTAGGCCCCAGGGATCCTCAATTTCCTTATATCTTTCACAGCCCACCTACCCAGTCTTAAGACGTTCTGAGATCCTTGCTACCTGCACATTTAACACAAGCACTTCTCCGTCCTACCAGAAGGAAGATGGCACATTCACAGCTGTCACTTTGGAAATGAATTTAAGTTATACACACTCTGAGGCTCGTGTGTGAACAGAACTACTTACTCAGCTGACAAGTGAGCCTGGCTGACTGCCCACTCTCGCTGTGATCTCCTTCGTATCTACCATTCACCTGAAAGCTTGGAAGGAGCCCATCTGTGGGAGGACAGACTTCCGACAAAGGGTAGCGGCTGGTAGATAAGAGGCTCTCTGGCTTCCTGCTTACCTACCTACTTAAAGCCAAAGTGCCAGAAAGTTGTGGCCTGAAACTTAGGTGTGAATACAGGAAAAAGACAGTCTCAACTTCCCTGGAAAATCAGCATTAAATCAACTAGTTTCTATAATACAGGGTCATATATGTCTTGGGCACAGGGATATACATTTATGGCAGGCCTTCTCAAAGCCTTTCCCTGCCACCGTGTGCTGTGATGATCAAGGAGCATGGCACAGCCCTCTCAAAGCAACGAGATCACAGGGATCCCATCCTGGTTCTCATGAAGGAGCATGGTTATCATTTGGCTGGATGGAAAACATGGCAATAGGGAATCTTAATGGCTTCCAGGTTAACTACAGGACAGAAAGAATTCCTGAAATTTCAGCCACGAGCTAGTACTACAGAATGGAACACCATGGCAGTGAAACGCATCTGAACTGTCCAAGGGCCTGTGACCCTGGAGACCCCAAGCTTTCTTGAGTCGGCTGGGCCAGGCACAGGATATGACACCATAGTAACGTTCCTTCGGCTCTTCACCAATAGGAAGTCCTTCCAGTCCAGCAGTCGCTCCCTGAAGAGGAAGGGAAGCCGGAAGCACTGTGAGTTGCTGCTGTGAGTGAGCCCTGCTCCCTCAGTCCTTCCTGTTCCCATGTGTGCCAGACTTACTGCATGACCTTCTGGACTTGATCCTGCAGGTGCTGGGGCAGGTGTGGACCTCCCCTGCTGGGTGCAGTGGCCAGGAAGCTGAGCCGGTAGATGGTACAGAGCTGTCGCTTCAGCTTTCCACATGCCTGGAGCACCCTAAGCAAAGTGACATTGTGGGAAAGACAGAGAGAGCCTCTGGCCACACACCCTCGCCATGCTGAGAAGCAGCTGCCTAGCTTTCCCTTCATGGTGTTCCTTGCCACACAACATCTTGAACCACACATTTTGCTAATCTGTGAGAAAGTGATTTGCCTGAGATGTGAATGGGTCAGAGCTGAAGCTGGGTTCAGCCCAGGCCTTGGGCCTTCATGCCCTGGCCTCTCACAGCCTGGACCCTAGCAACCTGGGACTCTCTCCAGCATCTGCATCCTCCTGAGTCTCTGTCCTCCGGGGCCTGGGGAGATTTCAGAAAAACTCCCCCCTCACTCAAGGGCCCACCACTCACTCCCAGGATGATCCTGGTTCACTTCTGGAAAAGGCCTTGGCCTTAAACTCCAGCCAGGTGTTCTGTAAGGAAGATGGTTGGCAGGTTAGTTTCCAGAATATGTTCCACAGGGAGGTTCAGGGGGGACCCCATCGTACATACTGGAAGGGTCCCACCATCTACATACATCTGCCCTCGTATAGCGCCAAGCTGAGGCTGTATATACATTTTTACAAGGGCAATTCTGAGGGCCAAGTGCACAGGTCTTGATGGGTAGACATGTACAATAGTGCTCTCAGAGGACTAGGGAAGCCCCTCAAAGGTGGTACATGCATGGTTGGGGCTTTGAGTGTGAGTAGCTGCTGCTGCAGGTGCCCTGGGAAAGGACTGGATGGTCTCACAGGGGATCCCGAGTGGCTCTCCACAAGGCGTGAGAGCTCAGCATTCTAGCAGGTGTGCTACCATGATGACCAAGGCTCTGTGGGATGCTGCACTGCCTGCTGAGTAGTCAGGACTTCAGCTACTTGCTCTGCCTCTTCTAATCCTTCTGCTCCTTTCTAGACCAACATGTATCTTAGCCCAGTGAGTCCAAGCTCCTCAATAGATCTGGACACAGCCAGTTTCACCAGAGGCCTCAAGCTGCTGAATCAGCGAGCCCTTGTGCTCTGAAGTCTCCTCAGTATAAGCTGGACCATACTGTATGCCTGTGATGGCCTGGTCACTGATCCTCCTACATAGCTCAGTGATTGGTTTCAGTCCCTACCCAGCTCTAGACTCCATGGGCTACCCTTGAGCCCAGGTGACAGGGTCACTGCCCCCAGGGAGGGGTTCTGACTTCACTGCTTATGTGCTGGTTATTTTGACTACATCATGACTATCCAAGAAAGCCCCTATTTCCTGATCTAAAACATGGGAATTACAATCTGAGTTCTGACAAGCTCCTATAAAAAAGTTCTGAAACACCTGGTGCAGATATTCAGCTTTTGTTATCATTTCATAATGAGGAAAACAAGAGTCACAAACAAGCGAGCAGCGACAGCAATCAGAGCTGTAAGCCCCTCACGTGCTCGGGATGAGCTGGTCCTGTTGTCAGCTCTGCCTTGTCCCAAGGCTAAGTGCATGTCACTTCAAGGTTGTACCTGAATCTCCTGTCCAACCCGATTCTTGACAAACTTGTCCATCTTCTGACGCAGGTCTCCCATGAAGGACTGGGACCGAAGGGCACTTCCAGCCTCCTGGCCCTCCTTCAGCTTCTTCTCCAGCAGGGAGAAGCCAGTCAGCAGCTGGTACAGGACCAGGGCCAATGAAGTGCTGGGGTTCTACCAGGAAGAGTAGATACCAGGATGGAATGGGGCATCAAGTGAGAAGCCGTGCAGGTGCTGAATGGACACTGCCAGGCTGGGCCAGGAGCTCTGTACCTTGGTCAGAAGCACCATGTTGATGCCTGGCCACAGGGGCAGGTAGTACATGGTGTGGGGCACTAAGGGGCAGTAGCTTTCCTTTATGTTGGCATCCAGGAATATCCTTCTGGGGCCAAAAGGTGCTGAGGAATGTGGTGGCAGAACCTGGAGGGTGTCATCAGCTATCTGTGGAGGCAGAAGAGCTATCAGCGAGGTGGGGAGTGGGGAAGGGTTGCCCAGCCTTGCCCGTGAGGACCCCACACCCATGGCTTCCAGTCACTGTTCAACCTATGCACCAAGAGGAGCAACATGCTTAGTTCTCAGAAAACCCTGTTTTCGAGGTCCCCAGGCTGTGAAGTTCCCCTGTTCTCAGCTGTCGCTGTCTGTCTCAGCTTCTGCTGGGCAGTTCTGTCCTGTCAGGACTGGATATCATGAAGGGCAGTGGGAGTAGGTGTGGGCTGGTGGATGTTCGACTATATGAAGAGGCAGAATATGCATAGGGCACCTTCAATGAGAGGAAGTAATTCAAGGTTCAGTTGCCCTCAGAACATCCTGATAACCCTCCACACTGGGGAAACTGAGGCATAAAGTGACTATATGAACAAGACCGCAGTGAGGGGTGGGGTGGGCCTTCCGCATAGGAAATATTTTAGTGGAAAAAAATTAGAGAATTTTAAAAAAGCATTAGAGATGTGGCAAAAATTTCTAATCTCTGTAAGGAGGTCACTCTTCTTACACAGAACACTAAAAGCCTGGGAGGATGTGAAGCTTGTTCTGGATTTCCTACATAAATAACACACACGGGATGGACTCTCCAACCATCCTCACAAGCCATGCTGAAGGGCACTGGGCAGATGGAAAAATGTTTCAGTGAAAAAGAATAATGAAGCCAGGTGTGGTGATGCACACCTTTAACCCCAGAACTCGGGAGGCAGAGGCAGGTGGATCTCTGTGAGACTGAGGGCAGCCTGATCTATAGAGAAAGTTCCAGACTAGCTGGGGCTATAGGCAAGGACCCTGTCTCAAAACAAACAACAACAAAAGTATCAAAGTACATGTGAATTCAAGTGTGAAAAAGAAAATATACACAGTACACTCACGTACACATGCAGTGTGGGCACAAATTAAAAGACTAGCAGGAAACACCTAAAAATGCATTCCTACTTCCAGGGTAGGCTAAGAGCGATTAGTCCCTTTTCCATATTCAACTTCTTAAATATCTCATTTTCTCCAATAAAATATTTAAATTTTACTTTTTAAATATTAAAATTTAAGCTGGATTTTCATTTTCTTTTTTTTGTTATTGTTATTTTATGTGTCTGAGTGCATTGTCTACATTATGTAAGTGCACTCGTGTTGTGCAGTCCTGTGTAAGGCAAAAGAGGGTGTCTTGGATCCTCTGGAACTGGAGTTATGAAGAGCTGCTAGCCACCATGTGGGTGCTGGGACCTGAACCTGGGTCCTCTGCAAGAGCAGCCAGTGCTCTTAACCACTGAGCCAGTTCTCCAGCCCCTGGACTTTCATTTTCAAGAACATGGACCGGGAGAGGTAACCCTCACCCCTCATCCTGGCCCTGCCTCTGGGGGCTGAGCTGCACTGAAGAGCCTGAGGGGGACAGCAGAGTGATTGTCACTGGAGGAGTTATCCAGAGGGGAATACTTGGCCTTGAGCATCTCAGAGCACAGTGGTGCTCAGGAAGACTCCAGAGACTCACCTGAGGAACATTTGTGGGTGGGGTGCCCCCATCCAGCCAGACTGTGCTACCTGCAGACCACAGGTGAAAACAGAACTATGTAAATTCAATGAGAATGGAAACGATCCCTCAGCACGTCAGTCTACCCTGTCCCAAGGCCTCCACCCCCTTCCCGAGCTCAGGAGGCCTGGATCACTGACAGTTCAATCCCAGCTCAGCACCAAGCACTGGGCAGGGCAAAGGCTCTTTCTTGTAGCTGCAGCCTCAGCTGAGCCATCCTTCCAGAGTTGGCCAGTGCCAGTTCATCTGCAGTTTCAGGGCTGATGCCACCTGGGTTGGGCTTCCTGCAGAGCCAGCTGCTAGGGACTGGGCTGGTGGTGGGCACCTGGCTGGGAGGGGGGCATTTTCCTCAGACCTTCTCTTGTGTCCCACCACCAATCTCTTTCCTGTTTCTGTTCTCTGTATTCTTTCAGGTTCCCCTACACATAGCATGTACAGTCAGCAAAAATTTTCCCATTCTGTTTTTTACTCAACAAGCTTACGGAGTACCTACTGTGTCCTGGGAATTGAGCTGGATTTCCTTCCGAGCAGAGCTCACAAACCTATTGAAGCCACTTCCTAGTTGAAATATTACACGTTTATAATATTAGTCTCTCTTGCACATCACTGTAAATGACCCTCATTTATAAGCATGTTTCTCTGGGGGAAGTATGTTCCTAGGTTTCAAACACCTGATATACAAATGGATGACTGCAGTGCAAACCATTTGTAAGTTGTGAGTTCTGGGTATGATGGAACATTATTTACAGCTCTGAGGCATAAAAACCTAGCGACCCACAGAGTCGGGCCAGGGGAGAGCAGTGATGAATGGGAGAAGGAATGTAAGGAAGTCTGTCTTGGGGAGGCCATGCAAAGCCCCCTCAATCATGCCTTGGGTCGTGGGAATTTGGAGAAGCTGAAGATGGCTATGAACACTCACTTCAGAAAAAAGCCCTGGCACAGGAGTCAGTCCGTAATCTCAGGAGCTTTCAGGTGCCTAAAGTTCCTAAGATTACCTAACTTGTGTGCCCAACTTTAGTTGCATGTGAAAATCACTTGGGGTCCTTTGTAAGAAAGCCCCACAGTTCCGCCACAGTGGGTCTCAGACTCAGTGGTTTGTAGAGATCCACAGGTGAGTCAACTGCTGGCCTAGTGAGAGCCACTGCTCCAGCTCCCACTTAAGGCACACTTGGCTCATCTAAGCCCCAGAGCTTATGACTGATTCAGCTGGGTGGGCTGACCTGGGGACGCGGTGTGCAGCCATGGCTAAGAGCTGCTGGTCTAGGGAAGCCACATGGTAAATTCCTTTCCAAATAGCCCCCAATGTGGCCCTTATGCAAAGCTAGCCTTCTCTCGCCTATCAGACGGGTGAGGCACAGCGTACTTACTTTTATCCTAAGCTCTTCAGAGGTAAGTGCAAAGCTATTTCATGGTGATGACAACAGCCTCTCTTTTGGTTTATTTACTTCTCTGAGCAATACTGTGTATTCAAATAACAATTTGAATACTAATAGTCCATTTTTATTGCTCATCATATATCTTGGAAAAACAGGTAAAGTGTAAACTACCAAAACAGAATATTCATACTTTAAAATGTACTTGAAATCAAGTGGCCATTACTTCATTTTACTTAATAACTTAATTTTAATTACAAAGAAGAAAGAGGAGGCGGGGAGAACACATGCATGCATTTGTAAGTGAGATTCCCTTGTGCAAATTTCAGGGTCACTGAGTGATCTTAGCAGTGCTTGAATTCAAGCTGGGGCTGGCAGGGAAGAGACGAAGTACTACAGACAGCTGAGCACTAGGGTCTGAGTGCCTGTGCTCAGTCCCTCACAAGGAACGAGAGCCCACTGACCCCTGAGGCTCATTCCCTGGCAGCAGCCTGGCATCCCTCCAGGCTGCCACTCCCCACTCCCACCGGCCTCACCTGAGCTCTGCTCGCCCGGGGAAGGAGCAGGGGTGAAGTACTCCTCCGGGAGGGAGATGCTGTCTGTATCCTGGGGAGGAAGAAGGCGGCATGGGTGAGGGTCAAGAGGGAGGTGGCATCTCCTAGCTGCTCCAGCTGGGCCTGTTCTCCTGGGAACCATGGGAATCTTGCCAGGCTTGCAAGACAGGACAGGGCTGCCCTCCTTATCCACAGGGCCCAGCACACACCGTTTCCTCAGAACTCCTGGTGGGGCCTGAGGTGTGCTGCCTCCCAGCCTGCCGCACAGGAATGTTCTGGCTGCTCTGGGGTTTTCTCTGGGCAGAAGGCTGCAAGAGGGCCAGAGATACGCTGGTTAGGGATGACTGACCTGGCTCTTCCCACGGTCACCTTCCTCCCCGCTCTTCACAGACAGCCTCCACTCTCTACCTTGTTCTGAGCTGCTCTGTGTATATGGCCCTCAGACTTTCCAAGGTGCTTCAGTTCTAGAGATCCCAGCACGCTGGTAGCCAAACCAGCCCTAGCCAGTACCACTGATGACATGACAACATCCAGTGCTCAGGGACTGTTGGGCTCCCTGAGACCTGTTACCTTTAGCTCTCAGATCTTCACATAAGTGATGCACCATATCCCCACAGCAGATTAGGGACTGCAGGCTCTGAGAGGACAAGCACTTGCTGTTCAGCTCACACAACTGAATGGAGAGTTTAAGTTTCAAACCAGAACTAACTCCCCAGATCTGCATAACTCTCTAGATCATGTCCATTCTAGAATTCTCCTTCCATCTGAAAGCAGCAGCATAAATGTCATGCACAACTGAACATCCAAATGCCCACTACCTCTAGGCAACTTTCCCAGGTCACCCCCCTCCTGGGTTTGTGCTACCCAGGGACCTGAGGGCTGTCGTCATCATCATCATCCTCTGCTGTGCCTTGGGCAGGTTGGAGGTCCTGAACCAGAAGGATGAGGGCCAGGAGATCGGCTGGGTGCAGGGTGCTTGCACCATGGCTGCAGAGACAGGGACAGGGCAGTCTGTTAGCATGTGACTTAAACCTTCCTGAAGACATGCAAGGTATAAAGAAAATTAGCCCACTAATTTTCAAATAAATTTTTTTTCAAATAAAAGTTGTGTAAAAAAACCAAAGACTCAAAGTGCTCGGTTAGAAATAACACCAGAGAAGGGAGTGGGCTGAGGGCCGAGACCCAGGTCTGGGAGTGCTTCACAGCAGAGATGGCTCTGGAAGAGTTTTGGCTAGGAGGCTAGCATGGGACTCAGGCTTACCTGGAATAGAAAGCCAGCAGCTTGCAGTGCACGAGAAGGAAGGCGTGCAGGGCCTCTTCCCCACCCCGATCCGGGCTGGAGTTGACAGCTTGGACCACGTGCCGCTCCAGTGCCTCAATGCTCAGCTCGCAGAGCTGGGGGTGAATCAGCCGCTCCACCGCCTGACCGGGGACAGGCAAGGGAAGAAGGCCTATCAGTCTCCACCCTCCCTGCTCCAGCCTACACTGGAGGGCACATGCTCTCAGTCTACAGGGAGCTGACACTAGATGCCAAGTATAGGAAGTAGGGAGACTAATTGGGCAAGCCCAAGCCTGCCTGGGCCGTCAGTCCAGTTACCAGGTTCTAATGGATAAGGCAGACAATACACAAGGAGACAGGGAAAATCAACTTCAATATGTGTCTAGGAGGAAACACATGATACCAAACCAGAGAGAAACAGAAGAGACCTGATGGAGAAGGCTGTTTGAAGAAATGTACCTGAGGAGGTGACCATTAAACCCAAGAAACCAGAAAGCCCGTCAGACAGAGTGTGGGAGGAACACAGGCAAGCCAAGGAAAGTGAGTGCAAAGGCCCTGTGATCCACAGACAGTATGGAGAAGTTCTGCCCAACTGAAGTAGAAGGCAAGTCTTATGAATAATTAAAATTTTTCTCAGGGCTGGCTACATGGATCAGTGGTTAAAAGTGTCTGCAGCTAAGCTTAATGACTCAAGTTTGATTCCTGGGACCCAAGAGGTGGAATGAGAGAATCAAATTCTGCAAGCTGTACTTTGACTTCCATTTGTATGCCACAGCATGCACATACCCGATACACACATACAGAAAATAAATGAATGTCAAAAAATTAGTATTTTCTTATAAAATGTTAATATACAATATGAAACATTGTTTTGTGTTGTTATCAAAGCTTGGTGTATATTACACATTTGGCAGGGCTCAGTTTGAAGTAATTCCATCTCAGTTGTTCAAAAGTCACTAGCATACTGTATAGAGCTAGAGGTAGAGGATTCTTGAGACTGATGGAAGGCCCATGTTACCCGTGTGTAGTGAGAGAGGCTTGTGAGAAAGCTGGGTCAAGACCAGGGGCAGAGTCTCCAGGGGCTGGTAGGGGCAGAGTCTCCAGGGGCTGGCAGGGGCAGAGTGTCCAGGGGCTGGTAGGCATGGCCAGGGATCTAGATTTCATCTTAACTACATTAAGTCATTTCCCATAGCTGCCTTTCCTGGTTCTCTAGAAAGAGCCAACCACTCCATACTTTGTGTGAGCATGGATTTTTACAGGGAACCCAATATGGTGCCCCAAGCTGTTTTACTGTACTTGTAGTTTGCATTTTCAGCTGATTTCCTCTCAAGAGCAGGGAATATGTCTTTATACGTCAAGGTCTGGCCCATCTGCTGGTTCAGCAGGTACATTTTTGGCAGAGTGACTGAATGGGATGTGAGAGCCAATGCCTTCCATTTTCCAGTTCACTAACTTTCTTTCACTATGTCTCACTTGCTACTTGGTCTATCCCTTGGGTTTTCACTTTACCAATCATGCTTTCATTCTGAATGATATGGATGGGTTCTTCAAAAAATATTCCTGGTCATTTTGGAGTCTTTATTATCATCTGTTTTCATGGTACCTTAAAAGATTTATTTATCTTTATTTTATGTGTATGAGTGTTTTGCCTGAATGTGTATGTATGTGCATCACATGCATGCAGTGCCTAAGGAGACCAGCAGAGGGCATTAGATCGCTGGGAACTGGAGTTAGAGATGGCAGTGAGCCACCATGTGGGTGCAAGGAATTGAACCCAATTGCTTGGGTCCTCTGCAAGAGCAGCCAGTGTTCTTAACCACTGAGGCACCTCTCAAGTCCCTTCTGGCACTACTTTTTAAAAATGTCTTTTTACATATTTTTATTTGATATTTTTGAACTTGTTAATTCCATCTCCTTGGTGTCTAAATCTGTTGGAAATTGATTCCTTGATGTCCCTACTTTCACTCATGGTGACTTATTTTGTTTTGTATTTGACTTTCTAACTATGAGCTCATTTCACTCACACACACACACACACACACACACACACACACACACTCCTCTCACTCAATGGTTTACAGAGAATGATTAGCCCATATGGCATCACCCAGGTACTTTTTAGAGATGAAAGTTCTAGATCCCCTCTCTTAGACCACCAAACAACAGTCTCTGAGGGTAAGGCCCAGCACCCTGCACTTAATAAACCATCTGTTCACCTGATGTTCACTGAGTAGGAGACCCACAGCTCCAGAGGGCACCTGTGTTTGCCTCCAAGGGAACTAGAGAGGAGGACTGACCAAGGCCACGCTGACTGTGGGGCCCAGGAAGGCGCTGTGGCACTGTTGGTTGAAGGCTGCTTGCTGGCGAGGTGTTGCTATCACTGCCTTCTACCTCCCCTGTTGCTTCTGCTCACTGCTTTCCACTCCAGTGTCAGCTCAACATTGGTTCTTTCTGGGAGGGACAGGTTGAAGAATCCATCTTCAAAGGATTTTGTTCTAAAAATGCACTGAAAACCTCTTATCCAGAATCTAGTTGCTTATTATGGGGAGGCCCATCAGAGTACCTATCCCACCACATGGCTAGAAAAAACAATAGGATAAATGTGAGAATTTCAGTCTGTTTGTCCTCTCATCCATTATGTCAAAACATAGTCTTAAAGCTGGACACCTCAAGCAACCTGCCATCCTTGAGGCCTGATACTCCTGTGCCCCAGTCACCTCCACTGCGAAGCTCTGCTCCCGTTCCCGCAGGTAGCTATAGGTCCCCAGCAGGCTCTGAAAGTGCTTCCACACCTGGGCACGCTGCTCCAGGTCAGAGGGTCGTAGCCTAGGGAAAAGCCAGGCAGAGTAGAGAACAGTGAGAAAGCTGGTCATCTCTAGGCCCAATCCAAGTTTAGTATCAGACACCTAAGTACTTGGGCCTGGAGTATGCAGAGAGGCAGTGAGGCCATGTTTTGGGTTGTGCAGAATGGCACAGCACAATCAGGGAACCAGAAGTCAGGCCCAGAGCAAATGATTTCATTACTGGGGCTTTTTAGCACGTGGACATATAAAGCCATCTAGAAGCTGGAGTGTGATTCAGTGGTAAAGCACTTGCCAAGCATGGGTAAGGCTGTAAGTCTGACCCTCAGCACTGCAAAGAAAATAAAAAAGGCAGCTAGAAGAAGCCAAGAAGGTACCTGAATTTCCTATACCCCTCACATCACCACAGTCCCTGCAAACTGACAACCTGGCCTATTATCAGGACTAAATCTAGGGGTACAGTCCTCGTGGAAGCTGAGCAGCCCAGCACTGCTGCTGTGGCTGTGCCCCAGGCACCCACAGCTGCAGTCAGTGCTGTTGACAACACAGTCACTAGGGCTGGAATGATATATGAAACAACGCCGGCGGATTGAGTACGTGCTTCAGCACAGACCTTGTTCACATCCCTTCAAAACTCAAAGGCCCAAGGTTTCAAACTCTGACTTCCCCACCCATGTTAGAGAATCAGGCAATCTTACCTTGAGCCTCACTCTCCCAGCTCTACTCCTCAACCAACCCTTTCTCCAGGGCCTCTCCCTGCTCCATGGACATGACAAGTTACTGTTTTTATTGAGGTCTTAGAGTAGGCCCAAGATGTCACTAGGTTAGGAGACTGTGCATCTTTCTGCTCGGTTAAAGCTTCTGTGAAAAGCCAGAAGGGACAAGCTAAGTCCCCTGGTAATGACAGATCACTGATGTTGGGAGCACTCTGAGCACACAACTAGGAGAACTGAGCTCAGTGTCCCAGATTGGATGCTGCCACTAGTTAGTGAGGTAGCTCTAAGTTAGTTATTCAAGTTCTCTGCTCAGTTTCCCATCTGTATAATGAGGTCAGACCAGATGGTCTCCAAGCCTCCTTTGAGTTCTGCTTCTCTGATCCAGGGACCCAGCAGAAGACACTACAGGCCCAGCTGCAATGACTCACTCCTTCCGGATGAGCTGGCTGTCCACAGTCACTAGCCCAAAGTGCACTTCAAACAGGTACTTGAGCACACACAGCTTCCGCCGGAGGTCCCCCTCGCTCTCAGTGCGGTCTCCATTGATGGCGATGAACAGGCATTCTCCAAACTACAGGCATAGTCACACAGGGTGAGGGTGAGACTCTAAAAGGCTGCAGTTTCTGCCTTCCAAAGAGGTCTATAGGCTAAGATAAGGGAGTAGCATCTGAGCTCCCAAGGAAATGGACAGAAGTGGATGGAGGGTGCACTGAGGGCTGCTGGGCACACACTCACCAGATGCAGGACATACAGGTGGTTGCCGTTTTCTGTTGAGAAGCAGGTGTATGTGTCTGAGAGTTTCTCCAGCATCGTCATGGAGGAGATGATGATGGGGGCCAGGAGGGTACTGAGCTGGTCTTCCAGCGCCGGGAGCTGCAAGTCAGGGAGGAAACAGCACTACCTACCATGCAGGGCTGTCGAGTATTCTGACACTGAGATATGTCATTTCCAAACATGTTGGGCTACGTTCATTGCTGTCCTGGGATGCATGTGGAACATGGGCTGAGAACTGGAAACATCTGAGAATGACCCAGATACCAGGACAAAGGAACAAACAAGACCCAGAACCTACATCAAGAGACTCAACAGTGGTAGAACTGCCTAAGAGGGCACTACTGTCCTGAGGGGGAGGCTCAAAAAGAGACTGCCCCACACTTTCGTGTGGTAGCTAGGAAGGTGGGGTCGGCCTAGTAACTGTGAAGCTCAGGGTCTAATTCCAGAAGCAAACATTCAAGCAGGTGTGTCCAACCTGTAGCCTATAGCCACATGAAGCCAAGGAGAGCTATGAACACAGCCCAACACAAAGCTGTAAACTTCCTTAAATATTTATTATTTTTATTTTATGATGACTGTATTGCCTGATTGTATGCAAGTGTACCCACAGTGTGCAATGCCCATGGAAGTCAGAAGAGGTTGTCAGATTCCCTGGAACTGGGATAACAGATGGTTGTTAGCCACCATGTGGGTGCTGGGATTCAAATGAGGTCTTCTGCAAGAACAGCCAGTGCTATTAACCACTGAGCCTTCTCTCCAGCACCTCATAAAATTTACTTAAAACATGAGGGGTGTGTGTGTGTGTGTGTGTATTGTATTTGATTGTATGGTCTTGAGTATGGGCTTTGTAGATGAGGTTTTGCCACAATATCAAAAAGCTGGATAAACATGAAAGGAACTGGGCCATATTAGCCCAATGGAATGCTTGGAGCATTTAATTATTAATAATCAAGAATTCTAAGGGAGTGCTACATGTGCTAAAGTCCATGAATGGCATACACTACTTCAGGGAACTTATCTTAGGAAAACAAAGATTTGCACACAGGCATGCTCACTATAGCATAATGTACAGTTCCAAACAACTGGAAAAATATAAATGTCCAACACTAGGGAAATAGTTAAATAAATAAATAACAATACATCCAAACCACAGCTTCCTAAACACTGAGAATCAACCCCACATGGACTTGAGTATCTGAGTGTGGAAAAACTTGGCAGCAGTAAAAAGTTTCTGAATGTACAAGATGAAAAGTAAACTCAAAGTTAATTGAACAATGAATTAAGTGATGCCTTGGTTCTGAACCTTGATTCTGCAGGCTTTCCCTGCAGGTCTCATGTCACTGCATCATAACACCAACGAACACTGCCTGAAACTTCAGTTCAGACTTGAGACTCCTGCGTGCTAGGAATGTCAGTGTTTTTAAACTACATACCAGTTTTCTGTTCTTATAGAAACATGATGGTTTAATTATGGAGAACAAAGATTTCTAATATTTTCTTACTAACTTCTCTTTGCATGTAAGTATCAAATTAGTGCATCTTGATCTATATTGTGCTACAATGCCTTATTTTAAAAATAGGTAAGTTTGAGTGGTTGATTTTAATTCACACAAAAAAGTCATTAAGTGAATTTTACTTGCGATCAGGACAGAATTGTCAAAAATTTGTGAAATGTCAGTAAACACATTTTTGTCATTTGGTGCTATTCTTTAGGTAATGTGGTGTTCTTAACACTAGCAATTATAAAATCAAAATATTGGTCAACTCAGAAAAACTGAAGATGTTCTATGCCCTGATGTATCAAACAGCCTGCTGGATTTAATTCTCTTTGAAAATTTATTTTAAATTGTGTGTATGTATCTGCATGTGCATGTGGGTACGTCACATGTGTGTGGATCAGAAGAGGGGTGCTAGATCCCCTGGAGCTCAGGTTACAGGTGGTTACAAGTTGTCTCATGTGGGTGTTGGAAACCAAACTCAGGTCCTCTGAGAGAGCAGTATATGTTATGAACTGCTGAGCCATCTCCCCAGCCTCAGATTCAATTCTTTATGTAAAATAAACAAGTATATCCATGTCATTAGTATGGAAAGTTCCTTTCCTCTTTAATTATGATAAAATAATATACATACCCAAAACTGTTTGAAAAAGATTCTTTATGATTTATTATCAAGTGTCTGATTCCTACATCTATTTTATAGATCTGTTTACCTTGGGTCATGTAATATTTTATTTTATTTTATGTGCATGAGCGTATTGCTTGCAGTAGGTGCAATGACCATGGAGGTCAGAAGAGGGTGTCAGATCCCTTGCAACTGGAGTTACAGGTGGCTGTTAGCTGGGAACTGAACCTGGGTCCTCTGTAATAGCAGCTAGTGCTCTTAACTGCTGAGCCATCTCTCCAGTCCTTCATGTAAAAAGACGTTGCGATGGGAAAAGTTTAAGAAGCCCTAATATAGGGGATGGAAGAATCCATGCAGCTGCTTAAACATTACTGTTTCAATGATATGGAAAATTCCTCCGACTCTGTGTGTGTGCGTGCGTGTGTGTGTGTGTGTTTTAAAAGGATGGTTGCTCTATATTTTAAAATGCACGGAAAAAACCCCATGTACTGAAAAGTACTAAGAAGCATGACACCATTTAAGGTATCACTTCTGGATAGAGGAATTATGAGTGATTTTTTTCTGTTTTTGTTTCTGTACTTTATGCTCCCTAAGAAGTATCCATTTGCTCTGAAACATTGTTCCTCATTCCTTCCCAATGCCCCCCAAACCCCCATCCAAAAAGAAACCAAACAACCAGATAAAAACAAAAGGGAAGTGGCAAATACGTTCAGACTTTGGGAAGGGATGCTGGAGAAAGCTGTGCGAAGTTGCCAACAAACTCCATTCTTAACGATGGAGTGAAAAGAAGGGAAGAAACAGATGATTCTGCCAGGCCGATTTCAGAAGACCCAAACGGGGCTTGTGGGAGCCAACTCTTCACCAGGAGCTGGTGAGATGCACACAGAGCAAAGCAAGCTCTTGTTTTGAAATGAGAACCAAGCAGTAGCTCTAGGAATGGCACAGAGCAGGGTAGCACAAGATCCTTCCAGTGCTCAGGAAGGACCCCTATGGTCTGTCAGTCTCTTTCCTGGTGCCCACAGGCTACCTATCCCAGTCACTCCCATCCCACAGCCTGTTCGGTGCCTTCCGCTAGTGGAACTCAGCCTGAATTCATGGTGTTTACTCACCATCCAGTTCACTGTACATTGTCTCTCTCTGGATCCTGCATTCCCCCAGAGCACAGACCACATTGTTAGGCCGTTGCTGTATCCCCAGAGGCCAGCATACAGCATACAGGCTCAGTATTTGTTAAATAACTATCCTCTCACATAGGCAAATGCTTGTGGAATTATTCATGGTCTATGTTCTTCTTTAACTGTTACAAATTGCGTTAATTGAAAAGTCATTAAAAAATCTAGATCGACTGCAACACTTTAAAGGCAGTAGCTTTCTCTACACAGGTATACTGAGAATCTTCTGTGGTGGGAGGAGATGAACAATTTTCAGTGTATTTAGAGTGTGAAGGAGCATTCTTATATATTCCTCAGCAAAATTATAAAGTGCTACAATATTTGTGAATGGCTTTTAAATCATTTCTATTCTTAGGAACAATCATAATATCAATCATTGGATAAGGGATAAAATTCGAGCACAATGTTCCCCATGGCAGCACTGATAATATACATGCAATATAATATATATGAATATATATTATACACATTAATATATAATATATATTATTAGTATACATTGGGGAAATGCTTAAATGAAGATACATTTATTCACATACTTGAATATAATGGTATAACTCAGAACTATGCATTGTGGTCCATTCAATGAAATGGGAAATGATATAATGGAAAGTGAAAAAAACTCAAGAAATAAAACCATAAATGTGATATAATCCCTACTATCTAAAGATCCAAAGCAGACATATTAAAGAGCTAAGGAAGTGGAATTAGGAGTCATTTATTATTTCCCTTCATTTTCAAATTCCCTACAGTTACTCATGTTATTTAGATTATCAGAAAAAAGTATGTCATAATAAAATATAGAACTTTAGGACTTTTGTTCCTTTACACTAGTTGTCTAGAAACTAAAAACTCAGGAGTGCGGGCTGGAGACATGACTCAGCAGTTAACAGCACTGGCTGCTCTTGCAGAGGACCTGGGTTTAATTCCCAGCACCCACATGGCAGCTAACAACCATCCTTAACTCCAGTTCCAGAGGAGCCAATGCCCTCTTCTGATCTCTGCAGGAATTCCACCACATGGATGCACTTGCATACATGCAGACAAAACACTCCTACACATAAAATAAAAATAATAAAACAAAACAAATAAAAAATCATGAATTAAATAAATTCTTAAGATTGGATGGATTGATTTCTAAAAAAATAAAATAGTCAAAGAGATAGACCTGATTTTTAGCTTAAATAAAATTGCTGGAATGCCTGTGCTCTCTGAAACCTTGTTTTCTCTTAACAACTGATAATAGTGCTGACAATGGCAGTCAGTTGAAGGGCTCAGTGGGGGATTAGGCCCACAGCTGGTCCTGAGGGGCAGTCAGTCTGTGCTGCTGTGGAAATGTAAGAATTTCGTTTTTAAAGACTTATTTTATTAATTAAAAAAATTTCATGCGTACGAATGGTTTGCTTGCATGTAGATAAGTGCGCCCATGTCTTGCAATGCCCTCAGAGGTCATATGATGGCACCAGATCCCCTGCAACTGGAGTTAGGACAGTTGTTAGCTATCATGTGGGTGCTGAGAATCACACTCCAGTTGATTGTAAGAGCAGTCTGTGCTCTTAACCACTAAGTCATTTCTCCAGCTCCTGCAGAAATGGGTTTATCATTTATAACTAATAAAAAAAAATTTTAACTCGAAATTTACTTTGAAAACAATTCAAAATAAATCACTCTTGTAAAATATAGAATGGAAATTATACAGGTGAAATGACAACTATTTCTGAGTAATATTAAAGTAACAAATGGGATGTTCATATGCAAAGTAGTTTCAACCTATACTTTACATTGGATTCAAAGTCTCAAATAGATCATTAGGCCTTATATAAAATTCAAAACTAAGCTGACTTGGAGGTGCATGTCTGCATTCTAGCACTTGGGAGGCAAAGGCAGGAGGACTGCAAGTTAGAGGGTAGCCTGGGCTATACAGTGAGATTCTGTCTGCAAAACAATAGGGGCTGGAGAGATAAGTTAGTAGGTAAAGGCACTTGTTCTCAAGTTCCATGACCTGGATTTGATCTCTAGAGACCACATGGTGAAAAGAGGGAACAGACTTCTCCAAGTTGTTCTCTGACCTCCATGCCAGGTCATATACATACATACATACATACATACATACACACACACAAATAATAAAAATTAAACAATAACAACAACAATAAAATTCCAAAACCAAGACAAAACTCAAACGACACAAATTCCAGAAGAAGATACGGGGAGAACTCTTTGTAATCTTAGTTTAGGCAAAGATTTCTTAGATGACATCAAAAGCATGATCTGTAAAAGCAAAAATGAAAAACTGGAACTATCAGAATGAAAAACTTCTGTTTTTCAAAAGACATTCTTAAGATCATGCATAGATAAGCTACAGACTGGAAGGAAATAGTTGTAAAACATAGATCTAATAAAAGACTTATGTCCAAACTACATATGAAACACTGAAAAGTCAGTAGAACAATCTAGAAAATGATAAAATATGGGCAAAAGATATGGCAAAGAAGAACACAAAGAGACACTCAAAGTCATTAGTCACCAAGGGATGAAAGATAACTCAAGAGATTCTGGTCGACATCGATTAGACTCTCTACAGTGAAAAAGACTGAAGAGTATCAGTGAGGTGCTGGAGGGCTGCTGGCAGGATGGGAAGTGGTAGATGCGTCCTGTGGGAAAGCGTGTTAGCATCCTAAGACCTCAAGCAAGCCCCACTTGATGCAGCCACTCTTAGGTATTTAGCCATGAGGAACCAGAGCATAAGCCCATGCAAAGACACAGATTCCCTGCTGCTGTGTTTGTGGCAATCAAAACCCAGAAACAAACCAAATGTCCAACAATATGGTAAACCAATACATACACTGCGGTATCCAGATACAGCAGATTACTACTCAGAAATGGAAAGGAATGAATGGCTGATATGTGTTAAAAAAAAATGGCTGAAGAAGTGAGAAAGAATGCTGCTGAGTGAAAAAGGCCAGGCCTAAACCAAACATATCACGGAATGAACCCCACATACAAACTCATCATGCCAGAAAACAGCTCAGTGATTAGAAGGGAGTGCAGGGAGTAAAAGGAACGCAACTTTTGGAGTGGCAGATATTTTAATGATTGTGACTGAATCACAGGTATACACGTGTCAAATTGCACACTTTAAATGCGGATAGATAATGGTCAGTTTAGTCTATCTTAATCAGCTGCTAAAAATGAATGCATTAAGCTTATGGTAAGCTTTCTGGGTAAAGAACCTGACAACACCAAGTTCCTCTCTGGTGAGGCTAAAATGTTAATTCCTCTTTTGCTCACTGGCCCAGGCAGCTTTGGTGGGAGGGAAAATTGCTGTACTCAAGAGTATCAAAAGGACTGCCTTGCATCTAGGTGTGAGGAATCCCAGACAGCCATGTGTCTGGCAGGGACCTGACACATGATCTGCTGGGCCCTCCTGCTGGCCAGGAAGAGGCTCTCCTCCTCGCCTTGTGATAGCCTTGGGTAGCTCAGGCTACCAAGCCTTCCTGAGATCACCCTGCTGCACTCACCTTCTCTTCCTCATTCCCTGATGCAAACTTCAGTCGGAGATTCTCTTCAAATTCGTCATCCGTCCAGTAGAAGAGGACCTCCGCACTCTCAGTGGTCACTAAGACACACTTCATCTTCTAGGGAGTGGCAAGGACAAGGGTCACAGCGGAGTTCAGCCTGAGCAATGAGAAGTTTCTCACCCCAGCAGATGTTCACGGAGCCCTTTGTTGCACTCAGGCACACTGAGTGCCTGTCCAGTGTTATCCTGTAGCACCCCAATGTAAGTCCGGTGACCTGAGGATGCAGGGCCGCAGAAGGAGGGTCAGGGAGTCCAGGGTGGTACAGTCTACTGCTCTCCTCATTCTGCCTGATTCCCACAGCCTCAGAGTGGGTGCTGCCCACCTCCCCACCAGCCCCAGGACGGGAACATCATCTACCTGGGCAAGGTGCACAGCAGAACTTCCAAGGAACCAAACTTCGTGACCAGTTCAGAGGACAAGAGCACAGCATCCTGGGTTCTGCAGATGCTGAAGGCAGAGAGAGCATGAAGGCATGCGGAGGCTCTGGTCTCCACTGCTGCCTCTTCCCGAACATGGACAAGTTGGGGAGGGGTTGAGGAGTCACAGGTACCCACCCCATTGTAGAGGCCATGAAACTAGTAAACAGAGCTCTTTGTTAGAGCAGGTGCCCACACACATTGGTTCCCACCTCCCCGAGCAGCCCCCGGAGCTTGCTGTGAGCACCTGATGGGGGAACCACAATGTATAGCCCAGGCTGGCAGGAAGCAGTCCGGATGAGAACAGAAGGTATCCTGGAAGGGTGCCACGAATGGCCATAAACTAACAGAAAAAAGTATCCGGGTTTGGTTCTAGTTTTAGCTTTCCCAGGTCCACAACTCGAGTCTCAACCCCCACTGCGAAATGATGGAACAAATATCCGAGGTACCCTCATACTTGGTTTCAGGGAGTCACCAGGACCCAGCCAGGCCCATCTCAGCTCAAGTTCAGCTTTCTGTAGGAACGGTGGGTGTCACTATTCCCCAGCTTCCCTGCTTAAAGTCAGAGGGCAGACAAACTGGCTCCAGAATCCTTCCTACTATAAGAAGTGAACAATTTCAGGCGAAGACAAAGGGAAGCTGGGGTTCGGCATCTTTCGCAAAACAACTCCGAGCCTTGCCGTCACCTTCCTGGAATCATGAGCATGCTTCTCAGTGGGCATTAGGTTTTACTGCTTCCTATTTATTTTCTGACTTCCTTCTTCTCCTGTTATCCTGCTCTAAAGAGGGAAGTCTGAGGTAAGGGGCCAACCTGGGAAAATCTCCAGTGTTTACCACTCTTACCATAGCTCTCTCTCCTCCTCCCCACAAACTGCCCCGGTGGTCCCCTCCGGCTCGGCAGCTCCCTAGTGGGTGGTGGTGGTGGGTGCTGGGTAAGGGGTGGGGACTCAGAGCCCGCAGTGCTCCAGCAGGGCACCAGTTAGCACTGCGTCACAGCAGAGCCCCCGCCAAGCGGCTGCTCAGTACTCCAGCAGGGTCATCCCCAAATCCCTACGTCCTCCCAGTCTCACAGTGGCCCAGGGAAGGAGGCCTGGTGTGTGGCACCCGCTCCCAGAGAGCAGTCGTCCGCGGCCCGCTCCCGGGAACCCCAGGGTCTCGCCAAGCCGAGAAGGCCTGCGCGGGGGTCACCCAACGGAGGGGCGTCCAGGGACGGTGCTTGGACACCCACGAGGTCCACGTACCAGATCGGTGGTTCACACCACCAAGTCTGCAGCCAGCCCGTGGCGCTCTTCCGGGTGTGCCCGCGTGACCTATCCACGTGACCACGCTCCTGCTGTGGGGTCGAGCCCCGCCCCCTCCTGGTAGTGCTCTTGCTGGGCGTTGCCCCCTGCAGGCCACTGCTCTTGTGGGTCACCCTGGCCCCGCGAGCCGGGGGTGCTACGGTGTTCCCGCTGGCACCAAGGAGGGCTGCCGCAGCACCTGCTGCTGCGTGACTGTGACCGTGACCGTGGCAGACGCCCGTCCCTTGCCTTAATTCACGGGATTTCCCACAGATTTACAGAAGGGGAAATTGTGGCCCCAGGGTGGAGAACTAATTTCCTGAGGAGTGGACAAACTAGAACCAGAACCAGGGTTCCTGGCTCCTCCCTTGGCTGGGCCCTTCCCCACCTCTGGTTATCATGCTGAACCTAGTTGTGGGTGAGAGCTGTCCTTAGTGAGTGCTTTCCTTTGCTTACCTTCCTGGGTGAGGGTGGGGGTTCCACCTGCAGAAGAGCCCTGCAGTCTCCAGGGTGCTCAAGCTCCAGTTACTTTATCAGAGTTCTCAGTCCCCTTAGGGGTGGACTACGCATTAGGGTTTTTGTTCTGAATCTGTTTGCAACCTATTTAAATTGTACATGTATTTGGAGTTGTCAAATGAGTGAAGAGGCTAATGGAAGGGACAAGATCCCCACCCAAGTCCCCACTGGATGTCTCGGCCCTGCCAGGGCCCAGACCAGCAGAGAAGGAGGTGCTGAGGCTTGCTGTCGGTACCGCAGAATGAATATCCTGAGGAGCAGGCCAAGAATGGGTGCCTCCACCACTTCAGCAGCAGTACAAAGAGCATCACTCCATTTTTCTTCCTGTGCCTTTCATTACCACCCCGCCAGCCTCAGTCTACAGCACAGCGCCAGGTAGCAGGCATCCCTCCCGTCAGACCTGCCTGTTTGTTGTGGACTCTTTGTCTTGTGTTCAGCCACCGTGTGTTTTTTGTATGTCAGTTTGTAAGCTTGAATAATTGTTATTGTCCAGTTAAGAAGATTATAGTCATCCTACTAGGTGTGGAGTGCTATCTGGTACTTTGATTTGTATTTCACCAATACTAATGATGTTCACTATCTCTCCATGTGCTTTTCTGGTCGTTTGTGCATCTTTTTATTTTTGTTTTTGAGAAATATTAAATTATATCCTTTACCCCTTTTATTTATTTATCTATTTTAGCTTATTTAATGTCTTTTATAACTGGATTATAAGAATTCTTTATATTCCAGATGTGATGCTTACCAGACATGAATTATAAAACATTCTTTCATTTTTTAAGTGTGTGTGTTGTGTGTGTGTGCATGTGGAGGCTGGGAGACAGCTTCAGGTATCATCCTCAGGAATGCTGTTCATCCCCTTTGAGACAGAATTTCTCATTGTCCCAGAGTCACCAATTAGGCTAGACTGACTGTTCGGCAAGGCCCAGGCATCCACTTGATTCCACATCCCCAGCACTGTCTTGTCTTACAATCACACAGCAACATCGCTGGCTTTTGTGTGGTTTCTGAAAATCTAACTCAGGTCTCCGTGCTTGCAAGGCAAGCATTTTACCAACCAAGCCATTCCCTAGCCCATCGCTTTCTTAATGGTGTCTTTGCACCATCAAAATGTTTAATTTTGATATAATTGAGTCTAACCTATTTTTATTTATTAGATTTTATTATTATCATAAGTTTCAGTTTTGTGTGTGTGTGTGTGTGTGTGTGTGTGTGTGTCTTTAGCTAGCCTGGGCTGGTCTCAAACTTGCAATCCTCCTGCCTCAACCTCCTAAGTGTTTGGATCACTGATATGAGCCACCACACCATGTTGATTTTGCCCTTTTAGAACTTTGGCCATCCCAAGTATTTGGTAGTATCTCACTGTGGTTTTAATTAGCCATTTTCCTAATTAATTTTTCCATGGCTTATATACAGTGTGTATCTCTTCTTTGTAGAGTGCTACAACTTTTTTACCAATTAAAAAAACTGGACTTTTTATTGCTTTATTTATTTAGATACAAGTCCTTTACAAATCAGCCTGTAGCTTTGCCTTTTTATATTTTTTCCAATGACTTCCTTTGTGTCCAATATATCAGTTTACATGAGGAAAAGCAGGAAAACTATAGTGGCTGGAGCAGAGACCACCTGACAGAACTGGACAACAGATGCTCAGGTGACCCTGAGGTTCAGCTAATCCAAAGTCCTCATTTTACAGATGAGGACACTGAGGACCAGAGAGGCTGAGCAGCCTTTCCTCCGAGGCAGCAGAGTCAGAGGGACAGCACTGTCATGGTCGCCGGGTGCAGAGTTGGCTTCTAGTTCTCCAGTGACCTTTTTACCCACTTTGCTCTTTGTTGTAAACTCTTTCCTTTGGATTGAAACACTCTCTTCTGCAGGATGGAGAGCGGTTTATAAGATTGACATAAAAATTAAAAGCCTCAGGAAACTAAAAATTTACAAGATTCCCAAGGTTATAAAAGCAGTAAGCAATTTCTGGGAAGACGAGACTCTTCCATGGAGCTCCCTGCCAGAGATACAGCTTTCATGAGTTGTCCCCTATGCAGGGGTGGGCTTTTCTGTGATGCAGCTGCCTTTGAGTCACCCACGCTTCTTAAGGAACCACAGTGATCTCACTGGTTCACCAAGTTAGACTTGAGTGGAATCATTTCTCTGCTCTGTTGTCGGTGCTCTGTCTTGGGTGAATGGACATTTGTGACATTTGGCAGGAAAAGACACACATTATTTAGGGTTTCCAATTTTATTTTTTTGGCATGTCCAGTAGAGGGCGCAGGATTTAGTATTAAAGAGCACTACTGAATAGAAGTGGAAGGCAAATAGTTTTCTGATTGAAAAAAAAAAAAAAAAAAGCCAAATACTGGGAGAGGCAGGACTTTAGTGGAGTAGGTAAACAAAGCTCAGTGAGGTCATTACAGACTGCAAAGTCTTCTGTATATTTTGACATCACCACATATAGATAGTAACAGTCAATTAAAAACAAATCAGAGATTGGGAGCTCATACTCCTGTGCATCCCCCAACCTCCCAGAATCCCTCAGAGTTTCTAGACCTCGAGTATCTAGATGGGGCAGAGGAACTGAGTGCAAGGGATGCAGTACCAATTCCAGGTGAGGTCCCTGACTGTTCTCACTTGGCCCTACAGGCTTTCTCTCTTTGTCTGCCAAGTGCATATTGATGCCCATAGGAATCTTTCAGGAAAAGGCCAAAGATGTCAGAAGGTCTCCAACAGTCTGGATCCCTAAGTGGCTATGTGGAACAGAGCTGTTGCCCCTCCCCCATGTTACCACCAACTGAACTTTATGTGACTTATGAACAAGAAATAAACTTTGATCGTGTTAAGTCATTGAGATTATGGAGCTTACCTGTTATTATAACAGTTTTCTTGACCAATACAAACAATGACATTTAACTTGGATTATGAAATTTAATTTCTATTTGAAATGATTAAGGCAAAGCTTTCCTGGGGGGAGAGCAGGAGAACAAGGAATCATTAAATCAAAACCCCAACACATATTAATGTTCAATCAGTCTGTCTTAGGTCCAGGTGTAGTGTGGAAACCAGTTGCTTCTCTCCCCACAAAAGACCCTGGCAACAGAAATTTAGAGTAGTCATATTTTATTACTTACAAACATTACCTCAAAATATAAACTACCTCATGGACCCAAACTCCCTGCAATCACCAGGCTTGCATAAACCATAATCTAATCTGTTTTCTGGGAGGAAATATTAACACCTGTTAAAATCCCCTGTACAGAGCCCCAGCTTTTCCTGGGGGATGTTCTTGCACTCATTTTGCTAACTTCCGTATGAATAAAATTAAGGTTTCCTTTTGTTTCTTCCAAAAGTATATAATTTATTGCATAACATTTACAACTTGAGAAAGAACCCTAGGATATTTTCCTGAATAGTAATTAGGAGAGTAATGTTCCCGACATGGGTTGTCAGAGGGTCCCCCATTTCTCTGCAGCTCACAGGACCATGGGATTAATTAATGAGCCAGTCATATGGAAAATTCTCCGCTCCCCCCAAATGCTCCCAGCGCTGACAGGCACTGCTCTGGTGTCTGGAAGGAAGTGGTGCCAATGCCGTTGCTTTGTTTTATTATCCTGGTTTAGAGTGTAATTTTCAAGTATTTGCATGAAGTATAACCCCTAGGGTGATGCAGTACGATTTATTGTTCAGTATAGGAAATGAAGAAGCTTCCAGATCTCAGAGTGGTGGAGAGAAGGAAACAGTACCTCTGCCACTTACCTCCTCAGGATCTAGAAATACCAAGAATCATCACCTAGGGTTGGGTCAGTGTGGTGGGAGTGGTCCTTAGATTGTTTTACAAACGGAGGAGCAGACCAGGGAGCCCACTTGTAGGCCAAGGTGAGCCTGGATTCTGCTGAGGCTGTTCACTGTCCTCCTTAATATCCACGAGAACTGCTTGTTGACGGCATCAAACCCCGAAGTCAATTGCTGCCCAGGCAAGCATATGAGTTCTCTGCAGGACACACATGGGATATTAAGAAAGCTAGTGGTGGGCAGCATAGAGATGAGAAGAGAGTGGCTGTTGTCACATGAAAAGCAGGGTGTCATCAGAACAGTTTTTGAAATCCAAAAAACCTAGGTCCAAGGCCCAGTTCTGCCACTCTGTGTATCTGGATGGATGTGGAGTTCCTTCTCTAATCCTCACTGGCTCCAGTAGGGCCTAAATACTGTCGAGAAGGCATTCAGTAAGGGAAGGGAAATTCTTTTATTCTAAATGTTCCAGTTCTTTTGGTCTTATAATCATATGGATAAATTCTTCCTTTGAGCATTGCCTGTCTTTATCTTTTCAATGGACAGAGCCTAAAAAAAAGGCTACAAACAATTCTGAAATTGAGCCTTCATTGCATCTCAGTGCAGCAGATGTCGCTGGGTCCCCTCTTGGGGACAGAGTGGCTGGCGGATGGAGGACTGTGGAGCTAGAGAGCACCTTAGTGAGAAGCAGCATTCAGCAGGGCTCAGCCTGGCCAATGCTGTGAGGCTGGGGAGCAGTGGCTGTAGAGGAAGCATGCTAGATAAGAGCGTGTACTCTTCCTTCCTTTGCCTTCTCAGAGCCACATCATATTATTTTTGGTGGCTCTGCTGATATTTGAAAACATTGAAGTCCTTCCATGTCCCAGCACTTTTACCATCACAGGGATCCACCTGGTTTGCCTTTGCTTCTTCAGAGGTTAAATACCAACTTTTTGTTTTCAGAAAGAAAGCCTCTGTAAGTAGACTTGCAAGGTATTGCCTGCAGCCTGAGAGTCCTGTGTGCACGCAGGACATTCATGCGGGATACACCTGAGGATGCTGGCCTGGCCTGGCCTATGCTGCCTGAGGACGCTCAGTGGCTAACAGCCCTCACACCCCCAGTGCTCATCCCTGGTGCTGGAAGTGGGTGGAAGACCTTCAGGTCAGAACCCATGGGCCCCTCTGTCCTGCATGATCATACAGGGCTTTGAGCCCACCTTCCTGGAGGCTGACCAAATCCCAAGGAAAGGCAAGACTGCAGAAGGAATCTTGGTTCTGGGAGTTCCAGGCCTATAGACTCACAGTTGTTGGGTCTGGCCTTTTCAAATTTTTCTCTAGCTAGAGATAATGCTAATATTTCACCGTGGCAGCTTTTTGCAGGGTATTAGAAAAATGGGAACTTTCTTTCCAAATAACAATGAGAATTTATTCTGAGGCTTTGTGATAAGAAATGAGAAAGAAAATCATTCCTAGAGGCAAGAGGACCAGAAAACCATCTCAACAAAAGGCCCAGACTTCTCATTATGCGTGATTACTCTTTCAATAAGCATTTTCACAAGCCTGTTCTTTGGTTTAAAATGAAGGGATCTTATGTTGCCCATGATCTCTGCTGTGTCTTGCATGAAGGAAAACTGACTGGTGGTGGAGGAGCTCTCTGCTCTTTCTTTTCTAGCAGAGCCAGCTGTTCCCCTGCTGTGAGTTAAGATGCTCTGTTTACCACACAGGCTCTCTTTGGGGGTGAATGTGAAAGACAATTCTTATAAAGAACAACTCCCACTGGTTTAATAAATGTTCCTTCCACCCCCTTCCCCAAGGGCATCAAGACCGATGCCCTGTGCTAAAATTGCTGTGGAGTGTGATGTCATAGTGAGTGTCCTGGTGTCTTCTGAGTAATGCAAATACTTCTTCCATGAGATAGTTGTGAAGACAGAACTGCAAGACCCCAAAGATAAATTTCAGTGCTTCCCTCTTCCCCTTTTATTAGCTAAAAAGCAAACAAAACTTCAGCCTCTTGGGTGCAGCATTTAATACACAGAGAAAGACAAAAGCAGCAGAAATTACCTACATTCTGCAAGACTTAGTGAAGAATCAACACTTATTTACAGAAAGTGTGTTTGGATGGGGCTCTGGAAGTCCTGGCTATACTGAGTGAGTAGAGCGTCACCAGGAGGTGAAACCCGGTAGTTTGTGACAGGAAAAGCCATAGAGCTTGATGGTTAGATGGGAAGGTTTTGGATTATTCCTCAAACAGAAACCCTTTACACTGGGTGACCCTGGGCAAGGAAGGACCCTCTGCATGCCTCTTGGGAACATCAGGATGACAACAGTAACTTCATCGTGGGGCTTCTATACATGCAAAGCAATCTAGCCCAGGATCCAGCCATTAGGGGCCTCTGGTTATCTTGCCACTGTCAGGGGGTCCTGCAGCTGCCCCCTGACTGGTATTCAGAAGAGATTTTGATATGTGTTCAAGGAAAAAAAAACAATCTGCTGTCTCCTTTCTCTTTTTCATGTGCTTCCTGGCTTTGGGTTGCCCACTTGTCTCTTCCTTTCCTTCCTTCCTATCTCCAGCCTCAGCACTTCCCTCTCAAAGCTGAAACTTCCATGGGAGGCACCACGTTCCTGAGAGGAGATGCCCACTAGAAGCCTGGCTGGGTAAGCAGTCTCATGTCCGTCCAGATGCTTCCATGCTGACCGTTGGCGGGTCCAGCCTGTCCTCAGTCTCTCCCACTCTTGTTTGCTCTAGTATATCTATAGAAGATGCTTCTCCTCCTGTACCTGACAATAAGTACATCCAAACCTGACTCCACGGTCAGAGTCTTAGATCTAGAATTAGACAGGTGCCTTCTGGCTTCCAAATTTCCAGTTCACCAAACCGAGAATCCTTTGCCACCTTGCTTGTCTAAACCCCCTCTGTCTTTCACTTTGCAGCCTTAACTCAAATCCTTACACTTCAGGTTTCTAAGTTAAGTCCCTGCTGCTGCCTTCAGTCATTAAGCTCCTGCCCCAGGTCTGTCCTGCACAACAGCAGAGCTTATGTTACTGGCTTATCTGGCATTCAGGATAGTGTTAAGTATCTGCCTCCTCCTTAAGAGAAGCATCATTTATGTCCTTTATCCTGAGGACTGTCACGTCCACAGAAAGTCATTGCAGCTTCTTTGCAAAGACCTCCCCATATAAAGGTCCCGGTCATGAACTTTAAATCATTCTCCCTTGAGTCTGCCCAACTCAGGTGCCTCCCACCTACCATTCTACCATGGCCATTTGAGTGATTTCTCATTCTTCCCCAGGGCTAACTGTTCTATGCTCAAGTAAGCTGACCTGGGGTAGGAGAGATCTGGTAATGACCAGATGGGATCTCTGCCTAATGAACACCACTGAGAGACTCAGTTATATGGGAAGACACAGAAAGAGATGGTTCAGTTGTGTTTACAATGGCTTTGATTCATACCTTCTAAATGGTTTTCAGTCAATCAAACAACTAAGGGCTTACAATCTGAAATCTTTGAAATCCTTTCAGTTTAGGGGCCATGTCTAATTGCTTTGTTGGGTTGATGTGTTTGTGTGTGTGTGTGTGATGTGGTTATGTGTATGTATGTGTGTGACTATATGTGTATACTCGATGTTGCCTTGTGCTCTTTTTTTTCTACCAAAACCCTCTTCCTTCTGGCCACATGAAGGATGATGATTGCTTTTTGTGGTGCCTAATACATTGCTCTCCACTCAATGAATATTGTTACCTGACTCCCATTCCAAGCCTGGGGGAATCTTGATTCACAGAGGAATAGAGCCTTCTTACGAAATCTGGAGAATGATTGTAATTCTACTTTTGAAGCACCCGCTTCCCAGAGGAATAGTCAGTGATGGATGTCACTGTCAAAAACCCAGATGCACACACTCATACATCAGCCAGGAAATTATATAAACAGCTCACCCAGCAGGCCAGAGCTGACTCACCCATTTGCTCCCCTATGGGAAGAGAGGTGTCAGGAAACCCAAGGCAGCAGCAGGAAACAGACAAGGAGAGGGAGTTAGAAGAGGTTTAGAATCTTGCAGGTCCTCCTAGCTTTTTCCTTCCCCATCTTCTGTTGTGGGCAGGCAGCAACAGGCCAAGGTTTGGGGCTTGTAGTTACACTGCTGTGTGACCGGGATCATGGGGAGCTGTTTGAAAACATTTGCTCTGAAAATGTGCTGTCAGCCTGTTTTCCTGATGTATATAAATGGACATATACTTTTATCTTTGCATAGGAACACAGGATGTCTACATTTTCCTTAGGGATAGATGCGACCTACCTAGGCTAAGCTCACACTATGACATTTAGTCTCTTTGGAGAACAAGTCTATGTTGACTCCTGGAGGATGGGGAGCAGAGGCTGGTTGCTAAGAAGATGTCTGAAAAATAAGGGTACTTTTAGGGTGGAAGAGTAGAAAGCAGTCCAGTGGGCCCACCAGTAGCTTGTGAGTGGAGAGTGGTTTATCGGTAACGGCAGGCCAAAGCATTAACATTCTTGACCACATAAAAGCCCATGGTGACTGGAGGGATGACCAACGTCCGGCCGGCCCGCAGGGGGCGGGGCTTCAGTTCTGGAAGGGTACCGTCGTCCACCATCACTAAGGGCTGGCCATTCAGCTGCACTGACCTACAGCAGGGAGAACAGCATGGGACTCATTATCACCTTATTTGCATCTTTCATTCATTTATTGACAGGTAAGAGACCTGGTATAATGCAATTTGTTTATGGTTATTCTGAAAGTGGCAGAGACATAGCTAATAAGTCTGCTTTTCCTTTTTAAAAATTATCTATTTATTTAATGTGTATGAGTGTATTGCCTGAATGTATATAAGTGCACCCATGTCATGCCATGTCCACAGAAGACAGCAGAGGGCGTTAGATCCCCTGGAACTGGAGTTAAAATTGGTTGCTAGCCACCATGTGGGTGCTGGGATTCGAACCCAAGTCTTCTGCAGGAGCAGTCAGTGCTCTTAACCATTGAGCCATCTCTCTAGTCCATAAGTCCATTTTTCAAGTTTGAGTATCATATTTAGTATTTAATAAATGTTTCCATTTTAGCAACACAACAAAGTAGGTGGTAAAGTAGGACTCCATGATCACAATTCACCTCTGCTGCCTCCTTTTATTCCTTTTGTGAAACTAGGCATTTTCACCTTACAGAAACTGGACCACATCCCTAATGAACTTAGAAAAGAGAAGCATCTAGGCTTAGGCTGGGTGGGAGGGAAATGCCAGCCATCATTGGCCTATGGTACAGAATCTCAATAATTTCCCATCTATTTCTGACAGCCATATTTCCAGGTAGAAGCTCAGTGTTATGGGTCAGCAGAAATGACCAGAATCAGACCACCAGATGGAAATGAGGTGGTGGGTGACCTTCAGATAATCAGCATCATAGTGATGACTACCTTGGGCCTTGCCCAGCCTTCAGAGTGACAACACTGCAGTGATGTCAATTGAGCTACAGGTAGACTAAACTGTTAGAGGGCAAGAGATCTTTGTTTACTGTTTCTTCTTTGCTACAAATGAGAGACAAGTTTAGAGAGAAATAATCAGATCCATGCCAGATAAAGCAGTGAATTCACATAGACAAATGTGCTGTAAATTGCTTCTAATGGAGAGGGAGGCAGAGAAGAGCTCCAGGCCTGGTCCCACATGGGGAGATTTGGGCTGGTTCCAGCTCTGTCAGGCCAGAGGGAGCTGCCCCTCCTGTTCCTGTTGGAATGACTGAGGGCTGAATGAGCAAGCAAGAGACTCCTAGATGAACAGTTAGGCTTGCCTCTGGATTGTGTGTGGGTCAGAGAATTGAGATCTGAAGGTCAGTATTGACTTCATCAAATATGCAAGAAGCTTTTGATTCTAAATGTCAGGGAGCTCTTGCTTCTTCAGTGGCAAAGACAGCCTGCTTTATTGGAGTGGCAGGCCAGGAGAAGTGTGGGGTTCACATGCAAAAGAAGCCTCAGACACGTTATATTTTTATAGTGTATTTCCATTATTTTATTTCAGAAGATGTGAGTATCCAACAACCAGACATAAGCACAGTCAAATGCAAGTTCAATAGCACTAATTAACCTTTCTAAAGCACACTCAAATGTGTATCACCCCTCTGCTTGCACACTGTCAGTGGTCTCTCTTCTAAGTAGAATTAGGTGCAAGGAATTAGGCAATGACCTTTAGATTCAGATGCTCTCAGAGTACTGATGCCTTTGGGTTCTGGGAATTGCAAAACAAAGAGTGATGGAGCAACCCTTTAAAAGTCTACGCTGAACTAAACAAGAAAACAAAAATCCCATTAAAAATTGGGACAAGGAACTAAACAGAGCATTCTCAAAAGATAAAGTGAAGATGGCTGAGAAATATTTGAAAATATGTTCAATATCCCTACCCATCAGGGAAATGCAAATTAAAACTACTTTGGAATTTCATCTTACTCTAATCAGAATGACTTTCGTAGCCATTTTTTAATCTTAGAAACCTCAAAGGACAATAAATGCTGGTGGATATGGGTAAGGGGAACACGTATTCACTGCTGGTGGGAACTGGTACAGTCACTATGGAAGTCAATGTGGAGGTCCCAAGAAAGCTAGAAATCGATTGGCTACATGAGCCTGCCGTACCTTCCTGGGCATATACCTAAAGGACTCTATGTCCTACTACAGAGATACCTGCTCATTCACGTTCATTGAGGCTCTATTCACTGTAGCCAGGAAGTGGGAACAACTGATGAATGTATAATGAATAGAATATTATTTATCTGTTAATAAAAATGAATAATGAGATTCACAGGTAAATGGACAGAGATGGAAACAATCATCCTGAGTGAGGGAACACAGACCCAGAAAGACAACTGCTGCAAGTTTCTTCTCACAAGTTTCCTCCTTTGGATCTTTAGATATGTGTGATTCATTCGGAATACCCATAGAGGTCAGAGGTCAGATGATAAGACCCTATTGCTGAAGATACCACTATATACGTTAGTCATAGACTGTGAAGAAATCAAGCTGAAGTTGACTTTGAAGCTTCATCCCTATGGCTAGCTTTCAGTATTGGAAGGTGCTATGTACACTTGCCAGAGGAGAAAAATAGTCTTATCCACCCACCTGTGACCTCTGAGAGCTACAATAACACCTGGCCTAGCAAGATGTAACCACGGGTGAACTAGTGACACTAATGTTATGGAAACAAACAAATACTTTATGATTGGTGCACCCCCAAAATGGAATCCATGCCTGGCACTGTTATCTGGTCATGAACTTGTGGCTAGACAGGTCACAGGTTGTAGAGAAGAACCTATTACTGATACCCTGCTACATGAACATAGTATTAAACTGACTCCTAATGATTTATTGATATACCCATAGATTAGGGCATCTTTCAAGACTTACAGAGAAGTTTCTTGTAGTAGATGGTGATTAACACAGAAACCCACAACTGGTCAAGGTTCAAAGAACAAGAGACTATGGAGTACTTAGCCCTAAATAGAATATCTATATCATATCCCCCGCCCCGAAGCTCAGGGGTTATCATGGAAAACAGGGGAAGAAAGAGTATAAGAGCCAGAGGTGGTGGCTGATTACAACAAAATAGCACTTCTGGACATGACAGGGCAGTAGCACATGTGAACTCACAGTGGTGCTGACAGCATGTACAAGACCTGTGCAAGCTCAAGCAAGACAAAAACCCCAGCGTGGAGGGGGTGGTGCACTTGAAGTCCTACCCACCCCCGGCCCCCAACGAGGCACTACTGGCATGTGATAGCTTCTGGGACAGGAAGAGTCAGTTTTCTTTAAGGGCGTGACTCCTGGTTGGTTAACCATGCTCCAGGGAATGGTCCTGCACCTAAGAGTATTTGGGCAACACAAACTTGACTTTATGGGCTTAAAATAGCGAACATGAAGTTGGGCGGGTAGGGAGCTGGGGGTGGATCCGGGAGGAGTTGGAGGAGGAGGAGTGAACATGATCAAAGTATGTTCTATGAAATTCTCAGAGAATTAATGAACATATTTTAAAATCTATGCTAATAACAAGTAGCTGTTCTGGAACAGGTCCCACTGTGAGCTGCCCACTGTTGGTTTGCTGTGAGATATAGGTAGAACCAGGCAGCATGGCCAAGTTGTGGACTGAATATTCTAGGATCACTAATTTACTAGACAACTTTAAGAAATCCTTTAATCTACTGCCTTGAAGCTTCCGTACCTTAAGAATGTCCTAGAGGCTGCAGTGTGAATGAAATGAACTACAAAGGATGAAAGTGCTTTGCAAGAATAAAGAGTCAGGTAAGCAAGACATGGCGGTTTTGTTGCTACTGTCTTCTCTGTCTGTATGGACGTACACCTTTGGTCCTTACTGCGTGTGGAACTGAGCCTTCCATGTCTCCTTTCTGGAAACCTTCTCTCCCCTTGGCTCCAACTCTGCTTTGCCCCTCTAGGCTTTCCCTCATGTCTAGATGTTGTTTCCTATTGACTGGGAAGCACCCCCTTCTTACCTCCCTCTCAGATGTAGGCATTCCCCCACTTTGTCCTTGGCCCTGGACTCTTCTCGTGCTATGTGCTCCTTTCTTGGAGCTGTTATCCACACCCATGACATGTTGATGCTTCCCAAAGCCTAATCTCTACCCCAGGTCCTTCTGGACTTACGTACATTCCATTTGGTAGCCCCACAGGAACTTCAGGTCACATGGTCCAGTTCAAAATTGTTTCCTCAAACTCTGTATCTCTGCTTTTTATATCTGTGATGGCACCGCCTAGTCACACAAGCTAGACATTTGGGAATCTTCTGAGATATCGCCCCCAATTCCCATGTCGAGGGTCACAAAGTCACATCCATTTTATCTTCAGTGTTTGCCATGTCTCCTCTGCTTTTTGCATTCATTGCTACCACCTTCAGAACCTGCTCCTCTCCTGTCTCCAGGCCACCTTGCTGACAGAGAGATTTGTTGTCACTGCTCTGCCCACTAACTCCCATCTCTTTCTTCATTGTGGCCCATGAAACTGCCATGAAGCTGACTCCAGCTACCTCTAGTCCCACTCCTGCCAGTCTTTAGGCTCTGGTTCAACTGTGATCACAGGTCTCAGGAACAGGTATGGATGAGTTGGTAGTTCTTGTAAGGAGGCCATCAATATACATATAGGAAAGATTATGATTAGATTAAAAAATGTCTTTCACATCATAGATGGGGTAACTATTTCTTAAATAAAAATGTTAAGTAGCTATATAGAATGGCATTACAATATTCAAATTTTAATTAATTTATTTTATGAATGAGTAAGAGTGTTTTGCATGCTTGTATGTAAGTGCACTCATGTCATGCAAAGCCTGCGGAGTCCAGAAGAAGGCATTGGATCTTCTGGAACTGGCATTACAGACAGTTGTTAGCTGCCATGTGGGTGCTGGGAACTGAACCTGGATACTCTGCAAGAACAGTCAATGCTCTTAACTGCTAAGCCACACACCTCTAGCCTTGGATTATAAGCCCATTAAAAAATAATAAATATTTTTCGAATTTAAATGCCAGTAGACATGGTTGAGATTAATAAGACACAAGGTAACAGTTCACAAAACTAGTATAAAATTATTATTTAATTTTCTGGGGGGTAGAATCTTCTTTGTTAAAGAAAGAAAATTTAAAAGGATAGCGATTCTAGTGTGAGAAGTTACGATACTTGTTGGCATTTTAAAGGCATCTCCAGTCTTAAAGAACCGGGGCATCTTTGCCCCAGCTTAACCAAACTAAATGGCTTATAGAGTTTTCATCTTGGGGCCCTCCATTGAGAAGGTGGTCAGTCCTTCGCTCTCAGTTTAGCTGCAATGAGTCCCTCAAGACTGCTCACGTGCTACCTGCTCTGGGCAACCTTCTCTGACCCTTGGATTGGATTAGGAGCCCCACCCTTGGGCTCTGTTGGCTTCCAAACTGACCCTCCTTTCACTGTATTGTAGTGATTTACTTGCTCTGTTCCTCACTAAGCTAAGAAATCTGCCAGTCCCCAAAGTCAGAGAGCAGGGAGTTAACACTTTTGGAATAAGTAAATGGTCTTTGAGGCCCTTTGCATTATTTCTAGGCTTCCTTCGATAGCTTCTCTAGCTCTAGAGAGGTTCCCTGGGGGTTTGCAGAGTGTCTTTACAGATTCCATTAACTACCAATTACTCTGGCTCTCAGTGGAGATGTTAGATAAGATCTGAAGTATCACTGACTCTCACAGTCACTCACCAGACGCCTTATTCCCACCTGACAGGAGGCCACTGATCATTGCTAGTGTTTTTCATCTTTAAAAAAAAGATCTGTATGACCATCTCTTACCTAAGCTGACATGAGTTAATTTTGTGAGTACGGTTTTGTGAAACCTTGAGTCCTTGCACATCCTTATCTACAAATCCCTCCATTTAAAGATGGACAATGTGCTTTACCACTACCTCCATTCTCCTCTTCCTGCTTCGGTTTTTCTTTCAATATTTGCTGTCCAGTAAAATCATACCATCTTAACATAATCCTATCTTTCATTTATATACATTGAACAATTTTCTAAGTTTGTAATCATATCAGTGGTTAAAAAAATCACTGAATATGGAGCACATTCATGTGACAGGCACAGTCCTTGGACTCTTTTCCTGTTTTATTCATTTCAGGGGTTTAGTATCCTTATATTACACATGAGCAAATCAAAGTTTAGAGGGATCTAAAAAGTACTACAGTCACACAGCCAGTAATGATAGGCCTGAGATTTACATGGAATACCTTACCCGTAGTCTTACTGGGTCTCAGTTTCCACACAATTGCTAAAGACCCTGTGAGAATCAGCATAGAGCTGGGGCTAGGGAAATGGGCAGGAGATGCCCAACCTTAGCTGAGGAACTACTGGCAGCTGGTCGGTCACTCCTGGGTGAGGGAGAGTCGATCTTTTTTAAGAGAGGGATGCTAGATAGGCTGACCAGGCTCCAGGGGATGAACTCACATGGGGGGACATCTAGGTATGCAAACTTAACTCAATCAACCTTAACATGATGCATGATATGGGGTGGGCTGTGGATGGTGCAGATGGGGGATGGGTCTAAATATGATTAAGATGTACTGTGTGAAATGTACAGAAATTCTGTAAAAATATACTTTGAAAAACAGACCCTGTGAGATATTCAAGGCACTGTTATTTTGTAACTTCAACTCTGAGAGAGACAAGGTCAGAGAGGTTAAGTGGCCTGTGCAAGGTCATAGCACTAATAAGTGACTAAGGTCTTGGATTTTGGCCTCTTGACCACCTCTTCTTACTATTTTATGTTTGTCCAAATCCAGGTGGCACTCACCAAGGTCATGTTTCTTTGAAAATATTTCTTACCACATTTTCATCATACACCAGGGCCTCCTTATTGGATCAGGACTTTCCAACCAAATGCTAAATGATCCGACCAAGGCTTAACTATTTCTCTTAATTTCCTACTTTCCTTGAATGGCTGAGGGTATCTAAATTATCCAAATATTAGGACAACTGCATTTTATCACCATTGTTTTGATAAAGTTTGAGTGACTTTCCAATTTCTAAACTTGTTTTCTCAGTTTTGCATGTTAACTGAAGTGGGATTCAATGTGTCAATTCAGAGTCAAGCCCTCTGCCCCCAGGTCTCTATGGGAGCCTCTTGGCCGGGTCAGTCTTCCCCTTACTTGTCTCCAATGTCTGGCTTTCATGTCTTATCATGGTTCTCAATAGTCATGAGTATTTAAGCAGAGGCTCAACTTTTCTCAGGTCTCAGGGAAAAAAGTCTAATGTGCACATCCTTTTGCAGTCTTGGAGGCAATGCGTGTGTGTGTGCACACACATTCCTGTGTGGTTTGTGGGGTTGTTTGTGTTTTTATCAGCAGCAGTTTTGGGATCCTCTGTCTGGTTTAGACCGGCATATTTGGGGGCCCTTGATGGGGAGGTAAAGAAAACCAGCTTGATATCAGCTTACTTTTTTTGCCTTCCCTGAGTCTAGGTTTCTCCAGAGGAGTGGTGACAGACCAGATCAACCCCTAGATTCCCTTATTTGTCAGCCAGATTGTCCATCCAACAGCTAGCCTAAGGCAAAATTCAGTGCCTAATATAGAATGATCCTGAGCAAACAGAAATCTGAGCACGACATTCACCTGTGTAAATGCTTAGTGGTTCTTTTTTTTTGGGGGGGGGATTCTGAGACAAGGTCTCCCTGTAGTCCCAGCTGTCCTAGATCTTGCTACGTAGGCCAGGTTGGCCTTAAACTCAGAGATCCTCCTGCCTCTGCCTCCTGAGTGCTGGGGTTAAAGGTGTGAGCCACAATGCCTGGCATCAATACTTAGTGGCTCTTGGAACATCCTTCAAGGTCTCCAGGAACAGGCTCTTTGACCAACTCCGCTAACTCCTTAGAGGCTTGTCCTGGTTTTTTTCCCTCTACTGCTTGCTTTCACTCTAGCCTGCACTTTCTCCAGTTAGACTTTCTAATCTCAGGCTCTGTCTTTGCTATTTCCTTTGCCTGGAACTCTCTCCACACTCTATTCACTGTGTCTCAGCTTCTTTTCCTTAAAAATATTTATTTTAATTATGTATATGTGTGCATTATCTGTATCTGCGTGGAAGTATGTGAATGTTAATGCAGGTGCTCAGGGAAGAGGGCATATGGTCCCCAAATGCCCAAGGGTCAGAGCTGGAGTTATAGGCAGTTTTGAGCTGTCTGATATGGATGCTGGGAATCGACTGTGGGTGCTTCGCAAGAGCAGCACCATCTCTGCAGGCCCTGAGCTGCTTTTTCTTGATTATATCTTTTTTACATTTATTTTTTATTTTATGTGTATGAGTGTATTGCCTGCATGTATATATGCATCTGTATCACGCAATGCCCAAAGAGGTCAGAAGAGGGCGTCAGATCCTCTGGAATCTGAGTTGCAGTTGATTGTTAGCTGCCACGTGGGTGTTGGGAGTTGAACCTGGGTCCACTGCAAGAGCAGCCAGTGCTCTTGACCACTGAGCCATCTCTCCAGCCCCTTTGATTATCTTTTACTTGTTCATCAGGTTAGGTCCCAGTGTTCCTCCAAAGTGCTCGCACAGCACCCAGTACTTCTGGGGCTTCAACATTTATCGTAGAATTGTGCCTGCTTGTCCTCTCCCTAGAGAGGAGAGCCTGTGATGGTCTCCCTTTTCAGTTTCTCACCCATCCACTCACATAACAAGTGGTGAAGTAAATTAAATATTAAGTATGTAGGCAGAAGAACTACAGCTTAGAAGGAAAAGCAATAGACTAGAAGTTGAGAAACTGAATTTGAGTTCAGACTGCAGACAGGAAATGTGTAGGTCTGGACAGGTTATCAGCCAGAGAGGGCAAAAGGGAGGGAGGAGGAAGAGGTGACAGACCAAGAATCTGTGTGTGTGTGTGTGTGTGTGTGTGTGTGTGTGTGTGTGCGCGCGCTTGCGCTTCAAACAGGTGCTCTCTGCTAGCTGGATTCACGTCGCTTTCCTAGGTGCCACTAGAGGTCACTCTTGTCCTATACAACGGCTAGGGGAGAGTCAGCTTTGCGCCTGCTCCCAGGAAGCTGAACTTGTCCCTCTGTCCTGCTGTCCTAGCTCCAATTCCTAAGGCAGGGAGGTGTGCCCTGGGCTTGGTGTTTCAAATGTACAAATCTAAGTATCAATCAGACTCGACCAAAACTGCACTGCGGTCCCCTTGACAGGGGTCCCGCTTGGAGTGGGACCTAATATTAAAAAACATGCAAAGTAGGGCTACAATTCCTGCTGGGGGCTGGCTTCCCAGCCAGTGTGCTGAGTGGGGGCCCTGCCGCAGGTGTGGAGTCTGCGGCGTCAGCGCCAGGCTCTCCGGGGTTCCGGGTCCCCCGCCGCCCCTCAGCCGCACCTGTTTGTGCTTTGTGGGCCCGGAGGCCCAGCTACGTCTTGGGCTGGGAAACTGGTGTGTGCAGCCGCCCTGTCCTGCAGGTCAAGGCCAGGTTAGAGCCCTGAGGGGCCCAGCCAGATTTCAGGACAGATGGAGTTTGAAATCCTTCCTCTCCAAGAAAGGCTGAGCATCAGGGGTTAACTTAGAGAGCAAGTTCCTTTTACATGGTTGGAGCAATCGCCACCACCCTGGGGAAGGTTTTTCAGAATAGCTGTAGATGGGGCGAAGGCTCATGATCCTCTCTGGGGCGAAGTCAGTTCAAGGGTCATGGGGAAGATCATTTCTTTTACTTGTGCCCTAGTGCTTTCCGGAGCTTTTAGCCTTATCTGAATTCTGGTAGACTATGCCCAAAAGCCTGTTTTTTTCCCAGGCCCCATCAGTTGTCATCTCCTCCATGGAGCTCTGACAGCCCACTGGAGGAAAGAGGGTACATTACCTCATCTGTACCTCCTTTTAGCAGTCTTTTTCAGCTTTATTTTATTTATGTGCTTGAGTCATTTTGTCTGCTACACTGACTTGCCTTCATTTCTTCATTTTCAGTAATACTTAGCTGTCTGCCTGCCATGGTAGTTCAATAATACTCAAGTTACAGGCAGTCCACTTCTATAGGCATTCCAGTGTGGCTGGCTGGATGTTACAACCTCACCCCCAACTGCTGTTCCAGAGAGGAGATATGAGACACAGGGAAGACAGGAAGAGATCCTCCTGTTCCTTTCCCTCTAGTGGCCCCCACCTTTGGAGTTTCTGGCCACGGAGACATTTTGAAGTTGATGAAAACATTTGCCCTTCATTCTAACTTTTGGAGGACATACTGAAAGTTTGAACAGTTTTTAATCTAGCTTTCCCCCAGAGCAGAGCGCACACTAGGACTCTTTTTGTGAGGCACGAAGGGTTTTTTACAGGTACCTTTTTAGAGATAGCAGCTTTTTCTGCATGTTGTTAGTTTTGGGGGTCATGATTTGATCTGAGTTCCATCCAAATCTGTGTAATAGTGGTCCAAGCCATGATGGGATGGATTCTACCATGTGCTTCTAATGCTTTAAAATAACTTAGCACATTTGGCAGACAAGATGAGAGCCTAGCTAAAGAAGCTGGCTTTACACTGATATTTACTAACTTTCAACAGATGAAGGGACTCATCTGGGGGCAGTTTGGGAAGAAAATTTGATTCAGCAACCATTCGAAAGCTCCGTGTCATAGGCATATCGCACTTAAACCACAGACACAACAGAAACCAGCTACAGACACCATGTGGCTAACTGTGTCCTCCCACGATCACCCGGTGGTGTCTGAGGGGCAGTACTCATGTCTCCACAGTTCTTGGTGATCTACAAAGTCGATTATAACAGACAGTCTTTGCCCACTAAACCAGAAAACACTAAAACATGCAAATGTGTGGCCAAACACTCCACAATAAACACATTATACAAAAAAATACAAATAGAAGAAAAATCAAATTTAGCTTAAATTTCAAGGTCTTCTGTGGTCTGGCCCTAGAGTATCTTTGTGGCCTTCTCCCCAGCCCAACAGGAATCCTATATTCCAGTCCTATGTGTGAGGAGATTTGTCGCTTCCAAGACAAAAATGATCCTTGAACTTTGTACTTCTAAACCCCTGTAAGTTTATCTGATGGCCTCGAATGGCCTCTCCTATAGCAACCATTTCCTAGAAGCACGACTTGTCTTTCCAGCTCTGCACAGTGGCCCTCAATTTTGAGAGTTTTCCAGATCCCAAGCAGAATTCCCATCTCCTTTCCCCATGCCCCCAGGCTCCTGTATTTATTTAGTGCTGTTTTGTCTTAGAGTTAATGCATCCTTTGTGGAGAGAGACCAGCTTTCCTCAGCCCTATCTGAGTGGAGCAAGAAGAAGCCATGTGAGGCGAGAAGTATTCCCTTTAGAGCAGAGTGTATGTGGGGTGAAGGGAGTCAGGTAGGAAGGCAGATAGGTGTATTTCACAGAGAGACTTTCCACATGTAAGTATGAGATAGTCTATAAGCCATACCTCAAACTAGGCCTAATACTTTATGGTATGGCTCCCTGGATACTTACTGAAATCTGTTAAAGCAAGTAGATAAACATCTCTGTTTTATTGGCTTTTGACAGTGTTTCCTATAACATCAGTTGCTCTGCATGACTCTCAAAGGTAAAAGAACAAGATGCCCCGTGTGACCTAGCCCCGTTCCAGAGCCCACAGAAGTCAAAGGGCAATGTGTGTACTAACTCTAAGTCATTCTTGTGGAAATAAACAGGGAAGGGGTGGTCTTCAAGGTGACTGCTGGTGTTTGGCAGCGGATCTGCAGTTTAGGGCTATAGGTCGTTCATGTGGAATGAGACTCCTTTTGCCTTGACCTCCTGATGCCTAGAAACATGGATTAAGAATCCAGGCCTAGGCATAGGAATGCATCCGAGTGGAGCTATTTACATCCTCGAGGCGTACATCTTTCTGTCACCGAACTACAAAGAAGACGGGCTGTTTCTTCTCCTCAATACACAAGAACTGCCTACATGTTTAGTTCTCCTGCCCCCACATTCAGAATCAACTGTTCAGAGAGATGCTAGCTGTACAATAACAGGCTCAGTTACCAGCATTGCGTCTGGGCAACATAGAACGGAATGGAAATCCCCACTTGAAAAGAGGATCCGCAAGTGAGTTGGGGTGGGTACAGGAGACTACAGTCATGATGGACAGCTATGCAGAGAGTTTGCAGCTGCTAGGAGCGAGGTGGAAGAAAATATATTCTGGAGCTGAACACAAAAGGAAAACTCTCAGAAAATAAGAGTGAAAATCATGGATTTCCAAACATCTTGGTTTAAGATGTCAAGTCACTGTAAAATGCAAAATCATTTTGTAATCTTCTAATTGGCACATTATTAATCTGGGATTTAAAACAAAATAAACAATAGAGTTCTGAGAAGCCAGTGCTCATCCTCCTGCTCAGTCATGGGAAACTCCCAGTGGCTCATGGCACATTCACACTTTTGTCAAAATGGCTTGGGGCCTGGATGAAGAATATGATTTGGGGGAAATCAAAAATATAAATAAGCTGGGACTGTGTTCTAGATTTTATAGAATGGCAGTGGTCCCAACTTTGGCCAAATATTTGAATCACCTAGGGAGCTTTAAGAATCACTGATGCCCTAGTCCCAGCCCAGAGATTTTGGTTTAACTGGTCTGGGGTGTGGTGTGGGCACTGGAGTTTTAAAGCCTATAGGTTATTCAAAGTGCAGCCAAAGTTGAGCAGCACTGGTATAAGAAGGGGTAGAAATGTTTGCAGCTGGGAGTGAAAGGAAGTCAAATAACGTTCTGACTATTGCATTCTGAGTTTGTTTTGAATAAAATGTTCTTTCTTTACTCTTCTGCAGTACCATGTCAGGAGACCACGTTTTTTTAACTCAGAAAAAAAGATACAGATTTTTCAAAGACACTATTTTGGTGAATACATTGAGGTGAACATTTCTGCCGTTTCAAGGCAACTGCTTCGTTTAGCACCTCCCCCTCCCCCGGCTTGAACGCCAATGAGATGAATCTGCTTTCAGCAGGTACCCTGGAAGCATGGGGTGGTGCTTTATAGCGTGAAATAAGAACCCAGGCAGAGGATGTGTTAGCACTGATCACAAACTCTGAAGACAACGAGAATATTGGATAGGCAAATGCTTTGACATCCTGTAGGTTCCTCCCAAGTCCTGTTGTGTCATCAAGCTCCCTTACTGACAAACTGTTCGGAGGAAGAATACGAGGGGGTGAAGAATATTCCATTCAGTACCATGACTGTGCTCTCAGATATGCAGAGAATTATTTACTTAGACAACATCATGTACAGTATTGCAGCTCATATCTCTTTGTGAGCCATAAACTACTCTAAAATCAGGACGATGGTTAAAAGCATAGAAAGCCTCTAGGTGCCAATGAATGAGTTTGTACTGTCTGAAGTTTTCAAAATTCATTGTACCATAGGTCTGCCTCTTTCTTTTCTCTACAGACTGCCCCTGACCCTAATCATTTTTATAGATATCTCTTTGCTCACATATATTTGTTTATATCCCTGCTTTTTATGGTGTTCATTTCAGAGCTGATGAACTAGAACATGAACTTGAATGTCAGTGTTTAGAGTAAGTACCACTTTCCTGCTCACTCACAGCCAGCTCATAAATATCCCCAGGCCCTGGCACCTAACTTGCCATTCTGTGCTTCTAGCTAGCTTGCTTTTCCTCCTGAGGAGATCCAAATGGCCTTTCTAAAGGGCTACATCTGCCCCAATAGGAACTTTTCTTCTAGGTAAACAAGCTATTCATTCTGACTTTGCTGTTAAAAAATTATATTCTTTTTTTCTTCCTATTTTAAAATCTACACTTGAAGGCCTACCTGGATTAATGGAGTCACTTTGAGGACCTACTGAAATTCCTTACCTATTACTGTTTATCAATGAATTACATCTTTCAAATGGATTGAACAAATGAACATAAGGGGACTGTGGGGATAGCTCAGTGGTAGAGTATGTGCCTACCAGAGAGAGAAAGAGAGAGAGAGAGAGAGAGAGAGAGAGAGAGAGAGAGGCAAAGACAGAGACAAAGATACAAAGAAAGAGAGAGAGAAAAAAATTGGAAGAAATTGTGATGCATCTTCATTAGCTCTCAGGAAGATACAGACACACACATTTAAATGACGTAAGTAGAATGGAAGAAACCACAAAGTAAAAGACAACCATTAAACTCTGTGTCCAGATACCACCCTGAAATGAAATATCTGGAATATTAGCAAATACAATACTAGAAAAGATAGTTCAATGTATAATGATAGACAGCAAAGGGGCCAATTAACTTATATTGCAGCAAACTTACAAGCTATTAATAAAACCAATGAACTTCAATAGAAAATAAGAAAACACAGAAAATTCATGAAAATAATATATCAGTAATAGAAAATTTCAAGCTCACAAATATTCAAAAAATATAATTTGAGAATACCATTTTTCATTATGAAGTTGGCAAAGATGTAAAAATGTTAGGGGACTGTGTGGATGAGGTAAGGCCTGTATTTCCTGCTCCTTCTCAAACCTAAGTTTGACAAAGTAGGCAAATTGAAAAGCTAATTCTGCATGAACTAAGAGTCTATGATGTGATGGATTCCAAGGTGATCAGAAACTCAATGAAAGCAAGCTGGAACCTAAGTCATTTGAGGAGAGTGAAGGATCTGGAAATGGTTCTTCTGAAGATGAGAACTAACAGGAGATATATTGAAAACTTGGTATAAAGAAAGTGGTATAGGCTTGTGTTGCTTAAGCTTTCTTATTTTTTGAATATTTTATTTATTATTTTTTTATTTTTGTGTATGAATGTACTGCCTGTATGTATGTAAATGCAAATGTTTTGTGTAGTGCCCATGAAGGTCAGAAGAGGATCCCCTGGAACTGGAGTTATAGACGGTTGTTAGCTACCATGCAGATGTTGGGAATCAAACCCGGGTCCAGCAGCCAGTGCTCTTAACTGCTGAATCAGCTCTCCAACCCCCTTGCTTAATTTTTCTAAAGCCAAGGGTAGACATGACAAGAAAAACTCTTTGGCCTTACAAAAGGAGGGCCATTTCTACAACTGGAGCCATCTAATCCTAGAATGGGCCAACTCAGGAGCTAAGCCATCTCATCTGACAGAAGCTGAAAGCCTTTTTGGCAGCCACAGTATAGAAGAAATTTCTTTTGCAATCTGAAATAAGCATCTTTTGAAAAATTTCTTCTAGACAGTCATCTTTTAATAATTATACAACTTTCATACAGAGGTTTATTTTTAGAAGTTAATTTGAATGATCCAGAAGGTAATGGAAATCCATAGGGAATATTTCCTGTTGACCACAGTTCAGACAATACAGGTACCAACTTGTGTCAGCAGTACAAAATGAAAACATCGGATGCTGGATATGTACGGGCCCAGGGGTTACACTCCATTTACCAGGTTTGTCAGTATCACAAACCAAAATGTGCTGCTTCATCACTTACCGTTAGTAAGTAAAGCAGTGGCCAGTTCAGTTCTTAGGACTTTCACAGTAGACAAGTTCTGAATCCAGAGATAAATAGCATCATATAGTCTTTTCTAACAGGGACATAATGCTATTTTCAAAGTCGTAGCACCTGAGAGTTACTTGAGTCTTTTCAGAACTATTGTTTGGCTAGAATCAAATGATACCTCTCTAACAGCATACAGTTAGATGTCAATGTTTTTCTTTGATATAGCGTTTAATGAGGATGAAATCAAAGCAAAAGTTATATCCCAGGGAGATGGAAAAATGAGCAATATTAGGAAAAAAAACAGAAAAGATGTTCATTTATTCACAGAATAGGCAGAAAGATTTGTGGTTCATGAAGGTCGTGAGATTCTGTAGCTAAAACCATGGCAGCTGCAGGAGAAGCTCATGCAGATCTGAAGTCTAAACACTGATATAAAACCTATTAGTCTCAAAGCAGAAATGATCTGCACTTCTACTCCGGCACTGGTCACAGGCTATTTCCTTTTGGGTATTTGTTTCTAACAATAGAGATGAGTATTTTGAGGGCAGAGACCTCAGAATCTTCTCCTCTAAGCCTCACCACTAAACACTCCACACTAAACAGACCTTGAGAACCAGTTGTTTATACCTCACAGGACAATCAGGGGATATTCTGACCTGAAGCATGCATACTGAAGTTTTTATTCAGAATTTTCCCCTAAGTTGTCTACTTATAACTCTTAGATAATTACAGTTAAAGGATGACCATTCTTTAAAAATGTAGCCATATTAGCTGTCACTGCAAGTTAGATTGCTGAAGAGGAGTAAGTATGTCTTGGAACAAATAGGAACTCAATAAAAACTGATGACTAGATGAAGATATATGCTTTCCAGTTTCCTTGGGAAGCCTCTCTGTTAGTGTCTTTCCTTCTGAAATCTGAGAGTTGGTTCCCTTGAGTATAGAGAAGCTGGCAGTGTTTGAGTGTACAGTGGGATAATGTAACATATTGAGATTTATTTAATAGATATGAAATTAATGGCTGAGTCACAGTCATTCCTGATATTTAGTAAGCCTTTATCTAAGAGAATAAAAGAAACAAAGGAATTCCCCAATTTTGATTAGAAACAATGTGCTTTTACTAGATTCTAGGACTGGAAATTTTATAGTTTTAGAATTAGCTAAAAGAACTTGTATGAAAGGCCTGAAATTAGGAATTGTGAAGAAAACTGATTGGGACTGGAATGAATTACCCTGAAGGAGAGAACTGCCAGGTAACTCAATACTCTTCAACTGGATTCATTCTGTGCAGAATTTAAGATGAAATGAACGCAGACAGCATCATGGCAGAGTTCAGTTATCTGCAGGGCATCTTTGTATCCTGTAATTATAAAGCTTCATTACTGGACTACTGGAAGTCAGTGCTATGGATGAGGAGACAGGAGAACAGGATGCTTTGTGCTTTCTAGCTTCACCAGTGACTAGCTCTGGAACTTCTGAATAAATCAACGGCCTATGCCTCAGTTTATTTCTAAAGTAGGAGGGAGCAAGAATTATTCTATATGCATCATGATGTTCCAAAAGTTAAATGAGATAATGGCCACCAGAGTTTTTACTGTGGGCCCTAATGTCAGGATAAAATTAAGTGTCCAGGCATATTGAAATTGTGGGCAGCCGGCATGGAACATCCTCTGGTCTATGAGGCTTAGCACAGACCCTCAAAGAGCAGCGGACTAAACAAATAGCCTCAAAATGTCATTTAGCCCCAGAATTCTTAGCATCTGCGGGCTCCCTCAGAGAGTGAGTTAGAATGCCTGATCTGGTGAAAGTTGTTTCCCTCTTGTCTACTTTTTGTATTATGTCTTCTCCAAATGGAATTGAACAAGAAACACAGCAAACCCTGGAATCTGGCCTAACACCTGTTCTGTTTTTGGCCTGGAAAAGTGAGCCCTCTTATCTCTGGATAGTAGTTGGCTTTTCTGGCCCAGCTTCATGTTACTTCTGCTTGTTGAAAGACATTGGAGATATTCATGTCTCAGGCAGAACTGATTGTCTAGAGTTTAATGTTTCTTGATTTGTGAGCACATGAGGCCATAAGATCCTCTCTTCTTGTAGATGGTGGAGTTCCCCTAAAGGTACACATCTCCTCGGGTTTATGCAGAATGGAACCACTATCCTGGGTGTGAATGGGCCCCTCTTCTGGAAAGCTGAGAGAACAAGGTCACAGAAGAACCCAAGCTGGGAATTTTCAGAGAAAAACTAGCCAGCTAGCTTTTGCCTCTATTTACTTCTGTAGCCCAGCCTCTTTGTGTGGACTTTAGTGCTTTGAAGAAATTACTCTGCTGGTGACCACTGAGAACAGAGGTGCTGGGAGTGGAGAGGAGGAGGATCAGCTTTTAAAGTCTGATGGGAATGAGTCCGCTCGTACCCAGCCTTCCACCAAGTGAGCAATCAGAGCACCGGTGGGATGCCACCCTCCTCACTAACAGCCTCTCCCCGAGAAAGCTTATCTTGTCCTTCATGAGGTCAGACCAGGTGAGTCTGAGGTGCAGTTTATCCTTTTACACTGAGCTCCTTGTTTCTCCGCCGTTTTTGAGTATTCCAGACCAAATCTTAATTTTATCTGGCGGTTCTATGAATGACTGAATAAAGTCCTCACCTTACTTTTGTTCTCTGAACTTATTCTCCACATTTCCTGCAACTATGCCTCCTTGAGCCTATATTCCAGATGCAGAATACACACTTGCCTGTGAACACTAGTTTCTAAAACTCCTACTTTGTAGGGTAAAGACCTTTTGTCTGGTTACTAGAATGAGACAACCATTCTGTAATTATTTTTTAAGTCTCTTATATAAAGAGTTGGGACTTTGCAGTCTTAGGGTTGATTCACTAAGATGGGAAACTGGGAATCCAGATGCTGAGATTAACATCTGATGTGTGGTCCCTGGGGTGATTCCTGTGTGAAAGATGACATACATTGGCTCCCACCCTTTCAGAGACTTTAAATTGCCCAATCTTGATGGCAGTTCTAAGAGAATGAGAATTACCTCCATGTTCTCCAGAAAAACATTTCTGGCACCTTCTTAACCTAGACCAAAATGCCTAACTGGTGGCTTGACTATGACTTGCTTGTATTATAGCTTCTTCTTGGTTGCTTCAGATAGGAGCAATTACATGTTCCCTTGCCTGCGATAAGAACTTTCCATTCCCTTCAGAGTTAATACAGCTTCAGGCTGTAGCAGGGAATTTGCAGAGAGAGCACAGAGTCTGACCATAGAGGCTTATAAAAGAAAGAAAGAGACACTGAGGACTGAAATCACTTCCTAGCATTTCCTTTCATCCTTCTCTGGAGTTTGCTTTGCTGACACCACCACACACTTCCTTGGAAACCACCAGGCAGATTCACTATGGGTGCCTGCTCTGTAGCAGTTACTGAGCAGGGCATCGATGTGGCACTAAACAGTCTACTCAACAGGTGTCAGAAAGTCCCTGCCCAGCAACTTCCAGGATAAGATGGCATAGCACAGGGCCAGAGCCACCAGAGGTAGCAAATTATTATAGTAGTTTGTAGGAGAGGAACAGCCTGAGAGATATTACCTTAAGGTTGTAGTTTTGCACTGAATTAGTGGCAGGATCAGAATATGGAATCTGATTCTTTTGTGATTCCAAACTGTCTAATAACACATATATAAAAATGTGGGTTTATATTTATAGATGTATGTGTTTATACTTTATACTGATAGAAGGCTTTATTTTACTTGCATCCTCTAATTCAATTCTCAAGTAATCTTTTTTAGACAGGTAAAGAAACTGAAGTTTAGGCTGGAGAGGTGGCTCAATGGTTAAGAGCACTGACTGCTCTTGTAGAAGATCCAGGTTTAATTCCCAGAACCCACATGGTGGCTAACAACGGTCTGTAACTCCAGTTCCAGGGGATCCAATGCCTTCTTCTGACTTCCATGGGCATTGCATGACACAGGTGCACTTACACACATGTAAGCAATACACCCATACACATAAAATAAAATAACAAATAAAATATTAAAAAAAAGAAATCAAAATGTAATCACATAGGTAAATGATGGCATTTGGGGGTCAGACCCAGGTCTTCTGGATCTGTTTGACCTCAGTGGGTGTTTCCCAAGTTCTTCTTCAGGATCCCTGTGGAATGAAATTCAGTTTGTTTTTATTCCTCTCCCACAGAATTCATAAAACTGTAGCACAGCTCCTTATTAACATGCTGAGAAGGCGAAGCACAGGGCCGTGAAGTGCGAACACCGGTGTGTCAGGTTCAGTGAGAGTCAGTCACCTCAGGCACCCTATGGGAGGCATACGTAGGACAAGGCCACAGAAACAGGGACATACCATTAGGGTAAATAGGTTGGAGGATTAAGCTCTTGCTGACAGGGGAAACAATTTAATTAAAAGATGCTGTCCTCTTACCAGCATCCCTTCTGATCACATGGTTTAGTTTTTATGTTAGTTGTAGTGTGCCTTTTTATAAAATTCATAATCTTTAATATGCATATAAATAAGTGTAAAAAACATTATCAGGAAGAACAACTATTTCCTCTGTTCCACAACAGGCTAGAGCTCTGAGTTGAGGACAAGGAAGGAGATGATAGATATTATTCAGCATCTAATATGTTTCTGGAACCTTACATAAGTTACCTCATATACTCTGCACCACATGAGAAGAAACTGAGGCTCACAGAGTATATAAGTTGCCTCGTGAAGAGCAAGATGGTCTGCTAGACTAAAGCATTAGGCTAGTGCCCTCTCAACGTGCACATGGTCTTCCTAACATTGGGCACACTCAGCTCCAAAGCTCTTTGGTTTTAGGGGGTCTAACCTATCACAATCACTGCTGAGGAGTCAGACTTTTTGCCAGAAATAGCACCAAAGGCCATTACTGAACAGTAGCAGGAGACTTGACTGCATTCATGGTTGTCAGAAAATCAAACCCAAGATGAAAATTTTAGGGCTGCAAAGGACCTTATCAAATACAGAGTAACCCTTGAATTCTGTGAATGTGGAGACGGAGACCAGCAGACTCAGGATTTATCCAGGTCATATAATTATGCTGAATCTGAGCATCCCACTTCGGACGAGAATTGGGAATTCAACATGACAGTCACAAGCTACTGGGATGTAGAGAGATGTGGAAACTGGGATGCAGAAGCTGTCTAGCCTCCTGGTCATATAGACAGGTCTCAAAGGAAGAAAACTAAAAGACACATACATGTAGTCAACAGAAAAAGCCAGCATGTGAAAATACAGATCTAGGGTGGGTTAAAGAGATTCAATAAGTGACTTGCCAGATTGTTTTGTTCCCATTGCACATACAGTTGGAAGCCAAATGCAAGCCACCAAGGTTGCAGGGAAACACTGAACAACTATAGCACAAATATTTGTGGGCAGCTGTAGGAGTGCAAGCCACCTGGTCCACGTTTACAGCTTTGTTAAACTTGGTGAACATTAAAAATGGAGTGGGAACGCCCCTGGTCTGCACAGCATCCCGTACCCGGCCTGAGAGGCCTTGTTCGGGGAGCTGGAGTGACTTTGCCCTTCTCACTATAGTCCAGCACTTCTCAGTGTTGCCAAACAGGCTCCAGTAGAAACTGAGGGGTGGAGGGCGTGACACAGACTCATGGTTTGAAGGGACTACAGGGATCCCAGGATATAATTTTTTTCCTATTGTTCAGACAGATAACCAGATCCAGCAATGTTGTGCCCAGAGCTATAAAGTTAAAGGCAGAACTGACTCTTGATCTCTGAACTTTGGACCCTTTCTTGGTGCTTCTTCCTTTAAGCTCCATGAAGTTTGTAGGTGATGATGAAAGACGAGTCATAACATTATAGAATGTTACAGCTGAAAGAAGACCTGGATTTCAACTACTAGGATTTTTGATTGTCACATGACCAAGTTACTACTGGTGTTTAGTGGACAGGTGCCAAGGATGCCAAATAGCCTGCCATGTAGCAATGTAGCATAATGAAGAACTGTTGAGAAATATTTTGGTTTACTGTTCGACTTTGCAGTTGAATCTAAACGTGTAGATACAGAGGGACTTGACTATGGACTCCTCCCTAAAGAACCTGATGTTCCTTCAGTCTGGAGTACTAATCCTACTCCAGTGCTTTGAACCCCAGCATGAATGAGTAGCAACCAGGTTGTCGTCAGTAAAAATGGTGATTCCAGCTCCCTCCCCATTCAGCTGCTGCACACTTGATCCTAAGCTCTTTCCAGCTTTTCACTTACTTGGACTTTAGGCCCTCCTGCCCATAAGGCTGCAGCAGATACTGGTGCACCAGCTTGTCCCTGAGAGTCCCAGCCAATTTGATTTTCTTTCTTGATCGATGTAGGTTGATGATGAAAAGTGTAATGGAGCCACGAACATAGTTGTGGCTGTGACACACACACACACACAGAAAGAGAGAGAGAGAGAGAGAGAGAGAGAGAGAGAGAGAACACAACATGGTTAGTTTGATGATGTTGCTAAAAATCTAAGCTGAAGAAAATAAGACCATGTTAGAAAAGGGCATTTGTTTTATGATTCTTCCACAATAGACCTTGAGGACAGGAAGGCCTGGTTATTGTGGTTTCCTGAAAAGAAGATACCTTCTTCTCATCACATTGTTTTTGTTTAAATTTATTGCAATTTTTCTAGAAACCATATATACATATTTATTTGACTATGAAGGTACAATGTAATGTTTGCCAAAAAATAAAATAGGAAAAATAGAAAAAAATATAAAGAAGAAAAAGAAATTCCCTATAGTCGTTTAATAAAATACAGCATTTTGGTAAACACCCAATATTTTTAGTTATTAGTTTGAGAAATATTTATTAAGTACTTTGACATATGCAAATATATTGTTCAGGTTTTATATAATTGGGATCAAGCTATTCATATAGTTTTTTTCAGTTAATGAATACCTTAATTATGTTCCCATGGCAGTATAGTTTGTTTTAATTACAGAATAATGATGAGTGCTTTAATAATGGAAATGCAACATGATTTATTTACTCCCTTATTTTTGTCAGCTTATGTTGTTTTCAATTTTTGCCTTTAAAAATTATGTTATGAAAGTTTCATTTTACATAAGCCTTTTGTATATCATGGTTATTTCTAATGGAAAAAGTCCTAGAAGTTGAAATCATTGGACCATCTCACCGCCCTGGGTGCGTTTATTTTATCATGCCATAACCTCAGTTATCTTGACAAATAAACATATTTTGACAATATTGGTATTATCTAGACCGTCTGTTGATATTTTCCTCTGCCAGCTCTGTATTAGTGTTCCCATTTCCTCGCACCTTTCACATTGGATATTTATCTTTTAAAATATCTTTGTCAACCTGAGAGATAGAAATGGGATCCTAATGTACTTTTTTGTATTCTAGTTCATATTGAAGAACATTATTTTTTCATTTGCCCATCTGATATTTAACTTCTTCCTCTATAGGATGCTTCTTCATATCCTTTGCATTTTCCTATTATTTATAAAAACTACTTACTAAGGCTATCAATCCTTTATTTATATGTGTGCTACAAAATTTCCCATTTTCTTTGATCATTTCAGTTTATCGATAGTGTATTCTGATATATAGAAGTTTAGAATATTTCTGTTGTCATGTTGTCAAATTTATCTATTTTTTTGCTTTTGCTTTTGTTGTTTTACCTACTCCAAGATTATAAAACTAGTCACCATTTTAGAATTCTTTTGTGCCAGAACACAATGTCTAGAACCATGGGAGAATTACATGCCTACATGTAACGGCCTTTCAGCTCGTATCAGCAAACTATAATGATTCCCTCTTTATATAGGAAAAAAGACCTTGTTTCTAAGGGGTCCCTTAGGGCTCCATCTGGATGGGCTAATGAGAGGAAACAGAAAAAATGACCCAGCCCAGCCTTCAAAAGAGGAGTTCAGAGAAACTCTAACTCAACTTTGCCCAGAGGAAAACGTTGTTGCTTGCAGACACAGTACCCCTTGATCCCTGGGTCACTCATCTCTGTTTCTAAAGAGGCTAATTAAGAGCCAAGCAGCCAAGGGCAAGTTAATAGGATAACTCAGGAGTTTTTTCAGGGAAGTACAGTTTTCAGGGCTCTTCCCTAGAGATTGTGGTTCAATTCAGTTAGACTTGAGTCCTGAGAATCTGCATTTAAAATTTTTTTTCTGAGTTATTTTGGCTGATGAGTTTGGTTTAGGGACCACTAACTTAGAACACACACTAAAGTTATGAGAACTCCCAGAAGATCCACCTGGCTGTGCATCAGATGCTTTTTCTTTGCATCTATAAGAAGGTGTGCTCTTATGTTCAAGGTTTTTTGGATGCCTCATTTCTGTTCTGTAACTTATGAAATGACTCCCCTAAGCAGTCCTTTCCTCTCCAGTCCCTTCTAATCCCCTGCAGCATTTGAATTAGCTTTTGTAACCAAATGAAGAGAATGCCAGTTGATTTGAGCAGTCTTGTGTCACTAGAGTTTTGAAGAAGGATGCTGGCAGCCTGTGTTGGCACTGACCATTTCCATAGGAGGTCTATCAGCTCAGCTTACCTATTTGTAAGACTGAAGAAGATATTATTAACTACAGGTACTTTAGACTTCAGAGTGTGAACAAACTAGGCATGGGTAGGTATCAATTTAGCTAGACTGCAGTAAACCCTTTTGAAAACTACTATTAAACAATACCCTTAAAGGTCAGCAGTAGAGGAGAAAAGCACGTGCTTGTATTTATGAGTTTCTCCTTGGCAGTGCTGGGGCAGAATATGCCCTTGGAGACTGCAGAAAGAAGGGTGGGATGTGAGGAACTGGTGGCCGGGAGTGAGACCTGAAATCACAGCCTTACTGCGGGGAAAACTGTCTTTCCAAGTTGTTTGGCAATGGTTTGCTTTCCATGTACATAGTTCTCCTGGGAGAGACAAAGTACAGCCTGAAGATCAACTCGAACAGGTTCTCACAGAAATCATGGTCCTTCTTAGGTAAGATCTGGTACTGAAGACTGCCTCAGCCAACTCTCACTCTGCTTGGCTCATGGGCAAGGGCATGAAGCCATGGCCTTTTGGATGCAAAGACTCATTCTTGGCTAGGGATTTCAACATCAACCTGAGAGCACTGTGTTGAGAATCCAGATTCCTGAAGAACGTGTATTCTCTGTACACAGGAAGCTATCCTGGAAGAGTGTCTATTCCTTACAAAAATGATGTCTGAAAGCTTTGATCAACAGGCCATTTTTAACGCCCAATGTTGTTCAGTCCTGGTGGCTTCTGGTTATCTTAGTGAATGTTTGTTTCTGGAAAGAAGCTGCTTCAATAGAATATCTATCCTGTTCTGTGTCTCACTCATGGTGAGACTTTTTCACCAGCAGCCAATCCATGTGTCTGGAGTTCATCTTTTCTGGCTGTTCTTTTCCGGCCTGACATCTTCTCTTTGTTGCCATGTGAGGAGGAGGAAGTGAGTCAGAGAAGAGAGGCTGGAATGGGAATATCCTGCATGTAAGAGGTGGGAGATGTCAGATGGGAGGTGTGTCTTGAGTTCCAGATAGAAAACAGTCATGTTCTAGAAACGTCTCCAGTGAAGCTGGGCGTCTGGGAAAAGGAGGGGAGGGTGATGCATTGCAGTCATTGATCATTCCCAGGGAAAGCTAATGTGCTTGAAAATTCAGTTGGTTCACTGTCTCCAAATCTAATTCAAAGGTTTTGGGTTCGGTAAAAATCAGGCCCTGTTTTGCCAAACATTTTTCCCCTTAATTTCAAAGCCCCTGTGTATTTTAAGGGAAATTTAATCCACATGTTTCTGATTCATTTACACTTAACTCATCAAAATATTGTTTTGTAAGAGTCATTTGATGTCCAAGAAGCCTCAGGAACCTTTTTTATGAGCCTTTAAAAAAACTCCTTCTGAAAAACAGGAAGTCATGTTTTGCCAATAATAAACGAATTTGAACCCCAAAAGGCTCAATTTTGCTTTAACATCCACTATGTTCCAATTGGTTCTGTGTGTGGCTGATGACCACCCCTCCACCCCAGAAGCATGCATTGTCTCAGCAGAATGGCCAGATAAACCTTTTGCTGTCAACACTTGATTGTTCTCTGAACAAGATCTAGGGTGAGAACTGCAAGTCTTCCAGCTCTCCTTAACTCCAGAACAGAGAGCATGAAGGCACCTGCTGGTGTGGGTGTGAGTACCTAACTTTTTCTCCTAAATCAATTTTGGGAGATGAGATTCTGCTAGGTCAAAAATGATCCACATTGCAAGAGGCGGCCATGAGAACCATAAAAGTCTCCAAGCAGGTGACAGAGACTACCAGGGAGATGTAAAAGAGATTCCTATGTTCAGTGAGACACTGGGGCCAAATGACCTCTAATAATTCTTTTTCAAATGAAAGACTCTTTGCATCATTAATGATAATATGTATGTGTGTGTGTGAGAGAGAGAGAGAGAGAGAGAGTGACAGACAGACAGAAACAGAGAAAGAGGGAGAGAGAGAGAGAGAGAGAGAGAGAAAGAGATACAGAAGACAGAGATAGACAGACACAGAGAGCTATGATAGAGTCTTCAGAATTTAAGAAGATAATTTAAATGCAAATTCTAGTAGGCTTATATTATATCTCATACAGTTCTTACTTTGACCCAGGATATTTATTTCAAATTATCGTTCAAGGTTGATTAGCATGAAGTCAACATGTCCACTCTGAGATGATTCTGTGATTCCTTATAACCATTGAGGGAGTAGGACAAAGACAGAACACGTGTTTCCCAGAGAGGGGAGCAGATGCTTCTCTGATCCTGTCACTACCTATCTGGATGCTGGACACTTGCTGCCTGGAGGAGACCAGTGACCTCAGCTGGTCCAATTAAAAAGAACTTTAATTCTATTTCCATCATTGGGGTGACATGGATTATGAAAGTTTTCACTTAATGAATAGAAGAAGAGGTTGTATTGATAGAAGCCTAGTGGAACTTCTTGCCTAAAAAGATTCTCAGAGAGAGGTTTCAAATCCAGATGATTTTATTGACTTGTTAGAGACCTGATGACAGCAAATGGTACCATTTCAAATCTCTGTATTATACAACCTCTTCAGGCTGACGTGGTGATATACAGGACAAGAGCTATAACTATAACTCAGTAGGAACATTGTGGTGTCATCTTTCTGTCTTCCTTCCTTCATTTCTCCATCAAAATTTATGACAGTCTTTATGCCAGCCACTAAGAGTATAAAGCTGAGAAGCACTGGCCCTTAAGTTCATGGTATCCTTAGTATATTAGTGGGAACTTCTCATGAGAAATCTGAAGAACACTAGCATGAAGTCTAGAATGATCCTACATGAGGAACCCTCAGAGAACATGCAAATCTTGCTCAGGCCATATAAGAACTACTGTGCTGTCCTGGGTCCTCAGACAAGTATTATAAAGGCCAATAACTGGTGTGGTTTCCAATAGGAATAGAAGGTGCCAAGAGTAATTTTTCTCTCTTGAGGCTGGGGGTCCACCTTTTGGGTGGTTGCCTAAGGGCCTGGCACAGACAAGGAATACAATGTTGCCTTGTGTGATGATCAGATAATTCTAGGCCAGGACATAAAGCAGTCACTCACTGTCAGGTATGGGATTGAGCTTCCTGTTGAGCAAAAGGGATGTTGAAAGCTTCTGGCCTCTGCCCAAGACAGCCTCCCCTCCCCTACAATAGGCACTTGTATCCACAGGCAAGACAACTGGCCCCTGGCCCCCCTCTGCTCCGAGTGAGTCTTTGAAACATCTTATCGTGAGGAATTAACAGGCTTGGCTCCTGTCTCATCAAGGACAGAGAAGGAGCATCTGGTGTAATCTGACCATGGCAGCTCTTTGTGTTTCCCTCCCCTTGATCAGCCCTGATAGGTCCTGGTTGGAGGTCTGGCAGGAGGCAGGAGGCAATCCCTGCCCCCAGGTTTTCTTTGCAGTAAGAGAAAGAATCCTCTTTTCCAGGGTATCCTCCTTTGCCTTAAACAGGAAGTGATGTAAGACATCTTTGGCCAGATGGGCTTTGCTTTAGGTCCAGCTTAAAATTTTTCCCTTATGGTCTTCATGATTTAAACTTGAAAAAATTTACCAAACTTTATTTACTGATAATGAACTTGCCTGTTTGTTTTTAAAGACAACTTTAATGGCACCCTTTTCTTCAGGTCAAAAAGAGATGGATAAACTCGCATCACCACACTGGATTATAATATATCTAGCACTCCCTTCCCTCAAAAGGAAGTCTACATTTCACAGATTTTTAATACTTAAAATAGCTGAGATGTTTGAAATACCGAAAGTGACCCTAAAGCTAGCATGCTTCCCCTTGGGCACACCTTTAGTTCTGGAGACCCCAGGGAGATACTGGTCCAAGCCAGGTCCTGGTGGTGCAGCTTTCTAGTACACATTTACAGAGACCTATTTCCTTAAGCTCTGTGGTGGGTCAATGGCTCAGACTTGGCCTCTCCTCTTGGCTCAGGCTTAGGTGCGCGCACACACACACACACACACACACACACAAATTCTTTGTGGGTGTTACATCAAACTGGCACAGAGAATATGCTCAATAAAAAATCATTGCAGGAGTAACAGAATGAACAGATAGCATTTATTTTATAAATATTTTATGAGTAAATCCTCTAAGTATGAGAAGTGAAGTTTACTTGGCAGAAAAGCAATCAGGAATCATTTGAAACCTATAGAGAGAATGCTGAGTGCTAGGGCAGTTTTCAACTAAGGTCAGTGAACAATGGTGAGCCTGGAAGGGGCCCAGTGGCATGGATTCTAAGAGAGGCTGAAGCCCATCGGGGTGGCCTTCCCCTTCTGTCATTGTGAAGACTTACTTGTGGTGGTTTGTGCAGTGAGCATAAATTCTTAGTTTATCCCGGATGACTCGTCCTGGTCGTGGCTTCCGCTGGAGCCCAGCCACATGCACCGCCAGGACTTTGGGGCCAATCAGACGCTTGTAAAGGAGAGAAAGCCAGTAGTCCTGGGGAGAACAGAGAGGTGGAGAGTCAGAGGGACAACTCACATGAGGTGTGCTGAGTGAGCATGAAATACAACAAACCAGAAACACTTGGGTATCCCATGAAGAGCTGGCTGTGGGGCAATCAGCAAGTGGACATGGCCTTTCCGCTGGCTCACGGGGGGAGGGTAAGTGGAGTGGACTCAGAGCAGCGTATGAACAAATGAAAGTTTTTCACAAATGAAATAAGCAGTTAGGGGCCTTTTCTCCTATGACTTCATGCTAGTTTATGGTTTCTATTTTATTATAGAATGGGAGATTTATAATCTTTAGGATTGTTACCTATGTGAGAATTCAAAATATTCTCCAAATATTGTCACTGAGGACTATTAGGAAGTGGGAAACAAAGTTTCTGCAGGCAGGAGCTCAGGGTAAGTTCTCCACTCCAGAGCCAGAAAAGCAAACAGAAACACGTCTGCACACTCTTGTGCCCATTCTTTGTCATTCTTGATATTCTACAATAAAAAGAACGATTCCAAACTAAAGAGAATTTGCAACCAACCAATGAATAAATGTTCATTTGATAGTCGACCTACATGTCTGAGCTTACAAAATGTCTGCCTACCACCATCTTAACTTCGGTTGTATTTCTGTTATCACGTATTGTTTCTTATAAAATTTACATTCCTATTGTGTGAGCTCTTAGGGTCTACTATTGATTAATGAATTCAGCATTTATAGCTCACTATGTAAAACAGGGCCTCCTAACTTGCTTACCAAAGCCACATTCTAAATTCTGCAATCAGGACATACTCTTCAGTGTTAAAGGTAACTAAATCTTTGCTGACTTCACCTTTCTAGGCAGATAGCTCCTGGTGATCTGTGTGTTTTATTGTGTGATCCATCATGATGTGTATAACATCAGTTGTCTGAAAATTTCTGGTACATTTCATAAATCAGAACAAATTCCTCAGATTCGTTTTGTCACTAGAATAGTTCCATACCTGCCATGACTAATGGCACTTTTATCTGGGGGGCAATCAACATCTACCTAATTGGACTTAAAGTCCTCTCAATGGGAGGAAACTCATGTGTGGTATTGTAATCATAGCTAAATACAATGGCTGAAGAGGTCATAGATCTTAGGGAAATTCCCAAGGCTGCCATATTCCTAGACCAATGTAGCTTCTTACTAAGTGCAAAATATGTATCCTTATATTTACAGTCAAGTATCCCAGTCACCACTCATCAAAGAAGCTTCTTTTGCAACAGGTGGAGACTATTACAGAATAGCACAATTGGTCACATTGTCTGTGAATTGCCCAAGCCTAAGTGGCACATCTACAATGCAACTTCTATACCTAAGCCTCATGCAATAAAGAACAAGAGGGAAAGAGGACACTAATGAATCTCTCAACTCTCATTAATGAAGTTCCCTCATGCAACAAAGGACCGGGAACACAAAAGGTCACAAATGGTCAAAGCAAGATTAAGAATCTGTAGAGTGTGGGTCCCTGGACAGGACTTTTATATTAAGCTTCACTCACCCAGGGCTCAGGGACCATTGCAGGAGAGAGGGTAGAAAGACTGTAAGAGCCAGGGAGGAGGTATGTGACCATATGGAAATAGAATCCTGCAAGCTCCTGGTACCCTACTCACGAACCAACCGCCATGGTGTTGGCATGCTCAAGACCCATGCAAACTCGAGCAGACAAAAACCCAACATGGAACTGAGGAAATGAGCAGCAGATCCCAATATTTGCTTAAAAAAAGTTTGGCAACTGATTACTGTTGGATGTGGAAGAGATAATTTTCTTAATTCAAGGGACTCTGAATAGGCTGACTAGACCTCAGTGGATGAACCTGCACTGAGGATCATTGGGGGAACATTAACTTGACAGAATAGGCCTTACCACAGATGACAGAATGTATAGATTTCAGCTGGGGGACTAAGGGAGGATGCTGGTGGGGAAGAGGGCATAAAGATGATTAAGACTGATTGAGATGTTCTGTATGAAACACACAGAGATTCAATAAAAAAGAAAAAGATGTACATACTTGGGAAAGGCTCTAAAGAACTTGTGAGATGGATGGCTGAAAGAAGTTGATGAAATTAATCTCTAGTGACTACTAGTTTTCTCCAGCTTTTCTTATTGTGGCAAAATCCACATAAAACTCTCAATTTTCTTCATTAAGTGCTCCTGATTGTAATTCTGAGGTATTATTTTTACTTTCCATGGTTGCTTTCCAGTATTTATGAGGGCTTTGGAGGGATGAAAGAACTGCGCCATCATCATTGTCATTGTTTAATAATATTATATTGTTTTTGTAAAAGAACTGTACAAAATGTCCTAGCTTATTTATTTAAAGACATTCAAGGGTATTAAAGTAAAAAAGTGGAATTTTCTCCATAAAATAAAATAAAATGGAGACTGATGAAGACACCCACTATTGACTTCTGGCCTCCACATGCACCTTCACACACACACTCACACACTTACATGAACAAATACATATAACACGCATGTACATGAAGTAATTAAAAGTGGGAGTTGTCAGTGCAAGCCTAGAACTTAGGAGAGGCATAGCCCTGGAGTTCCAGGTCATCCTCAGCTAGTTAGTGAGTTTGAAGCCAGCGTGGGCTACTTGTCATCAAAAACTCCAAGCTAAAAGAAAAAGAACAAGAATAATACAAAAATTCAGTCTTGAAAAAAATTGTCATCTCAACTGTTTACAAGTACATAACTCAGAGGCATTAAATAAATTTAGAATGTTATATAACCACCGCCTCTACCTATCTCTGTAACTCTTTTCATGCTGTACAACTGAAACTCAGAACCCATTAAACCCTAAATCCCCATTCTCCTGGTCCCCAGAGTCTTTGAATTCTACTTTCTATGTGTCTCATATAAATGAAATAATACAGTATGGTTGGCTTATTTCACTCAGAATAATGTCCACAAGGCTCACTTATGTGTACATTTCAGAATTTCCATTCTTTCAAAGGTTGAATAATATTCCATTTTATGTATGGATTATGTTTGATTTATATTGGGATCTCACATGTGGTCTATCTTGGAAAATGTCCCAAGTTCACTGAGAAGAATGTGTCTGCTGTTGTTTGTACACTGTACTACTGACTTCATTAAGTTTTCCCTGTTTCTTCACTTCTCTTTGACCATCTATTGATATTGAGTATAGGGTATTGAAGTCAACTGTAATTGTAGAATTATCTGTTTTTTTCTTTCAGTTCTGCCAATTTTAACTCATATTTTATGACTTGTTATTAACTGTTTAAATGCTTATTCATAATTAAATGTTCCTGATGTATTGAAACTTTTGTTACTGTTACTAATATAATGTTCTTTAGCTTACATAAACATTTCAAAATTTAAAGTCAGTTTTGTCTGGCAGTAGTATAGCTACACCTACTAGTTTTGGGAACTCTTTGAATAGAATTATTTTTTTCAGCTTCAATCTGTGCCTTTGCATCTAAAGCAAGATTGCTTTAGGTAGCATACAATCAGACTGCATTTTCTTTTGAGGGGTAAAATCTTTTCGGGCAACATGTTTTTTGACTGGAGAGTTTAATCCACTTATATCTAAAATAATTACTGATAAAGAGAGACATGCTTCTGTTATTCTTCTGTTTGTTTCCTATATGCCTTACAGCTTTTGCTCCTAAGTTCCTATAATACTACTTTCCTTTGTGTTTGGCTGATTCTTTTTATAGCGAAATTTAAATTGCTTTCTTAGTGCCTTTTATGTATACCATTGGGATTACACTTAGCACCTCAATTAACCACTCTTAACTAGTTCTATACTAGCTTACCTTTAACAACATATAACAATTCTGTTCTTTCACTGTTCTGTCCTCATCCCTTAGTGGCCAATGTCACGAAATTACATCTTTATACATCATGTACCTAAAACATAAACTAATGAGTCTTTTAAATATATACAAGTTTCTGTAGTAACCACATATGGGTTAACAACCAAAATTACAATAATGCAGGTTTTAAACAGTACTACAGATATTTTAATATCTTCAATCATGTAGAAAACAAAAGGCAGAGTTACAAATTGTTGTTACAATAGTGTTAACTTTTATAACTGCCCATGTACTCACCTTCATTGAGTACTTACTTGCTCTTATGACTTCCAGTTATTGTCAAGTGACCTTTCAGTTCAAGCTACATGGCTCCCTTGAGCATTTCTTGTAGGGCTGACTTAGTGACAGAAATTCCCTCAGCTTTTGATGATCTGGAAATGTCATGATTTCTCCCTCACATTTGAAGGAAGCTTTTGATGGATATAGGGTTCTTGGCTGACAGCTGCCTTTTTTCTTCTAGTACTGTACATATATTATCCCAATACTGTTTGGCTTCAAAGTGTCTAACAAGAAATTTGTTGCTAATATTTTTTTCTAACATTGACTATAAATTTTTAAATTTTTTTTCATTATTTTATTTTTCACTTCCCAGACTGATTTTTATCTCTAGAAGTTCAAGAAGTGTTTTACATCTGTAGGACACAGGTGACGGTACACTGGGATTGTAGAAAACTAATAGATGATGGAAAACCTCTTGGTACCTGGGAATAGGAGTAGTCCAACATCAGGTCTGGATACTTGAAGTTTCAGGAGAGCTGTTCTAGAAGACATACATAAGAGTGGAATGGCTGTGTCACATGCAGGTGTAAGAATATTCGGCTCTCTAGTTCATGTCTGTTTTCAAGAGTGGCATCAATTACTGCAACTCACACTCTTTCTAGCATAGCTATATTGCTAATGCCAGTTGTTTTCATATTTTAAACCTTCTGTCAATCTAGGGGCCATGAAATGTGCAGTTCTTTCTATATGTTATTTAAGAAATCTTTTCCTAGTTTAAAAAGGCATTACATATGCTCATGGAAAACTTTTAAGTTTTTTTCTTTCATGTTTAAGTTTTAAATCAATCTAGGATTGGTTTGGGTACGGCATTAGGTAGGCATCTATTTCCATATTTTGCATATGGATGGCCAACTACACCAGCCTCTTCATTCTTTTTGTTTGTTTGTTTTATGAGATAGGGTCTCATTATCTAGCCTAGCATGGTCTCAAACTCATGAACCTCTTGCCCTACCCATCCAAGTGCTGTGATTACAGGCATATTCCACCAAGTCTGACTTTAGTCTATCTATTCTTTAGTAATCTGTAATGCCCTTTGTATTTTGCATTAAACTTCCTTACACTCATGGGTCTGTTTCTTTAGTCTCTCTGTTCCGTTCCATTTTTAAATTACTATTGTTTTATGCTTTATCTTGAAATTTAGTAGAATAAGTCCTCTATCCTATTCTTCAGGAATAGTCTTGTTAACTTTGGGTCTTTGTTTTGGGATGTTCAATATCTAAATGAAAATCTGTTGGTACTTTGGAATTACAATAATTTTATAACTCAAAATAGGAGAATTTACATTTTATGATTTTAAAACTTCTTATCCATAACTATGAAAGGAACTAACAAAAAACTTCTGGGTGGCATGTTCTTTCTTCTCTCTCTGTTTTAAAGATGTGAGAACAGCGAACAATCATGCTGTTTTTTCTATTAAGAAATTATTTTGTATCTTTTATAATGGAAATAAGTCTTTATTGAAGCAAAAACCCATGGAAATATTTTAAAGCTCAGAGTGTGAAATCAGAAAATATTTTTTCAGCGTATTCTAGTAATGTTTGGTAGTAAGCATAGCAATACAGTGTTAACCTCAAACTTGCCCTGTTGGCAGAGCCACTGATTTTCCATTTGTAGAGATGTAGAGAAGAGCACTCTGCACTGCTCCCTCCTTCCCTGTCTATCCACTTGCTATTCCTCTGTGAAAGCTCTCTTTACTTCCATTTCTAGAAGAGTACATCATCGAACTTCATTTTCTACCCCCTTCTCCAATTCTGGGGCAATGTGTCCTGGTAATGTGTGTGATCCAGGAAACAGTTACAGATTTATTACACATGGAGCCAACTATTTGCTTTTTAATTTTTAATTAAAAATTTATTTATTATTTTTATCTTATTTCATGGGTATGAGTGTTTTGCGTGCATGCATATATGTGCACCTCACGAGTGCCCATGGAGGTTAGAAGAGGGCATTGGATACCCTGGAATTGGAGTTATGTATGGTTGTTAACTGCCATGTGGCTGTTGGGAACTGAACCCCAGTCCTCTGTCAGGGCAGCCAGTGATCCCAATCGCTGGGTCCTCTCTCCAGTCCCCAACATTTTATTTCTTAAAATATTTATTTACAATGAGCTCAAGTGTACTTTAAAAGCATACATGCATTTTTCATACGATTTTATTGCTAGACAGCTATGTATGAATATATTGATAAACACAAAATGGTTATCTTGGGTGGGACAGGAGAAATCAGGGAAACAAGACAGTGAAGGAACACAGAGATTGATGGGAGATACTGTTATTGTTTTGGTTTTGGTTGGGTGGTGGATCTACAAGCATTCTTGGATTGCTTTCTTTCAAAAGTAACACATAGGCATAGTTTTTCATATGTGACAAATAATATGTAAAAATATAACAAATAAAAACATCACATATGATTTATTTCTCAGAGATTCCTTTAGGCAGACAGTATCCTGGACTCACCTATAGTCTGGCATCTCTTTGAATTGTTTTACTCCAAATGTGACAGTTATGGTGGTTTGCTCTTAGCTTCCTCCTTTAGGAGAATGGAGGATTGTGACTGACATGTCAGTTGAGGGGAGAAGCGTTCATCTTCACTTGGTTCATGGCCCATTTTCACTCTGCTGTTTCATTCTTGCTTTTCCCTTTGGTCCATACTTAGCCTACCTATTAAAACATAAATATTCCCCCATCCTTTCTCCTCCCTTCTCACCTCTGCCCTTATCCTTCCTTGGGAAAATCAGTTTTACACAGAATCAAATTATATTTCCTCTCTGGTTTCCTTTCTTCCTTCCCTTCTTTTTCCTTTTTCTTACTTATGAATACATTCCATATATATAAACATAAATAAAACTGTACATATGTAGTGACTCCTGAATATTTCTTAAGAGAATACAACATGGAAAAATAGAAAAATATGCATAAAATAGATAGGAGAATAAACAACACACATACATATTTATAAGAACAAGGACACTGGATGAACGAATATATTTTCAGACAGTAGAAGTCATTAATAGGAAAATAAAATATTATGACCTTTTATGTCAATAGTGAAAAATTCCCAAAGGAAGGAATGCATTGCAATTTCCAAGGGACAAAGAGAGACACAGACAGACATTCTTTAAATGTATCAGGCATGAGAAGAAGTTGGAAAAAAATAGTGTCCATTTATTAGTAGAGAGGGAAAACTAATAGCAGGTGCCAGTAAAATGACAGAGGTTTTAAATCTTTCCTTTTTCTTCAGCATTTGTCAAAAAGTCAATTGTTGTCTGAAAGGTAGACAAGGCATGTATGGACTGCGTTGAACCAAAACAAATAGGAAAAGAAAAACAGACAGGGGACTGTAGAATTTATGGGATTAACTGCTGAACTGTATGTTCCTTGAGCTCTGAAACTACCATACAAATTTCTATAGGCCGATGCCTTTGGGAGGTGCTGGAGTTGATGTTTGGGATACCTACTATGTTTTAGTATCTGGGCTAGTCTGTTGGGATACAGATGAAGCTTCTAATCTGTTAAGAAAGTTTTAAACCAATGGGTTAGGCAATCAATTAGTGACCATAGTTTTGATGAAAATAAAAGAGCAGGGCAGGTACTCATAAGATCCTAGAGCAGAGGATCTGATCCAGCCTAGGCTACTGAGGGAATTTCTCACAGAATGACATTTAAGATTTGAGGAATCTTAAAGTGATGGGAGAGAACAAAATGTGCTTGGGACAAGCAAGAGTAGATTTTCAAAGGCACTGGGATACGAACCAATTCCGTGTGTTTGAGAGTCTGAATGCAGATTCAGATTCTCACTGGCCTTGCAAACAAAGGCAAGAGTGGAACAAGAGAATACTAGTTCATAAGGACCCAAGAATCTTAGAATCACATTAAAATAAGGGGCAAGTTATTATGGAATGCCAACAGTGACATTATCCAGTTTCTATTTAGCAAGCTGGTTCTGGAGTTGTGGAGAAAATGGATTGAAGAAAACTACTGAGAGATTAATTTAAAATAATGGTGAGCATGGTTTTGCGTAAGGACATTAAACTGAAGAGAAGAGGGATTTAAGAGGCATTTAGGAGATAATGCTGGACAGGATTGGGTGACAGGTCAGATACAGCGAATGAGTGTGAAACAGGATTCATGGCTTTCAAAAGTTCAGATCCTGAATTCTGGAAGACGGGGATGGCAACCGGTTGCTTAGCAATAACAAAAGTGTTTCCCTTCTATGTTCAAATCTACCTCCTTCTAATTCAGCCCTGACCCTCTAAAGTTAGTGATGCCAAATTCTGCCAGGGACAAATGTGTAAAGAACATATCTATAGAAAAAAAGTTCAAAGAGAAACTAGAAATGACTAAAAAACATGTGCCTCTGTGTGTCTCTATGATTTAGTTCTGGTTTTGTTTTAAGTCACTGTTAGCACATACGAATCTACTGCATATTTTTTTCAGGGTTTGTCTTTATCCACATATTTTCCTGGCTATTTCTCATATTTATTGTTTACAAATGTAGGGCGAGGCAAAGGGATCCCTGCTTCAGAGGATCAAGCCCTGCATCTCTCTTCATGAGACAAAACTTCCCCAGGGTCCAGGGCAAATGCCCCAGGCTTGAGATAGTGCTCTTTTCTGGACCACACTCTGAGTATTTGGGACCCTAGAAATCTGCTCAGATCATCTCTGACTTTTGGTCTTGTTCTACATGGGCTGCAACTTGACTTCTAGATCTGAAAGTTGGTGAATCATAGTTTTGAAATGTGTACTCAGGGACCAGAAAGGTGTCAAGAAGCAGATGTAATGGCATGAAGAGCTCTTGGGCTTATGGAACAGCTTGTCTACATTGTTCGTCCCTGTGACCTTACATGATCTGTATTACAGAGGAAGGATGAGAATGAGGAGCTCTGACAAACCCAACAAAAACTGTGGACACAATAATTGATTTTTTTTCTCTACAAGCAATTTCTGAGTGTGTATAGGTGGTATGTGAGCATTCTATCGAGTCTGGGAGATATAAGATCTATTTCTGTTTTTGAGGAACTTAAAGGCAAAGACACATGGAGATATCATTCTGTAAAATGAGGCTGACTAAAGAAAATACTGCCTGAACAGAGAAAACTTGTATCCCTTTGGGAATTCAGAAGAGGAAACTTTTTTATGAGTAGAGGAATTCAGGGAAAATTTCACAGAGAAACAGAAATGGAGAAATAATTTGCTTAGAGTTGAAATATATATATATATACATATACATATATATATATACATATATATACACATATATATGAATATTTATCACTCAAGTCCTGAAATTTATTTATTGCTCCTAAACCTCAATGTCCTCATAGGCATTAAATGAGATGATATACCCACAAGGATCCCTTATAGTGCCTGATACATGAAAATATTTAATAAATGTTGTTTATTGTTATCTTCATTATAGAAGTATTATTTTACCTTTCATGAAAATATTCTTGATTTATATGGTTACCCTGAAAACATATCTCGGGTGTATGTGTATGGTGGTTTGCATGTGTGTGTTAGGAAGGTTAAGGATGGCTGGATGAAACCTCCTTGAAGCATCTATCTTTGCATGCCAGGGCCATAGACACTGGTATTCAATAAATATTCTTTAATTGAGTGAACAATGAAATTAAAATTTATCTAAACTTGATGGGAGGTTTTCTAGGTTGACTGGGAATGAAAGAATAGCTGTGGGGGTGGGGACTGTGGTTTTCCTGAGCGTGGCTAGGCCTTGCTTCCGATGCCCCACTTGTTTAGTCTGACAGTATTTTGCTCCTAGGAAGTACACATGCACTGCACAGAATAGCACATTTTTTCCCCTGCATGGAGCCTCCTATGTGACTTCCAAGGTCATTAAAAACTCAGTTAACTCTAAATGGGCACAGGTACCACGCCAGAACCAACTCTTCACTTAGGCCTCAGGCTTTGCAGAGCCAAGAAGAAATGAAGAGGAGTATCACTCTGGGCTCACCAGTGGAAGTGGCCAGATACCAGTACTCTCACAAGGGGAAGAACCTTAGGGTCCAGCTTTCTCCACAGAGGGAGCTGCAAGGGGATACAGAAAATTCCCCCTTGAGAAGCATACTTGGGATTTTCTCTCTTTCCTTTTTAGGAAGAAATTCTCTCCAACCCAGTTTTGATGACTCCAAGTTATCAAATGGCTTTCCGTTGCTTGTAGGCTAGAGAAAATGATCAGTTGCTCCAGTATAAATTGGCCCTTGTTCACCTTGCCTTTGTCTACCTGATCTTTATGTTCAAAGTTGTTAACTTTTTTTTTTTTTCCTTTCTGTTTACTGGTAAAAGGCAGGTGATTTTGCTTGAGCTTAAAAAGCCAGAGGTAGAACCAATAATTTTATTGTCAAAAATACCCAAACCATATGCCTTTGGTAAATTATTTGAGGCAAAAATGCATCTGAACTATTCTTGTTTCAAGAACTTGGGTAGGCCGATTTTTAGCTATGGTCTAGGCTACCAACAGAATATTCTTGCTGTTTAATAGAATGGATTGCCAGTTTCGCAGTAGGAATCAAAATCTTTAGATTTCTATCTACATTTGATCCAACAATTCTACTTCTCATAATTAATTCCAAAGAAATGATCATAGATATGTGTAAAGGTTTATCTGTGAGATGGTTGCTGTTACCAGTGCTGATTTGGTACACTAATGTAAATTTCTCTACTTCCTGGTGATAGCATCTGAATTTCTTTTGGGAAACAATTCAACTGTGATTATGTACTGCTTACTAATCTGATCTTCCTTGAGGTACGTGATAACACTGAGTCAGTTGGATTTTTCTTCCAGGGAATCTGAAAACTGAATGGTTGACCAAGCCATGGTGTGACCAAGTGACTAGAATAGATTTATTTTAAGCAGTGACACCATATGTTGGTGCTGTCATCTAGATTCCATGGGTACTCTCACTTTTCTTCTCTGCTTAAGATTTCCTCTCCTTTCCCCATTTAATCATGGACTCGTAGTTGCTGGAGAGTCCATGGGGATAAAACCTGAAAACAGTTGTTTAATAAATAAGCTAATAGATAAATTATGACAGATTATCTGTGGATACTTTATAGTCTCTAAAATTACATTTTAGAAGGATATTTAATGATTTCAAAATATGTTTATTAGAGTTGGTAGAAAAAGAGCAAACTCAAGCAGAATGACACTATGAGAAGAAATTGTCTTTGTAGAGTGAAACCTAAAGTAGAACCATCTAAATGAATATAGTGATCTCCTGTAATCTCATCAGAGACCAATTTTCTTTTAAGAATATTTTCTAAACTATAGAACGAATGCTTACAATGAGAAAAGTTCTTATGTTTTAAAGATGCACATGCACAATTATGTTAACTTTCTCAGATTTCAGTAGTTTTTACTATTAATAGTTCCTTCTTTCAAAATGTATTAAAGAATGAATCAATGCTCCTAATTGCCTTTTCTACATCTCCACAGGTACTTCAAGCTCAGTATGTAAAATATTAAACTTATCAGTTCCATTCACTATACCATCTCCCAAATGATCTCTTCTCCATCTTTGTGCTCTCAGTGAGTGGTACCCTATTCAACCAATGGCTCAAGCCAAACATCCTCATATCATCCACAGACTCATCCTCACCCTAAATTCAGTATCTGCAAACGGAACTCATATGTCTATTCTCCACTAAAATCTAGTCTTCCTGCTTATACTCATTCTGATTTCAAATATTCAAAGCACCACAATTCTTAATAGCTGTCCTTGAATGAGATATGCAGCAGTTTACCCAAGTGATAGTCCCAGCTGAAAGTATGCTTAGACACATACTAGGTCTTAATAAATATTTGTTGAATGAATGTATTAAATTATGTAGATACAGCTCCTTATTACAAATCTCCAAATTTATAAATAAAGTAAATAATAACTCTTGTTAGGATTAAAAGTGCCAGCTTGATCAAATGAGTAAAATGTAAGCACACAGCCAAAGGGAAATGTTTTATCTCACTAATTAGAGTCTTCACTGTGAAGCTTCCTTCACATTCAGAGCCACTGTTGCTTGGAGATAAAAATCAGGCTCATTCTTTTTCTGCTACTGAATGCTTCTGTGAGAGTCAGTACAACTGAAGGGCGTTCTCCACCGGCTGAATTAGATACTTAGGAAAGCAAGAGTCATAAGCATTCCTTCTTGCCCAAATTGCCTCCAAGGGCATCTGCTCTTTCTTCCTACCTTTTATCTCCCTGCAAAGACAGGGGTAAACCAGGTTTGAAGGCCATTGTCCAGTGTGAAGAGGGGCCTAAAATATAAAGAGGCGACATGGCACAAAACTGATAACTAATTTTCTAGTGAAGAGAGATGGAGTGGACTACCCAAATCTCAACTCTACAGTGGAATTCAGCAAGAAGAATGGAAAATTATAAGAAATCTTTATTTTCATTAAGACTGCTAGATTTCATAGATAGAATGAGGTCATTTTGACTCCCTGAGAGATTGCTGGATCTGGGCACAGCTATTAAGAGTGCAGGGGAACAAGCCAGGCTTGGTGGAGCATGTCTGGAATTGTAGCACATGGGAGGCTGAGGCAGGAGGATCCCGAGTTTCAGGCCATGTATCTTGGGCTACAGAGTAAGAGATCCAGTCTCAAAAACAAAACAAAATGAATTAAAACCACCATATTAAAACAGGAAGTCTTTGTGTTAAAGTGTGCCTTCTTTTATCTTCAGCACTATGGATAGCATGAGCCGGAGAGGCTCTGTTGCTCTGTTGCCGGGGGCTGCCCTGTGCATTGGCCTAGTCTGTATCAACTAGATGCCAACAGCATACCTCTCCCCTAGTTTTAATACCAAAAATATCTCTAGAAAGTGTCTGATGTCTCCTGTGGAGCAAGAGCATACCCTTACCTCCTCACTTGGAAAGCCACTGATCTATGGTGTGAAAAATGGGAAATGATGACTGATGTGTCCCCTTTCCAAACATCACAGAGCATCTGGTGAATGCAAATTTTTATAAACCTGAGTGTGTACTTGTTTTTACTTGGGATATAGGAGGGAAAAAAATGACCTTTTAACCTTACATTTTATGTTTGAGGATTATGTTAGAATGCCTAATCTTTTGTTAATACTTAGTCAAGACATTTTCCTTCTATTCATGTAGGCCAACTAAAGTTTGCAAGTATGCAATGTTTGTATTATAATCTTTGCCTTTGCAATAGAGTTGGTTCCCTGGAGCACTGTGGACTTCTGGGTGCTATGTCCATTCTCAATAGAGGCAGAAAATCATGGGCTGGGAGTCAGAACTCTAAATTTTCAGTTAAAACTTTTTTACTTGTGTTCTTTGTAAGTCACTGAACTGCACTAAGCTGCAAGTTCCCTAACCATAAAAACTTTCTTACATGGTTGTGGTGAACAGTTGATGAGACCTGGGAAAATGCCTGGCCTACTCCTGGCAGATGGAGCCAGTTACTGGTCATAAATATCTTCTTCCTTCAGTGTTTGATTATTACCTATGATGGATGAGAGAATACTTCCTTCCAGAGTCTACTTACCCAGAATATTTATTTAACTCTCTTCAAAATACAAGGCAGGCAGGCCAGCAATGCTAAAATGACCAGGGAAGCCTCCTGAATAGGATTCAGTTTTACCTCAGGGTTTGTCAGAAGTAAAGAGGAAGGCAGAGAGAAAAGACTGGACTTGAAGGTCACAGCTCTTTCAGGGAGGGTGTCCTTAGCTGGTGCTGAGATTTTGCTGCTCTACGATATCTTCTAAGTCCTTCTGCAAGCTGTACAACGGATGACAGTAACTGAGGTTAGATTTGCATTCTAGTTCTACTTCGGAACTTTCTAGAGGAGTCTACAACCTTTCAGGTACTTTTCCTCTCAGTCTGAGTTCTTATCTGTAAAATGGGGTAATACATGGGCCTACTACCTCATGAGGCTGGCTGAAGATTAACAGTCGGTGTATGTAAAGGGAGCAGCCTAGTGCTTGGTGAGTAGGTGACAAACTATTCAATGATGTTTCCACTAGAGTAATTTTGTGTAAATGCCTATAGATGTATCATATTTGAATATATCCTTGAAAGAATCAATGACAGGGATAACAGGAAGGTGGTTAAGACAGAATTTAAACAGCTAAGCAATGAAAAAGGAATAAGCAGAGGATAAAATATCTATGGGGGAAACAGAAGAAAATGATAGAGAGAGTGGGCAGAGAGACAAAGATTCAAAGTGAATAATGGACTCTCATATGAAAGATCAATTACATGTGTGCTGTAAGGTCTTAGAGTCAGGATGGGGCAAAGTTGTGCCTCATCTAAATTAATGGGTAATGTTTCAGCTGGTTTTCTGGTTAGTTGTCATCATCACCCACTTCCTCCTCTTCCTCATCCTCCTCCTCTCTCTCCTCCTCCCTCTCTTTCCTTCTCCATTCTCCTCCTTGTCATGCAGAAGACCAACAGAAATAACACATAGTCTCATACTTTGAAGAGCTTAGACTTCAATTTCTCTAAAGCCAGTAAGGCTTCTGAGCAGAGCTTTTGAGCCTCAAGATTCTACTTTCTTGACTGGCTCACTCTTCTAGTGCTGCTGGAACGCAGGCCCCCTGTCACGGGGTTGCTTTTCCCATCTGCTTTTACCTGCTTTTAGCAGCTAAACTTTTCTGAACCAAAGGCACTTGAGTAAAGTAGATAAATTAAAGTACATTAATGTGCATAGAGAAGAGGTTTTATGATTGCTGCCTTCTCAACAGGCTGCAGAAGCTGAGCCAGTAAAGAAATCTCTGGAAGCATGGTTAGAGAGAGGTTGGCTGACTCCTTTGTTCAGGGCAATATCATGCTAGCACCTTCCTGACACGAAAAGAACAGAGTCTGGAATGTCAGTGCAGACTTGCCCAGAGCTTTCACAGGCCAACACCAGGGCTAACTGGCCCCAGAGGAGGTACTTTCTTGACAGCCAAGTACTCTGACACGCTCAAGGGATCCAGAACACACAAGTGAAGGTGGTCTCCACCCAGACAGTTCCAGGAGAGCCTGTGGAACATTGTGTTGTTCACAAATGATTTTGCAGCTGCTTCAATTAGAGAATTAAACTATATCTGAATAGCAGCAACATCTACAAGAGCCAAATTGGATGCCTGCTTGGCAAACAAGCTACAGACCACATCTTTATTGTGTAGACATTCATTAACAAATATGTAAAAAAAGTACCAGTCAGGGAGAGATGTTTTCCTGCTTTGGAGACTTTTGCAAAAGCCTTTAATTCAATCTGGCATGCATGGCTGAACCTGAAATGGCTACAATGTGTGACTGGTGGGAAAGCATGACCCAAGGAGTTTTGTCATTCAATCTACACTCTGAGGGCAACCACGCCAAGGGCTGGGATTAGAGAGATCAGGTGATCCCCTTTTACTTTTCATGAACATCAGAGAAAGTATTTCTATATTTGAGTCACTTCTAAATTTAGGATATTTCCTGAGGGAAAGACTTGCTGCAGGTAACTAGGCCAGTTTCTCCTTCTCTCCTTCACTCCTGAGCAGAATAGACCACAATTTACAGACTCTAGCCCTATCTATAGAGATCTAAAGACCAGTTAAGAAATAGTCCCAAATAATATTTCATTTCACCTTTTAAATGCAGAATATGCTGTTTATGCTTTTGTAGGGTCCCCAAAGGTTGTCTGTACCCCAGTTCTATTCTACAAGGCTCAAATACAAGTAGGACTAGGCCTCACAGGGCTTCCAGACATGAGGTAAGAATCACCCATTAAGAAGACACGGTGTGAGCTGAAGAGCACTGCAGTGAATGAACTGCTTGCTGTGTAGGCATGAGGGTCACAGTCTTCAGTGAAGTGCTTGCCATGTAGGTATGAAGGCCATGGTCTTTTGGACCCCCACAAAAATGTGGGCTGTGGATATATGCACTTGTAACTCTAGTGCTGGGGGTGAGATGGGAGGACCCCAGGGGCTTGTTGGACAGCCAGTCTAGTTGGAATGCCAGTATAGCAATCTCCAGGCTCAGTGAGAGGTTCTGCCTCATAAAATAAGGAGGAGGAGTGATTGAGGAAGATATCTCAACTTCAACCTATGAACTCCAGATGTGTCACTACAGGCAAGCACACACACACAGATACAGACACACAGACACAGACACAGACACAGACACACACACACACACACACACACACACACACACACACAAATCTACCTTGCATATCTAATGGCCCCCATGTGTAGCCAATGGCTTTTAGACATTTCATTTATATCAGGCTTTATGTGATTAAAACAAGAATTTTACAATCTCCAGGGTACTTGCTGTCCCCGAAAGCCTGGGCATGAGTATGGAATGTGAATGATAAAATAATCAATTTAGGGATAGAAAAAGTCTTTGTTCCTCCTTTTCTCCTGTAGTTGAAGTTGTTTACGTTGCTATTTATGAAGAAGAGGGAAGTAGATGAGGCATGCAGGGTGGTTACAGAGTGAGAGAAAGCAGGTCGTATGAAATGAAGCCTGTCTCCATCAGGGAATCCTGGGAGGAGACAAAGGCGATGGAGGTAAAAGGCAGAAGATTTGGATCTTATCCTGGGCCTTGTTTAGAGGTATCAGTATGCTGACCACTTTTGTTGACATGCAGTGAAGACAAGGTCTGGTTATTAACTAGCAAACTTATCCTGCCAAACTAGATCATTTCTAGCAGAAAACTTATTAGAAGCAAAATTAATGATGGCAGTCATTTTGATCTCAGGATTCTCCTGGCTTGTGGCTTTACTCTTCCACATGGATGCTCACCTATGATTATGCTTAACAAGAAATATTCTTAGTTGAGCACAGGACACAGCCATTAGGAAAGGCTTGTTAAATTCTCAGCCATCATGTCTTATCATTCATTAAGTGATTATAGGTTAGTGAAAGGAACATTCTGGAGCAGGTATTTTGCCATAGTAAATTCTTATCTTTGGTAAGTGCAAATGGGGAGCCAAAGTTCTAGCTCAGAAACTACCATAGATAATTTTCCTGTACAACTACATGATTGTTAAAAATCAATGATTACGTGCCTAAAGAGATTCATTTATAGTTCTACAAATTTTGCAGAAAGAAATATCAGTTGATGGAGAACTTGAAAAGAACAGAAAACTTGTCATGGAAACCCAGTATGAAATGGAATGTAAATTATTTGAAAATGTATAAAAATTTCAAAGTTCAAAGGAAAGTTCAATTTTAGAAATCTGCAGGCTGGAAAATAGCTTATTGAATCTGGAATGAAGGCATTACTATAAATCCATTGCAGAACGTGATAATTCTGACATTTGCAAGAGCACAGGGACACACATCCCTCTTGAATTGCACAGTCGCACTCTCCTTGTAAAGTCGGTTGGATGTCAAGTTTCATCCTAGTTTCACCTTGTCAGTATTCTGAAATTTTAGGAGCCAGCAAACATTTTAAAAATTAGTGGGATACTGAAAAAATATTTTAAAATTTCTGGTGTGATTAGGAATTAAAGTGTATGCAGATTAGGCTTACTACCTGGTCTCTCACTCCTTCTTCCCCTCATAAAGTTTCTTTGTCAACTACAGTGAGAAAATAGCAGAGATTATTCCTACTTTCTTTTTCTCCTCAAAGATCTAAACCAAAATTTCAGACACTCTTGACAGAAATTGGACCAGTTAGGTTTCCAGTAAGACCAATGGTTTCTGGTCTCCCGCTTCCTATCATCCAGCTCAGACCACATAACCTTTTTCAGTTAGGGGCTGTCTTCGTGGATTCCTACCCATGCAATTGCACAGGGTCCCATGTTCAGAAGGGGCCTGTGACTTAAAGTGTCCAGAACTTGGCTTATTGTGCTGATGCAGCTATGAAATTCTCAATAATTTTGATCATGGATCTGTTTTGCCCATGGAATCCAGTGGGATCATGAACAGTGTCTGTACGCAAAGGTTATGTGCATGATGTGTATGAAGTTCCATGCTGGATAAGTGACACTAAGGGTTTGCTCTGTCACAGAGCCACAGCACAGAGGAGTTGAACAGAACTCAAGAGAGTGTAAGGGGAACAAAAGAGGGAATAGAGGGCTGACAGCTCCAAGAGGGACACTTCTGTTCACATCACTACTGATAGTAGAAGGAAAGCAATGAATTCCAAGAGACGCAAATGACTGAAAAATCCCATCACACGCTTCTGAGGTAGCTGACTGCTTTTGTTGAGAATGAGGACATGGAAGAGAAAGGGAAGCAAGGGCCACACAGCATTTCTTTTTCTGTCAGTGCTTTCTTAGCCATCACCCTGTGATGGGAGTATTTGTATAAAGTGCACATGTCAGGAGGTGGAATAAAGTACATATATGAGAGCTGTAGAGATGACTCGGCGGTTAAGAGCCCTGGCTGCTCTTGCAGAGGACCTGGGTTTGATTCCCAGCACCTACATAGTGGCTAACAAATGTCCATAACTCCAGTTCCTGGGGATCCAATATTCTCCTCTGATCTCCATGAGCACTGCATGACATGGGTGCACTTACATCCATGCAAGCTATACACTCATAAACATAAAATAATAATAAATAAAATATTAAAAAACAAAAGTACACATGTGTGTATAATAGAACATAATGTATAATTTTGGTAATCACATTACTTAAAGCTCCTGTATTAGCAATTAAAACTTATATGTACACCATAAGCATGAGTGGTCAATTTATGTTAATTAAACACATATTTCTTTTCTTTACTTAGAACAATATTAAATGGCAGATGACACCATTACAAACTGAGAGAGACCAAAGGAAAGGACAAATCTTGATGCTTTGGTTTCTGTGATGGTTCTGTTTTGAAGCAGAGGTTCTTTATTTTCAAATAGACATAATGCCAAAGTCCAGAAGAGACGGAACTACATCTAACAGGTCAAAGGGAGATCTAAAGTGGCATTTTTTAAACGATGAAAAGAAACCTCTTTATTGTTATTATTACTACTATTAGTTTGAGACAGGGTCTAGCTATATAGCCCAGGCTAGCCTAGGGGCTGTAGCTCTCCCTGTCTCAAGCTCCCGAGTGCAGGGATTAGAAGCTTGTGCTGCCATGCTTCAGTGGAAAGGCCTTTAGTGGGAGAGAACATGGTTGCTGGAGGAAACAGGATGATTTGTTCTAGTGAGAACTGAATTTGACAGGTGAGTAGTGTCTTTGGTAGCATAATCGCAAGCGTATTATTATATGTATTGGAAAAATTTTTAAAAATTATTCTTTGGTAATTTCATACACGAACACAATGTACTTACATCACATCTCATTCCCCCCATCCAGCTCCTCCTGGACTCCTAGCCCCATCTCCCTCCCACTTCATCATTTCTTCCTCTTCTTTTTTAAGGTACTGGGACCAGTTAGTGTTATCTATATGCACCTGGGTATAGTGCACCAATCTTGGGAACATGGGCGTATCATGGAAGAAAACTGATTCTCCCTTTCCCAGGGGCCATGAACTGCCGATTACTCTTCAGCTAGGCATGGGGCCTCATGAGCCACTTCCTTCTCCATGCTGGAGTGTCAACTGGCTTAATCTGTGCAGATCTTGTGCAGGCAACCACAGCTACTTTGAATTCATGAGGGCAATGGTCCTATGATGTCCAGAAGACATTATTTTGGACCAATATTCTCTGGCCTCCCTCTAGTTCCTATAATTTTCCTGTTCCTTCTAAAGTGTTCCCTGATTCTGTGGGAGGAGGGGGTATTAGAGAGATGTCCCATTTAGGGTCGAACACTCCTTATTTTCTGCACTTTGACTACTTGGGAGTCTCTGTATTAAAGGACACCTACTGCATAAAGAAGCTTCTTTGATGAGGGATGAGAAGGTGCAGTAATCCGGTGTTGGGTGAGATCCTGGGGAAGCCAAACAGGTAGTTGGGTAGCCTGACTTTGAACAGTTTGGATGAAAGTTTTAGTCTGTGTACAAAAATAACTCCTATATTAAATTAAAGAGGAAGCAAAGCAAGGCCACGGGCTGATTCAGCTAAGCGTGTGGCTTCTGAATTCAGAACAGGAGAACCGGCTTTAACACAGTGATTCCTTTAACAATGTAACAGAGCAGAGAAACAGGAAGTGAAACCTGACAACAGGATAGGTTGGGACATGTGTACTGGTAGAAATCTCTATTATTTTCTTTTCATAAAAGATTTTAAAAACCTGGCAGCATGAGGACAGTAGTGATTGGCAGCCTTTAGCAAAAACCATGGATAACGTTTCAACTTTAAGTTCTGGTGTGATACTTTAAGTTCTGGTGTGATGCTTTGGTAACAGTATTTATCACACATACTAAATACCTCTATAAGTGGCAGGCAAAATTACATGAAGAGTTATCTAAGAATGAATTGTCTAAGATGTGTTTCCCAGTGGTATACTCATCCTGACTATTCTATAGAACAGAGATATGACAATTTTCATCAAATTTCAGCCAAGAATCCCATAGTCTCTGAAGCTAGAGTTTTGTATTTCTAACTTTCTGTGATGGTTTGATGTTTAGAGGTTGAGCAGAATAGTGCGGACATAAGGGCCTGAGTGTGGGGTGAAGGAGTAGAAGCAGATAGAATCTGGGCCACAGCAGATAGAATATATTTTTTTAAATCATGAGTTGGTGTTTGCATAATAATAAGGAAAACTTCAACTTTGGTGTGACTATAAAATAGAAGTGTGTGTGTCATTGATTCAAATGCCATTTCTCTCAGAGCATTACATAATCATATTATTCAATATATCAGAACATCTTTAATGTAGACTTTATTTTCATTTTAATACCAACTCCTGTATATCAAATTAAAGTCCTATAATGAATACTTTAGTTCTGGTCCAGTCTCATTCACATTTGTTTGGTTCAGATTTCAGTGCCTGAGCTCATGCAGCATGGCCATCTGCTTACAACGTGAAAAACAAATAGAGAGAACTCTGTTTCTAAGGACCTGAGGCAAAAAGACAGAAATGGTCATCATTAAATTTACAGATGACACTAATGTGAAAGAGCATGGGGTAAGACTTCCATGGGAATAAATGCAGGGTAGAGGCTGGAGAGAACATCTTAACCATGAAGTAGATGGCTTTAGGCATTCACAGCTAGATTAAGAGATCAGAACCCACTGGGGTTGGGGGCTTGAAGCTGGTGTACATTTTAGAGATGTAATATACTGGATTCACCAACTCTAATAACAAATTAAATCACTTGCAAAGATTTTTTTAGTCAGTCCACTCTTGCTTGGGGAGAGTTAGGAACTCCCAGACACCTGGAGAGTTTAAACACACTCTGGAATTCGGATAGTACTGATGCGATTTAGGATAATACTATGTCACATAAAAGGGGCAGAGTGTGTAAAACGATCTTTTGGCTCCACTTTTAGCCTTAGCCCCTTTCATCCAATCCTTCCCCATCCTTCCTTGTTATCCTGAATGTGGCTTTCATCTTTTCCCCCTCCGCTTTCTTCTCTACCCCCTGCCTCCGCCCTTGACAATTTACCTCCAGGCCTTCTCCTAACATTAAAATAAGATCTCTTCACTGGCTATTTGGTGTTCAGAGACTAAGTTTTAGGTTCCTCATGGTGGATCTTCATGCTGCTTCTTCTTAGTTTTCATCTCGGTTCTGATCACTCTGCTGCCCCAGGACATGTCACCTTACGGTGATGTCTCCGGATCTTCCTTCTAAGGCTCCTGCCTCCATGATCTCTTCCGGCTAGGCTACCTTATTCTCATGCTTCAGAAGTCTGTATGGAGAACTAGACTTATTGCTTTACCTAAAGGGGCCACTTCCTCAGAACCTCTTTCCCTGTTACATCCTGGATCATCTACAATCATTAGCTTATTGAATTTGATACTTACTTTTACTTCTCTTTGCTCTAGATTGATTCAGAGTTCCTTGAGAGGAAGAAGCCATATTTGTTTCCATAGAGCTACATTGCAGAACACAGCACACAGTGGTAGCCTGCTGACATTCATTAGGTATGTGTTAAAAAACTAAATCTAATACAAGGCCACTGTAGTGTTCAGCATACTTTAAAAATGGACCTTTGGATGCTATGTTCATACCTAGGAAGGGTATCCACAGCTAGAGAGCTGACACACAGCAAAGAAAACTGTATTCTTAAACTCCCAAGTTGCTTATCTGAGTGTCAGAGGTGGGTACTATGCATAGCTATGTGATCTTTGAACCTTCTATATAGTAGTGGTAGCTTTGAAAACATGTCTTTTTCTTCTGTGTACTTCTGACCTACATTTCCTATTCCTTGGAGAATGGCTCTAAAGTTCACATCACCTACATTCTCATTAGGTGACTTTAGCATCTGTGTTAGATCACCAATGATGATGAAAGAGACAATAATTAGCAGTTTCCTCACCCAGCAGGTCTCCCAGCAGGCCTCCCTGCTCAGCCCTGGCCACTCATCATTCTTCCGGGTTTCCTTTCCCTAGCCAGCTTTCAGCTCATTTGACTGGCTTAGATTCAAACACAGAAGTTTTGAAAGCTGAGCTTTATAATTCAAGATGCTTGCATCCTCTGAGTCATGTCATTTTATCAAAAAAAAGCACATGATTCAAGTTTTAGAGGGTATTTCCGGAGGCAGAGTGGGATTTCCAGAAAATAGTAGGGGAGCAAGAGGATGCCTTGTACTTTGATCAACCCCCATTCCCCAGGCCACATGGTGATTGCATCAGTGAAGCAAAGTGTGTGCAGATCAAACCATGGGAGCCAGTAGAGAACAGACACCCAATTAGTTATAATAACCTTTGACTGTTAAGTGAAAGGAAAGAACTTCAGAAATATGGACACCCAGAATGAATCTCTGGACCAAACCACTCTAAGTTTCCTATCTGATGTGCAAACCGGAAGGGTAGCCCTCCTGAGAGATGTGCAGTACATTCATTAGAACACAGGGAGCCAAATGATCGGGCAGCCATGGCCCCAAATGGACTTTACAGTCATTGTAGATGAAAAGGGAAGGTTATATATTTTTAAGAGAAAAAGCCATATAAATCTGACAGCTCCACCCCACTCATAGCAAATCCCAGTCATCTCTGGCCAAACCACTCTATTTTTCTAACAGAGACTTGCACAGGGGGAAGGCATTGGGGAAAAAAAACTGTGGTAATGGGCTGGAGAGATGGCTCAGCAGCTGAGTACCAGCTCTTAGAGGATTTGGGTTCAGTTCCCAGCACCCACATGACAGCTAATAACCATCCATAACTCCAGTTCCAGGGGATCTGAGGCCCTTTTCTATCCTCCGCAGGCGCTGCAGGACACAGGTGCACCTACATACATGCAGGCAACACATTCATACACATAACACAAGAAAGTCTAAAACAAAAACAATGCTAATAACTGTGAACCACTCTGGGCTCACTCATGATGTCTTTATGTTCATTTTGGTTAGGGTTTATTGCTTTTAGTTTTCAAACACACACACACACACACACACACATATGCAGCATACACAGACAAAATGAATTATACAAAATTTCTGTATGCCTCCTTAAATTGCATTAAACATTTATGTTATGAAGCTGCTGAATTATTTGTCTTAATAATACTATTATACAGTTAATATTTTAATTTTTGTTGTCTTGAAATAAACTAACAGGGATTGGAACTGTATAGATAATAATATTTACTAAAACTAAAAATGTGCATACTTGGCTATGGTTTGCATATACTCTGTTCTCTTAGGCTCATGTGCTACAGACCTGGTCCCCAGCTGATGGCAGAACCTTTAATAGATGGGGCCAAGTGGCAGGTAATTAGGTCACAGGGTTTCTAGCTTTGTGAAGGATTTAATGCTGTTTCTCTGGATGGGCTAAGTCTGGTGTGATTGGAGAGAGCAGGCTATTACAAAGAGAGGCCACTTCACATGCTTGGCTGTCTTTTTTCTACTTTTCTGCCTTAAACTGATGTGGCTGAGAAGCCCTCACTAAGTCAGGGGTGCCATGCTGCCTCGAGCCTCCAGCTACCAGAGCATGAGTCCAAAGCAACTTACTTTTATGCTACCTATCCTTAGGTATTTCATCAAGGCGACACAAAATGAATAACAAATATACTTTACTCAAGAATTATAATTTTAAAATATTTTTAGTACAGAGTTGCAAAAATATACATACATTATATCCACCTGCTTTCTTCATTTCTGTCCCTAAGCATCTGACTGTAGCTGTAAAACGCACCTGTGCTGCCAATTCTCTTCTATCATTTCTTTGTCGAACTTGTTTTTCTGATCCCTGAGATGGTTATTTTCTCCTCAAAATCTCTTTTCTACTCAATTTCCTTCCTGCCAGCCAGGGGCTGTCTCCCACTCCAAGCAGCACCAAGAGCCATGGCTGGGCCTTCCTTTGCTTCCTACTTCCCATTCCATGCCTGTTATCCTTCTTTCTTCCCATGTAAGTTGGAGATGCTGCAAAACTGAGCAAGGATAGGCCTTTAATCACCTCTCATCGTATTTCTCTCTTGCACCATCAGTTTTCTTATTTTAACTGTGATTTAGCCATTTGGAGACATTTGTAAGTTAAGTGGAGCAATCTCCTTTGAGTCCTAGCCTTGCTCATGTTTGATATCCCACATGGACGATTCATATAAACATTGCAGACTTAACGTGTTCAAAGTGAACCCCTGATTCATCTTTCCCCAACAAATATTCCTCTCGTCTTCCTCATGGTAATAAATGGCTTCACCACCCATTAGTTATTCAGGCCTTTCTTCAACCCCCTCATGGATTCCTGTTATGCATGTTAGTTTTTCCTTCATAACTATGTCTTAAAACTGACTGCCTCTATAGCTTTTAGTTTTGCCCAGACCATTCATAATCACCTTGATTGGACTACTGAAATCATTTCCTGCCTGGTTTCAGATCTGTCCTTGCTCCATTCCCTCTATTCTCTGCAGAGTAGTTGAATAATCTTTGATATATATGATCACATTACTCTTGCGATTAAAAATTTTCCAGTGGTTCCCCATAGCATTTCAGATAAAACCCAAATTCCTTACAAGACCTTGAATGATTGGTCTCTGCTGATATCTCCAAGGTCACGTCATGCTGTTTTCCCTCATCTGTCACCTTTCAGCTGCATTGGCTTCTATTCAGTTCCTTGGAAATGCCAAGTGCTTTCCCATCTATGGATCTGCAAATGTTTTTCCACATGCCTGGGATGCCTTTCTATCCTTCTGCTCTACTACTTCTCAAACTGCCTTCTCCAACTCTGATGTCCAAGTAAAGGTTCCCTGCTATATTCTCTCACTCTGTAGCGCTCACGTGATGCACAGTCACACTTTCTCATCTATTGTCTGTTTCTGCAGATACATTGTAAGTTTCATGAGATAAGGACATTATTCAGACATGTGTACCTAGCTCTTTCTATGATATATCATATGTAAAAAGAGATCAATAAAGATTTATGAATATTCAAGTAAATGAATGCATTTATGATTTAAAAATGTTTATTACAGTAACATAATAGAAACAATATGAACAACTAAAATATTTAATAATAAATAAAAGGTTATGTAAATCATCATATAGTCTTAGAATTAAGAGGTAGATCTATTTGTGGATCTAGAGAAAGCTGCCCAAGATATATTAAGTAAAAAAAAGCAAACTGCGGAACATGACATTTTTAAAGGTTTATGCCATACATAAATAGTTATGGAATGCTCTGTTACAGAGTGCTTAGATGACTGAAGTCATCTCTGATGCCTCTGGCATAGATTTCTGGATCATCACCAGCTGCCAGGGCCTTCTCTGATTGGAAAAATCTGCAGCCCAAATTGGTACCCACTGCCTCCTTTTGTTTCCTTCTCATTGCTACCCTGGGCTTACAGACAGACACAGTGGTGTAAGTATGTGGGAATGAGGGGGAAAGAGGCTGTGCTTCTTTTCAGAGGTTCTAAGCCCCACCAGATGTACTTCAGTTCACGTGTGCATTCTTCTCTCACTTGGAGGTCTTTAAACCTAGTGGTTCTCAAACTTTATTATGCATAAAGGATCACCCAGAGGGCTTATTAAATCTTCGATATCTGGGTTCTATCCCCATGGATTACAATTTAGTAAAACTAATGAGGCTGATTATCTGTGGCTCTACTTTGAGAACTTACTTTAGGGGAGGGATCCTGACTTTTCTACATATGAGGGATCCTGTGGAAAGAGTCATGAATCCTAAAGGAGACCAAACATTCTTTTTGATAGCTGTCAGTCCAAAAGCCTTTAGAGAAGCAATGAGTAGAAGTTTGGAATGTCTCTGCTCTGTTTCAGACGCCTCTAGGGTTCCAGCCCCTAGCCTGCAGTGTGTGCACAACATTCCCACCTAACCTCTAGGAGACTTGGGATAGGATGCCTCCCTTCATTCCTGTCTCCAGAAAGGCACCATGCCCTACCCCAAGGTTACCTCCTGGGGAGTAAACAAAGGGAGCATAGAGTGAAGCAAGCTACTGAAGGAAGGGGTTGGGGCCAGTGGAGAAGGGTGCGGACAGGTTGGTCACTCATTTCAGCTCTGTATTGTCCCTATCCTCATTCCTTCTTCTCCCAATATTAACTGAATAACCCCAGACACCACACTGTGGAAGCTAAGTGCAATAAAAGTGGAAACTTCAGTTCCTTGTCTCCACAGTCTAGCAGTTTATACTGGTGGATGAGACAAGTGTGTAAGTGGCTGCAATAGACAATCTGAAGTAAATAGGTATTACAGTGCAAACATCTGGACATATAGGAAGATTCGAGAAATCTGGGATAATGTCAAATAGAGGATGGCATTTCAGTGGCCACAGGAGAAGCATGTTAAGAACAAGGAAGCTGTGTTTTGGGAAGAAAACATACCATGCTCTTCCTTTAGGGTGGTGCCCTTGGGAGCTAGAGGGGCTGAAGAAGGGGATGTGGGCATCCTGCTTCCAAACTTACTGTGATCACCAAGAGCATCTTCTCTTTCTAATTGCAACTCTACTTGCTATGGGTATTTGCCAGCTTCCTTTATTTTACTCTGAGCCTGACACTCAGATAATCTTGGTGCACATACATGACTAATATGCACGGTTAAAAAACTCAAGGAGTATATATCTAGGGGAAACTGTCCAGTTCTCAAATACAGGGCAACAAGTTGAATCCCATACATCTCACCTTCCTACATGTAGCTACATTCCAGCCTCACTAGACAGGCGGGTTTTGTTTTACTTTTAATATACAATTTGATACAGGAAATGGAAGTTATTTTTCTGGGTACCCATAGTAAAAAATATATATATATGTGTGTATATATATCTATATCTATCTATCTATATATATAGATAGATAGATATAAATAACACAGAGTCTGGTAACTCTGAACTTCTACTGTACTACCTGGTACCTAATTGCATGACTATTAGCAAACTGCTTATCTCTGTGTCTCAATTTTCAGCATCCATAAGTGAGGCTCATAATAATAATAACAGGCTGTAGACCAAGGAAAAGCTTTCTTTTTTCTGTTCTGACCTTCATTGCTCCGGCCTCTGATTCTTAGAGATACAGTCTCTTTTGGGAGCTTGGGTCCATTTTCATTTCCATTTCAGCAGCTGTTCTGGGCTTCCTCTCTGATTCTTTCCTATCTTGATGCCCACTGACACCCAGCACTGCACATGCTCCTTTTGGGACTCTCAGTATTATAAGGAATAAAGACAACATCGATTCTAAGGCACCTTCCAATTTTAATGTTCTATGTGTCTGTGGTTCTTAATTGGCACTCTTTCCCAACTTATGTTTGAAATTGACTGCTACAAAGCTGGACACATTTATGGGCACTTGGGCAACAAAGGTTTCAGCCAGTGGGCAAAGACTGTAGATGAAGCAGCTGTGATGTCAGGAAATATCACAATAATTTGAGGCCCAAACAGCACAAAGTAGAATTTTATGGAAGAAAGGCTTTTGGGGGTATTTATGGGAGTCACAATGGGACATTCTAAAGATATAATAATGCCTTAATACAAAATTTCCTGGCTTTCTTTTGAGTCACTGGAACACAGTGTTTATATTTCGTAATGTTAATCACATGCAATTCTTCTAAATCTGGGATCTAATGGATGCAAAAATTGGTCCAAATGTCAATTTTAAACATATGTTTTTTATATTGAATAGACCTGTATGGTTCCAAACACCAGTTAACTCTTTGATGAAATTAGGGTCTGTTCTTTCAGAGGTGGCTCTAATTGGTATTCAAGATGGGGAGAAATCTTTAGATCACTCCAGCAGTGGGGTCGAGGAAGGCTATTCCCCAAGTCAGGCATGAAGGCCTGGGATAGTTCAGCCAATACTGTGTGATGAGGAGGGGAGTTAGGAAGCTGTCCGGCAGACCACAGATCTGGAAATCTGAAAACTGTACAGAACAATGAAAGCCAATGTAAGGACCCTTTCATGGGGACTTTAAATGCAGATGGAGAACATACTGATTTTGTTGGTCATTAATAGTCATTTTGAATTTCAAAATGGCCATTTTCATTTTTTTTTCTAATGATGTGAAACAGTTTCACTTGGCCCTCAGAGAGCAATTAACCAGACTTTCTGTTGGTATCCAACAATTTGTGCTTGTTGTTTTGTCTGAAGAAAATGAGGCTGGAAGATGACTTAGTCTTTCAGGATAAACCCAGAATTTTATAGCTCAAAAAGTCACAGAAATCAAGGCAAGCCATCAGGCTTTAAATTATAAGATATTACAGTTAGAAGAGCTGGCAAAAGCCATGACATTGGGACCTAGTGTCAGTGGCACTTGCCCTGGGGAGCAACAGCCACCGCCTCTGTTTATCTTACCAAGAGGATGAGGACAATTTGATTCTTAAAGTTTCTTCCCATTTGGTATTTGAAATAACATTGCCATGACTCACAACCATTTGGATATTTAAATTGGAATTCTTTTTGAGCCAGTAAAAGTCATGGAAGAAATTCACTTCGTAGTTATAACCTAGGTTTTCTTTCTTTTTTCCCTTTGAGAAAGGCCTTTCTTGCTATTTATCCCAGGCTGGCTTCAAACTCATAATTCTGCCTCAGCTTCCCAAGTGCTCATTTTACAGGTATGTGGTACTATGCCTGCCTATAACCTAAAACTTTTTGCTTTATTTTTTTAACCACAAATAAAACTGTTCCGTTTATTTTCCACCTTACTCATTAGTATAAGCTTCAGATAGCTCTGGGTTATTCCAAAAAAACAACTCATCTCAAAAGCTGTAATCCTCTTTTTCCTACTTCTTCCTTTTTGCAGTGCCAGGACCTCATTATGCTAGGTGCTAGGCAAGCATGCTAGTACTGAGTTACTTCCCCAGCATTCTCTCTCTCTCTCTCTCTCTCTCTCTCTCTCTCTCCCCTCTCAGACTTTTTCCATTCATAACCCCCTTTAAAATTTTTTTATTTATTGCTTTTATGTGTATGAGTATATGTAAGTGTCATGCAGTGCTTGCGGAGGTCAAAAGAGGGCGTTGGATCCCCTGTAACTGTAATTATGGACAGTTATTAGTTGTTATGCAGGTGCTGGGAATTGAACGTGGGTCCTGTGCAAGAGCAGCCAGTGCTCTTCATCACTGAGTCATCTATCCAGCCCCTCATGACCCCTTTTTAACTAAGAAAAATTTTATGAACCCAGGTATATAGGAATATAAAAATAGCCATGCAAATAAAATATTTATTTATAATAAATCATAAATTTATTTTAAAACAATTCTTTGAAACACATACCCTTTTACCATTTATCAGAGAAAAGGCAAATTTGCAAACTAATGAGATGAATGTTTTGTTTGTCTCATACAATGCAAACAAAAGGTACAGAAATTTGATACTTAGGAATGATGAGGAATGATGGTAGGAAAATATAAAAGGCTTTGTTTTCCATAATTAAACTATTATGTTTCTATAAGAGAAGAAAACTTTGCATGTACAATAAAAATTCTGCAATTCAATGAAAGTCCTGAATCTGAACAGAGGTGTATCTGGCAGTTTTCACAGGTACTTCATGGTGGCGATGTGCACAGTGCAAAGTATGTAAGTTGAGTGCTCAGAGCCAAGGCTGCAGTGAGGTTGTATGATGCAGCATGGGTGAATGTGTCCAGAGACACCTTGTATTCTTTGTGGATTTGATTTTGAATTAATTTGGTCAGTGCACATTCTTGCCAAGTTTTCTTGTGTGTCCTCCACATTCAGTTGCATTACCACTGGGCTCATAAATCAATGTTTATCTGGCTTCTCTCTCTCATCCCTCCCTCTCCCTCTTCCTTTTTAGCATCTCCTGCAGGGTTTCATGAACTCTCTTTATTTGGGCATATAAGTTCTGGACTGCTTGATACAAATCTAGCACATTACCCCCCACAGGTTCTTCATGTGCCTCCTGTCCCTTCTTAGGTTAAAAAAAATGTTATTTTCTAATTACATGTATATGTGTGCTTCTGTTTAGGTTTGTGCTTGTGAATTCAGGGCTGGGGGGGCACTTCTATGAACAAGTTGCCTGATATGAGAATCAAACTCAGGTCCTCTGGAAGAGCAGCATGTGCTCTTAACCATTGAGCCACCCCTCCAGCCCATCCATTCTTAGATTTTTAAGAGAACAAGGGTAATGACTTATAGTAAGGATTCAACTTGGTACCCCAGTCCTAGAGAATAACTTCACATTAAAAATACTGTTACTTTTCAAACATATTTTCCTACCCCCTAATGCCATCTTGATGGATATTTTCTTTTAGATATTAATGAATCATTTCATTTCAAGCGTGAAAATCCTATGCTGTCACATCCAAAACTTTAGGTTTTTTTTTTTTTTAAATCCACTTGATCCATATCTTTTCTGGTTTAGGTTTGACATAGATCAGAACTGTAATGTGGCAGGGGTCTATATGTTTGTGTCTGCGCATTTTTATTTAATCACCTTCTCTACTCACTACTGACAGAACAGAGGAAAAGAAGACTTTCGTCTCTTTTAGTACATTTTTGTGGGTTATTCCAATGCACTCATTCTGGGAATATCCATATTGTACTCCGTGTGTGGTGCATGCCGTTGACCTGTTGGAGGGCATATTCTAGGTAAGCACTCTGCCACTGAACCACACCCCCAGCCTCATTCTGCTTTCTTCTGCTGGCAATATACTCTATGGCTGACCACTTAAAATTTCTTTCTGTTATACCTTCCTCACAGTCTCTTTCGTTGGGGTGTGACTCTAACAACTGGAGTTCAGTTACTTTCTGTGGTATCCATTGCAGCTTGGGAAAAGCTGCAACACTCGCTCTGCTGTTGGGAGACTAACGTGATAAAGCTTCTCTCTCGCTCATGCACTTGTTTGGTGCAGCACCAGCGCATGTCTTCAGCAGACGTTTCCGGGTGTACTCTATGAGACTGTCTGCAAGACTTCAGGGAACATAGGCCACATCCTCTTACAATTTTGAGGCCAAAGAAAGTAACACTGGGACTGGGGTGGAACACAATAGCCTTTTTTCTGTGCCTACAGAAGGCCGGCACGACTATTTTCAAAAGTTCTCTTTCAATCTCCCACCCTTTTCTTAGATATAGAAAGGAGATGAACTATGGGCCCAGTATCAAACTATTTTCATTCATCAGTGGCTTGAATCTACCACTTAGTGAGGTTCACATGGATTTCCTAGCTCGAATGTCTGTTTAAGATGCATGGATAGTTAATAGTTACTGTTCCCAGCTTTGACACCTCAGTGCATGCACATGAATGGCACAGTGCTATTAATTACAAAGGCAAAGGATCAGTGAGAGTCAGACCTAACACAGAAGTGAAGAGGCATTCTGAGTTTATCATTAGAAAGATCATTTCAGGGCCTGGAGAGTTGGATTGGCGGTTAAGAGCACTGGCTGTTCTTGCAGAGGAGCTGGGTTCAATTCCCAGCACCCATATTACAGCTAACAACCATCTGTAACTGCAGTTCCAGGGGATCTGACACCCTCTTTTGACTTCCATGGGCATTGCATGACATAGGTGCACTTACACATATGCAGGCAATATACTCATATAAAATAAAATAAAACAATAAAATATTTAAAAAGAGATCATTTCAGACAAAATCATTTTTTAAATTATTTTATCTTGGGTTGGTGGAGAAGCAAAAGAAAATCCCCAAAGAAGCAGAACAGATGGAAATTATTTGGGTGATGAAGGAAAGAGCAAATACTTTTGATGTGAACATAGAATACTGACAGTCCTACCTGCTGAACTGGTAAGGCATAGTTAAGTGAATATGAGTCTGGAAACCAGCGAGGGGGAGAAAGGATATCAGGCTTGATGGAGAAACATCAGAAAGTTTATCATAGGAGTCCAGAGTCAGGTTTATTTTCCAGGGGCAAGAAAAACAAAGATTAGAATCAAGTGGACAGGAGAAGCGTTATAGCTCTGAAAGAATAAATCAGAGCCAGGGAACCCATTCATTAACAGAGAAGAGAATATTTAAAGCTCTATATGCATGAAAACAAATTCACTCTGTGAGTCATGAACACATATGTCACAAGGGCTTCCTGACTGTGTATCAGGGATTGTGGTAAGCAATAGGATTATAGCAATGAAAATAATAGATCTTATCCGGAGATGATAAAAACTCTACTTCCAAGACACTAGAGTCAATTCAGTTTGTCTACAGAATGAGTGCAAGAACAGAAAGACACGGGGAAAGGCCAGATCATGCAGGCTTCCAGGAGTTATCTTAACGAATTTATTTAGAGGCAATGAATTAAGAGATTTAGGGAGATACTACAAACGGCAAGGTTTTAGGAATTCAGTTTCATTGTAGTAGAGAAAATTGGCCAGAGAGGCAAGGAAGAAAGGTGCAAGGAAGCTTGGGCAGGATGAAGACCAAGCACCTGGCGATTAGAAGTGCCGTTTGTTTAGCTATGGGCACTAGAGGAGATCCAAACGAAACACAAGGAAATGGCAGGAGTTGGAGGTGGGGGGTTAGAGTCAGGCACAAAACCAAGACAAAACTCAAAGCCAAGCATCTACTAGACTCTCCCTTTACTGACTTTCTTGATTTTTCTGTAGGGCCTAAAATTACTATGGAGATGTGTTTATGAATATTTTACATTAGTTTACTGGGGAAACTGGGAGTAAACAAGGCAGATGATGTTTTCTATAGAGCAAGTCTATGCTAGTGGTTCTCACACATTGGAGCCATCTGAAGAGTTTACAAAATACTGATAAATGAATCTTATTTCTCATAAAATTTTGAGTTAATTCATTTAGAATGCTGCTTTGGAATTGGATTTCTAAAAGAAGATCCCCAGATGATTCTAAATGGGTAGCCAAGCTTGAAAACAACTGACCTAGATCCTATTTAATTAAGGTAATTTTGATTTTAGATCAGTGTTTTCTGATAAAGAATATATATTAATCTCTGGCGAAGCACTTTGTTGAACTTGATGGCAACAGTTTAAGCAGAGTCTTCAGGGAGAGCAAGTAAATGGGGACATGAGCACATCCATTTTGAGGGACAGTGAAGACACTTGCGGGGCCACAGGCTTTCAAGCACTCTAACACATCTAGTCACAATTGTCCATAGGCGGCCATCAACATAGGCTAGCTCTCTGGCAGCAGCACCAAACAGAACCAGAGTACTGTTCTCAGCAGCACTGATATGCAATCAGTGACAGCTGAATATTAAGCTCAGAAGAATGACAAAGAGGTTGAAATCTGTTTTTGGCTCTCTCCTGTCAAACCATTTTATCAACAAATCAACTCCACAATATTTAACAGTCTGGTAACTACAAGGCAAGGCTCCTACCCTTCCTTAAAAGGAGTGTTAAGAAAGCTGTTTGTGTGATCCTATTTTTAACATTTTCCTTATATTATTAGAAGAGTGTGGGTGGCATTCAACTTCAGCGACTTTCCCACAGGCCTTCTTCCACCTCTGCCTTTTCCTTCCCTGTTCCTTTCTTTCTGACAGTCTCACTTGTTTTACTTTTCCCTTCCACTTCTTTCTCTTTTCTTTGTCCCACACCTCTCCTTTTCAGTTCTTGGCTCTTTTCCCTAAGCACGTTGCCTCATTTTCTTTGTTTAGCCCCTATGATGGCTATGCTTACCCCGCGGCATGTCTTCTGCAGTTGTGTTTCCAATCATTTTCCTGCACCTTTCAACATTGTTTCTTCATCTTTCACAAAAGTTGCTATGGTAGAAAACACCATTGAGTGGAGAAGTAGGAAGCCTGGGTTTCAGGCTCTGCAGTGACTGTTGTATTTATTACTGGAGATAAGACAATTGTGTACTCCAGTCCTCAGTTTCTTCTTAGAGAGGTAAAGTTGATGTAGATCACTGGTTTCCAACCATGACTGTACAGGGTGGAATCACCCGAGAGGCTTTTACAAATCCCAGCAGATGGGTCCCACTGCAGACTATAAGATCAGACTGTGTGGTGATGGGACCATTGCCAGATCTACTCTTTCCGTCTAGGGAACTGTAAGGAGTTCTTGCATTCTCCAGTATTCCATCTTATCCTCTTTGCCTATAGCAAGTCTGGCTCTACTTTAGAAAAATCTCTGTTTCATAGTTTTATGTTTCTAGGTGGTTAATAGCTGAGTAAAAATAAGTGGCAATAAGTTAGTTGCACCATAAAGATTCAGAGAAGAAACTAGAAAGATTGGCTAGAAGTCACATTTGGTTAAATAACATCAATGGTAAATTGGACCAGCTTAATGACACAATAAAGTGCTTATAGACATGTGTTTTGGGAATGCAAAGGAGATAAAGCTCTAATCTAAGCACCTGTCAGAAAACATTAAAACTCCATAATTTCAGTGTCATAGTACTGTTGATACACAAGACTACCAGGAATCAGTAGACTAATTCAGCAACTTTCAATGCATGACATGGGGCTCCCTGGAGGTCCTCCAATCTTTCAGGGGTTCTTCTACTTCATCACTATTTGCACTCAATGCGAAGAGGCTATTCACTTCATCCCCCTGTTGGCATTGGATGGATGGTGACAAAGCAAGGTCATGGGAAGCTGCTGGAGTCCAGATAGAAGTGGTGCTACCAAACTGCACGAGAACCACAGCATTCTTTACAATGGAAAAATAACACCATGACAACATACTCAAGGCAAAACCAAACTCAAGGTCATTCTTTTTACTGTCCTGTGTGACAAAATGAGATGTGTTTCTGCTGCTCTGAACTGTGATGTTATTTCAAGCAAAGCTTCTGTGATGCCTGCCTTGTAAGCTCAGTATCTGCTTTCTTTATGGAACATAATGTTTTCTTGAATAAGTTCTCAAGGGACAACTATGATTATTCAGATGAGCACTTGAACAAAACTCTTCCCTCATTTTGTGAGATTGTAATTTAAAGGGGTGTGACTAATACTCTTTGTTGCCAATAATAAAAAAGGAGTTCTCAGTGAAAACCAGAAGTTTGGAAAACTAGTCTTTACTTCTGTGAGCCTGAAAATATCATGGTAATTAATGATTCTTTAAATGAGATTGGTATCATATTGTCTTGGTTAGCATTCAATTGCTGTGATAAAAATACTGAACAAAAGCAACTTGGGGAGGAATAAACATTTACTTCATCATACATCTCCCAAGGTACAGTTCATCTTTGAGGGAAGTTAGGGCAGGAACTCAGGGCTGAAACCTGGAGGCAGGAGCCGAAGCACAGACCATGGAGGAACACTGCTTACTGGCTTGCTTCCCTGGCCTGTGCTCAGCCTGCTTTCTTATACAACACAAGTCCACCAGCCCAGGGGTGGTACCATGCATCTCCCACATCACTTAACAATCAAGAAAATGCCCCATAGACATGGTCACAGGCCAATCCAATGGAGACAGTTCCTCAATTGAGACTCCCTCTGACCAGATGTGTCAAGTTGACAACTAAAGCTATCTAGCATACACATTAATGATGTGGTTTCTTTTTGGTCTTTTTGAGACAGGTTCTCCCTGTAGGCCCAGCTGGCCTGAAACTCACTATGAAGACCAGGCTGGTCTCATCTCATAGAGATCTGCCTGCCTCTGTCTCCTGAGTGCTGGGATTAAAGCCCTGTACCACCATGCCTGGCATGATTCTTTAATTTTTATTTTTATGAGACTATATCACAATGTCAAGATTTGTATAGCTCAATGGGCCAATATTTTCCAAATGACCAATAACTAATGTTAATCTTGATTTAAATGAGATGACAAACCAGTGGATTTTATGGTGATCATGTACTAAAATTTCATTGGTAGAGTTTTGGATTCTACATTGATTCAGCCTTTGAAAAATCACTACTGAGTTTTGGTATAGTTTCAAATAAGAATAGCCCCCATTCTCCAGCTTCATGTGTACGTACATACCGACACCTTCACATTATTCAACCAAAACAATATATCATGACACATTGGGCCCTGAGACCAAAAGATTTGGGATCCATTGCTGTAATGTAGAGACAAGACAAGGAATTCCTTAACTCATCATACTCAGCCCTATGTGCCTAGTACAGCTTTATAATATATATGAGTTTTGTAACAGAGTGAGGGAAAATAGCTTTAATTCCTTCTTTGACTCACTAAACATTCATAATTCTATGTATTGTACTATAGTAGCAAAGAAAACATAAGAATCCCTGCTGTGTGGAGCTTGTGCTCTAGAGTTTACTGTTCAGGATATAATTCTTTCCCTAATTCATTCTGCAGCCTTAGATAATAACCATTCTATTTTTCCTAGGGATTGGTTTCCCCATATATAAAACAAGAATTTGAAAAGACAGATCTAATGGTTTTCTGAATTCTAGGGTTGATTCTATAGTATTAGCTGGGCTTCTAGAGATGACTACTAGTCTATTTGTCATGCATCAAGTGCAAACATTATTTCTCTCTGTCTTTCTGCTATCTCTGTGTCTCTCTGCTGTCTGTCTCTGACTCTGTCTCTGTCTCTGTCTCTGTCTCTCTCTCTCTCTCTCTCTTTCTCTCTCTCTCTTTCTGTGTTGGGAATCAATCCCAAGACCTTATTTAAGCTAGGCAAGTGCCCTACCACTAAACTATAACTCTGGCTCCACTACGTTCTTCAGGAAAGTTTTCCCCACCCTTGGGCATGCCTTGTCATACTGTTTCACTTGATTCCCTCCTTCTTAGGTTAGGACACTCATTGGACTGATAATTGCTTCTTCTCCATATCTGTTTTTGCTAGTGGACTATGGGATCCCTTTCCATAGGAACTGTGTTTACTCGTACCACACTGGATTTATGGAACAGAGCAGGTACCCCTGTAGGTATTCGCAGAGATGTCTTCCTCACCACCCTTTCAAGATTTGACTCTTTTCTCTAACACTTCCTAACCATCCTACTTAATTTAAAATTCCTTAGCATTTACCTTTATATAGCAGTATCTCACCATGTTATCTTTCATTAACATACCATAGCTGATAGGAATAAGGAGGTTTATGATAAAAAAATTTCCTGAGGATTAGAATAATCTCTGTCATTCAGTGCGTACCCCCTTAACCGAGAGAGTGCCAGGAGTGTAAAGGGAAGTCAATGATTTTGTTGATTAAATTAATGAATTTGTTGCTTGAATAAAATATCATCAGCAGAGAATATACACTGAGCTGTTTTTTAGCAGTTGGGATGGATTTGGATTTATTCATACATATGTTTTCCCCTCGTTCTCCTGTGGGTAAAAATATACATTTGTGAGAATTTTGAAAAAGTTCATGAGCAAGGTCTGTCATCTGTAAATGGTGTGACATAAACTGGCTCATATGGTAAAAGGCTTATGACCTTGACCTTCACTGGACCGTAAAGATATAATAGGCAAAATGTAATTATGGTTGGCTTGACCGTTCTCTAAAACCGTTTACAAGTGTGTCTTAAACACATTTTTGAGAAAATCAAGAGCATATGAAGGAAGCAAAATAATCATTAAAAATAAGACTGCATATGAATATAGAACAGAATCCAAAAGATCTTGGAACAGTAAGCCAAATATATGAAACATAAACTCCTTCAAAAGACACAAATTATTTAAACAGATAATGCTTACTCTCTGAAAATATAGCTTGTAAGATTCAGAGAGAGTTAAACACCAAGAAAATTAAGTAAACAACAGCAACTAATCCATAGCATATTAAGACTTATAATCCAGTTAGGAGACTGCAGGCTTGAATCGCGTAGCCATTTCAAATGCATCCACCATGATAGAACTGGATTCTACACGCAAAAAGGAAATATCAGGATAATTTAATTTAAGGTTGTGTGAATTTAAGACTATAATACTATTACATAGACTGTATCAAATTAAAAAGAATCAAGTAAAATATGAGGAAGAGAAATAGCTGGGCTTTTTTCTTACTGTTAGAAATGCAATCATTATTTAGCACTCAGATGACTCCTTCAAAAATTGTTTACTAGTGTATATCCTGATGTAACTGCAAGAGCCAGGAAAGTGGAAGGGAACCATGGTGCAAAGGTGTAGAAGAAGCTTGAGAGAAGGGGATAATTTCAGTTAGAGACCTATGTGCTTATGGGAGTTTAGTTTTACCCTGTCTTTGGAAATACAGACCTGAACAATTTTCAGTCTCTGCCAAAGCCGAGGAGCTCCTGGAGGCAAAAATATACCCACATAATATGATGACGATTATATATTTAAAAAGAGACAAAACTTTACTTCCTTAGAGATAAAAGATATATGACTGACATCATAGTTCTGGTAAAACTTTGATTCTCTTCTTCCTTCTACGATGACTTGGTGAATGGTATTGCCAGAGAAAAGTATACTGCCAACAAGAAGTTGACAAATTTTCTTTCTCTTTATCTCCTTATATATTTCAGAGATTTGGAGATAGGTGCTTAATATTTTCAACCTTCTGGTAGTGGGGAGTGAGAGCTCCTTTGAACACTGATAGGCATACCAAGGCAGGAATTTGCTTTGAGTCTGCTGAGGAGCTGACATGTCAGGCCTATTTCCCTTGCTCTTAATTAAATATCTAAGTACTTCAACATCTGGATCCATATTGAAAGGTTCAAGAGAAATATGCACGTTAATCTTACCATGATACTCATATTTCTTTCTCTGTGGCAGACAAAAATACACAGAGTTCAGTATTTTGGCTCATCTGTACTGGAGCCTATTGAATTTATCGCAAGGTGGGTTTACAAATCATCCCTGTTCCTACAGCGCCTCCTTCTTTTGCCTGCTTGTACCAGATTTCCTCAAACAGTATTTTTTTAAGGTCATCTGATATCCATTCTTGCCATTTCAAAATATTTATCACTACAGTATACTGGATAGGAGTAGAAGTTCTGGGATTAAGTTACTTGGAATTAAATCTTGCCTATGTACCACTTACTAGCTTTGAGACCTTGGGAAAATTGTTTAAAACTCTGAGCCTTAATTTTTTCATTTGTTAAGTGAAGTGAATCTAGAGCTGTTGTAAGAGTTAATTAGATACTTTAAGTATTTACAATAGTTCCTAATACTGCAAAAAGTGAAAAATAATAACTATAATTATCACCCCTTCATTACTGAGAATATAATATCTTACTTATTAAGCTTGTTAAGGATCCCCCACTTTCTCAGTCCTATACTTCAGACTCCTCTAATTATCTACATCTTGTTATAGCTTGACATGTTCATTAAATCTATTCCTTTACCACTTAAAAATTCTATTTAAAAAACAAACCATCTTAAAATTCATATGGAATCACAAAAGACCCAGGATAGTTAATGCAATCTTGGGCAAAAAAGAACAATGCCAGATCTCAGATGATATTACAGAGCTATAGTCATAAAAACAGCATGACACTAGTACAAAAATAGACATGGAACACAATAGAAGATTCAGTCACCTGATATTTGACAGAGACAGCATATTCAATAAATGTTGCTGGCAAAACTGGATCTCCATCTATAGAAGAATGAAATTGGAACCTTATTTCTCACTCTCAACAAAAGTCAACTCCAAATGTATCAAAGACCTCAATGTAAAACCTGAAACCGAGAAACTGCTAGAAGAAAACAGGCAGTATATAGGCATCAGAAAGGACTTTCTAAAGTGGACATCAGTTGCTTAGGCATTAATGTCAACAAGTGGGACCTCATTAAACTACAAAGCTTCTGTATAGCAAAAGAAACAACCAAGGAAGTGAAGAGGAAATCCACTGAATGGGAGAAAATCTTCACCTACTGCACATCTGACAGAGGATTAATATCCAGAATATACAAAAAACTCAAAAAACAAAGAAACAAGAAAATAAATGACCCAATAAAAAGATGGGCTATGGATCTGAACAGAGAGTTCTCAAAATAAGAAATAAAAATGGCTAAGAAAAAAAAATTTAAAAAGTGCTCAACATCCTTAGTAGTTAGAGACATGCAAATAAAAAATCACGTTAAGATTCCATCTTGCTCCATTCCGACTGGTTAAGATCAAGAGAACAAAAGACAGCAAATACCAGTGAAGATGTGGGGAGAGGCTGAGAATGCAAACTCCTGTAACCACTGTGGAAAGCAGGGTAGAGATTTCATTAAAAAATAAGGACAAACCTATCATACGATCTGGGGATACCACTCCTTGGCATATACCCAAAGGATTCATCCTGCTGTAGAGATTCTTGTATATCCTCCATGTTTGTTGCTGCTCTTGTCATAATAGTTAAGAAATGGAAACAACCTTAATGTCCCACAGCTGATGAATGGATAATGAAAATGTGGTACATTTACACAATAGAGTTCTACTCGGCAGTAAGAAAAGATGAAATTATGAAAATTTCAGGTAAACAGTTGGAATTAGAGATTGTTATGCTAAGTGAAGTAACACAAACTCAGAAAAGCAAGCAACATATGATCTCCCTCATTTGTGGATCATAGCACTAATCCCTTAATTGCAAGTATGCTATAGACCACTCATCAAAGAAGTTTCTTTTTGCAACAGATGGAGACTACTACAAAATTCTACAACTGGTCACACAGAGAATATATGACGGAGACATGCCCAGCCTTATGTGACATAGCTGCAGTGGAACCTCTACACCTGTTTCATTGAACATAGCATATCAGGGGGTGGAAAGAATACTAATGCATCCATCAACTCTCACCAGCGAGGCTTCCTTATACAACAGAGTGTGATGCATACAGAAGACCAAGTTTTAGAGGATAAGTGTGTGCAGAGTGTGTGTCCTTGGATAGGGCTCCTATATTAAACCTCATCTAGCCACGGCCCAGGGACCATTGTGGAAGAGGGGGAGAAAGATTCTAAGAGCCATGGTTGGTCCATGAACATAGGGAAGCAGAGGTTTTCAGGCTCATATGAACTAGAGCAGTGGTGGTATCGAGCACAGGAACCATGCCGCCTCAATCAGACGCAGGCTGAGTGAAGTAAAGGAAATGGGCGGCAGGTGGTGCCAGCCTGGGAACGACTGGAGACTGATTACTGCTGGGTGAGTGAGAGTAGACTTTCCTTAAGATGTCTAGATAGGCTGACTAGACTCCAGTAGATGAACTTTACCAAATGACAATTGGGTACAAATGCTTGACCAGATAGGACTTAACATGTACCGCAGAATACATGAGGTCCAATGTGTGTGGAGGGGGCATAGATGGTGGAAGGGGGGATCTAAATTTGACTAAGAGCTGTTGAATGAAATGCACACAAGCTCAATAAAAAATATCTTTAAAACCCTGTTTCACAAAAATGAGTTCCTCTCTAGGGCTCAAGACCTCAGTAATGGGTTTCTGACTAGAGTTCATTACCAGGTATGAATTCTTTCTTGTGGAGCAGGCCTCAAATCCAATTATAGACTGGCTGGTTACCCTCATAACAGTTGTAACACTATTTCACCAATGGGCACATTGGTTGGCATTGCAGCTTGTAGGGTTCACAGCTGGTTAAGACTAATGGTGCCTTTTCTACCCCAGTGCCCCACATAGCATCGTCTAGGACTAGGAAAGCTAGTCAGCAGGAGGAAGCTTCCAGCTCAGTTCCAGCTTGATTTCTCTGTATCTTTCAAGGAAGGTAGGTGGTGCCTTTAGCAATTGCATCTTTTTTATTAATTAAATTTGTTCTTTGGCGATTTCCAGCATGCACACAGTGCTGACTGGAACTCTCATAGCTCCCTTCTGTCTATCTTCCCGTGCCATCTGTCTCATATTCATTTCTATTCATTTTATTTTTGACCCACTGAGTTTAATCAGAGCTATCTGTGCAGGTTTGGGGCTATCCATTGATGCCTAGTGGGCTCAAATGTTGGTACACAACTGATGACAATAACTCCCCGCCTCCCAGAATCTACCGGTAGCCAATAGTTCAATAGTAAGGGGTAGGGTCCCATGAGCCCTTTCTCCTGATTGACTGTTGACAGGGCCAGTCTTGTGCAGGCCCAGTCAATCTCAGTTCTAAGTTAAGGATTGCAATGGTTGTACTGAGTCTAGAGGATGATTTTTCACAGTGCTTCTACCTATTTTCTGGCTTTTACATACTTGCATCCCCTACTTCTACAATGTTCCCTGAGCCTTTGCAGGGGTGGAGTGTCTTGTTTAGTGCTAAATCAACAATCATCTTTTATGGTTGGCTTTGTAGGCTGCGATGAGTTTCCGCATTCACTGGTACTCACTGTAAAAAGAGGTTTCTCAGACACACAGACGCAGCCACAGCCACAGGCCAATATGATCTGTGAAATCCTCCAATTGAGACTCTCTTTTCCCAGGGGATTCTTGATTGTGTCAAATTAACAATAAAAACTAACCAGGATACTTTCCCAGACATGAGTTGTTAACTGGGCTTACAGAACCAGATATGGCTTCCTTCCTGTGCAGTGGGCTTCAAATCAAATATGACGGCAGTTGATTACCCACAACAGTTGTGCCCACCAACAATAGGGTTTTATTAAGCAGTTCTGGTGAGCAACCAAGCAAAATGGCATGAGCCTGTATTGTTTTGGTGTCCTCTGGGGTTCCTTGGCCAACAGCTCATAAAGAGATATCCCAGACTTGGCACTTGGAATTTTGTTGAATAATACTTGGGTTTTAGGAACAGCATTATCTAGCTATATAGGACTCTTCCTTCAATTCTTTTTAATTTATATTTTTATAATGGTGCTGTACAGTTAAATGCATGGCTGCCCCAAATTGTCTTCTAAATATTTGTGTTTATATACATAGACAAATGTTACTTTCAACCTTAATCAGAGAAGGTTCTCTTTGCAATAAACAATGGTGAATGCTGAGACTCATGGCTGCTGAGAGTTAAGTGCTCAGCTGTAAGCAGGACATTTATATTACAATGACTCAGAAGCCATCATAGAAGAGGGGACAGAAAGAGTGTAAGATTCAGAAAATAGGGAGAAGGTCTGCAAAATGCTATCTTCTAGGCATAACAGCCATTGCAAGCATGATCCCACAGCACCTGAGGTCTACTCTTCAGAGCTTGCAGGAGACTGGGCCTGTCATTAGTCAAACATGGATTAGAGGGAGGCTTAGGAGACCCTACACCTCCCTCTTCAACTGTTGGTTATTGGATTCTGGAGGATCAGTTGTATAGGTAGGCCCACCAGGCTTCAGTAGACTGTCCTAAATCTGTGACCACACAAGTGGCCCTCCTTAAATCTAGTGGGTCCCACCCAAAACAAAACAAAAAGCATGGATGTAAGAAAGGGACTTGTAGGAAACAGAGAGAGTTAACAAATGTGGTAGGGAGATGGGATAGGGTGAGAGTTACAGTGACTAGAATGCATTATACACATGTACAAAATTGTCAAAGAACAAACAATGCAAATTATAATTAATTTTTTTCCTGCTACAGTACTGACGTTGTCCCTGGCAGAATAACAAACTTCTTTTGAAATCAGCGACTCACTAATTTGTATCTGTTCCATCTGATGCAAGTGTTCCTTCTCATCTCCAGAGAGTGTCTCACTACCATGGGTGAGTGCTTTTACTGATTGTTATTTTCCAGCTCTTCATTTAATATTGGTGATTGAACCAACCATTTCCTTCTTTAAAACTCCCTTCTTTGGCTCTCTGTGACCCTCAGATGTTGGAGCTCTTTTCTAGCTCCGAGACTGAACTGAACCTTCTCTGCTCTGTCTACCATGGTCATTTCCAGGGTTGTCCCTCTGACTGCTTCTACTCTGTCTGTTCCTCAACAGTACCATCTGCTCCCATAGCTCAGCTCTGCTTCTGACCCCAAATCCATTTCCTTGTCTGCTATCTGAGGAACTCTGCACACTGGTATTTCCAGTTGAGCAGAGGTCTTTTGTATATGCATTTCTTTCTGTGCTTAAAAACCCAAGTTGTCAAGTTTAAACAGGGTTGTTCCAAGGAAGATGTTTCTATTTCAGTTATGTATTCCTGTTGAACAAACTCTTCTCATACTACCTCCTCCCCTAAGTTCTAGTTATGCTGGTCTTCTTTTGGTTTCTTAACAATGTCACGTTCCAGCCCGTGCTACTTCTGTTGGGGATACATTCTTTCTTTTCCCAGCCTACTAAACTTCTTCAGCTCAAATATCATTTTTTTAGGAACAACTTCAATGATTCCCATTTTTGTAAAAGTTATTTTTATTGAATTTTTGAAAATTTCATGCAATATATTTTGATCATATTCAAATTCCTTTCAATATCTGCACCCACTTCTGAAGCCCCCCATCAAATTTCTGTACTCTGACACACAGAAATACAGATGCAGGCACACAGACACACACAGACACACACACACAAACACAAACACACACACACACATCTATAGAGTCAACCTACAAAGAGTCTCACCCTTAAACACAACTGACCTCCCTTTCCCAGAAGCTATCAGTTGCCAATAGTTTCTCGGGTAGAGTTAGGGTTTCTTACCCACTACTCCATGTTTATGCTGAGATTTTTGTTTACTTTTAGCTTACATGGGTCTTGTATATGTTGTCACCATTATTGTGAGTTCATTTGAATAACTGCCCAGCTGTTTAGAAAACTGTTTTTTTGTGGTCATCTACCTCCTCTTCCACAATGACTCCTGAGGCTTGGGAGGCAGAAGGTCCACTTCACAGGATGGAGCCATACCTAACATTGATATCAGGCCAGGAACCTGAGGCTAGATAGCCTACAGGTCATGGAAGAAAGCCTAATGCCACTATTCTGCTAAATAGATAATAGTATTAAATTGACTTCTAATGACTTATTGTTATACCCATAGATTAATATATCTCTCAACTCTCAGCAGAGAAGCTTCCTTATGCAGCAGATGGTGATCAATGCAGAAAAACCAAGCTGGCCAATGTGCAGAGAATAAGAGACTGCAGACTGCTTATGCCTGAATAGGACATCTGTAACAAACTTCTGCCTCCAACGGCCCTGAAACTTATGAATGTTTTCTTGTGATAGGATTTACATTTCTTTCAAAGCACTTAAAGCCACCTTTTCCTGTGATTATGTTTTTAACATCTATCATATTCTTCAGCCCGCCAAAGGTAAGATCCATGAACATAGCAAACCAGCTATATTTTGATTCCAGTTGTGCCTCTAGTATTTAGCTTATGGTGAGCTTTCAGCAATTAATCATTGAAGGATGAAATACAAAGTGAACAAAAGGCCATGAAACAGCACAATATATTTGAAGAACTATAAGCACAGTGGGCCCTCTGTATCCAAAAGTTTAGCATCTGTGTCTTAATGCACTGCAAATTGAGGGTATTTGAGAAAAAGCTACCTGAACTAAAATATTTAATTTTGTCTTCTCATTATTCACTAAAATGAAGTATAATAATAATTTTCACAGGATCTGCATTATACTAGGAGCTATAAGTAAAGATAATTTAAATATGTAGGAGGATGTGCATCTGTTATATGCACATATTATGCCATTGTATATAAGAGATTTGAAACATACATGGACTTTGGTTATCTGTGGAGAATTCCAGGACCAATTACTCAGTGATAATGGAGGATCGTTTTATGACTAAAGTATAGAAGAAATTGAGTGAGAGGGGTGGGAAAGGAAACAACAAAGACAGCACTGAAGAGATGCACAGGGGTTATCCCATCAGGTGAAGTTTGATCTTCATTTGCAAATGGAAGTGGGCCACTAAGTTCTAATCAGGACATATGCTTTAGGAAGAGTTCACTGGTAATGCAGAGGAGGGATTAGGGAGACTACATACTTTTCTATAGGAGAAATGGAGACTTGGACTGTACATTTGTGTTGTTAATAGTGAACATCTGCTGGTTTTGTCTGCCTAACATCAATTCCCATTTTTTTCTGGCACCAGCATCCATTTCTTTTGGAAAAGTACCTTTTCCACAGTGCTGTTCTAAGGTTACTTCAATGGAGATGGCTCGTCCTCCAACCATGAGGTGGGAATATGATCTAAGTGAAACCAATCAGATACTCTCTCTCTCTCTCTGGAATCTGAGATTTGAATTGAGTGATGTAGACTGGGGCTAATTCATCCCAATTGTGGCCTCTGAAGAAACTGTTCACTAGTGACTGTTCCCTGGCCCCCATAGATATTCAACTTCTTACCCGTTTTGGTTGTTTAGCTTTTTAAAATAGTCTGTTAAACTAAGTCTTTCTAATGCATTCATTTGTTTCCCACTTAGCCTAGTTAGAATTGATTTCTGTTTTCTACAGTCAAAGAACCCTAACTGATCTAGGACTGTATAGGAATGTACTTGTCTGATATAAACATAATTTAAGGGACTTGTTTAAAATAATATTTCTGGATCCACCCCAACCCAAATCATTGAATCAGAAACTGCTAAGAAGACTTCTCTCACAAGTTTTAATAACCAAACAAATTTGTCAAGCACAGGTCCAGGGCAAATATAGTGGCGAAAGGAAGGGGAATAAACATGGACACAGTGATAAACTGCATACGGTAAATGAGTGGGAGAGCTGATAGGATGATGACATGAGGGACGATGCCACAAATCCAGAAGAGAGGCCTGGATATGTGGAAATGGTGAATTCAGGTTTGAGATATATTGAGTTTTAGATTCTGTAGGACATTCAATAGAAAATGGGTAGTTAGTAATTTCTGTTTTGCTTTCATTTAAAAGGGGGATGATGATAATAATACCTACACACTTTTAAATGACACAGTATAAAATGCTTAGAACTGTGCCTGGCATGTGTTAGGTACGATGTAAGTGTTAAAGAAATTATTGAAATAAAGTTGGATATATGGGACTGCATTTTAGGGTAGAAATTCTGGCAGGAGATGAAGACTTGTGAATTACGATGCTTGAGAGAATGACTGAAGACAGAAGAGAATGATCAAAGAGTATGTGCAGTGTGTAAAAACCAAGAGGAACGCTGCTTGGGGGGCTTTTCTCTTATTTCAGCCTATCAAAACTCCTCAATTACCACTTCATCAATTCTATAATGACTTACCTGCACATTTTTTAACATCTCTGAAGAGGGGATCCCTCTTATGACCAATGGCAGTCATAATTTTTTCTTTTAAGATCAGAGTTCTTTCTTTTGTAGTGATGTATGAAATAACGATGTATCTTTTACTTACTGGCATCTTAGATTTGATGAGGCACATAAAATGAGTGACTTTTCTTCGTTGAACCTCTGACATTCCCTACGTGCACATCTCCTAAAATGCTTATTTTAGTCTGTCTTATATTAGAGTTGCCTATCAGCTGCGAGACTGCAAGATCCTTAAACGTCAAAACTCTCCTTTTGGTTTCTCTAAGAATATGTTCAATGGAAATGAAGGACTCCAGTAAGAACTGCTTTGACTAAATTCAATTCCAAAGCAGAAGAGAAACTATTTTTTAGAATTTTTGATATTTTTCTATTCATTGATAGTCTCATCTCTTAATTAATTTGATATGCATGGCCATAGACTTGCTTTTGGATTATTAGCATCACACCTGATTCAAAGTATCTGTCATAATCACATCACATGAATTCCCTATGTAGTTGATTATACATTCAGTATTTCTGGGAAGATTTAAGATATGATCAGAAATCTTCCTCCAAAGCTATACTAAGAACTAGAACAACATTTATATACATTAATCATTAACTATGGAACCGTAGTAAGTGCTGATTCTTTCGGAGTTATCTATTTGCATTGTATATTTTTCTAGTTGTTAATGCAGCTCTGTTTTTTTTTTTTTGGTTTATATATGAGACTTTGAGTGCAACCACTTGTGTATTCCAGCATCCCCAGGGGACAATTACATGCTCAGATGTACATCATTACTGAAGTAAAGGGCTCACCTCCTCCTCAGTTCTTTATTGGGTATAGAACATGCTTTGAGCCTTCACAACGGCCAAGTGAATCCCCATGGTCTTTTCCCTATGAACTTTCTGTATCCTTTTCTCCATTACTCTAGTCCTGCCATCCCATTGCTCAAGCCCTAGTATTACCGTCACCTCTTAGGTGCTCAGGTCACATGAAGTCCAAAGCCTTGCCTTTCTCCCAAGGTGCCAGCTTGCTGAAGCCTCTCCACTGTCACAGCAGGAAAGGGGAAACTTCATTGATGTCTCTGGTGATTGCTATTTGTTTTCCTCTTTTCTCTTCATAGTTGGAAAGTAGCTTTGCATCTACATCAAGACTTGTTTTCTCCAATTCAGCAGCCAAGTAGTCTGTCTGGTCATTCCTCTAACCCTTGCTTGTTTTTATCCTATAAGCTGGCATTGTGGTCTTACTGAGTAAGACCTTCACAATAAATCACCACGGATCTTAGTGTACCTTGAGTACCTATAGTTTTAATTACACTTGGACATAAATGTGTAATGGTCACTATGGGGTTATTTGGCTCCTCAGTCCCATCTTCTTTTTACAATCTTGAAAGAAATATATTGTGCCTATCAAGACCAGACTCACTCTGACCCCACGGCTATTCTCTTTGCATTCTGCCAATTGACTCCTATCTGTGGGCTTCTACTCAAATCAGACTTCTCACCATCACCCAGACTCCCTGCACTTAGGCATCTGTCAGTCTTTATTCCTGCTACTTGCGAAACATGGGAATTTTTCCCCTCATTTTTGTCCACCGAAACCCCACTCATTCAGCTAAGCCTAATTCAAGTAGCATCTTTTCCATACATTCTCACAATCTCCACCTGAAAATATTTTTTCTCTGTTATTCTATAGTACATTTCTTGTGTTGCTGTATCTGACTTACTTTATTGTGTATTGAATAATCATTTAAACTTAAATATCTAATTCTTTATAAAATTTTGGCTCACTCATTGTGTCAGGTCCCTATTTTACATCCTTATATCACCTTCAATAATGCTTTGGAATGCTTATTAAGTGGGTAATTACATGACAGTAGAGAGTTTGTTTATAGTAATGTAAATATTATAAAGTTAAATAGTAGCCTAGAACAATAAATTGGGGACTTAATAACCCTTGAATTTGTTTTTAAATTAAGAGATTTATTTTAGAATAATTCTTTGGCATACATATAATTTTCAGAGTTAACTGATATTTTGTTTTTTTGAGACAGGGTCTCCCCTGCAGCCCCAGCTGGCCTGGAACTAGATATTGCAGATGGTGATTAACAGAGAAACCCACAACTGGCCAAAGTAGAGTGATTATCCATGAATTGCAAACCCTTGAAATTTTGAATTCCCTCAAATTAACAGGGAAACCGCCCATTGTATAAGAAAGTGCACAGGCCTAGGAATAAATAGTTTTAGATTTTTTTGTCTCAACCTTGTCTTGGGAGGTTTACATTTTCTCTCTGGCTTGGTTTCATCATAGCACAGATGAGAGTTTTGCTCTAGGCAAGAATATTTAAATTTTAATTAAAATATTTTACTTATTTTACTTTACTTACTTAATAAATACTTTATTTACTTTATTTTATTCATATGAATGTGTTGCCTGCATGTATGTAAGTACACCCATGTTTTGCCATGCCCATGGAGGTCAGAAGAGGGTGTCAGATTCCCTGGAACTGGAGTTATGGATGGCTGTTAACCATATGTGGGAATTGAACTCAGGCTCTCTACAAGGGCAGCCAGTACTCTTAACCACTGAGCCATCTCTCCAGTTGTAAATTTTAATTTTTATAGTATCTGAATAATGTAGGTATTTTCTTTGCATAGTAGTTTCTTTTGAGTCACACCAGGCTTTACATTGTTTTCATATTTATATTGTTATTATATTTATATTGTTACCAACTTTAGCCTTCTTTTAAATGAGGATATATAGGAAATTTTGTTCTCATTGTAGTACCTATGACTTTTTTGTTAACACAGAATAAATATAACTATGAAAGTGACATAAATCGGTGTGTCATTAAAATACCTCCCTATGTTGCTAATTATACATGGACCATACTTTGGTAGGTACTGGCCTAGACTCAGCTGAACTTCCTTCTAGTCTTAAGGGCTCTATGATCTTCCTTAAGGTGAAACTGTAACCCTCTCCTGAGCCATTTGGCCAAACACATTAAATGAATGTTTAAGGTGAATGATTCAACATTAGCCCCAGGGATCAGGCTGTAACTTAATAAGCCTTCCAGCACCTCTAATGACTGGGATTACACCTTCTTTATACCTCCCCTCTGAGCATGCTGCTGTTCGCACACTGCCTTTTTTGCAGCCTCCAATTTTCTGCAAGGCCCACTTTGTATCTGTCTGCCCAGATCTCCTCTCTCGGGAGCTGTTTATGTATGCAAACTAGGCCTGTCCTGTCGACTTGTCTAAACTCCCCTTTGAGGGCTGTACATTTTGGCACAGTCTGGTTCTCTAAAGGATTCTTTTGTCCATTAACACCTCTTGTCTTGCAGTTATACCAAAGACTTTGTTGCCCTTGCTTCAAGCATGTAAGTCTATGTTATTCGGCATTTCATTGCTCTTCTGAGTATTTTCAATACTTTCCACAATAAACATATACAAAGTTTGTAATAAAACTATAAATTTGAGTTTTAACAAATGTTAAGAGGACAGCCTATCATAGATGACAGAATAAAGACAATTTAACTTTATTCCTTTTAAGGTCCATTTGATAATAACCAAAAGACAACCAACAGCATTAAAAAAGACGGTTCATTATCAACAAAACGAGTAGCCAGGATACCAAGTTAGATTTCTTGGTTTGAAGTGAAATAGATCTCTGAAAAGTGTTGTTGCATTGAAAGCATAAGAACTCAAAGGGAGATGGCAGCCACTAGAGAAACGGTGTCCCTAGGAGATAGCGCCCTGTTGATCTTCCAAGTTTATTGCTTATCACATGTACTTCTAGTTAAGAAAGACTCCAAGTGATGAAGAGAGGAACCAGCCCACCAGATTGCCACACAAAGAGTTTAGGTCTACGGGAAACTGCCGAGAGTGACACTGACTCTGGAATGAAGAGGACAGAAGAAAGGACATATTCCCAGAGCACAGGAAATATAAATTTGGTGGAAGGAGATATGAACAACAACCTTTGTGGGGGTAGTACACTGTTTCCATAACCATATTTATTGAAAAAAAGATGGCCCCATTCACATATATGTAATATTCAGAATAGGAAAGAAATAAAACCGTCATTATGTGACAACAATGTTATTGCATATGTAGAAAATTTAAAAAAACATTTACATTCTATTAGAATTCAGTGAACTTGGGCTGGGGATACAGTAGTAGAATGCTTGCTTAGCATATATGAGGTCCTAGGCTGAATATTCAGTACTGAAAAAAAAAGAAGCGACTTTAACGTCATTGGATATAAGACCAGTATGCAAAAATCAATGACCATATACACAGAACAGTTACATACACTAAAACCCCTCAATAACCTCAATAGATACCAAATGCCTAGTAATATATCTAATTAAAAGCAGATAAGAGCTTTACTCTGAAAATTATGAAACATTATCAAAGGACCTGTGAAATGTAAGCAAATAAGGGATTTAGCACATTTCTGGAACGGTTGATGATGCTGTAAAAGTAGTAGCTCTCTGTATCTGAACCTGCAGCTTTGGTGCTACAGGTCTAGAAATTAACCCTCACATGGATAATAATCAGATTTATGATATATCACCAATGCAGTACATTGGGGGAATGGATGATCTTATTCAATAAATGATGTTTAATCAGTTGAATATTCATATGGAAAAATGTTTATTGATTGTCACATAATAAATAATTCCAGGTATATTTTAGAAATAAAATGAAAGATAAAATAAGAAAAAATTTCAGAGGATATATAGGAGAATATTTTTGTAACAGTAAAACAACCATGAACTTCTTAAACAAGATCAAGAAGGTAGTTCAAAAGAGAAGATGGAGAACTCAACTGATGTTAAAATTAAGAATGGGTATTTATCGGAAGGCCACACTGGCTAACGTGTAGAGAATAAGAGACTGCAGAGTGTGTGTCCTTGGATAGGACTCCTATATTAAACCTCACCCACCCATGGCTAAGGGACCACTGTGGAAGAGGGAGCAGAAAGATTGTAAGAGCCAGGGGTGGTGCCTGACCATTAGGAAACAGAGTCCTCTAGGCTCCTGGGACATTGCTCATATGAATTTACAGTAATGGCAACACCCTGCTTAAGACCCATGCACAGAGAGAGAGAGAGAGAAAGAGAGAGAGAGAGAGAGGGAGAGAGAGAGAGAGAATGCCTAGGTAGTTAAAAAAACCAGAGGGAATCATATTAGTTCAGCAACCTAATGAAAAATTACACATACAATATCTCTACAGAGGTCCATGTGTATAGCTGAAGGCTACATAGCAAGAAACACAGTGCCTCTACACCTAAGGCTCACGGAACAAAGAACAAAAGGTAAAGGAGACACTAATAAACTTCTCAAATCTCATTAATGAAGCTCCATCATGAAACAGAGGGCCAGGAATACAAAAGGTCAAAAATGGCCAAAGCATAGAGATGAAGAATATGAAGAATGCTGGTCCTCGGACAGGACTCCTATGTTAAACTTCACCCACCCAGGGCTCAGGGACCATTGTGGAGAGGAGGCAGGAAGATGTAAGAGCCAGAGAGAAGGTGCATGACCATATGGAAATAGGGTCCTACAAGTTCTGGGGCCCTACTCATATGAACCTACAGCAATGTCAGCATGCACAAGACCCATACAAACTCAAGCAGACAAAAATCCAGCATAGGACTGGGGAAATGGACAGCAGATCCCAATCACAGATGAATAAATGTTGGGACCTTATTACTACTGGGTGAGGAAGAACTGATCTTTTAAAGCAAGGGACTCTAGATAGGCTGACTAGACCTCAATAGATGAACTTGCACTGAGAAATGTCTCAGGACACTAACTTGACACAGCAAGCCTTAACACAAATGACAGACTGAATTGCAGTTGGGGGGTTATGGGAGGGTGCCAGTGGGGAATGGGATACAAAGTTATTAGGAATGATTGAGATGTTATATATGAGTGGTTCTGGGGCTCTGGCTTTAAAAACAAAACTTTTATATATCTATTCCTCAAGGTTACACATACAATTAATATGTGGCTCAGCAATTTTATTCAGTTCATCCTTAGATATATGCTCAATAAATGAAAATATATGTCCAGAGAAAAATGTGTACACAAATGTTCAGAATAGCCCCAAAGTGGACTCAACTCAAATGTTCGTCAACTGATGGCTAGGTAAATAAAACAGGGCATATCTACATAATGGAATATTATTCTGAAATAAAAAGAAATGAAGTAAAAACACATGTTGCAATATTCTCTCTAGCCCACTGAACACTGGAAACAGTATACTAAGTAAAAGAAGTCATTCACAAAAGATCATATATTGTATAGTCCAACTGACATGAATTGATTGGATAGGAAATTCTGTGGGGATATAAAGTTTATTAGTGGTCCAGACCAGGGATAACTGGAAGCCAGTTGGCAATGAGTTATAACAATACGTTCTTGGGTGAGGAAAATATTCTAAAAGTGATTACTGCATAATTCTGTGACTATATTAAAAATCACTAGTTGTATATTTTAAATGGATATACTGCATGTCATGTAAATTATATCTTGTAACTGTTACTGAAGTGTGGCACATTTTTACAAAGCCAAACTGAAAACAAGGAAATATACAGAGAAGAAACAAAGTAGCCATTCTTTTCCTACCCATTGATGACACTTTTGCTGTTCTACCCGTCTGTCCTTTACCTCTGTATCCGTATGCAGACATATTCACCCCTATACTGGGGTTCTTTTCATGTGTACAATAGTCTTACAAAGTCACAGCTGGCCTCAAACATGCTATATAGTGGAGGGTGACCCTGAACTCCTGATCTTCCTTGTTTTCACCTGCCAAGCGCTGGGATTTCAAGAGTTCCACATGCTGGGTTTTATGTGACACTGAGGACTGAACCCAGGACCTCAAGCATGCTAGGCAAGAACTCTGCCAAACTAGCCACATTCTCAGGTATACCAGGATTGTTTTCTACATTCAAATTTGTAATTCCTGTTTGGCTTAGTATTAACCATAGGCACTTTTCTGAGATGCAAAAAGCAGGGAGACCAGGTCAGACAGGATTCTGGGGTGGGAATCTTGCTTCTGTCTCTGAGTTCCTATGAGGCCTGACCAAGCTTTTTAACCCTTCTAATCTTCTCTCTCCTTAACTAGAAATCGAAGTAATGATATCCACCTTCTATTGATGGCATCATGATCCAATGCTAAATTTAAAAATATTTGCTTTCATTCCTTAGTGTGGTTCAGATTGTTTACTTGGGTTGGAGAGCAGGCTGCCTGCATGGTAGCCAGCTAACAGGGACTAAAACTAGCTGGCATTGCTGCCATTACCATGCACTACAAATTAAAGCATAGATAGGCCTGCGACAAACATTCTGCCTCTGCCATTAACTTGAGTAAGTTGCTTAAATCTATGTGACTTCGTTTTCTTATCTGTAAACATTTTTAATAGTAGTACAAATTCACAGGATTTTTTGAAGATGAAATGTATTCATATATTTATACAACCTGCCACATGGATAACTATTGTGTACATCTCTTTATGTACTACTCTATATTCTTTCAAATTTATAGCTATTCAAGAATTTGCTAATGTCCAAACCTACAGTGTTTCTTCCCTACAATCCAAAGCAGATTTTTATGGCTTCAACCTCATAATGGTTGCTCATGCACATCCACTAGCCCACAGGACAAAGCAATTTTTGTTTGGCAAATTGAGTAGTTAAGAATGTTGTTTCCATTAATTTTACTACCTACGTACCTCCCGGAGGCAGGGCAAGGCAGTTTAGTTAAACCAAACCAAACAAAGCATTTTAAAGGTTTATAAATGAGTGCTTATTTGCAGTTGTTCTAAATCATCTCAGCCAGATGGGCATGTTTTAAATATTTCCAAGGGAAACAATTTCATAAACTCCCCCAGCAACCTATCTTAATGTTTCCAGTCCTTATTGAAAGTTCTTCTCAAAAATCCAATATCTTGGGTAATGCTATAATTTATTATTCAGTCTAGACATTTACTAATGCCCATTAGAGTAAACTGGGACAATTCTGGACCAACTGTAACTTAAGTTGCTATTCTGATATGTAGTCTTTCTTGTTATGAGTGATGTCCACATCTTTTTGCTTAGTATGCAGCAGAAAAGGAAACTGGTTATAATGGTCTCCATAAGTATTTTATATTTGTAAGCTTTTACTTATTTTGTCACTGTGTGGAATGGAGGAAAAAGAAGTAGAAGTTCAACCAGACAAAGCTTGAAGAATTTTTTCCTTTGGCCTTTTCCCACTCAGTTATGATGATGATACAGAACATTTAATATGTACCAGACTGCGTGATGCTTCACATGTGTGATTTCATTTAATCTTCACCAAAACTTATATCATCATCATCATCATAATCATCATCATTATCATCTTGTTTTACAGATGAGGAAAAGAAGAAAAGATGGGAAGGAATAAGAACGGAAAGGAAGAGAAGGGAAGGGAAGGGGAAAGAATGGGGGAGGAAGAGATGAAGGGGGAGGAGGGGAGGAGGGAGGAGACGGGGGTGGGATGGGGAGAGGAGGGGAGAGGAGAGAAGGGAAGCATCTCCTCTAATGCTACAATCTAAGTGGAAGTTCAGCGGCTGGGCTCTCAGCCAAGACGCTCACCTTCAGATCTTCTGTAATACCCTCACAGGAAAAACCCTGTCCCGACTGGCAGTCTCTGTCATATTGCATTCTAGTAAGGATACTTCAGAGAACTTTAAGCTGTATGGCATGCACCGTGTCTTCTTGAATTCTTACAGTTCTGTGAGGTGGTCAGTGAAAATTTCATTCCTCATTTTTAATTTATGAAGAAAACTGAATTTTAGAAAGAAAACTCACTCTTCACAGAGGGAAAGTGACATAGGTAGGACTAGGAACAGATGTACTGTTCCTCAGAATGTACTGGAAAAGCGACGCTTACCCTGAAGCCTACCATCTTTGAACAGGGACATTGTGGCACCCTGACTATACATGGGAAGCATTTAGAGGCAGCCTCTCCAAGGACCTTCAAACTATGTCTTTTACACCATTTTCTGTCTTTTATGAAGACACACTAAAGACCTGGGTACATAGAAACAATCACTTTTGTTTTAAAGTCAAACTTTGTTTCCATAGGACGTAGTTTTTCCTACTCATTTTTTCTAAGCCTTTGTGTATCAGGCCCTCAATGATCTGCCTATATGACCAGGGAGACTGCAAGGGCAAGCAAGAGCCAGTGAGTGGTGGGAAAAACTTGTTCCTGGAAAAAGCTGCTCATTCCCAGATTACTTCAGCTTTTTATTTTGTGAGGTGGAGCACCAAAGGGTCTAGTTAGAGGCTTTCCTATGCAAGAAGATGTGACTGAGCTCTTCTAGAGGGAAGAGGGAAAATGAAAAGAAAAATAGAATATAAGGTTAAATTTGGCACAATAAAACAATCTTTACTGTCATTACCACTATCTTTCTCTAGCTCTGTCTGTCCCCCCAAAGCTGTGAGCTCTATATAAATAAATGTACTCCAATGGGGTAGATGGTTCATTTTTCAGGGAGGGAATAAGTAGTTTGAAGAAGAGGAAGGAGAAGAGGAAGAGGAGGAGGAGGAG